>OZ005737.1:256505978-261305978 GCA_963930755.1 Eudasyphora cyanicolor | reverse complement strand
ATAAAAATTTAAAAAAATCAAATTTTTGAACACATTTTCTATAAAAATTCGATTTTATTACATTTTGCTGAAAACTTCTATAAAAATGCAATTTCCACGAAACAAAATTGTAAAATCTGCAATTTTAACGAAATTTTCTAGAATAATGCAATTGTCTTTTTGACATTTTGTAGCTATTCAACTATCAATAAAAATCTTAATAAGGGCATTTCCAACGAGATTTCAACCGCAGCCAAAAAATTGAATGTCTATAAAAGTATGTTGTTTTACTAGTTTTTTATAGTGAATCTATAAAATTAAACAAATTTTCCCAAAAACTACATTAATTCATAACACTATTTAAAATATTTGAGTGCAAATTCGAATATTTGCAAAATTTAAGTTTTAAACATTTGTATTGCACGTTATGTTCTGACTAATGGTCTCTCTTTTAAATCTTGATTTATATTTAAGGGATATAAGAAAAATTATTTTTGTTCTAAAAATAAATATATTGAATATATTAAAAATCATTTATAGTCAACCTTTGGATGCCTAGTTGCATAAAAAGTAAAAAATTAACATAAAAAGAAAGTTTCAGTTGGGTAAACCGACTTAGGTATACCCTCACTTTGTGAGTAATGTAATATGGAATATTAAAGGAATTATTCCGTCATTTTGTGTGGGAGGTACCCGAAGGTTTTTAACAAATACACCTACTTTTCGTTGAATAGTAGATACTTGAAATACATGGCGCTGTGCCGCAGTATAAGCGTTTATTTGCACTGATATATTAACGTTATGAGATATTAAATTTTGGTATGATTGGGTCATTTTGTGTGGGAGGTACAAAAAGGGGCGTGGTGATAACGCCCATATACAGGGCTATGGGCACTTCCAAAGCGTTACACTATGCATTTTCTTGCATTGGTACTCACGCTGTAAGCTCTTAACTTCAAATTTTCACAGGGCTATATACACTGTAAAAGCTTTACACTGTACAAAATTTCAAGTATGTTAATACACTGGTATTAATATATAACCTGTTAACTTTTGGTGTAAAATGGTGCATTTGTGTGGGAGGTACCAAAAGTGGCGAGGCAACCCGGGCCATTTTTCTCGAGTTGATAACGACTTATAAACTAATGCTATGTGTGGAATTTCAGAAGATTCGAATAAGTAGTACAGCAGTTATTAAATATTGAATATTTCACAACATTTTAACACTTTGTGGGGGAGGTACTAGAAGCTGTGGACCAATATGGCCCATCTTCGAACTTAGCCGGAGATAGAAAAAAATATTACCACGTACCAAATTTGAAGTCAATCGGTTACTCCTTTCGAGAGTTATCGTGCGCACCAGCCAGCAGACAGACGGACGGACATTGCTCATTCGACTCAAAATGACCCAAAACAAATATCCGCCGAACATACTTAGGGTCTTAGATCACTCCTTCGATGTGTTACACTTTTTTTCGTTGCAAATGATATATACCCTCGTCACACTAAAGTGAGGGTATAAAGAACGATGGAATAAAATGTCGCATTCGAAAAGTCGCGTACGAATGTGATTAAAATTAAATAAAAAATAAACTACTTAATATTTTTGAATAAAATAAAAAATATGATTAAGATACACGAATCCGTGAAATTTTAAAATTAGTCGCATTAAAATATTCCCTTAGTTTTCGCTGAAATCAGTGTTTGATTGGTTTGCTTTGAAAGCGACTTCTGTTTTGGTCGCGTGCGAATGGCTTGGTTTTTTTTTATTATCTTGAAAACGAAGAATTGGCCAAAATCAACCTTAGCAAGCTATAAGAGCTATAAGTTTCACCTTTTGTCATAATGAAATAATGTTTTGGCATATGTTTTTCACTTTGAATCCGTACGAATGTCGCATTCGACATTGGAGAAATGCCCATATGTCAAAAATTTTACGTTTTTGGCTTTAATGATACAAATAAACATAAAAGCAATGCCCCTAGTAAAGGGCTTCCCAACCCTCCCCACAACTCCATGCCCACGCAAATTAATTTTTCTGCAAAATTTCGTCGAAATTGCATATTTTTTAGAAAATTAAATTAAAATTCTCTAAAAATTGCATGGAATTGCATTTTTCTACAAAATTTTATTGAAATTTAATATTTCTAGCAAAATTTATAAACATTGCAATTTTATAGAAAATTTCATCCTTACCAAATTTTTCTAAAAAAAATCTTGAAATTGCATTTCTTTTTAGAATTTTTTTTTCTAAATTTGCATTTTTATAGAAAATGTCTTTTTGTTGAAATCTAATTTTTCTACACAATTTCGTTGAATTTTAATTTTTCTAGAAAAATCGTTGAATTTGCATTTCTCTAGAAAATTTTGTTAAAATTGAATTTCTCTACAAAATTTCTTGAAATTAAATTTATTCTGGAAATGTTTTTGAAATTTCAAAGGTCGATGAGTGAATTAAGATCCACTGAAAAGATTAAAGATCGATGGAAAGGAAATTTTCTGAAAAAAAAATCAATTTCGAAGAAGAAAAATGCGATTTCAAAGATATTCTCCAGATAATTTAAATCGATAATAAAATCAACGAAATTTTTTCGAAAAATGGAGTTTTGAGATAAAACACGAAATTTTCAATACAAATTTATTTCGATAAAATTTTGAAAAAAATGCAATTTGAAAGAATTTTTTTTTCGAAAATTGCAAATTTTGCAAGCATTTTAGGAAATTAAAATTTTCAATAATTTTTTTTTTAGAAATATTAAATAGATTTCTATTAAATTTTGCTAAAATTTTCTATAAAAATGTAATTTCCACGAAAAAAAGAAATTTTAAATAAAAATATATTTTCCACATTTTTAAAAACTGCTATTTTAAAAATTTTCTAGAAGAATGCAATTGTCTTATAGAAATTTTATAGCAAAATGGTCCATTTGTGTGGGAGGTACCAAAAGGGGCGTGACAACTTCGCCCATTTTCCCGAGGTGATAGCGAATAATAATTTAATACTATGTGTGGAACTTCAGAATAAGAAGTTTCGAAGTAATCCTTTGTGAGGTACTAGAAGGAGTGGACCGATAAGGCCCATCCTCGAACTTAGCCTGAATTGCAGAAAAATATTACCGCTTACCAAGTCTGAAGTCGGTTACTCCTTGCAAGAGTTATTGAATGCACCAGCCATCAGACAGACGGACGGACATTGCTTAAATGACTTCAAGAGACCCAAATCAAATTTCCACCAATTATACTTGTGGTCTTAGATCACTCCATCGACGTGTTACACTTTTGGCGCTCCTCCCTGTATGGTGAAGGGTGAACAAAATGTCATTCCAAAAATATATCTGTCTTGTATTATCCTTTTAAGTTCTTAGGCTATAAAAAACACGCAACATATCGATCTATGGGTCTGCTTTTGGATGTTACAAAAAATGCACAAAGTTGTAATACACACATACACATATACAAATACAACTTCGCTTGCGTTACCATAAAACTAAAAAATGGTGCAGTGATGGTGGGAAAGATAAATTAAATAAACTACTACGCCGTATTTTTTGAAATTTAGAAGTGTATTTCTTTCCAAAGTCAATTTACAGTCAACCTAATACTGCGTATAAAAACATTAAACATCTAATGGTGGTTGTTGCTGCGCCTTTTAATTTAAATTATGACTTTCACACATCTAACACAAAAATTTAATTTAATGAAGATTTTTTCCTCATTACCAAAATAAAGTGGCAGTCGACTTATTTTGGTGAGAATTCCAGAGATTTTACTTTTTTGATTTCCGTTGAATAACAGGAAACGAGGGAGGGAGAGTAAAGAAGGTTAAAGTGCATAAATAAATTAATTATAATTACTACATTTTTACTTTAGAAAAATAGCTCTGCTCTTCTATTAAAAATAAAATGAATTTGCATCTTCAGCTTGCACTAAATACGCTTTCGATTCGTTACACAAATGTTCACCACCCGCCAATTCCATACCCCCCTCTCGTGGTAGATGATTTAATTTAACTTCAAACATTTTTGTTTAGAGGAAATTCATTAAAGATTACAACAGCATTCAACACAGTTGTAATTATGGGCAATTTTGAGCACCTCAAGTTCATTTACTCGTAACGCTCGCACTCTTTTCGAAATGTATATAATTGGCCAATACAAAACTACAATGTGATGTACTCCAGCACACACAGGTCACTGACAGACTTCCCCACCAACCCCTTTTCATCGCCCATCCTTCCCCCACACAAAAGCCATAGTTCAACGAATCTGCAGACACGGTCGCGGGGTCGGATCATTGCGTCTTTGCCACGATGATCCACATTAAAAAACTCTTTATTTCGTTGAAATGATTTTCTTTTCTTTGTCTGTTTTTTCTCTCCTTTTTATGCAAATTAAACTTAATAATCATTTGCCGCCGTACGGCAGACGATTTGAAAAACGGCGGAAGTTTTCGAAATTTTACATAAATTAACATTTCAAATGTCTGAATTAACGGACATTTTCAATAGACGCAATTGTCTCCCATTAAATGGATTTTATTTTATGGGAAATTACTTTTGTTTTGGCTTGCATGAATATACACAAAAACTGAAAACCAAAAAGAAAATTTAAAACAGAAAACAAGAAAATTTAAATACATAAATTATTTTAGGAAATTTTCTCTGGAAAATTGCCATTCAAAAGATGGTCGAGTTTTAATTGTGCATGAAAATTGGAACAGCAGTTTCAGCTGCAATTAAAAATTAAAATAAAATTTTTTTAATTGCAATGAAAGTAAAAAATTATTTTCTTTGAATTTAAAAAATTATTTCAATTAAGATTTTAATTGGAATAGTAACTAGTAAGGAAAGGCTAAAGTCGGGCGGTGCCGACTATATAATACCCTACACCACTCTCGTAATATTGAATAACTCTGATATATAAGTTTTGTAATTCATGTATAATTTGTTTACATAAATTTACTTTTGGGACATTTTATACTTAAATAATACCTTGTATCACAGTGTGGTGTAGGGTATAAAAACAATTGGATCTAAAGAGCCAAATCGGATGAAACATATATATATATGGGAGCTATAACTAAATCTTTACCGATTTTCTTTAAATTCGGCAATGTTGGTTCATGAATCAAGTAACTCTACCATTCTAAATTTCAAAACGATTGGATGTAAAATACAGCTTTTATAGGACTAAAGGGCCAAATCGGACGAAACATATATATGGGAGCTATAGCTAAATCTTAACCGATTTTCTTCAAATTCGGCAGTGTCGGTTCATGGATCAAGAAACTCTACCATTCTAAATTTCAAAATGATTGGATGTAAAATACAGCTTTTATAGGACTAAAGGGACAAATTGGACGAAACATATATATGGGAGCTATAGCTAAATCTTAACCGATTTTCTTCAAATTCCGCAGTGTAGGTTCAGGGATCAAGAAACTCTACCATTCTAAATTTCAAAACTATTGGATGTAAAATACAGCTTCTATAGAACTAAAGGGCCAAATCGGACGAAACATATATATGGGAGCTATAGCTAAATCTTAACCGATTTTCTTCAAATTCGGCAATGTTAGTTCATGGATCAATAAACTCTACCATTCTAAATTTCAAAACGATTGGATGTAAAATACAGCTTCTATAGAACTAAAGGGCCAAATCAGACGAAACATATATATGGGAGCTATAGCTAAATCTTAACCGATTTTCTTCAAATTCGGTAGTGTTGGTTCATGGATCAAGAAACTCTACCATTCTAAATTTCAAAATGATTGGATGTAAAATACAGCTTCTACAGGACTAAAGAGCAAAATTGGACGAAACATATACATATATGGGAGCTATAGCTAAATCTTAACCGATTTTCTTCAAATTCGGCAATGTTGGTTCATGGATCAAGAAACTCTACCATTCTAAATTTCAAAACGATTGGATGTAAAATACAGCTTCTATAGGACTAAAGAGCCAAATCGGACGAAAGATATATATGGGAGCTATATCTAAATCTGAACCGATTTCAACCAAATTCAATAGCGATCTTAACAGCCGCGAAATACTCTAAACTGCAAAATTTCAGAACGATCGGAGTGAAATTGCGACCTGTAGTCGACGAACAACTTTACATGGACAGACGGACGGACGGACATCGTTAAATCGACTCTGCTAGTGATTCTGAGTCGATCGGTATACTTTAAGGTGGGTCTAGCTGTGTTATTTTCAGGTGTTACAAACATCTGCCGTGAAACAAACTTATAATACCCTGTACCACAGTGTGGTGTAGGGTATAAAAATATACATATATGTAAAATAATTAAAATGAAGTGTTAGGAGGAAAAAACGAAAAACTGGATTTAATTAAAAATAAAATTGTTTGATATTGAAGCTGACACATAATTGTATTATTTATTAATGAAGTTGTTTAACTGACTTCATGCAAATTAAAAACTTATTGAGTAAGATAGCTTAGAGACTTAAAAAGTTTTTTGTGTAGATAGGGCATACTATTTTATGAAACCAAAACAAAAAAAAAATTGTTTAAACAATATTTGGACCATATTTAATTATATGCCTTAAACCGCTGTGATGCCCCACCAATAAAAAACATCCAAAGAAGTCATAAAAATCCTTATCTTATGATCCTTTCCAAATTGGAGCATCACCAATTAACTTAACAAGGACTTTAAGCGCCATAATGATATTAGTTTGCTGTGCATTTGCTCCAGTGCTTAAGAAGTTATGCAAATGTTTTTTTTTGGATGCTATTGGAATGTAAATATATCTTCTCAAAAAGTTAAAACAAAATTCTTTTTCATTAAATAATTTTTTTCATTTTGTGTTTTTGAAACTTTTTTATTTAATTATTCTAAATGAAATTTTTTGGTCTTTTCGTGATTTGAACCTGGCTCTCCCAGAGCCGCATCAGCATAACAGCACACCTTAGTGCGCACGATCACAAACAGGTTCGAATTAAGACCACTTTAGCGTATGAATACTTTTTAGTAAAGTTGTGCAAAATTTGATCTTATTCACTGCTTTGGATGCTCTGGATGGTACAGGGTATTATGACTTTGTGCATTTGTTTGTAACGCCCAAAACGAGAAGAAATAGAACCATAGTTTCTATACCGATCGGCATAGAACCAATTTTTGAGCCGATTTAGCCACGCCCGTCTGTCCATATATTCTTGTAATCAAAGTGCAGGTTGTTTTTATGGTGCGATTGTGATGGAATTTAGCACCGTAATCTTTTTTGGCCTATGGACGATCTCTACTGAAATTGGTCGAAATCGGTTCAGATTTAGATATAGCATTCATATACATATATGTTAACCCCAATTTGACAGGTAAGCGCAGTAGAAACTGTATTTTATATCAGATCATTACGAAATTTGGTAGAGAGAATTCGACCTGAACCGATTACCACCAATTCCAATAGGTTTCCTCCCTAGTTTGAAAGAGCTTATTGCCAAATTTTAATACTGGTACAATTTAGTATGGTACAAATACTACTAAAACGGTATATTTTAAGGTGTGTCTAGCTGTAGATTTTTTTACAAATCTGTCACAAAACTAATTTATACCCTCCTGTACCATAGGGTATAATAACTAACGAATAAACTGGTTACCTGAAGCGGACATAATTTCCAAAAATTGATGAAAATTTTATCATGATTCCATGTTGAAAGAATTGTCATATTAGTTGCAACTTGCAGGTCAAGCCTCGATTAATAAATAATAACATTTTATTTAATGCAATACCAGTAGAATACCTACTTTTTTGTATTTTTTTAACAAAGCTATATCTTATTTTCAATAACATGAACTCACGTCTTAGTAGAAATATAATTTCAGAAAATTATGTTATTTAACTGCCGGAGTCGGAGCTGGAGTCGGAGTCGAATGATTTTAGTAGTTTTGGCTCGACTCCACAGCCCTGGTGAGAGGTACCAAAAGGGGCGTGGCGTCCATTTTTCTCGAGGTGATAGTGACTAATAAACTAATACTATGTGTATAATTTCAGAAGATTCAAATAAGTTACTAGAAGTTATTAAATAATCAATAATTCACTAAATATTAACCCTTTGTGGGGGAGGTACTAGAAGAAGTGAACCAATATGGCCCATCTTCGAACTTAGTCGGAGATAGAAAAAATATTACCACATACCAAATTTTAAGTCAATCGAAAGTTATCGAGCGCACAAGCCAGACAGACAGACGGACGGACATTGCTCAAATGATTTCCGCCAAATATTCTTGGAGTCTCAGGTCACAGTTTGTGAGATGTGCTATTATTCCAGAAAACCATATATATATAGCACAATAGCGGGATTCTAAAAACCAGTGTTCGAAAAAAGACTGTACGTTGTACGAACGGTTCGTTCAGAGAACACAAACGTAATTTATTTTTTATACCATGCACCACTCTGTGGTACAGGGTATTATAAGTTTGTTTCACGGCAGATGTTTGTAACACCTGAAAATAACACAGCTAGACCCACCTTAAAGTATACCGATCGACTCAGAATCACTAGCTGAGTCGATTTTACCATGTCTGTCCGTCCGTCCGTCCGTCCGTCTGTCCATGTAAAGTTGTTCGTCGACTACAGGTCGCAATTTGACTCCGATCGTTCTGAAATTTTGCAGTTTAGAGTATTTCGCAGCTGTTAAGATCGCTATTGAATTTGGTTGAAGTCGGTTCAGATTTAGCTATAGCTCCCATATATATCTTTCGTCCGATTTGGCCCTTTAGTCCTATAAAAGCTGTATTTTACATCCAATCGTTTTGAAATTTAGAATGGTAGAGTTTCTTGATCCATAAACCAACATTGCCGAATTTGAAGAAAATCGGTTAAGATTTAGCTATAGCTCCCATATATATGTTTCGTCCGATTTGGCCTTTTAGTTCTATAGAACCTGTATTTTACATCCAATCGTTTTGAAATTTAGAATGGTAGAGTTTCTTGATCCATGAACCAACACTACCTAATTTGAAGAAAATCGGTTAAGATTTAGCTATAGCTCCCATATATATGTTTCGTCCGATTTTGCTCTTTAGTCCTGAAGAAGCTGTATTTTACATCCAATCATTTTGAAATTTAGAATGGTAGAGTTTCTTGATCCATGAACCAACACTACCGAATTTGAAGAAAATCGGTTAAGATATAGCTATAGCTCCCATATATATGTTTCGTCCGATTTGGCCCTTTAGTTCTATAGAAGCTATATTTTACATCCAATCGTTTTGAAATTTAGAATGGTAGAGTTTCTTGATCCATGAACCAACATTGCCGAATTTGAAAAAAATCGGTAAAGATTTAGCTATATCTCCCATATATATGTTTCATCCGATTTGGCTCTTTAGATCCAATCGTTTTTATACCCTACACCACACTGTGGTACAGGGTATTATTTAAGTATAAAATGTCCCAAAAGTAAATTTATGTAAACAATTTATACATAAATTACAAAATTTATATATCAGAGTTATTCAATATTACGAGAGTGGTGTAGGGTATTATATAGTCGGCCCCGCCCGACTTTAGCCTTTCCTTACTGGTTTAGTATTTGTGTTCGCGAACGCTACCACTACGACAGCGTACGGTTCTTCGAACACGACGAACGCTACCACTACGATAACGTACTACGATCCCCATTTAAAATAGGGCATATCGGTCCATGATTTGATATAGCCCACATACAAAGGTTCCTTCGATAAGACATATTTACGCTCTAGAGGGCGCATTTTTTAACAGATCATGCTGAAATTTAAATATGTGTGCAATCATGCCTAGTGAAAATGATGCAAATCCGGTCTTAACAAAAAATAGAAAAAAAATCTTACATTTTAACAATATGTCGTCATTGAAATTACAATAATGATTAGATAGTGTTTAATTTAATAAAATATTACTATTTTTTGTGCATGCTATATTAAAATATTGTAAATTGTAATTTGTATGCGGATTTTGACTTTTGAAAATGTTTAAAAATTACGATTTTAATAAAATTTGTGAAATTTTTTAAGACAAAATAACAGATTACATATTCTCAGATACTAATTATATTTTTTTTAAATTGAAGTTTTAAAAAATCTGAAAACAAAAATATTAGTTTGTCTATTGCAGATTAGCTACAACTTATTTACTTTCCCATGGATATCACTTTGCTACAAATGAAACCTTTTTGAAAAATACCCGGACTTGACAGTATAGATTCTATTCTAATACGAAAGCTATTATAAACCTATACCCGGTTTGGCGATATTGGTGCCTCAAAAATTTCTGAAAATCAGTGGGCCCCTCGAAGAAGGTTTCATCAGCATTTGTCCAAAAACAAATTCAGACTTGAAGACACCGCTTAACAATATTTGACAATAATAAAGATGAGAATATGCTGAACAAATTTGTTAACATTTTATGCGTACACAATTTGTTCCTGCACTTCTTTTTTGAAAAAGTGAAGGGAAAAAAATGTTTTTTCACTTTTTTCAGCATAACTTACAGGGACTCGTAACTTTTCACTAACAATATTTGGCAAACTTGTAGCCACGGTAAATCTGAACAACTTTTGTGAACATATCAATACAATCTGAACGTGTCTAGGCACCCTAAATAGCTCAAAAAGACCATCTTGAAGCCGAAAATTTTTGTATTTCACCATTTAGTAACCCAGTGTGCGAGCTTTCATAGTACTTCTTGGGTTTGTATCGTTCGTACGTTTTCGCACGAATTCGTATCCAGTGTGCGGCCGGCCTAATGTATATGGTACAAAGGATGGGAGATGCCAGAACTTTAAAAAAAAATTGTTCACTCTTTGTCAGGCTATAAAAAAAAACAATAAAGTGAGGGGATAATAAATTGCTCGCCTACATTAGGGAATAATATGCCTCAATGTGAGAAAAAGTATGTTTTTAGGAACTTGACAACATGTTCTTTGTTTTTGTAGCATAATGTTATTTAAAGGCTTTTTTAAATTGCTCAAATATAAGTAATTTTAGTATTCTGTATACCACATCTCATCTATTATAGGTACGACATTTTACATTTTATATATGGTTGAATTTCCAAAAGACATGCACACACATACCACTTTTACTTTTCAGCCTATATATTTACTTAGGAAAATTCTAATTTGTTTTAATTAAGACACAGCTCCACTGTTTGCTCGTGAACCAGTTTAAATAAAATATGTTTTGAAATAAGGTTATCCTATACTCACTTACCTGTTGTATGAAATTAAATTGCAGAGCTTTGGTTGCCATTGTAGCCGGTGGAATCCGTCCGAATTTGAATTTGTTCTAACTTTAACAAACTTTTCACACACTAGTGTCAATTATTTTTTTACACTTTTTGTTTATTCTTTTTTTTTCTTGAGTTATTTTCACTTCTTTACCTATGTATGTATATTTTGTTTAATACTTCTCTTTTACACGGGAGAAGAGCGGCAATAAACTTCAATTTTTTTAATAACCGTTATAAAATTTTAGGAGACTTGCTCCCAAATTGGAGAATCCCACAAATGCAAATGATTACTGCGTATAAATTATGCTCGCTCACTCAGCACTCAGCCTCCCTCCACACACTCACTCCGAGAACAACACTGGCAAATTTGTTTGTAATACTCTAAAATCAAATGTCAACGTTTTAAAAATACTTCGCGAAACTTTTGCTGAACTTCAAAAATCTGTTGCCGGCGTTTATGTGAAATTTCTTAGTTTTTTTATTGGTTTAGTTCGACCGATAGATAGACAGACAGACCGACCACTTGTTGAATAGTCTAGGTAGGTATTTCTATTTTCTATTTTCTAATTGAAAACTTTGTAGTTTTATTGTTCTGTTTGGCGTTTGGTGTTTTTGGCTTTTTGGACTTCTTTTTGTCGGTTTGTGACCGCTTTGTTTCGATCGGTATTCAAAACTGAAATGTCCAAAACAAAGTTTGATCAGAGCTTGTGGCGTTGGTCAAAGAGTGTTTTTCTTTGTGTGTTTTCTTTTGGACGTTGTTATTGTTAGTGTGTTTATGTTATGTTTGCGTGTCAACACAGTGGGACATAAGTTACAAGAAGTAGGACAATTTTAGACTAGTAAACCGACAAAGTTATAGCCACACTTTGTGAGAAATATAAGAGGGAAAATGGCACTTTATGTGGATGTTGGACACATTTTACTCAGTCTAGAGTCATTACAAAAGTTGTCTAAAATACAGAATATGAAAATATTTAGAAAATAGTATGCTGCAGAAATTATGAAGAAATTATTTTCCAATGAATCAGTGTTCATTTGTGTAGGGGTATCAGAAGGCATTTGACAATTACGCCTATTTTGCGCTGAATGTAGATTCTTCAAACACATTGCATTGTATCAAATAGTAAGGGTTTGTGCGCTCTGGTATTAAAATTACAAGTTATTCTATTTTGGAACCGTTTGTGTGGAAATATTGCAGAAATTTAGTAAATGGGTTTCCAACAAGAGGTGTTATTTTGGTATTCAAAGAAAAATTCAATTTTTTGAGATAAATGATCGGATGTTTATTTTATAATAAAGAGGAAGGTATGCCGTTAATAATCAGCCAAATGGCCACCACGACCACGCTTACAGGGCCATGAAATTTTCCATAACCAAATCGCAAAGTGGCTGCCCTATGTCCTCGATAGCCTCACGAATTTTATCTTTGAGGTCTTGAATCGACGCTGGGCTGTTGGCGTTAGACCTTATCTTTCACGTGGCCCAAAGGAAGAAGTCGCAAGGTGTTAAATTACAAGATCTCGGTGGCCAATTGGTATCACCTCTTCGAGAGATAACACGGTCCGAAACACACGAAACTTTTCCCGTAACAGAGCAATGGTTTCGTTGCTTGTGTGGCACGTAGCGCCGTCTTGTTGAAAGTAAACGTTGTCCAGATCAATACCATCCAACTCCGACCATAAAAAATCATTAGTCATCTCTCGATAGCGCAATCCATTCACCGTAACTGTTGATCCAGCCTCATTTTCGAAAAAGTAAGATCCAATGACCCCGCCGGACCATTAACGACACTAAACAGTCACACGTTGAGGATGGAGAGGCTTCTCAACAATAACTCTTGGGTTTCCGAGCCCCAGATGCGACAATTTTGCTTGTTGACGTAGCCACCGAGGTGGAAATAGGCCTTATCAGTCAAGATGATTTTTGATGAACTGTGACTGCAAGATTTTCACAATTTTTGTAGTGAATTTTAATAATTTCACTATTCAACAGCGTATCGTTCCATTTTTAGTAATGGCGTAGTTTCTACTTGTCAAATGTCAAAGAATAAAAGCTTCAAAAGTGACAGCTACCGAAATACCGGGTGATTCAAAATAAAACCTGCAAAACTGCAAAATTTTAGACAAACCGACTGATAATTCTTGTTTTTAAATGGCAAATTTTATTTCCTTCAGAATGATCGCATTTTTTCATGACCGATCAGTCTCCGATCAAATAATAATTTTTTTTTTCGATGTTTTTAAGAGGTTTTAATTAAAAAATTATTAAAAATTGGATATTTTCGCTATATCTTGTAAGATATTTAAAAAACCGCTGATGGGATGAAGAAGGTAAGATAGGAGAATATGAAGGCTACTTAATTTATGATTATTTAAAGCTTTCCTAAACCAATTACGATAAATGGTTCTCAAGTTATCCTAAAATATATTGTTGAACCTATTTTTTTAGAGTTCTATCTTTATTTTTATAGATAAATAGGTCCCACACCACTAATAGACCACAAAGGTCTTAAAGGAAATTACTTAAGCTTTCTTTTGAACAAAAAAAATTAAAAATAAAAACAAAAATACAAATCTCTTTGAGAATTTTTTTTATTTTCTTAAAAAGATTGAAGAAAAAGCTATCGAAAACAATTTGGGCAAAATTTTCTAAATACAATAGGTAATTAGTTATACGGATAGGAAAAAAGGACCGTTTGACCAACATTTTAAAATTCTCCTCCAACTCGGGCAGTCCTTAACCGATCTCGTTGAAATGTTGTATCATAACTAATATCCAATAGGACAAAATTGGTGCAAGTTTCATCCCGATCAGAGGACATAGCTTTTAAAAATTGACTCACTTGACATTTAATCCCCAATATATACAAGCGACCTATATATCGATATCATTTAAGGACAATGCATTTTTAATTTCTAAATATTCCAAACTATATTCAGTCAAAATTCGATACAAATTTAAAGATTTCATAAAACTTCGATCGTCTCTCCTGAAAAACTACCTGTTTCGACTAAGCATACTTCGGAATGGAGGTATCGATACGAGGACTATAACAAAGTACGAACTGATTTACGTAATTTTTTTGTGATCAAATCTTTTCAAATTAGAATACAAACAGCAAAGTTTCAGCTGAATTACTTAGAAAATGACTTATGGGTCGATTATGAATTTCAACCAAAGTTTAATTGCGTTGCCAAAATTACATTACGGATGGCAACTACCGACAATTTCTGTTGTTAAATGGGGAATTTTTCAAAATTTTTGCTGTGCAATTATTTATAGAAATTAAACATTTCAACTTTACTTATTTTTTCGCGTGATTGTAGGCTCCATGATGGTTAAAAACACCACAAGACTACAATTTGAGATGTTAATAGAGAAAATAGAATAGAGGTGCGAGACTCTTTCGTGAAACCAAAGCCACTACGGATGAAGTTTGGCCGAAATAAATGAGAGAGAGCGAGTTTGCAGAATGTCAATACCCGTTGCAATGGGTTGGGCTTCTACCACTCTGGGGCCTGGAAGTCTTCGAAGCGACCTTCTCAGCCACTATGACCCGCCATGCTAGCTACATGGACGAGAGTACCCAACGTGTGAAATTTCCTACACGAATAGCATACACGAAGGACGAATGGACTAACGATATTCCTACTGTCGCTATCCATGATTACACTATGCAACAAATGAACATTTTTTGAAAAATACACGGACTTGGCAATATAGGTTCGATTCTACTATCAAAGGGTAGTATAAGCCTATACTCGGTTTGGCGAAATTGGTGACCAATTTTTTTTTTATGGTCCTCCAAAGTTTCTGAAAATCAGTGGACCCCTCGAAAAAGGTGTCATCAGCTTTTGTATAACAATATAAATTCTGAGTTGATCGGTATACTTTAAGGTGGGTCTAGCTGTGTTATTTTCAGGCGTTACAAACATCTGCCGTGAAACAAACTTATAATACCCTGTACCACAGTGTGGTGTAGTTATGGTGTAGTAATGTTAGCCAGTGTCCTGTAATTATACCCTACACCACACTGTGGTACAGGGTATTATAAGTTTGTTTCACGGCAGATGTTTGTAACACCTGAAAATAACACAGCTAGACCCACCTTAAAGTATACCGATCGACTCAGAATCACTAGCTGAGTCGATTTAACGATGTCCGTCCGTCCGTCTGTCCATTTAAAGTTGTTCGTCGACTACAGGTCGCAATTTCACTCTGATCGTTCTGAAATTTTGCAGTTTAGAGTATTTCGCGGATGTTAAGATCGCTATTGAATTTGGTTGAAATCGGTTCAGCTTTAGATATAGCTCCCATATATATCTTTCGTCCGATTTGGCCCTTTAGTCCTATAGAAGCTGTATTTTACATCCAATCACTTTGAAATTTAGAATGGTAGAGTTTCTTGATCCATGAACCAACACTACCGAATTTGAAGAAAATCGGTTAAGATTTAGCTATAGCTCCCATATATATGTTTCGTCCGATTTGGCCATTTAGTCCTATAAAAGCTGTATTTTACATCCAATCGTTTTGAAATTTAGAATGGTAGAGTTTCTTGATCCATGAGCCAACATTGACGAATTTGAAGAAAATCGGTTAAGATTTAGCTATAGCTCCCATATATATGTTTCCGATTTTGCTCTTTAGTCCTGAATAAGCTGTATTTTACATCCAATCATTTTGAAATTTAGAATGGTAGAGTTTCTTGATCCATGAACCAACACTAACTAATTTTAAGAAAATCGGTTAAGATTTAGCTATAGCTCCCATATATATGTTTCGTCCGATTTGGCCCTTTAGTTCTATAGAAGCTATATTTTACATCCAATCGTTTTGAAATTTAGAATGGTAGAGATGTACACCACACTGTGGTACAGGGTATTATTTAAGTATAAAATGTCCCAAAAGTAAATTTATGTAAACAATTTATACATGAATTACAAAATGTATATATCAGAGTTATTCAATATTACGAGAGTGGTGTAGGGTATTATATAGTCGGCACCGCCCGACTTTAGCCTTTCCTTACTGGTTTTGTGTATATGTATTTGGTGGCAGTCTACGCGATTTTTAAAATAAATTGACGGTTTCTGAAATCCGGGTCCAGCTAGTAATAAATAAAAATGTATTTGTTTAAATGTTACCTGTGCTAATCCCACTGTGCGCGTGTCTGCTGTGTCCATTCCCAGTTTATATTGTTGAATAATCGCTCTTTATTTTGGCTTTTTTGTAGTAATGCTTTATGTTTGTGTTATTTTTTTTCTTCTTTTGTGTTGGCAATTGTGGTGGTAATTTCTGTCACTTTATTGTTGTCGTTGTTATTGTTTGTTGTTGTATGTTGACGGTGGATGACCAAAACTATGTAGATTTGTGTTTATTGTTTTTGTTGCTTTCTCCCTTTTGCCATTTCATTATTTTTTGCAAGCTACTTTTTTTGCTGGAATACCCTACAGCAGGTGTTAAGAAAGGAATTTGTCCAAAGATTAATCCTTCGACTACAACTTTTTCAACTGTAATTCGACAAATATAAATAAAAATTAAAGAATTCCATTGGAAATTAAAAAAACAATTATTGAAATTCAAAAAACATCAATTGAAATTAAAAAAAAAAACGCTTTTAAATTAAAGCCAGTATGGAAAGGCAGAAAGTCGGACGGGGCCGACACCTCCCTAACAATGCGACAAGGGTCATTGCGATAATAATTTGGAATAATTGATAAATGGGTGAGAACATATAAAGGCTGATCCAAGTAGAGATACTTTTTTCAATAGCCTTTTTGACAGATCACGTATGAGTGTTATTTTTGTTAAGTATTGTTTGGCATTTCATCATTGAAAGACTCGAACGAGTCATCGAAAATTGGACTCAACGGATGGACCATCTGAGACGTAGCCGCGGCCAACATTTGATAGACATAACCTTCAAAAAATAAATGCCAAAGAATGTTCTTTCAAATGATAATAAACATTCCCCATTCAATTTGAATTTTCTGTGGTTTTTTTTCTTTAAAAAAGTAGGGAACCTTGAAATGGATCACGCTATATATGTGGATATATCTAATTCTGAAACAATAATCGCTAAATTAAGCAATATTCGTTCCTAAATTGAGAAGCATCTTTCTGGAGAATTTTGTAATGATCGGAAGTAAAGTACAACTTTTATAGCGCTTTGTAACCAAATCATGAGGAACATATATATGGAGGTTATATATAAATCTGAATCGATTTTCGCTGAATACTCATTCATGTAAAATAGAAACCTCTTTCTGTCGAATTTCGTACTGATCGGATATAAAATACAGTCTCTACGGCGCTTAGATGTCAAATCGGGGGTAACATATATATGGGGGGTATATCTAAATCTGAACCGATTTCCCCAAAATTTTGTATTGTCTCTAAGTGTATCACGAGACTACTCTCTGTCAATTTTTGTACAAATCGGTTCAAAAATGTTGCTTATACAATGCATATATGCCAAATCGTAGGTACATATATATGTGAGCTATATGTAAATCTAAACCGATTTTAACCAAATTCAATAGGGATCGTCCTTGGGCCTAAAGAAAGGTATGTGCAAAGTTCGTTGAGAACGGACCATAATTGCGACCTGTACTTTGATTACAAGAATACATCTACAGACAGACGGACATAGCTAAATCGACTCAGAAAGTGATTACAAGTCGATCGGTATAATAAACAATGGGTCTATATCTTCTCCTTTTGGGTGTTACAAACAAATGCACAAAGTCATAGTACCCTGTACCACAGTGTGGTGTAGGGTATACAAAATCAAAATCAATTCAATTTCAAATAATTGAAAAATGTGAAATTAAATTTAAAAATTCAATTTAAAATTAAAAATGCTCCAACTGAAATTTAAATTAGATGAATTAAATTTCAAAATTAATCAATTGAAATTCAAAATATTTTATTTGAAATTCATAAAATTATTTTTGTAATTCCAAGGATAACAAATACAATTCCAAAAAAGTAATAACAATTTTAAACGAAATTTTTTATGTCAAAATTTTTTTTTATTTCTAATATGGGGGATTTCAAGTCAAGCGATTCCATTTTTAAAAGCGATGGCTTTTGATGAGGATGAAACTTGCACCAAGTTAAGTCCTTTCGAATAGTAGTTATGACACACAATTTCAACGAGATCGTCTCAGGACTGTCCGAGTTTCAGAGTGTTGAATATGGATATTTCGGTCAAACGGTCGTTTTCTCCATTTATGTAACTACCTATTGTATTTAGATAATTTTGCAGTGCTGTCGATAGCTTTTTCTTCAATCTTTTTAAGACAATAAAAAAATTGGCTAAAATATTGTTTTGTGATTTTTTTTGGGAAATTAAAATTTGTTTTGACATTTTTGTAAAAACCAAAATTTTTTGAAATGTTTCCTTTAAGAGCTTTGGTCTTTTAGTAGGATGGTGCTCGTTTATCTATCAAAATAAAGATAAACCATATATTTTAGCATAACTGGAGATCAATTTATCGAGATCCATTTATCGAAAAATTCACTATTATTATATTTTCATTATTTTATCGTAGTCTGATTGGTCATGAACAAAATGAAACCCTTTTGAAGAAAATCGACGCATAATCTAAAAAGCATAACCGTCGTAAAATTCGAGTCTACATTCTATCTACGCTACATTAGGCTGGATGACTGGAATTTGATACAAATACTACTTATAGCTGCAGGTAACTAGAGATTGAGAATGGGCAATATCGATATCCATTTTTAGATATAGTCCTCATATAAAAGCATTTCCCGATTTTACTTCTGAAAGGCCGCAGGACCACTAAATTCAACTGATCTTCCATGTTTTGATGTAGCCCCCATACAAAGGCACCTTCGGATTTAACGTCAAAAAATACAAATTTCAACGAATCGAGATGAAATTTGGTAATATCAGTTTATAAGTTTATTTTTATAAGATTCGACATGGCCTAACATAACGCCGCTTTTACTTGTTTTAATTTCAAATACATACATACATATTTATTTTTTAATTTCAAATATATACGAGTATTTATCCCCTCACCTTAGAGAGGAGGGTATATATCATTTGCTACTAACCAAAAGTGTAACACATCGAAGGAGTGGCCTAAGTCCCTAAGTATGTTCGGCGGTTATCCGTTTTGGGCAATTTTAAGTCGAATGAGCAATGTCCGTCCGTCTGTCTGTATGCTGGCTGGTGCGCACGATAACTCTCGAAAAGAGTAACCGATTGACTTCAAATTTGGTATGTGGTAATATTTTCTTCTATCTCCGGCTTAGTTCGAAGATGAGCCATATTGGTCCACTCCTTCTATTACCTCCCCCACAAAGGGTTAACATTTAGTGTAATATTGATCATTTAATAACTTCTATACTACTTATTTGAATCCTCAGAAATTCTACACATAGTATTAGTTTATTAGTCACTATTCCCCCGCCCTTTTGGTACCTCCCACACAAATGGACCTTTTTGTACCAAAAGTTAACAGCTTTTTACTTTAATACCAGTGAAAATTTCCATTATTGGCACTCTCCTTTTGGCACCTCCCACACAAACGGACCATTTTGTACCAGTTTATAACTTGAATACAAGTGCATACAAATATTTTGTGCAGTGTAATGCTTTTATAGTACCTAGAGTCCAGAGAAATATGGGCGTTATTGGCCCGCACCTTTTGGTACCTCCCACACAAATGGAACTTTTTGTACCAAAAGTAGACAGCTTTTAACTTTAATACCAGTACAAGCTTAAAGGTTATTAAATGCAATTTAAATTGATAATTTAAATAAAACAAAAAAATAAATGAATTTACTAATATTTTTTTTGAGACTCAAGGTGAGGGGATTCATTAGTCGGTGTACCATGTTTTGAATATAAGTTGATGTGTTCTAATATCAGTTGATGCTTTTTGAATCTCTATTGACATAATTTGAATTTTAAATTAAATTTTTTAATTTAAATTCAAAAATTTTTATTTCAATTGCTATTTTTCGAATAACATTTGAAAATGGTTTAGCTAAAATATTAGTGAAATGATTAAAAAATTAAAATCAACTCATCTCGTTTTGTTTATTTTAATTTAAGCCATTGTTTAAGTAGTGCATCTCTAGGTCTACCATTTGCCTCTAAAGACTTTTATTTATTCACGACGTCGTCACCTTTATTATTATTGTTCCCTTGTACAAGGAAATGGTCAAACACTAAGTTCGCATAACACCTAGTTTGAATTGTTGCTGTTTTTCTTGTTGCCCAATTTGTGTTTATTTCTCTATGAGTTTCTGGGATTTGTGTTTTGCGGTTGCCTTTAGCCATTAGAATGGATGGATGGCTCTTTCTCCGGAAGAAATGATTATTTTGCCATTATAACCATTTCCAGCATAATGGTGATTTTTTTCGCCAATTCAAACATAATCACGTACATAATACGTACATATGTATGTATGTTCTCATATACTTATAAATAAAAATGCTTCCATGCAAAATAGATATCTGACGGTTATGACAATGACGAGATCCCCCTCCAAACCCCAGTTTTCTAACTCCAAAAACCGCGCCTGCAACCATCACTCACTTACCTCAGTTGTCTCATCAACTGCGCAACAATTTTCAAAATCGTTGACATTGCGTTGGTAGTTGCGTGTGCTCATTGTCTCATTTAATTTAGATTTT
Source organism: Eudasyphora cyanicolor (assembly GCA_963930755.1). NCBI lineage: Eukaryota > Metazoa > Arthropoda > Insecta > Diptera > Muscidae > Eudasyphora > Eudasyphora cyanicolor. Next base: position 261,285,077 of record OZ005737.1, on the reverse strand, counting down.
TAACTTTTTAACATTGCGAGACTTCTTCCGTTGCTTCTGGGGAAGAGAGAGACAGCACAGTGGTTCAAAAAATATTGAAATTTTTGGCAGAAATCTTAATCTGTAGTAATAGTTTTGAACGTGGAGGTAAATGTTGACCCATTTAATTTTACTAAAGGTTTTTTTTTGAATAGAAAACATTTATTTGTTACTTATTTGTCGTTGGGAAATAAATTACTTTAATTTTTTATTAAAATCATCAACTAATTAATATGGTTACATTTAATGAAATTAAAATTGGAACTCACGGATGGACCACCTACAGCATAGCCGGAAGCAACATTAAATATTTTTGAAAAAGTAAATGGCAAGATTCATTTATCACATTTCACTTTTGCACATTTTCTGTTTTTTTTTTTAAATTTTCTAAACTCAAACAGTTAAAAAATCATTCTTTACAACATAAATGATACATATTTTGCTCAAAGTAATCTGGGCAAATGCCATACTCGTATTAATTAATCGTAAAGTTTACTAATTATTACACTATGCAACAAAATTTTTGTCCAAGGGATGTGGATAACAGTTTCTGGTGTAATTAGGTGTCACAAACACGAAAAAAATATTAAAAAAAAATTGATGGTACATTTTTTTTTTAAATTCCAGCTTTCATGGAAATTACATTCAGTATTTGAACCATAATTTTTCAATTATAAGCCTGAGCTGTGTTATGCTTCAAACTAAAGGGAATTATGAGGGCTACATATGCTGCAAATATCGCTTTCACGTAGAATCTTTGGTTTAGCAGTCGTCAAAAATATGAGGGAAAAAATGTTTTTAAAAAAAAACACTTTTTCCCGATAAAAAAACGTAAAAAATAGAAAGAAAAAAATCGAAAAAAATATTTTATCACATTTTTAAAGTCATCATTCTAACGATGAAAACACTGTCTATTTGAAAAGCAAACTATATGTCAGCTACAGGTACTGCAACTTATGAACCTTAAACCCGGAATTTATGAATGAAATGTCTTATTAATAAATTAGTGTAATTCAGAGGCTTAAAGAGATAAGTCGATTTTCCGAAAAATATTACAAAGTTATATTACGAAGTATGAGTTAACAGGCAAAGAACTTTTCAATGTGTAAATGATCCCGACAATTTCTGCTACATCTGCGGAAAATATGTAATTAAAAAAATCGACGTGCGTTTAGTAAAATAACAGAAGAAATATATGTGTAATATTTTGGTATACGAGTTAAAAATATGAACGAACCGTGGACATCTAGTATTTTGTGTAATTCGTGCCATGTAAATCGATGGACTAGTGGAAGAATGCGGTAAGAACTTTAAAATTAATGTATTACAATGTTTTGTGAAATAAAACGTTTTAATTTTAGACTTCACGTGCAATTTGGACTGCCAATGATTTGGAGACAACCATTCATTCACGATACGGACTGCTATTTATGTCTTAAGTTAATAGATTGGAGTAGGAAGTGTCCAAGTGTAGCTAGCAGCCTAATAACGGAAACATCATCAAGTTCAACTGAGTACTCAACTCTGAGCGATTCAAGTTTGAGTCAGAAGTCATCGAGAGATTTGGAACTGACCAAAGATAACGCAGAACTACTTGCATCTGAGATGAAACAGTACAATATTTTGGGCCCCAGATGTTAACATATCATATTATAGAGTCCGTGAAATACCTTACAAATAATTTTATACAACTGTGGGTAACAGATGCTTTTGCAAGGACATTCCCGGATTGTTCGAGGAACTTAATCAAACATACATACAATTAAAAGGAATGATGGTTACTTGTTGACAGCAGTAAAGAAAGTTTGAAAGCAGTGCTTTTACACAACGGAAATCAGAAACCGTCGATTCCTATTGCTCATGCTGTCAACACTAAAATATGAACATGACTGGAAAATTTGTTGCGATTTAAAAGTAGTTGGTATGTAATGCCTCTGGGATAGCCGATATTTTTCCACAATAGCATATTAAGCTGGGGGTCTTTAAAAATTTTGTAAACGCCGTAAGGAAAGATGGCAATTCACTCTCATATTTAAAAAGTTTATTTAAAAGTCTTTCTTTTCAAAAAATCGAAGGAGTTTTTGATGGGCCTAAAATAAGGAAACTGATGAAAGATGTGAATTTCGAATCATATTGACGTCGGATGAAATTGAAGCATGGAGGTGGATTAAGCTTGTAGTTTCAAATTTCCTTGGATCCAATAAAAGCCCGCAATATGAAACAATGATTAATGATTTGTTAAAAAGTTATGAACAATTTGGTTAGAAATATATTTTTTTATATTTATGATCGAGCGCCCCAGTAGGCGAGTTGGTAGCGTACTCGCCTATGAGTTTGGGGGTCGTGGGTTCGATTCCCACCAGAGGCTCTGGTCTGTCGCTGCAAAATTCAGCCATATGGTCTTTGTAACCCGGCCTTTCCCTGGACCTTAAAATTAGAATATAAATTTACTTTGTATTGTTATTCATATAAATAAATAAATAAAAATAATAATTTATATTTATGTATATAACACATATGCATGTATTCTTCCAACTTATTTTTCGCTTTAATATTCCAACAGGTGTAAATATATCCCTCAGAATTCATTTCTTGCATTATCATTTAAATATGGCGAAATGTTTCAAGAATTGAAGTCGGCGTTACCAAGGGCACTGGGATGAAAGAATGATGGGAGATTTTATTTGGTTCCTCATTAGAGAAACCGATTCCGAAATCTACAAACGTCAACAAAGAACTCGCAATTACTTCTAATGAAACTTGTTCATGTAAATAAACTCAAATGTACATAATATAAATAAAATCGCTATTTAAGCAGAAATTGGAAAAAAAAATATTTTTTGAAATTATCTTACCTCTACCAAAAGGGCATTATTTTCTTAGCTAGGATGCAAACTTTTAAAAAATAAAAAACAATATTTTTTTCGATTTTTTTCTATTTTTTATGTTTTTTTTTGTCCCAGGATTTTTTTTTTTGAAAAAATCTCCTTTTTCCAATTTGTTTAATGACTGTTACTAAGCCACCGTTTCTAAGTGAAAGTGATATTTCCAACATTGATAGCCCACATTAATAGCTTCAATTTAATGCATAAGTCGACCTGATCGTGCATATACTCCAAAAATTATAGTGCAAATACTAAGGGTACCTTCGACGATAATAGCATTTTTAATAAAAAATTTTTTTAAAAAAAATGTATCCATAAAAAAATTTTTGGTTTTGATTTTATATCACAGTATGCCACAATCTATACAAATAATTTTTAGGTCTAGGACACAAAAAAATTTTTTTTGTTGCATAGTGTTATTAAAACAAGAAAGAAAGTTCAGTCGGGTAAACCGACATATAAATCCCTTCACCTTGAGTCCCAAAAAAAATTTCGTCAATTTATTTAGTTTCTTGTTTTAATTAAATTATTATCAATTTAAATTACATTTTATAGCTTTAAAGTACGCACTGGTATTAAAGTTAATAGCTGGTACCTTTTGGTGCAAAATGGTCCATTTGTGTGGGAGGCAGACAATGAAGCCGACCAAAATTTTCGGCGGCGGCGGCGCATGGAAAAATATCGATAGGCGGCGGCGGCTGATCGGCTGAGCCGATCAATTTTCAACAATCGGCTGAGCCGGTAAATTTTCCACAATCGGAAGCGCACGAATACGAATGTAATTCTCCTGCAAAAGTGGCTTTTTTTTGATATTTAGCGTTAGAGGAAAAAACTTAAAATTAACACAAAGTTATGGAAGTTTGATATAATATTGAAATCGGTTTAATAAATCTTCAATGTTATTAAGTTGACAATCCTTGGCCAAAAGGAATTGGGTCGTTCCGGAGTTTTGATCCGATGGTTTTGGGCCTCAGTATTTTTATACCCTACACCACACTGTGGTACGTCCGTCCGTCCGTCCGTCTGTCCATGTAAAGTTGTTCGTCGACTACAGGTCGCAATTTCACTCCGATCGTTCTAAAATTTTGCAGTTTAGAGTATTTCGCGACTGTTAAGATCGCTATTGAATTTGGTTGAAATCGGTTCAGATTTAGATATAGCTCCCATATATATCTTTCGTCCGATTTGGCCCTTTAGTCCTATAGAAGCTGTATTTTACATCCAATCGTTTTGAAATTTAGAATGGCAGAGTTTCTTGACCCATGAACCAACATTGCCGAATTTGAAGAAAATCGGTTCAGATTTAGATATAGCTCCCATATTTATCTTTCGTCCGATTTGGCCCTTTAGTCCTATAGAAGCAGTATTTTACATCCAATCGTTTTGAAATTTAGAATGGCAGAGTTTCTTGACCCATGAACCAACATTGCCGAATTTGAAGAAAATCGGTTAAGATTTAGCTATAGCTCCCATATATATGTTTCGTCCGATTTGGCCCTTTAGTCCTATAGAAGCTGCATTTTACATCCGAGCGTTTTGAAATTTAGAATGGTAGAGTTTCTTGATCCATGAACCAACATTGCCGAATTTTAAGAAAATCGGTTAAGATTTAGCTATAGCTCCCATATATATCTTTCGTCCGATTTGGCCCTTTAATCCTATAGAAGCTGTATTTTACATCCAATCGTTTTGAAATTTAGAATGGTAGAGTTTCTTGATCCATGAACCAACATTGCCGAATTTGAAGAAAATCGGTTAAGATTTAGCTATAGCTCCCATATATATGTTTCGTCCGATTTGGCCCTTTAGTCCTATAGAAGCTGTATTTTACATCCGATCGTTTTGAAATTTAGAATGGTAGAGTTTCTTGACTATGAACCAACATTGCCGAATTTGAAGAAAATCGGTTAAGATTTAGCTATAGCTCTCATATATATGTTTCGTCCGATTTTGCTCTTTAGTCCTGAAGAAGCTGTATTTTACATCCAATCATTTTGAAATTTAGAATGGTAGAGTTTCTTGATCCATGAACGAACACTACCGAATTTGAAGAAAATCGGTTAAGATTTAGCTATAGCTCCCATATATATGTTTCGTCCGATTTAGCCCTTTAGTTCTATAGAAGCTGTATTTTACATCCAATCGTTTTGAAATTTAGAATGGTAGAGTTTATTGATCCATGAACCAACACTACCGAATTTGAAGAAAATCGGTTAAGATTTAGCTATAGCTCCCATATACATGTATCGTCCGATTTGGCCCTTTAGTCCTGTTATAGCTGTATTTTACATCCAATTATTTTGAAATTTAGAATGGTAGAGTTTCTTGATTCATGAACCAACATTGCCGAATTTGAAGAAAATCGGTAAAGATTTAGCTATAGCTCTCTTATATATGTTTCATCCGATTTGGCTCTTAGATCCAATCGTTTTTATACCCTACACCACACTGTGGTACAGGGTATTATTTAAGTATAAAATGTCCCAAAAGTAAATTTATGTAAACAATTTATACATGAATTACAAAATGTATATATCAGAGTTATTCAATATTACGAGAGTGGTGTAGGGTATTATATAGTCGGCACCGCCCGACTTTAGCCTTTCCTTACTGGTTAAAAGTTATGGACGAAATACTAAGATTGGTCTCTTAATTTTGGCGCTTTTCTTCTATTTCTGCACATATGAATTTTAAACGCCCTTGCGAATATTCTGTGAAAATTTGAAAAAAAATCGAGGGAAACAATTTTTTTGGAACTCAAACTTTTTTAAACGGCGATGGCTCGCCGCCGGTTTGCGCCGCGTCGGCTTCATAGCCTGGTGGGAGGTGCCAATAACTCCAACTTTTCTCTGGACTATAGGTACTATAAAAGAAGTACACTGTACAAAATTTCAAGTATTTGTATGAATTGGTATTACAGTTATAAGCTGTTAACTTTTGGTGCAAAATGGTCCATTTGTGTGGGAGGTACCAAAAGGGGAGTGGCAACCTTACCCATTTTCTCGAGGTTATAGCTGCTAATAAACTAATACTATGTGTGGAATTTCAGAAGATTCTAGTAAGTAGTATAGAAGTTATTAAAGAATCAATATTTCACTAAATATTAACCCTTTGTGGGGAGGTACTAGGAGTGGACCAATATAGCCCATCTTCGAACTTAGCCGGAGATAGAGAAAAATATTACCGCATACCATATTTGAGGTCAATCAGTTATTCCTTTCGAGAGTTATCGTGCGCACCAGCCAGCAGACAGACATACAGACTCACAGACAGACAGACGGACGGACGGACATTGCTCAAATGACTTAAAATGACCCAAAACGGATTTCCGCCGCGCATATATATATGGTCTTAGGTCACTCTTTCGATGTGTTACACTTTTGGCTCGTAGCAAATGATATATACCCTCCTCTCTAAGGTGAGGGGATAAAAGGGTTCTAATGTTTATTGTTATTATTTTAACGGAGCCTTCAAAATCTTGGAAATGGGCCGTTACGAAACACCACCTGGTGAGAAGCTCTGGTATACCCCACTTTGTGAGTAATTTAATCTGGTATATAAGGTAGGAGACGCCAGCAAATTTTCATTCTTTGTCAGTCTATTGACATTGGAAAAGTTGTCTGAAATGCAAAAGTATGAAAACATTTAGATGATTGTCGCAGAAGTTACTTTGTGTTCAAATGAATCCGTCAATTTGAGTGGAGGTGCCAGAAGTGACTTGTCGAATACACCTATTTTGCGCTGAATAGTAAGTACAACATGAGTTTGTTTGTACCCGAAACCATTCACATGCGATACATGGTGGAGGGTATATAAGATTCGATGTGACCGAGGGTATATAAGATTCGGCATGGCCGTCTTTACTTGTTCAAAATTATTTTAATTGATCTTATTTGAAATTGAATATCTGGAATAACCTTGTAATTGGGTTACAAGGGAGTGTCATATATGGATCGATAGATAATGATTACATTTATATTAAAATACATAAATAAAAAATTTCTGACAGACGGTTATTCCATAATACCACAAATACATCATTTGCTACAAAAGAATCGGCCAAGGATTACAGAAGAATCGGCCAAGGATTTCTTTAGCTCACTAAATGTTAACCATTTCTACAAGAGGATCAATATGGAACATCCTTACTATCCTAATCCTTTCGCTGCAGATTAACAGACTGCTGGACGTAGTTCAAGTTACTTAAAATATCCTGAATACTTAATAATAAGCAAATTGCGCTTAGAACGTTTTCTGAGCAAAATCTTTGAAACTAGAAAAATATTTTTCATTGTAGGCATTTTAGTGAAGCTATTCGAAATTTTTCTTTTCGCTTTTAAACCACTGTGTGTTATGATCAAAGTTTTTGATCAAATGTTGGCTTGAAGCCATCATCATTCCTAGTCTGCGCGCATTGCGGCAGACAAGTTTTACTTGGCACTTGGCCGTTTTTGTTGTGGTGCAACCCCAAAACAAAGTAGAATATAATTTTTTCTTTATTCTTTTTTTAATTGACATGTAGGTCTTTTTTGTGTTATAGCTTTGTTGTCATTTTATGCATGCACCTGCCACGGCCGGTAGTCACTCATGCGTAGATCCCTCAAGTTTTTTTTTCAGTAGAGGAAGAACAGCGACAACAACAAATATTATGTTGTTGTTGTGGTGATCATAACCGGTGACCTTTTAACCGAATGGATGAAGTTTTAAATTTGATCTTTTTTTGTGGGGGAAGGGAAGAGGGAAGTTCAATGGAATTCAATACCCTTATGACAATTATTTTTTAGTTCTAGACTTCAGCAATTTGATGAAAAAACATTATCACATACAAATATTTATATGTACATAAATATGTATGTAAATTTTCTGTTAATATTTATATGTACTGATGTAGGAATGAATCATTAGTCATTCATTATAGGAAGGGTAACCATGATTCAGTAATATTGAATCATGAAGTGTAACATTATGAAAAATATTATTTACCTCAATGTTCACTAGCTCTGGTTAGAGCTAACTAGCAGTTACAATTTTAAAATTCCATAAGATTTGACTGATATAACTGTAAGCTAACTCTAACTATAGAATTACCGGAGATGGTGAAAGGCCGGTTAAAAAATGGGGGATTTGACGTTAAGTGAGTCAATTTTTAAAAGCGATGTCTTCTGATCCGTATGATACGTGCATCAAGTTTACTTCTATTGGATAGTAGAGTGGCTTCTTTTGTGAGGAAGAAAAGAAAGTTGGCGTTGATCAAAGCTTATAAAAAAATTTGGTTTGTTTTTAGTAAATTAGCAAAATATTTAGTTTCTGCGATCGCGAAATTAGGGGCTATTTGCGGTTGAAATAACCTCTAAATCAATTCGCATTAACCCATTTGGGACCAACAATCTTTAAAAAGTTTGCGGCCTTGAAGGGGTTAATTTTTTATAAAAATTACATCTACAGATAAGCATTTCTACAACAAGCCATGAAAAGTGAAAATCGGACTAAATTGGGGAAATGGTTTCCAAATTTTTTAAAAAATTCACAAAAATGGCAATAAAATCGAGAAAAAAGTGACTACATTGCAATTTTTTTAATGGAAGTCAGGTCGCCCTATAAATAATGGTCCAGATTTTAATGTCCAGTGGTCAATTCCTAACAGTAATTAAAATTGACAATTTTATTAAGGCAAAACCTGATTTTCAGAGGTTATTTCAAACGCAAATAGCCCCTAATTTCGCGATCGCAGAAACGAAATATTTTGCTAATATACTTAAAACAAACCAAATTTTCATATAAGCTTCGATCAACGTGAACTTTTTTTTTGACCCCACTCTATTGGATAGTAGTTATGACACAAAATTTCAACGAGATCGGTTAAGGACTGTCCGAGTGAATTTTTGAAATTTTTGTCAAACTGGCCATTTCTCCATCCATATGACAAATTACCTATTGTATTTAGATAATCCTGACCAAAGATTTTCCGATAGCTTTTTCTTCCGTTTTTTTAGGAAAGTAAAAAAGTTCTTAAAAATATGTTTTTTGCATTTTTCTACGAAATTAAAACTTGTTTTGAAATTTTTATTAAACTCATGTTTTTATATTATTTTTGTTTTTTTTTTTTTGGACTCAAAAGAATGCTTAGGTCATTTCCTTTAAGGTCTAGTAGTGGGATGGGACCCTAAACCCTAAAGAATGTAGGTTGAACCATATATTTTACCACAACTGGAGAACCATTTATCGTAACAGGATCAGGAAAACATTAAATAATTAATATTTAAAGGTATTAAATGGAATTTAAATTGATAATAATTTAATTTAAACAAAAAAATAAATAAATTTACGAATATTTTTTGGACTGAAGGTGAGGGGATTTTTAAGTCGGTTTACCCGACTGAACTTTCTTACATGTTTTTTAATTAAAACATCGAAATAATACACAATTATTTTTATTTTTTTATCGTAAAGTCTGATCGGCCATGAATAAAATGAGACCATTCCGAAGAAAATCGACGCATAATTTAAAAAGTTGTACCTAATTTAGTCCTTTACGGATTTCGATGAAATTTTGTGTCATAACTACTATCGAACTAGGTTCAAGTTCAATACCGATCAGAAGACATCACTTCTAAAAAGTTACTCAATTGACACGAAATCCACCAAATATGTATTTTTGAAAACCCAAGAATTTTGGAAATATAAAATAAGTATATTTTTGTTTCCTCACTTAGGTGTAGGATGGTATATTTCATTTGCTACGGGCCACAAGTGTAGAACATCCAAAGAGTGACCCAAGCCCTTAAATATGTTTGGCAGAAATCCATTAGAACATTTTAAGTCATTTGAGCAATGTCCGTCCGTCCGGCTGATTCACATGATAACTCTCGAAAGGAGTAAACGATTGACTTCAAATTTGATATGTGGTAATATTTTGTCTAGGTCAGGTTCGAATTTTGTCAAGGTCGAATATGGGTAATAATGATCCATTGCTTCCGTTACCCCACCCCCAAAAAATCTTAAAATATACACAGCGTACCTGAAGGGTTAAAAAGTTTGACATGTTTGACGACAAAAACTGTTAATGAGGTTTTATTCAGGATCATCCCCTCTACTCATCTGTTTCGAGATATCGCAAAAACAATTAAAAACGATGTTAGTTACAATAAACTATACAAAAAAACGCGGAAATTTAGAAATGTAACACAATTTCTAATAAATATGAGTAATTGTTAGTCGTTTTACAATTTTGCGCAATATTTGCATTATCACCATATTGCGAATTTTTTGTAATTTATAAAACTGCCTAACATTTTCGAATTATTAGAATTTTGTAATTCCACACGTAGTAATAGTTTATTTGACGCTATCGACATGAGAAAATTTGCCGCTCGCCTTTTGGAGCCTCTCGTACAAAGGGACCAATTTGTACAAAATGTTAACTGCTTATAACTTTATTACCAATACATAAACATACTAGAAATTTTGTGCAGTAAAATGCTTTTGCAGTATCTACAGTCCAGAGAAAAGTGAGCGTCATTGCCACTCCCGTTTTGGTAACTCCCATACAAAATGGCAAAACCAAAGCAACATTAAATAGTTCGAAACTTTAATATTAGTGAATATGAACCATTACGATTAGCAACAGTGTATAATAGGCATATGTGTCAAGACCCTTTTGGTACAGCCCACACAAAATTACAGATTCATTCGAACACAACTTCTCCATAACTTCTGTTGTTTTGATTTTCTGAATTTTGGACAACTTTGCAGTGACTAAATACTGAGTAAAATGTTTCCACCTTTCCGGCTCTCACACAAAGTACCATATATCGTATTCCATTACTCATAAAGAGATGGTATACCTTAGTCGATTTACTCGACTGAAATTTTCTTAATTGTTTACAGATCTTGGGACTGATTAAATGAAGACATGTCACTGATCTGATTCCCTATGAGCTGAATGAAGTCCAGACTTCACCGAGGCGGTACATTACTATTTACGAAAATACACTTCTTAAATTTAAAAGATTAAATGGTAAACATTTAATTGGATTTAAATAGGAATTATCATGTATTCCACAGGTGTCAATTTACAACTTTCAATGACAAAGCCATGCTAAAGTTGGTTGTTTTCATATAAAATGACCAATCTGGGAACCGGACCTATCACAGGTCTGGTTTTGTACCGTTCCAATTTCCCGTAGGGGAGTAACCAATTGACTACATTTAGCATGTGGTCATTTTTTTCTATTTTATGGGCTATATTAGTAAATTTTTTTGGTAGTAAGTACCGCTTATAGGTCAAAATTTAGCGAAATATTGATTCCCTAATAATTTCTAAACTAATTATTCGAATCTTTTGTAGTTCTAAACATAGTAATAAGTTATCCGATGATATTACCCTATTTCCTGGAGAAAATGGGCGAAGTTGCCACGAACATTTTGAGGGAGTGCAACTCATAAGACCTACTCTACCCATTTTAGTTTTTATATATGTATATTAAAATGAATGTTTGAAAATTTAATCACTATTTCAGAGATTGATGTACTGTTTCATAAATTTCAATTCCTTGTCTTGAAACAGCAAAAAAATTATCAAAATGTACAAACCAAGTGGAATTTTTTTTAATATTCAAAATTACAAGCACTCATAAAAATCAAAAAAGAACACGCGGAATGCTCCTGCAACTATATGGAAATGATGCAAAACGTTGGAAATGTTGCAAAACTGGAAACGTATTTGATTTTTATAGTGACCCTTTGTTCACCCTGTAACCACGTATGTATAGTTTTATTGGTCGTCGTATTTTTTCCTTGATAGTATTAATTGTAGGATTTATATTATTTATTAATAAAATAATATTCATTATCCTTTCATTAATTCGAAATGGAAAGTTAACAAATAATACAATAATTAAAAGAAATAAAAAAATTCCGCACAAAAATATTATTGTGGGGTATTCTGACAAATGATATAAAATCTGCTAAATGAAATAAATTCAAAATGAGGGTATGAAAGTCCAGTCAAATGTTGGCCTCAATGATTACTTATCCACAAATGCATACCTTGAGAAATGTTTTAGGTATATGTTTAGGAATATCGTTGTATTAGCTATAATAGTTTCACGTTATTTATTTCATTTTTCTTTAACAATAACAATCAATCAATGGCAGAAGCATACAACAATAGAGCAAATTTTAGTAGATATAATTTACCTTTAAAGATTATTAAATAAATGCATATATTCGGCCAAATAGCCGAATATATGCATTTATTTCCTCAAGGCCCTCCTCATTTTACCTTCCCCTCCTTTCTAACTTGACGCATTTGTCAATTACTTAATTTGGCCTGCTCCAAATCATCATTGGCCGCCACTTCGCCACATTCAAAACGTTGATAGTCTATGATGGATACATTATTTTCTTTGAGCACTTCACCCACTGTCTTGTCGTCGTCGATCAAATACTCCTGATGTATCAGACACGTCTCCTCATCCTTATTGGCGCTGGGCTCATCTTTACCCTCTTCGCCGACTTTTTTCGGATTCATACCGACAATGTGTTGACAGAGATTTTTCTGCAGCTCTTCTTCAACACTATTGCCGCGGAATGCTACAAGGGCGCCATATTTGCCCAATTGAGTGACATTTTGTGGGCAAATCGCTGACGAAGACTGAGGATGGGCATAACCGGAAAGTTGCATATCATTGTTTACTTTAAAACATATCGCTCTCTTGATGGAGGCATTTTCGCCTACAGTGCCGATTAACAATGCCAAATGATCGGCTAATGATTTACCATCTGGAGTTTTGAGATTTTTCAAGGCCTCTGCTTCAAAACCAGACTGAAATGAGGGGAAAGTTGTTGAAATAAAACATTTTTATAATAAGGCAATACGATGTTTACCTTCCATAGATCACCATCGAATTGTGTCAGCTCTGTGTACTGGGCACATACTCGCGAAACATGGTCTACAAAACTTTTGAAATTTTCATTGCGAGCTACAAAATCAGTTTCACAGTTCACTTCAACCATGGCACCGATATTGCCGCGGATTAAAACACCCACCAAACCTTGAGCGGTAGCTCTTTCGGCCAATTTGGTGGCCTTGGACCAGCCAAGACTTTGTGCTTGCTCCTTCAACCACTTTTCAGCCTGAAAATAATTAAAATGTATGCAAAATTTTTAAACAAAATACATTAGAAAAATTGATAAAATTTACATGAAAGGGAGAAAACAAAATTAGCATCTTTTTTTGTAGAAATAAGACAATATTTAAATTAAAATAATGTAAGAAAAGTATATCCTAATTTCAAAAGCAAACGACAAGTAATTTGAACATCTTATTAATATTTCTGTAAGTTTTCGCAATAAATACATAACTATTTTGCTTTTATTCCTATTAATTTCATGAAGTAAAATATTATTAAATACTAGCTGACCCCAGCAGACGTTGTCCTGCCCGTCCTGTTTGGGATGTATTGCTTTGTTATTCATTGATATTTCATTAAAAAATGCATACATCCCGAGTTTCAGGAAAAGATCATCTACCAGTTATAATCATACATAAAAACTATTATCAAGACAAACCACACATGCATTTGAAATTACAGTCACATCGCTTTGGAAATGCGAATTTTGCAAATAACTTGACCACTCCGCAATTTATCGCGGTGAAATAATTCTAAAACACAAATAACCCCAAACTGAATATATTATTCAATTTTCAGCCCATTCGCTTTTATGGTTTCGGAGAAAATGTTTCTAACAAACGTACAAAGGATTTTATATATAAAGATAGTAAAATATATTATAATAAATATTAGTTGTTCAAGATTTTAAAAACTGCTAAAAAGACAATTATCTCACTCGTTTTTCGAAAAATGTTAGCTTATGAAAACGTTTGTATAGTATAATGAACTCAGTGAGCAAAATTTTGTGAAAAGCAGTCGTTCTTTTCCAGAATAACGATTTTTCTCCAAAATGATACATTGATTAGGTTGAAAGGCCTAATCAATGTATCATGTGTTCTAGACCTGTCCGGTTATTTGCACTCTTTGTATCAGTGCCCCCAGTATACATGCGTCCGCTTGTTCGTTACCAGTCATGTTGTTAGGATGGATTTCATTTAGGGAGTTTATACAACTTAGTACGCATCGTGATTTTACTGTGTTTGAATTCAGTGCTTTGAGAGGCGCCATACTGGGTCTAGCATCGAAAGTGCGGCGGGCCGTATATCTCAACTTGGAAGAGAGTACAGTAACTTGGTAGTCTTTCGGAGATGTTTAGTTTCAAGGTACTAGAGTTAACTCCCGATCCTGTACCGGTATCCATCTTGAAACCGTCAGTGGATGTTGAGTGTCAATCTTTGTAATGACAGGGTTTGTCGGCCATTCTTCTCTGCTTGCCGCAAAGCTAGATAATCGGAGACCTGCTCAAAAAAACCGTTTTGGTCTAGCACCTTCCGAATGGAACCATGCTCGCGTCGGTATATTTCAGCATGCCACTTTTCCTTATAGCTGCTTGTGATTTGGATGTTTAGTAGGTTAGTATCGAGTAGTCCAGCCTGTGGTGTTGATCTTTCTGCTCAGGTTATATTAACAAAGACATTAGTCCGGATTTTTGTTAAGTTAGCAGGTAAGCTCTGCGACTCCCCTGAAATCCTTTCTAATAGGGACATAACAATTTCGTACCTTTATGTCACCGCACCCTCAAACATTTTAAATTAACTTTCAGCGTCAAAACGATAGTCGAAATCAAAATGTCCATCATGGTAAAGTTCACTTACGTGCAATGTTTGGAAATCATTAAAAATTACTACCGAAATTCTGAGTCGGTGGTCGCAATTTTACGAGACCGTAGTAAATGTCCCACCCGACAGGCTGTGCGTGCTTTAGTGGATATATTTGAATTCAAAATATTTACTTTTGGATGTTCCGGCGCCAAAGAGGAGCCGTACCGCTCGAAGCGACGAAAATATCGCAGCCGTAAGTGTATTCGTTGAGCCAAATCAGTCGATTCCTTGTCGCTCTCAGGAGTTGGGCATCTCTTAAATCAAACTGTGGCGTATTTTTCGAAAAGATCATGGCCTTCATCCTTATAAGATCAAACTGACTCAATAACTAAAGCTAATGGATCATTTGAAACGCCGAAACTTATCCGATTGGGCTCTGGCAAATTTCATGTTATGCCCTTAATGGAAAACCCGGTATATATGCCCTACACGTCATTTTTTCTATCAATATTTCTTAATTCCCAAAGAGTAGAAAGAAGACATGCTGAGGAGACGCGGCTCCCCATTTGAGAAGCACTGGTGTACACGAATAAAATGCTCTTATTTGTTAATTATGTTGGTTCGATTTTCTTTTGTAGCTCTGGGATCTCAAGCAAAATTCGTAATAAACTATATCTTTTGTATACCATAGCTAAAGTGTTAACACGTTGGTCTTACCAAGTTAATGTCATTATTGTGCAGTTCCAAAGCTTTCTTACAATTTGCAAAAGTATAGCCGGTCTTTTTCCTCAACGCAGCCAATGCACTTTTCTCGGCACCGGCATACACCACTCGACTGGTGTGTAAGAATCTTGTGAATTGCTGGAAAACCACCATGGTTGTTATTCTTTATAAAACTCGAGTTACTCGGGGTGACAGAAACTTGTTGAACTTGTGTTGCCCGCTAGTCCGTTTGTTTTCCCTCCGACGACAGCAATTTTCCGGCACCTTAGAAACGAAAGACAGAAATAACATTTGTTTACAAAATGACAATAGAAGGAAAACCTGAAAAACTCGTCGAAGTCGGAACAGTCAATTAGTGAAGAAAAACTTTTCAGTCAATTTTAAAAGAAGGAGAAGTGAAAAATGTTTTTATTTCATTAAAAGATCTAAATAATAATCTATAAAAACTAAAAAACAAGAATAATTCCATAACTTCGTTACAAAAGCCGACAAGAAGCTTCAGATTGCAATTAATTGTCAAATACTATCTGTTGAAACGCGTATATTTTGATGTATTACAACAATGAAACGCTGCTCGGATTCTGGTATGGATTTTCCTTCACTTTTTTGATTTTTTAATTTAACTTTTTTATTTAAATTAATGGAAATGGGAAAAAGTATTACTTTTGCGATTTTCTGGTTGCACAATAATTTCACATTGAATTAGTTTGACAGCTAGCACGTTGAGAGAGTGACAGAACGGCAAGAGAGTGACAGGGGCGAAAAGAGTGCCGCCAGGCGACTAACTAAATGACGCCGTTGAAAGAAAAATTAGTAACGGTCATAATAGAGTCGCAAACTTTTGGGTTCAAAGTGAAGAAGAAGAAGAAGCATAAGTTGTATTTGTAAACATTAGTTGGCGTAAAAATGACAGTAGATATTTTAACGCGGAAAAAAGCACGAAATAGATTTATTTTTGGATTGGATGTGATGTCGTGTTTACTGATAAAAAGAACTGGCAGAATTGTATAAGTATGGAGTTTGTACGCAATATGTACCGGGTATGTTCCGGTCACTGTTCCTTTGTGCCGAATCACACCAGGAAACATTAGTTTGGGTTAATCGGAAGTTCACACTGCAATTTCCCCCGCAGAATTGAATATTGCAAGTGTGATTATGGACTAAGATGTTTAATATGTACAGGTCGCCCGATTTGCATTATAATGAAATTCCACACAAATTAAAAAAAAACTTAAAATGTTATCTCATCTCCTTCGCATTGTTTTGAATGGAGGTATCATTATGGCTCCATTTATGGAGATCGCTTCTAGAATTCTTACAAATATTTTTTGAATTCAGACTGACTCCGGGGAAGTTTGCATATTTAATTTAATCGGACTTCACCTAAGGAAAATCAGTTTTACTGCAATATAGGGTCTTAAATATAATATAGGGTCGTAAACTTAAATTCAAGCCCGGCAAATGATACAAATGAATTTACATAAACGCAGTGATGTGCCGCTATGCTAAAACATTTGGTTCCGCGTAGCCTTTTGGAATAATTGGTTTCGTTTCAGTTAGCGAAGTACTTAGCTCCACCTCCACGCAAGGCTTATTCCAAAGAGGATTTAAAGATGTTGATAATAATAAACTAGATCTGACATGATTATCTTAAAATGCGCAGTATTCTTTCATAAATCAAGAATCGGACGGAACAAATATATGGGACTATACACTAAACCGGGTGGCCTCCATGTAAAAAAAAGTTCCCGAATGCGATGTGGAATATGAAAGCCTACATCGAGACAATCGCAAAAACAATTTTTTAAATTTTTTCAGAGCCCGCGGAATCGGCCAACATTTTTTTATTGTAACATTTTTGTTTGTAGCTCGATTTGCGACATGCAATACATCAATGTGTTTGTCTCGATAAGTACTACATTTGCCTCATAGAGGACGCTGATGTACAAAGTCATTTTCTAATGTAGACTTTACTTACTGCAGTTTCTACCCCAAAAATTTAAAAATATTCTTCCACAGGATTAAAGCGCTTTAAAAATCGTCCTACAAACAAAAAAGTTACGATAAAAATAAGATTTCGAGCCGTTTCCGCGGGCTCTGAAAACGTTTTAACAAATGTTTTTGCAATTGTCTCGAGTTAAGCTTTAAAATTCCGTCTCGCATTTGAAAACTTTTTTGGTGACCCGGTCTACTGTACATTGCTCCATCGATCCATGCTAAGTTTTTTTTAAAGGCTGGTTAAATTTTAAGGGCCGATGTTGATTTTGAATAGAACACAAATTATTTAGGAAATTATTGTCATTTCTTTTTATTATGATAATATTGGTATGGTTCAATTACTTAGCGCCGTGCTGTTGCAACCATATTATTAAAATTAAAATATTAAAATAAATCCAAGACCTCGAGCTCAATTAATTCTTAATAATGTATATATTTTTTATATTTACCCAAAGTCGATAAATTATAAACAAATAAATTATAATAAAGAATTGGTTATCCTCCGTTCAGCTTCATCAGTTTGTGTGGAGTTTGACATCTGCAACGGTGTAGGCGATGTTTATATTTTATTATTGAGCTCTCAGAATTTAATTTTTGATGATGGATCATTTATTATTTTTCTTATCTTTATTTTCTATCCAATTGAACATATGTTTTTGGCATTTCATTGAGCCATACAATTTTCAGCCAATTCAAAAACATGCATGGAGTTTTGCATTTCATTAAGCTCATACAATTTTCAGCCAATTCAAAAACATGCATGTGTGGCAGCACCAAGACCGTCGTGTTCGAATGACAAACAATCTGGCAAGGTTGTAACGAACCAGAGGAGGAGAAAACAACAGCTGATTCCTAGAGAAGTCTTCGCCGTCAGCGGTAGCATTTTTAGTAATACTTCGTAAGATTTTGTGAACTAGTTTTAGTAATAATAAATAGAATTAGATAGTTGTTAAATGTAAATACGAACGTCTTATTACTACATCGGCAACTATATTGGTGACCCCGCTTTTCACGCACAATCTGAAGTTGTATTTTTTACATTGCTACAAAAACTTATTTGAAGCAGAGCAGCGAAAAAAACCTGACAGCAGAGCAGCAGCAGCGCTTTTAAAATTTTCAACGTTTTTTCATGCATAATTTGCCAAAATAGTCAACGTTTTTGCTTATGCATTCCAGACACAACTTGAGGCAACGAAAATACTCTAATTACAACGAGGAATCGCTCCGTGGTGAAGATATGGAATTTTTCGACAGTAGCAGTATAAACATGTCGGAAATGGAAAATTTAATTCAGCAAATAGAGGCGCTACAACGTGAAGTACACTCTCTTCGACAGTCATCAGTGAACGCATATGAAGGACAGCGATCGAACCTGCATAAAGTGCATATTCCAAAATTCAACAGACAAAATCCGGAATTATTTTTTGCTCAGGTTGAACGTTCATTTTCTCTCTGTGGTGTTACAACGGATACGGGCAAATTTGATGTGGTTTCTGTGCGCCTTGAAGACGACATACTCTTGTCGGTTGAAGACCTCATAACAAATCCGCCGTATGACGACAAATATTCTACATTGAAGGAGAGACTTATTTCAAAATTTTTTGAGTCTTCCGAGTCTAAATTGCGACGTTTATTGCAAGGTGGTGAGACAACAGGTATGAAGCCGTCGGAAATGCTATCCCACATGAGACGTTTGGCACCTGGTAAAGGAAATGAAACGATTATTCGGACACTATTTCTCTGGCAAATGCCAGATTCGATTCGCCCTCTATTAACTGTGTGGGAAGAGGAGGATTTAGACAAACTAGCTAAAAACGCAGAAAAAATGTTGGATGCTATAGGAAATACTGTGTGTGCTGTCTCCGAGGCGCCAACACATTCTGATACCAACATTTCGATTGACGCAATTAATTCGCCTGTGTCTTTAGCTGATATTTGCAAGACTTTAACGGATCTTTCTGCTAAAGTGGACACCTTTCAAGCGAGCAATAAAAGCAGATACGGTCATCATCTATCCAGATCTCACAGTCATTCACGTTCAAATAATAGACCTTCTAACAACAAATTGCTTTGCAGGTATCATCAAAAGTTTCGAGATTCTGCCAAACATTGTAAACCGAATTGTCTACGCTACAACACTAGTTCGAGAAGATTAATAGGGCTGTCGTCAGTTAACACGGCTGGCGATAGCGGCAATGACAACCCAGTAAAGGAGAATCGTCTACATATCTACGACACATGTACAAAGTCTCGATTTTTAATTGATTCCGGATCAGTGGTGTCAGTTGTACCCCCATCCTTAATCAGAACAACTCTAAAGCCGTCCGGCATGAGACTTCTTGCTGCAAACAGCAGTGAAATACAAACTTATGGTAATTGTGTTCTTAAATTAGACCTAGGTCTACGTCGTGAACTCAAGTGGTTGTTTACCATTGCCGATGTTCAGTCGCCCATTTTGGGGGCAGACTTTCTAATTCATTACAATTTGATGATTGATTTAAAACGGAAATGCCTCATCGATAATACGACAAATTTAACAAGCCGTGGTGAAATTCGTAAAACCAAAGATTTTAGTATTTCAACATTATCGCCATCGACCGGTCCCTTCCATGAATTACTGAAGGAGTTTATTGACATCACAACTACTACTTTGACGCGTAAATCAACGAGTGATGCAATTATTGTTCATAACATCGAAACAATCGGAAACCCCGTTGCAGATCGTCCACGAAGACTTTCTGGAGAGAAACTTGCAGCTGCTAAAGCGGAAATTGACTTCCTGTTGGACAATGGTATATGTCGTCCCTCCAAAAGTCCGTGGGCTAGCCCGCTTCATATGGTGTCGAAAAAAGATGGTGGTTGGCGAGCGTGTGGGGATTACCGAAAGCTGAATTCCAAAACTGTACCTGACCGATACCCAATTGCCAACATCAACGATTTTTGTGAGAAATTATATGGTAAGTCAGTTTTTTCTACACTCGACCTTGTTAAGGCTTATTACCAAATACCAATGGCTGCAGAGGACATCCAAAAAACAGCAGTGTGCACCCCTTTTGGACTTGTGGAATTTTTATATATGCCATT
Source organism: Eudasyphora cyanicolor (assembly GCA_963930755.1). NCBI lineage: Eukaryota > Metazoa > Arthropoda > Insecta > Diptera > Muscidae > Eudasyphora > Eudasyphora cyanicolor. The sequence continues at coordinate 261,264,653 of OZ005737.1, read as the reverse complement.
CGGGTTGAGAAACGCCACACAAACCTTTCAGAGGTTTATGGACTCCGTTTTGAGAGGTCTTGATTTTGTTTATTGTTATATTGACGACATGATTGTTATATCTGAGTCTATTGAGGAACACCAAATACATTTACGGCAGATTTTTGACCGCCTTCGACAATTCGGTCTAACAATCAACGTCAATAAATGTAAATTTGGACAATCTGAAGTACAGTTTCTTGGTTACATCATCAACGGCAATGGTTGTACACCTCCAACAGATCGTGTTGCCGCTATTGAAAATTACACCAAACCTGAAACTATTTGCGAGCTTCGCAGATTTCTCGGTGTCGTCAATTTTTATCGTCGTTGCATCCCACATGCCGCTCAGCTACAGGCACCACTCAATGAATTCCTTAAGGACTCCAAGAAAAATGATAAGAGGAAGGTTCCTTGGACACTTGAAGCTGAAAATGCTTTTGCATCTTGCAAACGCAGCCTTCGTGAAGCTGCTAGCTCATCCAGCACCCAATTCAGATTTGGCCCTTACAACCGACGCATCAGACATTGCCATTGGAGCTGTATTGGAACAAAAAGCAAATGACATTTGGCAGCCACTCGGATTTTTCTCTCGAAAATTATCTGCGGCAGAGAGAAATTATAGCACATATGACAGAGAGTTGCTTGCTATCTACGAGGCTATAAGATATTTTCGTCATTTGCTGGAGGCAAGACATTTCATAGTTCGGACCGATCACAAACCGCTCGTCTATGCATTTTCGCAAAAACCAGAAAAAGCCTCGCCTCGACAATTGAGGCACCTGGATTTCATTTCGCAATTCACGACAGAAATTTTGTACTTGTCCGGTTCTGAAAACGCAGTGGCAGATGCACTGTCCCGCCTTAACGCAATTTCAATGCCAACATCAGTCACTCTAATGGAACTGCAATCAGCTCAAGAGATGGACGAAGAGTTGAAAACTATTTTGGATGGCGCAAATTCTTTAAAACTTCAAATAGTACATTTTTATACGACATCAGTATACTGTGACGTATCCACAGGATATGTTCGAATGTATGTTCCTGAGTCACTACGTCAACAAATCTTCAATTCAATTCATAATCTTTCACATCCTGGCGGCCGTGCTAGTCTTCAACAGATACGTGAGAAATACGTATGGCCTGGAATGAAGAAACATATCCTAAATTGGTCTCGAAATTGCATATCGTGCCAAAGAGCAAAAATAACCAGACACAACCGCCTTACTCCAGACAAGATAGATGTCCCAGACAATCGTTTCGATCATGTTCATTTGGACATCGTGATAATGCCGTTAGTGCAGGGTTATAGATATTGTCTCACCATGATCGATCGATTTTCACGATGGCCTGAAGCTGTTCCTCTGAAGGACATGTCGGCCCAGACGGTCGCGACTGCATTTTGGTCCAACTGGATTTCACGCTTTGGTTGTCCTAAGACAATTACGACAGACCAGGGCACACAATTCGAGTCCGCGTTATTCAAGGCCCTAGCGAATTTAATAGGTTCGAAACGTACTCGAATAACTGCTTATCATCCACAATCGAATGGAATGATTGAGAGATGGCACAGGTCTTTCAAAGCAGCTTTAATGTGTCATTCACAAGTATCGTGGGTCGATATACTTCCAACTGTTTTGTTCGGATTAAGGACAGCTGTCAAAGAGGATCTTCAAGCTTCGCCTTCGGATCTTCTTTATGGTGGGCACTTACGGTTACCTCAAGAATTCTTCACCGAATCAGAAATTCCTGCCGATTCATCTGAATTTTTAAGGAAACTTCGTGAATACTTCAACTTCTTGCGACCAATTCCAGTGTCTCACCACAACAAAAACAAAATGTTTATTTTCAAGAACCTCGATGATTGCACTCACGTTTTTCTTCGGACGGACGCAGTACGAAGACCACTTGAACCACCTTACACTGGACCGTTTGAGATAGTCCAACGAATTTCAGATCGGTTATATACGATACGAATTAAGAACAAGGACGTGAACATATCGGTAGATCGACTCAAGCCAGCTTTCGTCATCAATAATACTGAGCCTGAACATCCTCAAACAACACAAACACCTCTACCGAGTCCTCAAACAACAGCAACACCTCTACCGAGTCCTCAGACATTATCTCAAGACTCATCAACATCAACTCAGAGTACACAGTCCACCGAACTTCCAATTGTGAGGAACACACCAACTAGGATAATATCGTTCCAAGCGGATCGGGTATCGGATCCTGACTTGGTCACTGGAGAGGGAGTGGCTGTGGCAGCACCAAGACCGTCGTGTTCGAATGACAAACAATCTGGCAAGGTTGTAACGAACCAGAGGAGGAGAAAACAACAGCTGATTCCTAGAGAAGTCTTCGCCGTCAGCGGTAGCATTTTTAGTAATACTTCGTAAGATTTTGTGAACTAGTTTTAGTAATAATAAATAGAATTAGATAGTTGTTAAATGTAAATACGAACGTCTTATTACTACATCGGCAACTATACATGCAATGATTTTTTTTCTGAAGTATTTTGTTTACGTGCAATGTTTTACATTTAAGGGTATCTCTTAAATACCAGTGAATGCGTCCGACGTCTGTCAAACTGTTGTTGTATGTACAGAAAACAATCGGATAAAATTTGAGTTTGACAAACGCCGGACGCATTCAATGGTATTTAAGGGCCTGTTTCTGTAACTTATTTTCGTTCGTCTACGGCGAACGATCAAAAATCTCTCGACTATTACTAGAGTTCTATAAAATGCAGGTTAGACATAATTTAAGTACGAGCATTTTGGGTGATTTTCTATAGACACAATAAATTATAAACTCCTGTGACTTATGGATTTTTCAGAATAATTGATTGATTTTTGATCGTTCGCCGTAGACGAACGAAAATGAGTTACAGAAACAGGACCTAAGAGATACCCTAAAACCAAATTTCGAAATATGCGAGGTGTAATTAGAATATGTATTACACCACCACAGATTTATCAAAACTCTCAACCAACTAATTTCGAACAATGGTGAGTGGTTGATGAAATGACTAAGCCGACATTAAACATTCACAATAACGCATTCAAAATTTTGCTTTCGAATTTGTAATGAGTTATATTCACCTTTTGTAGATTTATCGTCCAAAAGAAAAATATTGGATGTATGTGGAACGGTTTTAAAAGTTCGAAATATGAGTACAAAAAATTTCATACACTTCACATAAATTGGACTAGCCCACACAGGACTACCCTGTAGGAAATGTCGATGGTAAAACTGTACTGGGTCACTATTGATTTTGTCACCAGTACTCCTGACCAATTATACCCCAATAGAAAAATATAGTATATTTTAAGCTTCTAACTTACAAAACACATAGTTTTTATTATAAATATTCCGCTTATGTTACATTTTGAATTAATTTTGTGATTGTACAAAAATAACTCAAATATTAAAGAATTTGTTAATGGGATATATTTGTCTACAAGCTACATAAAACTATTTGTAAACATCATCATTTCTGTTATTTTACTTACTTTTATTTACAATACCTAACTTGCCTATTATTTTTCACCTCACTGTATATCAAGACTGTGTACAGTGTACTCCGAAACCAATCTTATCATCAAGCTTCGAACCATCTTTGTAGAAGTGAAGATGATTTATATTTCCTGGTATTCTGCTAACCCTCTCCTCTCTGGCAGGTATCTTAGTGGCGAAGTTTCGCTCGATAGTGTATACCATAGATGGAAAAAGTGGTACAATTGTACCATTTCTGGTACAAATCGTTTTTGACTGGTACGTTGGTACACAATTGACGATTATGGTACAATTTCATTTTTGTAAAATCGTATGGTGGTACACTTTGCCAGATTTGGGTACAATATAACCTCTAAATTTGTATAAAATATTCGTATCGTTACTAAAATCACAGCCAAACTCGTTACCAAAATAGGCAGCCAATAAATATTAGTCACTAGTACGCTGTAACTAGTGACTGACGATTCCCAATAATAGTTCGTAGTATATGAAAGCAAATCAGCTGATTTCCTACAATACTATTGTAATAATTAACATTTTTTAAGATCAATAATTCCAAATGCTGTTTTTCTTCGATGGTAAACTATTAAGTTGTATACACCGTCATGTATAAAATACTTGTTTCTATAATAATATAGAAACAAAATGGTCTTGAAGCCGGGAGAGTATCATAGTTTTGCAAGAAAACTAGATAAAATGTAAAAATAATTGTGTTTGTGTGATTTTTTAAAATTTAGCATGACAAATGGATGTATTTTTGATTTTATAGCGAAAAACGAAATAGCCGATCTTACAAGTACAAAAACTATACGTTTGGAACTGTAATGGAACAAAATTTACCATAAGATTTAATCGTTTTTTTTGAATATTTTTTTCCTTTGGTACAATTTACTTCAATTTGGTACATTTTTGTCGACGTCGTGGTACAATTCGATTTTTTTGAAATTCCATCAGTGGTGTATACCGTTGGTATATATTCCACTCGGAGGGTTACCATAGCACTACATTGTGAAATACTCATGGGCCCGTAGTTCTTATACTTCCACATTGATAGACAGCTTAAACCTAATGCCGCTCTGGTTGCAACTTCTCTCGCCACTATATCAATCGGCAATAGGTGGAGTAAGACTTGTAGATACTCAATCGCTGTAGACCTTTGAGCTCTACAGCTTAGACAGGCAGTTCTCTGAAGCTTTGATAATTGATTTTTTTAAGTTGTCGTCCACCACATCACAATACCTTACAGCAGTATTGTGCGAACTACTGCTATATATATCCAATGGACGATTTTAGGAGAGAGGACCTAACGCGACCCTACAGCCTTCCTACAGGAAAAGAAAGCAACATTGGCTTCTTTACACGTTATTGTACTTTAAGTCTAAATGACAATTTTCTATTTAGAATTATAATTATATATTATATATATTTATCCGAGGAGGGTCCACATGTAGGACCTAATACTTCCTAGTAAATAGAACCAAATTCTGCTTCTGGCCAATATAGCCAACTCGTTCAAATCCACCTGTAGAATGTCTCTGAGGGCGCTGGGGAATTTTTCAGTTACTGTGATAGCAACGTCGTCCGAATATATGACGAATTTGTAGCCATAACGTTCAAGATCTAACAGGATTCCATTCACCGCAGGGCTCCAAATTAGTGGTGACAGTATTCCTCCTTGTGGGGTCGCTCTGTTTACAAACCTTGTTAGAATTGTGGTCCCAATACTTGCTGTTAAGCTTCTTCTATTGAGCAGGCTTTGAATTAGTCTAATCAGGCTAGTATTCACCTTTAGATGTGAAAGCTCCGCAACTAACACATGAGTGAATGTTGTTAAAAGCCCCTCCTATATCAAGAAATGACATCATAGTGAATTCCTTACAATGTAGGGACGATTCGATAGTGCTCACAAGTTCGTGCAGGGCTGATTCTGTAGACTTTCCCTCATTGTAAGCATGAGGGAAAGTCGTTGGTTCCCCGACATGCGTTTTGTATCCAGGTTTTCCCTATTGAAAGAATCTAAAATTTATTCCACACCTTTCAATAGGAAGGAGGGAAGGGTAATTGGTCTGAAGTTGTTTGGCCTAGTATGCGAAATATTTCCCGCTTTGGGTATGAATACCACTTTGGTATCCCTCTATCGATTTGGGATGTATGAAAACCTGATACAGCCTATATGCAGGGTTTTCCAACAAGAGGTGTTATTTTGAATCACCCGGTATTTCGGTAGCTGTCACTTTTGAATCTTTTATTCTTTGACATTTGACAAGTAGAAACTACGCCATTACTAAAAATGGAACGATACACGATTCAACAACGCATTGAAATTATTAAAATCGGTGGCTACGTCAACAAGCAAAATTGTCGCATCTGGGGCTCGGAAAACCCAAGAGTTATTATTGAGAAGCCTCTCCATGCGGTTTATGGTCCGGCGGGGTCATTGGACCTTACTTTTTCGAAAATGAGGTTGGATCAACAGTTACGGTGAATGGATTGCGCTATCGAGAGATGATTAATGATTTTTTATGGTGGGAGTTGGATGGTATTGATCAGGATAACGTTTACTTTCAACAAGACGGCGCTACGTGCCGCTCAAGCAACGAAACCATTGCTCTGTTACGGGAAAAGTTTCCGGACCGTGTTATCTCTCGAAGAGGTGATCACAATTGGCCACCGAGATCTTGTGTTTTAACACCTTGCGACTTCTTCCTTTGGGGCCACGTGAAAGATAAGGTCTACGCCAACAGCCCAGCATCGATTCAAGACCTCAAAGATAGAATTTGTGAGGCTATCGAGGATATAGTGCAGCCACTTTGCGACTGGCATTTTTCTTTGAATACCAAAATAACACCTCTTGTTGGAAAACACTTTACATTTTTTCCAGCCAGGGAATAGTGTACTTCAAAATTTTCTGCATTTCTGCTGGAGTGATGCCGCCTGGTCCAGGTGATTTGAAGAGCTGTTAATAGCTCAGCTTATTATGGATTTCTCAGTCAACAAGCTAGCGACGCTAGCAGTCCACTCGCTCTCTTGTTGGTCCTGCTGGTCGTCGGGTTCTGCTCTGAGTTCTCCGGGGAAAAGTGTGTCGAGTAGTACATTGTACGACTGCTCGCTATTTTTTGTGCAGTTATTTGCCTCATCCTGCAAATAACCCACTGTAAAGGTGCAGTGGACAATATCTTACGCAGCCTTTCGGCATCCGAGACCTTTTCCACGTCTACATTGAAGATGTGCCAAGAAGGCCTTTGCGCTTTTCTGAGCTCCTTCTTATAGATTTTAAGTTGCTCTTTATAGGCATCCCACTCTTTAGTGGACGCAGTATATTTGGCCTTATTGAATAGCTTGTTGCGGGTCTTTTTCATAGCCGTTAGCTCAGAAGTCCACCATTGGGGTTTAGTTTTACCCTTGTAACTTGTTTTTGGACAGGCTTCTTCAAGCGAACTATTGAATGATGTGGTGATATGCTCGACTAGAGTATCCAGGCCGGTTTGTCATTCGGTTTGAATAGAAACTTAGAGTTGAGGACTCCTTTAAAACTCTTCTCATAAAGGTGCCACTTTGTATTTCTCACATTTCTGTGGACGGCAGGTTTAGGTGCCTTTTCAGCGAGCTTGAACTCTATATAATGGTGATCTGAGAATAAGTGTTTATCCACATTCCTCTCAATAATTTTGCTGACAACCGGACAGTAGCAAACGTTACGTCGATTATTTTTTGTCTGTCTTTAATGGTAAAGGTCGGTTTATTGCCTATATTACAAATAGTTAGGTTGCTAGTTAGAATAACGTTAAGAAGTGAATCACACCTACTGTTTATATCCGTACTACCCCAGATAGTATGATGAGCGTTCGCGTCTACATCAATAATCAAGTCGCGCCTGTAAGCTTCTTTTACTACTTCCCTGAAGAGAGCTTTTGGTACTACATCTGCCTAAGGCATGTAACTGGACACTACCCAATATATGCGATTACCGATCTCCAGACTAGCAGATGTTTGGTCTTTACCACTTAAATTAGCCAGGAGAAAGATATTTAGATCTTTAATGGCCAAAATGCAGGTTCTTGGAGTGCCTTCACAGTTGGCCACAAGCAGTTTAAAGTTGGGTGTCCTGATACCACACACTTTTCCTCCTACTACGTAGGGCTCCTGTATCAGGACGATGTCTACTATACCTGTGTACAGGCGCAGCAATAGAGCCGCGTACGCTGATTTAGCGTGAAGGAGGTAAATCTATTGAAAATAATTTTTCCACCTCCACACTAAAAGCTCACGACAAAATCTGGAATTCAAAACAAATGTTCATTCCCCTTCCTTTGAGTAAAAACTCTATTATTTTAGCAAATATTTTTTATTATTATTCGATAGCAATAGCGATCACTGATCAGTACATTGTAGCATTTCAATAACATGCTCACATTTTTTTTCAGCACTCCCCAAATATTTCTCACCCCAAGCAACGAGCAGTGGTGCGTGTTCCGTGAAAAGACCATGTTCCAAACAGAAACTCGTCTACAATCGCCCCAAACCGGATATTCTGCAGAGCATTTTGCGATCCAAAGCAAATCCCGAATATAATTCACGACGACTCTGGTACGAATTGAATATGCCAGAGTGTACCAGTGAAATATTGGATGGAAGAATGTTGTCAACCACCATACCTGATAGTCTGCTCTGCCATACGCGGGAAATGCGTTCCAAGCGTAAGGTGCCAACACGAAAGAAAGAAAGTAAGTGGTAGCTTCCCCAGCTCTATCGGCAGCCAGGAACATCAGCTGCTCTTGATGCTGGCGAAGGTAGTTTGAGAGGAGGATAAATACGAGTAAGAAGTAAAAAGTTCGATACAACTTTTGTTGGTTTTGCTGATGGCAAAAGAAATTTCTTGGCTGCACATGATTACACACTAATGCGAACTGTTGTTGTTCTTCGTTGTCGTCCTCGTTGTTCCATTGATGATTACCGTGAAAACTCTTTAGCTTCTTTTCCACACAACACACTCTATCTGAATTGTGCTGGCCCATTTCCCTCTTTGCAGGACGTCCTTCATACATGCAAATGCGTTTGGAACGAGAAAACTTTCGCAAAAAGTTGGTAGAATTAATTGCCCGGAAAGATGATGAGGCCACCACCGCCACCAAAGCGGCAGATGAAGGGAACGCCGCCTGTACCATGGATTGGGAAGGTGAATTTCCCAATCAGCAGGAAAAGGAGGTGCTACGTTATTACTACTACATTAAGCACGGCATTGATACCATTCATGTTTCCCCAATGAGCAAAAAAGTATTGAACAGGTGAGTGGAGTGCAGTGTAGTAAAGATAAATGCCTGTCATTCTGTGGTCCCCTGTAATGATTAGCGTATAATTGGTTGCTAAATATTTACATTACAGAATCAAAAGTCAAATTCCTCCCATCCTCAATAAATGGGAAACGGCTCTGACGGAGAATATCAATGAGATTAAATCGGATTATATATTTTCCATGAAAAAGGCTGTAGTGGATTTTGTCTTACAAAATTCGTTGACAAATTTAAAAAAGGAAACCAAATTGGAATTAACACGCGAACGGAAAGAAGTCAATGCCATGTCGAATAAATGGCGGTATCGGTAAGTTGAACGTATGATGTAGGACGTAGATGATGCACAGGCAGCAAAAATGTTCCTATTAAAAGCGAACACTGTCTGCAACTGCATTTTTCTATTGAATTTAGTTAGCATATTTCTAGAAAATTCCGTTGAAATCACATTTATCTTGCAAATTTCGTTGATATTGAATTTTTCCTAGAAATTGTTGTTGAATTTGTATTTTTCTACAACATATCGTTAAAATTGTATTTTTTCTTGAAAATTTTGCCGAAATTTAATTTTTTCTAAAAAAATTCTTGAAATTGCAGTTATTATGGAAAATCAATTTTTCTACAAATTATTGATAAAATATAAATTTTCTACAAAATTGAATTTTTCTACAACATATCGTTGAAATTGTATTTTTTCTTGAAAATTTTGTCGAAATTTAATTTTTTCTAAAAAATTTCTTGAAAATGCAGTTTTTATGGAAAATCAATTTTTCTAGATAATATTGATCAAATTCAAATATTCTATAAAAATTCTTTAAAACTGATTTTTTTTTTAAAAAAATGTTGACGAAGTCGACCGCCTAGTAATCTTGTAAACACACCCTGTAATCCTGTCGGTGGCCTTTAATCCGAAGTCACCATCGACCTTTAATCCCATCAGTGGCCATAAGTCTTGCCATCGGTCATCGACCTTTAATCCACCGAACCATTTATACAAACTTTGGCTATTAAGGTTCTCTGGAATTTCAGAAAATTTTTTTTAAACAAATTCCAATTTTGTAGAAAAATGAAATTTTTTAGGAAATGTAATTTCGAAGAAATTTTCTTCAAAAATACATTTTCAAAGATTTTTTTAGAAAATGTGATTTTGAAAAAAAATTATAACAATGAAAAATGTAATTTTCAACATATTTTTTTTAAAAAATCCAATTATGAAATTTTATAGTAAAATGCACTTTCAACGACATTTTGTAAAAAATGTATCTACGAAAATATTTTCAAAGAATGAAGAAATTTCATCATAATAATTTTTTTTAAAAAAAATTTTCTGCTTTATATTTCTATTGAATTGAGTTGAAATTGCATTTGTCTATAAAATTCTGTTGAAATCAAATTTTTCTATCAATTTTCGTTGAAACTGCATTTTTCTAAATAGTTTATTTGAAATCACATTTTTCTAGGAAATTTTGTTGAAATTGTATTTTTCTACAAAATTTCTTTGATTATTAGAAATTTGTTCGTTGATTTTTTTAAAAATTTTGCCAAAATTGCATTTTTTCTACAAAATTTCTTGAAATTGCATTTTTTCAGAAAATGCATTTTTCTAGAAAATGTAATTTTGACGAAATTTTCTAGAAAACTGCAATTTAAAAAATTCCTAGAAAAACGGAATTTTCAAAAAAAAAAATTATTTGCGGCAACATTTTCCAAAAAGTGCATTTTAGAAATTTTGTAGAAAAATTAAAATTTGAAAAATTAAATTTTACAAAATTTTCTATAAAAGTAATTTCGACAAAATTTTTTTAGAAAACTTAAATTTCGATAAAATTTTCTAGAAATAAAATTTCAACAACATTTTTCAGAAAAAATCAATTTTGATTGAAATTTCAAAAAAGGCACAATCAAAAATTTTTTCGAAAATGCAATTTAAAAATTTTTCGTAGAGAATTTTGATTTCAACGAATATTTGTAAAAAATGCAATTTCGACAAAAAAATTAGAAAAATGTAATTTCAACAAAATTTTCAAAAAATAAAATTTTTGCAAAAAAATTAAATTTTTTGATTTTTTAAAAAAAAATAAAATTTTATATTTTTATTTTTTAAATAATAAAAATGCAATTTTAACGAAATTTTCTACAAAAGTGCAATTTCGACAAAAAGTTTTAGAAAACTTAAATTTCAATAAAATTTTTTAGAAAAATAAAATGTCAACAACATTTTATAGAAAAAAAGCAATTTTGATGGAAATTTCTAAAAAAAGCTCAGTAAACATTTTTTTAGAAAAATGCAATTTAAAAAATTTTCGTAGAGAATTTTGATTTCAACGAATCTTTGTAAAAAAAATGCAATTTTGACAAAAAAATTTAGAAAAATGCAGTTGCAACAAAATTTTCTAGAAAATTTTAATTATTATGAAATTTTCTATATATTGCAATTTCCAATAAAATATTCTAGAAAAGGACACGTTGAACGGAATTTTGTAGAAAAATGAAATTTTTTAGGAAATGTAATTTCGAAGAAATTCTCTAAAAGAATTTAATTTCAAAAATTTTTTTTAGAAAATGTAGTTCCGAAGAAATTTTTTAGAGCAATGCAATTTTTCTAGATTAATTTAATTTCAAAGAATTTTTTTAGAAAATGTGGCTCCGAAGAAATTTTTTACAGCAATGCAATTTTTATGAAACTTTGTTAAATAAAGCAAAATTAACGCAATTTTCTAAAAAAAAATTTCAACAAAATTATATAATAATATTTAATTTCAACGATATTTTCTAAAAAATGTATTTACGACAAAATTTTCAAAGGAAAGAAGAAATTCTATGGAGTAACACACTTTTGAAGAAATCTCATCTCAAAAATGAAATTTTCAAGAATTTTTTTTAGAAAAAATGCAATTTTGATTATTTTTTTTAAAAATGAATTGGTAGAAATTTTCTAGAAAAATTCGATTTTAACGAAATTTTCTAGAAAATGTTAATTTTGAAAACATTTTGTAGAACATTAAATTTCCAAAAAAAAAATGTTCTAGTAAAATAAAATTTCAACAACATTTTGTAGAAAATTGCAATTTTCATGGAAATTTCTAAAAAGGCAATATCAAAAATTTTGTAGAAAAATTAATTTCAACAATTTTCGTAGATTATTACAATTTCAAAGAATCTTTGTTAAAAAATGCAATTTCGACAAATAAAAAAGAAAAATGTAATTTCACAAAATTTTTCAGCAAATACAATTTCAACGAAATGTAGAAAAATTAAATTTTTTGATTTTTTTTAGAAAACTAAAATATCAACGTAGTGTAGTAATTTCGAAGAAATTTTTAGAAAAATACATCAAAAAGAAAAATGTAATATCAACAAAATTGTTTACATCAATGCAATTTTGATGAAACTTTGTTTAATAAAGCTATTTTAAAGTAATTTCCTAAAAAAAAAAATAATTTTCAACGAAATTATGTAATAAAAAAATTGCATTTTCAATGATATTTTGTAAAAATGTTTTTACGACAACATTTTCAAAAGAAAACAAATTTTATATAGTAATACAATTTTGAAGAAATGTTATTGAAAAATCAAATTTTCAACAAATTTTTTTAGAAAAATTCAATTTTGATATTTTTTTCTAAATGAATAAAAAAATTATTTTCAACGAAATTATAGAATATAATGCAAATTCAACCATATTTTGTAAAAAATGTTTTTATGACAAAAGTTTCAAAAAAAACAAATTTTGTAGAGTAACACAAAAAAATCTTGAATAATCCGTTTTTATTACTCGTCTTGAAAATTTTAAATTGTGAGTTAACTAGCCTACGATTCCAACTTACGAGATGTTTATCAACAAAAGTATTTGAGCCAACAAGGCTTTGTGCAATTGTTTATAAAATGAGTACTGAATTTCTATTACTCGTTTTTAAAAATAAAAGCGTGTAATCCATTCTTGGTTAAAATCACTCTCTCCAAAAAATCCATCTGTGTATTAAAATCGACTTTGTTTTTGCAGGAAATAGTTTACAACGTATTTTTATCGATATATGTATTTGAAATAAAAAATCTGCTGTAATGTTAACATTTATTTTATTTGTTTTTCACCACTTCTTCTAACTTAATTTTTTTTTCTAAACTTTGTCCATATAAAAGACACTTCTCTGTATCATTAATTCTTGTAAATCTATATTTACCTGCAAAAACTTCCGAAGAATACATTATTATGAGTTGATATATTCCACTCTCCCACACAGCCTAAATTAGGAATAAATTATACATATTTGCATCTAGATTTACGGCCTATTCCACAATCTCCGGTTATCCTACAGTTAGAGCTAACCTACAGTTATAGCTGTCAAATTGTATGAAATTTTTATTTTTTAACTGTGAGTTAGCTCTAACCGGAGGTTTTGGAATTGGGGGTTAAGCAATTACGACTTCCCTGTATCAGAAATTACTTATTTTTAAATATGTGAAGTGACTGTGTTCCTTCAACAGGAAACTCCAATTGTATAGCCGGTTTTTCTTTACGTTTCATTTTTGACTTTGCATTCTGTCATTATTTGTTACTTTAAAAAGTTAATTTTTTTTGCTCTTCTGTTGTGGAGCAGATATGCAAAACGCAGACAGTGTGATAAAGGAGGTCAAGCGAGAATGATCGTGAAATGAACTATCATCAAGAATGAACAACAAAACGAGCACAATTAGCAATATAAATAACAAAGCTGTATTAGTAAATAGCAGTAGTACTTCGAAACAGTGACTTCTGTCGGAAAAAATTGTTTCTATTATTACACTCCAAGGAAGGACATATTAAATCTGTTGACGCCCCACTGTGCTACGAGTGAAAAGTCAATGTGCGGTTAAATTCCTTGGCTTTAGCAATGTATGTTGTATTTTTTTACGCTATATGCTCTTTTGGTTCTTTTTGAAAAGTTTCATTTTTTCTTCTCCACCACAACCATAAAAATCCTCATTCCCTCCCTATTTGGCAGGATTACTTTGTCAATCTGAAGAAGAAAAAAAGCATTCACATGAGAAGTTCCTTTGTACTCTACATTTTACTTTTTTTAAAAGTTTTTCTGTTACATTCATATTCCATTTTTTAAAGTTATGCATCGTTTAGTTTATAAGACAACAATTTGATTGAGTGAAATTCGTTTCCTCTCTCTCTCTCGTATCCTGTCATTCCTTTGCTTGCAATGAAGGGAAATGATTTGTTCGCATTTTTGAAGAAGTTTAATGTTTGATAGGAATTTCTTCACCAGACAGGACATTTACAGAAGAATTAATTTTGGTATAATAATGCTACAGGAAATTATTTAGGAAATTGTTGACTAAATAGGATAGAGCAAGTCGAACTCACAGTTTGACTCTAGTATAAAGGAAGACCTAAGAGTTCGACTCTAGTATGGAGAGGGACCTCAGAGGTCGGCCCTAGTATAATAGAGGAAGGACTCTAGTATGTAGAAAGACCTCCGAGGTCGACTCTAGTGTAGAGGAAGACCTCAGAGGTCGACTCTAACATAGAGGAAGACCTCAGAGGTCGACTCTAGTATAGAGGAAGACCTCAAAGGTCGACTCTAGTATAGATGAGGACCTCAGAGGACGACTCTGGTATAGAGGAAGACCTCAGAGGTCGACTCTGGTATAGAGGAAGACCTCAGAGGTCGACTCTGGTATGGAGGAAGACCTCAGAGGTCGACTCTGGTATAGAGGAAGACCTCAGAGGTCGACTCTAGTATATATGAAGACCTCAGAGTTCGACTCTAGTATAGAGGAAGACCTCAGAGGTCGAATCTAGTATAGAGGAAGACCTCAGAGGTCGAATCTAGTATATAGGAAGACCTCAGAGGTCGACTCTAGTATATATGAAGACCTCAGAGGACGACTCTAATATAGTGGAAGAACTCATTGTTCGACCCTGGTATAGAGGAAGACCTCAGAGGACCACTCAAGTACATAGGAAGACCTCAAGAAGAGCTCAGAGGTCGATTCTAGTATAGAGGAAGAGCTCAAAGGTTGACTCTACTATAGAGGAAGACCTCAGGAAGAGCTCGGAGATCGACTCTAGTATAGAGGAAGAGCTCAGAGGTCGACTCTAGTATAGAGGAAGAGCTCAGAGGTCGACTCTAGTATAGAGGAAGAGCTCAGAGGTCGACTCTAGTATAGAGGAAGACCTCAGAGGTCGACTCTAGTATAGAGGAAGGTATAGAGGAAGACCTCAGAGGACCACTCAAGTACATAGGAAGACCTCAGGAAGAGCTCAGAGGTTGATTATAGTATAGAGGAAGAGCTCAGAAGTTGACTCTAGTATAGAGGAAGACCTCAGAGGACGACTCAAGTACATAGGAAGTCCTCAGGAAGAGCTCAAAGATCGACTCTAGTATAGAGGAAGACCTCAGAGGTCGAGTCTAGTATAGAGGAAGACCTCAGAAGTCGAGTCTAGTATAGAGGAAGACCTCAGAAGTCGACTCTAGTATGGAGGAAGACCTCAGAGGTCGACTCTAGTATAGAGGAAGACCTCAGAGGTCGACTCTAGTATAGAGGAAGACCTCAGAGGTCGACTCTAGTATAGAGGTAGACCTCAAAGGGCGACTCTAGTATAGAGGAAGACCTCAGAGGTCGACTCTAGTATACAAGACGACCTCAGAGGTCGACTCTAGTATACAGGAAGACCTCAGAGGTCGACCCTTATACTCGTATAGAGGAAGACCTCTGAGGTCGGCTCTAGTATAGAGGAAGACCTCAGAGGTCGACTCTAGTATAGAGGAAGACTTCACAGGTCGACTCTAGTATAGAGGAAGACTTCACAGGTCGACTCTAGTATAGAGGAAGACTTCACAGATCGACTCTAGTATAGAGGAAGACTTCACAGGTCGACTCTAGTAAAGAGGAAGACCTCACAGGTCGACTCTAGTAAAGAGGAAGACCTCACAGGTCGACTGTAGTATAGAGGAAGACCTCAGAGGTCGACTCTAGTATAGAGGAAGACTTCACAGGTCGACTCTAGTAAAGAGGAAGACCTCACAGGTCGACTCTAGTAAAGAGGAAGACCTCACAGGTCGACTGTAGTATAGAGGAAGACCTCAGAGGTCGACTCTAGTATAGAGGAAGACCTCAGAAGTCGAGTCTAGTAAAGAGGAAGACCTCAGCGGTCGACTCTAATAATATAGGAAGGCCTCAGAGGTATATAGGACGACCTCAGAGGTCGACTCTAGTATAGAGGAAGGCCTCAGAGGTATATAGGACGACCTCAGAGGACGACTCTAGCATAGAGGAAGAACTCATTGGTCGACTCTAGTATAGAGGAAGACCTCAGAGGCCGACTCTAGTATAGAAAAAGACCTCAGGGGTCGACTGTAGTATAGAGAAAGTCCACAGAGGTCAACTCTAGTATAGAGAAAGACCACAGAAGTCAAGTCTAGTATAGAGGATGACCTCAGAAGTCGAATCTAGTGTAGAGGAAGACCTCAGAAGTCGACTCTAGCATAGAGGAAGACCTCAGACGTCGACTTTAGTATAGGGGAAGACCTCAGAGGTCGACTCTAATATAGAGTAAGACCTCAGAGGGCGACTCTAGTATATAGGACGACCTCAGAGGTCGACTCTAGTATAGAGGAAGACCTCAGAGGTCGACTCTAGTGTAGAGGGAGACCTCAGAGGTCGACTCTAGTGTAGAGGGAGACCTCAGAGGTCGACTCTAGTGTAGAGGGAGACCTCAGAGGTCGACTCTAGTGTAGAGGGAGACCTCACAGGTCGACTCTAGTATAAAGGAAGACCTCAGAGGTCTGCTCTCGTATAGAGGAAGACCTCAGAGGTCGACTCTTGTATGGAGGAAGACCGCAGAGGTCGACTCTAGTATAGAGGAAGACCTCAGAGGTCGAATCTAGTAAAGACGAAGACCCCTAAGATCAACTGTAATAGCATACTTATATGCTCAATATAATAGCTTTCGCCGTTCATTACGGTTCACAAATCTTATATATCTAGTAAAGACGTAGACCCCTAAGATCAACTGTAATATCATACTTATATGCTCAATATAATAGCTTTCTGCGTTCATTACGCTTCACAAATCATATTTTTTCTTTTTTAGATATGACGAAAATCGTTGTCGCCTCAAGAGAACCCTATTCTGTATTCATCGTTCGGTGGCCAATATTCTGGAATTGTGGAATACTAAATACAAAGAGATAACTTTGGTAGATGCCCGCGAGTTATCAAAAGCTTCGGGGCCATTTGAATTGTTCGAATTTGCGGTAAGCTCTAAGACTAATTTCCAAAATGTATCCATTCCTTGATTTCCTTGATCTCTGCATTAATTAGTACACCGTGGGTCGTCATGTGGACCAAACCAAAAATCTTTTGGAAAATAATTGGTACGGTGAAATTCATACAATTTTGCTGAAAGCTAGTCACCGAGGCCAACTGCCGGATGTACGAAAAACGAAATTGATACAACGTTTCTATAATTGTGTGGCCGCTTTGATGACTCAACAACTGGAGGATATGTGTATAAGAAGTTTGAACAAATTTGCTGACTTTATATGCGACTATGGGGTAAGAATTTAATAAAATTGTTTGAAAAGATTTCCTATTCTAAGTGTGGAATACTGTATCGCTGCAGAAATCCAATCCCGGTTTTAAAATCTCCTTGATGTTGGAAGACGAAGATGTGATTGTTTTTAATCCCAATTTTTCAAAATTTCAAAGTGAAATGATACGCATAATTGAATCCATTGTCTTGGCTGTGCAAAACCTGCCCCGAATTGAGAATAAACTTTATACGGACCTGAAAATTTCCGAGAAGGTAATATTGACTCCAGCCATACCTGAGTCTCTCATTGCCGAAACGCGCAATCGTATTTGCTCTCTTTTGGAGGAGGAGCGTATTGGTCCGGAATTGCGTCTTCAAGATTTCGATGAATATATTGATTTGATGAACGGCAAGGATGCTGAACGCATATCAAAATTTATCTCGGCTCAGCCACCGTTTGAATCATTCTGCGATATGGTGCATCAATATCGTCAGAAGGAAGATAAGATATCTCGAGATATTTGGGGAGTGATACGTATGGGTTTATATGAGTTCCATCGTGAGAAGTTTATAGCTAATTTGGAGAGTTTCGGACGCTATATGCAGGAACAATTGCTAACACATATGGTTACTGATCAGCAGAACAAAATCTCGAAGTTGGGTAAAGAGTACGAGTCAATTGCCAAAAAGGCTTTGACCATACCCAAAGATACCGCAGAGCTAATGAGTCTCAAGGCCTATGTCATCAATACCGAGGAGAATGTAGTGCCAGAAATGGAACAAAGACTGAGGGTTAATATGGGTCATATATTATGGCTAATGGATCATACCTTGTACTCTCCTCTACAAATCAAAAATAATTCCAATACCTTCCAATGGTATTTGAAGTTGCCCTCAATCTTTGAAGATCATCGGGTAATAATAGCCGACAAGACTATAGAATATCAGGAACTCTTGAAGAAGCGTATTGACACATTCCGCAGAGAACTACAGACATACTTCGATCAGGTCCAGGCCTATGATGAATGGGGTGATATCAAACAGTTGGCCAAATATAAACGTAAGGCTACAATTTTGGATAATCGTTTGGTGGTGGCCATGGATACCATTGATCGTATAAATGAGGAAGAGACTTCCTACGGTTGGGACTTATCACAGTATTTTATACGCAAAAAAGCTCATGATCAACTCAAACCCTACAAATCATTGTACGATGCTGGTCAGGAGTTCATGGACAAGTATGATTTATGGATGAATGCCCAAGTGGGCGCCTTTGATCCAGATGAAATAGAAGCCGAAGTGGCTAATATGTATCGAATAATACAAAAGTTGGAGAAGCAAATGGGTGATCATCCCACAACAATGATTTTGATAAAGGATGTAAGTCTGGAAGAACAATTTAGTTTTTCAAAACTTCTATCCGTTCCATCATCTTTTTTTCTAGATAAAAGAACAAATTGAAGCCTTCCGCGAGCATATGCCGATCATTTCTACTCTCGGAAATCCTGGCATGAAGACCCGTCATTGGGAATTGGTCTCTGAGATTATTGGTTTCCCCATTAAAGTTTCGCCTGAGCTGACATTAGCTCGCATCGTTGAGTACGGTTTGGAGGATTATGTGTCCAAATTTGAGACAATTTCGGAAAGTGCCACCAAGGAAAATAATTTGGAAAGAGCTATGGCAAAGATGGTAGCCGAGTGGGAGGATATATCATTTTCTGTGTCACCATACAGGTAAGAATTCGTTGGGGAGTTTAAGATAATTTTAATGTTTTGATTACGGACAGTGCCAGATGGACACATGATTACAGATTCTGCTTAAAAGCCGTCATAGTATTTAAAATAGAGACAAATTCATACGAAAAATTTCTCAATATTATGAAAATTGTCTTAATTTTATCTACGAAATGTCCCTGTTTTAAAGATTAGGACGCCTTTTGAGCAAAATTTGAGTAAATTTTTTCAATAAAACTACTATATACTATATATAAAACTATATTTTTCAATAAAACATTATCAAAAAACGTATGTATATTCATTATTCCATCCATACTCATATTCTTCACATTCGAACAGTTTTTTCTTTTTATTTCAATTTACTTTTATGTTTGAAATATTTATTCTTTATTTTCAGGGATACTGGTACCTATAAGTTATCGGCTATTGATGATATCCAAGTGCTTTTAGATGATCAAATTATCAAGACTCAGACAATGAAAAGTTCACCGTACATTAAACCTTTCGAAAAGGATATACTGTAAGTTATGCATTCTCCTACAATGTTATTATTTGTCAAAAATATTCGCCGCTAGAATTCCATGAAGTATTTATCTCCCGAATACCTCATGAACAGTTTAATCAGCTGTATGTTAGGGTAAAGTGGATTTTTGAATCGGGAAAGATGGAAATAATTTTGTTCGAAATCATGTACGAAAGATTTAAAGTTTTGAATCAAACTACAGAATCCCCGATGTCGTGATAAGATCGAAATATGCCAATTTTCTTAGAGATATTTTACACAGAGTTTAACGTTAATTCGTGCAAAAAAGGCACATTTATGACTTTTGTGACGAAACGGTTACAATTTTTTGATTGAAACCAATGCTACGTGATTAGACCAATAATCACCTACGCCTGTGTAGTGTGGTGGACATCAATGGACAAAAAGTGCAACGTAATACCTTTGCAAGAAATTCAACATATGTGCTGTCTAGGCATAAGCTGGGCATTTAGAACTGAACCAACAAAAGCGTTGGAGACTATACTGCACATCCAACTAATAGACATCCGTATAAAGTATGAGGCAGCCTTCACAGCAAGACGTCTACAAGTGATGGGTGAATGGATAAATCGAGACCACAAGTTGCACCATCAGAAGATTTTAGAATCTCTAGTTGGTCACATTCAAACGCCAGAAATCTCCGACCGCATTCCTGAAGTGCGGCTTACAGCTACCTGTGATTCGTTTGTGCCAGACAGACGCTCCTCGAAAATGGAACTTTGGCCCATTTGCTACACGGATGGGTCCAAGAGTGGAGGAAGGACGGGTCTGGGACTTTTTATTGATGAACCAGAAGTCGAACTTCACTTCCGCCTCCTTGACCATAACACGGTATTTCAAGCAGAAGTTCGAGCAATCACGGAGTACGAGTATATGAACTGGCTCAGTAACACCACAAAGCCTAAATTTGCCAACATCTTCACAGACAGCCAAATAGCGATTAAAGCAATAACATCGGAAAGGGTAAAATCCAGAACTGTGTTGGGCTGTAAAAGAACGATAAATGATTACTCACATGGTCAATAGCGTATTTGCTGGGTACCGGGACACAACGGAGTTATTGGAAATGAACGGGCAAACAACTTGGCTTCAAAGGGCAGAGAACTTTGAGTAATAAACTTGGAAAATTGGAAACCTTTCGAAGCCACGAAAAATGAGTTGAAGCACTGGGCATTGATGGCTCACAAAACAGTATGGAATAACGCAACAGTGGGAGCAACTGTAAAGATACTGTAGGGTGACCCAAATGAAAAGAAAACAAGAAGTCTTCTGAAACAATATCGATATTAGTAAGATGATGAGTGTTCTAACGGGACACTCAAGCTTACAAGCACATCTTCATCGTCACTGCCCGGCTTTCACACATTCAAGATCCCAACATTTCGGGTCCGACATATTACCAGACTTGACTCATCTCCGAAGATATGTCTGGAAGATACTGGGAAAATTCGTGTCTAGTGCCGATTTTCTGTAACTCGTGAGGTATAAAAAGATCATAAATAGGGAGCGCACAACAAGCCGAACCACTGGTTTAAGTGTATGTCCAAAGACATGTGACGTTTAAACGTCTCCTCTCTTCAACCTAACTTAACCTAAACTAATGCTACATTAAAGTATAACCTTCAACGTTTATTCTGTACAATGTTGATAAAAACATTAAAAAATATGGCAACGACACCATTTATGCGAAAAAAAAAGTTGAATTGTGGTGCCCCTCATAACTCGATACCCGATCATGTGATATTAGAAAAATAAATTTATTTAGTTAGATAATCGTTAATATAGGTAAGGCTGTCGAGTTTTTTTTCAAAATTTTGAAGTGAAAAATGCAATTTTTGCGAGTGAAAGCAACGAATTGGTTATTGTTAAATAAAAATAGCAAATTTATAAAAAACTTGACAGCATTACCTCATAAATTATGTTAAGAAATGGTGTTAAAAATTTCAAAAGGGTCGGTTCAGTAGCTTTCGAATTATCCGGGGCACCGTCTTTGAAAACATGGGTTGTCGGAAAAACGCTTTAAAGTTTTTGTGATGTACTGAGTCACATATGAGGCGCAGTTGCTAAGACTACAGTACGCGTATCTTCGTTAGTTTTGCTCCGATTCGCCTCAAATTTTCACAAAATATTCTTGAAAAGTTCCCTATTCCGAAAAAAAGTTAAAAAAAATGCAAAAAAAAGTTTGAATACGTTACCAGGCCAAGGCCAACGTCGCCTTATATTCCAGTAGGAAGGCTGTAGGGTCGCGGTGGGTCCTTTCTCATAAAATCGTCCATTTGATATACATATATAGCAGAGGTTCGTCCAATTCTGTTATACGGCATTGTGGTCTGGTGGACGGCAACTGATAAACTATCCGTCATCAACCTACTATCAAAGGTTCATTGAACTGCCTGCCTGTGCATAAGTGGAGCTTCAAGGTCTACAGCGACTGAGGTTCTACAAGCCCTACTCCGTATACTGTTGATTAATATTGTGGCAAGAGAAGTTGAAACCAGAGCGGCATTAGGATGAAATTGCCTATCAATGTGGAGGTACAAGAACTACGGTCACATGAGGATATCAAAATGTAGTGCTATGGTAGCCGACCGAGTGGACTTTATACCAACGGTGTACGCCTTCGAGCGGAACTATTTCACTATGATACCAACCAGAGATAAATGGGTTGGCAGAATACCACGTAATAGAAACCATCTCCACTTCCATACGGATGGTTCGAAGCTTGATGAAAAAGTTCGCATCGAAGTACACTGTAAAGAACTTAGTCTGGATATAACTCACAGACTACCAGATACCTGCAGTGCTATGAAGCAGAAATAATGGCAATATGGGAAGTCGTCAAGTGGCTGAGTCGCAACATAGTAACCAAAACTGGCGTTGTCATTTACTCGGACAGCTAGGCTGCCATCAATACTATGGAGGCCACATCCCTAAGTTCACAAACAGCCCTCGACTGTCGTAGATGGCTTAACGAGATGGCTGAGTAGTTTAATATACACCTCATGGGTGCCTGGGAATAGGGATATTCGATGGACTTGCTGAAATATAAATTCTCAAAGAATTTGCATATATTGGTGTCACATGCAAGCTTTGGCTTAGGCAAGAGGCAATCAGCCATCCTAAATATAGACAGAAATCGGCACCTGTAGGGTATTTAGACGAATTTGGCCAAGATATGACCTGAGTAGGTCAAAATATCTGCTCACACTAGAGAGGAAATGATTGTCTTTTTCACACTAGAGAGGAAAAGATTGTCTCGTTCGTTAGTATCAGTTCGCCTGACCGGCGAACACGCCAGAATGTTGGGTATTGACTCCAATAACTTCTGCAGAAGCTGTGTAGAGCATTGATCATTTGCTATGCTACTGTCCCGCTTTGAGGAAACGACGGCTTGACGTACTGTGATCGGCCTTTTTAGTAGTTTAACAGATCTTTCCGGTACCGATATTCGTACTATCGATAACTTTGTGTATCAAGCAGGTTGGTTTCGATGAGGGGCATTTCAGCCCGTGGTAGCACTAGGGACCAACCAACCAACCAACCAATGCTGCTACCCAACCTAAACCTAGAAGAAATTCGACCCGTAGCCAATCGTTGCGTCAAGCAGATTCATATGAAGAATTTGTCGGTGATTTCCTCTATATTCCAACGTAAACATCGATGTTTTACTCGTATGTGTACCGGTGGTTTTGTATGCATACATAGGATGCTTGGAACTAACTGGATGGACTTATCTGTTGAAGTGGTGTAGCGTTGGTCCGCATAAAATACGATGTGATGCTTAATTGGGCTAAGACAATCGGGTTTATCGTGGTAACCTTTCCTCCGATTCTGTAGTTATTAATTTTACGAGAGTGAATTCAGATCTTCCTGGTACGTTCGCTGATTTAAAGGTTCTTTCGCGTACCTTTGGATTTCTCGTCCTATATATTGAAGATTACTCCTGACTCTTTGCCTGTAGTGAACTAATAGAGTAGCCGGCGAAGAACGATGGTTTCTCTTGCTATTTGATTCTCGCTACTTAGCTACTATAGATATTCAGGTAGCCTCCTCGATCCGAAGAGAATATGAATACGACTAAATACTCTGCATATCACTTTGGAGGTGATCAACAAGCTACTGGTTAAAATAATGCTGAAATCTCTTCGGGATCTAAAAAAAATCCTCCGGAATTACCACAACAAGATCTGATTGCCGAAGACAAAATTGAAGCTAGATGAAGGACAAAAACATAAGGTTTCACTCATAATCAGATACGTGCGGAACGAAATTTTAAAAATATAGACTTACCGCCTGACTCACGATGTCGAACGTCAACGTTCACCTGACTTCTGCAAAGAACAGCTGATTTGCGACAAACTAACGGGCATCAAGTAGTCTTTTTGTAGGTCACAAATCAACTGTTTTTCGCATAGAGGTCATGCGAACGTTAACGTTCGACATCGTGGGTCAGGCGCTTAAGGATTATCACCATACATTTAGTTCCCTGTTTGGTCAGTAAGCTTAGTATCCGAGTTCCGAGTCTGACATGAGCTTTGACGTCACATAGAATAGTATAAATCTGTTCGTATTCTCTCTATTCTCCAACATAAACATCCCTAATATTATATATAAGTATATACCGGTGGTATTGTATGCGAACGTAGTGAATTTGGAACTATAAGTTGAAGAGGGGTAGCATGTCGGGGTCCGCATCAAATACGAAATGATGCTGCTATACCCTCCTGATCTTGGTTGGGCTATGACCACTCGGATTGATCACGGCAACCGAAGCTTCTGATAAATTACATCCGGACAATATAAGAATGATGGACAATTGTATAAGGTTCATTCGATAATCAATATATATGTGGAGGAAGGAGTTCTGCACTACAACTAAGGATTAGTATCCGAGTTCAGTGTCTGACAGGGGCTTTGAAGTCTCATCCTAAAATAAATCCATTCGTTTTCTTTCTATAGAATTCGATAAGATCTCAACCCTACCGGTATTGTGTCTAAGGAAAAGCTACGTCATCTTCCCATAACTACGGTTAAGGTTAATACAATCCATATTTTCTTGATCAATATATTATTTCTTGTGGTTATTTGTCTCCTATAAAATATATTATATTTATTAAACTTGGGACACTTCACGAATCTTCCGCTAACCCAAGATTCCTGGATTAAATGCTTCTTCTAGGAATAAAAGCATACATATATTCCAATTGTGCGTAACTAATATCGACAACATAAATATGTCATTCGGATAATAAGCGTTGGAAAGTTTAGATGAACGAAACTGAGAGTCATGTTTTCGATACTTGAACCTCCCAATTACTACTTTCTAGTATTCAACATGGTATTATTGATAACAATTTGAATGCATTCGTTGCAACCAAAAGGAAATCAATAAATTGGTTCTACAAATCTACTTTACTGATGAGAAGGACTCCCACATCGCATGTTAAGATTGGTATTGATGTCCATGTTCATAAGACAACTTGGTGATGACAACTACAACCATAGTACCATTTTAACACAGTGTAATAGAAGCAGAATAAAATATTTTTACCTGATCCATTTTATCTTACCGTGAGATATAGCCTCAGATTAGTTTGATCAAACATGATGAGTTGATGCTATATATATATATATATATATTATAAATCTTATTGAATAATATGGTTTAATCTGGCCCACATTATCTTCATCTCAGATAAATGATCTGATTAGTAATATCTAAAGAACCCTTGAGTTGATGTTATCTATCGATCGATTACAAACCTTATTGAACATGTTTGGTTTTTAATTTTAGCAAATGGGAAGCTAAATTAATTCTACTACAAGATATTTTGGATGATTGGTTAAGGGTTCAGGCCACTTGGATGTATTTAGAGCCCATATTCTCAAGTCCCGATATACAACAGCAAATGCCCGAAGAAGGAAGACGTTTCAGTGCCGTGGATAAGGTAGGAACTTAAAGTGTAATATATAAAGTGCAAAATAAGTTCTAGCGATTTTTAGATATGGAAAGAACTAATGAAACAAGTCAATACCGATTGTCGGGTAATGGCAGTGGTGGAAATCGATAAAATGTCTGAGAAACTGAAAAAGGCGTTCAATCTTTTGGAAATTATACAAAAGGGGCTGAATGCGGTAATTTATTATAATCATAGAGTCAAGTTTTCGTAGCACTTGAATTTTCCCAATTATTTCCTTTGCAGTACCTCGAAAAGAAACGCTTGTATTTCCCCCGTTTTTTCTTCTTGTCCAATGATGAATTGCTGGAAATCCTATCGGAAACTAAAGACCCGACACGCGTGCAGCCTCACCTCAAGAAATGCTTTGAAGGTATTGCTACTTTAAAATTCACCGAAGAACTGGAGGTAACCATAATGCGTTCGTCGGAACGTGAAGAAGTGGAATTGGTTGATGTTATCTCTACGGCCAAAGCTAGAGGTCAAGTGGAAAAATGGCTTTTAGAATTGGAATTAGATATGAAAAAGAGTATCCACAAGAAAATGAGTGAAGCTTTCTATAGTTATCCCACGAGTATAAGACATGAATGGGTCTTGATATGGCCAGGTCAATGTGTTCAATCGATATCGTTGACCTATTGGACTTTGAATATAACAGAATGTTTTATGTCCGAGGATCCGAAGAAGAATTTGGAAAAGTATTTGGAGACCAATGTGGAGCAGGTATTTTGAAATTGGTAAATTTTGATAGAAGTTGCTGATTTTATTATCCTGTTTACTTGACAAGATCAATCGCATTGTGGATTTGGTGAGAGGTGATTTGAGCACCCAAAATCGTATTACTTTGGGAGCTTTGGTGGTCTTGGATGTTCATGCTCGAGATGTCTTGGCTGAAATTGTGGAGAAGCAGGTTTCGGAACTCAATGACTTCCAATGGTTGTGTCAGGTTTGTATACAATTGCCAGCGACTCTCATAAGCAGATCTACACGATCCGTTTTGTGGAAGAACAATTTCATAAGTGTTACGATCTATTAAAGATTATTATGTATTATGTATAATGTATTTACTGAATTATTAACCGTTTCAATCATTTAATGATAAACATTCTTAGGCTATATTTCTGAGTATCTCACTTTGTCATTCCCCTACCAATGTTGCATTACAAGGAGCTTTAATATGAAAATCAAATTTTTTCTGAGTAACTCCCTTTGTATTTCGCAACCAAAGTTGAATTACAGAGAGCTTTAATATGAAAATCTCATTTTCCCCCTCATAGCTTCGTTACTACTGGGAGGACAATAATTTGGATACCCGCATGATCAACTGTTCCCTGAAATATGGCTATGAATATTTGGGCAACACTACCCGTTTGGTCGTCACTCCCTTAACCGATCGTTGTTATCGCACTTTGTTCAGTGCTTTACATTTACATTTGGGTGGAGCACCCGAAGGCCCGGCTGGCACTGGAAAAACAGAGACCACCAAAGATTTGGCCAAGGCTGTGGCCAAACAATGTGTGGTCTTCAACTGCTCGGATGGTCTGGATTATATAGCTTTGGGTAAATTCTTTAAGGGTTTGGCCTCATGTGGTGCCTGGTCATGTTTTGATGAATTCAATCGCATCGATTTGGAAGTACTCTCGGTGGTGGCTCAGCAGATATTAACCATACAACGTGGAATTAATTCGGGTAGTCCAACATTGGTATTTGAGGGAACAACTCTCACCTTGGATCCCACATGTGCCGTGTTTATTACCATGAATCCCGGATATGCTGGGCGATCAGAGTTGCCCGACAATCTTAAGGTAGGGAGGGGATTTTTGGGAAGCTTCTCTTTGGTTTTTGTCTAAAGAAGATCCATATATTTCTAGGCCCTCTTCCGTTCGGTGGCTATGATGGTCCCAGATTATGCTTTAATTTCGGAAATTGAGCTTTACTCTTATGGCTTCCTGACCGCTAAACCCTTGTCGGTGAAGATTGTGGCCACCTATCGTCTGTGTTCGGAACAATTGAGTACACAGTGTCATTATGATTATGGCATGCGAGCTGTTAAGTCAGTTCTTAAGGCGGCTGGAGCTTTGAAATTACGTTACCGTGATGAAGATGAAGATATTTTGGTTCTGCGCTCCATTAAAGATGTGAACCTGCCTAAGTTCCTTAATCAAGATGTTCCTTTGTTCCAAGGTATTACTTCGGATTTATTCCCGGGAACTGTATTACCCGAAGCGGATTATGTGATCTTCAACGAATGTTGTCGTCAAGCTTGTGAGCGGAATAATAAACAGTGTACCGACTTCTTTTTGGAGAAGGTGCAACAGCTCTACGAGATGATAGTAGTGCGTCATGGTTTGATGTTGGTGGGTTTGCCATTTGGTGGTAAGACCACTTGTTATAGGATTTTGGCTGAGACACTGGAGAATATGGAGAAAAGGGTAGGTTTTTTTTATTGATTGATGGATTAATCTTTATCTTTATTACATTTTACCCATCACAGAATGCCGGAGAGAATCGTGCCATCTATACCATTATCAACCCTAAGGCTATAACCATGGGCCAATTGTATGGTCAGTTTGATGCTGTTTCTCATGAATGGAGTGATGGTGTTTTGGCCGTAAACTATCGTCAATTCGCTGTCTCCGAGACTCCCGATCGTAAATGGTTAATCTTTGATGGTCCCGTCGATGCCATATGGATTGAGAACATGAATACCGTCCTCGATGACAATAAAAAGCTATGCTTGATGTCCGGAGAAATCATACAACTCTCTCCCACCACAAATCTCATATTCGAACCCATGGATTTGGAGGTGGCCTCTCCAGCCACTGTGTCACGTTGTGGTATGATATATATGGAACCCTCATCATTGGGCTGGGAACCTTTGGTCATCTCTTGGAAAAATAAACTTCCCAATAGTTTTCATGCTGTTGCCAAACAATTGGTTTCCTCTCTGATCACACGTTTCTGTCCGATCTTGCTATATGTGGTGCGGAAAGCTGCACTATTCGAAATTGCTCCCACCTCAGATGCCAATCTTATGGTTTCTCTAATGAATCTCTTTGATTGCTTTTTGGACGATTTCAAAGATGAGAAATATGTGCAAAATATCTCTGACCTCGACATGAGAGCTCAAATAGAGGGAGTATTTCTCTTCTCCTGTATTTGGTCTATTGGTGCTTCCCTAGACTCTAAGAGTCGGGAGAAATTCAATTTAGTATTTCGAGGACTAATGGAAAAGAATTTCCCGGAGAACCTTTACAAAACATTTGGCATACCAGAAGAGCTTCAAGTACCCGTCTTGGCGAAGCCTTTCATTTTTCCCATACCCAAACAAGGTTCCGTCTTTGACTATCGCTTCATCAAGGAGGGTAAGGGTAAATGGAAACCCTGGCAAGACGATGTGACCGCAGCTTCGCCCATAAGTCGTGATATTCCAGTAAATCAAATTATTATAGTCACCAACGAGAATGTACGAACGACTGCAGTGCTGGACCTGCTGGTGCGTCATGGCAAACCGGTATTGTTTGTGGGTCCCACGGGAACTGGAAAAAGTTGTTACATTATTGATTACATGTTAAAGAAAATGGATTTATCGGTGTATAAACCTTTGCTCATCAACTTTTCGGCCCAAACATCGGCCAATCAAACACAAGATATCATAATGTCCAAGTTGGATAAAAGACGCAAAGGAGTCTATGGTCCGCCATTGAATAAAAAATTTGTCATATTTGTGGATGATGTTTCCATGCCCCTGAAGGAGAATTACGGTGCCCAACCTGCCATAGAACTGCTGCGTATGATGATGGATCACTGGATGTGGTATGATCGAAAGACCATTGTCCCCGTGAAACTTATAGATATACAAATGATTTGTGCCATGGGTCCCCCATCGACGGGTAATACTATAACGCCTCGCTACCAGCGGCATTTCAATGTTTTATCGATTGATGAATTCAATGATGATATTTTGAAGACTATATTCAGTAAGATAATTCTATGGCATTTGGATACCAGGTAATGTTTAGTCGTTAATATGTTTATATGAAAGCATTTTCTTCACCCTTACATTTTCAGAGGATTCTCTAAGGAATTCGATCCTTGCATTGAGGAAATAGTCAATGCCACCTTGACCATTTACAATAAAGCCAAAATGAATCTCCTCCCCACACCCGCCAAGTCACATTATCTCTTTAATTTAAGAGATTTCTCAAGAGTTATTCAAGGTGTCTTACTGTCCGTGCCCGAGGCAACCGAAGATCTGAACTCCATGCGCCGCCTGTGGGTTCATGAAGTGTTTCGTGTCTATGGTGATCGTTTGGTGGAGGACTCTGACCGTTCTTGGCTTTTCACTGCTCTCTGTGATCAAATGCGTTCCAGTTTTTCCGTCGAACCCGAAGAACTATTCGAACGTTTTGTGCAAAAGGGTGAACAAATTACCGAAGCCGATTTTAGAAATTTGATTTTCTGTGATTTTACCAATCCCAAAGCTGATACCAAAAATTATATTGAAGTCCAAGACTTGGAGGAGCTGCGCAATGTTGTCGAATCCTATTTGGTCGAGTATAATAATATGTCCAAGAAACCCATGAACCTGGTACTCTTCCGTTTTGCCGTGGAACATTTATCGAGAATATGTCGCATTATAAAGCAGCCTCGTAGTCATGCTCTACTGATCGGAGTCGGCGGCTCCGGACGTCAGAGCTTAACTCGTTTGGCTTCGCATATATGTGACTATGAAATGTTTCAAGTTGAAATATCTCGATCATATGGACCGAATGAATGGCATGAAGATATCAAGGTTATATTGCGTAAGATAAGTTCAACGGAAATGCATGGAGTATTTTTGTTTACTGATGTACAGGTAAAAAAAAACAAAACAAAACTGGTGGACATCGTTTGACAAAGGACAATGGATGGTGAACCTATATGCCACTTTTTGCGGGAATAAAAAACACAGACGAATTGTCATTGCTCGGTATTGGTTGCATATATATCCGAATTCGAATTGATTATAATGTTTGTCGCGACCAGTTATTGTAAGAAACTGTTGATTTGTTGTGCGAAACGAATTACGTTGACTTTCGTACATCACTGGAATCGCACATTTTCCATATACTTTCTTTAAAAAAAGAACATCTGATGACTTCACGTTAGATCGCTGAACTTTCCTCAATGAGAGAAAACTAAATAGCATTAGCATTACTTTTTTCTCGTTCCACTAATGTAGCCATAATATTGCTTGTAAGGGTAGCGATAGATAAGAAGCAGAACATCAGCAGTGCTGCAGTCATTCTCTTTAATTCAACAGGTCGGATCCGATAATACATTCAGTTCCCAACAGTCTGGTTAACAAATAATGACGTAATGCAGAATCAGTTCATCTGAAGTAAAGCCAATTAAATTTTGCAGAATGACAGTTCTGGACCTTGAATAAGTCATAAAGGGGTTTGGAGTTTGTTCGGTGTGCCAAAATCACAGATCAGCATCCGCTAGTTGAATAAAAAATAATTAATTGCTCTATTCTGCTCGTCATAAAATCGGAACGTGGTATTTTTCTCAAGTCGAATAAGAGAGGTGACTGAATATTAACAGAATACAAGATTACTTCAGATGATGTAAGAAGAAGACTAAATCCAAAAAATGAACCAGTTGGTCAACGAATGCTTAGGGTAAACATTACCAGATTATCTGAGTCCGGGTTGGGTCAGATCTAATTATTGAATTGCAAGCACAATCGAAGAATGGACTCGAAAAGGGAAAGAGGATTTAATGTCACAGATAGGATTGTTATGAAGTGGAAACAGCACATTTTTCTTGCCAGAAATCTATAGAGCATGATGGAATGCAAAGAAGAACTATGCGCCTATTCATGCACTCCGAGTTTATTGAAGTTGTTGTGTAGCAGCTAGGATACGCTGAGTTGATAATCCTTAAGACTATTTCTATTACAGACTTCGTTCGGGCAATTTTCACGGGAATCTTATGTTGTTTTTCATCTTACTCAATGTTATCCGAAATGTATTTGACTCCATTCGAAGCGCTGCATTTCTGTCTATAGTCGTCATTGTGTTATGTCTATTTTTAGCTTCCCTGTTGAATTGGGCAATTAGATTTTGTTGAAGTGCGTCCGATGAGCTATTTTTAGCTGCAGAAACTCGAATTATGATGAAAACATGAAATGTTGACGTTAAATTTTTCCAGTGCCCTAGCTGGAAATCGAACCCAGCACCTTCGGAATCCAAGTCTAACGCACCAACCACTGCGCTACCGGTAACGCCAATGAGATCAGCGTTAAGCAGAATCAAGAGTCGTATTCATGCCACCAGAGTCGCGGCGCCCAGTACTCTTTACTTTACCTCTTGGAATGGTGATAAGCACATTCGTAATGATGGGACGAAAATGAGAATCAGTTGCCATATTCATGCTCTTCGAATTGTGGACTCCTGAGACCTACAATATTCCTCAGGGTCAGAGGATATGCATGTCAATACAATTGGATGAACCTAGAGATACGACGTTACTCTAGGCACTGATGAAGTTCAATCCCGCGGCAACCGGTTCTTTGTACCGGATTGACCTGGAAGATCATCATTTCGTCCAGGGGCTGCCAACTCAGCAAATATATGTTCGTGTTCGTTTATTTTGATGTCGTGGGAGCGACATATCCCGGTATGTCTGCTCCGTATTCTTTTGGTCAGGACCAGGACCGAAGAAAACCCCGGATCTTGGTTCTGCTCCGTTTGTCGCAATCCAATACGCCGATGTTGGTCGGTGCGATGAAATGGATGCGGGGAGTGGGGGCACTACAGGAGATATTTCGTTTTAACCCGGTTAGAGGAGTACCGCAGGAGCTACGTTGGTTCGTGCTGTCCCAACTTAGTTATCATCGAGTCTTCGACTTCTTCGTCTTCAACGTCGTCGTTACACCACCTGAGAGTGCATCATTTTTGCAGTTCAACTGCCATCGACTTCGGGGATAGATCAGTGAAATAGTGTATTTTATGAGTCGGAGAAACATCATGGCCCCAGCGATTCCAAGCTCAACGATACCTTAAGCTTACAACGTTGTGATGATTACAACGTTATAAGAAAGGGTCGCACCAGAAGTGGAGGATTAGCTCTCCTATTGCACCATTCTGTTCAATACAGAACTATTTCGCCCGAGCTAGACTCTAGTGACCCATACATTGAATGTATGGCAGCAGTCAAGTGTGGAACTGCCGAGGTAGATGTGCTTAGCTTGTACATCTCGCCGATTAATAAGTGGGTATTAACGTCGCACTTTCCTTAATCATGGGAAAGCCAACTGGCCAAACTTCAGAGAGTTCACCAATAATTGCTTCAGAGAGCTGCAAAATCCTTCTGATATTCAGGTAGCAGAAGGGTATTTTCGAGAAACTTATTAAGCCGCTCGCTACATACCCGAAATTTGACCAAATTTCCCAGCAGAGGCAGCGGGACTCGCAAATGAGCGTGATGAGCTTCGTCGCACTAATCCTAAAGACCCTAGAGTCAGGGAACTGACATTAAAAGTCAAGAGGTTAGTCGGCGAACACAAGCGGAAAAGTGGGTACACAACCTGAAGCAATGCAACATTGGAACCGGACGGACGGTTAAGTCGCTCTCGAAAGAAGGATGATCGGACTTCTTCCACTTTTAACGGCGTAACGGTGACGGATCCGAAGAGGTGCGCTAGTTATTTTATCCGGCACTTTGTAGAGCACCCCGAGAGTGACAGGCGAAGAGAAGAGTATTACGTCGTATTAGAACTCTTCCAGCCGAGGATGTACCACCACAATTTACGATGGGTGATGTTGCAGATATCATCAGAAGATCGAAGTCGTCAAAAGCTCTGGGCCCTGATGGAATTTCTATGGTGATGATAACACAGCTTAATGAATCCGGAGTCGAGTACCTGACGAAAGTCCTAACCTTTCGTTAGCCACATAGTACCCGAAGCCTGGAAAATGGGCGGGGTGGTCCCGCTACTGAAGCCTGGTAAGGACGGGAGCAAAGGAGATTTTATAGACCGATCTCATTGTTATCGCCAGCCATCAACATGGATTCCGGAAGCAACAATGTACGACAACAGCTTTGCATGCCATTTCCACACATATCAGCCGAGGTCTCAACCAGAACAGGCTGTACAACAGAACTGTACTAGTGGCACTCGATATATCAAAGGCATTTGATACGGTTAGCTGTTCGAGGATGTAGAGAAGACTCCCCTCCGGCCAGGTTTGAAACATTGGGTAACCAGCTAGAAGAAGTCCAAACCCCGTAGAGTGATGTATATTGGGGAATTTTCCAAGGTGGGGTGATATCTCCGGAACTGTTAAACTCTACCTTTCTGATATTCCACGCCCATCTGACGGCATCGAGATCGTAACGTATGCGGATGATTGTACGATCATGGCGTCGGGCGCCATCGTTGATGACATCTGTGTTAGGCTGAACACATATTTGACTGATCTAACAGCCTTTTTCCACGCGAGGAATATGAAAATATCCGCCACCAAATCTTCAGCCACACTGTTTACCACATGGACGGCGGAGATGCGGCTACCTTTTACTCGTAATGTGCAAGTCGATCGGGTAACAACTCCGACCACTTACTACCCCAAGATTCTTAGGGTCACATTCGATAGCATAGTTAAGTCATCCGCGCAGGCCCCAGCTACATATCCGCGATAAGATCGGAAGTGGAGTCGAAGATCATTCCCGTGAGTCAGCACAACAAAATGTTGTCTGCAGTACCTGCTTGGATGTCACCGTCAGAGTCATCCCAATCACCACCTAGTGTACAGGCTTCCCCCACCCAGGCACGTCAGGAAGGATCTTAATGATCTAGAGAGAGAGGTCCAACGTATCAGACGGGTATTGAAGGTTCACATTAATGCAGTTGCTGAAGCCATAAGCACATATCGAGTGAATTCCATCCTCGGAGCACATCCACCATCCATGGCAGCAGAAGAACACCAGCTGCCCAGAAAAACCAGAGTGGTCTTGGCACAACAAAGAACGGGATGGTGCAGCCGCCTCAATTCCTATTGGGTCCTAATTTATGGCCAAAAATTCGAAGTTTCTTTACAAATCTTTAAACGGTCATAGTTAGATGACGAGTTTTCTAACGGGACACTCAAGCGTACAAGCACATATGCATCGCACAGGAATAGCAGACAACGACGAATGCAGGGCACGTAGGGAAAATATACAAAACGATTGAACAGTAAAACTTTAGATGGTCAAAATTCGTTCATAGGGCTTTTGGACAAAAAATACGACAATCCGTGATCACTATTTCTGATAAAACATTCTAAATCTCTTACGGAAACTTTAAACTGTCATATCTTGTTAAATGAGGCTCATCGAGCAAAAAGGACTTAGTGATCACAATTTTTATCTAAATATTTCAAAATGTCTTTCCAAAACTTTTAACGGTTATATCTCCTATAGAAATATAGTATTTTTAATTTGAAATAAGTTCAACTGGAATTCTGGGGAAAGTGGCATATAGGTTTATTTTCAACATTTATTAAAATACATTTTCAATAACTTTCTCAATTGCTTATTCAGATCAAAGATGAATCCTTTTTGGAAGATATTAATAATTTATTAAATTCCGGTGAAGTTCCGAATCTCTTCAGCAATGAAGAGAAAATGGAAGTTGTTGAGAAAATGGCTCAAATTGATAAGCAGCGTGACAAGGCGGTGCAGACCGATGGAAGTCCGGTGGCTTTATTTAATTTCTTTGTAACGGTAAGCTTGTTAGCATTATTAATCTTTACTAGATATTGATGGCTTATATCCAAAATGGGCTATATTAAATTTTCAGGAGAGCAAAAAAAAGCTGTTGAATTTTATTACTTCGCGATAAATTAAATATGATATGAATTAAGAATTTGACGGTATATATTATACACGTTCTTATACATAATTCATATCATATACAAATGATATGAATGGATATATTTATATAAGAAATCGATATGTTGTTTTTATTAATTGTAGACCTTTGTATTTTTATTATATTTCCTTGCTTGGCCTCAAAGTCCTTGATTAAATATATTTATTTTTCAATGTCCTCCAGACCTGCAAAGATCAACTTCATGTCGTGTTGGCCATGTCACCCATTGGTGAGGCTTTGCGTGTACGCATTCGTAAATTCCCCTCCATTGTGAATTGTTGCACGATTGATTGGTTCCAAGCTTGGCCCGAAGATGCTCTCTTGGCTGTATCAACGCGCTTTTTGGCTCAAGAAGATCTCACGGATTTAGAGCGGAGAGCAGCCATTGATATGTGCATGGAATTCCATACCTCAACGCAGGCTCTGTCGGAAGCCTTTTATTTGCGTTTGAAGCGCCATAATTATGTGACCCCTACCTCATATTTAGAATTGATACAGACATTCAAAACTCTACTCAACAAAAAGAGAGCGTAAGTAGTTCAAAAAACGTATGGATTTAATCAATTTATATTCTTTATACATATTATTTTTAGTTCCATTACTCTAAATAAAAATCGCTACATAACTGGCATTTCCCAACTGGACATTGCCGCTCAGCAGGTTGGCGTTATGCAGGAACAGCTGGAAGCTTTAGAG
Organism: Eudasyphora cyanicolor; assembly: GCA_963930755.1. NCBI lineage: Eukaryota > Metazoa > Arthropoda > Insecta > Diptera > Muscidae > Eudasyphora > Eudasyphora cyanicolor. The sequence goes on along the minus strand of OZ005737.1, from coordinate 261,228,460 downwards.
CCCAAGATAAAGGCAGCAGCCGAAACGGTAGCCATTCAAGTGGCCAAAGTCACAGAGGATAGCAAAGCTGCCGAAGAACAACGTGAGGTAGTAAAACGAGATGAAGCGGTGGCAGCCGAACAAGCCATGTTCGCGCAGGAAATCAAAGATGAATGTGATGCCAAACTGGGCGAAGCTTTACCCATACTCAATGAAGCTATGACTGCCTTGAACACTTTGACCACAGCCGATATTGCCGTGGTCAAGACCATGAAGAGTCCTCCAGTCGGCGTACGTATAGTTATGGAAGCGGTTTGCATATTAAAAGAAGTCAAACCGGAGCGCATAGCCAATCCCAGTGGAGTGGGTATGATTGAAGACTACTGGGGTCCCTCGAAAAAAGTTCTCAGTGATATAAAATTCCTGGATAGTCTGCTGAATTTCGATAAGGATAACATACCTCCAGCGGTTATTAAAAAGCTTCAGGAACGTGTTTTAAACAATGAAGCTTTTGATCCGGAGAAAATCAAAACCGCTTCGACAGCTTGTGAGGGATTGTGTAAATGGGTTATTGCTTTGACCAAATACGATGTGGTGGCCAAAGTGGTGGCTCCAAAGAAGATAGCCTTGGCCGAGGCCGAAGCTGCATATAATGTAAGTTAGAGGGAATGGTGAGAGGAACAAAGTATGTATTTTAATTATATATTTCTACTCCTATAGACGGCCCAGAAAATCTTAAACGAGAAATTGTCACAATTAGCTCGGGTGGAAGCAAATTTGGCAGCCATTCAAAAGGTCCTAGATAAACAAATGAAGGAGTATGGGTAAGATACCAACATTTACGTGAATAAAGTTTTATAATTCTTCCTCAAATAACATCAACAGTACTATAATTAATAATTTACTCAGGTAACTGATTAACCATACATAATTTAAACCAGATAATATCTGAAACTAAATGAGATAACCCACAAAAAGCTATTTAATTTTAGTAATATTCGAAACCTCCAAAACCAATAGGGCCTGACAGAATATCAAAGCTGATGCTCATGCACGTAATAGAATCAGGAGTAGAGTATCTGTTATTGGGACTCTAATTATACCCGAGATCTGGAAAGTGGGTAGGGTGGTCCCTGCACTTAAGCCAGGAAAACTTGCGAACCAGGGGAGTCATACAGACTCATATACCTGATGCTTGATTGGTCGCATAGACCCTAAAGACGCTGAGGCCACGTACAAAAAATGTCATACAAGTAAAGAAATTCTCCAAAGATGTCATTAGTTTTCAAAATAAGTACATTTTGTACTTAAAATATAGATAATTTCAATAATATTAAGTAATTTACTTAATTTTAAGTAAATTTTCTTAATTTTAAGTACAAAATGTACTTTTTTTGAAGACTAAGGACGTCTTTGGAGCATTTCTTTAATTTTATGACAAATTTTTATTCAGTGTAGATTTAATATAATGTACAGGGTGGCTGATATGTATTGCAACCAACTTCAGGTTGCTATAATTTCTAACCGCTAGTCTGATAGCTGACAGATTTATTTCAGTGACAGTTCATTTTATTGTTTACAAGCTTACAAAAGCATTTTGATCTTCAGATTCAGAAAAAAAGTTATTCGTGATGGAATTCAAGCGTGATAGTGTGATTGCTTTATATTTGGGTGGAAAAACAAAAGCGGCAGCATTTAAATGTGAATAAATCTTTTGTTTCTCGTACCATTGCTCGTTACCGTGATACTGGCAGTGTTGCATCGCGTTCAAAAATTGGATGAAAAAAAACGGTAAAAACACCAGAAATGATCCGAAAAGTGAAGGCCAGATTTGATCGAAATCCACGCCGCAGTGGTAGAAAAATTGCTCGTGAGCTGAACATATCGGGAGAACGGATACAACACATATTAAAAAATGAGCTTGGACTAAAGCCATTGAAGTTCCAAAAAGTGAAAGAGCTCACCGATGCACAAAAAAAAGTTAGACTGGAAAGAGCCAAGGAGTTGCTTCGCTTGCACGAAAGGGGCCAGTTACCGAATTTGGTTTTCTCCGATGAGAGGCCATTCCAAATTGAGCAGTTTGTGAACAAACAAAATGATCGGTTTACTTGCCAAAGAGGTCAGCTGAAAATGTACACCTTCGATTGGCCACCAGAACTCAAGCGCCGCCGATGGTAATGGTGTGGGCCGCCGTAACGGCCGATGGTCGCTCCCCGCTCGTATTCATCGACCATGGGGTCAAAATAAATGCCGAATATTATCGGGAAAATGTCCTAAAGACAGTATTGAAGCCCTGGGCAGACAAACATTTCGGCCGCAGACCATGGACATTCCAACAGGACTCAGCACCATCGCACTCAGCACGCGTCAACCAAGAATGGCTTAAAAAGGAGGTTCCTCGCTTCATTTCTACCGCACAATGGCCACCAAGATCTCCGGATCTCAATCCGTTGGACTTTTGCGCCTCGGTCATTTTAGAGAGTAAGGTTCGCACTAAAAAATACCAAAGTATAGATCATCTCAAGACGGCGCTTCGCCGGGAATGGGTCAAAATACCGCAGAGCCACTTTCGTGCAGCGTGTGATGGCTTTGTCGGCCGTTTGAAGGCCATAATTCGTGCCAAAGGTGGCCAATTCGAACAAATCTAAACTGTTTCTAAATTTTTATGTTATTTTCGACATTTCTTGCTTTTGAACAATAAAATTTAAAAAAAAAATATAGCGCTTTACTTTGTTGCATTACATATCAGCCACCCTGCATAATGTTATGTAATGGGTTGAAGCTTATTACTCTCTCCTAAAGAAGAAATGGTAATAAATATATGATATTGTTACCTTTTGGGTTTAAAGTAATCCAAATGTGGAGATAACGGAGTTTCGAAATTCGTGCGCTCTGGTATCTTTTCCTGAGTATTCAATAATAACGGGTTTTTTAAATTCGTACTTTTTGGTGACAGAAAATGTCTGGTTGTTGTTGTAGTAGCAGTATATATGGTTGTTGTCCATTAGGTGTTGTTTTTATTCGCCTTGTGTAGTGGGTTCTGCTGTATTTGTTTCCCGGCCAAGGAAGATGGCTGCTTCAAGTGGTTGGGTCCAAAGAGACCTGGAACATGTTGATTAGGTTTGGCAGGGCAGTTAAAAAGGTGTAGCGTGTCGTGTGGTCCCTGGTTACAAGCGGGACATGTGTTCCACGTGGTGCCATCAATCTTTGCCCAGTATGAATAGAGGCGGCTACACCAGCCTGATCTAAATTGAGCCAAAGTACTCTTACCTGTCGTGGTAATTCCTCTTCCTCCTTGTGGAGGATGGTCTCCTAATTGACAAACGGTCCAACGGTTCAAGCTTCGATAGATCTAGCGCCACGAGGACGGTTCTGTCACCGAGCTTGTTCTGGTTAAGACCGCGGCTCACATGCGTGGATATGGCTTGTAAAGCAGTAGTCGTACTATGCTGCTGTCGGAATCCGTGCTGATGATCAGCAATTGGAAAATGTCCAATCAGGCTCGAAAGGATTAACGCCCCAAGCGTCTTTGCTACTGGCGAGGGAAGGGAGATAGGCCTGCACGATTCTTCCTTACTCGACTCTTTGTCCGGTTTTAGTAGCGGGACCACTCTGCCCAGGCTTCGGGTATTATCAGAGTGGTCAAGGACAAATTAAGGACTATAGTCAGATACTCATCTCCCGGCATGTCCAACTGCTTTAACGTCAGCATCGAAATTCCGTCGGGGGCCAAGCGCTTTGGGTGACTTAGCGCTACGGATGAAATCTGCAATTTCTCCAACTGTAAATTGTGGTGGTACTTCTTCAGCTCGGAGAGCATGGATACGACGCATTACTCTCCTTTTTTCTCTGTCAATCACGGGGTGCTCCTTAAATTGCCGGTTTAAATAAGTGACTGGCCTCTTTGGGTCAGTCACAGTGGTGGCAACAAATGTGACTGCCGTCCGGTCGTCTTTCCTGCCAGGATCCGAGAGTGACTTAACAGTTGCCCACAATTTACCAATACCGCAACTTAAGTTGCACTGCATCATATGATCTAACCATTTATTCCGCTTTCCTCTTGATTTATTGATTCAGTTCCCTGTTTCTAGGATCAGCAGGGTTAGAACGACGAATTTCATCACGCTCGTCTGTTGGTCCCGCTGCATCTGCTGGGAAATTAGGTCGTATTTCGGGTTTTCGGCTAGAAGGGATAAAGCAAGTCGCTGCTCCGTTGATGATGCCTTGCAATTTCTTCTCAGCTGCCCGAACATCTGAGGGGATGGGTAGTTCACGGAAGCTGCGGTTGGTGAATTCTCTGAACCCCTTCCAGTCCGCTTTCCTTTGATTCAGGCAAGTACGGCGTTCAGAGATGATGAAATCGGCTGGTCTGGCTATGGAGAGGATTATAGGGAGGTGGTCTGATCCCAATGAAATGACGTGCTGCCAGGTGATGTCATATATCAGACCAGGCGACACGATGGTGTTATCTGGCGAGCTACTCTAATCACGCATAATCCGTGTGGGGCGTCCTCATTCAATATGCAGAACGTAGAGCCATCTATCTGCTCAGCCAAAGCTATGCCTCTTTGGTCATTAGCTAGGAGAGAATGCCGAAGCTCATGATGGTCATTAAAGTCTCCTAGGACCACGCGGTTTTTGCCCTGCTGTAACAGACTGATGTCCGGCAAATAACGCGGAGAACAGCTACCAAACGGCGGTATACATATATACGTTATACAGTTCTATCTCGGCAGTCCCGGATTTAACTGCTACCCCATACATTCAAGTCAAGCTCAGGCGGGATAGGTATGTATTACACAGAATGGTGCAATAGAAAAGCCAGTCCCCCACCTCCACTTCTAGTGCGATTCTTACGTAGCACATTGTAACCCTGACAACTGTGCAAGCTGCATGTGTCGTTCAGCTTTGTTTCCTGGATCGCAGCGACCTCGATGTTCTTCCGATTCATAAAATCTACAATCTCGTTGATTTTGCCGCGGATACCATTGCAATTAAATTGAAAAATGTATGTATGTTCGGGGGTTGGTACAGCAATGTGTGATGTTAATTGCGGTGTTGATTGCTGATCATGTTGCTGTAGGGGAAATTGATTGAGGCACACTGTGAGTTATGGAGGCACAGTAGACTCCAACATAACTCCTTATGCGGCGATACTCCCCGGCGTTTCTAAGGCCAGAACAACCTCTGAGATGCAACCACTACATACATCGCGTACACCTTAGTTATGTTGAGTTGCCATGTATAAGGTTCCCGAAGACAGAGCAAAAATATTGTTGATGTTTTGTTCCGGGATTTTGTACTGTCCCAGCACGGTCCAGAAGAATTCGGAGCAGACACTCAGTGATGTGTCTCTCCCAAGGCGAAAAATGGACGAAAACAAAACACGTAGTACTGAGGTGGCAGCCCCTGGCTGAAGAATTGCTGCTTTGGGTCAATCCGGTACAAAGAATCGACTGCCGTGGGATTTCCATCTGGTAACTTTTCCTGGGGATTATATAATAACGGAGATTCGGTAGCTTTTCCTAGGGATTAAATAATATCGAAATTCGTACTTTTTGTACCTAAATGCGTTCAAAAAAGGATCAAATAATTTACACTCTCCTAGTGAAAAACTTTGAGGTAAAAAGAGCACGAATATGCCTCCGATAAAGGAGTAATAAAACATAACATTTTTATTATCTGTAAAACTGTAGCAATTTGTTATTTAAATGTGTGTTAAATTTATAAAACTTTTTATATTTTCAGTATTCTCCAAGCTGAACACGAAGCCTGCACCAAAAAGTTACAACGCGCCCAAGAGCTAATATCCGGTCTTGGAGGTGAACGTACTCGTTGGTCTGAGACCGCCAAACAATTGGGTCGCACGTACAACACCCTCACGGGGGATGTTCTGATATCATCCGGTGTGGTAGCCTATCTGGGGCCCTTTACCATCGACTATCGTGTTGAACAGATACGTAAATGGTCGGAAAAGTGTGCCAGTTTTGGTGTGGTCTGCAGTCAAGATTTTCAATTGGTTAGTGTGCTCGGTGAACCGGTGGAGATACGCAATTGGAATATATGTGGCCTGCCAACGGATTCATTTTCCATCGAAAGTGCCATTATGATGAAGTAAGTACTCACCCAACCACTCACTCTGTCACTCTCTCATTACATTCGATATCCTTTGAATACAATCTTTATAATAAATCCCTTTGGGCGTTGACAAAGAATGACGCGGTTATGGGAGGGGGCGATTTATCGTAATATGAGACGAGAGATAACGTCAATAATGGCAACAAAAAGAATAAAAACAGAAAACTTCAAATGCGAATGTTTGCAGGCGTTCGTGCTCTGTCATTATTAAATTTCCAACTCTAATCCCTTTACAAACGTTTACCTCAAACGAAAATGGGGGTGGTTTAAAGGTGGTATTGAGGATTTTAAGTATTAGAACTACCACTGCAACAGCTTATGTTTCCAGCATACCACCAGCAGCATCCACCCATCCAGCAAACTACCCCACCACGACTTAATTACAGAACTTTTGCACTTGCGATTATTTGTAGCGTCATCTTATGCTAACAAAAAATTAATTACATTTACATTACAAGATATTTTAATTACAGAGCTTCTTAATGCTACACACACCAGTAGTGCAGTAGACTGTATTACAGTTACAGGACAGGAGTGGGGTGGTGTGTGTTTTTCTAGAGATGATGTAGATTTATACCATCACCATTGCCGCCCAGCTCCTTTTGCTCCTGCTGTCGGATGTTGCCGATGAGTAGCAAATTACGTTTTTTTTTGTTTTAATTCCCTTTGGTCCTTTTTATATCCTCTTTTATTTTTGCCATCTCACTAAGATGTTACAATATCGACATCGCATTAAAAAAAACTAATACCATTCAACAAAATGGTCAATTACTCGGCATCGCATCACAACATGTCCTTCTGTTGTCTACCTTAGATCCTCTATTTGTATGTATGTTGGGCATCGGCAGGATGTTCACAACATTAAATCGGACAAATGTCGCAGGATATGAATATGCTGATCTCTATTTAGCTCAAAAGCTTATTGACGAAGTTATGTTTATATCATTGTAGTATGCAGAACCAATTTAATACAAACCTGTAAGGAAGGGCTACGGTCGCACAGAGCCTACTATATGATAACTATTTTATACCGCTTATATTCAAAATCGGGATATAGGTATATGTAGGAGCTATTTTTTTTATTTTATAGGAATTACAATACAAAGTAAATTTATATTCTAATTTTACGGTCCAGGGAAAGGCCTGTAACCCGGCCTTATGTCTACATAATTGTTTGCAGCGACAGACCAGAACATCTGGTGGGAATCGAACCCACGACGCCCAAACTCATAGGCGAGTACGCTACCAACTCGCCTACTGGGGCGCTCAAATAGGAGCTATACATATTTAAAGCTTCACCATTTCTCTTCACAACGTTCTTTTTTCGTTAAAGAAACTGTTATCTGTTAAATTTTATAAAGATCTGCTGATAAATTCTGCTTTTTGCCTACGTTGGATCAAGGTCCAAGAATCTGTTATCCGCAGAATTTTTAAAAGAACTGTTTGGATACTAAAGCCCTTAGATGGAAACTCGGGATATAGATATATATATGAAGGGTGCACCTAAAGCTGATTCGATTTTCCTCAAATTTGGCAAAGTTCATTCATAACTGGTAAATTTTTTAAATGTCTGTTGAGAAATGAGAAATGCTGTTTTATAGCCGTTAGATGTAAACCTGGGATATAGATGCACTCCTACATATATGATTTCTTAAAATTTTACAAGATTCGATATTGGCTGAAGAATATGTTATCTGCTAAATTTATAAAGATCTGTTCACAAATTAGGATTTTATAGCCCATAGCTGGAAAATCTGGATATACTCGTAGATATATTGGGGATTTCATGTCAAGTGAGTCAATTTTTAAACGTGATGACTTCTGAATGAGGCTGGCACCAAATTTGGTCCTATTGGACAGTAGTTATGACACAAAATTTCAATGAGATCGGTTTTGGTCTAACGGTCCCATTTTCCCATGGATATAAGGGTGATTTCGACATTATCGGATAATTTGCTGTCCTTGTGTATTTAAATTACGAAAAATAAAATATATACCTTCTTGGAATTTACTTTATTACAAAGCTTTATAGGTCCTACGCGGTCACTAAAATATATGCCTTAAAAAAATGTTATGAAAAAAATTTCTACCAAAGTGCTCAAAAGTCATTCCCCTGGCTGTCCCCAAATCTACTTTCACTTAATTTGTTCCAAATTTTGACAAAAATAGTTAATATTTATTTAATAAAATCGGTTCAATGAAAAATATAGTATTTCATGATTTAGGTTTTCTATTATTGTTTATAATTTTGTATCAATTACTATTTTTATGGATTATTATTTTTTGTCCCTGTAGATATGCGTCATTCCCCTGTCAAATCTTATATTCCATAAAATTAAAATTTCCAAACCATTCAGGATTTCCAATAATTCAAATTATAAAGAGTATTAAATTTACTACATATATTTGTGGTTGGATTTTCGACAACAATATTAATAAAATGATGTAAGTCGCGCTTTATCTTCCGAAAAGAGCTTTCACACTCACGTGCGTCATTTCCCTGTGCTGCTTTTATTTTTAAAGTTCAATACACTTTATATCTTTTTTTGTGCTTTTTAACTTCATTCTGAAAACCAAGTTCGGATCCATGCAAATTTTTGAAATGCAAGTATTAAAACAGAAATTATGGAAACATTTGTAGTCAATCGTCATTCCGCTGTAAAAAAAAAAAATGACAGGGTAATGACGATTAACAAGGTAATGACGATTAACAATTAACTATAAAGGGCGACCATCAGTATTTTTTTTTAACTGTCCTATTTACCGGTAAATGAAAAAAAACCGAAAAAATCAATCAATTTCTTCGAAAACTACCTTTCAGTTACTTCCCAGCAACATTTCTCATTACCAAATAATCCGACGAGTAAGCAAAGTTCGATAATGGTAAGTACTTATTATTTAGCCACTTTTCTCATTATTTTAGCATGGGGATGTCATTGGAGGAAAGTACTTCCCAAAAGCATACAATAAAGTAGCATAATAAGTACTTATTTGTAGCTCGATTTTATGTACTTGAATAATGCATTACCAATAAGTTATAAAAAAAAGTAGTAGATATGTAGCAATGGCCATTTAAAATGATTTTTTGCATATTTCTCGAAACAAACCATTTCCTCATGCCAGATTCGAATTTCTGGTATTTTCATTCAAATCTGCACGTATTGTTTGAAAACATGTTGAAATATAAATAAATCTTGTACAATAACCCACATATAGCCAAAATTGCATTATATTAAAATTTGACACAATGATTTTGAAACAAAAAATCACTTATTTCTGTTATTATTGGTAAGTCATTATTAATAAGCCGAAAGTAATGCAGCGAATAATGAGATGTTTGGTAATGCAAGGAATAATGCCTGGTACTTACCAAGATTTTGCTGGGTTGCATTCCCCTGTCAAAATACGCCAGGGGAATGACGATTAACAAGGGAACTATAAAGGGCGACCCCCAAGATCCTCGATCTTATGATATATTTGGATAGAACACCTCAAAATAAGAAGAAAAAGTGATGAGCAATTTATCGACAACTTGCTTAGTTTTCAAGTTATCGGACGATACAATTTGAAAAAATAGAAAAAAAGGAATTTTTCAATCAAAATTTTTTTCGTAAACAATATTTTTTATCACTACCATATTTACAGTAATATAAAAAAACAGAAAAAACAACCCAATTTTTGAAAAATTGACAAATTGAAAAACATTTTTTTTTACTTTTTGTTATTTTAAATTCATTTGAATGGAAAAAGCCAAAAAGTCGGGTAAAAGTTTTCGATAACTTTCGAAATCTTTTATTTTTAGGTGTTCTATCCAAATATGTCGTAAGATCAAGGATCCTCGGATATAATACTCCTCCGTCATTACCCTGGAGGATATATTTTAAAAATTTCCCATAACTCGGTTAAAAAGTAAAAAATTGATGTGTACCTTCGATAATAGCGTTACTATTCTTAAATGGATTAAATCTACCTATCTGAAATACTGAATTCAACAAAAAACTTCAATGCCACAAATGATGTCAAAATTGGCCCGCAATGTCGAAACCACCCATAATTAATTAGCTATTGTATTTAGAAAATGTATAGCTTTCTCTGTAATATTTTTAAGGTATTAAAAAAATTCGCAAAATAATTTTGTTTGTAATTTTTTTTTGCGAAATTAAAATTTGTTCTAACTCAAAAATAAGCTTAGGTCATATCAAAATAAAAATAAACATTAAAAAAAATTGAGGTTGAACCATATATTTTAGCATAACTCGAGAACCCGTTCTCGTAATTGGTTAAGGAAAGCTTTAAATTATACTAAATTAAGTAGCCTTTATCTTCGTCTTATTATTATTTTATCATACCATCTGCGGCTTCAAAAATATCTTACAAGATATTGTGAAAAAAACAATTTTTTGAGAAAATTGTAATAATATTTTAATTAAAGCAAAATCCCTCAATTTTTAGAAATATTTAAAAATCCACAAATACGAGTATAAATATTTCCTATTTAGAAATTTATATTAACTGGCTGACTAGCATTGGGACCTTGTGGGTATAGAAGGCCCAAATTTATATTCTATATTCTGTTGCCTGGTTAATAAACGACAGCTTCATTTCCATTTTGTTCGAAATTCGCCCACTGTACAATGTAGTAGCATCCTTTAGGTTCCTTTGATGTACCGTACACGAGTTTTAACATAGTCTAATTTTCATGTGAGTTAAAAGCGATTTTTAATATGAACGTGTTACGGTAATTATAACAAAATTAAAAACTTTATGAGAGTCGAGTTGTTTTTTTTTTTTGCAAAGACGAGAGTGAAAATCACGAGCTTCACACAACAAGAGTATCTGTAAAGTTCATCGTTGAATTACGATGAAAAATTTCATTTACATAAAAAATAACATAAAATGCGTTGTTCACAAAAGAATTCTATGTATTCGTTCACGCATTTGACGTGAGTCTGTCTATCTGGTTCCGTCATTCTTTGGAGTTTTCATGGTACTCGTACTCGTGGCAACGCGGCACAGGGTACTCGAATTAAACGCGAAAATTACAAAATAACAAAACATTCGAGTATTAAATGTCATTCATTTGTTGTCGTTGTTAATGTTGCTGACAGCCGAACAGCTGGGGTGGTAAAGGTGGTGATGAGATGCTGATAAATTGTAGCACTGTGGGTACAAATGGGGAATTTGGTGTAGGGACATGTTTTTAATTTTGGGTATACATTTTTTATGGCTGTTTGAAATGTTTATTATAGCAACACATTTTGGTGGTACACCCACTTGAAAGATGATAAAATTAAGAACAAAATTAATATTATTGCATAGTGAAATTTTCTTTTGATTTTAGTTAATAATAACTCCATGACAACGTGGAAAAATCCCGAACTTAGCTCAGTTTATTGAATTGAAAAATAATGAGAAAATTTGCTGATTGTGTTAAAACTTTTTATGCTTGTTGAAGATAAATTTTAGAATTTCAGTTTTAAATTTGGACCCTCTACGGTATACAGGGCGGAGCTACAGGACATTAAAGTGAGCCAAAAAGGGTATTCTAAATGTTTAAGCGCATGTAACATGTTTTTGTCGCCTATTGACTTATAAAGGGTGATCTAAGTAGAGATACCATAGCGTTTTTTGACAGATCACATGTGAGTCGTGTCATGACTATTTGATGCCTGAAATTGATGCTTGTGATCTCGGCTACATTTGGTTTCAACAAGACGGTGCCACTTCCCACACATCGCATCAATCAATGGATTTATTGAGAGAACACTTTGGCCACCAAGATCGTGTGATATCACACCGTTAGACTTTTTCCTGTGTAGATATCTAAAGTCTAAACTTTACGCGGACAAACCCGCTTCAATTCAGGCCTTGGAGCAAAACATCACGCGTGTCATTCGCCAGTTACCAGTCGAAATGCTCGAACGAGTCACCGAAAATTGGACTCAACGGATGGACCATCTGAGGCATAGCCGCGGCCAACATTTGATAGACATAATCTTTAAAAAAAATAAGTGCCAAAGAATGTTCTTTCAAATGATAAAAAACATTCCCCATTCAAATTGAATTTTCTGTTTTTTTTTCTTTAAAAAAGTAGGGAACCTCGAAATGGATCACGCTATACTTGACTTTTTGTGAAGTGTAATGCTTTTAAAGTAACTACAGTCTCGTGGAAAATGGCCCTTATTGCCACGCCCCTTTTGGTACCTCCCAAACAGATGTACCATTTTGCAAAAATAAATTAACGACCTATAACTTCGATTCCTGCACATACAAACACTTGAAATCTTGTACAGTGTAAAGTTTTTAGTACCCATAGTATATTAAACCAGTAAGGAAAGGCTAAAGTCGGGCGGGGCCGACTATATAATACCCTACACCACTCTCGTAATATTGAATAACTCTGATATATAAATTTTGTAATTCATGTATAAATTGTTTACATAAATTTACCTTTGGGACATTTTATACTTAAATAATACCCTATACCACAGTGTGGTGTAGGGTATAAAAACGATTGGATCTAAAGAGCCAAATCGGATGAAACATATATATGGGAGCTATAGCTAAATCTTAACCGATTTTCTTCAAATTCGGCAATGTTGGTTCATGGATCAAGAAACTCTACCATTCTAAATTTCAAAATGATTGGATGTAAAATACAGCTTTTATAGGACTAAAGGGCCAAATCGGACGAAACATATATATGGGAGCTATAGCTAAATCTTAACCGATTTTCTTCAAATAAAAAAATAAAAAATATTTTTTTTTAATTCCCTATTTTACAATATGGGTCAGTTATACATTTATCCATACACTTTTTACAAATAGGCATTGTTTTCTCCGTTAGGATGCTAGCGATTTTTTCTATTTTTTTAGGGTTTTTTTTTCAATTTTTTGTAGTTGTTTTAACGACAGTTACTAAACTTTATTTCAGTTCAAATACGATTGGATGTAAAATACAGCTTCTATAGGACTAAAGGGCCAAAACGGACGAAATATATATATGGGAGCTATAGCTAAATCTTAACCGATTTCAACCAAATTCAATAGCGATCTTAACAGCTGCGAAATACTCTAAATTGCAAAATTTTACACCGATCGGAGTGAAATTGCGACCTGTAGTCGACGAACAACTTACATGGACAGACGGACTGACGGACAGACATGCTTAAATCGACTCAGCTAGTGATTCTGAGTTGATCGGTTTTGGTTTCATAAAATAGTATGCCTCAATCTATACAAAAAAAGTTTTTAGGTCCCGGACACAAAACATTTTTGTTGTTGCATAGTGTACCCTTAAATATTTGTATTCACTGACAATTTTTAACCACTGTTCCTTTACACATGAAAGGAATGGATGGGTGGGATGCGATTCGAAAACGTACATATGTATGTTCCTTACACGCTGAACAAAATCGCTGCTGTAGTATATTGTCCCAAACATATTGTGCTTGAAATATACAAATGTTTATTGTACACTGTGAATATATAATATTTGGCACACACAAAAATTATATATTTTGTAAGATGTTGTTCTAAACAAATCCTTGTTTCCGTCCTAATACTTGTTACTTGGGACTATTATTTTCGAAACAAATTTGTATTGCATTTATGTATTCAATACCTCAATATTCAATACCTTTATTTTAATACAATATTTATGTTTTTCAGTAAATCAATGGTAATTTTTTTCGGAATTTTTAAAAGTTCGTAAAATTCCTTTGTATTGAAACTGTACAATCTAACAAAACGATACACTATGCAAGATGGGTTCACGGGGCAAAATCGTTTTTTTAACGTTTGAATCGAAAGAAAGTATATTTGGAACACACATTTTTAAATACGTAGTATTTTCCAAAAAATTTCCTAATTTTGGATTTTTTTAAAAAAGTATTTATTTATTCATGAATATCTATTTTGTCCCCTTCAAAGTAATTCCCCTCGGATATAATACACTTCTGCCAAACGTTTTTTCCAATCCTCGAAGCACTTCAAATAATAATTTTTTGTGATCTTGTTCAGCTCCTCCTTCGATGCCGTCTTTATCTCCTCAATCGTGGCGTAGCGTCGTCCTTTCATGTGCCTTTTCAGTTTTGGGAACAAAAAATAGTCACAGGGGGCTAGGTCAGGGGAATACGGTGGCTGCGACACCACTACTGTGTTGTTTTTGGCCAAATATTCGCGCACAAGCAACGATGTGTGTGCAGGGGCGTTATCATGCTGCAAAATCCAGATTTTGTTCTTCCACAAATCCGGGCATTTTTGGGCGATTGCTTCGCGCAATTTGCGCATAACTTGCAGGTAATATTCTTTATTGGCCGTACTACCCTGTGGCAAGAACTTAACTGTGAGATCGGGCGTCCGGCACGCTGTTCGTCCTTCGCATCTTCTCGGCCCTCTAAGAACAGTTAATACCACCGATAAACGTTGCTTTGGTCCAAGAAAACTTCACCATATGCCACAGTCAACATTTGGAATGCGTCAGCGCACTTTATTTTGTTTTTCACACAACATTTGATGCAGATTCTTCGATCCATTTTCTGAAATAGATAAAAATCGAAGACAAGTTAAAACACATCCAAGCACAACAGCTATCAAAAATTAACTAAACATTCAAAATGGCCGACCTTGTCAGCATAAGTAAGGGACATGAGTACCAACATAACGCTACAAAAATATCTAAAATTAAATATACGTAGCCCGCGGAAATTAAAAATTCCTGATATTTTTTGAACATACCGTACGTCCGTCCGTCCGTCCGTCTGTTGTAATCATGGAGCTAGGTTGATCAAATTTTGTAGAAATATTTCTTATAGTTGCAGGTTGTTTGGGATTGCAAATGGGCCATATCGGTCAATGTTTTGATATTGCTCCCCTATAGAGGTCGCTCCAAAATACGGGTTTTGAGCCATAGATACCACATTTTTAAAGCAATTTAGCAGAAACTTTGCAGTTTGTATTATATTTTGACAATAATTCATCACAGCAACATGTTTACAAATCGGTTCATATTTTGTTATAGTCACCCTATAGATGTCGCTCCAAAATATATGTATTTAAGCCATAAATATCATATTTTCTAAGCATTTTAACTGAATCTTTGCAGTTTGTATTTAATTAAGATAAAAATTCGTCGCAGTAAAAGTTTTTTTAAATCAGTTCATATTTTGTTATATTCCACCTATAGATGTCGCTCGCAAAAGTGCTTATTTAAGCCATTAACACATCATTTTTAGAAATTTAGCAGAAACTTTGCAGTTTGTATTCTTTTTTTTGGCAAAAAATCATCTCAATAAAATGTATACAAATAAATATTTATTTTGTTGTAGTCCTTGTGTAGATGTAGCTCTCAAAAAGCTATTTTAATCCACAAATACCACATTGACTAAAGAATTTGCGGCCTAAAAATTGCAGCGTTCGTTTTTTTAATAATTTAGTTAAACAACAAGTAAGAAAGTTCAGTCGGGTAAACCGACTAATGAATCCCCTCACCTTGAGTCTCAAAAAATAATGGGTGATCCATTTCGAGGTTCCCTACTTTTTTAAAGAAAAAACACAGAAAATTCAAATTGACTTGGGAATGTTTATTATCATTTGAAAGAACATTCTCTGGCATTTATTTTTTGAAGATTATGTCTATCAAATGTTGGCCGCGGCTACGTCTTAGATGGTCCATCCGTTGAGTCCAATTTTCGATGAATCGTTCGAGCATTTCGACTGGTAACTGGCGAATGACACGCGTGATGTTTTGCTCCAAGGCCTGAATCGAAGCGGGTTTGGCCGCACAAACTTTAGACTTAACATATCCCCACAGGAAAAAGTCTTACGGTGTGATATCACACTATCTTGGTGGCCAATCAACCCATAACGTGAAATTATCAGCTCACCGAAGTGTTCTCTCAATAAATCCATTGATTGATGCGATGTGTGGGAAGACGGCGCGTCTTGTTGAAACCAAATGTTGCCGAGATCACGAGCTTCAATTTCAGGCATCAAATAGTCGGTTACCATGGCACGATAACGGTCGCCATTGACGGTTACGTTCTCACCGGCGTCATTTTTGAAGAAATATGGACCGATGATTCCGGATCGGGAATCGGTCAATGGCAAAAAGATAGCTCTTAACGAGAGCTAAAATATTGCTCATAGGTGTCAAGGTCGTGGGTCGACTGGAAATTTTTTTTTTTATTTAAAAAAAATGGACTTAGCGCAATTGGCGAGCGATTATTTTCATAATAAAACTGAATAATTTGTAAACGTTGTTCAGGCGTAAGTCTTTCCATGACGAAATGCCAAACAATACTTAACAAAAATAACATGACAGCATGACACGACTCACACGTGATCTGTCAAAAAAAAGGCTATAGAAAAAAGTATCTCTACCTAGATCACCCAATATTGGTAAATTTATTTATTTTTTGTTTTATTTAAATTATTATCAATTTAAATTGCATTGGTATTAATGTTAAGGAGGTACCAAAAGGGGCGTGGCAATAAATCCCATTTTTTACGGTATTGTAGATACTATTAAACCATTACACTGTACAAAATTTCAAGTCTTTGTATGAACAGGTAATAGAGTTATAAGCTATTTACTTTTGGTTCAAAATTGTCCATTGGTGTGGGAGGTACCAAAAGGGGCGTGGCAACTTCGCCCATTTTTTTTGAGGTAATAGTGACTAATAAGCTAATACTATGGGTGGAATTTCAGAGGATTCAAATAAGGAGTATAGAAGTTATTGAATAATCAATATTTCACTAAATGTTAACCCTTTGTGGGGGAGGTACTGGAAGGAGTGGACCAATATGGCCCGTCTTCGAACTTAGCCGGAGATAGAAGAAAATATGACCACATACAATTTGAAGTGAATTGGTTACTCCCTTCTAGAGTTATCGTGTGCATAAGCCAACGGACAGACAGACTGACGGACATTGCTCATTCGACTTAAAATGACCCAAAACGGATATCCGCCGAACATATTTAGGGTCTTAGGTCACTCCTTCGATGTGTTACACTTTTGGTTCGTAGCAAATGATATATACCCTCCTCTCTAAGGTGAGGGGATAAAAAGGATCGTTTCAGGCGTTGCTCCATGTCCAAAGATGTTTCCAGTAATAAAATTGTAAGCAATCTATGGTGGAGGCTTTTACTTGTTTTTAATATATTTGATATATAAGTTCTGCACAGCCCTTCGGCAAAAATTTTGTAAATTCAATCAATTAAATTATACATTTCCCTAAAAGTTAGAATATAAATGTGTATCCAAGGAAAATAATGTACAATATATTTATTCACTGACAATTTTTTTAACCACTGTTCCTGTACAAATGAAAGCAATGGATGGGTGGGATGCGATTCGAAAAAGTACGTATGTTCCTTACACGCTGAAAAAATTCGCTTCTGTAGTGTATTGTCCTAAACATATTCTGCTTGAAATATAATAAGTAAAAGCGTTAAGTTCGGCCATGCCGAATCTTATATACCCTCCACCATGGATAGCATGTGACCACACAAAATAACTCAAACCTAAAGAAAATAACACCGAAAAACAAAAAAATATAGTAGATGAGAACAGTAGGAAACATATAGTAGATGAGAACTGTAGGAATCGCAGCAAGTTAGATGCTATATATGGGGGCTATATCAAAACATTGACCGATATGGCCCATTTGCAATCCCAAACAACCTGCAACAATAAGAAATATTTATACCAAATTTGATCAACCTAGCTCTATTATTGCGGACTGTAGCGTGATTACCACAGACGGACGGACGGACAGACGGACATGGCTGAATCATCTTAGAATTTTACGACGATTAAGAATATACAAAACACATATTTTATTTGAGAAAATTTGTTTGCAAATATATTTTGTTGTAATATATGCGTTCCAAATAAATGATATTAATTTTTAATGAATATATATTTGCTCAGAAATATATAATATTTAAAAATTTATGTTCCAAATATATTTTCTTTCGATTCAAACATATCAAAAAAGGCGATTTTGCACCGTGTATAAACTCGTGCTATATTACAAATATTTCATACATCTGATGTTCACTCGTTCGTTCGTATCTGCAATTGATGATGAAATGGGTGGAGGGGGAGGGAAACAAACCTTTGCGGAAGTTGCGTCGCTGTTGATTTTGTTTGGGTGGAGTGGGTTGGTTGCCTTGACTCACTCTCGGTCGATTCTTTTGTCGAAATATTTGCACGGCCCACAAATCCATACGCACCGCATCGTTTAATGGGAGGGTGACTTTTAAGAATGCGTTGGTTCCCGCTTTACCGTGCAACAATAACAACAACAAAGAAAACAAGCAACAAAATTAAACGATTTTAGGAAAGATAGTATTAAATACTGCGATATATTAGGGTATACCGGAAAACATTGGAGTGAGCAGATCATTATCAAAAATCCTGGGGCCTTAGGATATGATATATGTACACCTTCCCTTTGTGTGGGAGGTAGCAGAATGAATGGACCAATATGGCCCATATCAGATGTCAGGAACATGTGTCTTCTACAGCTTTTTTGATATCTTTTGGCGAGGACATTTATGTGGGACTTATATCCAAACTTCGACGGAAAATATACCATCATTATAACTTTAATACCAGTGCATATAAATACTTGAAATTTAGCACAGTGTAATAGTTTTATAGTACCTACAGTCCAGAGTAAAACGGACGTTATTATCATGCGCCTTATGGTACCTCCCGCACAAACGTACCCCTTTGCATAAAAAGTTGAAACTTGTGCACAGTTAAATGTTTTTAAAATTCCTATAGTCCTGTTTAAAATGGTCGTTATCGCCATACCCGTTTCAATACCTCCCATAGAAAAAAGCCAAGACATACCAAAATCAAATAGCTCATAATATTAGTACAATATAACACATTTTTCACAAAGTGAGGGTATACCTTGGTCGGTTTACCAGACTGAAATTTCTTACTTGTTTATTATACCGATCGACATAGAATCACTTTTTGAGTCTATTATGCCGTGTCCCCCTGTCTGTCTGTCTGTCTTTCCATGTATTCTTGTGATCAAAGTGCAAATATGAAGCTATCTTTACGAAATTTGGTACAGAGGCATTTCTTAGACTAGGGACGATTCCCATTTAAATTGGGGCATATCGGTCCATGTCTATATAATATGTAAAGGTCCTCACCGGTGTCACTTCTTGACTCTCTACATAGATAATATATTTTTCAATTGAACTGGCTGAAATTTAAGAATTTACCCTTTATTTTTTACCCTCAGTTTTTGAAAAACGTTTTCGTTTGTCTACGAAGAATCGCCCAAAATCAATCAATTGATACGCGAAATATATAAGCCAATAATGTACTATAGGAAAGCTGGGAAATATTTCGTACCGAAAATATTTCATGCCTGGTTTTTATAGATTTAGAGTTATAGTTGAACGAAATTTGACGTTTTGTCGTAAATGAACGAAAACGTTTTACAAAAACAGGAGAATCATGACTAAAGACTGAGCAAAATTATTCCATATTTCTGGCTCCCACACAAAGTACATATTGCCACTTTGTGGGTCGGTTTACTCGACTAAAATTTTCTTACTTGTTTTCTTGTATACGAGTATATCTAAAAAATATCTAAAGGGTTTTTTTTTCCTTCTCAAATGCTTCGACATCTCACAATTTAGCTGGAAGCTAAGGTAACAAATATAATTTGGAAGCGCTAATGCTTTGCGTTTCTGGAATTTGTAGAATGGTGGGTGGGTGATGGGAGGACAATAATAAGGGCAATGTCAGACACAAGGACAGACTCACGCATTAATAAATATAACCACGCACACATTAATGAATAAATGCTTGAAGCATTAAATTCTATTCGTAATCATGCCAATATTCTCTCTCCCTATCACAAACACACACACATAAATAAAGGCAAACGCGCGAGTTCAAATATAGTTCTAAACACACTCACACGTACACACCCATCACATCCTTTAGAATTTCACGGGGTGAGATGAAAATCAGAAGATGACGATGAACAAATTGAAGGGATCACATCTGTTGGTCTGTACCAATTTTCCCGTAAGGTGGGCTAAACTTTGCTGTTATCCACGCCGTCATCATCCTCATCGCAGTTGTTGTTATTGTTTGTACGCTCAACTAACACTACCCCACATTGCAATCACTTTAGCTGGCTCATCGGCGACTTATGTGAGTGTGTTGCACATTGCGAGATCTTTTGCGTACAAAAATGTGGTACATCCTAACTTTGTGAATAATGTAATATGATATACATATAGCCATTAGAAATGCTATCTAAAATAGAAAATAAGAAACATATAAAGAGTGATCCAACCAAAACTCACGATGTTATTTGTAAATAACACAAAAAGTTTTGTGAGAATTATGTTAATATTTTTTATTATGACATGACTATTATACGAGTAATAAAAAATATCTATGACAATTATGTGTGAAAAAAAATATCAGCCAAATGCTCGCCACGGCTTCGGTGGCATACCTCTTACCGATGGTCCATATTTTCAATGACTCTGAGACAGAATTGACTTGACTCTTGGTTTATTGACGTACAATTTTTCTTTTAAATATCCCCAATGAAAGAAGTCAAACGTTGTCAAATCACATGATCGTGTCGGACAATTAACAGCGCTACGACGTGAGATAACGCGGCCATAGAATTCTCGCACCAAAAATGTCATTGTTTCGTTGGTTGTGTGGCAAGTGACACCATATATCGTTCAGTCCATATACTCAATTTCTGGCCACAAGAAGTTCGTTATCATCTCGGGATAGTGAAAACAATTCACGGTAACTGCTTGGCCGACTTCATTTTCGGAGAAGTACGGCCCGATGAAGGCGCTAGCCCATAAACCGCAGCAAACAGTCACTCTTTTGTGGATGCATCAACTTTACACCTAGTTTGCGCTGAACAGTAGATATTTCAAAGACATTGCACCGAGTTATATTAACGGTTTGCGCTGTTAAATTTTGGTATGATTTGACCATTTTTTGTGGGCTTTTTTTAACTGGATTGTAGGTAGTGATACCACGAGCTCATATGCCCCTCGTCGAAACCAACATGTTTGATAAACAAAGTTATCAATAGTACGAAAATATGTACCGGAAAGATCTGCAAGATTTCCTAGGATGACCGACCCAGTCATACCCAGACGTTGTTTACTTAACGAGGGACAGAAGCAAAGTAGGTGCTCAATGCTATCCACTAATTCCTCATCACCACAGCTGCTAAAGACGTCGCTGGATTCAATACCTAATCTAGCGTGTTCGCCGATGCGGCAGTGTCCCGTCAGAACTGACACTAACGTAGGTTGTCTTTTCCTCTACAGTGCGAGGAGACATTTTGACCTTCTCAGTTCGTATCTTGGCCAGATTTGTCAAAGCTACCCCCCAGGTGCCGATTTCTGTACATCTTTGATTGGACTGACTAATTTCCTTTTGTCTAAGCGGCATTATGATTGAACTGTCTACTGTCTATAAATGTAAATGTATAAGAACTACAGATACGTGAGTATATCACAATGTAGTGCTATGGTAACTGAACGAGAGGACTATATGCCAACGGTTTACACCTTTGGTGGAATTCCGACAATAAGAAAACTGCCAGAAAAGAATGGGTTGGTAGAACACTAGGTTAGGTTAGGTTAGGTTATAAGAGGATGACACTAGAGCTAGTCTGCTGTCTGTGCCATGTTTGATCCATTCTTACGAGTATTCCTCATGTTGTTTTTTGGATCTTCTCTTCCGATTTTCTTTTATATTATGGGCTATTTCCACGGGATGCAATCTATACTCATAGAAGCCTCTAATGTTTTCTAATATCATGGGATCCACTTTGAAGCTCTAATGTATGCCAATATTCTTAATGGGTCGTGGCCTCGATTTTCCGTTAATGCCTGGAAATAAAAAGAGCAGAGTATCTTGTTTCTTCTTTTGCTTAAGCCAAGGTACTGACAAAGGAAGTGATACCTATCTTCCGAATAGTCAGCATTCTAAGTCATCATTGCTGATGCCCATTCCATGCTTTTCTAAGGAGTTATGTCTCAACTAAAGTACTTAGTTTATCCCTCTTTACCATTAGTAGGCGTTCAGAATTTCGCGATTCTTTTTCGTCTCAAAGCAGTTTCGTCTGTTCACAAGCTGCCGAGGTGTTCCACCGTCTGTGTCATTTCTCCCTGCTCTTTACCTTGATTCTGGAAAAACAGTGAGACGAAGGTGGTAAAACATGCAGATCATCGCCCCTGTAAGGTGTGCACTATTCTTAGCTAAATATCTGCTTTTTCGTTTCCCGGAATATCTTTGTGGCCTGGCACCCAGCACAGAACAGAACACAAGGAAATATAAAACATCTCCACCTCTACACGGAAGGTTCGAAGTTTGATGATAAGTTCGGCATCGTAGTGTTCTGTAAAGAACTCAGCCTTGATATAACTATATCAAGCCGAATAAGCGAAGTCTACAAGTGGCTGATTCGCAACGAAGTGACCAATACTGACGTTGTCATTTACTTGGACAGTCAGGCTGTCATCTATTCTGTGGAGGCCACATCCCTAAATTCACCACACAACCCATGACTGCAGCAGATCACCTAACGATATAGCTGAGCACTTTAACATACACCTCACATGGGTACCTGGGCATGGGGATATACCGGGGAACTCCAAATCAGATGAACTTGCTAGGAAAGGGACGACATTAAAAATGTTCAAAGAATTTGCACATATTGGTGCGCCACGCACTGTCCACTTGCACCATAATGCCGCTCTGGTGGCAACTTTTCTCGCTACAATATCAAAGGACAGTAGATGGAGTTGGTTTGTAGAGACTCAGAGGCAAACTACTGATATAGATCCAATGGACGATTTTAGGAGAGAGGCCCCCACGCGACCCTACAGCTTTCCTGCAGTAATAAAATGCTACTTTTTCGTTCCAGTTCATTAACTCCGAACAACAGTTCCCTATCTAGAATTATTTCTAGATATTTTGCACTTTCAGAGCTCTTTTCCATTTTTCCGAGCAAGGTGGAACATGTGGGATCTTATTCTTCCTAGTAAAGAGAACAAATTCTGTTTTGTTAGGGATAACGCCTAAACTGCTGCTTCTTGTCCATCTAGCCAATTTGTTCGGACCCACCTGTAAGATGTAACTGAGGAGGTCGAGGAATTTGTCAGTTACTGCGATTGCCACGACATCCACTTATGCCACGATCTTGCAGCCACAACATTCTAGATCTAGCAGGATTTCATTCACTGCTAGGTTCCAAATTAGTGGAGACAGTTCTCTTCCTTCTGTGGTCTCTCTGTTTATAAACCTTGTGAGAGTCGTGTAACGAAGATTTTGGCTTTGAATTAGTCTAATCAAGCTAGAGTTCACCTTTAAATGTGACAGCGCCACAAATATCGCATCTGAGTGAATGTTGTTAAAAGTCCCTTCTACGATTCGATAGCGCCCACAAGTTCGTCGAGGGACTTTCCCTTGATGTAGGCATGTTGGTTCCCCGACGGGAGTTTTGTATACAGGTTTTCTCTAAGAAAAGATTCTAACAGTCATTCCAGACCTTTTAATAGGAAGAAGGATAGGCTTATTTTTACGCAGTCCTTTGGCTTATTGTTTGATATCCTTCCCACTTTGGGTATAGATGCCACTTGGTATACCTCCATCGATTGGGAATATATGTGAGGCTGATACTGCTTTCATAAAGGTCTCAAAGCTGTTAATAGCCCAGATTATTCTGGATTCGTCAGTCAACAATCCAAAAACTCTTGAACTCCACTCGCTCTCTTGTTGGTCCTGCTGTTCCTCGAGTTCTGTCGGTGGGCTCCCCGGGATATGTGTGCCAAGTAAGGCTTTAAGCGACTGCTCGATATTTTTTTGTCCAGTTGTTGACATAATCCTGCAGATAACCGACTGTGCAGGGTATTATCGGATCGGCATCTGAGACCTTTTCCACTTCTCCACAGAAGGTGTGCCAAGAATGTCTTTGCGCTTTCCTAATCTCCTTCTTATAACGGGTTATCCATCGTGAGGTTTTATTTATAATGTAAAATAAAACACATAAATTTTAAAGTGAACTTAATATTTTTATTATCTGTTGTTAAAAGAACAATTAATGGCATTTGCTGTTTGAAAATGATATTATGTAAATGTTGGCCATGACTACATTTGAGGTGGTCCATTCGGAAGGTCCAATTTTGGGCGACTAGTTCGTGCATATCGACTGCTATCTCGCGAATACCACGAGTAATGTTGGCTTCCAAAGCGTCAATCGTAGCTGGCTTATTCCTAAAGTTCTCGGACTTTACATATCCCCGGAGAAAATAGTCCAATGGTGGCCAATTTACCGAAGCAAAACGTGAAATTAAGTGCTCACCAAATGATTTCTGAACAAGGTCATTGTTTCACGTGCTGTATGGCTCGTAGAGCCGTCTTGTTAAAACCATAGCTTAGAGAGACCATGTGCTTGAATTTCAAGAAGCACATAGTCCATTAACGTGGTGCGATAATGGTTACTATTGACGACAACATTCTGATTTTTCTAATTGTTGAGGAAATATGAAAGAGCCCACAAAACACCCCGTCGTTGTTTTAAATGGATGTAATGGTAGTTCTTGGTACTCCTCGGGTTACTCATCAGCCCAAATACGGCAATATTGTTAATTAAAAAAGGGATTCATCACTGAACAAAATTTCACGATAAAACATCGGATTTTCATTGAGTTTTTCCATAGCCCATTCACTTAAAATAAGACTCAAATTTACTCGCGCAAATGACTTGCCAAACCATACTGAACAAAAACCAGTAAGGAAAGGCAGAAAGTCGGGCGGGGCCGACTATATAATACCCTACACCTCCCTCACAATGCGATAAGGGTCATTGCCATAATAATTTGGAATAATTGGTAAATGGGTAGAAACATATTATCTAATTCTGAAACGATAATCGCTAAATTAAGCAATATTCGTTCCTAAATTGAGAAACATCTTTCTGGAAAATTTTAATGATCGGAAGTAAAATACAACTTCTATAGCGGTTTGATACCAAATCAGGAGGAACAATCAATATAAATCTGCACCGATCTTCCCTGAATACTCATTCATGTAAAAAGACCTCCTTCTGTCGAATTTCGTACTGATCGCATATAAAATACAGTCTCTACAGCGCCTACATGTCAAATCGGGGGTAACGTATATATGGGGGCTATATCTAAATCTGAACCGATTTTAACCAAATTCAATAGGGACCAAAAAAAAGATATGTGTAAAGTTTCGTCGAGATCGGACCATAATTGCGACCTGTACTTTGATTACAAGAATACATGCACAGACGGACAGACAGACGGACAGACAGACAGACAGACAGACGGACAGACAGACAGACGGACATAGCTAAATCGACTCAGAAAGTGATTATTCTCCTTTTGGGTGTTACAAACAAATGCACAAAGTTATAATACCCTGTACCACAGTGTGGTGTAGGGTATAATGACAAAGCAGTTTGATATGAGTCACGCGTGGTCTGATAAAAAATCATATTGAAAATCAAACCTCACGATGAATCACCCGTTAGATCTTGAGTTGCTCTTTATAGACGTGCCAGTCATAACACAGTACAACACGTCATTTTGAGACTAAATTCTGAGAATTTGACGTGAAAGTAGCCCCAAAAATAAGAACATCTGCATCATTCGTTTAGTCAAGTTGGCTCAATTAATGGTCATACGATTTTTTTGCTAAAGATGTTTTTTTTGTGCAATTTTTCTATATTTTTTCTCGGTATACCGTACGGAATATATCTTTTGTGTCTGAAGCAAAGTTATATTTATTGAATAAGAGAAAAAAAACCAGTAAGGAAAGACAGAAAGTCGGGCGGGGCCGACTATATAATACCCTACACCTACCTACCAATGCGAAAATGGGCATTGCGATAAGAATTTGGCAGTGTTCATACATGTAATAAGCAAACTCTCTCTGCCGATTTTCGTACTGATCGGATATAAAACACGGTTTCTACAGCGCTTACATGTCAAATCGGGTGTAACATATATCTTGGAACTATGTTAAAATCTGAACCGATTTTCCCCGAATTTGGCAGTGTTCATACATTTAATAAGAAAACTCTCTCTGTTAAATTTCGTACTGATCGGATATAAAACACGATTTCTACAGCGCTTAAATGTTAAATCGGGTCGAACATATATAAGGGGGCTATATCTAAATCTGAACCGATTTTCCCCGAATTGCGCAGTGTTTTTTCATGTAATAAGAGAACTTTCTCTGCCGAATTTCGTACAGGTCGGATGGAAAATACGGTTTCTACAGCGCTTTCATGTCAAATCGGGTGAAACATATATATGGGGACTATATCTATATCTGAACCGATTTTCCCCGAATTTGGCAGTGTTTATTCATGTAATAAGAGAACTCTCTCTGCCAAATTTCGTACTGATCTGATTTAAAATACAGTTCCTACAGCGCTTACATGTCAAATCGGGTGAAACATATATATGGGGACTATATCCAAATCTGAACCTATTTCAACCAATTTCAATAGGGATCGTCCTTGGGCCAAAAAAGAGCACTATGCTAAATTTCATCACAATCGGACCATAAATACGACCTGCACTTTGATTACAAGAAAGTGATTCTGAGTCGATCGGTATAATAAACAATGGGTTTATCTCTTCTCCTTTTAGGTGTTACAAACAAATGCACAAAGTCATAATACCCTGTACCACAGTGTGGTGTAGGGTATAAAAAATGCGGAACAAACCTACCCGTAGAAAGTGCATCCAGGGCTTAAAAATCGCAAAAATGACCACAAAAATAAAATATCTATTAGTAAATTATTGAAAAATACGTATACGTAAAGCTAAGTACAAACGATTGCCAGATCGGACAACATTATCAACCCTGTTACAGTGCTGCAAATATACGGACAGTGGCAGATTGTAAGGCAGAGCAGAATTGACAGTTCACACGATTGCCAGAAAACCTTACAATTTCAAATATACATACGTATACGTATAAAACAGAATATTTTTGCGATTTTTTAAGGCACTGGGTGCTTTTTTTTAGGTTTTTCCTCACATTTTTGTGGACGGCAGGTTTAGGTGCTTCATCAGCGAGTTTGAACATAAAAGCGAATGGGCTGAAAATTGAAGAAAATATTCAGTTTGGGGTCATTTGTGTTTTAGAATTATTTTTACCGCGATAAATTGCGGAATGGTCAAGTGATTTACATAATTCGCATTTCCAGAGCTATTGACTGAAATTTAACATGTATGTGTGGTTTGTACTGATAATAGTTTGTTATCTAAACGGTAGATGGCGCTGTAGTGGACATATGGTCAATATAAATGTTTTTGATGATTTTTCCTGAAACTCTGGTTGTATGCATTTTTGAATGAAATATCAATGACCAAACAGAACGGGCAGGACAACGTCTGCTAGGGTCAGCTAGTACAAAATAATTTTTTGTCAAACCAGTTTTTTTAATAAAATTCCCCCACTGTTCACCTTTTACCATTAGTCGCACACAACCTCCGAGCAGAAATTTTTCACCATCGCACATTCACACATGCACACAGGACACAAATGAAACTAGGAAGGACCTCCACCGCTACAGCTTCAGCTACCTCCACCAACAACAGCAGGAAAAATGTTGAACAAAAAAAATTGATTAATGTGCTCTGCGATAGATTAAAGAGCACCAAACGAACACACACATTGTATTTGCCATTAAACACATATGAAGAATGTATGAATGCCTGAATGACTGCCTGAATGGATGAATGACTGAATCGAACTACCGAACCGAATGGAACGAATCTACTCCTCTCTATATATGGCTACGGCAATGGATCGGCATGCCACTGCAACAAAGTGTCGCCGCAGCAGCATAAAGAACGCGCGATTTGTTCAAGTTTCGAAAATCGTCTGTGGCACTGGCAACGGCGGCACCATGGCAAATACCTTTGAAGGATTTTTTGGACGAAATTGTTTTCATTAAAAAATTCCTCATTTGTCATTGGAACATTGTTAGATTGATAAGACATGCACGCGTGTTTGTACCCGTACGTAGGGGTGGTTCGTTTATTGGTAATTGTTTTTTTGGAAGGCCTGTATAACATTTTTGCTTAATCTATACGAGTTATTGTTAACAATTAGGAATTACAATACTACGAGTATTCCAGCACCTCCTAAATATTAGTAATTTATTCTTGTAGTTTTTTAAAACATATTCATATTATTTAAGCTTTTCGTTTCGGGCGAACAAATTCGCACTTCAGTTGAATTTGGACAAAAATTCAGTATTACTATTTACATATATTTGCAGTAGTACATCGTTCTAATTGCAAAGTGGCGTAATGTGGAATTTAACACAATGAATTCAATGCATCCTTTAGTCTGACAGCTATAATGTACATCGCATATGAATATGAGCTCTAAACTACATATGTGTAACATTTTGTAAGTAATGAGCATTAGGACACGGTTCCAAATATAATATTCGATATATTTTTTTGTATTAATACAGTCCTGTACGTTTATAACAAACACCGTTATAATGAATTTTCATTTATAACGAAAAATATTTGTATCCCAAGGATAATTCTTCAAATTTCCATCTAAATCTTCACGTTTATAAAGAACATCGTTTATAGCGAACTTTTCCTATAACGAACGATATTGTTTGTTCCATATAACAGTTTTTGTTTAATTTTCTTCGAATATAACGAAATCTACAGCAGATTGCTTTAAGCTGCAAACGAATCCATCAGTAGGATTATATGATACATTTTTAGAAGTAAGAAATATGTTCAAGAGAAAAGAACTTATTGTTTCTTCACCGAAAAACTGGTTTTACTCAGAATACAATATGCATTGTATTTATTCTTTAATTATTATTTTATGTTTGTTTTTATTTCGAGTAAAGTACGTTTTTATTTCGATGTATATTCATTGGCGTGGCAATGGATTTCTGCTGGGGTGGTCTATAGCCCCAAGAAGAAGAGTTTGTTTTTATGCTTTAAAATTATTCACGGATGAAATTGTCAACGAAAAGTAAGAAATTAATTCATATTGAAATCAGATTTATTACAACCTTTCTATGATAAATTAATATTTTACATAAACATGAATTCGGTCTTTTAAAACAACAATTGTTTAAAAACAATTAATACTACTAATTGTATTAATTAATTAAAGAGGAATTAAATATATTATAATTAACATAAAAAATAGTCGTATGGAATAAAATATAATAGGAATAACAAATTAATTATTCTACTCTTTAAAAAAAAGAATATCACTAACAATTTTACTATTTCGTTTTTGATATTTAAAATGGTCAAATTTCAAAATGGATCTTGGATCATTGTAGATCTTAGTCATGTTTTAATTCGACGCGCCATCGTATCGATGCCCTTCACAGCCAGAAAAGTGTGGAAGCCTTATTGAAACTTACAAACTTTTAAAGAATTTGGATAAATATTTAAAAAGATTTTGTTTTTATTCGATCTTTTTTTGAATCAACATTTTATGTATTTCTATCTTATTTCTCTGATTGGCTTATTGTCGTATGAGCCTTGAAGATATTTTTAGCACAATAGTTTCTACAATTAGCGATTCCTTATCAATTTGCAAGTTACTTCTATAATCATCAATAAATTCAGAAGTTCCATTCAAAGCTTTACCAAACAATTTACTGCTTTAGTTAGTGGAAAACTTAAATCTGTTCTCCAATATGAAAATGCTATCGTATCATCAGGCAAATCTACATATTGGCCTTTAACTAATGTTGAATTAACCGAAACAAATTTGGTAAGCGTTTTGTTGGCAGCTCAGCTGTTTTCGTGTAACAAGTTAATGTCAAACATGTTCAGTTTGCTCTATAATATAACCATGTTCAGTTTGCTCTATAATATAACCATGAATCGACTTACAAACGAACAACGCTTGCAGATTATTTAAGTTTATTTCACTTTGGGGGCGGTCAATTGGCCGCATAGATCGTGCGATTTAACGCCTTTAGATTATTTGTTGCTGGGCTACGTTAAGGCTCATGTCTGTAGGGACAAATCCGCAACGGTTGACGCACTGGAAGCCAATATTGAAGAATTTATTCGTGAGATACCGGCCGATGTGTTGGAGAGAGTATGTTAAAATTGGACCCAGCGTATGAACCATTTGAGGCGCAGTCGCGGTATATCCAGGTTTGGAAATATGTACAGCATTGACAAATTTTGATGATGATTGTATGTTCGAATAGGAGTCGACAATTACCCGGTTTTAATTTGTATGCCTCGCAGTGATTTAAAACACATTACATTTGCACCATTATAAGACTTCCAATTATTGAAACATTTCCCATCTTATTTTTCCAAAAAAAAATCAGTTTAAGTAAAGAATTGGCATATCTGCTTACAGAACTATCTACGAAACCTAAGAATCGTTCTTCTACTTCAAAATTGATTGCAAACCTTTGAGTTTTTAGATTTATAACAGAATTAGCAAAAATTCATATTATTTCTGTTATTAGTAACTGTAAAATTGATAGATGATTGGAATGGATAAAATTAAAAAATCCAACTGAAATATCTGTGGTGTGGGCTAAAAAACTTCTGGGGTGGTACTAGACCACCCCAGCCACCCCCTTCCTACGCTTATGTGTATATTTTAATGTAAAAATGCATTGAATGTATTTGAAATGTTAAAGGTTGTTTTTTAGCTGTATGCGAACTTTCGATATAGGTTACTATGGTTTGACAGGTGATAATGTCAAACTTTGTTGACATTTGTGTTCAGAAAGGTTTGGGAAGTTATCAAGAATCGATTAATGCCAGAACAACGCTTCAATGTCAATAAGCAAAGTTGGGGTATTTGGAGCTAAGACAATCCTCAAGCCTTTAACAAATCATTACATCCACTAAAAATGGATGAATGAGCTCGTAGCTCATAACTTAAATCATAATGGAAAGACAGAAAGTCGGGCGGGGCCGACTGTACAATACCCTACACATCCCTAACAATGCGAAAAGGAGCATTACGATAATAATTTGGAATAAATGATTTCGTTTCAGTTGAACAAAGTACTTATCTCCTCCTCATCAAGGCTTATTCCAAGGAGGAGTTAAGGATGTTGATCATATTAAACTACACCTGAAAGGATAACCTTAAAATGCGCTGTTTTCTTTCATAGATCAATAATCGGAAGGAAGAAATAGAATGAACTATACATAATCTGAAGCCTAATTTCTGCCAAATTATATAAAGATCGGACGTAAAATATAGCTTTAATAGCTGTTAAATTGGCTGGAACATATATATAAAGGGTGGGCCATTTAAAATTTTAAATTTGAACTACCGATTACATTGACTTGTGATTTGAGCTCTTTGGATCATTTTCTGTGGGGAGCCATTAAGGATAAATGTTATGCAAAGCATCCAGGACAATTGAAGTGTTGAAACGTGAAATCGAATCGAAATCATTGAAGAGATTCGACCCGAAACAATCGAAAATGTACTGAAAAATTGGGTTGATCGGATGAGGTACTGCCGAGACAGTCGTGGTAGTCATATGAATGATATTGTGTTCCATTATTAAATGACATAGTTCAACCTTTCCAATAAAACCAGAAATTTGATAAAAATATCGGTGGTTTTTTATAGCCGAATAAAATTTAAAATTGTAAATAGCCCACCCTTCATATATGTGGCTACATCTAAATCTACAACAATTTTCCACAAATTAAGCATTATTCCTTGCTAAGAGACTTCATTCTGCCAAATGTTTAATGATCGGAAGTAAAGTACAACTTCTATAGCGTTTTGATACCAAATCGGCAGGAAAAAATATATATGGGGGCTATATCAAAACCTGAACAAATTTTCCCCAAATTTGGTAGTGTTCCTTCATATAATAAGAAACCTGTTTCTGCCGTATCGGGTATAAAACAAATTTTTTACAGCGCTAGCATGTCAAATCGGTTGTATCATATATATAAGGGCTATATCTAAATCTTAACCGATCTGAACCTCAAATTTAGTATTGCCTCTAAGTGTATCAGGAGACTTCTCTTCGTCAATTTTTATACAGATTGGTTAAAAATTTTGCTTATACACTGCATATATGTATGTCAAATCGGAGGTACATATACATATATGGGATCTATATGTAAATTTGAACCGATTTTAACCAAATATAATAGAGATCCCTGGACCAGTAGAAAGATGTGTGCAAAGTATCCTTGAGATCGGACCATAAATGCGACCTGTACTTTGATCACAAGAATACACGGACGGACGGACAAACAGACATGGTTAAATCGATTAAAAAAAGTGATTCTATGTCGATCGGTATAATAACCTATGGGTTTATCTCTTCTCTTTTTGGGTGTTACAAGCAAATGCACTAAGTCATAATATCCGGTACCACAGTGTGGTGTAGGGTATTAAAACAATAAGAATTTGTATAATTATAGAATTTTTTTTTAATAATATAATATAATATAATATCCGGTACCACAGTGTGGTGTAGGGTATTAAAACAATAAGAATTTGTATAATTATAGAATTTTTTTTTAAAATAAATTTAAAAATTAATTTTTTTTCCTAAAAATTTTAATCGAAATTCTATATAATTTTTAAATTAGATTTTTCTAGAAAACTTGGCCAAAATTAAATTTTTCTTCAAAAATTTGTCGAATTACATTTTTATTGAGATTGTTGTCGAAATTACATTTAGATAGAAAATATTATCAAAATTAAATTTTTATAAAAAAATTCCTCAACTTTACAAGAAAATTTAATCAAAATTGCTTTTTTTTCTAGAAACTTTCGTTAACATTTTATTATCCTAGATAATTTTATCAAAATCATTTTTTTAGAAAATTTTGTCAAAATTGCATTTTTTTTATCAAAATTTCAGTTTCACCAAAAATTTTTACAAAATTTCACCTCAATGGAAATTTTAATCGAAATTGTATTTCTATATAAAATTTAAATTAAATTTTTCTAGAAAACTGGTCGAAATTGCATTTTTCTAAAAAAAATTTGTCGAAGTTGCATTTTACTGAAAAATTTAAGCAAAATTTCATTGTTTTCTGCAAAATTCCGCCAAAATTATTTTTTTTTTAGAAAACTTTATCGAAATTGAATTTTTCTAGATAACATTGTTGAAATTGCGTTTTTCTTAAAAAACTTTGACGAAGTGACACTTTACTAGAAAATTTAAGCAAAATTTGCTCTTTATCTACAAAATTCCTTCAAAATTAAATTTTTCTAGAAAACTTTGTCGATATTGAATTTTTCTAGATACTCGTAACATTGTTGAAACAGCATTTTTATTGAAAATTTCGTCTATGTTGAACTAGACTAGAAATTTTAATCGAAATTGCATTTTTATAGAATTTTTAGTCAACATTTAGTATCCGTGAATTTCGTAAAAATTTAATTTTTCTAGAAAACTTTGTTGAAATTGTATTTTTATTGAACGTTTCACCGCAATTACGTTTTTATAGAACTTTTCGTTCTATAGACAAGTCTTTATTGCAAATTTCGTCAAAGTTGCACTTTTGTAGAAAATTTAATAACTTTGCATTTTTCTAGAAAATTTCCCATAACTGAATTTCCTTAGATCATTTTGTCAAAATTAACATTTTTTTTGAAAACTTTGTCGAAATTGCGTTTTTTTAGAAAATTTTGTTGGAACTGATCTTTTATTGAAACTAGTTGAAACCGTAGTCTTGATATACCATTTTTATAGAATATTTAGTCAAATTTTTTTATCCTATATAATTTCGACAGAATTAAATTTTTCTAGAAAACTTTGTCAAGATTAAACTTGTTTTCTAGAAAACTTTGTCAAAATTGAATTTGTTTTCTAGAAAACTTTGTCGAAATAGCTTTTTTATTGAAAATTTCGTCCAAATAACGTTTTTATAGAACATTAAGTTAAGACATCCTGCAGGTGGCTCTGAACAAATTGTCTAGATAGGCCAGAAGCAGCGGTTCAGGCGTTAACACAAACAATCTAGGATTTGTTCTCTTTACTAGGATGAATAAGGTCCCACATGTGGACCCTCCTTGGGTAAATAGAACAGATATACATATCCTTTTAGGAAAGTGCAAAATTTCTTTGAATAATTCTAGATAGGAAACTGTTATTTAGACTTAACGTACTGGAACGTGTAAGCAAGGCCAAAATTCTGCCGGAATATAAGTCGACGTTATATATAGGATTAGTTCGTTTTACGAGTATACTGTTGTACGGGATTGTGGTATGGTGGACGGAAACTAATCAACTATTCATCACCAAGCTACTATCAAAGGTTCAGAGAACTGCCTGCCTATACATAAGCGGATCTTTAAGGACTACAGTGACTGTGTCTCTTCAAGCCCTATTCCATATACTGCCGATTAATATTGTGGCGAGAGAAGTTGGAACCAGAGCGGCATTCAAACTAAACTGCCTATCAATGGGGGGAAGTACAAGAACTTCTGTCACATGAGGATATTAAAGTGTAGCAAAAAAGTGTAAGTAGGTAACCGACCGAGTGGACTATACATCAACTGTGTACACCTTCGAGAGGAACTACATCACTATGATTCCAGCCAGAGATGAAATGGGTTGGCAGAATACCAGTTAATAGAAACCATCTCCACTTCTAAACGGATGGTTCGAAGCTTGATGAAAAGGTTGGCGTCGGTGAACACTGTGAAGAACTTAGTTTAGATATAGCTCACAGACTATCAGATACCTGGAGTGTCTATCAAGCCGAAATAATGGCAATATGGGAAGTCGCCAAGTGGCTGAGTTGCAACATAGTAACCAATACTGGCGTTGTCATTTACTCGGACAGCCAGGCTGCCATCAATTCTCTGGAGGCCACATCCCTAAATTCACAAACAGCCCTCGACTGCCGCAGATCTCTTAACTCGATGGCTGAGCAGTTTAATATAACCTCATAAGGGTGCCTGGGCATATGGATATCCCGGGGAACTGCAAATCCGATGAACTTGCTAGGAAAGGGACGACATTACTCGAAGAATTTGCATATATTGGTGCGCCACTATCCACGTGCAAGCTTTGGCTTAGGCAAGATGCAATCAGGCAGTCCAATGAAAGATGGACAGAAATCGGCACCTGTAGGGTAGCTAGACAAATCTGGCCAAGGTATGACCTGAGAAGGTTAAAAATATCTCATCGCACTAGATAGAAAAAAAGACAGTCTACATTAGTGTCTGTTCTGAGGGGCCACTGTGTGATCGGCTAACACGACAGAAGGTTGGATTTTCCTCCAGTACAATTGATATGCTACTGTCCCGCTTTGAGTAAACGACGTCTGAGCATAATGCGGACGGTATTTCTAGGTAGTTTAACAGATCTTTTCGGTACCGCTATTCGTACTGTAGGAGTGACTCCAAGTATGTATGGCGGATATTCAATTTAGGTCATTTAAAGTCATTTGAGCAATGTCCGTCCGTCCGTCCGTCTGTGTGTCTGTCTGTTGCGCACGATAACTCTCGAAAGGATTAACCGATTGACTTTAACTTTGGTATGCGGTAATATGTTCTCTACATATATCCGGCTAAGTTCGAAGATGGTACATATTATCCCTTTGTGGGGGAGGTACTAGAAGGAAAAGTTCTGGTACCTCCACCACAAAGGGATAACGTTTAGTAAAATATTGATTCTTTAATAACTTCTATACTTCTTACTCCACATAGTGTTAGTTTTTTTGTCGCTAACACCTAAGGAAAAATGGGCGAAGCAGCCACGCCCCTTTTGATACCTCCCACACAAATAGTTCATTTTGCACCAAAAGTTAACAGCTTCCAACAGTAATACAAGTACGTACAAATACTTGCAATTTTGTACAGCGTAATGCTTTTATCGTACCTAGAATCCAGAGAAAAGTGGGCGTTATTAGCGCTCCCCTTTTAATACCAGCACATACTTTAATGTTATTAAATGCAATAAATTTACGAAAAAATTTTAGGACTGAAGGCAAGTAACCTTCTTACTGGTTTATATACAATTTGTATACCCTTCACCACACTGTGGTACAGGATATTATGACTTTGTGCATTTGTTAGTAACACCTAAAAGGAGAAGAGATACCCCCCATTGTTTATTATACCGATTGTCTTAGAATCACTTTCTCAGTCCAATTACAGAACCTTGGAATAAACCTTGATGTGGAGGTGTTAAATGCAATAAATTTACGAAAAAATTTTAGGACTGAAGGCAAGTAACCTTCTTACTGGTTTATATACAATTTGTATACCCTGCACCACACTGTGGTACAGGATATTATGACTTTGTGCATTTGTTAGTAACACCTAAAAGGAGAAGAGATACCCCCCATTGTTTATTATACCGATTGTCTTAGAATCACTTTCTCAGTCCAATTACAGAACCTTGGAATAAACCTTGATGTGGAGGTGGAGCTAAGCTTTCTATGAAACTGGTTCTATCCTAGATAATTTCGTCAAAATTATAGTTTTCTAGAAATGGAATTTTTCTAGAAAACTTTGTTGAAACAGAATTTTTGTTGAAAATTTCGTAAATGTTGCACTTTACTAGAGATTTTAATCAGAATTGAATTTTTATAGAATACTAGCTGGACCCGGTCCACTTTGTTGCCCCAGATCGATTGCGATCCCGTCCATTTTTGAACCAATCACGTAGACTGTCACCAAATACATATGTATATAAGTACACAAAATTAAATCACTCTCGCTAACAAATTGTTCATGATATATCAATTTCAAAACATTGCACATATGGGCGAGACTCGCCCATTTGTCCTATCCCGCCCATTTCTGGATAAATAACGTAGACTGGCATTAAATGCATTTGCACAAAATTACAGCACTTTTACTAAGAAATTGTGGAAGTTATCTCAATTTCAAAAATGTGTCTTATATGGGCGGGGCCACGCCCATTGGTCCGATTCCGACCATTTTTGGAACATTCACGTAGACTACTACCGGATACATATGACCAAAATTACAGCTCTCTCGCTTACAAATTGTGCAAGATATCTCAGTTACTTGTATGGGCGGGACCAAGCCCACTGGTCCAATCCCGCCCATTTTTTGACCAATCACGTAGGCTGGCACCAAAATTACACCACTTTTGCTAACAAATTGTGAAATATATCTCAATTTTAAAATTTGGCTTATCTGGGCGAGGCCACGCCTATTGGTCTGATCCCGCTAATTTTTGTAACAATCTTATAAACTGCCAGAAAATTTCAGCGTTCTAGCTAAAAAATTTTCACAAATTCCAAACATGACTCTTATTGGCGGGTCCACGCCCACTTGATCATCGAAAATGCAAGTACTCAGCTTTGACCACGCCCAACACATGAAAATTCTGTGAAATTTCAAGAAGATCGGTCCAACCGTTTCGACTTATATTAGGTACAAACAAACACACATAATCGGTTCAGATTTACATATAGCTCCCATATATATGTACCTCCGATTTGGCACTGTATAAGCAACATTTTTGAACCGATTTGTACAAAAATTGACAGAGAGTAGTCTCGTGATACACTAAGAGACATTACAAAATTTGGGGGAAATCGGTTTAGATTTAGATATAGCCCCCATATATGTATATGTTACCCCCGATTTGAAATTCAAGCGCTGTAGTAAATGTATTTTATATCCGATCACATCGAAATTCGGCAGAGAAAGGTTTCTTATTACATGAAGGAATACTGCCAAATTCGGAGAAAATCGGTTCAGATTTAAATATAGCCCCCATATATATGTTAGCCCCGATTTGACATCTAAGCGCTGTAGAGACTGTATTTTTATCCGATCAGTACGAAATTCGACAGAAAGAGGTTTCTATTTTACAAGAATGAGTATTCAGGGAAAATCGATTCAGATTTATAGTATATAACCTCCATATATATGTTTCTCCCGATTTGGTTACAGAGCGCTATAGAAGTTGTACTTTACTTCCGATCATTACAAAATTCTCCAGAAAGATGTTTCTCAATTTAGGAACGAATATTGGTTAAATTAGCGATTATCGGTTCAGAATTAGATATATCCACATATATACTAGTATGTTCTTACCCATTTACAAATTATTATCGCAATGACCTTTATCGCATTGTTAGGGAGGTGTAGGGTATTATATAGTCGGCCCCGCCCGACTTTCTGCCTTTCCTTATTGGTTGTTATACCCTACACCACACTGTGGTACAGGGTATTATGACTTTGTGCATTTGTTTGTAACACCCAAAAGGAGAAGAGATAGATCCATTGTTTATTATACCGATCGACTTGTAATCACTTTCTGAGTCGATTTAGCTATGTCCGTCTGTCTGTCCGTCTGTCTGTCCGTCTGTCTGTAGATGTATTCTTGTAATCAAAGTACAGGTCGCAATTATGGCCCGATCTTGACGAAACTTTACACATATCTTTTTTTTGGCCCAAGGACGATCCCTATTTAATTTGGTTAAAATCGGTTCAGATTTGGATATAGCCCCCATATATGTGTAACCCCCAATTTGACATGTAAGCGCTGTAAAAACTTTGTTTTATATCCGATCAGTATGAAATTCAGCAGAAAGAAGTCTCTTATTATATGAATGAACACTGTTAAATTTGGAAGAAATCGGTTCAGATTTAGATATAGCCCCCATATATACGTTACCCCCGATTTCACATGTAAGCGCCGTAAAAAATTTATTTTATAACCGATCAGTGTGAAATTCGGCAGAAAGAGGTTTCTTATTACATGAAGGAATACTGCCAAATTCGGAGAAAATCGGTTCAGATTTTGATATAGCCCCCATATATATGTTACCCCCGATTTTACATGTAAGCGCTGTAAAGAGTGTATTTTTAATCCGATCAGTACGAAATTCGGCAGAAAGAGGTTTCTTTATTTAGATATAGCCCCCATATATATGTTACCCCCGATTTAAGATGTAAGCGCTGTACATTCTGTATTTTATATCCGATCAGTAAACAAATCTACACAAAGAGGTTTCTTATTATATGAAGGGATACTTCCAAATTCAGAGAAAATCGGTTCAGATTTAGATATAGCCCCCATATATATGTTACCCCCGATTTGATATGTAAGTGCTGTATAGACTGTAGTTTATACCCGGTCAGTACGAAATTTGCCAGAAAGAAGTTTCTTTTTACATGAATGAGTATTCAAGGAAAATCCGTTCAGATTTATATATAACCTCCATATAGTATAAGTTCCTCCTGATTTGGTATCAAAGCGCTATAGAAGTTGTACTTTACTTCCGATCATTAATATTTTCCGGAAATATGTTTCTCAATTTAGGAACGAATATTGCTTAATTTAGCTATTATCGGCTCAGAATTAGATAATATGTTCCTGCCTACTTACCAATTATTCCAAATTATTATCGCATTGTTAGGGAGGTGTAGGGTACTATATAGTCGGCCCCGCCCGACTTTCTGCCTTTCCTTACTGGTTATATATATATATATTTCACATAAATTTTATTATTTTATTTTCTAGAAAACTGTCACAATTGCATACCAAATAGAAAATGTCGTTGAAATTAGATCTTTATAGAAAATATTGTCGACATTATCAGTTTGATTATTTAGATATAGGCTGTACTAACTTATCAGGACAAATTTCGTTCTTTTATATTCCACGCCTCTAGTGCCGTGGGAGCTTTTGAAATTGACCCCACTAGACCACAAACCAAATGGCAGTCTTCTACGATCTATGTATAGTTTCTAAGAAATACATATTTGAATTATAGTAGAATTTATAAACCAATTTTGGTTGTTCTGCGACCAGAAGGAGTTTGGGGAGACACACATTTTTGAGTAGCCCAATCCTGCACACTTTTGACGAAGTTTTTAATATTGACACTTCCAACTCACAATCTTTATTGCATTCTTCTACTCAACAACAACAGCCTTTGAGAAATTTTCGTTTTTGTTATTGCCACACCCACAAATCCAATCACGTCCAATTTCTGCAGTTGTTCCTATTGACTTACGCTATATAAAAGCGAAATTTCATTCTTCTACGGTCCACAGTTTTCAGACAATGCTACGCATTTTTACTTTTTTTCTTGGAAAATTCGCCTTTTCGTGGTAAATACCAAATCGTATTTTCCCATTTTTGGCTTTTAATTTTTTTTATATTTTAAATTTGTATATATGTATTTCATTACAAAAGACTCGAATCTCATGTCCCCATATTTTGTTGAGTTCGTCTTGCATCATATTGAACCTCCTTAAACCTCAGCTGTCGACATTCTCATATTCTGACCAACTGGGACCACACCACATGAAAATATGAACATACATACATACTTTCTTTATAAGTATGTGAAGTGTTGTGTCCATTTCTCATTAACCGCATATGGGGATCTATTTATTCATCCATCAAATTTTCAATTTGTAAAAGCGCACACATCGCACTTTTGGTGCGTTTTCCAAGTAAATACGTATGCAATCAACCATCCCATCCCATCCATCTATTTATACTTCAATGTCGTCGCCGACTCCTTTAATCATACCATCACTTCAATTCATTTCAGGCATTTTTATTCAGTCGCATGCAGTATACATGCAGTCATTTATTTATACGTTCGTGCCTTCGTCCTTCCGTTATTCCACACATTTATAAATTCGTTCGTGTTTTTTTTCGATTAAATTTATGTTTCCAATACGAATTTAATCATAGTCATCTTTATGCCCACACTCATTGGAATCGTCATTATGCTCATCATCATCATCATCATCATTCGCATCAATCGTCGAAGCATCCTTTTTGTTTCCAATTATGTTACGAATATGAATGCGTTTCGTTTCATGTCGTTTGTGTGCGGTTTAGCTGAGAATTTTATCATATGGCTTCGAAGGTCCTTTGTGTACTCAGTTGGGCTCTACTCGACTCGACGCTCTAGGAGTATACATTTATCTACGAGATTGATTATCTCCATGAGTATGTGTGCAGGATCAGTGGGTGTGTGTGTGTCTGTGGCTCTTTGGATGTAACATGTGCGTTATTTTACGGATTAAAGCGAGAGTAAATTAGTTCCCTTTTTTCGTCCTGTAATCTCATTTCATTTCATTTCTATACGATTTTTTGCTTCGCTGCTTCATTTCGCTCCGCTGCAAAGCCTTTTAGCACTAAACGTCCATTCCTCGCCTTCCGTTGTTGCCTCCCATCCATGTTCCGCATCCATTTATTACTATGGTTTCATGCATTACTAATGCATGTCGAACGAAAGGAAGGATGGACGGACAAACGTGTGGACAGACTGAAACAGTGGTTTGAATTACATACCTATACTTATGCATAAGTCAGAATAATGTCGGTCAGCCCAAACTGTACCCTTCGACAATTGTAGTAGGTTTTCCAGAAAAAAATGCAATTTTGACTACTCGTAACAGCCTGTTTCTGGATGTCGAACGACAACGTTCACATGACTTCTATTTGAAAACTAGCTGAGTTGCGACCTACAAAAAGACATCATAACGACAAAGCCAACAATTTTGGCAAAATTTTCGAGAAAATTCAATTTTGACCAAATTTATTGCAAACGTAAAATTTTGACGAAATTTGGAGATAGTTCTATAAAATTGCAAGTTCCTACTAATTTTTCTATAAAAATGGAATTCGACAAAATTTTCAACAAAAATTGAAATTGGGCAACATTTTCTTAAGAAAAATTCAAATAAAAATATCATTTAGAAAAACTTTTTTAAAAAAAAGTTTTTTATTTACAAATTGCAATTTTGACGAAATTATCTGAAAGGCAATTTCCTCTAAATTATCTAGGAAACTTAAATTTTTTTCCGTAAAACTTTAATTTTCAAGAAATGTTGTAGAAGAACGCAATTTTTGGCGAAATTTTCTAGAAAAATGCAATTTCGTAGAAATTTACAGAAAATATCAGTTTCGACGAATGTTACAGAAAAATGCAATTTCGAGACAATTTTGAACACCAATTTTAAAAATATCACTTTGGGGAAATTTTCGAGGTTAATGCAATATTGAATAAATTTACTGGAAAAGTGAAACTTTGACAAAATGTTCTGTAAAAAAATTGCAATTTTATACGAAATTTTATACGAAAAAAATGAATGTTATTTTGACAAAATTTTCAACAAAAATTAAATTTTGACGATATTTTGTAAATTAACGTATTTTCGAAAAAAATATATATACAGAAAAATAGAATTTAAACAATCTTAAAAAACTTAATTATTTAGAAAATGTAATTTGACGAACTTTTCTATAAAGAAAAGTTGGACTAAATACTGTAATATTGACGAAATATTTAGAATATTTCTGCGAAATTTTTAGCAGAAAAATTCAATTTCATAGAAATAAACAGAAAAATGATGTTTCGACGAATATTATTAGAAAACTGCAATTTAAACACAATTCTGTAGAAAAAAATTATAGAAAAATACAACTTTGACGAAATTTTCGAAAAAAAATTAATTTTGGCAAAATTTTCTAAAAAAAGATATTAAAAAATTAAGTTCTACAATTTAATTTAAAAACAAGTAAGAAAGTTTCAGTTGGGTAAACCGACTAAGGTATGCCCTCACTTTGTGAGTAATGTAATATTGAATATTACACAAATTATTCTGTCAATTTTCGTGGGAGGTACCAGAAGGGGTTTAAGAAATACACCTTTATTTTGCTGAACAGTAGATACTTTAAATACATTGCACTGTGCCGAATTGTAACCGTTTATATGGACTGGTATATTAACGTTGAGATATTAAATTGTGGTATAATTTGGCCATTTTGTGTGGGAGGTACAAAAAGGGGCGTGGTGATAACGCTCATTTTTCACTGGACTATAGACATTATTAAAGCATTACACTGTACAAAATTTCAAGTAATTGCATACACTGATATTAATGTTATAAACTGTTAACTTTTGGTGCAAAATGGTTCATTTGTGTGGGAGGTACCAAAAGGGGCGCGGCAATAACGCCCATTTTTCACTGGACTGTAGGCACTATAAAAGTATTACACTGTACAAAATTTCAAGTATTTCTAAACACTGGTGTTAATGTTATAAGCTTTTAACTTTTAGTGCAAAATGGTGCATTTGTGTGGGAGGTACCAAAAGGGGCGTGGCAATTTCGCCCATTTTTCTCGAGTTGATAGCGACTAACAAACTAATACTATGTGTGGAATTTCAGAAGATTCGAATAAGTATAATAGCAGTTATTAAAGAATCAATATTTCACAACATTTTAACCCTTTGTGGGGGAGGTACCAGAAGGAGTGGACCAATATGGCCCATCTTCGAACTTAGCCGGAGATAGAAAAAAATATTACCACATACGAAATTTGAAGTCAATCGGTTACTCCTTTCGAGAGTTATCGTGCGCACCAGCCAGCAGACAGACAGACAGACAGGCAGACAGACAGACAGACAGACAGACAGGCAGGCAGGCAGGCAGGCAGGCAGGCAGACAGACAGACAGACGGACGGACATTGCTCATTCGACTTAAAATGACCCAAAACGGATTTCCGCCGAACATACTTGGGGTCTTAGGTCACTCCTTCGATGTGTTACACTTTTTTCCGTAGCAAATGATATATACCCTCGTCACACTAAAGTGAGGGTATAATAATAATTTTTACGAAATGTTCTATAAAAAGGCAATTCCCACAAAATTTTGTAAAAAAGCAATTTGGAAAAAAAATATCTAGAAAAATGGAATTTAGACAGTTTTTTTTTGAAAAAAGTGGAATTACATATTTCGAAAAAGCAATTTCGACGAAATTTTCTGTAAAGGCAATTTCGACTAAATTATCTAGGCTACTGCAATTATGACGAATTTTTTTAAGAAAAATTTGACTTCGACTATATTTTCTGTTAAAGTGCAACGTTGGCGAAATTTTCTGTAAAAATATAATTTCTACGACTTTTTTATAATTTTAATTTTGATGAAATATTCCAACAAATTTTTGGAGTTTGACGAAAATACTTGGAAAATGCAATTTCGACGAAATTTTCTGTAATGGCAATTTCGATGAAATATTCTAGAAACATAATTTCATTTTCCACAAAAACTTAAAAATTCCACAGTCTACAAAATTTCGACGAAACTTTCTAAATGCAATTTAGACAAAATTTATTCTTAAGTGAAATTTTGACGTTACTTTCTGTAAAAATGCAATTCACGAAATTTGCCAAAATTCGACAAAATTTTCAAGAAAAAAGCAATTTCAAGAAAATTTTTGCAAATTAGAATTAGACGAACATTTTTAAAAAAAAATAGTTGTTTGCCATTTACAATTTCGACAAAATTTCTATAAAAATGCAATTCCACGAAATTTTTTATACAAATTATATATTGACGACATTTTCCAAAAAAAATTATGTTTATTAAATATGAGAAAATTAAGTTTAAAAAATATTCTAGAAAATCCACAATTTTCTAGGCAATTGTAATTTAGAGAATTATAAAAAAAATCGACGATATTTTCTAGAAAAACTGCAAATTAGACCTAATTTCCTAAATAGAAAAATGCTCTACCTATTCTATCTAAAAATAAAATTTCTTCACAATTTTATTGTTTTTAACCAAAACAAATTTCAAACGTAATTTTCTTAAATTTTAAAATCATACGAATTTTTCA
The DNA here is from genome assembly GCA_963930755.1 of Eudasyphora cyanicolor. NCBI lineage: Eukaryota > Metazoa > Arthropoda > Insecta > Diptera > Muscidae > Eudasyphora > Eudasyphora cyanicolor. Next base: position 261,183,660 of record OZ005737.1, on the reverse strand, counting down.
AGAACAATTCTATAAACACTAAATTTTGACGAACTTTTCAACGATAAAACAATTCGAAACATTTTCTAGAAAAGATAAATTTCGTCGAGATTTTTTGGAAAAAAACGCAATTCCGATGAAATTTTCTATATATGCCAAAAATGTTCTATAAAATTCTAAAATCAACGAAATTTTATATAAAAATTAAAATAAATATGTAGGAAAAATTGCATGGAAAATTAACTTTCCAAAAATATTATATTCCCAATTTCAACGAAATTTTGTAGAAAAAATTTTTTCTTTAAACAAATTCAAATTAAGTCTAAAAAAATATAATTTAGACAAACTTAACTTAAAAATGTCATTCATTTATTTACAAATTACAATTTTGACAAAATTGTCCATAAAGGCAATTTCTTCTAAATTATCTCGAATTCTTGAATTTTCTACATAAAAAAATATTTTTCAAGAAATTTTGTAGAAATCTGCAATTTTGGCGAAATTTTCTAGAAAAGTAAAATTTCGTAGAAATTTACAGAAAAAATAGGGTCGACGTAAAATGCAATTTAAGAGACAATTTTGTATAACAAGTTTAAAAATTTACCTTTGGCAACATTTTCGGGAGTAATGCAATATTGAATAAATTTACGAAATTTTCTGTAAAAAGGAAATTCGGCGAAAGTTTCTATAACATTGTAATTTTCTACGAAATATTGTACGAAAATGAATGTAATTTCGACAATATTTTCTACAAAAATTAAATTTTGACGTCATTTTTTAAATGAAGTAATTTCGAAATAAAATATATACAGAAAAATGGAATTTAAACGAACTTAAAAAAATTTAATTATTTAGAAAATGTAATTTGACGAATTTTCTATAAAGACAAGTTCGACAAAATACTGTAATTTCGACGAAATTTTCTATAAAAATGTAATCTTCACAAAATGTTGTAGATGAATTAATTTAGTATATTTCTGCGAAATTTTATAGAAAAATGCAATTTTGTAGAAATAAACAGAAAAATTCAGTTTCGACGAATATTATTAGAAAAATGTAAATTAGACACAATTCTGTAGAAAAAAATTATGTAAAAATACAACGTTGACGAAATTTTATAAAAAAATATTAAAAAAATTAAGTTCTACAATTTTTTCTATAATGTAGAATTAAACGGAAAAATGCAGTTTCGACGAATATTTTTAGAAAAATGCAAATTAGACACAATTCTGTAGAAAAAAATTATAGAAAAATACAACTTTGACAAAATTTTCGAAAAAAAATTAATTGTGCCAAAATTTTATAAAAAAGTATTTAAAAAAAATTAAGTTCTATAATTATTTCTTAAAATTTATAATTTCTACGAAATGTTCTATAAAAATGCAATTCCGACAAAATTTTCTAAAAAAAACAATTTGGAAAAATAATCTAGAAAAATGGAATGTAGAAAATTTTTTGGAAAAAAAAGGAATTACATATTTTGAAAAAGCAATTTCGACGAAATTTTCTATAAAGGCAATTTCAACTAAATTATCTAGGTTACTGCAATTTCGACGATTTTTTTTCAAGAAAAATTTAACTTCGACTATATTTTCTATTAAAGTGCAACCTTAACGAAATTTTGTGTAAAAGTAGAATTTCGAAGAATTTTGTTATAATTACAATTTTGATGAAATATTCTAAAGAACAATTTCAGAAATTTTCTACAAAAGTGGATTTTAGACGAATTTTTGTTGAAAAAAATAATTTGACGAAATTATTTGGAAAATGCTATTTCGACGAAATTTTCTATAAAGGTAATTTCTATGAAATATTCAATTTCTACAAAAATTCTACAGTCCACAAAATCTTGACGAAACTTTCTAGAGAAATTCAATTTTGACCAAATTTCTAGTAAAGTGAAATTTTGGCGAAACTTTTTGTAAAAATTCAATTTCATGAAATTTGTTGTACAAATTCGACAAAATTTTCTAAAAGAAAGCAATTTCAAGAAAATGTTTAGAAATTAGAATTAGACGAAATTTTTTTTCAAAAAAAATTTAACTGTTTAGAATTTACAGTTTCTATGACTTTTTCTACGACGAATTTTTCTAGAAAAATTAAATTTCTCAAAAATGTCTATAAAAACAAAATGTTGTAGAAATTTTCAAAATAAAAATAAAATAAAAAAATCGAAAAAAACGTTCTAGAAAATTTTAGTGAAATGTTTTTATAACTATGCAAATTCGACTAAATTTTCTGAATTCAAATAAAAATTCAATATTGGAGAAATATTCCAAAAAAAATCAATGTTGAAAAAACCGTATACTATTTCATTTAAAAAAATGTAGAATTGTCCAATTTCGACGAAATTTTCTAGAAAAACTGTAAATTCGACGAAAGTTCTTAAATATGAAGAAAAATGTTCTATCTATTCATCTAAAAATTAAATTTGATTTAATTTTTTAGAGAAATTAAATTTCGACAATATTTTCTAAAAATTACAAATTTGAAAATTTTTTTTAAATTCTTCAAAGTTTTCTAGAAAAATTAAATTTTGAAAAAAAATATTTTGAAAATAAAAAAAATTATTTCTGGAAAATATCAATTTCGACGAAATTTTTTTGGAAAGAATTGAATGTCGTCAATATTTCCAATATAGAAAAAATTCAGTTTCGACGAAATATCCCATATTGATATAAAATGTTTTACCTAAAAATATGTTTATAAAAATGCAAATTCGACAAAAATTTTTATAAAAATTAAATATTGACGAAATTTTCCAATAATAATGTTGTTGAAAAAAATGATGTAATGTATGTCAAATTTCAAAGATATGTTCAAGTAAATCTTCAATTTCGCCGAAATTTCCTAAATAGAGAAAGGCTATACCTATTTTATCTAAAAATAAAATTTCTTCACAATTTTGTAGTAAAATGCAACTTTGTAATATCTTTTAGGCATATTAAGTACGACGTCATTTTCTCAAAATTGCAAATTCGAGGAATTTTTCCAAAAAAAAAAATTTCTTCGAAATTTTCTGTGCAAATTAAATTTTGACGAAATTAAAAAAAAAAACAATTTTGAAAATGAAATAAAAAATACATTTTGAAAAAAGTAAAATTTCGACGAAAAAAATTAATTTGACGATATTTCCTAATAGAAAAAATTCAGTATCGAAAGAATTTCAAATATAGAAAAAATTTTCTACAAACAAATAATATTTCTAGAAAAATGTAACTTCAACAAAATTTTGTATAAAAATGCAAATTCGACGAAATTTTCTTCAAAAATAAAAAAAAATACATTTTTTAAAAACTAATATTCCTCATAATTAAATTTTGAAAAAATTATAGCAACTGAAATTTCATAAAAATATTCTAGAAAAGCCCAATTTTGACGAAATTTTTCTCTTAAAAATGCAAATGCGACGAAATTTCGTAAATAGAAAAATGTTTACCTATTTGACCAAAAAATACAATCTATCCATCTATATATACAGGGTGGGCCTAAAATGGGCGGGATCGGACCAATGGGCGTGGCACCGCTTATATAAGCCAAATTTTAAAAATGTGATTTCTTGCACAATTTGTTAGTGAGAGAGCTGGAATTTTGTTTATATGTATCTGGTGGTAGTCTTCGTGATTTGTCCAAAAATGGACGGGATTGGCCCAATGGGAGTGGCCCGCCCATATGAACCGAATTTTGAAATTGACATATCTTGCACAGTTTGTTAGCGAGAGTGCTGTAATTTTGTGCATATGTATCTTGGTGTAAAAGGGCGGGATGCTGGGTTCAAAAATGAGCGGGATCGGACCAATGGGCGTGGCGCCGCCCATGTAAGCCAAATTTTTAAATTTATTTATCTAGCACAAGTTTTTAACGAGAGTGCTGTAATTTTGTGCATATGTATCTGGTGATCGTCTACGTGATTGGTCCAAAATGGGAACTAATGGGCGTGGCACCGCCGATATAAGGCCAATTTTGAAATTTGGATATTTTTTACAATATGTTAGAGAGAGTGTTGTAATTCTGTGTATATGTATCTGGTGGTAGTCCACGTTATTGGTCTAAAAAAGGGCGCGATCGGCCAAGGGGCATGACCCACCCATGTAAGCCAAATATTGAAATTGAGACATCTTACACAAGTTGTTAAAGAGAGTGCTGAAATTTTGCGAATATGTATCTGAAAGCAGTCCGCGTAATTGGGCGGGATCGGTCTAATGGGCGTGGCCCCGCCCATATAAGTCAAATCTGAAAATTAAGATATCGTGCACAATTTGTTAGCGACAGTGCTGCAATTTTGTGCATATGTATCTGGTGGCAGTCTACGTGATTGGTCTAAAAATGGGAGGAATCGGATCAATGGGCGTGGCCTCGCCCATATAAGCAACCTTTTGAAATTGAGGTATCTTCCACAATCTGTTTGCGAGAGTGCTGTAATTTTGTGTGTGACTGGTGAAAGCCTACGTGATTGGTCTAAAAATGAGCGGGATCAGACCAAATGGCGTGGCCCCGCCCATATAACCCAAATTTGAGCTATCTCGCACAATTTAGTAGCGATAGTACTGTAATTCTGTTTATATGTATCTGGTGGCAGTCTACGTGATTAGTTCAAAATGGGCGGGAACTAGTTCAAATGGCCCATGTGAGCCACATTTTGAAATTGCACAATTGCACAATTTGTTAGCGAGAGTGCTGTTATTTTATGTATATTCATTTGGCGGCAGGATTCGTGATTTGTTCAAAAATTGGCGGGATCGGAAATTTCATTTGTTTAAAAATGGGCGGGATCGGTCCAGCTAGTTATCTATAAATATGAAATTTCGACGACATTTTCTATAAAGATGAAATTTCGACGAAATTTTCCATAAAGATGAAATTTCGACGAAATTTTCTATAAAGGTGCAATTTCGACGAATTTTTCTATAAATATGAAATTTCGACGAAATTTTCTATAAATATGAAATTTCGACGAAATTTGCGATAAAAATGAAATTTCGACGGAATTTTCTATAAAGATGAAATTTCGACGAAATTTTCTATAAAAATAAAATTTTGACGAAATTTGCGATAAAAATTAAATTTCGATGAAATTAGAGATTAATATTAAATTTGCGATAAAAATGAATTTCGACGAAATTTGCGATAAAAAATGTATTTCGACGAAATTTGCGATAAAAATGAAATTTCGACGAAATTTCCTATAGAAATGCAAGTTCAAAGAATTTTTCTATAATAATTTTCTAAACTAATTTAAACCAGTAAGGAAAGGCAGAAAGTCGGGCGGGGCCGACTATATAATACCCTACACCTCCCTAACAATGCGATAAGGGTTTTTGCGATAATAATTTGGAATAATTGGTAAATGGGTAAGAACATATATATGCGGATATATCTAATTCTGAACCGATAATCGCTAAATTAAGCAATATTCGTTCCTAAATTGAGAAACATCTTTCTGGAGAATTTTGTAATAATCGGAAGTAAAGTACAACTTCTATAGCGCTTTGTAACCAAATCAGGAGGAACATATATATGGAGCTTATATGTAAATCTGAATCGATTTTCCCTGAATACTCATTCATGTAAAATAGAAACCTCTTTCTGTCGAATTTCGTACTGATCGAATATAAAATACAGTCTCTACAGCGCTTGAATGTCAAATCGGTGCTAACATATATATGGGGGCTATATCTAAATCTGAACCGATTTTCTCCAAATTTGGCAGTATTCCTTCGTGTAATAAGAAACCTCTTTCTGCCGAATTTCGCTGTGATCGGATATAAAATACAGTTTCTACAGCTATTTAATTTCAAATCGGGGGTAACATATATATGGGGGCTATATCAAAATCTGAACCGATTTTCTCCGAATTTGGCAGTATTCCTTTATGTAATAAGAAACCTCTTTCTGCTGAATTTCGTACTGATTGGATATAAAATACAGTTTCTACAGCGCTTACATGTCAAATCGGGTGCAACATATATATGGGGGCTATATATAAATCTAAACCGATTTCCCCCAAATTTTGTATTGTATCTAAGTGTATCTCTGTCAATTTTTGTACAAATCGGTTACAAAATGTGGCTTATACCGTGCACATATGCCAAATCGGAGGTACATATATATTGGAGCTATATGTAAATCTGAACCGATTTTAACAAAATTCAATAGGGATCGTCCTTGGGCCTAAAAAAGATATGTGCAAAGTTTCGTTGAGATCGGACCATAATTGCGACCTGTACTTTGATTACAGACGGACAGACAGACGGACAGACAGACGGACATAGCTAACTCGACTCAGAAAGTGATTACAAGTCGATCGGTATAATAAACAATGGGTCTATCTCTTCTCCTTTTGGGTGTTACAAACAAATGCACAAAGTCATAATACCCTGTACCACAGTGTGGTGTAGGGTATAAAAGTATAAAAGGTCAAATTTTCATTTCATTATTTTCAAAAATATTAGGCCTTTCAAACCACAGTCTTAAGGCGGTAGAGAAGATTCCCGCAGGAAGCGAAACGAAATTGCGAAGCGATGTTCCAAACTCCGTTCGTCGTCCAACTGTTCATCGCTTAGTCGGGGTCTCGTAGCGTAAATTACCGTAATCGTTTATATTGATTGGAATTATAGCATTGGCTGCTACTTATTGGCATTTTATTTTATTTACTATGGAAAATCGTTAAGCGTGGTAATCGTTCCTTTCAAATATCCATTGCACACACAAATCCTCCCTCAGCCAGTCTTGCTCCTGCTCCCTCTCTTAGAGTAGCATCTGAGTTTTATGTTCTGAAACTAATTTCGTTAGATTTTTTTGGGGTTTCACTTCCGATTCTATTGCGTTGTTGTAACGACGCAATGCTGTTGGAATTCTCATAATGTAAATACAGCGTGTAATTAAAAAATATGTTGCATTTTTTATTGGCTTCGCTTTCGAAATTGGATACTTAAGAGTGGTTCAGGGGGTTTAGGGAGGGAGGCTTTTATAGCCATCTTGTTTTCAAATTGGTTGTGGTTTTATGATACGTTTTTTTATTGGTAACAATATTAGAAACATTAAAATTGGATTTTATGAGCAAATGAATGATTGTTGATTTGTTGCACATACTCGTCGTCATCGTACACGAGTATGAGTTTTTTCTCGGAGGGAGTTACTTCAAAGGATATTAAATTTTGACTCGTGCTATGGAGAAAGGAGGAAAATCCCTAAGATCGATTTAATGACTTCTGAAGCAGCCAAGGGAATATAACAAAAGCATTCTGGCAATTCTGCAAAGTGTTGCGTGTCTGTACAAAGATGAAACAAAAATAGAAAATGTAGAAAATAATTTATGAATTATTTCATGTTTTATTTAAATTTTTGGTAAAATATTTACACAAAACAATGTCCTTATTTTTTCCCCCCAGAAATGCCCGTCGTTGGCCTTTAATGATTGATCCCCAAGGTCAGGCCAATAAATGGATTAAAAATCTCGAAAAGAATAATAAACTCTGTGTCATACGTTTAAATCAACCCGATTATACCCGGGTTCTGGAAAATGCCATACAATTTGGTTTACCCGTTTTACTGGAGAATATCGGCGAAGAATTGGATCCTTTGCTGGAATCGATACTGCTGAAGCAGCTGTTCAAACAGGGTGGAGCACTGTGTATAAAACTGGGTGACTCGGTTATAGAATATAATCATAATTTTAAGTAAGTACACATATTAAAGACAAATACTGTTAATTTCAAAAAACTACTTTCAGATTCTATATGACCACCAAACTTCGAAATCCCCACTATTTGCCCGAAGTGGCCGTCAAGGTTACCCTACTCAATTTCATGATCACCACTCAGGGTCTGCAGGATCAGCTGTTGGGCATTACTGTGGCTCGTGAACGTCCCGATTTGGAAGCCGAAAAGAATACTCTAATTGTACAGGGTGCTGAAAATAAACGCATGCTAAAAGAAACAGAAGATCAAATTCTAGAGGTTTTGTCTTCGGCAGAGAATATTTTAGAGGATGAAACCGCTGTGCAGGTTCTGAGTTCCGCCAAAGCTTTGGCCAATGATATCAATGAGAAGCAAGTGGTGACCGAGGCTACGGAGAAGCAGATTGATACGGCTCGTTTGAGTTATGTGCCGATAGCGGAACATTCGACCATTTTATTCTTTACCATAGGTAAGATTTTGAATAAAAAAGCTTAATGAAAATACTGATAACTTAAGTAAAATGCAGAATCTTTTCACAGTGACAAATACACGGACTTGACAGTATAGGTTCGATTCTACTATCAAAGGGTAGTATAACCCTATACTCGGTTTGGCGAAATTGGTGACCAATTTTTATTTTTTTTATGGGCCTCCAAAGTTTCTGAAAATCAGTGGGCCCCTCGAAAAAGGTGTCATCAGATTTTGTTCAACAACTAATTTAGACTTGGTGATACCGCTTAACTATGTTTGGCAATAATATAGCTAAGAATATGCTGAAAAAAATTTCTTAAATTTTTTTTCCAAAAAAAATGTTTCCTGTATTTTTTTTTGAAAAGTGAAGAAAAAATGGCATTTTCCGATAAATATAGAAAAATTTTATGGCGAACATTTTTGTAGAACATTTCATCCCCACCCTCCCCATTTTATAGCGTGTTTTTTACGATTTTTTAAAATGGGGCCAAAAATTACAGTCCTGTGGAGGAGCTGGAGGGTTAAAATGTTCCACAAAACTATTGGCCTTAATATTTTCTATAAAGTTGCTGAACATACCCTATACCAAAAAAATATATTTTTGTTACATAACAGTGAAATGCTTACATTTTTGGGGTACAATGTTTTTTGAGCTATTTAGGGTGCCTAGACACGTTCTGATTGTATTGATATATTCACAAAAGTTGTTCACATTTACGTTGGCTACAATTTTGCCAAACATTGTTAGTGAAAAATTACGAGTCCCCGGAAGTTATGCTGAAAAAAAATATTTTTTTCCTTCAGTTGTTCAAAAAAAAGTACCGGAAAAAATTTTTTTTCGCAAAAAATTTTAAGAAACTTTGTTCAGCATATTTTTAGCTACATTATTGCCAAACATTGTTAAGCGGTATCTATCACCAAGTCTGAATTTGTTGTTTGACAAAAGCTGATGACACCTTTTTCGAGTGGCCCACTGATTTTCAGAAACTTTGGGGGCCCATAAAAAAATTGGTCAACAATTTCGCCTAACCGAGTATAGGGTTATACTACCCTTTGATAATTTAATCGAACCTATACTGTCAAGTCCGTGTATTTTTCAAAAAGTGTTCATTTGTTGCATAGTGTAATTATTGCTTAAAACTGCGTCGAATTTACGTATACCAACTATAAATAGCTGCATTAATTATTTGGCAACCGAAATAAGGTGTCTACACCTCCAATTGGCTTTGGCTTGAGAAGCTTCCCTACGGGCAATTATGTTATTAACTCCTTACTAGACGACATGTTGGGCTATTTGTCTTCCTTAGTAGGCGGCCAGTTGGGTTATCTACTCCTTAGTCGATGACTAGTTGGGTTATCTGATCTTTAGTACACGACCAGTGTTTGAAGTTCAGCGACTTGTATGTAGTAAAGATTTAGTAGGTTTCAGGTGTGACTTATGCTGTCTAATATTGAAGTGTCAGAAACCGTTGGTATTCTTTTAGACCAGTATTTGGATAAACGACTAGTTTGGTTATCTACTCCTTAGTAGAAGACCAGTTACCTTAGTCGACGACCAGTTATCTACTCCACAGTAAGCTGCCAATTACTCCTTACTAGACGACATGTTGGGCTATTTACTCCTTAGTTCGCTGCCAATTGGGTTATTTACTCCTTCGTAAACGACATGCTGGGTTATCTACACCATAGTTGATGACAAATTGGGTTATCTCCTCCTTAGTTGATGGACAGTTGGGTTATATATTCAACAGTAAATGACGAGTTGCGCTATCTTATCTTTAGTAGAGGACTAGTTTCCTAAGTTGACAACAAAATGTGTTATCTACTCCTTACAATTGGGTTATTTTCACCTTAGTATGCGGCCAGTTGGGCTATCTACTCCTTAGTTGATGACTAGTTGGTATATCTACTCCTCAGTAGGCGACGAGTCGGGACTAGTTTTTGAAGAACACATTTAGTTGGTTTCAAATAGAACTTATGCTGTCTAACATTGTATGGTCAGGCACCGTAAGTATTCTATTAGTCCAGTACGTGTATATACCACAAGGTGGCGATTCACTACCTCCAATGAAGAAGACATGCTAAAGCTATCGGTTGTTTTTATATAAAAGGGCAATCTACGGACCGACCCCTGTTCTTAATAGACCTGTCATGCGTTTGGCATGGTATCGATCCAATTTCAAGCAGGGTAGTTATGCATTAGTACCACACCTCTGTCTGTTCTAAGTACCCAGTAGGTACTCTGGATTTAGGTGAGTTCCTGCCGTTAGGCTTAACCCTACCGTGCTCTAAACACCTGGGTTATTACATGCGTCGACCAACGCCCCCACGTCCGTCTTTCTGGACACTTTTGCCCTCCTCCTTGGTTAAGAGCGGTGCCCATCTCGGAGGAGTTTTTCCGTTCTATGTGTCATGGCACCCGGTTGGTTTGCAACTCCACAAACGAGAATATTCTCTCCCGGCAATTTTAGTTTAAACTACATACAGCCATTGCGTGGCTCCCAATGGGGACCTTACCAATAGTCTGGCCAGAAACTGCGTTCCGAGGGTTTTCCTGACTGCTGTGGTACCAGGTTAAGTGCTCTGGTCAGACTGGGAATATATGGGAACTATAGGATTCGTAGATCCCCTAGTTCTATGAACCCAGTCTGAGGATAAGCCTCAGGATATAAAAGATTAGAAGTTTTCACGTCTCATGTCCTGTGACATAATACACATAGGTGCGTTCGATATAGAAATTCGGTATTTGACACGAGTTTTATAGGAAGTGAGTGAGTGGTGAATTGAGTCTAGCTTCACTCTGTTAAAAGCTTCCTCTACATCCAGAAAGGCTTTCAAAGTGTATTCTGGTTTTGTCAATATTGCACTCAATTAGAGATGTCAAATGGGATTGGTTTTCACAAATCCCTGGATTCAGGATTTTTTAATTGCAAATCCCGGAATCCCAGGATTTTCCGGGAACCCGAAATTTTTTGATATCCCGGTGTTTTCGGAATAAATCGATATTTTTCATTCTTTTCGAAATGGAACAACGGGTTTTCCAACAAGAGGTGTTATTTTGAATCATCCGGTATTTTGGTAACTGTCACTTTTGAAACTTTTATTCTTTGACATTTGACAAGTAGAAACTACACCAAATGGAACGATACATTAAATTAAAATTCACTACAAAAATGGTGAAAATCTTGCAGTCACAGTTCGCAAAACTAAAGCATTTTAGGGTTGTCGTGAAGCACCTTGTCGGACCGCAATACAGAAATTGGTGGAAATATTCGAGCTGTTGGGACAAGTTAGTGAAGAATAGAACCCGTGCATGTCGCTCAAGAACAACTGAGAATAATGCTGCTGTAGCCCAAAGTGTTGAAGAAAACCCAGGTTTGTCCATTCCTCGTCGATCTTTGGAATTGGGCATTCTACAAACGTCATTACACCGTATCTTGCATAAAGACTTGGGTCTTAAGGCTTATAAAGTTCAGTTAACACAAGAACTCAAACCGATCATCAACAATGTCGTGTTTCTGCTGATTGGGTCCTTGAAATGCATGAAAATTATCCGGAATTCCTTCGAAAAATCATCTTGACTGATGAGGCCAATTTCCACCTCGGTGGCTACGTCAACAAGCAAAATTGTCACATCTGGGGCTCGGAAAACCCAAGAGTTATTTTTGAGAAGCCTCTCCATCCTCAACGTGTCGGAGTTGGTTGGTATTGATCTGGACAATGTGTACTTTCAACAAGACGGAGCTACGTGCCACACAAGCAACGAAACCATTACTCTGTTACGGGAAAAGTTTCCGGACCGTGTTATCTCTCGAAGAGGTGATCACAATTGGCCACCGAGATCTTGTGATTTAACCCCTTGCGACTTCTTCCTTTGGGGCCACGTGAAAGATAAGGTCTACGCCAACAGCCCAGCGTCGATTCAAGACCTCAAAGATAGAATTCGTGAGGCTATCGGGCATAGGCAATTTTCATGAAAAGGTCCTGTAAGCGTGGTCGTGGTGGCCATTTGGCTGATGTTGTTTTTCATTATTAACCGCATACCTTCCTCTTTATTATGAAATAAACATCCTATCATTTATCTCAAAAAAATGGAATTTTTCTTTGAATACAAAAATAACACCTCTTGTTGGAAAACCCTTTATCGTACGACCTCATGTAGCGCGCTATTAACAGACTTACTTTTGAGATAGACGAGTTGATAGGTGTTCAGTTTTGTATTATCCAGAATGCCTCTGATCTGTAAGTCCAACAATGTCTCCCGCGCTTTTAACAGAAAAGAGGAGAGGCTGATTGGTCGGTAGTCCTGGATTGACTCGTGGTTGCTTTGGACCGCCTTTGGGTTGAAGACAACCCTTACTTCCCGCCACTTCTTTGGAACGTAAGAATTTTGCACGCACGCCCTAAAAATCTCAGACAGCAGTTGTATTAACTTGAATGACTGGATTAATCTCATCTGTTCCAGATGATTTATAGGGTTGAAATAAATTAAGCGCCCACAAGATCCTTTCTTCCTTTACCATGGTTTCCATTTCTTCCATCTGTGTTCAGAATCATATAGGGATCTTCCTCCTGTATGGGCAATGGATTTAAGCTAGTAGGTCTAGAGTCTCTATACTGGCTGCAGTCAGTGCGCTGTCTTCCTTTCGACTGCTACCTAAGACCTTGGGATCTGCGGAATCCGTCTGCTTCAAGGTTTCACAAAAGTTTAATCACGAGTCTAGTTTCGCTTTCTTGACCTCATCTTTGTTCTTATTGAAGGATTCTTTATATGCTTCTCAATCTGTACGTTCCTTGGTTTTGTTAGCTTTGTTATACAGTTTCCTAGTAGTCCTCTGTCTGGCTAAGAAATGACAGAATTATTTCATATTTCCTATAAAGTCTATAACGCAGTGTCACATCTACAAACAAAATCATTAATTTAAATTATTTTCTGCATTTCCACTCGGCCTTCCCTTTAACATACCAATTAAGCTAGCTCATTAATGAATTAAAATAATCTAGAATTCGGTTCAGCTCTTCGCAACATTTTAATTTGATTTGCTTTTCATGAAAATCTAGGAAGTCCTACCTTTATACACATATTTCTTTCTTAAGATATTCACAAAAGACTCGAGGGTCATTTCCATTCTCATCAATACAATCTTTGTTATCGTTTTAGAGAAATTTTAATTAAATTTTGGCTAAAATGAAGCTGTGCTGTATTTCTCTCTCTCAGTGTAAATCCATAAGACCCCGCAAGCATTCGAAGCACTTAATCCTGGGGCACATAAAGCCAAAACCAATATCCGGATTTTCTTCTAATATCTGTGCGAAGAGGAGAACTACTCGTGTTTTTAAGGATAATAACAGCCGCAGTTACCTCGACTTTACTCGATTCGATTCAACACAAAATGCTGTGTGTGTATTTGGGTGTGTGTAAAAGGTCTTCGTTGCCTAAGTGTTTATAGTTTTTAATTTCCGGTTCATTGTGGCCCCGAGAGAGATTTGCCGGCGTATCTTTGTTGGAAGCTATTGTCAAAGTAGAACTTTTAGCTTCTCTGTAAGTTTTTGCTCCCTTCTTCTGCCGAAGAAGGTAAGTCGACAAACAAAAGGCAAAACAATCCTTTAACCTGCAGATAGAGATGTGAGATAGAGGAGTGGGGTGTTGAAAGAGAACCAAAAAGGATATGTGTGTGTGTGTGTCTGTTTGTGACACATGTTACAAAAGGCGATATGAAAAACAGCAGGATGTTTTCTCTTTTTTGTTAGCCCCTCCTCAACCCATCTCTCTGCCGTGAGCATAAAATACTAACGAAATGTTAATGTTTTATTTTTGAGAGATTTTAAGGGCAAAATTTAAATTCATTTTTAATCTATCTCAACAGATAACCACATTGGCATTTTTCACAGTAATTCCAATTAAATTTCGTTACAATATCGCGCAATCATTCGCTGCCCGCCGCATTTTCATTTTGTGAAATGTCTGCGGTTTCTGGTTTCATTTGAATTTTCCTGCAACTCTAACGGCCCCTATTGGATTTCCATCTCACACACACACACACTCCACACCCCACCACACCCACCGACATCTTTGTTCAGGATATTCAAGTGTCATTTAGCATTTAACAAATCCATTGCATTTGGCCCGTCATTCCAACCGTCATTTATTCATTTCGATTCATTTTGCGGATTTACTTGGCAGTCTGCTGTTGTTGTTGTAGGTTGTTTGAATGGCTGATTCGATTCGACCGACACAACTGGCTCGTCGACAACTGCACAACATTACAACATTATTATCATTCTAAATTAATACTCGAGAATGAAAAATCTCATTAATTTTCATTACAGTTGAATTGGCCAACATCGATCCGATGTATCAATACAGTTTGGCCTGGTTTGTGGGTTTGTACACCGCCTCCATTGACAATACGGAAAAAGTCGACGATATCGTCGAACGCTTAAAGGATCTGCGTGCGCATTTCACCTATAGTCTCTATGTGAACATTTGCCGGAGTTTATTCGAAAGGGTGAGTACTAGAAAACGTGTAATAGACGAATGGGGTTATTTGTATAAGTGTATTTTTTTGGGTGGGAGCTATGATGACATCATTGTACCCTACTAATTTTAACAATTTATTTTAAACCAAAAAAAGTAAGAATATTTAGTCCGGTAAACCGACTTATGGAGCCCCTCACCTTTTTAAGACACTGCATGCACTTTTTTCGGGTAGGTTTGTTCCGCATTTTTTTTTCTCCTATTCAATATCTACAACTTTGCTTCAGACCCAAAGGGATATTCCGCACAGTATACCGAGATAAAAATATAAAAAGTGCTAAAAATGTATTTTCTATTTACAGGGTGGCTGATATGTAATGCAACAAAGTAAAGCGCTATATTTTTTTAATCTTTTTTTTAAATTTTATTGTTAAAAAGCAAAAAATGTCGGAAATAACATAAAATTTTAGAAACAGTTCAGATTTGTTCGAATTGGCCACCTTTGGCACGAATTATGGCCTTCAAACGGCCGACAAAGCCATCACACGCTGCACGAAAGTGGCTCTGCGGTATTTTGGCCCATTCCCGGCGAAGCGCCGTCTTGAGATGATCAATACTTTGGTATTTTTTAGTGCGAACCTTACTCTCTAAAATGCCCCAGGCACAAAAGTCTAACGGATTGAGATCCGGAGATCTTGGTGGCCATTGTGCGGTAGGAATGAAGCGAGGAACCTCCTTTTTAAGCCATTCTTGGTTGACGCGTGCTGAGTGCGATGATGCTGAGTCCTGTTGGAATGTCCATGGTCTGAGGCCGAAATGTTTGTCTGCCCAGGGCTTCAATACTTTCTTTAGGACATTTTCCCGATAATATTCGGCATTTATTTTGACCCCATGGTCGATGAATACGAGCGGGGAGCGACCATCGGCCGTTACGGCGGCCCACACCATTACCATCGGCGGCGCTTGAGTTCTGGTGGCCAATCGAAAGTGTAAATTTTCAGATGACCTCTTTGGCAAGTAAACCCTATCATTTTGTTTGTTCACAAACTGCTCAATTTGGAATGGCTTCTTATCGGAGAAAACCAAATTCGGTAACTGGCCACTTTCGTGCAAGCGAAGCAACTCCTTGGCTCTTTCCAGTCTAACATTTTTTTGTTCATCGGTGAGCTCTTGCACTTTTTGGAACTTCAATGGCTTTTGTCCAAGCTCATTTTTTAATATGTGTTGTATCCGTTCTCCCGATATGTTCAGCTCACGAGCAATTTTTCTACCACTGCGGGGTGGATTTCGATCAAATCTGGCCTTCACTTTTCGGATCATTTCTGGTGTTGTGTTGAGAAACAAAAGATTTATTCACATTTAAATGCTGGAGGGCTCTAACGATAGCCACTTGTGTTTTTCCACCGAAATATAAAGCAATCACACTATCAAGAATGAATTCCATAACGAATAACTTTTTTCTGAATGCAATAGATCAAAATGCCTTTGTAAGCTTGTAAACAATAAAATTAACTGTCACTGAAATAAATCTGTCAGCTATCAGACTAGCGGTTTAGAAATGATAGCAACCTGAAGTTGGTTGCAATACATATCAGCCACCCTGTAATAAGGGGACGTTCTTTTCGCTTATTCGAAGAAAATGTCCAATTTCTGTAGATCGTTCCGAGTCCTACCAAATCCGCAAAATGGGAATGCATGGGATCTTCAATAACACAGACCGACAAAAAAGGTTAAACAGCCTGCGGACAATCCCTGATTCTGTCTGTTTTTGCCAAATCACCATAGGCTTCACTAATACGTGCAAACGTTGAAATTGTTTAATCACGGTGGGTGTTCTTCGGGAAACGATCCGTGCGCTTCGCCCATTTTACGGCCGGCATAAACGTCCTTCTGAGAAGGGTACTCGCAGTGTGATTGATAAATGTGAGTCCACTGGTTTAAACATTAACCAGCAGCCGAACATCGTCAAAACTCAAGATCTGCCAAACACATAGCCGTTGTCCGCAGAAGAAACCGAGGTAATCGAATTCGCGTCACTCACTAGGACTCGCCCTTGGCGAATTTTGCATCGTTAATTGAGCCCACACACACGTACACAATTAAACTGATCCAGGACGTGCACCGTGCGTTGAGGTGGGCTTCGCGCGTCATTGCCGGTGCGAATAGTTTGAGAGCAAAAACTATGCAGGTGTAGCGCAGAGCAACAAGAGGTGTGCTCAGCAATAGAGTCCAACGACAAGAAGTGTGCCCGAGCGTAGTGCGAAACCACGAGTGATGAACTAAGTGGACCAACAGAGGAACACTTACAGAATGAAAATGTATTGCATCAAGTACCTATTACGGATATAACAGATGGTATGGTTAAAGAAGCGATAAAGTGCTACTTTCCCTTCAAGGTTGCGGGACCGGATGGAATATTTCCAGCACTTCTGCAGAATGAGGTGGATCTGGTATTAACTCATCTGGCTGGAGTGTTTAGTGCATGCCTAACCCGTGCGTATACCCCAAAAAACTGGCAGGAATCAAAGATGGTCTTCATACCCATACCTGGCCTGGCCTGAAAACAGCTCTGCATGAGGTAGTGCACCACATAGAAGAGTCCTTCCGTAAAGAAATTGCTGTTTGCATATACATTGAGGGCGCATTTAACAATGTGGTCGACATACACTTATCCATCGATGGACATCAATGAAAAAGAAGTGCAACATAATGATATTACAAACGGTCCAACGAATGTGTTCTCTCGGCGTAAGTGGGGCAATGAGGGCAACATCCAGTAGGGCATTGTAGACGATCTTGAATATCCAACCAATAGAAATACAGATTAGATATGAAGCAGCGCTCACGGAGACGCGACTCAAAGTGATGGGCGAATGGATCGAAAGCGATCACAAGTCATATCATCAAAAGATAGCTGAGGTAGTGACGGTGGATTTAACTGACATAGCATCAGTATCCGGCAGAATACCTGAAAAATCAATAGTTGCTGAGTGTGAGACCAGACAGACAATCTTGGATTGATGGAACCGTAATGCGGGCAACATCTGGAATTTTCTGTTATACAGATAGATCGAAACTAGGGGAGAGAACGGGGCTAGGACTATATATCGAGGAAACCGAACTCTTATTCCGTCTGCCAGACCATAACACAGTCCTGCAGGCGGAAGTCCGAGCAATTACAGAATGTGTGAGCTGGCTTGGCGCTAACACGAGACCAACAAATGTGAATATATTCACAGATAGCCAATTGGCTGTCAGGGCAATAACGTCTAGAACGGTGCAGTCGATGACGGTTTTAAATTGTAAACTGGCGATTAACGCCTACTCCGAACACGGCACTATATGCATCATATGGGTGCCTGGTCATTGTGGAGTGCATCTAGAGCCAGAGACTTGCAAACAACAACCCTAGAGAACGCAAAACCCTTCGGAGTTACGCGTTCTGAACTAAATATACGAGTATGGGCAAAGAACGCCCATATCACGCTATGGAATACTGAGAACGTTGTGAAGACAACGAAAGTCTTATGGGGTGACCCAAACGAGGACAAGACCAAGACCTTGCTGACATTGAGCAAGATAGAAACCAGTAAGATGTCCTTACAGGACACACATGCTTACAAGCACATCTACATAGTATAGGAGTTGTAGATGACAGCGTATACAGGGCATGCGGGGAGGATGGCGAAACGTTGGAGCATTTCCTGTGCCAGTAACAGAGTTCGCTAACAATAGATCCCGCTTCTTAGGAAATGATACTATACCAGACTTGACCCAACTTAGGGGCGTAGACAGGAAAAAGATTAAGGACTATGTCGATAGTACCGAGTTCCTAAAATAACTTTCCAAGGACCATTCATTAACAATTAGAGCGCACAACAGGCCAAATACTGGCTTATGTGTATGTCCAACGACATGAGGCGGAATTTCACCGCCTCCTCTTCTTAACCCAACCTACACTTATCCAGTCCTTAGACGAGATTTAGGTTAACCGGGCGCTGAAAACTGGATCAACAATATGCTAAGGAATATGTGGATTATTTGTGGGTCATATGACGTACAAATTTGAGACAAGGTATACCTCAGGGGGGAATTTTATCGCCTCGTCTATAGGTTACGACGATACACAGTCTCTTAAAAGCCCTCACCAATGAAGGACTTAAACCAGTCTGTTATGCAGACGACGTTGTAATACTTCTAAGGGGCATACATCCAAACCTATTATGCAGAAGAGCTGAGGAGGCAATTAACGTAGCATATAACTGGGTACAACCTAGGAGATTAAATGTTAACCCAGACAAAACAGAATAATGTCTATTTACAAGGAAAATTTACAAAGGAAAATCCCACGTTTTACCCGGCCTCGATTCCTGAATTAGATAATTGCTATAACTAAAAAGGTAAAATACTTGGGTGTAATCTTGGATCAGAAACTGTACTGGAAAGATCATCTTGAAGAAAGAGTTACAAAGACCCACAGATGTCGTTGGTCGTTGTGCAGAAGACCTATAGGTTTAAGATGGGAACTACGTCCAAATATGACTCACTGGCTTTTACATGAGCGTGATTAGACCAATAATAACCTACGCCCGTGAAGTGTGGTGGACATCAAAGGACAAAAAGTGCAATGTAATATATTTGCAAAAAATTCATATTTGCTGTCGAGGCATAAGCGGGGTATTTAGAACTGCACCAACAAGAGCGTTGGTGACTATACTGCACAGCCAACCAATAGACATCCGTATAAAGTATGAGGCAGCCCTCACAGCAAGACGTCTACAAGTGATGGGTGAATGGATAAATCGAGACCACAAGTCGCACCATCAGAAGATTTTAGAATATCTAGTTGGTCACATTCAAA
Source organism: Eudasyphora cyanicolor (assembly GCA_963930755.1). Taxonomy (NCBI): domain Eukaryota; kingdom Metazoa; phylum Arthropoda; class Insecta; order Diptera; family Muscidae; genus Eudasyphora; species Eudasyphora cyanicolor. The sequence goes on along the minus strand of OZ005737.1, from coordinate 261,164,192 downwards.
CGCCAGAAATCTCGGACCGCATTCCTGAAGTCCGGCTTACAGCTACCTGTGATACGTTTGTGCCAGACAGACGCTCCTGGGAAAATGGATCTTTGGCCCATGTGCCAGTGGGAACCAGCTGCTACACGGATGGGTCCAAGCTAGGAGGAAGGACGGGACTGGGACTTTTTATTGATGAACCAGAAGTCGAACTTCACTACCGCCTCCCTCACCATAACACGGTATTTCAAGCAGAAGTTCGAGCAATCACAGAGTGTGTGAACTGGCTCAGTAATACCACAAAGCCTAAATATGCCAACATCTTCACAGATAGCCAAATGGCGATTAAAGAAATAACATCGGAAAGGGTCAAATCCAGAACTGTGTTAGACTGTAAAAGAGCGATAAATGATTACTCAGCCCATCATGGTCAATTGCGTATTTGCTGGGTACCAGGACACAACGGAGTGATTGGAAATTAACGGGAAAACAACTTGGCTTCAAAGGGCAGATAACTTCGAGTAATAAACCTGGAAATTTGGAAACCTTTTGGAGCCACGAACGATGAGTTGAAGCACTGGGCAGTGATGGCTAACAAAACTGTGTAAAATAGCGCAACAGTAAGAGCTACTGCAAAGATACTGTGTGGTGACGCAAATGAAAAGGAAACAAGAAGTTTTCTGAAACTAAACAAGATCGAAATTAGTAAGATGCTGAGTGTTCTAACGGGACACTCAAGCTTACAAGCACATCTTCGTCGCATAGGACTAGCAGAGAACGACGAGTGCAGAGCATGCAGGGAAAACATCGAAACGATGGAACATTTTCTGTGTCACTGCCCAGCTTTCACACATGCAAGATCCCGATATTTCGGTTCCGACATATTGCCAGACTTGACTCATCTCAGAGGATATGACTAAAAGATACTGAGAAAAAACGTGTCTAGTACCGATTTTCTGTAACCCGTGGGGTATAAAAATCATAAATAAGGAGCGCACAACAGGCCGAACCACTGGCTTAAGTGTATGTCCATGGACATGAGACGTTTAAACGTCTCCTCTATTCAACCTAACCTAACCTATGTCACATTAGACATTCTGCACGAAAGATTTCGATTTTGCTAATATATGCCTACATTTCCGAACAGATTCTTATAAAAATTTGCAATTAACATTTGTTGAACTAAAGATAAACGTTGCCGAATGTTAAGAAACAGATTTTGTACAGTACAGATTTATATATGGTCCAATGTTTAGAATAGTATATAGTCTACTAAGTAGTGAATTTCTCTGACATGGTCGTAATAACATACTACATTCGGCAATATTCTTTGCTGCATTTAACTCTTATTAACTGAAATGATAGATGCCAATTTAACCAGTACTGGGATCAGTAGTAAATTGAAACTTCATTTCCGTAGGGAAGTTACAGCCAATCGTTTTCTGAACAGGTTCTTATGAAATTTGGCAGATACCAATTTGTTGAACTAGATACAAACGCTGCCAAATTTTAAGAAAATCGGTACTGATTTACATTGTACCCCATTTTTGTATATGGCTATTGTACTTCTCAGTCGATTTTTATGAAAATTATATAGCCTAGGTTTCTTAGCCATGGACTTACCCTGCCGATTTGGTTCCGAATTTGTGTAGCCCTAATGTACTCGTATATCTATATCTTACGATTTGGAAACTAACGGTTATATTGTTTGGGAACCAAAATTTATAACATTTTGCAATATTTATCCTTAGTGTACTCTAATAGGATTTTCTATTTATTTCTTTTTGTATTCTTTACTTAATTTCGAAAGGTATAGCGTAGCGTATTTTTATGCCAATCATGTATTGTAGCATAACAATCGTGATATTAGCATATTTTGTAACGATAATTGAAGGTGTTTTGCAGACAACTCTGCGATGTGATGTGCGCTCGATTATTGCGTATTTGAGGCTAATTAAGTTAATTAACAAAGGATTCAAATTAATTTGGTCGGGTCACAGTTGGTTGTGTTTCGAATAGCAAATTGACATTATGCAAATCTGGCTTTGGTGGATGTTTTTTTTTTGTGGTAGTTGTTTTTGTTACATTACATCCCGGCAGAGTTGCCACCGATTGTGAATTATGTAATTTAATTGGTGTTATAAAAAGGGTAGGATTTTCACGGCTCTGCGAAATACGACCCCAATGAAAAATGACCCCAAACCGAAAATGAATTTTGGCCCCAAAAATTTACATTGGTTACAACAACACGAAATTTGGGGGAATTTTGTAGTTTTTTTGGGACTTTTTTTCATTTTGGATTTGGGGCAAAATGTCACAATCGAACAAATGTATGATGGCCCCAAATGTTAAGAATGACAAATTGCCCCAAAAATTTTTAATTTTACAGTTTGGGGCCTTTCTGCAGGCTCTGCGAAAAATGGCCCCAGGAAATATGGCCGCAAATTTCGTTGTGAAAATTTACCCCAAAAATGGGTCCATTTTTCATTGCGTCATATGACCCCAACATAAAAATGAAATTTCACCCCATTATTATGAAAAATTGCCCCAAAACTAAAATGAAAAATGACCTCACTTTTTGGGCTTATTTTTCATAATGCACTTTAGCCCCAATACATTAAATGCAATTTCACCCCATTTTTTGCTACTAAATTAAAACATGAGTTTAATTGTAAATATTTTTATTTATATATGTATGTCTACAATAAGGGCAAAGAAATTAATAGGTCAGTAGCTTCTTGATTTCGGTTATCGCTTTCCACACAATCCTTCCTCCGATATTTTTTAAGCCAACCACCACTTTCGGCAATCATAGCGAAATTGCTACTCTTGAAGAATTCCTCTATTCTTATCGCCTTTATGAATTTAAAAAAAATCGCATTTTTTAAATTGATCTGCCTAAAACGTCGTTATATGCTACAACAGCTGATGTACTTCGTGTGCATTGCTTATACACAGTGAAATTATCGCACCCAACCTAAAATGTACCACAAATTCCTCAACTACTGATTTTCAAAATACGTCAAAAAATTACCGAACGTATTCTCGCTGTCCATAAGGTATATTCCTGCTCGAATTTGTAGAAATGCCTCTTTAATCAACAATGGTGGAAGTAGTGGTAGAGCCATAATCGCGCGATTTTACAAATAATTTTTCGATCACTCTTCTTGTAACTGATTTCTTTCCTTTCAACATTCCCTTGTGAACAAATAAAATATGTCATTAATACGTAGAATCACAACAAATATTATTAAAATCTCTCATTACATAAAACTAATCACGTGTATCAATTCGTTAAAGGTTTCATTACTGTCAGGCTATACGCAGACATGTTAGTAAAAACAAAGTACACCTACAATTTCTAAAGTCATCAAAACCTGCATCCACAGCATACCACAAGATCATGGCTCTACCACTACTTCCACCATTGTTGATTAAAGAGGCATTTCTACAAATTCGAGCAGGAATATACCTTATGGACAGCGAGAATACGTTCGGTAATTTTTTGACGTATTTTGAAAATCAGTAGTTGAGGAATTTGTGGTACATTTTAGGTTGGGTGCGATAATTTCACTGTGTATAAGCAATGCACACGAAGTACATCAGCTGTTGTAGCATATAACGACGTTTTAGGCAGATCAATTTAAAAAATGCGATTTTTTTTAAATTCATAAAGGCGATAAGAATAGAGGAATTCTTCAAGAGTAGCAATTTCGCTATGATTGCCGAAAGTGGTGGTTGGCTTAAAAAATATCGGAGGAAGGATTGTGTGGAAAGCGATAACCGAAATCAAGAAGCTACTGACCTATTAATTTCTTTGCCCTTATTGTAGACATACATATATAAATAAAAATATTTACAATTAAACTCATGTTTTAATTTAGTAGCAAAAAATGGGGTGAAATTGCATTTAATGTATTGGGGCTAAAGTGCATTATGAAAAATAAGCCCAAAAAGTGAGGTCATTTTTCATTTTAGTTTTGGGGCAATTTTTCATAATAATGGGGTGAAATTTCATTTTTATGTTGGGGTCATATGACGCAATGAAAAATGGCCCCATTTTTGGGGTAAATTTTTACAACGAAATTTGGGGCCATATTTCCTGGGCCATTTTTCGCAGAGCCGATTTTCACAGACAGTTAAAATTGCCAAGGAGAAGATAATTCAATTCTAAAGGCCGCCAACTGAAGAGTAAAAAATCCTACTGGTAATCTAATAATAAATACATAACCCAATTGGTCATCTTCTAAAGAGTAAATGACCCTACTGGTCATCTACTAATGAATAGATAACGCAAGTGGTAGTGTAGTAAAGATTAGATAACCCAACTGGTCGTCTACTGTTCATGTACTAAGGAGTAGATAATCCAACTACTCATCTACTAATGAGTGAACTACCAAACTGGTTATCTACTAAGGTAACTGTACGTTTTATAAAGAGTAGATAACTAAACTGGTCATCTACTAAGGAGTAGATAACCTATCCAACTAAGACGTAGATAACCCAACTGGTCATCTACTGAGGAGTGAAAGATCCTTCTGGTCATCTGCTACCGAATAGAAAATTCAAGAGGTCATTTTAAATAACCTATCCGGTCAACAACTAAGGAGTAGATAACCCTACTTGTCATCTGCTAATGATGATTAGATAACCCAAATGGTCCTCTACTAAGGAGTAGGTAATCCAACTAGCCGCCTACTAATGATTACATAACCCAACTGTTAATCTAATAATTAGTAGTCCAATTGGCCGCCTTCTAAGGAGTACATAACCCAACTGGTTATCTACTAAGGAAACTGGTCGTCTACGAAAGTAGACGACCATTCTGGTCATCTACTTACGAATAGAAAACTCAACTGGTCATCTCATAAGCTGTAAATGACCCTACTGGTCATCTAAAGGGTGAACCATTTAAAATGTTAAATTTGAACTATCGATTACTTTGACTTGTGATTTGAGCCGTTGGATTTTTTTACTGTGAGGAGCCATTAACGATAAATGTCACGCAAAGCATCAACAGACAATTGAAGCGTTGAAACGTGAAATCTAAGTTGCCATTGAAGAGATTCGACCCGAAATAATCAAAAATGTTCTGAAAAATTGGGTTGATCGGATGAGGTACTGACGAGCCAGTCGTGGTAGTCATATAAATGACATTGTGTTCCATTATTAAATGACAATGTTCAACCTTTCTAATAAAACCAGAAATTTGAAAAAATTATCAGTACTTTTTATGTATAGCCGATTCAAATTTAAAATCTTAAATGGGCCATCCTGTACTAAGATGTACATGACCCTGCTGGTCATCTACTAATGAGTAGATAACCTAACTGGTCGTCTAGTGAAGAGTAGATAACCCATCTGGTCGTCTACTGGGAAGTAGATAATCCAACTGGTCCTCTACTAAGGAGTAGATAACCCAACTAGCCGCAAACTAAAGAGTAGATAACCCCACTGACCGCAAACTAATTGTAGATAACCCAACTGATCATCTACTAAGGAGTAAAAGAACCTTCTGGTCATCTACTAACGAGTAGATAATACAACTGTTCATATACTAACGAAAAGATATTCAAACTGTTCATCTACTAATGTGTAAATAACCCAACTGGTCATCTAGCAAGGAGTAGATAATCCAACTGGTCCTCTATTAAGGGGTAGATAATCTAACTGACCGTCAACTAAGGAGTAGAAAGCCCATCTTGTCTACTAAGTAGAAGATTTCTCTGATGTATTCGTATGATAATATATCAAATTAATTAATCAATACAAATATATCCCTTTCATCAACTCTGTGATAAGTCCTAACTTAACCAGTCATGGGATCAGTAGACTCAGAGTATCGCTGAATAACGACTATAATTGACTACTTCGTTTAGAGATTCCTGCTCGAATTTGTAGAAATGCCTCTTTAATCAACAATGGTGGAAGTAGTGGTAGAGCCATAATCGCGCGATTTTACAAATAATTTTTCGATCACTCTTCTTGTAACTGATTTCTTTCCTTTCAACATTCCCTTGTAAACAAATAAAATATGTCATTAATACGTAGAATCACAACAAATATTATTAAAATCTCTCATTACATAAAACTAATCACGTGTATCAATTCGTTAAAGGTTTCATTACTGTCAGGCTATACGCAGACATGTTAGTAAAAACAAAGTACACCTACAATTTCTAAAGTCATCAAAACCTGCATCCACAGCATACCACAAGATCATGGCTCTACCACTACTTCCACCATTGTTGATTAAAGAGGCATTTCTACAAATTCGAGCAGGAATATACCTTATGGACAGCGAGAATACGTTCGGTAATTTTTTGACGTATTTTGAAAATCAGTAGTTGAGGAATTTGTGGTACATTTTAGGTTGGGTGCGATAATTTCACTGTGTATAAGCAATGCACACGAAGTACATCAGCTGTTGTAGCATATAACGACGTTTTAGGCAGATCAATTTAAAAAATGCGATTTTTTTTAAATTCATAAAGGCGATAAGAATAGAGGAATTCTTCAGGAGTAGCAATTTCGCTATGATTGCCGAAAGTGGTGGTTGGCTTAAAAAATATCGGAGGAAGGATTGTGTGGAAAGCGATAACCGAAATCAAGAAGCTACTGACCTATTAATTTCTTTGCCCTTATTGTAGACATACATATATAAATAAAAATATTTACAATTAAACTCATGTTTTAATTTAGTAGCAAAAAATGGGGTGAAATTGCATTTAATGTATTGGGGCTAAAGTGCATTATGAAAAATAAGCCCAAAAAGTGAGGTCATTTTTCATTTTAGTTTTGGGGCAATTTTTCATAATAATGGGGTGAAATTTCATTTTTATGTTGGGGTCATATGACGCAATGAAAAATGGCCCCATTTTTGGGGTAAATTTTTACAACGAAATTTGGGGCCATATTTCCTGGGCCATTTTTCGCAGAGCCGATTTTCACAGACAGTTAAAATTGCCAAGGAGAAGATAATTCAATTCTAAAGGCCGCCAACTGAAGAGTAAAAAATCCTACTGGTAATCTAATAATAAATACATAACCCTATTGGTCATCTTCTAAAGAGTAAATGACCCTACTGGTCATCTACTAATGAATAGATAACGCAAGTGGTAGTGTAGTAAAGATTAGATAACCCAACTGGTCGTCTACTGTTCATGTACTAAGGAGTAGATAATCCAACTACTCATCTACTAATGAGTGAACTACCAAACTGGTTATCTACTAAGGTAACTGTACGTTTTATAAAGAGTAGATAACTAAACTGGTCATCTACTAAGGAGTAGATAACCTATCCAACTAAGACGTAGATAACCCAACTGGTCATCTACTGAGGAGTGAAAGATCCTTCTGGTCATCTGCTACCGAATAGAAAATTCAAGAGGTCATTTTAAATAACCTATCCGGTCAACAACTAAGGAGTAGATAACCCTACTTGTCATCTGCTAATGATGATTAGATAACCCAAATGGTCCTCTACTAAGGAGTAGGTAATCCAACTAGCCGCCTACTAATGATTACATAACCCAACTGTTAATCTAATAATTAGTAGTCCAATTGGCCGCCTTCTAAGGAGTACATAACCCAACTGGTTATCTACTAAGGAAACTGGTCGTCTACGAAAGAGTAGGTGACCCAACCGGTCCTCTACTAAGAAGTAGATAACTGACCGTCAACTAAGGAGTAGATAACCTAACATCTACTAAAGAGTTAAAGACCCTTCTGGTCATCTACTACCAAATAGAAAACTCAACTAGTTATTTGCTAAGGAGTAAACAACCCAACTGGTCATCTACTAAGGAGTAAATGACCCTACAGGTCATATACTACTTCTTATATACTTATATACTTCTTATATAAGTATATAAGAAGTATATAATCCAACTGGTACTCTACTAAGGAGTAGATAATCCAACTGGCCGCCTACTAATAATAACCCAACTGTTTATCTACTAAGGATTAGATAATCCAACTGTTCCTCTACTAATAAGTAAATAACCAAACTGGTTATCTACTAAGAAAACTGGTCGTCAACTAAATATTAGGTGACCCAACGGTCCTCTACTAAGGAGTAGATAACCTTACTGGCCATCAACTAAGGAGTAGATAACATATACGACCATTCTGGTCATCTACTTACGAATAGAAAACTCAACTGGTCATCTCATAAGCTGTAAATGACCCTACTGGTCATCTAAAGGGTGAACCATTTAAAATGTTAAATTTGAACTATCGATTACTTTGACTTGTGATTTGAGCCGTTGGATTTTTTTACTGTGAGGAGCCATTAACGATAAATGTCACGCAAAGCATCAACAGACAATTGAAGCGTTGAAACGTGAAATCTAAGTTGCCATTGAAGAGATTCGACCCGAAATAATCAAAAATGTTCTGAAAAATTGGGTTGATCGGATGAGGTACTGACGAGCCAGTCGTGGTAGTCATATAAATGACATTGTGTTCCATTATTAAATGACAATGTTCAACCTTTCTGATAAAACCAGAAATTTGAAAAAATTATCAGTACTTTTTATGTATAGCCGATTCAAATTTAAAATCTTAAATGGGCCATCCTGTACTAAGATGTACATGACCCTGCTGGTCATCTACTAATGAGTAGATAACCTAACTGGTCGTCTAGTGAAGAGTAGATAACCCATCTGGTCGTCTACTGGGAAGTAGATAATCCAACTGGTCCTCTACTAAGGAGTAGATAACCCAACTAGCCGCAAACTAAAGAGTAGATAACCCCACTGACCGCAAACTAATTGTAGATAACCCAACTGATCATCTACTAAGGAGTAAAAGAACCTTCTGGTCATCTACTAACGAGTAGATAATACAACTGTTCATATACTAACGAAAAGATATTCAAACTGTTCATCTACTAATGTGTAAATAACCCAACTGGTCATCTAGCAAGGAGTAGATAATCCAACTGGTCCTCTATTAAGGGGTAGATAATCTAACTGACCGTCAACTAAGGAGTAGAAAGCCCATCTTGTCTACTAAGTAGAAGATTTCTCTGATGTATTCGTATGATAATATATCAAATTAATTAATCAATACAAATATATCCCTTTCATCAACTCTGTGATAAGTCCTAACTTAACCAGTCATGGGATCAGTAGACTCAGAGTATCGCTGAATAACGACTATAATTGACTACTTCGTTTAGAGATTCCTGCTCGAATTTGTAGAAATGCCTCTTTAATCAACAATGGTGGAAGTAGTGGTAGAGCCATAATCGCGCGATTTTACAAATAATTTTTCGATCACTCTTCTTGTAACTGATTTCTTTCCTTTCAACATTCCCTTGTAAACAAATAAAATATGTCATTAATACGTAGAATCACAACAAATATTATTAAAATCTCTCATTACATAAAACTAATCACGTGTATCAATTCGTTAAAGGTTTCATTACTGTCAGGCTATACGCAGACATGTTAGTAAAAACAAAGTACACCTACAATTTCTAAAGTCATCAAAACCTGCATCCACAGCATACCACAAGATCATGGCTCTACCACTACTTCCACCATTGTTGATTAAAGAGGCATTTCTACAAATTCGAGCAGGAATATACCTTATGGACAGCGAGAATACGTTCGGTAATTTTTTGACGTATTTTGAAAATCAGTAGTTGAGGAATTTGTGGTACATTTTAGGTTGGGTGCGATAATTTCACTGTGTATAAGCAATGCACACGAAGTACATCAGCTGTTGTAGCATATAACGACGTTTTAGGCAGATCAATTTAAAAAATGCGATTTTTTTTAAATTCATAAAGGCGATAAGAATAGAGGAATTCTTCAAGAGTAGCAATTTCGCTATGATTGCCGAAAGTGGTGGTTGGCTTAAAAAATATCGGAGGAAGGATTGTGTGGAAAGCGATAACCGAAATCAAGAAGCTACTGACCTATTAATTTCTTTGCCCTTATTGTAGACATACATATATAAATAAAAATATTTACAATTAAACTCATGTTTTAATTTAGTAGCAAAAAATGGGGTGAAATTGCATTTAATGTATTGGGGCTAAAGTGCATTATGAAAAATAAGCCCAAAAAGTGAGGTCATTTTTCATTTTAGTTTTGGGGCAATTTTTCATAATAATGGGGTGAAATTTCATTTTTATGTTGGGGTCATATGACGCAATGAAAAATGGCCCCATTTTTGGGGTAAATTTTTACAACGAAATTTGGGGCCATATTTCCTGGGCCATTTTTCGCAGAGCCGATTTTCACAGACAGTTAAAATTGCCAAGGAGAAGATAATTCAATTCTAAAGGCCGCCAACTGAAGAGTAAAAAATCCTACTGGTAATCTAATAATAAATACATAACCCTATTGGTCATCTTCTAAAGAGTAAATGACCCTACTGGTCATCTACTAATGAATAGATAACGCAAGTGGTAGTGTAGTAAAGATTAGATAACCCAACTGGTCGTCTACTGTTCATGTACTAAGGAGTAGATAATCCAACTACTCATCTACTAATGAGTGAACTACCAAACTGGTTATCTACTAAGGTAACTGTACGTTTTATAAAGAGTAGATAACTAAACTGGTCATCTACTAAGGAGTAGATAACCTATCCAACTAAGACGTAGATAACCCAACTGGTCATCTACTGAGGAGTGAAAGATCCTTCTGGTCATCTGCTACCGAATAGAAAATTCAAGAGGTCATTTTAAATAACCTATCCGGTCAACAACTAAGGAGTAGATAACCCTACTTGTCATCTGCTAATGATGATTAGATAACCCAAATGGTCCTCTACTAAGGAGTAGGTAATCCAACTAGCCGCCTACTAATGATTACATAACCCAACTGTTAATCTAATAATTAGTAGTCCAATTGGCCGCCTTCTAAGGAGTACATAACCCAACTGGTTATCTACTAAGGAAACTGGTCGTCTACGAAAGAGTAGGTGACCCAACCGGTCCTCTACTAAGAAGTAGATAACTGACCGTCAACTAAGGAGTAGATAACCTAACATCTACTAAAGAGTTAAAGACCCTTCTGGTCATCTACTACCAAATAGAAAACTCAACTAGTTATTTGCTAAGGAGTAAACAACCCAACTGGTCATCTACTAAGGAGTAAATGACCCTACAGGTCATATACTACTTCTTATATACTTATATACTTCTTATATAAGTATATAAGAAGTATATAATCCAACTGGTACTCTACTAAGGAGTAGATAATCCAACTGGCCGCCTACTAATAATAACCCAACTGTTTATCTACTAAGGATTAGATAATCCAACTGTTCCTCTACTAATAAGTAAATAACCAAACTGGTTATCTACTAAGAAAACTGGTCGTCAACTAAATATTAGGTGACCCAACGGTCCTCTACTAAGGAGTAGATAACCTTACTGGCCATCAACTAAGGAGTAGATAACATATACGACCATTCTGGTCATCTACTTACGAATAGAAAACTCAACTGGTCATCTCATAAGCTGTAAATGACCCTACTGGTCATCTAAAGGGTGAACCATTTAAAATGTTAAATTTGAACTATCGATTACTTTGACTTGTGATTTGAGCCGTTGGATTTTTTTACTGTGAGGAGCCATTAACGATAAATGTCACGCAAAGCATCAACAGACAATTGAAGCGTTGAAACGTGAAATCTAAGTTGCCATTGAAGAGATTCGACCCGAAATAATCAAAAATGTTCTGAAAAATTGGGTTGATCGGATGAGGTACTGACGAGCCAGTCGTGGTAGTCATATAAATGACATTGTGTTCCATTATTAAATGACAATGTTCAACCTTTCTAATAAAACCAGAAATTTGAAAAAATTATCAGTACTTTTTATGTATAGCCGATTCAAATTTAAAATCTTAAATGGGCCATCCTGTACTAAGATGTACATGACCCTGCTGGTCATCTACTAATGAGTAGATAACCTAACTGGTCGTCTAGTGAAGAGTAGATAACCCATCTGGTCGTCTACTGGGAAGTAGATAATCCAACTGGTCCTCTACTAAGGAGTAGATAACCCAACTAGCCGCAAACTAAAGAGTAGATAACCCCACTGACCGCAAACTAATTGTAGATAACCCAACTGATCATCTACTAAGGAGTAAAAGAACCTTCTGGTCATCTACTAACGAGTAGATAATACAACTGTTCATATACTAACGAAAAGATATTCAAACTGTTCATCTACTAATGTGTAAATAACCCAACTGGTCATCTAGCAAGGAGTAGATAATCCAACTGGTCCTCTATTAAGGGGTAGATAATCTAACTGACCGTCAACTAAGGAGTAGAAAGCCCATCTTGTCTACTAAGTAGAAGATTTCTCTGATGTATTCGTATGATAATATATCAAATTAATTAATCAATACAAATATATCCCTTTCATCAACTCTGTGATAAGTCCTAACTTAACCAGTCATGGGATCAGTAGACTCAGAGTATCGCTGAATAACGACTATAATTGACTACTTCGTTTAGAGATTCCTGCTCGAATTTGTAGAAATGCCTCTTTAATCAACAATGGTGGAAGTAGTGGTAGAGCCATAATCGCGCGATTTTACAAATAATTTTTCGATCACTCTTCTTGTAACTGATTTCTTTCCTTTCAACATTCCCTTGTGAACAAATAAAATATGTCATTAATACGTAGAATCACAACAAATATTATTAAAATCTCTCATTACATAAAACTAATCACGTGTATCAATTCGTTAAAGGTTTCATTACTGTCAGGCTATACGCAGACATGTTAGTAAAAACAAAGTACACCTACAATTTCTAAAGTCATCAAAACCTGCATCCACAGCATACCACAAGATCATGGCTCTACCACTACTTCCACTGTTGATTAAAGAGGCATTTCTACAAATTCGAGCAGGAATATACCTTATGGACAGCGAGAATACGTTCGGTAATTTTTTGACGTATTTTGAAAATCAGTAGTTGAGGAATTTGTGGTACATTTTAGGTTGGGTGCGATAATTTCACTGTGTATAAGCAATGCACACGAAGTACATCAGCTGTTGTAGCATATAACGACGTTTTAGGCAGATCAATTTAAAAAATGCGATTTTTTTTAAATTCATAAAGGCGATAAGAATAGAGGAATTCTTCAAGAGTAGCAATTTCGCTATGATTGCCGAAAGTGGTGGTTGGCTTAAAAAATATCGGAGGAAGGATTGTGTGGAAAGCGATAACCGAAATCAAGAAGCTACTGACCTATTAATTTCTTTGCCCTTATTGTAGACATACATATATAAATAAAAATATTTACAATTAAACTCATGTTTTAATTTAGTAGCAAAAAATGGGGTGCATTTAATGTATTGGGGCTAAAGTGCATTATGAAAAATAAGCCCAAAAAGTGAGGTCATTTTTCATTTTAGTTTTGGGGCAATTTTTCATAATAATGGGGTGAAATTTCATTTTTATGTTGGGGTCATATGACGCAATGAAAAATGGCCCCATTTTTGGGGTACATTTTTACAACGAAATTTGGGGCCATATTTCCTGGGCCATTTTTCGCAGAGCCGATTTTCACAGACAGTTAAAATTGCCAAGGAGAAGATAATTCAATTCTAAAGGCCGCCAACTGAAGAGTAAAAAATCCTACTGGTAATCTAATAATAAATACATAACCCAATTGGTCATCTTCTAAAGAGTAAATGACCCTACTGGTCATCTACTAATGAATAGATAACGCAAGTGGTAGTGTAGTAAAGATTAGATAACCCAACTGGTCGTCTACTGTTCATGTACTAAGGAGTAGATAATCCAACTACTCATCTACTAATGAGTGAACTACCAAACTGGTTATCTACTAAGGTAACTGTACGTTTTATAAAGAGTAGATAACTAAACTGGTCATCTACTAAGGAGTAGATAACCTATCCAACTAAGACGTAGATAACCCAACTGGTCATCTACTGAGGAGTGAAAGATCCTTCTGGTCATCTGCTACCGAATAGAAAATTCAAGAGGTCATTTTAAATAACCTATCCGGTCAACAACTAAGGAGTAGATAACCCTACTTGTCATCTGCTAATGATGATTAGATAACCCAAATGGTCCTCTACTAAGGAGTAGGTAATCCAACTAGCCGCCTACTAATGATTACATAACCCAACTGTTAATCTAATAATTAGTAGTCCAATTGGCCGCCTTCTAAGGAGTACATAACCCAACTGGTTATCTACTAAGGAAACTGGTCGTCTACGAAAGAGTAGGTGACCCAACCGGTCCTCTACTAAGAAGTAGATAACTGACCGTCAACTAAGGAGTAGATAACCTAACATCTACTAAAGAGTTAAAGACCCTTCTGGTCATCTACTACCAAATAGAAAACTCAACTAGTTATTTGCTAAGGAGTAAACAACCCAACTGGTCATCTACTAAGGAGTAAATGACCCTACAGGTCATATACTACTTCTTCTATACTTATATACTTCTTATATAAGTATATAAGAAGTATATAATCCAACTGGTACTCTACTAAGGAGTAGATAATCCAACTGGCCGCCTACTAATAATAACCCAACTGTTTATCTACTAAGGATTAGATAATCCAACTGTTCCTCTACTAATAAGTAAATAACCAAACTGGTTATCTACTAAGAAAACTGGTCGTCAACTAAATATTAGGTGACCCAACGGTCCTCTACTAAGGAGTAGATAACCTTACTGGCCATCAACTAAGGAGTAGATAACATATACGACCATTCTGGTCATCTACTTACGAATAGAAAACTCAACTGGTCATCTCATAAGCTGTAAATGACCCTACTGGTCATCTAAAGGGTGAACCATTTAAAATGTTAAATTTGAACTATCGATTACTTTGACTTGTGATTTGAGCCGTTGGATTTTTTTACTGTGAGGAGCCATTAACGATAAATGTCACGCAAAGCATCAACAGACAATTGAAGCGTTGAAACGTGAAATCTAAGTTGCCATTGAAGAGATTCGACCCGAAATAATCAAAAATGTTCTGAAAAATTGGGTTGATCGGATGAGGTACTGACGAGCCAGTCGTGGTAGTCATATAAATGACATTGTGTTCCATTATTAAATGACAATGTTCAACCTTTCTAATAAAACCAGAAATTTGAAAAAATTATCAGTACTTTTTATGTATAGCCGATTCAAATTTAAAATCTTAAATGGGCCATCCTGTACTAAGATGTACATGACCCTGCTGGTCATCTACTAATGAGTAGATAACCTAACTGGTCGTCTAGTGAAGAGTAGATAACCCATCTGGTCGTCTACTGGGAAGTAGATAATCCAACTGGTCCTCTACTAAGGAGTAGATAACCCAACTAGCCGCAAACTAAAGAGTAGATAACCCCACTGACCGCAAACTAATTGTAGATAACCCAACTGATCATCTACTAAGGAGTAAAAGAACCTTCTGGTCATCTACTAACGAGTAGATAATACAACTGTTCATATACTAACGAAAAGATATTCAAACTGTTCATCTACTAATGTGTAAATAACCCAACTGGTCATCTAGCAAGGAGTAGATAATCCAACTGGTCCTCTATTAAGGGGTAGATAATCTAACTGACCGTCAACTAAGGAGTAGAAAGCCCATCTTGTCTACTAAGTAGAAGATTTCTCTGATGTATTCGTATGATAATATATCAAATTAATTAATCAATACAAATATATCCCTTTCATCAACTCTGTGATAAGTCCTAACTTAACCAGTCATGGGATCAGTAGACTCAGAGTATCGCTGAATAACGACTATAATTGACTACTTCGTTTAGAGATTCCTGCTCGAATTTGTAGAAATGCCTCTTTAATCAACAATGGTGGAAGTAGTGGTAGAGCCATAATCGCGCGATTTTACAAATAATTTTTCGATCACTCTTCTTGTAACTGATTTCTTTCCTTTCAACATTCCCTTGTGAACAAATAAAATATGTCATTAATACGTAGAATCACAACAAATATTATTAAAATCTCTCATTACATAAAACTAATCACGTGTATCAATTCGTTAAAGGTTTCATTACTGTCAGGCTATACGCAGACATGTTAGTAAAAACAAAGTACACCTACAATTTCTAAAGTCATCAAAACCTGCATCCACAGCATACCACAAGATCATGGCTCTACCACTACTTCCACCATTGTTGATTAAAGAGGCATTTCTACAAATTCGAGCAGGAATATACCTTATGGACAGCGAGAATACGTTCGGTAATTTTTTGACGTATTTTGAAAATCAGTAGTTGAGGAATTTGTGGTACATTTTAGGTTGGGTGCGATAATTTCACTGTGTATAAGCAATGCACACGAAGTACATCAGCTGTTGTAGCATATAACGACGTTTTAGGCAGATCAATTTAAAAAATGCGATTTTTTTTAAATTCATAAAGGCGATAAGAATAGAGGAATTCTTCAAGAGTAGCAATTTCGCTATGATTGCCGAAAGTGGTGGTTGGCTTAAAAAATATCGGAGGAAGGATTGTGTGGAAAGCGATAACCGAAATCAAGAAGCTACTGACCTATTAATTTCTTTGCCCTTATTGTAGACATACATATATAAATAAAAATATTTACAATTAAACTCATGTTTTAATTTAGTAGCAAAAAATGGGGTGAAATTGCATTTAATGTATTGGGGCTAAAGTGCATTATGAAAAATAAGCCCAAAAAGTGAGGTCATTTTTCATTTTAGTTTTGGGGCAATTTTTCATAATAATGGGGTGAAATTTCATTTTTATGTTGGGGTCATATGACGCAATGAAAAATGGCCCCATTTTTGGGGTAAATTTTTACAACGAAATTTGGGGCCATATTTCCTGGGCCATTTTTCGCAGAGCCGATTTTCACAGACAGTTAAAATTGCCAAGGAGAAGATAATTCAATTCTAAAGGCCGCCAACTGAAGAGTAAAAAATCCTACTGGTAATCTAATAATAAATACATAACCCAATTGGTCATCTTCTAAAGAGTAAATGACCCTACTGGTCATCTACTAATGAATAGATAACGCAAGTGGTAGTGTAGTAAAGATTAGATAACCCAACTGGTCGTCTACTGTTCATGTACTAAGGAGTAGATAATCCAACTACTCATCTATTAATGAGTGAACTACCAAACTGGTTATCTACTAAGGTAACTGTACGTTTTATAAAGAGTAGATAACTAAACTGGTCATCTACTAAGGAGTAGATAACCTATCCAACTAAGACGTAGATAACCCAACTGGTCATCTACTGAGGAGTGAAAGATCCTTCTGGTCATCTGCTACCGAATAGAAAATTCAAGAGGTCATTTTAAATAACCTATCCGGTCAACAACTAAGGAGTAGATAACCCTACTTGTCATCTGCTAATGATGATTAGATAACCCAAATGGTCCTCTACTAAGGAGTAGGTAATCCAACTAGCCGCCTACTAATGATTACATAACCCAACTGTTAATCTAATAATTAGTAGTCCAATTGGCCGCCTTCTAAGGAGTACATAACCCAACTGGTTATCTACTAAGGAAACTGGTCGTCTACGAAAGAGTAGGTGACCCAACCGGTCCTCTACTAAGAAGTAGATAACTGACCGTCAACTAAGGAGTAGATAACCTAACATCTACTAAAGAGTTAAAGACCCTTCTGGTCATCTACTACCAAATAGAAAACTCAACTGGTTATTTGCTAAGGAGTAAACAACCCAACTGGTCATCTACTAAGGAGTAAATGACCCTACAGGTCATATACTACTTCTTATATACTTATATACTTCTTATATAAGTATATAAGAAGTATATAATCCAACTGGTACTCTACTAAGGAGTAGATAATCCAACTGGCCGCCTACTAATAATAACCCAACTGTTTATCTACTAAGGATTAGATAATCCAACTGTTCCTCTACTAATAAGTAAATAACCAAACTGGTTATCTACTAAGAAAACTGGTCGTCAACTAAATATTAGGTGACCCAACGGTCCTCTACTAAGGAGTAGATAACCTTGGCCAGCATCAACTAAGGAGTAGATAACATATACGACCATTCTGGTCATCTACTTACGAATAGAAAACTCAACTGGTCATCTCATAAGCTGTAAATGACCCTACTGGTCATCTAAAGGGTGAACCATTTAAAATGTTAAATTTGAACTATCGATTACTTTGACTTGTGATTTGAGCCGTTGGATTTTTTTACTGTGAGGAGCCATTAACGATAAATGTCACGCAAAGCATCAACAGACAATTGAAGCGTTGAAACGTGAAATCTAAGTTGCCATTGAAGAGATTCGACCCGAAATAATCAAAAATGTTCTGAAAAATTGGGTTGATCGGATGAGGTACTGACGAGCCAGTCGTGGTAGTCATATGAATGACATTGTTTTCCATTATTAAATGACAATGTTCAACCTTTCTAATAAAACCAGAAATTTGAAAAAATTATCAGTACTTTTTTTGTATAGCCGATTCAAATTTAAAATCTTAAATGGGCCACCCTGTACTAAGATGTAAATGACCCTACTGGTCATCTACTAATGAGTAGATAACCTAACTGGTCGTCTAGTGAAGAGTAGATAACCCATCTGGTCGTCTACTGGGAAGTAGATAATCCAACTGATCCTCTACTAAGGAGTAGATAACCCAACTGGCCGCAAACTAAAGAGTAGATAACCCCACTGACCGCAAACTAATTGTAGATAACCCAACTGATCATCTACTAAGGAGTAAAAGCACCTTCTGGTCATCTACTAACGAGTAGATAATACAACTGTTCATATACTAACGGGAAGATAATCAAACTGTTCATCTACTAATGTGTAAATAACCCAACTGGTCATCTAGCAAGGAGTAGATAATCCAACTGGTCCTCTATTAAGGGGTAGATAATCTAACTGACCGTCAACTAAGGAGTAGAAAGCCCATCTTGTCTACTAAGTAGAAGATTTCTCTGATGTATTCGTATGATAATATATCAAATTAATTAATCAATACAAATATATCCCTGTCATCAAATCTGTGATAAGTCCTAACTTAACCAGTCATGGGATCAGTAGACTCAGAGTATCGCTGAAAAACGACTATAATTGACTACTTTGTTTAGAGAGTTTTCAACAATGACTGCTGATCGCAGAGGTTTGGTAGAAGTGTCGAACTACTTAGAAGTTGCGAGGAAGGAGAGAGAGACCCGAGGATAAAGCAAGGCAGATAGACAACAACAACCACCACTAATAAGAAATCCGCGCTCCACACATCCGTACTTAGTGAATTAAGCCTTCGAAGAGAGGTGCAGAGGAGATTCCAGTGATGCCAATACCCGACGGTATTGATCAGGCACGGCAAGTTGAGACAGTGCTGCGTAGGTTAGAAATGAATATGAACAGATTTTCTTTAAATTTGGCAATGTTCGTTCCTACTCTATTCCAATATACATAAATATCGGTTCCGGTTTATCTAGCGCATAGACATCAAATCGCATGTTACATATATGGGACGTATATCCAAATCTGAACCGATTGGCACCAATTTCAATTTGCTACCTTTGTTCCTAGGCGGACAACAACTTCCCGCCAAATTTTGTCAATATTGCGAAAAATCTTTCCATGGACGGACAGATATGAGTTGTTGGGTATAGTAAATAAATACAATAAAGCTATTTCCAAATCCAAGAAATAGTCTATCTATCTGTTATCCCCTTATTCTATAAATAAAGTAATACCACGAAATGCCAGTCGCTGTCACTTTTTTCCATTCCATTCCGCCGCCTCACAGTGGCAACTTTCACTTGCATGTCTAATCTATTCGTCGAGCTAAACTGTATGATGTTGCATAAAATTGAAATTATTTTCAAAAATGCAATTTTCCTCACTGTCAATTCAGCCAAGTAGAAAAACAAAATTCCACAACAATTTCGCACAAAAAAAGAACAACTCAAACATAATAATAAATGCAAGAACACGAGAGGAAAGTAACAACAAATTGCATAAAAATTGCATATTTGCTAAAACATTCGAATGGAAGAAATTTGTATCACGTAATACACATAGAGAAAAAAATGCACTCTATAGTTTAGGGACAATTTAGACTACTGAAAATTGTATTTAAATGTTCATTTCAAACTAAGAAAGAGTTTTCTTTTACTGGATATCAGAGAAAATAGATGTCGAAAAATGTTATCCTAGAAATCGATTTTTCTCTCCATGTATTTGCTCCCACTGCCACTTCAAGCACTCAGGGATATTACCCACAAGCTAATGTGAAAGAAAGATTCTCGGTGTAGAAATATTCGGTTTCAGAGAAATGCAGTATTCAGCACTTTGATGACCACGCGATGACAAACTCATACATCGAAAAAATACTTAGTGAAATTGGAAACAATTTCAGACAGACAGACGGAAATCTCTAAATCGATTCAAAAAGTGATTACAAGTCGATCGGTATAATAAACAATGGGTCTATCTCTTCTTCCTTTAAGTGTTACAAACAAATGCACAAAGACAAAATATTCTGTTCCACAGCGTGGTGTAGGTTATAAATAGTACTTTAGTTAAGAGCATGCCACTTTACTTAGGTTAAATATGATACTGATTTTTAGTTCTATGACTATTTTCTTCAGTGTAGAAAAGTCTGACTAAAATCCCTATTTTGGGATGGAGCTAAGCAAAGTTGTCCTACTCTAGGAGAGAGGTGCATCAGCGTCATGCCACAAACGTATTGCATATGTTGTGTCCCACCTCTAATGGCAAACAACCATTATCCATCCATTCTGCCACACAACACAACTTGGAGAGCACAACAACACATCCATCCGTGTTGTCAATGTGGTAAATGCTGGAAAATTTATTTTCCTAGTTTTTGTATTTTTTCCTTTTTCCTTTGTTGTTGTCGTTGTGCAACGTACTTATTTGTATATATTGTATATGGTCGAAATATATGTGTGTATGTATATATGTGGTCTTCATACGTAAGTACATCCTACCCGGATAGATGTACGACTATAAATTACACCGGTTATTCAGAGACATCACAGTTTGTATTCGTTATAAATAAACACCAACAAAATGTGCGGGCACTACTGTGGAACGGACTAGACTCCGCTTACAGTGTAAAATTCTAGCTGTCTTTACCAATAACAACGACTCAACATATTTTACTAAGAAATCTGTAATTTCTTAAAGGAGTACCGTTAATTGGTTTAAAAACCGATTTCGGCGATGGATCATCTGAAATCAGTAAACCAAAATTATTTCGTTAGATGATCGATTTCCCCAGATAACGCTGGGAGGACTTTTCGAAATTTATATTTTTAAATTTTTGGAAAAAAAAATCGGCTATTTTGTTATTGTAGAATAAAAAATAATAGCAAATTTGAAAAAATATCTCCACCGTAACCTCACAAATTTTGTAAAGAAATAGTCCATAATTTCAAAACGATCAATCGATTTAAAGTTATGATGAACACCGACTTTGAAAACGTGGGTTGTGAGAAAAATGATTTAGAATTCATTTGATGGATTCCTTTGGATGGAAATTCTAAGGCTAGTCTGGCAATATTCGAAATTTTTCTTCTGTTTGTGCAATACTTTGCGTGTAAAATTTTATACATACTTTAAATTTATAAATCTATAATATATAAATCTATAAATCTATAAATCTATAAATCTATAAATCTATAAATCTATAAATCTATAAATCTATAAATCTATAAATCTATAAATCTATAAATCTATAAATCTATAAATCTATAAATCTATAAATCTATAAATCTATAAATCTATAAATCTATAAATCTATAAATCTATAAATCTATAAATCTATAAATCTATAAATCTATAAATCTATAAATCTATAAATCTATAAATCTATAAATCTATAAATCTATAAATCTATAAATCTATAAATCTATAAATCTATAAATCTATAAATCTATAAATCTATAAATCTATAAATCTATAAATCTATAAATCTATAAATCTATAAATCTATAAATCTATAAATCTATAAATCTATAAATCTATAAATCTATAAATCTATAAATCTATAAATCTATAAATCTATAAATCTATAAATCTATAAATCTATAAATCTATAAATCTATAAATCTATAAATCTATAAATCTATAAATCTATAAATCTATAAATCTATAAATCTATAAATCTATAAATCTATAAATCTATAAATCTATAAATCTATAAATCTATAAATCTATAAATCTATAAATCTATAAATCTATAAATCTATAAATCTATAAATCTATAAATCTATAAATCTATAAATCTATAAATCTATAAATCTATAAATCTATAAATCTATAAATCTATAAATCTATAAATCTATAAATCTATAAATCTATAAATCTATAAATCTATAAATCTATAAATCTATAAATCTATAAATCTATAAATCTATAAATCTATAAATCTATAAATCTATAAATCTATAAATCTATAAATCTATAAATCTATAAATCTATAAATCTATAAATCTATAAATCTATAAATCTATAAATCTATAAATCTATAAATCTATAAATCTATAAATCTATAAATCTATAAATCTATAAATCTATAAATCTATAAATCTATAAATCTATAAATCTATAAATCTATAAATCTATAAATCTATAAATCTATAAATCTATAAATCTATAAATCTATAAATCTATAAATCTATAAATCTATAAATCTATAAATCTATAAATCTATAAATCTATAAATCTATAAATCTATAAATCTATAAATCTATAAATCTATAAATCTATAAATCTATAAATCTATAAATCTATAAATCTATAAATCTATAAATCTATAAATCTATAAATCTATAAATCTATAAATCTATAAATCTATAAATCTATAAATCTATAAATCTATAAATCTATAAATCTATAAATCTATAAATCTATAAATCTATAAATCTATAAATCTATAAATCTATAAAGCTATAAATCTATAAAGCTATAAATCTATAAAGCTATAAATCTATAAAGCTATAAATCTATAAAGCTATAAATCTATAAAGCTATAAATCTATAAATCTATAAATCTATAAATCTATAAATCTATAAATCTATAAATCTATAAATCTATAAATCTATAAATCTATAAATCTATAAATCTATAAATCTATAAATCTATAAATCTATAAATCTATAAATCTATAAATCTATAAATCTATAAATCTATAAATCTATAAATCTATAAATCTATAAATCTATAAATCTATAAATCTATAAATCTATAAATCTATAAATCTATAAATCTATAAATCTAAATCTATAAATCTATAAATCTATAAATCTACAAATGTAACAATCTGTCAAAATATGGTGGACTCAAAATAATGACAAGTGTCATAATATTTATGTCACACTACATTTATGTCGGTTTTTCTTTGCGTGTAGTATTTTGTGCCAATAGTTTGCTCCACTGTGCACCGAAGTTTGATTGTATAGTTGCTGGTTGGTTATTTACTTTTTTCGTGTATCTTTCGCTCTTCTAGTTGTACATTAGTATGATTTCCATTCGTATGTATGTTTGCAGGTGGAAATGTATGTATGTGTTAGTGTGTGTGTGAGTGCTTCGTCTGAATGCAGCAATGAAAGTCTACAAAACGACGGATGTGCGCCATTTTATGCACTTTAAAGTCTTAATTGCTGCAAATGATGTTAACGCTTACTTTGCTCTCTAAGTGCTTTTAATGGAAACATTATGAAAATATCCAAAATGTAGCACAGGATGGCTGGAGGAGGATCAGATGAGAGGATGGCTGAAACAGCGAACAGTGATGCCAAACAAAACGGCAATTCGCGACGACAGTGGATGGTTGAAGGAATCCTTCTGTAAACCTCATTCTCCGCCCACCTCATCTGCGGCATAGCTTTGAGTCTATTTCAATGGAATGTCAGAGTGTGAGTTTATTTGAATGATGTGACCCTTAAATTAAGTTTGTTAAACTATAGTGAAAATTAACACACGCGAAACAAATGCTTTTTAATTAAATTCTCGTATAGCTGCACACCCACAAACACACTGTGGCAAAGGATGACAAAGGACCCATAATTATCCAGCATGCGGATGTCAGCCATGTGTGAAATGATTTTATGCCAAATTGTCTTCTTACACGACACAATGAAGATGGCACCTCACTCATCCAAGCCAGGGAAAATTTTTGCTTAAGTCGGCGGTTTTTAATGCCATAAATCTCTTCGGGTATAGTCAGTCCATAAGCCAGAGACCCGGTTGCCATAGTGACGGCTTCCTAATAAAAACATCACCTCATCCATGTAAAACAAATTGCTAAAGTTTTCCCAAGCTTAACCTGGAAAATTGATATATGTATATATCTTCATCATATTTTTATTACCTTCTTTTCTATGTGTGCGCGCTTCCCTGCTTTGTTCATCGCTTCCTGGGGCGGCAAAAACGATTTGCAAGTTTTTTCATTACGACAACTCACGCATCAGAACTTCGGAAGAATAAATACATATTTCTTCGTGAATATATTGAGTGTCGGGAAAAAGAGAGAAAATGTGAGAGAACATCGGGTATCTTTTTAAGGGCAATATTTCTTCTTTTTCTCTACTTATGCCTCTTTGCAAATGAAAGACATTTATCTTGTTACTATAATAAATCTCATTAATTTTCTGCTTTTTTAGCACAACATGACACACAAATTCCAATACTGTGATGCGAGGGTGGTCGCCAAAGTTTTCACAAGAAAATGCTAAATGGTCCATTTATTTGGGAGGCATGACAACATCACCATTTTGCTCAAGGCGATAGCGACTAAGCGTATTCCGATAAGTAGTATAGCAGTTATTAAAGAATCAATATTGTACTAAATTTTGATTTGATTCATGGTTCATCTTAGCCTGAGATAGAAAAAACTTATTACCACATACCAAATTTGAAGTCAATCGGTGACTCCTATCTAAAGGTAACGTGCGCACCGGTCAGACAGACCGACGGACGGACTTTGCACAAATGACTTAGAATGGCCCAAAATAAAATAATACCACATATCAAATTTAAGGTCAGTCAATCTGTTACTCCTTTCAGGAGTTATTGTGCACACCAGCAAGACAGGCGGACGGACATAGCTGAAATCACTTAAAATGTCCTAAAATGAATTTTCGCCAAACCTAATAATGGCGATTTCGTTTCTGCTAAAAAGTGCAACATTTCCGTTGCCCTTTTCCTGGATTTTTATACCACATTTTGGAATTTTTTACGACATTGTGGAATTTTGAAATATGGGCTAAATTTAATTCGAGGAACTACATCAGTTCCACCTAAAAAGGGCAAATATTTTTCACAATTTCGCGTCTACGGGGCAAAATTTTTTTCAGAATCGAAATCACCATAAGGGTCTTACCTCACTTCTTCGATGTGATACACTTTGTTTCGTAGCAAATGATATGTTCCTTCCTCCACTAAAGTGAGGCCATAAAAAACATTACAACAAAGGTAAGTATAATAAAATTATATTAATTCTAACGAATAGTAAACTCCTATATTTATTGTTACAGAATCGAGAGTATTGTAGGTTATATAGATGCGAAAAACTTCGATAACCCTCCCTCGTCGACTGCCATCACTAACATAATATATATAAATTACAGAACAAAAGTAAAAAGTGATAGAAAAGAAATACATTGTGCATGTTTGTGTTTAAGTATATTCTTTCTTGTTGAGCCATGAGAAGATTGAAAGAAGTATATTATCGTCGCCATCCTGCCATTGTGTATTGACGATACAGTCTCTGAAGAGGAGCAAAGCGAACATCCTTCGAACTTATCGAAAAGGTTCGCAGCGATGCGTCCTTAGGCACTATTCCCTTTAGTCTGTTTCGCCAGTACATAATGCGTACATTGTTGCCGAACATTTTTCAAGTTTAATGAAGCGATCTGTTGAATGCCAATATATCGCCACCTAAGAATGTAAAGGCACTAAGTCCAGTATTTAAAATTGTACAGGAGTGGCAAAATACTTACTGTATATGAATGTTTTTATAAAGGGATTATGGACTTAGCGCTTTGCATGATTTTTTTTGGCTTTTTGTTTTCAAATCGATGTATATCCAACTTATCTTACGTTTCGCGTCAAAAAATACCTTTAGGCAAAAAGTGGACTTAGCGCCTTTTCACTCTTAGTTCGCGATATGTACATGCGAAGGTGTTTTCGCAGGGAACCTATGAGGCGATCAGAGTAAAACTACAAGCAAAGAATACATTATTTTCACGGGAAGAGGTAACATTTTAGAAGTCCTGTTATCAGCTTCAAATTATCAGAGGATATAATAAAGTTAGCATTGCCGCAACTCTTCATAACTTAGATATTCATTGGTCCACATTTTGATATAGCCCCAATGCATAGGTCCAACCCGATTTGATTTCTTGTCTTGAGTCATAGAGGAAATTTAGATTACAATACAGTTTGGTTGCCTCAACCGAATTATTTGCCAACCGAATTTTTGGTAGTTCTGTCTACTATCATGCGATTCCATCAGGACAACCAACATTTTGGTTGTGGTATACTTCTGCTTCCATGTTGACAACAATCATATTTGGTTGCGCCAACTACGAAAATGGTGGCTAAAATTATCTGTTGTATGTTGCCAGAACCAACTGTTTTCTAAAAATGTCAGTCATACACTAAAGGGTTTTCCAACGAAAGGTGTTATTTTGAATCACCCGGTATTTCGGTAGCTGTCACTTTAGAAGCTTTTATTCTTTGACATTTGACAAGTAGAAAATACGCCATTACTAACCAGTAAGGAAAGGCTAAAGTCGGACGGGGCCCACTATATAATACCCTACACCACTCTCGTAATATTGAATACCTCTGATATATAAATTTTGTAATTCATGTATAAATTGTTTACATAAATTTACTTTTGGGACATTTTATACTTAAATAATACCCTGTACCGCAGTGTGGTATAGGGAGCTATATGTATATATATATGGGAGCTATAGTTAAATCCTAACCAATTTTTTTCAAATTCGGCAATGTTGGTTCATGGATCAAGAAACTCTACCATTCTAAATTTCAAAACGATTGGATGTAAAATACAGCTTCTATAGAACTAAAGGGCCAAATCGGACGAAACATATATATGGGAGCTATAGTTAAATCTTTACCGATTTTTTTCAAATTCGGCAATGTTGGTTCATGGATCAAGAAACTCTTCCATTCTAAATTTCAAAACGATTGGATGTAAAATACAGCTTCTATAGAACTAAAGGGCCAAATCGGACGAAACATATATATGGGAGCTATAGCTACATATTAACCGATTTTCTTCAAATTCGGTAGTGTTGGTTCATAGATCAAGAAACTCTACCATTCTAAATTTTAAAATGATTGGATGTAAAATACAGCTTCTTCAGGACTAAAGAGCAAAATCGGACGAAACATGTATATGGGAGCTATAGCTAAATCTTAACCGATTTTCTTCAAATTCATCAATGTCGGTTCTTGGATCAAGAAACTCTATCATTCTAAATTTCAAAACGATTGGATGTAAAATACAGCTTTTATAGGACTAAAGGGCCAAATCGGACGAAACATATGTATGGGAGCTATAGCTAAATCTTAACCGATTTTCTTCAAATTCGGCAATGTTGGTTCATGGATCAAGAAACTCTACCATTCTAAATTTCAAAACGATTGGATGTACAATGCAGCTTCTATAGGACTAAAGGGCCAAATCGGACGAAAGATATATATGGGAGCTATATTTAAACCTAAACCGATTTCAACCAAATAGCGATCTTAACAGCTGCGAAATACTCTAAACTGCAAAATTTCAGAACGATCGGAGTGAAATTGCGACCTGTAGTCGACGAACAACTTTATATGGACAGACGGACGGACGGACAGACATTCTTAAATCGACTCAGCTAGTGATTCTGAGTCGATCGGTATACTTTAAGGTGGGTATGTGGGTGGCTGTGTTATTTTCAGGTGTTACAAACATCTGCCGTGAAACAAACTTATAATACCCTGTACCACAGTGTGGTGTAGGGTATAAAAATGGAACGATACACGATTCAACAACGCATTGAAATTATTAAAATTCGAAAATCATCGAAAAATCATCTTGACTGGTGAGGCCCATTTCCACCTCGGTTGCTACGTCAACAAGCAAAATTGTCGCATCTGGGGCTCGTAAAACCCAAGAGTTATTGCTGAGAACCCTCTCCATCCTCATCGTGTGACTGTTTGGTGCGGTTTATGGTCCGGCGGGGTCATTGGACCTTACTTTTTCGCAAATGAGGTTGGATCAACAGTTACGGTGAATGGATTGCGCTATCGAGAGATGATTAATGATTTTTTATGGTCGGAGTTGGATGGTATTGATCTGGACAACGCTTACTTTCAACAAGACGGCGCTACGTGCCACACGAGCAACGAAACCATTGATCTGTTACGGGAAAAGTTTCCGGACCGTGTTATCTCTCGAAGAGGTGATCACAATTGGCCACCGAGATCTTGTGATTTAACACCTTGCGACTTCTTCCTTTCGGGCCACGTGAAAGGTAAGGTCAGCGTCGATTTAAGACCTCAAAGATAGAATCCGTGAGGCTATCGAGGACATAGGGCAGCCACTTTGCGATTTGGTTATGGAGAATTTCATGAAAGGGATATGGTCCTATAAGCGTGGTCGTGGTGGCCATTTGGCTGATGTTGATGTTTCCATTAATAACGGCATACCACCATCTTTATTATGAAATAAACATCCGATCATTTATCTCAAAAAATTTAATTTTTCTTTGAATACCAAAATAACACCTCTTGTTGGAAAACAAAAAAAATACAATAATGTAAATTTATAGTAACAAAAAATGGAAACATTGACCCACGACTACAAAAATTACCTCTGGACACGCCCTTTCAGAATTATAGGGACGCTATTCTGTTTCAAAAGTCTTTATTTGTTGGACAGTGGATTTGGCGGGAAACAGTTTTGGGCCATTTTAAGTCATTTGAGCAATGTCTTTCTGTCTGGCTGGCTGGGGCGCACAATAACTTTCGACATGATTAACCGATTGTCTCCCAATTTGGTATGTGTTAATATTACTTTTTACCTCAGGGTAAGATCACAGATGGACTACGTTGGTCCACTCCTTCGAGTACCTCCCCCACGAAGGGTCAAAATTTAGTGAAAAACTGATTACGTCATAACTTCTATACTACCACCCAGAATCTTTTACAATTCCATCATCATGAGAACAATAGGCAAAGTTTCCACTCCACTTTTCGTACTTCACATACAAATGGACCATTTTGCACAAAAAGTTAACGGCTTTTAACTTAGATTCCTGCACATACAAATACTTTAAATTTTGTACAGTGTAATGCTTTTTCAGTACCCATAGTATATTAAACAAGTAAGAAGGGTCAGTCGGGTAAACCGACTAATGAATCCCCTCACCTTGAGTCCCAAAAAATATTAGTAAATTTATTTATTTTTTTGTTTTATTTCAATTATTATCAATTTGAATTGCATTTAATAACGTTAACGTATGTACTGGTATTTAAGTTCAAAGCTGTTTACTTTTGGTACAAAATGGTCCATTTGTGTGAGAGGTACCAAAAGGGGCGTCCAAATAACGGTCACTTTACTCTTGACTCTAGGTACTATAAAAGCATTACACTGTACAAAATTTCAAGTATTTATATGCACCGGTATTAAAGTTAAAAGTTGTTAACTTTTGGTACAAAAAGGTCCGTTTGTGTGGGAGGTACCAAAAGGGGCTGGCCAATAACGCCCATTTTTCTATGGACTCTAGGTACTATAAAAGCATTGCACTGTACGAAATTTCAAGTATTTGTATGCTCTGGTATTAAAGTTAAAAGTTGTTAACTTTTGGTACAAAATGGTTCATTTGTGTGGGAGGTACCAAAAGGAGCGTAGCAATAATACCCATTTTTCACTGTGTTGTAGGCACTATTTAACCATTACACTGTACATAATTTCAAGTCTTTAAATGCACTGGTAATAAAGTTATAAGCTATTAACATATGTTTCAAAATTGTCCATTTGTGTGGGAGGTACCAAAAGGGGCGTGGCAACTTCGCCCATTTTTCTCGAGGTAATAGTGACTGATAAACTAATGCTATATGTAGAATTTCAAAGGATTAAAATAATTTGTAAAGAAGTTATTAAATAATCAATATTTCACTAAATGTTAACCCTTTGTGGGGGAGGTACTACAAGGAGTGGACGAATATTACCCATCTTCGAATTTAGCCGGATATAGAAGAAAATGTTACCACATACCAAATTTGAAGTCAATCGGTTACTCCTTTCGAGAGTTACTGTGCGCACCAGCCAGCGGACAGACGGACGGACGGACATTATTCATTTGACTTAAAATGACCCAAAACGGATATCCGCCGAACATACTTAGGGTCTTAAGTCACTCCTTCGATGTGTTACACTTTTGCTTCGTAGCAAATGATATATATTCTCCTCTCTATGGTGAGGGGATAAAAATGGATGTTATTGTCCCGGCTTAAATTCAAAATGATTATTTTGAATTTCCTTTAATTTTACAATATGGGTCATAATTTATACATTTGAGTGACCTAGTAGGTGAGTTGGTGACGTGCTCGCCTATGGGTTTGGGGGAGGTGGGTTCGATTCTTACGAGAGGTTCAGGTCTGTCGTTGCAAAATCTGCCCACACGGTCTTTGTAACCCGGCTTCCCTGGACCGTAAAATTAGAATATAAATGGTCTATGTATTGTCATTCATATAAATAAACAAATGTATACATTTATCCATAGATTTTTTTAAACTAGCCACTGTTTTCTTCTTTGGGGTGATAGCTTTCAAAAACTGGAACAAAAATATTTTAAGATTTTTTTTATTTTTCATGGTTTTTTTTTAAAAAAAAAAAAATTTTTAATTGCTTTTACGAGAGTTAAAAAACCATTATTTCTACGTGATATTGATATTCCTAACATTTGTTGCAATTATAATTTTCTTTAATTTAAGAGGAATTATAAAGGGTGTTTTTTTAGACGTGTGGTTTTCAAGAAGAAATAAAACGCATATAGTTTAATGTTAGGACCAAGAATTTAGCTTTAGTATAAAGATAAGGGTTTGCCATTATGTTTTTATACCCTCACTTTAGTGTGACGAGGGTATATATCATTTGCTACGGAAAAAAGTGTAACACGTCGAAGGAGTGACCTAAGACCCCAAGTATGTTCGGAGGAAAACCATTTTGGGCCATTTTAAGTCGAATGAGCAATGTCCGTCCGTCTGTCTGTCTGTCTGTCTGTCTGTGTGTCTGCTGGCTGGTGCGCACGATAACTCTCGAAAGGAGTAACCGATTGACCTCAAATTTGGTATGTGGTAATATTTTTTTCTATCTCCGGCTAAGTTCGAAGATGGGCCATATTGGTCCACTCCTTCTAGTACCTCCCCCACAAAGGGTTAAAATGTTGTGAAATATTGATTCTCTAATAACTGCTATACTACTTATTCGAATCTTTTGAAATTCCACACATAGTATTAGCTTATTAATCGCTATGAACTCGAGAAAAACGGGCGAAGTCGCCACGTCCCTTTTGGTACCTCCCACACAAATGCACCATTTTGCACCAAAAGTTAACAGCTTATAACATTAATATCAGTGTATAAAAATACTTGAAATTTTGTACAGTATTATGCTTTTATATTGCCTACAGTCCAGGGAAAAATGGGCGTTGTTGTCACGCCCCTTTTGGTACCTCCCACACAAAGGTACCTTTTTGCACCAAAAGTTAACAGCTTATAACATTAAAACCAGTGTATAAAAATACTTGAAATTTTGTACAGTGTAATGCTTTTATAGTGTCTATAGCCCTGTGAAAAATGGGCGTTATTGCCACGCCCCTTTTTGTACCTCCCACACAAAATGCCCAAATCATACCACAATTTAATGTCTCATAACGTTTATACCAGTGCATTTATGTGCTTATAAGTCGGCACAGTGCAATGAATTTAAAGTATCTAATGTTCAGCGAAAAAAATGTGTATTTGATAAACCCCTTCTAGTACCTCCCACACAAATTGACAGAATAATTCGAGTAATATTCAATATTACATTACTCACAAAGTGAGGGTATACCTTAGTCGGTTTACCCGACTGAAACTTTCTTACTCGTTTAAAAAATGATTTCGGGCAAGTGGCCGCCGCGGCTGACTCGAAAAAATTCCAGCTGAGAAGCCGACTTTTAGCTGCATTTGGAGCTGTATGTCAGCAATAACGCGCCGAATATTCTCTTCAAAGGTGTCAATAGTGTCGGGGTTATCTGCGTAGACAAGCGACATAACCCTACAATAAATTGTCCAGCGGTGTTAAATCGCACGATCTTGGGGACCACGCCACAGGCCCACGACGCGAGATAATGCGATCACAAAAAGTTTCCTTCAGTAAATTGATTGTGTATCGCCGTCTTGTTGGAATCAAAGGTCGTCCGTATCACCATCCTCCAAAACAGTCACGAAAAAGTCATAATTCATGGCTCTATAGCGTTCCCCATTGACTGTTACATTATGGCAGGCTTCATTTTTGAAGAAATATTATGACCAATGATTTCCTCTGCCCAAAGAGCACACCAAAAAGTGACTTGTTGTGGGTGTAACGGAGTCTGAACAATGGCTTGTGGATTATCATTTCTCCAGCTGTGACAATTTTGTTTATTAAAGTACTCATTCATCCAAAAGTGAGCTTCATCGCTGAACCAAAAAATCGCGGGCGCGAACCGAACTATTATTTTGGTAATAATTTTATACGATTTGCAAATGTTGTTCAGGAGTAATTCTATTCATTATGAAATGGCAAACCAAACTGAGCATAAATCAAGTGACAGTATTGCCAGATTGAAAACCACACGTATAAAAAACCACCTCTACTTCATGCGGGCTTATAATTCAAAAAATGTGTGAAAATTGTAAAAGAAAATATTTTAAAAAAAATTTACCATAAAAATTTTTTGTTTTGGTTTCATAAAATAGTAGGCCTCAATCTACACAAAAAAGTTTTTAGCTTTCCGACACAAACAAATTTTTGTTGTTGCATAGTGTAAATAAAATGTTCCCTGTTTGGAGAACATTTTTCAAGGCTGCATTAAAGTCTCGAATATCCCCAATGGATGAAGGGATACCAAAAGTGTATTCATACCTAAATCTGTAATGATTTCACGTACTAGGTCAAAGGATTTCAGGTCAATTACTTATTCTATTATCGTTCCTGCCGAAAGGTCTGGATTTACATTCTTTCATTAGGAAAAGCTGGTCAAAAAAACTGATGTCGGAGAACCAACATGCACTGATAGAAAAACCGTTCGTCGCCATGACGAATCAGTTTCGTCAATATATCTTCGTACTGGTGACGAAAAGTTTCGTACATGCGATGTTTTTGTACGTCAATAGAACGAACACGATCATCAAGTCATGTTTTTGGTGATTTCGAAATTCGTCGAGAGTACGATAATGTTTCATTCCCACGACGAAAAGATTTATTTGGCCATTTTGCTGAAAATATGATCAAACGAAGCAATCAAATTATAGTTTCTGCTTAAATGTACTGTGCTATATGCGTTCTGATTACCTTAGTTAAATAATTTGTTGTAAAAGATCAATTTAAAAAAATCTAATAAACGAACACCGTTCGTCAATAAGATTATCCATTCATCATGAGAACGATCGACTTATTCGCCCTTTACGGCAACGTCAACTCCTACAGCAAAACAAAGTAAGATATGCGGCGTTGTTATATTCGTCCACGTGTGTGTTCCACGCAGCACCGATTGGTTCAAACAAACCGCACTGGCACGGCGTAACTGATGTTTGTTTAACAAAACATCAAACACATGCATACTCGTACATGCAGCTCGACAAGCTGCATGCATTGGCAAATACATTACTTGATGTGATTATTTTTGATTTAAAATAGCAGAAGTAATGAATACTTCTCGTTTGTTTGATTTCAGCCTTACCTGATAAGAACTGCGTCTCGAAACGAATATTCACAACTGAACCTAGCAATGGAGTCAAATAATTTTATTTTCCATACTATTTTAAATGGTTTAAAACTAGAAGAATATTTATTGGAATTTTTAAAATTTAAATAGTCGTGAGCATGAATTCGTCGTGGTGATGAATGGGATTCGTCGTGATAATAAATGGGATTCGTCGTGGTGACGAATGGAATTCGTCGTGGTGATGAATGGGATTCGTCGTGGTGATGAATGGAATTCGTCGTGGTGATGAATGGAGTTCAGCATGGTGATGAATAGAGTTCGTCGTGGTGATGAATGCTACTCGTCCTGATGATGAATGGGGTTCGTCGTGGTGATGAATGGATCATCCTGAGGACGAAAGTTTTTGGAAACAGAAATTCGTCATGGTGACGAACAAATTCATCAAGAGGATTATTCCGTACGTTAGCTGACTTTTGACGAAAAAATAATCGTCGTCATGACGAAGCTTTTTCTTTCAGTGTGCTTACAACAAGGGCAAGTCTACAGATTCTGAGCTGCACGAATTTTTTGGCACTATAGAATCGGGAGGAGTACTGTTTCCACTAATTTGAAATTGAACGGTGCATGGAATTCTGTTATATTTAGAACGTTGTGGCTGCAAAGACATATGACATATGCGGACGACGTTCTCATAGACATTCTACAGGATATGATTCCAATGTGGAATCTGCTAAATGGAACTGAACTAATATTTTCTGAAAGTGCAACATTTCTTGGCGCTATCCTAGATCCTTCAGACTTAATGTGGCTGCAAAGACATATGACATATGTGGACGACGTTCTCATAGACATTCTACAGGATATGATTCCAATGTGGAATCTGCTAAATGGAACTGAACTAATATTTTCTGAAAGTGCAACATTTCTTGGCGCTATCCTAGATCCTGCAGACTTAATGTATTGCAAAGGGTTAGTAAGGCCAATGGCGGCTTACGTTTCATTACATTCCTTATCAGTATTTCGGCAAAATTATAACACGTCATTGTGATGGACGGCGACTGATGGGTGTTTTATCACCAGTCAACGGCTGAAAGTTTAAATTACTGCCTGCCTGAACAGCGGGGGAGCCCTAAGGACTTCAGCGATATAGTATCTAATACAAGTCCTACTCCATCTATTGTCGATTGATATTACGGCCTGGAATGTTAGAATCAGTGTGAAGATCAGGAAGTACGAACACGCAAGGAAATAACTTTGTAGTGCAATTAGAAGCGACCGAGGGAAACATGTACCAACGTATGTGTATCTGCGATAGGAATTTTAACACTAATATAACAATCCAGGGATGAGTGAGTTGGCGGAATACAAAGAATTATAAACTATCTCTACTTCTATACAGATGGTTGGAAGATTGATGGAAAGTTTAGCGTCGACTGTCGCAGATATCCTAACGATATGTACCTCTGGACATAGGGTTATCCCGGGGAACTGTAAAGTAGATGAACTTCCTACGTGAGGGACGAAATCTCAAATTCTTGAAAAATTTGCATATATTCGATCTCCACTGCCCATATGCAAGCTCTGGCTTAGGAAAGAGGCTGCCCTATAAAATATGGGCAGTGGTTGACATTTGTAGGGCAGCTAGACAGATCTGGCAACAATGCGTTCTGAGTTGGTCAAAATATCTTCTCGCACTAGCGGAGAAAAATTGTCCACACTTAGTTCTGATGATTGGCGAACACAGCAGGACTTTTGTAAAAGCTGTGAAAAAGAGGAAGAAGTGGAGAGCTTAGAGCCCCTGCTTTGTTAAATGAAATCTGTATATAACAGGTGGCGCAAAAGTAATCCTCCTATCAGAAAATGCTATAAATTTTGCGATTGGCCCCTAATGTCAGTTCTGTTTTGACATTTGTGTAGTAAAAACATGCGAAATACACGTTAATAAACAATGTTACGCTACACTGCTCCAGAACGCGGAATATTGCTGACTATTTATTTGACCAATAATCGGTCGGTGACTTTGGCACAACCCATTTCCATCTTAGCGGGTACGTAAATAAGCAAAATTTACGCTTCTGGGGCACTGAAAATCCGCGTGTAACCCACGAAGAGCCATTACACCCGCTCAAAGTCACTGTATGGTGTGCTGTTTTCGCTGGAGCAGTCATCGGACCTTTTTTCTTCGAAGACGTCGCGGGCCAAACGGTTACTGTGAATGGTGAGCGCTACAGAGCAATGATCAACGATTTCTTTTTGCCGCAACTTGATGAATTGGGATTGGAAAACATGTGGTTCCAACAGGACGGTGCAACGGCACACACTGCACGTGCCACAACCGATATGCTGAAGGATGCATTTCCCGGGCGCCTAATCTCCCGTTTTGGCGATTTGCACTGGCCAGCAAGATTGCCTGATTTGACCGCTCCAGACTTCTTTTTGTGGGGCTTTTTGAAGTCGCGGGTTTATGACAACAAGCCTCAGACTCTTGCAGCTCTTAAAGACAATATCCGTCAAGAATGTGAGGACCTATCGCCGGAAGTTTTGGCCAAAGTGATGGAAAATGTCATAAAAAAGGGGCTCAAATGACAATCAACTGTGGCGGCGGCCATTTACATGACATCATATTCTCGACTTGATGTAAAAAAAATTAAAACCAAATAAAAATAATCCACAAGAAGAATCAAAGTTTTTCATTTTTTTGTTAAATTACAGCCAAAAAACATCGAAAGGTTACTTATGCGCCATCTGTTATTTCGTCCATAACTTTTACAAATATAATGATATTTTTGGACAAAAATAAAATGTATAGGTTAATATTAACAATGTTGACCCAGAAACATTTTGAATCCACCGC
Source organism: Eudasyphora cyanicolor (assembly GCA_963930755.1). Lineage (NCBI taxonomy): Eukaryota > Metazoa > Arthropoda > Insecta > Diptera > Muscidae > Eudasyphora > Eudasyphora cyanicolor. The sequence goes on along the minus strand of OZ005737.1, from coordinate 261,127,385 downwards.
ACAGTGGGAGGAAAATGTTTTATATGATGAAAAGAAAAATCGATCGATATACGCAATAAAACAAAAATTATGGTCATTTGAATTTATATTTTCTAAAAACTATGTTTATACCCTACACCACACTGTGGTACAGGGTATTATAAGTTTGTTTCACGGCAGATGTTTGTAACACCTGAAAATAACACAGCTAGACCTTAAAGTATACCGATCGACTCAGAATCACTAGCTGAGTCGATTTAAGCATGTCCGTCCGTCCGTCCGTCCGTCCGTCCGTCCGTCTGTCCATGTAAAGTTGTTCGTCGACTACAGGTCGCAATTTCACTCCGATCGTTCGAAAATTTTGCAGTTTAGAGTATTTCGCAGCTGTTAAGATCGCTATTGAATTTGGTTGAAATCGGTTCAGATTTAGATATAGCTCCCATATATATCTTTCGTCCGATTTGGCCATTTAGTCCTATAGAAGCTGTATTTTACATCCAATCGTTTTGAAATTTAGAATGGTAGAGTTTCTTGATCCATGAACCAACACTACCGAATTTGAAGGAAATCGGTTAAGATTTTGCTATAGCTCCCATATATATGTTTCGTCCGATTTTGCTCTTTAGTCCTGTAGAAGCTGTATTTTACATCCAATCATTTTGAAATTTAGAATGGTAGAGTTTCTTGATCCATGAACCAAAACTACCGAATTTGAAGAAAATCGGTTAAGATTTAGCTATAGCTCCCATATATATGTTTCGTCCGATTTGGCCATTTAGTCCTATAAAAGCTGTATTTTACATCCAATCGTTTTGAAATTTAGAATGGTAGAGTTTCTTGATCCATGAACCAACATTGTTGATTATGAACCCATATATATGTTTCATCCGATTTGGCTCTTTAGATCCAATCGTTTTTATACCCTACACCACACTGTGGTACAAGGTATTATTTAAGTATAAAATGTCCCAAAAGTAAATTTATGTAAACAATTTATACATGAATTACACAATTTATATATCAGAGTTATTCAATATTTCGAGAGTGGTGTAGGGTATTATATAGTCGGCCCCGCCCGACTTTAGCCTTTCCTTACTGGGTTTTAATTTTGTTTTGGAAAAAAGTATTTATGTATAGATATATCTTATTTTTATACCCTACACCACACTGTGATAAAGGGTATTATAAGTTTGTTTCACGGCAGATGTTTGTATCACCTGAAAATAACACAGCTAGACCCACCTTAAAGTATACCGATCGACTCAGAATCACTAGCTGAGTCGATTTAACGATGTCCGTCCGTCCGTCTGTCCATGTAAAGTTGTTCGTCGACTACAGGTCGCAATTTCACTCTGATCGTTCGAAAATTTTGCAGTTTAGAGTATTTCGCAGCTGTTAAGATCGCTATTGAATTTGGTTGAAATCGGTTCAGATTTAGATATAGCTCCCATATATATCTTTCGTCCGATTTGGCCCTTTAGTCCTATAGAAGCTGTATTTTACATCCAATCATTTTGAAATTTAGAATGGTAGAGTTTCTTGATCCATGAACCAACACTACCGAATTTGAAGAAAATCGGTTAAGATTTAGCTATAGCTCCCATATATATGTTTCGTCCGATTTTGCCCTTTAGTCCTATAAAAGCTGTATTTTACATCCAATCGTTTTGAATTTGAATGGTAGAGTTTCTTAATCCATGAACCAACATTGCCGAATTTGAAGAAAATCGGTTAAGATTTAGCTATAGCTCCCATATATATGTTTCGTCCGATTTTGCTCTTTAGTCCTGAAGAAGCTGTATTTTACATCCAATAATTTTGAAATTTAGAATGGTAGAGTTTCTTGATCCATGAACCAACACTACCGAATTTGAAGAAAATCGGTTAAGATTTAGCTATAGCTCCCATATATATCTTTCGTCCGATTTGGCCCTTTAGTTCTATAGAAGCTGTATTTTACATCCAATCGTTTTGAAATTTAGAATAAACAATTTAAACATTAACTACAAAATTTATATTTCAGAGTTATTCAATATTACGAGAGTGGTGTAGGGTATTATATAGTCGGCCCCGCCCGACTTTAGCCTTTCGTTACTGGTTTAGTCATAGAATAAGTCATTTAAAAAAGTATACAATTAGAAAAAAGATTATTAAAATATAATAATTTTGAAATATTTTTATAGAATCATAAAGTTTTCGCCAGCCTTTAAAAACATTTTATTTTTAATTTTTTCCGATTATTTCCTACGAATTCGTATATATTAGAGCCGGGTATATGCCGTATATATCGATTCCTTTCGCATTCTATATCTAGACCTCAAAATTGGCTATGAAAACCAGTTGCCACTGAGATAATAGTTATGGTCATTGGAAGTTATAGTCTCTAGAAGTTATTGCCAATTTAGAAAAGATAACGTAATAAAAAATCGTGCATATTCGGATGCGTTATTTACAAAATTCTAGGACCGGTTCGAGGAAAAAAAAATGAAAAATTATATTTTCAATTGCACTCCTATGAGCTAAATCTAGAGGTAGGCCTCGGTTAGTAGAATGCACACAAAAACGATGTTTGGAATTGGACGAAAAAGATGAAAGTTACACTAGTCTCAACATTTAGTTCACTCGAGTTGGCCAACTTTGAGGCCTGTAGCTCCGCACCTGCATACCTTTGTGGCCCCAAACTTAGAAAATATGCTCTCTAATACCTCTTCTATAAGCATGCCAAGTTTTGTCGCTGATGGTTGTCTGTTTAAGAAACGGCCGATCGTTTGGTAATTATCTTCAATCCAAATGCAACAATTTAAATTATTTACGTACCCAGTCAACCAAAAATTAGCTTCATCGCTGAATCTTGATGTTTGACGAACTGAACAAATATTTTGATAGAAAATTTCAACAATTTGCATGCGTTGCTCATGTGTATGAAAAGAAAAACCAAACTAATTAAAGCCAGTAAGAAAGGCTAAAGTCGGGCGTTGCTGACTATAATATACCCTACACCACTCCAGTAATATTGGATTACAATGAAATATCAATTTTATACTCAAATTTGTTTACACAATTTAGCCAAATCGGATGAAACATATATATGGAAGCTATAACTAAATCTGAACCGATTTTTTTTTCAAATTCGGCAATGTTGGTCCATGTATCAAAAAACTCTACCATGCTAAGTTTCAAAATGACGATAGTGCTAATGGGCCAAATCGGACGAAACATTAAATGGGAGCTATATCTAAATCTAAATCGATCTACTTCAATTTCAAAACAATTAGTTGTAACAAATAGGTCTAAAGGCCCAAATCAGACGAAACGTATATATGAGAGCTACAACTAAATCTAAACCGATTTTCTTAAAATTCAGCCATGTTGGTCCATAGATCAATAATCACTACCATGTTAAATTTAAAAACAATTGGATGTAAAATATAGCTTCTATAGGGCCATAGGTCCCAATCGGACGAAACATATATATGAGAGCTATATCTAAGTCTGAACCGATTTTCTTCAACATGGTTTCTACCATGTTGTTCATAGATCAATAAACTCTAACATGCTAAATTTCAGAACAATTGTATGTAAAATACAGCTTCTGTAGTTAAATCTGAACCGATTTTCTTCAAATATAACAGATTTCCTTCTAGGTAGGAAAGACTCCTAACTTCAAAATGTCAGCAGGATCGGAGTGAAATTGCGAACTGTACTCAACGAACAACATAAGATGGACAGACGAACGGACGAATGGACATACATACATCGATAATTCGACTAGGCTAGTGATTCTGAATCGATCGGTATTCTTTAAGGTGGGTCTAGCTGTGGTATTTCTCGGTGTTACAAACATCTGCCATGAAACAAACTTATAATACCCTGTACCACAGCTTGGTGTAGACTATAATAAAATGTTCGTCTTTTAAACCGGTTGCCAAATAGAGCAGTCTTACCAACTCAACGTTGTGAACCTGTAAAAAACATCCTTTACGATTATTTTTATAATTTCTTGGTCTATGGTGATGAGAAAAAAACTCAGACATGTCCCACAAAAATAAGCGGGTATTAAGTGAGCTGTACGTGAGCATCTTCGCCTTACCAAGCTGCTGAAATGTTGCATTATTTCTTGCTGTGACATGAACCATCTAATTAGAAAATATTCACGTTCTGTACAATTTCCTTAAGAGCTCTCCTGTCCTGAGCACTTCATATATATTTTGTTATCAAGGTTATATATGAATGTACATGTTTTTCTTTCTTGAAAATGTCCTGATATCGATTTTCAATTTGTAAATTTTTTTTTGTCAGTTGGAAGAAATTTCTTATTTATTTTTATACTTGCAATTTTTTCGGGAGGAGCAAGATAAAACTTTTCGATTTACTTATTTCCCTTATCGTTTTTCCCCACCAAACTTCTCCATATACAGATCCTGATGTGGTGGCATGTGCGTTTGCTTAACAACATATTTCAGAGTGGGTGTTTCATTTCTTTGATTTCCATATTAAACGCGCGAATGCCTTATATTGAATTCCTGTCAAAATAACTTTATTTGCTTCGGAAACAAAGGGAAAATTCCATTTGAGGTGACAAACAAAACTGTGGTTTATTTTTATTTTGTGGAATTTTTTTGCCGTCTTCTTTGTCACAGCTAAACGGGGGCTTTTCGCAGAATAATCTGACAATATTGACATGTGTTCATGATTGTTGGGTTTTTTTCGGAGAATAATACAATTTGTAATATTGTGGCTTACAGATGTAGTAATTATGGATAGGGATTTGATCGACATTGAAATTCAACAGATAATGTATGTATATGGAACATGTATAATTAAAATGCATAATAATAATAATGAAAAATTTTATAAATATAATGCATATTGGAAGAGTAAATTATTGCAGTAAGTTGGGAAACCCGAAGGAAGTTTAGTCTCGTTCAGATAAATATTTATAAAATGAAATTTGGTAGATTGTGTGGAAAATTCTAGAAGTTTGAGAATTTAAAATAATTGCTGCAAAAGTTATGGGGAACTGTTTCTTGTAGGAAATTGTTAATAACATTTTGTGGGAGGTATCAGAAGGGGTTTAGGTAATTAACAATTTGCAATTACAAGAGGCTCCTCGAAAGCATTGCATTGTACTGAATTTGAAATATAATAAATATATTTTTGACTGAACTGAAAAAGCATTGCACTGTAGCAAATTAAAGTTAAAGATATGAGCTGTTAATTTTTGGTACAAAATGCGAAGGCCGAAAGTGGCTTGACAATTTGTAGATAACAATTTTCCCAAAATAATAGCGACGAAGAAACAGAAGTTTCGGGTATGTTTTTTGTAAATTTTATGGATTCAATATTTCACTAAACTGTTACCAATTGTGAGGGAAGAAAAGAAAGAAAGAAAGAAGAAACGTACACTGTGATTGGATATGATATTACCAATATTATAATATATTACAAAATTTAATTATTATGATTAAGATGTGTGTTACAGAAGTGATGGGGAAATTTTCTAGAATGAATCTGTCAATTTGCGTGGTGGTTCCAGAAGGGGCATGATAAATCCGTCCATTTTGCTCTGGGCGTTTCACCGTACAGAATTATAAGTATATACGTACACTGATATTAAATTTATGAGCTATTAAATTTTGATATGATGTTGCCATTTAGTGTGGAAGGTACCAAAAGGGGTGTGGAAATGATACCCATTTTTCAGTGGACTGCAGGTACTGTAAAATCACATTGCATTTCACACGTATTTATATGCATTGGTATTAAAGTTATAAGAAGTCAACTTTTTGTACAACAAAGGGGTCATTGTGTGGGAGAAACCAAAAGGTACTATGTATGGAATGAATGAATTAAAGTTTTTTACACAATTAAAATTGGTAAGGCAACATTTTTTAAATTTTATAAAATTTCCAAAAAATGGTGAATACAATTTCAGCGATTTATCATTTACGTAGATAATTAAAGTCGCATAAAGATCTTAAATCCAAGGTCGTAAACCATTAAGCCGATGTCTATGACCCCTACTCGGGTCAATGTCATTTAATCCTAGGTCAATGACCTTAAATCCGGGGCCATTGACATTTAATGCGGGGTCAATGGACTTTAATCCGGGTCATTGACCTTTAGTGCGAGAGTCAATGACATTCATCCTGGGCCAATGGCCTTTAATCCGAGTTCAATGACCTTTAATAGGGATCATTGACCTTTAATTCGAGGTCATTGGCCCTTAATCCGGGGTTAATGATCTTTGATCCGCTGTCGATGATCTGTAATCCTTGATCAATTACCTTTAATCTGGGATCAGTGACCTTTAATCTGTGTCATTGGGCTTTAATCCGGGGTCAGTTGCCTTTAATTCGAAGTCAATGACCTATAATCGGGGCGATTGACATTTAATCCGAGGTCAATGACCTTTATATGGGTAAGTGACCTTTAATTCGAGGTCACTAACTTTATTCGGGGTCATTGACCATTAATCGGGTTATTGAACTATAATAGGAGTCATGCACCTTCAATAGGGGTCATTGATCTTTAATCGGTGTCATCGACCTTTAATCTGGGATCACTGGGTCTTTTACCTTTCATCGGGGTCATTGACCTTTAATCGGGGTCTTTGGCCTTAGGGATCAATTACCATTATTCCGAGGTCATTGGCCTTTAATCCGGGTCAAGTATCTTTTATCCGGGGTCAATGACCTTTACATAATGGTAACTGACCTTTAATCGTGGGTCAATGACCTTTAATCCGTTGTCAATTTTCTTTAATCCGGGTCAATGGCCTTTAATCGGGGTCATTGACTTATAATTCGGATAATTGGCCTTTTATCCGGGGTCAATGACCCTTAATCGCGGTAAATGACTTTAAATCCGTGGTCATTAACCTTTCATCGGGGTCATTGACCTTTCATCGGGTTCTTTGACTTTTAATCTGGGGTCATTGACCTTTAATCTGGGGCCATTGACCTTTAATCTGGGGTCATTGAATTTTAATCGGGTTCATTCTGACCTTTAATCTGGGGTCATTGAATTTTAATCGGGTTCATTCTCCTTTAATCTGCGTCATTGACCTCTAATCGGTGTCATTGACCTTAAATCTGGGATCACTGACCATTAATCCCAGATCAATCACCTTTAATCTGGGTAGTGGTCCCAAGGTAGCTCTTACCATGTTTTGTGAGGGTAGCTCTTACCACTTTTACAGGTACAGTGGGGCAAAACGGGCCCAACTTGGCAAATAGGAACAGAAGTTTTGTAACTACCGGGGATAATGACCTTTAATCCGGGGTCAATGATCTTTAGTCCTGGGTTAATGATTTTTAATCCGTGGTCAGTGACCTTTGATCGGGGTCACTGACCTATATTCTGGGTCCTTGACCTTTAATCCGGGATCCATGGCTCTTAATTGAGGTCAATGGCCTTTAATCCGAAGTCATTAACCTTTCATCGGGGTCTTTGACCTTATGGATTAATTACCATTATTCCAAGGTCATTGACCTTTAATGGCCTTGGATCCAGTGTCAATGATCTTTACTCCTGGGTCAGTGACCTTCAATCTGGGGTCATTGGCTTTTAACCCGGGGTCAAGTACCTTTTATCCGGGGTCAATGACTTTTAATATGGGTAGCTAACCTATAATCCTGGGTCAATGACCTTTAATCCATTGTCAATGTCCTTAAATTCGGGCCTTTAATCGGGGTCATTAACCTATAATCCGGATCATTGGCCTTTAATCCGGGTAATTGACCCTTAATCCGTGGTCATTAACCTTTCATCGGGGTCATTGACCTTTAATCGGTGTCATTGACCCTTAACCGGGGTCATTCACCTTTAATCGGGGTCATTGACCTTGAATAGGTGGCACTGACCTTTAATCTGGGATCACTGACCTTTAATCATGGCCATTGACCAATAAACCAGGATCAATCACCTTTAATCTGGGGCCATTGACCTTTCATCCGGGGTCAATGACAGGCAAAACAGGTCACCTTGGCGTAGAGGAAGAAAAATTTTGTAACTGTCGTTAAAACAAGTAAGAAAGATTCAGTCGGGTAAACCGATTAAAGTATACCCTCACTTTGTGAGTAATGTAACATATATCACTTTCACCCATTAATCTGTCAATTTGTGTGGGAGGTACCAGAAGAGGTTTAACAAATACACCTATTTTTCTTTAAATGCATTGCACTGTGCCAAACTATAAGCGTTTATGTGCACTGGTATATTAACGTTACGAGGTATTCAGTTTTGGTATGATTTGGCCATTTTGTGTGGGAGGTACAAAAAGGTGCGTGATGATAACCGCCACTTTTCACAGGACTGTAGGCACTATAACAACATTACACTGTACACAATTTAAAGTATTGGTATGCACTGGCAGTAAAGTTATAAGCCGTTAACTTTTGGTATAAAACGTTCCATTTGTGTGAGAGGTACCAAAAGGTGCTGTGCAATAATGCCCATTTTTTACCGGACCATAGGCGCTACAAAAACATTATACTGTGCAAAATTTAAGTCTTTTTATGCACTTGTATTAAAGATATAAGCAGTTAAATTTTGATGCAAAATGGTTAATTTGTGTGGGAGGTACCAAAAGGGGAGTGCCAACTTTGCCTATTTTTCTCGAGGTGATAGCGACTAATGAAATAATACAATGTGTGAAATTTCAGAAGATTCTAATAAGTAGTATAGAAGTTATTAAAGAATCAATTTGTCACTAAATGTTAACGCTTTCTGTTGGAGGTACCAGAAGAAGTGGACCAATATGGCCCATCTTCGAACTTAGCCGGAGATAGAAAAAATATTACCGTATACCAAATTTGAAGTCAATCGGTTACTCCTTTCGAGAGTTATCGTGCGCACCAGCCAGCAGACAGACAGACAGACAGACAGACGGACGGATATATTTCATTCGCCTTAAAATGACCCAAAACAAATATCCGCCGAACATACTTAGGGTTTCCGATCACTCCTTCGATGTGTTACACTTTTGGCTCGTAGCAAATGATATATACCCTTGTATCACTAATATGAGGGTATAAAAATGAGAAAAAATTAGTTTTTTTAAAAAAGGTCGTTTTTTTGCTGATTCTGATTCTTTTATAACTTCTATGCTACTTATCGTGATAATCGCTATCAGCTTGAGAAAAATGGGTGAATGTTGCGAAGTTTCAGGAGGTAGACAGTTCTTACTATAAACTATTGAAAATCGCTGTTGATGTTAGGAACTAAAGAGACATTTTCCCAAATTTGTTGTGTTTACTTTGTTAGGTTGGCTAATTTTAGGATCGCCCTCGTAGTAAATCTCAATCTGCGCAAAAAAATGTTCATGTTTCGGACACAAAAAACTGTTTGGTTGCATAGGGTTATAGATCCTACATGGATTACAGAATTTGAAAATATTAATGTCATACTGATTTGCGTGGTATATGGACCGAAAAAAGGAAATGCTATTTGAAATCCGATCCTGCAGCTGTGCCCCGAGTATGTATTGCCCCTTAAGTGAAGTTGTATTCAAATATTGAAGGTCTAAATTCTCAAAATAAAATTAATGTTCACCATCAAATTTCTACACTTCTGAAGAGACTCCCTTTATTTCAATACTGTTATGCTACTTTTTCTTTGCCGTTGTCAATCATATTACAGCATGACTCGACATGTCTTCAGTCCTTTAGTTTCCCCCCGCCAAACAGCCGTTGCCATCTAAAATGCTGTCAGTTACATATGGCAAATTATCGCAATTGCCTTTGTGAAATTTTATTAAGAATTTTGTCATATTTCACTTTTATTACAGGCGTCACGTAATGTTCTCTTTAATATTTCCTGTTTTTTCCCCTCTTCCTTTTCCAGGACAAGTTGTTGTTCTCCTTGATACTGAACATAAATCTCATGAAGGCCGAGGGAAGAATCGACAATGCGGAATGGATGTTTCTCCTCACCGGAGGCATTGGTTTGGACAATCCTCATAAAAATCCTGCCAAATGGTTGGGCGTACAGAGTTGGAATGAATTGTGTCGACTCTCGGAACTTAGTAACTTTAAAGGATTGCGTGAACATATTTCGGATAATTTAGAGGAGTGGAGGAAATTTTTTGAATCCACAACGCCTCATAGTTATCAGGAAGTGCCTGCGCCTTGGCATAAGAAATCAATGTTGCAAAAATTATTGCTGCTAAGAGTTTTTAGGCCGGACAAATTGGTGCCAGCTGTCTTGGGGTTTGTGGCTTTGGAGTTGGGTGACAAATTCGTGGATCCACCTCAATTCGATTTGTCAGCCTCGTTTGGAGACTCTCACTGTTGTATACCTTTGATTTTCATTTTAACGCCAGGATCAGATCCCACCGCGACGCTTTTGAAATTTGCCGATGAACAGGGATTTGGCACTAACCGCTTATTCTCCCTGTCCTTGGGGCAGGGTCAAGGACCCATAGCTGTTAAAATGATAGAAGAGGGCGTGAAACTTGGCAATTGGGTTGTGCTGCAGAATTGTCATTTGGCCAAAAGTTTTATGCCCACTTTGGAGAAAATCTGCGAAGGCATGGTGCCAGATTCCACACATCCAGATTTTCGGCTATGGCTAACTTCTTATCCGGCAGATCATTTCCCTGTGGTGGTCCTGCAGAATGGCATCAAAATGACCAATGAACCACCCAAAGGCCTAAGATCGAACATTACAAGATCCCTGCTCTCCGATCCAATTTCCGATCCCGAGTGGTATGAGTCTTGCAAGCAGAATCAAACCTTCAAACAGCTAATCTACTCGCTGACCTTCTTCCATGCTGTCATCCAAGAGAGAAGATACTTCGGTCCCATTGGCTGGAATATACCCTATGAGTTCAATGAAACTGACTTGCGGATAAGTCTAATGCAGTTGAAAATGTTCCTCGATCAATACGAGGGAGTTAACTATGATGCCTTGCGGTATTTAACGGGTGAATGTAACTACGGCGGTCGTGTCACCGATGATTGGGATAGAAGGACTTTGAAAACTCTGCTAAATCGTTACTATTGTCCCGAGGTTTTGGATATAGAGACTCCGTTCTATTTTGACGACAAGCAGATCTATTACATCCCAGTTTATAAGGAGGTGGAGAATTATTTGAATTATACCAAAGAATTGCCGCAACAGACGGTGCCGGCAATTTTTGGTTTTCATGCCAATGCGGATATTATGAAGGATCAGCAGGAAACGGATATGCTGCTGAGTCACATATTGTTGACACAGGTAAGATGGAAATTTATTTTTTTAATTTTTAATAGTTTTATTTATTTCAATCCCACACAACTCAAATCAACAATTTACACAAAAAGAAATCCAGGAAAATTTGTTCTTTTTATGCTACAAAATAGTTGTTAAGTATATTCCATGATCTATTTTTGTACAATGGGAACATATTTAATCTTTTTTCCCTATTGCTTTATATTCAATACTTTCTGCTCCACTATACCATATTTAATTAATATTGTCGCTATAGGTATATATTTCGAAATAAACACTTCTTATTTATGGATTGTTTATGTTCTAATAGTTCACTCCCCAAAGAAATGAAAGCCTAGGGTTGCATGGCGTCTTCTAGAGAAAGCGGGGCACATATATGGTACCCTATGTATCCCATTTTGTCCTAAAAGTACGAATTTCTGATAATAGCCTCCTATACCGATTCTGTGTCCAATGGACACTCGATCCGAATTTCGTGACTCTAACTCTAGCCGTTTGAATTTGACGGTATATATTTATGGTAAAGTTTTTTTTTTTAAATTAGTTACTAGGATATTCTCCTGGGTTTAGACCATATTTGCCTCTATTATGTATTATAGAATGCAAAGTTTTTAAACGGTGAAGAAATTAGACTCTATTTTTCCTTTTTCTGCTCTAAAATGTTGGTGTATGTTATCATAGGGTAGGCTCCGTCCCGCTTTAGCTTTTCTTTACTTGTTTAGTTGCGTGGAACTGTCTTTTACTGTTTGTAAATTTAAGCTTGAAATTAGTTTTTAAATTTGTTTAATTCTCATGTTTATTCTCCATAATGCATTCAAGGATCGAGTGGTAAGTATTACAAAATATTATTTATATTTTTTTAATCTAAAGCTAATATTTCCTTTCAAAACATCACCAGGATTTATATGAAAAAAGGGTAAGCTTCAGATTATTCTAAATGCTTCAGTAATATAAAATTGTTTAATGTTTAAAATATTGTTCACTTTGCTTTCTTCACAAACAACCCACACCTCCACTCACAAAACAGCTCCTCACAAAATCCCAACCATATTACATTGAAACTCTGTCGAAACGTTTCCCCGAAAACCTTCTCCTTCCCAATTGTCCCACCTGTCCTGAATTTGTTTCCCTCTACTATTCGCGAAAGGATACGGCAGCTACAAACGATGGAGACGATGAGGGCGGCGAGGGTGATCGCCAGACCCCCGAAGAAGTTGTCATCAACGTGGCAACGGATATTTTGCAACGTTTACCCAAAGATTTCGATCGGGAAGCGACATTGGCACGTTATCCCACAAGTTATCATCAGAGCATGAATACGGTGTTGGTGCAGGAAATGGTGCGATTCAATGTTCTGCTGAATACAATACGCTCCAGTTTGGTGACTCTGCGCAAGGCCATTAAAGGTAAGTGCAAGAAAGTCGTCTTTAAAAGTGTATAAGTAGAGAAAAAATGGGATTAGTTGAATTGGAGATTCTGAAATTTCACTCTGTGTATGTGCCATTGCAATTCTGGAGCTGTTTGGGATTTTAGATAAGGGGTTAAGACATTTCAGCACAATTGTAATTTGTGCGGGTTGCAATGAGCGGCACTGAAAATAAAAATAAAAAAAGTTTTCTTAAGGAAGAATAATTTTCTCTAGCATTAAGTTTCTTCTTTGGATAAAATACATCTTTATAATTAACATCTATACAGCCCTCCTAAGAAAGAAAGTCGTATCTCCATTTCAGTTTTGAGATATTTTATAACATTCGTGCCTTTAATTTTATATTTAGGTTAGGGGCCTAAATTGGTCTATGTGAGGTGGAAAAACCGGCTGCCACCCCACCATAAACCTAAACCTAAAGGCGCGAAACTTATAAAACGTAAAAGCAAAATTTCTCAAAACGACTTTTTTTCTTAGGACGGCAGTATATATCTTGTATGTATTTGTTAGACATTGAAAATCTCGAAACGAAACCGAATTATTTGTCTAGCTGGGAGTAATGTTCACATTCGTCGGGAAATTGGATCGGTACAAAATCATACTCGTGATAGGTCCCATAATGATAGAGACTGGTCCTCGTATAAACGCTTTTATATTAAAGTTATAAGTCACATTCACTCGGCGTTGTCATTGGAAGTGGTGAATTGACACTTTGTGAAATATCCAAGTACTGATATTTAATAATAGGTGCGGAATCTATTACTACAATACAGTTACTACATTCAAGGGGAGGAATCCCGGTACATGTTGACCCTTTGAAATTCGAAAATTATATTCATCAAATCATAAGACTATGAAGACTTCGTCGAGCAATATATTTTAAAGCCAATCTATTGACACAAATCAAGCCGTTGGAGATCAAATATGTGTACCAGCCATGAAATCGGTATATTTAGGTTAAAGTTGCGCCACCCCTACGGAAAATGGATCGGTACAAAACTACGCATATGATAGGCCCACTAAGAATTGTGTTGGGTTCACAGATTGTCTTTTTTAAGTGAAAACAGCCGGTAACTTTAGCATGGTTTTGTTATAGGAGGTGATGAATCGCAACCTTGTGACATATTCAAGTAGTTTTTTAAAAAATACCTATAGTACCTGAAACTTCAATGGCATAGTTTATACCTTTTTTACTATTTAATGGCTGAACTTCGAAATCCCGACCCAACTGGTAAACTATTGAGAAAATATCCCAACTAGACATCTACTGAGGAATAGATAACCAAACATTTCGTATACAACGGAGTGATAACCTAATTGAATTTTATAAAGTAACTAGCTGGACCCGGTCCACTTCGTTGCCCCAGATTTCAGATTTCTGATCCCGTCCATTTTTGGACTAATAACGTAGACTGCCGCAAAATACATATACAAAAAACTCAGCAATCTCTCTAACAAATTTATCAAGATATATCAATTTCAAAACATGGCTCATGTGGTCCAATCCCTCCAAATTTTTTACCATCACGTAGCCTGTCACCAGATAAATATACACAAAATTACAGCAATCTCGCTTATAAATTGTGCAAGATATCTCAATTTGGACAGGGCCACGCCCATTGGTCCGATCCCGCCCATTTTTCTACCAATCACGTAGACTGTCACCAGATACATATATATACGCAAAATGTCAGCACTCTTGCTAACAAATTGTGTAATATATCTCAATTTCAAAATTTGGCCTATATGGGCGGGACCACGCCCATTGATCCGATCCCACCCATTTTTGGACCAATCACGTAGACTGTCACCAGATACTTATACACAAAATTACAGCACTATCGCTAAAAAAAGATATCTCAATTCCAACATTAGCCTTATTTGGGCGGGGCCACGCCCATTTGTCCGATCCAGCCCATTTTGGACCAGTCACGTAGACTGCCACCAGATATATATACACAAAATTGCAGCAGTCTCGCTAAAAAATTGCTCAAGATATCCTAATTCCAAAATTAGCCTTATATGGGCGGGGCCACGCCCATTTGTCCGATCCCGCCCATTTTTGGACCAGTGACGTAGACTGCCACCAGATATATACACACAAAATTGCAGCACTCTCGCTAAAAAATTGCTCAAGATATCTCAATTCCAAAATTTGCCTTATATGGGCGGGGCCACGCCCATTTTTGGACCAATCACGTAGAATTCCACCAGATACATATACACAAAATTACAGCACTCTCGCTAATAAATTGTGCAAGATATCTCAATTTTAAAATTTTGCTTATATGGGCGGGGCCACACCCACTGGACCGATCCCGCCCATTTTTTGGACCAATTACGCAGTCTTGTACCAGATACATATACGCAATATTTCAGCGCTCTCTTTTACAAATTGTGTAAGATATCTCGATTTCAATATTTGGCTTATATAGACGGGGCCACGCCCATTGCTCCGATCGCGCCCTTTTTTAGACAAAACACGTGGACTGCTACCAGATACATGTAAACAAAATTAAACCCTCTTGCTAAAAAATTGTGCAAGATATCTCAATTTAAAATTTTGTCTTACATGGGCGGGGCCACGCCCATTGGTCCGATTCCGCCCACTTTTGGTCCAGTCCCGTAGACTGCCACCAGATACATATGCACAAAATTACAGTACTCTCGCTAACAAATTGTGTAAGATATCGCAATTTAAAAATTTGTCTTATGTGGGCGTGGCCACGCCCGTTGGTCCAATTCCGCCCACTTTTGGACCAATCCCGTAGACTGCCACCAGATACATATGCACCAAATTACAGCACTCTCGCTAACAAATTGTGGAAGATATCTCCATTTCAAAATTCGGGCGAGGCCACGCCCTTTGGTCCGATCCCGCCCACTTTTGGACCAATCACGTAGACTACCACCAGATACGTATGCACCAAATTACAGCACTCTCGCTAACAAATTGTGTAAGATATCGCAATTTAAAAATTTGTCTTATGTGGGCGTGGCCACGCCCATTGGTCCAATTCCGCCCACTTTTGGACCAATCCCGTAGACTACCACCAGATACATATGCACCAAAGTACAACAATCTCGCTAACAAATTGTGTAAGATATCTCAATTCCAAAATTTGGCTTATATGGGCGGGGCCACGCCCCTTGGTCCGATCACGCCCATTTTTGGACCAATCACGTAGACCACCACCAGATACATATGAACAAAATTACAGCACTCTCGCTAACAAATTGTGCAAGATATCTCAATTTTAAAATTTGCTTTATGTGGGCGGGGCCACGCCCACTTGATATATCGAAAATTCAAGTACCCTATTTTCACCACGCGCCACATATGTACATTCTGTGAAAATTTCAAGAAGATCGGTCCATCCGTTTAGACGTCTATTCGGTACAAACAAACCAACAAACCAACAAACAAACAAACCAACAAACAAACAAACAAACAAACACACATTCTTCTTTATATATATAGATAGATAGATAACCCAACTGGTCGTCTAGTAAGGAGAAGATAACCCACCTTGTCATCTAATAAGGAATATATAAACCAACTGGTCATCTGCAGAGTAGTTGATGACCCAACTAAAATTTTATTAAGTCATAGATAACGCAACTGGTCGTGTACAAAGGAATATGTAATTCAACTGGTTATAACCCACCTTGTCATCTAATAAGGAATATATAAACCAACTGGTCATCTGTAGAGTAGTAGATGACCCAACACAAGTGGTCGTGTACAAAGGAATATGTAATTCAACTGGTTATCTTCTAAGGAGGAGATAATTCAACTGATATATTATTAAGTAATGGATAGTCCAACTGGCCGTCTCCTATAGATAAGATAACCCAACTGACCGCCTACTCCTAATGACAAGATAACCCAACTGACGGCCAATTAAGGTGTAAATAACCTAGCTGGTCATCTACTAAGGATAACCCAACGGGTCGTCTACTAAGGAATATAAATATTACCTTATTACCGTCCTGAAACGGGAGTTACAGTTACTTATTTTGATAACTTCAATAGCTAATTGCTAAATTTTCTCTTTGTGATCTAGTTTTGTGGAATTATACACGATTTCTGGACAGGATATTTCATAGTAGAATCATTAGAAAACGTCATTACTTCACTAAAGTCAGCATTATCCATTTCCCTCTGTGTCCTATCTTTTTTAAATTTCAGTAGACTCGTATACTTCAGGTCCTCAGGTCTTGCAGGTCTTGCCATTTGAAGGTAAGATGGGAAGATGACCTTTCCATAGTTTAATCCTCTGAAGAAAATTGCAGAATTCATTGACCACACTATGTCCCAGCAACTCTTTTACTAGAAGGATAACACACGTACTCCAGACAAAGATACATTGAAAGGCCAAATTCGGGTGGTAATAGATCTGTAGTTGTTGTTGTTTGTAGCAGCTTGGAGACGCTGAGTTGATAATCCTTAAGTCTATTTCTATTACAGACTTCGTTCCGGTATATATCCGATTATCGCGGGAACCTTATGTTGTTTTCATCCACTCAATGTTGTCCGGTTGTAAATTAACATTCGTCTGTTAATATCAGGGAATGGATGTTATTTGAGTGTTGCCGTTTCTATTCTCCACTAGAAGCGCTGCATTTCTGTTAATAGTTGTCATGGTGTTATGTCTATTTTTAGCTTCCGTGGTGATCAGATGTTGTTGTAGTGGTAGTGCGCCCGGTGAGTTATTTTTAGAAGCAGAAACTCGTATTATGATGCAAACATGAAATGTTGATGTTAAATTTATCCGGTGCCATGGCTGGGAGTTGAACCCAGCACCTTCGAGATCCAAGTCTAATGCACTAACCACTAAGCTACCGAAGGCCGGTGGGTTTCTATGCCCATGATTCTAAACTTAATGACAGTGTTTACCAGGTTGAAATGTTAGCTCTTGGGAAGTAGCAGAATATCCGACATTTACATTTTGACTACGGTTCTGGCTAAGGTTGGACATATGCAAATTCTTCGATAACCAGGTAATCACTGAATTTCTAGGTTCTGTATTCCAGATCTCAAGAACAGTCCTAAATAGCCGCAAATCTCTCAACAAGATGGCTGGGCAGTTCAAAATCCACAAGGTATGGCTGTAGGGACAGAGGGACATTCCAGGGAACTGTAGTTCAGAAGAAGTTGTTAGACTAGGAGCTAATTCCAGTGATTCAGGAATCTGTGGCTATACCTAGATCGATTTATACAATTATTCTGCAGGGAAATGTACATGAGGCGAATAACAGTAGATGTACTACAGTATGGAATTGCGTGCACTTCAGAAATATGTGGAACCGAATAAATTTAAAATGGTCCCACGATCCGCTAACGTTATCAAGACGGTCTGATAGAAAGTTCTGCATTGAGATTGAAGGATGATTGAATACATTTGCAGAAGCTGTGAAAATGAAGAGAAGAATGTGTCAAAAAACATCTACGAATTTTCGAAAGCTAAGAAACTTTAGAGAGCTAGCAAATTTACTTGATGTCACCATCGGCCATCATATGACATTTTTAAAGTAATCAAAGTGGTTCATCGGGAGGGACAGCATATACAAAAGTCATTATATAATATATTGAACTGTTCAGCCATCTTGTTAAGAGATCTGCGACAGTAGGGGCAGTTTTTGAATTCGGTAATATCATGGTATAATCATAAGGTAGTCTACAGCAATCAGCTGTTTACAATTTTTTCTCGAGGGTGTTTTTGGTTGTCAAGTGAGAGTCAAATTCATCATTGACATTTGCTATGTTTACGTTTGGTTTGTTCAAAATTAAAAATATCGTTATCAAAAAAATCAGTTTTGTCATTTCACAACTTTCGACGTGGATTATCACGACAAGAGTGCGTCGATAAACTTAAATCTTTGTATGGCAATGTAGCACCATCCTATAGCACTGTGAAAAATTTGTTTAATGAATTCAATCGTGGCCGACGCTCGCTCAAAGACGAAGGTCGTCCAAAAACGGCCGTTGTGCCAGAGAACATTGATGCCGTGCGTGAACTGATAATGCAAGATCGTCATGTGACATACCGTGAGATAGAGCCATCCTTGGGCATTTCTTCCACCAGCATACATTCGATATTGCATGAACACCTGGCCGTAAAAAGGTTTGTTCTCGTTGGATGCCGCACAATTTGACAATCGCTCAGAAAAGGCTCGTGTCGATTGGTGCAAAGAAATTTTGAAAAAATACGATCGCGGTGCTTCAACAGACTTTTATAAGCACCATGCACCATGACAATGCGAG
The DNA here is from genome assembly GCA_963930755.1 of Eudasyphora cyanicolor. Lineage (NCBI taxonomy): Eukaryota > Metazoa > Arthropoda > Insecta > Diptera > Muscidae > Eudasyphora > Eudasyphora cyanicolor. The sequence continues at coordinate 261,108,498 of OZ005737.1, read as the reverse complement.
CTCTCACACATCGGCTCAAACCAGCGCCTTTTTGACCGGCCAAAACGTCGAATTGATGGGTCATCCGCCGTACAGCCCTGATTTGACACCCAATGACTTCTTATTCACTCACATCAAGAAAAAACTACTTGGTCAACGTTTTTCGACGCCTGAAGCAGCTGTTGAAGCGTTCAAAAACCATGTTTTGGAGATGTCTCAATCGGAGTGGAAAAAGTGCTTCGACAATTGGTTTGAGCGCATGCTGAAGTGTACAAATCATGCTGGAGACTACTTTGAAAAACAATAAAACCATTTTTGATGATAAATATTCGCATTTTCATTATTAGGCCAGAAATATATACAGCAGCCCTCGTATAGTCGACCACTGTGGTCTTCCTCTATACTATAGTCGACCACTGTGGTCTTCCTCTATACTATTGTCGACCACTGTGGTCTTCCTCTATACTATAGTCGACCACTGTGGTCTTCCTCTATACTATAGTCGACCACTGTGGTCTTCCTCTATACTATAGTCGACCACTGTGGTCTTCCTCTATACTATAGTCGACCACTGTGGTCTTCCTCTATACTATAGTCGACCACTGTGGTCTTCCTCTATACTATAGTCGACCACTGTGGTCTTCCTCTATACTATAGTCGACCACTGTGGTCTTCCTCTATACTATAGTCGACCACTGTGGTCTTCCTCTATACTATAGTCGACCACTGTGGTCTTCCTCTATACTATAGTCGACCACTGTGGTCTTCCTCTATACTATAGTCGACCACTGTGGTCTTCCTCTATACTATAGTCGACCACTGTGGTCTTCCTCTATACTATAGTCGACCACTGTGGTCTTCCTCTATACTATAGTCGACCACTGTGGTCTTCCTCTATACTAGAGTCGTCCTCTGAGGTATTTCTATATACTAGAGTCGACCTCTTAGGTCTTCCTCTATACTATAGTCGACCACTGTGGTCTTCCTCTATACTAGAGTCGTCCTCTGAGGTATTTCTATATACTAGAGTCGACCTCTTAGGTCTTCCTCTATACTAGAGTCGACCACCGTGGTCTTCCGCAACACTAGAGTCGACCACTGTGGTCTTTCTTTATACTAGAGTCGACCAGTGTGGTCTTCCTCTATAATAGAGTACACCACTGAGGTCTTCCTCTATACTAGAGTCGACTACTCTGGTCTTCTTCATTACTGGCCGACCTAAGAGGTTTTCCCCTATACTAGAGTCGACCAAACTGGTGTGCATGAATAAAGGCCCCCATCAAACATTTTCAAAGTAAGAAAACTCGTAAAAAAAAAAATTTTTTTTTACTTTTAGTTGAATTTATTCATTTTCAATAACAAACTATCAAATTCAAGTATCAGTGTGATAATTAAAAACTTAAAATAAATTACACAATGAATTACACTGTTCCTTGGCGAATTTCAACCTTCTTTATACCCTCACTTTAGTGTGACGAGGGTATATATCATTTGCTACGGAAAAAATTGTAACACATCGAAGGAGTGATCTAAGACCCTAAGTATGTTCGGAGGAAATCCGTTTTGGGTCATTTTAAGTCGAATGAGCAATGTCCGTCCGTCTGTCTGTCTGTCTGTCTGTCTGTCTGTCTGTGTGTCTGCTGGCTGGTGCGCACGATAACTCTCGAAAGGAGTAACCGATTGACTTCAAATTTGGTATGTGGTAATATTTTGATCTATCTCCGGATGAGTTCGAAGATGGGCCATATTGGTCTACTCCTTCTGGTACCTCCCACACAAAGCGTTAAAATTTAGTGAAATATTGATTCTTTAATAACTTCTATACTACTTATTCGAATCTTTTGAAATTCTGCACATAATATTAGTATATTAGTCGCTATTAACTCGAGAAAAATGGGTGAAGTTGGCATGCCCCTTTTGGTACCTCCCACACAAATGGACCATTTTGCATCAAAATTTAACTGCTTATAACTTTAATACAAGTGCATAAAAATGCTTGAAATTTTCTACAGTATAATGTTTTTGTAGCGCCTATAGTCCGGTAAAAAATGGGCATCATTGTACAGCCCCTTTTGGTACCGCCCACACAAATGGCCCGTTTCGTACCAAAGTAAACGGCTTGTAACTTTAATACCAGTGCATACAAATACTTGAAATTTTGTACAGTGTAATGCTGTTGTAGTGCCTATAGTCCTGTAAAAAGTGGGCGTTATCACCCCGCCCTTTTTGTACCTCCCACACAAAATGACCAAATCATACCAAAATTACATAGCTCGTAACTTTAATATACCAGTGCACACAAACGCTTATAGTTCAGCACAATGCAATGTATTTAAGAATGTACTGTTTACCAAAAAATATGTGTATTTGGAAAACCTCTTCTGGTACCTCCCACACAAATTGACAGATTTATTGGTGTAATGTTATATATTACATTACTCACAAAGTACGAAATTTAACAGTAATGTTATATATTACATTACTCACAAAGTGAGGGTATACCTTAGTCGGTTTACCCGACTGAAACTTTCTTACTTGTTTTTCGTGTCGTTTAGAAAGATACGGTACTTTTCGGGTACATTTTGAATATAAATCGTTTTTAATTAACATTTTTATTATTGCAGAGGTGGCAAAGTCCATTTCGAACTTCTTGTTAGGACATAAGATGTAACGAAAGGACCCTTTCTTACATTTCTGCAATTTTTTTGGTTTGGAAATTTTTATTTTTTAAAATTAATTTTTCTTGTTTTTTAGATATTTTGTTATACGTTAAAACATTTCCCACCATTTCCTCTCAACATCCTTTGACACCTCTGCAATAATAAAAATGTTAATTAAAAATGATTTAAAAGCGAAAAGGTGCCCGAAAAGTACCGTATATTTCTAAACGACAAGAAAAAGAAGGTTGAAATTTGCCAAGTAACATCAGGATTCGCTGTGGACAATAATTGAATTGCCTAAGAAAATTCCAATCAAGACTTTTTGTTCACAGCCAAAGCCAGGGAATTTTTTATATTTGTAGTTCTTTGTGTTATTTTATGTTTTAAATTATAATTTTTTTGGCTGTTTTTCTTAATTTAAACATTTTTTGTATAGGGATGTCTCTATTTCATTGCACACGACTGTATGTTGCACGTGCATATGTTACGTTCTTAGCACAATTTTCACAAAAAAGAGAAAGATTTCAATAATTATTTACAGCATTCTCGAATTCTTCCAATTTTATTTTTATACCCTACACCACACTGTGGTACAGGGTATTATGACTTTGTGCATTTGTTTGTAACACCTAAAAGGAGAAGAGATAGACCCATTGTTTATTATACCGATCGACTCAGAATCACTTTCTGAGTCGATTTAGCCATGTCCGTCTGTCCGTCTGTCTGTCCGTCTGTCCATGTATTCTTGTAATCAAAGTGCAGGTCGTATTTATGGTCCGATTGTGATGAAATTTAGCATAGTGCTCTTTTTTGGCCCAAGGACGATCCCTTTTGAAATTGGTTAAAATCGGTACAGATTTGGATATAGTCTCCATATATATGTTTCACCCGATTTGACATGCAAGCGCTGTAGGAACTGTATTTTGAATCAGATCGGTACGAAATTTGGCAGAGAGAGTTCTCTTATTACATGAATAAACACTGCCAAATTCGGGGAAAATCGGTTCAGATTTAGATATAGCCACCATATATATGTTTCCCCCGATTTAACATTTAAGCGCTGTAGAAATCGTGTTTTATATCCGATCAGTACGAAATTTAACAGAGAGAGTTCTCTTATTACATGAATAAACACTGCCAAATTCGGGGAAAATCGGTTCAGATTTAGATATAGCCACCATATATATGTTTCACCCGATTTGGCATGTAAGCGCTGTAGGAACTGTATTTTGAATCAGATCAGTACGAAATTTGGCAGAGAGAGTTTGCTTATTACATGTATGAACACTGCCAAATTCTTATCGCAATGCCCATTTTCGCATTGGTAGGTAGGTGTAGGGTATTATATAGTCGGCCCCGCCCGACTTTCTGTCTTTCCTTACTGGTTTATTATTGTGTCAAAAATGAATGATGTACATAGTTTTGACACTTTTATTCAATTTGTCATCTACGTTTTGACAACCAAAAACACCCGAGGTATGAACAGAGTTGATATTTTGTTGTTGTTGGGCAACTGCGACTACCTTCTAATTGTATCATGGGTAATATAGTTTCCAGGGACTTGGTGGCAGCCTGACTATCAGAGAAAATATTTATACTGACTTTTGTCAGCACATTAATTTTCAGTCATTCCGCTATCTCTATAATATCAAAGATTTCTGTCCAGTAAACACTACAGTGATCAGACAGTCTTTTCGCAAGTAATAGCTCAAGTTCCTCATAAAATAAACCAAAGCCCACTTGGTTATTGAGTTTGGGACCGTACTTTATAGCATTTAGGGAATCTGCTATATCCTGGGATATGACCATTCCATTCTCATCTATCGGTAGTGAGGTGCTCCTTGTTGAAGAGTGCTTCAGTCTAGAGTAATCAAAAGCGGAAGGTCAGGCATTCTGTTTAGAATGACATTGTGCCAGTAGCCATCTTCTGTCCATAGGGATATTTCCCTGAGTCTTATCGCAGTACATATGTCATATTGCACTGCTTTAATGTCTAGCGGCATTATATGTAGTATAACATTTAGTACTTAAGTTTGTGTCGTTCTCAGCGCACCAGTGATACATATAGCAGCCATTCGCTGAAGCTTGTTTAGTATTGCGCAGTGGAGTACTCAGAATCTTCCCTATATCGTAACAGCTTTTGCTATCTCATCTGCATAGGCAGCAACGCTCATCCATCATCTCCAGAGAAAGCTGAATATTGTTTATGGAGAGATTCCATATAAAAGGAGGCAGAACTTCCTACAGCACTTTCTCAGGATAATTATTTGAGACCACCGTGGCGGTCTTTGTTTGCTTCTTGGCTTAATTTTGGACATGTGGCTTGAAGCGAGTCATTAAGAGCTGCATTGACTCGTTCCAATGTTTCTTCTATATCACCAAAAGTTTGCATCCTTACCTCAGGTCGTTTTGAAAGGGAGCTGTTGAATGCTTGCTTAGGTTTCCCCTAATTGCCCTTCCTAATATGATATACAAATGGCCCTAAGATCTGCTACACTTATCAAGACAGAATTTTTCACTGTTCTTTGACTTGCATGTCGACGATGACCTTACCACAAAACGGTATTATATATTTCTTATGTTCTCTCAATTATCCACAAACTGAACCTTGGATATTTTGATAAGCTTTTAGAGGGTAAATGTCAGAAGACTCGACTACATCAGGATTCTCACCTAGCCAGATTTTCCCTTCGAAACTAAGATGGGAACTTAACTTTTCCAACGAACGTGATTTAGATATGTGCACCAATACTTTCCGCTCTAACATAGGAACTATTATATTCATGTAGGCTCTTCATTGTAGTCCTCTTCTAATTCATTATTTTGAGTCATTTATTAATTCTGTAGGACACGCTTTGACTAAGGATTTCCCATAGAGTTTTAAACATCGAAACCAATGATTTTTTGTATTTTAATAAATTCACTACAAAATAAACATAATCTATGAAAAATAGTTCATAAGGTATTTATTTGAGATCCTACGTTCGGCTATTATGAATTGTTATTTATGTATTTGTAGCTCGTTCCTCTATTTCTCCTTGTCATCTTTTTGATCTGTGGCTTCAACAGGGATTTCTGAATCCCTTGTCATCTCAAAGTTTGATGGTACCGGTACAGTATATTTTACCGTAGGATCGTATGAAAAGGACACGGGTATTACACCGCCAAGGTCGTCATCATCATCCTCCTCCCCACTTTGGGGCAAGGGTTCTGGTTCAATAATATCCTCAACCTTTGGTTTATCTTCGAAACGAACTTGTGAATCGATTTTCTTTTCATTTGCTTTTACATGAGACTCTTCTACATTCGTCTCATGTTCTTCGTCGACTTCTTCCTCAAAACATCGAGGAGAAGACGGCATTTCCGCTGAACATATTTCATGTATTTGCTCCAACTCTTCCCCTTCTGTTTCTGGAGATGTTTCTCCCATTTCAGTTTCTTCATAACATTCTTCTTCCACGGGCACTTCATCGGATGATGTGCGACAGTAACAGGGAGTTTGAGAGAAATTCCAAACGCTGGGTATATCATGAGTGCTTGGAATATTGTGGACAATGGTAGGTTTTTCTCGAGCTTCGGGAGATTCATATCCTTGCATAGTGATAATAAATTTGTCTGCTGATATCTGATCGGTATCGGCCAACAGTAATTTCTCAGAATGATCTAATGTTTTAGTAACATCCTCTAGGGTCTTGGGAGGCATTTCACCTAAACGACTCATTTTAAAATAACCTTGTGATTTAGAACTATCCACATCCTCCGACACATCCGAAAAATACGGTTCTCTTTCAGGTAAAGTCAAATCTATGCAAGAGAAGTTCTGCGCTGCATCAAGCATAGGTTCATCCATCTCTATTACGGATTCCTTAGGTACAATTCTATCGAATATGTCATCTAAAATATCTTTGACATTTTCATCGGCTACTCTTTCCGTAGAGGTACGCCAACGTTGACCCGGAACGGCATGACGTATAAGTTTCCTAAGTATGGCCTTGGCCTCTTGACGTGCGCGAGAGCAAATACCGAATTCAGCGCAATCGCAATCCGAAGAGCATTCCGAAGTGTTGAGATAAAGATCATTGTCAATCAAGCGATCCACAAAATCATTGGCCACAGAAAAGGAAATATCATAGGGTTCCAGCCGCTGATAGACATTGGGCATCAGTACGCCATTGAGAATATAATCTATGCAATCATCTCTTTCCAAACGATATAACATCTTGTCCACATCCGGCAGGACTATGTCCCTTAAAGCATGACGTAGCTTATCATAGTTCAAAGGATTTTGTACTTCCCGGAAGGACGTTAGCCATCCCGCGATTTCTTTGTCCAAATCCTTGGCCACGGCCACAACATGATCTTCCGCCTGTTGGTCGGCATAATCCTCAATATCTTCTCCCACAATAGAGTGCATATAGCTCTCAGCTATTTCCTTATTGGTATCCTCACATTCTTCATAGAGCTTTTCGTAGGTCTCACGCATACAATTTTCTTTTTGTCGCAGACCAGCCTCGGCTGCTTCGCGATGCCATCGTTCGCGTTTGGCCAACATCGCGAAGAAGTGGAGCTTTCTTTGTTCCTTCAGGCGGCACATTTCCTCGGTAAGGAAACGCATTAACCAACCAATTGTGTTGCCCTCATAGGCTTGTATTAGTGTTTCCAACTCTTCCTGGTGCAATTCATGCTGCAAATGTTCTCTTAATTGTCGTTCGGTGTGTTTTTCTTGTCGAACTTCGTGCAAATACTCTTGGTGATTGCGTTCTTCGCGTAACCGCTGAAGGTCGGAATCTTCGGAAGAACAGTATTCTTTTGGGTATTCGTAGGCGGCTACCTCGTCCATAATGGTGACTCTAGTGGTTCGGGGTGAGCTTGTTTCTTCGGCAATAACAGTGGGGAGTTTTCTAGCCTTGAGGCAGAGAGGCGTCGTTTTTGGTTTATTGGTGGTCTCACGAAGAGTCTGAAAAGAGAGAAGATTGTATATTAGTTAAGATGGTTAGATATACTAACTAAATTATACAAGTAGGGTTTGCGTTATGATTAATTTTGTCTGCCCTTGGCCTAGACGTTTATTGAGGGTTATTGATTTTGTTGGTTTTCAAGAATACCGTGAAACATACGAGGAAAATTAGCCGACCTAACAAAGAAAACAGCAAATTTTGGAAAATTGTTCTTCATTTATCAACATGATCTCCTTTTAGCTCGAAACCCTGTTTATAGTAACAACTGTCTAGCTCCTGAAAGTAGCCATCAAGAGCTAAATCTGGCGAATAAGTTGCATGCTGAAGCAATTCGAACATTAATTAATTGATTTTGGCCATCGCAATAGTGGTTCGGTGTACTGTTGCATTCTCTTGATTATGAGCAAACGCGGCACCCACTTGGGCTGCTCTACCTAAAACATGCGGACTTCCAACGAATTTGAGTGTAAACAAAATCAACACGAAACTATCCGAAAGGACGTTTACAATGGTTCGAGTATACTCAAGATCATACCCAAAGTTACAATTAAGATTATAGTGGCAGCTGATTACCCATGTTACCGATTTCGTAGATAAAGCTCATACCAGTTTTGTGCTGATAGTTTGAGTGATTGGTGTCTAAGGATTTGGAGCTATCCATTGCAAAAAGTCTGCCTGATCACTGCACTGTTTACCAGACAGAAATCTTAGCTATTAAGGAGGTAGCGAAATGGCTAATCATTCTCTGATATTTACGCTGCTATCATGTCCCTGGAAACTAAATTCCGAGATTAAAAACTGCCCTCGACTGTCGCAGATCTCCAAACGAGAGGCCTGAACAGATCAATATTAAATTAATATGTGTGCAGGGCCACAGGGACAAACCAGGGAACTGCAAAACAGATGAACTCGCAATACTAGGTACTACCTTACACGTTCTAGCCTCTCATTTCTATGGGGAGTTAGCTAAATTCGCTGATGTTAGAATCGACCAACTTTTGACCTTATAAAGCAACCAATTTGGTTGAACGGGAGGAGCTAGGGAAATCTTATTTTTTCCATGGTATGGTCTAAATGAGTCTGTTATACAGGTTGCCACTCTTAAGCTAACCTACTCCCATGTTTAAGTCACATGTGACCTGGGGACTGGTGACCCCGTGCAACAAGTCGAACGTCAAAAAAACATCTATCGTCTACTGTGGAAGGCCAACAAAACAACAGTACTTTACGGAGACGTATATCACGCCTAGAGAAGAGCTGATACGAGAAGTTCCCAATAGTTGCCAGTGTAATCAGGAAGTACTCCATTTCTCCATTGATAGACCAGCCGATTCCATTATCTCTGAACGCCGTACTAGTCTGAATCAAAGGAATGGGGACTGGAACGGGTTCAGAGAATTCACCAACAATGAACTACCCACACCCTCTGATGTTCGGGTAGCTAAAATACAATTTCGATGTATCATCAACGCAGCAGCCGCTTGCTTTATCTCTGCTTGTCGAATACCCAAGATACGAACTAACTTCCCGGCAGATGCAGCGGGACGCGCAGACAAGCCTGATAAAATTCGTCGTTCTAACCCTGGTGATCTTAGAATCAGGGAACTGAGTCTACAAATCAGTAGGAAAGTCGACGAATATAAGAGGAATAAATGGCTGAATCATTTTGTGTTACCACTGTGACTGACTCGAAAAGGTTCGCGTGTTATTTTAACCGGCAATTTATAGAGCACCCCGAGAGTGACAGAAAGAAAAGGAGAGTCATGCGCAGTATTCATGCTCTCCGAGCCGAAGAAGTACCACCACAATTTACTGTTGGAGAAGTTGCAGATGTCATCTGTAGCGCTAAGTTATCAAAAGCGCTTGGCCCCGACGGAATATCTATGCTGATGTTGAAGCAGTTTTTAAGTCCTTAACTTCTCCTTGACCAATCAAAGACTGGAAAATGGACAGAGTGGTCCCGTACTGAAATCGAACCGGAGAATCGTACATGCTGAATCGTACTCTCTTCTCTCGCCAGTAGCAAAGACACTTGACACTTTAATCCTCCCAAGACTGATTGGAATATTAAAAAAGAACAGAACATTTTTTCGATTTTTAAGGCACAAGGAGAAAAAATATAGAATAATTGCAAAAAATCCACATATAGCAAAAAAATTCGAATGGCCATTAAATTATTAATTGAGCCAACTTAAACCAACGAATGATGCAGAAGTTCTTATTTTTGGGGTTACTTCCACGTCCAATTCTCAGAAGTGAGTCGCAAAATCATGTGTTATACTGTGCTATCGAATAGTTTGAAACTTTGGACCGTTCTTTATAGGTGTGGGCGCCAGTCGTATGTGGAATTCAGAAACAAGAAATCCAAACATATGTGGAAGACTGAATGTCTGGCTGAATTTACCAATTTCTTCACTGCGAGGAACCAGACGATATCCGCCACCAAATCATCTGTCACACTGTTTACTGCATGGTCGGCGCAAGTGAAGGAGGAACTCAATGATAGTCGAGGGAACAGGTATTCCGACCACCAATTACACCAATGTTATTGGTGTCACATTTGATAGCCTCTTCAGGTCTACGCGTACGCCACATCTATCTGCCATAAGATGAGAAGTAGGAACAAGGTCCTCAAATCGCTGGGCGGCAGCACTTGTGGAATCGACAAAGAAACCTTGTTGACCTATTATAAGGAGAGGTCGGCCTGTGGTTAATTATGCAGTACCAGTGTGGTCACCGAATGTGAGCGAGACGCAGAGGAAGAGCCTGCAGACCTGCCAAAATTCCGCCCTAAGAACTGCGACAGGGTGCCTCATTATGTCCGCTGTGGACCACCGACATGAGGGGACTAAGGTCATATCAGTGCGGCGACACAATATTTTGCTGTCGAAGCAATATCTGCTTGGTTGCTACCGTCCCAGGGATCCCAACCACCACCTTGTGGATAGGCTTCCAACTCCCAGGCAAATCAGGAAATGCCTTCATGATCTAGAGCGCGAGGTCCAATGCTACACGAGATAAACTCTAGATCAAAGAGCTTATCAGGCAGGTCCAGCTGACATACACTCTTACGTAGTCGCTGAAGCCGTGAATAATTAAATGTTGTGCTAGAAGATCACCCACCATCGGTGGCTTCGGAGGAAGAGGAATTACCTAGACAGACAAGAGTAGTATTGGCTCAATTAAGATCAGGCTGGTATGGCAGCCTCAATTCGTATTGGACATGGATTGATGGCATTACGTCGAACACCCACTTATAACCAGGGACCACACGACACACTGCACCTATTCATTTGCCCTGCCAAACCTACCCAACTTGTTTCCAGTTCTCTTTGGACGCATCCAGTGGAAGCGGCCATCTTCATTGCCTGGAAACCAGTACAGCAGAACCCACAACACAATGCGAATCAAACAACACCTGTACTGATACCAAAACAACTCCACCATCACACTGACCATCAACGTATATTGTTACTGTCCATTACACCCAATTGTTGATGTCTTCTTAAACGACTCAAAATAAGCAGAACCGCTGCTATCATTAAGGCTAAGTAAAGACCCATTGTCGATACGCGAGAGACAAACACCTATACGCAACTCCTATAGCTCGTCTGATAAGACCACAATCGGTACTCACGACACGCCAGACCTGACCAACTACACTTTATAAATGGATCAAATGAGACTGGAAATTCGTCCCTCTGTAATACCCAAGTAATTCACATTAGTTTTCTTAGAAAAACTGCCACTGTCAATCCTCACTAGCTGAGATGTCTATTCTGAGACAATCTGTTCTCCAGCTACATTGTTTCCTTCCCTTGCCACCTCGACTCCTACACCAGCAACCCATATGCTTACGATATCCATCATTTTGGAGTCATTTCGTTCCATTGCGACACGAGACCCGAACTCAAACAAAATGTGTAAATCTAAGCACTAAATTGTAGCTCTAGCAGATTTCTATTATAAATAATTCGCTTCTAATCAGTAGAAATATTTTATGGCTTAATTTAATTGATACTTTCGTTTTTTATAATACCTTTTTCTATATGTTGCCAAGCTACTTATTTTCAAAGAAATTTCTTGAACTTACCCTCAAACTTTCGTAGAGTTTCCTCAAATTAACTTCCGAGCAGAAATTCTGTTCCACTTCCTGCACGACTTCTTTTGGTTTCGCCCAGGTTCGCAATTTGGCAAAGGGACATTTCAAATTACTCGGATCCATTTTCACAGCCCTACGCTCCAAATCATCCATACGCATATCAAAGCCCTTGCGGGAAGCCGTAAAATGTCTTCGACCTGGATCGATACCGTAACGCATTTTTGGAGCATAGAATTCCGAGGTAGGATCACCCAAACCTTGCGAGATATGCTCCTTACGCCAAGTGCGTGGCTTCTTTGAATGTTTCATTTCTAAACGACGCATAGCCCGACCGAACTCAATTTCATTTTTTCTCAGCGCTTCTCTACGTTTAGCTTCGATCTGTGCATAGCTTTGTTGGATTCTCGCATGCGAGGCATTGCGCATTTGTCTTTCACGCTTATCAAACATGCGTATTAGGATTTCTAAACGCAACATTTGACATTCTTGGATATACTCTTCTCTCTCGATCCAATTTTCCCATTCAAAAGCTTCAAGAATGTGCTCGTGTTGCGGAAGCTTTGCCTGCTGCCGAGCTTGGGTCAATTGTTTGCGAAAGTTTTCCTTAAGAGCTTTGGCAAAAGCCCACCGCTTGCGAGCTCTTTCCAATACTTCGACTTCGTATGAGCCTGGTGGTCCATTACCCGTTAGAATAGTGGGTAATTTAAATAATTCCATATTTTCCAATTCCTCCGGATCATTGGAGACCGGTGGCAAATATGGTAATGTTTGGGCGGATGACTCACTGAAAGCAAAACAACAACAAACAGGGAGAAAGTTATTTACTCTTATTTTTAATAATAATTTATGACTCCCCAGTCCTTATGGTTCCCATGTCCTCCTACTCCTCTTAGTCTTTTAGAGGAATTTAAGGACTTTTAATGGGTCTTTGTTTAGTTTTATGTTTTATGATTTACAATCAGTTCATATTTTGTTTCCAGCATAACTTCCACTTGACTGAGTTTTCCGCTTTGTTTGCTGCCATTGCTACTGCTGTCGGTTGATGGATGACGGTGGGGCTTGGGTGTGGTAAATGTCCCTCCTGCTGCTACCATCACCCATCAGCCATCGCCAATGATGTTCAACCTGCTGCTGTTTATGCGTTGTTGCTGTACGACCAGTAAAAGTCAACGTCAGCAGCAGCAAAAGCAACTGCAGGAGGCAACAGTAAAAGCACAGGCATCGCACAATGGGCGAAATTATAATAATAATCAACAATATAGTAGATGATTCCTCGAGTTTTCTACTGTAGGGTAGATGACTTAAGGGTAATCTACTCCTTGATGCTAAACTTCTCACAATAGAGTAGATGACTCCTCGAGTCGTCTGCTACAGAGTAGAAGACTCCTCGTGTCTCCCACTATAGAGTAGATGAGTCTTCGAGTCGTCTACTATAGAGTAGATGAGTCCTCGAGGCTTCTACTATAGAGTAGATGACACCTCGAGTAGTCTAGAATAGAGTAGATGACTCCTCGAGTCGTCTACTATAGAGTATATGACTCCTCGAGACGTCTTCTATAGAGTAGATGACTCCTCGAGTCGTCTACTATAGAGTAGATGACTCCTAGAGTCGGCTACTATAGAGTAGATGACTCCTCGAGTCGTCTACTATAGGGTAGATGACTCCTCGAGTCGTCTACTATAGGGTAGATGACTCCTCGAGTCGTCTACTATAGAGTAAATGACTCCTCGAGTCGTCGTACTTTAAAGTAGATGACTCCTAGAGAAGTCCACTATAGAGTAGATGACTTCTGGAATCGTCTACTATAGAGTAGATGACTCCCGGAGTCGTCTACTATAGAGTAAATGACTCCTCGAGTCGTCTACTATAGAGTAGATGAGTCCTCGAGGCTTCTACTATAGAGTAGATGACACCTCGAGACTTCTACTATAGAGTAAATGACTCCTCGAGTAGTCTAGAATAGAGTAGATGACTCCTCGAGTTTTCTATAGAGTATATGACTCCTCGAGTCGCCTACTATAGAGTAGATGACTCCTCGAGTCGTCTACTATAGAGTAGATGAATCCTCGAGTCGTCTACTATAGAGTAGATGAATCCTCGAGTTGTCTACTGTACAGTAGATGACTCCTTTGTCGTCTACTGTAGAGTAGATGACTCCTTGAGTCGTCTACTGTAGAGTAGATGACTCCTTGAGTCGTCTACTGTAGAATATATGACTCCTCGAGTCGTCTACTATAGATATGACCACGTTTGGTAGGTCTGGACTAGCAGAATACACAAATTTTTTCGTGTAAGTTGAGGAATATAAATTAACAATGTTAACTTACTTTAAGGTCCTGTAGATACATCCTCGTACCCTGCAGAAGGTCCCATACTCAAACTTAATCTATGTAATACCTTAGTTATAAGTATGTGAGCTTTTACTTTCGGTGTTGTTTGAGAAAAAATCCCCCACTGTGTATCATCAAGAGCTGTGGGATCGGTGGGAGCATCAGTCATTTTAAATTGTAAATGGAAGGATGTTGCTTGTCCTGAATACAAGTGCGTGTGTTTTTGTTTCTGAGTTCTGCTCTGTTTGGTTCGGTTTGTGTGTATTTTTTTTTCGTCCTTTTATATCTGGGTAATTATGGGAGCTTCATTAAACATTATCTTTTAGTTTAATGGCCATTCGCATCACAAAGAGATTGAAGATATTGTCGAGATGCGATGGTTTGGCGATGGCGCTGCTGATGGTGACGGTGAATGGCAATGGCAATGGAACTGGAGATGCTGTTGCTGTAGCTGTTGTTGATGACGATGATGGCTCGACGCTCTGCAGTAAATTACGAGTGGAGCGTGTGTAGTTTTTAAGGGTAACTTTTGAATTCAATTAAAGAATTCTCTACGGATGAGTGCCTCTGAATGAAAGAATGCCATTAAGAGCATTCTTCTCAAGGGATGAGTGGTCGAGTTAGGGCAACAGCAGAAGCAGGAACAGGAGGAGGTGGATATGGAAGTGGACGATGATAAGGCAGAGTAATAGGCATTCATATTAAAGGATATTTTAATGTTTATCTAATAAGTTTGAGGGTCTTCTGCTCTGTGTTTAGGTGGGGAGGGAGAGTGTTTTAGTGGAAGGAGTTAATATGTTCGCCGAATGAAAGAATGATGGCAATTATCTTTGTTGTTGAGGGGATTTTATACATTTTAAAAGACCATTACAAGAACATTCCCTTTGGCCTTGATGGGATATTTTTCATATCCATCATCAGATGAAGATATAAATATATACAGTTGTGATATGTATTTTTAACAGCTGTGAGTTAAAGTTCTGCTATCATCTAAGAAAATTTAATGTACCGACAATTATTTGAAAAATACTTAAATTTTAAGACCAATGCATTGGAAATTAGAAGGTTATAGAACAGAGCTTCTCACCATGTTTTGGTCCACGGTTCACTTTCAATATTATGACGGCTCTATGCACCCATCGCCAGATAAACATTCTTTTTTTGACGTGTACGCATTATTTTTAACCAGCATCTACAAAATGTGAAGAGTTGTTGGTACAAAAGTCCAAAATCTGTATTAACATTATAAGTCATTTTGAAGAGGCTTATAAATAATAAATAAATAAAACTATTTTGCGCTGCACTGCAGATTTTCAAATACATTAGAGAGGGTCAAAAGGGACGTGGCAATATCGCCCATGTGGGGCTGTAGGTACTGTGATATCATTACACGGCAAAGGAGAACTAATAGGGCCGTGACAAGTACGGTCAGTTTTTTAATTGATAGCGACACATAAATGACACTGTACGACAATTTCTAACTTTTTCCAAAAAACGGGGTTCTGATAATTGATTCTGGTAGAGGAAACCAATAAAATATATAGGCGTATCGGCGTTTTGAAAGGTCACATCGGGATTTTATTTTAGGGGTTAACATTTCCCCCATTTTTTCCTGTTAGTTCAGCATATCGGTATATGAAATTATGTGTTCTTTACATCTGAGGTGTGCAGTATGTTCAGCTGTTCTGTAGAAACCATTAAGACCAATATTTTTGTGGAACATATTAACCCTCTAGCTCCTCTACATAACGGTAATATCTAGCTCTATTCTAATAAATAATAAAAAATACTCCTAAAAATGGGGAGTGCGGTGATGAAATGTTAAAAAAAATGTTTGGCCATATACTTTTATTATATTTATGTGTGAACACACCTATGTTCAAAACTTATCACAAACACCTAAAAACAGTAAAATTCCAGTCAACAACACTCTTTTGGAATATTCTTGCAGCAATGTTATTCATACGACACTGTGGTCAAAGCAATATCGACACAAGCAATGTGGGGTTTAACTAGAATTTGACTGTTTTTAGGTGTTTGTGATAAGTTTTGAGCTTAGGAGTGTTCTGACATACTCGTATGTCGTTCATTCCATGTCAAACCGAACGATTTTTCGAAAAAATATGGTAGACATTGCATATGCGTTTTACTATGGAAACGAATGGAAGTTATGCATTATGCAAACGCGTGGACGGAATAAAGTCAAATGAAGACTCCTTTGTGAGGTCGTGACTTGTACTTTCATGTTCATATATTATTGGTGGTTAAATTAACGTTTTAAAATGCATCAGATGCATATGCTACTTTATTTTGCATCCTACACAATTTAATTTAATTTATGAAAATATTTTTATACCCTACACCACACTGTGGTACAGGGTATTATAAGTTTGTTTCACGGCAGATGTTTGTAACACCTGAAAATAACACAGCTAGACCCACCTTAAAGTATACTGATCGACTCAGAATCACTAGCTGAGTCGATTTAAGCATGTCTGTCCGTCCGTCCGTCCGTCTGTCCATGTAAAGTTGTTCGTCGACTACAGGTCGCAATTTCACTCCGATCGTTCTGAAATTTTGCAGTTTAGAGTATTTCGCGGCTGTTAAGATCGCTATTGAATTTGGTTGAAATCGGTTCAGATTTAGATATAGCTCCCATATATATCTTTCGTCCGATTTGGCCCTTTAGTCCTATAGAAGCTGTATTTTACATCCAATCGTTTTGAAATTCAGAATGGTAGAGTTTCTTGATCCACGAACCAACATTGCCGAATTTGAAGAAAATCGGTTAAGATTTAGCTATAGCTCCCATATATATGTTTCGTCCGATTTGGCCCTTTAGTCCTATAGAAGCTGTATTTTACATCCGATCGTTTTGAAATTTAGAATGGTAGAGTTTCTTGATCCATGAACCAACACTACCGAATTTGAAGAAAATCGGTTAAGATTTAGATATAGCTCCCATATATATGTTTCGTCCGATTTGGCCCTTTAGTTCTATAGAAGCTATTTTACATCCAATCGTTTTGAAATTTAGAATGGTAGAGTTTATTGATCCATGAACCAACACTACCGAATTTGAAGAAAATCGGTTAAGATTTAGCTATAGCTCCCATATACATGTTTCGTCCGATTTGGCCCTTTAGTCCTGTAGAAGCTGTATTTTACATCCAATCATTTTGAAATTTAGAATGGTAGGGTTTCTTGATCCATGAACCAACACTACCGAATTTGAAGAAAACCGGTTAAGATTTAGCTATAGCTCCCATATATATGTTTCGTCCAATTTTGCTCTTTAGTCCTGTAGAAGCTGTATTTTACATCCAATCATTTTAAAATTTAAAATGGTAGAGTTTCTTGATTCATGAACCAACATTGCCGAATTTGAAGAAAATCGGTTAAGATTTAGCTATAGCTCCCTTATATATGTTTCGTCCGATGTTGCTCTTTAGTCCTGTAGAAGCTGTATTTTACATCCAATCATTTTGAAATTTAGAATGGTAGAGTTTCTTGATCCATGAACCAACACTACCGAATTTGAAGAAAATCGGTTAAGATTTAGCTATAGCTCGCATATATATGTTTCGTCCGATTTGGCACTTTAGTTCTATAGAAGCTATATTTTACATCCAATCGTTTTGAAATTTAGAATGGTAGAGTTTCTTGATCCATGAACCAACATTGCCGAATTTGAAGAAAATCGGTAAAGATTTAGCTATAGCTCCCATATATATGTTTCATCCGATTTGGCTCTTTAGATCCAATCGTTTTTATACCCTACACCACACTGTGGTACAGGGTATTATTTAAGTATAAAATGTCCCAAAAGTAAATTTATGTAAACAATTTATACAGGAATTACAAAATTTATATATCAGAGTTATTCAATATTACGAGAGTGGTGTAGGGTATTATATAGTCGGCACCGCCCGACTTTAGCCTTTCCTTACTGGTTAAATTTAGAATGGTAGAGTTTCTTGATCCATGAACCAACACTACGGAATTTGAAGAAAATCGGTTAATATTTAGCTATAGCTCCCATATATATGTTTCGTCCGATTTGGCCCTTTAGTCCTATAAAAGCTGTATTTTACATCCAATCGTTTTGAAATTTAGAATGGTACAGTTTCTTGATCCATGAACCAACATTGCCGAATTTGAAGAAAATCGGTTAAGATTTAGCTATAGCTCCCATATATATGTTTCATCCTATTTGGCTCTTTAGATCCAATCGTTTTTATACCCTACACCGCACTGTGGTACAGGGTATTATTTAAGTATAAAATGTCCCAATAGTAAATTTATGTAAACAATTTTTACATGAATTACAAAATTTATATATCAGAGTTATTCAATATTACGAGAGTGGTGTAGGGTATTATATAGTCGGCCCCGCCCGACTTTAGCCTTTCCTTACTGGTTTCAGTGTACTATTACATAGAAACGGAAGAAAACATTAGATTAAAATTTACAGGATCAGCTCAGATTAGATATAATTTTCAAAAATACATGTTGGTGTTTTCCTTGTCCAGTTAAATTAAACTTAAAGAGGAAAAATATATAACGATATATGCAAATATTGTCGAATTATGGCTTATATCTAAGATGTCCTAGTCAAGACCTTAAAGAAAAGCTCTAATCTGTATAAATACACAAACGCGTTTTTAAAATATAACAAATACAATATTCACATTTCAGGAATTTTTTAATAAATATTTTTTTAAAACATAACGCGGCTGAAAACCACCTTAAAATTTTCAGCGTTCGTTTAGAATATATGGGCCTACATAACTATATTTTTCACGGAATTGTAAATTGGTGTCATTGATGTGTAAAATGCAAATTAAATTTGCAGATGCATCGGATGCATTTAAAACCGTTAAGGACGTAACAATGAAACCCTGCTATCTAAAGAACAACTAACGACCTCTAAAATGAGCTTTCTTTTGTAAAAATCCATGCGTTCCGAAAATACATAATTTGAAACGTACGCCTTTTGAGGATATTTTCCTATTTTTTCAGATTTCAGATGCTAATAACATCTGGAAACAATATTTGTTAACTATAACATGTTTTATTTTGAGCAGAGGATCGATATGCAAATTTATTTTTAAATCGGGAATGGTGAACCAAAAAAGGTGTTCGGTTTGACATGGAATGAACGATATAGCAAAAGTGTATGGCCAACATTTTTGTAGAACATTTCATCTTTTTTACGGTTTATTAAAATAGAGCCAAAAATAATAGTTATGTGGAGCAGCTAGAGGGTTAATATGTTCCACAAAAATATTGGCATTAATGTCTTCCACATGTTTTCTACAAAGTTGCTGAACATACTCCACACCTTTGATCTAAAGAACATATAGTTTCATATGCCGATATACAGCACGAAATTCAGATATGATATTTCAAAACTCCGATAAAGGTGTGTATCCTTTTTAGGTCTGCACTACAATAATCCATTTTCAGAATCTCGTTATTTTTTGGTTGGTTATAAAACATTCTGATATGTAACACAGAAATATCAAAGAATTAATAGTCGAGGGTTGCTATATATATTTCTGGCCTAGGCAACACTAAGTGTTGCCTGGCGCCATCTGACATTTCCATTGGAAAGTATGACATTTTTTAGCATATCTTCGCTCAAACCGTTTTGTCATTTGAGCGCGAATTGTTTTGGTTACAGTGTGTTGAAAATTCACCTTCATAACATTGTTTTTGAACGCTTCGACAGCTGCTTCTGGCGTCGAAAACGTTGACCAAGCAGTTTTTTCTTGATGGGAGTGAATAAGAATAAGTCATTGGGTGTCAAATCAGGGCTGTACGGCGGATGACTCATCAATTCAACGTTTTGGCCGGTCAAAAGGCGCTGGTTTGAGCCGATGTGTGTGAGTTAGCATTGTCATGGTGCACAATGATTCGTCTTCTCTTGTTCGTTTTTCAAATTTCACCGAAGACTTCAGGCAAACAAATTGTGGTGTACTACTCAGAATTGACCGTCCTACGTTGCGCAAGCGGAGCAGTCGCCACATGACCAGTTTTGCCGAAGAAACAGGCAACCATTTGCTTCGAAGTGCTTCTTCCACGAACAATTTTCGTTGGATTTGGCTCGTCTTCGAAGACCCACACGGTCGATTGCTGTTTTGTTTCGGGCTCATACGCATATATCCCAGATTCATCACCAGTGATGATCTTATAAACGACTTTGGAAGCACCGCGATCGTATTTTTTTAAAATTTCTTTGCACCAATCGACACAAATTGTTTGTGATCCAACGAGAACAAACCTTTTTTACGGCCGGGTGTTCATGCAATATCGAATGTATGCTGGTGGAAGAAATGCCCAAGGATGCCTCTATCTCACGGTATGTCACATGACGATCTTGCATTATCAGTTTACGCACGGCATCAATGTTCTCTGGCACAACGGCCGTTTTTGGACGACCATCACGACCTTCGACTTTGAGCGAGCGTCGGCCACGATTGAATTCATTAAACCAGTATTTCACAGTGCTATATGGTGCTTCATCGCCATACAAAGATTTAAGTTCATCGATGCACTCCTGTCGTGATAATCCACGTCGAAAGTTGTGAAAAATTATCGCATTTCAGTTTTTTTGCCAAATTGATTTTTTCAAGTCACTGTAAATAACACAAATGATGGTCGTACGTCAAAACGTTCTGAGTACGTTTATGCTAAAAATGTCAAACTTTCCAATGGAAATCTCAGATGGCGCCATGCAACACCTGTCATTTGTTGTCGCAAGGGCACTATCTCTCCAGAAGAGCTTTGTAGGTCGCTAGAGACATGTCCACATCCCAGCAAAATCTTGGTAAGTACCTGTCATTATTCCCTGCATTACCAATTAATGACATCTCATTATTCGCTGCATTACTCTCGGCTTATTAATAAGGACTTACCAATAATAACAGAAATAAGTGATTTTTTGTAATCAAAATAATTTTGGCAAATTTTAATATAATGGAATTTTGGCTATACTCGTATGTGGGTTATTGTGCAAGATTTATTTATTTTTCAACATGTTTTCAAATAATACGTGCAGATTTGAAAGAAAATACCATATTTATTAACGTGTATCATATGATGTTAGACCATTAAAGAATTTTTCATATGGGGGTTTGGGTTCAGAAATTTGAATCTGGCATGAGGAAATTGTTTGTTTCGAGAAATATACGCGACAATATGCAAAAACTCACTTTAAATGGCCATTTCTACATATCTACAATATCTACTACTTATTTTATAAATTGTTGGTAATGCATTATACTTAAAATTTATACTTAAAATCGTGAAAATATAAGCACATATTTATGTGGTATGCCTATGCTACAAATAAGTACTTATTATGCTACTTTATTGTATGCTTTTGGGAAGTACTTCCCTCCAATGACATCCCCATGTTAAAATAATAAAAGGTGGCTAAATAATAAGTACTTAACATTATCGAACTTTGCTTACTCGTCGGATTATTTGGTAATGAGAGATTTTGCTGGGATATTCTAGTTTCCCTGAAGCATGTAAGGTAGTTCATTGACTTGCAAGTTCATCTGTTTTGCAGTTCCCTGGTATGTCCCTGTGTTCCAGCGCCCATATCAGGTGAGATTGAACTATTCAGCAATATCGTTAAGAGATCTACGACAGTCGAAGGCAGTTTTTGAATTTAATATCAAGGGACTTGATGGCAGCTTGACTGACTATCAGAGAAAATATTTTTACCGGTTTTGGTCAGAACATTAATTTTCAGCCATTCCGCCACCTCTTTCATAGCTAAGATTTCTGCCTGGTAAACCCTACAGTGATCAGGCAGCCTTTTTGCAATTGATAGCTCAAGTTCCTCAGAAATTACGCCAAAGCCCTCTTAATTGTTGAGCTTAGAACCATCTGCATATATTTACGTTAATGAATCTCCCATGTCCCATTGGCATCGTTCTCAGTGCACCAGTATTACTACGTGTAGCAGTCATTTGCTTAGTAAGGCGCAGAACTTATTTGTTTGTGGTGCCGTCCATCAGACGACAATGCTGTCATTATCGGTCACACCACTGCCGTGTGCAACCATAAACTATACGCATGTTCATACCCCATCGTTTTCCTATTGCCCTTTTACAGTTATAAAGCTCTACCACAACCTTCTTTGCTCTTTTTTCAGAATGTTGGGTCTAAAGTTCTACTTCCTGGCTAGTAAAATACCTAAGTACTTATATATCAGAAAGTCTAATCGGAAGGAACCTTTATGTGGGGCCTATACCTAAACATGGATCGATGTCTCCCTTTTTTATACTAGCATCGATTTAATGAAATACAAATTATAAGTGCTTAAGTTTCAGAGTGGTTGGATATAAAATGCGTTCGATATAGCGTCAAGAAATAATATCGGAATGGATATTTTGAGGGCTATATCAATACATGAACAGTATTTAGTGATTTCAGAGAAGGGAATTTCAATACCCCAAGGAGACAGGTGCAACTGTTGGTACCTTATTTCTCCTGGTGAAAAGAACTAGTTCCGTCTTGGTCGGGTTAACACAAAGATTATTATCAGAAGCCATCGTGCTTTGGTAGGATGTCGCTTAAAGTACTCGGAAAATTCCCTCTAACACCTATTGCCACAACATCTGCACATGATGGCAAAAACTCTGGCACTCTTGTCTCATGTATGGAATGGCTTTCCCGCTTTTGAGATGAAACAACCTTGGTGTGTCTCCATTTTGTTAGTATGTAGGCCTGATTGTTTAAGTCTCTCTGAGCCTGGGAGCAGTAGTATCAGCAACTGCTGATAGCTCCGCCGGCGAGACTTAATTTTCCGGTCCTGCCGACTTAAAGCTTTTGATAGCCCAAAGAATTCTAGATTCGATGACAATATCACTGGCAATGCAGTCTCTAATGGCTGCATTGCCAGTGGCCCCCGGAAGAACCATTTTGAAAATAGTAAAAATCGTGTGTCTTATATCAAATTGCTTTGTCATTTTTGTTCAATATCGTTTGGCTAGTCATTGTGGAACTCACAGCGTCTTAAAATTTAGTGAATGGGTTCTGGAAAAACTCAATGAAAATCCGGTGTTTACTAAATCCGGAGGTACAAAAAGGCGATAACGCCCATTTTTCACAGGGCTATAGGCACTATAAAAACATTACACTGTACAAAATTTCAAGTATTTTTATACACTGGTTTTATTGTTATAAGCTGTTAACTTTTGGTGCACAAAGGTACCTTTGTGTGGGAGGTACCAAAAGGGGCGTGGCAACAACACCCATTTTTCCCTGGACTGTAGGCAATATAAAACCATAATACTGTACACAATTTCAAGTATTTTTATACACTGTTATTAATGTTATAAACTGTTGACTTTTTGTGCAAAATGGTGCCTTTGTGTGGGAGGTACCAAAAGGGACGTGGCGACTTCGCCCATTTTTCTCGAGTTGATAGCGACTAATAAGCTAATACTATGTGTGGAATTTCAAAAGATTCGAATAAGTAGTATAGCAGTTATTAAAGAATCAATATTTCACAACATTTTGACCATTTGTGGGGGAGGTACTAGAAGGAGTGGACCAATATGGCCCATCTTCGAACTTAGCCGGAGATAGAAAAAATATTACCACATACCAAATTTGAGGTCAATCGGTTACTCCTTTCGAGAGTTATCGTGCGCACCAGCCAGCAGACACACAGACAGACAGACAGACAGACAGACGGACGGACATTGCTCATTCGACTTAAAATTACCCAAAACGGATTTCCTCCGAACATACTTGGGGTCTTAGGTCACTCCTTCGACGTGTTACACTTTTTTCCGTAGCAAATGATATATACCCTCGTATCACTAAAGTGAGGGTATAAAAATAGCATGACAGCATGACACGACTCACACGTGATCTGTCAAAAAAGGCTATTGAAAAAAATATCTCTACTTGGATCACCCTATATATTATTAATCGTCGTGAAATTCTGAGACGGTTAAGCCATGTCCGTCTGACCGTTCGTCCGTCTGTTGTAATTAGGCTAGTTTGATCAAATTTGGTAGAAATATTTCATATAGTTGCAGATTGTTTGGGATTGCAAATGGGCCATATCGGTCAATGTTTTGATATAGCTCCCCTATAGAGGTAGCTCCAAAATACGGCTTTTGAGCCATAGATACCACATTTTTAAAGCAACTTAGCAGAAACTTTGCTGTGTGTATTCTTTTTTGACAAGAATTCATCACAACAACATTTTTACAAATCGGTTCATATTTTGTTATAGTCACCCTATAGAGGTCGCTCCAAAATATACGTATTTAAGCCATAAATACCAAATTTTCTAAGCATTTTAACTGAACATTTGCAGTTTGTATTTAATTTGGACAAGAATTCATCGCAGTAAAAATTTTTTAAATCAGTTCATATTTTGTTATAGCCCAACTATAGATGTCGCTTCCAAACTCACTTTGAATTTTGGCATACCTGTGTTCCTTGGTACTTGGATGAACCCTATTTAAAAAAATAAAAATCGGTTCAGATACAGATATAGTTTCTATATATATGTACTTTCCAATTTCATATGAAAATATATATAGAAGTTTTATTTGACATCATATCGTTACGAAATTTTGTTAGAGAGGAGTTTCTAGGTACAGAAATAATAAAAATCTGTTTAGGGTTATATGTATATACTCGTATTGCTCCCAACAATATATTTTTATTTTGATCAACATTTTCAACTAATCCTAGGAAGAAGCCTTAATGTGGCGGTGGAGCAAAGCACTTCCTTAACTGAAATGAAACCAACTACTCAAAATTGTTATCGCAATGCCCCTTTTCGCTTTGTTAGGGAGGTGTATGGTATTATATAGTCGTCCACCGACATGCTGTCTTTCCTTACTGGTTTTTTTGTATAAATATAGCTGTTATAACAATGCTGCGAGGAAATATTTCCAATGTATTTAGAAATGAAACCCTTAAAGTGTCTGACACGTGTATGTATCACATGATATCGGCGGTATGAATGGAATAGATCTCGACCTAAGATTTTATTTATTACTTTTATTCTGTCAGCAACTAATGTTTAAGGTTTTATTACGAAACCCACAAATTTCCAAAACATTCCTTGGCCTAACTTTAATATCCTCTTTGACGGGCAGCATACAAACGTTTCGTAATTGCTGTTACATCCCACACCACTTGCCAACTCCTTTTCCCCGGGGGAGGGAAGAGATGGATGTGTAGGAAGAGCAGTGAAACTGTGAAAATTCCCAGTGCAAATCAGCCCTTTGCCATCATCCATATCTAACATCAGCAGCTTTGGCTAAAAAAAAGTGAAATGTGTTCATATTTGTTAAAAGCATTAGCTGACTTTTCAAATCATAAATCATTCGTCCCCTTTGCCTTAGTGGCAAGAGCAGGGCAACAGCATCCCATGCCCGCGCATCCCTTTATTTCCATTTTTATTCTTCCTGTTTTGGTAACATTTGAACTCTTATCTTATTTTTAGATTTTTTATTTCTTTTCTTTTTTTCTTGGTTTTGCTATCTCTTTTTGTGTTTTAAGCATTTTTTTTCGTTTTTTGGTTAATTTTGAAAACCATGAATAATGAACTCACCGATACAAGGACTGTGTGCCACGTGTCCGGGTTAGGGGCTGTTTCTCTGAACACTTTTTCGTCCTAAACTTCGTAGATTTTTGGCGATATGTATTTTTGGTTGTCGCATTTCGCAACATTTCCACACTGATGACATTAATTTTGGTTTTATTTTCAAAATATGCCATTCCGGGGGGTTTGATTTTGCACTGACTGGGTGAGAGTATTAACTTATCGACTTCCTGATGAGGTCGTTGGGTTCCTGTAAGGGTCACAAGAGTAAAATATTGAGTGTGGTTTGATGCGTGAATGCCTAAAAGAAAATACACTATGCAACAAGATTTTTTACTCTAAACTGGGATATCTATGAAATTTAGGTTCATGCAACTGTGACATCGTACAGTGGGAGAAATTAAGGAAAAATGGAAACAATTCGGCCATTAGATGAATTGACTACCTTATGCTATTTGGCAAGTTAATAGAAGGGGTTTTGGAGAATTCAATTTTTGAATTGGGGATCTCTACACTATACTTATATAAGTATAAAGTTCCTGGGACATAGGTATTTTATTTTTTTTCTGAACATCTCCTGGTATTTTATTAATATCAGAATGGACAATACAATTTTTCAATATACAATGTTCGAAAGTTCGATGATTTGACACGAAATTGTTAAAATTTGAACTGCGAAATGAATTTGGAGCCCGGCTTTTACTATAGACATTTTTTTTCATATTTTCGAATTAATTTTGGGAATTGTAGGATTTACCTTTGCAAATACACGGTTTTTCAATAAGAGTGGTATGATTTCATTGAAAAAAACACACTTATTGTTAAGGAAATTCAAAATTTTTTTTATGTAGTGTGAAGTACAATCGATACAATTAAGTTTGAAATAAAACGTCATTTAAATGGCCTTCACGACTTCTTCTGCAGGAACGAATTCGATGAACCCAATTCTCGAGCACTTTTTCCACTAAAACAAGTCGTATGTCATGAATGGCACGTTCAATATTGACTTGTAAAGCTTGAAGAGAGTCTGGTTTATTTCGAAAGGCCAATGACTTCAAATAACCCCACAATAAATAGTCTAATGGTGTTAAATCACAACTTCTTGGAGGCCATTAAATATCACAATTTCTTGAAATAATGGAATCTCTCAACAATTCAATATTTCACTTGCTGTGTGGGACGTAGCCACAATCGGTCAATGGAAGAAAGATAGCTCTTAACGAGAGCTAAAATATTGCTCATGGGTGTCAAGGTCGTAGGTCGACTGGAATGTGTTTTTTTTAGATTTAAAAAAAATGAACTTGGCATCATTTTCAAATGTGAACAAAGTGTTTATTTTTGCTCTGGCTCCTTAACGGTACGTCGGATCGGTAATCAGTCAATGGCAAAAGGAAAGCTCTTAATGAGGGCTAAAATGCTCAAGGTCGTAGGTCGACTGGAAAGTGCTTTTTTGATTGTAAAAAAAATTGACTTAGCGCACGAAAAGTTGCAATTGGAGAACGTTTTTATTTTTGATACTAAAACTGAATAATTTGTAATCGTTGGTTTTGCGTATATCTCTCCATGATGAAATTGTAAACATTACTGAATACAATGAAAAACAAATAACAGATCATGTCATATTACAAACGGCCGCAGCGTCACTTCAAAATCATATCCACAGACCTTAAATTATACAGATGTGCCGTCAGCCAGAAACGTCAAAATCTATCAGTTACGGACGAATAGGAATGAAATGTCACACGCGAAAAAACAGGATTCCGCGAACATAGTTTGAACTTTTTTTGCACTAATCGATTGATATTAATTTTTTAATTGTGACAATTACAAAAAATTCGGGAAAATCGGTCCGAAATCCGCGGAAAAACTCACTCTTTGAACACCTACTCGTTGAAATTTCTATTCGTTCGTAACTGACAACTTACTCGCTCCGGGATGACATATCTTATTATTCATTATTTTTGATCATATCATCCCTTGGAATTGTTTTATTTATTATTTATTTTATGTCAATATCTATAAACTGCGAAAAGCAAAAATAATGAATAATAAGATATGTCATCCCGGAGCGAGTAAGTTATCAGATACGAACGAATAAAAATTTCAACGAGTATGACTTCAAAGAGTGAGGTTTTCCGCGGATTTCAAACCGATTTTCCCGAATTTTTTGTAATTGTTACAATTAAAAAATTAATATCAATCGATTAGTGCAAAAAAAGTTGAAATCACCTTCGCGGAAAAGTGTTTTTTCGCGTGTGACATTTCATTCCTATTCGTTCGTAACTGATAGATTTTGACAGTTTTCGGGATGACTTATCTTCATAATTTATAATTTTTGGCGAAAAGTGTCATTGAAATACATAAATATACACATTTTTAAATATTTGTCTGAATTTGAAAATATATTTTTTATTCTTTGGTAAAAGAATTTCTTTGACATTAACTTTTCTGAATAGTTAACAAAATTTTGTATGTACATATTTATATGATGTAAAAACTTCGATGAGATATACTCACTGAGGCATAAGTTATGGCCATTTGAAGTTATATATTAAAATGTGTTTTTTATACCCTCACTTTAGTGAAAGGAGAATATATATCATTTGCTGCGGGCCAGGAGTGTAACACAACGAAGGATTGATCTAAGACTCCAAATATGTTCGGCGGAATTCGGCTTTAGGACATTTCATGTCATTTGAGATATGTCCGTCCGTCTGTCTGTCCGGCTGGAGCGCTCGATAAGGTGTAATGGAAATACTTCAAATATGGTATGAGATAATATTTTTTTCTATCTTAGGCTAAGTTCGAGATGGGCCAAATTGATCCACTCCTTCTAGTACCTGCTTCACAAAGGGGTAAAATTTAGCCAAATATTGATTATCTAATAACTTCTATATATTAATCAGCATCTACTATAATTCCACTGACGGTAATAGTTTATCTGTAGGTATCAGCTTGAGCGAATGGGAGAATTGCCCCCGCTCCTTTTGAACCTCCCACATAAAGATACCCTTGTCTACAAACAGTTAACTGCTAATAACTTTGAGATTAATCGCAGCAAAACCAAGAAAGATACAATGGTCTTAGCAACCTCTCCTCATACTCGTACGTGACTCAGGACATGAGAAAAACTTTAAAGCGTTTTCCCACAACCCACTTTTTCAAAGTCGGTGTCCATCATATATTCCAAACTACTGAACCGACCGTTTTGAAATTTTGAACACTATTTCTGTACATAATTTATGAAGCAACGCTCTAGAGTCGTTTCTTAAATTGTTTAATATTTTTTATTTTATAATAACAAATTTGTCGATTTTTTTTTGGCAAAATCGCAGTTTTCACTTCAAATTGTTCCCAAAAAGCGAAAAATATAAATTTCGGAAAACCCTCCCAGCGTTTAGGTTTAGGTTAGGGTGACAGCCGTATTTTTTTTTTACAAGCTCACATATGCCAGTTTAGGTCCCTAGTGTTACCACGGGCTGAAATGCCACTCTTAGAAACCAACCTGTTTGATATACAAATTTAGTACGATAGTACGAATATCAGTACCGGAAAGACCTATAAGACTGCCTAGAAAAGCCGACCCCAGTATGTCCAGTCGTCGTTTACTCAAAGCGGGACAGTCGCTCTCACAGCGGGACAATGCACTCCACTTCTTCCTCATCTCCACAGCTTCTGCAGAAGTCAGTGGAATCAATACCCAATCTTTTGGCGTGTTCGCCGATCAAGCAGTGTGCCGTCAGAACTGATACTAACGTAGACAATATTTTTCTCTCTAGTGCGTGGAGATATTTTGACCTTCTCAGATCATATCTTGGCCAGATTTGTCTAGCTACCCTGCAGGTGCCGATTTCTGTCCATCATTCGTTGGACTGACTGATTGCTTCTTGCCTAAGCCAAAGCTTGTACGTGGTTAGTGGCGCACCAATATATGCAGATTCTTCGAGAATTTGTAATGTCGTCCCTTTCTTAGCAAGCTCATCAGCTTTGCAGTTCCCCGTGATATACCTATCTCGTTAAGAGATCTGTGGCCGCCGAGGGCTGTTTGTGAATTTAGGGATGTGGCCTCCAGAGAAATGATGGCAGCCTTGCTGTCCGAGTTAATGACAACGCCAGTGTTGGTTACTATGTTGCGACTCAGCCACTTGGTGACTTCCCATATTGCCATTATTTCGGCTTGATAGACACTGCAGGTATCTGGTAGTCTGTGAGCTAAATATATATCCAAACTAAGTTCTTCACAGTGTACTCCGAAGCCAACCTTTTTATCAAGCTTCGAACCATCCGTGTAAACCTGCAGATGGTTTCTATTACCTGGTATTCTGCCAATCCATTCATCTCTGGCGGGAATCATAGTGATGTAATTTCTCTCGAAAGTGTACACAGTTGGTATATAGTCCACTCGGTCGGTTACCATAGCACTACACTTTGATATCCTCATGTGACCGTAGTTCTTGTACCTCCACATTGATAGGCAGTTTAATCTTAGTGCCGCGTTGGTTGCAACTTTTCTCGCCGCAGTATTAATCGGCGGTATATGGGGTAGGGCTTGTAAAGACTCAGTCACTGTAGTCCTTAAGGTTCCGCTTATGCTTAGGCAGGCAGTTCTCTGAACCTTTGATGGTAGGTTGGTGATGGTTAGTTTGTCAGTTGCCGTCCACTATACCACCATACCACAATGCCATATAACAGTATTGGACGAACTACTGCTATATATATCCAATGGACTATTTGAGGAGAGAGGTCCCACCGCGACCCTACAGCCTCTATGCAGGTAACGCGACGTTGGCCTTCCTTACACGTTCCAATAAGTTAAGTCAAAATAACAGTTTTTTTTTTTCTAATTTTTAGGAATAAATCTATTCCTAAAAATTTTGCACTTTCAGATAAGACTAGATCTGTTCCATTTTTCCGATGTGGAGGGTCCACATGTGGGACATTATTCATCCTAGTAAAGAGAACCAATTTTGCCTTGTTTGCGTTTACGCCCAAACCGCTGCTTCTGACCCATTTAGCCAACTTGTTTAGAGCCACCTGTAGGATGTCTCTGAGGACATTTACGAATTTGCCACTCACTGCGATTGCCACGTCGTCCGCATATGCTACGACCTTGCAGCCACAACGTTCTAGATCGAACAGGATTCCCTTCACAGCTAGGTTCCAAATTATTGGAGACAGTACTCCTCCTTGTGGGGTCCCTCTGTTTACAAACCTTGTTGGAGTTGTGGATCCAAGACATGCTGTTATGCGTTCTCTATTGAGCAGGCTTTGGATCAATCTAATCAAGCTAGAGTTCACCCTTAGATCTGACAGCGCCTCTAATTACCGCATCTGAATGCATGTTTTTAAAAGCCCCTGCTATGTCAAGAGAAGGCAACATAGTGTATTACTCTCCGTCAACAAGCTAGCAACGCTCGCAGTCCACTCGCATTCTTGTTGGTCTGTTGGTGAGTTCCCCGGGAAATGTGTATCGAGCAGTACATTCAGCGACTGCTCGCAGTTTTTGGTCCAATTATTTGCCTCATCCTGCAAGTAACCCACTGTACAGGGTGAAGCTGATAGTATTTTCCTCAGCCTTGCGACGTCGGAGACGTTTTCCACTTCGCCACAGAAGGTATAGCAAGAGAATCTTTGCGCCTTTCTAAGCTCCTTCTTATAGATCTTGAGTTGCTCTTTATAGGCATCCCATAGATTAGCGACCCCAGGAGATTTAGCCTTGTTGAATAGCTTGTTGCAGGTCTTTTTCATAGCCATTAGCTCAGAAGTCCACCATTGGGGTTTAGTTTTACCCTTGTACGAGTACCTTGTTTTTGGACAGACTTCTTCAAGGGAACTATTGAATGATGTAGTGATATGCTCGACTAGATTATCCAGACCGGCTTTGTCATTCGGTTCGTACAGAAGTTTGGAGTTTAGGACTTTCTTGAAATTCTTATCATACAGGTGCCACTTTGTCTTCCTCACACGGCAGGTTTAGGCTCTTTTTCAGCGAGTTTAAACTTAATATAATGGTGATCTGAGAATGAGTGGTCGCCCAGTACATTCCACCCGATAATTTTGTCTGACAGCCGATCTGTATCAAACGTTACGTCTAGTACTTCTTGTGTGTCTTTAATTGTAAAGGTCGGTCTATTACCTATGTTACAAATACTTAGTTTGGTAGTTAGAATAAAGTCAAGAAGCGAATCACCCCTATTGTTTATATCCGTACTACCCCAGATAGTATGATGAGCGTTCGTGTCTGCGCCAATAATCAGCCCGGCCTCGTCAGACGTTGCTTCTTCTACTACTTCCCCGAATAGAGCAGTCGGTACTACAGCTTCGTAATGCAAATAACTGGAGACCACCCAATATATGCGATTACCGATCTCCAGACTAGCAGATATTTGGTCTTTACCACTTAAATTAGCCAGGAGAAAGATACTTAGATCTTTCCTGGCCAAAATGCAGGTTCTTGGAGTGCCTTCACAGTTGGCCACAAGCAGTTTAAAGTTGGGTGTCCTGATACCGTACACCCTTCCTCCCACTGCGTAGGGCTCCTGTATCAGGACGATGTCTACTGCACCTGTAGACAGGCGCAGCAATAGAGCCGCTGAGGCTGCTTTAGCGTGATGGAGGTTAATCTGTAGAATTCTTACCATCATTGGTAATTCGTCCGTATCATCGAGAAGCGTGTCCCCGCCAGATGCGTCAAAGAGTCCGGAGACTCCCCCAACCCCTATGTGTCAGAAGTAGAGCTTCCGTCCTCAGAGAAGGAGGTTACAGATCTTCTGTTAGAGTTGGAGTCACCAGAAATAATAGGCGTGGGTACCTCCGCACTTCCAGAAAGCCGTGTATCAACCACGGTGGACGACTCACCTTCCGCATTGGGAGCTATATCCTGCTCGTATATCTTCAAGACTATAGTCTCGAAGCCATATTGTAGGGTTGCACTTGCACGTTGTATATGGTAGGTGGATTCAGCGTTAAGGATGAAATTGACCTGCCGCTTTTTACCATCCGCCTCACCCACCTTGTTGATTCTCTCAATTATGGAGGGCTCTTCTGTAACCCAGGTGATGGCTCTAGGGTGACTAGGGATGTTGTTTTTTCGACAACATCCAACTGCTGTTTAAGTTGATAATAATTTAATTAAAACAAAAAAATAAATAAATTTACGAATATTTTTTTTCGGACTGAAGGTGAGGCGATTCTTAAGTCGGTTTACCCGACTAAACTTTCTTACTTGTTTATACTGTTGTTGACATCATGCTGCAGGTAAACAACAGTAGCGGATAAAACTTTTCCTTAGCCTTGCGGCGCCTAAGACCTTTTCTACTTCTTCACAGAAGGTTGACCAACAAAGTCTTTTCGCTTTCCTAAGTTCCTTCTTCTATATCTTGAGTTGCTCTTTAGGCTTCCCGTCATAAGTGACCCCAAACGTGGCTTGACGAATACGCCTACTGTGCGCTGAACGGTAGAAATAGTGGACCAATATGGCCCATCTTTGAATTTTGTCTGAGAAAGAAAAAAATATTACCACAGAACAATTTTGAATTCAATGCGTTACTTTTTTCGAGAGTTAAGGTGCGCATTAGCCAGACGGACGGACATTGCTCATATATGATTTTAAATATCCAAAAACGTATTTTTGATCGCTTTTCAAAGTCTCTATCGATCACTCTTTCGATGTGTTACACCTTTGGCTCGTAAAAGATTATATACCCTCCTCCACTAAAGTGGCAATAACTTATTTTGAAAAAGGAGAAATACATTCCTATCTCTAGATTATAATTTTTTGCTTTTTATTTTGTTGCATAGTGTGTTGATCTTACCTCCTCCTCGCATCCTCTGGCTGTGGGGTATTCCAAAAGATTCCTCACTACAGTGGCTAATACAATCGTCCTTATCGTTCAACCAGTGTGGCCCATACGCACTTCCGTTTCCGTTGTAGATGTTGGGCAAATTTGTATTCGATTTCGGATACACTTCCTCGGCAAACATGTTATCATAGTTGATTACAAGTTTATTTGTTGTACTTTTAATTTGTCTCGAGGGCTCTTCATGGCCAATGGGAGTTCTACGTTTGCTCCCTCCATAATTGCTTTCAAGCGGCCAATTCACATTCAAATAATTTGACCTTTTCGATGGTCCTTTTAGGATCTCTTTAATTGGCATTTTTCTAACGATTTGGTTTGGTTCGTTCAATCACTCGTTTATTCTTTACAAAACAGTTGGTCCCTTCAGTTGCCGACCTTTTCCGTCGTTTCCTTGCGGAGAAGTTGTAAAGGGAGAAAGTTGTCTGCTTCCGGTTTCTGCTTTGTGTATAGTTTTCCTTTTCGTTATGACCTTAATTTGGTTTTAAGCTTTGCGAAATTAAAAGCTTAAATGTCGTTTCTCATCTCTTGTTTTGTTGAAATGCCGTAATCCAAATGCCGAAGAAAAACATAATAAAATATTTAAATTCCAATTTGTTTTAATGACATTTTTACGTATTCTCTGTCATTTGGATTTCTCGTTAGTGTTGACTTTTTCTCTCTATCTCGCCCTCTCTCTTTAGTTATTGTTTAAATATGTATGTATTTTCTTTTTAATCCAAGGCTCCTGGCAATTGTTAGGTGGGGGAAAGGAGTCTCGTTAACCCATTTATTTTACTCCTCCTTGTAATGATTAGATTTTGATTTTCAGTTTTGCTTTTCTTTTTTCCTTTCCAGGTCTGGTGGTGATGTCCGCTCCCTATGAAGCCGTTTATAAATCGATTTTGATTAGCCGCATTCCGGCTATGTGGGCTTCGAAATCCTATCCGAGCTTAAAGCCTTTGGGTTCGTATATCACCGATTTTCTACGGCGTTTGGCATTTTTACAGGTAAGTCTGAGGGGCGAAATATGCAAACTGTGATTTTCCATTCGATTCTGCAATTTTCGCCGTTACCTGGCAACATTTGTTTATTCTGGTGGGTGGGTGCTTGGCACATTCAGGGATGCATGTATATGTTGCCATTCTCACTTCCTGACCTTTCTTAGGGAAATGTTTGTCGTCGGCACAGGGACTGCGTGCAGTTCAGCTCTATGTAAACATGTCGTAATTAATATTGAATGTATGAATGTTGTTCCCTAAAGAGCCATCACTACTGGTAGTGATGTAGTGATATTCCCAGCCGGAAGCAAGGATATGTATATACATAGTTCCATAATTAATGTGGGGGGGAAATGTTACAGTTATAAGAAACACGAGGAGGAGGAACATTTTCAGAAAGCATGCTGAGTTGAATATTTGGTTGTGCAGTCATTACACTAGGCCACAAAATGATTGTTTTGGGGTTTCTTTGATTTATGTACTCTAGACATACTGTGTATTCCATTAAAGAAACCAACCAGTCTAAATGTTTATAATTCTTCAAGGAAAAAATTACTCACTTAAGCTAAGAAAATATGGGTATTTGTTTCTGCCAATTTAAAAAATCGACATTTTAAGTTCTATAAAGTTTTTATACCACCACTTAACACAAAATTGTTTATTTGGGAAAACAGTGTTACCTATAGAAGGAGTGACCTTTGTTTCAGAATATGAGAAATCATCTCAGCTATCTCAATCTATCCATCTGGTTGGCTGGTGAGCACGACAGCTCTCAAATGTTGTGTGCAGTAACATTCTCTCCAAACTTAGTTTATTTCAGAGGATTGACCATATGGGTTCGTTCCCATAACGAGGTTAAATTGTAATAGTTTCACCGTCGTTATCGACTGCAGTCAACCGACTGAAGTTTACCTTCACTTTGCTTGGAAGATGGCATTATTTTGTCCATTATTTGTCAGACTATATACACTGGAATTGTTATCTGTGCGGAGTAACCGATTGACATCAAATTTTGTATATGTTTCTGTCTCAAGCTATGTTCGATGATGGATCATATTGATTTTCTCCTTCTGGTAACCCTCTAGAAAGAGTTAAATTTTGAAATATTGTATCTGATAACTTGGATATATTCTTATTCGGATCTTCTGTACATAGTTATAGAGTTTTCGTCGCTACCATCTTCGAAAAAATGGGCAAAATTGCCACACCACTTTAGGTTTCTCGGACATAAAACAATAGTTTTGAACAAAATGGCCCTGTTTAGTGGTATTAAAGCTAATTTCTTTAGTACCACGTGGATGTTTTGTACATTGTGCGTAATTGCCACACCCCTTTTGGCACCGCCTCCCAAAATTGTCAACTGGAAGATGGTGTAATAGGTAGTGAACGAAAGGAGGAGAATGACCCACTACCAAATAATGAGGGAGTGCCACCAGATAGGATAGACTCCCAAAATAAACTTTTACTGAAAAGACAATGATTGAGGTCATCCAGATAAACCTCCACCGGAGCGAGACAGTATCCAACGCTCTGATGGACATCATAAATAAAGGCACGGTTCATATTGCTTTGATCCAGGAACCATGGACAACTAGCAACAGGGTTACTGGATTAAACCATGTGAACTACGAGTATAACCTTTTTACGATAACACAGGTACTCGTCCAAGGACTTGAATTTTGTGCCATAAAAACTTATGTTTTCTTTTCTCTCCAGAGTTGTCATCATCGGACGCAACGGTGCTGAGGCAAGGTAATGGAAATATGTACCTGGCGTCAATATATCTGCCATTCGATGCGCCGACATTGCCACCTACGTCGGAATTACAACGTCTGTTGAGGGAATCCAAACACACAAGTAATGAGTTATTAGCTGGATGCGACGCCAACTCCCATCATATCGCTTGGGGTAGTACTAACACCAATAAAAGGGGACACGCCCTTATCAAATTTTTGAATACAAATGACCTCATAACTCTTAACATAGGAAACACTGCAACCTTTGTTAACAAAATTAGGGAAGAAGTGTTAGATATAACGATATGTTCAGAAAATTGTATTGATGAGATCCATGAGTGGATGGTATCGGATGAACACTGCTATTCAGACCACCATTATATAAGGTTTAAAATTGCACGGCCACCGCCAAACCCAATAAGTTTCCGTAATAAGGCTAAGACCGACCGGACTAATTTCGGAAATCTACTTAGAAATCGATTGGGGCAGCCTACACGCGATTATCTATGTGCAGAAGACATTGATATCAATGTGACGAAGATTACCGAGGCTCTTGTAAAATCATTCGAAGATAGTTGCCTACTTCGAGAAAGGAAATCTGCCTATGAGAATCCCTGGATGACAGGACAAATTCTCTCGATTGGCAAAGATGTCAGCAGACTTTACAACAGAGCTCTACGTAAAAAACAATCAGTATATTGGGACGACTACCATAGAAGACTCAAAGAATACAATAAAATCATTAGATCGGTGAAACGTAACTCCTGGAGGCTTTTCTGTGAACAGCTAGACAGCGTTAACAGCATGTCTAAAATGAAAAAGTTCCTCTCAAAAACTCATGTCCAAACCGAAACACTGGTGGATGACACGGGTAAAAGGATGGAAACTATAGAGGATACCGTAAGGCTCTTGATGAAAACTCATTTTCCGACTGGTAATGCTGGACCAACAGAGGAATAGTTACATAATGAAAATGTATTGCATAAAGTACCTATTACGGATATAACAGATGGCATGGTTAAAGAATCGATAAAAAGTTTCTCTCCCTTTAAGGCTGCGGGACCGGATGGAATATTTCCAGCATTTCTGCAGAATGAGGCAGTTCTGGTATCAACTCATCTGTCTGGAGTGTTCACTGCATGCCTAACCCATTCTTATACCCCAAAAAAACTGGCAGGAATCAAGGGTGGTCTTCATACCAAAGCCTGGCAAGGCGAGTTATACGACCGCAAAGGCTTATCGAACATCAATTGCAATTCGAAAAACATCAATTGAAATTCGAAACACATCATTTGAAATTCATAAAACTGCAATTGAAATTCAGAATACGTCAAAAAATTTAATTTCGAAGAAATTTTAAAGAATAATTTAATTTTAACGAAATTTGCTACACCATTTTCAATTGTAATTGGAAAAAAGTCAATTGAAATTCGAAGATTCCATTTGATATTCGAAAAATACCAATTGAAATTCGGATATTCAATTTGAAATTCGAAAAAGCTCAATTAAAATTCGAAAAACATCAATTGAAATTCGAAAAACATCAATTGAAATTCGAAACACATCACTTGATATTCGAAGTACATCAATTGAAATTCGAAAAACATCAATTGAAATTCGAAACACATCAATTTAAATTCGAAACACATCATTTGAAATTCGTAAAACTGCAATTGAAATTCAGAATACGTCAATTGAAATTCGAATTTTTCCATTTGAAATTCGTAATACACCAATTGAAATTCGGAAAACATCAATTGAAATTCGAAATTCATCATTTGACATTCGAAAAATTTAAACAAAATCAATGCTGTTATTGCACCATTTTCAATTGTAATTCGAAAAAAATTAATTGAAATTCGAAGATTCCATTTGAAATTCGAAAAAGATCAATTGAAATTCGAATACTCCATTTGAAATTCGAAAAAGGTCAATTGAAATTCGAATATTCCATTTGAAATTCGAAACATATCACTTGATATTCGAAGAACATCAATTGAAATTCGAAAAACATCAATTGCAATTCGAAACACATCAATTGAAATTCGAAACACATCATTTGAAATTCGTAAAATTGCAATTGAAATTCGGAATACGTCAATTGAAATTCGAATTTTTTCATTGGAAATTCGTAATACACCAATTGAAATTCGGAAAATATCAATTGAAATTCGAAATTCATCATTTGAAATTCAAAAATGTAAACAAAATCAATGCTGCATCTTAGATGCTGTATGTTTTATCTTAGATAAACAAAATCAATGCTGTATCTTAGATGGGGTAGCATTTAAGTGATACAATTTGTCTGTGTTAAACCTTTTATATAAAAATATGTAAATATATTTTGTTTCAACTAATTTTGAATAAATATTCATAAAAGATAAGATCATCTATGTATATGTTTTCTGTTCGTCACATTATATGTTAAGATTTAGTCAGCAAATGTGTTTAAATAAATTCTACCCAATCTAATGTACAGATTTGTTTACATTTTCGAATTTCAATTGATGTATTTCGAATATCAATTGATTTTTTTCGAATTTCAATTTATGTATTACGAATTTCAAATGGAATCTTCGAATTACAATTGACCTTTTTCGAATTTCAAATGGAATCTTCGAATTTCAATTGATCGCATTCGAAATTGAATTGATTTTTTTCGAATTACAGTTGAAAATGGTGTAGAAAAATTAAATTTCGAACAAATTTTCTAAAAAATGCAATTTTAACGAAATTTTGTAGAAAAAAATTCAACTTTATTTTTGGCAAAAAAACGAAATTTTTAATAAAAAAATATATTCAAAAAATGTAATTGTGGCGATATTTCCTAGAACAAGTAAGAAATTTCAGTCGGGTAAACCGAATAAGGTATACCCTCACTTTGTGGGCAATGTAATTATGCTCCGGTATATGTACTAATGTTATGAGCTATTTAAATTTCGTATGTCTTGTTTCTTTTTGTATGGGAGGTACAAAAACAGTTGTGGTGATAACTCCCATTTTTAACAGATCTGTAGGAATTTAAAAAAACTTTACACTATGCAAAAATTTTGAGTATTTATATGTATCGGTATTCACGATATAAGCTGGTATGTTTGTGTGGGAGGTGCCAAAAGAGACGCGATAATAACCCCCATTTTTCGAGAGAATGTAGGTACTATAAAAACAATACACTGTAAAAAATTTTAAGTATTTGTATGCTCTAGTATAAATGTTATAAGCTGTTAACTTTTCGTACAAAATGGTACTTTTGTATGGGAGGTACCAAGGGGGGCATGCCAATAACGCCATTTTTACTGGACTGTAGGTACTACAATGGTACAAAATTTCAAGTAATTGTATGCACTGGTTTTACAGTTATAAGCTGTTAACTTTTGGTGCAAAATAGTCTATTTGTGTGAGAGGTACCAAAATAAATATATAATTTAAATATTTGTATGTATTAGTATAAAAGTTATAAGCTTTAACTATTGGTTCCAAATTTCCTTGATGCGATATGGCTGCAATTTCGTGTTTCAAGTCATGAGTCATCCCTGGATGGTTGGCGTAGAACTTAACGGCTCCCCAAAAAAATAGTCCAACGGAGTCAAATCACAGCTGCGAGGCGACCGTAGATGGGCCACCCGTGTTTAAAAACAAAAAAACACTTCTTATCCTTAGTGTATGTTTCAAGAGCTAGCCATCCATACCATGGCTTCCTATCCTCATCCTATATCTTCCGCATAAAATAAATATCTCGATTTTAACCATATTTAAACCTAAATTTTGAGCATTTTTTTTTTATCAATTTTGCCCCTAAATGTAAGAATTTTCAAAAATTATTCAGTCAGAATTTATCTTTTGGTTTGAGACCATATGTTCCATTTACTTTCTGTCTATTCCAAGAAAGTAATAGAAACAAATACAAAAATTGGTAGAGAGTTTTAATTGCTTGGTAGAATTGACTGCAGTTTCGATAGACACCACTCTATCATCTTCAGAATTCAGTAACAAAAGTGAATGTCTTTGACTTAAATCAGCTGAAATACTTGTGGAAGCAGTAAATTGCATTTAACAAGAACTGCTAACCAAACCCGTATTTTGCTAAAAAAAATTATTATTAAATTATTGCGCATCTACCTCCCAAGCTTAAGTGCTGATCATAAACACCTCAATAGTTTTGATAGACAATAAGCCGGTAAATCAACATTTCTTTCTCCCCTCTATTTTCAGAAATGGTACGACGAGGGACCACCCACAACATACTGGTTATCCGGATTTTTCTTCACGCAAGCATTTCTCACCGGGGCTCAACAAAATTTTGCCCGAAAATATGTCATACCAATAGATCTGCTCGTATTTGACTATGAAGTTTTACACGTGGAAGAGGATCAGGCAACCAGCATGGCGGCCCCCGACGATGGTGTCTATGTTTATGGTATATTCCTGGAGGGAGCACGATGGGATCGCGTTGATAATTGTTTGGCTGAATCACATGCGCGTGAATTATTTGATCGTATGCCTTTGATATGGATGAAACCGGTGAAGAAATCCGATTTGAAGGAACGACATGTCTATGTGTGTCCCCTCTATAAGACGGCAGAGAGGAGGGGAGTCCTCTCGACGACAGGACATAGTACGAATTTTGTGGTGGGCATGTTGCTGGAGTGTAACCCGAAGACGGAGACCTCGCATTGGATTATTCGGGGTACCGCTTTGCTGTGTCAGTTGAGTTATTAGACGGCGATATAATATGTTTAAATTATTTTTGTAATATACTTATATATTTTGTTTAACTTTTTTTTAATAATAAAAATTTGCTAACACATTTCTACTCATTTATTTTATACATAGCTATTATTGAATTGTCTTTCTTTTTGCATTGGGTATAATTTCACTTTGTAAACATTTTTAATGTTCTGCAACTCCCTTTCAACTCTCTGCGATTTGTGTATTTTCCAGAAAATT
This sequence comes from Eudasyphora cyanicolor, assembly GCA_963930755.1. NCBI lineage: Eukaryota > Metazoa > Arthropoda > Insecta > Diptera > Muscidae > Eudasyphora > Eudasyphora cyanicolor. The sequence continues at coordinate 261,067,356 of OZ005737.1, read as the reverse complement.
TATGAACCTAAACAATCAGAAAAATTTGTTGTTTACAGTTTTTCTATTTCAATATTTGCATGCAATTAATTTTGCCAAAGTTTCTGTTCATCCCCCTCAACTACATAGAGTACAATACTCGCATCCTCTTGGTTTTTGTCCGTCTCTTTGTCAGCAGAATGAGGTCCTTTAACCGACAAAGATGTGAGGGAATGAATGAATGAATAGATGAAACCAGAAACTAACAACAAAGTAACACCCCCAAAAAATACATTCTTGTCGTGGTATACACGCCCTCCCGTATTCGTACAGTTCACAAATATATACCTGCATATACACACTTATATGCTAAATGTGAACTTTGGAGACTGTGCTTACATATATAGTTTGTATGAGGGAGAGGTATGGGAATTAAGGAAATCAATATGAAAATTACACTTAAACATATCCTTGGTCTCTGATACAGAGAAACAACTTCACAAAACATTTATGATGATTTGATACGACTATATTAGAGAAATCTACTTCTTAGTGTACGACTAGTTGAGTTATCTATTTCCTAGTTGAGGACGAGGTCGGTTATATACTACTTAGTAGAGAACCAGTTGGGTTATAACTTACTGCTTAGTAATATTCATGTTGGTTTATCTAATGGTAGGTAGACGTCTAGTTTAGTTATCTTAGTAGACGATAAGCTGGGTTATCTAATATTTGGTAGAGTGTTAGTTGGGTTATCTACTCCTTTGTTGACAACAAATTTGATTCTCTATTTTTATAAGAGGACGATTTGGGTTATCTTTTCCTTAATATAGAGTCAGTTTGGTTATATAGTCCACAAAAAGTGGACTATCTACTCCTTATTTGACAAAAAATTGGGCTATATACTCCTTAGTACAGTTGGGTTACCTACTCCGTAGAAAATGCTACTTGGATTATTTACTGCTAGGTTAGGTTAGGTTGAGAGAAGATGGAGAAAATGGTTGAAGGTGGGTGTCCTAGGAAGAGGGAGAGAATGTTTAGGAAGAGGGAGAGAAGGTTTAGTTAATCGTGTTCTTATTTGTCTTTGTGGCTTTACTAAACCAGAGAGATTTTCTGATGAATTTCAGAAGGGGTTTGAGCGGAGCATCTGCTAGGTCGTTTTGGTTTTCGAAGAGCCTGTACCCTAAATAGGCCAAACGATACTCTTGCAGTCCTTTGATTGAGCACAGCAAGTGCTGTACTGACTCCTCCTCTTCTTCATCCAAGCAGCTTCTACAGAAGTGTTCGTAGGGAAGCTTCATGTGTGCAGCCATATTGCCTATCGCGCAGTGCCCCGTGATGACTCCTGTGAGGATGCTAAGTGTGTTCTTCCTGAAGGACAGCAGTTCTTTGGTACGGGTCATATCAATGGATGGCCAAAGTGTTCTGGCAGTCTGCAGTTATGTATGGTGTCCCTCCTCGATCTGGTTAGTGCTGATCCCCGTTCGTCGATTTGGTTTTTAAGTTCCACGAACGGAATTTGCACGTCCAGGGTCGCGGTTTCATTTCGCGCACCGGATCCTATCCTGGCACATTTGTCTGCTAATTCGTTGCCCTGTAGGTTGCTGTGACCTGGCACCCAGCAGAACGTGATTTCGTGCGCCTGAATATGGGTTAAGGAAAGAAAGCAGTCCATTGTGCAACGTGATTTGATGGTTCTTAAGTCCAAGGCCTTGAGAGCTGCCATACAGTCGACGTACATCTTGAATTTTTCGGAGAAATATCCCTTTCCAAAATCTGTTTCGCGGCATGTTAATGGCATAGATCTTTGCCTGGAAGACAGTGATCTATGCCATTAACTGCTAAGTAGACGTGTAGTTGAGTTATACACTCATTGGTAGGAAAAATGTTGGGTTATCTATCCCTTAATAGAGGAGCAGTTGGGTTATCTACCCTTCAGTTGATGCCTAAATGGGTTACCTACTCCTTTGTTGATGACAAATTCGATTATCTACTACTTTGTGGATGACTAATTGGATTATCTATCCTTATTAAACGACGGGTTGGGTTATCTTTTTCTTAGTATAGGGTAAGTTTAGTTATCTAAACCTTATTTGATGAAAAATTGGGTTATCAATCCCTTAGTACAATTGGTTTATCTACTCCTTAGTAAAATGTCAGTTGGTTTATCTGCTACTTGGTAGACGATAAATTGTGTTATTTAACTTTTAATATGGTTATCTACTCCTTAGTATCTACGCTTCAGTTGATTATTATTTGTGTTCTCTAAATAGTTATCTACTCCTTAGTAGACCATAAGTTGGGTTATATATCTTTGGTAGAGTGTCAGTTCAGTTATCTACTCCTTTGTTCATGTCAAATTGGATTATCTATCCTTATTACCCGACGAGTTGGGTTATCGTCTCCTTAACATAGAATCAGTTTGGTAATTTAAGCCTCATTATCTACTCTTTATTAAATTTGCTTATCTACTCCTTACCACAGTTGGATTATCTACTGCTTACTAGATGGTTAGTTGTGTTATCTACTCTTCAGTCGCGGGTTATCTATCCTTATTGAACGACGAGTTGGGTTATCTTCTCCTTAAAATAGGGTCAGTTTTGTTATCCAAGCCTTATTTGACGAAAAATTGGGTTGGTTATGTACTCCCTAGTACAGTTGGGATATCTACACCTTAGTACAGTTGGATTATTAACTCCTTAGCAGACAGCTCGCTTGGTAATTTAATCCTTAGTAGACAACTAGTTGGGTGCTATACTCCTTAGTAGACGACCAGTTGGGTTATGTACTCCTCAGCCGGCGGTCAGTTGGGTTCTCTATTATTTGGTAGAGGACCAGCTGAGATCAGTTTTCGAAGTTCAACAATGAAATAGTAAACATTTAATTGGTTTCATTGAAGAGATTAAAAGTCATTGCCGAGTTTTGTTCATTTTCTCCATTTGTCTTCATACCACCCTCGTTTCAAGCAATACCACCTTCAATAACATCGAAATTTATGCTGAAACATACCGAAACTGAATGACTGACATCAATGATAATAACTTTGTTGCACAGAATATTTTGATTGCTCTCCGTGTCGCAGAGTCCCGGGGATTGGTGGTTTGGGATGTTTGGGGTTTGCGAGTGTCACATTGGGTTAGATGAAGCCGGGCCCAGAGTGCTTTTGGCAGTAATGAAAGGTACACACCACGAATAGTTCGAATCCCAACCCACCAAAAGTTGGAGTAGTTGGGATATCTGGGCTGTGGGTTGTGGGGTTTGTGATGCGGTTTGTCTTTCGATTTGATTTTGTTGTTTTTTCGTCAACTGGAGAATTTCATGGTTTTGAAAGATACGAAATTGGTAAATGTTCACTCTTTCCCTTGCCCAAAAACAAACAAAAAAATCACCCCCACCTAAATAAGTGGTGAATCAAACAGACGATGATAAGCACAACGTTCATGATGATCATAATGCTTGGAAACACATAGTTGACATTCTTTTTTATTGCATCTGTAACATTTTGTTAGTATAGTTTTGAAAATATTTTTTTAATTAAATTTCATTTTTTATGTTACTAAAATGAGGGGTTTTGATAGAAGGGGCGTTGATAATTGAGGAAAGCACCGGAGTTGAGTGAGTAAGTATAATTACTTTTGATGACAAAATAGTTGCAAGACTACTGTTTTTTTTTGCAATTTGTTTAATGTGTGTAATCAAACAAATAAAAAAAGGAAAACTAAAAGCTTTTACAAACTGTGTTTGATTATATAACCGACAGTTTGACAGTTGAGGACAACAGAAAGGATATTGTTGCCAGAGAATAGTAATGAAAGTGAATGTATTTGAGATGTTAGTTTATACAATACAAGAAAGCACATGAGTTTTTGTAAAAATTTCACTTTAGTGGCGGAGGGTATGTTGTCCCCTCAACAAAATAATAGTGTGTGGGAATGCTAGAAATCTAAGAAATATATTCATGGTAAAAATTGAAAATAGGTTAAAAGTTCGATTGAATATTTAGAGTAAATTGAATTTTTTTTATTTATTTATATGAATTACAATACAAAGTAAATTTATATTCTAATTTTACGGTCCAGGGAATGGCCGGGTTACAAAGACCATATGGCTAAATGTTTGCAGCGACAGACCAGAGCCTCTGGTGGGAATCGAACCCACAACCCCCAAACTCATAGGCGAGTACGCCTATGTAGCTCCGCCCCTATATACCATCTGGTGGATAGGGGCTTCCTTACCCCTTCACGCAATAGTCCGTCATGGTGGAGTTGCAGGTCCTTTGGGATTAAAAACAATTTGGTATCACTTATTTTTTGGTTAAAATTTTATATTTGATTACCAAAACTTAAAATGTTTTTATCTTGTTAAATAAGCCTCCTATAGCGAAAATATCGAAATTTTGTTATCACTTATTTTTTGGTCAAAGTTTTGAATTTCCTTACCCAAACATAAAATCTCGTTAAATAAGCCTCGTAGACCGAAAATATCAAAATTTTGTAACACTGTTGTTGTTATTTATTGTTGGTCTGTGCTTTTGTTATTCTGTCAGAATTTATTTGCTTCGAGACCATATGTTTCATTTACTTTCTGTCTATTGCAATAATAGTAGAATAATAATAATAGAAAGATATACAACCAGTAAGGAAAGGCAGAAAGTCGGGCGGGCCGACTATATAACACCCTACACCTCCCTAACAATACGATAAGGGTCATTGCGATAATTATTGGTAAGTGGGTAGGAACATATTATCTAATTCTGAACCGATAATCGCTTTAAGCAATATTCCTTCCTAAATTGAGAACCATCTTTCTGGAGAATTTTGTAATGATCGGAAGTAAAGTACAACTTCTATATCGCTTTGTAACCAAATCAGGAGGAACATATATATGGAGGTTAGATTTTCGATCGATTTTCCCTGAATACTCATTCATGTAAAATAGAAACCTCTTTCTGTCGAATTTCGTACTGATCGGATATAAAATACAGTCTCTACAGCGCTTAGATGTCAAATCGGGGCTAACATATATATGGGGGCTATATCTAAATCTGAACCGATTTTCTCCGAATTTGGCAGTATTCCTTCATGTAACAAGAAACCTCTTTCTGCCGAATTTCGCTGTGGTCGGATATAAAATACAGTTTCTACAGCGCTTGAATTTCAAATCGGGGGTAACATATATATGGGGGCTATATCCAACTCTGAACGGATTTTCTCCGAATTTGGCGGTATTTCTTCATGTAATAAGAAACCTCTTTCTGCCGAATTTCGTACTGATCGGATATAAAATACAGTTTCTACAGCGCTTACATGCCAAATCGGGGGTTACATATATATGGGGGCTATATCTAAATCTGAACCGATTTCCCCCAAATTTTGTATTGTCTCTAAATGTATCACGAGACTACTCTCTGTAACTTTTTTTACAAATCGGTTCAAAAATGTTGCTTATACATTGCATATATGCCAAATCGGAGGTACATACATATATATGGGAGCTATATGTAAATCTAAACCGATTTTAACCAAATTCAATAGGGATCGTCCTTGGGCCTCAAGAAAATATGTGCAAAGATTCGTTGAGATTGGACCATAATTGCGACCTGTACTTTGATTACAAGAATACATCTACACACAGGCAGACGGAAAGACAGACAGACGGACATAGCCAAATCGACAATGAGTCTATCTCTTCTCTTTTTGGGTGTTACAAACAAATGCACAAAGTCGTAATACCCTGTACCACATTGTGGTGTAGGGTATAACAATTGGCAGCAGTTTCGATAGACTCCACTCTATCATCTTCAGAATTCAGTAGCAATAATGCTTATCTTTAACTTAAATCAGCTGAAATACTTATGGAAGCAGTAAATTGAATTTAACAAGAACTACTAATGAAACCCGTATCCCGTTCCTTACCCAAACTTAAAATGGGTATATCTCGTTAAATAAGCCTCCTGGAGGGTAAATATCGATATTTATTTTTGGTTAAAACTCTGAATTTTCTCACCCAAACTTAAAATGGTTATATCTCGTTAAATATGCTTCCTAGAGCGAAAATAGCAAAATTTTGGTATCACTTATTTTTTGGTCAATAAGCCTCCTAGAGCGTAATTATTGACATTATTTTTTTGAATTTTCTTACCCAAACAGAGCGAAAATAGCGAAATTTTAGTATCACTTATTTTTTGGTCAAAATTTTCAATTTCCTTACCCAAACATAAAATGGTTAAATCTCGTTAAATAAGCTTCCTAGGACGAAAATACCGAAATTTTGACATAACTTATTTTTTGGTCAAAATTCTGAATTTCCTTACCCAAACTTAAAATGGTTATAGCTCGTTAAATAAGTCTCCTAGAGCGAAAATAGCGAAATTTTAGTATCACTTATTTTTTTGTCAAAATTTTGAATTTCCTTACCCAAGCATAAAATGGTTAAATCTCGTTAAATAAGGTTCCTAGGACGAAAATACCGAAATTTTGACATAACTTATTTTTTGGTCAAAATTCTGAATTTCCTTACCCAAACTTAAAATGGTTATAGCTCGTTAAATAAGTCTCCTAGAGCGAAAATAGCGAAATTTTAGTATCACTTATTTTTTGGTCAACATTTTGAATTTCCTTACCCAAATTTAAAATGGTTATATCTCGTTAAATAAGCTTCCTTGAGCGAAAATAGCGAAATTTGGTCAAAATTTTGAATTTCCTTAGCCAAACTTAAAATGGTTATATCTCGTTAAACAAGCGAAATTTTGGTCAAAATTTTGAATTTCTAGCCTAAATAGCGAAATTTTGGTATTTCTTATTTTTTTGTCAAAACTTTGAATTTTCTTGCCCAAACATTAAATATTTATATCTCATTAAATAAGCCTCCCAGAGCGAAAATAACGAAATTTTTGGTATCACATATTTTTTGGGTAAAAACTTTGAATTGCCTTACCCAAACTTAAAATGGTTATATTACGTTAACTAAGCCTCCTAGAGCGAAAATAGCAAAATTTTGGTATCACTTATTATTTGGGTAAAAACTTGAATTTCCTTACTTAAACTTAAAATGGTTATATCTCGTTAAATAAGTCTCCTAGAACGCTATTACCGAAATTATTCTCCAATAATATACTGTACATATTTAAAAAAAAAAATATATAATAATCGCATAAATAAAAAAGTTATAAACCATTTAAACCATATAGCTCATTCTGCGCCACCCTGTACAATAGGTAATTAGTGATATGTTAACAATACAATAAATGGCAAAAATACAAAAAATATTTTTGGTAAAGTATAACTTCAAATGGCCATAACTTTTGTCTCAGTGGGTATACCAAATTGCAATATATTGGCATCAAATAGTAAATTTTGTTTTCTATCCAGAAAAGATAATGACAAAAGAATCGGTATATAACAGGATCTAATATATAGCGATTCGTAGGAAAGGATCGGGAAAAAATAAACAACACAGGAAATTTTATATTTTTTTTGTAATTTGTACGCCTTGACACCAGAAATCGAGGCTAATTCTGACATCATTATATTTGTGGACGTAAATCCCACAATTCCCAAAATAAATTCGAAAATCCCCACCAAAGGCAATTTTTTGTTTTTTTCCAAAATCTGTTATACTAAAAGCTCAAAAATACTTTTGCAGTTTATCGTATAACAGATTACTACATATAAAAATGGTAAAGGTTTTCATATCCAAGCTTTGCGATTGCCGAAAATGTGGCCTAGTTTTGAAATTTTCTTAAAAAATTGTGTAATTGGCAACACTATTAATACAAAATTTTGTCTCGTTCTTTTCTCGAAAATATTCTCCAGGAAGTTTGCTTTACGAAAAATATAAATATGTTATACTTTCTTTTTATAAATTCCTCTGTATCTCCAAAATACTACATATACCTTTTCGCAATAAAATACAAAAATTGTCTATATTTTGAAAGTGTAAATTGATGTGGCCATAACTTTTGTATAGGTGGGAACATTTTACCGAAATTTTTTGCATCACACAGAAAATTTTGTTGTTAATTTAGAGAAGTTGATGTGAGAGAAAGCGGTTCATATTCTGCACTGATATTAAGCAAATGCCACGGCAGGGTAAGGAAAAAAGTGAAAAAAATCACTTTTCAAATGCAGACTGAAATGTAAAAACGACATAAAATTTTTAAAAATGAAAATTTTTCAATGAAATATTTTGCAGTTTGTAGGTTCTGACATAACAAATCGAATGTAATTCGTGAATCATTATTTTTCCAAAAGTCGGTCCCACAATTCCCAAAATAATTTTGAAAATCCCCAAAAATGGGATTTTTTGGATTTTCCGCTATATCTACTATACTAAAAGCGAGGTTTCAGATTCCCTTTGCAGTTCAACTTACAACACATTACCACACATAAATATGCCAAAAGTGTTAACATTTTGGCTGTGCGATTGGAGAAAATGTGGCTTAATTATGAATCGGCCGGAAAATACGAAAGTTACACGCGCTTAAACATTTTGTTCAACCGAGGTGGCCAACCTTGGGGCCCTGCAGCTCCGCCCCTGTATCCCACAGGGGGCCCAAACTCAAAACTTTACTTCTCTAATACCTCTTCTACAAACATGCCTAGTTTGGTCGCTATCGGATGTCTGGTTAAGAAACGGCAGAATTATTTCCCTTTTTTTGGAATTCATCCCACTGTGCGGTGCTTAACCGATCTCTTTGAAATTTTGTGTCATAACTGCTATCCAATAGGACTATACTTGGTGCCAGTTTCATGAAGATCACAAGACATGGGTTTTAAAAATTGACTCACTTGTCTTGGAATCCCCCATATTTGTATGTAAAATCTGAACAGGAAAGATTGACCAGGCAGGTACATACGAGTATTACTTTGATATAATTCTTCTATGGACGTCGCGCTTAAATATATTTATTTAGGCCGTAAAGCCACAATTTCGTTCATTAGTCTGAAATTTTGAAGTTTGTGTTTTATTTATACTAAAACTTACTATAAAAATTTACTATATCGATCTACACTCAGAAAAATGTTTACTAAAATTGAGTAAAAACGTAGTAAATTTGAGGAAAATTTAACTTCACATAGCTCCAAAGAAATATTTCATAAAACCAAGTATACATATTTCTTCAAAACAAAGACATTTTATTTACTCATATTTAAGAAACATTTACTCTGTACAACAAAATAATACTCAGTTGTAGTAAATTGTATAATCAAATACAAGAATATGTTCGTAAATTTGAGGAAACCTATCTCATTAAAAATATTATAATTATACTTAAAATGAGGAACATTTTACTTAACATTTCTCTAAAGAAATACATCCTTCCAACAGAGTAAATTTTCCATTAATATAAATATATGCATTGTAATGGGAAATAGTTAAATATTCGTTGTTCGTATCACAACTTTACTTATTTCCATTAAAATTTGTACTTCTTATAAGGATATTTTCAATCAAATTGATAAAAAATTTTCTTAAGATTGACTAAGACTTGTTGTTAAATCAAGGAAATTCTCACTCCGACTAAATAAATCACGTAGTCAATGTTGCTATATGAACCTCTTTTTTTAAATGCTAAATAAAAATGTACTCAAATCGAGTTAATATATTCCTTCGAATAAGTACATTTCGTAGTTAAAGAAAAAAATTACTACGAACATTTACTTCATGGAAGTAAATCTATTATTTGTTTTAACTGACAATTGATTTCTATTAAAAAACAAGTAAGAAAGTTTCAGTCGGGTAAACCGACTAAGGTATACCCTCACTTTGTGAGTAATGTAATATATAACATTACACCAATAAATCTGTCAATTTGTGTGGGAGGTACCAGAAGGGGTTTTCCAAAAACACGTATTTTTCGGTAAATACATTGCATTGTGCTGAACAATAAGCGTTTATGTGCACTGGCTATGTAATTTTGGTCATTTTGTGTGGGAGGTACAAAAAGGGGCGGGGTGATAACGCCCACTTTTTACAGGACTATAGGCACTATAACAGCATTACACTGTACAAAATTTCAAGTATTTGTATGCACTGGTATTAAAGTTACAAGCCGTTTACTTTTGGTACGAAATGGTCCATTTGTGTGGGAGGTACCAAAAGGGGCATGCCAACTTCACCCATTTTTCTCGAGTTAATAGCGACTAATATACTAATATTATGTGCAGAATTTCAAAAGATTCGAGTAAGTAGTATAGAAGTTATCAAAGAATCAATATTTCACTAAATTTTAACCCTTTGTGTGGGAGGTACCAGAAGGAGTAGACCAATATGGCCCATCTTCGAACTCATCCGGAGATAGATCAAAATATTACCACATACCAAATTTGAAGTCAATCGGTTACTCCTTTCGAGAGTTATCGTGCGCACCAGCCAGCAGACACACAGACAGACAGGCAGACAGACAGACAGACAGACAGACAGACAGACAGACGGACGGACATTGCTCATTCGACTTAAAATGACCCAAAACGGATTTCCTCCGAACATACTTAGGGTCTTAGATCACTCCTTCGATGTGTTACACTTTTTTCCGTAGCAAATGATATATACCCTCGTCACACTAAAGTGAGGGTATAATAAAAAAATACGACTACGTACAATCACTTCAGAAATTTAATTTTATTTTTTTGATACTTTTTACGTTTAATATTTAATTAGGCTAAATGTTAATTTTAAAATGTTAAATATTAATACTACATACAAATATTTTATATACACAATATATGTATATCTTTTTTATTAAAATAAAATACTTAATAACTATTTTGCCTAATTTATATACATACATTTATTAGAGGTGACTTTATAGTGCAACACAATTCGCCAAAATGTTGTATGAATTAAAAGATGTACTCTAGGGATATACCCTACGTTGCAATATACTGACACTATATCCTTTAATGATCAATTGTAATGCTACCATATTCTGTCATTTATATATATAACTTTTAGCACATTGAGAAAAATAGGGGAGGGTCAAAACAGCGAATGTAGCTTTGTACCGCATGCTAATAACCTCGCCCGCCACTCGCTCAATGCCCGAATACAAAATTCCGACTTACAGCAAAATTGAATCATTTTAAGGATGAATATATATTACACCAAGCACATACTTAACAATTTTACAACATATGGCGAATTGTACCCTTTTTTGAATAATTAAAATATGGAAGCAGCTTTTAATTGCTTCGTAACATATGATTATATATGTTGTTTCCAAAAGTACCTACACAATTTATTCTTTCTCCTGAAATTTTGAACCGTTTTCACTATTATTATTTTTCGATCAAGTCCGAAAGAAATGCTTGAAACTGGATGCGAAAATATCCAAATAGGACATATTCAACACTAATAGTTTAAAATTAATGTTTCAGAATAAAACATTATTCATATGCAAATATGTGCTCAGTTTTAGCACTTCCTTCGAGCTTGACTGACAACTTTCATCGATTTATTCAATATTTTAGGAGAACGGAACAATTTTCTAGATATACTTGGAAAGAAATTCCTGGCGGTGTGACGCGTACGCATACAATTTTGCATACTTGCTTTTTAATTGATATACGATTCCAAAATACTTATATGTATCTCTCCTGTTGCCGCATCTGGCGAAATTCCTGATCTATGCTCTTCTGTATGTTCTTATTATTGCTACCGGGAGTTATTCTCTGGAATAGAGTTAAATAATTGTATTTGTTTATATTTATAAAATATTTATATTACCTGTTCCAACTGCCACTCTTATATCCTGTCTAGATGAACCTCTTCCATGTACCGTAGGATGTTCGGTTATAGAATCGTCAATATGAAGTGTTAGTGATATAAACTGTAATTGCAGTAGTCATCTCGAACTAATCTTGCTGAAAAGCTAATACTGCCTGAATAAAAATTTAGATAAAGGCATCATTCAGACCCACAATTTGTACATACATATGTCCTAAACATGAAAATTCGTCGTTCTCGAATTATTAAGTTGGTCTAACATTAACAAAACCCGATAATAGCGAAATTGCATGTCTTAGGATTTTGCAATCTTTTGTCTGAATGAAAAGCGTGATGTCTTAAGCAATATTTTGCTTCAGACAATATTATCGTTTAGCAACATTTTACAAGCCACACCATCTATGTAGGTATTTTGTTACTAACCTTTATAAACACTAAACAGTTGACCAGATTAAAGATATCAGCGAAACTAGCTCATTTACTGTCATCTTTGGACATCGAACATTTGCTTTCTCCTTTGATTCTTTTTATTATGTGTTGTGAACGAATATTTTGAATTTATTTTTTCACTGAATACACAATTTCAAATGACAGAAGAAAAAAATGTTTTCAAAATGCTTCATGTATGTACTCGTATATACATGTATATTAGAGAGGCTTCAAAAACTTTTTGATGTGCAATGCTTATATAAAAATTGTGTATGTTTTACATATATTCCCAGATATTTACTTCCTGCGATTATCAATTCCGATTGATTCGCATTCAGAATTACCTCTAAACATAATTGTTTTCTACAATATTTTTTTGGGGAAAACGTACCAAATTTTTATATAAGTATAAGCATTAACATTAATCTCTTTTTTTCTCCAAACAAATTAAACCACACTAATGTATATACCAACATAGGTCTTCTATTTCAATATTATAATTATTTTTATTATAGATTTATTCAAATGAAGGAAAAAAGTCGATATATTTAATTACATGTTGTAATACATTTGAATAAATCGTAGTAAAAAATCATTCAAAATTTTAAGAAATATTTTCCTTAGAATGAATACAAAATTCCTTACTGGCATTATGTGATAACCAGATACACAATTATAAAATTTACCTATTAATATGAAAAATGTAGTCAAACCATTTTCACCAAATTTTTATTCCATTTATGTTTGATTTTTCTTAACTGAAAGATGGGTATACTCACTAGAAGTTCATATATACTCAATTATAAGAATATATGTAATCAAATCAAATAAATACTTTTAAGTAAATTATCATACTTACGTCAAATATATGTAATATTTCCTACGTTTTTAGAATGAGTAATATTTACTTAATTGTACTAAATTTTCCTTCTTTTGAGTAATTTTTTACTCAATTTGAGTAATCTGTTTGTAGTTAATATAACTACGCATTTTACTCAAACTTACGAATAGTATTTTTCTGAGTGTACGTTCTGATATAGTCCGCCCACATGTGGCGGTCGCTCTTTAATATTTTTGTTTTACTCATCGATGTGCAAATAGTTTTGCTGAAAATTTGCAGCTTTCGTTTTACTATTAAAAAAAATTCTGCAACAAAAAAGAAGCACAGCGGTCAATGATTTTCTTCCTTTTCACTTAAAAGATTTTTCCGTTTATAGAAGTTAATGCCATCCGTGGTGTGGGTATATATGATTCGGCCCGACAGAACTTACTACAGTCCTTACTTGTTTTTTTTTTTGTAAACTAGTGTTACCCGAATAAGTCAAGTCTCAATGAATGTTTTTGTCCGATACACTCAAATTAGAATACAGAGATTTCCGGTTTCAATTTATTCTCGAGTAATTAAAATTCCCCTTTTAAATTTCCCTCGGCAGAACATTTCAATTTGAAAAAAGGAAAACAAGTTTTCTGATTGATCATCCATCCAGCCTACAAACAAATCCTCCACTTTGAGCATTTAATTTTCGTGGTGATTTTAATAATACGATATTTCCAGTTTTGTCTGACGTTCGGTTTAGCCATTCGAAGGGGGATGAATCTACAACAAAAAATAAAACTGAATGACCACAAATTATGCAGCATTTGCAACTCATAAACCAGATTACCAAAATGGATTTCTGTTTTTTTTTGCTCTGATCACAAATAAAAAATTAATAAGATTATCTGGGAAAAGCAGCGGAAACTACAGTCGCCTCTCAAAATGAAGACATATGGCTCTAAATGAAAATATGACCAGTTTCGATGTGAAAGGCAGTGAAAGAGGGAGGGAGAGAAAGAGCCTTTCTTTCGTCCTGTTGTCAATGGTCGAATGAAATGTCATCACCATTTGCCTCCACTTTCCGCAGAGTTCGAATTCGACCGGGGTCCGACTTTTCCATTGTCTGTTTATGCTCTCTGTTAATATATGCAAATTCAACAAAAGCCATTTCGAGACCAGTCAAAGTGGCTGACAGACGGACGGACGGACAGCCGGAAGGACGGACAGAGAGATGAATAGGTGGCTGGCTGGACGGGCGGACGGGCGAACTCAGATACCGTGGCATATGCCATTTTGAATTGTTCACTTTTTTCTGCTGTTCGTTCGCTTTTTCCGGGCAGAATAAAAGAATAGCTTCATCAAAAATGTTAATAAATGCCAAATGACTAATGGCCTAATGGTGCTCGCTCGTTGTTTGGTGGCACTGGACAGACAGAGAGATGGATAGACGTATAGACCTCGACCCTCTGACACGAATCAACTTTCGCAGACATTGCAGAATCCACAATCCAGAATTCAATCCAGGATGACTAGTCACAGCAGAGGGAGGAGGCAAACAACAGCAGCAACAACGGCGGTCACACCAACAGTGACGACAACGACAACAATGGCACGCGCTTAGTGCGTGTCCTTTGTTGTGATAAAGTCGCAGCTGCTACTTTTTAAACCTCATATCGACTATTTTTATTAAATTCCATTTTTGCCAACGCAACGACTACGGTGACAACCACTGACGATTGGATACTTGGATGGATGCATGGAGAATTGGTAAGTGAGAGGAGAGGGGGGCGGGTAACCAAAATGGAACCCGGTCTGCCACATGAAAGCAATGGACAGGACTTTGTTTTCGTTTGTGATTTGCTAGAAATAACACAAGGAATGGAGTGGACATAAAAAAAATCCAATTTAAATTGGTCTTTTATTTTATGCATACATTTTGAGGTACGAGGGGAGGGCTTAAGAAAATTGGAATAAATAGTTAAAAATGTTTACAATTTTATTTCTTCTTAAATACAGGATTTTCCAACAAGAGGTGTTATTTTGAATCACCCGGTATTTCGGTAGCTGTCACTGTCTAACTACGCCATTACTAACCAGTAAGGAAAGGTAGAAAGTCGGGCGGGGCCGACTATATAATACCCTACACCTCCCTAACATTGCGATAATAATATGGAATAATTGGTAAATGGGTAGGAACATATTATTCAATTCTGAACCGATAATCGCTAAATTAAGCAATATATTTCTTAAATTGAGAAACATCTTTCTGGAAAATTTTAATTGTCGGAAGTAAAGTACAACTTCTATAGCGCTGTGATACCAAATCAGGAGGAACATATATATGAAGCTTATATATAAATCTGAACCGATTTTCCCTGAATACACATTCATGTAAAAAGACCACTTTCGGTCGAATTTCGTACTAATCGAATATAAAATACAGTCTCTATAGCGCTTACATGTCAAATCGGGGGTAACGTATATATGGGGCTATATCTAAATCTGAACCGATTTCTTCCAAATTTCATTCATAAAATAAGAAACCTCTTTTTGCCGAATTTCATACTGATCGGATATAAAATAACATTTTTACAGCTCTTACATGTCAAATCGGGGGTAACGTATATATGGGGGCTATATCTAAATCTGAACCGATTTCTTCCAAATTTAACAGTGTTCGTTCATATAATAAGGAACTTCTTTCCGCAGAATTTCATACTGATCGGATATAAAATAAGGTTTTTACAGCGCTTACATGTCAAATCGGGCCTAACATATATATGGGGGCTATATCAATAATTCAATAATTCAATAGGGATCGTCCTTGGGCCAAAAAAAAAGATATGTGTAAAGTTTCGTCGAGATCGGACCATAATTGCGACCTGTACTTTGATTACAAGAATACATGCACAGACTGACGGACAGACAGACAGACGGACATACGGACATAGCTAAATCAACTCAGAAAGTGATTCTAAGTCGATCGGTATAATAAACGACGGTGAATGGATTGCGCTATCGAGAGATGATTGATGGTACAGGGTATTATAAGTTTGTTTCACGGCAGATGTTTGTAACACCTGAAAATAACACAGCTAGACCCACCTTAAAGTATACCGATCGACTCAGAATCACTAGCTGAGTCGATTTAACCATGTCCGTCCGTCTGTCCATGTAAAGTTGTTCGTCGACTACAGGTCGCAATTTCACTCCGATCGTTCTGAAATTTTGCAGTTTAGAGTATTTCGCGGCTGTTAAGATCGCTATTGAATTTGGTTGAAATCGGTTCAGATTTAGATATAGCTCCCATATATATCTTTCGTCCGATTTGGCCCTTTAGTCCTATAGAAGTTGTACTTTACATCCAATCGTTTTGAAATTTAGAATGGTAGAGTTTCTTGATCCACGAACCAACATTGCCGAATTTGAAGAACATCGGTTCAGATTTAGATATAGCTCCCATATATATGTTTCGTCCGATTTGGCCCTTTAGTCCTATAGAAGCTGTATTTTACATCCGATCGCTTTGAAATTTAGAATGGTAGAGTTTCTTGATCCATGAACCAACATTGCCGAATTTGAAGAAAATCGGTTCAGATTTAGATATAGCTCCCATATATATCTTTCGTCCGATTTGGCCCTTTAGTCCTATAGAAGCTGTATTTTACATCCAATCGTTTTGAAATTTAGAATGGTAGAGTTTCTTGATCCATGAACCAACATTGCCGAATTTGAAGAAAATCGGTTAAGATTTAGCTATAGCTCCCATATATATGTTTCGTCCGATTTGGCCCTTTAGTCCTATAGAAGCTGTATTTTACATCCGATCGCTTTAAAATTTAGAATGGTAGAGTTTCTTGATCCATGAACCAACATTGCCGAATTTGAAGAAAATCGGTTAAGATGTAGCTATAGCTCCCATATATATGTTTCGTCCGATTTTGCTCTTTAGTCCTGTAGAAGCTGTATTTTACATCCAATCATTTTGAAATTTAGAGTGGTAGAGTGTCTTGATCCATGAACCAACACTACCGAATTTTAAGAAAATCGGTTAAGATTTATCAGTAGCTCCCATATATATGTTTCGTCCGATTTGGCCATTTAGTCCTATAAAAGCTGTATTTTACATCCAATCGTTTTGAAATTTAGAATGGTAGAGTTTCTTGATCCATGAACCAACGTTGCCGAATTTGAAGAAAATCGGTTAAGATTTAGCTATAGCTCCCATATATATGTTTCGTCCGAGTTTGCTCTTTAGTCCTGAAGAAGCTGTATTTTACATCCAATCATTTTGAAATTTAGAATGGTAGAGTTTCTTGATCCATGAACCAACACTACCGAATTTGAAGAAAATCGGTTAAGATTTAGCTATAGCTATCATATATATGTTTCGTCCGATTTGGCCCTTTAGTTCTATAGAAGCTGTATTTTACATCCAATCGTTTTGAAATTTAGAATGGTAGAGTTTATTGTTCCATGAACCAACACTACCGAATTTGAAGAAAATCGGTTAAGATTTAGCTATAGCTCCCATATACATGTTTCGTCCGATTTGGCCCTTTAGTTCTATAGAAGCTATATTTTACATCCAATCGTTTTGAAATGTAGAATGGTAGAGTTTCTTGATTCATGAACCAACATTGCGGAATTTGAAGAAAATCGGTAAAGATTTAGCTATAGCTCCCATATATATGTTTCATCCGATTTGGCTCTTTAGATCCAATCGTTTTTATACCCTACACCACACTGTGGTACAGGGTATTATTTAAGTATAAAATGTCCCAAAAGTAAATTTATGTAAACAATTTATACATGAATTACAAAATTTTATATATTAGAGTTATCAATATTACGAGAGTGGTGTACTTACTGGTTTATGGTCAGAGTTGGATGGTATTGATCTGGACAACGTTTACTTTCAACAAGACGGCGCTACGTGCCACACAAGCAACGAAACCCTTGCTCTGTTACTGGAAAAGTTTCCGGACTGTGTTATCTCTCGAAGAGGTGATCACAATTGGCCACCGAGATCTTGTGATTTAACACCTTGCGAATTCTTCCTTTGGGCCCACGTGAAAGATACGGTCTACGCCAACAGCCCAGCGTCGATTCAAGACCTCAAAGATAGAATTCGTGAGGCTAACGAGGACATAGGGCAGCCACTTTGCGATTTGGTTATGGAAAATTTTATGAAAAGGATATGGTCCTGTAAGCGTGGTCGTGGTGGCCATTTGGCTGATGTTGTTTTTCTTTATTAACGGCATACTTTCCTCTTTATTATGAAATAAACACCCGATCATTTATCTCAAAAAATTGCATTATTCTTTGAATACCAAAATAACACCTCTTTTTGGAAAACCCTTTATATACGAGTATTTAGTTGAAAATATTAATGTTTCTTCGCTTGTTCCATGAGTGTTATTTCTGGGATATTTAAATAGCTTTATATCAATTTCCATTGTAGATCAATTGGAAATTGCGACTTCTGATAATGCGAGTTGGATATTTTCGGTACCTCGTCTAAACCGTATCCACAATTTGCATTGCATTGTTTAAATTCATTTGACGTAGTTTTTGTTGTTTTATAGCATTCCATTCCTGCCGTTCCTGTCGTTGTCGTTGGAAACGTTGATCTCAAAACCATAACCATAACAATTACCATTGCCATCCATCCCCTTTTGGAGGATAAAATGTATGTTGTACGTTCGTCGTACACACGTTGTGATGGACAGTTGTGTTTTTGTTGCTGTGATGTTGTTCTTATTGCTGTCGTTGTTGAATTTTATTATATTTTTTATTTAAAATAATAATAAGGACTCTCTACACGCGCAAAACCTGTTTTCATTAATAACGTATGCCGGATTTCATAAACAGCAAAAGCTAAAACAACAACAGCTATGGGAAGGAATATGGAGAGAAAGGACTTTGTTTGATACACTACTGAGACAAATGTATAAAATTCACAAACACATAACATTGTTGGCTTGCCAATTTTCACGGGAGTGCACAGTGGTCAAATATAAATAATATACTCATGTAATAGGGTGTAGATGATATATATGTATAAGGAGAAGCTGCAAATACTTGATGGTGTCAGTGCTGGAAATGTTAACAATTTGTAAAAAGTTTGGACATTTTCATTTGTTATGCCCTCCAACTTGGGGGATTGAATATACTAAATATTGTCATTACGTTTGCAACTCCTTGCACTGAAAAAAAATTTGTCATAAAATTAAAGAAATGCTCCAAAGACATCCTTAGTCTTTAAAATAAGTACATTTTGTACTTAAAATTAAGAAAATGTACTTAAAATTAAGTAAATTAATTAATATTATTGAAATTTTCTATATTTCAAGTACAAAATGTACTTATTTTAAAAACTAATGATGTCTTTGGAGCATTTCTTTAATTTTATGACGTATTTTCTTTCAGTTTGAGCTTTGGATATGCGGTCTTATAAGGTACAGTCCATAATTATACAGATAGGTTGATCATATTTGGCACAATTAATTATTATAGTTGCAAGTTGTTTGGGATTAAGAAGAGCCGTATAGGCTCCCATATAGGCCAATTTTCCAAGCAAGTTACCGGAAAATATACTCTATTTTGACAAGAATTCGAAACAACTTAAAAGGAAACCATTTGATGATCTTCAGCTCAACGTCGCACAATGGGAAAAATGTGGTAAATACGCGCGCATGACAGTATTGTCTATCTCATGACTATACCCTTAGAGATAGAGTCTTACGGTTTGGACCACATTCAAGAGAATTCTTTGGAGAAGATATTGGTGCAGCCAGATTTTAGTTTGCTGTTACCGAGCACGGTGGGCTTACAAAAGCGACACTGTGGAAATTTATGTAAAAACCATAATATCGTACCAACTTCGGTGATCTTGATTTTAAATTAAAGCTGATAAAATTTAGTTCAAAATCTATTTGGGTTACTTGATTGTGGGTTTTTTTGTTCCTTTTATTATTTCAATAGATTGACAATAAAAATCGAAGCGACACTGTGGAAATTTATGTAAAAACCATAATATCGTACCAACTTCGGTGATCTTGATTTTAAATTAAAGCTGATAAAATTTAGTTCAAAATCTAATTGGGTTACTTGATTGATCTATTGATCTATTTGGGTTACTTGATTGTGGGGGGGTTTTTTTCCTTTTATTATTTCAATAGATTGACAATAAAAATCATACTATACTATAAATATTCAATTTGAACATAGAGCGTTAATAAACTCTTTCCACCTGTTTCGATCGCTTGACATGCCCTTGACCTGACTCCATGACATATCATTTGATTCGCATTCTTTCTTCAACATTCTCACCCACGTGTTTCGTGGCCTGCCTAGTCGCCGATGTCCTTGCGGGTTCCATTCTAGAGCTTGTTTTGCAATGTCATCGTTTGGTCTTCTAAGTATGTGACCGATCCAGCTCCATCTGCGTCTTTTGATCTCTACTTCGATGGGATTACTGCTCGTAGCTAGCAGCAGTTCTTCATTTGATATTCTGTTGGGCCAATAGATGTGAAGATGCGATTGATGATTGTGCGTTGCTGCGTTTTAAATATATACCGCATTGAAGTTGAAAAATATTTTAGTCAAAATTACGTTAAAAGTCTACAAAACCGGGCAATGTTTTGAAATTAAAACCAAAACAATTTAAATAAGATAAAATCGTAATCTGCAATATTTTTGGAAGTTGAAGTTTTCCAATAATGGACTTATACAATGGGTCGTCGACTGTTAGTACAAGAAAATTTAAATTAAAAACAAGAAATAATCGGTCCACCCTAATATACATTAACTGCAGAAGGGTTTAACCATATTTCTATGGTTTTTGTAGAAGAAGTAAACTATAAAAATGACACAATAATCTTATTAAGATCGCTATTTTTGATTGTAGGACACTACAAACTTGCAGCCGGACTTGTATCGGACGTATTTTTTATCCGATGTGTTTCGGGAAAGTCGATTAATAGATACACGCAAAGAAAAAATTCGTTACTCCCAAACGAAAAATTAGACAAACGAATTTCGTTTGTCGTGTATGTTTGTCGCAAACCATTTATGTTTATCCCAAAACCCTATTTTTGATTGTAGGACACTACAAACTTGCAGCCGGACTTGTATCGGACGTATTTTTTATCCGATGTGTTTCGGGAAAGTCGATTAATAGATACACGCAAAGAAAAAATTCGTTACTCCCAAACGAAAAATTAGACAAACGAATTTCGTTTGTGGTGTATGTTTGTCGCAAACGATTTATGTTTATCCCAAAACCCAAAGAAACGTTTATAACAAACGGTTAGTGTACTTATCGTAAATGATTTACATTTATTACAAACCCTGTGAAACGTTTAGTGCAAACGGATATTGTGTTTGTCACAAGCAATGTCTCTTTATCCCAAACCCTGTAAAACGTGTGTTGCAAACAATCATTGCGTTTGTCACAAGCAATGTCAGTTTAACAATATATGAGAAAACGATTGTCACAAAAGAATAATTTGATTGAATTATGATATTTAATATGTTTTGTAATATTATGTTTATAATCAAAAATGTTAAAATTTTTAGTAAAATGTCCCCGGGAGCTCCCCGACAAACACCTCTGCTATTATTTGGCTGCTATCTTCTAATTGAGTTGTAGACAAACTGTAAAAAAGAAAGCATGTATGTTAGAACATATTAAAAATGTAGCGAGATGTTATCTTACCATATATCAAACTTTTTAGTCAAAAGTGAATTTTATATCAGCAGTTTCCAGAAGTATCCAGTTGTATTGTGCCTGAATAAAATTATTTCACAATTACCATTAGCAGCTTCAGTACCTAAACGTGTGATGATTGATTGTTAATGATTTTAATTTGCTTATTCACAATTTAAGGCGAGTGGAAAAATAACCAGTTAGTCGTTAACAAAAGCAATAGATGGTCTCAGTTTCTGTTAAAATCTATTGTTTTTGTTATTCCGGCTTTCCACAGAGTATTCAATATTTTCATGCAGTGCTCGATCATTTTGCTATTAACAATTTGGTTATTTTCCCACATGTCTTTACTTCATTTACCATTTACCTATAACATTAAATTGGAGTCCGTAGTATATTTGCGAGATATCGCACCTCCGATAATTTAGATTCTTTGATTTAATTAATTCTTTGAATAAAATCATTTTAAGTTAACTGATAAAAACATTTTTAATTTTGCCACACACGCGCACAAATACAGAACACCACAAGCGCCAGTACAAAACTAAAGGCCCACCAGCATACGACTCTACGCATGCTGAGTACGATTGCACATGTTATTAAATTGTATAACAGTGCGGAGGGAGGGATGCAGATTACTAAATATCCACCACCGTCTGTTAATAAAGCAGCGCGGACAAACATGTATGCAACGTTGCAACGTTTCTTTTTTGTGTTTTGTACACACACATCTCCATCTTTTTGCAGAAACACTGCAACGTCGCTTTTTGTGTTGTATACACACACATCTGCATCTTTTGAGTTCTGTACACATACATCTACACATATTATTCCGTCATATAAGTAATAAAAAATGTTGTAAAACCGCACTCTCACAAAATGAAAACAAGTTTAGCTCTTTGTTCTCTCAACTCTCTTTAATATATTCAATCATGTTTAAATACAATATGGTTTCGTAAACGTTTTTCGTTTACCATAAAATAAGTTACGAAAATTTTGGAATGAAAGAATGTTCGTTTACAGTAAGAGAAACTACTTTTACGATAAACTTTTGCATTCACCGCAAAAATTTCAACCGTTACGGGAAAAGTAGAGCGTTTGAGACAAACAAAAATGTTTGCCATAAACGACGCCCAAACGTTTTTATACCCTACACCACACTGTGGTACAGGGTATTATAAGTTTGTTTCGCGGCACATGTTTGTAACACCTTAAAATAACACAGCTAGACCCACCTTAAAGTATACCGATCGACTCAGAATCACTTGCTGAGTCGATTTAACGATGTCCGTCCGTCCGTCCGTCCGTCCGTCCGTCCGTCCATGTAAAGTTGTTCGTCGACTACAGGTCGCAATTTCACTCCGATCGTTCTGAAATTTTGCAGTTTAGAGTATTTCGCGGCTGTTAAGATCGCTATTGAATTTGGTTGAAATCGGTTCAGATTTAGATATAGCTCCCATATATATCTTTCGTCCGATTTGGACCTTTAGTCCTATAGAAGCTGTATTTTACATCCGATCGTTTTGAAATCTAGAATGGTAGAGTTTCTTGATCCATGAACCAACATTGCTGAATTTGAAGAAAATCGGTTAAGATTTAGCTATAGCTCCCATATATATGTTTCGTCCGATTTGGCCCTTTAGTCCTATAGAAGCTGTATTTTACATCCGATCGTTTTGAAATTTAGAATGGTAGAGTTTCTTGATCCATGAACCAACATTGCCGAATTTGAAGAAAATCGGTTCAGATTTAGATATAGCTCCCATATATATCTTTCGTCCGATTTGGTCCTTTAGTCCTATAGAAGCTGTATTTTACATCCGATCGTTTTGAAATTTAGAATGGTAGAGTTTCTTGATCCATGAACCAACATTGCCGAATTTGAAAAAAATCGGTTAATTATATGTTTCATCCGATTTGGCTCTTTAGATCCAATCGTTTTTATACCCTACACCACACTGTGGTACAGGGTATTATTTAAGTATAAAATGTCCCAAAAGTAAATTTATGTAAACAATTTATACATGAATTACAAAATTTATATATCAGAGTTATTGAATATTACGAGAGTGGTGTAGGGTATTATATAGTCGGCACCGCCCGACTTTAGCCTTTCCTTACTGGTTTTTCTTTGCGTGTAGATGTAGCTCCCACATATATTTTCTATATTTAAAGTAAAACCAGTAAGGAATGGCAGAAAGTCGGGCGGGGCCGACTATATAATACCCTACACCTCCTTAACAATGCGATAATAATTTGGAATAATTGGTAAATGGGTAAGAACATATGTATGTGGATATACCTATTCTGAACCGATAATCGCTAAATTAAGCAATATTCGTTCCTATATTTAGAAACATCTTTCTGGAGAATTTTTTAATGATCGGAAGTAAAGTACAACTTCTGTAGCGCTTTGTAACCAAATCAGGAGGAACATATATATAAAGGTTATATCTAAATCTGAGCAGATTTTCTCCGAATTTGGCAGTATTCCTTCGTGTAGTAAGGAACCTCGTTCTGCCGAATTTCGCTGTGATCGGAGATAAAATACAGTTTCTACAGCGCTTGAATTTCAAATCGGGGGTAACATATATATGGGGGCTATATCTAAATCTGAACCGATTTTCTTCGAATTTGGCAGAATTCCTTCATGTAATAAGAAACCTCTTTCTGCCGAATTTCGTACTGATTGGATATAAAATACAGTTTCTACAGCGCTTACATGTCAAATCGGGGGTAACATATACATGGGGGCTATATCTAAATCTGAACCGATTTCCCCCAAATTTTGTATTGTCTCTAAGTGCATCACGAGACTACTCTCTGTCTCTGTTGTGTACAAATCAGTTCAAAAATGTTGCTAATACAGTGCATATATGCCAAATCGGAGGTACATATATATGGGAGCTATATATAAATCTAAACCGATTATAACCAAATTAAATAGAGATCGTCCTTGGGCCTACAGAAAGATATGTGCCAAGTTTCGTTGAGATCGGACCATAATTGCGACCTGTACTTTGATTACAAGAATACATCTACAGACAGACAGACGGACAGACAGACAGACGGACATAGCTAAATCGACTCAGAAAGTGATTACAAGTCGATCGGTATAATAAACAATGGGTCTATCTCTTCTACTTTTGGGTGTTACAAACAAATGCACAACGTCATAATACCCTGTACCACAGTGTGGTGTAGGGTATAAAAAAAGCACATATGTAAATTACAAAAATCTGCCATAATCGCAAAAAGTCGCAGATAAACTGGGAACAGTTGGATTCATAACTAAGTCACCTACCTTCTCTATGTCATATGGTAGTGATCCCACGTGATCCAAAAAAGTTGTATTAATTTTTTAAAAAAACTAAAAAAATTGTTTTTTTACTTCGAAATATCTCTTCATTTAAAGACGTTAGAAATACATCTTATACACAAAAATTAAGACGAATATAACCTTATTATATGTTACAAAGTCCGGTCGAATTTCACCAACAAACGCGGATTCTACAAGCTTTGTAGTATATACATTTAACATCGCAATGTTATTTGCATTTATTAGCAAAAAGACAAACTTTGAATGGTCATAACTCGAAATCGCCTGGACATATTTTCATAAAATTTAAAGGTATTTTCATTAAATGTTATCCACAATAAAACAGCATTCTCAAAAAACTGATTTTTGGTAGTTGCTTTCAAAGTCCTATGCGCGCATATTTCATCATATTTTCCCATCGTGCGTCGCCACGAGACCGGGGATCATTAAGAATACAAACAGTGTTGTTGCTATAGTTCTCTACCATAACTATAATTATACTATATTTCTTTTGGTCAGAATAACCATTTGTTGACGCAAATAAGTTTCTGTCACAACAAACGAAATTTCAGTTCCTGCAAACGAGAATTGTAGTTGTCTAATATTTCGTTTCGCAGAAACGAATTTTTTCTTTTCGTGTATACTCTCTTTGAACCGAAACTACGGTCTTCAGTGCGTAATAGCGGCGGACAATCCAAATTCTTGTTTCCGTGTCCCAGTTATCCATTTTTGTTAAATCTAAAAATCAATCTGCAAAATAAAAAAAATTAACCATATTCATTAAATAGAAAAAAAGTTATTAATTTTTTTTGGTAGCAGCTTTCATCAGCCACCCTGTATATGTCAATCAAAAATATTCTTTATAAGCCAAAAATACAACTTTTTCCAAACGATTAGGCTGAAAACACAGTACAAAACGACAAAATAACGGGGTTCTGACGATGGATTCCGGTAGAGAAAACCGAAAAATAAAAATTGTGGTATCGGCGTTTTGAAAGATCACATCGACATTTTCAATTCAGAATAGATCGTGTGAGAGAAATCGGTTTATGCTCTGCACTGATAACACTACGCAACAAAAAAATTTTTTTTGTTTCCTAGACAATTTTTTTTTTGTCTAGATTGTGGCATACTGTTATATAAAATCTAAACCAAAAATTTTTTTATGGATACATTTTTTTAAAAAAATTTTTTATTAAAAATACTAATATCGTCGAAGGTATCCTTAGTATTTGCACTATAATTTTTTGAGTATATGCCCGATCAGGTCGACTTATACGTTAAATTTAAGCTATTAATGTGGGCAACCAATGTTGGAAATATGTCTTTCACTTAGAAACAGTGGTTTAGTAACAGTCATTAAACAAATTGGAAAAAGTAGATTTTTTCAAAAAAAATAAAAATTTCCTGGGACGAAAAAAACATAAACCAGTAAGGAAAGGCTAAAGTCGGGCGGTGCCGACTATATAATACCCTACACCACTCTCGTAATATTGAATAACTATGATATATAAATTTTGTAATTCATGTATAAATTGTTTACATAAATTTACTTTTGGTACATTTTATACTTACATAAATAATACCCTGTACCACAGTGTGGTGTAGGGTATAAAAACGATTGGATCTAAAGAGCCAAATCGGATGAAACATATATATGGGAGCTATAGCTAAATCTTTACCGATTTTCTTCAAATTCGGCAATGTTGGTTCATGAATCAAGAAACTCTACCATTCTAAATTTCAAAACGATTGCATGTAAAATATAGCTTCTATAGAACTAAAGGGCCAAATCGGACGAAACATATATATGGGAGCTATAGCTAAATCTTAACCGATTTTCTTTAAATTCGGTAGTGTTGGTTCATGGATCAAGAAACTCTACCATTCTAAATTTCAAAATGATTGGATGTAAAATACAGCTTCTTCAGGACTAAAGAGCAAAATCGAACGAAACATATATATGGGAGCTATAGCTAAATCTTAACCGATTTTCTTTTAATTCGGCAATGTTGGTTCATTGATCATGAAACTCTACCATTCTAAATTTCAAAACGATTGGATGTAAAATACAGCTTTTATAGGACTAAATGGTCAAATGGGACGAAACATATATATTGGAGCTATAGCTAAATCTTAACCGATTTTCTTCATATTCGGTAGTGTTGGTTCATGGATCAAGAAACTCTACCATTCTAAATTTCAAAACGATCGGATGTAATATACAGCTTCTATAGGACTAAAGGGCCAAATCGGACGAAAGATATATATGGGAGCTATATCTAAATCTGAACCGATTTCAACCAAATTCAATAGCGAACTTAACAGCCGCGAAATACTCTAAACTGCAAAATTTCAGAACGATCGGAGTGAAATTGCGACCTGTAGTCGACGAACAACTTTACATGGACAGACGGACGGACGGACATCGTTAAATCGACTCAGCTAGTGATTCTGAGTCGATTGGTATACTTTAAGGTGGGTTTAGCTGTGTTATTTTCAGGTGTTACAAACATCTGCCGTGAAACAAACTTATAATACCCTGTACCACAGTGTGGTGAAGGGTATAAAAAATCGAAAAAAATATTTTATTCCATTTTTTTAAAGTTTGCATCCTAGCAAAGAAAATAATGCCTATTTGAAAAAAAATCTATGGATAAATATAGAAAATATAGCCCTTTTGGTAGAGGTAAGAGAATTTAAAAAAATCGATTGGAGCACTCTAAATGGGTCAAAATGGGATTTTTCAAAATTTGCCCCTACCCAAAAGTTCGACCCAAATTCCGGGACATCAGAATTCGTTTTAGAGATATGGTTCCTTCGGCAAAGTTTCTTATTTTGATCCCTAGAATACGATTTTCACTGAGCAATGGCGACTTTTTTTGCCTCCCCACGAATCGACCCGGCCTACTATACATCCTATAACTCCAAAATATAGCATATACTTTTTTCCCAAAAAAATTACAAAAAATTATTTTTTTTTAATTTAACTTCAAATGGCCTTTAAACATTTGCCTTATTGGGTATATCGGATCTCATTTTTTTCCATCATAAGGAAAATGTTGTTGCCAATTCAGAAAAGTTAATGTAAAACAAATTGTTACATTGATACCTCCATTCTAAACTAAGCTTAGTGCAAAAAGGTAGTTTTTCAGGAGAGGCGATCAAAGTTTTATGATTTTTTTAAATTTGTGTGGAATTCCTTTATAATGCAAATCGAATGACCTGTACTGTTTTGTAAATAACTTTTGATTGTGTTGACGGATTTTGACCAAATTTTGACTGAATATATTTTGGAATATTTAGAGATTAAAAACTCAATCTCTCTAAAACTATGCTAAGTCGACTTAGCATGTTTTAGAATGGAGGTATCGACATAAGGGTCGGAAACAAAATGAAAAATTCAATTTTCAAATGCAGATAACTCTTATGTGTATAAAGCCTAGATCTCGGACGGTAGAACGCAAAGAAAAACCAGTAAGGAAAGGCTAAAGTCGGGCGGGGCCGACTATATAATACCCTACACCACTCTCGTAATATTGAATAACTCTGAAATATAAATTTTGTAGTTCATGTATAAATTGTTTATTCTAAATTTCAAAACGATTGGATGTAAAATACAGCTTCTATAGAACTAAAGGGCCAAATCGGACGAAACATATATATGGGAGCTATAGCTAAATCTTAACCGATTTTCTTCAAATTCGGCAATGTCGGTTCATGGATCAAGAAACTCTACCATTCTAAATTTCAAAACGATTGGATGTAAAATACAGCTTTTATAGGACTAAAGGGCCAAATCGGACGAAAAATATATATATGAGAGCTATAGCAAAATCTTAACCGATTTTCTTCAAATTCGGCAATGTTGGTTCATGGATCAAGAAACTCTACCATTCTAAATTTCAAAACGAGTGGATGTAAAATACAGCTTCTATAGGACTAAAGGGCCAAATCGGACGAATAATATATATGGGAGCTATAGCTAAATCTTAACCGATTTTCTTCAAATTTGGTAGTGTTGGTTCATTGATCAAGAAACTATACCATTCGACTCAGCTAGTGATTCTGAGTCGATCGGTATACTTTAAGGTGGGTCTAGCTGTGTTATTTTCAGGTGTTACAAACATCTGCCGTGAAACAAACTTATAATGCCCTGTACCACAGTGTGGTGTAGGGTATAAATATTGTTTCAAAGAGACGTCAAAAACAAAGTTACACGAACATTTTGCATACCCGAGTTGATTAATATCCTAGGGGGCCCACATTTAAAATTTAACGTCTGCAATACCTCTTCTACGAGCTTATTAAGAAATGGTCGAATTATCTGGCTATTTTAATTCCTCCAACTGTGTTTCGTTGATGTGACAATACATTTCAGTTAAAGTAACACTGCCTGCAAACTTCAACGAAACTATACCTTTTACTTACGAATAAATATGCGAAGTTTTGCTTAGTAAACTCGTTGCTCCAGTAACCACAGATTTATGTCCAGTTTCTTTCGAAATTTTCCCACTGTGCAAGATATGCATAAATGCGACACATTTCATGCAAATATTTATGTGTAATAAACTCCTGCTGACTTTACAGAAAAAGATGAATATCAACTTCGTTGGAAACGCATAACAAATTTTTAATTGTAAAAATTCAATGGAAATTTTAATATTACAAACATCCAACAATGTAAAGGTAACGTGGGAGGGCGGGTGAATGATACATAAATAAAATACAAACACCATTGGGCCTTTGTGTGTTTCCATTGTCATTACGATCTCAAATGAAATTGGTAGACAATGACATTTTAAATCGTATCAAAGTCCATAAATAAGTATGCCATAATATTTGAAGACAATAAAACAAGGAAATCTTCAAACGTTTTCCTCCCATTGAAAATAACCACAACACAATGGGAAGATTTCATCTACTTTGTGCTGTCATTGAATTGTCCATTCATTTTTTCGCACAACACACACATAATCCTATTTAATTAAAGGAAATTCAATATTATGGATCAAATTGAATTTTCTCTCCACTCCTGCCCAGAAATCAGACAACATGAATATATTTGAATGGATGCGGTCGTCTTTGAAAATCTACACGCAAAGAAAAATGTTTGTTTAAATAAACACTATATTTGGTATCTAATTCCCGGCACTGAAAAAACGTTGTCATTGATTTAACATCAAAGACAATAAAACATTAAATGTTTGTTTAAATAAACACTATATTTGATATCTACACTTCGTAATTCCCGGCACTGAAAAAACGTTGTCATTGATTTAACATCAAAGACAATAAAACATTAAACTATGTTCATTTTGTACTTAAATTTAAGATATTTTAATTGGTATTAAGTATACTTTCTTTAGTTTAAGTATGAAATGTCTTATCTCTATTTTGTATTGTCAGTGGTGTCAAATCAATGTAATTTTTTTAATATTTGCATATTTTTTTCAGTGTTAGTTTCAAACAAGCAAATTATGCAAATAAAATGTTCTTTTAATGCATGATGATTTTTTCTCTCCGTGTGTTGGGAAAACAAATATGAACCTTTGTCACAAGACTAATGAGATTTGATTCAGCTTCGTCTACTACTTCTTGGACACAAAACAAAAGTGTCAACAGATGTCTCTGTCACATCAATAAGTAAATATTTAGGCTGTCAATTCAAATATTGCAAACAGAATTCGCAAAAATATCCAGGGACAGCTTTCAATATAAAAATTTTCTCGGAAAAGCATAATCAACAATAGATGAGTTATGTTAGAATGGACATAAATATACATACTTATATATTTGTTAGTTGCTTAGGCAGCAAATTGAATACAAATGAACTACGAGTACTTATGTAGACAAGTTTGAATATTAAATAGGCAAAGAAAAGCTGAAGTTGAACATAGTCGACTATATAATACCATACGTCATCATGATAGTGCAAAATAATGACTCTTCGAAAAGATTAATTTTTAAATAGATTACACAGTACAACATTTTGGAGGTCATCGAAAGTTGACTTCCGTTTCTGAGAGTGCTTTTTATATCCCGACTTTAGTGGGAGGAGGGTATATGTTATTTGCTACGGACCAAAAGTGTAACACATCGAAGGAGTGACCTAAGACCCCAAGTACGTTCGGCTGAAATCCTTTTTATTTAAGTCATTTGAGCAATGTCCGCTCTCCTGCCTGTCCGCCTGTCTGTCTAGCTGGATTGCAGGATAACTCTTGAAAGGAGTAACGGATTGACTTTAAATTTGGTACATGATAATATTATTTTATTATCTCAGGCTAAATTCGAAGATGGGCCACATTGGTCCACTCCTTCTAGAACCTCCCCCACAAAGGTTTACAATTTAGTGAAATATTGATTCTCCACTAACTTTTGTACTACTTATTCGAATCTTCTGAAATTCTACACATATTATTACTTTATTTGTCGCTATCACCTTGAAAAAAATGTACCAATTTGCCACGTCCCATTTGGAACCTCACACAAATCTACCATTTTGTACCAAAAGTTAAGAGCTTATA
The DNA here is from genome assembly GCA_963930755.1 of Eudasyphora cyanicolor. Classification (NCBI taxonomy): domain Eukaryota; kingdom Metazoa; phylum Arthropoda; class Insecta; order Diptera; family Muscidae; genus Eudasyphora; species Eudasyphora cyanicolor. Next base: position 261,035,866 of record OZ005737.1, on the reverse strand, counting down.
AGTTAGTCTCCGTTAAGCTCTATACACTGTGTCCAAAGTTTGTTCAAAAAATAAGTTTTGTCGAGGTTGTAAACTTTGGTATTTTGTACGAGTAAACCCTCTACCATAGGATGGAGGGTATATTCATTTTTTCACTCCGTTTGTAACACCTCCAAATATTGATCTGAGACCCCATAAAGTATATATATTCTTAATCGTCGTAAAATTCCTATTATAATCACGCTACAGTCCGTAATAATAGAGCTAGGTTGATCAAATTTGGTAGAGATATTTCTTGTAGTTGCAGGTTGTTTGGGATTGCAAATGGGCCTCCAAAATACGGGTTTTGAGCCATAGATACCACATTTTTAAAACAATTTAGCAGAAAGGATGTAGTTTGCTTTCTCTTTTGACAAGAATTCATCTCAGCAAACATTTTACAAATCGGTTCATATTTTGTTATAGTCACTCTATAGGGGTTTGGAGCGAAAGGTGTTTAAATTGTATTTGCCGATGTTGAATGTGAACCACACCTAGACGTCAAGATTTTTTCTACATTTCATTTGACATTTCTCAATTTCAGACTAACTCAATTTGGATGTGGACAATATGTGGTTTCAACAGGACGGTGCCACTTGCCACACAGCTAACGAAACAATGGCTCTTTTTCGCAACAAATTCAATGGCCGTGTTATCTCACGTCGCACAATGGGAAAAATGTGTTAAATACGCGCGCATAACAGTATTGTCTATCTCATGACTATAAACTTAGAGATAGAGTCTTACGGTTTGGACCACCTTCAAGAGAATTCTTTGAAGAAGAAATTGGACATTGTGGAAATTAATGTAAAAACCATAATATCGTACCAACTTCGGTGATCTTGATTTTAAATTAAAGCTGACAAAATTTAGTTAAAAATCTATTTGGGTTACTTGATTGTGTGTTGCTGTGTTTTAAATATATACCCCATTGAAGATGAAAAATATTTTATTCAAAATTGCGTTAAAAGTCTACAAAACATGGCAATGTTTTTGAAATTAAAACCAAAACAACTTAAATAAGATAAAATCGTAATCTGCAATATTTTTGAAAGCTGAAGTTTTCCAATAATGGACTTATACAATGGGTCGTCGACTGTTAATACAAGAAATGTTAAATTAAAAACAAAAAATAATCGGTCCACCCTAATATACATTAACTGCAGAAGAGTTTAACTACATTTCTATGGTTTTTGTAGAATAAGTAAACTATAAAAATGATACATATAATCTTAATAATATTAATAAGATCGCTACTTTTGATTGTAGGACACTACAAACTTGCAGCAGGACTTGTATCGGACGTGTATATTATCCGATTTTACCGAAATTTCGCAAAAGTTATTTTTTGGGACCAAGAAAATCGGTCTATGTGTTTCGGGAAAGTCGGTTTATAGATAGATGTAGCTCCCACACATATTTCCTATATTTAAAGTAAAAAAATCACATATGTAAATTACAAAAATCTGCCATAATCGCAAAAAGTCGCAGATAAACTAGGTACAGTTGGATTCATAACTAAGTCACCTACCTTCTCTATGTCATATGGTAGTGATCCCACGTGATCCAAAAAAGTCTATTTACTGTGGATAATTTAAAAAAAAAAATAATAAAAAAAAATGTGTTTTTACTTCGAAATATCTCTTCATTTAAAGACGTTAGAAATACATCTTATACACAAAAATTAAGATGAATATAACCTAATTATATGCTACAAAGTCCGGTCGAATTTCACCAACAAACGCTAATTCTACAAGCATTGTAGTATATACATTTTATCATCGCAATGTTATTTGCATTTATTAGTAAAAAAGACAAACTTTGAATGGTCATAACTCGAAATCGTCTGGACATATTTACATAAAATTTAAAGGTATTTTCATTAAATGTTATCCACAATAAAACATCATTCCCAAAAAACTGATTTTTGGTAGTTGCTTTCAAAGTCCTATGCGCGCATATTTCATCATATTTTCCAATCGTGCGTCGTGGCGATGTCAATTGGCCTCCAAGATCATGTGATTTGACACCGTTGGACTTCTTTCTTTGGGGTTATTTGACAGGTGTACGTCGATAAGCCAGCAACAATTCAAGAGCTAAATGATGAGATAATTCGACACATTAATGGCATAGAACCTCAATTATGCCTCAGCGTCATCGAAAATTTGGCCGATATTTTGTTTCATGCATAATTGAACCATACCAATATTATCATAATGAAACCAGTAAGGAAAGGCTAAAGTCGGGCGGGACCGACTATATAGTACCCTACACCACTCTCGTAATATTGAATAACTCTGATATATAAATTTTGTAATTCATGTATAAATTGTTTACATAAATTTACTTTTGGGACATTTTATACTTAAATAATACCCTGTACCACAGTGTGGTGTAGGGTATAAAAACGATTGGATCTAAAGAGCCAAATCGGATGAAACATATATATGGGAGCTATAGCTAAATCTTAACCGATTTTCTTCAAATTCGGTAGTGTTGGTTCATGGATCAAGAAACTCTACCATTCTAAATTTCAAAACGATTGGATGTAAAATACAGCTTCTATAGGACTAAAGGGCCAAATCACCGACGAAAGATATATATGGGAGCTATATCTAAATCTGAACCGATTTCAACCAAATTCAATAGGGATCTTTACAGCTGCGAAATACTCTAAACTGCAAAATTTTAGAACGATCGGAGTGAAATTGCGACCCGTAGTCGACGAACAACTTTACATGGACAGACAGACGGACGGACGGACAGACATGGTTAAATCGACTCAGCTAGTGATTCTGAATCGATCGGTATACTTTAAGGTGGGTCTAGCTGTGTTATTTTCAGGTGTTACAAACATCTGCCGTGAAACAAACTTATAATACCCTGTACCACAGGCTTTTAAACAGGAAAGAATCAAATCCTCATTAAATTGACCCAATAATTTGGGTCAACCTAATACTCGCCATTTATTGTTTTACGCTTTTGAAGGTTGTGACTATGGATTATACCGTGTGCATCCCAAAAAAAGGTCGTCGTGACTATATTGACTGACAAACTCACCTTTTTGGCGCCGATTCACGCCCAGAAACCCTCTGTTTCTACCGCAGTTTTGTCTCTAGTGTGTTGTGGTGGAACCATGACAAAAACTCGACCATTTGCGGTTGAACAACGCCAAAAAACTCCTGCGAAGTTGTCCGACGATTGCGTTTGTTTTCGATTGTGAGCAAACGCGGCATCCATCTTATGGAAAGCTTTCTCATACACAAGTGATCATTCAAAATTAAAGCCACTAAGCTATGCGAGATGCCTATGGCTTCCACAATCTGTCGAATTTTCAATTGCCGAACGGCCAATACCATATCGTAAATTTTTCCATTAATTTCAACTAGGCGTCCAGAACAGTTGGAATCCTTCGTGCTTGTACGACCACAAAGAAATTCAATAAACCAAATTTTTACCATTGAAATTGTTGGTGCAGAGTTACCGTAGTACTTATCAACCTTAGCCTTTGTTTGAATGATGGGGTTTTCCACAAAAATTTTACATTTTTCTCCTCAAATCACGTGGTTGTCTGGTAGTCATATGCCATGTTCAGACCCCTATACAATTTGTATGAAATAAATTATCATTATACCCATTTTGGGTTGTTTTTCTGTGAATTCAATGCAGATGGGCATGCGATGCGAAAATTAAATATCCGTTGTAAGGAAAACTGTACACTGGTAAGGAGGGAGAACAACGAGAGACAAATCAAGGCGAAAATGTGATCATGAGTTTGCCTAATCGATACACCAACAGCGGCAGAACTATTATTGCTGATAACTTATTAGACGCAGCTAAACGTCTTTCGTCGAGTGGACTAGCATACGTTGGCACCATTAGGTTCAACAAACCTTCCCAAAGAAGTGAAAAAATACAGCAAACGGCCAGTGCTTTCATCTGTGTTCGGTTTCTATGATAACCTTATATCAATGTGCAGCTACGTTCCTAAGAAGAACAAAGTAGTAAATCTACTATTCACTGTGAACTACACCAGGAAAGTGAAGGCGTAGCAAAAAAAAACCGGAAGCTATATTATTTTACAATTCAACAAAGGCCGGCGTTGATACAATGGACCAAATGGTAACGCATTACTTCACAAAACGGCCAACCAGACGTTGGCCATTAGCATTTTTTTGCAACATGATAGACGTCATGGGATTAGCCGCTTACATCATATGCAATGAAAATATAGAAGGAACCAGAAAAGAGAAGCGACGATTGTTCTTGAACACGCTGAGTAAACAATTGGTGCTTGCTAATACTGAAAATCGCATGAACAACAACCATATTTTGGGAAAACATTCAACCCGTTTTGCCACTGAATCTTTCTTTGGAAGGCCGTTGAATATTCCCAGCAACATGCTGCTTGACCGATTTTGAACAACTGCAATACCATCCGTTGAAGGATAATAACACATGTTTCTGCAAATTTTCAGCCACCTAGTCAGCCATTTGACCTGTTGTCTGCTGTCCACATACAGCCGGACATGGCTAGATCGTCTTAGAATTTGAAGTAAATCATGTCAACACACTCACCAAAAATGGGCGACAACGGATAAGTGGGCGTGATAAATATGGAGGTAGCATTAATTAAAAATGAGGTATCTCAGAAACTATTGATCGAAGTACAACGTAATACCACCAAAGGCGGGAGAAATCAAATGCATTAACGTAAAGTTATTTAATACCACTTCCACTTCTGACCCCGCCCATTTTTTTCTTTTTTCAAGAATAAGATTTTAAATAAAGTACACAATTTGAAAATCATCTTAGAAGTTTTGATGTGATGCGTTATAAAGAAATTATTTACAAATCAAACGTGAAACGCATACTATTTACATTTCACGCTTAATTCGTGACATGTGTCAAAGAAAAAAATTTCAGTTTACACTGTCATTATACCCTACACCACACTGTGGTACAGGGTAATATAACTTTGTGCATTTGTTTGTAACACCCAAAAGGAGAAGAAATGGACCCATCGTTTATTATACCGATCGACTTAGAATCACTTTCAGAGTCGATTTAGCTATGTCCGTCTGTCCGTCTGTCTGTCTGTCTGTCCGTCTGTCTGTCTGTCTGTCCGTCTGTCTATGCTTGTATTCTTGTAATCAAAGTACAGATCGCAATTATGGTCCGATATCGACGAAAATTTACACATATCTTTTTTTTGGCCAAGGACGATCCCTATTGGTTAAAATCGGTTCAGATTTAGATATAGCCCACATATATATGTTAGCCCCGATTTGACATGTAAGCGTTGTAAAAACTTTATTTTATATCCGATCAGTATGAAATTCGGCAGAAAGAGGTTTCTTATTATATGATTTGGATTACTGTTAAATTTGGAAGAAATCGGTTCAGATTTAGATATAGCCCCCATATATACGTTACCCCCGAATTGACATGTAAGCGCTGTAAAAATGTTATTTTATATCCGATCAGTGCGAAATTCGGCAGAGAGAGGTTTCTTATTACATGAAGGAATACTGCCAAATTCGGAGAAAATCGGTTCAGATTTAGATATAGCCCCCATATATATGTTACCCCCGATTTGACCCTTTATGAAATTCGGCAGAAAGAGGTTTCTTATTATATAAATGAACGCTGTTAAATTTGGAGGAAATCGGTTTAGATTTAGATATAGCCCCCATATATACGTGACCCCCGACTTGACATGTAAGCGATGTAAATATGTTATTTTATATCCGATCAGTATGAAATTCGGCAGAAAGAGGTTTCTTATTATATGAATGAACAATGTTAAATTTGGAAGAAATCGGTTCAGATTTAGATATATCCCCCATATATACGTTACCCCCGATTTGACATGTAAGCGCTGTAAAATGTTATTTTATATCCGACCAGTACGAAATTCGACAGAAAGAGGTCTCTTTACGTGAATGAGTATTCAGGAGAAATCGGTTCAGATTAATATATAACCTCCATATATTTGTTCCTCCTGATTTGGTTTCAAAGCGCGAATATTGCTTAATTTAGCGATTATCGGTTCAGAATTAGATAATATGTTCCTACCCATTCACCAATTATTACAAATTATTATCGCAATTACCTTTTGGCATTGTTAGAGAGGTGTATGGTATTATATAGTCGGCCCCGTCTGACTTTCTGCCTTTCCCTACTGGTTTTATCATGAATTTGTATCCCCTCACCTTAGAGAGGAGGGTATATATCATTTGCTACGAACCAAAAGTGTAACACATCGAAGCAGTGACCTAAGACCCTAAGTATGTTCTGCAGAAATCCGTTTTGGGCCATTTCAAGTCGAATGAGCAATTTCCGTCCGTCCGTTTGTCTGTCTGCTGGCTGGTGCACACGATAACTCTCGAAAGGAGTAACCTATTGACTTCAAATTTGGTAAGCGGTAAAATGTTTCTTTATCTCCGGCTAAGTTCGAAGATGAGCCATATTGATCCACTCCTTCTAGTACCTCCCCCACAAGGGGTGGGGGATTAGTATAGAAGTAATTTATTCTGTAATACCTTCTATACTACTTACTCGAATCTTCTGAAATTTCACACATAGTATTAGTTTGTTAGTCGCTAACACGTCAAGAAAAATGGGCGAAGTGGCAGTTCCGTTTTTGGTACCTGCCACACAAATGGACATTTCGCTCCAAAAGTTAACTGCTTATGGCTTTAATATTAGTTCATACAAATACTTGAAATTTTGTACAGTGTAATGCTTTTATAGTACCTAGAGTCCAGAAAAAAGTGGGCGTTATTGGCACGCCCCTTTTGGTACCCCCTACACAAAAGGACCATTTGGTACCAGAAGTTACCAGTTTATAACTTTAATACCAGTGCATACAAATACTAAACATTTTGTCCAGTATAATGTTTTTATAATACCTAGAGTCCAGAGAAAAATGGATGTTATTGGCTCGCCCCTTTTTGTACCTCCCACACAAATGGACCTGTTTGTACCAAAACTTATCAGCTTTTAAAATAAAATACTAGTGCATACAAATACTTCAAATTTCGTACTGTGTAATGCTTTTATAGTACCTAGAGTCTAGAGAAAAGTGGCCGTTATTGGCACGCCCCTTTTGGTACCTCCCACACAAATGGACCATTTTGTACCAAATGTAAACAGCTTTTAACTTTAATATCAGTGCATATAAATTCTTGAAATTTTGTACAGAATAATGCTTTTACATTACCTAGAGTCCACAGAAATTTTGGCGTTATTGGCACGCCGCTTTTGGAGCCTCCCACACAAATGGACCATTTTGTACCAAATGTAAACAGCTTTTAACTTTAATACCAATACATACTTTGAAGTTATTAAATGCAATTGATAATAATTTAATTAAAACAAAAAGAAATTATTCACGAATATTTTTTGGGACTCAAGGTGAGGGGTTTCATAAGTCGGTTTACCCGACTGAACTTTCTTACTTGTTATACCTTCCACCATAGGATGGGGGGTATGTTCATTTTGTCACTCCGTTTGTAACACCTCTAAATATTGATCTGAGACCCTATAAAGTATATATATTCTTAATCGTCGTAAAATTCTAAGACGATTTAGCCATGTTCGTCTGTCCGTCCGTCCGTCTGTTGTAATCACGCTACAGTCCGTAATAATAGAGCTAGGTGGCTGAAATTTGGTATAGATACTTCTTATAGCTGTAGGTAACTTTGGATTGGAAATGGGCGATATCGGTCCATGTTTAGATATAGCTCCCATATATAGCATCTAACTTGTTCTTACTGTTCTCATCTACTATATTTTTTTGTGTGTGTTTAGGTGTTATTTTCTTTAGGTTTGAGTTATTTTGTGTGGTCACTTGCTATCCATGGTGGAGGGTATATAAGATTCGGCATGGCTGAACTTAACGCTTTTACTTGTTTTCAATATAGTTTAGTCATTGATTTTTATTAACGAAATTCGCGTGATAAATTTATTTTTTTCAAAAATTGTCTCTCATTTTAAATAAATAATTATTTGTCTGAAAGTGTGGGCCAATGTGGTCCATATATGAACATAAAATGTTTGTAAAAAATATTATCACATGCTCAAATTCAAGTTGCGGTGACATCTTTCGAAAGTTATCGTAGACCACATGCAGCTGTTGTAAATAACACTATGCCAAAATAAAAATTTAAATGTCGTTATTTGTTTTAAGTTTTTCTATAATTCAAAGCCAATTTTTAAGAAATTGTTAATGTTTGTAAAATCCGTATAATGTTGAATAATGACATATTGACAAACTGATGACTTAGAATATTTAGACATTAAAAATGGGTTCTTTGAACAGAAGATATAATTCGAAATCCAGGAAAAATTTAAAACTGAAAATGTAAAAAAATTAAAGTTTTGAAAATCTTTCTTAAACAAAATATTTTTGGGGAAATTCCTAAATAATAATTGCATTTCCATTTAAACGTTTATCTTGCTGTAATATTTTCAAATATGTGCTCTAAATAATGTTTCTTGATTTTTAAATAAAATTTGTTTGTTCATAAATATAAAATATTTAAAATTTTCTCTTCCATACATAGTTTCTTTGAATTTAAACATATAAAAAAGACGATTTTCCCCGTGTACAAAACATAGACCAATTCCATACGTCCAAATCGAGCGCTTAGAAACATTTGATGCAGCATTTATATGTGTAAAAAAGGGTATATATATATTTTTTTTTTAAATTTCAAAGACAAATTACTTCTAAAATATGTTCAATGCCATTTACAACGCAGGCATAATAAACCCATCCCATAACTCATTATACACACACATTACAACCTTTTAAACCACATCCCTAATGTATGTACTATTTACAATTTCATTAAACAAATTATTACTTTTCTGCAACTCAACAATAATAATGTGATAGCATAACGACAGCAAAAACAACAAACATCAAATTTTCATTTAATTTGGCAATATTATGTTTGTGAATTAATTAATAAATATTTCCTTCTTTCCTTTGTAATTTTATCAAATAACCACATTAAGCTTGACATGTATTCAATAACGAAGAGATTCAATAATTGTAATTTATTAAATATGTACATATTTCACCACATCTTCAATAACTGTATTACAAAAAAACATAATTTATTTCGAGTAGGCGAAAGGCAAATGAACCTGCCGATTTTGTCGCTGATGCAGAGAGGCGGGGGTGGATGGCCTTCCCGCCCCTTACAAAAAAATGGAAACTCTCAATGGCATGAGAAGAAATGTAATTCAATGTAATCTCAAATATTTGTTTGTGAAATAATCGAATTTAATGGAAATTTGCATATAAATACTCGTTTCGTATACGAGTAGATATTATGACGATATTCGTTGGGGCGATAGAGGCTGAACGAGCCCTGGGGGGACTATCAGCTTAGGGCGGATGAGGAGGCAAAAATATTATATATGCCTAGAGTAGGTATATACATATGTATAAGAGTTTTTGTGTCTGTGTGTGGGTGTCTGTGTGTGTGTTGGCATTTACATACCTTCCTTCATATGCAAGTATTCGTAGGGATATGCAAATGTATGAATGTGTAGGAATAATAAGACCGACAACAACAGCAACAACAGGTTTTCATTTTTGTTGGGTTGCTCAGATATAAATTAACTTTAATATTGCTCTCTTTGGCAGAAACCGCATATATACGTATGTAAATGCGAGGGAAGTATGGGAGGGAGAATTTTGGTGAAGAGGGTTGGTTGTAGAGACCTTTAGTAGATCTTATTTAAATTTTTGATCTAACCTAAAAACAACCATAAGCGAATGTGTACACTCAGCAAAATTGGTATCATCAATACGAGAACAGAACATGCTTCATTTTAGTTCAAGAATTTTTCTCGTTTTTTGTAAATTTTTTTTCAAAACTTGGAAATCTTGTTTGTAATAAGATAATTAAACTCAATTCAATTTATGGCAAATAGGTCACATAACTGGAATGAATTAAAAAAAATCTGCAACTTTGTGGAGAATATTAAGGCCAATATTTTTGTGAAACATGTTAACCCTCTAGCCACCCTACATAACGGCAATTCTTAGCTCTATTTTAACAAATCCTAAAAAACACTCCTAACAAGTAAGACAGTTTCAGTCGGGTAAACCGACTAAGGTATACCCTCACTTTGTGAGTAATGTAGTATATACAATTACACTAATCAATCTGCCAATTTGTGTGGGAGGTACTAGAAGTGGTTTAACAAACACACATATTTTTCGGTAAACAGTAGATTCTTTAAATACATTGCACTGTGCCGAATTATAAGCGTTTATGTGCACTGGTATATTAAAGTTACGAGATATACAATGTTGGTACGCTTTGGTCATTTTGTGTGGGAGGTCCAAAAAGGGACGTGGTGATAACGCCCACTTTTCACAGGACTGTAGGCACTATATCAGCATTACACTGTACAACATTTCAAGTATTTGTATGCACTGGTGTTAAAGTTATAAGCCGTTGAATTTTGGTATAAAACAGTCCATTTGTGTGGAAGGTACCGAAAGGGGCTGTACAATAATGCCCATTTTATTCCAGACTATATGCGCTACAAAAACATTATACTGTACAAAATTTCAAGTATTTTTATGCATTAGTATTAAAGTTATAAGCAGTTCAATTTTGATGCAAAATGGTCCATTTGTGTGGGAGGTACCAAAAGGGGCGTGGCAACTTCGCCCATTTTTCTCGAGGTGATAGCGACTAATGAAATAATACAATGTGTGGAATTTCAGAAGATTGTAATAAGTAGTATAGATGTTATTAAAGAATCAATATTTCACAAACTTTTAACCCTTTGTGTGGGAGGTACCAGAAGGAGTGAACCAATACGGCCCATCTTCGAACTTAGTCGGAGATAGAAAAAAATATTACCGTATACCAAATTTGTCAAGTCAATCGGTTACTCCTTTCGAGAGTTATAGTGAGCACCAGCCAGCAGACAGACAGACAGACAGACGGACGGACATATCTCATTCGACTTAAAATGACCCAAAACGAATATCGCCGAACATACTTAGGGTCTTAGATCACTCCTTCGATGTGTTACACTTTTGGCCGTAGCAAATGATATATACCATCGTATCACTAAAGTGCAGGTATAAAAATGGACAGGATGGGGATAAAATGTTATACAAATATGTTGGCCATAAAATTTTAGTATACATACCGCACCTGTTCCACAAAAGGGCAACAAATCAAAATTTTTAAATTTTGCTTTTTTTGCAAGAAAACAACGTACAATGGCAATTTCTGCAAACTGCAAAAAATTTCCATTGATTTTTCTCCTTTTTCATAATAAAAAACCTTTATGACACTCTCTGTGTTTTCAGAATAACGTCTTTAGATTCAACTAAAGAGTTACATTTTGAAGTGTCTCCAAGTGTTTAAGCAAATGGGACCGTTGATTTATCATCTAAAGAGAAATATTTTTAGTTGTGCCCTTTTCAACATATAATCCGAGTAAGATTTTTCAGTTAAAAAGGAACAACTCCAAATAATACCACTATTAATATACGAACTTTTTCAGGAAAAGAGTAACATCTTCTATAATCAATAAAAAAACAAAAAAGAAAAGAGCGTTATTATTCTTCTATGATATTTTATTGCAACGACATATTCTACAGAAATTAACGGAAACAGTTTTTGGCCTCTACTGAAATTTTTTAAATTTTGAGTCGTTACCCTTTTGTGGAACAGGTGCGATATATACTTACAAATATAAAAACACCAAAAAATATCAAATTCCATCTAAAATCTCTCATGAGAATTACTACGTCGCACACTCGGGCAATTGGTATCAAAACTGTTTATTAATTCAGGCTAGCCTCCCACTGAGTATTTTTAATTTATTTTAATACAATGCAAATGTATTAGATAAAAAAAACTATTTCATTAAAAATTTTAATTACAAAATTTTAATACATATATGAGTGATTTCAGGTCAAGTGGCTGAACTTTTGAACCTGATCGGGATGAAAATTGCACAAGGTTTAGTCCTATTGGATAGTAGCTACGAAATAAAATGTCAACGAGATCTGTTAAGGACTCTCCGAGTTGGAGGATGTCAAATTTTGACATATAGGTCAAATGCCTCTTTTTTGCCATCCATATAACTAATTAATTTAAATATTTTTTTTTTCAAAAACTATATTTTTTATTTGTTATAGTCTTATATATATTTTTGCTTATATGAAAGTTTAGGTGTTTTCTTTTAAGAACTTTTTTGTCTATCAGTGGGATTGGAGTTGTTTATCTATCAAAATAAAGATAAACATCTAAAAAAATATCAGAGTTATTTCAGGAAAGCTTTGGAGATCAAAAATTTGGTAGCCTTCAATTTCCTCCAATATACTTTTTTCATCCGTTTAGCTGTTTCGACGATATCTTTCAAGATATTGCAAAAAATTAAAAAAAATAAAATGAGTAATCATTTTTAATAAAAATTCAAAACTATTTTTTATTTTGTGGTAAAGTTATGAATAAATGTGACTATTCCGAAATGTGACTATTGTGACTATGAATAAATGAATAAAATGAGACTATTCCGAAGAAAATTTATGAATACGTTAAAAAGTTGTAGCTAGTTAAGTAAAACAAACCAAGAATACAACACATAAAAAATCTACAAGAGTGACATAACTCAAAATTTAAAATTGTTGAGGTTGCCTTACAAAAAAGCGAATTTTGCAAATGTCCATAAATTAATCTCAACGAAATTTGTTCTATAAGTAAACAACCATATTTCGGATTATTCAAGAGTTTTTTAACATCTTATTTCATGTTACTTATCTTTTTATACGGAGTTAAAGTTACACATCTTAACAATTTTCAATTTTGAGTTATGCCACTCTTGAAGTGAGTGAGCGATATGTCTGTTTATATGTATATTCGAAATAGACGGACTTGGAAAAATTTATATTTTTAAAAATAGTAAATCACTTTTTTTACTAAAAATAATTTACCTAAAATTAACTAAATACATGATGTTGAAGACTCCATACTCAAATTTAAATTTCACTTGAAGTTATTTTTTACGAGAAACGCTTTAAATATAAATATTACACAGAGCATAGCGAACAGCGAATTAAATCTTAACTTCGAAGATTTAATTCGCTGTTCGATATTAGGGATGTAACGAATATTCGTTAGCATATGCGAACGCGAAATATTCGCATCATTTTAACATTCGCTTTCGCATTCGCAAAAACCGTCTTTGGATTATTCGCATTCCAATATTTTTTTTTGAAAATGCTATACAAAAAACTACTGAAAACGCATTGGATGGTCAGTTGGCTTCAACTCCTGAACCAATTGGACTTTGTATGGCGTCATACCAAGGTCTTTATGCAAAATTCGCAGTATTTTATCTACTTTTAATCGGTACCAAAGATTCGTATGTTACTTGCAAAAAAAATGTAATTAATCCCCACCGATCGTCGTCTTGATTAACGTTTGCTATTACGCTGTCTAGCTTGCCGTAGAATTCGTCCTTTGTTCCAGGTTCAACAGTCTCAGTTGGGGCGTAGTACACTAGGGTGATTACTTTTTGTTTTTTTTTCTCAAAAATTATGTCCTGTTGCATGAATAAATAAACTTTTGCCTATTAATCACTATAATAACGTTTATTCTATTTAAATATTGAAAAAGGTCACGCACAAACCACTTTGAAATGATATGTTTGTGAAAACATTAACATTTTTTCTTTTTTTTAAATCATATGAATCCAAAACGGAAAAAGTGTCAAGTCTTATAACTTTCAAGAAAAACCATATAACCTATGAACAAAATGGGTCATTGATCATAGAAATCGATGAACATCTTTCGTTTTTATTTACAATTAAGTAAAGGTATCTCATTTTGAACCGAATGTATATCCTTGGGAAAAACGTTGACGACTTTTTTATGATTCTCATTTTTTCTGATTTTTTTAAAAGAAACCACATTTATGAGCGGTTATTATTTTGGAAGTTTTGTAAAAATTGAAAAAAAAAATAAAAAATTGCCCAAAATGCTGATAAATAAAAATTTTAAAATCATTTTGTGCGTGAGTTTTTTTTATCAAATTACCGTATATGTAAGATTATATAATCTTAAATAAAAACTCATCTAAATATGATACAGGGAAACGAGGTTGTATAAAAGTCATCACCCTATTGTACACATGTCATCTTACGTGCTCTGGTTTGAAATCTAGCTGTAATTATTCTGTCACTAAAAGGTTTCCATTCTACTGCTTCTTTTGAGATTATAAGTCCAACTACACCAGATCTTGCCTTTAAGATAGGTTTTCCTGAATATAGTAATTCCACCTGACCCTGGCCATCTCTTCTCACTTAAACCCATTATGAGAAGGTTGTAACATAAAAACTCCGTACACATTTGACTGAGCCTGGATGGTTCAATTAGCGCCCTTACGTTCCATGATCCGTATTTTTCGTTTTTATGCCAATAGTCGTCAACATTCAATCCGTTCTTTTTGTGTTTTGTGCGGTTTCATTAATCGGTTATTTAATCAAACACATAGTATTAGTTTATTAGTCGCTATCACCTCGAGAAAAATGGGTCAGTTTGCCACGCCCCATTTGTGGTACCTCACATACAAATGGACCATTTAGCAAGAAAAGTTAATGGCTTATAATTTTGTTTGCAGTCCAAACAAATACTTGAAATTTTGTGTAGTGTAGGTACAGTCCGTGAAAAATGGGCGTTATTGCCTCTTTTAGTACCTCCCATACAAACATTTTGCACAAAAAGTTTTGTAAACTGTATTGTTTTTATAGTACTCATGGTCTTTTGAAAAATTAGCTTTATTCCCCCACCCCATTTTTTTTGGTACTTCCCATCAAAAATTGCCAAACTGAAATATATGAAAAATTATTTCTTATATATATATGGTCGTTCCTCATTTTTTTAATTGCTGTTAATACCATTTCGCATTTTATTATCAATTCACATTGATATAGCTTCAGCAGTATGTTAAAGAATCCCCAGTCTGAACACGTAAATATTACCCTATTTAGATCATATGCAGCTTAATAGAAATGCTATTTAAGAAATATTCACAGTATCATTAACATTCTTTTCTGCAAAAAATGTTGCCCTGTCGACGTGAAATACTAGAAAATACTTAAATGGTGTAGTTAGTGTCTCCAATTTAACTCAAATTTTAAAATTTCCGAAATGTGTTAGAAAAGTGCAGTTTTCGGGAAAAGTTTATTAGTGTTCAAGAGCCACTTTAATATATGTATGTATGTAGATACGAGTAAAGTGGTCTCATTGTGAATAAATTGTAGACACCTGAACGTATGAGTATCACATCATACGCCACAATGTACTGTGAATGAAATAATTCGAAAAAGATAACAAGTAAAAACTAAAGGGTTTTCCAACAAGAGGTGTTATTTTGGAATTCAAAGAAAAATGCAATTTTTTGAGATAAATGATCGGTTGTTTATTTAATAATAAAGAGGAAGGTATGCCGTTAATAATGAAAAACAACATTAGCCAAATGTACCCCCGGAAAACGCTTACAGGACCATACCCTTTTCATGAAATTTTCCATAACCAAATCGCGTGGCTGCCCTATGTCCTCGATAGCCTCACAAATTCCATCTTTGACGTCTTGAATCGACGCTGGACTGTTGGCAATGGTTTCGTTGCTTGTGTGGCACGTAGCGCCGTCTTGTTGAAAGTAAACATTGTCCAGATCAATACCATCCAACTCCGACCATAAAAATCATTAATCATCTCTCGATAGCGCAATCCATTCATCGTAACTGTTGATCCAACCTCACTGTCGAAAAAGTAAGGTCCAATGACCCCGCCGGACCATAAACCGCACCAAATAGTCACACGTTGAGGATGGAGAGGCTTCTCAACAATAACTCTTGGGTTTTCCGAGCCCCAGATGCGACAATTTTGCTTGTTGGCGTAGCCACCGAGGTGGAAACGGGCCTCATCAGTCAAGATGATTTTGTATCGCTCGTATCGTTTTTTTGTTCGATCGTTTTGTATCGTTCGATGATCGTGTATCGTTCCATATTTAGTAATGGCGTAGTTTCTACTTGTCAAATGTCGAAGAATAAAAGCTTCAAAAGTAACACACTACCGAAATACCGGATGATTCAAAATAGCACCTCTTGTTGGAAAACCCGTTACTTGCAAAGCATTTCACGAATACCAATTGAGCAGTAGAATCGAAGTGAAAAGAGGTGTAAGACAGAGAAGTGTTCTGTCTCCCTTATTGTTCTTGATGTTGTAAAGAAGAGCGTCTCAAAAAATCCTTCCAGCGTTATCCAATTGGGATGGTATAGGCGACAGGGAGATCTAGAGCTGATATTATTAATCGGATCAACAGCGCCCGACGATCCTTCGGTCTTGTGATCTCCACATGAAAAGCCTCTCACATATCAAGAACAACAAATCTAAAAATGTTCAACTCTCGACACATAAACTCCTTATAAGTATTTGTAAATCACTGTCTGAGAAGAATAATGAAAATGTTCTGGCCCAAAACTATTACCAACACGGTCTTACAAAGCCACAAATCAAAGCCCTGAAATCACAAGAAGAAGTGGAACTGACTTGGCCACACTTTAAGAAATTCCTCTGATGACATAACGCGGACAGCAATTGAGTGGAACGCTCAGGGCAGTAGAAGAAGGGGAAGGCCCGCCCACATATGGAAAAGGCAGCTAGACTGGGAAGTTGAGAAATCGAACATATCCTGGAATGAAATTAAATAAACATTGGAACGCCGGGTATGAGTATATACATATATATATATATATATATATATATATATATATATATATATATAATAAATGCAGAAAACCTATCTTGTCAGATCTTGCCATCCCTAAATTCCTAAAAATAAATTTAATCAATAAAAAATTCATTTCACTTTTTAAGTTTTTTCTTTTTACTATAATTTCCTGTTATATTCTTATCATAAGTCTATATTCTATGGCGTAGTTAAAATTAATTGTTATAACAAAACTTTTATGTGTTAATTTCTTCATTATAGAACAATAAAAGTAAACCACACTGAAGAATTTACAAACATTTTCCTTAAATTGTTTTTCGAATAGTAATCCTATAATTCTGCGCAGTTTAGGGATATTAACAAAATGATTTATTTATATTTCATACTTTTACCAATTTTCAACTACTTAACTGCAAAAACAAAGACTTACGATACTTAAAACACCACCAGATGTTACCAAAAAAATATTCGCCCACTGAAGGCGGTATTAACAAACTTATCACTGCACCCTCGTGCCTCCCATTTCGACATTTGTAAGTCGGAACAATCTGTATGGCTGTCGGTGACTACATAAGCTTTTTCTGTGTATACGATTTATGGTAATTTCATGAATGTTCGCATAGACAAACATAAAATGGAGATTTTTTGTCGTTGTTGTTGTTGTCGATACAAAACTCAAGACCTAGCGACGGACCAAGCAACCGACCGAATTTCTAAACCCTCACACATAGTATATACACACACACATGGACCCTCACTCAGATTTACATAGAATTTCCGTTTTATATCAAAACCACAGTCGGGCATAAAAGTACTCATACTCCTACTCCTACTTCTGGTATGAGTAATGTGGCCCAAACAGCCGTCCAACACCCATTTTTATGGTTTAACTTTGTATGCCGAAAAACTGCCTCTGTGGTTTTGGGATTTTGCTCTTTTCCTACAATAAGATGAATTTAACAAAAGTGAACTTTAAAAAGTTACAACGCCTAATTATATGATTTAATAACTGACATACAATTTCAGCCTGAAAACAGACAATTGCATACAATTGTAAGAAATATGAAAGCATTTTATTTATGTTTCCTCTTTAGAAATGAAATACAATAAATTGAATAAGAAATTTCTTGGGAAAAACACCTGAAAATATTCTTTATAATTTCTTCTTAATTACATGCCGTAAGATATGCAAGAGGCGTTTCGTTAGTTTCCATAAAATGTATGTACGTCTTTTGTTAGACCTACTGAAGTACTTGTTACACAGTGAAAATATTTATTATATTCCGGACAAATGTTTTAGACTGGAGATTTTGCAGGACATACTTCGTAATAAAAATTGTGTAATTTAATAAAAATAAAATTAAGCAAGTATCGGTAACGACATTCTTTAAAAATATGAATGCTTGGAATACTATGTACATATATTTGTATACCGTACACCACTCTGTGGTATAGGTTATTATAACTTTGTTTTGGCACAGATGTTTGTAACATCCTAAAATACCGATCCCACCTTAAAGTATACCGATCGACTCAAAAGTACTAGCAGATTTTTTAATATAGTCCCAAATTCAAATGTTTTATCCGATTTACTTTCTTTTCGTTATAGAAGCTGTACTTTACATCCTTAACACTCGATGTTAATTGTAAATAAAACAAAAAGTTTTCAGAGAATTATCTTAATATTTTTATGATAGAAGGATCTTCGACAATTCGGCCAAATGCTCCGATGGTCCGCCTTTTCAATGACTCTGAGACATAATTGAGGTTTAATGTTATCTCATCCATTAGCCCTTGAATTGTTCTTGGCTTATTGGCGTACATTTTTTCTTTTATATATCCCCAAATAAAGAAGCCCAACGGTGTCAAATCACATGATCGTGGCGGCCAATTAACATCGTCAAGACGGGAGATAACACGCCCATCCAATTTTCTCGCGCAAATGAGCCGTTGTATCGTTGGCTGTGTGGCAAGTGGCACCATCTTGTTGGAACCACTTATCGTCCAGATCCATATCCTCAATTCCTGGCCACAAGATGTTCGTTATCATCTCGCTATAGCGAACGCCATTCACGGTAACTGCTTGACCAACTTCATTTTCGAAGATGTACGTATTTACCCAAATGCGGCAATTCTGCTTGAAAACGAATCCACTGAGGTGAAAGTGTGCCTCGTCGCTAAAGATGATTTTCTTTGTAAAGTCACCATTCACTTCTGTCTGCTCAGCCAATCATTCGACGTATTGACGACGCATGAAATGATCAGTAGGTTCTTGAGTCAATTGAACCTTGTAAGCGTGTAAATTAAAATTTTTATTCAAAATTCGCATCAGTGATGTTCCTGATATGTTCATTTGTTGGGCACGACGAAGAGTCGAGGTTGACGGCTCTTCTGCCACACTATCGCGAACAGCATCAATATTTTCCGTTGAAACGAGCTGGCCGAGAATGTGCAGGTGTTTTAAAAACTCCTACAGGCCAGGTTTCCTGAAATTGGCGCACAATATCCCGATTTTGGACACATTTGTTCGATTATGCTGACCAAAAAAATCTCGAAGTGCACGAAATGCATTTTTATTTGAACGCATATTTTGGTAACTGGCTTCCACAATCTTAACGCGCTGCTTAATTGTGTACCTCTCCATGGTTGAATTTGTCAAACACTGAAGCAAAGAAATTTATGAAATTTAGCACAGGAAAGTTTTATGTGGCAGTAATGACCTTTAATGAAAATCGCATTATATTTATATAGGGTTTTCCAATAAGAGTGATATGATTTCTTGAAATAAAAAAACACACTTATTGTTAAGGAAATTTAAAAGTTTTTTATTTAATGTGAAGTACCATCGATACAATTAAGTTCTAAATAAAACAAAAAAGGTCAAAAAGGCCTCCACGACTTCTGCTGCAGGAACGAATTCGATAAACCCAATTTTCGGGCACTTTTTTCGAATGGCCTTTCAATATTGACTTTTAAAGCTGGAAGAGGGTCTGGTTTATTTCGAAAGACCAATGACTTCAAATAACCCCACAAGAAATAGTCTAATGGTGGTGTTATATCACAACTTCTTGGAGGCCATTCAATATCACAATTTCTTGAAATAATCGAATCTCTAAACTTTTCTCGCAAAAATTCAATTGTTTCATTTGCTGTGTGGCGCACGTAGCCACAATCGGTCAATGGCAAAAAGATAACTCTTAACGAGAGCTAAGATATTGCTCATGGGTGTCAAGGTCGTAGATCGACTGGATTTTAAAAAAATGGACTTGGCACCATTTTCAAATGTAAACGGAAAGTTTATTTTCACTCTAGCTCCTTAACGGTACGGCGGATCGGGAATCGGTCAATGACAAAAGGATAGCGCTTAACTAGAGCTAAAATATTGCTTATGGGTGTCAAGGTCGTAGGGTGACTAGAAAGTTTTTTTTTGATTAAAAAAAATGGTTGCAATTGGAGAACGATTATTTTGATAATAAAACTGAATTATTTGTAAACGTTGTTCTTGTGTATATCTCTCCATGATGAAATTTTAAACTCTACTGAATACAATGAAAATCAAATGACAGATCATGACATCTACAAATGGCTGAAACATCACTTCAAAATCATATAATCAACATTGGAAAACCCGTTACATGGTGACGACTTATCGAAATAGAGGCGGTCATACCTGAAGAGAAATAAAATCATTGTCGTTAAATAGATTAGCTTTCAACAACATTGTTAACTTTTTGGAAAATAAAGGGTGATTCAATTGTAAGGACCTATGTTGGGTGTGAACCACACCTAACGTCAATTTTTTTTCTGTATTTCATTTGACATTTCTCAATTTCAGACTAACTCAATTTGAACCATGGAAAGATACACAATCGAGCAACGCGTTAAAGTTTTTTTAAGCCTTTTACGAAAATGGACGTTCAAATCAAAATACATTCAGTGCACTTCGTGATGTTTTTTTAATCAGCATAATCGACCAAATGTGTCCACAATCGGGAGAATTGTGCGCAAATTTCAGCAAACCGGGTCTGGAGGAGATGCGAAAACACCTGTGCATGCTCGCGCAGTTCATTTGGTGCAGCTTATGGGCTGGCGACGTCATCGGGCCATGCTTCTTCGAAATGGCCAGTCAGTCAGTTACTGTGAATAGTGTTCGCTATCGTGAGATGATACCGAACATTTTATGGCTCGAATTGGAAGATATGGATGTGGACAATATGTGGTTTCAACAGGATGGTGCCACTTGCCACACAGCTAACGAAACAATGGCACTTTTGCGCAACAAATTCAATTGCCGTATTATCTCATGTCGTGGCGATGTCAATTGGCCGCCAAGATCACGTGATTTGACACCGTTGGAATTCTTTTTTTGGGGTTATTTGAAAGAAAAGGTGTACGTCGATAAGCCAGCAACAATTTAAGAGCTAAAGGATGAGATATGTAATGACCTCTGACAAATTTCATTAAAATCTGTTGACATATACATATATAGCCCCCCATATGTCTGTATATCCCGATTTGGAATATAAACGGTTATTTTTTAGCATATCTTTATGAAATTAAGCACACGTAAGTTTTATGAGGCAGTAAAATTTCAATAAAATCGGATAAGTTTTATATATAGTCTCCATAAATACGTACTTCCAAATTTGGAACACGATACACGGTATTAGAGTTGGGTAATTCCGGCTCACTTAAGTGATTGGTCCTTTTAGTTCCGCTCCGCTAAAGGAACTAGAGCCTTCATTTAGTTCCATTCAGCTCCATATTGGAAGTAGAGAGATCTGCTGCATTTTTGCAGTCATTTTATAAATATTACTGCACTATTTTCTGAAAAATTATAAATCGCGATCTGTAATTTAACCAAAGTAGACATAATAAAAACTCTATTTACGCTTTAAAAAATAGTTTTAATAAAGAACTCCCAGTTTATTTTAAAATTTTTGTATTTTTGCCAAAATATTGTACCTATATAATGTAAAGGTAGTTAGGTACAAGTAAGAAAGTTTCAGTCGGGTAAACCGACTAAGGTATAGCCCCACTTTGTGAGTATTGAATATGGAATATTATGCGATTTAATGTTTCAATTTGTGTGGTAGGTACCAGAAGGGGTTTATCAAATACACTTATTATACCCTACACCACACTGTGGTACAGGGTATTATAAGTTTGTTTCACGGCAGATGTTTGTAAAACCTGAAAATAACACAGCTAGACCTTAAAGTATACCGATCGACTCAGAATCACTAGCTGAGTCGATTTAACCATGTCTGTCCGTCCGTCCGTCTGTCCATGTAAAGTTGTTCGTCGACTACAGGTCGCAATTTCACTCCGATCGTTCTGAAATTTTGCAGTTTAGTATTTTACATCCAATCATTTTGAAATTTAGAATGGTAGAGTTTCTTGATCCATAAACCAACACTACCGAAAAATCGGTTCAGATTTAGATATAGCTCCCATATATATCATTCCTCCGATTTGGCCCTTTAGTCCTATAGAAGCTGTATTTTACATCCAATCGTTTTAAAATTTAGAATGGTAGAGTTTCTTGATCCTTGAACCAACACTACCAAATTTGAAGAAAATCGGTTAAGATTTAGCTATAGCTCCCATATATATGTTTCGTCCGATTTTGCTCTTTAGTCCTGTAGAAGCTGTATTTTACATCCAATCATTTTGAAATTTAGAATGGTAGAGTTTCTTGATCCATAAACCAACACTACCGAATTTGAAGAAAATCGGTTAAGATTTAGCTATAGCTCCCATATATATGTTTCGTCCGATTTTGCTCCTTAGTCCTATAGAAGCTGTATTTTACATCGAATCATTTTGAAATTTAGAATGGTAGAGTTTCTTGATCCATGAACCAACACTACCGAATTTGAAGAAAATCGGTTAAGATTTAGCTATAGCTCCCATATATATGTTTCGTCCGATTTGGCCCTTTAGTTCTATAGAAGCTGTATTTTACATCCAATCGTTTTGAAATTTATAATGGTAGAGTTTCTTGATCCATGAACCAACACTACCGAATTTGAAGAAAATCGGTTAAGATTTAGCTATAGCTCCCATATATATGTTTCATTCGATTTGGCTCTTTAGATCCAATCGTTTTTAAACCCTACACCACACTGTGGTACAGGGTATTATTTAAGTATAAAATGTCCCAAAAGTAAATTTATGTAAACAATTTATACATGAATTACAAAATTTATATATCAGAGTTATTCAATATTACGAGAGTGGTGTAGGGTATTATATAGTCGGCCCCGCCCGACTTTAGCCTTTCCTTACTGGTTTTTCGCTGAATAGTAGATACTTTAAATACATTCTACTGTGTCGAATTATAATCGTTTATTTGCTCTAATATATTAACGATATGAGCTACTAAATTTTGTAATACGAGTAATTTGCCGTTTTGTGTGGCAGGTACAAAAAGGGGCGTGGTGGTAACGCTCATTTTTAATAGGACTATAGGTAATTCATAAGCGTTACACTGCGCACCAGCCAGCAGACAGACACACAGACGGACGGACGGCCATTGCTCAAATGACTTAAAATTACCCAAAACGGATTTCCGCCGAACATAGTTAAGGTGTTATGTCACTCCTTCGATGTGTTACACTTTTGGCTCGTAGTAAATGATAAACTGACACAAAGAATTGTTTTGATACACTTACGAGGGTTGCTATTTATATTTCAGTCCTGGCAATGCTGGTGTTGCCATGCGAAAACTGGAACTTCCATTGGAAAGTATGAAATTTTTTAGCATAACTTCACTCAGACCGTTTTGTCATTTGAGCACGAATTGTTTTGGTTACAGTGTGTTGAAAATTCACCTCCAAAACATGGTTTTGAACGCTTCGACAGCTGCTTCAGGCGTCGAAAAACGTTGACCAAGCAGTTTTTTATTGATGTGAGTGAATAAGAATAAGTCATTGGGTGTCAAATCAGGGCTGTACGGTGGATGACCCTTCAATTCGACGTTTTGGCCGGTCAAAAGGCGCTGGTTTGAGCCGATGTGTGAGACTTCGCTTTGTCTTGGTGCACAATGATTCGTCTTCTCTTGTTCGTTTTTCGAATTTCTCCAAAAATTTCGGCAAACAAATTGTGGTGTATCACTCAGAATTGCTCAAGCGGAACAGTCGCCACATGACCAGTTTTGCAGAAGAAACAGGCGACCATATGCTTCGAAGTGCTTCTTCCACGAACAACTTTCGTTGCATTTGACTCGCCATCGAAGACCCACACAGACGATTGCTGTTTTGTTTCGGGCTCATACGCATAGATCCAAGATTCGTCACCTGTAAAATCTTATAAACGTCTTTTGAAGCACCGCGATCGAATTTTTTCAAAATTTCTTTGCATAATCGACACGAGCCTTTTTTGAGCGATTGTCATATTGTGCGGGATCCAGCGAGTACAAACCTTTTTTACGACCAGGTGTTCATGCAATATCGAATGTGTGCTGGTGGAAGAAATGCCCAAGGATGCATCTATCTCACGGTATGTCACATGACGATCAATGTTCTTTGGCACAACGGCCGTTTTTGGACGACCTTCATCTTTGAGCGAGCGTCGGCCACGACTGAATTCATTAAACCAGTTTTTCACAGTGCTATAGGATGGTGTTGCATCGCCATACAAAGATTTCGAATCCACGTCGAAATTGTGAAAAATGATTGCACGAAAATGTTCACGAGTTAATTCCATTTTTTTTGCCAAATTGATGTTTTCAAATCACTGTAAACAACACAAATAATGGTCGTACGTCAAAACGTTCTGAATACGTTTATGCTAAAAAATGTCAAACTTTCCAATGGAAATGTCAGATGGCGCCAGAAATATATATAGCAACCCTCGTAGAGTTAATACTAAATTTGAGGAAAATCCGTTCAGATTGGGGGCCACCATATATATGATACACCCGATTTCACATGTAAGCGCTGAATCTATATGTTTATCCGATCAGTGCGGTATTCGGCAGAAAATGGTCTCTTATTACATGAATGACACTGCCACATTCGGGGAAAATCGTTTCAGATTTAGATATAGCCCCATATCTGTGTTCCTTCCGATTTGGTATCAAAGCGCTATACCCTAAGAAAAAAAATCGCTTCTGTAGTATATTTGCTGGAAATATATTATTTTTGGAAACATTAACTTTTTCCTATAAGTCAGAAATAAAGATTCTGTAACATAATTAAATTTTTCTCCGTTTTTTAAGATAATCAGCACTGAAAGTCCGAAAAAATAATATTGATAAAAGATATATTCAAACATATTTTTCGGTACGTAAATATAAAATATTTTCACTAAAATATATTTAATTTAAATATTGCTTTCAAACATTTTTTGTTTACTGTTTTTTTCTCCGTGTAGAAGTTGTACTTTACTTTCAATCAATCCCATCTATTTGATTCTTCCGATTCTTGATCTATGAAAGAGTACTGCGCATTTTGAGATTGTCGTTTCAGATGTATTATGATCAACTCCTCGTTGGAATAAGCCTTGATAAGGAGGTGGAGCTAAGTAATTTGTTAACTGAAACAAAACCAAGTATTCCGAATTATTATCACCATGCCTTATATAATTGGCCCCGCTCGACTTTGTCTGTCTTTCCCTAATGTATCTTTTTTCTAAATTTGCTTTTCATAGGATATCAATTTTTTAAAGATGTTAAATTTAGTTTTCACTATGTTTTCATGCGCAGTCAAAAAATTTTTTTCAGTGAAGAGCAAATAAATGTAATTTTAATAAATTCACTTTGACTCTTTATTCCATGAATTTCGTACTTCATATACTCTTGATGAATTCTTAAGAAATATTTTAATATAGAATCGTCTAAGTAACTCCCGCTGTAAATGCTTCTGCCATTCAATTTCATTCGAAATTCCGTTTTTCATTTTGTCGATCTGTCGCTGTGTCGTTTGGTCCATTCGTCATGTTGACTGTTATTCATTGCATTATATTAAAGTGCTTATTAAAATGTAACCCATGGCAACAGTTTCAGTTTCAACTTCAGCATCCCAATCGTCATCATCATCCACCTCAGGTTTATCATTATCATCATTATCGTTGTAGTCGTCATTAGTATAAGCAGCATAAATGAAAACAATTGTATGTTTTCCAAGTGCTCCGGAGCAATTGCCATCGTAATGTTGGAATATGGAATACAGGGCAGTGGAGGGAGCGGGAGAGAGGGTGGCAGAGAGTACAGCAATAATGGATGCATCCAATAAATTGATGTTGCAATTCGAAGCTTTGTGTCGACGATAACTCTGTGCCATTAAAACTGTTTGAGTTCTTTGTCGTTCGCTTCGTATATGTTACTATGGTTGCAATATATCCTTCCTTCCTTCTCTGTGTATCCTGTATTCAGCAGCAACCAGCCGACAGTTGCTAATGCCAACAAATTAAAAAGGGAATTTTGTACGAATGTGTGTGTGTGTGAGTGTATTCATCGTTTTAGGGCAGAAATTGATTAATTTAAAATATTACTGAGAATGAAAAAGCTATTCGAGAGCTTAGAGAAACGAGTTCTAGGAAATATTGTGCATTAACTTTGTGTTCAGTATCAAAGGATACGATTTTCCAAATATGTATGTATATGTTTCGAGATCTGCAATTAGTAGAGGATTAGGTTGTTGCATGTGCAAAAGTTTAAACATCTTTTATTTCAAATAATATAAATTTGCTTCAAAAGATTTTTTGCGACAAATTTTGAACCTTATTATTCTAAAATTACACATTTCGAAAGAATAATTACGCTGTGTGTGCATAGTGTGCTTTAGAAATGTATTCTCGATGAAAAGAACTTATTCGCCATAATTTCGGCTCGCTAAATCGAATGGCATAAGCCGTTTCTCCTGTGACATCGCGTTTCGGAATATATTTTTTTGGCACAAAGTTTGCTGGGAAAACAAAGGGGTTATTAAATTCAGACACAGTTTTAGTATAAAGGGTGGTTAAATATTAAGGGCCGATGTTGATTTTGAATAAAACACAAATTATTGTCATTTTTTATTATGATAATAGTGGTATGGTTCAATTATGTATGGAACAAAATATCGGCAAAAAGACCGCCGAGACTTCGGCGGCACACCTCCATCCGATGGTCCAAATTTTCGATGTCGCTGAGGCATAATTGAGATTCTATGTCGTTAATGTGCCGAATTATCTCATCCTTTAGCTCTTGAATTCTTGCTGCCTTATCGACGTACACCTTTTCTTTGAAATAACCCCAAAGAAAGAAGTCCAACGGTGTCAAATCACATGATCTTGGTGGCCAATTGACACCGCCACGATGTGAGATAACACAGCCGTTGAATTTGTTGCCCCAAAGAGCCATTGTTTCGTTAGCTGTGTGGCAAGTGGCTTCGTCCTGTTGAAACCACATATTGTCCACATCCATATCTTCCAATTCGGGCCATAACGAGTTCGTTATCATCTCAAGATAGCGAACACCATTCACAGTAACTGCCTGATCGGCCTCATTTCGAAGAAGTATGGCCCGATGAAGTCGCCAGCCCTTAAGCCGCACCAAACGAACTGGGCGAGCATGCACAGGTGTTTTCACACCTCCTTCAGACCCGGTTTGCTGAAATTTGCGCACAATTGTGTATCTTTCCATGGTTCAAATTGACTTATTTATTTATTTATTTATTTCGTTTTCACATACAACAGGACGCTACGTTCCTATAAATTATAGTATGTGAATTACAATTGTTACAGTATGATTTAATTTAACTTAATAACAATAATAGTTGCAATAATAATAACGTTTTACGGATAAAAAACATTGAATGGAAAATAAAATAAATTACTGGAAATGAGCATATAGTGAAAGTTTAAGTTGTATGGGAGTTGTATGCATTGCCTATAAGTTGTATGGGAAATGGAAGCGAGTTCCAAAGACGAATAGCATTAACTATAAAATGACGTTCGGATATTAACAATTTATGTCTAATTGGAATGATCCGCAATCCTCTGCTTGAACGACCGAATCTAATTATGTTGTATAGGTATGTTGGTGTCTTGGTGTATATTATGTTGTGCAAGAAGGTTAAAGTCTTTATTTTAAGCAGGTGTAGAAAGTCAACTCCGTATAGACATTTTTGAACAGCAGAGCAACTCTGGTACCGTCGTAATCCATAAACATATCTCAAAACGGCATTACAAGTTATCATTAGCCTTGACATACTTTTAGCGTCACAGCTTGAAAATAGTTCACACCCATATAGAAGTGATGGCATCAGATATGTTTTCGCAAGAAGAATGCGTATGTGTTGAGGGGTATAGTACGATGTCGGATATAGTGTACGCAGCATTGTAAAGACTTTGCCTGTTGTAGTTGCTATGTGGTCAGTCCATGAGAGGGAGTTATTGAAAATAATTCCTAGGTTTTTAGCGTTGTTTACAAACTTTACTTGTTGACCTCCGATGACAATGGGTAAAACACAAGAAGAAAGTTGCGACTTTTTTGTCACAACTATGCACTTTGATTTGTTAGGGTTTAGAAACAGCTTATTTACCAATGCCCAGTTGTTAATTCTTTCAAGATCTCTGTTGATTTTCGAAATACAATCAGTGATTGATGTTTTAGAACAGCTTAAATATATCTGTACATCGTCGGCATACATGTGGATACTGCAGAATTGGAGTTGTAGTGGAAGGTCATTAATATACAATGAAAAAATAAGCGGTCCTAATACCGAGCCTTGAGGGACGCCGCGTTCCAAGTGCAGTGGTCTGGAGGAAACATTATTTAGAACAACTGATGGAAGCGACTTATTCTGAAATTGAGAAATGTCAAATGAAATGCAGAAAAAAACTTGACATTTAGGTGTGGTTCATATTCAACATAGGCCCTTATAATTTAACCACCCTTTAGATCTTGCGTCGATTTTGGATTTCTTTAAATGCAATTCCTGCAAAACTATGAACTATATACATTTTTATGCATTATTATAATGGAATTAATGGCACTTCGTAAAAAAATATACTTATGTTTATGATTGTAATTTTGGTTTTTACACCGGCGATAAAATTGGTTTGCAGATTAGGGCATGCTTGGTCGCTCTGTACTATTGGTGATATTAGCTTCTAATAGGTTAAGTAGTGCCATTCGTTGGAGATGTTCGCAAGAATAGGGAGTCCGATGACAATAGATGTACCCCTGAATGTAGAACTTCCTCCTAGAAATCTAGCGATTAGGGATTTTGAGGGATCATAGGGGCTATGACCCTCCCTTGGAAGCAGTAGCTCGCACTAATAGCTCTATATTTGGTCGATCTTCCGAGGTTCGCAATAGGATGGAGGATGATAGCACTTTCTTCATGCCATTCTGAGCACAAATTCTGGTCTTTCACTCCATGCAGTTTTATGTAAGATATTCCGGGTAATTTAATACTTCCTTCTGTGAAACACTGTACCGGTTATGCGTATCAGTCCCGTATCGGAGTGACTAAGACTAAGGCAACTCTTTAACAAGTAAAAAAGGTGATGGTTGGAGATAATAAATGGTCGAATTATGCAAACAATTTGTTTGGAAATTGCACTTTATGGGTAAATGTCGGACACCATTTATGGATACGTCTGAGCTGAAGGAAACTGGTATGGTTCGCAGCCTTTTTTTACACAATTACCACGTTGGATCTTTTGGCGCAAAAAACACAATGAATACAGCCAGTTCCACCACAAATATTTTGGTAAATTTAAAAATTTACTTTGGGAAATCCAGGTCGAATTCGTGCTGGACATTTCGAAGATATCCTGCTGATTAAATATCACCAGCATGAATCGCAGGACATTATATTAAGCAAGGATTTTAATATCACCAAGTTTAACTTATTGTGGTTATGAATACACTTTTAAATATTTTAGTGGGAGGCTAGTTCTTGAGATAGTTCGTTCAAAAAGGAAGCTTCAATTTTTCGTATGATAGCAAGAAGACTAATTTAATCACGAATAAAAGGTAGCAATAAATAAATATGAAAAGTGGCATACGCATCAGATATCAACGTCGATTGAATTTAATAATAATAATGACGGCGTAAACGCCAATCTGTTGCAATCGATAGCAACATGCATTTACAGTGCTTTGTCAAAATTTAAGTATGGTATTCGTGAAGCAAATTGAAATGTGGTTTCTTGAAAAAGTATAAAAAAAATTGGAATTATTTAAATCTGTGTATTCGTGAAAAAAATTATGTATTTTGGAAACAGTCGTACATTACAACACAAAGGGTTAAAATGTGGTGAAATATTGGTTCTTTAATAACTTCTATACTACTTATTCGAATCTTCTGAAATTCCACATATACATAGTATTAGTTTATAAGTCACCATCACCTCAAGAAAAATGGGCGTTATTGGCACGCCCCTTTTAGTACCCCCAAACAAAGGTACCATTTTGCACCAAAAGTTAATAGCAGTGTATAAAAATACTTGAAATTTTGTACAGTGTAATGCTCTTATTTTGCCTTCAGTCTAGTGAAAAATTTATGTTATTGCCACGCCCTCTTTTATACCTCCCACACAACTTTACCATTTTGCACAAAAAGTCAAGAGCTAACAGCGTGAGTACCAATGCACGAAAATACAAAATTGT
This sequence comes from Eudasyphora cyanicolor, assembly GCA_963930755.1. Taxonomy (NCBI): domain Eukaryota; kingdom Metazoa; phylum Arthropoda; class Insecta; order Diptera; family Muscidae; genus Eudasyphora; species Eudasyphora cyanicolor. The sequence goes on along the minus strand of OZ005737.1, from coordinate 261,005,448 downwards.
TCACAGTGTAACGCTTTTGAAGTACCTACATATAAAAGCGTTTTGAAGTACCTATAAGTATAGTCCTTTTTTAAACCACTTCTGGTACCTCCCGCACAAATTGACAGAATAAGTCGTGTAATATTCAATATTACATTACTCACAAAGTGAGAGTATACCTCGGTTAACCCGTCTGAAACTTTCCTACTTGTTTATATATATATACCCTCACTTTTGCGCGGGAGGGTATCTCTAATTTGTTAAGAAAAAATGTGAAACACGTCGAAGGTGCTATCTAAAACCCTACATAAGTATTTTCGATGGAAATCCATTTCAGGACATGTGTGCAATGTAGATCTTGAAAGTAGTGACCGAGTGACTTAAAATTTGTAATCTCCTAATATATTTATATCCAACACCACACTGTGGTACAGGGTATTATAAGTTTGTTTCACGGCAGATGTTTGTAACACCTAAAAATAACACAGCTTGACCCACCTTAAAGTATACCGATCGACTCAGAATCACTAGCTGAGTCGATTTAACGATGTCCGTCCGTCCGTCCGTCCGTCTGTCCATGTAAAGTTGTTCGTCGACTACAGGTCGCAATTTCACTCCGATCGTTCTGGAATTTTGCAGTTTAGAGTATTTCGCAGCTGTTAAGATCGCTATTTAATTTGGTTGAAATCGGTTCAGATTTAGATATAGCTCCCATATATATCTTTCGTCCGATTTGGCCCTTTAGTCCTATAGAAGCTGTATTTTACATCCAATCGTTTTGAAATTTAGAATGGTAGAGTTTCTTGATCCATGAACCAACATTGCCGAATTGGAAGAAAATCGGTTAAGATTTAGCTATAGTTCCCATATATATGTTTCGTCCGATTTGGCCCTTTAGTTCTATAGAAGCTATATTTTACATCCACTCGTTTTGAAATTTAGAATGGTAGAGTTTCTTGATCCATGAACCAAAACTACTGAATTTGAAGAAAATCGGCTAAGATTTAGCTTATACATGTTTCGTCCGATTTGGCCCCTTAGTTCTATAGAAGCTATATTTTACATCCACTCGTTTTGAAATTTAGAATGGTAGAGTTTCATGATCCATGAACCAACATTGCCGAATTTGAAGAAAATCGGTTAAGATTTAGCTATAGCTCCCATATATATGTTCCATCCGATTTGGCTCTTTAGATCCAATCGTTTTTATACCCTACTCCACACTGTGGTACGGGGTATTATTTAAGTAGGTCGACGTTTTCTAGTATATTCCCCATAAATGGTTAGCGTTTAGTGACACATTAATTTCGTTATAAGTTCTGTGCAATTTTCTAACTCCAAAAGATAGTATCACGAGAAAAATTGGCTTAGCACCTTCTATCAAGGTGATATCGACAGATACACTATTAGTATGTGCAGAAATGCAAAAGATTCTGATAGGTAGTATATATAATTCACTATATTGTAAACCTTTGGGGGGAAGTACTACACCCAAAGAAAAGAATTCGTTTCTGCGAAACAACAATTTAGACAATTACAATTCTCGAAATTTTTCTTTGCGTGTAGAAAGGTGGGCCAATATGGCCCATCTTCGAACTTAGCTGGAGATAGATACAACAAGTAAGAAAGTTCAGTCGGCTTATGAATCCCCTCACCTTGAGTCCCAAAAAAATATTGGTAAATTTATGTATTATTTTGTTTTAATTAAATTATTATCAATTTAAATTGCATTTAATAAATTTAAAATATGTACTGGTATTAAAGTTATAAGCTATTAACTTGTGGTGTAAAATGGTCCATTTATGTGGGGGTACCAAAAGGGGCGTGCTAATAACGCCCATTTTTTCTCTGGACTGTAGGTACTATAAAAGCATTGCACTGTAGGAAGTTTCAAGTATTTGTATGCACTGGTATTAAAGTTATAAGCTGGTAACTGTTGGTACAAAATAGCCCATTTGTGTGGAAGGTACCAAAAGGAGCGTGTCAACAATGCCCAATTTTCACTGTATTGTAGGTACTGTTAGACCATTACACTGCACAAAATTTCAGGTCTTTGTATGAACTGGTAATAAATTTATAAGCTATTAACTTTTGGTTCAAAATTGTCCATTTGTGTGGGAGGTACCAAAACGGGCGTGGCAACTTGGCCAATTTTTCTCGAGGTAATAGTGACTAATAAACTAATACTTATGTAGAATTTCAGAGGATTCAAATTTGTACTATAAATGTTATTAAATAATTAATATTTCACTAAATAATAACCCTTTGTGGGGGAGGTACTAGAAGGAGTGAACCAATATGGCCCATCTTCGAACTTAGCCGGAGATAGAAGAAAATATTACCACATACCAATTTTGAAGTCAATCGGTTACCTCTTTCGAGAGTTATCGTGCGCACCATCCAGCAGATAGATAGACAGACGGACGGACGGGCATTGCTCATTCGACTTAAAATGACCCAAAACGGATATCCGCCGAACATACTTAGGGTCTTAGGTCACTCCTTCGATGTGTTACACTTTTGGCTCGTAGCAAATGATATATACCCTCCTCTCTATGGTGAGGGGGTAAATATTACCACATACCAAATATGAGCTCAATCCGTCAAGCATTTCAAGAGTTATTGTGCGCATAAAGCAGACAGATGGACAATGCTTGCTCAAATGTCCCTAAATGGATTTCCGCCGAACACCAAACAACAGGGTCTTAGGTCATTCCTACGATGTTTTTGGCCACTAGAAAATGATATGTACCCTCCCCCACTAATGTGGATGTATAAAAATAATGTGTCATAATTCGTTTAAATAACCAAACAAATCTGCTCATGAGTTCCACTGGGAGGCTGTCCAATTGACGTCAGCTATTCACAAACATTTGAATGCATATGTGATTGTCATACGTACATTTCATGGGAAACATTTGGTTAACCCACGGGAAGCTATTTAACCATCAACTGTGCTACACGTGTTCCACCAGTAATTAATATTTTTCATGACAATTGTATACTACATATATAGACAAATATATTAATATTAATAATATTTTGCATAATTAAACAAAAATTGAATTTCTGCGAAAAAATAGCAAATGTGTTTAATACCGCATTAAGCCATATTATGTGGTAATTAAAAGTAAATATATACGATACGTATATACTCGTATATGAGAGGTATGGTTGTACGGTAGAACAACTTATGTTTAAGATACTCAATTTTAATTAAAGGAATTCCTCCCTGTAGAATCCTGTGAATTTTCTTTTGAATATAAAAACAAGTAATACGTTTTCAATCAAAAAATAAATTGAAAAAAATCGTAAAAATGTAATAACTCATTACTTTAAACATTTGACACAAAATAGGCGTCTTTGTCAAGATATGTAGAAGAAACAAGTAATAAGGTATTAAGTTCGGCCATGCCGAATCTTATATAGCCTCCACCGTAGATCGCATGTTAATGGTTCCGCTTAAAAATATACTTATTATACCAAATTTCAAAATATTTCGTTAAAATTTGAGGTTTTTGAGGCGTTACAAAGTCAAGTTTAAAGGGACCTTTGTATGGGGCTTTATCAAAACATGGAGATATCTACCGTGTGGAGGATTCCGTGTATAAATAAACCCCAGTTACAAATTTTCAGCCCGATCAGTTGACATTTGTGTTCTCTATGGCGTTAACAAGTCAAATCGGGCCAATATCAAAAAATGAACCAGCAATTTTCAAATCCAAATTAGTTGCAGCTATAAGAAGTATCTGTACCAAATTCCCGTCATCTAGCTCAATTATTGTAGACTGAAACATGATTACAACAGACGGACATGGCTAAATCAGATCAATCTTGAGAGGTGTTACAAACGGAGTGACAAATGAATATACCCCCCATACTATGGCAGGGGGGGGGGGGTATAAAAACAGTATAGAAGGGCTAAAATCGGGCGCAGCCGACAACACCCCACGTCACCCTATCGGAGCGGAATAAGAAGAAATATTGCCAAGTTATATCTATATTATTTTCCAAATGATGTTATGTTATTATACCCTACACCACACTGTGGTACAGGGTATTATAAATTTGTTTCACGGCAGATGTTTGTAACACCTGAAAATAACACAGCTAGACTCAGAATCACTAGCTGAGTCGATTTAACCATGTCCGTCCGTCCGTCCGTCTGTCCATGTAAAGTTGTTCGTCGACTACAGGTCGCAATTTCACTCCGATCGTTCTGAAATTTTGCAGTTTAGTGATTTCGCAGCTGTTAAGATCGCTATTGAATTTAGTTGAAATCGGTTTAGATTTATATATAGCTCCCATATATATCTTTCGTCCGATTTGGCGCTTTAGGCCTATATAAGCTGTATTTTACATCCATTCGTTTTGAAATGTAGAATGGTAGAGTTTCTTGATCCATGAACCAACACTACCGAATTTGAAGAAAATCGGTTAAGATTTAGCTATAGCTGCCATATATATGTTTCATCCGATTTGGCCCTTTAGGCCTATAGAAGCTGTATTTTACATCCATTCGTTTTGAAATTTAGAATGGTAGAGTTTCTTGATCCATGAACCAACACTACCGAATTTGAAGAAAATCGGTTAAGATTTAGCTATAGCTCGCATATATATGTTTCGTCCGATTTTGCTCTTTAGTCCTGTAGAAGCTGTATTTTACATCCAATCATTTTGAAATTTAGAATGGTAGAGCTTCTTGATCCATGAACCAACATTGCCGAATTTGAAGAAAATCGGTTAAGATTTAGCTATAGCTCGCATATATATGTTTCGTCCGATTTTGCTCTTTAGTCCTGTAGAAGCTGTATTTTACATCCAATCATTTTGAAATTTAGAATGGTAGAGCTTCTTGATCCATGAACCAACATTGCCGAATTTGAAGAAAATCGGTTAAGATTTAGCTATAGCTCCCATATATACATATGATTCATCCGATTTGGATCTTTAGATCCAATCGTTTTCATACCCTACACCACACTGTGGTACAGGGTATTATTTAAGTATAAAATCGTTTTTATACCCTACACCACACTGTGGTACAGGGTATTATTTAAGTATAAAATGTCCCAAAAGTAAATTTATGTAAACAATTTATACATGAATTACAAAATTTATATATCAGAGTTATTCAATATTACGAGAGTGTGTAGGGTATTATATAGTCGGCACCGCCCGACTTTAGCCTTTCCTTACTGGTTTTTGTTTAATTTTGTGACGCTCAGATAACAAATCGGGATATAAATATTTACCGAAGCAATGTATAAAACTGAAACGATTGGTTCAAAAAATTGTTTTTTTTTTTAAATTTTATAAAGATCTATTAAAAATTGCGGATAATATAATCATTGGATGAAAAATCTGGCGATATACACATAGGTATGTATATCGGCTTTATCTAACGATTTTCTTAAAAATTTGCCAACTAACGTTTATTGCCCATGCAAAATCGGGATATAGGTATATATGGGGTTAATCTTTAAAGCTCAACCGATTTTTCTGAACTATGGAAAAGTTTATTATCGACACAAACAACAATCTGTATGAAATTTCTTACACATTTATTCAAATTGTGTCTTGTATATCTCGTAAATACCAAATCGGGATGTACATATATATGTGAGCTATATAAATCTGAACCGATTTTCGTGAAATTTACCAGAGGTCATTACTGCCTCATAAACCGGTCTTTAGCATACGACCGGTTTCTGAGGATCTGCCAAAAAATAAAGCTTATATGCCGCTTAAATGAGTCATTCCATGCCAAACGGGACGATTTTTGACATCACTATTTTTGATTGTTTCGAAATTTTGCGTATGCATGATTTACCTAAAAATAACTTATACGTAGTTCAAGGAAAAATTTTGAAAAAATTTCTTTAAGAGTTATGAGCAATTTAAAGTTGACGAAATTACGTTTTTTTCTAAAAGGTGTGTTCATTCTTTTGCTTGTATCTCCTGAAATACGTAACCGATTTCAATGTGCTATAACTTGTTTTGAAGGTAGTTTCAACTACTACAACTAACTGGTGTAAGCACTGCAACAAAAATACTAATTTTTAATGTTTTTGCCATTTTATACTTTCTATTGCGATTTTCAAAATGATTACACCCTTCGATTTTTTTGAAATTTTAATGTCGTGTTCTGAGATGTCTTTGTTAGCTACTGTATGAATTTGGAAGTGGTGAATTGATGGGAACTGTTTTTAACGATTTTTTATAAAAAAAAACACCATTTGCATAATTTCTGTGAATAATTAACAGAACGATAATTTTTAGTCATTAGTTTATTAAAACAGTAAGAACAATAAAACATTTAAGAAAAGAATGACAATTTTTAATAATCAGTATACTAATGTAAAAATAAGAATAATAAAAAATGTATTAGAAAGATTCGAATCAAGTATAGTATTAACAGTAAAAAAGAAGAAAATAGGTATAAAAATATTAATCATTGTACACCGTCTTAACACAGTACTTTTCGGAAGTTGATGATGTCTGAACTCTAATTTTTTTTATCGGACGTGGTAGTTTTGAGTTCAATAAATTACTTTTGCTTTATTATTGCTTTCTTTTTTCTTTGAATTGTCGAATTGAATGTGAAAAACGGACTAACAAAGTTATTGTATTTTTTTTCTACATCACAACCAAAATCCAGGTTGCTGTGATTTTAAAAAAATTTTCGTCTCAGAGTATAGTTTAACAAGTATTTTCTTATCTTTTGACTCTTGGTATTGTTTAATGAGTTTTGTTTTTTAAATATCAAGTCATCGCTGATTTTTGCGTTTTTGCAAATAATTTTGCAAAATTAATAATATGTATTGTTGTTATTGTTATATTAAGAAACTAACGGCTAAAAGTTATCATTCTGTTAATTATTTAAAGCACATTCACAGAAATTATGCAAATGTTTTTTTTATAAAAAATCGTAAAAAATAGTTCCCATCAATTCACCACTTCCAAATTCGTACAATTGCTAACAAAGACATCTCAGAACACGAACACAAAATTTCAAAAAAATCGAAGGGTGTAATAATTTTGAAAATCGCAATAGAAAGTATAAAAGGGCAAAAACATTAAAAATTTGTATTTTTGTTGCAGTGCTTAATCAAGTTAGTTGTAGTAGTTGAAATTACCTTCAAAACAAGGTATAGCATATTAAAATCGGTCACGTATTTTAGGAGATACAAGCTAAAGGATAAACACACCTTTTAGAAAAAAACGTAATTTCGTCAACTTTTTTCAATTTTTTCTTGAACTACGTATAAGATATTTTTAGGTAAATAATGCATACACAAAATTTCGAAGCAATCAAAAATAGTGATGTCAAAAATCGTCCCGTTTGGCGTGGAATGACTCAAATGCCAAATCTGGTTGTACTCGTACATATATTATCTCTGATGAAGTTAAAAAGAGCTCTCTCTACCAAATTTCCTCAAGATCGGATAAAATTGCGACCTGTATTTTGCGACAAACTTTTAAACAGAAATCCTTTTAAAAAATTATAATAATTCTCAAAAATATTTATTGGTATTTTTTTCGGAAATTAAAACTTTTTTTTGGCATTTTTGTAAATTTTTGATGTTTTAACTTTTAGATTTTTTTCCTCACCCAATGCTTAGGTCATTTCCTTTAAAATCTATCTATTAGTGGGATGGGACTTGTTTATGGTCCATTTGTATGGGAGGTACCAAAATGGGCATGGCAACTTCGCCAATTTTTCTCAAGATGATAGATATGTGTGGAATGGTCAAAGTTTCTGAATATTAGTATGAAACTTATGAGATAATCAATATTTCACTAAATGTTGACCTTTAAGATGGTCAGACATAGCTAAATGGAATTGGTTCTGAGTCGGTCGGAATACTTTAAGTTGGGTGTAGCTCCAGTATTTTTAGGCGTTAAAAACATCTGGTCCAATACAAACTCTGTACCACAGATTTGTGGGGGTTTAAATATTTTGAAGTCAATCGGTTACTCCTTTCGAGAGTTATCGTTCGCTCAAGCCAGACAGACGGATTTTCGCCGAACATACTTAGGTATGTAGGATACTCATTTTCTTTTTTTTTGAAATAAGCTATTTTGTCTAAAGCTCAAATACTATATACTGTTATAATACATGATCCATTGTGTATGTACTATTGTGGTTAAATAATTGCGCAAAAATTGCCAACAGGAGAAATGTTAAAAATTACATGAGAAAGATAAAAAAAATTGTATTAAACATAAAAATATTATTTTATTTTTATGTATATTGCATAAACGCTTAAGGGATTAATTAATATGAAAATGCAAAAGCAGTGAAACTTGGAGAATACACGGGAAAATTTACTTCATTGCGTATCTCGGAAGACAAGCGGAGGTATATTAAATGTTTCCTTTCGTCATAAACGCTAAAGGAGTGAAAACACGACGAAAAAGGATTAAATTTTCTTCTTATCAACTTTTCCTCACAAGAGTTTGTCGACAGCAAATTATAAATATTTTCAGAGTTTTCCTTTTTTCACGATTTGAAGAGGGTAAGGTTAGGGGGGAAGCTATGTATGTTGTTTGTCTTGGTTATTATCAATATTCATAAAAGACAAGAGCGAGAAAAACTCGTAAAAACTTATAGAAATAAAGCCATTTAAAAGAAAAACAAATGAAAAAGGAAGAATTAGGAAAACAATGTGGGGTGGCAGAGAAAAATGAAAATAAAAACGGGTATACTCGTGTCGATGGCAAATAGTCTCTAAAGGGCTCTTCAGCGTCAAAAGTATGTTTTGTTGTTCTTGCCGTTTTTTGTTGGTATTGTTGCATTCCATTTTCTGTCGAGAACATTAAACCATTCATCAGTAACCCATTTCATTGAAGTATAAGTCTCTGCGTGAGCCCTTCAAAGAACATTTTTCGATATTTTGAGTTGTTCGTTTTGTTTAAAATGTTAAGAAATCTCATACAATATTACTTGACAGCAGGTGGTAAGTGTAACTCACCGTTAATGACATATTTATTTTAAAATGTTAAACACATGAAAATAAGTTAGAATTTTCTTTTCCGAATTAAGGCTAAAGTTCCCTAGTTGTTTGGACATGGCACAGTGGTCCCAAAAACAACATTCTTTGGTCAAAATTTTAAATGTACATTTAAATGCTTCCCTTGAATTTTTAATAAAATTAAATAGATATTTGGTGTTTTTTAATGCATGTTACTTTTTTTTTTTAAAATATCTGCAAATATACGAAAAATGTATGAGAAATTAAGAATTGTGTACATTGGATTCGCCGCAAATACGAGGGTTGCTATATATATTTCTGGCCAAGGCAACACTAAGTGTTACCTGGCGCTATCTGACATTTCCATTGGAAAGTTTGACATTTTGTTGCATAAACGCACTCAAAATGTTTTGATTCGTCGCAAATACGAGGGTTGCTATATATATTTCTGACCAAGGCAACACTAAGTGTTGCCTGGCGCTATCTGACATTTCCATTGGAAAGTTTGACATTTTGTAGCATAAACGCACTCAGAATGTTTTGATGTACGACCATCATTTGTGTTGTTTACATTGACTTGAAAAAATCAATTTGGCAAAAAATGGAATTAACTCGTGAACATTTTCGTGCGATCATTTTTCACAACTTTCGACGTGGATTACACGACAAGAGTTCATCGACGAACTTAAATCTTTGTATGGCGATGAAGCAACATCCTATAGCACTGTGAAAAATTGGTTTAATGAATTCAATCGTGGCCGACGCTCGCTCAAAGACGAAGATCGTGAAGGTCGTCCAAAAACGGCCGTTGTGCCAGAGAACATTGATGCCATGCGTGAACTGATAATGCAAGATCGTCATGTTACATACCGTGAGATAGAGGCATCCTTGGGCATTTCTTCCACCAGCATACATTCGATATTACATGAACACCTGGCCGGGATTCTCGTTGGATCCCGCAGAATTTGACAATCGCTCAAAAAAGGCTCTTGTCGATTGGTGCAAAAAATTTTTGAAACAATACGATCGCGGTGCTTCGAAAGACGTTTATAAGATCGTCACAGGTGACGAATCTTGGATCTATGCGTATGAGCCCGAAACAAAACATCAATCGACCGTGTGGGTATTTGCAGACGAACCAAATCCAACGAAAGTTGTTCGTGGAAGAACCACTTCAAAGCAAATGGTCGCCTGTTTCTTCGGCAAAACTGGTCATGTGGCGACTGTTCCGCTTGAGCAACGTACACTAAAAAAAAAGCGTACTGAAAATCAATGAATTTTTCGTAAAGTTTAAGATTTCGGCAATGATTTCGAGCCAAAGACAATCGCTATAAAAATAAGAAGGTTTTATAGTTAATTTAAAGACGTGAATAGTACTTGTTTTGAGGATGCATTTCATAGAATTAAGAATTTTGGGTAATAAAACTAATTAAGTTTGGTCTTAAAATAAGCACATTTTTGCGTAAATGTAAGTATGGCGCGTGCTTATTTTTAGTAAAATATCGTATAATTTAAAACATTATCGTAATAAATACGATACTGGTAATTAATTTAAGGCATACATGAATTTAAATAGAGTTTTTTTAAATATGTATGGAAAATTCGTTACATTATATTGATTATAATGTTACTCTTTTAAATGAATCATTTTCTTTTAAATCATTCACTATTCATAGAAAATTCAATAACACAACACTTTATCTTTCTCAATAAATATTTTATTTGTTATATTTTATATTGGAAAATACAAAAAAAAATTATAATACATATTACGGATAACCTTGAACATTTTATAATTTAAAACAATATGTACACGCTGAAAAAAAATCGCTTCTGTAGTTTATTGTCCCAAACATATTCGGCTTGAAACATATATATGTTTAGGGTACATTCCAAACATATAATATTTGGTACACGCACAAATTATATATTTGGGGAGATGTTGTTCTAAACAAATCTTTGTTTACATCCCAATATGTGTTTATTTTGGACTATTTTTTCCGAAACAAATATTTATTTGCATTTAAGTATTCAGAAAATAAATTGTGTTAAATTTGTCAGTAATTCAAAGTTAATTTTTTAGAAATGTTTCATGCCTTACTAATAATTGAAATCGTATATTTTTGGTTGGAAATATATTACTTGGAGGATTGACAACTAATGATGGCTTGGAATACTCAGAAATTTGAAATTATTAATTTAAAATAGAAGTCAATGCTGTAATTGGTATCATAACTGGGATATTCAATTCGACGCCAAAAAAAAAATTAAACTGAAATTCGAAATATTCAACAAAAGTTTTGAAGATATTTTTAAATAAAATATATTTGGAGAAATTCCTAAACAATAACTTCATTTGCATTCAAACACATATTTTATTTGAGAAATTTAGTTTGCAAATATTATATGTTGTAACATATTAATATACGAGTTCCAAATATATTTTATTGATTTTCAAATAAAATTTATTTGCTCAGAAATATATAATATTTAAAAATTTGTGTTCCAAATATATTTTCTTTCGATTCAAACATATCAGAAAAGGCGATTTTGCCCCGTGTAATTGTATAAAGACAAATCGGCCAACACACTACGAAGTTTGACTTTTATTCGAATATTGTATTGTTATGTACCGATTCTATAGCGGGATTCGTTTCTCTATTTGTTGTCCATGAACAATTTTTATCGGAACCGACCTTAATGATTTTTAACCTAGAATTTGGCTGGAATTTAAATAGAAATTATATAAAACAAATATTATATTATTATATCATATAGTTTGAATGCTCACTCATTTCCTGCAATTTGTAAATTAGTAATTCCCCACTGCATTTTTCATATATCCAAATAAAGTTCAATTGCGCGAACTAAAATAAAAATAATTTGAATAGAAATCAAACAGAATGATTTATATACGATAAAGTATTAAAATAAATTTTATCATATAACTGTCACACAATGTTGAAAGATAAGAGATACATTAAAATCTTTGGAATATTCTTACTTACACTGAAATATTTAGTCACTCTTCTACGACACAAATTCTCATAATAGATCCATACAAAATTTGCTGTACTAAAAGTTAAAAAAAATATTTATGTAAGATATTATTAATAATAGAAACTGATTGTTTTGAAAGTGGCGAAAGTGACATTTTTCATATAAATTATAAGGCAATATATATACATACATGTATTACCGTTTATAAAGGAAACGATACAAAAATTGGACCAAATGGGCCTAATCTAACAGCAGGTTTAATTATGAAGTGCTTATGAAGCAATTATGAACACGAAATCAAGGAAAAATTTAAACTAAAATTCAAAAAAGGAAAAAATCTTTTTAAATAAATTATATTTTTAAAACTTTTTAACAATAACTTTGTTTGTGTGAAAACTCGTATTTTATATGTGAACGTCAGTTCGCAAATATATTTTGTTCTAATACATTAATATATGCGTTCCAAATTAAATTTCGTGATTTTCAAATAAAATATATTTGTTCAGAAATACATAATACTTACAAATATTGTTTACAAATCTATTTCCTTTCAATTCAAACATTCCCATGTAGGTGTATGCTCACTTATTTTTTGAAAGTTATAAATGGCATTTTTCATATATCCATCAAATTTATCTTCAAATATTGCGTGATCTAAAATTAAAATAATTACTTTTTTCTGAAAATAAATCAAATAAAATTATCTATAAACAAAAAAAATGCAATTCAATTTTATCATATCACAATTGGAAAACGCTGAAAACTAAGAGAAATATTTCAACCGTTCATATATAATACTTACGTTGAAATATTTTGTAAAATTTGCCACTCTTCTCACAAAAGACCCATTCTAAAATTGTTTTACTAAAAAAAAATAAAAAAGATAGTTATATGTATAACATATTATTAATAATAAATTTCTATATTGCCACAAATAATTTTACATTTCTGTGTTTTGTTAATTTTGTAATTGCCAATAAGATGTTTATTTCAGGATAATAATATTATTTTTCACGTACCTAAACATTTTCCCATTGTCTCTTTCAGTATTACAAAATCTATTACTCACATTTTTGTCATCCATTTGGCACAAATCTCTTCACAGGACTTACAAACAAGATCTCCTTCAAAAACGCATGTACATCGCCATAAATAACATACAGCAAAAATAACTATGACACACGCTCTTCCTTATTACAGAGATCGATGGTGACGCCGACGGCATAACCACATGCACACACACATGTACACGACGGTTTCATTTATTGTTGTTGCTATGCTTTAGCAAAAATAACTGTTAACAGCCCATATTAAAATTATTTTCGGTGCAATATGCACGTATGTATGCACGTATACTTACATATTTACAGCAATCAATTTTTTCACAATCCGCGTCCCGAAAACAGACAACCGTTTCCTTCCATCGTTTGTAAATAACTGACGATTTATAAGAAAACGAACAACAAAACTGTTCTCTATTTTCTCTTCTAGCATTCCATAACAATTATTGATTCACACATTACCAAACAAAACTGATTCTCCGAGCGAGAGAGGGAGGCAGAGATTGTACAATTCTCTCGTATGTATTCTTAAAAATAATGACAATAGTCATAAAATTTATTACCAAGACAGCCTTTCCTTTAAGGGGAGCATAGCCTTAAATTTATTACTCAAATATCTCATACTGTTAATTAAGTCCGATTCGGCATTAAAACTATGACATGTCTACGTCGTAGTGTTAATGTAGAAAATCCTTAAAAGTATTGAAATATTACTTAAAATAATGCGGATTGTCACAAAAATAATGATTTTTTTCTTTAATTTAAATGCGTACATTTAAAGACGCGCGTACACAAAACTAATGTTTAGATAGACATTAATTCAAATTCAAAAAACTGTATATTAAGGAAAATTTCGTAAAAAACGTGTAAATTTTCATTATTTCAATGAAAATTGTCATTGAATTGATGCCGAGGTAGCATACTTAATATAAGAATGTGTCATCATTAGTTTTATTACTATTTTTTTTTTTCAGTGTAGGACGGTCAATTCTGAGTGGTACACCACTATTTGTTTGCCCGAAGTCTTCGGAGAAATTCGAAAAACGAACAAGAGAAGACGAATCATTGTGCACCATGACAATGCGAGCTCTCACACATCGGCTCAAACCAGCGCCTTTTTGACCTGCCAAAGCGTCGAATTGATGTACAGCCCTGATTTGACACCCAATGACTTCTTCTTATTTACTCACATCAAGAAAAAACTGCTTGGTCAACGATTTCAACACCTGAAGCAGCTGTTGAAGCGTTCAAAAACCATGTTTTGGAGGTGAATTTTCAACACACTGTAACCAAAACAATTCGCGCTCAAATGACAAAACGGTCTAAGTGAAGTTATGCTAAAAAATGCCATACTTTCCAATGGAAGTTCCAGTTTTCATCTGGCAACACCAGCATTGCCAGGACCGAAATATAAATAGCAACCCTCGTATTACAATATTTTCGTTTTTGCAGATTATTTTGTAGTAAACATGCTAAAGCATATTCCACCGGCATAGAAGGGAATGTATTCTCAACCTGCCCACCGAACTTGTTTATTAAAAAATTTGACACTTTTTTATTACATTCATACGGTAGACTGGGCTAGACATCGCATGTGAATGGTTACGGATACAAATAAACTAAATAAACTAAATTTACCAAATTTCAGCCAAATTCGTTGAAATTTTTTGTTTTTGTTACGTTAAGAAGTAAAATCTAGAGGGTGCTTTGTGTGGGGGCTATATCAAAGTATGGACCTATGACTACCGCTGTTGGTGTGAAAAGTTCTGGGTATAAATAAACCAAATTTACCAATATTCAGTTCGCATTAGTTGAAATTTGTGGTCTCTCTGGCGTGAAGAAGTCAAATCGGGGAGATTCTATATTTGGGGGCTATATCTTTTCAATTATTGAGCATAAAACTTCGTATGGTCATTAAATTATTAATTGAGCCAGCTTGACTAAACGAATGATGCAGAAGTTCTTATTTTTGGGGCTACTTTCACGTCCAATTCTCAGAATTGAGTCCTAAAATCCTGTGTTGTACTGTATTATACTTCACAAAATGTCAAATATTTGTATGAACTGGGATCAAAGTTATAGCCGTTAACTTTTTGTGCAAAATATATATGGAATTGTGAAAGATTGTGAGTAGTAATTTTTAATTTATATTTTGACCCTTCATTGGGAGAGGTACTCGAAGGAGTGGACCAACGTAGTACATATTTCATCTTAGCCTGAGATAGAAAAAATATTAACACATACCAAATATTGAGGCAATAGGTTACTCCTGTCGGAAGTTATCGTGCGCACCAGCCAGACAGACAGACGGACAGGCTGACGGACATTGCTCAAATGACTTAAAATGGCCCAAAACGGATTTCCGCCTAATATTCTTTAAGTCTCTTAGGTCACTCCTTCGATGTGTTACACTTATGAACCGCAGGAACTGATATATACCTGTTTGTTTTCTATTTATGCCTTAAAAAGGCATATTTGAGAGCTACATCTACACGGGGACTACAGCAAAATAAAACCTGATTTGTATACATTTTATGGAGATCAATTCTTTCCAAAATAGAAATCAAACTGGAAAGTATCAGCTAAATTTCTTAATTTCTAAATTTCTTCTTTGTATTACTATGAAAGCAGATCGAATAAAACAAAAAAACAAAAAGAAGAATTTTTTTATTTTCTTTATAGCTTAAATAAGCAACATCTATATGTGGACTACACTGATAGAAAAAGCTTCGTCATTCGTCAAAAGTCAGCTAACGTACGGATAATCCTATTGATGAATTTGTTCGTCGCCCTGACGAATCTCTGTTTAATCTCTGGAAACTATAGTTTCGAGGGTTATCGTTCGCTCCAGTCAGGCTTACGGATGGACGGACATAAGTAAAATGACTTAATGTGTTCTAAAACGGATTTCCTCCGCATAAACATAGGGTCTTAGGCCACTCCTTTGATGCGTTACCCTTTTTGCTATATGTTATATATACACTTCTTGATATTTGTATTATAAATCAAATAAATCCCCATATTTATTCCCTCACCTTAGAGGGGAGGGTATATATCATTTTTTTATTTATGAGCACGATACATCGTTGGGATGATATGTAATCACCCTGTGGGTTTTTTTTATTCCACTAAATAGTTCTTACTTAAACAGAGATTCGTCATGGCGACGAACAAATTCATAGATAGGATTATCCGTACGTTAGCTGACTTTTGACGAATGACGAAGCTTTTTCTATCAGTGTATAACAAAATATAAACTGATTTAAATATATTTTACTGTGATAAATTCTTGTCTTAATTAAATACAAACTGCAAGGATTCAGTTAAAATGCTTAGAAAATATGGTATTTATGGCTTAAAAACGTATATTTTGGAGCGACCTCAATATGGTGACTATAACAAAATATGAACCTTTTTTGTAAAATTTTTGCTGTGATGAATTCTTTTCACAATAGAACACAAACTGCATAGTTTCGAATAAATTGCTTTAAAAATGTGGTATCGATGGCTCAAACCCGTATCTTGGAGCGACCTCTATATGAGAGCTATATCAAAACATTGACCGATATGGCCCATGGACAATCCCAAACAACCTGCAAATATAAGAAATATTTCTACCAAATTGTATCAACCTAGCTCTATTATTACGGACTGTAGCGTGATTACAACAAACGGACGGACGGACGGACGAAGTTATAATGAACTCAAACACCTTCGGTCATGTTGAGCACCCTGTATAATAACACTATGCCACAAAATTTTTGTCCAATGGATGTGGATAACAGTTTATGGTGGAATTAGGAGTCACAAACACGAAAAAAATATTAAAAAAAAATTTAAGGTAATTTTTTTTTTCTTAAAATTCCGTCTTTCATGGAAAGTACATTCAGTATTTGGACCATAATTTCAAGTATAAGCCTGATTTAGCCGTGTTATGCCTCAAATTAAAGGGAATTATAAGGACTACATATGCAGCAAATATTGTTTTCGAGTAGAATCTTTGGT
The DNA here is from genome assembly GCA_963930755.1 of Eudasyphora cyanicolor. Lineage (NCBI taxonomy): Eukaryota > Metazoa > Arthropoda > Insecta > Diptera > Muscidae > Eudasyphora > Eudasyphora cyanicolor. The sequence goes on along the minus strand of OZ005737.1, from coordinate 260,988,425 downwards.
TTAGTACCAGTCGTCAAAAATATGAGAAAAAATATTTTTTTTTTAAAAACACTTTCCTGGTACAAAAAAAAAAAAAACATAAAAAATATAATAAAAATTGAAAAAATTATTTTATCACATTTTTAAAAAGCCAGCATGCTAACTAAGAGAACACTTTCTATGTGAAAAAATCTATGGATAGATGTAAAGGTTATAAGCCATTTTGTAAATGTTAGGGAAATTAAAAAAAATCTTGTTTCATATTTTTTTTCGTTTTTAAATGATGTTTTTTGCTTATATTGAATTCGCCATATGTGACAGACACATATAAGAGACATTGCATTTGCATTTTATTTTATGAGGATTGATGTCAGACATTATAAAATTATAGAGAGGACGAGGTTTTATGGCCGTTCGTAACCCTCCATAAAACATGATATGCAATGTGAGAGCTATATTGGATGAGATCCGCTCAGATAGAGGGTCTGAGGTTTTTTATTTATGAGTCGTATATACAGGTAGTAAAATTATATGTACGAAATACAAAGTAGTACGCGGCAGTCTTGGAAATATTGGGTTTCTACTTTCGAAGCAAATTATATGTCAGCTACAGGTACTGCAACTTATGAACCTTAAACCCGAAATTTATGAATGAAATTTCTTATTAATAAATTAGTGTAATTCAGCTCCTTAACGAGATAAGTCGATTCTCTGAAAAATATTACAAAGTTATATTTCGAAGTATGAGTAAAAGGCAAAGAACTTTTCAATGTGTAAATGATCCCGACGATTTCTGTTACAAATTACATAATAGAAGAAATATATGTGTAATATTTTGGTATACGAGTTAAAAATATGAACGAACCGTGGACACCTAGTATTTTGTGTAATTCGTGCCATGTAAATCTTACTCGATGGACTAGTGGAAGAATGCGGTAAGTACTGTAAAATTAATGTATTACAATGTTTTGTGGAATAAAAAGTTTTAATTTTAGACTTCACGTGCAATTTGGAATGCCAATGATTTGGAGAAAACCATTCATTCACGATACGCACTGCTATTTTTGTCTAAGTTAATAGATTGGAGTAGGAAGCGTCCAAGTATAGCTAACAGCCTAATAACGGAAACATCATTAAGTTCAACTGAGTACTCAACTCTGAGCGATTCAAGTTTGAGTGAGAAGTCATCGCTTTTAACTCAGTTTCAACTCATTGATCCAGTGAGAGATTTGGAATTGACCAAAGATAAGGCAGAACTACTTGTACCAGGGATGAAACAGTACAGTATTTTGGCCCCAGATGTTAACATATCATATTATAGAGTCCGTTATATACCTTACAAACAATTTTATACAACTGTGGATAACAGATGCTTTTGCAAGGACATTCCCGAATTGTTCGAGGAACTTAATCAAACGTACAATTCAAAGGAATGGAGGTTACTTGTTGACAGCAGTAAAGAAAGTTTGAAAGCAGTACTTTTACACAACGGAAATCAGAAACCGTCGATTCCCATTGCTCATGCTGTCAGCACTAAGGAATCATACCAAACAATGACTAAATTGATAAAATACATAAAATATGAACATGACTGGAAAATTTGTTGCGATTTAGTTGGTATGTTATGCCTCTGGGATAGCCGATATTTTGCCACCACAGCATGTTTAGCTGGGGCTCTTTAAAAATTTTGTAAGAGCCTTAAGGAAGATTCACTTTCATATTTAACAAGTTTATTTAAAAGCCTTTCTTTTCAAAAAATCGAAGAAGTAGTTTTTGATGGGCCTAAAATAAGGAAACTGATGAAGATGTGAATTTCGAATCATATTTGACGTCGGATGAAATTGCAGCATGGAGGTCGTTTAAGCTTGTAGTTTTAAATTTCCTTGGATCCAATAAAAGCCCGCAATATGAAACAATTATTAATGATTTGTTAAAAAATTATGAAGAAATTAGTTAGAAATATATTTTTTTATGTTTATGTATATAACACATATGTATGTATTCTTCCAACAGGTGTAAATATCTCCCTCAAAATTAATTTCTTGCATTCTCATTTAAAATTTTTCCCCGAGAATTTTGGCGACGTAAGTGACGAACATGGCGAAAAGTTTCACCAAGAATTGAAGTCCATCGGGCGGCTTTACCAAGGGCACTGGGATGAAAGAATGATGGGAGATTGTATTTGGTTCCTCATTAGAGAAACCGATTCCGAAATCTACAAACGTCAACAAAGAACTCACAATTACTTCTAATGAAACTTGTTCATGTAAATAAACTCAAATGTACATAATATAAATAAAATCGCTATTTAAACAGAAATTAAAACCAGTAAGGAAAGGCTAAAGTCGGGCGGTGCCGACTATATAATACCCTACACCACTCTTGTAATATTGAATAACTCTGATATATAAATTTTGTAATTCATGTATAAATTGTTTACATAAATTTACTTTTGGGACATTTTATACTTAAATAATACCCTGTACCACAGTGTGGTGTAGGGTATAAAAACGATTTTATACTTAAATAATACCCTGTACCACAGTGTGGTGTAGGGTATAAAAACGATTGGATGTAAAGATCCAAATCGGATGAAACATATGTATATATGGGAGCTATAGCTAAATCTTAACCGATTTTCTTCAAATTCGGCAATGTTGGTTCATGGATCATGAAACTCTACCATTCTAAAGTTCAAAACGATTGGATGTAAAATAAAGCTTCTATAGATCTAAAGGGCCAAATCGGACGAAACATATATATGGGAGCTATAGCTAAATCTTAACCGATTTTCTTCAAATTCGGCAATGTTGGTTCATGGATCAAGAAGCTCTACCATTCTAAATTTCAAAATGATTGGATGTAAAATACAGCTTCTACAGGACTAAAGAGCAAAATCGGACGAAACATATATATGCGAGCTATAGCTAAATCTTAACCGATTTTCTTCAAATTCGGTAGTGTTGGTTCATGGATCAAGAAACTCTACCATTCTAAATTTCAAAATGATTGGATGTAAAATAAAGCTTCTACAGGACTAAAGAGCAAAATCGGTCGAAACATATATATGGGAGCTATAGCTAAATCTTAACCGATTTTCTTCAAATTCGGCAATGTTGGTTCATGGATCAAGAAACTCTACCATCCTAAATTTCAAAACGATTGGATGTAAAATACAGCTTCTATAGGACTAAAGGGCCAAATCGGACGAAATATATATATGGGAGCTATAGCTAAATCTTAACCGATTTTCTTCAAATTCGGCAATGTTAGTTCATGGATCAAGAAACTCTACCATTCTAAATTTCAAAACGATTGGATGTAAAATACAGCTTCTATAGGACTAAAGGGAAAAATCGGACGAAACATATATATGGGAGCTATAGCTAAATCTTAACCGATTTTCTTCAAATTGGGCAATGTTGGTTCATGGATCAAGAAACTCTACCATTCTAAATTTCAAAAGGATTGGGTGTAAAATACAGCTTCTATAGGACTAAAGGGCCAAATCGGACGAAATATATATATGGGAGCTATATCTAAATCTGAACCGATTTTCTTCAAATTCGGTAGTGTTGGTTCATGGGAGAAACTCTACCATTCTAAATTTCAAAAGGATTGGATGTAAAATACAGCTTCTACAGGACTAAAGAGCAAAATCGGACGAAGCATATATATGGGAGCTATAGCTAAATCTTAACCGATTTTCTTCAAATTGGGCAATGTTGGTTCATGGATCAAGAAACTCTACCATTCTAAATTTCAAAAGGATTGGGTGTAAAATACAGCTTCTATAGGACTAAAGGGCCAAATCGGACGAAATATATATATGGGAGCTATATCTAAATCTGAACCGATTTCAACCAAATTCAATAGCGATCTTAACAGCTGCGAAATACTCTAAACTGCAAAATTTCAGATCGATCGGAGTGAAATTGCGACCTGTAGTCGACGAACAACTTTACATGGACAGACGGACGGACGGACGGACAGACATGGTTAAATCGACTCAGCTAGTGATTCTGAGTCGATCGGTATACTTTAAGGTGGGTCTAGCTGTGTTATTTTCAGGTGTTACAAACATCTGCCGTGAAACAAACTTATAATACCCTGTACCACAGAGTGGTGTAGGGTATAAAAAAAGATTTTTTGAAATTCTCTTACCTGTAGCAAAAGGGCTATTATAATTTCTACATTTATCCATACATTTTTTCAAATAGGCATTAATTTTACAATTTAATACAATATATTTAAAAAGTTTGACTTTGACATTTGGTATTGGTGTGAAAACCTTCTGTGGGTTCATCTTCATATTTGTTGCTCCAACCAACATGAAAACTTTTCATCGCATCCTTATTTGGGTGTAAATAATAAAAATGTAGGAAATAAAAATTACATATCACTTTTGTATATCATAAAATTGTAAGATCACTTATTTTTATACCCTCCACCATATGATGGGGAGTATATTCATTTTGTCACTTCATTTGTAACACCACTAAATAGTGATCTGAGCCCCATAAAGTATATATAACAGGTTTTCCAATAGGGATGACATGATTTGTAAGTGACGTTTTGGTCATTTGTAATATCTCGTGATCTGTCATTTGTTTTTCATTGTATTTAGTAGTGTTTACAATTGCATCATGGAGAGATATACGCAAGAACAACGTTTACAAATTATTCAGTTTTATTATCAAAATAATCGTTCATCAATTGCAACATTTCGTGCGCTAAGTCAATTTTTTTCACGATCAATATTTTAGCTCTCGTTAAGAGCCATTGCCTTTTTGCCATTGACCGATTGTAGCTACGTGGCACACAGCAAATGAAACTGTTGAATTGTTGCGAGAAAACTTTGGAGATTCGATTAATTCAAGAAATTGTGATATTGAATGGCCTCCAAGAAGTTGTGATTTAACACCATTGTACTATTTCTTGTGGGGTTATTTAAAGTCATTGGTCTTTCGACATAAACCAGACTCTCTTCAAGCTTTACAAGTCAATATTCAACGTGCCTTTCATGACGTACGACTTGATTTAGTGGAAAAAGTGTTCGAAAATTGGGTTCATCCAATTCGTTACTGCAGAAGAAGTCGTGGAGGCCATATGAATGACGATTTATTTAGAACTTAATTGTATCGATTGAACTTCACATTAAATAAAAAAACTTTTACATTTCCTTAACAGTAAGTGTGTTTTTTTTAAAGAAATCTTATCACTCTTATTGGAAAACCCTGTATTATTAATAGTTGTAAAATTCTACGACGATTTAGCAATGTCTGTCTGTCCGTCTGTTGTAATCAAGCTACAATCTATAATGCTTGAGCTAGGTGGCTGAAATTTAGTTCATATACTTCTTATATCTGCAGCTATGTTGGGATTGGAAATGGGCAATATCAGTCTATTTTTGGATATAGCCCCCATATATAAGTATATGACTTCCTAACGTCATGGAGACCACAAATGCCATCTGATCGGGCTGACAATTGGAACTGTGTTTTATACATATATACCCGGAATCCTTCTCACTAATAAAGGTAGTCACAGGTCCATGTTTTGATATAGCCCCCATACCAAGGTCCCTCTATTTTATACTTCGTAATGCCACAAAAACTGCAAATTTCAACGAATTGCGCTGAAATTTTTTATAATGAGTTTATTAGTACCCGTAACCATTCACATGCGATCCATGATGGTGGGTACACAAGATTCGGCATGGCCGAAATTATTTCGTCTTTACTTGTTTTAATTTGTAAATGAACATACCGTAGTATTTCAAGAAAATGCATTTACATCGTACAAAATGTAAGTTCTGATACACTTTTTTGGAAAGACAATATTTTATATTACTTTTAAAAATATTTTCTTTCGATAATTGTAAAAAAATAATAGTTTTCTATCAATATGATGGCCAAAAACATCAATTAAAATTATTTTACTAACAAAAGTTGGTGTCACGAAGGTCTTTATACCCTACACCACTCTGTGGTACAGGGTATTATAAGTTTGTTTCACGGCAGATGTTTGTAACACCTAAAAATAACACCTTAAAGTATACCGATCGACTCAGAATCACTAGCTGAGTCGATTTAAGCATGTCCGTCCGTCCGTCCGTCCGTCTGTGGATGTAAAGTTGTTCGTCGACTACAGGTCGCAATTTCACTCCGATCGTTCTGAAATTTTGCAGTTTAGAGTATTTCGCAGCTGTTAAGATCGCTATTGAATTTGGTTGAAATCGGTTCAGATTTAGATATAGCTCCCATATATATCTTTCGTCCGATTTGGCCCTTTAGTCCTATAGAAGCTGTATTTTACATGCAATCGTTTTGAAATTTGGAATGGTAGAGTTTCTTGATCCATGAACCAACATTGCCGAATTTGAAGAAAATCGGTTAAGATTTAGCTATAGCTCCCATATATATGTTTCGTCCGATTTTCCTCTTTAGTCCTGTAGAAGCTGTATTTTACATCCAATCATTTTGAAATTTAGAATGGTAGAGTTTCTTGATCCATGAACCAACACTACCGAATTTGAAGAAAATCGGTTAAGATTTAGCTATAGCTCCCATATATATGTTTCGTCCGATTTGGCCCTTTAGTCCTATAAAAGCTGTATTTTACATCCAATCGTTTTGAAATTTGGAATGGTAGAGTTTCTTGATCCATGAACCAACATTGCCGAATTTGAAGAAAATCGGTTAAGATTTAGCTATAGCTCCCATATATATGTTTCGTTCGATTTGGCCCTTTAGTTCTATAGAAGCTGTATTTTACATCCAATCGTTTTGAAATTTAGAATAAATAAATAAATTTATACATGAACTACAAAATTTATATTTCAGAGTTATTCAATATTACGAGAGTGGTGTAGGGTATTATATAGTCGGCCCCGCCCGACTTTAGCCTTTCCTTACTGGTTTTATACTATTTTGGTGGGCCCTTACTTCGATCTGAAGTACAGTTATGGAAAATTTTCGATACTATTCTGCTATCTACTAGTCGACTACATAATGCAATGGAATAAAATCAAATTAAATAATTTGTCATTTTTTAAACTGAAAAAATCTTAGAAAATTAAAAAAACACGGTCCATATTGTCAGAAATAATTTGTTATTTATGTGTCTTTTTTCGTTCAGTTCTATTTTGACTGCTCACATAAATCACTTTTCAGCGGACTTATTAACAAGATCATTCCCCCTCATAAATGTACGTATATACAATATAAAAACTGTCCATATAATAAAGACGCACAAGAAATAAAGTTTCTCAAAAAAAGTAGACGGCGACGACAGAATAGCACATACACAAACGTAAACATGAACCAGTAAGGAAAGGCTAAAGTCGGGCGATGCCGACTATATAATACCCTACACCACTCTCGTAATATTGAATAACTCTGATATATAAATTTTGTAATACATGTATAAATTGTTTACATAAATTTACTTTTGGGACATTTTATACTTAAATAATACCCTGTACCACAGTGTGGTGTAGGGTATAAAAACGATTGGATCTAAAGAGCCAAATCGGATGAAACATATATATGGGAGCTATAGCTAAATCTTAACCGATTTTCTTCAAATTCGGTAGTGTTGGTTCATGGATCAAGAAACTCTACCATTCTAAATTTCAAAACGATCGGATGTAAAATACAGCTTCTATAGGACTAAAGGACCAAATCGGATGAAAGATATATATGGGAGCTACATCTAAATCGGCACCGATTTTCTTCAAATTCGGCACTGTTGGTTCATGGATCAAGAAACTCTACCATTCTAAATTTCAAAACGATCGGATGTAAAATACAGCTTCTATAGGACTAAAGGGCCAAATCGGACGAAACATATATATGGGAGCTATAGCTAAATCTTAACCGATTTTCTTCAAATTCGCCAATGTTGGTTCATGGATCAAGAAACTCTACCATTCTAAATTTCAAAACGATCGGATGTAAAATACAGCTTCTATAGGACTAAAGGACCAAATCGGACGAAAGATATATATGGGAGCTATATCTAAATCTGAACCGATTTTCTTCAAATTCGGCAATGTTGGTTCATGGATCAAGAAACTCTACCATTCTAAATTTCAAAACGATCGGATGTAAAATACAGCTTCTATAGGACTAAAGGACCAAATCGGATGAAAGATATATATGGGAGCTATATCTAAATCTGCACCGATTTTCTTCAAATTCGGCAATGTTGGTTCATGGATCAAGAAACTCTACCATTCTAAATTTCAAAACGATCGGATGTAAAATACAGCTTCTATAGGACTAAAGGGCCAAATCGGACGAAACATATATATGGGAGCTATAGCTAAATCTTAACCGATTTTCTTCAAATTCGGCAATGTTGGTTCATGGATCAAGAAACTCTACCATTCTAAATTTCAAAACGATTGGATGTAAAATACAGCTTCTATAGGACTAAAGGACCAAATCGGACGAAAGATATATATGGGAGCTATATCTAAATCTGAACCGATTTTCGTCAAATTCGGCAATGTTGGTTCATAGGTCAAGAAACTCTACCATTCTAAATTTCAAAACGATCGGATGTAAAATACAGCTTCTATAGGACTAAAGGGCCAAATCGGACGAAACATATATATGGGAGCTATAGCTAAATCTTAACCGATTTTCTTCAAATTCAGCAATGTTGGTTCATGGATCAAGAAACTCTACCATTCTAAATTTCAAAACGATCGGATGTAAAATACAGCTTCTATAGGACTAAAAGGACAAATCGGACGAAAGATATATATGGGAGCTATATCTAAATCTGAACCGATTTCAACCAAATTCAATAGCGATCTTAACAGACGCGAAATACTCTAAACTGCAAAATTTCTGAACGATCGGAGTGAAATTGCGACCTGTAGTCGACGAACAACTTTACATGGACGGACGGACGGACGGACGGACGGACGGACGGACGGACGGACGGACGGACGGACGGACGGACGGACGGACGGACGGACATCGTTAAATCGACTCAGCTAGTGATTCTGAGTCGATCGGTATACTTTAAGGTGGGTCTAGCTGTGTTATTTTAAGGTGTTACAAACATCTGCCGTGAAACAAACTTATAATACCCTGTACCACAGTGTGGTGTAGGGTATAAATATTGAACAATCACCACTATTTTGTGCGCTATAGTTGTTGTTACTATGAATAAATACAAAACATTTTTAAATAAAATTAAATTTTATTAAATTAAAAGTTGCATCATTACCACAATTTAACTTTAATAAAATTACAGTGAGAGTCGAAAAAAACACAACCTTCTCCTCATAAAATTTCTCAAAAACTGATCATTGAAAAATAATAAAAGAAGAGATTCTCTATTGTCTGAAACACAACCGTCGACTTCTATCTTTATAGACTCAAACGTTAACAAAAAATCCCTGAAATTCTGAGAGCGGGAGAGTATAATTATCTCTCATATAGAGTCAACTTAGGAAGTCTACTTTAAAATAATGGCGACTGTCATAAAATTAACTTACAGAGCCGTCTTGTTTTAAGTCAGCAAAAACCTAATTTTATTCCTCAAATTTTGCATATTGATAATTAAGGCCGAACAGGCTTAAAATCTATTACTTGTCTACATCATTGTTCTAATGTACACAATCATTAAAAGTATTAAAATATTAAAAATAAAATAATGAAGCTTGTAACAAAAATAATTATTTTTCTTCACTTTAACACGCAAATTTACGCACAACTATGGATACGAATTTCATTAAATTAAATACAAATAACTTTATAGCAATGACAATTTCTGAAAAACGTGTAAATTGTCGTTATTTTAATAAAAATTGTTCTTGAATTTATGCCGAAATTCGCATACAAGATTTAAATATGTATCGTCATTAATTGTATTACTATCTTTTTTAGTATAGATTGTAGCTTGATTACAACAGACAGACGGACGGACAGGGCTAAATCGTCGTAGCATTTTACGACGATTACGGTATACAGGAGCGGTACTACAGGGCTTCAAAGTTGACCAACAAAAGCATTAGAGTTACCTGAAATTGCCATAGCTTTTGTCTAAGTGGTTATATCTAATGAAAATTTTTCATCAAATAGCAAATTTTGTTTTCTTTCCAGAAAACATGATGAGATAGAAATCGGTACATATCCGTTTCTAACATATATGGATTCGTAGGAAAGGATCTGGAAATTTTACAAAGGATAATTGTAAAATTATTATATTTCTAAATAAATTTCCACAATGCCCAAAACTAATTCGAAAATCCCCAAAATGTATTTTTTATATTTTCTCCAAAATTATTCCTTTAAAAAAAAAGTCTATTATACTAAAAGCTTTGCGATTGTCGATGTGGCCAAGATGTGCAATTTACATAAAAAATGTTGTAATTTGGAGAAGCGTAGCACCATTATTAGTAAACAATTTTAATCTTTTCTCTCATTTTTTTCTCGAAAACATTCTCCAAGAAGTTTCCTTTAAGGCGAATACAAATATGTTATACTTTCTTTTTTATTTTCTACTATATCTCCAAAATACTACATACACTTTTTCGCAATAAATTACAAAGATAACCTATTTTGTGAAAATATAAATTGACGAGTCCGTAAATTTAGTCTCAGTGGATACATCTGACCGAAATTTTTACATATGTAGTATAGCAAACGCGTGCTATTCGGTACAGTACAATGTGTTTGATGTATCTAACATTCAGCGCAAAATAGGTATATCTGGTAATGAATCGGAATAGTAGAAAAGGAGTTATAAGAATATAAACAAGCTATAAACATGTGATATACTCGCAGCCGTATAACTAATTTTAGGCCATTTAGCTGTCAAAACTTTATTAGAAATAACAACCATCAGCCGAAAAACATTAATTTTATTTATATTCTACTGTTAAGCCATATAAAAGGACTTATGGGATTCGGTACTTACCTCTCCTCTGTCTCATGTGGCTCGTTTCCCCTTCTTTTTTGGCCTCAATTTCATTGGAAATACATTTAAGATTCGTGTAGCATACAAATGAGTTCAAAGTACTTCTGAGGTGCAATACAATGGATGACCGGGCACAGAGGGTTGATTTTATAGATGAACCTTCGCTGAGTGGAGTTTGTTATACACTAGAGAGTTTTTAATAAATATAGGCATAAGTGCCCTTATAATTTTGGCAATTTTTTTGAGAGCTGTACTTTCTCTTTCCAGCTTCATCAATAGGATTTTTTGTGGGGTTTTTATGGAAGTGTTAATGTGCAAAAGTCTAGAGCAGTACATTGATGAGTACACAAAGTTTTTCCTCATCCTTGTGGGAGTAGGCAAATAGATAGATTAGATGTATTCGTACGTACATCTGTTGGACTTCTGCTGCGTATACATGTACGATAATAAAAAACAATAATTCCATTCGATTTTCGAATAATAAATGAGATGATAATAAAATATATTTTATGCTTGCCTGGCTACATATGGCAATTGTTAAGCCCATAAAGTGTGCTTCAATTTTTATTGGATTTATGACAATTAACAGTAGGCAATATTTTTTGGGATTAAAGGGAAGTTTATTGGATGTTTGTTGTTTTCAATTATTAGAACAAGTGTGAATGTTTTGGTTGAGCGAAACTGGCTGATATATGTATACTCGTATACTCACCTTTAGAGAAATATAATAATTTACTTATAAATATAAAATGTACTTCGGAATATGGTACTTTGTGTGGGAGCACTGATATTATTGTTATAAGCTGTTAACTTTTTATAGAAAATGGTCTCTTTGTGGGGGAGGTACCGACAGAGGCAGGAAATCTTCGCCCATTTTTACCTCAAGATGATAGTAGTAAATAAACTTATAATATGTGTGGAATTGCTGATTATTTGAAAAGTAGTATGGACGTTATATCACTAAATGTTAACCCTTTGTGAGGAGGTACTAGAAGGGATGGCAAATCTTCGAACTTAGCCAATATAGCAAATCTTCGAACTTAGCCTGAGTTAGAAAAAAATGATGATCACATACAAAATTTGAAATCAATCCGATACTCCTTTCGAGTCTTCCAGCCAGCAGGACAGGCAGACAGACGGACAGACATACATACGGGAGAACATTTATCAAATGACTTACAGTGTCCTAAAATGGATTTCCGCTAAATTTACATAAGGTCGACCGAAGACGTGTAAAATGGTATATTAGGGTGGTCACATGAAATTGATTTTATTTTTCGATTGTCTCGACCCCTAAAAAAGTGACAATGGGCTATAAAACGAGTTAGGGACAGTTTTAGTTCAATCCGAATATAATAACACGTGCCTCATTGAAGTTAGCCGAAAAGCCGATTTTTTTTTCAAAAATTCTTAGATTTTCGACCATAAATTAAAAACTGTTTGGTGTAGAAGTCCGAATCAATTTTTGTTTGTTAGCTAATTTAATTCTAAAATGTTTTTATATAATTCATAATCTGGATAAGTCCTATAGTTATAGTAGCATTTGGCATTTATCAGGCAAGGGTCAAATGTATAGCCCCAAATGTGAATTTCCTTGAAATTTCTGAAAACTTTAAAATAATCAACTACATTTAATTTATATATATTTATTTTGTTTAGAAACCTATATAAAATTATAATAACACAAAATTAGAAAAAATAATTGGGTAAAAGCATATTTAAAGTGGCTTTTGAAGAGTCAGGAAAAAGTTTCATTCGGATACTACTTGTTAAAGAAACTGTCGTTCCCCGTATTTTGTTAATGGTGAGTTATAGTCTTATATTAATTTTACTCCTGTCTCCGCTGTTTCGGTGACAACTCTTAAGGCGATTACTATCTTTTTAGATTTGAAATGATACTGACTTTCACACCATATATCGGGATCAGTTTAAAAAATGCTGTATCAATTTCAAATCTTTTGAAAAAAAAATCCGTGAAAATACATAATAATAGATTTCCTTACATAAAAATAACACTATGCAAAAAAAAAATATTTTTTTTGGTGTCCTAGATTGTAGCATACTGTTATATAATAACAAAACCAAACATTTTTTTATGGAATCATTTTTTTTTTAATGTTTTGTTAAAAATTCTATTATCGTCGAAGGTACCCTTAGTATTTGCACTTTAATTTTTGGAGTATATGCCTGATCAGGTCGACTTATACGTTAAATTGAAGCTATTAATTTGGGCTACCAATGTTGGAAATATCTCTTTCACTTTGAAACAGTGGTTTAGTAACAGTCATTAAACAAATTGGAAAAGGTAGATTTTTTCAATCAAAAAAAAAATTCCTTGGACGAAAAAAACATAAAAAATAGAAAAAAAGTAGCAAAAAAATATTTTATTTAATTTTTTAATAGTCTGCATCCTAGCGCCTATTTAAAAAAATCTATGGATAAATGTAGAAATTATGGCCTTTTTGGTATAGGTAAGAGAATTTCAAAAAATCTTTTTTATTTTTAATTTCTGTTTAAATTGCGATTTGATTTGTTACTTTTATTTATATTATGTACATTTGAGTTTATTTACATGAACAAGTTTCATTAGAAGTAATTGTGAGTTCTTTGTTGACGTTGGTAGATTTCGGAATCGGTTTCTCTAATGAGGAACCAAATATAATCTCCCATCATTTTTACATCCCAGTGCCCTTGGTAACGCCGCTCGATGGAGTTCATTTCTTGGTGAAATCTTTCGCCATGTTACGTCGCCAAGATTCTCGGGGTAAAAGTTTAAATGAGAATGCAAGAAATGAATTTTGATAGACATATTTACACCTGTAGGAATACATAAAGCGAAAAATAAGTTAGAAGAATACATACATATGTGTTATATACATATATATAGAAAAATATATATTTCTTACCAATTTTTTCATAATTTTTTAACAAATCATCATTATTGGATCCAAGGAAATTTGAAACTCAAGCTTAAACGACCTCCATGCTGCAATTTCATCCGACGTCAAAATGATTCAAAATTTTTGAAAAGAAAGACTTTTAAATAAACTTTTTAAATATGAGAGTGAGTTGTCATCTGTGTTGTGATCTTCGCGAGCACGGCTATCCGAGACTCAGCAATATTTTGTATATCCGCCTTGCATTCCACATAACATCCAAACTACTTTTAAATCGCAACAAATTTTCCAGTCATGTCATTCATATTTTATGTATTTTATCAATTTAGCCATTGTTTCGGATGATTCCTTAGTGTTGACAGCATGAGCAATGGGAACCGACGGTTTCTGATTTCCGTTGTGCAAAAGTTCTGTTTCAAACGTTCTTTACTCTGCTGTCAACAAATAACCGACATTCCTTGGATTGGTTTTTTGATTAAGTTCCTCGAACACAGTTGTATAAAATTGTTTGTAATGTATATCACGGAATCTGTAATATGATATGTTAACATCTGGGGCCAAATTGTTGTACTGTGTCATCCGAGATGCAAGTAGTTCTGCCTTATCTTTGGTCAGTTCCAAATCTCTCACTAGATCATTGAGTTGAAACTGAGTTAAAAGCGATGACTTCTGATTCAAACTTTAATCGCTCAGAGTTGAGTACTCAGTTGAACTTGATGATGATTCCGTAATTAAGCTGTTAATTATACTTTGACACTTGGGAATTGGTATTGTTTCCGAATGTGCAACTGGCAAAGTGACAGATTTTACTTCAGCGTAATTCCATCAAATGCTCCTTCCTACTCCAATCTGTTTACTTAGACAAAAATAGCAGTGCGTATCGTGAGTAAATGGTTGTCTCCAAATCATTGGCATTCCAAATAGCACGTGATGTCTGAAATTAAAACGTTTTATTCCACAAAACATTGTAAAACATTAAGTGTAAAGTACCTACCGCATGCTTCCACTAGTCCATCGAGCAAGATTTACCTGGCACGAATTACACATATTTTTAACTCGTATATCAAAATATTGCACATATATTTCTTCTATTATTTTACTAAATGCACGTCGATTTTTGTTTAATTACATATTTTCCGCAGATGTAGCAGAAATTGTCGGGATCATTTACACATTGAAAAGTTCTTTGCCTTTTACTCATACGAGTATTTCGAAATATAACTTTATAATATTTTTCAGAAAATCGACTTATCTCTTTAAGGCGCTGAATTACACTATTTAAAGTGGCCTTTGAAGAGTCAGGAAAAATTGTCATTCGGATACTACTTTAAAAGAAACTGTCGTTCCCCGTATTTTGTTAATGATAAATTATAGTCTTATGTGCATTTTACTCCTGTCTCCGCTATATCATTGACAACTCTTAAGCCGATTAGCATATTTTTGGAGTTTAAATTATATTGACTTTCACAGCATATATCGGGATCAGTTTAAAAAAGGCTGTCTCTTTTTCAAATCTTTTGAAAAAAATTATAGTCCGTGAAAATACATAATAATAGATTTTCTTATCTAAAAAATAATTAATTTCTTGTAAATTATTTTTGGCTTTTACAACCCTTTCATTCGAACATCGTCATCTACTTCTTATGTTAACTATTCAACCATTCTTCCTTTGATGTTGCTCCGAATTGAAATACCATCGATGATTAACTATTTTACAATAAGCAATATCTGCACTTTATTATTAATAAGTCTATATTGAACTAACGATTTGAATAGTTATAGGTCTTCATTGGGGGATAGGATGGGCTAGTCAGAATTAAGCCATGGTTTTACAGATAAATTTCAATATTATTTTTCTGATTATTTTTAATATGTTTATCTACTGGACCCGTTCTGTTTTTCGTTTTGTCTATAGTTAACCACTCATCCCGGAATTTTCGTAAAATATCCGACTAAAGTTCGGTCCTTTTTGCAATTTAAGACTTCCATTAAAACAAGTTCTGTAATATGGTGGTGATATGGAGAAGATATTTCTGTATTTCGCCGCCTAGTATGTACATCAGTTGCATCAAATCACATCGCTTACATTTTTTCTCTTGCTCCCCGCTACTCAACTGCTGATAATACATCATTTGCCTGATTTACCCCTGTACCATTTTCAAGGAGCAAGATGTTGTAATAACTCTACAATATATGATAATTGAGCTATTTGACTGAAGTTTGGTACAGATTCTTCGTGTAGCTGCAGATTACTTGGGATTAAAAATGGGCAATTTCGGTCCATTTTTGATATATCATCTGTCCGATTTATCTTCTTAACGCCATAGAGACTGCTTATTTCAACTGATCTGGTAAAAAAATTATATTTTGGGTGTATTTATATCCGAACCTTTCACAAGAGCAACTGTCGCCATAGGTCTGTATTTGGATATAGCCCCTATAGGTCTCTAGCTCTACAGGTTAACTTCTTAACGCTACAAAAACCACAAATTTCAACTAATTGATTAAATGAGTGTTTAAATGAGTGCCATGCAATCCATGGTGGAGGATATGTAATGGTGATTTCGTTTCTGGAAAAAGTTCTGCTTTTTCTTTGCACTTTTTTACATGCTTCAAAATTTGAAAATTGGATTTAAGTTAAATTCGGGGCAATTAAACCTTTCATCATGGTAAAGTTCACTGACGTGCAACGTTTGGAAATCATTAAAAATTAATACCGAAACGAAATCCTGAGCTTACTCCAATTTTCGGCCGTAATAATCGCCCCACCCGACAGGCTGTGCGTGCTATGGTGGATAAATTTGAATCCAAATTTTTCACTTTTGGATGTTCCGGCGCCAAAGAGACGCCGTACCGCTCGAAGCGACGAAAATATCTCAGCGGTAGGTATATCCGTTCAAAATGAGCCAAATCAGTCGATTCCCATCGTTCTCAAGAATTGAGCATCTCTCAAAATACACTGTGGCGTATTTTGCGAAAAGATCTTGGCCTTCATCTTTATAAGATCAAACTGACTCAAGAACGAAGGCCAATTGATCATTTGAAACGCTTCTCCGATTGGGCTCTGGCAATGTTACAGTTATGTCCTTAATGGAAAACCGATATATTCCTTTTACGAAAATATTGTATATAAAATATAAGGAATACGAAGAGATATTGCTCTGTTCAAAACATTATTTTAGGACGCTTAGATTCAATGTATGGATATAAGATTTTGGCTGGGTTTTCTCTTGGACCAACAAACTGTTATCTGCTAATTTTTGAACGGATCTGTTGAGAAATGTTCATGCCACATGATACTTTTATCTGCTAATATGGATAAAGGTGTGTTGGGAATGCTGTTATGGCGGTGAGATGCAAAAGGTAGTGTTCTTCCTTGAATCTAGAAACTTTTCTCTGCTAAATATCATAATTAACGGATTTTAAATACGGCTTCTATGGAGCTTAGATGCCAAATCGGAATGAACATAAATATAACGGGTTTTCCAATAGGGATGATATGATTTTGAAGTGACGTTTCGACGTTTCGATTTGTAATATGTCATGATCTGTCATTTGTTTTTCATTGTATTCAGTAGTGTTTACAATTTCATCATGGAGAGATATACGCACGAACAACGTTTACAAATTATTCAGTTCTATTATCAAAATAATCGTTCTCCAATTGCAACTTTTCGTGCGCTATGTCCATTTAAAAAAAACACTTTCCAGTCGACCTACGGCCTTGACAGCCACGAGCAATATTTTAGCTCTCGTTAAGAGCTATCTTTTTGCCATTGACCGATTGTGGCTACGTGCCGCACAGCAAATGAAACAGTGGAATTGTTGCGAGAAAAGTTTGGAGATTTGATTATTTCAAGAAATTGTGATATTGAATGGCCTCTAAGAATTTGTGCTTTAACACCATTAGACTATTCTTCATTGGTCTTTCGAAATAAACCAGACTCACTTCAAGCTTTACAAGTCAATATTGAACGTGCCATTCATGACATACGACTTGATTTAGTGGAAAAAGTGCTCGAAAATTGGGTTCATCGAATTCGTTCCTGCAGGAGAAGTCGTGGAGCCCATTTGAATGACGTTTTATTTAGAACTTAATTGTATCGATTGTACTTCATATTAAATTAAAAACTTTTGAATTTCCTTAACAATAAGTGTGTTTTTTTTTTCAAAGAAATCATATCACTCATATTGGAAAAAAATATGGGACTTTAACTAAATCTGAATCGTTTTTTTTTTAAATTTGGTGGCATCTCTGCTTGACTAAAGAGTTTTCCTTGTGATCAATTGCAAACACATCGCCTAAAAATACAAGTAATTGTAACCCTTTGTGAGGGAAATCTTGTCCACTAGAGAGAGTGGACAAAAGTGGCCCATCTTCGAACTTAGCCTGAGAGAGAAAAAAAATATTATCACATACCAAATTTGAAGTCAGTCCGATTGCTCAAATGACTTAAAATGGTCCAAAACGGATTTCCGCCGAACATACTTGGAGTCTTAGGTCACTTCTTCGATGTGTTACACTTTTTATATATGTACTATATAAAAAGTGTAACACATGTACTAGGCCGGGTCGATTTGTTGGGAGGCAAGAAAAGTCGCGTTAGCTCAGTGAAAAATCGTATTCTAGGGATTAAAATAAGAAACTTTGCCGAAGAAACCATACCTCTAAAACGAATTCTGATGTCCCGGAATTTGGGTCGAACTTTTGGGTAGGGGCAAATTTTGAAAAATCCCACCTTGACCCATTTAGAGTGATCTAATCGAGTCCAAATGTATGACCGACCCCCACTAACTTTGGAGGCCCGACCCACCCATGCCAGTGACACACCCCCTGTCCATACATTTGGACTCGATTGGAGCACTCTAAATGGGTCAAAGTGGGATTTTTTCCGGGACATCAGAATTCGTTTTAGAGGTATGGTTCCTTCGGCAAAGTTTCTTATTTTGATCCCTAGAATACGATTTTCACTGAGCAATGGGCGATTTTTAAATCGACCCGCCCTAATATTTACCCTCGACACACTAAAGTGAGGGTATAATGAGGCATCTATAGCGCTTAGCTATCGAATCGAAGGGAGCATATGTATGGAGGCTACATCTAAATCTGAACAGATTTATTTTAAATTTAGTAGTGTTTATTCGGATCTTAAGAACCTTCGCTCTTCCAATGTTCGCAATGATCGGGTGTAAAGTACGGCATGTATAGTGTTTAGCTTCCAGATCGGAAGAAACATATACTTATGTATGGAGGCTATATCTAAATCAGAACCGTTTTCCTTCAAATTTGGTAGGGTGGATTTGAGGGTCAAGGGATTCTCCCCTGTAATATTTCGTAAAGATCGAGTGTAAAATACAGCTTTTATGGCGCTCAGAAGACAAATCGGAGAGAAACTATTTGCGGAGACTATATTTAAATCTGAACAAATTTACTACAAACTTGGTAGCGATAGTTCCTGCAGCAAGAGATATATTCCATCCAGATCGGTGAAAAAATTTGGATTTTACAGTGTTTACATGCCAAATCGGAGGTACATATACGAGTATATAAGGTATATATGTAAACCTCAATCGATTTCCATCAATTTCAATGGGGATTGTCCTACTGCCGAAAGGGCAGTAAATACGACCTGCACTTTGATTGCAATGCTAAATCTACAGACAGACAGACGGACATTGTTAAATCGACTCAGGAAGTGATTCCAAGTCGATCGATATAATAAACGCTGGGTTTTCTCTTCTCCTTTCGGGTGTTACATACGAATGCACAAACTCACAATACCCTGTACCAAAGTGTACTGTTGGGTATAAAAGCTCACATCTCAAAAATATCCTATACGTTTATAACTCAATTTCATAAGATTTCCATAACAGGTTCTACATTTTATGGCCAAGTTATTTTTTCTTTTTGGAAAAGTATGTGTTTTTATGGCCTCAATTAAACCATGATATGGCACACGGGTGGGGCAGTAATGCAAAGGGGAGGGGATGCTAAAACTTCACAAATGTGATTCATTTATGTTATGAATGGCTGCAGTCAGCAAAAAAAGACAACTAAGCAAAAAACAGAAAAGCTAAAATTTATATAGGATCACAATTTCAGCAAATGCCTAAAAACTAGACAGAAGGCCGGACAGGGAGACAGATAGAAAGGCGGACGAGCATATATTGTTCGACTGACACTGTAAAGGAAAGGAAGTCACCCCATATCATCGTCACCACCAACTACTCTACACTAGACCATTCCACCCCAGTGCAATTGCAGTCTAACACAACACTTAGAGTTCTCCCTTTGGTCCTGTCACGCTATGTTATCCTTATGAGCTTCGTTTGCCCGTGTTGGGTTAAGGCTAAAGTTACCCTTGACAATGGTGCTGATGATGCTGCCACTTTCGATGCTGTGTGATGATATCCACCAACACGAAGCGTACCATCATCAACATCCTCATCATCGTTATCGCTCTCTTTGAGTTGTGTTGTGCACATCTAAGGACTTTTTGGTGCTATCGCTGCTCGGTTGTATTTGTTGTTTTGCGAAAATTGCGTTTATTAAAGTTGCTATGCGGATAATTCCATTTTACATTATGTTATTTAAAATATTTCTACTTTTATGTACAATGTTCCCTCGACTTACCACCCCATCCCTCCTCCTCCTCAGTTCTAGCACCTTCTGCATCCCATAAAAAACGAGATTTTATTATGCGGCATATATTTAGTTGTTTTTGTTGTTGTCGTCTATCGTTTCTTGTTTTCGTTGCCATGAAATTATTGTTATTCCCAGACAGAAAATATTATCATACAATTTGAAATGTTTAGAATTTCCGTATGTATTTGTTTGTAACTCTTAGAGTGTGCGTGCGAGTGTGTGTGAGTGCGTCTGTGTGTTTGTGGGTGTATGGACCAGGACGATAATTTGAAGATTTTTCGGAGGAAGGTTTCGTAGCTATGACAGTTGAAAATGATGCTATTTATGACAAGATAAAAAGGAATTTTAAATTTGACTGGAAGGAACTTAACGAGTTCTGAATATTCATTTTTGTTTGCAATGTAGTATGTACGAGTACGTCCATGAAATTGAGAAGGATCTTTAGTGGAGTGGGTCAGACTGGTATTATTTTGGAACGAATTTAAATATGTATTCGTATTCTATAAAGGTAGAATTAAAAGTGAAGTAATGAACGTTTTTGGTTCGGTTAAAACAACATTTGCAAAATTTAAATCATATCAATATGATTTTGATTCTAAATCCATCGATTTCACCGGTTTTGGAAAGCTTAAAAATCTGCACGGATCGATGAATGTAATTCTAAAAGGAGGCACATACAAAATATATTTATTAAACCAGTAAGGAAAGACAAAAGTCGGAGCCAACTATATGGTATCGTACACCATTTTGATAGAGCTGAATATCCAATTGTGAAACGAATATCTTCAAACTCGTACCAATGGATCATGAAATCACTTCTTTTCTAATTGCATGAAATCGTTTGGAAAATTTAGCCTTGCCAATCCTAAAATTCATAACCAAAATGATTACATCTAAATCGGAACTGATTTCTTTAAAATTTTGCTGCGTTTATTCGTAGAGCAAGTTACTCTCTTCTTTCAATTGGTGTAACAGGGTTCTGTAAGATATAGCTTATACATCCCTTATATGCTGAATCGGAAGGAACATGTAACGACCCACCATTTCAGGCCTATTTCCCATGGAAGTGGCAACCTTCAGTCCCCCAGCTGTGCTCAGTCTTTGGGAGGGTTTTTTGCCATTAGAAATAGGTTCGGGTACGTTGCCATAAATTAAAGTTTAAGGTAGCTCTTCAGAAATCGAGAAGAAGTATTCAGAATGAGATAGAATAGGAAGAAGGAAATACCAAAAAAAAATAATTTTGAAAGAGACGTTAGATGAATTCGGTGATCACAGATGTCAGACGGTCACCTACCATACTGACAGGATACATAATCCTTCAGCCCATTCCAGTATCCTTACATTGTCGCCTTCACGTTTCGTGAGCCAAAAATTATGAAATTAATGTTCAAAAATCATATTTATTCTAACAAAAATGTAAATATTGAGATAAATCAATTAGGACAAGTGAATTAGAGTGAATGTAACATTTAAATGTATCGATTATCAATTAGTTAGTAGAACGCGATTTATACAGTGATAATATTTAAACAAGTATGATGAAATTGTAAATTAATTGTGAATTAACCTAACTTTAACGAAGATCAAGGAGATCAGTTCGGTATTTAAGTACTAATAGATATATAAAGTAATTATGAGAGTGATAGATTATAAATACCAAGATGTGTATGTGTGTGGTATTAAAATTTCTTTAAGACGAAACGAGCGCATACAAAATGAACGGATAAGAGCAGTGGAAGACTTACCAGTTATAGATTCTCTTTGTCCTCAGGCCTGATGACGATGAGTTGACGTCGTCCACAATAACAGCTGTTCAAGAGTATTTATCCCATTTGGGGTCATATTATATCACTCGTAAGAAGTAGTATATTTATGGATATGTTGTCTTCAAATGTGTACTTATTCTAAGTTCATTCGAACAGTGATTTTGATTTAAATCCTCCAGTCAATTCAGTATATTAAAATGCATTCACTCCATCAATTTAACTTTGTCTCCGCATTCGAAATCAACATTGATGCTCAAACGGCAGCAACAGATTTTCTAATAAATTATAAATTCCATGGACTGCAGAACCCTGGATATGCGAATTGCGTGGTGCGGAGATCACGAAATATATAGAATTTGTCCATTAAAGCAACCAATCAATCACGGACAAATGTAATTCTATAGCGTTTTCTGTTTTGCCGATTTTAATTCCACTTAGACCCCATCTGGTCTTATTGTCTGGTTACCGTCCTGGAATCCACTAGTTAAAATATATCCGTTGTTCCAAGATAAGCGTAGGAAAACAGGAGTCGGGAGGATCCAGCTGGATTCACGGCCTTAATATCAAATTATTGTCCAAATCCGTATCCCAGTTTCGGTAGCCAAATTCTAGCGTATAATACAATCGGGTTATTGTATAAGCCAATGGTTCGCAGTAATATCTGTAACAGAAAAGCTGACTTCCTCAATTTGTTTGCAAATTCCGTCTTATTGTTCGACAACACGTTTTTTCTTCCCAACTATTTTTCTATCAATCCCTAATAGAAAATTTTTCCTTTCCTTTGACATATCAGTATAAAATTTTCGAATGAAATTCAAAAGAATACCGAATTGAAATTACACAGTATATTCTGTATAAGGTTGAATAAATTCATTCTTGAGAAATCAGGTAGCGAATAAATGCGCCCTTACAAACATATATATTGGATGAGATGAATTCTTGCCAAAATAGAATATAAACTGCAAAGTTTCAGCTAAATTTCTTAGAAAATGTGTTGTTTATGGCTTAAATAGGCCTTTTTGGGAGCGACATCTATTGGTGGACTATAACAAAAAATTAACTGATTTAAAACATTTTTACTGTAATGAATGCTTGTCTTAATTAAATACAAACTCCAAAGATTCAGTTAAAATGCTTAGAAACTATGGTATTTATGCCTTAAATACGTATATTTTGGAGCGACCTCAGGCTCAAAAACCGTTTTTTGGACGACCTCTATAGGTGAGCTATATCAAAACATTGACCGATATGGCCCATTCGCAATCCCAAACAACCTGTAACTATAAGAAATATTTCTACCATATTTGATCAATCCAGGTCTATTATTACGGACTGCAACGTGATTACTGCAATTTCACGTTCGATGTTCGTACGTAGTTCATCAATCGTCGCTGGCTTGTTGGCATAGACCATAGACTTGACGTAGCCCCACAGGAAATAGTCTAACGGCGTCAAATCGCACGACCGAGGCGGCCAATCGACTGGACCATTTCGTGAGATAACACGTTCTCCAAACTTGGTTTCCAATAAATTGATTGTGGCATTCGCTGTGTGGCTTGTGGCGCCGTCCTGTTGGAACCACATGTCCTCCAAGTCCATAACATCCAATTGGGGCCAAAAATATTCGGTTATCATTGAACGGTAGCGATTCCCATTCACAGTAACTTGCCGGTCTTGATCATCACGGAAGAACTAAGGCCCAATGACGCCGCCGGCCCATAAACCGCACCAAACCGTAATTTTTTCGGGATGCAATGATGACTGTGGATTGCCGTCTGACCAATAACGCATATTTTGTTTATTGACGAAGCCATTCAGCCAGAAATGAGCCTCATCGCTGAAGATGATTTTTCGATTTTTCGCGCTCTTAACGCTGAGTCCACTGACTCCGAATTTCGGTAGTAAATTTTAATAATTTCGACTCGTTGTTGACTCGTATATCTTTCCATCATGAAATGGCAAACCTTACTGAAGAGAAATGTCAAGAGAGCGGCAAAAAATATGGCGTCGTTTGCTGTCCCTGTCAGTCTACTTTTGTAGCGTCCCTGTTGAAAAACCCTATATTTTCTTTCAATTCAAATACATAACTGGGCGAAATTCAGGAAACAATTAACACTGAAGTTTGAAAAAATCAACAAAGTTTTGAAAATAGTTTTTAAATATTTTTCCTAAACAATAATATGATTTGTATTTAAACACATATTTTATTCTACTATATTAACATATGCGCTCCAAATAAGTTGTATTGATTTCAAATAAAATGTATTTGTTTCAAAATATAAAATGCTAGCTGGACCCGGTCCATTTCGTTGCCACGGCTTTTAGATTTCCGATCCCGTCCATTTGTGGAAAAATCACGTGGACTGCCACCGAATACATATACACAAAATTACAGCACTCTCGCTAAAAAATTGTTTTTCAAGATGTCTCAATTTAAAAACTTGGCTCATGTGGGCTAGGCCGCACACATCGGCCTGAACCCGCCCATTTTTGAACCAATCACGTAGACTGCGACCAGATACATAAAGATATCTCGATTTAAAAATTTGGCCCATTCGTTCGATTTCGCCCACTTTTGGAACAATCATGTGGACCACCACCAGATACATATGTACAAAATGGCAGAACAATCGCTAATAAATTGTGCAACTCAATCTAAAAATTTGGCTTATATGGGCGGGGCCACGCCCATTGGTCCGATCCCGTCCATTTTTGGATCAATCATGTAGGCTGCCACCAGATACATATGCACATAATTACTGAATGCGCGCTAACAAATTGTGCAAAATATCTCAATTTAAAAATTGGCTTATATGGGCGGGGCCAAGCTTATTGGTCCGATCCATGTCATTTTTGATATTTGCAGATGTGTGCACAATCAAGGGTATACTAAGACCATCTTTTTTCTTCAAAGTCAAATTTGCCTTGCAAAGCAGCTGTTTTGCATTGTGTTGTGCTATGTTTTTGTGTTCGTCTTTGGTGTTCTTAATAAGTTCAAATTTTAATTTTGATTGCGTACTTTTTTTTTTAAATTAATTTTGGTAGATGACTCCTATCAGTGTGTGTTTACTCGCTTGTACATATTCAATTGTTGGTGTACAGAAATCGGCACCAATGCAGAAAAATTACAAAAGGCGATCAATGCTGTGCGAAGCAATATTGAAAATATCGGCTACACGCCCGAGATGACCGAGCTAACGAAATGTATTGACTATATATGCAAAAAGTTAGTGCATTGTGGATTCAGTATAAACGCAAGAAGGTATCAGTTCAGAAATAGTTAAAGGTGCTCAAGATGGACGTCCGAAAGTAGATTTTAATGAGTCATCAAAGAGAATAAAGCGACGAAGAATTGCAGAGCTTTCAAAAACCGTCTAAAGTCTAAAACCAGTCGGGCAGTGCCGACTATATAATACCCTACACCACTCTCGTAATATTGAATAACTCTGATATATAAATTTTGTAATTCATGTATAAATTGTTTACATAAATTTACTTTTGGGACATTTTATACTTAAATAATAAACTGTACCACAGTGTGGTGTAGGGTATAAAAACGATTGGATCTAAAGAGCCAAATCGGATGAAACATATATATGGGAGCTATAGCTAAATCTTCACCGATTTTCTTCAAATTCGGCAATGTTGGTTCATGAATCAAGAAACTCTACCATTCTAAATTTCAAAACGATTGGATGTAAAATAAAGCTTCTACAGAACTAAAGGGCCAAATCGGACGAAACATATATATGGGAGCTATAGCTAAATCTTAACCGATTTTCTTCAAATTCGTTAGTGTTGGTTCATGGATCAAGAAACTCTACCATTCTAAATTTCAAAACGATCGGATGTAAAATACAGCTTCTATAGGACTAAAGGGCCAAATCGGACGAAAGATCTATATGGGAGCTATATCTAACTCTGAACCGATTTCAACCAAATTCAATAGCGATTTTAACAGCCGCGAAATACTCTAAACTGCAAAATTTCAGAACGATCGGAGTGAAATTGCGACCCGTAGTCGACGAACAACTTTACATGGACAGACGGACGGACGGACGGACTGACATCGTTAAATCGACTCAGCTAGTGATTCTGAGTCGATCGGTATACTTTAAGGTGGGTCTAGCTGTGTTATTTGGTGTTACAAACATCTGCCGTGAAACAAACTTATAATACCCGGTACCACAGTGTGGTATAGGGTATAAAAATGGCATTAAAATGTTTAGGAGGCAGAACAAGCGAAAGACCTCTCGGATTACAACAAATACCGATTTGATAACTAGATTGCTTTTGAGCTCACATCCATTTATTACTGGCTAAAGAAAGCTCCCACGTTCAAAAAAGTCAGTATATAGTCATTCAGTCAATAGTGACATAACTCAAAATTAAAATTTTTGAGGTTGCCTTACAAAAATGCGAATTTTGCAAATGTCCACAAAGTAATCTCATCGAAATTTGGTATATAAGTAAACAACCATATTTCGGATTATTGAAGAGTTTCTAACATCTTATTTCATGCTACTTATCTTCTTATACGGACTTAAAGTTAAACATGTTGGCAGTTTTCAATTTTGAGTTATGTCACTCTTGAAGTGAGTGAGCGATATGACCTACTGCATGACATAAATTTAAAATATTTATACCCTACACCACACTGTGGTACAGGGTATTATAACTTTGTGCACTTGTTTGTAACACCCAAAAGGAGAAGAAATAGACCCATCGTTTATTATACCGATCGACTTAGAATCACTTTCTGAGTTGATTTAGCTATGTCCGTCTGTCTGCCCGTCTGTGCATGTATTCTTGTAATCAAAGTACAGGTCGCAATTATGGTCCGCTCTCGACGAAACTTTACACATAACTTTTTTTTTGCCCATGGACGATCCCTATTGAATTTGGTTAAAATCGCGATTTGACATGTAAGCGCTGTAAAAACTTTATTTTATTTCCGATCAGTATGAAATTCGGCAGAAAGAGGTTTCTTATTATATGAATGAACACTGTTAACTTTGGAAGAAATCGGTTCAGATTTAGATATAGCCCCCATATATACGTTACCCCCGATTTGACATGTAAGCGCTGTAAAAATGTTATTTTATATCCGATCAGTGCGAAATTCGGCAAGGGAAGTTTCTTATTACATGAAGGAATACTGCTAAATTCAGAGAAAATCGGTTCAGATTTAGATATAGCCCCCATATATATGTTACCCCCGATTTGACATGTAAGCGCTGTAGAGACTTTATTTTATATCCCATCAGTACGAAATTCGACAAAAGGAGGTCTTTTTACATGAATGAGTATTCAGGGAAGATCGGTTCAGATTTATATTAAAGCTCCATATATATGTTCCTCCTGATTTGGTATCAAACCGCTATAGAAGTTGTATTTTATTTCCGATCATTAAAATTTTCCAGGAAGATGTTTATCAATTTAGGAACGAATATTGCTTAATTTAGCGATTATCGTTTCAGAATTAGATAATATGTTTCTACCCATTTACCAATTTTTCCAAATTATTATGGCAATGACCCTTACCGCATTGTTAGGGAGGTGTAGGGTATTGTATAGTCGGCCCCGCCCGACTTTCTGCCTTTTCTTACTGGTTTTATTATAAATTTATAATATTTTTCTACATTTTTGGTGAAAATTTCATAACGATATAACAACTAGAAGTATTTATGGCCGCGGCTCCATACAAGCCCAACCACTGTGCTATGTGGTACAAACAAACAAACCAACAAACACACATTCTTGGTTGGTTACATTTTAAGAGCCGATGTTGATTTTGAATAAAACACAAATTATTTAGGAAATTATTGTCATTTCTTTTTATTATGATAATATTGGCATGGTTCAATTATGTATGGAACAAAATATCGGCCAAATGGCCGCCGCGACCTCGGCGGCACACCTCCATTCGATGGTCCAAATTTTCGATGACGCTGAGGCATAATTCAGATTCTACTCGTGTGCCGTTTATGTGCCGAATTATCTCATCCTTTAGCTATAGATTCGAAAATTGTTGTTCCAAATATGTATATTCTATTCCAGTTCAAACTTATAAAAAAGGAGCGTGGTGATAACACCCATTGATAACACCCATTACACTATGTGTTAAGCTGTTAAGTTTTGGTGCAAAATGGTACCTTCGTGTGAGAGGTACCAAGAGGGGCGTGGCAATAACGCTGATTTTTCACTGGACTGTAGGCACTATAGAAGCATTACACTGTACATAATTTCAAGTATTTGTATACACTGGTATTAATGTTATAAGTTGTTTACTTTTGGTGCAAAATAGTCCATTTGAGTGGGAGGTATCAAAAGGGGTGCGACAATTTCCCCCTTTTTACTGGAGGTGATAGTGACTAACAAACTAATACTATGTGTGGAATATCAGAAGATTCGGAAAAGTTTTATAGAAGTTAATAAATAAACAATATTTTACTTAATATTAACCCTTTGTAAGAAGGTACTAGAAGGAGTGGACCAATATGGTCCATCTTTGAACTTAGCTGGAGATAGAAAAAAATTTTGCATACCAAATTTGAAGTCAATCAGTTACTCCTTTCGAGAGATATCGTGCGCACCATCCAGTAGACAGACAGACGGACGGACGGACATTGCTCATTCGAATTAAAACCAGTAAGGAAAGGCTAAAGTCGGGCGGTGCCGACTATATAATACCCTACACCACTCTCGTAATATTGAATAACTCTGATATATAAATTTTGTAATTCAAGTATAAATTGTTTACATAAATTTACTTTTGGGACATTTTATACTTAAATAATACCCTGTACCACAGTGTGGTGTAGGGTATAAAAACGATTGGATCTAAAGAGCCAAATCGGATGAAACATATATATGGGAGCTATAGATAAATCTTTACCGATTTTCTTCAAATTCAACAATGTTGGTTCATGGATCAAGAAACTCTACCATTCTAAATTTCAAAACGATTGGATGTAAAATATAGCTTCTATAGAACTAAAGGGCCAAATCGGACGTAACATATATATGGGAGCTATAGCTAAATCTTGACCGATTTTCTTATAATTCAGCAATTTTGGTTCATGGATCAAGAAACTTTACCATTCAAAATTTCAAAACGATCGGATGTAAAATACAGCTTCTATAAGACTAAAGGGCCAAATCGGACGAAAGATATATATGGGAGCTATATCTAAATCTGAACCGATTTTCTTCAAATTCGGCAATCTTGGTTCATGGATCAAGAAACTCTACCATTCTAAATTTCAAAACGATCGGATGTAAAATACAGCTTCTATAGGACTAAAGGGCCAAATCGGACGAAACATATATATGGGAGCTATAGCTAAATCTTAACCGATTTTCTTCAAATTCAGCAATGTTGGTTCATGGATCAAGAAACTTTACCATGCTAAATTTCAAAACGATCGGATGTAAAATACAGCTTCTATAGGACTAAAGGGCCAAATCGGACGAAAGATATATATGGGAGCTATATCTAAATCTGAACCGATTTCAACCAAATTCAATAGCGATCTTAACAGCCGCGAAATACTCTAAACTGCAAAATTTCAGAACGATCGGAGTGAAATTGCGACCTGTAGTCGACGAACAACTTTACATGGACAGACGGACGGACGTTAAATCGACTCAGCTAGTGATTCTGAGTCGATCGGTATACTTTAAGGTGGGTCTAGCTGTGTTATTTTCAGGTGTTACAAACATCTGCCGTGAAACAAACTTATAATACCCTGTACCACAGTGTGGTGTAGGGTATAATGACTCAAACGAATATCCGCCGAACATATTTAGGGTCTTAGGTCACTCCTTCGATGTGTTTCACTTTTGGTCCGTAACAAATGATATATACCCTCGTATCACTGAAGTAAGGGTATAATAGCGATTTTTCTCCAGGATTCTTTTACAAAATGATTCTTTTAAAAAAGAGAGGGTATACCTTAGACGGTATTCTCGACGACGGTATTCCTTACTTGTTTATTAGTATTTTTGCACAGTGGAATTTTCAGAATGAAGGCATATATTTTACGAGTTTATATAAATCTTCCGGTTTGTCACCTCCTTATTTTTGTACTAAGATGGAAGTGTTTGTTGTCACATAGTCGGCTACGCCCAACTTTGCCTGTATTTGCTTCTTTTTCACTAAGTAAAAAATAATATAAAAATAAAATAATTTTATTGCATATGTGGAAGTCATTATACCCTACACCACACTGTGGTACAGGGTATTATAAGTTTGTTTCACGGCAGATGTTTGTAACACCTGAAAATAACACAGCTAGACCCATCTTAAAGTATTCCTATCGACTCAGAATCACTAGCTGAGTCGATTTAACGATGTCTGTCCGTCCGTCCGTCTGTCCATGTAAAGTTGTTCGTCGACTACAGGTCGCAATTTCACTCCGATCGTTCTAAAATTTTGCAGTTTAGAGTATGTCGCGGCTATTAAGATCGCTATTGAATTTGGTTGAAATCGGTTCAGATTTAGATATAGCTCCCATATATATCTATCGTTCGATTTGGCCCTTTAGTCCTATAGAAGCTGTATTTTACATCCAATCGTTTTGAAATTTAGAATGGTAGAGTTTCTTGATCCATGAACCAACATTGCCGAATTTGAAGAAAATCGGTTAAGATTTAGCTATAACTCCCATATATATGTTTCGTCCGATTTGGCCCTTTAGTCCTATAGAAGCTGTATTTTACATCCGATCGTTTTGAAATTTAGAATGGTAGAGTTTCTTGATCCATGAACCAACATTGCCGAATTTTAAGAAAATCGGTTAAGATTTAGCTATAGCTCCCATATATATGTTTCGTCCGATTTTGCTCTTTAGTCCTGTAGAAGCTGTATTTTACATCCAATCACTTTGAAATTTAGAATGGTAGAGTTTCTTGATCCATGAACCAACACTACCGAATTTGAAGAAAATCGGTTAAGATTTAGCTATAGCTTCCATATATATGTTTCGTCCGATTTGGCCCTTTAGTTCTATAGAAGCTGTATTTTACATCCAATCCTTTTGAAATTTAGAATGGTAGAGTTTATTGATCCATGAACCAACACTACAGAATTTGAAGAAAATCGTTTAAGAATTAGCTATAGCTCCCATATATATGTTTCGTCCGATTTGGCCCTTTAGTCCTATAAAAGCTGTATTTTACATCCAATCGTTTTGAAATTTAGAATGGTAGAGTTTCTTGATCCGTGAACCAACATTGCCGAATTTGAAGAAAATCGGTTAGATTTAGCTATAGCTCCCATATATATGTTTCGTCCGATTTTGCTCTTTAGTCCTGAAGAAGCTGTATTTTACATCCAATCACTTTGAAATTTAGAATGGTGGAGTTTCTTGATCCATGAACCAACACTACCGAATTTGAAGAAAATCGGTTAAGATTTAGCTATAGCTCCCATATATATGTTTCGTCCGATTTTGCTCTTTAGTCCTGAAGAATCTGTATTTTACATCCAATCACTTTGAAATTTAGAATCGTAGAGTTTATTGATCCATGAACCAACACTACCGAATTTGAAGAAAATCGGTTAAGAATTAGCTATAGCTCCCATATATATGTTTCGTCCGATTTGGCCCTTTAGTTCTACAGAAGCTGTATTTTACATCCAATCCTTTTGAAATTTAGAATGGTAGAGTTTCTTCATCCACGAACCAACATTGCCGAATTTGAAGAAAATCGGTTAAGATTTAGCTATAGCTCCCATATATATGTTTCATCCGATTTGGCTCTTTAGTCCTGTAGAAGCTGTATTTTACATCCAATCGTTTTTATACCCTACACCACACTGTGGTACAGGGTATTATTTAAGTATAAAATGACTCAAAAGTAAATTTATGTAAACAATTTATACATGAATTACAAAATTTATATTTCAGAGTTATTCAATATTACCAGAGTGGTGTAGGGTATTATATAGTCGGCCCAGCCCGACTTTAGCCTTTCCTTACTGGTTTTATTTGGAATAATGTATATCTTACGCTCGTGTGACAATTTAAAACAAATATAAGTGCCAATGCTTTTGTAACATACTTGGACTTTCGAAAATGCAGATAAGGGCTCACACTTAGTTGCAGTCGCATGAAAACTTTCTATTTTGGATAGAGAAAACTGGGCCGCCATGTTATATGCGTTCTTGGAATTATTTATAGGATGTTAGACACAATTTAAAATATTACATTGGAATATTACATTACATATCAATGAATTTTAAATGAAAATGTTTATTCTCATCTCATTTAAAAACCTCAAAAGAATAAACTTCAATAAATTTTAAATAAAAAGGTTTCTTCTCATCCTATTTAAAGACCTCAAAAAAGTAAACTGCAATTATAAGATAAAAGCTGTGCGAGTAACAAAGAGCGCACATCGGGTGTCATTGTTGCACCCGATGTAGACTCTACATGTGACCACAATAGTTAAGATTTCATCTAGACTACTTCGCTGTCGTTAAGTTTAATTAACTATTTTGTTACAACAAATGTATGTATTTGCTCATTAATAAAACAGCTAGCCTATAAAAATCCAACAGTCTCTTAACCAAATTAATTGCGACTGCTGAAACATCGAAAACCAATTATAATAAAAATCACTATTTAATACAAGTATAAGTATAAATCTCAACAACAATATCCCACTGTGCACAGGACATGATCTAAACAACTTCTGTCCGTGAAGTCTCTGTTATGTTTTCCAGTTCCGTTCTTGGTGGTTTTTTGTAAATTTGGTTTGGTGTTTGGTGTTTTTTTGTTGTTGTTTTCATTGGGTTGCCAGTTCGGTCTATACCAGGCAACGCCGGAGAACAGAACCCACCCATGCTAATTATATTTAGTTCATGCAGTGAATATTGCATGGTTCGTTGGTTCCTTGGTTTCCCATGTTGGCATTTGATATCAAATACACATGCAAACTTACCACAAGCACAGATAGATAGATACTAGTATAGCGCCGCAAATATCCAAACATACAGAAAATTCAAATTAGTCTATACAAAAGCACACAACTTGATATAGGTAGACGTATGAGTATGTATGTATATGCAAATATTTGCATACACACAGATAGAAAAAAACGTAGTTTAGATTATGTAAAAAGGAATGTAAAATTTAGCTTTGTTTAAATTTAGATATTACTCTTAACTATACGGCTCAACCCGGAAAAGGGAAGAGATTCTTCGGCACGAATATATATGTCGAACTGAAATTATATGCAAAGAAGTAAGAGAGTTTCAGTCGAGTAAACGGACTACGGTATACTCGTATATACCATCCCTTCGTGATTTCACACATTTATATGATTGATACAGAAGTTATGGGGAATGAATCTGCCTAGTTATGAGGGGGTTCCAGAAGGGGCTTGACAACTATTGCGCTGAGCCGTAGCTACTTCGAAGACATTGCAGTGCACCGAATTGTAAGTGTCAAGTTGTTTGATTTAACACTTTTGCGTGGGAGTTACCAAAAGGGGCGTGACAATAACACCCAATTTTAACTGGACTCTAGGTACTATAAAATCATTACACCGTGCAAAATATTAAGTTTTTATTTGGGACGTACAAAAAGGGGCTTGTAAACAAGTAAGAAAGTTCAGTCGGGTAAACTGACTTAAGAATCCCCTCACCTTCACCTTCCCATTTTTCACTGGACTCTAGGTATGGGGTGGGTAATTTAAAATTTTATATTTAAACTGCTGATTACTTTGACTTGTGATTTGTGCCCTTTCAATTATTTTCTGTGGGGAGCCATTAAGGATGAATGTTACACAAAACATACAGAGACAATTGGAGCGTTAAAACGTGAAATCGAAGTTCACATTAAAGATATTCGACCCGAAACAATTGAAAATGTACTGAAAATTGGGGTGATCGGATGAGGTACTGCCAAACCAGTCGTGGTACTTATTTAAATGATATTGTGTTCCATTATTAAATGGCAAAGTTCAACCTTTTCAAAAAAAAAAAAACAGAAATTTGAAAAAATTATTATTACTTCTTTGATAGCCGAATCAAATTTAAAATTTTAAATGGCCCACCCTTTACTATAAAGTCATTACGCTGTAAAAAATATTAAGTATTTGTATACACTGGTATTAAAGTTACAAGCAGTTAACATTTGGTGCAAATTGACCAATTTGCATGGGAGGTACCAAAAGGGGGCGAGCCAACTTCTTGAGGTGTTAGCGTCTAAAAAACTAATACTATGTGTTAAAATTTCAGAAGATTCGACTAAGTACTAAGTAGTTATTAAAGAATCAATACTTCAATAAATGTTAATCCTTTGTGGGGGATGTACTGGAGGAGTGGACCAATGTGGCCCATCTTCGAACTTAGCCGGAGATAGAGAAAAATATTACCGCATACCAAATTTGAAGTCAATCGGTTAATCCTTTCGAGAGGTATCGCAGCAGCCAGCAGACGGACGGACATTCGTCAAATGACATAAAATGACCCAAATCGAATTTCTGCCAAACATATTTGGGGTCTTAGGTCACTCCTTCGATGTGTTTTTGGCTTGTAGCAAATGATATATATCCTCTCTCTCTCTAAGGTGAGGGGATAAAAATGACCACTTTTTGCCGGACTGTAGGTGCTACGAAAGCATTACGCGGCACAAAATGTCATGTATTTATATGCACTGGTATTATATATATAAGCAGTTAATTTTTTTTGCCCTTTTTTCTCAGGGTGATAAGACGACGGATAAACTATTTTTATGTGAGGAATTACAGATGTTTCGAATGTATGTCCTAAAGCAGATTTCCGCCTAACATACTTAAGGTCTTAGGTCACTCCTTTGATGTGTTACACTTTTAGCCCGTAGCAAATTATATGAAGGGTCCGAAAAATAACTTTTTTTTTTGAAAACATCGAGTGTAGCTTCGGCTGTGTGGCACGTAGCGCCGTCCTGTTGAAACCAAATGTTGCCAATACTCTTCTCTTCAATTTTTGTGAACAAAAATTCGTTCAACATGGCCACTCCTTGCTCATTTTCGAAAAAAATGGCCCAATTATGCCTCTGGACCAAAATCCGCACCAAACAGTGACACGTTTTGGGTGTATCGGCTTTTCAATGTATGCGTGCGGGTTTTCTGTGCCCCAAGATCAAAATTAGCTTCATCTGAAAAGATGATTTTTTTTGGCAAAATCGGCATCTTCTGTAAGTCGATCGCTCCCAGCGTTGTTCAAGCGTATACACAGCCATATTCGTTCAGCGGAAGGATAAATAAAGTAATTATCTGTCAAATCAGACATGAGCTAAGTATTACCACTCACGAAATAAGCACTAGTTGAAAAAAAAGTTAGATAGGGGACCCTTTATAACCTCCTCCCTGTAAGGAGCGGCATTTGTGTGATTTCGTTATAGTAAAGTGAATTTAGAAGTGTGAACAAGATACAAGAATGACCAGTCAGGGTAAAATTATACAAGAAAGTGACTTGCTGCGAATTCTTAGCACCGATATCCAAATTAATGAGCAGGGTGATTTAACGTACACGTGTGTTGAGGAAGATACGGATCTCCTTAATCTGCTAAAGGAGTTTGATCTGGAAACACTTTTTCTTGAAAGTAAGTAAAAATTCTTAGGCAATATTAACACTTATGCAATATTATTAATGTTCCTTAGATGCTGGAATAACTTTTCGAAGCTTAAAATTTTTGTCAAAAGAAGACATTGCGGAAGCAGTAAGAAATATTGGTCTTCGAGCGGAGTATAGAGAAAAGTTGTTTTTCTGGCGCAAGTCAAAGGTAAATATAACATTAATTTTGAAGATTATTTGCGATGTTACGCACGTACATAGATACAATTCACATATTACTACGTTTATAATTTAGCAAGATTATTTTTTCAGTTTAGAATAGAAGACGAAACGTTGAGCCAGACTTCGAAGGTTGTTGGTTGGCTAGAAAAAAAACCGTCACAACGATTCACCTTGTTCTTCAAATAATTCAATAAGAAACGCATTTGGATCACAGGTAAGAATATAAAGCAAAAAGTTTTGTATTAAATCTAATGATACACTGCATTGCAGCCCCTTTCAACAGTTTTAAAGAATAACTCAGCCGGAAAACAACTTAGTCAATATTATGAGGAAAGGCCATGTTCTACGAATAAGCAACGCGATGACCTCATTAAAATAATTTTAGAAGATGTCATGTTAACAAAGGCAAAGCTTAGACCGGAACACTTTGCTAGTATTGTGGAAGAAATAATTCGCTTAAAAAAGATGCCAGCAATTGGGATGAGGTTATTGACAAATGGCAAAAAACATTTACATTTCGGAAGAAGGATTTGGCAAAGCGCTCAAATTCAGATTTTTGCAGGAGTGGCCAATTTTAAAAGACTTCAGAGCACCATTTCTGTTATTTAAAAATAACTTTAACACAAAATTCAAGGATATACAAATTTTTATATTTTTTTTAGATTAATCTAGATTTCAATTTGATTTGTCCACAAAAAGGTAATCTTTTAAAAACAAAGTGGGATTATTTTAAAACCAAGATAGTGAACTACTACGATGTCAACATACGGAATCAGCAATCAATAGATCTTCTGAACCAAGCAAAAACGACGAAAAAAATTGGTGAGTAAAAATTATGGGCTTTTTGTTAAATTAATAAAATAACACTAAATATTTTTTTCAGATTGTCAATACTACATTTTTACAACTCTTCTCAATCCATTTCTGCTGCCTTCAGCAAGATTTAGTGCAGATGGAAATACAAACAAGAAAGCCACCATTAAAGATGCTAATGAAAGCTTCGTATTGCAGTTAACAACAATTAGCGATTACTCAAGACGAATAAAAGAACTTATCGGTAAATACTATTATAATAAATTGACTGTACAGCCGTTTATAATTGTGGTAGGTAACTCTGTGGGCGATCTTAAAACCTTTTATATTTACCTTTTATATTTATGTGGTTCTTTGGAATGAAGCGTGTATTCCGAAGTCTTCCACTTCAAAATCACCTCCAGATTACTAACCTCTCTGATATCCCAGTAAACTTTGCGATCGAATATCGCATAAACAAGAGCTAATGTAGAAAAATGACTGACACAGCATGGTCGAAATATGTAAATTCATATAATCTCCTTGCTGATGATTTTTTAACTGCCATTTCGAGCACAGTATTATGAATCCTTCATAGAGATCAGATGGCAGTTTCTTGAGTGTATTTGTTTATGACCAACTGGGTTTATTTAATGCTAATGTGGTCAGAATTTGTCGTTAAAAAAAGTAATCAGTTAAATGTTTTGCTCTGAACGTTTCGTTGGTTGTTTTTTTCAACTTCATCAGGAGAACGTTGTTATTGATGTATTTGTCGATAGATGCTTTTAATGTCATTTAATTTTTCTTACACACTACTATTGCATTTAGACTTAGAATTAAATTTAGATTATGTGGGTTTCACTTATACTATTATAAAAAACTGACCTACACGACACAATTAAGTAACACAGTACAGCATTTTCAGCTCATTGATTTGGGACTCAATTCTGAGAATTGGACGTGAAAATAGCCCCAAAAATAAGAGCGTCTGCATCATTCGTTAAGTCAAGTTGGCTCAATTAATAATATAGATTGATAGATAATAGTGAATTTTTATACCATACACCACACTGTGGTACTGGGTATTATAAGTTTGTTTCACGGCATATGTTTGTAACACCTGAAAATAACACAGCTAGACCCACCTTAAAGTATACAGATCGACTCAGAATCACTAGCTGAGTCGATTTAACGATGTCCGTCCGTCCGTCTGTCCATGTAAAGTTGTTCGTCGGCTACAGGTCGCAATTTCATTCCGATCGTTTTGCAGCTTAGAGTATTTCGCGGCTGGTAAGATCGCTATTGAATTTGGTTGAAATCGGTTGAGATTTAGATATAGCTCCCATATATATCTTTCGTCCGATTTGGCCATTTACTCCTATAGAAGCTGTATTTTACATCCAATCGTTTTGAAATTTAGAATGGTAGAGTTTCTTGATCCATGAAGCAACATTGCCGAATTTGAAGAAAATCGGTTAAGATTTAGCTATAGCTCCCATATATATGTTTCGTCCGATTTGGCCATTTAGTCCTATAAAAGCTGTACTTTACATCCAATCGTTTTGAAATTTTGGTTCATGGATCAAGAAACTCTACCATTCTAAATTTCAAAACGATTGGATGTAAAATACAGCTTCTTTAGGGCTAAAGGGCCAAAGATATATATGGGAGCTATATCTAAATCTGAACCGATTTCAACCAAATTCAATAGCGATCTTAACAGCTGCGAAATACTCTAAACTGCAAAATTTCAGCGATAGGAGTGAAATTGCGACCTGTAGTCGACGAACAACTTTACATGGACAGACGGACGGACGGACAGACATGCTTAAATCGACTCAGCTAGTGATTCTGGGTCGATCGGTATACTTTAAGGTGGGTCTAGCTGTGTTATTTTCAGGTGTTACAAGCATCTGCCGTGAAACAAACTTATAATACCCTGTACCACAGTGTGGTGTAGGGTATAAAAATGTAAAGTTTTGGAAGAGACAAAATAATTTTTCATTTGCATTAAATTCTTCATACAATACGAAATCGGACAATTTTTGGAAGAAGTCTCTTGATACTCTTACTGACAATACTAAATTTGAGGAAAATCGGTTCAGATTTAGATATAGCCCCCATATATATTTTACCCCCGATTTGACATGAAAGCGCCTTAGAAACTGTATCAGTACAAAATTCGACATAAACAGGATTCTTTATTACATAAATGAACACTGTTAAATTTGATGGAAATCGGTTCAGATTTAGGTTCATATATATTACCCCCGATTTGATATGTAAGCGCTGTATTCTATAGCCGAAATTCGGGAGAAAGAGGTTTCTTATTACTTAATGTAATAATTCCGGAAAAATCGGCTCAGATTTAGATGAAGCCCCCACATATATGTTTCTCCTGGTTTGGTATCATGGTAGCCCTATAGAAGTTGTAATTTACTTTCGATCATTTAAAAATTTGGCAGAAAGATCGAATACTGCTAAATTTGGGGGAAATAGGTTTAGATTTAGATAAAGCTCCCATATACATATATATTCTTCCCTACTTAGTATTCAAGCACTATTGAAACTGTATTTTACGTCCGATCTTTTTAAAATATGCCAGAAATGAGGTGTTTGATCCATGTTGATAAAAATCTCTTTAGATTATGTATATTCACATCTATATTTGCCTTCCGATTCACGATCTATAAAAGAATACTGCGCATTTAACTGAAACGAAACCAATTATTCCAATGCCCATTTTTTGCATTGTAAAGGAGGTTTAAGGTATTAAATAGTCGGCGCCGCCCTGTCCTTCCTTACTAGTTTTCTCATCATTAAGTGCTCGACAACACCTCTGCTTTCCAAACAGCAAGAATAATACATAGACAGACATATGTTAAATAACTTAAAAGCTCCCGAGAGGGATTTCCACCAAATATATATAGCATTCGAGGTCATTGCATAGACATGAGACACTACTTGTTATCAAGTGGAATATATCACTTTTGATAACAAATCTCTGTCTCTTCAAAAATAATTTAGGGAAAAATTTTGGTTCGGGCTTTTAATTGTAATTTAATAAAATCTATTTTTACAGTTAGTCTCTAGTTTTTTGTCCATATTTGATAATATGTTTATGAATCTGCACATATCGTCAACAGAAATGCAAAAGGGCCAATCAATCTAAAAAATTCAATTTCGTCGTGACCCTTTGTTCATGGGCACCACAGGACATTATATATATATATGTAACAAGCTGGACCCGATCCACTTCGTTGCCCCAGACTTCAGACTTCCGATCCCGTCTATTTATAATGATATGTCGATAGGGACATAAGTATTTGTTTTACGTAAGTCTTGCTACAAAGCTTTACTCACAAGCGCAACAAGGGCACGTTACAATGCGACGGCCAGCGCCCCTTTGTATTAGAAATAATAGGCCCTTAGAGGGTGGTAATCCTCCACAGGGGTACCATTACTAATACGCAGGTACCAATTTGAAGGTATATATATGGGTATACACTTCCCTCTTGGTAAGGGGTCGAGGTCTATCTAATACCTCTGCTATTCTAAGGGTCATAGCACCCGGTTGATGAAATGCAACTCCACACCGATTATAAAAACTCTCCCCGCGATTTGGGTTTAAACCACAGCCACCACGAAGCTCCCAACAGGGGCCACACCAACAGTCAGGCTGGAAAACAAGTTCCAGGGGCTCCTGACTCCCGTACGACCCCATACGATGCTGGACTGGTCACCGTCTATGTAAGTATTAAGCTGCGGCCGTGGGATGGTTAGCGTAATCACGCAGTTGGAACGGTCAGATGCAGACAGCGCAGATATGCATCCCTCACCGTGAGGAGACGAGGTCCATCCCGACCTCTTCCGTTCGGAGTCGGTGAACGGCACCCAATATAAGCTTAGCCCGGCCGAGCCCACAACAAGACCTAAGTCTATAACACATGGGGAGTCAAGACTCACATCCATGTGCCCGTGGTACCAGAAACCTCTGGTCAGGTCCCGTAGCCGAAGCTACTCCCAGTTTTGGCTCTACGCAGCACCGGGACTGGTCACCCAAAGACATCACATCAATCACCTGTTCATAAGTGTTCGTCGAACTGCGAACACTCGGTGAGCAAAATCTTCAGCACAAGCCAGAGTTTCAGGAGATGAAACTAGGCCCTCAAAACGCCACTCAAGGCCATCAAACAGAACACCCATACCTGGGACATTCCTGAAAGCACTGTACAACTGGCAGTCGCAAAGTACATGCTCAACATCCTCACATGGAGCTCCACAACAACAAAATGATGTGGGACTTAATGCACGCCTAAACAGAAAATCATTCAAGGAACCGTGTCCCGTGAGTAGGAACCCTAATTTCATACTGAAATCAAAGAAACTGAACGATTCTGCAAACGTCACATCCGGCAGAAAACGGTAAGTAACTCTTCCACAAGTAGAAGAATCCCACCTCTCCCGCCATTTCAGTAACGTACATCGCAACAAATGTGACAACAACTCCGTCCTAGGCATGTGTTCCATACCCGGGACCACCCACTCATCACTGGGTAAAGCAACACCTCTACTTGCCCGAAAGGCTAAACCTCTCCTCAAAACTTCAAGATCCAATGGAGTCGCCCCCATTAGGACCTGCAACGCATCAGTTGACACGGTGCGGCACACTCTAATGCACGCCAGTATAGCCACTCTCTGACAGGATAAGATCTTACGCTTACCAAATGCTCCCCTGACAACATCACACCACACGGACGAACCGTAGGCGACGCAGGACAAAAATAGGCCCTTGTACAACTGACGAATTGCCTTCCTACTCAGACCCCAATCACATCGAGTAACTCTGCGGACCTGGCCGACAACGAAGACCAACTTGTCTCGCACATAATCTATGTGCGGCAAGAAATTCATCCGCTCGCCCACTACAATGCCCAAATATTTTACTTTGCGGGCATAGGACAGAGCTCGATCTTCAATCCTAACTATCGGGTGCCTGCTGGAAGACAAGGTGCCTTTAAGCATCATCATCACTGTCTTGTCGAAATTTATACTGACGCCCACACTCCCACTCCAACTCTCAACAATTCTCATCATTGCAGTGCCCTCTCTCTCTAGCTGCAATCTGGAATTGGCCTCAATCAGCAAGAGCAAGTCATCGGCAAATGCACAAAAGTTACAAGATCCATCTAGCTGATACAGCAACGGGTCCATCATCAGATTCCAAAGGATTGGACCTCCAATGGATCCTTGTGGACACCCTCTTTCGACCTGGACCGTGACTGAGTTCGTACCATTCATAACAGTGGCAGAACGATCACTAAAGTAACTTTCCCACAAAGATAATTCCTGACAACCTATCTCTCTCAGACGTTCCACAATACTGGACCACCCTAAATGGTCAAACGCCCCACGAAAATCAACGAAAATGCCCAACACATACTTGCATTCCGAAGTATCAACTTTGCCTCTAACATGGAGCCGCGCATCCTCAGTTGAGCTACCTTCTCTAAAACCAAACTGGTAGCGGCACATTCTATCAAGCAGCCTCTCTTGAAGTCTGAACACTAGCACTCTCTCCAGAACTTTTCCAAGAACTGGAAGGAGGCTAATGCCCCGATACGATCGAGGATCACTCCTGACCTTATCTGGGGACTTCAATAAGACCACTACTCTAGCTGCCTTCCAAACTGAGGGGAAATATCACTGGCGAAAACACTCAGTCAAGTCTTCCAGCACTTCAGGGATTACTCGGTAGATGTGCTTCCACATCTCCCCAGTTATTCCATCCATACCAGGAGGCTTCCTTGACCGAATCCTTTCCATGGACAGGTCCAACTCACCCCGCTCAAAAGCCGGGGGACTAGGAGCACGCTCCGGAACGACCCAATTCCTTTTGGCCAAGGATTGTCAACTTAATAACAAATGTATCAACCATTGAAGATTTATTAAACCGATTTTCAATGTTATATCAAACTTCCATAACTTTGTGTTAATTTTAAGTTTTTTCCTCTAACGCTAAATATAAAAAAAAACCACTTTTGCAGGAGAATTACATTCGTATTCGTGCGCTTTCGATTGTGGAAAATTTACCGGGGTACCAGATTAAGTGCTCTGGTCAGACTGCGTAGCCGAAGATACTACCAGTTAGACTCCAGAAAATCTAGGACTGGTGACCAGTCTGGGATCACTGTCCAGTCCCCATCCTGAGAATAGATGGGGGCTATAGGATTCGTAGATCCAATGTGGATCACAGTCCAGTCCCCATCCTGGGAATAGATGAGGACTATAGGACTCGTAGATCCAATCTGGGATCACTGTCCAGTCCTCATCCTGAGAATAGATGGGGACTATAGGATTCGTAGATCCCCCTCGTAGGTACGGACAGTAGGAATCACTAAAAAAATTGGCTTATATGGGCGGACCCACGCCCCCTCAATCAAGAGCTTATAAAGCCTATGTCACCCTCTAGGCTTATCTGAACATTCCCTGAAAATTTCATCAAAACCGATCCAGACGTTTTGGAGTCCATACGTAACATACACACATCCATTTGTATATACATATATAGCTGGACCCGGTCCACTTCGTTGCCCCAGATTTAGATTCCGATCCCGTCCATTTTTAAACCAATCACGAATACTGCACCCAAAAACATCTCCATAAAATAAGAGCACTCTCGCTAAGAAATTGTGAAGATATCTCAATTTCAAAATTTGGCTTTGGCCCATTGGTCTGATCCCGCCCATTTTTGGACTAATCACGTAGACTGCCACCAGATACATATAAACAGAATTACATTACCAAGGCTAACAAATTTTGCAAGATATCTCAATTTAAAAATTGGCTTATATGGGCGAGCCACGCCCTTTGGTCTGATCCCGCTCATTTTTAGACCAATCACATAGACTTCCACCAGACACATATACACAAAGTAACTGCACTCTCGCAAATAGATTGTGCAAGATACCTCAATTTCAAAAGGTTACTTACATGGGCTGGGCCACGCCCATTGATCCGATCCCGCCCAGTTTTGGACCAATCACGTGGACTACCACCAGATACATATGCACAAAATGACAGCACTATCTCTAACAAATTATGCAAGATATCTCAAT
Organism: Eudasyphora cyanicolor; assembly: GCA_963930755.1. Taxonomy (NCBI): domain Eukaryota; kingdom Metazoa; phylum Arthropoda; class Insecta; order Diptera; family Muscidae; genus Eudasyphora; species Eudasyphora cyanicolor. The sequence goes on along the minus strand of OZ005737.1, from coordinate 260,944,494 downwards.
TTCAAAATGTGGCTTATATGGGCGGGGCCACGCTCATTGGGCCGACCCCAGCCATTTTTGGAAAAATCACGTAGACTACCACCAGATACATATACACAGAATTACAGTACTATCACTACTAAATTGTGCAAGATAGCTCAAATTTGGGTTATATGGGCGGGGCCATGCCTTTGGTCTGATCCCGTTCAATTTTAAACCAATCACGTAGTCTTCCACCAGACCCATATACACAAAATTACTAAACACTCGCCAACAGATTGTTAAAGATACCTCAATTTCAAAAGGATGCTTATATGGGCAAGGCCACGACCAATCACGTGGACTACCACCAGATAAGCACAAAATTACAGCACCCTTGCTAACAAATTGTGCAAGATATCTTAATTTCAAGATTTGGCATAAATGGGCGGGGCCACGCCCATTAGTTCGATCCCGCCCATTTTTGGACCAATCACGTAGACTACCACCAGATACATATGCACACAATTACAGCACTCTCTCTAACAAATTGTGCGAGATATCTCAATTTCAAAATTTGTCTTATATGGGCGGGGCCACGGGGCCACCTCGTTTTTCTCTACACAAAATTGTCCACATTGCTCTATGTTTCTCTTGTAATATTTTTACATTCACAATTTAACATGTGATGATTGACCCTTTTGCATTTCCGTTGACGGTATGTGTATTTATGATTGAACTAAGGATATATACCACAAGTATATGAGTGTGATATATTGTTAAGATTGGTGTTTGGCAAGAGTGTGAAAATTTCTATATACGAATACATCTGCAGATATACGAGTACATGTACCAATCACAGTGAAAATGGACTAAGTCCAGTGCATAAAATTTGACAGTTAACTTGACATAAATTTATTTGAAAGCACTTTTCTAAAATTTCTAATTCCAGAGCATAATTTATTTAGCTATGAAAATGTTAGCTTGTAGTTTGAGAGGTGACTTATGGTGATTTCGATTCGAAATTCTGAAAAATTATTTTCACTGTGAAAGTTTTATTTTGAGGTGGAACTGATGTAGCCCCTCGAATTAAACTTTGTTCATATTTCAAAATTCCAAAATGTAAATGCAACGAAAATGTTTCAATTTTTTCCAGAATAGAAATCGCCTTTAGTAGACTATCTTGATTATGGACAAATATATGGGCGTTTTCATGCCAAGGGAGTCAATTTTAAAAAGCAATGTCTTCTGATCGGGATAAAACGTTCACCAAGTTTAGTCCTATTGGATAGTAGTTATGACACAAAATTTCAACGACGTCGGTTAAGTACTGTCCGATCTTAAAAAAGAAATAAAGAATTCGCAAACATTTGTTTATGTTTTTTTTTAATTAAAAAAACTTGTTTTGGCATTTTATTCTAAATATAATAGTTGCGAATTTTTCGATGTTTTATAATTTAATTTATAATTTAATTATAAAAATTAAATATAACCATATATAATACCCTACACCTCCCTAACAATGCGATAAGGGTCATTGCCATAATAATTTGGAATAATTGGTAAATCGGTAGAAACGTATTCTAATTCTGAAACGATAATCACTAAATTAAGCAATATTCGTTCCTAAAGTGAGAAACATCTTTCTGGAAAATTTTAATGATCGGAAGTAAAATACAACTTCTATAGCGGTTTGATACCAAATCAGGAGGAACATATATATGGAGCTTTAATGTAAATCTGAACCGATCTTCCCTGAATACTTATTCATGTAAAAAGACCTCCTTCTGTCGAATTTTGCACTGATCGGATATAAAATACAGTTTTTACAGCGCTTACAGGTCAAATCGGGGGTAACATATATATGGGGGCTATATCTAAATCTGAACCGATTTCTTCCAAATTTAATAGTGTTCATCCATATAATAAGAAACCTCTTTCTGCCGAATTTCATACTGATCGAATATAAAATAAAGTTTTTACAGCGCTTACATGTCAAATCGGGGGTAACGTATATATGGGGGCTATATCTAAATCTGAACAAATTTCTTCCAAATTTAATGGTGTTCATCCATATAATAAGAAACCTCTTTCTGCCGAATTTCATACTGATCGGATATAAAATAAAGTTTTTACAGCGCTTACATGTCAAATCGGGGCTAACATATATATGAGGGCTCTATCTAAATCTAAACCGATTTCTTCCAAATTTAACGGTGTTCATTCATATAATAAGAAACCTCTTTCTGCCGAATTTCATACTGATCGGATATAAAATAAAGTTTTTACAGCGCTTACATGTCAAATCGGGGTAACATATATATGGGGGCTATATCTAAATCTGAACCGATTTTAACCAAATTCAATAGGGATCGTCCTTGGGCCAAAAAAAAAGATGTGTGTAAAGTTTCGTCGAGATCGGACCATAATGGAGACCTGTACTTTGATTACAAGAATAAATGCACAGACGGACAGACAGACAGACGGACAGACAGACGGACAGACATACAGACGGACAGACAGACAGACGGACATAGCTAAATCAACTCAGAAAGTGATTCTAAGTCGATCGGTGTGGTGTAGGGTATACAAATTTTTTAAAGATATCTTTGGAACCGCTGATGGAGCGAAAAAATTATATTCTTGGGATTTTTTAAAGCTTTCCTGAACCTATTATATAAGTGGTTCTCAAGTTATGCTAAAAAATGTAGTTCAACATATATTAAAAAAAAACAATGCATATGTTTTACACTTTGACAACATTTTTTTAAATACAATAGACAAATGGTTATATAGATGGGAAAAAGGGGCCGTTTGACCAAAATGTCGAAATTCAACATCCTCCAACTCGGACAGTTCTTAACCGATCTCGTTGAAATGTTGTGTCATAACTACTATCCAATGGGATTAAACTGGGTGCAACAAGCTTCATCCCGATCAGAATACATCGCTTTTAAAAATTCACTCACATGACATGGAATCCCCCATATACATATTTTGCATGGTGTTGAACTTTTAGTACTCGAGGATAGATGTCTTTACGGATCGCTTGCAGTGTTTTTGACTGCTCGAGGCAATTGCTTTATTAAGAGTTTATGCTTCGTTTGCTATGCTCCGCTTCGCTCAGCTCAGTTCAGCTCAGCTCAGTTCAGTTTCGCTCAGTTCAGCTCAACGAGCGCTGTGATTCTAACAAGGCCATCCTTTATATTCGTTTTTATTTCCTTTTTTCTCCCCAACTTTTCACTTCACTTCCCTTTCCTTTCGTGCAATACTGAGGAAATTTAAATAAAAAATGTTTTCTATTCGCTTGCACACTCGTATATCTAATATTTTCAACTTTATTCTGATGTTCTTTGTTGCCGAGGGTGAGTTCCTGTCGTAAATATTAGGGGTGGCCCGCACACACACACACACATCTGTGATACTCGTATTGTAACGTATCCGCCCCCCGCAAGAAAAAAACACAATGGTATGTAAAAATTCGAGTTTTGCTTGCGAAGGATTTAAAGAATTATTTTTAATCAAAAAACCAGAGCAAAACTTGTTTGATTTAGTTAACTTTAAATTAAATTGTAACCGGTTTTAGTTTAGTTTCGTTAAACCACATACATATGTGAGTGTAATGTTAGATTTTTATATGGGCTGTTCCATTGTAAGATCAAAAGGCCTTATGATTTTGTCTTTTGTGTGGGGGAGTGGAGAAATTTAACCAATATATTTGTTTATTCAAGTCACTGCAAAATAATTCTGATGCAACGTGTTTGATAACTTTGAGTTTATTGGTATTGCAAATATTCAGTACTGATCTATAGTAAAAATTTGAAAGGGTCAGTCAAATACATATATGTTTCTGTTATGAAGAATACATTTATGGTTAAACTAGCTTCAACTCAATGCACTTCGCAGCCCCCATCCACAAAATGTTTTCTTATTTATTTGGCTGCAAATGTTCTCTTATTTATTTGTATGAATTACAATATAAAGTAAATATATATTTAATTGTACGGTACAGGGATAGCCGGATTAAAAAGACCATGATGTCAATATCGCCACGATGGACCAACGCATCGGTGGAAATCGAACCCATAACTCCTACACTCATCTACAGTGGCGCTCCCATTCTTCATTCATTTCGTTTGGGGTGTTGTAAAATAGTTATATTTCTTTCTTTCTAATTGAAGCAGATTTGGTTCATTTTATGCAATAAAAATACGAAACTCTCAAAGAGCTGCCATCGCTCCATATTCATCCATTTTGGCATTTGTGTCTGTGTCCTGATTAATGTTTCTAAAACCTAAATTCCGTATAACAATCTTATTTTATTTACTTAATCAAATTCAATGTGAAAAATATTTGTCTTCCTCTCAAATATGGAACACCCCATAATGCAGAGTCAGGCTGCATTTGATGAGGCTACCACACCCACCCTCAATGATGCCTGGCGATTTCGAATGCCAGTTTCCATCAAATGTTAGGATTTTACGGATGATTCATTGTTTTCTGACACTGGCAGTGGTGCAGCTATCTGTATTCCAAACTCCTTGCCGCCCAGCCTCCTCTTACTCTTCCTCTTCTCACACCTCCATGAAATGAATTTATTTTTATTTGTGATTGAGTGTTGCATGTGGGAATTGTTAATCCGCGGCACATGTGTTTCACAAAGTCCGTGCTTTTGCAATGGCGTGGAATTTTTTTTCCACCCGATTGTCTGGATTTATTTGTGCAGCATTTGCCCCGTGGTGTGTCGATGGTAATTTCAATTTTATACGTTTTTAATAAACGCAATACGAGAAATACCAAAGCAAATAGAGCAATCTATGGAAAAAAGCACAAAACAAAAACAGACACACTCAAATGGAAACATGTTTTCGATATTTTCCAAGGGATTTGCTAACTTTGGCGAGGTGTCTGATGATCCTTTGTATAAAATTGAGCTATTTGTTGGGCACGCAATGCAATCAAATCAAAGATTGTTTTTTTTTTTTAGTTTCAAAAGAGAATATTTTCTTTGGCGAAACAAATAAATATAGTGAATCTCTGCATGTTTGGTGGGGAATTATTCATGTTATAAGACTAAACGTTTGCTCATTCTTTGTCAGACTGTAGTCATTACAAAAACAAGTTCGAGAATTTCAGTCGAGTAAACAGACATATGTAGATATACCCTTACTCTGTGAGTAATTTAATTTGGAATATGGAACTTTGAGTGTGACCCACAAAGATGGAAAATATTTTCTTAGTCTATAGTCATTTCAAAGTTGTTTAAAATGCGGAATATGAAAATATTTAGATGATAACTACAAATGTTATGGGGAAGTTGTGTTCCAATGAAACTGAGATTTTGTGTGAGGGTACCAGAACGGGCTCGAAAAATACGCATATTTTGAGTGAACAGACAATGCTATTTGCCGACTTATAAGACAATGCTCCATAGACAATGCTATTTGCCGACTTATAAGCATTTATGTACACTGGTAAAATAATGGAGTACTAAATTTTGGCTTGGCAATAACGTCCAATTTCCACTGAACTGTACACGCTGAAAAAAAATCGCTTCTGTAGTATATTGTCCCAAACATATTCGGCTTGAAATAAACATATGTTTAGGGTACACCCCAAATATATAATATTTTACACACACAAATATTATATGCTTGTGAGGATATTGTTCTAAACAAAAATATGCTCCCATTCAAATATTTTTTATTTGGAACTAGTATTTCCGAAACAAGGATTCTTTTGTAATTATTTATTTTGGTAATGTATTAAATATCTTAACTCAAAGACAAGTTTTCTGTTTTTCAGATTTTCAAAGATCAATTTTTTTTATAAATTTTATATGTTTGTAAAATTTAATCAAAACTTAAATCGAACAATCTTTCGTAAATATAAACGACATATTTATAAATAAGGACATTTTTAGCTATAAAGTTTAACACGGAAAAACTAACTAAAATTCGAAAAAGTCAGTAATGTTTTAAAAATCTTTTTAAATAAAACATATTAGGAAATCTTCTTAAACAATAACTTTGTTTGTGTGTAAACACATATTTTATTTGTGAAATTCAGTTTGCAAATAAATTATGTTCTAGTATATTAATATATGCGTTCCAAACAAAATTTCTTGATTTTCAAATAAAATTTATTTGTTAACAAATATATAATATTTAAAAAAATCGTTTCCAAGTATATTTTCTTTCGTTTCAAACATATCAAAAATGACGATTTTCCTCCGTGTAGGAACTATACAAGCATTAACCGCACAATATTTCAAGTATTTGTTTGAAATGTTATCAAAGACGAGAACCACGTTAATTGTTCATTAAAATTACCGATGATCTCCGATTTTGAGTAAGTTGGTGGAAATGTTAAATATGGTTATCTGATATCGTTAAGATGCTAGCTTTCAATACTTGTAACAAAGATTTTTTTGGTGATTTATATACCCTACACCACACTGTGGTACAGTGTACTATGACTTTGTGCATTTGTTTGTAACACCCAAAAGGAGAAGAGATAGATGCATTTTTTATTATACCGATCGACTTGTAATCATTTTCTGAGTCGATTTAGCTATGTCCGTCTGTCTGTCCGTCTGTCTGTAGATGTATTCTTGTAATCAAAGTACAGGTCGCAATTATGGCCCGATCTTGACGAAACTTTACACATATATTTTTTTTGGCCCAAGGACGATCCCTATTGAATTTGGTTAACATTGGTTCTGGTTTAGATATAGTAAAAACTTTATTTTATATCCAATCAGTATGAAATTCGGCAGAAAGAGGTTCCTTATTATATTAATGAACACTGTTAAATTTGGAAGAAATCGGTTCAGATTTAGATATAGCCCCCATATATACGTTACCCCCGATTTGATATGTAAGCGCTGTAAAAATGTTATTTTATATCCGATCAGTGCGAAATTCGGCAAAGAGAGGTTTCTTATTACATGAAGGAATACTGCTAAATTCGGAGAAAATCGGTTCAGATTTAGATATAGCCCCCATATATATGTTACCCCCGATTTGACATGTAAGCGCTGTAAATACTGTATTTTATATCCGATCAGTGCGAAATACGGCAGAAAGAGGTTTTTTATTACATGAAGCAATACTACCAAACTCGGAGAAAATCGGTTGGGATTTAGATATAGCCCCCATATATATGTTACCCCCGATTTGATATGTAAGCGCTGTAAAAACTGTATTTTATATCCAATCAGTATGAAATTCGCCAGAAAGAGGTTTCCTATTATAAGAATGAACACTTTTAAATTTGAAAGAAATCGGTTCAGAGTTAGATATAGCCCCCATATATACGCTACCCCCGATTTGACATGTGAGCGCAGTAAAAATGTTATTTTATATCCGATCAGTGCGAAAGTCAGCAAAAAGAGGTTTCTTTCTACATGACGGAATACTGCCAAATTCGGAGAAACTCGGTTTAGATTTAGATATAACACCCGTATATATGTTACCCCCGATTTGACCTGCAAGCGCTGTAGAAATTGTATTTTATATCCAATCAGTGCAAAATTCGGCAGACAGGGGTTTCTTATTACTCGAAGTAATACTGCCAAATTCGGAGAAAATCGTTTCAGAATTAGATATAGCTCCCATATATATGTTACCCCCGATTTGACATGTAAACGCTGTAGAGACTGTATTTTATATCCGATCAGTACGAAATTCGACAGAAGGAGGTCTTTTTACATGAATGAGTATTCAGGGAAGATAGGTTTAGATTTATATTAAAGCTCCATATATATGTTCGTCCTGATTTTGTATCAAACCGCTATTGAAGTTGTATTTTACTGCCGATCATTAAAATTTTCCAAAAAGATGTTTGTCAATTTAGGAACGAATATTGCTTAATTTAGCGATTATCGTTTCAGAATTAGATAATATGTTCCTGCCCATTTACCAATTATTCCAAATTATTATGGCAATGACCTTTATCGCATTGTTAGGGAGGTGTAGGGTATTATATAGTCGGCCCCGCCCGACTTTCTGCCTTTCCTTACTGGTTTTCTATTTTTTATGGTTTTTTTCGTGCTAGCAACTGGCGATTTTTTTGGAAAATAAAATCAATAAAAACATTTACTAAAGTTCGGTTTCCAATTGAAAAACCCATTAATAACCTTTGTAGTCCTCATAACTTTCTCTAATTTAAGTTTACCCAGACAAGTATATACTTCAAAAATATGGGCCAAATACTAAAGGTGCCTTCAAAGAAAATAGTTAGGCAATTGGTGTGTATGATTTGTGTAAATTTCCCAATATTTCATCCATTTTTGCATATCTGTTTCATGATTTTTGAAATAGTATTGGTATATCCTTCTCCTATTTCACATATTTAATTCATATTTCCCAATTTGTTTGCTTATTTTGAATTTGGCGATTTTTATCAATGTCCGTCCGTCTGTGGTATATACTCGTAAGTATATGTGGCAATATTTTTCCTACTAATCTCAGTTTAAACTCGAAGATGGGTCATATCGGTCCAATTCTTCTCGTACCTCCCGTACATAGAGTTAACATTTTGTGAATATTGAATCTTTTGAAATTACCCACATAGTATTAGTTTATTTGTCGCCATCACCTCTAAAAATGAGCGTAAATTCCCCATAATCCAAGAACGGTTTTGTACATAAATTTAATAGTGTACATAAATTTAATAGTGTATAACTTTAAATATGTATAACATACAAATATGTAATTCACATTTTTAGAGTTCCGTGAGAAATCCACCGTTGTAGTCACAGCGCTTGTGATATCGCCCACACAAAATGGACAAATCATTGCAAAATTTAATAGATAATAACTTTCATACCAGTGCACATAAACACTGGCAATTCAGTGCAGTCCAATCTCTTTGAAGTATCGACAGTCCAGCAGTGTTTTCCTATTATTCATTATTTTAAAAAGCTTTTGCAATGACTATAGATTAAGTCGAATTTGTTCAGCAAATAATATAAAATCTTCTGTTTTTTTATACAAAATAAATGGGAGGCACATTATGAAATAACCAAGACAAGAAATTCCCTTTAACCTTTCCTCTAGAAATTTATAAACTTTCTCTTTCGTTTATTTTCTACAATAAATTAATTTGACTTCCCACTGATTGATGTGGTTTGTATGTGGGCCGCATTCGAGACGACCACAAATTCCAATTAAAAATTTCTTCAATATGTATTATACTCAAATAGAAACCACAAACTAATAACAGAATATCAATATTCAATATTTTGACATACATTCAATCACGATGTCCCACACAACGACTCCATCATTCACTTCACCACCACCCACCACGATATTCAAAGACCGCAGCAATTACTTTGTAACCATTTTGAATTCATTCATGAGAGAAGGCAATCCATTCTCCGTCCCACAACATGCCCAATTTTCACGTTTTCTGTAACATTTTCTTCGCCAACAAAATCATTCATTTTGTGGCGCAAAAAAAAAGGAATATTTCTTTACGCTTCAAAGGATCGTAAATATAACTATTCATTGAAGTGAAATTAATTGCACGGCACCACAAGAAGGATGTGGCGATAACAAAGAAGTAAACGAAGTATATTATGGAATTTTCTTTTTATCAGAGGCGTTTTTCTTTTGAACGAAGAAAATTTCCAAAGTTTGCGAAAGGATGTGGAAAAAAAGAAGCGAAATTGTGTACAAAGTCCATTGAGCAACAAGAACCTAGTTGAGAATACCGAATGGAGTATACCCCCCACCCTTGTTTTTTTGTGTGAGATACCAGAATGGATGGCGAAATTTTGATCATTCTTTGATAGATTATAGTCGTTGATAGTTGATAGAGTATTAAGACATTGAGATAAATTTGATATAAGTTAAAGCGATTTGATTTTTGAGATGTAGCTATACGCATATTTTACTGAACAGTTAGCTTCTCAAAAACATTTAATGGTACAGAATTCCTAGTGTTCGCTCTTAAACAAAATTTGGTGAAAATATGACAACCTTCTACAGAGAAAGTCCTTCGGCGATTCCATTGGTCAGTCATCGAATTATGTGTTATTATGTCCTCTCCGAATTATGAGAAAACTTTTTTTGTACAGCTCATCGGCTTAAGATTTTTTTTGCTCCAAAAATGGAAAAATTCGGCCATATCTAAACCAGACAACCGATTGCGAAAAATCTTGGCATATTAGTAGAAGAGGTATTAGAGAAGTTAAGTTAAAGTTTAGGCCCCCTATGGCCCAACGCGCGAAAATACAACAAACTTTTGTACAGTGCAACGCTTTAAAATTACCCATAGCCCTGCGAGAAATTGGCGTTATCAGCAAGCCCCTTTTTTGTACCTCCCAAACAAAATGTCAGTTACATTCTGTCTTTTGCAAAAATGTAATAGAAACAAATAAAAAAATGGTACCGAGTTTCAAATATTGCTGGGTAGAATTGACTGCATGATTTTATTATAATAGATTTTGGGAAAAAACTAAATTCCTTTTTTGGGAATTCTGGGATTTTCCTTTACAAATATATTTTTTATTTTTTTATTTATTTATTTATATGAATTACAATACAAAATAAATTTATATTCTAATTATAAGGTCCAGGGAAAGGCCGGGTTACAAAGACCATATGGCTAAATTTTTTGCAGCGACAGACCAGAGCCTCTGGTTGGAATCGAACCCACGACCCCCAAACTCATAGACGAGTACGCTACCAACTCACCTACTGGGGCGCTCAAAACAAATATAATAATGTTAAAATTAGCCTCGATTTCTGCTGTCAAAATTTTTTTAAATATTTTATGAATTCAGTCAGAACTTATTTTTGGTTTGAGACCATATGTTCCATTTACTTTCTGTCTATTGCAGAAAAGTAAAAGAATTGACTGCAGTTTCGATAGACACCACTCTATCATCTTCAGAATTCAGTAGCAATAGTGTATGTCTTTAACTTAAATCAGCTGATATACTTATGGAAGCAGTAAATTGAATTGAACAAGAACTGCTAACCAAACCCGTATTTTGCCGAACTAAGTCAACATACTAAAACTCTCATACCAATACATTTTTGTAAGTATAAGTATTTCAGCTGATTTAAGTTAAAGACATACACTATTGCTACTGAATTCTGAAGATGATAGAGTGGTGTCTATCGAAACTGCAATCAATTCTACCAAGCAATTAAAACTCTCTACAAATTTTTGTATTTGTTTCTATCACTTTTTTGCAATAGACAGAAAGTAAATGGAACATATGGTCTCAAACCAAAAATAAATTCTGACTGAATAACAAAAGCACAGACCAACAATAAATAACAACAACACATATTTTATGAATTTATAAAGTTACCAACTGCGTTTAAAAATATTTTTTTAAAATTCTTCCGATCGTTTCTTATGAGTCGGTATATATTAGAGCCGGATAAACGATACCTCATTACCTTTTCTGAATAGACAACACAATTAGCTAGTTGATGAACAATTAATGCCGTTAGATATACCCGCTGAGACAAAAATTATGGTGGTCATTTGAAATTATACTTTCCAAAAAATGTTTATTCTCAAAAAATACAAAAAAATTGCAAACACAAATATTATTTTTTGTAAAGTATCTGATCTATTTTTTTACATCGTATAGCAAATTTTGTTGTTAATTTATAAAAGTTTTGTTTTTTTTTGAGAGAGAAATCGGTTTATATTCCGCACTGATTTTAACCAAATGGTATGACAGGGTCATTAAATAAATGAAAACATGAATTTTCAAATGCAGACCGTAATGTAATACGTCATAAAATATCTAAAAATTAATATTTTTCAATGACTATTTTGCAGTTTGTAGATCTTGACATCACAAATCAAGCAAAAGTCAATCCCATAATTCCCAAAATAATTTCGAAAACCCCCCAAAAATGAGATTTTTAGCATTTCTAAAACTAAATACCGGTCTCCAAATTTCCTTTGCAGTTGAACATGCAACAACTTACTGCATATAACAAGTAAGAAATTTCAGTCGGGTAAACCGACTTACGAATCCTCTCACCTTCAGTACCAAAAAATTTTAAATGTTTTTATTATACCCTCACTTCAGTGATACGAGGGTATATATCATTTGCTACGGCCCAAAGTGTAACACATCGAAGGAGTGACCTTAGACCCTAAGTAGGGGAACATACTTCCGTATATCCGTTTTGGGTAATTTTCAGTCGAATGAGCAATGTCCGTCTGTCTGCTGGCAGGTGCGCACGATAACTCTCGAAAGGAGTAACCGATTGGCTCCAAATTTGGTATGTGGTAATATTTTTTTCTATCTCCGGCTAAGTTCGAAGATGGGCCATGTTGGTCCACCCTTTCTAGTACCTCCGCCACAAATGGTTAATATTTAGCGAATTATTGATTATTTAATAATTTCGATACTACTTATTTGAATCTTTTGAAATTCTACACATTGTATTACTTAATTAGTAACTATCAGCTCGGGGAAAATGGGCGAAGTTGACACGCCCTTTTTGGTACCTCCCACTCAAATGGACAATTTTGTTAACGTACACGCCAGCCAGCACACAGACAGACGGATGGACGGACATTGCTCAAATGGCTTAAATTTACCCAAATCGAATTTCCGCCAAACATACTTGGGTCTTAGGTCACTCCTTCGATGTGTTACGTTATGTGTTACTGTTATGTCCAGAAAATAACGAAAAATCCAATTCTCTATACATTTGGAAAAATCGAGGAGTAAACATTTTTTTAAAATTAAAAATTTTAATCTTTTTTTATAGCATTAAAAAAATCTACAAAACAACCCTTATGTTCTCTTTCAAACGACTTGGTCATTGTAAAAATCAGTTCATCCATTCAAAATCAATTAATTTCGTAAAACACAAAAATTATTTTTTTCAATTTTTATTTAAAACTAGCTGGGCCCGGTCCACTTCGTTGCCCCAGATTTCAGATTTCCGATCCAGCCGATTTTTTGGCCAATTACGTAGACTGCCATCACATGCATATACTTATACACAAAATTACAACACTCTCGCTAACAAATTGTTCAAGATATCTCAATTTCAAAATTTTGTTTACATGGGCAGGGCCACGACCATTGATCCGATCCCGCCCCCTTTTGACCATTCACGTAGGCTATCACCAGATACAAATGCACAAAATTACACCTCTATCGCTAACAAATTGTGCATGATATGTCAATTTCAAAATTTGGCTTATGCAATATTGTATTATGTTTAATGAATTTTTTTTCTTCTACGGTCAATAGTTACCCACTAATCCTATCACGCCATTTTCTGCTGAAGATTTAGATAATTACTCCATTAAAGTGTGTTCCAAATTTTGTTCTCCTACCATTTACACATTCTGAGTTTTCGAATTTTATTCAATGACACTCCCACTTTTGGTGAAAGAATAAATATTGACTCCAACAACTTACAATCCAAATCTCGTTCTTCTAGGGTCAATATTTTCTGAGATAATAAACGTTTAACTAATGCTACGCCCACTTTTGCCACACCCACTGATCCGATCCTGCCAATTTTTGTTAAAGTTCTTCTACGAACAACATATTCAGAGATATTAGAATTTTATATAATGCCACGCCCACTTTAGGTGCAGTTACTAGTATTGACTCCAATAACTTTCAATCCAAATTTCGTTTATCTACGGTCCATAGTTTCTGAGATAACAAATGTTTAACTTATCCGATCCCTCCCTTTTTTATTGACACTTTTTGAGATATTCGAATTTTAAGTAATGCCTCGCCCACTTTTTTCAAAAACAATTTTTCCCTAAACCATCTCTGACAAAGAACCTTTCAAACAAAAGAAAAAAAATAAAATCGGTTCAGTGATTTCAGAATCTATAGCATACATTTATCCATTTTTATACCATACAACACACTGTGGTACAGGGTATTATGACTTTGTGCATTTGTTTGTAACACCCAAAAGGAGAATCGATAGATCCATTGTTTATTATACCGATCGACTTGTAATCACTTTCTGAGTCGATTTAGCTATGTTCGTCTGTCTGTCCGTCTGTGCATGTATTCTTGTAATCAAAGTACAGGTCGCAATTATGGTCCGATCTCGACAAAACTTTACACATATCTTTTTTTTTTTATATCCGTATGAAATTCGGCAGGAAAAGGTTTCTTATTACATGAATGAACTCTGTTAAATTTGGAAGAAATCGGTTCAGATTTAGATATAGCCCCCAAATATACATTACCCCGATTTGGCATATAAGCGCTGTAAAAATGTTATTTTATATCCGATCAGTGCGAAATTCGGCAAAGAGAGGTTTCTTATTACATTAAGGAATACTGCTAAATTCGGAGAAAATCGGTTCAGATTCAGATATAGCCCCAATATATATGTTACCCCCGATTTGATATGTATGCGCTGTAAAAATGTTATTTTATATCCGATCAGTATGAAATTCGGCAGAAAGAGGTTTCTTATTATATGAATGAACACTGTTAAATTTGGAAGAAATCGGTAAAGATTTAGATATAGCCCCCATATATACGTTACCCCCGATTTGACTTGTATGCGCTGTAAAAATGTTATTTTATATCCGATCAGTATGAAATTCGGCAGAAAGAGGTTTCTTATTATATGAATGAACACTTTTAAATTTGGAAGAAATCGGTACAGATTTAGATATAGCCCCCATATATACGTTACCCCCGATTTGACATGTAGGCGCTGTAGAGACTGTATTTTATATGCGATCAGTACGAAATTCGACAGAAGGAGGTCTTTTTACATGAAAGTGTATTCAGGGAAGATCGGTTCAGATTTATATTGATTGTTCCTCCTGATTTGGTATCAAACCGCTATAGAAGTTGTATTTTACTTCCGATCATTAAAATTTTCCAGAAAGATGTTTCTCAATTTAGGAACGAATATTGCTTAATTTAGCGATTATCGTTTCAGAATTAGATAATATGTTTCTACCCATTTACCAATTATTCCAAATTATTATCGCAATGACCCTTATCGCATTGTTAGAGAGGTGTAGGGTATTATGTAGTCGGCTCCGCCCGACTTTCTGCCTTTCCTTACTGGTTATATATATAGAAGATAGAAGATTTAAAATCCTCATAAAATTTATAATTTTTTTTCAAACAGTAATTGATTGTAAGCTCTTATTTTACCATTTATCAACTTTATACAAAATAAACAATATGTTGTTTTAATTTTTTAATATTGCAAAATCCCCATAAAAAATTGGAAAATGTTATTTTTATACCCTGCACCATAGGATGGGGGGGGTATATTCATTTTGTCACTCCGTTTGTAACACCTTTAAATATTGATCGGAGACCCCATAAAATATATATATTCTTAATCGTCGTAAAATTCTAAGACGATTTAGCCATGTTCGTCTGTCCGTCCGTCCGTCTGTGGTAATCACGCAACAGTCCGCAATAATAGAGCTAGGTTGATAAAATTTGGTACAAATACTTCTTATAGTTGCAGGTTGTTTGGGATTGCAAATATTAAGAATATTAAGAATGCTATTAACCCAAATATCACGATAACTATACGATTTTATAAATCAGACGAAAAAGACAAGACAAATGTTACAAGCTTTTCAACATTGTGTTAATTCGAGGTGGCCAAATTTGAAGACCTGTAACTCAAATACAAGACTTAACTTCTCTAATACCTCTTCTATAAGCAAGTCAAATTGTCTTACAATCGGTTGACTGGTAAAGAAACGGAAACGAATTATTTCCCTTTTTTAATTCACCCCTACTGTGAAATGGCTGTCATATTCCGATATGGTCAATTCGGGAGGCCAAGTTAATAACTAAAAAAACGTTTTATCTTAAAGTATGAACTATTTTTACGATGTAATGAAATTTATTAATAAAAATGTAGCATTTTTAAAAGGTAAGACTTCGAACGCTGTTTTTATCTACATATACCCCTGTATAGATAAAAACATCTCTCAGTTTTCCATTGGAGCTCAAAACCACATTTCGATTTAATTTTTTCACAAAACCCCAATCCCCTCGACGGATTCGTGCATATCAAAGGATCAATTAAGAATACCACATTCTGCAGTGTACAAATCTTGTTGTGTGTACCGTCAGCAAATGAAGAAACCAAACCGATATGGCGAAAAAAAGAGTTGCAATTCTTCTTTATTTCTTTTTACTTTTGATTCGCCAACAAATTGTGGGGAGAAAATACTGTAATTCGGTTGTTTTGTTAATTTTCTTCCATTTCATTTGTAAATAAAGCGTATCATTATTTCACAGTTTCTCTGCTCGTCCTCGTTTTGTACTTGGGTTCTGTGTATGTATGTCTGTCTGTTTTTTTTTTTTTTGGCAAACATTACAATTTCTTTACTTTCGCTGTGCGATGCCTTTGAAGAACGGCAATATTTTTTAATTAAATCCAAAGGCGATATTACTGCTGTTGCAGCTTCTTTTTGGATGGGTAGTGAGACTCTGTTCTTGATGGATACACTCGAAGTTAGATGTGACGTGGATATGAATTTGTTGTGGTAGAAAGTGGTAATATGGGAAAATTTTTACATCACATAGTGTACAGTGTACACTATACACCCACAATCTCACACAGCATATTTTCTTCGAGTGTCTGCTGTACAATTTCCCAAATGTATTGGTTGGATGAATGGATGGTGTTGGGAAATTGTTGCGAAAAACAGGGCATGTGTATGGTGCTAATTAAAGTACGTACAACAATGTTGTCACATACATACAACGCCATCTGCCTGCCATCAAGGACTTCTACGAACTTACGTACGTGAGTGAGTGACTGCTCCTTTTGCCATTCGTTTGGTTGGAATTAAAATAAAATTGAATTTATTTTCATTAAAGTCAAAGAAGAACAAACGAACGAACCAACGAACAGAAGTCGTTGTTGGTACGTGTATATTAGAGCTGTCAGAAAAACGCGGCCATAAAGCGTGAAAAACGAGTAGACGCACCAAGAATGGGCGCCGAATTGCTCGAAATCAGCCAAAGAATGGGCAAAGGAGGCTAAACGCAAATTTCTTACGAATGAAAACACGGTTTAATTTGTAATGCAATTAAATATGCTAATGAAAACACAAAGAAGAAGAAAGAAGCATCAACATCGGCGTCAATATAAACTTTGTCCAAAGTGAAGCATACTTTAGGGATTTCTTTGCGGAGTTCGCAAAGACGAAGTGTGCTTATAGGGAGCGGGCCGGCAATCACATTAAGAAACTTTGCAAATATATATGTATGTATTTTCTTGTCAGTCCAGAAAACAATGTGGCTTTTCAAATGTCCATTTATATGAAAGAGATTAAGACATGTCTCTAGGGAGAGGTATACCAAAAAATAGTTTAGTTCTTGTGGGACTTTGCACAGTGTTACCTTAAGGTATCTGATATATTTGTTGAAACATATTGGTATTCCATAGCGCATCATTAATGGCGATTTCTTTTCTGCAAAAAAGTGCAACATTTTCGTTGAACTTTTTCCAAAAACTGAACTTTTAAACAACATTTTAAAATTTTGATACATGAATTAAGTTGTATTTGAGTGACTACATCAGTTCCGCATAAAAAGGGCACATATTTTTAAGAACCTTACGTCGACGGGGCAACATTTTTTCCAGAATCGAAACCACCATTAGTTATGTACATATATTTACTTTGCATTTTTGTAGGTGTTTATGAAGTTAAATTATTTACGTAGACTTCTCACTTTATAGGAAACTAACTGGCCCCTTCCAAACGTCCTGCCCTTACCGGTTCATTAAACAATGCCTACAGTGCTTCTAAAACATCTATTGTTTATATTTTTTCAGGCACAAAAAAAAAACCATAAACCAGTAAGGAAAGACAGAAAGTCGGACGGGCCGACTATATAATACCCTACACTTAACTAAAAATGCAATAATAATTTGAACAGTTAACAAAGTACTTAGCTCCACCACCTCATCACGGATTATTCCAAGCAGAAGTTGAAGATGTTGATTATAATAAACTAGATCTGAAACGATAACCTTACAAGTAAGAAAGTTCAGTCGGGTAAACTCCCCTCACCTTGAGTCCTAAAAAAATAATAGTAAATTTATTTATTTTTTGTTTTAATTATATTATTATCAATTTAAATTGCATTTAATAACCTTAAGGTATGTAATGGTATTAAAGTTATAAGCTATTAACTTTTGGTGTAAAATGGTCCATTTGTGTGGGAGGTACCAAAAGGGATGTGCCAATAACGGTCACTATTCTCTAGACTCTAGGTACTATAAAAGCATTGCACTTTAAGAAATTTCAAGTAATTTTATGCACTGGTACTAAAGTTATAAGCTGGTAACTTTTGTTAAAAATTATCCATTTGTGTGGGAGGTACCAAAAGGAGCGTAGCAATAATTCCCATTTTTCACTGTGTTTTTTGGGTACTATTAAACCATTACACTTTACAAAATTTCAAGTCTTTGTATGCACTGTTAATAATGTTATAAGCTTTTAACTTTTGGTTCAATATTGTCCATTTGTGTGGGAGGTACCAAGAGGGGCTTGTCAACTTCGCCCATTTTTCTCTAGGTAATAGTGACTAATAAACTAATACCATGTGTGGAATTTCAGAGGATTCAAGTAAGTAGTATAGAAGTTATTAAATAATCAATATTTCACTAAATGTTAACACTTTGTGAGGGAGGTACTAGAAGAAGTGGACCAATGTGGCCCATCTTCGAACTTAGCCGGAGATAGAAGAAAATATTACCACATACCAAATTTGAAGTCAATTGGTTACTCCTTTCGAGAGTTATTGTGCGCAACAGCAGACAGACAGACGGACGGACATTGCTCATTCGACTTAAAATGAACCAAAACGGATATCCCCCGAACATACTTGGGGGTTAGGTCACTCCTTCGATGTGTTACACATGTGGCTCGTAGCAAATTATATATACCCTCCTCTCTAAGGTGAGGGGATAAAAATGAGCAGTACTCTTTCATAGATCAAGGGTGGGAAGGAACAAATAGATGGGACTATGTTTAGATTTAGGTTAGGGTGGCAGCTGTTTATTTCTTGTCAGCTTACGTAGATCAGTTTAGGTTCCTAGTGTTACAACGGACCAATATGCCCCTCATCGAAACCAACCTGTTTGTTATACAAATTCATCGATAGTACAAATATCGGTACCGAAAAGGTCTCTTAGACTGCCTAGAAAGGCCGACCCCAGTATGTCCAGTCGTCGTTTACTCAAAGCGGAAAAGGCGCATAGCATGTGCTCAATGCTCTCCACTTCTTGCTCATCTCCGCAGCTTCTGCAGAAGTCATTGGAGTCAATACCCAATCTTCTGGCGTGTTCACCGATCAGGCAGTGTCCCGTTAGAACTGATACACGCTGAAAAAAAATCGCTTCTGTAGTACTTTGTTCCAAACATATTCTGCTGGAAACATACACATTTTTAGGGTGCACTCCAAATATATAATATTTGACACTCACAAATATTATATGTTTGTGAGGATGTTGTTCTAAACAAAATTATGTTTTCATCGTAATATTCTCTTATTTGGAAATAATATTTCCAAAACAATGATGATTTGTGTTTAAGTATTTTGGCAATGTATCGATGCCTTAATTTAAAGGAAAGTTTTCAGTTTTTTAGAAATTTAAGGTTTAATTTCTTAGAAATGTTATATGTTTGAAAATCTAAATCGTATAATTTTGGGTTACGATAAATAGCATTGATGGATTGACAATTGGACTATTTATAAATAAAAAAATTGTGCTGTAAAACAAAAGAAAATGCTGCTTACGACATTTTTAAAGTATAACACAAAATAAAATAAAATTAGGAAAAAATAAAATTAAAAATTGCCAAAGTCAACCAAGTTTTAACATTTTTTTAATATAATGTATTTGGATAAATTCTTCAACAATATCTTTGTTTGTTTGTAAACACATATTTTATTTGTGACAGTAAGTTTGCAAATATATTTTGTTGTAATATATTAATATATGCGTTCCAAACAAAATTTCTTGATTTTCAAATAAAATATATTTGTTCAAAAATATATAATATTTAAAAATTTACGTTCCAAGTACATTTTCTTTGAATTCAAACATATCAAAAATGGCGATTTTCCTCCGTGTACTAACCTAGACAATATTTTCCTCTCTAGTGTGAGGAGATATTTTCACCTTCTCAGGTCATACCTTGGCCAGATTTGTCTATCTACCCTAAAGGTGCCGATTTCTGTCAATTTTTGTTAGACTGCCTGATTGCCTCTTGCCTAAGCCAAAGCTTGCACGTGGATAGTGGCGCACCAATATATGCAAATTCTTCGAAAATTTGTAATGTCGTCCATTTCCTAGCAAGTTTATCGGCTTTGCAGTTCCCCGGGATATCCCTATGACCAGGCACCCATATGAGGTGTATATTAAACTGCACAGCCATCTTGTTAAGAGATCTGCGGCAGTCGAGGGCTGTTTGTGAATTTAGGGATGTGGCCTCCAGAGAATTGATGGCAGGATGGCTGTCTGAGTAACTGACAAAGCCAGTGTTGGTTACTAAGTTGCGACTCAGCCACTTGGCGACTTACCATATTGCCATTATTTCGGCTTGATAGGCACTTTAGGTATCTGGTAGTCTGTGAGCTATATCCAAACTAAGTTCTTCACAGTGTATACCGAAGCCAACCTTTTTATAAAGCTTCGAACCATTCGTATATAAGCGGAGATGGTTTTTACCACCTGGTATTCTGCCGACCCATTTATCTCTGGCTGGTATCATAGTGATGTAGTTCCTCTTGAAGGTGTACACCGTAGGTATATAGTCCACTCGGTCCGTTACCATAGCACTACACTTGGATATCCTCACATGACTGTGGTTCTTGTACATCCACATTGATAGGCAGTTTAATCTTAGTGCCTCTCTGGTTGCAACTTCTTTCGCCACACTATTAATCGGCAGTATATGGAGTAGGGCTTGTAGAGACTCTGTCGCTGAAGTCCTTAAGGCTCCGCTTATGCACAGGCATGCAGTTCTCTGAACCTTTGGTAGGTGGTTGGTGATGGTTTGTTTATCAGTTGCCGTCCACCGTACAACAATGCCGTATAACAGTATTGGACGAACTACTACTATATATATCCAATGGACGATTTTAGGAGAGAGGCCCCACCGCAGCTTCTTGCAGGAATATAAGGCGACGTTGGCCTTCCTTACACGTTACAGTGCGTTAAGTCTGAGTAAGTCTGAGTTTCCTATCAAAAATTATTCCTAAAAATGTTGCACTTTCAGAAAAGACTAGATCTATACCATTTATCCGAGGAAGCGGGTCCACATGTGGGACATTACTCATCCTAGTGAAGAGAACTGTCTTGTTTTGATTAACGCCCAAACTGCTACTTCTGGCCCATCTAGCCAACTTGTTCAGAGCCACTTGTAAGATGTATCTGAAGACGTTTTCGAATTTGTCACTCACTGCGATTGCCACGACGTCCGTCTTGGACGATTTTTCCCAGCCGAATTTCGTACTGATCGGGTTTAAAATACGGTTTCTGCAGCGCTTACATGTCTAAAACCGATTTTGCAGTGTTTATTTATGTAATAAGAAACCTCTTTCTGCCGAATTTCGTACTGATCGGATATAAAGTACAGTTTCTACAGCTCTTACATATGAAATCGGGGGTAACGTATATATTGGTGCTGTAATTAAATCTGATCCGATTTTCCTCAAATGTAGTATTATCTCTAGGTGTATCAAGAAACTTCTTTGTGTACAATTTTATTTAGATCATTTAAAAATGTTGCATATACAGTGTATATATGGCAAATCGGGGTGATATGATTTCTTTGAAAAAACACACTTATTGTTAAGGAAATTCAAAAGTTTTTTATTTAAAGTGAAGTACAATCAATACAATTAACTTATAAATAAAAAGTCATTCAAATGGCCTCCACGACTTCTTCTTCAGGAACGAATGAACCCAATTCTCGAGCACTTTTTCCACCAAATCAAGCGGTATGTCATGAATGGCACGTTCAATATTGACTTGTAAAGCTTGAAGAGAGTCTGGTTTATTTCGAAAGACCAATGAAGAATAGTCTAATGGTGTTAAAGCACAAATTCTTGGAGGCCATTCAATATCACAATTTCTTGAAATAATCAAATCTCCAAACTTTTCTCGCAACAATTCCACTGTTTCATTTGCTGTGTGGCACGTAGCCACAATCGATCAATGGCAAAAAGATAGCTCCTAACGAAAGCTAAAGTATTGCTCATTGGTGTCAAGGTCGTAGGTCGACTGAAAAGTGTTTTTTTTTTTGGATTTAAAAAAAGGGAATAAGCACCATTGGATTAAAAACCAGTAAGGAAAGGCAGAAAGTCGGGCGTTGCCGACTATATAATACCCTACACATCCCTAACAATGCGATAAGGGTCATTGCCATAATAATTTGGAATAATTGAATAAAAAGACCTCCTTCTGTCGAATTTCGTACTGATCGGATATAAAATACAGTCTCTACAGCGCTTACATGTCAAATCGGGGGTAACATATATATGGGAGCTATATCTAAATCTGAACCGATTTTCTCCAAATTTGGCAGTATTCCTTCATGTAATAAGAAACCTCTTTCTGCCGAATTTCGCACTGATCGGATATAAAATACAGTTTTTACAGCGCTTTCAGGTCAAATCGGGGGTAACATATATATGGGGGCTATATCTAAATCTAAACCGATTTCTTCCACATTTAATAGTGTTCATCCATATAATAAGAAACCTCTTTCTGCCGAATTTCATACTGATCGGATATAAAATAAAGTTTTTACAGCGCTTACATGTCAAATCGGGGCTAACATATATATGGGGGCTATATCTAAATCTGAACCGATTTTAACCAAATTCAATAGGGATCGTCCTTGGGCGAATAAAAAGATGTGTGTAAAGTTTCGTCGAGATCGGACCATAATTGCGACCTGTACTTTGATTACAAGAATACATGCACAGACGGACAGACAGACGGACATAGCTAAATCGACTCAGAAAGTGATTCTAAGTCGATCGGTATAATAAACGATGGGTCCATTTCTTCTCCTTTTGGGTGTTACAAACAAATGCACAAAGTTATAATACCCTGTACCACAGTGTGGTGTAGGGTATACAAATGGACATAGTGCACGAAAAGTTGCAATTGGAGAACGATTATTTTGATAATAAAAATAAATAATTTAAACGTTGTTCTTGCGTATATCTCTCCATGATGAAATTGTAAACACTACTGAATACAATGAAAAACAAATGACAAATCATGACATATCACAAATGGCCGAAACGTCAATTCAAAATCATATCATCCCTATTGGAAAACCCCGTATATGGGAGCTATATGTAAATCTTAACCGATTTTTTCCAATTTCAATAGGGATCGTCCTTAGACCAAAACAAGAGCGCTGTGCTAAATTTCATCACAATTGGACCATAAGTGTGACCTGCACTTTGATTACAACGAAACATCTACAGGCGAAAAGGCGGACATGGTCAAATATGCTCAGATAATGATTCCAAGTCGATCGGTATAATAAGCGATGCATCTATCTCTTCTCCTTTTGGATTTTAACATCCACAACAAACTCATAATACCCGGGACTACAGTATGTGTAGGGTATTATTACAGGCACAATCTTTGGCAGAAGCTAAACGTTTTTTATTATCCTTATTATCGCTGAAGGGTTGAATATACTATGACATTTTCCTTTAAACCAATAAATCATGGTTTTCTCTTGTAATTGCGCAACTTGTCTAAAATTTTGGAAAATCTGTCTTTTTGGCAAACTGAAGATATTTGACCTTGACACATATAGTGAGTAGAGTTGGGCACTATAGTTCTTTTAAGTGATCGCTCTTTTTAGTTCAGTTCAATTGAGTGAACTAGTTCGTTTATTTAGTTCAACAGCTCACTTTAGCACACCAGCTCTTTAGCTCACCAGCAGATTTTACTTAAACAGTTCATTTCGTTCAGTAGATCACCAGTTCAAATCAGCCGCTATTAAAGGAATCTGATTGGAATATGAATAGAATGAGTTGATAAAACTTTTGCAAAGGCGTTTGTATAGGTAGAATCATACATTCATGATGACACAAAAATGGAAAAAACCCATGACAGCTGAGAAGAGAGAACGAAATAAGAAGAGAGAAAGAAATGATATGGTTGAAGAAAAAAAAACATAGTGAACTACTGAGCTGAAATGAACGAGTTGTGTGAACTAGTTCGTTCAGTTCAGTATAGTGACCCGTTCAATTGAACTAGTTCGTTCACGAACTACACAACTCTAATAGCGAGCTGGCGAACACTGAAAAATGAAATAGCAAACAAAATAACCCGTTAGAAGTTTGCCGGATTTATCAATCATCATGAGCTGCTCCTTTAGTTGATAAATGCCTAAAATTTGTGTGGGATATAAATCCCAAAGCGGAACATTTTCGGAAATCCGCTTTAGGGCATTTTAAATCATTTGAGCAATGTCCGTCTGTCTGGCTGGTGCACACAAACAACTCTCAAAAGAAGTAAGGTATTGATTTTTCGGCGATAACGAGATAGAGGAAAATTGACGAAGTGGTCTTGGCCCTTTTGGTACCTCTATTTTGTACAAACAGCAGCTTAAAACATTAATACCAGTGCATATAAATACTTTGAATTGTGTGCAGTGTATTGCTTTCAAATAACTTACAGTCTGTTGAAAAATGAGCGTTATTGTACGATCCTTTCGGTGCCTTCCACATAAAATGACCAAATCATACCAATATTGAATCAAAACTTATTGCAGCGCAATGCCGTATTCGTCAAACCCCTCCTGGTATCGCCCACACAAATTGACAATGCAGTACCATCTTCCATTTATAGTTCTTGCCAAAGGTACCCTTCATCTATGTTCACTTATTTTATGACTCTCCGACACTGTGCCGTGTTGCATTGTTCTTTAGTTTATAAAGTTTTGTCCACTTCAATATCAAGCACTTCCCCAAATCCTTGGGGTGGTAACCCTCGAAATGACATAAACATCAACAACATTGTTCCCTTTCTCCTCCCGGGTCATAACAATGAAAACCATTAGAAACATACAACAGTGTGCAATTAAATGTTCGGCATTATTTCCTGTAAGAAGTGCTTTGGAAAGTCTTAACAGAAACGAAAACTAAGAGATTGGCAAGAGCTTTTTTTGTTGAAAAAAAAGAAAATGCTTTTCAAACGGATTTTGAAGAAAGTTAAGCTGTAAGTTCGTAATCCTGCAAATAAGCAAACTGATTTTCTTAATAAGTACACATTTGTTGGCTCTTGATAAAACTACGAGTTTAAACTAAACTAGGGAGACATGGAGAATAGTTGGATAGTTTTAAAGTAATACTATTTCTGTAACGACCCTATTCATATGAAATTAAAAATTTCTTAAACTCGTTTAGTTCTAGGCAGAAATGGTTAACATGGATGTAATCCGACCATATATGTTTACCATCACTTTGTGAGAAATCTGATATGGAAATTGGTAGTTTCTGTGGGAGATGGCAGAACAGTGGAAACTTGCTCATTCTTTGTCAGAGTATTGGAATATTTCGAATTTCGTAGAGTATATTAATTGAGGAAATATTGTACTGGATTCTAAGTTTTTGACTTTTAAATTTTGAAAGAGGTATCAAAGACAATTCATAAGATTTTTTAAAGTTTACTAAAAGTAAAGCTAAAGTTTATGGAATTTTATTTTTATATTTTAGGCCAAATTGTGCTTTAAAATATGCATTTTTTGGAGATCGTGCATGCGCGAAACAGTTGGAAATTTTTAAGATTTGCTTCCTTTTGGTACAGAACTGTTCATATCGTGATACATTGAACATCAGACTGGCCCATTGAACATGTTAGATAACACCTTTTATAAAGATTTAATTATATCTCGAGAGAGACAAAAAAGGCTATCTTGGAGCTAGACGACAATTTGGCTTAAAACTAAAAAAATTACAGGTGAAAGCGACGTTAATTTCGGCTTTGGCGAATCTTTTATACTCTATTTTTATATCAGTCGCCGCCAGTTGTAGCGAACGGACGTGTTATTGCAGAGCGGATAGTTTTTCAACCTATTACGCAGTACCTATTCACCCACCAACTACGCAACCACAAGGTGTGTTGTTTTTGAAGTGGGGGTTGAATTTGTTGTATCGGTCTCAGGACAGACATTTTGGAAGTTGTCTGGAAGGCCAACATCGACGTACTTATTACGGGCAAATACTGGCTATGGGGGCTCTCCCAAAGATTTATGATTAACCCTGATGAAGTAATTGCTATTACGGTGCAGGGAACAATAAACCCAGTACCGGCGGAAAGCGTTGATTTACTCGCGAGTCACGTGTCGTCGTTATCAAACAATCGTGAGCAAGTAACTTCTACGGGGTTGGGTGCCTCGGATCCCTTAGTCGAAATAGATACAAGAGCACATCTAGCCTGTGGCAAAAGAAACGATGAGGAAGATAAAGAAACCACAAGGGGGGGTTCTAAGCAACCCCATTTTTAAAAGCTAGTGGGAACTCAGACTCTGAGTCATCAAGTGATAACAATATTACTATTGCTGAAAATCGGAAAAGACTGTCAGGGGCACAAAGAAGGAAACTGAATAAGATGAACCGGCAGAAGATATTACAGGATGAATCTGACTCTTCTACATCTACTAAAAGAGTCAGATCTCCCGAAGAGCATAGCGATGCGAAATCAACTAAGAAGAAAAAAAGCTCACCGACACCCAGCACTTCGGAGAAACCCATTCAATCTACCAAAAAAGGAGTTTCTAGTCAGAATCCGTTAATGGTGGGAAGTGAAGTTGATCCTGTTGTGAGCAAGTCCACCAAACCATCCATAAAGTAGGGTGCCTGAATCGAAGCGGGTTTGTCCGCATAAACTTTAGACTTTACATATCCCCACATTATCCCCATATTATCTGCTCACGGAAGTGATCGCTCAATAAATCCATTGATTGATGCGATGTGTGGGAAGTGGCACCGTCTTGTTGAAACCAAATGTCGCCGAGATCACGAGCTTCAATTTCAGGCATCAAATAGTCGGTTATCATGGCACGATAACGGTCGCCATTGACGGTAACGTTCTCACCGGCATCATTTTTTCAAATATGGACCGGAGATTCCGCTGGCCCACAAACCACAACAAACCGTTGTTTTTTCTCTTCAGGTTACTCTTCGTCACAAATGCGGCAATTTTGCATGTTTACATACCCAATGAGCCAGAAATGGGCCTCATCGCTGAACAAAATTTGGCTCGAAAACGTCGGATCTTCTTGGAACTTTTCAAGAGCCCATAGAGCGAAGCGATGTCACTTGGGAAGGTCGGGCGGCTTCAGTTCTTGCACAAGCTGTATTTTGTATGCTTTCAATTTAAGATCTCGACGTAAAATACGCCAAGTCTTTCCATACGTCAGTCTGAGTTGCTGCAAACGGCGCCGAATCGACTCTCCACGGTCTTCGTGTACACTCTCAGCTACGGCCGCTACATTTTCTTCACTGCGTGCTGGACGTGGTCTATTCGGTCGAATATTATCCAATAATGACTGCTGGGTCTCAAGATGGGTGATGGTGTTGCAAATAGTACGCTAAGTAGGCCGATTATGTTGACCATAAGTTGAACGAAGTGCACGAAACACATTCCTCACAGAACGTGAATTTTCTTAATAAAGTTGAACGATTTGTAAACGTTGTTCAGGCGTAAGTCTTTCCATGATGAAATGCCAAACAATACTTAACAAAAATAACATGACAGCATGACACGACTCATACGTGATCTGTCAATAAAAGGCTATTGAACAAAGTATCTCTACTTGGATCACCCGTTACTATGTGTGGAATCTCAGAAAATTCGAATAAGGGTCATTAACAATAAATGAATAAATAAACTAGGTTTAAGAGTTAACTACCGGTTATAGCTGTCAAATTCCATACAATTTAACTTTCGTCAGCTCTAACGTTCGGTTATTTTGTTTTGTGTTAATGGGGGTAAGTAGTATAGAAATTATTAATGAATCGATATTTCACTAAATTTTTACCCTTTGTGGGGGAGGTTCTAGAATAGTGGACCAATATAGCCCATTTTCGATGGGTTTGCAACTACATTTTTTTAAAAAAAAATTTCAAAACTTACAAAGTATATAAAATCGGAGAGTACAAACAGTTTAAAAAATGAACTTTAAGATTGAAACAAAAAAAAAAGTTAATCTATTTTTATACCCTCCACCATAGAATGGGGGTATACTAACATTGTCATAATACTGTTTGCAACACCTTTTTATTGATCTGCGACCCAATAAAGTATATATATTCTTGATCGCAGTGAAATTCTAAGACGATGTAGTCACATCCGTCTGTCTGTCTGTCCGTCGGACTGTCTGCTGTAAACGCGCTACAGTCCGTATTAATAGAGCTAGATTAGTCAAATTTGGTAGAAATACTTCTTATAGTTGCAGGTCGTTTGGGATTGAATTGGAAATGGGCCATATCGGTCTATGCTTTGATATAGCTCCCCTATAGAGGTTGCTTCAAAAAATTTGAGCCATAGATATCACATTTAAAAACCAAAAACTATGACCAAAAACCTGATACAAAGAGTGATATCTTCTGAGCGAGTTATCAGAAAAATCACAAACAATTTCTTGAAGCATTTCTTCACATACAGGGTGGCTGATATGTATTGCAACCAACTTCAGATTGCTATCATTTCTAAACCGCTAGTCTGATAGCTGACAGATTTATTTCAGTGACAGTTCATTTTATTGTTTACAAGCTTACAAAAGCATTTTGATCTTCAGATTCAGAAAAAAAGTTATTCGTGATGGAATTCAAGCGTGATAGTGTGATTGCTTTATATTTGGGTGGAAAAACACAAGTGGCTATCGTTAGAGCCCTCCAGCATTTAAATGTGAATAAATCTTTTGTGTCTCGTATCATTGCTCGTTACCGTGATACTGGCAGTGTTGCATCGCGTACCCCATAAAAAGTGGACGAAAAAAAAAGGTAACAACACCAGAAATTATCCGAAAAGTGATCGAAATCCACGCCGCAGTGGTAGAAAAAATTGCTCGTGAGCTGAACATATCGCGAGCACGGATACAACACATATTAAAAAATGAGCTTGGACTAAAGCCATTGAAGTTGCAAAAAGTGCAAGAGCTCACGAATGCACATAAAAAAGTTAGACTGGAAAGAGCCAAGGAGTTGCTTCGCTTGCACGAAAGTGGCCAGTTACCGAATTTGGTTTTCTCCGATGAGAAGCCATTCCAAATTGAGCAGTTTGTGAACAAACAAAATGATCGGGTTTACTTGCCAAAGAGGTTAGCTGAAAATGTACACCTTCGATTGGCCACCAGAACTCAAGCGCCGCCGATGGTAATAGTGTGGGCCGCCGTAACGGGACCAACGGCCGCGGGGAGCGGCCGATGGTCGCTCCCCGCTCGTATTCATCTATCATGGGGTCAAAATAAATGCCGAATATTATCGGGAAAATGTCCTAAAGACAGTATTGAAGCCCTGGGCGGACAAACATTTCGGCCGCAGACCATGGACATTCCAACAGGTCTCAGCACCATCGCACTCGGCACGCGTCAACCAAGAATGGCTTAAAAAGGAGGTTCCTCGCTTCATTTCTACCGCACAATGGCCACCAAGATCTCCGGATCTCAATCCGTTGGACTTTTGCGCCTGGGGCATTTTAGAGAGTAACGTTCGCACTAAAAAATACCAAAGTATCGATCATCTCAAGACGGCGCTTCGACGGGAATGGGCCAAAATACCGCAGAGCCACTTTCGTGCAGCGTGTGATGGCTTTGTCGGCCGTTTGAAGGCCATAATTCTTGCCAAAGGTGGCCAATTCGAACAAATCTAAACTGTTTCTAAAAGTTTATGTTATTTCCGACATTTTATGCTTTTGAACAATAAAATTTAAAATAAAAAAATATAGCGCTTTACTTTGTTGCACTACATATCAGCCACCCTGTACACTAAAAATATGAAAAAAAAATGGAAAAAATCAAAACGGAAATTTTTTCTGAACTGTCCGAAATATGGTGGTATACCCCATATATCTGTGGTTTTATGGAATAACAGCATATGTCGGGGTTTTAGCATACATTTATTCAGGTAATCGTCATCTATCGATCGATATATGACAGTCCCATGAAGTCCGTATTTTGAAGACTTTTTCCAAAACTCGACTATGCACAAGTATTTTGGCTCTCCTGACAATTTTGATTTTGTGAGATGTGCTGTATTGTTTGAAAATAAGTGAATTGGTATACTAAAGATGTTTTATTTAGAGCTAGATAAAAATATTCATAAAGATTTTTAGATTCGTAATTTAAAACACTTAGTTTCCTTATATACGAGTATATTGTTGTGAACATTTAGATATCATACAAAGTTGCATTTGCCTCCCTAAATGCATTGAATAAAGGGGCCCCCTTTAACCAACTACTCCAAATTCTCTCCTCACTGCACCATATGCAACAAAATTCTCGTTGAGTTCTTAATCAAATAACCAGAAAACAAGAGAATAATTAAAGCATCCCTACGGCACAAGTATGCTTGTGCGTTGTTGTTGTGTCACAGAGATTGAAAGGGCACTCATTTGCTGAAAATTCGAAATAAAACTTAATTATCATTTATCAGAGAAATATTGTTTCAGAATGTTGTGACATTCATCTATCTCTATCTATCCATTCTCCCAACCATCCATCCATTGATTCACATTTCGATTCGTCTTTGTTGGGAGCAATAAAACACAAAAAGGACACTTTGTTAATATCACTCATACGTCACGTATTTCCGTTTGTGTTTCTTTTTTTGTTTGGTGTGAAATGTTTGTTCATTATGTGCGTTTGTCGTCTCTTTACTTCCGTTTCGATTTGTTTTGTTGATTCTCGTGTTTGACAGTTTTTTTGCACGTCACATCGTGTCGTTGTTCCATTGGTATCGATCCACTCCCACACCCCATAATCAATTTTTAATTAAATTTCGCTTTTGATTATTTAGTGTTCTCGTTGTTGCTGTTGTTGCTGATGCTGTTTAATAATTGTGTTGGAAAATGTCACGTACCGGATGTGCTATAAAATGCGTGTGAACAACGAAAATAAAGTAAATAAAAATTAATTATTCCTATACATAAAAATGAATAGTAAACATGAACAAAAAAATCGGAAACAAAATTGTCTCGCTTTTTAGAAACATTTTAATTTGATATTATGACAAGCCGAACAATTGCATATTAAATATGCTTTACGAAAATAAATTAAATATAAATAAAATGCTAGGGCATTTTACACTGAACAACAATGCTGTACTGTGTCATAGAGGCAAAGATGGTCTAGAGCCAGGAGAATATCCTATTGAGAAATCAATAACGACTTAAAGACCGAAATAAAAACAAATGAAAATGCAACAAATAAGAAAGTTCAGTCGGGTAAACCGACATATGAAACCTCTCACCTTGAGTCCCAAAAAAATATTCGTAAATATTTTTTTTGATTTAATAAAATTATTATCAATTTCAATTGCATGTAATAACTTCAAATTAGTATTAAAGTTAAAAGTATTAAATTGGTATTAAAGATAAAAGCTGTTTACATTTGGTATAAAATGGTCCATTTGTGTGGGAGGTACCAAAAGCGGCGTTCCAATAACGGTCACTTCTCTCTGGACTCTAGATACTAATAAAGCATTACACCGTACAACATTTCAAGCATTTATATTCATTGGTGTTAAAGTTAAATCTGTTAATTTTGGTACGAAAAGGTCCATTTGTGTGGGAGGTATCAAAAGCGGCGTGCCAATAACGCACACATTTCTCTGGACTCTAGGTAGTATAAAAACATTACGCTGTATATAATTTCAAGTATTTGTATGAACTGATATTAAAGCCATAAGCAGTTAACTTTTGGTGCAAAATGGTACATTTTTGTGGGAGGTACCAAAAAAGGGGTGGCCACTTCGTCCAAGATAGCGACTAACAAACCAATACTATGTGTGAAATATCAGAAGATTCGAGTAGGTAGTATAGAAGGTATTTAAGAATCAATATTTCACTAAAAGTTAACCCTTTGTGGGTTAGGTACAAGAAGGAGTGGACCAATATGGCCCATCTTCGAACGTAGCCGGAGGTAGAGACAAATATTACCGCATACCAAATTTGAAGTCAATCGGTTACCCCTTTCGAGAGTTATCGTGCGCACCAGCCAGCAGACAGACGGACGGACATTGCTCAAATGACTTAAAATTGCCCAAAACCGATTTCCGCCGAACATACATAGGGTCTTAGGTCACTCCATCGATGCGTTACATATTTGGCTCGTAGCAAATGATATAAACCCTCCTCTCTAAGGCTAGGGAAATATATAATATTTAAAAAATAGTGTTCCAAATATATTTTCGATCTTAGGTCACTCCTTCGATGTGTTACACTTTTGGTTCTTAGCAAATGATATTAACCTCCTCCTTGTAAGGTGGAGGGATAAAAAAGTCAAATTGTGTGTGATTTTTGTTCGGGGGTTGAAATATGGACCGAAAAATTAAATAAAAATATTTTTTGGGGACTAATTTCATATGTTTAATGCTTTTTGGGGTTCATTTCCATCTAGGATTTCATTTTTAACTGGAGCAACTACGCGTAAAAGCCCTACTTCGCGTAGCCAACTTTGGATCCCGTCCATAGGAGAAAGTCTTAAACATTCGGACGAAGTTCCACCACGCAGTAAGAGAGCTTTTTTTAGAAAAAGTAGTTCGCAGTCGCACATTATCATTTTATTAAGATAACATGTATTTCAGATTGGGGCTTAATTTCTTAACAAAATTTTTGTAACGAAAATAGGCCCCAATTTTGGGGTACATTTGGGTGCATTTTCCTGTTGCCTAAATTCCGGGCGCCGCGACCCATATTGAATAAGCTCCGGAAGTTGAGACAATGCTGCGTAATTCAATAGTTGTGTATACTATTTTTTATGTATTTTGGGGTTCTTAATTTAAACACTAATATTTTTTTAAGTGTTGTTCAATAAATAAAGTTTTATTTCCGATGGAAATAATTTATTAATTTATTATTGTATAGTATATAAATGGAACTTTGGCCCATGTGCCAGTGGGAACCAGCTGCTACACGGATGGGTCCAAGCGAGGAGGAAGAACGGGTCTGGGACTTTTTATTGATGAACCAGACGTCGAACTTCACTTCCGCCTCCCTGACCATAACACGGTATTTCAAGCAGAAGTTCGAGCAATCACGGAGTGTGTGAACTGGCTCAGAAACACGACAAAGCCTAAATATGCCAACATCTTCACAGATAGCCAAACGGCGATTTAAGCAATAACATCGGAAAGGTTCTAATCCAGAACTATGTTAGACTGTAAAAGAACGATAAATGATTACTCTGTCCATGGTCAATTGCGTATTCGCTGGGTACCAGGATACAACGGAGTGATTGGAAATGAACGGGCAAACAGCTTGGCTTCAAAGGGCAGAGAACTTTGAGTAATAAACATGGAAAATTGGAAACGTTTCGAAGCCACGTAGAATGAGTTGAAGCACTGGGCAGTGATGGCTCACAAAACTATGTGGAATAGCGCAACAGCAGGAGATACTGTGGGGAAGTAAGATGATGAGTGTTCTAACGGGACACTCAAGCTTACAATTTTCTGTAACTCGTGAGGTATGAAAAGATCATAAATAAGGAGCGCACAACAGGCCGAACCACTGGCTTAAGTGTATGTCCATGGACATGAGACGCTTAAACGTCTCCTCTCTTCAGACGTTTAAGCGTCTGACCTAACCTAACTCATTCCGAATGGACAACCTATAGCGCTGTCGCTGCTAAAATTGGAATGAATTTTTTTCCAAAGAAAATGCGTGGATAGTGTAATGACGAACATACAATTCTATTTAAAGTGTTTAATTTTAAATTGCAAAATGTTCTAAATGGATCAAC
Source organism: Eudasyphora cyanicolor (assembly GCA_963930755.1). NCBI lineage: Eukaryota > Metazoa > Arthropoda > Insecta > Diptera > Muscidae > Eudasyphora > Eudasyphora cyanicolor. Next base: position 260,910,552 of record OZ005737.1, on the reverse strand, counting down.
CTATATAATAAAATGTTAGGAATGTTTTAAAATTCTGGATATAAAACCACCATAATTTTCGTAACCCCCAAATCAATGAAGATGATCGGATTTAGTGCAGTAAATTGTTGCTTATTTTCAAAATATTAATAATTTAACTTTGAAAATAAAAGCAAAACTTGTTAGTCAACCCAAAGTTTTCGAAATCTTACTCTTGTCCATATACATACGAGTATAATTAGAATATAACATTGTTTTTGTTCTTCATTCCTAGATAAGGGTTAAACTATTTATTATTTTATTATTTTGTCTTTGTGACTTTGTTTCTCTTTGAGTCCTTGGCAGGATTAAGTTCTTATCAACAAAAGCATATTGCACGTTTTGATAATCTTTTAAGTTACTTTAAAAAGACTTTACCTCTAGGGTTACTTTACTTTATTCTTTCGTTTCTTAGAACGAAATAAGCAACACTGTTTAAAATTGTCATGGTACTTTAAGATAAGGTATGAGGGTGGAAAAGTGGAAAGAGGGAGTAGTCTAAGACTACAGTCGAGTTTAATTGATGAGGTAAAAGAGGTACTATGTACGGCGGTGAAGGGCGTGATGAGAGTAATTTTTAAAAATAAGCGTTTGCCACTTTTATACAAACTCCATTCATTTACAATATTTAACTAGTACAAGTGTTAAGTTCGGCCATGCCGAATCTTACATACCCTCCACAATGGATAGCATGTGAATGGTTTAGGGCACAAATAAAGTAAAATAACAAAATGTCAGCCCTATTCGTTGAAATTTGTGTTTTTCTTGCGTTAAGATGTAAAATCTAGGGGACCTTTGTATGGGGCTATATAAACATAAACCTATGGCTACCGTTATTCGTGTGAAGGTTTCCAGGTATAAATAAACCCAATTTTTTTTACCAATTTTCAGCCCGATCAGGTGACATTTGTGGTTCTGCGTTAAGAAGTCAGATCGGACAGATGCTATGTATATTTTAAATTATTTTATGTATATTTACATATTTTAAAGTTATTAAATGCAATTTAAATTGATACTAATGTAATTTAAACAAACAAAAAATATTTGAAGAAAAGAAATTGAAGAAAATCGGTTAAGATTTAGCTATAGCTCCCATATATATGTTTCGTCCGATTTTGCTCTTTAGTCATGTAGAAGCTGTATTTTACATCCAATCGTTTTGAAATTTAGAATGGTAGAGTTTCTTGATTCATGAACCAACATTGCCGAATTTGAAGAAAATCGGTTAAGATTTAGCTATAGCTCCCATATATATGTTTCGTCCGATTTTGCTCTTTAGTCATGTAGAAGCTGTATTTTACATCCAATCATTTTGAAATTTAGAATGGTAGAGTTTCTTGATCCATGAACCAACATTGCCGAATTTGAAGAAAATCGTTTAAGATTTAGCTATAGCTCCCATATATATGTTTCGGCCGATTTTGCTCCTTAGTCCTGTAAAAGCTGTATTTTACATCCAATCATTTTGAAATTTAGAATGGTAGAGTTTCTTGATCCATGAACCAACACTACCGAATTTGAACCTCCAGGGGGTTCCAGGGGGTGTGACACTGGCATGGGTTGGTCGGGCCTCCAAAGTTAGTTGGGGTCGGTCATACATTTGGACTCGATTGGAGCACTCTAAATGGGTCAAAGTGGGATTTTTTCCGGGACATCAGAATTCGTTTTAGAGGTATGGTTCCTTCAGCAAAGTTTCTTATTTTGATCCCTAGAATACGATTTTCACTGAGCAATGGGAGATTTTTAAATCGACCCGCCCTAATATACATACTTGTATATCGATACCTTCATTCTAAACTATGCTATGTGCAAAAGGTATTTTGTCAGCAGAGGCGATCAAAGTTTGCATTTTTATAATTAGTGTGGAATTCCTTTGTGATATGGGAAAAAACCGGTTATTATAAAAAAAAAACTGTTCTCGGTTTCTTCAAAAATTAGTTTTTTTTGAATTCGGATTTCGGTTTAACCGAATATAAAAAACCGATTAAGCGGTTGTTTTCGGTTTCCTTTAATTTTCCAAGAAAAATGTATAAATAACACAAATTTCTGGCTCAAAATGTTGTCCCATGACATAAAATAAGCTACGCATAATTTTCATGCGCAGGCGTGATTCACATTTTTACGAATAATAGTTAGTAGTTACGAGTTCACTTTAGCAAAATATTTTTAAAATGTGTAATTTTTTACTGATTTGTTTAAAAAAAATTATTATGATTTTTATATACGAGTATCTTGACTTAATAGTGAAGATCGGCCAAATCCTTGCTTTTAGCTCCACTAATGTATCACACACTTCAATATATATTTTTATCAGTATAGCTGATTCTGATTTGCGCATGCGGAGAGACTAACACTATTCGAAATGTTTGAACTGGACCTACAGTTGCGCTCAAAATAATAGTAGTGATGGTGTTAAGTTGGCGCTAGATGTAGTATTTGTTTTATACGTTATATTTTTTGTACTTTCCTTGTACCAAGTCGTTACATAGATTACGCATAACATAAATTATGCCATTGTAATTGATGAGTTTTATTTTTGCTGTAATAGCTTTACCTATTGTCAAAATAAGTGGGTTTTGCATCACTCAAAAAAAAAAACATAAAAAAGTATCCCCGCCCATCCCATTTTAAGGGGTGTTGTTTACAATTTGTTAAAATAGGGCCAAAAATTACGGTTATGTGGGGGAGCTACAGGGATAATATGTTCCACAAAAATATTGGCTTTAACAATTTCTATAAAGTTGCTGAACATACCCTATACCAAAAAAATATATTTTTGTTACATAATAGTCAAATACTAACATTTTTGGTGTACAATGTGTTTTTTTGAGCTATTTAGGGTGCCTAGACACATTTAGATTGTTCAGATTTACGTTGCCTACAATTTTGCCAAGCATTGTTAGTAACAACTTACGAGTCCCTGGAAGTTATGCTGAAAAAAGTGAAAAAAAATATTTTTTTCCTTCATTTTTGAAAAAAAAATATTTTTGCAAACAATTTTAAGATACTTTGTTCAGCATATTCTTAGCTACATTACTGCCAAATATGCTTAAGCGGTATCACCAAGTCTGAATTAGTTGTTGAACAAAAGGTGATTACACCTTTTTCGAGGGGCCCACTGACGTTCAGAAACTTTGGAAGCCCATAAAAAAAAATTGGTCACCAATTTCGCCAAACCGAGTATAGGGTTATACTACCTTTTGATAGTAGAATCGATCCTATGCTGTCAAGTCCGTATATTTTTGTTCACTGTTGCACAGTGTAACAGGTTAGTTGCTCGAAGTTCTCGAAAAGTGCCTTTACTTAAGGAACGATTACTGATTACGCTGGAGATTTTTTTTAAATTTACTAATATTATTTATTTTACAATAACAAATTATCCGATCTTTTTTTTTGCAAAAAACGCGTTTTTCATTTCAAAGTGTTCCCAAAAGTTGAAAAATAGAAATTTCGAAAAACCATCCCAGTGTTACCTGGGGAAAACGATTATTTAAAGAAATAAATGGTTATAAAACAAAAAAGAAAGTTTAGTCGGGTAAACCGACTTATGAATCCCCTCACCTTGAGTCCCAAAAATATTCGTACATTTATTTTTTGTTTTTTTTTGTTTTAATTATATAATTATCAATTTAAATTGCATTTAATAACTTTAGGGCCTGTTTCTGTAACTTATTTTCGTTCGTCTACGGCGAACGATCAAAAATCACTCTATTATTACTTGAATTCAATAAAGCGCAGGTTAGAAATATTTTAGGTACGAGCTTTTTACGTGATTTCCTATAGACACAACGAATTATAAACTGCTGTGACTTATAGATTTCTCGGAATAATTGAGTGATTTTTGACCGTTTGCCGTAGACGAACGAAAATAAGTTACAGAAACAGGCCCTTAGTGTACGGGTATTAAAGTTATAAGCTGTTAACTCTTGGTGCTAAATGGTCCATTTGTGTGTGAGGTACCAAAAAGGGCGTGTCAATAACGCACACTTTTCTCTGGACTATAAGTACTATAATAGCACTACACTGAACAAAATTGCAAGTATTTGTATGCACTGGTATTAAAGATATAAACTGTTCATTTTTGGTGCAAAATAGCCCATTTGTATTGGAGTTACCAAAAAGAGCGTGTCAATGACGCCCATTTTTCACTGGAATATAGGCAATATAAAAAAATTACACTGAACAACATTTCAAGTTTTTGTATGCACTGGTATTAAAGTTATAAGCTGGCGGCACAACTCCATGTAATGGTCCAAATTTTCGATGACTCTGAGGCATAATTGAGGTTCTATACCGTTAATGTGCCGAATTATCTCATCCTTTAGCTCTTGAATTGTTGCTGGCTTATCGACGTACACCTTTTCTTTCAAAAAACCCCAAAGAAAGAAGTCCAACGGTGTCAAATCACATGATCTTGGCGGCCAATTGACATCGCCACGACGTGAGATAACACGGCCATTGAATTTGTTGCGCAAAAGAGCCATTGTTTCGTTAGCTGTGTGGCAAGTGGCACCGTCCTGTTGAATCCAAATATTGTCCACATCCATATCTTGCAATTCGGGCCATAAAAAGTTCGTTATCATCTCACGATAGCGAACACCATTCACAGTAACTGCCTGACCGGCCTCATTTCGAAGAAGTATCGGGCCATACGCCGCACCAAACGAACTGGGCGAGCATGCACAGGTGTTTTCAAATCTCCTACAGACCCGGTTTGCTGAAATTTGCGCACAATTCTCACATTTGGTCGATTATGCTGATAAAAAAAACATCACGAAGTTCACGAAAAAACTTTAACGCGTTGCTCGATTGTGTATCTTTTCATGGTTCAAATTGAGTTAGTCTGAAATTGAGAAATGTCAAATGAAATGCAGAAAAAAAACTTGACGTTTAGGTGTGGGTCACATTCAATATCGGCCCTTACAATTTAACCACCCTTTAGTATAGATGTTATTAAATAATCAATATTTCACTAAATGTTAACCCTTTGTGGGGGAGGTACTAAAAGAAGTGGCCCAATATGACCCATCGTCGAACTTAGCCGGAGATAGAGAACAATATTACCGCATTCCAAATTTGAAGTCAATCGGTTACTCCTTTCGAGAGTTATCGTGCGCACCAGCCAGCAGACAGACAGACGGACGGACATTGCTGAAATGACTCAAAATGTCCTAAAACGGATTTTCGGATTTCCGAACATACTTGGGACCTTAGGTCACTCCTTCGATGTGTTACACTTTTGGCTCGTAGCAAATGATACATACCCTCCTCTCTAAGGTGAGGGGATAAAAACGAACTAATCAACGTGGAATACTAAAATTTGGATATGAATAGCAGAACAATAAGATCCGCAAAATATATATTTTTTAAATTTTTCTACCGTGGGTCTTAAAGGAAAGTGGAGGACTAAAATTTGCAAGGCCATTTCTGCAACCTTTTTGTTTCAGTTTCAAGGCTTGGCTTCGAAGTAAATAACTCTTATGTCAATCGAGCCGGTAAACATGTTGTTCCCATCTTTACATACATATGTGCGTATCAACATTTTTGTGATATATGCAAAGTAGGTGAATGAGACAAAAACAACTGGATCGACTTATTTATATCCCCTCACCTTAGAGAGGAGGGTATATATCATTTGCAACAAGCCAAAAGTGTAACACATTGAAGGAGTGACCTAAGACCCCAAGTATGTTCGACGGAAATCCGTTTTAGGACATTTTAAGTCATTACCTTCGACACAAATGGACAATTTTGTACCAAAAGTTAACAGCTTTTACTTTAATACCAGTCAATACAAAGACTTGAAATGTCGTACAGTGCAATGCTTTTATATAGGGTGATCCAAGTAGATATACATTTTTCAATAGCCTTTTTTGACAGATCGCGTGTGAGTCGTGTTATGCTGTCATGTTATTTTTGTTAAGTATTGTTTGACATTTCATCATGGAAAGACTTACGCCTGAACAACGTTTACAAATTATTCAGTTTTATTATCAAAATAATCGTTCGCCAATTGCGCTAAGTCCATTTTTTTTTAAAACCAAAAAAATGCACTTTCCAGTCGACTCACGACTTAACACCCATGAGCAATATTTTAGCTCTCGTTAAGAGCTATATTTTTGCCATTGACCGATTCCCGATCCGAAGTACCGGAATCATCGGTCCATATTTCTTCAAAAATGATGCCGGTGAGAACGTAACCGTCAATGGCGGCCATGATAACCGACTATTTGATGCCTGAAATTGAAGCTCGTGATCGCGGCGACATTTGGTTTCAACAAGACGGCGCCACTTCCCTCACATCGCATCAATCAATGGATTTATTGAGAGAACACTTCGGTGAGCAGATAATTTCACGTTTTGGGCCCGTCGATTGGACACCAAGATCGTGTGATATCACACCGTTAGACTTTTTCCTGTGGGGATATGTAAAGTCTAAAGTTTATGCGCTTCGATGCAGGCGTGATGATCGCATGCCTAGCAGCGGGTATTTTTATACCCTCACTTTACTGTGACGAGGGTATATATCATTTGCTACGAAAAAAGTGTAACACATCGAAGGAGTGATCTAAGACCCTAAGTATGTTCGGCGGATATTCGTTTTGGGTCATTTTAAGACGAATGAGCAATGTCCGTCCGTCTGTCTGTCTGTCTGCCTGTCTGTGTGTCTGCTGGCTGGTGCGCACGATAACTCTCGAAAGGAGTAACCGATTGACTTCAAATTTGGTACGTGGTAATATTTTTTTCTATCTCCGGCTAAGTTCGAAGATGGGCCATATTGGTCCACTCCTTCTAGTACCTCCCCCACAAAGTGTTAAAATGTTGTGAAACATTGAATCTTTAATAACTGCTATACTACTTATTCGAATCTTCTGAAATTCCACACATAGCATTAGTTTATTAGTCGCTATCAACTCGAGAAAAATGGGCCATGTTGCTACGCCCCTTTTGGTACCTCCCACACAAATGCACCATTTTGCACCAAAAGTTAACAGCTTATAACATTAATACCAGTGCATAAAAATACTTGAAATTGTGTACAGTGTAATGCTTTCATAGTGCCTACAGTCCAGTGAAAAATGGGTGTCATATTCACGCCCCTTTTGATACCTCTTACACAAAGGTACCATTTTGCACCAAAAGATAACAGCTTATAATATTAATACCAGTGTATAAAAATACTTGAACATTTTTACAGTGTAATGCTTTTATAGTGTCTTTTGCACTGTGAAAAATGGACGCTATTTCCACGCCCCTTTTTGTATCTCCCACACAAAGGTACCATTTTGCACAAAAAGTTAAGAGCTCACAGCATGAGTACCAATGCACGAAAATGCAACAACATTTTGCACAGTGTAACGCTTTTGAAGTCCCTATAGCCCTGTAAAAAATGGCCGTTATCACCACGCCCCTTTTTGTACCTTCCACACAAAATGGCGAAATCATACCAAAATTTAATATCTAATAACGTTAATATACCAGTCCAAAAAATGTTTATAATTCGGCGCTGTGTAATGTATTTAAAGAATCTACTATTCAGCGAAAAATAGGTGTATTTGTTAAAAACATTGTGGGACCTCCCATACAAATTGACAGAATAATTCGTTTAATATTCCATATTACATTACTCACAAAGTGAGGGTATACCTTAGTCGGTTTACCCGACTGAAACTTTCCTACTTGTTGTTAGTTATATACTTATATAAAATAAAAATTGCATTAATCATTTTCTCTCGAGAAACCACCTGCTTCGACTTAGCATGTTTTGGAATGGGGCATTGATATGAGGAGCGTTTTAGATAGGACTTAAAATCTTTTTACATCAGAAACGCTGCAGAGGTTTTTAAGATACACTTTTAGAGTTGGCATTACCGTCAAATTATATCTAAAATCGCCTTTTAACTACGTACAGATCTCTAATTGTAAGAAAACGGGTAAGAAAATGTCGGACAATTATACCGACTAAATAATACCCGCACTTTAATTGTGTCTTTGGGAGATGGCATATCTGGAGAAATAATTTTCTAAATTGGGTAAATTATTTTCGCATGAATTGTATATTTCTGTGGCTTTTAAATGAGGGGCCTATAAAAGCAAAGCCCATTTGCGTTGGAGGTTGCAAAAGGGGCGTGGAAAATGGAGACACTGCTACTACGAGTATGCATTTAGTGACGGAACATTGGGTTTAGCAGTTCACCTGTCGTGTGGGAGGAGCCGGAGGGATCGGGAAAATGTCGGAAATAACATACAATTTTAGAAACAGTTTAGATTTGTTCGAATTGGCCACCTTTGGCACGAATTATGGCCTTCAAACGGCCGACAAAGCCATCACACGCTGCACGAAAGCGGCTCTGCGGTATTTTGGCCCATTTCCGGCGAAGCGCCGTCTTGAGATGATCGATACTTTGGTATTTTTTAATGCGAACCTTACTCTCTAAAATGCCCCAGGCGCAAAAGTCCAACGGATTGACATCCGGAGATCTTGGTGGCCATTGTGCGGTACAAATGAAGCGAGGAACCTCCTTTTTAAGCCATTCTTGGTTGACGCGTGCTGAGTGCGATGGTACTGAGTCCTGTTGGAATGTCCATGGTCTGCGGCCGAAATGTTTGTCTGCCCAGGGCTTCAATACTGTCAATCCATTCTTGGTTGACGCGTGCTGAGTGCGATGGTGCTGAGTCCTGTTGGAATGTCCATGGTCTGCGGCCGAAATGTTTGTCTGCCCAGGGCTTCAATAGGACATTTTCCCGATAATATTCGGCATTTATTTTGACCCCATGGTCGATGAATACGAGCGGGGAGCGACCATCGGCCGTTACGGCGGCCCACACCATTACCATCGGCGGCGCTTGAGTTCTGGTGGCCAATCGAAGGTGTAAATTTTCAGCTGACCTCTTTGGCAAGTAAACCCGATCATTTTGTTTGTTCAAAAACTGCTCAATTTGGAATGGCTTCTCATCGGAGAAAACCAAATTCGGTAACTGGCCACTTTCGTGCAAGCGAAGCAACTCCTTGGCTCTTTCCAGTCTAACTTTTTTTTGTGCATCGGTGAGCTCTTGCACTTTTTGGAACTTCAATGGCTTTAGTCCAAGGTCATTTTTGTAATGTGTGTTGTATCCGCTCTCGCGATATGTTCAGCTCACGAGCAATTTTTCTACCACTGCGGCGTGGATTTCTATCAAATCTGGCCTTTACTTTTCGGATCATTTCTGGTGTTGTTACCGTTTTTTTTCGTCCACTTTTTGGACGCGATGCAACACTGCCAGTATCACGGTAACGAGCAATGGTACGAGAAACAAAAGATTTATTTACATTTAAATGCTGGAGGGCTCTAACGATAGCCACTTGTGTTTTTCCACCCAAATATAAAGCAATCACACTATCACGCTTGAATTCCATCACGAATAACTTTTTTCTGAATGCAATAGATCAAAATGCTTTTGTAAGCTTGTAAACAATAAAATGAACTGTCACTGAAATAAATCTGTCAGCTATTAGACTAGAGGTTTAGAAATGATAGCAACCTGAAGTTGGTTGCAATACATATCAGCCACCCTGTATTACCGCATGCAACATTTTTAGCCAATCATGCATTCTTCGGTCTCCGGACATTCCTCCGAATTCAAGTAATGAGTGAGTGTCGGTGTAAAACTCTTTTAATGCTGCGTAGGTATCCTATAATATCCTTAAATTCCTGTAAAGCACATCAGTGATTGTATAATCAAATTTAAAAACGAATTTCGATAAAATTTAATACTGGGAACTTAAATTCCTACCTGCATAATTGGGATTTATTGTGTTCCACTTCATGTGTATTCTGAAAATGAATTGCAATTCTATATATTGCAAATAATCCTGATGGACAAATCTATTTCACTTAATTGGTTTCGTTTTTTCATTAATTTATATAAATAAACGATTTTTGGAAAAATGTTTTATATATTCGTATAGCTCTCGATTTCCTGGATTTTGCAGATGTAATCCATTCTTTCAGTATATTGTATTAAACATTTAATTCCAATGAAATTGGATTTACTCAAAATTGTATTAAATTTAAATCGTTGCCAAATATCCATATGTATGTGTGAGCGCAAATCGATTTAGTTGCAACTCTTTGAGCATTCATTTCATGTTTCTCCACATCTTAGAAATGAATAAAGCCTTTGGGGTTTCCCGAACAAAAAAACCAAAACCATCTGCTTCTATTTACAGACCTTCAACTCTCTTTCTTGCTCATACTCTGGGACGAACTGGAGAATCTATCCTTTCACTATTGCAAATATTCATCCAGGAAAAAAACTTGGAATAGTAAGGACATGTATACATACTGTGTACATCTATCTGTACTAACGCATATATGCACATCCTGGACCGGTTTATTTGTATATGCATGCAAGGATGTGAGTTTGTGAATAGAACAAATATTTGTCTTCAAGAGAATTTTTCTTTTTCATTCATTTGTTTATTTTTTCTATTTTTTCGTGTGTTTATATTTGTTTAAAGCATACTTTGAGGCGTGAGCAACAGTGAGTGTGTGTATGTGTATATGGACAGTTCTGTGGGCGAACGTGCGTGCGTACAGGTTCGTACCATAATATTGTATTTTTCCGATCATATAGGACCTGTCATTTCTAATTGTGAATTTATAACATTAGATTACGAATTGGTGCCTTTGAACCATTTTTTATAGCCTCACTTTAGTGATACGAGGGTATATATCATTTGCTATGAGCCAAAAGTGTAACACATCGAAGGAGTGATCAAAGACCCTAAGTATATTCGACAGATATTCGTTTTGTCTCATTTTAAGTCGAATGAGAAATGTCCGTCCATCTGTCTGTTTGTCTGCTGGCTGGTGCGCACATAACTCTCGAAAGGCGTAACCGATTGACCTCAAATTTGGTATACGGTAATATTTTTTTCACTCCTTCTGGTACCTCCCACACAAAGGGTTAACATTTAGTGAAATATTGATTCTTTCATAATTTCTAAACTACTTATTAGAATCCTCTGAAATTCCACACATTGTAATGCGTGATCCATTTCGAGGTTCCCTATTTTTTAAAGAAAAAAACACAGAAAATGCTAACTTAATGGGGAATGTTTATCATCATTTGAAAGAACATTCTTTGGTATTTATTTTTCGAAGATTATGTCTATCAATTGTTGGCCGCGGTTACGTCTCAGATGGTCCATCTGTTGAGTCCAATTTTCGATGACTCGTTCGAGCATTTCGACTGGTAACTGGCGATTGACACGCGTGATGTTTTGCTCCAAGGCCTGAATCGAAGCGGGGTTGTCCGCATAAACTTTAGGAAAAAGTCTAACGGTGTTATATCACACGATTCTCTCAATAAATCCATTGATTTGTACGATGTGTGGGAAGTGGCGCCGTCTTGTTGAAACCAAATGTCGCCGAGATCATGAGCTTCAATTTCAGGCATCAAATAGTCGATTATCATGGCACGATAACGATCGCTATTGACGGTTACGTTCTCACCGGCATCATTTTTGATGAAATAAAGGGGATTGGTCAATGACAAAAAAATAGCTCTTAACGAGATCTAAAATATTGCTCATGGGTGCAAGATCGTGGGTCGACTGGAAAGGTTTTTTTTGGATTTAAACAAAAAATGGACTTAGCGCAAACTATTATTTTGATAATAAAACTGAATTATTTGTAAACGTTGTTCAGGCGTAAGTCTTTCCATGATGAAATGCCAAACAATACTTAACAAAAATAACATGACAGCATAACACGACTCACACGTGATCTGACAAAAAAAGGCTATTGAAAAAAGTATCTCTACTTGGATCACCCTATATAAACACTAGTTTTGGCCATTCAACTCAATAAGGTCTGCTTGAGCGTTTCATACTTAACTCGTCATCATCGTCAAAACTGGTGTTTATATACACATTTAGTTTTAATGAAACTATAATAACACAGTGCGACAAAATAAACTCAAGTTGAGAAGCAAATGACGCGATACTATTTTTTCTGTAGGTCTTAGGTGTTCTTCCCAAAATAGAATACAAACTGCAAAGCTTCACTAATTTTCTTAGAAAATGTGGTGTTTATTGCATAAATAAGCCATTTTGGGAGCGACATCTATATGTGGACTATAACGAAATATGAACTGATTTAAAAATTTTTTATTGCGGTGAATTATTATCTTAGTTAAACACCAACTGCAAAGATTCAGTTAAAATGCTTAGAAAATACGTTATTTATGGCTTAAATACGTTTATTTTGAAGCGACCTCTATGGGGAGACTATAACAAAATATGATCCGATTATAAATTATTTGCTGTGTCGAATTCTTGTCAAAACAGAATACAAACTGCAACGATTCTGCTAAATTGCTTTAATCATGTATCTGTGGCTCAAAAATCGTATTTTGGAGCAACCTCCATAGGGGAGCTATATCAAAACATTGAGCGATATGGTCCATTTGCAATCCCAAACAATCTGCAACTATAACAAATATTTCTACCAAATTTGATCAACCTAGCTCTATTATTACGGACTGTAGTGTGATTACAATGGATGGACGGACAGACGGGCGTGGCTAAATCGACTTAGAATTTTACGACGTTTAATAATATATATACTTTAGGGGTCTCAGATGACAAAATGAATATACCCCCCATCCTATGGTGGCGCCATGAAACTTAAAACATATGTTTTTAGAAAGTTGAAATTTTTCAGGAAAGTAATTATTTTCCATCTACCACCGCCATCTATATGTCATGTCGGCTAATTTTGGGTCGCCCTCGTAAGTCGTGGATGCAAAAAGTCTTTTGCAGACCTCGGTTATTACAATGCACATAAAATACCAGTAAGGAAAGGCAGAAAGTCGGGCGGGGACGACATATAATACCCTACACCTCCCTAACAATGCGAAAAGGTTTATGACGATAATAATTTGAAATAATTTGTAAATGGGTAAGAACATATATCTAATTCTGAACCGATAATCGCTAAATTAAGCAATATTCGTTCCTAAATTGAGAAACATCTTTCTGGAGAATTTTGTAATGATCGGAAGTAAAGTACAACTTCTATAGCGCTTTGTAACCAAATCAGGAGGAACATATATATGGAACTTATATATAAATCTGAATCGATTTTCCCTGAATACTCATTCATGTAAAATAGAAACCTCTTTCTGTCGAATTTCGTACTGATCGGATATAAAATACAGTCTCTACAGCGCTTGAATGTCAAATCGGTGCTAACATATATATGGGGGCTATATCTAAATCTGAACCGATTTTCTCCAAATTTATCAGTATTCCTTCGTGTAATAAGAAACCTCTTTCTGCCGAATTTCGTACTGATCGGATATAAAATACAGTTTCTACAGCTATTGAATTTCAAATCGGGGGTAACATATATATGGGGGCTATATCTAAATCTGAACCGATTTTCTCCGAATTTGGCAGTATTCCTTCATGTAATAAGAAACCTCTTTCTGCCGAATTTCGTACTGATTGGATATAAAATACAGTTTCTACAGCGCTTACATGTCAAATCGGGTGCAACATATATATGGGGGCTATATATAAATCTGAACCGATTTCCCCCAAATTTTGTATTGTATCTAAGTGTATCACGAGACTACTCTCTGTCAATTTTTGTACAAATCGGTTACAAAATGTTGCTTATACAGTGCATATATGCCAAATCGGAGGTACATATATATGGGAGCTACATGTAAATCTGAACCGATTTCAAATTCAATAGGGATCGTCCTTGGGCCTAAAAAAAGATATGTGCAAAGTTTCGTTGAGATCGGACCATAATTGCGACCTGTACTTTGATTACAAGAATACGTCTACAGACAGACAGACGGACATAGCTAAATCGACTCAGAAAGTGATTACAAGTCGATCGGTATAATAAACAATGAGTCTATCTCTTCTCCTTTTGGGCGTTACAAACAAATGCACAAAGTCATAATACCCTGTACCACAGTGTGGTGTAGGGTATAAATATTTTATGAATCAGACGACAACGACAAAAGTTACACGCGCCAAATATTTTGTTCACCCGAGTTGATCATCTTTAAGGCCCTGTAGCTCCGCCCCTGTATACCGTAGTGGGTCCAAATTTAAAACATAATTTATTTACTTATCTACAAACACGCCAAGTTGTGTTGCAATCGGATGACAGCTTAAGGAACGGCCGAATAATTTCATATTGTTTAATTCCTCCCACTGTGCGTAGATCCATCTTAAGTTTCTCTCAAGGTAAAGGCCGCAGTTTCACTCCGATCTTATTGAAATTTGGCACTCTGACTCTTTCACATCAAGGACGGAGACTGTAGAAACTGTATAAACTCGGTAAAAATCGGTTTGTATATGACTGTAAGAGGGAGCTGTAGCCTTTCTGGCTCCTCCTCAAAGCACAATATTCAGTATTACATTAGTAACAAGTATATGCACCTTAACGGTTTACTCTGCCGGAAAAAAATCTTACATATTTTAAACTTATTTTCCTTTAAAAACAAATATATATTTTGATCACATTTTTTTTATACACATACCTTTTAAAAATACTGCTGGAAATTTTAGTGACTAGATACTGTACGAGTATAGGTCTTACAGGATGTACGGCTTGAGTGATGTATGAATGTTGCTGCTGCATGGCAAGAATCTTAAGGGATCATCACGACCATAGGAAAAGGAACAAAAACTAAGTAAAACTACTCGTATTACACACACGCATACAGGACTTAAGTAAATAAGGACATAATACCCAGACTCACACAACGCGCCAAAGAAAACTTTCCCCGGCTTTAAAATACACCACTGTGTATATGTGAGTGCGTGTGGATGTGAGTGTTAGTGACAGGCCGACAACTCTGCAAGTTGGAGGAGGAAAGTACGAAAAACTACGACTATACAAAGAGTCAGTCATGTAGTAAAGACCGATTTAGTGGGTTTTCCAACAAGAGGTGTTATTTTGAATCGCCCGGTATTTCGGTAGCTGTCACTTTTGAAGCTTTTATTCTTTGACATTTGACAAGTTGAAACTACGCCATTACAAACCTAAAGAAAATAAATAACCTAAATAAAAATATAGTAGATGAGAACAGTAGGAATCACAACAAGTTAGATGCTATATATGGGAGCATATCTAAATATGGACCGATATCGCCCGTTTTCAATCCCAAGTTACCAGCAGCCACCTAGCTCAAGTGTTATAGATTGTGGCGTGATTACAACAGACGGACGGACGGACGGGCAGCCGGACGGATGGACAGACGGACATGGCTAAATCGTCTTAGAATGTTAAGACGATTAAGAATATATATACTTTATGGGGTCTCAGATCAATATTTAGAGGTGTTACAAACGGAGTGACAAAATGAATATACCCCCATCCTATGGTGGAGGGTATAAAAATGGAACGATACACGATTCAACAACGCATTGAAATTATTAAAATTCGAAAAATCTAAAATCAACGAAAAATCATCTTGACTGATGAGGCCCATTTCCACCTAGGTGGCTACGTCAACAAGCAAAATTGTCGCATCTGGGGCTCGGAAAACCCAAGAGTTATTGTTGAGAAGCCTCTCCATCCTCAACGTGTGACTGTTTGGTGCGGTTTATGGTCCGGCGGGGTCATTGGACCTTACTTTTTCGAAAATGAGGTTGGATCAACAGTTACGGTGAATGGATTGCGCTATCGAGAGATGATTAATGATTTTTTATGGTCGGAGTTGGATGGTATTGATCTGGACAACGTTTACTTTCAACAAGACGGCGCTACCTGTTACGGGAAAAGTTTCCGGGCCGTGTTATCTCTCGAAGAGGTGATCTCCTCTCAATTGGCCACCGGGATCTTTTGATTTAACACCTTGCGACTTCTTCCTTTGGGGCCACGTGAATGATAAAGTCTACGCCAACAGCCCAGCGTCGATTCATTACCTCAAAGATATAATTCGTGGGGCTATCGAGGACATAGCCAGCGTTGTTGAATCGTGTAGGGCAGCCACTTTGCGATTTGGTTATGGACAATTTCATGAAAAGGATATGGTCCTGTAAGCGTGGTCTTGGTGGCCATTTTGGCTGATGTTGTTTTTCATTACTAACGGCATACCTTCCTCTTTATTATGAAATAAACATCCGATCATTTATCTCAAAACATGGCATTTTTCTTTGAATACCAAAATAACACCTCTTGTTGGAAAACCCTTCAGTTAGTCGTTGGGCTGCGTTTTTGCGTCGTGTACCTCCAGATATTGTTGTTGTTGTTTGGTGTTTGTGGGTGTTGTATGCCAGAGTTTGCCTAAATGTAAGCGCGAGTGTACAAAGCTCCCAACCTCACTTAAGCTTTGTTCGTTTTGCTGTAACGTCGTCGTCATCGTTGTAGATGATGATGTTGTTGTTGCTGCTGCAGCAAGGAAATATGAAAATGCCATAAACATGCACATTTTCTTCTCTTCTCTCAAAGAAAATGCAATTAATTTAAAACATGAAACATAATCATGATTTGACTTGCTTCAAGGAGAATCAAAAACAACTAATATTATGACATGAGGCACAGTGAAACGATCTCATCTGTAAATTAGGCAAAAATTAAAAATTCCGTGAAAAATGGGCGTTATTACCACACCCCTTTTGGTACCGCTCATACAAATGGACCATTGTCTACACGAAATTTATGGGCTTATAACATAGATTTCAGCGCATACAAGTACAGGGTGTAGCGCGGTAATTTGCTGATTTGGGAATGAAATAAAAAAGTTATGAACCTTAGAAACAATTATTTTATATTTTAATTATATTGACCAGTAAGGGAGTTTTTAAATTACATGGATTTAAATAGTGTATGTGGCAAATGTCGACCTTCGCTATCCACCCACTGCTGCATACCTTTTCTGAAGTTTTCATGAAGCATTGTGACGATCCTTCCTACTGGTCCTATTTCCTCCAGAGGTGGCTACCTTCTGGCCCCTGCCGTGCTCAGTCTTGGGGCGGTTCATCTCTTTCGGAAATAGAGTCGCATCCGTGCGCATAAAAGTAAAGTGTAAGGTAGCTCTTATGTTTGTGTGAGAATTTTGATGTGGGTAGATAGTGTGGGGGGTAAGAAATATTGATGATGTTAACACCCACCCAACCTGCTGACTCTTCATTCCATAGTCAGCCCATATGTATCCTTCAAATGAACTCCCTTTCCTTTCGCGACTTAATGAATGCGTTTAAAAGATCATATTTTTATACCCTCACTTTAGTGTGACGAGGGTATATATCATTTGCTACGGAAAAAAGTGTAACACGTCGAAGGAGTGACCTAAGACCCCAAGTATGTTCGGTGGAAATCCGTTTTGGGTCATTTTAAGTCGAATGAGCAATGTCCGTCCGTCCGTCCGTCTGTCTGCTGGCTGGTGCGCACGATAACTCTCGAAAGGAGTAACCGATTGACCTCAAATTTGGTATGTGGTAATATTTTTTTCTATCTCCGGCTAAGTTCGAAGATGGGCCATATTGGTCCACTCCTTCTAGTACCTCCCCCACAAAGGGTTAAAATGCTGTGAAATATTGATTATTTAATAACTGCTATACTACTTATTCGAATCTTTTGAAATTCCACACATAGTATTAGCTTATTAGTCGTTATCAACTCGAGAAAAATGGGCAAAGTCGCCACGTCCCTTTTGGTACCTCCCACACAAATGCACCATTTTGCACCAAAAGTTAACAGCATATAACATTAATAACAGTGTATAAAAATACTTGAAATTTTGTACAGTATTATGTTTTTATATTGCCTACAGTCCAGGGAAAAATGGGTGTTGTTGTCACGCCCCTTTTGGTACCTCCCACACAAAGGTACCTTTTTGCACCAAAAGTTAACAGCTTATAACATTAAAACCAGTGTATAAAAATACTTGAAATTTTGTACAGTGTAATGTTTTTATAGTGTCTATAGCCCTATGAAAAATGGGCGTTATTGCCACGCCCCTCTTTGTACCTCCCACACAAAATGCCCAAATCATACCACAATTTAATGTCTCATAACGTTTATACCAGTGCACATAAATGCTTATAAGTCGGCACAGTGCAATGAATTTTAAGTATCTAATGTTCAGCAAAAAAAAGGTGTATTTGATAAACCCCTTCTGGTACCTCCCACACAAATTGACAGAATAATTCGAGTAATATTTAATATTACATTACTCACAAAGTGAGGGTACACCTTAGTCGGTTTACCCGACTGAAACTTTCTTACTTGTTAATAACAAAAATTACTATATTCGAAAAGTTTCATTAATGAGAAAACAGTAGTTATAATATAAAAATTATGTTCCAATTGAAAAATCACTATTCTAATTATGTATGTATCTATGTAAAAATTAATTGAATCAAGATTTTGTTATGTAAAATTAAAAATTAGGATCTGCCTAATTATTCTATATGATACCAAAGTGTATGCAATAAACATTATAATTATTAAATTATAGTGAAAAAATATAGATTAAATGCTAAATCGGCAGCGAGTTATATAAAATGAATTAATAAATTATGGTCTGGACTTACCCAATTAATCCAACGATGTCATAAGGCCTTTTGACGGAGGATCTTGATGCCACGCTTTATACTATATCAGTGGGGTTCATTACATATAACTCGCTTAATGAATTTATAGTAACAAATATTAAAGATCTTAATACTAATATTATCCCTTAAGGCAAAGGTCACATTGATCGTGGTAATGCTGATATCTTGATTTTGAATTAAATGTTTGATTTAATAGTTTGCATCATTTTAGGAGAACGCAATTTTCTGCGAATGCGTATAGATATAAACTAAATTTTCAGCCTCCAAAATTTAACAGAAATTGCCAAAACTTCGGGGTCCGACAATAATGTGACTTCGTTTTTTATTTCTAAGCGTATTGCTTACAGGGTCGAAAGGACCACAACGATATAACCGGAGACGTATATCGAATCAGCTTCTCATGAGCTATCCCACAGAACTCACAAAGATTGGAAGAACAACAAAAATCTTGGGCTAGTGTTTCTCCAACGGTCAAACTTCGGGTAACTATCGGCTATATTTCACAAAACATTGTATTGTTCGATTAAAATAATTTCCCTGGACCACTCGGATTCGATATCGGGAACGTAATGAGAGGCAAGCAACGCTATTTAAAACAGCGATGGGCACCCAATACTTCTACAAAATGTTTATGTATGTGTGAGAAGTGTTAACACTCTCTTTATGCACTGCGAGAAATGGTATTTCCATTTTCCTAACAGATATTTGTTGGGTAAGATAATAAATAAAGTGGACAACGAACATCATAAGTAGATTTGGGGTTATTATACGCGTACATAAAGAAATCGAATTTTAAATATGTTATGATTAGCCACATACGTACATATTTATTATGTTATATAAAGTAATCAATCCAAATTTTCCAATAAAAGTATTGTATATTGCATTGATTATGCCATATTCTTTATTTAATTCTTTATTTTTTCTATTAACCGTTTTCGAGTGTCCAACTTTTTTTTGGTTAGTATATTTAGGTGTTTATAAAAATTTTATTAAAAAAACGTTAAAAGATAATAATATATACATTTAAAATTATTTTAAAAAATTCGTTACTTTATTAAATTTTGACAAAAAGAAAATAATATATACATTTCTGCAGTAACATAATAAATAATTTAAACTTGTATTTAGAAATTCTTCGGTAAAAATACAATACATAATAAACTTTATTCCTACACTTGAAGTATGTATTGTAATAATTGTATCATCCATTTTTTCTTTATGTGCACGCCAAGCAACAAGCGACGACACAACCTCGTCGATCGAATGTCCAAGCGCGACTGAATGATAGTGAATTCTCATTCAATGTGTGTGCTCATGTACACGTGAGAGGAAAAACCCCGGTTTGTGCTTTTGCCCATCGCTGATTTAAAATCTTCGATATTCTTCAAAAATATCTCTCACGTACATATATTTAAATATTAACGTCTGCCCTCGTTCACTTTTCTTTCTGAATGCTCAATTTTTTCTTCATAAAATTTTTGTATTCCAGTTTTCAAAAACTGACAAACTTCTCTCACCAACTATTCCTATACATTATTGAACGAAAATTGTATGTTCGATGAACAGCAAAGGAAATTTTAAAGTAGGAATATAGATATATATCCCTAATGCGGATTTTGTTCTCACAGCATGTCGACTGGTATTCTGCCAATTTCAGCCTCAATATTGTTTATTAGGTCTTCCAAGGTGTTGGGACGGTTGATATACACCCAATTTATAATTTATTGCCGTCCAGGAATACGTCCGCGTGGGGGAACAGCG
Source organism: Eudasyphora cyanicolor (assembly GCA_963930755.1). Taxonomy (NCBI): domain Eukaryota; kingdom Metazoa; phylum Arthropoda; class Insecta; order Diptera; family Muscidae; genus Eudasyphora; species Eudasyphora cyanicolor. The sequence goes on along the minus strand of OZ005737.1, from coordinate 260,890,196 downwards.
AATCGTAAACGAAAAGCACGCTGCACTGCAATGATCGAGTGCGCATTTGAAAAATACGCTTCAACACAAAATGACCTCACCTCACGTGTCCAATGCATGATGGAAACTGAAGGCCAGACGAATACAAATCTCCCGTCAGCCGCTATAAGCCACGCATAATCTCCACTCTCTGCGACCAACAGTGCCGCCACAGCTGCAGTGCAAAAAAGCAAATTCCCGCGCTCCACCCTGTACTTGAAATTTTATACAGCTTAATGCTTTTATAGTACCCATAGTCCATAGAAATACATATACATAAAACATATGAAACATGTTTTTTTTTTAATTTCCCTTATGAGCCCATTTTCTCGTCCGTTCTGGCATTTTTCACTCAAAAAAACCGCGTTCCTTTCTGTATTTCTCAGAAGGCGAAATATTTATTAATTCTTTTTTATTAAATTTACCACTAAATTATGAAATCGCTAACAATTAAAATGAAATTGTTGCCGAGTGACCTCCTGCAAACACTGTACACAATCTAAGGACTATTCCGAGTATCGTCGTAAGTAAATATATGAATATAATTACGACAATATAAAAAGTAAACTGTGTGCAATGTTGATGTTGATTTTCATTTAATATAAATTCTTTCCTTTTACTTTGTTTATCTTCTTGGAATTCTCTTTTGTTCAGTCAACGGCACGTTGAAAGTATTTTCTCTCATTCTATCTTAAATAGAATAATTTCTAGGAAATGTTTTGTGTAACAGAAATGAAATGAGTCAAAGTATAAGGAAGATTTTCGCAGAATTGACTTTAATTTATTTATTTTTTCATTTAAATCATATGATTTATTTCATTTGTGTGAAGTTGTTGCTGTTTTTTCTGGGTACGTCGTCCATCAGCCAAAAGAAAAATATTTTGACAAATAAAATCGTGTCATAATATTTTCTGGATTAAGGAGAAAAGTTTCTGGTGCTATTCTCGACTGGGGAAACGCAACCATTGTTCGTAAAACGTGCCACACAACAAGAAGCATTCTTTCGTCACAAAGTTTTGTGACAGCCAAAGAAAGTTTGCGACACGTCTTTGGTGACATTTTAAGTATAGCTGTGTTTCTTCGCATGATTAATTATTGTGCAAATTGTTAGGAAACTTGTTCGAAGTGTCATACCACTTGGATTGAGATTAATTGTGTACAAATATATATAATGCTCGTCCGAATTAGATGTACATATAATGCAGGAGACTAGTTCTTAAAACAAGTTGCAAAAAGCTTAAAATGTTCTCATGCTTTACTTAGCCATCAATGCAGCTTCAATAACTCTATGCAAAAAAAAATTTATCCGAGACCTAGAAACTTGTTTATCCCCTCACCTTAGAGAAGAGGGTATATATAATTCGCTACGAGCCAAAAGTGTAACACATCGAAGGAGTGACCTAAGACCCTAAGTATGTTCGGCGGAAATCCGGTTTGGGTCATTTGAGCAATGTCCGTCCGTCTGTCTATCTGTGTGTCTGTCTGCTGGCTGGTGCGCACTCTCGAATGCAGTAACCAATTGACTTTAAATTTGGTATGCGGTAATATTTTTCTCTATCTCCGGCTAAGTTCGAAGATGGACCATATTGGTCCACTCCTTCTTGTACCTGCCCTACAAAGGGTTAACTTTTAGTGAAATATTGATTCTTTAATAAATTCTATACTACTTCCTCGAATCTTCTGAAATTTCATACATAGTATTATTTTATTAGTCGCTAAAATGTCAAGAAAAATGGATGAAGTAGCCACTCACCTTCTGGTACCTCGCACACAATTGTACCATTTTGCACCAAAAGTTTACTGCTTATTACATTAATACCAGTGCATATAAATACTTGAAATTTTGTACAGTATTAATGTTTATATAGTAAACAGCTTTTAACTTTAATACCAGTACATACTTTAAAGTTATTAAATGTAATTTAATGGATAATAATTCAATTAAAACAAAAAAAAAATAAATAAATTTACGAATATTTTTTTTGGTACTCAAGGTGAGGGAATTCATAAGTCGGTTTAACCCACTGAACTTTCTTACTTGTTTTTATGTAGATTCAGGCAAAAAATAAAAAAAAACAATTTTATAGTAAAGCTTTTTAAACTTTTTTTCTAAATACAATGTTCATGAAAGTTACCTCTAGTATTTTGGCTATTTTTAACCAGTATACTCTCCTGGATTTAAAGCATATTTTCCTCTATTTTGTATTATACGTATAATGCAAAGTTTTTTATAAATCGTTGAAGCAAATACAATTTCTTGATAGCTCAGCTCCTCGTATAGCTATTTCAAGGATGCTAGTCCAATCATTCAGCGAGGTTTAGCTGTGATTATTCGGTCAAAAATCCAGCTCTCACTGCTGTTATTTCAATTCGAGTCGAATCGTGTTTGCATAGCTCGGCGCAACTGATGTTGGGTTTAACCAAAGATTAAACACATATACATGCGGCTCGATGAGCTGCATACGTGTACAACATTACTTTAGTATTTAGTGCACATTTATTTATTCTGTGTAAATTTGAAAAAAATCAAAGGGAAAGTATTTTTTAATTTTTTTTTTAAAAATTGAATAAATAAAATAAAAAAAATAAACTTTGTAAAAATCGGTTTTCATTAAATTTTTTATAAACAAGTAAGAAAGTTTCAGTCGGGTAATCCGACTAAGGTATACCCTCACTTTGTGAGTAATGTAATATTGAATATTACACAAATTATTCTGTACGTACCAGAAGGGCTTTAAGGAATACACCTATATTTCGCTGAACAGTAGATACTTTAAATACATTGCACTGTGCCGAATTGTAACCGTTTATATGGACTGGTATATTAACGTTGAGATATTAAATTGTGGTATAATTTGGTCATTTTGTGTGGGAGGTACAAAAAGGGGCGTGGTGATAACGCTCATTTTTCAGTGGACTATAGGCATTATAAAAGCATTACACTGTACAAAATTTCAAGTAATTGTATACACTAATATTAATGTTATAAACTGTTAACTTTTGGTGCAAAATGGTACCTTTGTGGGAGAGGTACAAAAAGGGGCGTGGCAATAACGCCCATTTTTCAATGGACTGTAGGCACTATAAAGACATTACGCTGTACAAAATTTCAAGTATTTTTATACACTGGTATTAATGTTATAAGCTGTTAACTTTTGGTGCAAAATGATGCATTTGTGTGGGAGGTACCAAAAGGGGCGCGGCAATAACGCCCATTTTTCACTGGACTGTAGGCACTGTAAAAGCATTACACTGTACAAAATTTCACGTATTTCTAAACACTGGTATTATTGTTATAAGCTTTTAACTTTTAGTGCAAAATGGTGCATTTGTGTGGGAGGTACCAAAAGGGGCGTGGCAATTTCGCCCATTTTCCTCGAGTTGATAGGGACTAACAAACTAATACTATGTGTGGAATTTCAGAAGATTCGAATACGTATAATAGCAGTTATTAAAGAATCAATATTTCACAACATTTTAACCCTTTGTGGGGGAGGTACCAGAAGGAGTGGACCAATATGGCCCATCTTCAAACTTAGCCGGAGATAGAAACAAATATTACCGCGTACGAAATTTGAAGTCAATCGGTTACTCCTTTCGAGAGTTATCGTGCGCACCAGCCAGCAGACAGACAGACACACAGACAGACAGACAGACGGACGGACATTGCTCATTCGACTTAAAATGACCCAAAACGGATTTCCGCCGAACATACTTGGGGTCTTAGGTCACTCCTTCGATGTGTTACACTTTTTTCCGTAGCAAATGATATATACCCTCGTCACACTAAAGTGAGGGTATAAAAATGGTTCATATACCGATGGCGTAAATTTTGGAGTGGGGTCGACTTTGGCTCAAAAGTTACATTGTAATAACTGATTAATTTAACAATTTAATTTAATTATTTACACTTAACTTACTTTTAATATTGTGGGTCATTACTCCCACATACTAGAACATTTGCTAAGAATTTAAAAGATCTAATTTTTGACCTGTGACACTATAGAGCAGTTTTACTTAGTAGGGACATATATACTGTTACAACATTGAACACACCCATAACAATAGTAGAATTGAACACACCCCATTAATACCACGTGGATTATGAAACCTAACCTCTATAGCGTTAGTTTGTTACGGGAATTCAAAATTGCTTTAGGTTTCACCATGGAGTGGTCAGACAATGAGAATCGCATCGCTGTTATAGCGCTTTTTAAGTGTGGAGTAAAAAAGCGACATTTTTAAAACGCTCCGCCCGCTGGGGATTAGTCGTATGTTCGTCTACCGGTGCATAAAAGTGTTTGAGGAGACTAGAGATGTCAAAGACTGCCACCGGTTGGGACGCCCTCGTACTGTTCGAACGCCGCAGGTCATAAAAGCCATCAAGTCAAGATTTCTGCTAAATCCGCTCCGAAAACAGAAAATCATGGCCCGTGAGATGAATACTACGCAAAAATCCATGAGTCGAATTATCAAAAAAGACTTGGAACTTGGGATAAACGCCGACATCTGTTGGCTACAGCTTTAAAAAACAATACGAAAAGAAAGCAAACGTCTTTTGGTGAAGCACGCTGATTACTTGCATAAAAAAATCTTGTTCACTGATGAACAAATTTTTACCGTGCAAGAAAAATTTACCAAACAAAATGATAGGGCATATGGACGGTCATCTAAGGAAACATCTGAACTGATTCCACGGGTCGAAAAGGCCATCATCCAGCTTCAGTCATGGTTTGGTTGGATATCTCTTACGAAGGGATCACTGACTTGTATTTCTGTGAACAGGGGGTCTAAACATAGGCCAACGTTTACCAAGAAACCGTTTTGGAAGTTGTTGTGAAGCCACTTAACCATTCTCTATTCCGGGTATGGACTTTCCAGCAGGATTCTGCTTCGGCCCATAAGGCTAAAACGAACCAGACATGACTTCGTTACAATCTACCCGCTTTTATTTCATCTGAAGAATGGCCCTTTGGAAGTCCTGATTAAAACCCACTGGATTACAAATTGTGGACAGTATTAGAGGACATGGTCTGCCACAAAAGATACCAAAAACATCAATTCTCGCAAGATTGCTTCGATTCGTGCTGTGGACACTTTCCCAATGGACGAGGTGCGTGCGGCTATTGATGATTGGCCTTGCGACTTAAGGCATGTTTGAAGGCCAAAGGTGGACATTTCGAATGAATGCTTGCTTTTTGTTTATAATATATATCAATAAATAAATGCAACAAATTTGGTCCAAACGCATTTATTAATTTTAATCGTATTGCATAAAATGTGTTTAACAGTATTTATGTCCCGACAAGTAGTTCCTAAATTGAGAAACATCTTTCTGCCAAATGTTGCAATATCGAAAATAAAGTACAACTTCTATAGCGCTTTAATACCAAATCGGTGGAACGTATATATGTGGGCCATATTTAATCTTAACCGATTATCTTCGAATTTGGCAGTCTTAAGTCATGTAATAAGAAAACTATCTCTACCGAAATTCGTACTGATCGGATATAAAATACGGTTTCTACAGCGCTTACATGTCAAATCGGGTGTAACATATTTATGGGTACTATATCTAAATCTGAACTGGGTTTTCTTAAATTTGGCAGTGTTCATTCGTGTAATAAGGAAACTCTCTCTGCCGAATTTCGTATTGATCGAATATAAAATACAGTTTCTAGAGCGAAAACGTGTCAAATTTGGGTTAACATGGGGTTAATATGGGGGCTATATCTAAACTGAACCGATTTTCTTCAAATTAAGTTGTATCTTTAAGCGTATCAAGAGACTTCATAGTGTACATTTTTATTCAGATCAGATTCAGAAAAATGTAGCTTATACAGTGCATATATGTCAAATCGAAAGTAAATATATATGGGAGCAATATGTATATCTGAATCGATATACATTTTGATCAATTTCAATAGGGATCGTCCTTGAACCAAAAAAAGAGCACTGTGCTAAATTTCATCACAATCGGACTATAAATACTTTGATTACAACGATACATCTACAGACGGATGAGTCGATTTAACCATGTCCGTCCGCATGGTTAAATCGACTCAGGAAGTGATTCTAAGTCGATCGATATACAGTCACTCCAAAAAATTAGTGCTCACCTCATTATAAAATGTTAAAATGAAATTTAAACTAAAATTTTTAACTAAAAAAATTTTTTAATGATTGAGTTTTATTCCTTCTGATGTGTATTTAAATGCTATAAAGAGAAATATTTTGAATTATAGTCAGCGTTATTAAAATAGCAACAACAACAAAATAAGTACTCAATTATAGTGCTCATTTACGTATATTTAAATAACGGGTCAAAATAGCGGAACCGAAAACCACGTTTTGGAACAGAAATAATGAGATTAGATGTTTTTAAGCCAGTCAGCGAGAATTGTTCGGTAGAGAAAGATATATTTCAAAGTATTTTCGAAATGACACCTAAACGTAAAGAAACAACGGAATGCGAGAGAAAAATTATAATAAATTTGCGAGAGAGCAAATCGGTAAAATCGCGAAAAGACCTTATTCCACTGTAAAAAAATTTTGATAAGTACAAGAATACCAAAAAAATCACGAATAATGCACGATCCGGCGACCGAAAATTCTGACGGAAACTGAAAAAAGATATATTGTTCGAGAAATTAAAAAAAATCCCAAAGTTTTGGCAACACAATTAACAAAACATTAAATGTTAGGTTCGAGAAAAGTGTATGTGTTAATACGGTTCGTAATGTCCTGTATGATGCCGGTTATCATGGTCGCATTCCTCGAAAGAAGCCTTATATCAGCAAGGTCAATAAGAAAATGCGTCTCGTATATGCCAAAACTCATGTAAATGAATCAATGGACTTCTGGAATCGAATAGTTTTCACAGATGAAAGTAAATTCAACATTCATGGTAACGACGGAAGATGTAAAATATGGAGAAAAGCGAATGAGGAGTTCAAGGAGAAAAATTTGCGTCCAACGTTTAAACACGGGGGAGGGTCAGTGCTTGTATGGGGTTGTATGAGTGCAGGTGGTACCGGATCATTGCATATTATTAATGGTATTATGGACCACAAAAAGTGTATTGACATTTTAAAAACGAATCTCCAGCCCAGCATACAAAAAATGGGTCTAACATCTAATTATATATTTACTCAGTATAATGACCCGAAGCACACTGCTCGTAATACTAAGATGTGGCTACTATATAATACACCCAAATGGATGGAAACGCCTCCTCAATCACACGATATAAACCCTATTGAGAATCTATGGGACCATTTAGAGAGAAAAATCCGTGAAAGGGATATTCGGAACATACATGAGTTGATCAGTGCCCTGAAGATAGAGTGGGAACAAATTTCATCCGATGTGACTCAAAACTTAGTAAATTCTATTCCCAGAAGATTAGAAGCAATAATAAAGAATAAAGGATCTCAAACTAAATATTACTTTTTATTATGTTAAGCGATTTATGCAAAAAAATCAAAATGAGCACTCACTTTTTGGAGCTGAAAATCCGACTTTATTTTGTTTTTGTAGTTATTTTAACTATTCTTGAAATCATGTATGTTATTTTTTTTATAAATTTTTAATAACCATTATAAGCAATAAAAATCAATCGATTAAACTTTATAAAAGGTAAAAAACATGTGTTAATTTTTCAGTTGAATGTTTAAAGTGTAGGTGAGCACTCATTTTTTGGACTGACTGTAGGTGTTACAAATAAATGCACAAAGTCATAATACCCTGGACCACAGTGTGGTAAATCGTCTTACAGATGATTGTATGTAGTAGAAATTGTGTGGCAGTTTTAAATTTCCGCGATTTTCTTTAAAAATCAAAGCAAATAAGTTTGTTTTGATTAAAAATACCATTTTCACGATAACTTGCGAAGGGAAGCAGATCTGATTGTGATCTATTCATAGTCGAATAGAGGGGATGATTCTAAAAATAACCACATTATGTCTTTTTGGCGTGAATCAAAACTTACCTTCTATTCATTTGGGTGCGCTGTGCCTACATAGGATTTTTTTCGGAGAATTTATGTAGAAAGAATTATATACACATAGAAGTTTTTGGTAATTTCGGAACCGATGAAGATATCGCAAACTGCTTTGGTAAGTAAATGTATAACCGGTAGGACGGTTGGCGCACCGACATTTTCTCAATTTTGTAAAATTTCAAATTTCCATAAAATTTTGGAAAACATCCGTTTTGACCCATTTTAAGTCATTTGAGCAATGTCTCTCTGTCTGACTGGTGCGCATGATAACTCTCGAAAGGAGTAAGAGATCGACTTAAAATTTGGCACGTTATAATATGTTTTCTATCTTGGGATATGTTCGAGGATGAGATATGTTGGTCCCCTCCTTCGAGTACCTCGCTCACAAAGAGCTAACATTTTGTTAAATATTGATTCTTTAAATCTTCCGCAATTCGGCACATACGCGGGCGATTCCAAAATTAGCCGACCTAAAATATGAAACAAACAAATGTGGGAAAATTTTTCTTTATTTCTCAACATACGAGGGCGATTCCAAAATTAGCCCACCTAACAAAGGAACCACAACAAGCAACCTCCACCTTTTCATAGCTGGTAAATCTTTTTCCGCCGGACCACTTTTGGAACAAAAAAGTTTGAGAACAAAAAATAATTCGAAGGAGCTTAATCTGACGAATCAATTGGAACTTTTATTCATTGATTTTGGCGATCGCAATAGTGGATATGTGAACTGGTGTATGGCGGCACCCATCATGCGCACAGCTTACTCATCATAAAATTTTCGTCTATATGCGATGTACAGCACTTTTTGAAATGCCTGTAACTTCAGCTAGCTCACGATCCTTCAACCGACGGTCATCAAATATTATTTTGTGGATTTTTTTAACTATTTCTGGCGTGGACTCCTCAATTGGTCTACCAATACGGGTCTTGGCAGCTCGTACGGCCCCGTTTAAACTCTGCCACCCAATATTTTATAGTTGTAAACGGAGGAGCAAAGTAGAATCTAGCTCGGTTTTAATATTGGTTGGACGGAGACCTCTGAAATTAAAGTATTGTATTTTTATTATTTTCACGAAAGTATTTTCAGACTACCGTCATCTATACGTCAGGTCGGCTTATTTTTCAACATCCCTCGTAGCTTTAATTTTTTCAAAAACTAAGAAGAAATGACGGATTTAGTTCGGCCATGCCGAATCCTATATTTTATTTTTATTTAGCGTATGGAAAAACATTACAATCGAAAGAAAAGCATAATATGCTAAAATGTGTACCAACACCCAGGAAAATAATTGGTTGGAATTCGATTGTAAAAATAAAAAACCAGTAAGAAAAGGCAGAAAGTCGGGCGGGGCCGACTATATAATACCCTACACCTCCCTAACAATGCGATAAAGGTCATTGCGATAATAATTTGGAATAATTGGTAAGTCGGCAGCAACATATTATCTAATTCTGAGCCGATAATCGCTAAATTAAGCAATATTTGTTCCTAAATTGAGAAACATCTTTCCGGAAAATATTAATGATCGGAAGTAAAGTACAACTTCTATAGCGCTTTGATACCAAATCAGGAGGAACATATATATGGAGGTTATATATAAAACTGAACCGATTTTCCCTGAATACTCATTCATGTAAAAAGACCTCTTTCTGTAGAATTTCATACTGATCGGATATAAAATACAGTTTCTACAGCATTTACATGTCAAATCGGTGGTAACATATATATGGGGGCTATATATAAATCTGAACCGATTTTCTCCGAATTTGGCAGTATTCCTTCGAGTAATAAGAAACCTCTTTCTGCCGAATTTCGCACTGATCGTATATAAAATACCGTTTCTACAGCATTTACATGTCAAATCGGTGGTAACATATTTATGGGGGCTATATCTAAATCTGAACCGATTTTCTCTGAATTTGGCAGTATTCCTTCGAGTAATAAGAAACCTCTTTCTGCCGAATTTGGCACTGATCGGATATAAAATACAGTTTCTACAGCATTTACATGTCAAATCGGGAGAAACATATATATGGGGGCTATATCTAAATCTGAACCGATTTCTTCCAAATTTAACAGTGTTCATTAATATAATAAGAGACCTCTTTCTGCTGAATTTCATACTGATCGGATATAAAATAAAGTTTTTACAGCGCTTACATGTCAAATCGGGGCTAACATATATATGGGGGCTATATTCAAATCTGAACCGATTTTAACCAAATTAAATAGGGATCGTCCTTGGGCCAAAACCAAGATATGTGTAAAGTTTCGTCAAGATCGGGCCATAATTGCGACCTGTACTTTGATTACAAGAATACATCTACAGACGGACAGACGGACATAGATAAATCGACTCAGAAAGTGATTACAAGTCGATTGGTATAATAAACAATGGATCTATCTCTTCTCCATTTGGGTGTTACAAACAAATGCACAAAGTCATAATACCCTGTGCCACAGTGTGGTGTTGGGTATAAATAGTACTAGCAACAAAAAGTATATTGCCTATATATAATTAGTTGAAACAACAAAAATAACATGGATACGATCAAATGAAAATGCTTGCAACTAAATCTACGGTTGTATCAATCGAATTAAGATTGGTTTTTTCATTGACACTCGGTTAGTTGTGGTAACCAATTTTAAATTTTCATTATAGTACCATATGATCGATTTTTGGTTGTGACAACCAATGTTTTATTCTTGACAACAGAAATTGTATCAATAGACCAAAGATTATTATTGCAACGAATAATTGGTTACTACAACAGAAAAAAATTAATAAATAATCGTTTATTCGTTATCCCAATTATTTCCCAAATTTAGAATGTTTAAATGTATTTTGGGAAATACAACCGAAATATTGGTTGCTGTTTGTTTGCTGATACATGACAAACAAAAAATAAAATTACTCGACGACATGAAAAAATCTTCAACAGTAATCTAGTGTGGATAATAATGTGGGGAATGCAGAATATGTTGTGCAAAAAGTTTTACATAAATACAAAATAAAAGCAACAATCATGAAATTTAAAGCACAGGGTTGAGCGATATTTGCATAAAAGTTTTGTGTTTTTTTTTCGTGTTCTAAAATTTGTGTCAAATATTTCCTCATCTCATAATAGTGATGAATTTGTAATATGGGATTTTTAATTTTGTTCTGAATTGTTTGGTTTTTTGTTAAATAAATAAAATAAAAATTAATGAAAACTGTTTTTAATTCATTCTCGGTAGTATATGATTGGCAAATTGTCAGAACAACCAATTTTTTAAAACAGTTGGTTGTGGCAACTACAACAGATAATTTAAGCCACCATTTTCGTAGTTGGCGCAACCAAATATGATTGTTGTCAACATGGAGGCAGAAGTATACCACAACCAAAATATTGGTTGTCCTGATGGGCGGCCGGAAGTTGGGCCCCATGAAAATGCACCCCAAATTGAAAATGAAAGTGCGCCCCAAATTTGGGGTCCATTTTCGTTACAAAAACTAATTAAGGAAATTACACTCCAATCAAGAAAACAGCATAAAATGAAAGTAAGCCCCAAAGAAACTAAGAAATGTTCTCTTCCTAAAACTGCGGAGTACGTAATAATACACGTATAAGAACCTATTTTCTAATTATAAATCTTTTCCTGCGCGGTCGCCCTACGGCCTGCGGCCTTTGTTTAAGACTTTCTTTCTCCTATGGACAGGATCAAAAGTTGGCAACGTGGAGCAAATCTTCTATGCGTAGCCTCTCCTGTTTCTAAATTTATAGATGAAAATAAGCCCCAAAAAGCAGACAAGAAATGAAATTAAACCCCAAAAATCAGACAAAAAATGAAATTAAGCCCAAAAAAAAATTGTTGTTGTTTGACTTGTTATTTTTTGGGGTCCATATTCATAAAAATGTTGGGGTGTATTTTCCTGGGGCCCAATTTCATTCCGCCGTCCTGATGGAATTGCATGATAGTAGACAGAACTACCAAAATTCGGTTGGAAAATAATTGGGTTGAGGCAACCAAACTGTATTCTGTGTAAATAACTCATCAAAGATCAAGTGATTCTAGCCACGATAAATTGATGATGTCGCTTATTTGGCCTTCATATCCTAGGGTAGGACTCTCTCTAAGGATGTGATCGATGGTTTGTCGAGGAGCACCGCATGTGCAAATAGTGTCATTTTCAAGACCCCATGAGTATAGTCTATTTTGGGTTCTGCCAGTACCACATGGACCTATGACTCAGGAAGAACTCAGGGTGTTAATAAACCCCAGCTATAAATTTTCAGCCCGATCAGTTGCCATTTGTGGTCTCTATGACGTTAAGAAGTCATATTGGGTAGATGCTGTATTTGGGGGATATATAAAAAAATTTAACGATATTTCCCATTTCCAATCCAAAGTTACCTGCAGCTATAAGAAGTATCTTTACCAAATTTCAGTCATTTAGCTCAATTATTTTAGACAGTAGCGTATTTACAACATACGGACGGACGGACACGTACATTTACTTTATGGGGTCTCCGATTATTGTTTAGATTTGTTACAAACGGAGTGACATTTTATACCCTCCCCAATCTATGGTGGAGAGTATACAAATGGTAATAATTTGTTTAACGGAACTTTCGTGTAACATAAGCGGTATATAGGATCTTGAGTCACTCCTTCGATGTGTTACACATGTTTTGTAGCAAATGCAAAGTGAGTTTATAACAACTACCTCTCTTTTTATTGTTCAATGATTTTTATATTTAACAATTCAACTTGTGCATATTCTTAAATATCCTTCAATATATACCAATTTTAAATCCAAAAATTGTCCTCCAGAGATTCCTTATGTATACCCCATCATCAGTTGATAAAATGCTGACTATCTCAGTCTGTGGCATTTTACTCCAATTTGTGCGAGCAAACATTAAGGCATGGATTACACAACAATATTGTCAAATTCCCCAAAAGACACGTAATACTCACTCTCAAAAAAGAAAACAGGTAAATACGATGTCCGTGGAATACCAAAACAAAAAAAGAAAACACGGAAATGTGATAGCCGAAACGAAACGATTCGTATGTATTTTTGTTGCCATTTTTGCCGATGCCATAGTTTTACTTTATTTTCGTCACTTACTTTTGGGATTGTCTTGATTTCTTTTCATGCTGTTTTTGGTTTGGCATCATTCAGCTTTTTTTATTTGGGGAAATTCTACCAGAGTGGTACAATAAGAATACGTTTTTATACCACATTCTACAGCAAGCTGACACGTATGTTAATTTCATGGAAGTGTTTGATGTGTACACGGGCCAAAATCGCTTTTTTTATATGCTTGAATCAATATATTTATATTTGGAACACAAATTTTTTAATATTATATATTTCTGAGCAAATAAATTTTATTTGAAAATCAATAAAATATATTTGGAACGCATACATTATAATATTACAACAAAATATATTTGCAAACTAAATTTCTCAAATAAAGTATGTGTTTAAGTACAAATAAAATTATTGTTTAGGAATTTCTCCAAATATATTTTATTTAAACAAGGATTTCAAATCTTTTGCTCACTTTCTCGAATTTCATTATACCCTCACTTTAGTGTGACGAGGGTATATATCATTTGCTACGGAAAAAAGTGTAACACGTCGAAGGAGTGACCTAAGACCCCAAGTATGTTCGGAGGAAATCCGTTTTGGGTAATTTTAAGTCGAATGAGCAATGTCCGTCCGTCTGTCTGTCTGTCTGTCTGTCTGTCTGTCTGTCTGTGTGTCTGCTGGCTGGTGCGCACGATAACTCTCGAAAGGAGTAACCGATTGACCTCAAATTTGGTATGCGGTAATATTTTTTTCTATCTCCGGCTAAGTTCGAAGATGGGCCATATTGGTCCACTCCTTCTAGTACCTCCCCCACAAAGTGTTAAAATGTTGTGAATTATTGATTCTTTAATAACTGCTATACTACTTATTAGAATCTTTTGAAATTCCACACATAGTATTAGCTTATTAGTCGTTATCAACTCGAGAAAAATGGGCGAAGTCGCCACGTCCCTTTTGGTACCTCCCACACAAATGCACCATTTTGTACCAAAAGTTAACAGCTTATAACATTAATAACAGTGTTTAAAAATACTTGAAATTTTGTACAGTATTATGCTTTTATATTGCCTACAGTCCAGGGAAAAATGGGTGTTGTTGTCACGCCCCTTTTGGTACCTCCCACACAAAGGTACCTTTTTGCACCAAAAGTTAACAGCTTATAACATTAAAACTAGTGTATAAAAATACTTGCAATTTTGTACAGTGTAATGTTTTTATAGTGTCTATAGCCCTGTGAAAAATGGGCGTTATTGCCACGCCCCTTTTTGTACCTCCCACACAAAATGCCCAAATCATATCACAATTTAATGTCTCATAACGTTTATACCAGTGCACATAAATGCTTATAAGTCGGCACAGTGCAATGAATTTAAAGTATCTAATGTTCAGCAAAAAAAAGGTGTATTTGATAAACCCCTTCTGGTACCTCCCACACAAATTGACAGAATAATTCGAGTAATATTCAATATTACATTACTCACAAAGTGAGGGTATACCTTAGTCGGTTTACCCGACTGAAACTTTCTTACTTGTTTTTATTTTTTCTTGGTTCCCAATTGAACCTCCCATTTACGGTACCATATGCAGCATTGATTTCTGTTTCAAATCAATCATTTCAATTTTCTGAGTATTCCAAGCCATCATTATTTGTCAATCCACCATAAAATTTATTTTGATCCAAGATTATAGGATTTCAATTATTATTTCTTATTTTTACGAAGATTAAAAATTTCTAAAAAATACTCTGAATTACTGAACAATGTAACACAATTTAGGTATTTTCTGAATACTTAAATGCAAATTTTTTGATTGCTTCGGAAATAATAGTCCCAAATAAAAACAAATTAGGAGTAAACAAAGATTTGTTTAGAACAACATCTTCCCAAATATATTACCTTTGTGTGTACCAAATATTATATGTTTAGAGTGTACCCTAAACATATATATGTTTCAAGCCGAATATGTTTGGGACAATATACTACAGAAGCTATTTTTTTCAGCGTGTATACCCTCACTTTTATGGAAGAGGGTATAATTATATACAAACATGGTGGTTCAAAATAAATACAATAATTTTTTTTAACATAAACATTTTATTGGTATATTATTCGTTTATTCGAAAGAGCAAACATTTCCATCATTTGTGGAAAACGATTTCATTCATCTGGCTGTCTCTTCGCAGTAGCGCTTCCTGAAACCCAGTTTTCTAAGACTTTGCTTCCGGTTTCTGGCTCTATCTTATGAATGGCATAACAAAAGTTGTGGCCAGTTGAATTTTTTGAAAAGATAATGAGAAAGGAGCGGTATATATCCGACTCTAATTTATACCGATTCGTAAGATAGAATGGGCGAAAAATTAAAAAAAAAAATGTTTTTAAACGCATACGGAATCTTTATAAATCCATAAAACATTTAAAAATAATATATTTCAATATTTTTTTTTTTGTATAATTCAGGGTGGCCGATGCAAGCTGCTACCAAAAAAAAAATTTAATAACTTTTTTTCTATTTAATGAATCTGTTTAATTTTTTTTTATTTTGCAGATTGATTTTTAAGTTTAACAAAAATGGGTAACTGGGACACTGAAACAAGAATTTGGATTGTCCGCCGCTATTACGCACTGAAGTCCGTAGTTTCGGTTCAAAGAGAGTATAGGGGCACGTTTGGCGGCAATCCTCCAAGCAGATGGACCATAAAGAGACTTGTTAACAATTTTTCCGAGCATGGGACAGTCAACAGAAGACCTTAACATCGAAACCCTTCAGTTCGGACGGAGGAAACAATAGCTGCTGTAGCTGATGCCATACGAAACAATCCAAGAGTTTCGACAAGAACCTTATCTGCTCAAATGGGTATAAGCAGACAGTCATTGCAGTCAATTATGCACAAAGATTTGGAGTTATTTCCATATAAAATTCAAATGGCCAACAAAGTGAACTCAGCAGACTTCCCAATTCGCTTGGAATTTTGCTAGAAGATGCTTCAAATGGTGGAAGAGGACGGAAACATGTTGAACTGTCGTTTCATGTCTGACGAGGCCCATTTCGATTTAAACAGCAACATAAACAAACAAAATTGTCGAATATGGAGTGCTTCCAACCCACAGATACTCCATGAGACGGAATTGCATCCACTGCGTGTCACAGTGTGGTGTGCAGTTTCATCACGCTGCATGGTCGGGCCCTACTTCTTCGAAGAAAACGGTCACACCGTTACAGTTATTGGAGGCCGATACTTGAGCGTGTTGAGAAAGTTTTTCTATCCAGAATTACGCCGAATGAGAATTTCTTTCAACTCTGTGTGGTGGATGGTGCAACTCCTCACATAACCCGGCCTGTTATGACAGAATTGCGGCGAAAATTTCCCAATAAGCTGATATCCAGAAACTCCACATTCCGTTGGCCCCCCAGGTCGCCTGACCTTACTGCACCTGACTTTTTCTTGTGGGGTTATTGCAAACAGGAAGTCTACAAAGCAAAACCAACAAATTTGAATGAACTAAAGCAATCCATTCGAGAAACAATTGCGGCTATTCCCGTCTCAACTCTCCAAGCAGTAATGATCAACTTTTTGGTAAGACGCCGCACATGCATCAACGAGCAGGGGGGGCATTTAAATTCCATTATTTTTAAAACTAGCTTTAACATGAATATTCCATACACTGAAAACAAGTTATTTGAGTTTCTTAATGTAGCAATATTCATCAGCCACCCTGTACGTCTTGACACCAGAAATCAAATCAAATGTAATTCTAAAATGATTACAGCTGCAAAGGAAAATCCCACAATTGGCAAAATAACTTTCAAAAGTTTTTCCACAAAATATCTTCTATATATAAAATAATTTGTGCGTTTCTTAGTAACGCATGATCTCCAAAACCATAAGAGTCAATGGGCTGAAAATTTAACAATATATTCAGTTTGTGTTTTAAAATTATTTTCACCGCGAAAAATTGCGGAGTGGTAAAGTTATTTGCAAAATTCGCATTTCCAGATCGATTTGACTGAAATTTAAAACGTATGTGTAGTTTGTCCTGATAATAGTTTGTATATATGGTTCTAACCGGTAGATGGCGCTGTAGTAGTGATATGGTCAATATAATTTTTTTTTTATGATTTTTTCCTGAAACTTGGGATGTATGCATTGATAATGAAATATCAATGAATAACAAAACAATTCATCCCAAACAATTCATCCCAGGACAACGTCTGCTGGAGGTAAGCTAGTATTATATAAAAATTTTAAAAGTGTCGATTGTTGAAAATGTTGCCAAGGAGAGTGGTAATGCTATTTATAAGCAGTAAGGAAAAACAGAAAGTCGGGCGGGGCCGACTATATAATACCATAAACCTCCCTAACAATGCGAAAATAGGTATTACGATAATAATTTGGAATAACTGGTTTCTTTTCAGTTAACAAAGTAGTTAGCCCCACCTCCTCATCAAGGCTTATTCAAGGAGGAGTTGATGATGTTGATCATAATAAACTGGATCTAAAACGATAATTTTAAATTGCGCAGTATTCTTTTGGGCTATACATAATCTAAACATATTTTAATCAACATGTATCAAAAACCTCATTTCTGCCAAATACTCGTAATGCAAAGATCGGACGTAAACTACAATTTCAATAGCGTTAAATACTGCATAGGCAGGAACACAGAATATATATGTCGATATATCTAAATCGAACCGATTAACCCCAATAAGAAGTATTAGCAAAGATATGAATACCAAGATACAACGGTATCCATTCACAACGAATTCTTCACAACTAGTTCATAGATGGCGTTCTGCTGGCATAAATAAACAACAGGGTAGCCATTACACATGAATTCAAATATTTGGTGTTGCCGACTATCAAATTTGAACATTTTACTGGAGAAAATGAAATGTATGTGCATATGTAAAATGAAAAAAGTTTGTAGACAGCAAAATAATGTTTTGTAGAAAAGTCGATGTTTTTGATATGCATGGAATGTTTTAAACATTATATATGTTTGACTAAATACGTTTTATTTTAAAATTAATAAATTTTTTCAAATGATGGTCCACTGCCCATTGGGAGCAGTAGCAATAATATTAAAACAATCCTATAATCCGTCAGTGTTTTTAATTTTATTTTTTGGACCTTTAGATAACTCCAAACAATCGGAAAACGCTAATCTCTAAAAAGAAGCTATTCTTCAAAAAAAGAGTAAATATTCTACCGGTTTTTTGTTTTCCTTCATTAGGCTTCTCTTCCAAAAGTTTGCCGTCCATTTCTTCTGCTTCCTTGGACATATCGTCGCTTGGATGACCAACCGACGTAACTGACCATTTTTCGGAAATTGAGTTCGATTTGTCTAGTCAAAGTACTACGTGTGTATACATTTTGTGCATATATATATTACCGTTTTCTCAAAAAACGGTAAATGATTTTAGACGTAACTGACACAATGCCAAAAAAATGTTCACCAAGAGACGTAAGTTCAATATGTCATTTAATATTTCGTTTTTCCGAAATGTTTGTTCATTATTGCAAAATGTTATGGAGTACTTGCTGGACCCAGCCCACTCTTTGCCCATTTTTGGACCGATTGCGTTAGAAACGGGATCACGGTCCAGTCCCAATCATCAGATAACGACAGTAGGAATCTTGATAATCCATTCGTAGGTAGGAACAGAAGGAATCACTAAGAAAATAATAAAATGCGCGGGGCCACGCCTCCTCAATAAATAACTAATATAGCCTATGTCACCCGCTAGGATAATCTAAAGATTACAGTATTTATCCCTTTTCCGTTATGTGCCTCTAAATGCCATTAAACCACAACTGTACACCATTTAATCGTTTTTGCATCACAGTGCCACTATAAGTATGTATTAAGAGAAACACTGTATATTCCAAAAGCTGAATTCGCACCCTTAGCCATACTCTACCATATTTAACCCCTTTTGCCATATCGTACCATATTTTACCATTTTGCACTACGGTACCATATTTAACCCTTTCTGCCCCACTGTGCCATATTTAACACATTTTTGACCCACTGCACAAATTTAAATTTTTTCCCCCACTGTACCATATTTAGCACTTTTTGCCCCACTGTTCCATATCCAACATAGTTTTGTCCCACTGCACAATATTTATCATTTTTCCACCATTTTTGCCTAAAAACTCCTTGTGTCTAGTCTACGTTCCAATGGCTACCCTCAAGCCAAATTAGGCGATTCAAGCTCTTGCCATTTGAACTTGGCTTTGGTGCCATATATATCCCTTTTTGTCCTAATGTGCGCGTGCGCGTAAATTTTTTAATTTCGAAAAATTGTGATTCTTACCGAATCTTCGCCCTAGGCGCTACCCTCACGAGAAATGTTGCAATTCTAGCTCCAGCCGTTTGGATTTGGCTGTGATACCATATTTTTTTCTTTTTTTACCCATTGTGCGCCCAAAATTTCGAAAAACCCTTCCATATTGCACGTCTATATAGCAAGGACTACCATCGTACCAAATTTCATGACTCTAGCTTTAGCCGTTTGGGCTGGGCGGTGATCAGTCGTAACTGACATTAAGTATAATTTTTTTTCCCACAAAGTGACGTATCTGCATTGTTTATGAAAAACATACATTATAATTAAACTTTTTTATTTTTTTGTTAATAATATTGAAAAAGATGGAGTTAAGTATACAATAAGAAAAGCAAACTGGAAATATAATAAATATTACGCCGTGGGGAAGAATGGACATTATCTCAAAAACAGAAAAACTGCTCTCCTGAACAATTTTGAAAATGTCAGTTACTGCAGTTGGTCATCCAAGCGACGATATTAGACGTTGAAATTTCTGAAATATGTAATTTTATTACAAAAATTAAAAATACTTCACTGAAATGAAAATCTGACCAGAAAATCATTTAAATGCAGCGGTTGCAAATACTAGAATTATTTTACATAAAATATTACAAATAACTTGGGGAGTTTCTGAGATAATTTTGGGCGTGAAATATAAAATTGTCTAGCGTCAACTCTGGTTAAAATGGATACACAGAAAAGGTGCCTATCGACATCTATTTTACATTTTTAACAACGTGCAACGACATCTCTTGGAAATTGCGAACAATTTATTGTTGTATCTTGGTATTTATATCTTTGGTATTAGTTCCTAAATTAAGAAAACTCTCTCTGCGGAATTTCTTACTTATCGAATATAAAATTCGGTTTCTACAGCGCTTACATGTCAAATTGGGTAAAAACATATATATGGGGGCTATATCTAAATCTGAAAGGATTTTCCCCGAATTAGGTTGACTTCATTCATGTAATAAGAAATCTCTCTCTGCCGAATGTCGTACTGATTGGATATAAAATAAGGTTTCTACAGCGCTTACATGTCAAATCGGGGGTAACATATGTAAATCTGAACCGATTTTGACCAATTTCAATAGGGATCGTCCTTGAGCCAATCGTCCTTGTGCTAAATTTCATCACAATCGGACCATAAATACGACCTGCACTTTGATTACAACGATACATTTACAGACAGACGGACGGACAGACGAACATGGTTAAATCGACTTAGGAAGTGATTCCAAGTCGATATTTTCTCCTTCTGGGTGTTACAAATAAATGCACAAACTCATAATACCCTGGACCACAGTGCGGTGTAGGGTATAAATAGTAAAGGTTTTAATGTGGCATACTTTTGTAATTTGTGAACAAAATGGTGTAAATTGGAGAAGCTTGGCAACAATAACAGTTAACATTTTTGACAAAAATTGGCCGTATTGGCACGGCCCTTTTGGTACCTCCAACACAAATGGACTATTTTGCACCAAAAGTTTGTTAGCTTATGACTTTGCTTACTTTAAACTTCTTAAATGCAATTTAAATTGATAACAATTTAATTAAAACAAAAAATTAATAAATTTTCGAATATTTTTTGGGACTCATGGTGAGGGGATTCATAGGTCGGTTTACCCGACTGAACTTTTTTACTTGTTTTTATTATGCTTAGATGTCCATTTCGGGTTACTCTAAGACCCAGACTGAGAAGATGCCTAACCAATTTCCCAAGAATTTCATCTAAAGCGTATTTTTACTCCCTCATTATTGTGAAAGAGGGTATTATCATTTGCTACGGGCCAAAAGTGTAACACATCGAAGGAGTGACCTAAGACCCCAATTATGTTTGGCGGAAATACGTTTTGGGTCATTGAGCAATATCCGTACGTTTATCTGTCTGCTGGCTGGCTGGTGCGTACTATAACTCTCGAAAGCAGTAACCGATTGACTTCAAATATGGTATGTGTTAATAATTTTTCTATCTCATATTGGTCCACTCCTTCGAGTACTTCCCCCACAAAGGGTCAACATTTAGAGAAATATTGATTCTTTACAAATGTAGTATGATATACTATATAGTACTTCTCAGAATCTTTCACAATTTCATGCATAATATTGGTTTGTTTGTCTCTATCACCTTGAGGCAAATGGGTGAAGTTTTCACTCCCCTTTTGGTACCTACTTTACAAATGTACCATTTTGCACAAAAAGTTAAGGGCTTCTAACTATGATTCCAGTCCATACAAATACTTCGAATTATTCAGTCAGACTTTATTCGGTTTAAGACCATATGTTTCAGTTACTTTTCGTCTATTGCAAAAATGTAATAGGAAAAAATACAAAAATAGGTAGGGAGCTTTAATTGCTTGGTAGAATTGACTGCAGTTTCGATAGACACCACTCTATCATCTTCAGAATTCAATAGCACTAATGTATGTCTTTAACTTAAACGAGCTGAAATACTTATGGAAGTAGTAAATTTAATGTAAAAAGAACTACTAACCAAACCCGTATTTGCCGAACCAAATCAGCATATTAAAACTCTCATACCAATACATTTTTGTTTTTAGCTTGGGTTCGCTTCGCGAGCCACGCAAATGAAATTTTTTGTACCTCCCATAAAAATGGATCTGTTTGCACAAAAGTTAACGGCTTAAAAATTGTTGTAGTGGCGTCACGTAGGTTAATGATAATTATTTGTACTGTATTCCTAAACTACTTCTATTAAAATTATCAAATACGTTGTTCATACATTTATTGTTAAACTGTTACCTTTTTTAAGTTTGTCAATAATTTTGTATAACATAGAGACAGAAATAAATTTGTATTCAAACAGACATACAGAAAATAAAATATTCAATTTTTATATAAAAAAGAGTTTTTAATTATATTGTTCTGTGCCCTACATTTTGGCGATCCTGCCAGGATTTTACAATCAAATTTGCAACCTAATTGGAGAAACGCCGAAATATATTGGAATCAAAATAAGTGGATATTTTTTTAAAATAAATCTGTGGCAGATTCCTATCTGAATATCTGTTAACATATTGGAATGACCAACTACTTAATGATCTGAAGAAGAAAACCACAAGTCGCCAGAATACTGATCATTATCTACATCCAGATCAGCTAATGCATATTTCAATCTTCCATACATACATATGTATTAACATACGGTGGCTCCATTTCTGTTTATGCTAATAAGAAGTATCAATTAAAAGAACGCGCAACTTAGTAGGATCTAGAAGAAGGAGAATAAGATAAGTTATAAACTACAAAATAGACATTTGTCAAAAAAAAAAGCACATTATCTTGTACTTACACATTTAAATCAATATATACATATATACACATATTTATTGTAAACGCCATTACAATTTTCCCCCAAATGACTCAACCAGCAACTCTTTCGTCAGCCGTAGGGTCGCATACTCACGATAACGGTTCTAGTTCCCCAAACCTATTGATTGGTGATACGAATGACAGGATGGACGTCTGTGCCACATCGGTCAAACTACCTTCCTTCTGGATGGACCATCCAGAAGCCTGGTTTATACATGTCGAAACATTGTTTAGTAGCAAAGGAATTACAAGAGATAATACGAAGTACGAATATCTAATAGTTTCTCTTCCACAAGAGGTCATAATGTTAGTCATTGATATAGTTCAGAATCCACCAACCGAAAATCGTTACTCCAATGTGAAGGGTAAATTAATCGAACGTTACACTCTTAGCGAACAGTTAAATCTTGATAAACTCATTTCTAATTCCGAAATAGGAGATCGCAGACCGTCAGAATTCTATAGGTCCCTCGTTCTTTTATCTGGACCTAATATTAACGCGGATTTTATTAAAAAATTATGGCTTAGAATATTGCCGAGAACCCTTAACATTGCACTGGTTGGTTCACATGTCACTAATACCGACGATCTATTAAAGTTAGCTGATAATATATGGGAAGTCACGAATAAAAACGAATTGTGTGCTGTTAGCTCCTCCTCCTCAGAACGATGTCAGACGGATATCGCTAAAGTTGTCGAGAATTTAATTAAAGTTACATCGGCTATGTGCGAACAGTTTAATAAATTGTCGCTTGAGATGACAGAGGTTAGAAAATCCATTGGGAATTATCGTAGAAGCGTTAGATTCAGAGATAGAAGTAATTCAAGGGGTCGTTCACTGAATCGGAATTGGCTTTGTCGTTTTCATTATAGATTTGGTAGTAAAGCAAGGAGATGTGAACAACCATGTTCATATGCTCAAGGAGATCAGGGAAACTAGGCAGTCCTGTTATTGAAGCGACGGATAATAGGATTGGCGATGCGACACGTCGCCTTTTTGTATACGACAAGGATAATAAATTACAGTATTTGATTGATAGCGGTGCTGAAATATCCGTTTTACCATATTCAAGATTCAGGGAATACCAACGAGAATCGGATATTATCTTGACTGCAGCGAATGAAGTTCTATAAAGACATATGGAAATAAATTGCTGAAAGTTAATTTAGGTCTCAGAAGAGAATTTCCCTTTGTTTTTACTATTGCTAGTATTTCGAAACCGATAATTGGGGCAGACTTTCTTGCGAAATTTGGCCTGTTAATTGATTTAAAGAAAAGAAAACTTATTGACCCATTAACTAAAATAGCAGTAGACGCTATTCAGTGTTTTAGTAAAATTTCGCTTCCAAAGTTATTTATATTAGATAATAAATACGTTCACATCTTAAAACAATTCCCAGCCGTTGTGGCACCACCAGATTACAACAAATTAGTTAAACATTCCACAGTTCATAGAATAGAAACAAATGGTACGCTTCCATTTTCGAAACCAAGACGTTTGGACTCTAATAAATATAAAATTGCGAAGAATGAGTTCGATACTTTAGTTAAGTTAGGCATATGCAGACAATCTAGCTCATATGCGGCGTCCCCTCTACACCTCGTACCGAAGAAAGACACGAATGACTGGCGTCCGTGTGGAGATTAGTAGACTGAATTGTGTGACTGTACCCGACAGATATCCGCTTCCGCACATCCATGACCTTGGTATGAATATACGAGACAAACGTGTGTTTTCGAAATTGGATTTGATTCGTGCATATCATCAGATACCTGTGGCGGAATGTGACATACCGAAGACGGCTATTACAACACCTTTCGGATTGTTTTA
Organism: Eudasyphora cyanicolor; assembly: GCA_963930755.1. Lineage (NCBI taxonomy): Eukaryota > Metazoa > Arthropoda > Insecta > Diptera > Muscidae > Eudasyphora > Eudasyphora cyanicolor. The sequence goes on along the minus strand of OZ005737.1, from coordinate 260,865,591 downwards.
ATTCCTGCGAATGCCTTTTGGACTCAGGAATGCTGCTCAGACATTCCAACGTTTCATAAATGAAGTATTTTCAGGGTTAGACTTTATTTTCGTCTATATAGATGATGTACTGGTTGCAAGTAAGAACGAAACTGAACACGAGGCACACTTACGACTAGTATTTGAAAGATTGGATAAATATGGGCTCAATATTAAGGTTGGCAAATGTGTTTTTGGGGCAACGGACATCGATTTCTTAAGTTACAATATATCTCATGAGGGTATTAAACCATCTGATGATAGGGTCAAAGCAATTCTGAATTTTGATAGACCAAAGACTGTAAAACAGCTTCAGAAATTTATTGGAATGGTAAATTATTATCATAGATATATCCCCCATGTGGCCGATACATTGAGTCCGATTCATATAATCGTGAACAATGCTCTTAAGGCAAAGGAGAAAACGTTGGTATGGTCGAGAGAGGCGGGAGATTCTTTTGAGGAAATCAAGCAAAAATTTTCTACTAGAATTTTGTTGAATCACTTTCATGGTAGCTCGAATCTTTCATTGACAGTTGATGCATCTAATGTAGCCATTGGTGGCGTGTTACAACAGTCAATTGACAACGTTAATGAGCCATTGGCATTTTATTCAAAGAAACTTACAGCTTCAGAGAAGAAATATAGTTCATTTGATAAGGAGCTTTTGGCTATATATTTGAATATAAAACATTTCAGACATTTTTTAGAGGGAAGACAGTGTACTATCTATACGGACCATAAGCCATTAACGCAGATTTTGGGATCTCAGGTCGAACGGAGTCCAAGGCAGACACGTCATCTGGAATATATAGCACAGTTTACTGATGATATACGATATATTAGGGGAGAAACAAATATAGTCGCGGATAATCTTTCTAGGACCCCGGACAACTAGATGGCCTGAGGCATATCCATTAAAAGATATAACAGCGAAGACAATTTCGTTGACATTTCTCAGGGAATATATTCCAAGATTTGGTATTCCATTACGGATTACTACCGATCAAGGAGCACAGTTTACCTCTTCAATATTTAAAGAAATTTCAAATTTCCTCGGTATTGACAGAATTGTAACCACTGCTTCAATTTTGGCACGCGGGAATGCATTGAATTGGTCAGAAGAGTTACCGATAGTTTTATTAGGTCTGCGGTCATCATTCAAGGAGGATATCGAAGCATCGGCTGCGGAAATGGTTTACGGGCAGTGTTTGCGTTTGCCTGGCGATTTAGTGGTTGGTTCTGAGCAAGATTTCAATGCAGCTGAACTGTTGAACAAAGTTAGACAGCATTTCACAGACATTCGATCGACGATTTCACACCACAACGATTCAAATAGGATATTTGTACCGAAATCACTCAGTGATTGTAGATTTGTTTTCGTAAGAAAGGATTTGAATAAGATGGGACTGACCTGTCCCTACGAAGGACCATTTGAGGTTATAAATAGAGATGCGAAATATTTTAAAATTAAAATGGAGAAATCCATTAAAAATGTGGCAATAGATAGACTAAAGCCAGCATTCGTAGATGGACGGTTGTCGTCTGATGATGTGAAGAAGAAAAGAGTCACATTTGATTTGAACGATGTCTTTTTCGAAAGGGGGTGATGTAGTGGCGTCACGTAGGTTAATGATAATTATTTGTACTGTATTCCTAAACTACTTCTATTAAAATTATCAAATACGTTGTTCATATATTTATTGTTAAACTGTTACCTTTTTTAAGTTTGTCAATAATTTTGTATAACATAGAGACAGAAATAAATTTGTATTCAAACAGACATACAGAAAATAAAATATTCAATTTTTATATAAAAAAGAGTTTTTAATTATATTGTTCTGTGCCCTACATTGTATTGCCGTCCATACAAATACTTGAAATTGTGGGCAGTGTATTGCCTTTATAACGGGTGATCCAAGTAGAGATAATTTTTTTTTCAATAGCCTTTTTTTGGCAGATCACGTGTGAGTCGTGTCATGCTGTCATGTTATTTTTGTTAAGTATTGTTTGGCATTTCATGCCATGGAAAGACTTACTCCTGAACAACGTTTAAAAATCGTTCAACATTATTACGAAAATGCACGTTCTGTGAGGAATGTGTTTCGTGCACTTCGCTCAACTTATGGTCAACATAATCGGCCTACTGAGCGTACTATTCGCAACACCATCACCCATCTTGAGACCCAGCATTCATTATTGGATAATATTCGACCGAATAGACCACGTCCAGCACGCTGTGAAGAAAATGTAGCGGCCGTAGCTGAGAGTGTACACGAAGACCGTGGAAAGTCGATTCGGCGCCGTTCGCAGCAACTCGGACTGACGTATGGAACGACTGGGCGCATTTTACGTCGAGATCTTAAATTGAAAGCATACAAAATATAGCTTGTACAAGAACTGAAGCCGCCCGACCTTCTCAAGCGACATCGCTTCGCTCTATGGGCTCTTGAAAAGTTCCAAGAAGATTCGACGTTTTCGAGCCAAATTTTGTTCAGCGATGAGGCCCATTTCTTGCTCAATGGGTATGTAAACAAGCGAAATTGCTGCATTTGTGACGAAGAGCAACCTGAAAAAACAGCGGTTTGGTGTGGTTTGTGGGCCGGTGGAATCATCGGTCCATATTTCTTCAAAAATGATGCCGTTGAGAACGTAACCGTCAGAGGCGACCGTTATCGTGCCATGATAAGCGACTATTTGATGCCTGAAATTGAAGCTCGTGATCTCGGCGACATTTGGTTTCAACAAGACGGCACCACTTCCCACACATCGCATCAATCAGTGGATTTATTGAGAGAACACTTTGGTGAGCAGATAATTTCACGTTTTGGGCCGGTCGATTGCCCACCAAGATCGTGTGATATCACACAGTTATACCTTTTCCTGTGGGGATTTGTAAAGTCTACGGTTTATGCGGAGCCTTGGAGCAAAACATCACGCGTGTCATTCGCCAGTTACCAGTCGAAATGCTCGAACGAGTCATTGAAAATTGGATTCATCGGAGGGACCATCAGAGACGTAGCCGTGGCCAACATTTGATAGCCATAATCTTCAAAAAATAAATGCCAAAGAATGTTCTTTCAAACGATAACAAACATTGCCCATTCAATTTGAATTTTTTGTGTTTTTTTCTTTAAAAAAGTAGGGAACCTCGAAATGGATCTCGCTAAAGTACTTTTGGTATTTAAAAAACATATTTTTTTTTGGTTTTGGTTTCATAAAATAGTATGCCTTTCTTTACACACAAACAAATTTGTTAAGCCTCGGACACAAACAATTTGTTAAGTTGCATAGTTTTACCTATTTTTTGAAAATTGATAAGACCATAACGTTTGTCTCAGTGGATACATCTGACCAAAATTCAAATTATCAAATCATCGTATAACAAATTGTTGTTAATTCAGAAAAGGTGATGTGAAATTTGTTCATATTGTAATGTATAGGTATAAGAAAATGATAGGACAATAAAAAATGAAAAAATAAAAAAAATCTATTTTCAAATGCAGACAGAAATTTAATAACGTCTTATAATATTTAAAAATTCATATATTTCAATGAAATATTTTGTAATTTGTATGTCTTGACACCAAAAATATAAACTAATTCGAGATTTATTATATTTGCAAAAGTCCATCGCACAATTAACAAAATAATTACGAAAATCTCCAAAAATAGGATTTTTAAGGGTTTTCCCTATATGTACTATAGTAAGCCCGACTCCAAATTTCCTTTGCAGTTCAGTGTGCAACTACTATAACTATATGAGGCATTTTGCTATGTGTCAGTCAGTTAAAATGTACATAGCGTACATTAAGATTCGTTCTGATCAAAGCTTCCGTTGGCTTCTTTTTTATGGTCATGCCATTACAAATGCGAAATGGAACAATTGGACGTGTATTCGAATTCGATATTGTTTACGAGAGTATTGTCCTGTGTGAGATACGAGTATATGTATAGGTATGTATGCAATGTGTGTTCGCTGTGTCCTCCGTCATTGTCGTTGTATTCAATTAAAATAAGCTATTTGTACACAGCACATTCGCTCGCACAAACACACACACACACGCGGGCAAACAAACGGCACGAGAAAACAAAATGGCGATCCATTTCCGGCCTTTTATAGTCAATTGAATAGACACGACACGACAACAAAACAAAACACAACACCAACAACTACAATAACAACTACTAGAACCACAAAAGGCTCTGCGAAAAACAATTTAAAGTGTTGTAAAATGCAAAAATAGACATTTAAGCGTTTATTTATCTCTGCGAGAGTGTTGCAGTAAAAACAACAACACTCACTAACACACAGATGAAAATCCATTCCGGTGAAATGTAAAATAATAAAACTAAAAAAATGCATATGCACCACTACATACACAAATTTCATACGAGTGCCATTGCATGCTATAATGGGTGTTTGTTTGTCTGTCTGTTTATCCGTGTGTCTGTGTGTAATTGTTGTTTGCATTGCATTTTGTTGCTGCGGCTATTACAGACACTGCCTTCGTGTGTATTTTTCATTTGTGCATTGCATTGTCTCTCGTTAAAACATTAAATGTTTATTTAAATTTTTACAACTCATTCCAATTATGCGGTAAAGTTTTTGTTTAACATCAACTACGACGACTCAAACAAACTTACACACACACACGACACACGCCCAAAAACAAGTACACGAAAAACAACAACGAAATTTACACAGTAATTATTGTTATTGATTCTCCGTATACATTTACATGTCTGTGTATTAAGGGGGTGTCTTATTTTTATACCCTACACCACACTGTGGTACAGGGTATTATGACTTTGTGCATTTGTTTGTAACACCCAAAAGGAGAAGAGATAGACCCATTGTTTATTATACCGATCGACTTGTAATCACTTTCTGAGTCGATTTATGTCCGTCTGTCTGTCCGTCTGTCTGTCCGTCTGTCTGTCCGTCTGTCTGTCCGTCTGTCTGTCTGTCTGTCTGTAGACGTATTTTTTGTAATCAAAGTACAGGTCGCAATTATGATCCGATCTCAACGAAACTTTGCACATATCTTTTTTTGGGCCCAAGGACGATCCCTATTGAATTTGGTTAAAATCGGTTCAGATTTACATATAGCTCCCATATATATGTACCTCCGATTTGGCATATATGCACTGTATAAGCAACATTTTGTAACCGATTTGTACAAAAATTGACAGAGAGTAGTCTCGTGATACACTTAGATACAATACAAAATTTGGGGGAAATCGGTTCAGATTTATATATAGCCCCCATATATATGTTGCACCCGATTTGACATGTAAGCGCTGTAGAAACTGTATTTTATATCCAATCAGTACGAAATTCGGCAGAAAGAGGTTTCTTATTACATGAAGGAATACTGCCAAATTCGGAGAAAATCGGTTCAGATTTAGATATAGCCCCCATATATATGTTACCCCCGATTTGAAATTCAATAGCTGTAGAAACTGTATTTTATATCCGATCACAGCGAAATTCGGCAGAAAGAGGTTTCTTATTACACGAAGGAATACTGCCAAATTTGGAGAAAATCGGTTCAGATTTAGATATAGCCCCCATATATATGTTAGCACCGATTTGACATTCAAGCGCTGTAGAGACTGTATTTTATATCCGATCAGTACGAAATTCGACAGAAAGAGGTTTCTATTTTACATGAATGAGTGTTCAGGGAAAATCGATTCAGATTTATATATAAGCTCCATATATATGTTCCTCCTGATTTGGTTACAAAGCGCTATAGAAGTTGTACTTTACTTCCGATCATTACAAAATTCTCCAGAAAGATGTTTCTCAATTTAGGAACGAATATTGCTTAATTTAGCGATTATCGGTTCAGAATTAGATATATCCGCATATATATGTTCTTACCCTATTTACCAAATTATTTCAAATTATTATCGCATTGTTAGGGCGGTGTAGGGTATTTTATAGTCGGCCCCGCCCGACTTTCTGCCTTTCCTAACTGGTTAGAAGTTACAAAACCACAAAGTTTTTTCTTTATTATTATGTTTGGAAAGGAAAGTTACAATTGGGAAAAATTAGGAAAAATAAGGTTTCCTGTGCACAGGAAATCCGATAATCAGTTCTTTATGTCTTAGTGGTCCAGATTCAGAGTTACAACTTTTATGGAATAATTATCCAAAATTGGATAAATGTAAGCTGATATATACTCATTGTTTTTTAGAAACTGGAACTAGAAAGTTGCAAAAATCGCCTTGCAAATTTAAGTCCTTAATTTTTCTTTCAGATCCGCGGATTTTGATTTTGAAAAAAGTATATTCTGCGTATCTTACTGTTCTGCTACTCATACCCAAATTTAAGCATTCTAATTTTACATTGATGTTTATTTTGGTTATTTTGTTATTTAGAGAAATCTGAGTGGAAGAAAAACAATCACACAATTTTTTATATTATTTTATGGATGAGTAATTGAATTAAAATTGTTCTAAAAACAAACTAATTAATGTAGAGTCCTAAAATTTGGATTCACAAAATAATTTTTTTCCAAAATTTTCTTAATGCGTAATGAAGGACTAAAATATGCCAGGCCATTTTTCAACATTTCAATTCCAGTTTTTGAAAACGGAAATAGTATATAGATAGCCCAAAATGGGAACTTTCATTTGACACCATATCGTCTTAATAGAACTTTCAGAAAAATTAAAAAGTAATAATAATTATATTCTTAAACAATGTCATGTCCTTTTAAACGCGAACTCGATCAGAAAATAAAAACTGAGTACACAGTTTTGTAGTGTTTCTAGTCAGCTTTCAAACTTATATAAATATTTCCATGACCAATAATTTTTGTTCAATTTTGCTAAGCTGTACTTTTCTTGGATATATGCTTGCGCCCATGAAATTCTCCATTCATTGCTCCTGCATCGTCAAAGCATTGCCCAAATAAATACTTGCAATCAATTCCAGAGTTTTGAGGAAATTTAGAGTAACTTCGGCCAAACGTTTTCCTTCGAACTGTTTTGTTGGGACGAAACTCAAAAAATCATTGCAAATTTTATATTGCCCATCGTTTTTATTAAGGTACCGGATACACATTGAAACTTACTCAACCCCTGAAATATAGCTTTGGAATTATTGATTCTCTCAATAAGCTGTCGGTGTATAAGAGTGTGACAAATACTTAAAATTTAATTTTGAACACGATTGCTTATACGAATTTTTGTGGGCACTGTTCATGTGAGATCTTTCCGCGAAAAAATATAGCTCATACCTTTTGGAAATGCGATTTCAAGTGTTTTTTGTTTTTTGACCGCCGAAGAAGCGATTATAGTGGCTGGAAGTACCTACAAATCCATATAGGTGTCGATGATGTGCTCCAAATGGAAACAACGCTAGAGCTCTCCAAACCTTAGCTAAACTTGCGTGCACTTTTTTTGATAGTGTATTACGCGGGGCACATCGACAGTTATACATATATTGAGCTGAATTTATTGTCCCAGAAGGTTTTTAGCATTGCGAATCCTAAAATCAGGGACGCGTAACAAAATAATGAATCACTAAAATTTTATTCACTTTTTTTAATTTTTTTTGCAAAAATTGCAAATTTTGTTCTTGACAATTTTTTTAGTATAAAGTTCTTAAATTCATTTCTATGTTCTTTGGGAGTACTGCTGAGGTGCACTTAACAACCATGGATACGTATTTGAAGATTGAAGTCTTGTACGCGAAGAACAAGATACTCTTGTCTCAGCGATGATCATCAAGGCACACCTAGTGCGCTGTACAGATATGGCGGAAGTTCATATGAATTAAAAGGATTTTTAACGATCTATTCCGAAATCAGAGGCGCGTCATCTTATTTTGATAATTGTTAAAATTATGCACTTTGCAAAATTTACATAACCTCAAAATAAAACCATTCATTACACAGTGCAACAACCAAAATGGGAATGGGATGAAACCCATGTTTTCTTGTTAGACAGCGTTCCAAAATCACCAATTTCAAATGCGTGTTAAAAGACATTTCGCACTGAACTGAAAAAAATCCTTGAAGTTTTTGTTATGGATAATGTCAACTTTCATTTGCAATTGGTCTCATCCCATTCCCATGCGGAAAGTTCGATTTTGTATCACAGTGTCATTAGTTTCCCTCTTAAGGTATATTATGGTATAAGCGAATTCATACAATATAGCCCGGATGAGCACATAATTACTGTACGTCATTGCCGACTTCACAATCTGCAAAATTCATAAGAATATATTTTAAAATGTCTTAGAGTAATTGTTTAACTATGGTTGTTTTCTCTAATTTCGATGAAGTAATGTATTTCTTTCCGTGCATAAATTGTACTATTTAGCGCACACACATATTCGTTAGAATCTGCATACTCCTCATTACTACAGCCTTGTAATATTAGCTTTGCAGATTCTAACGAGTAACTAATCGCTTTTTTGTTTAGCTTATGCCGCCACCTCACTCCATCTTGGACTTTCGTATCGCTCGGTATCGTATCGCTCGACCTGTATACATAAGTACCTCGCTGTACAATACTAATCATAAGCAAAGGTAAATTTTGCTGCCTTATAAATCCTTATAATCAATAAACTTGTGGCACTTGGCCATTTATTTATATTACATTGAAACTAATCGTGTTTTTATTCACCTTCTTTTATTTACACGCACTCGGCGTAAACAGTAATAATATCAATAAAAAATCGCGAATTCTCATTATTTTTATATGAAGTCTTTTAAATTATTATTAAAGGCTATAACAAATACTAGTACGTAATCGTACTAGTAAAATCGTACTAGTAAAATCGTACTAGTAAAGAGGTTCATCAAAAAATACACTCAAAAAGTTCTTAACATTCAACTTCCATCAATACTTAGGAATTTTGTAGAGAAATTTTGCACTGAAATAAAATACAAATGATATGGACTTCGTACTTTGAAGCAAATATAACTCTTTAACCAACAGAGATATTACCTTCATTATTTCTTGAAGATTACAGCTAGTTCTCCCGTCTATTCGCGGACAGTTTTCATACATTTTTCCGATTTTAATATTTCGCGGGATTCCTTATATTGTATAAAAAACAAGTAAAAGCGTTAAGTTCGGCCATGCCGAATCTTATATACCCTCCACCATGGATAGCATGTGACCTCACAAAATAACTCAAACCTAAAGAAAATAACACCGAAAAACAAAAAATGTAGTAGATGAGAACAGTAGGGATCACAACAAGTTAGATGCTATATATGGGAGCTATATCTAAATATGGACCGACATCGCCCATTTGCAATCCCAAACAACCTGCAACTATAAGAAGTATTTGTACCAAATTTGATCAACCTAGCTCTATTATTGCGGACTGTAGCGTCATTACCACAGACGGACGGACAGTCGGACATGGCTAAATCGTCTTAGAATTTTACGACGATTAAGATTATATATACTTTATGGGGTCTCAGATCAATATTTAGAGGTGGTACAAACGGAGTGACAAAATGAATATACCCCCCATCCTATGGTGGAGGGTATACAAATGTTTTGTTTCGCTATATTTTTGCAAATAATGACGGCACTGCGAATAGTTTGTCATATGCTGATAGAAATGGGAATGGTCTACGATTGTAAGTTTATTATTCTTAATTCCGCTAAAAATTTCATTTTATAGAATTTTTTAAAATTTCAATTTGAAACCGCCATAACTTTCGCGCCCCTTAATGAAATTAGTTAGGTTTTTGCTCGCTTACATTTGTATCTCTGTCTACTGCAAATGTGGTTGATGTGCTCGCAAAATTTTTTTCGAAAACAAATATACTCGAAAAGTGTTTAAAAAAAGAAGCTAATGCCACCCAGCAAAAACTCTTATTACCAGGTAACCTGACGGGTAAGTGAAATTCAAAAGAAATAAGTCTTACCATTTAGCATCAGATTATTTTTACATGCACATGGTATTGGAGGGAAGTACTTCCATGTAAGCATACGAAGAGTTAACAAATAACTACTTACCCCCCATGCTTACAAATATCTAACATATAAGTTGTTATTATTGTCATTTTAATAACCAAGTTTTTGCTGGTCATGTATGCCATTTTTTTACCGGAATGTATTATTCGAAAACAAGAAAAATTAGAACTGAAGTTTGAAATATTCAGCTAAGTTTTGAAAATCTTTTTTTAAATAAAATACTTATATATATCGAGATATTCCTAAACACATAACATATGCGCCCCATATAAATGTTATTTATTTTTCAAATAAAATGTATTGGTTCATAAACATATAAACTTATTGACGAGAAGCAAGTTAATTTTTCATATACAATTTTCGAAGATCTTCGATTTTGATAAAACTTGGTGGAAATGTTAAATATGGAGCTCTAATATAAGGTATACAATTTTGTTGAAAAATCTTCAAAACTATGGGAGATATGTATATTTAAACATTAGAAATTGGGAAAAAAATATCGAAAAGTGCTTGCATTCGAAAGCTCACAACTTTTGTTCTACGAGAGATATTTAAATATTTCCTTAGCACTTCAGCTTTAGTAATATCGAGGTGGATGTAATTTGGAAGCTACTTGACATATTTTTTTTAAACACTGATTAAAATATAGATTTTTTCAAAAAGTAATATTTTTAAATTAACAAAATGTGAACCATTCCATTGGTTTGGGTTATCCCAAACCACTGGGATCGCCAGAGGTTTGGAGATATCAATAAAAGTATTTTTATAGTATATTTGTATAGATTAATTTTTAAGGTGATGACCTTTATACAACCCCGTTTCCCTGTATCATATTTAGATGAGTTTTTATTTAAGATTAGATAAAATCGTAAATATAAGGTGATTCGATAAAAAAAACTTCACGCACAAAATGGTTTTAAAATTTTTATTTATCAGCATTTTGGGCAATTTTTTGAAGTCACTGTAAGCTGATATATAATTGAACACAAGCTTTAGAACCACATATATGTAACACATAAAGGGTGACCCAAGATTTTAATAAAACATTTTAATTTTAAATAAAACACAGATATTTAAGCAAAAATCGTGAAACTTTATTATATCGTAAAGTAGACAGAATGAGGTTATGTAGGGAACAATATATCGTGCAGATGGCCGCCGCGGCTTTGCTGGCATGCACGCGATCTTTTAATGAAATTTTCTATGACCGTTTTGCATGAATGCTGCGATATTTCATTAATGCAGCGTCCAATTTCGTCTTTTAAGGCTTGAGTCGTCGTCGGCTTATTCGCGTAAACCATCGACTTCAAAAAAAAAAAATCTAATGGTGTTAAATCGCACGATCTAGGCGGCCAATTCTGATCTCCAAAACGCGAAATAACACGACCGGGAAATGACTGATGCAGCAATTGAATTGTTTCTCTGGCTGTATGACATGTGGCGCCGTCTTGTTGGAACCACATGCCCTCCACATTCATTTCTTCAATTCTAGGCAAGAAAAAACTGGTTATCATTTCACGATACCGAACACCATTGACTGTTTGCGCTTGACCTGCCTCATTTTCATAAAAAAAAGGTCCAATGATTCCTCCAGCCCAAAAACCACCCAAAAACCGGTCGATCGACCTGGTCGATGGCGCGTTATTGTCTTTACATCACTAACAGAACCAGTTTCGGCAAATTTATCCATTAATCTCTTTACAGTTGACTCTTTTGGAGCATTATTGTGACCCCAAATTGATCGCAATTTGCGAACTGTAGCCGCAAAACTTTCACCATTTTGGTGAGAATGCGTTGTTCATTCGTGTAGCGCTCCATTTTTACTAACCTCGTACCTTCTACTAACAAACAATAACAATTATTCAAATGTCAAACAATGACACTTCGAATGTTGCGAGATTTCAAAATTGCGCTCTTCTTGGGACACCCTTTATATGTATGTTTCTCACTAATTTTCTTTAATTCTGTGAATCATAAAAATGTCGTCAACGTTTTTTCCAAAGAGATACGTTCGATTCAAAATAAGATACCTTCACTTAATTGTAAATAAAAACCAAAGATGTTCATCGATTTCTATGATCAATGTCTCATTTTGTTCATAGGTTATGTGGCTTTTCGTGAAAGTTATAAGACTTGACACTTTTTTCCGTTTTGGATTTATATGATTTAAAATAAAGAAAAAATTTCGTACAGTATTTTCAGATGCAAATAAATCCTTGTTTCGGAAATAATAGTCCAAATTATAAGGAAATAATAATTTATTTAGACCAAAAAAATTTAAGTATATACAGGGTATTTTATACCCTTACAAATGCATATGGTATATCCATATGCATTTTGTAAGTGTGCACCTCTTACACCCTCTGAAACAAACAGATCAATTTCTTTTGCTATTTGAGATTCCATATCTTTATTGACCGTGTTAATTGTCTTGCTTGGACTTTTACACTTATCTATAGCATCGTTTAGCTTTTTGCCATGGAGGTATTTCCGGAACTTTCCAAATCTTCAGCTGAGACACTATCTATCGTCGATTACCAATGTTGAATCGTTAAACTCAATATTCGTTTTAAAACGGCAGATTAAGGTACATAGTTCGCGTTTTATAAGGCGCATATCTAAATCGTTATCCAAGTCAGATTTTATATTTGGATTCTTTAAAAAAATTAGTAGACCTGAGTATATTGTTCGACGCTCAAGTATTCTTTTAGCAAGAGACATATACAGGGTGGCTGATATGTGTAATGCAACAAAGTAAAGCGCTATATTTTTTTTAATTTTTTTGTAAATTTTATTGTTCAAAAGCAAAAAATGTCGGAAATAACATAAAATTTTAGAAACAGTTTAGATTTGTTCCTATTGGCCGCCTTTGGCACGAATTATGGCACACGCACGAAAGTGGCTCTGCGGTAATTTGGCCCATTCCCGGCGAAGCGCCGTCTTGAGATGATCGATACTTTGGTATTTTTTAGTGCGAACCTTACTCTCTAAAATGCCCCAGGCCCAAAAGTCCAACGGATTGAGATCCGGAGATTTTGGTGGCCATTGTGCGGTAGAAATGAAGCGAGGAACTTCTTTTTTAAGCCATTCTTGGTTGACGCGTGCTGAGTGCGATGGTGGTGAGTCCTGTTGGAATGTCCATGGTCTGCGGCCGAAATGTTTGTCTGCCCAGGGCATCAATACTGTCTTTAGGACATTTTCCCGATAATATTCGGCATTTATTTTGACCCCATGGTCGATGAATACGAGCGGGGAGCGACCATCTGCCGTTACGGCGGCCCACACCATTACCGCCGCCGATGGCTTGAGTTCTGGTGCCCAATCGAAGGTGTAAATTTTCAGCTGTCCTCTTTGGCAAGTAAACCCGATCATTTTGTTTGTTCACAAACTGCTCAATTTGGAATGGCTTCTCATCGGAGAAAACCAAATTCGGCAACTGGCCACTCTCGTGCAAGCGAAGCAACTCCTTGGCTCTTTCCAGTCTAACTTTTTTTGTGCATCGGTGAGCTCTTGCACTTTTTGGAACTTCAATGGCTTTAGTCCAAGCTCATTTTTTAATATGTGTTGTATCCGTTCTCGCGATATGTTCAGCTCACGATTTTTCTACCACTGCGGCGTGGATTTCAATCAAATCTGGCCTTCACTTTTCGGATCATTTCTGGTGTTGTTACCGTTTTTTTTCGTCCACTTTTTGGACGCGATGCTAGTATCACGGTAACGAGCAATGGTACGAGACACAAAAGATTTATTCACATTTAAATGCTGGAGGGCTCTAACGATAGCCACTTGTGTTTTTCCACCCAAATATAAAGCAATCACACTATCACGCTTGAATTCCATCACGAATAACTTTTTTCTGAATCTGAAGATCAAAATGCTTTTGTAGGCTTGTAAACAATAAAATGAACTGTCACTGAAATAGATCTGTCAGCTATCAGACTAGCGGTTTAGAAATGATAGCAACCTGAAGTTGGTTGCAATACATATCAGCCACCCTGTAGTGTATCAGTCAATACTTTAAATATCATAGTTACTCGTCATATCATTGCAGTTGACCTTGTGTTTATACCCTACACCACACTGTGGTACAGGGTATTATGACTTTGTGCATTTGTTTGTAACACCCAAAAGGAGAAGAGATAGACCCATTGTTTATTATACCGATCGACTTGTAATCACTTTCTGAGTCGATTTAGCTATGTCCGTCTGTCTGTCCGTCTGTAGATGTATTCTTGTAATCAAAGTACAGGTCGCAATTATGGTCCAATCTCAACGAAACTTTGCACATATATTTTTTTTAGGCTCAAGGACGATCCCTATTGAATTTGGTTAAAATCGGTTCAGATTTACATATAGCTCCCATATATATGTACCTCCGATTTGGCATATATGCACTGTATAAGCAACATTTTTGAACCGATTTTTACAAAAATTGACAGGGAGTAGTCTTGTGATACACTTAGATACAATACAGAATTTGCGGGAAATCGGTTCAGATTTAGATATAGCCCCCATATATATGTTACCCCCGATTTGACATGTAAGCGCTGTAGAAACTGTATTTTATATCCGATCACAGCGAAATTCGGCAGAAAGAGGTTTCTTATTACATGAAGGAATACTGCCAAATTCTGAGAAAATCGGTTTTGATTGACATATAGCCCCCATATAAATGTTAGCCTCGATTTGACATCCAAGCGCTGTAGAGACTGTATTTTATATCCGATCAGTACGAAATTCGACAGAAAGAGGTTTCTCTTTTACATGAATGAGTATTTAGGGAAAATCGATTCAGATTTATATATAACCTCTATATATGTATATGTTCCTCCTGATTTGATTACAAAGCGCTATAGAAGTTGTACTTTACATCCGATCATTACAAAATTCTCCAGAAAGATGTTTCTCTATTTGGGAACGAATATTGCTTAATTTAGCGATTATCGGTTCAGAATTAGATATATCCACATATATATGTTCTTACCCATTTACCAATTATTCTAAATTATTATCGCAATGACCCTTATCGCATTGTTAGCGAGGTGTAGGGTATTATATAGTCGGCCCCGCCCGACTTTCTGCCTTTCCTTACTGGTTTTATTTTCTAATTTGTGAAAAATGGCTATACATTAGTTAAAAAATGTCGTATGCAATATCATGTCTTTAGGACCCGGTCAATGTCGAAAGGCTTAGTAAGTAAGTCTGGCTGTTTTGATCAGAAAAACCTATTGAGCCGGAATATTATAGCCTAAAATTTCCAGTGCATGTAATTTAACTTAAAAATTTAAATTTAGAACAATTAATATTTTGATAATAAATGTAGTAAAGAAAGCTTCATGTACACTGAAAAAAAAAATAGTAATAAAACTAATGATGACACATTCTTATATTAAGTATGCTACCTCGGCATCAATGTAATGACAATTTTCATTAAAATAATGAAAATTTACACGTTTTTTACGAAATTTGCCTTAACATAAAGTTTTTTGAATTTGAATTAATGTCTATCTAACAATTAGTTTTGTGTACGCGCTTCTTAAAATGTACGCATTTAAATTAAAGAAAAAAATCATTATTTTTGTGACAATCCGCATTATTTTATGTAATATTTCAATACTTTTAAGGATTTTCTACATTAACACTACGACGTAGACATGTCATAGTTTTAATGCCGAATCGGACTTAATTAACAGTATGATATATTTGAGTAATAAATTTAAGGCTATGCTCCTCTTAAAGGAAAGGCTGTCTTGGTAATAAACTTTATGACTATTGTCATTATTTTTAAGAATACATACGAGAGAATTATACAATCTCTCCCTCCCTCTCTCGCTCGGAGAATCAATTTTGTTTGATAATGTGTGAATCAATAATTGCTATGGAATGCTAGAAGAGAAAATAGAGAACAGTTCTGTTGTTCGTTTTCTTTTAAATCGTCAGTTATTTACAAGCGATGGAAGGAAACGGTTGTCTGTTTTCGGGACGCGGATTGTGAAAAAATTTGATTGCTGTGAATATGTAAGTATACGTGCATACATACGTTCATATTGCACCGAAAATAATTTTAATATGTGCTGTTAACAGTTAAGGGAGTGCGTGTGTCATAGTTATTTTTGCAGTATGTTATTAATGGCGATGTACATGCGTTTTTGAAGGAAGTCCTGTGAAGAGATTTGTGCCAAATGGATGACAAAAATGTGAGTAATAGATTTTGTAATACTGAAGGAGACAATGGGAAAATGTGTAGGTACGTGAAGAATAATATTATTATCCTGAAATAAACATCTTATTGGCAATTACAAAATTAACAAAACACATTTTAATTGAGAGTATTTATTTATTAAAAATACCAGCGCATAGTGCAGAAATGTAAAATTATTTGTGGCAATATAGAAATTTATTATTAATAATATGTTATACATATAACTATCTTTTTTAATTTTTTTAGTAAAACAATTTTAGAATGGGTCTTTTGTGAGAAGAGTGGCAAATTTTACAAAATATTTCAACGTAAGTATTAAATATGAACGGTTGAAATATTTCTCTTAGTTTTCAGCGTTTTCCAATTGTGATATGATAAAATTTATTAGCATTTTTCTTGTTTATAGATAATTTTATTTGATTTATTTTCAGAAAAAATTTAATTATTTTAATTTTAGATCACGCAATATTTGAAGATAAATGTGATGGATATATAAAAAATGCAGTGCTGCCATTTATAAATTGCAACAAATAAGTGAGATTTGGAAACAATAGACTTGGAAACAATATTTGTAAGTATTATGTATTTCTGAACAAATATATTTTATTTGAAAATCACGAAATTTAATTTGGAACGCATATATTAATGTATTAGAACAAAATATATTTGCGAACTGACGTTCACATATAAAATACGTGTTTTCACACAAACAAAGTTATTGTTAAAAAGTTTCAAAAATATAATTTATTTAAAAAGACTTTTTCCTTTTTTGAATTTTAGTTTAAATTTTGCTTGATTTCGTGTTCATAATTGCTTCATAAGTACTTCATAATTAAACCTGCTGTTAGATTAGGCCCATTTGGTCCAATTTTTGTATCGTTTCCTTTATAAACGGTAATATATGTATGTATATATATTGCCTTATAATTTGGTCCAAGGGATAGTTTTGTTTTACTAAAATCAAAATAATAAGCGTTTTTGCTCAAAAATAATTGTAAATAAGCTGCTTTCTTTTCACGAAGTATTGAATACAAATAAATATAAAATATTGTCTTCCATATTCATTTTATATGAAAAAAGTAATGTTGACCAAATGGACTCTTAATCTAGGATTCGTACAGATTTGCTAATCTAACACCAGGGTTAAGAATGTCATAAGCAGCATTAGCTTTTGTTTTACAGAAGTAATATTTAATAAGTTTTTGTAGTTTTGTTTGCTAACAAAACTTAAGATTTTAAAATCTAAGTCACGATTGATTTTTTTGAGAAAATTATTTTTGATAACTCAATTTATATGAAAAATGTCACTTTCGCCACTTTCAAAACAATCAGTTTCTATTATTAATAATATCTTACATAAATATTTTTTTTAACTTTTAGTACAGCAAATTTTGTTTGGATCTATTATGAGAATTTGTGTCGTAGAAAAGTGACTAAATATTTCAGTGTAAGTAAGTATATTCCAAAGATTTTAATATATCTCTTATCTTTCAATATTTTGTGACAGTTATATGACAAAATTTATTTTAATACTTTATCGTATATAAACCATTCTGGTTGATTTCTATTCAAATTATTTTTATTTTAGTTCGCGCAATTGAACTTTATTTGGATATATGAAAAATGCAGTGGGGAATTAAAAATTTACAAATTGCAGGAAATGAGTGAGTATCCAAACTATATGATATAATAATATAGTATTTGTTTTATATAATTTCTATTTAAATTCCAGCCAAATTCTAGGTTAAAAATCATTAAGTTCGGTTCCGATAAAAATTGTTCATGGACAACATATAGAGAAACGAATCCCGCTATAGAATCGATACATAACAATACAATATTCGAATAAAAGTCAAACTTCATAGTGTGTTGGCCGATTTGTCTTTATACAATTACATATTGTTTTAAATTATAAAATGTTCAAGGTTATCCGTAATATGTATTATATTTTTTTGTATTTTCCAATATAAAATATAACAAATAAAATATTTATTTAGAAAGATAAAGTGTTGTGTTATTGAATTTTCTATGAATATTAAATGATTTCAAAGAAAATGATTCATTTAAAAGAGTAACATTATAATCAATATAAATTAACGAATTTTCCATACATATTTAAAAAAACTGTATTTAAATTCATGTATGCCTTAAAATAATTACCAGTATATTCTTATATGAAGGACAAACATTTTAAATTTTATTACGATAATGTTTTAAATTATATGAAATTTTACTAAAAATAAGCACGCGCCATACTTAAATTTACGCAAAAATGTGATTTTTTAAGACCAAACATAATTAGTTTTATTACCCAAAATTCTTTATTCTATGAAATGCATCCTCAAAACAAGTACTATTCACATCTTTAAATTAGCTATAAAACCTTCTTATTTTTATAGCGATTGTCTTTGGCTCGAAATCATTGCCGAAATCTTAAACTTTACGAAAAATTCATTGATTTTCAGTACGCTTTTTTTTAGTGTAGCAAAGAGTCACCTTAATGTGTATACAGGTACAATTACAATCTGTTTTTGTGGAACATTTAAAATGTTCCAAAGGCAGTTCGAATTTAACGTTGACAAATTGCAAATAATGATAATGTCATTGCAGCAAATTGAATAATCATCAACAGAAATAATTATGTTTGAATAAAATGTAAAATATTTCATTGATGAATTATTAAAGACTCCATTTCACTTAAATGACCGCAATTAGTTTTCCAACTAAAAGATATAGTTGTGCATCCAACTAAATTGCATGTCGCTCTTCCTCATACAGTAAGTACCCAGTGTACATACTGCCGGTACTTTATCACCGATGGCCGACAATGAGCCGTTGTTCCATTATGTGCGCACGAACACTTCCGTTTCCTGTTTTGCCAGCAGCACAAACGTTCTTTGATTAAGATAGCAAACGGTTACAATGCTACGTTTACTTCACTTTATCAGAACTTCTTTTATTTTATTTTTACTTTTGACTTAAAAATACTCATATAACGTACAATCAGGATATATTTTTTCCAAATATAATTGTATACCTAGAGAGAATTGAGTAAAAAATAAGAACCAGAAATAAATAACAAATTGCACTATACGATTGCACATCTTTGTGAAAAAATCTCATTACTTCTTTTAGTTAGTTTTTGACTGGTTAAAATATACGTATTACGGCAGAACGCAGTTGTCATTGTCTGCAATTTTGCACTAAGCCGCTTTTGTTCAACTTTCTCTATCCAATGAGGTCAGATTGGAAATTTGGGGATTTAAGTGAGACAATAAGATGAATACTTTTGTGGTTATTATACAAAAAGTAAGTCATTGAAAGAGTGACCCTATACAAGGATTTTCCAATAAGGGACGGTTGTTGCTGAATGCTGGAACCACATATTTTCCTCTTTCATATCTTTCAATTTGAACAAGAACAAATTTAGATGTAATGTTGTTCTCTGAAACCGTGGTTAACTTCAACGGTGCGATTGGCGAATCTTTCTTAGTTAATACTGGATTCAAGCAAGGCTGCGTTCTCTCGCCAGCACGTCGTGGATTGGATTGCATATTGAGAAGGTTCCTAAGAGATATCGCAAGGACTGCTTTAAACTGGAAAGCCCACAGGCAGAGAAGACTGGATCGCCCGAAAACAACGTGGCAGCGAAACACACGAAAACAATGGCAGAAATTAAACATATCCTGGAACGAAGTAAAATCACTAGCTATAGATTGAAACACGTGGAAAGAGCTGATAGAGAGAACCATTTAGTTTTACATGTACAGCAATTATTTAATTTTTTCATGTATTATAAATGTAAAAATTAAAAAAGGACACACACATATATATATATATAGGGGATTTCATGTCACGTGAGTGCAGTTTTATAATTGATGACTTCTGATCGGGATGGAACTTTCGCCAATTTTAGTTATATTTGATAGTACATTTTTTATTTTAGTTATCACACAAAACTTCACCGAGATCGGTTAAGGACTGTCCGAAGTGTTGATGTTTGGACATTTTGGCCAAACGACCCTTTTTCGCATCTATATAAATAATATGGATGCAACGAATATTCGCATTCGCATATGCGAACGAGTATTATTCGCATCATTTTAACATTCGCTTTCGCATTCGCAAAAACCATATTTGGATTATTCGCTTTCGCATTCGCTTTCGCAAAAATATATTTCAGTATTCGCTTCCATTTGTTAAAAGTGTTAAATCTCCTTATTCCCTTCACACAATTTGAAGATATTAATACCAATTAAAACCTCTACCACTTCTCTTCAAAACAGTTGAAAAAATATGGCTGTCCTTGTGGTAACAGGAGGTGAAAATATGGAAGACATTCTTAATACTTGAATATCCTGGAAAAGTATCAGTTCAGTTCCTTAAATCTGCTGGTACTAAAGGGTCGAACTGTTATTCGCGTTCGCTTTCGCAAAAATGCATATTTTACTATTCGCATTCGCAAGAAATATATTTCAATATTCGCTTTCGCTAAAGTCACTTTCGTTACATCCCTAATAAATAATTACACTATGCGACAAAAAAATGTTTTTGTCCGAGACGTAAAAACTTTTTTTGTGTAGGTTATGACAGAGATTTTTGTCAACAATTTTTTTTTCTTAAATTCCAATAACCTTTTGTATTTGGACCAAGGGCTAAAAATGCTGGTAATATTACTTTCACATAGAGACAGTGGTTTAGTAAAAATTATAAAAAAATATATTTTTTAAAAATCTATGGATAAATGTATATACATTTTTCATATTTTTTGTTTTGGCAATTTTGTTTCGGTTGTACCAAAAGGGGCGTGGCAATAACACATACCAAATTTGAAGTCAATCTGTTACTCCTATCGAAAGCTGATTGAGGGTGTTAAAAAATTTATTTTTTTTCTATGTTTTTATAGTTTAAAAAAATAAAAAATTGTCTTTAAAGTTTTCCTGAACTAATTCGGATAAATGGTTCTCGACTTATGCTAAAATATATGGATCATCCTGTATTTATACCCTTACTTTAGTGAAACGAGGGTATATAAAATTTGCTGCGGGCCAAAAGTGTAACACATCGAAGGAGTAATCTAACCCCCTAAGTATGTTCTGTGGATATCAGTTTTGGGTCATTTGAGGTCGAATGAGCAATGCCCGTCCATCTGTCTGTCGGTCTGTATGTCTCATGGAATTATATCTGACGCCTTCTTATTGCAAAATATTTTGCGTTCGGCTATTCTGGCGTCCTGTATTATTATACCCTACGCCACACTGTGGTACAGGGTATTATGACTTTGTGCATTTGTTTGTAACACCTAAAAGGAGAAGAGATAGACCCATTGTTTATTATACCGATCGACTCTGAATCACTTTCTGAGTCGATCTAGCCATGTCCGTCTGTCTGTCCGTCTGTCCATGTATTCTTGTAATCAAAGTGCAGGTCGTATTTATGGTCCGATTGTGATGAAATTTAGCATAGTGCTCTTTTTTGGCCCAAGGACGATCCCTATTGAAATTGGTTAAAATCGGTACAGATTTGGATATAGTCTCCATATATATGTTTCACCCGATTTGACATGCAAGCGCTGTAGGAACTGTATTTTGAATCAGATCGGTACGAAATTTGGCAGAGAGAGTTCTCTTATTACATGAATAAACACTGCCAAATTCGGGGAAAATCGGTTCAGATTTAGATATAGCCACCGTATATATGTTTCCCCCGATTTAACATTTAAGCGCTGTAGAAATCGTGTTTTATATCCGATCAGTACGAAATTTAACAGAGAGAGTTCTCTTATTACATGAATAAACACTGCCAAATTCGGGGAAAATCGGTTCAGATTTAGATATAGCCACCATATATATGTTTCACCCGATTTGGCATGTAAGCGCTGTAGGAACTGTATTTTGAATCAGATCAGTACGAAATTTGGCAGAGAGAGTTCTCTTATTACATGAATAAACACTGCCAAATTCGGGGAAAATCGGTTCAGATTTAGATATAGCCACCATATATATGTTTCACCCGATTTAACATTTAAGCGCTGTAGAAATCGTGTTTTATATCCGATCAGTACGAAATTTAACAGAGAGAGTTCTCTTATTACATGAATAAACACTGCCAAATTCGGGGAAAATCGGTTCAGATTTAGACATAGCCACCATATATATGTTTCACCCGATTTAACATTTGAGCGCTGTAGAAATCGTGTTTTATATCCGATATCCGATTTAGATATAGTCCCCATATATATGTTTCACCCGATTTAACATTTAAGCGCTGTAGAAATCGTGTTTTATATCCGATCAGTACGAAATTTAACAGAGAGAGTTCTCTTATTACATGAAAAAACACTGCGCAATTCGGGTAAAATCGGTTCAGATTTAGATATAGCCCCCATATATATGTTTCACCCGATTTAACATTTAAGCGCTGTAGAAATCGTGTTTTATATCCGATCAGTACGAAATTTAACAGAGAGAGTTTTCTTATTACATGTATGAACACTGCCAAATTCGGGGAAAATCCGTTCAGATTTAAACATAGTCCCAATATATATATGTTACACCCGATTTGACATGTAAGCCCTGTAGAAACCGTGTTTTATATCCGATCAGTACGATAATCGGCAGAGAGAGTTTGCTTATTACATGTATGAACACTGCCAAATTCTTATCGCAATGCCCATTTTCGCATTGGTAGGTAGGTGTAGGGTATTATATAGTCGGCCCCGCCCGACTTTCTGTCTTTCCTTACTGGTTTTTCATTTGCTGTCGGGGTGTGGCTTATTTTGTTTTTTTCATGCATCGTTTTCTTTTCGTTTAGCTCTGCACATTCCTCAAAAAACCATAGTAGGAGATCCGTGTATAATACCAAATTACATATACCCAGCAAAAACTGTCAAACATGTCTGATTTACTTATATTCACATAAATATGTAATTATTTGTCGGGTATTGTAAAACAACGACAACACCAATTTTTATTAAACAACCCTTGATTTGAAACTTAGTAAAATTTTGAGTAAAAAAAATCTAGTCATATTTAATTACATATTATATATCGATGGCTTAATATAAAAAGGGCGTATCTTGATTTTTGTCATAATTGCGTTTTCTCTTTATTCTGGTCGATGTATTATCTGTCAATGCACCTTAGTTTTTTTTTTTAATTTTCGGGGGCTATAGTTGAAAATAAAGGATTTATAGGTATTGTAAAAACCACATAAGTCTAGTCAAAGAATTTGTTTGGTTTTTATTCGTGTTTCGTGCCTCTGTTAAGGAATCGATATACGCCCTTTTTATACTATGCCATCGATATACACATCTACAAATCATTATTGGTAAGGAGTTATTCAACTCCTTATTAAAATGACAATAACAATTACTTATATGTGGGATATTCGTAAGCGTGGTGTAAGAAGTTATTTGTTAACTCTTTGTATGCATGCATAGAAGTACTTCCCTCCAATATTATACCCATGCAAAAATAAGCTGAAGAGTGTCTAAATGGCAAGTCCTTATTTCTTTTGAATTTGACTTTCCCGCCATGTTACATGGTAATGCGAGTATTTGCTGAGTTACTAAATTTCTAAATCAAATTAACTTTTTTTTAATAAAAATTGATTTTATTAACCATATATATTTATAATATATATTACATATATGCTGAGATATATTTTTTATTCGTAATGTTACTAAATTTCTAATCAAATCATTTTTTTTAATAAAAATTGTTGTTGTCACTTATTTTACAATACCCATCTAAAATTAACTTTCAAATACATATTCCTGTCAATATAAGTAAGTCATTATTTGTTGGCTAAATGTAAGACAGAGGATAATGACATGTCTTAATTGGTAATGCAAGTGGTAATGACATGTACTTACCATGTATTTGATGGGAACATTCGAAGTAAAAAATATGTCTCGTCGTATTTAATTATATATGACATATATGTTATGAAAATCATTACTGGTAAAGTGTTAGTAAACCCCTTATTAAAAGGACAATAATAAGTACTTTTATGTTTAATATTCGCAAGCGTGGGGGTAAGTAGTTATTTGTTAAATCTTCGTATGCTTGCATGGAAGTACTTTCCTCCAATATGCCCATGTAAAAATAATCTGAAGGGTAGCTAGATGGTAAGCCATTATTTCTTTTGAATTTCACTTACCCGCCTGGTTACCTAGTGAGAGTTTTTTGTGGGCAAAGATTTTACAATTTAAGCAATGAACAACTATGATCCTAGGTGTAATTTTTAATCGGCCCTCGAATCGTATATAGTTCTACTGTATCCTGCAATCCTTTGTTTGTTGAATTCAACGCAATTTTTGGTTTTGTTTTGAGTTTCTTTACAATTCCTTGGTCTGTAGTTTTGCTCCATGTCTTATTGTGTATAATTCCATTATTCGCAACGTCCATTTTCGTTAGTGATTCAGGCGAATTCATTCATTTAGGAAATTGCATTTCATGTGAAGGATAAGAACAAAACAGAAAGAAGCCGGAAGATCGCCCTATATTCCTCTTTATTTTTCGCACCAGATGTTCTTTTTTGCCACTGCGCTTCTGAGTATTTCAGTTGCTGCGGTAGAAAATGGGGCTGTAGAAATGTTGTATCTGATATAAGATCCTGCATCCCAGCTTCCCACCGGCAACCCGGATAGTAAGGCTATTGGACATTATAACTTCCCTAAAAAATGTGCCACTGCTGTAAGGTTATCATCTGCGTAGTAACTATTATTTTATGGTTCTGTATTGGTAACGATATGCAATGGCATCCATATGCGTGTGTGTATGTGTGTGAGTGCTTATAAAGGGTGTCCCAAGAAGAGCGCAATTTTTTAATTTTAAATAAAACACAGATATTTAAGAAAAAATCGTGAAACTTTATTATATCGTAAAGTAGACAGAATGAGGTTATGTATGGCTTTGCTGGCATGCACGCGATCTTTTAATGAAATTTTCAATGACCGTTTTGCATGAATGCTGCGGTATTTCATTAATGCAGCGTCCAATTTCGTCTTTTAAGGCTTGAGTCGTCGTCGGCTTATTCGCGTAAACCATCGACTTCAAAAAACACCAAAGAAAAAAATCTAATGGTGTTAAATCGCACGATCTAGGCGGCCAATTCTGATCTCCAAAACGCGAAATAACACGACCGGGAAATGACTGATGCTGCAATTGAATTGTTTCTCTGGCTGTATGACATGTGGCGCCGTCTTGTTGGAACCACATGCCCTCCACATTAATTTCTTCAATTCTAGGCAAGAAAAAACTGGTTAAGTGGATTTGGAGACACCAATTTGGAGTTTGAGCGACATCATCACGTACAGCTGCGACATTTTCGGTCGATCGACCTGGTCGATGGCGCGTTGTTGTCTTTACATCACTAACAGACCCAGTTTCGGCAAATTTATCCATTAATCTCTTTACAGTTGACTCTTTTGGAGCATTATTGTGACCCCAAATTGATCGCAATTTGCGAACTGTAGCCGCAAAACTTTCACCATTTTGGTAAAACAATTTCACAATGAGAATGCGTTGTTCATTCGTGTAGCGCTCCATTTTTACTAACCTCGTACCTTCTACTAACAAACAATAACAATTATTCAAATGTCAAACAATGACACTTCGAATGTTGCGAGATTTAAAAATTGCGCTCTTCTTGGGACACCCTTTATTTTGTTCTGGTCCATTAAAAGATTAAAAGTTAAGTCGCTTCGCTTTTTCTGTCGCTGTTCGTTGTTCTATAGTTGGCGGTATTTAATTTGTCTCTTTCCCACCTTCTGGTGGCCCCCAATCACTCCCTTCGAGCCCAGTTAATAGTGTCTGAAACGGCTTTTTAACGGCTCTGCTGCATAAGAGGATTTTAAGAACATTTGGTAAATGCATATTTTATGACCTCGTAAAAGAGGGAAATAATCACAACGAGAGGCTTTTAAAAAGACACACAAAATTACTTTCATTTAATCATAAAATCAACTACAACGAAATTGGAAATCGCAAGAAAGTAAGTGTTAAGAAATTAACATAAACAATAAATTTTCTCAAAAAAATCTGTTACCCTGTTTGTTTAGCGTAACTTAAATACTTAAGAAAGAAGCGATTTTTTTCATAGGACAACTAATATACTTAAAGTATCTTATTAATAGTTTAAAATTATTTATTTATTTATTATTTACATTTTAATACCCGTCGTTGCACAGTGGGAGGAATTAAAAAGGGAAAAATTCTGCCACTTCTTAACCAGACATCCGATTGCAACCAAATTTGGCAAGTTTTTAGAAGAGGTACTAGAGAAGTTATTTTTTGAATTTGTGGTCCTGGTGGTATACAGGGACGAAGCTGCTGGGCCTCAAAGTTGACGAACTCGGCTGAACAAAATGTTTAAGCGTGTGTAACTTTCGTCTTTTTCGTCAGATTCATAAAATCTTTGTTGAGTGCTTTCTACTAACCAATGTTTACAAAAGGCTTTTTGCAGCTAACAGTTATCTTGTAAAGTTAGTGAAATATCTGCATTTGAGAATTAATTGTTTTTTCACCAAACCTGTCTTAGTGTTTTGTGAATATAGGAGCAGAATATGCACCTATTTATCCAATGAAAAGACCCAAATGAAAAGAAAACAAGAAGTCTTCTGAAACTAAACAAGATCGATATTAGTAAGATGATGAGTGTTCTAAGGGGACAATCAAGCTTACCCAGCAAAAAATAAAAGAAGTACTTCCTTAAGAATAACATTATAAGTACTTCCAAATCATAAGTATGAAAATTTTTTCTGCATTTAATGAAGTTCGTTTAAATAACTAACCAAAATGTAATTTCGGAATATAAATTATTAACCCTAGAATGCATAATTTCAAAACGATTGGATGTAAAATAAAGCTTCTGAAGTGATAAAAGTCCAGATCGGAATGAACATATATGTGACGGCTATGAGATATATGTAAAATACTACTTCTATGGTGCTAAAGGGCAAAAGCGGAAGAATTATATATTTATATGGTGGCTATATCAGAATTAGTGGCTAGTCGACTTTCGACTTTTCATCAACCGAATTTCGTTTCAGTCGTCTAGGTCGATTTATCGGACCTAAAAGTCGACTTTTTTTATAGTCGATTAAAATAACATAACGTCATTTTAAAGTATGCTGATTTTCTTCGAAATATGTTAAATTGTGGAATTGTAGTACATTGGATTGCGATAAAAACTGAATTTATTAATAACACTTTATCCTTTCCAAAAATGTTGATATATCGTCACCAAAAATGCGTAACCCTCAAAAAATGAAAATTAGTTTTTGGCCAAAAATCACGATTTTGTTTTGAAGAAGAAAGAAAAAAATACGTAACATCAAGTGCTCGTTTTTGATAAAGCACAAAAGGCGTAAACCACATTGTATTAAACTGAACGTACTGTATTCATCTATTTAACCTTTGAAGTTGCTCTCTTGTTGATATTTTGAACATCTATTTTTGTCAAATTTAATAATGATCTAAAGTAAAACATGAAAACGCATTTTTCCAACCTTGCTAGTGATCGTTCATTCTCGGATTAAAAAAAATCCTTTGTACAAAATATAGTACATTTGACTAAAATATGACTTCTATGGAGCTTACATATATGCCAAATCGGAAGGAACACATCCATACGAGTATGTAGGGCTATATGTAAATTTGAACGGATATTGTTCACACAGATATTAACTGTTAAAATATGATACTCTTTACCAAATTTCATGAATATCGAAAGGAAATTATATCTTCTATAGAAGGTATAAGATAAATCGAAGGAACATTCATATATATGAAGATATCTGGTTCTAAACTGATATTCAAATAGTTGGGAGATTTTTGATCGTTCGCCGTAGACGAAAGAAAATAAGTTACAGAAACAGGCCACATATCTAAATTCGGATCGCCTTTCAATTTCATTACGAATTGTCTTGTCCCAAAATAAAGATTTGTGCAAAATTTCTTTGAGATCGGACTATATTTGTGACCTGCACATTGATTAAAAGAATGCATGCACAGACTGACACAGCTAAATCGGTTCAGAAAGTGATTTCAAGTCGATCGGTATAATGAACGATGGTTCTATATATCTCTTTTCAATTGGGTGTTAGAAACAAATGCATAAAATTATAATAAATTGCACCACAGTGTGGTTTAGGTTATAATAAAATAATTTAAAAGAAATTATGGGGATTAAATGTACCATATCATACGAGTACTTACTGTACCACACTGTGGTACTTTACTACTCTCTGAACCGGGGCTACGGAAAATACATAGCGCCGCACAAATGTGCTATGTATTACAGTGTAAAATAAAAAATACTTTTTTATTAGTGAGAATGTTGACCATTTGCGAAAATGTTACTAGAAATTATACTATGGGGGTCATTCGGTCACATTTTTCAACAGCCAGCTACACCATACAGATTACAAACATCTTCAAATGTCCTAAACATACATATATATGATCGTTGATCTCTTTGGCCAATAGTATATTATTTATACGTTCCCTTCCCTACGTCAACATTTGTATTCCTTTAAAATAAGAGATCTCTGGACCCAAAGATGTTAATAAGAACGACATACATTCATCAAATAAATACAACACCAAAAAATCAAATCTTACAGTGCTTTAAAAGAACTTGTGCAAAAGTGGTGACAAAGAAGTACTTCCCCGGTGCGACAACCCCTTGTTAAATTCATTGGTGAAAATCCAAATTAGAACAACTTCCAAGATCCCGAGATCCCAGATATTACCAGACTTGACTCATCTCAGAGAGTATGACTGGAAGATACTGAGAAAATTCGTGTCTAGTACCGATTTTCTGTAACTCGTGAGGTATAAAAAGATCATAAATAAGGAGCGCACAACAGGCCGAACCACTGGCTTAAGTGTATGTCCATGGACATGAGACGTATAAACGTCTCCTCTCTTCAACCTAACCTAACCTAACCTACTATTCAGTTATTGCGTGCAAAAAAGGCACATATTTACATATGATTTTTAGTGACGAACCGGTTAACATTTTTTGATTGAAGCCAATGGTATTGCGGTGCCCCTCATAACTGGATACCGGATCATCAGAAATTAAAAAAAAAATTATTAAGTTAGACAATCGTTATAGCCAGGTAACGCCGTCGAGTTTTTTTTTCGAAATTTAAATTTTTCAATTTTTGGGAACACATTGAAGTGAAAAATGCGATTTTTGCGAGAAAAAATCGATTAATTGGTTATTGTTAAATATAAAAATACCAAATTTATAAAAAACTCGACAGCGTTCATTTATGTAAAGAAATTGTGTTAAAAATTTCAAAAGGATCGGTTCAGTAGTTTTTGAGTTATGATAGGCACCGCCTTTGAAAACATGGGTTTTGCGAAAAGTGCTTTAAAGTTTTTCTGATGTTCGCCGTCACGTATGAGGCACGGTTGTTTAGACTGCTGTATCTTTGTCAGTTTTGCTCCGATTCACCTCAAAATTTCACACAATATTCTTGAACGATTCTCTATTCAGAAAAAAGTTAAAAAAAATGCAAAAATAAAAAGTTAAAAAATAAGTTTTGTTTTGTTTCTAGCCTGCTTTCAGAATTATATAGACATTTTGGCCAAACATTTTTGTTCAAATTTGTCGCTCGTTGTAATAGTTTGGAGAGAATGTTATAAAAAGTTAGTATTCCCCCATCCACCATAGGATTGCGGCTTACTATACTGTACAAACATTTTCTGAACACTTAACTCATTCCTACAGCTGACTAGAACACTGTAAAGCTATCAATATAACAAGCTAGAAGCTTTGAAATTCATATTACCATCTCTTTATAGAAGATAAACATCTTTTTCCAGCGAAGTAACTCATATTCGTAAACCGGTTAGCTTATCTGAGCACAATCGATCTGCACTACATGCACGAAATGTGTCCATTAAACATTAACTTAATGAGTGGAATGAGTCTGTATGAGAACCTCCATACTTCGACTGTACTAATCCAGATTTTCCCGGTATTCATTTGAGTTTTGTTTTTTCAATATTAGAGTGCTTTCTCAGTACTTTGAATTTCCTTGAATACCCAACTTTGTTGTCCTTTGTCTTTGTCATAATTTCACTTTTCACAATATGTCCGGAATGGGTGCTGAGAGGGAGCAAAGTTTTTTCAGTTTTTTGTTGTTGTTGTCATGAAATATGTATTTTCCATTTTGTACTTGTTTCCATTTCACTTTTGTAAAACAATTTTCATTGTTTTCCCACTTTATATATTTTTCGTAATGTTCGGGCGAATGTTTTCCAGATGGCAGTGATCCAGCTCCAGCTTTAACATCAGCCACAGAGTCAGAGTTTAGTTCATTTCTCGTTAAGTTTATCTTTTTTAAGAGTTTTGTTGTTGCGGTTGTTGTTGCTGTGTTGTACTGGAGTACTTGCGGAGCAGCAGCAGCTTTTTTCCTGGGATGAAGTGTGTGCTGTTGATGTCATTGTATTATTTTGTTTGGTCGTTGATGCTGTTGTTCCTGATGACGATGCTGCTGATGATGATGATGTTACTACGAGTATTTGTTGTGAGTTAGTTTACTTTCCATGGAATTCAAGTACAAAAAACGAACGCAAAATAAACTGAAAAATGAAGTGGAATTAGATGAAAGAAGTTCGTAATTCCATTTTACTGTTTACACAATCATACATATGAAGTAGTGAGGGACAAAGTGACCTATGTGCATATACACCAAAAAAAATAAACCAGTTAAATCAGAACCGTTTCTAGTGTTGTTATACCCGGCGTTGAACGGTTTGCATTTCCTTATCAAGATGTGAACTTCCTAAGCCGAATGATATTCCAATGAAAAACTCGGATTAAAAAATAACAGTAAAACGATACCATATCGAAATTCCCTAAGCCAAGGAAGCTGAAGATACAGGGTTTTTTTTAAGAGTGATATGATTTCTTTGAAAAAAAAACACACTTTTTGTTAAGGAAATTTAAAAGTTTTTTATTTAATGTCAAGTACAATCGATACAATTAAGATCTAAATAAAACGTCATCCAAATGGCCTCCACGAGTCCTATGTCATGAACGGCACGTTCAATATTGACTTGTAAAGCTTGAAGAGAGTCTGGTTTATTTCGAAAGACCAATGACTTCAAATAACCCCACAAGAAATAGCCTAATGGTGTTAAATCACAACTTCTTGGAGGCCATTCAATATCACAATTTCTTGAAATAATAGTGACAATTCAATTGTTTCATTTGCTGTGTAGAACGTAGCCACAATCAGTCAATGGAATGCTCTTAATGAGAGCTACAATATTGCTCATGGGTGTCAAGGTCGTAGGTCGATTGGAAAGTGCTTTTTATACCCTACACCACACTGTGGTACAGGGTATTATAACTTTGTGCATTTGTTTGTAACACCCAAAAGGAGAAGAAATATACCCATCGTTTATTATACCGATCGACTTAGAATCACTTTCTGAGTTGATTTAGCTATGTCCGTCTGTCTGTCGGTCCGTCTGTCTGTCCGTCTGTCTGTCCGTCTGTCTGTCCGTCTGTCTGTCCGTCTGTCTGTCCGTCTGTGCATGTATTCTTGTAATCAAAGTACAGGCCGCAATAATGGTCCGATCTCGACGAAACTTTACACATATCTTTTTTTTTGGCCCAAGGACGATCCCTATTGAATTTGGTTAAAATCGGTTCAGATTTAGATATAGCCCCTATATATATGTTAGCCCCGATTTGACATGTAAGCGCTGTAAAAACTTTATTTTATATCCGATCACTATGAAATTCGGCAGAAAGAGGTTTCTTATTATATGAATGAACACTGTTAAATTTGGAAGAAATCGGTTCAGATTTAGATATAGCCCCCATATATACGTTACCCCCAATATGACATGTAAGCGCTGTAAAAATGTTATTTTATATCCGATCAGTGCGAAATTCGGCAAAGAGAGGTTTCTTATTACATGAAGGAATACTGCTAAATTCGGAGAAAATCGGTTCAGATTTAGATATAGCCCCCATATATATGTTACCCCCGATTTGACCAGTAAGCGCTGTAAAAACTTTATTTTATATTTTCGGCAGTATGAAATTCGGCAGAAAGAGGTTTCTTATTATATGGATGAACACTATTAAATTTGGAAAAAATCGGTTTAGATTTAGATATAGCCCCCATATATATGTTACCCCCGATTTGACCTGTAAGCGCTGTAAAAACTGTATTTGATATCCGATCAGTGCGAAATTCGGCAGAATGAAGTTTCTTATTACATGAAGGAATACTGCCAAATTTGGAGAAAATCGGTTCAGATTTAGATATAGCTCCCATATATATGTTACCCCCGTTTTGACATGTAAGCGCTGTAGAGACTGTATTTTATATCCAATCAGTGCGAAATTCGGCAGAAAAAAGTTTCTTATTACATGAAGGAATACTGCCAAATTTGGAGAAAATCGGTTCAGATTTAGATATAGCTCCCATATATATGTTACCCCCGATTTGACATGTAAGCGCTGTAGAGACTGTATTCGACAGAAGGAGGTCTTTTTACATGAATAAGTATTCAGGGAAGATCGGTTCAGATTTACATTAAAGCTCCATATATATGTTCCTCCTGATTTGGTATCAAACCGCTATAGAAGTTGTATTTTACTTCCGATCATTAAAAATTTCCAGAAAGATATTTCTCACTTTAGGAACGAATATTGCTTAATTTAGCGATTATCGTTTCAGAATTAGATAATATGTTTCTACCCATTTACCAATTATTCCAAATTATTATGGCAATGACCTTTATCGCATTGTTAGGGAGGTGTAGGGTATTATATAGTCGGCCTCGCCCGACTTTCTGCCTTTCCTTACTGGTTTTTTTTAATGGCCTTAGCATAATTTTCAAATGTGAACGGAAAGTTTATTTTTTCTCTAGCTCCATAACGGTATGTTGGATCGGGAATCGGTATTAGTCAAGGTCGTAGGTCGACTGTGAAGAGTTTTTTTTTGATTTTTAAAAAAAATTAACTTAGCACAGGAAAAGTTGCAACTGGAGAACGCTTATTTTCATAATAAAACTGATTAATTTGTAAACGTTGTTCTGGCGTATATCTCTCCAGGGTGAAATTGTAAATACTACTGAATACAACGAAAAACAAATGACAGATCATGGCATATTACAAATGGCCGAAACGTCACTTCAAAATTTTATAATCCCTATTGGAAACCCCGTTTTATAACATACTTTTTTCGCAAAGATCATCAATATTGAATGAACGTCCTTATAACACTATGCCACAAAAATTTTGTTTTAATTCCAATATTTTAAAAATTTAAGCCTGATAGAGTCTTGAGACTCCTAAAAATAAAGAAAATTACGAGGTTTAGTAATTGTCGTTGAAAATTTTTTATTAATTTCTTTTTTTTTTCAAAAAATCGTTTTTTGCTGGCCCGGAAAAGCCACAAAAATTATAAAAAACGCAAATTTTTTTGTTCCATTTTTTTGAAAGCAAACGACAGAACAAAGAAAACAAAGTCTATTTGAAAAAATCTATGTATAAATAACTAGCTGACTTTTGCGCTTTGCCGCCGATAAATTGCATTTCAGTGAAATAATGGGTGATTTTTTGGCAACTCAGCTATTTTCGTGTAACATGTTACTGTCAAACATAATAATTTAACCATGAATCGACTTACAAACGTATAACGCTTGCAGATTATTGAATTTTATTATCAAAATTCATGCTCGGTTATGAAAGTGCATCGTGCACTTCTTCCATTTTATGTTCAATCACGTAAAATTGCTTTATTAGGTGTGAGGAGCAGCCAGAAGCATTGCAAGTAAGAAAGACAGTAAGTCGGGCGGGGCCGACTATGTATATAATACCATAAACCTCCCTAACAATGCGAAAATGGGCATTGCATTAGTAATTTGAAAAAATTGGTTTCGTTTCAGTCATCAAGGCTTATTAGTAGGAGGAGTTGATGATGTTGATCATAATAAATGAGATCTGAAACGATAATCTTAAAGTGCGCAGCAGTATTCTTTCATAGATCAAGAATCAGAAGGAACAAATTAATGGGGCTATACATAATCTAAACAGATTTTCATCAACTTAGATCCAAAACTTGATTTCAGCGAAATAATATAAAGATCGGACGTAAAATACATTTTCAATAGCGCGTAAATAATAACAGGAACAACGTATATATGTGGCTATATCTAAATCTGATCCGATTATCCCCAAAGTACAAATTCTATAGCGCTTTCATACCAAATCGGGGCCTATATCTAAATCTGAACCGATTTTCCCCGAATTTGGCAGCGTTAATTCATGTAATAAGAACAATCTCTCTGTTGATTTTCGTACTGATCGCATATAAAATATGGTTAGGTTAGGTTGAAGAGAGGAGACGTTTAAACGTCTCATGTTCGTGGACATACACTTAAGCCAGTGGTTCGGCCTGTTGTGCGCTCCTTATTTATGATCTTTTTATACCTCACGAGTTACAGAAAATCGGTACTAGACACGCATTTTCTCAGTATCTTCCAGTCATATCTTCTGAGATGAGTCAAGTCTGGTAATATGTCGGACCCGAAATGAATGTGTGAAAGCCGGGCAGTGACACAGAAAATGTTCCATCGTTTCGATGTTTTCCCTGCATGCCCTGCATTCGTCGTTTCCTGCTTGAGTGTCCCTTTAGAACACTCATCATCTTACTAATATCAATCTTGTTTAGTTTCAGAAGACTTCTTGTTTTCTTTTCATTTGGATCACGCCACAGCATCTTTGCAGTTGCTCCTACTGTTGCGCTACTCCACACAATTTTGTGAGCCTGTGCTTCAACAAATTTTTCGTGGCTTCGAAAGGTTTCCAATTTTACAAGTTTATTACTGGAAATTATCTGCCCTTTGAAGCCAAGCTGTTGGCCCGTTCATTTCCAATCACTCCGTTGTGTCCTGGTACCCAGCTGATACGCAATTGACCATGGGTTGAGTAATCATTTATCGTTCTTTTACTGTCCAACACAGTTTTGGATTTGAGCCTTTCCGATGTTATTGCTTTAATCGCCATTTGGCTATCTGTGAAGATGTTGGCAAATTTGGGCTTTGTGTTGTTACTGTGCCAGTTCACACACTCAAATACAGTGTTAGGGTCAGGGAGGCGGAAGGGAAGTTCGACTTCTGCTTCATCAATAAAAAGTCCCAGACCCGTCCTTCCTCCTCGCTTGGACCCATCCGTGTAGCAGCTGGTTCCCACTACCACATGGGCCAGTGATACGTTTTCCCAGGAGCGTCTGTTTGGTACAAACGAATCACAGGTAGCAGTAAGCCGCCCTTCAGGAATGCGGTCGGAGATGGGGATATATCTAAATCTGAACCGATTTTCCCCCGAATTAAGCAGTGTTAATTAATTTAATAAGAAAACTGTCTCTGCAGAATTTCGTACTGAGCGGATATAAAATACGGTTTCTACAGTGCTTACATGTCAAATCGACGGTAACATATATATGGTGGACAGGGGCGCAAAATTTTTGTCATTCCCGATTTTTCTGTTGACAAAACAATATAATTTATCATAAAATTAAGAAGTTCCTAAATATTTGGCAAAACAACAAATTTTTGATTTACACGTCTGTATTGCTGTTTAGAAATATAAGAAAATTATAAAAATCAATAATTGTTATATTTGAATGCTTATATTTTGCCCTGCTTTGGAAGCAAGAATTAATAACAAACAAAAAGAGCAGGCTTTCCCAACCATACAGTGGGCCGCACCGATCTTTCATTAAAAATGCTATTTATTGTAAATCTAGTGGAAGTTGCATTTTTATAAAGGGTGTTATTTTGGTATTCAAAGAAAAATTAAAGTTTTTGAGATAAATGATCGGATGTTTATTTCATAATAAAGAGGAAGGTATGCCGTTAATAATGAAAAACAACATCAGCCAAATGGCCACCACGACCACGCTTACAGGACCATATCCTTTTCATGAAATTTTCCATAACCAAATCGCAAAGTGGCTGCGATTAGCCTCGATAGCCTCACGAATTCTATCTTTGAGGTCTTGAATCGACGCTGGGCTGTTGGCGTAGACCTTTTCTTTCACGTGGCCCCAAAGGAAGAAGTCGCAAGTTTTTAAATCACAAGATCTCGGTGGCCAATTGTGATCACCTCTTCGAGAGATAACACAGTCCGGAAACTTTTCCCGTAACAGAGCAATGGTTTCGCTGCTTGTGTGGCACGTAGCGCCGTCTTGTTGAAAGTAAACGTTGTCCAGATCAATACCATCCAACTCTGACCATAAAAAATCATTAATCATCTCTCCATAGCGCAATCCATTCACCCTAACTGTTGATCCAACCTCAATTTCGAAAAAGTAAGGTCCAATGACCCCGCCGGACCATAAACCGCACCAAACAGTCACACGTTGAGGATGGAGAGGCTTCTCAACAATAACTCTTGGGTTTTTCGAGCCCCAGATGCGACAATTTTGCTGACGTAGCCACCGAGGTGGAAATGGGCCTCATCAGTCAAGATGATTTTTCAATGATTTTTGAATTTTAATAATTTCAATGCGTTGTTGAATCGTGTATCGTTCCATTTTTAGTAATGGCGTAGTTTTTACTTGTCAAATGTCAAAGAATAAAAGCTTCAGAAGTGACAGCTACCGAAATACCGGGTGATTAAAAAAAACCTCTTGTTGGAAAACCCTGTAGAAAACTAGCAGGGACCCGCTGCTTCGCATGCGAACATTTATAATATAATAAAAAATTTCCAATTCCTATTATCCTTAAGATAATAATAATCTTATTAAAGATATTAAAGGCCAAATAATAACAAAATTCGATTTTTAGGGTCTGTATCTAAAAACATGTACCGAAGGGGTTAATCCGTTAATTGACCTTTAAGACGTTCAGTTGCCCTTAATCCGATCATTGACCTTTAATTCGTTCAGTGGCCCTTAACCCCCTCATCGGCCTTACATAATTACTAATAAATTTCAACATTATTTTCTAGAAAACATTTAAAAAATGCAATATACACAACATATTAAAAAAAAAAAATAGCAAAATTTGATGAAAATATTTTAGAAGAATACAAATTTTGTTTTTTTTTTACAAAAATTTAATTATGATGAAATTTTCAGTAAAATTGCAATTTTCATTATCACTTTCATCATTATCATTTCATCATCATTATCACTTTCATTTTTTTCACGATTTGTTAAAATGGGGCCAAAAATTACAGTTAAGTGGGAGAGCTAGAGGGTTAATAAGTTCCACAAAAATGTTTGCCTTAATATTTTCTATAATGTTTCTGAACATTCCCTTTACGACAAAATATATTTGTGTTACATAATAGTAAAATACTAAAATTTTTGGGGAACAATGTGCTTTTTTGAGCTATTTAGGGTACCTAGACACGTTCGGATTGTATTGATATGTTCACAAAGCTGTTGAGATTTACGTTGGCTACAATTTTGCCAAGCATTGTTAGTAAAAAACAAGTAAGAAAGTTTCAGTCGGGTAAACCGACTAAGGTATACCCTCACTTTGTGAGTAATGTAATATTGAATATTACACGAATTATTCTGTCAATTTGTGTGGGAGCTACCAGAAGAGGTTTAACAAATACACCTATTTTTCGCTGAACAGTAGATACTTTAAATTCATTGCACTGCGCCGAATTATAAGCGTTTATGTGCACTGGTATAAACGTTATGAGATATTAAATTGTGGTATGATTTGGCAATTTTGTGTGGGAGGTACAAAAAGGGGCGTGGCGATAACGCCCATAAAAACATTACACTGTACAAAATTTCAAGTATTATTATACACTTGTATTAATGTTATAAGCTGTTAACTTTTGGTGAAAAATGGTACCTTTGTGTGGGAGGTACCAAAAGGGCGTGGCAACAGCGCCCATTTTTCTCTGGGCTGTAGGCAATATAAAAGCATAACACTGTGCAAAATTTCAAGTATTTTTATACATCGTTATTAATGTTATAAGTTGTTA
Source organism: Eudasyphora cyanicolor (assembly GCA_963930755.1). NCBI lineage: Eukaryota > Metazoa > Arthropoda > Insecta > Diptera > Muscidae > Eudasyphora > Eudasyphora cyanicolor. The sequence goes on along the minus strand of OZ005737.1, from coordinate 260,827,412 downwards.
ATTTTTGGTGCAAAACGGTGCATTTGTGTGGGAGGTACCTAAAGGGACGTGGCAACTTCGCCCATTTTTCTCGAGTTGATAGTGACTAATAAACTAATACTATGTGTGGAATTTCAGAAGATTCGAATAAGTAGTATAGTAGTTATTAAAGAATCAATATTTCACAACATTTTAACCCTTTGTGGGGGAGGTACTAGAAGGAGTGGACCAATATGGCCCATCTTCGAACTTAGCCGGAGATAGAAAAAAATATTACCACATACAAAATTTGAAGTCAATCGGTTACTCCTTTCGAGAGTTATCATGCGCTCCAGCCAGCAGACAGACAGACAGACAGACGGACGGACATTGCTCATTCGACTTAAAATGACCCAAAACGGATTTCCTCCGAACATACGTAGGGTCTTAGATCACTCCTTCGATGTGTTACACTTTTTTCCGTAGCAAATGATATATACCCTCGTCACACTAAAGTGAGGGTATAATTACGAGTCCCTGGAAGTTATGCCGAAAAAAGTGAAAGAAATATTTTTTGCTTTCACTTTTTCAAAAAAGCACCGGAAACAATTTTTTTCGCCAACAATTTTAAGAAACTTTCTTCAGCATATTCTTAGCTACAATATTGCCACATGTACTTAAGCGGTATCACCAAGTCTGAATTAGTTGTTGAACAAAAGCTGATTACACCTTTTTCGAGGGGCCCACTGATTTTTAGACATTTTAGAGGCCCAAAAAAAAATTGGTCACCAATAGGGTTATACTACCCCTTGATATTAGAATCGAACCTATACTGTCAAGTCCGTGTATTTGTTTCACTGTTGCACAGTGTAATCAATATTTCACTAAATATTAAACCTATGTGGGGGAGGTACTAGAAGGAGTTGGCCAATATGGTCCATCTTCGAACTTAGCCCGAGATAGAGGAAGATATTACCACATACCAAATTTGCAGTCAATCGGTTACTCCTTTCGAGAGTTATCGTGCGCACCAGCCAGACGGACGGACGGATATTGCTCATTCGACTTAAAATGACCCAAAACGGATTTCCTCCGAACATACTTAGGGTCTTAGATCACTCCTTCGATGTGTTATACTTTTGGCTCGTAGCAAATGATATATACCCTCCTCTCTAAGGTGAAGGAATAAAAATACAATTTAACTAAAGTTTGCAGAAAAATGCAAAATTGAGTAAATATCAGATCAAGGTGACGAACGATTTGACCACCAACTACTAGTCATCTACGAGTAGAGCAAATCCTTCAGATATCAGACCGCCAAGGCTGAACCGTATAACATCAAGGTTTGACTTATTTTGATCTCTAAAACATGGGTTTTTCATACAGCGTTTTCGAAGACCCCTAGTTGAAATATCGGGGAACATATTTGTAGAGTAAGACTAGCAGATAATTTTGACATTTTTAGTTCTTCTTCAAATAATTACGAAATTTACGCCTTTGAATTAGAAATATAGGGATCTAAACGTTGTACACAACTAACAACACAAATTTTGAAGGTTATTGTTTTATTTATTTATTTTAATATACAATTATTTACAAAAACTGGATAAAACCAAATGTCTGTTTTTGACATTTTCTACAAAAAATTCTCTTATTACAATAAAGATACCCGCTGTAGGGGCGCAAAATAAAAATTAGCCCCGGGCGCCAGACCCCCTGGGTCTGACTCTGATGGGTGCTGTATCTAAATCTGAACCGATTTTTCTGAAATTTAGTATTATCTCGAATTGTACCAAGGGATTTATTTGTGTTAATTTTTATTCAGATCGGTAAAAAAGGAGGCAAATATATATGGGAGCTTATGAGATTTTGACCAATTTCAATAGGGCCAAAAAAGCACACTGTGGTAAATATCATCACAATCGGACCATAAGTACGACCTGCACTTCGATTAAAGCGATACATTTACAGACGGACGGACAGACGGGCATCGTTAAATCGACTCAGGAAGTGATCCTATGCCTATCGGTATAATAAACGATGGGTCTATCTCTTCTTCTTCTAGGTGTTACAAACAAGTGCACAAACTCATAATACCCTGGACCACAGTGTGGTGTAGGTTATACAAATATATCTTTATTTCAACGAAATTCTTTTTAGAAAAAAAGAGGGGTTTCTTTGAAATGAAAGACGAAATGTTCTTTAAAATATTGAATAAGTTCCTTTAGCTGAAAAACAATGATACGTATTTTCCGTGAACCAAAATAGGAGTGCCAATTATGACCGTTATTTTCGATTTCATAGAGACAAAGAAACTATTACAGAATTAGAGATGGTTTGTTTAAGTAGTAGATATATTATGGGAGATTGAACAATTCACTAAATTTAAAGCCTTTGTGGAGTGTACAAGAAGGAGTTGCCCATGATTTTCATCTTCGAGAAAATATGAAGGTACATAAAATTTGAAATAATTCAGTAACTCGTGGATGGATGAAAATGGAAGATAATCATAATTTTGATTGACATACATCCATTCATTGTGCTACACTTTTTGATAATTGAAAATTATTTACACCTTCCTCTCGTGAAGATAGTGTATAAAATAATATCTGTTCAATTCCACTAATTGGTAGTGTGTAGTTAAAAAAATGTGTTAAAGCGCTATAAGAATATTGTAGAGAACACTTGAAAACATAATACACAGAGAGTAAAACAAATCACGCCTTTAAGCTGTAAACCAATTTTCATTACATATGCTTCTGTGGAATGTCCCTATTTCTTACTTGACTGAGTCTTATCTACACCTCGCTTACTTCACACAAAGCCCTTCTCCTAAATGTCTATATTTTCTGCTGTAAAATTACTTAATTTGACGGGGTGATTTCGTTTTCCCAGAGGTAAGAATGCGTAAAACGGATAATATGACAAATATGTATGTTACACTTATTTGCCCAGCTTTCTCACTTCACTCAGGGCAAGAAGACGCCCCTCTATTAGTTTGTATGTGATTCCAATTAAAACATTCACATTTGACCTTTTGTAGAGATCTTCATCATCTCCGCTTTTCGTCATCTTCAACTGTTGTTCCTTGCTCCTTACTGTGCCGTTCCTTCTGTCCATGTTCCTGATTTTGCTGTTGTTGTTTTCATTTTTCTTGCAAAAATATTGTCAACCATAACGAAGTGTTTACTTCCCTGATGAAAGGCAACCAAATTATAACCATACGCGTCGTTTATGTTTATGCACCCTTCAGACCATCAGCCCATTATAATTCCACCAAACCTCCTTCATCAGACCCATCTGGACAAAAAGCCATATATTAGAATACACCCACACAGCCACGCGAATATACATACATATTTGGAGAAATCAACATATGTACATGTGAGTTGCTCATACATGTATGTATGTGCATATGTATTTTTAGTGAGTTTTAGTTATATTTGCAAATACTTGAGAATGTGTGTATTTAACAATTAAACCAAAGTAGAATTGTTCGAGAGCACCCGGTTTGCTTTATACGCATCATATGGGAAAAAAATCTTGTGTGCCAGTGCTCCACCCAATGGTGGTGACAGTGGTTTAAAGGTGGACCACTGGGAAATCCTTAATAAGATAAATAAGAAAATTTCAGTCGGGTAAACCGACTAAGGTTTGTGAGTAAAATAATATTAAATATGGTAATTTGTGTGTACTCTAAAAAAAAAAACATGCGAAGACGGATTAAGTTCGGCCATGACCAATCTTATATACCCTCCACCATGGATCGCATGTGAATGGTTTTGATACAAATAAACTCATTTTACCAAATTTCAGTCCAATTCGTTGACATTTGAGTTTGTGTGGCGCTGCGAGTTCAAAACTAGGAGACCTTTGTATGGGTGCTATATCAAAACATGGACCTATGTCGCTCACCCTATACGGATGGAGCTATACATAATCTGCCATGGTTCGTATAACTCCGACTAAGAATGTTTGAAGTCATTTCGCCTATGTCGGATCGTCCGACTCTCTGCCTGACTGATCCACAGGTCCACTCACCAAATTCTCTATAACTGCGCTCATAGTCCAATGTTCCAAAGCGCTTCCAGTTCACTGAAAAGTTAGCGTAATTGGCACATGCCAAACAAAGGGACCAAATGGTAACGACATCAAGTTAAAAAGTTCAGTCGGGTAAACCGACTTATGAATCCCCTCACCTTGAGTCCCAAAAAATATTAGAAAATTGATTTATTTTTTGTTTTAATTAAATTGTTATCAATTTATATTGCATTTAATAACTTTAAAGTATGTACTGGTGTTAAAGTTGTTCACTTTTAATACAAAATGGTTAATTTGTGTGGGAGGTACCAGCAGGGGCGTCCCAATAACGGTCACTTTTCTCTGGACTCTAGGTACTATAAAAGCATTACACTGTACAAAATCTCTAGTATATATATGCACTGGTATAAACGTTAAAAACTAATAACTTTAGGTGTAAAATAGTCCATTTGTGTGGGAGGTACCAAAAGGGGCGCACCAATAACGGCCACTTTTCTCCAGACTCTAGGTACTATAAAAGCATTGCACTGTACGAAATTTCAAATATTTGTATGCACTGGTATTAAAGTAAAGGCTGTTAACTCTTGGTACAAAAATGTCCATTTGTGTGGGTGGTACCAAAATGGGCGAGCCACTAACTCCCATTTTTCTCTGGACTCTTGGTACTATAAAAGCATTGCACTGTACAGAATTTCAAGTATTTATATGCACAGGTATTAAAGTTATAAGCTGGTAACTTTTGGTACAAAATAGTCCATTTGTGTGGGAGGCACCAAAAGGAGCGTGGCAACTTCGCCCATTTTTCTCGAGGTAATAGTGACTAAAAAAGTAATACTATGTGTAGAATTTCAGAGGATTCAACTAAGTAGTATATAAGTTATTAAATAATCAATATTTCACTAAATGTAAACCCTTTATGTGGGAGGTACTAGAAGGAGTGGACCAATATGGCCCATCTTCGAATTTAGCCGGAGATGGAAGAAAATATTACCACATACCAAGTTTAAAGTCAATCGGTTACTCCTTTCGAGAGTTATCGTGCGCACCAGCCAGCAGACAGACAGATGGACGGACATTGCTCATTCGACTTAAAATGACCCAAAACGGATATTCGCCGAACATACTTAGGGTCTTAGGTCACTCCTTCTATGTGTTACACTTTTGGCTCGTAGCAAATGATATATATCCTCCTCTCTAAGGTGAGGGGATAATTAATAATCCATAATTGCAGTAATGTTAGAAAAACAATTGAAATTCGGTACAGTAAAATAACTATGAACAGCTGTTTTACTTTTCGACAAAAAAATTGTCAGAAAGTGAGTCGATTTATTCGACTGAGATTGTCTTACTTGTTTTTTTTATGAGAACGGGATTTTCGGGTTCTACATATTTTTCAAAACGTTTAATTTCCATTGAAGTCACTGTGCTCTTGGAGCCTGCAAAAAGAAAGTAAACTAACACGAAGTCCTCTTCATAAAATGGGTGAAATGGTCACCCCACTCAAGAGTATGAATGTTGAAGTTGCCGTTGTCGTTGCCATTGCTCGTGGTAATGTTGTTGTTTTCACATATACATATGTATATGTATGTATAAATATATGTATGTATGTGTGTACACAAATATGTTTATATAGCAAGAGATGAATTGCCCGACTTGTGATGAGGTGTGTGTTGCGTGGTGTGATTGCGACGGTCTGGGGTGCGGTGTGGTGTGGCGGGGGTTGCAAGGATGCTGTACTTTCGCCGTCAAACACGGCATAACAAAGTTATGTTCGGCGAACGTGTACAGATGTTGGCATATGGCGGCGACAGCACCAACAACAACTACAGAAGCATTGACTACGACTGCCACCACATCCAACTCACTCACACGCAAACGAGGAGGCCACAGAGGAGGTGGCACTGCGCCTCTATGAATGGCAACAAAGTTTGCAGCATCCTTACCAGGGCACACACACGCGCACGCACACTCATACACATGTACTCGTACACGCGCGAGAACGCATAAAAATGTCTTGTATAGCTTAGGCAAAGGTAGAACACATCGGGCACTCTGACAAAGGAGCAAATATTAGTTGTAAACGATGGCGGTTGGCGGTGACGGTGGCGGTTATGGTGGCGACGGCATTAACGGCACCACCAACCAACAAAAAACTTAGTCCTTTACAGGCACAGTAAGCCAACGCCGCCGCCACCGCCACCGATGTCGCAACCAGAGTAGAGAAATAAAAATGTTGCCCGGGTTTTGTTTGGGTATAAGTTAACACACACCCAGGCACAAACAGTCAGGCGGGCAGGATTAAGGTGCACAACAACAGTCAGGACCAGAAACCCGGAGAATTCACGGAGGGTGCTAGCTGGGCTCTTTGAAGAGGATTTTGTTGCAAAGTTTGCAACAACCATCCCTCCCCACCCGAATGTGAGTAAATCTCACAGGACTGGAAGTTGTGTGACAGTCGGTTGTTAGGGTCACTCCGACTTCTTTGCCGTCGTAGTCGTCGTCAACCTCGTCGTCTGCCGTCAACCGTTTAAAGGGTGGGTATGGGTTGTTTTTTCGGCGGTACTGGCAAATTTAGGAATTGCCAAACATCAGCGCCGGAATTGATGATGCTAAGGTTAAGGATGCCGAGTGAGGATGGGTGGGATAGGGTTTCCATTTGTTGTGATTCGGCGATTTGCTGATATTGTTACTAAGTTTAAATACGCGAAATGGCTGACTTTGCCCCAATTGTTTTAAAATTCTATTGTTTTTAACAAATATTTTAAAAACTATAACAATCCTGGATTTTTTTAATTTTTCCAACAATCAGCTATGTACATTTAATATGAAATATACTGCGAGGAAAAAAGTATATTGGCTCTTCTGAACATTTAGATTTTTTGAGATGTGCAAATGTAAACATTTGTAAACTTTAGGGTTGAAAAAATTGTTTTCACTTTCACATTGACATTATTCAGATTTGGCACATACGTCGGCCATAAATTAATTCACAATGCCAAATACGTTTGCGTGTATAACTTATCCTAAGGGACGGAGAATTTTTTGCGGTTGTCAATGCAGATTAACACAAGTAATGATTAATTCGTTGAAATTTGAGGTTTTTTGGCGTTACGAAGTCAAATCTAGAGGGACCTTTGTATGGGGCTATAGCAAAACATGGACCTATGACTACTGTTGTTCGGATTCCGGGTATAAATAAACCCCAGTTAACAATTCGGGGAGAGGCTATATCAAACAAGTAAGAAAGTTCAGTCAGGTAAACCGACTTAAGAATCCCCTCACATTCAGTCCCAAAAAAATATTCGTGACATTTATTATACCCTCACTTTAGTGTGACGAAGTATATATATCATTTGCTACAGCTAAATGTGTAACACATCGAAGGAGTGACCTAAGACCCCAAGTATGTTTGGCGGAAATCCGTTTTGGGTCATTTTAAGTAATTTGAGCAATGTCCGTCCGTCTGTCTGCAGGCTTGTGCGCTCGATAACTCTCGAATTGACTTCAAATTTGGTAAGTGGTAATATTTGTTCCTATCTCCGGCTAAGTTCGAAGATGGGCCATATTTGTCCACTCCTTCGAGTACCTCCCTCACAGAGGGTTAAAATTTAATGAAATATTGAGTCTATAATAACATCTATACTACTTATTCAAATCTTCTAAAATTCCACTCATAGTATTAATTTATAAGTCGCTACCATCACTAGAAAAATGGGCGAATTTACCGGTTCTCTTTAGGTACCACCCAAACAAATGTACAATTTTGTACCAAAATTTCACATCTTATAACTTTTTACCAGTGATTACAAATACTTAAAATTTTGTACAGTGTAATGATTTTATGGTGCCTACACTCCAGTGAAAAATGGGGTTTATTGCCAGGCCCCTTTAGGTACCTCCCACACAAATGTACTATTTTGCACCAAAAGTTAACAGCTTATAACTTGTATACTAGTGCATACAAATACTTAAAATTTTTATAGTGCCTACAGTCCATTGAAAAGTGGGGTTTTTTAACACGCCGTTTTTGGTACCTACGACACAAATGGACTATTCTGCACCAAAAGTTAAGAGCTTATGGGCCTTATTCATAAAAAGTTAAAGAAGGTTTGAGGAACGCTTTAGCAGTGTTAAAGCGTTCTTCAAACCTTCATTAAATTTTTATGAATAAGGGCCTATAACTTAAATACCAGTACATACAAATACTTGAAATTTTGTATAGTACCTACAATCCAGTGAAAATGGTCTTTATTGCCATGCCCCGTTTGGTACCTCCCACACAAAGAAACCATTTTGTCGAAAAGTTTACAGCTTATAACATTTATACTAGTGCATATAAATACTTAAAATTTAGTGCAGTGTAATGTTTTTGTAGTACCTACAGTCTGTCGAAAAATTGACGTTTTTATCACGCACCTTTTGGTTCCTACCACACAAACGAACCATTTTGTACGAAAAATTTACAGCGTATCGTGAATACCATTGCATATAGTTACTCAAAACTTTTGGACAGTGTAAAGTTTTAAAAATTCCTGCATTCCCCGTAAAAATGGGAGTTATCACCCAAGAAGAGCCAAGACATAACATACTAAATAGCTCATAATATTTGTACATATACAACTGCACATTCACATTGCTCACAAAGTGAGGGTACCCAGCAAAATTTCTCATTACCAAATAATCCGACGAGTAAGTAAAGTTCGATAATTGCAAGTACTTATTATTTAGCCACTTTTCTCATTATTTTAACATGGGGATGTCATTGGAGGAAAGTACTTCCGAAAAGCATACAATAAAGTAGCATAATAAGTACTTATTTGTAGCTCAATTTTATGCACTTGAATAATGCATCTATATATATAAAGAAGAATGTGTGTTTGTTTGTTTGTTGGTTTGTTTGTTGGTTTGTTTGTACCGTATAGACGTCTAAACGGCTGGACCGATCTTCTTGAAATTTTCACAGAATGTACATGTGTGGGGCGTGGTGAAAGTAGGGTACTTGAATTTTCGATATATCAAGTGGGCGTTATATTTTGCACAATTTGTTAGCGAGAGTGCTGGCATTTTGTGTATACATATCTGGCAGCAGTCTACGTTACTGGTCTAAAAATGGGCGGAATCGGGTCAATGGGCGTGGCACCGCCCATATAAGCCAAATTTTGAAATTGTCTTATCTTGCACATTTTGTTAGCGAGAGTGCTGTAATTTTTTGCATATGTATCTGGTGGTAGTCTACGTGATTGGTCCAAAAATGGGCGGAATCGGACCAATGGGCGTGGCACCGCCCATATAAGTCAAATTTTGAATTTTAGATATTTTTCACAATATGTTAGAGAGAGTGCCGTAATTTTGTAGATATATATCTGGTGGTAGTCTACGTGATTGTTCCAAAAATTTGCCGGGATCGGACCAAAGGGCGTGGCCCCGCCCATATAAGCCAAATTTTTAAATTAAGATATCTTGCACAATTAGTTAGCGAGAGTGCTGAAATTTTGAAATAAGTAGTAGATATGTAGAAATGGCTATTTAAAATGATTTTTTGCTTATTGTCACGCATATTTCTCGAAACAAACATTTTCCTCACGCCAGATTCGAATTTCTGGTATTTTCATTCAAATCTGCACGTATTGTTAAAAAACATGTTGAAATATAAATAAATCTTGTACAGTAACCCACATATGGCCAAAATTGCATTATATTAAAATTTGCCAAAATGATTTTGATAAAAAAAATCACTTATTTCTGTTATTATTGGTAAGTCATTATTAATAAGCCGAAAGTAATGCAGCGAATAATGAGATGTAATTATTTGGTAATGCAGGGAATAATGACAGGTACTTACCAAGATTTTGCTGGGAATGTATATATGTATGTACATATACCTTAGTCGGTTTACCCGACTGAAATTTCTTATCGTTATCGTGCGCACCAGCCAGCAGGCAGACAGACGGACGGACATTGTTCATTCGACTTAAAATGACCCAAAACGGATATCCGCCGAACATGCTTATGGTCTTAGGTCACTCCTTCGATGTGTTACACTTTAGTTCGTACCCTCCTCTCTAAGGTGAAGGGATAAAAATCCACCTGGAGCAAAAAAAAATCGTATGCAGATGTTCTTATTTTTGGGGCTACTTTCACGTCCAATTCTCAGCAAATTATCCAATTTTTCTTGAGATGTTAGCGATTAGTAAACAAATACAATGGGTGGAATTTTAGAAGATTTGTGTAAGTAGTATATAAGTTATTAAAGAATCAATATTTCACTAAATGTTAACCCTTTGTGGGGGAGGTACTAGAAGGAGTGGACCAATTTTTGTAAAGTACATATTGTTTGGCATTTCATCATGGAAAGACTTTCGCCTGAACAACGTTTTCAAATCGTTCAACTTTATTACGAAAATTCACGTTCTGTGAGGAATGTGTTTCGTGCACTTCGCTCAACTTATGGTCAACATAATCGAGTCATCGATAATTGGACTCAACGGATGGACCACCTGAGACGTAGCCGCGGCCAACATTTGATAAAAATAATCTTCAAAAAATAAATGGCAAGGGATGTTCTTTCAAATGATAATAAACATTCCCCATTCAATTTGAATTTTCTGTGTTTTTTTCTTTGAAAAAGTAGGGAACCCCGAAATGGATCACCCTATATATTATATCTTTTTTGTTTTTTTTTTTTTCCTTTATTCATTCCTCTAGGGAACATAGGGCTTCTACAAGATTATTCCACATATTTCTATCATAACAAAAAGTCTTGATTTCATCCCATGACTTGTTAAGTTTCCGTATTTCCATTAGAGTTGTTCGACGCCATGTGCTCTCTGGTCGTCCGCGTCGTCTGCAGCCTTGCGGGTTCCATTCTAGTGCCTTTCTACATATACTTTCGTTCGATTTTCGGAGCGTATGTCCAATCCACTTCCATTTCCTTCTTCTTATTTGGACTCTCATTGGAATCTCGCTAGTTTTTTTCCACAATTCAGTGTTTGAAATTGTATTCGGCCAAAAAATGTGACATATTATATTTATCACACCCAAATAGTATATATTTGGGAAGATGTGGTTCTAGACAAATTTTTGTTTCCGTTCTAATATTTTTTATTTGGAACTATGATTTACGAAACAAATATTTTTTATACCCTACATTTAAATTTATATTTAATTTTTCACAAGTTTTATGTTTTTCAGTAATTCAACATTATTTTTTTTTTAAAAAATTAAATGTTCGTAAACTTTCTTTGTAATTGAAATGATGCATTGCTTGATGGATTGAGAACAAATGACGACTTGAAAAAAATAAAAGTTAAAAATTAGTGCTTTAAAACAAAGTTTATTGCAAAGTATGTATTTAATTTTAAATTGTGAGGTTTAACTCGAAATCAATGAGAAATTAAATTCGAAAAGACTACAACGAAATTTAGTTTGCAAATATATTTTGTTGTAATATATTCCAAATAAATTATATTTGTTTTCAAATTTATTTGATTTCAAAATTTATTTGATCAGAAATATATAATATTAAAAAATTTGTGTTCCAAATATATTTTCTTTCGATTCAATATATTAAAAAATGCAATTTTTCCCCGTGTATGTATTCAGAAAATGCATAAATTGTGTTATATTTTTCAGTAATTCAAAGTTAATTGTTGAGAAAAGTTTAATGTTCGTAAAATAATAACAATAACACAATTTTAGGAAAAATTTTATGTCTAGGGTCCACAACTCTAACAAGGTTTGTAAACAGAGGGACCCCACAAGGAGGAGTACTGTCTCCACTAATTTGAAACCTAGCGGTGAATGAAATCCTGCTAGATCTATAACGTTGTGGCTGCAAGGTCGTGGCATATGCGGACGACCTGGCAATCGCAGTGAATGGCAAATTCGAAAACATCCTCCGAGATATTCTACAGGTGGCTCTTTACAAGTTGGCTAGATGGGCCAGAAGCAGCGGTTTGGGTGTTAACCCAAACAAGACAGAATTGATTCTCTTTACTAGGATGAATAATGTCCCTCATGTGGACCCTCCTCCTTGTATAAATGGAACAGATCTAGTCTTTTCTAAAAGTGCAAAATTGTTAGGAATAATTTTGGATAGGAAACTGTCATTCAGACTAAACGTACTGGAACGTGTAAAGAAGGCCAACATCGCCCTATATTCCTGCAGGAAGGCTGTAGCGTCGCGGTGGGGCCTCTCTCCTAAAATTGTCCATCGGATATATATAGCAGTGGTTCGTCCAATACTGTAATACGGCATTATGGTATGGTGGACGGCAACTGACAAACTAACCATCACAAACCTGCTATCACGGGTTCAGAGAACTGCCAGCCTGTGCATAAGCGGAGCGTTAAGGACTACAGCGACTGAGTCTCTAGAAGCCCTTCTCCATATACTGCCGATAAATATTGTGGCGAGAGAAGTTGCAACCAAAGCGGCACTAAGATTAAACTGCCTATCAATGTGGAGGTACAAGAACTACGGTCACATGAGGATATCAAAGTGTAGTGCTATGGTAACCGACCAAGTGGACTACATATCAACGGTGCGCACCTTTGAGAAGAACTACATCACTATGATACCAGCGAGGGATGAATGGGATGGCAGAATACCCGGAAATAGAAACCATCTCCACTTCTATACGGATGGTTCGAAGCTTGATGAAAAGGTTGGCTTCGGAGTACTCTGTGAAGAACTTAGTTTGGTTATAGCTCACAGACTACCAGATACCTGCAGTGTCTATCAAGCCGAAATAATGACAATATGAGAAGTCGCCAAGTAACTGAGTCGGAACATAGTAACCAACACTGGTTTTGTCATTTACTCGGACAGCAAGGCTGCCATCAATTCTCTGGAGGCCACATCCCTAAATTCACAAATAGCCCTCGACTGCCGCAGATCTCTTAACGAGATGGCTGAGCAGTTTAATATACACTTCATATGGGTGCCTGGGCATAGGGATATCCCGGGGAACTGCAAAGCCGATTATCTTGCTAGGAAAGGGACTACTTTACAAATTCTCGAAGAATTTGCTTATATTGGTGCGCCACTATCCACGTGCAAGCTTTGGATAAGGCAAGAGGCAATCAGTCAGTCCAACGACAGATGGACACAAATCGGCACCTGTAGGGTAGCTAGACAAATCTGGCCAAGGTATGACCTGAGAAGATCAAAATATATCCTCGCATTGGAAAGGAAAAGATTATCTACGTTAGTATCAGTTCTGACGGGACACTGCCTGATCGGCGAACACGCCAGAAGATTGGGTATTAACTCCAATGACTTCTGCAGATGCTGTGGATATGAGGAAGAAGTGTAGAGCATTGTGCACTTGCTATGCGACTGTCCCGCTTTGAGTAAACGACGACTGGACCTACTGGGGTCGGCCTTTCTAGGCAGCCTAACAGATCTTTCCAGTACCAATATTCGTGCTATCGATACATTTGTATACCAAACAGGTTGGTTTCGATGAATGGCATTTTAGCCCGTGGTACCACTAGGGACCAAAACTGATCTATGCGAGCTGAAGAAATAAACAAGTAAGAAAGTTTCAGTCGGGTAAACCGACTAAGGTATACCCTCACTTTGTGAGTAATGTAATATATAACATTACACCAATAAATCTGTCAATTTGTGTGGGAGGTACCAGAAGGGGTTTTCCAAATACACATATTTTTCGGTAAACAGTACATTCTTAAATACATTGCATTGTGCTGAACTATAAGCGTTTGTGTGCACTGGTATATTAAAGTTACGAGCTATGTAATTTTGGTATGATTTGGTCATTTTGTGTGGGAGGTACAAAAAGGGGCGGGGTGATAACGCCCACTTTTTACAGGACTATAGGCACTACAACAGCATTACACTGTACAAGATTTCAAGTATTTGTATGCACTGGTATTAAAGTTACAAGCCGTTTACTTTTGGTACGAAACGGGCCATTTGTGTGGGCGGTACCAAAAGGGGCTGTACAATGATGCCCATTTTTTACCGGACTATAGGCGCTACAAAAACATTATACTGTAGAAAATTTCAAGCATTTTTATGCACTTGTATTAAAGTTATAAGCAGTTAAATTTTGATGCAAAATGGTCCATTTGTGTGGGAGGTACCAAAAGGGGCATGCCAACTTCACCCATTTTTCTCGAGTTAATAGCGACTAATATACTAATATTATGTGCAGAATTTCAAAAGATTCGAATAAGTAGTATAGAAGTTATTAAAGAATCAATATTTCACTAAATTTTAACCCTTTGTGTGGGAGGTACCAGAAGGAGTAGACCAATATGGCCCATCTTCGAACTCATCCGGAGATAGATCAAAATATTACCACGTACCAAATTTGAAGTCAATCGGTTACTCCTTTCGAGAGTTATCGTGCGCACCAGCCAGCAGACAGACAGACAGACAGACAGACAGACAGACAGACAGACAGACGGACGGACATTGTTCATTCGACTTAAAATGACCCAAAACGGATTTCCTCCGAACATACTTAGGGTCTTAGATCACTCCTTCGATGTGTTACACTTTTTTCCGTAGCAAATGATATATACCCTCGTCACACTAAAGTGAGGGTATAAAAAAAGAAAACGGCTGCCACACTAACCTAAACCTTATGTTTTTTAGTAATTCAATGTTAATTTTTTCCGAAATGTCATTGTGCAGGATGTGTTGGCAATATGGATGTCGATCGGGAAATTCTGTAAATCCCGTGATTTCCCGATCCCGAAAAATCCAGGGATTTTTTAATATCAATCCCGGGAAATCCCGATTTATAGTATAACGACGCGTTGTCTGTATAATTAATAGTTTTCCCATCTACATTGTCATATCCACTCGGTCTCAATTCGGTAGATGTCATTTAAATATATTAATTTAAAGTTTATCGCCATCCAGCACTGATAATTTTGTTTGCTAAAGCAAATAATATGTGTCTAACTTCCTATAAATGAACGCAATTTCCCTTAACTTCTGTAGGAATCCAATCAAATTTTCCAATGATGAACATTTCCTGGGTCCACACATCATTCTCTACTAGTATTATCTTACTAGTTGTTAGTTTCTTTATATGATTATTTTCACAAAAACATCCAAGTAACAGTTTCTAGTGTTATTTATAATAATTTTCATAATCAAATTCAATTTCTTCTGTAAATGCGAATAATAAAATGTTTTATTGGAATTAAGTGTTATTTCAACGTTCTTTTTACGAATATAACGTTAAATTTTTAATAGTATTACGTGTGTAAATAATCCCGAAGTCCCGGTTTATTCTGAAATACCGAAACATCCCAGGATCCCAAAATATTGAAAAATGTGTGTCCCAAATATATTTTCATTCGATTTAAACATGTCAAAAAGGCAATTTTGCCTGGTGTACGGTTACGAGTACTATCGATTAATATATCCAGGGTTTTAAAGAGAAATGACGATAGATCAATCGTCCGTAAAATTTCTCATTACCAAATAATCCGACGAATAAGCAAAGTTCGATAATGGTAAGTACATACATATTACACTGTGCAACAGTGAAAAAAATACACGGACTTGACAGTATAGGTTCGATTCTACTATCAAAGGGTAGTATAACCCTATACTCGGTTTGGTAAAATTGGTGACCAATTTTTTTATGGGCCTCCAAAGTTTCTGAAAATCAGTGGGCCCCTCAAAAAAGGTGTCATCAGCTTTTGTCCAACAACTAATTCAGACTTGGTGATACCGCTTAACTATATTTGGCATTAATGTAGCTAGAATATGCTGAACAAAGTTTCTTAAATTTTTTTGCGAAAAAACTATTTTTTCCGGTACTTTTTTTGAAAAAGTAAAGGAAAAAAATAATTTTTTTCACTTTTTTCAGCATATTTTCCAATAAAGGGCGTTTTTGACTGGAATTTGGCATTTTCTTGGTGATTGTGTTATGCTTTGAGCTTTGGTGTGTTCTGACACATATAGTGAAATTTTATGGCCAACATTTTTGTAGAACATTTCATCCCCGCCCACCCCATTTTAAGGGGTGGTTTTAACGTTTTGTTAAAATAGGGCAAAAAATTACAGTTATGTGGGGGAGCTAGAGGGATAATATGTTCCACAAAAAAATTGGCTTTAATATTTTCTATAAATTTGCTGAACATACGCTATACCAAGCAAATATATTTTTGTTACATAATAGTGAAATACTAAAATTTTTGGGGTACAATGTGGTTTTTTGAGCTATTTAGGGTGCCCAGACACGTTCAGATTGTATTGACATGTTCACAAAAGTTGTTCAGATTTACGTTGGCTACAATTTTGCCAACCATTGTTATTGAAAACTTACGAGTCCCTGGAGGTTATGCTGAAAAAAGTGAAAAAAAATATATTTTTTTCCTTTACTTTTTCGCAAAAAATTTTAAGAAACTTTGTTCAGCATATTCTTAGCTACATTATTGCCAAATATAGTTAAGCGGTATCACCAAGTCTGAATTAGTTATAGGACATAAGCTGATGACACCTTTTTCGAAAGTCCCACTGATTTTCAGAAAATTTGGAGGCGCATAAAAAAAAATTGGTCACCAATTTCGCCAAACCGAGTATAGGGTTATACTACCCTTTGATAGTAGAATCGAACCTATACTGTCAAGTCCGTGTATTTTTCAAAAAGTGTTCATTTGTTGCATAGTGTTATTTAGCCACTTTTCTCATTATTTTAACATGGGGATGTCATTGGAGGAAAGTACTTCCCAAAAGCATACAATAGAGTAGCATAATAAGTATTTATTTGTAGCATAGGCATATCGCTTATATTTTCACGATTTTAAGTACTTGAATAATGCATACCAATAAGTTATAAAATAAGTAATAGACATGTGGAAATGGCCATTTAAAGTGATTTTTTGCATATTGTCGCGCATTTTTCTGGAAACAAACAATTTCATTTAATTTCATTCTTCAACTCTGACGGTCTAACATTATACGATATACGTAAATATTGATGGTATTTTCATTCAAATCTGCACGTATTATTTGAAAACATGTTGAAAAATAAATAAATCTTGTACATATCTTGTATATCTTGTACATATAGCCAAAATTGCATTATATCAAAAATTGCCAAAATGATTTTGATAGCAAAAAATCACTTATTTCTGTTGATATTGGTAAGTCATTATTAATAAGCCGAAAGTAATGTAGCGAATAACGAGATGTCATTATTTGGTAATGCAGGGAATAATGACAGGTACTTACCAAGATTGTGCTGGGAATGACTTGCGATATTTTTCTAACAGAAGTGGCATCTCTGGAAAAAGTTGATGGTGGTTGTGACGTTGGCGATGGAAATGGCAATGGTCGGTGGCAGAGGTAGCTGATGTTGCTGCCTCAAATGCTGTCACGTCCGCATGTTGCCCCATGTCGCCGTTGTTGTTGTTGCTGTTCTGTTCTGTTTGTGGCTGCAGATGCTGTACATCACAATCACCGCTACCGCTACCGTCACGTAGTAACTTCTGAGTTTGGGCCGGAGCCAAGCCATAGCAAAGAAGTGGAAAAAAGTGGAAGCTCAAAATTTATGGCACTAAAAATACACTCTCACACACACAAGGCATACAAATGAAATACGCTGGTGTGCTTTTAGGTAAGTGTGTGGTAAACTCTGGATGCATGTGTAGGTACCCAACAGATACAAATGCTTTTGATTTATGTCTGTGTACGAGCGTGTGTGTTTGTGTGTGTATGAGTTCACACACACATAAATCAAGAGCTGAAAAAATCACTGATGTTGCTGCAAACGGAAACACTCATTTCGCTCTCATTACAATTTGAGTGAAATTGTGTGGCAACTGAGCTTTTTTCAGATACTTTCTTTGAGTCCTGAGTCGTGTGGCATCTTCTAAACCCTGGATATTTTGTTAACGCCTGACAGACTGACTGGCTGGCTGGCTGACTGACTAGGTAGCTAGCTGCGTCTCTGGCACATAACGAGGCCTTACAACATTCGTGCCACAAAAAACTACCGCTGCTTTAAAAGGAATACCAACAAATGTGTAGATCCTCCTCAAATGCAGCTCTTGCTGCCCGATTTTTTTGCACTGTCAGTTTTAGCCGTAGCTTGCTTTCAGTCGTACCCCAGAAAAGGTAATTTAATGTCATACATTTTACTGTCGTCTGTGTTTTTTTCCGCTGGTTGGTTGGTTGGTTTGCTTCGTCGTTCGTTTGCTGTCTAAGATAAAATGAGGTTTTCGTAACCTATATTTATAAATTACCTTACGGAGGACGACATATCAGTGTACCACCAACCCATAGAAGGTGACTATCGAACTCACACCGTATGCAATAGACAAAGTGGAAGTATCCGCAAAAAGCCATACATACAAAGAGACGACATCTCGTACACCTACACGAGGAGACACCATTACCTTAAGTTGGAGAATTCTTCCGATGCTTGCCGATAACATCCGTCCTCTCGTGTCATCGAAAGCTGGCAGCACTAGCAATAGACGAGAAATTGTTATAAAAATTGATTTCAATCTAAGGTTTTTTTTCGTTCTGGTTTTGGTCCTTGCCTGGCCTGGTTCAAAGGTTCGTAAATTACTCGAAAAGGGCGTTTACTCATTAAAAACGGAAACATTATTAATAAATTATGAATGAGAGATTTCTGAGAAGGCTGCCCTGCACCTTGTCGCGGCCCTTCACCTACTATTCTACCATTATTTCCGTTTTATATTCCTTTACTTCCTCTTATATTTCGTTGTGTTCGTTCGCCTTTGCCTTTCTGGGGCAAATTTGTTAGTCTGAAATTGCATGAATAATGTCTTAAAAAGTTACTTTTTCTCTCTCCAGATAAATTGCTGTAGATATGTTTTGCACATACATTTTTAATAAATCCTGTCGGCAATGCTGATTGTTGTGGTTGAAGTTACGGAATTTAAATATTTGTGGAGATAATTAAAGGCGTAATATATAAAGAGCGGTTTTTTCTGGCAAAAATTAAAATAATCGAAACATTTTTGTTTACTTTCTTTAGGAGCAGCAGATTTTTAAACAGAAATCTCAATTGCTAGGGACCAAATGACACCTTTATATAGTGAACTAAGATACTATGTATGTTAGGCGGAACTTAGTTTCAGAATAATTTAAGTCAATGTAGTTTAATCCGTCCGCCTCTCGAATGCATTGAACGATTGGTTTCGAATTTTGTATGTGGTATTTTTTAAGTCTTAGTATCTCAGGCTAATTTCCCCTAATTACGGCTATTTTTTCTACTTTAGAGCTACATTTAAACTGTTACTATCTGAAAAATTATATAAGCTATAAGACTTTCAATATTTATATCCTACACCACACTGTGGTACAGGGTATTATGAGTTTGTTTTATGCAGATGCTTGTAACACCTAGAAATACTTCAGCTAGACCCACCTCAAAGTATACCGATCGTCTTAAAATCAATAGCTGTGTCGACTTAACTTTGTCTGTCCGTCTGTTCATCTTATGTTGTACGTTAAGTACAGGTCGCAATATCAATCCGATCGTGCTGAAATTTTGCAGTTATAAGTCTTTCGCACGTGGAAAGAGCCCTGTTGAAATTGGTTTAAATCGGTAAAGATTTTGGTATAGCTCCCATACACAGGGTGGCTGATATGTAATGCAACAAAGTAAAGCGCTATATTTTTTTAATTTTTTTTTAAATTTTATTGTTCAAAAGCAAAAAATGTAGGAAATAACATACAATTTTAGAAACAGTTTAGATTTGTTCGAATTGGCCACCTTTGGCACGAATTATGGCCTTCAAACGGCCGACAAAGCTATCACACGCTGCACGAAAGTGGCTCTGCGGTATTTTGGCCCATTCCCGGCGAAGCGCCGTCTTGAGATGATCGATACTTTGGTATTTTTTAGTGCGAACCTTACTTTCTAAAATGCCCCAGGCGCAAAAGTCCAACGGATTGAGATCCGGAGATCTTGGTGGCCATTGTGCGGTAGAAATGAAGCGAGGAACCTCCTTTTTAAGCCATTCTTGGTTGACGCGTGCTGAGTGCGATGGTGCTGAGTCCTGTTGGAATGTCCATGGTCTGCGGCCAAAATGTTTGTCTGCCCAGGACTTCAATACTGTCTTTAGGACATTTTCCCGAAAATATTCGGCTTTTTTTTGACCCCATGGTCGATGAATACGAGCGGGGAGCGACCATCGGCCGTTACGGCGGCCCACACCATTACCATCGGCGGCGCTTGAGTTCTGGTGGCCAATCGAAGGTGTACATTTTCAGCTCAGCTGGCAAGTAAACCCGATCATTTTGTTTGTTCACAAACTGCTCAATTTGGAATGGCTTCTCATCGGAGAAAACCAAATTCGGTAACTGGCCACTTTCGTGCAAGCGAAGCAACTCCTTGGCTCTTTCCAGTCTAACTTTTTTTGTGCATCGGTGAGCTCTTGCACTTTTTGGAACTTCAATGGCTCATTTTTTAATATGTGTTGTATCCGTTCTCGCTATATTTTCAGCTTACGAGCAATTTTTCTACCACTGCGGCGTGGATTTCGATCAAACCTGGCCTTCACTTTTCGGATCATTTCTGATGTCGTTACCGTTTTTTTCGTCCACTTTTTTGACGCGATGGAACATTGCCAGTATCACGGTAACGAGCAGTGGTACGAGAAACAAAAGATTTATTCACATTTAAATGCTGGAGGGCTCTAACGATAGCCACTTGTGTTTTTCCACCCAAATATAAAGCAATCACACTATCACGCTTGAATTCCATCACGAATAACTTTTTTTCTGAATGCAATATATCAAAATGCTTTTGCAAGCTTGTAAACAATAAAATTAACTGTCACTGAAATATCAGACTAGCGGTTTAGAAATGATAGCAACCTGAAGGTGGTTGCAATACATATCAGCCACCCTGTATATGTTTCCTCCGATTTGGCCCTTAGTTTACATCCAATTGTTTTGAAATTTAGTATGATAGAGTTTATTGACAGATGAACCAATATTGACTAAGAACCAATGGAAATCAGTTCAGATGTAGGTGTATCTCCCATATACATATATATTTCCTCCGATTTGGCCCTTTAGCCCTATAGAAGCTGTGGTTTACATCCAATCGTTTTAAAATTTAGCATGCTGGAGTTTCTTGATCCAGGCGCCAACATTGATCAATTTGAAGAATATCGGTTCGATTTATATATAGCTCCCATATATGTATATGTTTCGTCCGATTTGGTCCTTTAGCCCTATAGAAGCTGTGGTTTAAATCCAATCGTTTTAAAATTTAGAACGGTAGAGTTGCAGATTCAGATTTAGCTATAGCCTCTATATATATGTTTTGTCCGATTTGGCCCTTTACAAGCTGTAGCTTATCTTGAAAATTATTAGAAGAATATTATTAAAGGAGGTTCACAAAGGCCAAACAATTTGAGTGTTCGCCAATTTACAGAGGAAGAATATATAATCAGGTACTGACTAACAGTATGGCACATCAAATAAGTGAATAGTTGTCGGAAATACGGTTTAGGATGATATAAGTCATTTGAGATGTGTCCGTCCGTATAACTATCGAAAAAAAAATACCAAACAACTTCAAATTTTGAGCATCGCTATCATGGCGAGAATAATGGGGACAATTGCCAGATTCAATACAGTACAATGTTTCTGAAATGCCCACTGTTCCATGGAATATAAGCGTATACGAGTCATAAAAAATCGGTACTTGACACGAACTTCCTCAGTATTTTGCAGTCAGATTGTATGGTAATGTGTTGGACCAGAAGTATCGGCATTATGCATATGCGAAAGCTGACCATAGAATTTAAGAATCTTCAATCGTTTCGATGCCTTCCCTATCTGCCAAAATCTTAATTATCTGTTCGTCATATGCGGCACATCTGTACATCTGTAATCTTGAGTGTCCTGTTAGAACACTCATCATCTTACTAGTGTCAGTGTTGCTTAGTTTCACATGTGGGTCACATCTGGCCAGTGCTGTCACTCCTACTTCATGATATCGAAAAAACTGGCCCTCTATTAGGGAGTACTTGTTGGATACTAAACAGTAGATAAACCTATTGGTCGTCTACTAAAGAGTAGGTAACCGAACTGCTAGAGTAATAAGAAGTAGATAACACAAGTATATTAAGTAGCATACAACCCAACCCAACTGGCCCTCTACTAAGGAGTATATAACCGAACTGGTTAATAGAGAATTAAGGATTAGATAACACAACTCGTCGGATATTAAGGAGTAGATAACCCAACCGATCGTCTACTAAGGAGTAGATTTTCTCTGAATATGATGGCATACCTCATCCTGCAAATTTTTTTAGTGCAATTAACCGTAATTAACTGATACAAATCATCCCTTCGTATCATATCCGTGATCAGGTCCCAATGCTGGAATACAATTTTTAAGAAATACATCTGGGAGACTATTCAATATAAGTTATAACTTTCAGAAATAACTAACTCATCATAATCTGCTGGCTATTATAGTCCGTGGTGGATCTGGTCGCGCCGGGGAAGTACTTCATTGTCACCACTTTTGCACAACTCTTTAAAAGCACTGTAAGATTTGCTTTTTTGGAGCTGTATTTATTTGATGAATGTATGTCGTTCTTATTAACATCTTTGGATCCAGAGATTTCATATTTTAAAGGAATACAAAGGTTGACATAGGGAAGGGAACGTATAAATAATGTACTATTGGCCAAAGAGATCAACGATCGTATATATGTATGTATGTTTAGGATATTTGAAGATGTCTGTAATCTGTATGGTGTAGATGGCTCTTGAAAAGTGTGACCCCATAGTGTAATTAACATTCTCACAAAAAAAAGTTTTCCGTAGCCCCGGTTCAGAGAGTAGTAAAATACCACAGTGTGGTACAGTATGTATGGTATGGTATATTTAATTACCATAATTTCTTTTAAAATTATTTAATTATAACCTACACCACACTGTGGTACAATTTATTATGATTTTATGCATTTGTTTCTAACACCAAAAATTAGAAGAGATATATAGAACCATCGTTTATTATACCGATCGACTTAGAATCACTTTATGAACCGATTTATCTATGTCAGTTTGTGCATGCGTTCTTGTAATCTATGTGCAGGTCACAAATATAGTCCGATCTCAAAGAAATTTTGTACATATCTTTATTTTGAGACAAGACAATTGAAAGACAATCCGTATTTCTTTCGTCTACGGCGAACGATCAAAAATCTCTCAACTATTTGAATATCAGTTTAGAACCAGATATCGTAATATATATGAATGTACCTTCGATTTAGCTTATACCCTCTATAGAAGATATAATTTCCTTTCGATGTTCATGAAATTTGGTAGAGTGTCTTATTTTAACAGTTAATATCTGTGTGAACAATATCGGTTCAAATTTACATATAGCCCCACATACTCGCATGTGTACCTTCCGATTTAGCATCTAAGCTCCATAGAAGTCATATTTTAGTCATATGTACTATATTTTGCACAAAGGATTTTTTAATCCGTTTTCATGTTTTACATTTGGCTGAGATTAGTTTATAGAATCACGAACACTGCGAAATTTGATAAAAATGGATGGATTTTCATTTTTTGAGGGTTACGCTCTTGTGCGTTTCTGGTGACGCTATATTAACATTTTTGGAAAGTATTAAGTGTTGTTAATAAATTCAGTTTTTATCGCAACCCAATGTACCACAATTCCAAAATATAACATATTTCCAAGAAAATCAGCATACTTTGAAATGACTTTATGTTATTTTAATCGGCTCTAAAAAAGTCGACTTGTAGGTCCGATTTATCGACCTAGTCGACTGAAACGAAATTTAATTGATGAAAAAGTCGACTAGCTTCCAGAACCATTCACTAATTCTGATATAGCCGCCATATAAATATATGTTTCTTCCCTTTAGCACTATAGACGCAGTATTTTACATATATATCATAGCCCTCAAACAAGATTCATTTTACATCCAATCGTTTTAAAATTATGCATTCTTGGCTTAATAATTTATATTCCGAAATTACATTTTGGTTAGTTATTTAGAATAACTTCATTAAATGCCGAAAAAATGTTCATACTTATGAATTGGAAGTACTTATAATGTTATTCTTTTGGAAGTACTTCTTTTATTTTTTGCTGAGCAGTACATACAAATACTTAAAATTTTGTACAGTATAATGCTGTTATAGTGCCTACAGTCCTGTGAAAAGTGGGCGTTATTACAACCCCCTTTTTGTACCTCCCATACAAAGTGGTCAAATTACGCCAAAATTTAATAGCTCATAACGTTAATATACCAATGCACATAAACGCTTATAGTTCTTAACAGTGCAACGTATTTAAAGAAAATACTGTTTACTGAAAAATAGGTGTATTTGTTAAACCTGGTACCTCCCACACAAATTGACAGATTAATTAGTGTAATATTATATATATCATTAGTTACAAAGTTAGGGTAAACCTTATTCGGTTTACCCGACTGAAACTTTCTTACTTGTTTTCTTCTTCCATTCGGTTATATTATGTGCAGCCTTCATCCAGTCACTGATGTTTTATTTTCTGGTGTATTTTTCTACACCGTCAAGCTATCTTGCTCTTGTGTTGTATGGTTTGGCTTTAAGTATTTTCTGTTGAACTCAGTTTTGTGGCTAAGATTAGCCTTTTCTCTTTTATAAATCAGACTACATATTTGCCTTTAACTATTTGATTAGAGAACATTAAGAAATAACTAAAACTAGTCAATAAAAGTGTGCTGATATTCTCTAACCCCCAATTTCACAAACTACTAACTCACAGTTAAAAAATAAAAATTTCATACAATTTGACAGCTATAACTGTAGGTTAGCTCTTACTGTAGGATAACCGGAGATTGTTGAATTGGCCGTAAGTGTGCCAAGTTTCATTGTCACCAATTGTTTGAATAAGCAACGACAGATCTCTACTAACCCAACCCAACTGGCCCTCTTCCAAGGAGTATATAACCGAAATGGTCATCTATTAGGGGGTAGATAGCACAACTTGTGGGATATTAATGCGTAACCGAATTGGTCATCTATTAGGGGCTTGATAGCACAACTTGTCGGATATTAATGCATACATAACCCAACTAGCACTCTACTAAGGAGTCGGTTGCCAACTCGTCGTCAACTAAGGCGTAGATAATCCAACTGGCCATTTACTAAAAAGTAGAAAGTCCAACATTTGGTCTACTAAGGAGTAGATAACTCAACTGGACGTCTACTAAGTAGTGTACATCTCAACTGAATGTCTACTAAGCAGTAGATAAACGAACTGACATCTTGCTAAGTAGTATATAACCTAAGCCAAATAAATGGTCCCTATACCAAATGGTATATAACCGAACTGATCTCCTATTAGGATGTAGATAACCCAACTGGTCGTCTACAGGGTTGCCCATATTCGACGGACCCACGGACTCGTTGGGCCCATTCCAATCGACGAGGCTTGTCCGCAGGCAACAATCTTTGCGTCAATTGAATTTTGTACGGGAACAAATGCAAATCAACGCGAATAATCCGTTATAAAGTGGACCGAGCCATGCCCAACTGCTGAGAACGGCGTTTTTGGGATGTTCTTGGGGACCTCTCAACACTGGCTCGTACGGCAGCGATATTCTCGGCCGATCGCCTTGGTCGACTTTTATTTGGCCTCTTCGGATTAGAAAGAGCCTCACCAGTCGAAAATTTTTCGTATAAACGCTTAATTGTGTTCTTAGAAGGCGCACTTCTCACATTTTTTAATATTTTAAAAGCACGTTGACTTGACTTCTTCTGTTGAATGTAAATTTCAACTATTTCAGAGCGCTCGCGTGGCGTGTATTGTTCCATGGTAAAAATCTGCTTGGACTGACGCTTCAAACGCGGTATGTCATTAAGCGATCTGACATCTCTGTCAAAAGTTATGGCGTTGCCAGATGGGTCCGTCGAATATGGGAGACCCTGTACTATGGAGTAGATGACGCAACTGGTTGTGCACTAAGAAGTAGATAACACAACTGTGTTTCTATAAAGGAATAGATAACCCAATTTGACCTCAAATAAGGCCCAGATAACCCAAATGGACGTCCACTAAACAGTAGATAACCCAACTGGCATTTTACTGAGTACTATATAACCCAATCCTATATTTAGAAGTATATAACGGAATTGAACCTCTATTAGAGAGTTGGTGACTGAACTTGTTGAAAATTTGAGCCATTCATATAACACATTTTTTACGGATTGGTTTTCAGTTGATAAATGTAGTAGTGGAACTGAGAGAGTACCTGCATAATTTCTTCGTAGGGAAATTTTCTCACCATTGTGCAAGGTGATATCGCCGCCATTTATGAACGATAATGTTATCCTTTCTAAGACAATATAGGTTAAATTAAATGATGGGTCATTTATTTTCGTCCTATTAAGTTTATTTTTGGCAAAAAAGTTTATTAACAGCTGGAAAATGAGTCATTTCATGCCAAACGGGACGATTTTTCACATCACTATTTTTGATTGCTTCGAAATTGTGTTTATGTATTATTTACCTAAAAATATCTTAAACGTAGTAAAGTAAAAAAAAAATTACAAAAATTTCTTTATGAGTTATGAGATTTAAAGTTGACGAAACTACGTTTTTTTTCTAAAAAGTGTGTTCATTCTTTAGCTTGTATCTCCTGAAATACGTGACTGATTTTAATGTGCTATACCTTGTATTGAAGGTAATTTCAACCACTATACCTAAGCACTGCAGCAAATATACACATTTTTAATGTGTTGGCCCTTTTATACTTTCTATTGCGATTTTATGATTACACCCTTCGATTTTTTTTTGAAATTTTAATGTCGTGTCTTTGTTAGCTACTGTATGAATTTGGAAGTGGTGAATTGATTTTTTTTGCGATTTTTTATAAAAAAAAAACATTTGCATAATTTCTGGAAATGTGCTTTAAATTATTAACAGAATTATAATTTTTACCCGTTAGTTAATTAATATAACAATAACAATAATAAATACTATTAATTTTGCAAAATTATTTGCAAAAACGCAAAAATCAGCGATGGCTTGATATTAAAAAAACAAAACTCATTAAACAATAGCAAGAGTCAAAATATAAGAAAGTACTTGTTTAACTATACTCTGAGATGAAAAAATTTTTAAAATCACGGCAACCTGGATTTCACTCTTTGATGTAGCAAAAAATGCAATAACTTTGTTAGTCCGTTTTTCACATTCAATTCGTACATTCCATTGTCCGATAAAAAAAATAGAGTTCAGACAACATCAACTTCCGAAAAGTACTGTGTTAGGACGGTGTACATTGATTAATATTTTTATACCCATTTTCTTCTTGTTTCTGTAAATAGTATACTTGATTCGAATCTTTCTCATACATTTCTTATTGTTCTTATGTTTACATAAATATACTGATTATTAACAATTGTCATTCTTTTCTTAAATGTTGTATTGTTCTTACTGTTTTAAAAAACTAATTACTAAAAATTATCATTCTGTTAATTTTTTAAAACACATTCACAGAAATTATGCAAATTGTTTTTTTTTTTAAATCGTAACAAACTAGTTCCCATCAATTCATCACTTCCAAATTCATACAGTAACTAACAACGACATCTAAGAACAGGACATTAAAATTTCAAAAAGAATCGAAGGGTGTAATCATTTTGAAAATCGCAATAGAAAGTATAAAAGGGCAAAAACATTAAAAATTAGTATATTTGTTGCAGTGCTTACTCGAAGTTAGTTGTAGTAGTTGAAATTACTTTCGAAACAAGGTATAGCACATTAAAATCAGTCACGTATTTCAGGAGATACAAGCTAAAGAATGTACACACCTTTTAGAAAAAAAACGTAATTTCGTCAACTTTAAATTGCTCATAACTCTTAAATAAATGTTTTTAAAATTTTTTCTTGAACTACGTATAAGATATTCTTAGGTAAATAATGCATACACAAAATTTCGAAGCAATCAAAAATAGTGATGTCAAAAATCGTCCCGTTTGGCATGGAATAACTCAAATGGAAAATAAGATATCGCTATAATATTTTTTCAATTCTTTTTTCCAAAATTTAAAAAAAATTAAATTAAATTTATAAAACTTGTAATTACTCTCGAACGGCTGAACATATTTTTGCAAAGTTTACTTTATTTTAAAGATAACATAATGAGGCTATCCTTTTAGAATTTTTTCAAAAAAAAATTTAGAATTTATATTTTAAATAATTCTTTTTTTAAAAAAAGCTTTCCTTCGATTTTCTTCAAATTTACACAGAATAATAGTCGCACTCTCACAATACCCAAAAAGTACTAATATTTTGTGAGCGTCAAAATTTGTTAAAGTTATGGACGAAATACTAAGATTTGTCAGGGATTTTTGTAATTTTTCGTCTGAGAAGAATTATTAAGATCTTGAAATTAAAAAACAGTTTTATACCCTACACCACACTGTGGTTCAGGGTATTATAACTTTGTGCATTTGTTTGTAACACCCAAAAGGAGAAGAAATAGACCCATCGTTTATTATACCGATCGACTTAGAATCACTTTTTGAGTTGATTTAGCTATGTCCGTCTGTCCGTCTGTCTGTCCGCCTGACTGTCCGTCTGTCTGTGTATTCTTGTAATAAAAGTACAGGTCGCAATTATGGTCCGATCTCGACGAAACTTTACACATATCTTTTTAGATATAGCCCCCATATATATTTTAGCCCCGATTCGGCAGGTAAGCGCTGTAAAAACGTTATTTTATATCCGAACAGTATGAAATTCGGCAGAAAGATATTTCTTATTATATGAATGAACAATATTAAATTTGGAAGAAATCAGTTCATATTTAGATATAGCCACCATATATGTATACGTTACCCCCGATTTGACATGTAAGCGCTGTAAAAATGTTAGTTTATATCCGATCAGTGCGAAATTTGGCAAAGAGAGGTTTCTTATTACATGAAGGAATACTGCTAAATTCGGAGAAAATCGGTTCAGATTTAAATATAGCCCCCATATATATGTTTCCCCCGATTTGACATGTAAGCGCTGTAAAAACTGTATTTTATATCCTATCAGTGCGAAATTCGGCAGAAAGAGGATTCTTATTACATGAAGGAATACTGCCAAATTCGGAGAAAATCGGTTCGGATTTAGATATAGCCCCCATATATATGTTACCCCCCCATTTGACATGTAAGCGCTGTAGAGACTGTATTTTATATGTGATCAGTAGAAATTCGACAGAAGGAGGTGTTTTTACATGAATGAGTATTCAGGAAAGATCGGTTCAGATTTATATTAAAGCTCCATATATATGTTCCTCCTGATTTGGTATCAAACTGCTATAGAAGTTGTATTTTACTTCCGATCATTAAAACTTTCCAGAAAATGTTTCTCAATTTAGGAACGAATATTGCTTAATTTAGCGATTATCGTTTCAGAATTAGATAATATGTTCCTACCCATTTACCAATTATTCCAAATTATTATGGCAATGACCCTTATCACATTGCTAGGGAGGTGTAGGGTATTATATAGTCGGCCCCGCCCGACTTTCTGCCTTTCCTTACGGGTTTTCTTTAATTATCGTTTTGTCGTGTGTGTATTTTATTGTAATTGCATTTTTGTTGATTCTGCTGATTTCTCTACTCTATGGATAAATAACACATTCGAAGAAAAGCTATGTGAAACATGAATATTTTTCATATGTTACGATAATGATTTCTGATATGTTTTGTGTTTTTAAAAATTCTCTTTGGAATTCCCATTTTCTTGAAAGGTGGCTTTAGTATTTGGACCATACTTTTTAAGTATTCGTATATGCTCGTAATGTAATGATTGTATAGTACCTACGGTCTCGTAAAAATAGGCATTATTGCCACGCTCTTTTTGGTACCTCCCATACAAATAAATCATTTTTCACAAAGAGTGAACGGCTTATAACATTAATACAAACACTTTAAAAAAATGGAACAAGTCAATTGTTTGCGATTCTTTTTATACCCTACACCACACTGTGGTACAGGGTATTATAACTTTGTGCATTTGTTTGTAACACCCAAAAGGAGAAGAAATAGACCCATCGTTTATTATACCGATCGACTTAGAATCACTTTCTGAGTTGATTTAGCTATGTCCGTCTGTCTGTCTGTCCGTCTGTGCATGCATTCT
Organism: Eudasyphora cyanicolor; assembly: GCA_963930755.1. Lineage (NCBI taxonomy): Eukaryota > Metazoa > Arthropoda > Insecta > Diptera > Muscidae > Eudasyphora > Eudasyphora cyanicolor. The sequence continues at coordinate 260,797,254 of OZ005737.1, read as the reverse complement.
TGTAATCAAAGTACAGGTCGCAATTATGGTGCGATCTCGACGAAACTTTACACACATCTTTTTGTGGCCCAAGGACGATCCCTATTGAATTTGGTTAAAATCGGTTCAGATTTACATATAGCCCCCATATATATGTTAGCCCCGATTTGACATGTAAGCGCTGTAAAAACTTTATTTTATATCCGATCAGTATGAAATTCGGCAGAAAGAGGTTTATTACTATGTGGATGAACACTATTAAATTTGGAAGAAACCGGTTCAGATTTAGATATAGCCCCCATATATACGTTACCCCCGATTTGACATGTAAGCGCCGTAGAAACCACATTTTACATCCGATCTTTATGAAATTCGGCAGAGAGAGTTTTATTATTACGTGAATGAACACTACCAAATTCGGAGAAAATCCGATCAGATTTAGATATATCCCCCATATATATGTTTCACCCGATTTGGCATGTAAGCGCTGTAGGAACTGTATTTTAAATCAGATCAGTACGAAATTCGGCAGAGACAGTTATCTTATTACATGAGTAAACACTGCCAAATTCGGGGAAAATCGGTTCAGATTTAGATATAGCCACCATATATATGTTTCACCCGATTTAACATTTAAGCGCTGTAGAAATCGTGTTTTATATCCGATCAGTACGAAATTTAACAGAGAGAGTTCTCTTATTACATGAATAAACACTGCCAAATTCGGGGAAAATCGGTTCAGATTTAGATGTAGCCAACATATATATGTTTCACCCGATTTAACATTTAAGCGCTGTAGAAATCATGTTTTATATCCGATCTGTACGAAATTTAACAGAGAGAGTTTTCTTATTACATGTATGAACACTGCCAAATTCGGGAAAAATCGGTTCAGATTTTAACATAGTCCCAATATATATGTTACACCCGATTTGACATGTAAGCGCTGTAGAAACCGTGTTTTATATCCGATCAGTACGAAAATCGGCAGAGAGAGTTTGCTTATTACATGTCTGAACACTGCCAAATTCTTATCGCAATGCCCATTTTCGCATTGGTAGGTAGGTGTATGTTATTATATAGTCGGCCCCGCCCGACTTTCTGTCTTTCCTTATTGGTTTTTTATTTGTTAAGGTTCTTACCGTGCCAAAAAAAAATATCTTTTCTGATTTTTTTAACGACAGTTAATGAACTAGCTTTCCATTAACTAGTGCATCCCTTCTTTCTCGAGCTTATACTGCAAAAAATTTGATCCAAATACTCACAGTGCCATCCAAGAAAATAGGAATTTTAGAAAAAAAAAATTAAAAAAAGCTTTACCATAAAATTTTTTTTTTGGTTTCATAAAATCTTATGTTTAAAAAAAAAGTTTTTAGGTCTTGGACACAAAAAAAAATGTTTTTGTACCATAGTAGCTGTCCCCATCGCCAAACGATAGCCCTCGGTCAGTAGAAGTAAATAATATTCCAAAGTGCATGTTTGCGTTACGTCAAACTTACCCCCAAAAAGTCTAATTAAATTTTTGGCTATCCCGAAAATTTTTTGTGAACGATTGGAAAAAAGTATGTTGTAATTTTAGGGAAAATAAGCAAAATGTTTTCAGTGTAATTACATTATTTTTTGACTTTTCAAATACATGCAAATATCCATCCTTACTTTTTCTGATATACTATCGGATACAATTTCCTTTCGGAGAAAGTAATCATTAAACATTTAAAGGTCTATTAAATATATATCTATATTCACTAAATGTAAAAATAAACAAATTAGTTAACTTGTTTTCCCAAAAAACTTAAAGGCCGATAGGACGACTTTGTTCCATCAAACACTTAAATATTTGTCCAAAAGGACCCATAAATTCTTAGGTAATAGGCCGGTGCAAAATCATTTTTAATATTTGCAGCATCTCATACCACACGCCAGGATGTGTTAGGGAATTGAACCCTTGAAACACTTCAGTTATCCTTCGCCAACTCTCTCTTTTAGTTTCAAATATTAATTTAAAACATTTTCCAGTCGGTTAAATAACTTTGCATATTTAGAAATGTTTATATTTGGTGTTTATTTTTCAATTCCCTTAGCTGATTGGTCAACAAATCCCCATTTGACATCCGAAGCAGAAAACTACAATTTTATGTCCATTTGGCGAAAAAGCCTTTCGCAATTTAAAATTTTCCATTTGCCGCATTCGTGAAATGGAGCGACTGTAAGCCTTTCACTAAACATAAATATTAAAAGCCTTTATGTATAGCTAGACATATGTACATATTTATATGTTTGTGCGTTATTAAATACAGCTATGTAAGTATGTAATGCAGGAGGAGGCTGCAAATATTCACTTGTATTTATATTATCATCAGTGGAGTACAAAAATCGGCCAATTGTGTATAACAAAGTTTACGAGTTGTTTGTGTTTTTGGCTTTCATTCAAAATTTAAGGTCAATGTAGCAAAAATTTAAATTCATAAAAACAATGCTGTTGGCAAAAGCGTGTGTACGAGTATTGTGTAGAGAGAGGGGTGCGGTATGGTAATTGGTGAACAAGAATATTGAGATTTTTTTTAGTATATACTCAGATACGAGGGTTGTGTAGAAAGTAAGGCAACTTTTTTTCAAAAAATATTTATTTATTAATCAATATCAATTGAATCAGATTGAATACATTTGTGCCACAGCTTTTTATACCTTACACCGCACTGTAGTACAGGGTATTATAACTTTGTGCATTTGTTTGTAACACCCAAAAGGGGAATAAATAGACCCATCGTTTATTATACCGATCGACTTAGAATTACTTTCTGATTAAGCTATGTCCGTCCGTCTGTCTGTGCATATATTCATGTAATCAAAGTACAGGTCGCAATTATGTTCTAATTTCGACGAAACTTTACACAAATCTTTTTTTTTTGGTCCAAGGACGATCCCTATTGAATTTGTTTAAAATCGGTTCAGATTCGTATATAGCTCCCATATATATGTACCTCCGATTTGGCATATATGCATTGTATAAGCAACTTTTTTGATCCGATTTGTGCAAAAATTGGCACAGAACAGTATCGTGATATACTTAGAGACAACAAAAAAAATGTAGGGGAAATCGGTTTAGATTTAGATATAACCTCCGTATATATTTTCCTCCTGATTTGGTATCAAAGCGTTATAGAAGTTGTACTGTACTTCCGATCATTACAAAATTTGGGGCCGAAAGATGTTTCTCATTTTAGGAACGAATATTGCTTTATTTAGCGATATTTGGTTAAGATTTAGATATAGCCACATATATATATCAAATTATTGTCGCAATGACCCTTATCGCATTGTTAGAGATGTGTAGGGTATTATGTAGTCGGCTACGTCCGACTTTCTGCCTTTCCTTGCTGGTTTTAATCCTAGGAGCATTTCTAACTCTTAGCACTTGATATGGTTTTGAGATATTTTAGTAAATCGATCTTTAAACAGTTTTTCAATGAGCCATATCTGTTTTGGGGCCAAATATAATAGATGCGGTTGAGATATGACTCAAGTATTTTTTAATGAACACGACACCCCCTTAGTATGGGGATATGTAACAACTCGAAATAGTAATTAGGGACGCCATGTGTCGGAGGTACCAAAAGAGGCGCGTCACTTCGCCCATTTTTCTCAAGGTAATAGCGACCGATAAACTATTGCTATGTATAGCACTACAGACGATTCGGATATGTAGTAGGCAAGTTATTAGAGAAAAAAATATTTGGCTTTATTATTTAACCCTCATCTTCGAACTTAGCCTTAGATTATTATCAAATACCAAATTTGAAGTCAATCAGTTACTTCTTACGATTTATCGTGCGCTCTAGCGGGCGGACAGACACACAGACGGACGTTACTTAAATGGCTTAAAAGTTCTAAAACAGATTCCTGCCGAACATACATTACGCCACTCCTTCGATGTTTTACACTTTTGTTTTGTAGCAAATTATATATACTCTCCTCTACTAAAATTAGGCTATAATAAACGCGTTTGCATTAACAGTGTGACAGTGAAGTTGGCAACACTTCGAGCACCGAACCCTACACTCTGAAAAAAAATCGCTTCTGTAGTATATTGTCCCAAACGTATTCAGCTTGAAACGCACATATTTTTAGGGTACACTGCAAATATATGATATTTTACATACAGAAATATTTTATGTTTGGGATGATGTTGTTTTAAACAAAACTATGTTTACATCCCAATATTTTTTTTTGATATATTATTTCGCAACCAAAGATTTATTTGCATGAAAATATATCGATACTTTAAATTTTCAGCAATTAGAAGTTAATTTTTAGAAATTTTGTAATGTTTGTAAAATTTTTTTATTCTGCTTGAAGGATTGACAACAGATGGTGACTTGGAATAGTTAGAAATTAAATATAAGTACTTTAAAACCGATGTATGCCATTTTTAACTGAAATGTATAATTCCAAAACAAGGGAATAAATAAATCTTAGGTTCGAAAAATTAAGAAAAGTTTTGAAGATATTTTTTAATTAAAATATATTTGGAGATACCTTAAATAGTAATTTTATTTGTGTTTAAATACATATTTTATTTGAGGAAATAAGTTCGCAAATATATTTTGTTCTAATATATTAACATGTGCGTTCCAAATACACTTTATTGATTTTCAAATAAATTTATTTGCTCAGAAATATATAATATTTAAACAGTAAGGAAAGGCAGAGAGTCGGGCGGGGCCGACTATATAATACTCTACACCTCCCTAACAATGCGATAAGGGTCATTGCGATAATAATTTGGAATAATTGGTAAATGGGTAAGAACATATATATGTGGATATATCTAATTCTGAACCGATAATCGCTAAATTAAGCAATATTCGTTCCTAAATTGAATAACATCTTTCTGGAGAATTTTGTAATGATCGGAAGAAAGCACAACTTCTATAGCGCTTTGTATCCAAATCAGGAGGAACATATATATCAGGGTTATATATAAATCTGAATCGATTTCCCCTGAATACGTATTCATGTAAAATAGAAACCACTTTCTGTCGAACTTTGTACTGATCGGATATAAAATACAGTCTCTACAGCGCTTAAATGTCAAATCGGGGCTAACATATATATGGGGGCTATATCTAAATCTGAACCGATTTTTTCCGAATTTGAAAGTATTCCTTCATGTAATAAGGAACCTTTTTCTGCCGAATTTCGCTGTGATCGGATATAAAATACAGTTTCTACAGCGCTTGAATTTCAAATCGGGGGTAAGATATATGGGGGCTATATCTAAATCTGAACCGATTTCCCCCAAATTTTTGTATTGTCTCTAAGTGTATCACGGGACTACTCTCTGTCAATTTTTGTACAAATCGGTTCAAAAATGTTGCTTATGCAGAACATATATGCCAAATCGGAGGTGCATATATATGTATATGGGAGCTATATGTAAATCTGAACCGATTTTAACCAAATTCAATAGGGATCATCCATGGGTCTAAAGAATGACAAGTGCAACGTTTCGGTGAGATCGGACCATAATTGCGACCTGTACTTTGATTACAAGAATACATCTACAGACAGACGGACAGACGGACATAGCTAAATCGACTCAGAATGTGATTACAAGTCGATCGGTATACTAAACAATGGGTCTATCTCTTCTCCTTTTGGGTGTTACAAACAAAGGCACAAAGTCATAATACCGTGTACCTCAGTGTGGTGTAGGGTATACAAATTTGTGTTCCAAATATATTGAAGCATATATATGTTTATGTATGGTACACTCTAAATATATAATATTTGGTACACACAAAAATTATATATTTGGGAAGATGTTGTTCTAAACAAATCCTTGTTTTCACCCTAATACCTTTTATTTGGGATTTTAATTCCGAAACAAAAATGTATTTAAATTTAAGTATTCCGAAAATATCGAACCTTAATTGTGTTAAGTTTTTCAGTAATTTAATGATAATTTTTTAGAAATTTTTAATTGAAATCGTATAATTTTTGATAACATTAATTTACTCGAAGGATTGAAAAAAATGCTGACATGAAATACCCAGAAATTTAAAATGAGTCTCTTAAAACAGAATGCAATGCTGCTAATGGTATTTTTGACTGGGAGAAATAATTCGAAACGAAGGAAAAATTAAAAATGAAATTAGAAAAATTCACCAAAGTTTTGAAAATCTTTCTTAAATTATATATATTTGAAGATATTCCTAAACAATAATTTTATTGGTATATAAATATATATTTTATTTGAGAAAATTAGTTTGCAAATATATTTTGTTGTAATATATTAATATATGCATTCCAAGTAAATTTTATTGATTTTCAAATAAAATTTATTTACTCAGAAATATAAATCATTTAAAAATGTGTGTTCCAAATATATTTTTTTTCGATTCAAACATATCAAAATAGCCGATTTTGCCCCGTGTATCAAAAAAATTTATTTTCCCCGTTTACCTTATGATCACATTCGCATAACATAGTGATCATGGTTGTCGTTATTATAACATAATGATTACGTTAAAAACAAATTGTTGGCTTTCTATAAACACACGCTAAAACGATCTCATCTGTAGTAAATTGTCCCAAATATTGTCCCAAATGTGCTTGAAACATATATATGTTTAGGATACATTCGAAATATATAATATTTGGAACACACAAATATTATATACTCGTATGTGGTAAGTTGATGTTCTAAGCAAATCCTTGTTTCCGTCCTAATATTTTTTTATTTGGGACTACTATTTACGAAACAAAGATGGGTCAGAATATTTAATATCGACCTATGTAGTTTATTTTTGACTAAAATGTTTATAAGTAGTTCCAAATAGCTTAAATAAGATCTCTCTACAATTTTTTTTCTTTAAATCTTTTGGAAAAAATTGTATGGTAATTTTAATTTTTGAAAAAATTAAATAAAATTAGTTTTTGTGTTTTACGAAATTCGTAATTGTTCTCGAACGGCTAAACCGATTTTTGCAAAGTTTACAATATTTTAACCAAATATATCTAAATCTAAATCTGAACCGATTTTCTCCGAATTTGGCAGTATTCCTTCATGTAATAAGAAACCTCTTTCTGCCGAATTTCGCACTGATCGGATATAAAATACAGTTTTTACAGTGCTCACATGTCAAATCGGTGGTAACGTATATATGGGGGCTATATCTACATCTGAACTAATTTCTTCCAAATTTAAAAGTGTTCATTCATATAATAGGAAACCTCTTTCTGACGAATTTCATACTGATCGGATATAAAATACAGTTTTTACAGCGCTTACATGTGAAATCGGGGGTAACATATATATGGGGGCTATATCTAAATCCGAGCCGATTTTCTCCGAATTTGGCAGTATTCCTTCATGTAATAAGAAACCTCTTTCTACCGAATTTCGCACTGATCGGATATAAAATACAGTTTTTACAGCCCTTACATGTCAAATCGGGGGTAACATATATATGGGGGCTATATCTAAATCTGAACCGATTTTCTCCGAATTTAGCAGTATTCCTTGATGTAATAAGAAACCGCTCTTTGCCGAATTTCGCACTGATCGGATATAAAATAACATTTTTACAGCGCTTACATGTCAAATCGGGGGTAACGTATGTATGGGGGCTATATCTAAATCTGAACCGATTTCTTCCAAATTTAACAGTGTTCATCCATATAATAAGAAACCTCTTTCTGCAGAATTTCATACTGATCGGATATAAAATGAAGTTTTACAGCGCTTACATGTCAGATCGGGGCTAACATATATATGGGGGCTATATCTAAATCTGAACCGATTTTAACCAAATTCAATAGGGATCGTCCTTGGGCCAAAAAAAAGATATGTGTAAAGTTTCGTCGAGATCGGACCATAATTGCGACCTGTACTTTGATTACAAAAATACATGCGCAGACGGACAGACAGACGGACAGACAGACAGACAGACGGACATAGCTAAATCAACTCAGAAAGTGATTCTAAGTCGATCGGTATAATAAACGATGGTTCTATTTCTTCTCCTTTTGGGTGTTACAAACAAATGCACAAAGTTATAATACCCTGTACCACAGTGTGGTGTAGGGTATAAAGAAGATATAATGCACCATCGTTTTTTATTCTTTTGGAATTTTTTAAAAAAAAATGTTTACGAAAATTTTTGCTTTTGTTCACCCCTCGATTTTCTTCAAATTGTCACAGAATATTCGTCGCACTCTCACAAATCACAGACAGGTCTTGTTTGTATTAATTTATCGATGCATCATTATGTTTGGGTATTATCCTGACAACCCCGGTTTTCTAACGACAACAGTTTTCATTTAATTTAGTTTTTTTGCCTCTCCTCTATAATTTTTATCAAATACTAGCTGGACCCAGTCCACTTCGATGCCCCATATTTCCGATCCCGTCCATTTTTGGACCACTGACGTAGACTGCCAGCAGAACTGCAGTGGAACAAACACACAAACAAACGATTTGCCACGCCCACATTTTCCCCGCCCACTATTTGCATTTTATTTTTCCAAAACCATCTCAGACTAAATATCTTTCAAACAAAAGAAAAAATTTTAAAATCGGTCCAGTGGTTTAAACGTCTATAAAACACATACATACATACAAACATTTTTCCATTTTTATATATATAGATGATGGTACGCCCTTTTCTCGTTTCTGATGACGATATATATTAATATATAACAACAAAATATTTTTGCAAACTGACTTTCACAAATTGTTATAGTTATTTTTAAAGAATTTTTCCAAAAAACATTATATTTAAAAAAATATTTTTAAAACTTTGCTGAACTTGTCGATATCACTGTGTGTGCAGAAAAATGTATCCTTGATGAAAACAACGCACCCCTCATAACTTTGGCCAGCGTATTCGAATGGCATTAGCCGTTTTTTCTGTGACATCGCGGTTTCCAGATATTTAGTCACAAAGTTTGCTGGGTAAACAAGGATGCTGGTAAATTCAAACACGATTTTAGTATAGAAAACTTCGGAACAGGTGTTCCATGTCAAAGAAAGAAAGGCGACACTTCAAGAAATGTTTCTCCTAAAACACCCGACACCCTCGCTCATCCCCTTACCCTTGAAAATCTCCCTACAAAAATAATGCAGTATCTAAAGTCGTATAAATCGATGGATTTTTTGGGTGATGTATTCGACAACAAAAATTTGCGTATAAAAACCCAATTTTATTTTTAAATATATCGTATTTATTGGCCATGGATTCAGGTTTGTGTGGTCTTGAATGTACTTTTACACTCAATTGTTCAAAGATAACCAATAAATACTATTTATTTAAAACCCCATTAGGTTGTCAGAAAAGTGTATTGTGGGGACCTATAGTGATTTCTTATAATCTTTTTGTCGAATACATCACCGAAAAAATCTACCGATTTCCACTGTTGATAAATCATTATTTTTGGAGGGGGATTTTCATGGGTAAAGGGGTGGACAGGTGTGTCGGGTGTTTTGGGAGAAATACTTCTTAAAGTGTCCCCTTTCTTTCGTTCTTTGACATGAAACTTCTATTCCATACATTTCTATACCAGCATTTGTCCAGAATTTACTAACCCTTCCGTTACCCAGCAAACTTTGTGGATAAATACGATATATTTAAAAAAAACCAATGGATTACCATTAAGGTGCATTGTGGAGACCTATAGTGATTTTTTACATGGAATCTTTTTGTCGAATACATACATCATCAAAAAAATCCATCAATTTGTACGACTTTTGATATATCATTAATTTTGGAGCGGGATTTTCGGTGGTAAGGGGTTGAGCGGAGGTGTCTGGTGTTTTGGGAGAAATACTTCTGAGAGAAATACAACATCTATTTCGAAGCCTTCTGTACTAAAATTGTGTTTGAATTAACTAACCTCTTTGTTCACCCAGCAAACTTTGTGGCTAAATACCTAGAAAACTCGATGTCACACGAAAAAACTGTTATTGTCATTCGATTTAGCATGTCGATGTTTTGAGGGGTAAGTTGTTTCATCGAGGATACATTTTAAAAGTGCATTTTGCACAGTGTTTTAGTGCGATTTTTCATCGATTTGGCGTTATATTTTATATCAACAAATTTCAAAAACGGCAGTTACTTACTTTTACAGCACTAATTTTTATCCCCTCACCTTAGATAAGAGAGTAAATATAAATTGTAACGAGTCAAAAGTGTAACATATTGAATGAGTGACCTAAGACACTAAGTATGTTCGGCGTTTTAGGACATTTTAAGTAATTTGAGCGATGTCCGTCCGGCTGGCTGGAGCGCACGATAGCTCTCGAAAGGTGTAACGGATTGCCTTCAAATTTGGTATGTAATAATATTTGTTTCTATCTCAGGCTAAGTTTGAAGATGGGCCATATTGGTCTACTCCTTCTAGTACATCCCTCACAAAGGTTTACAATTTAGTGAAATATTGATATGCTAATAACTGCTATATTACTTATTTGAATCTTCTGCAATTCCACATATTTTATTTCTCGCTATCAGCTTGAGAAAAAGGGGGTGAAGTGGCCCCGCCCCTTTTGGTACCTCCCACACAATGAGACCTTTTTTACAAAATGTTATCTGCTAGTCACATTAATACCAGTGTATAAAAATACTTTAAATTCTGTACAGTGTAATGCTTTTATAGTGCCTACACTTCACATTATTGCCAAACCCCTTTTGGTACCTCCCACTCAAAGGTACCATTTTGTACAAAAAGTTAACAGCATGCATGGTGAGTACCAATGTACGGAAATATAACAAAATGTTGCATAGTGTCACCCTTTCAAAGTCCTAAAACCTTGTGAAAAATGGGCGTTATCGCCACGCCCCTTTTTGTACCTCCTACACAAAATGACCAAATCATACCAAAATTGAATAGCTCATAACGCTAATGTAGGTAGGTGGCTTAACAAATAAATCTATTCAGCGAAAAATAGGTATATTTGTTAAGCCCCTTCTGATACACGCTACAAAAATTTTAAGAATAATTCGTGTAATATTCCATAGTTCATAACTCACAAAGTGAGGGTATACTTTAGACGCTTTACCCGACTGAAACTTTCTTACTTGTTTTTTTTATGATTTGGTCACTTTGTGTTGTTGGTACAAGAAGTGGGGTGTTCGATCGCAGAGACGGAATATTTCGGGAATAACTCATTTCTGTAAAAATTTACGAAAATCATATGAAATCCAGAAAAAAATGATTTCTTGAACATTTTTTTAAAGTTGATTGATTTGATGGTTATCCAACAAGAGGTGTTATTTTGAATCACCCGGTATTTCGGTAGCTGTCACTTTTGAAGCTTTTATTCTTTGACATTTGACAAGTAGAAACTACGCCATTACTAACCAGTAAGGAAAGACAGAAAGTCGACTATATAATACCCTACACCTACCTACCAATGCGAAAATGGGCATTGCGATAAGAATTTGGTAGTGTTCATACATGTAATAAGCAAACTCTCTCTGCCGATTTTCGTACTGATCGGATATAAAACACGGTTTCTACAGCGCTTACATGTCAAATCGGGTGAAACATATATATGGGGGCTATATCTAAATCTGAACGGATTTTCTCCGAATTTGGTAGTGTTCATTCACGTAATAATAAAACTCTTTCTGCCGAATTTCATAAAGATCGGATGTAAAATGTGGTTTCTACAGCGCTTACATGTCAAATCGGGTGAGACATATATATGGGGACTATATCCAAATCTGAACCGATTTTAACCAATTTCAATAGGGATCGTCCTTGGGCCAAAAAAGAGCACTGTGCTAAATTTCATCACAATCGGATCATAAATACGACCTGCACTATGATTACAATAATACATGGACAGACAGACGGACATGGCTAAATCGACTCAGAAAGTGATTCTGAGTCGATCGGTATAATAAACAATGGGTTTATCTCGTCTCCTTTTAGGTGTTACAAACAAATACACAAAGTCATAATACACTGTACCACAGTGTGGTGTAGGGTATAAAAATGGAACGATACACGATCATCGAACGATACAAAACGATCAAAAAACGATCGAACAAAAAAACGATACGAACGATACAAAATCATCTTGACCGATGAGGCCCATTTCCACCTCGTTTGTTTCCGGGCCGAGTTATCTCTCGAAGAGGTGATCACAATTGGCCACCGAGATCTTTGATTTAACACCTTGCGACTTGTTCCTTTGGGACCACGTGAAAGATAAGGTCTACGCCAACAGCCCAGCGTCGATTCAAGACCTCAAAGATAGAATTCGTGAGGCTATCGAGGACAAAGGATATGGTCCTGTAAGCGTGGTCGTGGTGGCCATTTGGCTGATGTTATTTTTCATTATTAAGGGCATACCTTCCTCTTTATTATGAAATAAACATCCGATCATTTATCTAAAAAAATGTCATTTTTCTTTGAATACCAAAATAACACCTCTTGTTGGAAACCCCTTTTTTTGGCCCCGTGCTACGCCTGTGGATACATGGCACTTCGAATATTGACGGTAAAGGAGCAAGTTGGCTGTTCGGAAATTACTAAAAAGAATGCGGTTTCCTTTTTACTATGTTTTGGACCTCTTTACACTGTTCTCAGAGATGGAATTCATATTTCGCCATACTGTGGCTTAAATTCATCTCTTAGGCAAGTGACGAGTAAAATTTTGAACTAAACTCTATTCTGTGGAAAAAACCAGCTTACATTTTTGACTCTACTTGATTTGAGTTTCAGTATGCTCCTGCCCTGTCATACTATTTTGTCGCAGAGTGTTAAAGTAATCAATTTTTTTATTGAATCCCCTAATTATATTCTCAACAAGTGTCAAGTAATCTTTCCCATGTGTTAACACCCACTATTGAGCCTATACTTACAAACTTTTCATGCCACCCCTCATATAACAAATACACATAAGGAGATCCTTCTTATTTTACAAAAACAAAAAAGGAGAATAAAAAACAACACAACCGAATCGAAATGAGTGAATTTGTACAAAAGTGTAAAAAGCAAATACAATAAAGCTCAAACAGGTCCCGGGCTAAGCTAAAATGTACCACAGAAACCGGCCCGGGAAAAGGCAGCCTCACAGATGGATAGATGGATGAAAAAAGCCGGTTGCCATAGAAATACCCGATGTTGAGGTACAGACAACGACGGCAATGCTGACGGTGAGGGTGAGCACAGAGCAAAATGATGATAAATACAGCAACAGATTCGGTAATGGGAAAGCTGCTGATGATGCCTCTGTGTGAGTGTGTCTCGTCTAAGGATGCTAACACAGAGAGAAAGAGTGAGAGAGAGAGGGCGAGAGAGAACGTGTACGTGTACAAGAAAGTTTAGTGAATGAGTCTTAATTCAACGCCACTACAGACGCAGTAACCCTAAAGTTTTGCAACCCTCCGCTGTGTGCAAATATGTGAGTGTGTGTGTTGCTGATGATGGCCTGCGCCTGAGTCTCTGCGCGTGTGTGTGAGCGTGTTAGTTGAGTGAAAATGAGGATTAAAGTTTAGCAGCGACCAAGCATCCTGTGCAAAAACAAACAAATACACCCGAAAGGATGCTGTGTTCGCGTCGCTGTATGTGCTCAATGCTCACCATGTCCATTAGCTTCGGAACTGTGCATTGGTGTGCGTGTTGAGCTGTGTGAGGCTGTGATTCCCGGGGGGAGGCTAAGGGGGTGTATGGTCGTGTGTGTGTTGAGTCTGTGTCTGTGGCATTGTGAGTGGTGTAGTGCCGCCATTTGAAATTGCCGAAATTGGGCTTCGCTACAACAAACCTTATTCGTAGTAGACGTTTAGGCGTCAACTAGTGCGCTTGGTGCGCTTTAATATAACGGCTGTGCGCCGTGTGTCGAGGTCGCCCGACACATATACTAAACAAAAACCGTTACTTGTATCTAAAATCAAAAAAAAAAAATATATATCTCCAACATCCACAACCATCAGAGAGAACAACAACAACGTTGAAACAAACTGAAAAATCCAACATTGAACCAACGCCATCTCAACGTCAGAAATAAACTTCAGTTTCATGGCAAAGTGTGCAAAATAAAAGAAGCGACAACAACAACAACAAAAAGAAGAGGAGAAAATAAATTAAAAATTAAAGCGAACAAACCGACCAAAAGAAGCGCCTCGCCGCACCTAACAAATAAGCAACAACTACGGGGAGGGGGAGTTGACACCTAAACGAAGAAGGACAAAGACGACAATGGGAATGGGTCGATAGACCCGACTGTGACGAGACAAAATCATAAAATTGCCATTCTTTGCAAGGGACCCACCAAAATGAACCCCATTCATTCACTCGACTCGACCCGATCCACCCGTCCCAGCCGACCGTCCGACCATTGTTCGTGGCGTTCAGGGTGGAGGCTGTTGAATTAAAAATGATTGGAATATTTCTCCACTTGTGTTTCATTTTTTGTTGGTCTCTTCGCTCGACTTACTTTTTTTCCTGAACAAAAGATCTCAGAATGCCAGCATTCGTGGGTTTGACGTGGTTGGGTTGAAGGACATTTTCAATTTCATTCGGACACCACAGCGAAAGACAAACATACAAATAGCAAATAAATCATTTCCATCACTCCGGAAAAAATATGGAAAATGAAAAACGCAACGGGAATTTTATTGCAAGATAATTTTAGATTTTAAAATTTAAATGCCATAGTTTTAAACGGGCTTCAACTCCTAAAAGTATGTTATTGCTTTTTTGCTGCAGCGCTACGGTTGGCAACATGAAAAGTGCTTGGAAAAAAATTAAAACTTTCTTTGAAGCAAAAAAATAAAAAAAACTCGGTCGTGGTAATAATGTGTGTGCATATTTTTTTAATAAAAAGTTAAATATTTTTTTTGTCGATTAAAATGGGTATGTAATTTGATGTTGTAATGCAGTTATATGTCTAGTTGTGTGTCTGTATGCTTAGCATATCGGTGTTGTGCTTTTTTTGTAGTGTTTGGTGTATAATAATAATAAAAATATGTATAAAAAAGTTTATAATCAAAAAAAAAATATTTTATATATTAAAATATTTATTTTAAGGAAAACTGGTGAGAATGTAATTCACCAATAAAACTTAGATCTAAAGCTATTCTATAAGAAAATTGTTATTTTTCAAAATTTAATTTGGATTGATGGGACCTTCGTTATATACGCGTTGAGCTGATTTTTTTTTTTTGAGAGCAGGTATTCAAATAATTTTAAAGGTATTCAAAAAAGATTTGGATTTATTTGTCCATTTGGCGAATTTTTTAATAAGAATTGTCTTCCAATTAAAATCAATTTCTGTTAAATATTTTTTTTACGGTTTTTCAAAGATTACTAAAATAATTGGACGATAAATCTTACAAAAATTAAAGGCAATCATCTAAACTAAGCTGGTCCCATTCAGAATTTAAGTAATGAAGAGACTAGTTTAATGTATAACATTCATTTTTACAATACGGATATCCTCAGCGAAGAGGTGGAAATTTAAAAAAGGACATTTATTATATAATTACATTATTAGGTTTGGTTAAGTTAGGTTGAATAGATGAGACGTTCTAATGTCTCATGTCCATGGCCATACACTTAAGCCAGTGGTTCGGCCTGTTGTGCGCTCCTTATTACATTATTAACTGCACAGCGAGAAAAAACAGTCTTTATTTTAAAGATTTTAGCCAAATATATTAGCGTCTTTATACCCCGTACATTTCGTGCTTAAAATAAAGACAATTGATTTCATATTAAAAACTTGCTTAATAATATTACGGACATTGTTTTAATTTTGTAATATGAAAAGTATTTACTCGAATTTTAAATATTATGCGGACTATTGCTCTATCTCTCTCTCTTTTTAAATTTTGGTCTCAATAAAGAATAGAATCAAATTTTTTTTAAAAAATTGTGATTTGTATTCAGAAGGTTCATACGTCTGTTTTAAATCATAAAAACAAAATTATTATTTAGACTATAGGTATTGCATTTGATCAATTTTTATTAAAAACAACTCCACTGAAAAAATGTTTTAATTATAACGATTTACTTATTAATATTACGGACAATGCTTTAATTTTTGAATATAAAAAGTACTTACTCGTATTTTAATTATTAAGAGGACTCTATCCCTCTCTCTTTAATTTTTGTTCTCAATAACGAATAACAATCAAATTTTTATTTAAAAATTGCGATTTGTATTCATGGACTGCAAAAAAGACGTTTGAAATCATAAAAACACAAAAATCGTTTTGACTATAGGCATTGCGTTTGATCAATTTTTCTTAATAAGAACTGCACTGAAAAATGTTTTTATTATAACGGTTGTATTTCGAAAACTTTCTAATCTTTGGAAATAATGACATTTCATATATATAAAATGATTAACATTTAAGGACCATTATTTAAAAAATGAACAGTACTTATATAAAAGAGTAGAAAGTTTTCGGCGCAAAATTATTATTAATTATTTTTCTTCAGATTGACTAAAAAAAGGGCCAATCAAAAAAATATTTTTTGGGCAAAACTAAGAATCAAAGACAAGACTCTAAATGATGTCACAAATTGCTTAGCGAACAATATACCTTATTGTCAATGATCACACTGAAAAAAAGTTTGTCACAAAATTAATGAATGACTCCAAAGATGGCATTTATGTTTTATATAAGTATATTTCGTACTTAAAATTAAGAAAATTTTGTTAATATTAATTAAATTATCTATAAGTATATTTCAAGTACAAAATATACGTATCGTAAGAACTAAGGACGTCTTTGCAGCCGTTATTTGATTTTATGATACATTTTTTAGTGTAGGTGAACTAATTTTTCATTCTAAGGTCTTCGACCCAATTTCTCCCGAAAATCGCTCTAAGGAATTTTTAGAAATATGATTTATTTTGGAAATAGAACAAAACGATGTTGCCACATTTAAGAGGATGAAAATTAAACTAAAGTAGATACATTTTAATTGTCGCTAAGGAATAAATTGATTTGTTCATCTTAAAAATGTGCGTCAAAAATAAAAATTTCTAAAAATTGTTTGACAACTACAAAATTGCTCTTAATATTTAGATATTCAAATGTACTATATATGGGTATAGCCAAACATTGATGATTTCCACAATTAACACAGAAAAGTCATGCAATAAATTCAATTAATAAAATGATTGACAATTTGAAAATCTCCAGTTAGAAATTTAATGGAATCAATTAAAATATTAATAGATTAAATTAAATTGTATGATTGCATATTCTCCCTTTTCAAGTAAAAATATATTCTATTAATTGAGGTGTTGATCCGATTTAGCTGAAATTCTTCGCACCTGAATTTACTTTGAACGGAGCTAATGGCGATTTTGTTTCTGGAAAAATGTTGCCCCTTCGACGTCAAATACTAGAAAATATTTCCGCCTTTTATGTCGATTTAAGCTAGTCCCTCGAATTTAACTTAACTCTAAATTTCAAATTTCCAAAATGTGTTATTTTTCGGAAAAAGGGTAAGAAAAGTTCTGCATTTTTTCCAGAAACGAAATCGCCATAAGTTTATTGTCATCATATGTCGAAAATATTTTCCATTCATCCAAAAATCTAAACAATAGTCAAAGTGGACCTCAATGGTGGAAGAGATTTTGTCTGTCTAAGGCGATTTGTAGGAAATACACGTAGAGAAAAAATACTTAATACGGAATAAAATGTTCCCGGCAACGGAAAATTACAAAGGTCGCTGAATTCCATACGTGAATTTTTGAGCTAATTACTTTGAATTAAAGAACTGATTGAATTAAGAACTTTCACTGATACGATGCTCTGCGGATAGATTCATATCAATTGGTCGGCTTTAGATGTACTAAACCAAAAATTCTCCGATAAGGTGCATTAATAAACGAATGCTTTAGTGAAAAATACTTTTCGAAGTTCAAATATTAAGGAATTACCTGCATCTGATATTATAATGACTGGTATTAAAGTCATTCCTTTAGAGCAGTAGTTGGATATGACATATGATGCCAATTTATCACTTCCAATGACAAAGCCATGTGAAAGTTACTGGTTGTTTTCATATATTTTAAAAGGCCAATTTGGGAACCAGTCCCCATCGTGTAGACGTGAATGGTGCTGCACCGGTCGAATTTCCCGTAGAGTTAATTACCCAAAATGCATCTACACTTTGTTTGGTTCCAACAAAATGGTTTCTATATTAAAAAATAATATTAATATATTTTTAAAACTAATAAGAAGACATTTGCCACTCCTTGGCTTAACATATTGAAATCGGAAGTAAAAAGGAAGTAAAAAAATTATACTTTTCATTCCAAAATAACCTGCCAAATTTCTCTGGTCGGTTGGACCTTGAACATAACAGTTATTTGGTACAATATTATTGGAAGGGGACAGCTTCATTGCCATATTTGACATGAGGGGATCATCAATATATTGAGACTTACAAACTCGCAGACTGCGGGATTTCTTCATGTAGCATTCAATGCGTAATATTTTTTCTTGATACACTCAACGATATGATAAGGAGGAACAACAAAACCGAATCCCAGCTCTTTCTTATGAAAGTTATGTTGTTAAAATCAGCTCGAATCCTCAGTGAGAAACCCTTAAAAATAGCAGTCAACTGATTTTTGTTACAATAAAACTTCCTCTGAATGAATTTATTTTTTGGGTTTCTGGCATTCAAAAAATGTGGGTGAGGTGGGTTTGTAATCGATGTATATCCTTGAAATTTTTGAAAGAGTTAATTTAAATCATTTAGTCTTTAAAGATTTAATAATGATGTCTTCAAATCAGATCTTTAAATTAAAGACAGCCATCCCTAGCTGTTTTTAAATTGAGTTCACTATAAAGAATAGCCCATATTTAAATTCCTAATCTGTAAAGAAAATATAGTATCAAACAATTAGGTCCTTACAATGTGATGACTAAGAATCGAGAAAGCACTAGTGGGGTAATACTTCCACTGCATAAATTCACTTAATCATCTTTGAAAGTAAATAAATCCTGAGCTCTTGTATTCCAGCTGCCATTTTGTTAATCCCGCCGGTAGAAATGCGAATTGATCTAACACACGCCATTTTTAAATCTCATTGATGGTAATTCGATGTCAGAAATCGGTTATACTCTCATCCAAATATAATCAATAAAAATATGTTTATTATAATTTTAATTGTAATAAATACATAAAAATAAATGATCAATAAACTGAATTACAAATACGGGAATATAATCAGCATCTAGGGCGCCCCGGTAGGTGAGTTGGTAGCGTGTCCGCCTATGAGTTTGGGGGGTCGTGGGTTCGATTCCCACCAGAGGCTCAGTTCTGCCGGTGCAAAATATAGCAAGCAACATGGCCCTTGTCACCCGCCCGTAAAATTTTGAATATATATTTACTTTGTATTGTAATTTATATATAAATAAATAATCAGCATCCAATTATGCAGAATTCAGATTTGAATATGTACAAAGTTGGCTGCAGTTAATCCCCACAAGCATCCTCAAAGGGATTTTTTTATAATTTATTTTAATAAAAAATGTTTAACGTGATCGAAATTTCGATCGGACCTACGGTTTTTAGCCGGTTGTGGGCAGACTAAATTTTTTGAGACGTCCGGTTGGTCCAATTTCTTTATCGAGGTGCATGTTTCATGTATATGCAAGTCTGCCAGCATGTCTGTGGCCTTGGGGGTTCCAGTCCAAGGCTTTTCTGGTGATGATCCAGCGCAATTTATGTTTGCGGATTTCGGTTTTTAAAGGCTTTCGGTTGGTAGCCGTCCACAGCGCCTCGTTGCTAATGCGTACGGGCCAAAACATCGTAGTCTACATAGGTAACGGTTGACGAACGTTTGTATGGCGCGTAAATGGCGCAATATGGAAGTCTAATTTCAATGCACTTTTCCCAGCGTTTGCGGTCGTATTTCGCCAATAACTCGTCGAATGTTATGTAGTCAGTCGACGGCTTAGACGAGTGACTACATAACCAAAAAGAAAATAGTGCAATTGTGTAAAATCACTAGATATTGGTGGCCAATTAACAGGAGCACTGCGTGAAGTTATTCGAAACATATCAGTCGAATTATTCGTGCAACTTTCACAATTTGCAAGCGATGTTCTCGTGTAAGTCTATCCATGATGAAATGGCAAACTAAACCTAAACAAATCCGCTGGTTATCAAAACTGGTCGAAATACGAAATAAGAAGGTCAAAATGTCTCCTCGCACTAGAGAAGAAAAGACCGTCTACATTAGTGGCAGTTCTGACGAGACACTACCATATCGGCGAACACGCCAGAAGGTATTGAGTCCAATGACTTTTGTAGGTGATGTGGTGATGAGGAAGTAGTGGAAAACATTGAACACTTGCTTTGCTACTGTCCCTCATTAGGTGAATGACGTCTGGGTGTACTGGGTCCGTCTTTCTAGGAAGTCTGACAGATCATTCCGGTCCGATATTTGTACTTTTGACGACTTTGTTTATCAAACAGGTTGGTTTCTATTAGGGGCAATTGTGCCCATGGTATGTCTAGGTACTTTCATTGGTCTATGTGAGCTGGCTGCCACGCCAACCTAACCTAACCCAAATTGGTTGTCAAATAAAGCTGTGTAACCTATTTAAAGTTGTGACCCTGTAAAAAAAACACCAATTAATTATGAAATATTTATTTACATTAATCAATCTTGAAAATCCGTCTATTTCAGTTTTTTTTTAATATTAGGGAATATAAAAATTCAACTATTAAACATGTGATTTAAGATCGAAAATTAAGATCGATAGATGTAGGTTTTCCGCTAGGAAATTACTAACTTTTCAGAATTTTAAATAAAAAAATTCATTTTAAATATTTCTTTTACGCGTTAAAATTTAAAACTAATTTGAGGGCTTTGGGAAATAACTTATCTTTCAGCATACTAACTGAATTAAATTCTCTTTTTTGCTATTTCCCATAATATTGATAATAAATCAAATTAGTTTATGATACTCGTATTATCAGTCTGCTTTCTGGTATATATTCTAAGGACAATTTTCCTATTATCCTTGTGCAGTTTCTTCACTTTGAAACAAAACGATTTTAGATATTTTTCCAAAAAAAAAAAATCGTTTAATTTCTGGCATATATCGATACCTCCGTTCTAAACAATGCTAAGTGCAAAAAGGTAGTTTTTACAGAAGACGCGATCAAAGTTTGATGAATTTTTGAAATTTATATGGAATTCCTTTGTAATGCAAATCGAATGACCTGTACTGTTTTGTGAAAAACTTTTGATTCTGTTGACGGATATACTCCAAATTTCGACTGAAAATAATTTGGAATATTTACAAATTATATATTCGAACACAATTTCTATTCACAATTGTCTGTCAGATTTTACATTATGATTATGCAGATTCTTCAATTTCAAATAATAGGATTTTAGATATTTTTTTCAAAACAATCGTGTAAATTTAATATTGAAATTCCCATTTATATGTATGTTGAATCTGAAATCGAATAGTCCTATTTATTTTATTTTTCGAAACAATTTAAGTATTAATAATAGAAATATGACCCTGCACTCGTTTAATCGATTGATGTGCGCTTTGGATCTGCACTCAATGAAAAAGAGATTTTCTCAATATGCAGAATGGAACAAAATACCATCGTGTTTATAGTGAACTAAAGGTCCAGCGGAAGAGAAGAATCTCAGTCCTCCTAAATTAAGTATAGAACTTTTTATAGAAAACAAACTAGCTCTGCAGAAGTGAACAAAGATAGTTCTCCTAAAATAACTATAAATCGTTTTTATTTTTTTCTTAAAAATAAAATGTTTCCAAATAACTCCACAAAAGAGCCACCAATTGGGTCCATTTTTGATATTTTTTTCCTGGCAATACTCCAACTTATGTTAGTATTTTTCGCTAACAAACAAAATAGTTGGTGATCTCTTCACTCTCTTAACCTACCTACCGGTCCCTAATATAGCTATAGACCCCATTCTTGGCTAAACAGGCGAATATGGCCTCAGTTGGTTGAGTCGTTTTGGCAATAATCGACGACCAGGATTTGGTGTATTAATTTATTTGTGAAGATACAATTTTTTTTAAGAAAAACAATTGTGTTTTCTAGTTTGTCAAATACGTTCTTCGCTGTAGCAGTTCATAATTATTTGCAAATATTGTAGAGAAACTTCATGGGGTAATTTTCAAACTAATATTTGTCATTTCCATGGGAATCCTAAATCAACCTGTTAAATTATTCTGGTCATTTGGACCTTGAGAATAACAATTATTTGGTACAGTTTTCTTTTGCTAAAACTATATGTCAGTTAATTGGGGAAAGATCGCTTTTCATAGCTTCGTTTCATCTAAAAGGATAGCCAAAATATTGAGACTTAGAAATTTGCCAGGTCTACGACATATATTATAATACTTATAACAATAAACAAAAAGTAACAAAATTAGGACAGTGAACGCGGAACAGAATTAGAATGAAATATTTTTAGTCAAACTTATGATTTAGTCAAACTAACTACAAAATATTATAAAACTTAAAAATAAACAAACAACCAAAATAAGACAGTGAACTCGGAATAGATTTTTTATTAAATCTGGATTTATACATTAAACAAACTATGTATATTCAAACATTTTGTTCAAAACTACAGTATAGAAACATCATGCAAAGTTGGGCCAGTTTTCTTTAAACACGGCATCTCTAATATAGAGGAAAATATGAATTTAATCTCTATCCTTAAAAAATAACATTGAAAATTATAATACATATCAAATTGAAAAAAAGAAAAATCAATAACTAAGAGCCGACTTTTCTAAGAACTCTTGAATAGCAGTTCAATGTCAAATTAACTAATCACAAGACACATTTTTCATTCAACCGCGCGCTGCTGAATAGGCACTTAACAACACAATGAACTTATTAAAAAAAGAAAAAAAAAACCGAAAGCAATGAAAAGGAAAAAATGCAAGAAAATTAAAACGCCTTTAGATAACATCGACGATAATAAGCTAAATTTGTTTAAACTTAAATATGTACATAAGAAGGCACACAAACACAAGCGGGCGCGCAACGTTTACACATTTACATGGATTTTTGTGTATAATAAAACTACGCCAGAAGCCGAAAGGGCAACAGCGAAAAGAAACAGCATCGCATCCTTTTTTGCTGAGAAGCAAATGAAAAAAAAAAATCCGAATACGAACGAACGATGGCAATTTCCAACTAACATTACTTACAACGAGCAAAGTTATTAACCCATACACAGGCACGGGTCCTTTGGTATACACGCGCACACACACACAGCCAAGTAGTACAAGAGAAAAAGAGAAATCATACAATAAACCTTTACAAATACAGCTACGTGTAATGGTATTAGTTAGTGATTACGCGACGTGACTGTTATACACACGAATGAGAGTCGACCGTCCCGTGCGATGGGATGTTGGTCCGTTTTGGTGGTGTGGAGCATTGCAAAGCACAAGAGTTTTGTGTGTGTGTGAGTGTCATAAAGAAAGTGATATAAAGTAAAGAATTCTAATACACACATACATATATATGTATATATACATATTTCTATACTCACGACTCATCCTTACAAAGTCTACACTTACACAACTGTAAAAACACTAACTGCATGGCAATGTAAAATCATTTTTTGTTTTCTATATACATTTAAATATATATATACATATATATCAGTGTGTGTGTGCAAAATAATGCATATATAAAAGGTATATAAATGTGAGTGTGTGTTAAATTTTACTACAGCAAAATTTTCGCCAACAAAAAACAACAAGAACAAGCACAGTTTCTAACACGAGAACATGACGAGAGTCATGCGTCGTAAACGAAGTCAAGGACCGCACCCAAAATCATCTACCACCACAAACAAGCAACGGCAACAAACACAGCGACAATAGCAACACATCCTTGCAATTATGTGTATCCGTCTACACAGCATCCAATACTCAATGTTGGGGATATACGTACGTACGAGTGTATGTTTGTGTGAGTTAAAATTGGTCTCTCTGTATTTGTATTGGTGTTCAGTGTTCGGTGTCTGTATTCGTGTCGGTGTACTCGTGTATTTTATAACGCAATCTTTGGCAGTTGTATTTTTATGGCTCTCATTTAATGTACAAATATATATTTATGTGTATATATATATGTAAGGGTGTTTGTGTATTAGTATACATTTCAAGAGGCTGTGTAGTAAAATACATACAACTCTGTTAAGTGTATATATCGTAATATTTGTGTTTTCTTGAGTGTAACGCCTACAAAAACCCAAGAATAAAACCATCCACTAAATAAGCAATAAACCAAAAGAAACTTACAACCCGAATCCCGAAAATAACCATAAAAAAACGTATGCTCTAAACTTCATATAAAACACTATTAACTACAATTCTGCTACTGTTCGGGTAATAAAAATCCCATACTTCTCTTCCTCCGCCTGCCCCCAGAAAATGGCTCCAGCCCATCAACAAAACAATATTCATCTGAAATCCAGCAGATGTCAGCCCAATGTCCTCTCACACAGATGAGGCCATTACAGCAAATGAGTGAGTGTAAATTTACAACTTTCATTTTATTGAAGCATGAACAAACACACACACAACACATGGACCCAAGAAAACAAATCTACATTTACACAAAAGGAAGCTACCGATTTGTTTGACTCGTAAACGGCCCACTCTTATACTCTTACGCACTAAAATGTGTGCGTGTGTTGTTTTTTTGATTCCTCGAGGTCCTTTCATTGTTTGTCAAGTTTTATTTGTTTCAGTTCGTTGTCGTGAACATTCCCTTTTAATGGCAATTTCATCTGATTTAATTG
This sequence comes from Eudasyphora cyanicolor, assembly GCA_963930755.1. Lineage (NCBI taxonomy): Eukaryota > Metazoa > Arthropoda > Insecta > Diptera > Muscidae > Eudasyphora > Eudasyphora cyanicolor. Next base: position 260,772,464 of record OZ005737.1, on the reverse strand, counting down.
CGGTGCTTTTCTACAACACCGAGAGTGTATTGGTGTCTGTACAAGTTCGTATATCCATTCTTTGTGAGCTTCAATCTGCTCCCAATGCATACATTTTTTACACACACACACACACCAATACTATACATGACATCGTCCAACTTGTCATGCTTCCCAAATGCACTTGAATCCTTAGCTTTTATTCCTCGTTATTTATGTGTTTCGCCCTTCCGTTCATTCATTCAGCGTAAATAATCCCTTTTGTCTGTTTTAGATTTTTCTGCATAAAAGAAATGTCTGGCCGGGATTATTTTGCAGTCAGGACAAAAAAAACATAAATGACAGGTTTTAATTAATTCATTCCGTTGAATGGTCTTAGAGGTATTTTTTTCTATCAATTCTTAATTAAAGAGTGTAATAAAAATTTGTTGGAAATTGAGTAGAAGAAAAAACAGTTAATAATTTCAGTACTGGTCTTATAGAGAAATATTTCGATATCTAAAATAATAGGTAGAAATTTTTAAAATTTTTAATATAGCAATAATTTGTTTATTTTGCAATGTATTTCCAAAATTGTATTCTAACGGCTGGTACACAAGACAATGCAAAATATTTCTCTTAGATAAGATATATGAAATTAGTTGAAAAACAAAACTACATTTTCAAACGAAAAGTTTTCTATTCTCTGTTATAAGCTGTTAAGTTTTTGACAAAATGATCCCTTTGTGTGGGTGGTACCAAAATAGGCGGCGCCACTTCACCCATTTTCCTCAAGTTGATAGCGACAGATAAACAACTGTGTGGAATTTCAGAAGATTCGAGTAAGTTGTATAAAAGAACCAATATTTCATTACATATTAACCCTTTGTGGGTGAGGTACTAGAAGGAATGGCCGGTCTTCGAACTTAGCCGGAGATAGAAAAAAATATTACCACATAACAAATTTGAAGTCAATCCTTTCGAAAGTGATGGTGCGCACCAGCCAACAGACAGACAGACTAACGGACGGACGGACATTGCTCAAGTGACTTAGAATGACACAAATCGAATTTCCACCAAATATATTTGGGGTCTTAAGTCACTCCTTCGATGTGTTACACTTCTGGTTCGTAGCAAATAATATAGGGTGATTCAAGTAGAGATACTTTTTTCAGTAGCCTTTTTTGACAGATCACCTGTGAGTCGAGTCATCGAAAATTGGACTCAACGAATGGACCATCTAAGACGTTGTTCAGGCGTAAGTCTTTCCATGATGAAATGCCAAACAATACTTTACAAAAATAACATTACATCATGACACGACTCACACGTGATCTGTAAAAAAAAGGCTATTGAAAAAAGTATCTCTACTTTTTAGGTTAGAAACATAGTTTTGTTTACGAAGAACAACATCCTACTAAATATATTATATTTGCATATATGTTTCAAGCAGAATATGTTTCGAACAATATACTACAGAATCGATTTTTTTTGAGTGTGCAGAGATCGGCAGTAAATTCAATTAAAACTACTGAAATTTTGTCAATTTGTATTTAAATCGGATGTGTTCGCCTCTCTGTCACACGCTGCACGCATGTGGACTAAAGGTATGTCCCCCTTCTCTGTGCAGAATAATCTTTGAGGCGTTGATCGCCTCATATTTTTTAGTTGGTACATTGGCCTACAGAATGACCCATATCGAAAACGTAACCTAAGGAAAAAATCGCTTCTTCCCCGTGCGTTATGTAGAGATTTTTATGACCAACAATTTTGTATCGCACGGAGTATTATGGCGCCTATCAAATTGGTAAAATTTTTAGCTCCACAGTGGAGATTTTAATAATTTTTTACTTTATTTATAAACTAAGACAGCAAAATAAGTAATTCAAGGAAATTAGTTAATCATAAAAATTAGTTGAATCATATAATGTGATTTCGTAAAATTTTTAAATTTTTTTTCAAATTTATGATTAATTTTTAAATAATTTAAATATTTCGATATTAAAAATGGTTTTCAAAATAATTTGAGACTGAAATGTGAAAAAAAAATCAAAAACTGAATTACATACATTAAAAAAATTTTATATTTCAATATTTTCGAAAATATCTAAAATTTTATGAAGGAAGATATCGAAACTAAACCAGTACCATTTAGATGTACTTGTTTTCCCATTTTATTAAAATCACACCATCCTAGAATATTAGGCATCAGTTCACTTCCGCGCAGAAGTCAAGAATTTTTAATATTAATTTATGAATTTAATTTTTGACTAAAAAGTTGCTAAATGGCAATATGTATCAATATCATTTATTTCTTGCAAAATTGTATGGGGATTCCAAATTTAAAAAAAAAAATAAAAAATAGAACAATTTGTGGATTTTTTAATCCATTATTTTTTCCGGAAAGAAAATTACGAGTATGAATTAAAAAAAATCGATTTTTTATCAAATTTAAACAGAATATGTACCAGACTGTAATTGAATTGTTGAGGTTCAATAATTGTACAAGTTATGGGCGAAATACAAAGGCATTTTGAAATTCATAAGTGCAGAAACAGAAGAAAAAATTCCAAAATTTCATTTGCTTGTAACACCCAAAAGGAAAAGGAGATGGGTCTATCCCATTGTTTATTATACCTATCGATTTATAATCACTCTAGGATTTAGCTATGCACGACTGTCTGTCTGTCTGTACATGTATTATTGTAATCAAAATACAAGTCGCTCTGATAACTACGAAATTTGGTAAAGTATAAATAATGCCGAATTTATCAAGTATCTTGACTATGTATATACTATATGTGAAAATTTTAAATTTAGCCAATATATTCAAATATCCCCCATATATACATATGTTCGTTCCGATTTGGCCTCTAAACGCTATAAAGGCTGTGTTTTACATCTAATAATATAAATAATAAATAATATATATATCCCTCTTCTATTTTCCATTTCATCATTTGAAATGTGATAAGGGGAGCTTCTTGATCCGACAATCGCATCTAAGGTTTAAAATAGCACATTTTATTTAATATGGAAAATAGTACTTTCGATCGTTTTTTGTCAATATATAACACCGTGCGACAACAAATTTTTGGTCATGAAAATCTTTACATAATTCTGAAAGCTGACATGGAACAAAATAAAGTTGTATACTCAGATTTTTATTTTCTGGTCGATTTCGCGTGCAAAAGGACACGACCTTTTTTAAGGATATACATACTTATTAAATAATTTTTGTATTTTTCTGAAAATCCTAGTATGACAATATGGGTGTCAAATGAAATGACACATTTTGGGCTATCTTAATAATAATTTTGTTTTTAGAAAGTGGAACTAAAACGTTGCAAAAATTGACTTGCAAATTTTAGTCCTTCGTTATACTTTTAAATCCACGGTAGAACATTTTTTAAAAAATATATGTATATTTTGCGGATCTTACTGTTCAGTTATTCATATACAAATTTTAGCATTCTACGTTGATCAGTTTGTTTTTTAGAACTATTTTAATTCAAATTTTGCTCTTCTATAAAATTATATAAACAATTGTGTTGTATGTTGTATATACTAGGGATGTAACGAAAGTGACTTTAGCGAAAGCGAATATTGAAATATATTTATTGCGAATGCGAAAGCGAATATTGAAATATCCATCCAAAAGCGAATGCGTAAACGAATAATAGTTTGACCCTTTAGTACCAACAAAATCAAGGATGAAAATTATTACTTTTCCAGGATACTCAAGTATTAAGGATGTTTTCTATATTTTGAGCTCTTGTTATCGCAAGGACAGACATATTTTTCAATTATTTTAAAAGAAGTTAAGGAGTATTTGATTGGTATTAATATGTTCAAAATGTGTGAAGCCGTTAAGATGATATGAAAATTTTAACGAATGGAAGCGAATACTGAAATATATTTTTGCGAAATATTCCAAAGATGGTTTTTGCGAATGCGAATGTTAAATGTGATGCGAATAATTCGCTTTCGCATATGCGAATGCGAGTATTCGTTACATCCCTGGTATATACCACACGTAGATTTTTTTAAATAAGAAAATCACAAAATAGCCGTTATATAAATTAAAATAGATCTAAAAAAACTAATCAACTAAGAACGCTAAAATGTGGATCTGAACAGCAGAACGGTAAAATCCGCAAAATAGATTTTTTTTCGAATTTTTCTACCGCGAATCTTAAATTATAATGAAGGACTAAAATTTACAAGGCCATTTCTTTAACTTTTTAGTTTCACTTTCTAAAAACTTAGATTGTATTTAGATAGCCCAAAATGTGCCCTTTCATTTTACACCCAGATCGTCTTATTAGAAATTTCCGAAAAATTACAAAAAAAAATTAAAATTTTAATTTGAGGTAAGAGAAAAACGATTTTTATTTACGTAAATTTGGACATAATTCCAATGCACAGAAATGCACATGTCAGTAGATGTCAAAAACAGCTTCTGTTAATATTATAGACATATACAAAATTTGTCAAAAATTATGAAAATATATTCTTAATTGTATTACCTTGCAATGACATGTTTCCGTTATTATAAATTTTTTGAAATTAAAATTTACGGTAACAGTTTTTGGGCGCTAGTGAATTTTTTTACATTTTCAGTTGTTTCACGTTTGTGGAACAGGTGCGATGTGTTTCGTGTATGTTTTACTACAAGTGTTAATTATAAAAAATATTTTTATTACTTATACTTTGCTCAGGACAATTTGTAAAATTGAACACAAGCATTGCTAAAAAGTCATAATAAAAAATATGAAGAATGTAGAAAGAAATGCATCAACAATTTTGTTGTTGTCAAACAATATAAAAGTTGTCGTATGTATTACACACATGCATATACATATATACCATGAATGCTGTGGTGTTATGACGTGTGCAAAATTTTGCTTTTTTATGCCTCCAGTGATGCGTAAAAATAATTATAACGTCCTTTCGTTGCAATCTTTTGTTCGGGCGACCCCTGTTGTGGGAGGTCGTGGGGCATACCACACATACATACGTACATGTATATGAAAAAGTAAAATATGGTCTTAACAAGTGTCTTTCGCTGTTAGATGGTTTTTTTATAGACTTTTCTTATGACTTAAATAAGAATCTCGAGATTGTTTTTAGAATTCATGTTTCGAATATGTGCATGCAAATACTGCGAAATATTTGAATATGACATTGAAGCACACATTTTTAGCATCTGGCAAAATATAATTTAAAAGTAGGTTTTATTGTTATTTTTAGCTCCATTATCTCTTAATGCCCAAACGAAAATATAGCACAATTTTCTTTTTGTGAAATATTCCAATTCCAAAAAAGCTATGTTTATGCACTGAGAAAAAATAATTTAATAGAAATTAAACTTTAAGATTAATTAAACTTTTAGTTTAATTTTCTTTATGGAAAGATAAATTTGCTTAAAAATGGCAACTTTTCATTGTTTCAAGTGCAGCCCAACTCATTTTCAGGAAAACAAATGAACTCGATGTGATTATAAAACTCCCAACTAGGGTAAATTTTACTCAATTTAATTCAAAAATTTCCATGATTATAAAAACTCTTAGTCATATAAAAGTACCCAATTTTTTTTCAAAAAATATACCTGAAGATAAGGCAATAGTGGTGTTTATACACTGAGAAAATGAATACAATCAAAATTATTTCAACTCAATTTTTTGTTTAATCTTCTTTACGGCCATATGCTCCCTAGATGAGTAAAAACAACATGCCCGTATATGTACTTATATATTGAAAAACCAGTAAGGAAAGGCAGAAAGTCGGGCGGGGCCGACTATATAATACCCTACACCTCCCTAACAATGCGATAAAGGCCATTGCGATAATAATTTGGAATAATTGAAATCGGCAGCAACATATTATCTAATTCTGAGCCTATAATCGCCAAATTAAGCAATATTTGTTCCTAAATTGAGAAACATCTTTCCGGAAAATATTGATGATCGGAAGTAAAGTACAACTTCTATAGCGCTTTGATACCAAATCAGGAGGAACATATATATGGAGGTTATATATAAATCTGAACCCTGAATACTCATTCATGTAAAAAGACCTCTTTCTGTAGAATTTCGTACTGATCGGATATAAAATACAGTCTCTACAGCGTTTACATGTCAAATCGGTGGTAACATATATATGGGGGCTATATCTAAATCTGAACCGATTTTCTCCGTATTTGGCAGTATTCCTTCATGTAATAAGAAACCTCTTTCTGCCGAATTTCACACTGATCGGTTATAAAATAAATTTTTTACGGCGCTTACATGTGAAATCGGGGATAACGTATATATGGGGGCTATATCTAAATCTGAACCGATTTCTTCCAAATTTAACAGTGTTCATTAATATAATAAGAGACCTCTTTCTGCTGAATTTTATACTGATCGGATATAAAAAAAAGTTTTTACAGCGCTTACATGTCAAATCGGGGCTAACATATATATGGGGGCTATATCCAAATCTGAACCGATTTTAACCAAATTGAATAGTGTTCATCCATATAATAAGAAACCTCTTTCTGCCGAATTTCATACTGATCGGATATAAAATAAAGTTTTTACAGCGCTAATATGTCAAATCGGGGCTAACATATATATGGGGGCTATATCTAAATCTGAACCGATTTTAACCAAATTCAATAGGGATCGTCCTTGAGCCAAAACACAGGTATGTGTAAAGTTTCGTCGAGATCGGACCATAATTGCGACCAGTACTTTGATTACAAGAATACATGCACAGACAGACGGACAGACGGACAGACAGACAGACGGACATAGCTAAATCAACTCAGAAAGTGATTCTAAGTCGATCGGTATAATAAACGATGGGTCTTTTTCTTCTCCTTTTGGGTGTTACAAACAAATGCACAAAGTTATAATACCCTGTACCACAGTGTGGTGTAGGGTATAAAAAGACAAAATTGTCATTGTTTAAAAACACACGAACCCGGCATGAAATATAGCTATGGTAAATTTTATTTATTATTAGTTCAACAAAACTTCCTAATGACTGAACATAATTTAACTTCAATTTAGCTGAAACAATGTTCAATGTTGTTCACAAATTTATAGCCCACTCCTTTTCAGTGGCTTGTATATTTTATTATACTATTTACTTCTAATTAGGGAAACAAATATAAAAGTAAGTTCTCATTTTTTTGGAAAAGTGAAAACCAACAAATAAGTTTAGAAACAACTTAATTTTAGTGAAATTTACCAATAAATGGTACTAAAATGTTGGGAGTTAATTTTGTCTTAAAATTGGCTAACATTTTACTTGAACTATTGCAAAAGTAAGTGGTTGAACTCAGTTTATGGTAATTTTTTTTATTCCAACATTTTTCAGAGGCCTTATTTACACTTTGGTTTTCCGTCTAATCTTCTAATCTCGGAATTTTTTGTTTTCAAAAATTTGTTTTTAAATAAATCACGAGCTCATAGCTTTCTTTACCTAAGGCTTCAATGTTAAAAAGTATAACTAATCATTTATTAATCTTGAACTTTTGTCCCGTTCGCAAATTTAAAACGACTGCGTTTTTTTGTATTTTTATGGAAGAGTTTAATCGCGATTTCGTTTCTGCAAAAAGTGCAACATTTTCGTAGCTCTTTTCACAAATACTGGACGTGTATACTACATTTTGAAATATGATTCACCTAAAAAGGGCAAATATTTTGCAAAATTTCTCAGGACAACATGTTTTCAGAATTTAAATCACCATAAGCCTCCCTTCTACGAACAAATACAGGTAGTGATCAGTGTTGCCAGACGAATTTCACCGAAAATCGTCAAAATGGGGGTATAAAAATCGTCAAAATAAATGTTCAAAATCGTCAAAAAATCGTCACCACAAAAATCTACCAGCAACGTACAGCTTTTGAGTTTTTTTATGACGAAGGACATGTTTCGGAGAGAGATATGTATTAATTGGTACTCTCAAATGATTTTTGGTATTCCTCAAAGTGAACTTAAAATGAATTTTGTTGGCGGATCTCACATTCTTGAACGACATTAATAATTAAATTTGGCGGAAACATATGTATCTCATACATATTAATTTCTAACGTTTGAAAATATTCTTGCTCATATATTTTTTATTTCTTTACGTCATGAAAGTCACTAGCTTTAACTTATTGGGACGAAGTTTAACAAAATGCATAACTTCTTGGCGCATTAGAAATCACTAGTACCAACCGATTAGACTGACTTTTGACAATTTAATATTATCTAGAACAACTCAAAGGGAGACTGGAATTCGGTTATTTGTGTTTACTTTTACCCATAATCATTCATACGACTACTTACCTCATTGGTCAACATTTTGGTATAGCTCCCACGCGATGTTATTTTAGCGCGTTAGAAACCACAAATACCAATAGATTGGGCTAAAATTCGGCAATTTATATTTTATTAACCCAGAACCATTTCAAGGAGCACGTGACCCCATATTTATGGCCATATTTCGGCATAGTCCCATACAACTGTCAAAAACGATTTGACTTCATAGCCCCCAAGAAAAAATTCCTTAAAATTTGGCTTAAAAATTATATATGTGATTAATTTTAGGTGGACCGATTCGTTGGAATAATGACCTAGATTCACGTTTTGACGTAGCCCTTACTTTACCTAAAACATTTCACTATAATTTACTCTGCCAATTTTACAACTTAAGAAAACTTTACAGATTTTTCTTTTAATGTTATTGAGTGCGGTCCATACTATTTGATCCATTTTCTAAAATTTCTGATTTTTATTTTAAAACCAGTAAGGAAAGGCTAAAGTCGGGCGGGGCCGACTATATAATATCCTACACCACTCTCGTAATATTGAATAACTCTGATATATACATTTTGTAATTCATGTATAAATTGTTTACATAAATTTACTTTTGGGACATTTTATACTTAAATAATACCCTGTACCACAGTGTGGTGTAGCTAAATCTTTACCGATTTACTTCAAATTCGGCAATGTTGGTTCACGGTTCAAGAAACTCTACCATTCTAAATTTCAAAACGATTGGATGTAAAATACAGCTTCTATAGGACTAAAGAGCCAAATCAGACGAAAACATATATATGGGAGCTATAGCTAAATATTAACCGATTTTCTTCAAACTCGGCAATGTTGGTTCATGGATCAAGAAACTCTACCATTCTAAACTTCAAAACGATTGGATGTAAAATACAGCTTCTATAGAACTAAAGGGCCAAATCGCACGAAAGATATATATGGGAGCTATATCTAAATCTGAACCGATTTCAACCAAAATCAATAGCGATCTTAACAGCTGCGAAATACTCTAAACTGCAAAATTTCAGAACGATTGGAGTGAAATTGCGACCTGTAGTCGACGAACAACTTTACATGGACAGACGGACGGACGGACGGACAGACATTCTTAAATCGACTCAGCTAGTGATTCTGAGTCGATCGGTATACTTTAAGGTGGGTCTAGTTGTGTTATTTTCAGGTGTTACAAACATCTGCCGTGAAACAAACTTATAATACCCTGTACCACAGTGTGGTGTGGTATAGGGTAAATGGGAGAGTAATTACATCCCGAAGGAATTATACAAAATTGTTAATATAAGAACAAACTTCACAAGTTTTCCTTACTTTTTTCATATCATAAAAAATCGCCATTTCCGGGCAAAAATCGCCAAATCGTCATGTGCTATTTTTTGGCTCTGAAAATCGTCAAAATGACGATAAATCGTGATTTCTGGCAACACTGGTAGTGATACATTATGGACCAACTATCACTATGGACCATTTTAGTAAAATTGTTGTTAGAATATTTGTATATCTTGCTTTTTATAATTTGTAATTTTGTAACAAGTAATTTTGCACGGTAATTTCGCGAAGTATGAGTAATCAGATTCCAACGACTAATTTTGTTAAAATTTTTATTAAAAAAACTCGGAATTGATAACATTGAATTGGGCATATCGTATGTGAAAAGCTTTCCACAATTCCAATAGAGAAAATTGTTAAATTGGCATATTGATGAGACAAAGATTGATATTCGCAACAAATGAATATATTTTGCAAATTGTGGTTCACTAGTAGTTGTAATTCCTGAATCTTGATTAGGGATGTAAGTGAATATCGAAGCATATTTGGTGTGAATGCGAATAACATTTTCTGTTTTTGCGAATTGGAGTGCGAATGCGAATACATTAATATGCATTTTTGTTAATGCGAAAAAACAATGTTTTGTTTTTGAGAGTAGTAGGGAATATCATTTGCTATGGTCGAAAAGTGAACCAAACCGATAGAGTGATATACATAAGGCCCTAAGAATGTTCGACGGAAATTAGTTTTAGGAAATTTTTAATCATATGAGCTATGTCCGACCGTCCATGCATTTGTCTGGAAGGTGCGCACGATAACTCACGATAGACTTCAAATTTGGTAGCTGGTAATATTTGTTCTACCTCAGGCTACATTCGAAAATGGGTCATATTGGTCCACTCCTCTCTCACACAAATGATTAAAATGCATTGAAATATTGATTACACTTTTGATGCATGACATTTTTTCATATTTTTATGCCCCCAGTATTGTGAACGGGGTATACGAGTATATCAGTTGGTACAGGCCATAAGTGTAACCTATAGTAGGAGTAATCGAAGGGACGGACCCCAAGAATATTTGGCGAAAATCAGTTTTGGGTTACTTTAAGTCATCTGAGCAATGTCCGACCGTCCATCTGTCTGCCTTGCAGGTGCTCACTATAACTTCCGATAGGAGTAACATAATGATTTCAAATTTGGTGTGAGTCAATATTTTTTCTATCTCAGGCTAAGATCAAAGATGGACCATGTTGGTCCACTTCTTCGAGTACCTCCTCCACAAAGGGTTAAAATTGAGTAAAATATACTTTAATAACTTCTATACAACTTATCGGAATCTTTCCGCTATTTCACACATAGTATTAGTTTCTTAGTCACTATCACATTGAGAAAAATGGGCAAAGCTTCCACGCCTCTTTCGGTGCCTTCCCAGTCCATAGAAATTCCTGAAATTTTTGTGCAGTGTAATGCTTTTATTGTACCTACAATCCCGTGATATATGGGCGTTATTGCCACACCTCTTTTGGTACCACTAATATAAATAGACCATTTTACCCATACAAACACTCTCAATTTTGTACAGTATAATGTACTCGAATATGCATTGCTTCCATCGTTAGGAAAGCTTCATAGCTTTAAAAAATGGAAAACAAAGTTTTTGCGATTTTTCCGAAAAAAAAATACATTTTTCCCCAATTGTTGTAACGACTAATCCACTGTCTCTACGTGAAAGCGATATTCCCAAAATTTAAAAGCCTTATATATTTTTAAAATTTATAAATTTAAAGAGTATCACGACCTTATTGGGTTTATACTTCAACGTGAGTGTATACCTAAATCGGTTCACAATTAGCCGACCTGACATATATAATAAACCGGGATGGCATGCATCTCCTACCTCGAGACAATGCCAAAAACATTTGTTTTTTCATTTTGCCCGAGCCCGCGGAATCGGTCCAAAATCGTTTTTTATCGTCAGCGACGTCTATGAGGCAAATGAAGTACTTATCGAGACCAACAATTGAGGTGTCCACGCCAGAAATGGTTAAAAAATCCACAAAATGGTATTGGATGACCGCCGGTTGAAGGTTCGTGAACTAGCTGAAATCATTGGCATTTCAAAAAATTATATACATTGTATATTATCGGAAAATTTGATGATGAGAAAGATGGGTGCCGCGTGGGTACACTATTGTGTATGTGTGGACAACACCAAATTTCGCAAATTCCCTTTTTAATATTTAGCTTTTCAAATATTTGTCTAGCCATAGTTTACATTTTATGAGTTTTAAAATAAATAAAGAGTTTTCCAATAGGGATGATATGATTTTGAAGTGACATTTCGGCCATTTGTATGGGGTCCGTCAATAAGAGCGCTACAAAAGTTTTTTTTAAATAAAACAAAAACGGTTTTGGATATCAATGAAATTCCTTATTCCTGTGAAAGTACGTTCGATGCCATTATGTATGGAACTCGATTTCTTTTGCATGTCCACCACGGGCACGCTTGCAGAAGTCCAGACGCTGAACCCAATTTTCGACGGTTTTCAAGCATAAATCGGCCGATACTGCTGCAATTTCACGTTCGATATTCGTACTAAGTACATCAATCGTCGCTGGCTTGTTGGCATAGACCATAGACTTGACGTAGCCCCACAGAAAATAGTCTAACGGCGTCAAATCGCACGACCGAGGCGGCCAATCGACTGGACCATTTCGTGAGATAACACGTTCTCCAAACTTGGTTTCCAATAAATTGATTGTGGCATTCGCTGTGTGGCTTGTGGCGCCGTCCTGTTGGAACCACACGTCCTCCAAGTCCATATCATCCAATTGGGGCCACAAATATTCGGTTATCATTGAACGGTAGCGATTCCCATTCACAGTAACGTGCCGGTCTTGGTCATCACGGAAGAAGTACGGCCCAATGACGCCGCCGGCCCATAAACCGCACCAAACCGTAATTTTTTCGGGATGCAATGATGACTCATGGAGTACGTGTGTATTGCAGACCAATAACGCATATTTTGTTTATTGACGAAGCCATTCAGCCAGAAATGAGGCTCATCGCTGAAGATGATTTTTCGAATTTTCGCGCTCTTAACGTTGAGACCACTAACTCCGAATTTCGGTAGTAAATTTTAATAATTTCGACTCATTGTTGGCTCGTATATCTTTCCATCATGAAATGGCAAACCTTACTGAAGAGAAATGTCAAAAGAGCGGCAAAAAATATGGCGTCGTTTGCTGTCCCTGTCGGTCTACTTTTGTAGCGTCCCTGTTGAAAAACCCTTTAATATGTCATGATCTATCATTTGTTTTTCATTGTATTCAGTAGTGTTTACAATTTCATCACGGAGAGATATACGCAAGAACAACATTTACAAATTATTCAGTTTTACAAAATAATCGTTCTCCAATTGCAACTTTTCGTGCGCTAAGTCCATATTTTAGCTCTCGTTAAGAGCTATCTTTTTGCCATTGGCCGGTTCCCGATCCGACGTATCGTTAAGGAGCTAGAGCAAAAATAAACTTTCCGTTCACATTTGAAAATGATGCCAAGTCCATTTTCTTAAATCCAAAAAAATTCGACCTGCGACCTGTATTTTTTAAGGTTATTTTGTTCTTTAATCTTTGTAGAATGCTATACAATTTGAGGCATCAAAGGGATTTTATTAAGTACTCCTCCATTACTCCTATCCCGAAGGAAATTTTCCCTTGGCCCGATATGTTTTTGAATATTTTTCTTTAATTTTTCATTTAAATTTATAGCTGGGAACCGAAAAATCTGTATCATTTTTTTGTGAATATGGTGAATAAGTTGAGTCTCCTATGCAGTCTCAACCTATCTCAATAATCTGCAGTATTACTGAGTGTTCGCAAGCTAAAGTCCTTTTAACAAGATGATGTCGTATTAAATAAATCTATGTTTGTATATGAGTCTAATGGGGGCGTTAGGTCTCCATTGTAAATACATATGTACATATGTGAATCTGTACTTAAAGGTTATATGTATAAGTGGGTGTGAGAGATGGATAATGGGTTATACCGTCTGAAATATGAGTCATATTGTGTTATGATGGTGATGATGATGCTAAGGACAAAGGACACACACCCCACACGAACAAACATAAAAAACGGCTATATAATATATACTTACATATGTGTATGTACAATATGCATGTAATATATAAGATTTCTATTTAAATACGTGACTGTATATTTTATAGCGTTATATTTTTGCTCTGCTTTCAATTTTTTGCTCTTCCCCCTCTATACGTTATATGAGTTAGAGTATATGGATGGATGGATGTATGGATGGCTAGATGATGGCTTTTTATATCATTTTATTTTTATGCAACGTGTATTTCTGGTGAATCACCAAGAACAAGAAGAAATACAATAACAACGAATAACGAAAAAAAAAACACAAATTGTGACATACATCTCATTTGAACAATGACAAACTGTTATATCCTGCATATGATGGTAGCAATATACACGACTATGAAGGACTATACACATATTCTCGTACATACGTACATATAAAATATAGCAAAATCTGTTTACACAAACTCTTAGTCGTAGGTACATAAGTATTGAATATTATAACATAACCTCATTACGTTGTTCATTGGACCAAATGAGGCTACAGTTGCCGGTCTGTCTGTCATTCAGTCAGCCTTTTGTTGAAATCCTCCTATCACTCGCCTCCTTCGCCTTCAAGGATGCCATACAATATGAACATCGTCTATGTTCGGAGGGGGTTTGGAGGGTTTTGATGAAGAAAAATCAATAAAACTTTATTTACCATCAAGACGTTGGCGAATCATGTTAAAATGACACTCAAAACAGCTGTTCAACGGGATGGGAAAAATTTAATTGAATATTTATGTATGTACTTATATAAAAAATTCAATAAAATTTAATATGACACACTGAATGACAGAGAATGGGGATTTGGTGGTGTAATAAGTGACAATTTTTATTTAATATTTACTTTATATATGCACAAGCTGCGAAGGAAGGATATAAATGGTATTACGACTGTTTTATTATCAAAGTATGCTTCGCTATAATATTGATATTCCCACGTAGGTATATGTAATTTTTGAAGGATCAAATGGATTACAGAACAATTTACGAGAATGGGAATTGTAATTGAAAAAGTGCAATAAAGTTGTTTGTATAGCCCCTACAGGAAATGAGGAGACATTTCCCTAGATTTACTGATCCTGGGAATGATTAAATATAAAACTGTCACTGATCACATCCCCTACGGACTGGTTGACGCCTTTTGGTGTGGTTTACACGTACTAATATACTCTTCGAAGTTCAATGATCATCGTTTGAATTTTCCTGTAAGTGATTTTATGAAAAATAGGTATTCGCTTAGAGCAGTACTTGGATATGTTAAAAGGTTTACAACATACAATGACAATGCCACGTTAAAGTTACCGGTTGCGCGGAATTGGTCCTATACTGCAGAGACCTATTACGTGTCTGGTATTGCACTGGTTCAATTTCCATAGCGGCTTTGAAGGACGTCTTACCTTTAGTAAGTCTGCGAAATTGGTTTGATAATTGTTTAGAAAGGGCCAAAAATTAGACGAGAAGGTCCAATAATTACTCTACATCACTAATGGGGAAACCTTCATACGAGAACATGTTAAGACTTGAACCTGTACGTCTTATTTATTCTAGAATCGGTCTTAGGAATAATAAACTGTATATTCCAGATGTTATTAAACATTAATAAGCGCCACATCAAAAGGTGTTATGCGTACCAATATTTATGGGAAATGTAGTCCGAAGAGCGTCAACAAGTCAAATCGGAAAGGATTTCTGCACGACGGATGTATCAAAAAACATTAGCCGAATGTGCGAATTCGTTTGTACCGCTCAGAAGGTGAAAAGATAGACCAATTTTTTTGATTATTCCGATAGACTCAGGATTACTTTCTGAGTCGATTTAACGATGCCCATCTGTCTGTCCGTATATCCTTGTCACCAGCTCACAAATATGAATCGATCTTAATACAATTTTGAACAGCACTCTTCTATGGTTAAAGGATGATCCCCATAAAGATTGGTGCAAATCAATATTTAACTGATCTGTTTGAAATTTAGCAAATTATATAAAAGGGTCTCGTTTAAAAAACCCCTCATATACATACATATTCCGTTCCATGTGGCATCTGAGCACTACAGAAACCGATCATTATGAAAATTGGCGTTGAGAAGATTTTTTCTCTAAGCAAAACGTGGCATAATTTGAAGAAAATCGGTTCATTTGGATGTAGTGCCTAGCCTTATTTTGCAAAATATCAACGAGTGGTATCCGACATATAATACATTTTGTTTAAAATAATACCAAAAATATATGCAAGTCTGCTATATTCCTAGAAACTATCAGGAAAAATTTGGAAACAATTAAAACAAAAATTAAAAAAATTGTTTAAACCCTTTATTGCGGTTTTGGTGGAAGGGGTTGGAAGGAATTATATATAGATGATTTTTTTTCCAAAATATTTTCTTCCGTATTCATTTAATCTTGAAAGCAGAATGATTTTGTAAATCGGAGACGTGGGTGTATTTATACCCTACACCCCACTGTGGTACAGGGTATTATGACTTTGTGTATTTGTTTGTAAAGCCCAAAAAGAGAAGAAATAGAACAATAGTTTATTATACCGATCGACATAGAATCACTTTTTGAGTCGATTTAGCCATGTCCGCCTGTCTGTCCATGTATTCTTGTGATCAAAATGCAGGTTATATTTATCGTCCGATTGTGATGAAATTAAGCACAGTGCTCAGTCGAATATCACGCGAAAATAAATTTTTATATTTTTTTTAAACTTCAAATCACCATGAAACTTATTTGTCGATCATGGTTTGCGACCCAACTTCAGTACAGTTGTCCACTTGTATCGCAACTGAAATAAAAATTGGTATTATGTATGACAGCTTTTATCAGTTTCAGGTCGATAATAGAGTTTGACACTTCGTTAACTAAAAATATTGTAAACAAACAAACAATTCAACAAAAAAAACACATTTCAGCTATAAAAATTCTATTTTTAATGATGAGCTCAGTGGGACCTTTTTCTGATGATGAAATCCAATGTCTCTACAACGACAAACAGGTTACCTAATGGATTTACAGGTTACCCGCTACAATGGCTCACCACCTGTGATGTTAAGGTTTGCTTTAAAATGAATCTCCACACTTTGCCATTCACCTAGATGATTCACTGAAGAAGATGCCTGGCGGACATTGGCCACAGTGATCAAACGCTTCAAATGGGCTATACGATGTTTCTGCCATGTTCCATGAGAGTACAAACCCGAAACACGGTTGACATGTACAGAGGACCTTCTACTTCGAGGGCACTCTTTTTCCATTTTTCTGATGGCGGGGAGCTGTGACATAGGTGACAAGAGTTTTGCTGTCTCATGAGCGGAGCGTGAGGTGAGCAGCCGATACTCAGTAAAGTAGGGAAAAAGAGTTTCCACGAAGATGCCGCCACCATCGGCATCTTCGTGGAAACTACTTTCCCAGGCGAAATGCAAGAGTACCCAGCAAAATTTCCCATTACCAAATAACCTGAAGTGTAAGCTAAATTCAAAACTAGTAACTGCTTATAATTTGGCCTCCCTTCGAATTATTTTTACATGTACATGTCATTGGAGGAAAGTGCTTCCACACAAACATAAAAGCAGCTGAAAATAACCACTTACCCCCACGCTTACAATTATTCAAAAAGTAAGCGTGGTCAAAAGAAATAATTTTACGATTGGGTTTGTGTGGTAGTGGATATTTCCTAGTTGCTATTGTTTGTTCACCATCATCAGTGGTGGAATGTGGTGAGAAAGTAGAAGAGCATAACATTGGGTAGAGCGTATAATTGGGAGAGAGTAGTTATCGATTGTTGTCGTCATATGACGAAAAATTTCATTTGCCGGGAGGTGGGATTGAACTCGCGACCTCATGGTTTCGTAGTTTAGCATCACAACCACTGGCCTACCTCGCGATTCATAGACAAATGGTTTAATTATCAAATGCAACAATATAACCCATCAAAATCTTTGTAAGTTAATGTCGTTGCCAGATGCATTACCAGGTAATGATATCTTATTATCGCCAGCATTACTTTTGGTAAATATATAACGACTAACTAAAAAATTACAAAAATAAGATATTATTAGTAATTTAATTAGTAATCTACTTTAGAGAATCTAATTTGATTTTATAAACTTTTCTTTAAATGATTTAACTGAATACAAACTACAACGTATATACGTAAATCATTTAAGAAAAAATCATAAATCGTAAATCATTTAAAGAAAAGTTTATTACTTAAAATAAGATTTTCTAACTAAGATTACTAGCAATAACATATTTTTGTCACTATTTTGTTAGTCGTTATTTATTTACCGAAAGTAATGTTGGCGATAATGAGATATCATTACCTGGTACTGCAAATGGTAATGACATGTACTTAACAAGATTTTGCTGGGTAGTAGCTCCATATCATGTATGCTATTCGTGTATGAAATGTCACAGCGTCGGTTGTTCTCTTGCATGGCAGGTCGTACAGGCTGAGAAGGCCGCTTCGGCAACTTGCGAACCCCAGAGTGGCAGTAACGCATTGCAACGGGTATTGATATTCTCCTCCCATTTATTTTGGGTTAGCTTCCATTTTTTTTATTAACACCACAATTTGTTGTTTGGGGTGATTTTAATCATCATGAAACCTAAAAAACCCACGAAAAAATATGTAATATTGAAAATTTTTGGCAATTGCACGATTTATTTGTTTATACATGCATAATCGACACATTAGGGGTTGTTTCCAAAAACTGAATGGCGTTCATTTGCAACTTTTTATAAACTTTTGGTCGAAAAGAAAATTCAGAGGATAATATTAAAAATTCCGACCACTTATAAAATAAAATAAATATTTTCAAAAATAATTAATTTGAATAATTATAATTTGTTTGCAAAATTCACATTAAAATTGTATCCTCGATGAAAACAAATTATTGCGCATAAATTGAAAATCGAATGGCATTAGCCGTTATTTTCCTGCGACATCGCGTTTTTTGAGATATTTAGCCACAAATTTTGCTGAGTAAAGAAAGATATTGGTATATTCAGACATAATTTTAGTATATAATTATTCGGAATAGATTTTCCATATCAAATAACTAAATAAAGCAGACAGTCCTAAAAGTGTTTCTTTCAAAATACCCGATAGACATATACCCGACAATTTTTGTCGAATAACGGGTAAGGGGATGATCGGTAATGTCAGGTTTTTTGGAAGAAATACTTCTTAAAGTGTCTCCTTTATTTAGTTCTTTGACTTGGAAGATATATTCCAAAGATTTCTATACTTATTGCGACTGATTTAGGAACCCTTTGTAAACCCAGCAAACTTTGTGAATAAATACAATGTATTTAAAAAAGAACCAATGGTTTGTCATTAAAGTGTATTGTGGGGTCCTATATAGAGTTTTTGTAGGAAATATTTCTGTCGAATACATTACCCAAAAAATCCGTCGATTTCTACTATTTTTATACCCTCACTTTAGTGTGACGAGGGTATATATCATTTGCTACGGAAAAAAGTGTAACACATCGAAGGAGTGACCTAAGACCCCAAGTATGTTCGGCGGAAATCCGTTTTGGGTCATTTTAAGTCGAATGAGCTATGTCCGTCCGTCCGTCTGTCTGTCTGTCTGTCTGTCTGTGTGTCTGCTGGCTGGTGCGCACGATAACTCTCGAAAGGAGTAACCGATTGACCTCAAATTTGGTATGTCGTAATATTTTTTTCTATCTCCGGCTAAGTTCGAAGATGGGCCATATTGGTCCACTCCTTCTTGTACCTCCCACACAAAGGGTTAAAATGTTGTGAAATATTGATTCTTTAATAACTGCTATACTACTTATTCGAATCTTTTGAAATTCAACACATAGTATTAGGTTATTAGTCGCTATCAACTCGAGAAAAATGGGCGAAGTCGCCACGTCCCTTTTGGTACCTCCTACATAAATGCACCATTTTGCACCAAAAGTTAACAGCTTATAACATTAATAACAGTGTATAAAAATACTTGAAATTTTGTACGGTATTATGCTTTTATATTGCCTACATTCCAGGGGAAAATGGGTGCTGTTGCCACGCCCCTTTTGGTACCTCCCACACAAAGGTACCTTTTTGCACCAAAAGTTAACAGCTTATAACAATAAAACCAGTGTATAAAAATACTTGAAATTTTGTACAGTGTAATGTTTTTATAGTGTCTATAGCCCTGTGAAAAATGGGCGTTATTGCCACGCCCCTTTTTGTACCTCCCACGCAAAATGCCCAAATCATACCACAATTTAATGTCTCATAACGTTTATACCAGTGCACATAAATGCTTATAAGTCGGCACAGTGCAATGAATTTAAAGTATCTAATGTTCAGCGAAAAAAAGGTGTATTTGATAAACCCCTTCTGATACCTCCCACACAAATTGACAGAATAATTCGAGTAATATTCAATATTACATTACTCACAAA
This sequence comes from Eudasyphora cyanicolor, assembly GCA_963930755.1. NCBI lineage: Eukaryota > Metazoa > Arthropoda > Insecta > Diptera > Muscidae > Eudasyphora > Eudasyphora cyanicolor. Next base: position 260,752,331 of record OZ005737.1, on the reverse strand, counting down.
GTGAGGGTATACCTTAGTCGGTTTACCCGACTGAAACTTTCTTACTTGTTGATATATCATTATTTTTGGATTGTATTTTTCAAGGGTAAGGGGTGAGAGGGATTACCGGATATTTTTTTAGAGCAGCACTTCCTGAAGTGTTTCCTTTATTTTGTTTTTCGACATGAATAGAGGATACATTTTTGTGCACGCACAGTTTTTTAATGGACCTACACTGAAAAAGTGTACCAATTATAAAACGTTATTGAAATGATAACAACTTTCAATAAATTTATTAGTTAATTCAATTGATTTATTATTTGATTCAATTGATTTATTATTTGATTCAATTAATTTAATAATTGATTCAATTAATTTATTATTTGATTCAACCAATTTATTAAATGATTCAAATAATTTATTAGTTGATTCAATAAATTTAGTTGTTGATTTAATTAATTTAGTTACTGATTCAATTAATAATTTATTGGAATCAATTAATAAATTAATTAATTACATCAATTAAAAGTTTATTCAAAGAACTACTAAATCATTTGGATCAGTTATTAAATTCATTGAAAATTGTAAACATTCCCATAAAGTTTTTTAATTGGTACACCTTTTTCAGTGTACATATTGATATGTATGTAAATGTTGGTTACTTTTCATTAAAATTGTAAACCATACTTCTTAGAGCGAAATATTTTAGTTAGCAATTTTGCCAAAATTGTTTGAAGGGTTGTAGTTAAATTAATTAAAAATTCGGTGCTTAGTATTTATCGGGCGGCCGGTTCGTCGACTGCCCTGAGGATTCGATTCTAATGATTTTCGTGTTATGTTGTCTCTAGGTTTTCTCAATATGTGACCTATCCAACTTCATTTCTTTCTTGTAATTTTTTCGTATTATTGGCTCTTCCTCCAAAGCTCTGAATTTTAATATTTATAAAAAAAATCTATAAAATATAACACCGTGCGACAAAATTGAACAAAAATTATTGGTCATGGAAATCTCTACATAATTCTGTAAGCTGACAGGAAACAAAACTGTATACGAGTTCGCCTTTAAAAGCACTTGAAATTTTTTAAAGATATTAATTATATCTTATTACATTCAACATTTTTTTAGCTTTCTGAAATTCTTAGTATGATATTTAATTACATTTAATTTCATTCGTAGTTGTAAACGACGCTTTGCAACTACATTCGTCGAATGAAAATTTGGTATAAAAAAAGCATAAAGCATTTCTCTTATATTTAGTTCCATCAATTAATGTGTCCGAAAAATATTTTTTTAAATGAGTTAATTATGCTTTTGGCACCCATTATTCAGATATTGCCAACAAAAGAGTTTATAAGGAAGTACTTAGGAATAGCCTTGATGTACTATAATTAATTCTTCTCCGCTCACTAGCTGCTCGTTTTAGGTAGGTCGTTCAACAACTAAAATTCTCCAGTCAAAATACAAAATTATTTTGAAATGTTCCTAATATCTTGAATAAATGTAAATTTATTAATATTTCCAATGTGAATGAGGAAAAATTAATTATTTATCTTCATGGGAAATTTCCATATCACACTATTATGACCACATCGAATTCAGTTTCCCCACAAACGATGAATGCATTTCAGCGAACTTTGCAAGAATTGTTCCCCAGGGAAATAGAAGAAATTTCATGCTTAGATCAGTCATGCAACATCTGTCCCATTTATTGAATAGCAAACGCATGCGCTCACGTACTCTCCCTAAACAGCTGATGTTTAGATGAAAAGAAAAGGAACAAGCTAACAATAGACGAACGGAAAGAGAAGAGATTTGTTATCCTGCTGATCCCAACATTAGATGCATTTTGCTGTAAAACGCGCGTATTCGTGCATGCGTGAGTGTATATATCGGTGTGTTTGTGTTAGCCCAAAGAACAGTACCTTAATATTTTGGCGGTACGTTCGTGCTCAATCTGCCCAATCTGTCGTACTACTTAGGATGACAGTACTACCTAGCTCTACGTCCTACCTAGCGAATGTGGCGGCTGCTGCTGTTGTTGCTGTCGTTCACATCATCGAATGGTTAATGACCTTAGCAATGAAATTGAGAGAAGGTCGTCATTGATTCTCGGCAATAAATGAAATATGAGGGGTCATGAGAGTTTCTTTTGCCGGCATAAAGGTAGGCAGGCGATTGTGCGCAAAGGATTGGGGGATGTTTGTCAGATATTCGTCGTATATGTGTCACGGGACAAATATTTGCTGCTGCTGGTTTTTATTCCTTTTAACCTTTTGATTTACTTTGATTTGCTAAGGTAGACAAATTCAGCTGCCTCTGCTGCAGCAGCCGATCGATGTTTAGGATGTGCTGTTGTTGTTATTATTATTATTGTTTAGGGATACATGACAGGAATTAAAATTGTAATAAATCTTGATGAACATCTGACTTTTGGTGGTAGCGATAAGTTGTTATATGAAACAAAAAAATTTTTAAAATGCTTATTTTAATATTTGGTGCCCTATGCCACTGTAATTTTCTTCCTTGAGTTTTTATGTTGTAACTGTTAGATGGAATGTGCAGCAAAACAAATAAACATTCAAGATAAGGAAATTTCTTACATGTTCCAGGGGATCTTATATATATCAAGGATATAGAAATAGTTTTGAAGAATACTTTTTCTATATTTCAAAGCAAATTTATATAAACCAGAAATGAAAAAGGGCGATCGTCGCTTTTAAAAATTGTCCAAAAAGAACAAATACCTAATAAAATTAAAAGTTTAGATGCAATAAAAACGGGGACTTCAGGATAGCTAATAATGCTTTTATTTGATCCCACATAAGAGACATATTTTTAAGTTGCGCTGAAAACGTATTCTTTGAGCATTAATAAAGGTGCTACCTATGACATTACTTTTTTAAACATTTATGAAGATACACATTGTGATGCATTGATTTTTTGCATTTTTCGATTGTTTGTCCTTTTGTATTTTAGGTGAGGAATTAAAAAAAATTCACATCGAAATTTATTATGTATTACATTTTGTTTTTACTATTATTTTTTTCAAAAAGTTAAAATTTTTCAATACATCATACATTTTCTTTCGTAGTTTTCGCTTAACATTTTAGTCAAATTTCAGAACAATGCATCCTTTAACATTTTAAACATTTCCATGAAATTTGCTTTGCAAACTGTTCGTTTTAGGACATAAGTAATTTGAACAATGTTCACCTATCTGTCTGGGTCATAATTTATGCATTTAGCCATAGATTTTTTCAAGAATGCATTGTTTTCTTTGTCATGATGCTTTCAAAAAATTTAGTAAACAATTGTTTACGATTTTTTCTACTTTTATGGTTTTTGTGCCAGCAAAAAACGATTTTTTTTTTTGTAAAAAAATTAAATTTGTTCTAATTTTTTTAACGACAGTTACAAAGAATCTTTTTCTGTATAAAAACGATATTTTACGCATTTGTAGCCATCATAATTGCCTTTAATATAAATGGTATTTACCGGCTTACACTTCAAATATATTCAAAATATCAAAGGAATCATCTATTAAAAATTAAATTAAAAAAAAAATGTATAAAAAAAACTTTACCACAAAATTGTTAAAAAAATTCATTGAAATAGCATTTTTTTTAAAAAGTAAGTTGGAATTTAATTTTTCTGCAAAATTTCTTTGAAATTGAATGTCTCTAAAAATTTTATAATAATTGAAGTAAATTTTACCAAGCAATTTAAACTCTCTACCAATTTTTGTATTTCTTTCTGTTGCATGTTTGCAATAGACAGAAAGTAACTGAAACATATGGTATTGAACCGAATAAATTCTGACTCAATAATAATTTAAATTTTAGAAAACCCCTTCAAATTTGCAGTGTTCTAGAAAAAACGTTCAATTCTTTATTTTTTTTAACAAATTTTGATATGTTATTTCTCTACAAAATTTCGTTGAAAATTTAATTAAAATTGCAATATTTTGCAAAATTTTGTTGAATTTGCCTTTTTTTTTTAGAAAAAATTGTTTCTTGAAATACATTTTTTCAGTTATCGACCTTTTCATTTAAATTTTTATTAGGTGTAGAATATTTATAGAATATTTATTATTTTTATGCCAATAAAATACTATAAATTTATTTGAAATTTTTGTCAAAATTACATTATTTTAGTAATGCTTCGAATAACACCCTTTAACTCCATTCTTACGAATTTTTTTATAAATAAAATTTTTTATAAAATTTCGATTTCCATTGGAATTTTTATAAAAATTAAATTTTGTTGAAATTTTCTATAAAAATGCAATTTCCACTAAATTTACATTAAATATGGCATTTTGATGAAATTTGAAATTTCTACGAAATTGCAATATTATGCAAAATTTTGTTGATATTGCCTTTTTTAGACAAATTGTTTCTTGAAATACATCTTTTTGGTTATCGACCTTTTCATTTCACTTTTTATTAGATGTAGAATATTTATAGATGGGCTACCAAGGTTATTATTTTTATGAAAATAAAATACTTTACAAAATTTATTTGAAATTCCAATGCTTCGAATAACACTCTTTAATTCCATTCTTACCAAATTTTTAATACTTAAAAATTTTTACAAAATTTTTATAAAATTTCGATTTCCATTGAAATTTTTATAAAAAATTTAATATTTTAAATATTTTTTCTATAAAAATGCAATTTTCACTAAAAATTTTCATCAAATATGGAATTTTGATTAAATTTGCAATTTTCTTAAAAAATGCAAATTTTATGAAATTAGGAATAAAGTCATATTTCTTTGAATTTTTATAGAGCAAAGTGTGAGACAAAGTAATGAAATGTGTGCAAAATTTTAGGGGGATTTAAAATTTTTTAAATTTTTTAAAAATTGAGAAAAAATAGTTTTTGGTTTTACAAATTTTCTAATTACTCTTGAACGGCTGAAGCAATTTTTTACATAGTTAACATCGTTTAAAAGAGAACATAACGGGTCAAAACGGGGTTTTATAGATTACAAAAATTACAACTTTTTCGAATGCAACATATTTCCATAGGTTTAATTGGAGCATGCATATCGATACCTCCATTCTAAACATTGCTACTGCAAAAAGGTAGTTTTTCAGGAGAAGCGATCAAAGTTTGATGATTTTTTTTAGATGTTTGTGGAATTCCTTTATAATGCAAATCAAATAACTTTTGATTTGGGTTGACGGATAAACACCAAATTTTTACTGAAAATAATTTGGAATATTTAGATATTAAAATGCAATGTCCCTAAAAAACATGCTAAATCGACTTAGCATGTTGTAGAATGGAGGTATCGATATATATTTATTATCTCTCTAAATCAATAAAATCGGAATTTTCCCATGTACATTAAATTTTATTCTTCACGGATAACTTAAGTTTGCTGTGTAAATAATATTGTTCGCTTGGTAAATACGTTTTTAAATCAAAATATATCTTAAGTATTTGAAATTCAAGGCTAACACTTCCTAGTGTGTAATTTCATGAAATTTCCAAAAATCCCAACAACCTGAAATAAAATCTCCCCGTATAGCATTGCATATGTTTCATGAGATTTCTCACGAAATATGTATTCCGTATTATTTGAAATAAATCTACATCACAGCATGCAATACTTGCCCAGATTAGTCTTCGACTCATTACTCTGCAGCCCTCTAGCTATGACCTTTAAGCCGGATTAAAAATGCCATTTGGCAAAAAATTCCCGCCTAAACAGGCACATCAGTCCCACCAATTTCGAGGTTGCTTTAAATAAAATTCTATTGAACTCTTACGATTTTCTATGACAAATACATATAAAGTAGACCAACAAAAAAACACAGAAGAGAATACTTTTTATACAAACAAACGACAGTTAGTTGCAGCGATTCCTCTTCGTTTGGCAAATGTAAATGTCAATAATGCAAAAAATAAAGAATCACTAAGAAAACAACAAATGACAAATCCTTAGAGCAAATATAAACAATAACACAACCCAAAATACAAGAAAAACAACAACAAGAGCGAACGAAATTTACTCCTAAAATCTGCAACGGAACAACAAATGGTGTTGGCAGCTGTTCCTGCGGATGATGATGCGAATGATGCACCCTGTTACGATTAAAACAAAACAGGATTTATGCCGAATTTACCTACTACCTAAGGACGAAGGGGCAGCATGCACAAACACTCATACGGACACACAAAGGGTGAGAGAGCGAGCGGGCTGGCGGTTGACTAAAAGAGGGTAAGTAGTAATGTGTTACACAACAACAGAGCAACTGCTGTGATTAGAAGAGAGCAAAAGAGTCCTGTGGTATTAGAGATCATTGCTTGTAAAACTACCCCTATAGCATCGAGAAGCGATTGAGCTTCGTATGGCCCAATAAAAAGATCTTCATCTCCGGTAGTTTTATGCTCAGGCACAGCGCCAACACAGCACAGTACAATCGCGAAGGTTGCAAGGATAACATCGTGCGTTCGTCAAAAAAATATATTAAAAAATAATAGTAAATTTGCTACTTAAAATAAATAGTGAAGTGTTTACAGCAAATCAAAGATTTGTAAAAACTATCTTAAATATCTTTACAATTAGTGCAAAAGTGAAAAAAATCGAAAAACGTGGAAAAAGCAACCCCCCTTAAAACCGGTTCGCATGCTTCATTCATAATATTATTGTAAAACGTGTCGGAAAAAAGTGTATTTTTTATCATCTCTAAACAAAGTGTGTTCCAGTCGGCGGTATACGTTTTTCTCCTGGTATCCACTGTAGGCCTATATGTATTTTGATCATAAGGCACGCGGTGAATGCCAAGAGCGAACGGAATTCAACAATATACTCAACATCAGCAATCATCATTATGATCCAAGAGAATATATAAAATCTCGAACTAGGAGAGAAAAGGCGCTAAGTCCACATTTTGCCTAAATATATTTTTTGAAGCGGAAAGCAAGATAAGCTGCGAATGCATCGATAGTCCATGTTTCATATATTATAAAAACACATTTGCAGAGGAAGTATTTTGTGTCTCCTGTAAAATTTTAAATATTGGTCTTAGCACCTTTACACGTCTTAGGTCCATTGGATAATAAATAATTAATCAAAAAACTATTTACCAAAAAACTCAAAGGCAATGGAAAACTTATCTTACAAAAGACTTAAAAATGCAAATCTCATTCAATTGTAAACATTTATATAAAAATCACGTTTATCTTAACTGGATGTTGGGATTAATTGGCATTTATATAAGTAAAGAGTACTGCTTACATAAGTTTAAACACATATGTTTTTTGTAAAAAAGAATATATGTGCGAAGGGAACATTAAAACATTTTAACAACAACAATTACATTTTTGGAATATTCCAATCGAGAGTGTTCTTGTAAAGAGTATACAGATTTTTAGAGAACTCCCAGTGTTCACATATTTATTGATAAAACCTGTATCTCCCGAGATAGCTTAATGATTTTTGGTATTAACACTTTTCATGTGAATATGTTACATCGGAGGAAGTAATTTTTAAATCAAACACGCCCATACAACTGAAAGCAATAATGTGCAATAAATTATATCTTACTATTAAAAAATGTACAAGAAAATATTTACAACGCTCAAAAATGATGAACTTATCTGTCTACTGAACCATTTTCAACTGTAATTCAAAAAAAAATCTTTTTGATTTCAAATAAAATCAATTGTATATCAAGAATTTTCAATTGAAATTCAAAACACGTCAATTGAAGTTCAAAATAAATTAACTGAAATTCAAAAGCCCTAAATTGTAATTCACAAGACTTAATTTGAGTTTGGAAATAGTTCGAATATTCATACATTTTTAGGAAATTTTAACTAAAAATAACCATGAATCCTCATTTCGAGTCCATGAATTTGAACTCAATATTAGGAAAACATACTAAAATCAAGGAAAAATTAACTATTTTCGGACTATGTTGCAGTCGCAAAAAAGCTAAATTTTTTTATGTCCTTTTTCATTCCGCAATTTTTATTTTTGCGCAAATCGTTACTTGCAGAAGCTTAAATTTATGGCGAAACATTGAAAATGTTACGCCCGGACGAGAGTCGAACCGACAACCTTATGATAGTGAGCCAGACACACTATATATCGAGCTACGAAGCTCTTTTGGAGTTGATATGAAAATGTCATTCATAATAAAATTTCTTCGTCACCTATAAATATAGTATATGGCAACTCTATTTATCATTCAATGATCCTTTTATCAAAGTCAAGTGTACATAAAAATACATTATTTCAAAAGTTTGGGGATATATAATTGTATCTAAAAACAAATTTTTTATAAAAACGTATGTGTCTACGTAGCTCAGTTGGTAAACATGTGGCTCTCAAAACGGAAGGTTGTGGGATCGACCCCCATTTGGAGCGGAGGTAAAATTTTATATATATTATATTGAACATTTCGTGTGTAATAACACTGTGCTAGTTGAAAAAACCGACAGACGGGGCATCTGGTGGGTTAAACTAAATCAGCTACGCTGAATCCAATGGCGCTAACCGTTTTTCTATGTTAGCTCTTGTTTTCGAGATATTGGACCACAAAGTTTGCTGGGAAATCAGAGAGGTAAGTAATATCGGTGGTGATTTTGAAGGCGAAGACTTCGAAATACACACATCAGACCAAAGATCGAAATGAAGGAAACGCTTGAAGAATTATTTCTCTCAAAACAGTCTTCCACGTTTCTCACCCCCTTATCACTAAAAAACTGCCATCAAATCTTACCATATGTCAAACGACGTATAAATCGTCGACATTTGTAGCTGTTGTCTTTGAGAAAAATATTCCTCGCGAAGAAATATTATGGGCCCTTTCTCAATGTTTTGGTGAGGAGTAGGCCGATTTCGAGTTATTACTTAACTTGTGTATTTTTCTACCCGACTTTTATTTTCGTAAATTACACTAATGCTAATTGATGAAAACGAAATCCGGGGTTAAACTAAATAAACTACGCAGAATCAAATGGCGCCAACCGTTTTTTCGATTAGCTCTTAAAAAAAGTTATCAATATGAAATATTTTAGTTTTTGTTATAACCAGACGAAACTTGATACATAAGTTGGCATTGGACTATTACGCCTCCAATTAATTTATTGTAAATTTTTTGTAATCCTTATTACAAAAAACACTGATATAACGGCAAAAAACTTTATTCGGTTTTAGGGGATATTTGTTGGAACTTACAGGAGGAAGAAGAATAAATTTAACATTTTTTTTAATTTTTTAAAAATATATAACAAATGTAATGGGTTAAAGAAAAAAAAAACAGAAAATTCAATTTGAATGGGGAATGTTTATTATTATTTGAAAGAACATTCTTTGGCATTTATTTTTTGAAGATTATGTCTATCAAATGTTGGCCGCGGCTACGTCTCAGATGGTCCATCCGTTGAGTACAATTTTCGATGACTCGTTCGAGCATTTCGACTGGTAAGTGGCGAATGACACTCGTTTTTCTGAAATTTTAGTTTAGTATTTAATTTTTCTTAAATTTCATTGGTTGAATTAAAAAATTGAAAATGAGTATAGAATTGGTCTGAAACTAAGTATTTAAAAATACTTTGGGCTAAATTTTTCAGTGCGAGCTTAGCATTTAATTGTTCTCAGAAATTATGTAAAAAATGTCTTTTCCAAAAAAAACGATAAAGAAATAAACCAAATTTGAATCTGATATTTAAAGATTTCTTAGACTTTCAAGAGTAATTTTGTTAGAATGGAACAAGTTAGTTCAAACTTTGAATATATAATAAGGATTACAAAAAATGTACAATAATATATTTTAGGCGTAATAGTTCAATGCCAACTTATATATCAAGTTTCGTCTGGTTATTACAAAAACTAAAATATTTCATATTGACAGTGATGGCAACTATTTCCGGAGCAAAAGCGTAATGAAAAATTAAAAAATCGTATAAGGCGTAAATATCCTGACGAAAGGCGTAAAAGGGCACTATTTTTCTTTTTTCAAATTTCAATGTTGTTTCCCTAATTAAAACGATACGTCCAAACTATTTGGGTTTTTATGGCGCTTAGATTCATAAATTTTTTCTCTACTAAATTACATAAAGATTTGCTGAACAATAATAAATCGATAGGATTAAAGATTTTCACTTCTGAGTTATGTCCACAGCACTATATCTGGTGCGAAAAGCACTAATTTGGCATCCCTGCAAATTGATTTTTTTAAGAGCTAATCTAAAAACGGATGGCGCCATTTGATTCAGCTTAGTTTATTTAGTTTAACCCCGGTTTTCGTTTTCATCAATTAGCACTAGTGTAACATTGAGAAATGGCCCATAATATTTTTTCGCGAGGAATATTTTTCTCAACGACAACAACTAATAATGTCGACGATTTATATGCGTTTGTCGACGATTTATATGTCGGTAAGATTTGATTGCAGTTTTTTAGGGATAAGGGGGTGAGAAACGTGGATGACTGTTTTGAGTGAAATAATTCTTCAAGGGTTTCCTTCATTTCGTTCTTTGGACTGAAGTGTGTATTTCGAAAGTCTTCCCCTTCACAATCACCACCGATATTACTTACCTCTCTGATTTCACAGCAGACTTTGTGGTCCAATACCTCGAAAACAAGAGCTAACATGGAAAAACGGTTAGCGCCATTGGATTCGGCGTAGCTGATTTAGTTTAACCCAACGGATGCCGCGTTTGTCGGCTAAAAAAAGTTCTCAATTCTAGCACAGTGTAATCAATTTCAATTCCTAAAACAAAGAAGAAGAGGTTAATCCAAAGAGCAAGTGGTAAGAGATTCCAACATATAAATGGGGAGGAGGAGGTGATCAAAAATCGCAAAAAATGTCAGGGCCTAAAAAACTCCACGAAAAATTTTAATTTTGGCAAAATACTGGAAAAAATATTAGATTTTCATGTTGGTAAAATTTAAATTTTTGTAGATATTTTCGTCGAAATTTAAGTTTTGTAAAACTAAACCATGAAATAAATATTGCATGTCGTTGAAATTAATTTTTCCAAAAAAATGTTGCATAGTTTTGTTTTTGACTATTGAGTTCGAGGTCGTTGTTTTTGTTTTCTTTTTCTAGAAACTTTCGACAAAATTATTTTTCTACATTATTTTTTTTAGAAACTTTCTAGAAACTTTCAACAAAATTATTTTTTGTACATTATTTTTTTTAGAAAGTTTCGAGGAAGTTGGAATTATTTAGAGAATTTCGTTTCCTCCACAAAATTTCGTAGAAATAGATTTTTTAGAAGATTTTGTCAAAAATTTATTTTTCTAGAAAATTTCATAGATTTTTGACCATTCTCGAAAAGGTCTTCGAAATTTATATAAAGAAATATCATCAATATTTAATTTTTGTGGGGATTGATTTTTTCTAAAAAATGTCAAATCCACATTTTTTTAAGGAAATATCCTCGATATTGCATTTCTACAGAAAATGTTATCGAAATTGCATTTATTAATTTTTATAGAATATTTGGTGGCTATTGCATTTTTATAGAAAATTTAGTCGAAATTGCATTTTTAAAGAAAAATGACCTTACATTCTGTCAATGTCCTTGATTAAAATGGTCCTTCAACGACCAGAAAGTATGAATGACAATACAATACAGAAACATTTTCCACAATATTTCGTCAAATTTTTGTTGAAAGTTACTTCAAATTTACTTTTTCCAAAAAAATAGTAGACAATTTAATTTTTATAAAATACTAGCGGACCCGGCGAACTTCGACTCGCCCCAATTTAACGCCTTCAGATAAACTCCAGAGTGATAATAAAACACAGATAGTTAAAATTTTAATGCGATTTGTTTAAAAGGAATCGAAATCAGTAGAGAGCGATGTGATAAACAACAAACAACGAAGACAGAAGACAGGCAACGTACAGATGACCGTGCGAAAAACAGGGAAATTCGAGATTAATTCCACAGACTTCCTACGATTGGTTTTGAGATTTATTGATTATCATCGCAAAAGCCAATCGTACAGGGAACTGAATCCGCTTGAATTGGAATGAAAGATCAGTTGGAATAATCGGAATTCGTGGGATAAGGACTTCCTCTCCTTTGAATTTTCCCTTGATGATCGTCGCCTGAATCACATTGTCCATCAGTTTCATAATGGACAACCGCGAACTATGCACAATTTCGGATGATTCAGATTCCGCAACATGATTATGATCGATTCCACCTTCAGCTGTAAATTATGCGGCGGAGCTCCTGGCACATCAAGCGAGTTCGATTTTACTTTGAATAATAAAATTCATGCTATTGACGTCCTTATTCTTCGCTGCTAATATTGCCCGTTCACTAATCTAATCGAGATTTGGAAACACTTTGGTGATGAGTTCCTCGTTCGAAGATGTGAACTCGCAAAAATTTGCCGGGAACAATATCAATGCAGTGGAAACATCAACAGTAATTAGGCCATTGCCAAGCGCCAACAGTTGTTTCGAGAATTCAAGAGCCGATGAGTCGTTCTGCAGCGCGACTCTCATGTTCGTGGTCAATTTCAACTTCTTGACATTCCGCCACAAAGACCACGATTTCAGGCATGCATTAATTTCATCGGCAGTAGATTTCGGGATGACGGGAAGCGTTTGACGAAAATCTCTGGAGAGCAATATCATAGACTCACCAAATTGTCTCAAATCACGTCGTAAATCCTTCATCGTTCGGTCAACTGCCTCCAGAGCTCGTTTATGCGCCATCGTGCATTCATCCGAAATTATGATTTTGCAATGCCCGCAATCCAATAAGATAACCTTACCTCTTATACTCAAACTTATTATCTGAAAAAATGTTCGAATTGATAAATATCGCGTTGAATTTTAATTGATCGTAATGCTTGTACCGTTTGCCGATGTGATACGCGAAATCAGTGTAACAATACGCAAAACTCGAATGAATTGCAGCAAGAAAAATAGCACATACTCGTACATATGTTCAATAGAAAACTTTTTTGTTTAATAGAAAATTAATAAAAAAAATTTGGATTGAAAAAGAGAGCAGTAGATAGGAACAGTAGGAATCTCGCAAGAAATAGCAATTTTCGATTTTCCCAATTTTCCGACTTTTCCGGAGGGTTTTCCCAAAATTTTCTTTCGTAAAAACCTTCTCCAGGCAAATACGAACAACTAAAAAAAATTGAACCAAATCGGTCCAGCCGTTCTCAATTGATGAATTACTATACATTTTTCACACCATTTTTATATATATAGAAGATAATTTTTTTGGAAAATTTCGTTAAAATTGAATTTTTGATAAATTTTGTTGAAATATCAAAAATTAATTAAAGCTAAATTAATTTAGAAAATAACCAAAATTAAAATTTTCTAGAAAATTTCTGCAAAATTTAATTTTTCTAGAAAATGTCTTCAAAATTAAAATTTTCTAGAAAATATCGATGACATTAAATTTTTCTGGAAAATTTTGACGAAATTTATTTTTTTTTAGAAAATTTCGACGAAATTTAATTTTTCTAGAAAATTTCGACGAAATCTAAATTTTCTTGAAATTGACGACGAAATTAATATTTTTCATGAAAATTTCGACAACGTTTAATTTTTCTAGCAAATTTCTTTAAAATTAAGTTTTCTAGCATATTTCATTCTATTCTTATTTCATTCTTATTCTACACGTTTGTGGATGTTGGATTTTTCTAGAAAACTTAATTAAAATTTAAATTTTGTGAAAAGATTCGTCGAAATTCATATTTCCAGAAAATTCAATTTTTTTCAATAAATGTTATCAAAATATAATTTCCCCACATCGTTTTCATGCAGCAACCAACCAGAGCCTCCAGTGGGAATCGAACCCACGATACACAAGCCCATATGCGACCACCCTACCTATATACAATACTTCGATATTTTTTAGAATTAATTATTTCTTCAAAATATGGAATTTTTTTTTAGAAAATATTGTCGAAATTAAAATTTCCAGTAAAATTCGTCGAAATTTAATTTTGGTAGAAAAAATACAATAAAATAAATATTGCTATAACTGTCGTCGATATTAATTTAACTAAAAAAAATGTTTAATTTATTTATCCACAAAATTTCGCCAAAATAAATTGTTGTACAATATTTAGACGAAATTGCACATTTCTAGAAAAATACATGGAAATTGTATTTTTCTTACTAAGCTTCGAGGAAGTTGAAATTGTTTAGAGAATTTTGTTTCCTCATATTCTTTTTTACCATTTTGGAAACCATTTTTAAAAAACCATCATTAACATTAAATTTTTGTGGATTGGATTTTTCTAAAATATGTCAAATCCGCATTTTTATAGGGAATATCGTCGATATTGAATTTCTACAGAAAAAATTATTCAAATTGCATTTATATTGAAAATTGGATTTATATCGTAAACTTGGTCGAAATTAAATTTTTATAGAAAAGAAAATTTGGTAGAAATAGCATTTTTATAGAAAATTTCGTCGAAATTGTATTTTTGCAATCGGCGAATAGTATTTTAGAAAATATAAATGATCCAGTCAATGTTCTTAATTGCAATGGTCCTTAATATAGAAACTCAATTTTTCCACAAAATTTTTTTGTAGAAAGTTTCGTCAAAATGTATTTTTCCAAAAAATAATAGACAAGTTCATTTTTCTAAAATTAATTCTTTCTGGAAAATTTCGTTGAAGTTTAATTTTTTTTTAAATTTCGTGGAAACATCGAAAATAAATAAAATCAAAATTAAAATTTTCTAGATAATTAAATTTTTCTAGAAAATTTCGACGAAATAAAATTCTTTAGAAAACTTAGACGAAATTAAAATTTTCTAAAAATATTCGACGAAATCAAACTTTTCTAGAAATGTAGACGAAATTTAATTTTTCTTGAATATTGCTACTACGAGTACCTTTAATTTTTCTACAACATGTCGATAAAATTTAATTGTGCTTAAAAATTTCGACGAAATTTAATTTTTCACACAAAATTTCGCCAAAGTATATTTTTGTAGAAAGTTTCGTCAAAACTTATTTTTACCAACAATAATACCATGTTAATTTTTCTAAAATTTTTTTTCTGGAAAATTCGTGGAAATTGAATTTTTGATGAATTTCGTTGAAATATTGAAAATAAATTAAATCAAAACTAATTTTTTCTAGAAAATGTCTTCAAATAAAAATTTTATGTCGACGAAATTAAAATTCTCTAGAAAATTTCAACGAAATTAATTTTTTTGAAAATTTCGACGAAATTTAATTTTTCTAGCAAATTTCGTTAAAATTAAGTTTTCTAGATTATTTCTTATTCTAGTAAATTGTTAGGGTGCAGGATTTTTCTATAAAACTTCATTGAAATTTTAATTTTGTGGAAAGATTCGTCGAAATTCATACTTCCAGAAAAAAAATTGTTTTCAATAAATGTTATCAATATATAAATTATCATTATCAATATATAAAAATTTCCGTGAAAATTAATTTTTGTTCAAAATTTCTTTGTTATTTTATTTTTTCCAGAAAAATTTTGCAGTATTTAAATTTTTCGAAAATATTGTCAAAATTACATTTTTCTAGAAATTTAATTGAAATTCTCTAGAAACATAAAATTTTCTATTAAATTTCGTCGAAAATAATTTTTTACCAAATATTGTAGAAATAAATTTTCTAGGATATTTCGACGAAAATAATGTTTCTAGAAAATTTTGTAGAAATACATTTTCTAGGAAGTTTCGTCGAAATTTTTTTTGTTGTGTTATTTTTTTCAGAAAATTTCGTCAGTATGTATTTCGCTAACTGTTGACCCTTTGTTAATGTTGATTTTTTATTAACTTCTATACTACTTATCACAATCTTTCACAATTTCGCACATAATATTAGTTTCCTTGACGCTTTGCAAAAAAGCTTTTAACTTTGATTCCAGTCAATACAAATATGTACGTGACATTTCGTGCAGTGTAATGCTGTAATAGTATCTGCAGTCCTCTGAAAAATGGTCGTTATTGTTACGCCTAAAATTTCCGTGGAAATTAACTTTTGTTCAAAATTTCTTTGTTATTTTATTTTTTCCAGAAAATTTTTGCAGTATTTAAATTTTTCGAAAATATTGTCAAAATTACATTTTTCTAGAAATTTAATTGAAATTCTCTAGAAACATAAAATTTTCTATTAAATTTCGTCGAAAATAATTTTTTACCAAATATTGTAGAAATAAATTTTCTAGGATATTTCGACGAAAATAATGTTTCTAGAAAATTTTGTAGAAATACATTTTCTAGGAAGTTTCGTCGAAATTTTTTTTGTTGTGTTATTTTTTTCAGAGAATTTCGTCAGTATGTATTTCGCTAACTGTTGACCCTTTGTCAATGTTGATTTTTTATTAACTTCTATACTACTTATCACAATCTTTCACAATTTCGCACATAATACTAGTTTCCTTGACGCTTTGCAAAAAAGTTAAGGGCTTTTAACTTTGATTCCAGTCAATACAAATATGTACGTGACATTTCGTGGAGTGTAATGCTGTAATAGTATCTGCAGTCCTCTGAAAAATGGTCGTTATTGTTACGCCTATTTTGCTACCTCCAAAACAAAATGGCCAAAATAAAAAATATGAAAAAATATTTTTTTTTTTTTGAATTTCCCTTACTTTTACAATATGAGTAAAAATTTATAAATGTATCCATATATAGTTTTCAAATAGGCATTGTTTTCTTCGTTAGGATACTGGCATTCAAAAATTATTTTTGAGTTTTTTATATTTGTTTAAAAAAAATCAAATTGTTTATAATTGTTTTAACGTCTGTCTCTATGTGAATGTGATATTTCCAATATTTGTAGCCCTTATAACTTTCTTTAGTTTAAAGGGTATCCATGCTTTACCGAGCTTATACTTCAACATATTTATCTGAATGAACATTCCATGTCAAACCGAACACCTTTTTTGGGTCACCATTCCCGATTTCAAAATAAATTGGCATATCGATTTTCTGATCAAAACAAAACATTTTATAGTTGGCGGAAAAAAATGCAAAAACAATTTTTAGATGTTATTAGCATCTGAAATCTAAGAAAATAGGAAAATATTCTCATTACGAGTTCTTTATTTTAGGAACGCGTTGACGGATTTTTACAAAAGGCCCATTTTAAAGGTCGTAAATTCTATTTTTCATAGCAGGGATTTATATCGCGTCGTTAACACTTTTGAGTACATCGGATGCATCTGCAATTTCAATATGCATTTTATACATTAATGACACCAACTTAAAATGATGTGAAAAATATAGTTATGTAGCCCCAAATATTCTAAATGAACGCTGAAAATTTGAAGATGGTGTTCTTTTTTAAAAAAATATTTATTAAGAAATTCCTGAGATGTGAACATTGCATTTGTTATACCCAGAATAAATAGCTGAGTCGATTTAACCATGTCTGTCCGTCCGTCTGTCTGTCCATGTAAAGTTGTTCGTCGACTACAGATCGCAATTTCACTCCGATCGTTCTGAAATTTTGTATTTCGCAGCTGTAAAGATCCCCATTGAATTTGGTTGAAATCGGTTCAGATTTAGATATAGCTCCCATATATATGATTCGTCCGATTTTGCTCTTTAGTCCTGTAGAAGCTGTATTTTACACCCAATCATTTTAAAATTTAGAATGGTAGAGTTTCTTGATCCATGAACCAACACTAAAGAATTTGAAGAAAATCGGTTAAGATTTAGCTATAGCTCCCATATATATGTTTCGTCCGATTTTGCTCTTTAGTCCTGTAGAAGCTGTATTTTACATCTAATCGTTTTGAAATTTAGAATGGCAAAGTTTCTTGATCCATGAACCAACACTATATATGTTTCGTCCAATTTGGCCCTTTAGTTCTATAGAAGCTATATTTTACATCCAAACGTTTTGAAATTTAGAATGGTAGAGTTTGAAAGTTAGAATGGTAGAGTTTCTTGACCCATGAACCAACATTGCCGAATTTGAAAAAAATCGGTTAAGATTTAGCTATTGCTCCCATATATATGTTTCATCCGATTTGGCTCTTTAGATCCAATCGTTTTTATACCCTACACCACACTGTGGTACAGGGTATTATTTAAGTATAAAATGTCCCAAAAGTAAATTTATGTAAACAATTTATACATGAATTACAAAATTTATATATCAGAGTTATTCAACATTACGAGAGTAGTGTAGGGTATTATATAGTCGGCCCCGCCCGACTTTAGCCTTTCCTTACTGGTTTTCTTGAGGTTTGAGTTATTTTGTAGGTTTGACTTTTCATGCTATCCATGATGGATGGTATATAAGATTCGGCATGGCCGAACTTAACGCTTTTACTTGTTTAATCTTCAAAATTTCCACAACAATTCGAATAAAATTCGATTTCGAATGAAACTGCCCTAAAAACAAGGTATATTAAATCAAAATTGCTTGAGTATTTCAGAATTAATGAACAAACCTTTTAAAAAAATCATAATTTCGCCAATTCTAAATTTTTCATAATTTTTGAAAAAAAAAAATTTGAATTTTTTCTTGAAACACATGCCGAGGATCACGTCAAGGAAAATCCCTTATGGTGTCCGATTTTTCTTAGTCTTCGAACGTTAAGTACGGTGCTCTAATAACGGGGATAAAATATTGTTGAAAATGTCTCCAAAACTATGGCAGATATGCACATTTCAACATTCGAAATCTGCTGCTTACCATATTCATACACTACACCACACTGCGATGCAGGGTATTATGAGTTTGTGCATTTGTTTGTAACACACAAAAGGAGAAGAAATAGACCCATCGTTTATTATACCTATCGACTTGAAATTACTTCCTGAGCCGATTTAACCATGTCGGTCTGTCCATTCGTCCGCCTGTAGATGTATCGTTGTAATCAAAGTGCAGGTCGTATTTATGCTTCGATTGTGATGAAATTTACCACAGTGAGCGTTTTGGCCCAAGGACGATCCATATTAAAATTGGTCAAACTCAGTTCAGATTTACATGTAGCTCCAATATATACAGGGCTTTCCAATAAGAGTGACTGTTTAAATCCGCGCTAAAAGTTCAGCTGCATCGCTCTTGAAAGTTGAGGTAGGGGCGCTGCTGTTGAAGATCAGTTGTTGTCACTTCAACGGTGACATTATTTTTTTTGAAAAAAAACACTTATTGTTAAGGAAATTTATAAGTTTTTGATTAAACTTGAAGTACAATCGAAACAATTAAGTTATAAATAAAACGTCATTCAAATGGCCTCCACGACTTCTTCTGCAGGAACGAATTCGATGAACCCAATTTTCGAGCACTTTTTCCACTAAATCAAGTCGTATGTCATGAATGGCACGTTCAATGTTGACTTGTAAAGCTTGAAGAAAGTCTGGTTTATTTCGAAAGACCAATGACTTCAATTAACCACACAAGAAATTTTAAAGGGTGGTTAAATTGTAAGGGCCGATGTTGAATGTGAACCACACATAAACGTCAAGTATTTTTGTGCATTTCATTTGACATTGCTCAATTTCAGACTAACTCAATTTGAACTTATACAATTTGAAATGCACAATCGAGCAATGCGTTAAGGTTTTTTAAGCCTTTTACGAAAATGGGCCTTCAAATCAAAATGCATTTCGTGCACTTCGTGATGTTTTTTTGATCAGCATAATCGACCAAATGTGTCCACAATCGGTAGAATTGTGCGCAAATTTCAGCAAACAGGGTCTGTGGGAGATGTGAAAACACCTGTGCATGCTCGCACAGATCGTTTGGTGCGGCTTATGGGCTGGCGACGTCATCGGGCCATACTTCTTCGAAATGAGGCCGGTCAGGCAGTTACTGTGAATGGTGTTCGCTATCGTGAGATGATAACGGACTTTTTATGGCCCGAATTGGAAGATATGGATGTGGACAATATGTGGTTTCAACAGGACGGTGCCACTTGCCACACAACTAACGAAACAATGGCTCTTTTGCGCAACAAATTCAATGGCCGTGTTATCTCATGTCGTGGCGATGTCCATTGGCCGCCAAGATCATGTGATTTGATACCTTTGGACTTCTTTCTTTGGGAGTATTTGAAAGAAAAGGTGTACCTCGATAAGTCAGCAACAATTTAAGAGCTAAAAGATGAGATAATTCGGCACATTAACGGCATAGAACCTCAATTATGCCTCAGCGTCATCGAAAATTTTGACCATCGGATGGGAGTGTGCCGCCGGCCATTTGGTCGATATTTTGTTCCATACATAATTGAACCATACCAATATTATCATAATAAAAATAAAAGAATCAGACCAATGGGCGTGGCCCGCCCACTTAAGCCAAAGCTTGAAATTGAGATATCTTGAACAATGTGTTAGCGAGAGTGCTGTAATTTTGTGTAAATATGCACATCCGATGGCAGTCAAGGTAGTTTGTTGACTAATGGGAGGGACAGGACCAATGGACGTGTCCCGCACATATGAGCCATGTTTTATGTATATATCTTGAATAATTTGTTGGTGAAGTCCAAATTACTGGTCCAAAAAATGGAAGGGATCGAAAATCTAAAATCTGGGGCAACGAAGTGGACCGGGTCCACCTAGTATATATATATATATATATATATGTCAGAACACACTAAAGCCCAAAACTTAACACAAACACCAATAAATTGTTACATTACAGTTAAAGCTCTCTGCACTGGAATATATATTGTTTCGACCACTGCGCCGTATAAATAACATTGCTGCACGAATATTCCAAAAAGTGGTTTTGACATGAATTGGCTGGTTTTGGTGTGTGTGATAACTTTGGGGATTTGGTGTGTTTTGACATATATAGCAAACATTTACGACCAACATTTTAATAGAACATTTCATTCCCGCCCTCCCCATTTTTAGATGTGTTTTTTACGATTTATTATAATAGGGCCAAAAATTACCGTTATGTGGAGGAGATAGAAGATAAAAGTGTTCCACAAAAATATTGGCCTTAATATTTTCTACAAATTTGCTGAACATACCCTACACAAAAAAATATTTTTGTTTTAGAGTTATAAAATAAAGAAATACATACTTAAATTTTTGTGGTACAATTTGGTTTTGTGTGCTATTTAGTGTACCCAAACACGTTCAGATTGTATTAATATATTCAGAAAAGTTGTTCAGATTTACAGTGGCTAAAATTTTGCCAAATATTGTTAGTGAAAAATAAGGGGTCCCTGTAAGTTGTGATGAAAAAATATATATGTTTCCACCACTTATTCAAAAAACCTGCAGGAAACAAATTTAAAAAACTTTGTTCAGCAAATTCTTACACATGTGACAAATATAGTTAAGCGGTATCACCAAGTAAGAATAAGCTGTGGGACAAAAACTGAAGACGCCTTTCTGGAGGGGTCCATTGATTTTCAGAATCTTTTGAGGTCCATTAAAATAATTGGTCACCAATTTTGCCATATCAAGTATAGGGTTATACTTCCCTTTGGTAGTAGAATCAAACCTTTACTGACAATTCCTGGTATTTTCCAAAAAGTGTTCAAAAGTACTGGCACAGTGTAATTAAATGTTGGAATTAAACTGTGTTTTAACCAAAATATTCTGAATAGAATTTAGTTTTGATTAGTTTCTTAAATATTATAACGTCACCAATACATTTTCATATACGAGTATATATTTTTTAAATTGCATATAACTGTGCAACTAACAGGAGAATGTATATTCTAAAAAGAATTACATGCATATTTTCTGCCGAATTTAGCAAAATAATTATTTCAACTAAAAACTCTGAATAACTACAATTATTCCATTCGCGTACCACCAATCCACCAATCCACCATCACACCAACCCAGTCCTCTGTTCCCCACATTTCCATGGTTTAGCCCTTTGGAGAATATATAATTGTCACAAATGTTGTTGTTGTTGAGGATCCGCCTCCTTTGCCCAAAGCCAGTGACTATGTGCAGCTGACGTTGATGCAGTGGATGATGTTGATGATGGTGCAATTGTTATTCCACTCAAGCGTTCCCCAGCGGCACTGTCCCTCAAGAACTTATTATCATTTGAATTTCTAAAACCGCCCAAAAAGAACAAAAAATAAACGAAACTTTAGTTCTTCCTCCGTTTGCATCATAAACTTTCCACTTTGTGGATGGCATGAGAACATTTTGCTACAGCAACAATACTGTTTTCGTAGTCTTAATAAGAATTTTCTTGAACACGAAATCCCAAAACCATAAAACTGCACTATAAATACGATGTTGCACAGAGAAAACGCTTATGGTTGCAAGCTATGTGCTTCCCGGTTGCTCATTTGCTGGCTGATGGTTGTTGACTTAATGTTGCACAGTGGGAGAAATGGGAAAAAGGTGAACATTTTAGTTTTCAAATGTCTATGTACACGGGGCAAAATCGACTTTTTCGATATGTTTGAATCGAAAGAAAATATATTTGGAACACAAATTTTTAAATATTATATATTTCTGAGCAAATAAATTCTATTTGAAAATCAATAAAATATATTTGGAACAAATATATTAATATATTACAACAAAATATATTTGCAAACTAAATTTCTCAAATAAAATATATGTTTAAGTACAAATAAAATTATTCTTTAGGAATTTCTCCAAATACATTTTATTTAAAAAATAATTTCAAATCTTGTGCTGACTTTTTTTTATTTTTTTTAATTTTTTCTTGGTTCCTAATTGTACCTCCCAGTTATGATACCTTATGCAGCATTGACTTTTGTTTCAAATCAAACATTTTAAATTTAAGTATTCCAAGCCATCATTAGTTGTCAATCCACCGAAAAATTTATTTTGATCCAAAATTACAGAATTTCTGTTATTATTTATTATTTTTACGAACATTAAAAATTTCTAAAAAAATTATTTTGAATTACTGAACAATATAACGCTATTTAGGTACTTTCTGAATACTTAAGTGCAAATTTTTAATTTGTTTCGAAAAATAATAGTCCCAAACAAAAAAAATTGGAGTAAACAAAGATTCGTTTAGAACAACATCTTCCCAAATATATAACCTTTGTTTGTACCCAAATATTATATATTTAGAGTGTACCCTAAACATTTATATGTTTCAAGCCGAATATGTTTGGGACAATATACTACAGGAGCGATTTTTTTTCAGCGTGTATATCTCCAAAGCTATAGAGATATTTCATGCATGTAAAAAATGTCAATAACAGAGGGGAACGGGTGTATTCTCCAAAAAGCTATAGAAGATACGGAATTGTTTATAAACTTTAGTTTAAAGTTGATATAAAATACGTGTAGATGTAAATAATTTTTTTAATTTTGGATGGGGAATACTCATTTATTTCAATTGTTTCATTTCTATTTAATTTTTTGTTTATTTTCTTCCACCTCTTCCTCTATAAGCGTCTACTAAACTTTAATGAAAACCGCTACGCTTAACAGTTTAAAATTGCTATTACCAATAATTTTCACGGGCTTGTTAAATATAAGAAGTAAAGAAAAATTGCCATTAGATATACCTGAAATTAACATTCTAAAACAAAAGAGTCTTCAGTTTTTAAGAATCTTACAAAATAAACCACAAATTTACCACTGTGCTTTATGCCTTACCCAGAAACCCCCAACTAACTTTAGAGTGCGGTTTAGGTTCTTTTGTGAAAAAATAAAATTTTATAAATATCGCTATGGCATGTGGCATGCGGTTGCACTAGAGAGCGGGTTACATCATCTGTGGAATCCATGAACAAACGGATGGGTGGACAACCGCCCACCCTTCCCTATCCCGGTTTGGTTTTCCAGGACATTGAAGCTCAGAAGTAAACAAATTTGAACGAAAACTGCTGCACCATCACCCAAGTTATGCCAGGAAGCATCCCAAAGATGCAACAGAAAAAAAACAGAAATATTGCGGCTCAGGTGAAGGGTGGATAGGTTCAATGGTTGCCACAAAACCCAAAGTGTAAAATGTCATTTCCCAGTGGGATTTCAGAACGAACACCAAACAACGAGCGGCAAAAGTAAGATAGAACACAAAATGGAAGTGACACTCCTCTGCATGAAGGTGAAATGTGGCAGAGATGTCGAAAGAAAAAGTGATAATTTTAAGTAAAAAACAGAGGGAAAAATTAAATAAAAATGGAACATTTTAAAAATAATATCAACAACGGGGGCAGAGTGCATCCTGGCAAAGCAACCGCGGCTACAGTCTTCGTAATATAAATAAGATTAAAGTTTTATATGAAAGAATGTTCAGGAGTAAATGATTTTCGTAAATTTGGATTGGATTCATAGGATGGGGGATACTCTAAGTTTGTCACCCCATTTGTAGCAACTCTAAATGCTGATCAGGGATCCCTTATATATATGTTCGTGATCTCACTACAATTTATACTAATTGAGCCAGATCCTTGAAAAAATTTTATTAAGGAAATGTTCAAGCGCGTGTAACTTATGTTTCTCTTCCAATTATATAATATGTTCTTTTATGTTTGTGTTCTACTAACTGGGGTCTTCAAATAAACAGTTTACACCTAAGAATTATCTCGTATAGTTACCGAGATATCTGCAATTACAAATTGCATTATTCATTTTTTCCCTCACCGTGTGCAAGTATTTTGTAAATACCGGAGCACAATATGCACCGATTTCATCCACGCTGAAAAAAAATCGCTTCTGTAGTATATTGTCCCAAACATATTCGGCTTGAAGCATATATATGTTTATGGTACACTCTAAATATATAATATTTGGTACACACACAAATTATATATTTGGGAAGATGTTGTTCTAAACAAATCCTTGTTTTCACCCTAATACCTTTTATTTGGGATTTTAATTCCGAAACAAAAATGTAAGTATTCCGAAAATATTGAACTTTAATTGTGTTAAGTTTTTCAGTAATTTAATGATAATTTTTTAGAAATTTTTAATTGAAATCGTATAATTTTTGATAACATTAATTTACTCGAAGGATTGAAAAAAATGCTGACATGAAATACCCATAAATTTAAAATGAGTCCCTTAAAACAGAATGCAACGCTGCTAATGGTATTTTTGACTGGGAGAAATAATTCGAAACGAAGGAAAAATTTAAAATGAAATTAGAAAAATTCACCAGTTTTGAAAATCTTTCTTAAATTATATATATTTGAAGATATTCCTAAACAATGATTTTATTGGTATATAAATACATATTTTATTTGAGAAAATTAGTTTGCAAATATATTTTGTTGTAATATATTAATATATGCGTTCCAAGTAAATTTTATTGATTTCCAAATAAAATTTATTTACTCAGAAATATAAAACATTTAAAAATTTGTGTTCCAAATATATTTTCCTTCGATTCAAACATATCAAAAAAGGCGATTTTGCCCCGTGTCCGTATAACCATGTCTGGATGGGCAATAAAATTTCCAATCGAATTGGGTATATTGAACCTATAAAAGTTGCAATCAATTTTCAATTGCACCTTTAATAGGTCATTAACCGCGAAAAAGATATTATTAATGTTTTCCACAAAAATTTAATTTTCCATAAAAATGCAATTTCAGAGAAATTGTCCTTAAAAATTCATTTTGGACGTTTTTTTTCTTTAAAAATGTAAACTAATCGAATTAAGGAAAATTGGCCGGATTGATCGGATTCAATGACATTGACCGGATTTGAAGTAATTGTGCGGATTTTTAATTAGATGTGCGGATACCGGAATTAATATTTTTCTATAAAAAAAAATTTGTTAAAAAAAATCCAATTAAAATTTTCTGTAAAAATAAAATTTTGGACAAAATTTTCTGTAAAAATTAAATTTCGAAACAAACAATTTTGATAACATTCTTAAGAAAAATACAATTTCCACAAAAAATAACAGTTTTTAATTAAATTTCGATGCAATTTTCTAGGAATATGAGAATTCGAAAAAATCTTCTGGCAAAATGAATTTCTGCGAAATTTTCTAAACAAATCCAACTTTCTCGAATCGTAGTAAGAAATATACAAATACCAAGAAATTTCAGGGAAAAAAATTAGAAATTTCAAGAAAAATAATTTTCTACGAAATTTTTGAAAAATTGATCTCGAGGTTGTTTTCTAGGAAAAAATAAAATTTATATAAAATTAAATTTCAACAAATGTATCTAAAAAACGAATTTCAATGATATTTTCTAGATAAAATTAATTTTGGCAAAATACTGATGAAATTTTCTGGAAAAAATATAGCAACAAGAAAAATTAATTTCGACGAAATTTCCTAGAAAATTTAATTCTACAAAATTTTCTAGAAACAATATTTTCGACGAAATTTCCTAGAAAATTAATTTCAACAACATTTTCTAGAAAAAATATTTTTGACGAATTTTCTAGAAAAAAGTATCTTGTGGTAGTTTTCTAGCAAAAATAAAATTTCAAATAATGTATCTGTACTAACGAATTTCAATGACATTTTCTAGAAAAATGTAAATTTGATAATATTTTTGAAAAAATTAAATACTGAAATTTTCTGGAAAAAATAAAAAAACAAAGAAATATTGCACAAAAATTAATTTTCACGTTATTTTCTAGAAAATTAAAATTTTGCCGAAGTTTTGCAGAAAAATTGTATAATAATAACATTTATTGAAAAAATACAATTTTCTAGAAATATGAATTTCGACGAATCTTTCCACAATATTTAAATTTCAATGAAGTTTTCTAGAAAAGTCGAACATCATCAAAATGTAGTAGAATAAGAAAGAAATAAGAATAGAATGAAATATTCTAGAAAACATAATTTTAAGGAAATCTGGTAAAAATTTAAATTTCGTCCAAATTTTCAAGAAAATATAACTTTCGTTTTCTAGAAAAATTAATTATCGTAGAAATTTTCAAGAGAATTTCGTCGAAATTTTCCATAAAAATTAAATTTCGTCTAAATTTTCTAGAAAAAATTGGTTTTGTCGAAGGTTTTTAGAAAATTATAATTCCGTCGACAAAATTTCTTCAAAATTAAAATTTTCTAGAAAAATTTCATCAATCAAATGCTTTTTTGAAAAGCCGGCCATGTAGACTACTGATGAAGGGGGTCACGCCCCAGAAATCATGATATAGTCTGTGGGCACGCAATGAAATACTTGCAATATATTTTGCCATGTAAAATACTTGCATTCTATATATACATATACACTGATACACGGGGAAAAATCTGCATTTTTGATATGTTTGAATTGAAAGAAAATATATTTGGAAACGATTTTTTTAAATATTTTATATTTGTTAACAAATAAATTTTATTTAAAAATCAAGAAATTTTGTTTGGGACGAATATATTAATATATTAGAACATTATATATTTGCAAACTGACTTTCACAAATAAATTATGTGTTTACACACAAACAAAGTTATTGCTTAAGAAGTTTTCCAAATATATTTTATTTAAAAAAAGATTTTTTAGACTTTGCTATGTTTTTCGAATTTTAGTTAGTTTTTCCTAGATTTCGCGTTAAACTTCATAGTTAAAAATGTCTTTAGCAGCATTAGCTTTTGTTTTACATCAATAATTTTTAATTTTTAAATATTTCAATACATCATTTTTTGTCAATCCATCAATGCAATTTATAGTTACGATTTAAGTTTTAGTTGCATTTTACAAACATATAAAATTTATAAACAAAAATGCACTTTGATCTTCCGAAAAACAGAAAAGTTGTCCTTAAATTAAGACATTGATTCGTGGCCAAAATACATAAATACAAATTAATCTTTGTTTCGGAAATATTAGTTTCAAATAAAACCAGTAAGGAAAGGCAAAAAGTCGGCCTGGGCCGACTATATTATACCCTACACCTGCCTACATATATACAAAGGGATTTTGAAGTAATAATGTGGGATATTTGATTTCGTTCCAAGAAAGAACATACCTCCGATATTTGATTTCGTTCCAAGAAAGAACATCGTTATTTGTAATAATACATACAGTTTTATTTGGTGGTTTTATACGTCAACGTAGAAGTGTAGAAAATAACATTTTTCTTACAGTGATAATTTGGAATAATTGGTTTCCTTTCAGTTTCGAAAGTACTTAGCTCCCCCGCCACGTCAAGGCTTATTCCCAGGAGGAGTTGGATATATTGAATGGGATTTAAAATTTTACTTTAAATAAAATTTACCATTCAACATATATTTTCAAATATTTGTATTCCTCTCCTCGTGAGAGGAGTTGAATATATTGAATAGAATTCAGAATTTTTCTTACAAAAAACTTCGCTATTTAACAGATATTTGAAATATGTTCGTTATAATTAACAATTTTTACTTAACGTAAAAATAATTTACAACATTTTTATATTTGTAGTGACTTCCCATATTATTAACCTAAAGTCAATAAAAGAAATCAGTTTTGTTGTCTTAAACAATATTTGATGAAATATTCAAAAATGCGAGACAAATGCGATATCTGTACGAATTTTGATATAACTTGTTATAACAAAATGTACAATTTGAATGTACAATTAAGAAAATTAAACTAATTAAATCTTAATATATTTGGTTTTAAAATTCTATAATAAATAAACAATAATATATTTACATATGGGCATATTTGTTAATTTGATATGTTAACACATATCGCGTCATGGTAACTATGTACAGTTTCAAAAGATACAGCATTTATTATGCTATAGTCAATATTAGAAATACACCAATCTATATTCGTCAATCCTTTCGTGGTCGCGGTCTCTAGGATAGAAAACAAACCCTTATTATTTAAATGTACCTCCGTTTCGGACCGTTCTCTCTTCCGGCAAATATTAAAATCTCCAACAATAATAGATTTTTCAAAATGGATGTATGTGTTTTCATTGAAAAGACGCAATAATTCCACATTTAAAGCTCCTTCAGGGTAGTTTTTATTTCTGTATAAAACCAAAATATTGATGTCCCTGACTTTAAATACTAAAAATTCCAATGTTTTATTGTGAACATGGATTTGATGATGTTGCTTATATTCGACAAAGTCGGCTATTTCATTCTTTACATACACAATAATGCCACGCTTGCATCTACGATTAATCTGATATGCAGAATCTAATCGCATTCTTGGCAATATTGTGAATCCGGGAACATCATAAACTTCATCATGCAATGTCCATGTTTCAACAAAACATAATATATCGGCCTTTAACATAAGCGTGTCATTGCGGACGTCTTCCAAGTGAGCATGTAGACTTTGAACATTATGATATATAATTTTCAAAGTGTTTGACTCATGCATAAAATCGTAATGTGACCTCAAGTACTTGTGTGTACGAAGGTTCACAATTTCCATCTGCACAGCGTCGTTTTCTGCAAATGGTTTGGGTGGATTGAAAGAACCCAAAAGGAAAAGTCCAGCTGCTGTAGTCGCTCTGCTGCATGCCACATATAGAGCGGATCTGTTCATGCGAGGTTTCAAATGAACTGCGACTTTCTCGTATGTTGCACCTTGGCTTTTGTGAATTGTAATTCCCTCCGCAGGCACGATTGGAAATTGCTTCCGATCAATATTTACTTGCTCATTACGCTTGTACTGAAAAGTTCTTACTATTATTTCAATCGGAGTCCATAATGGTTCGAAGGGATGCCTTTTTTTCGAACGGGCTAAAGCACCAACATTTTCTTGTGGAAATTTGATCCAAAGAACTGAAGGTTTTCGAGTACTGCCAACGAATGTGATTTCCATAAGCTGACCGGTAGCTCCATTCACCAAACCATCACTAGTATCGATATTCACAGTAACCATGTATTTCGCTGTGGTTTTCAAAATCAAGCGATGGGGCAATCCTTGGGTCTCTGATACTTTAAAGGATCTAACGGCTTCAATAATTCTATTTCTATTGTCATTCGTTAATCCTGTTGCTTTAACAATATCATTAGCAATAGATATCACTTCTTCCGTTGGTATCGAATTTAATTTAGCAGTGTTGTATGTATTTACCTCATCATTAGAATAGAAAAGGTGAATGGCATCCTGAGGAACATCGGTTGGAGAGACTATGCGCTGTCGCAGCAGATATGTATCTGCATCAGTCATTTGGCCAGAAGCCATGTTATTAAGAGCCAAAGCAAATGGCTGATCTTCTCTTTGACGCATTATGTCTGTTAATTCAAAGTACTTAAATGTATCCCATGTTGCCGTGCCATATATTGCACTGTATGGATCATTAGTAGGAGCAGCGAATATCCACCGATCTCCTACTGGTGAAAGTTGTTTTAGATCACCGAATACAACTACAGAGACACCGCCGAAGATCTCATTACTTTTAAATATCTGCTTTAGCCTAGCATTTAAATAAGAAAAAATTTTTGCTCCCACCATGGAAATTTCGTCTATAATTAAAAGTTTCAAATTCATGAGTTTGGTGTAGAGTGAATTTAATGCGTCGGGGCCCAAGGGTCTCAACTCCGAGGCGGACTGATTGACGGGAAGGGAAAACATTGAATGCAAAGTGGCCCCGCCAATTCCAAAAGCAGCTTTCCCAGTAGGAGCAGTGAGTAGTACTTTGATCATATTAGGATCTGTTCCAGGGATGCTATTTAGCCTCTTATTAACTGTTTGATAAATTGCAGATATAAGTCTGCTTTTACCAACGCCGGCGCCTCCACCTATAAATTCATGAAATGTTGACCCGTTTTTGATATTATGAAGGAGATGCGTCAAGTAGAGCTTCTGCTTACCATTTAATGACCGAACCATAGTTAAAATGTCATTTTCAGATATTAGAGGAGGAAGCTTTATGACACGTAATGACCCATCAGACGTTTCCTCCGTTGTACCATCAACCTGTGTTCTCATAATATTAACATTTGGATCTATCTCCGGTACACCAAGTACTCGGAATTCTGCATCTATTGCATCATCAATACCACCTTCTTCATTCATTTCGTCGACAGTTTCACTTTCTTCCCTAAGCCTTTCCAGAATATTTTCAAGTTCCCGATCCTCGAAGACGTCGTACCTTTTTCTATTGGCTTCAATGGTGTTCATATGAATGTTGCAAGTCGCTTCGTTATCATTTTCCAACAACTCGGTTTGCTCATTTCTCCAAGGGTGGTACAACATCACCAGTTCTCGGAAGTAATCACTTCTATGAGTATTTACATTATACCTTCTGTACCGAATGACGTGAGGTTTAATTTTTTCCTTGACGAAGCCACTGCTATCCTTTAAACGGAAACCACGAGAGGATCTTTCAGTTTCTTCTTCTTCAGGTTCATTTTCGTCATAATTTTCTTCATGGCTTCGGTTCCTCAAAGATTTGGAAAACTTATAGTTGGCAGCAAAATCGGCCAAGCAAACATTCTCCAGTTCATCGGGTCTTTGAATATAATGATCCAAAATTCCAGCAGTATATATATCGGTAGAGTCCAACGGGAGAGTTTGAAGTTGTTCTCGGGGTCGTAGAACAAAAACTCGCTCTTCAGGACGACCAGTATTTATGTATACCTCTGCATTACTGCTCTCGGATAAGCGCATCCCCAAACAACAATATGTTGCCTCTTGTGCTGAAATTTCAGTGCCAGTAATAAATTTATGTGCAATGTGTTGCAGTTTTTGTTTTATGGAGTGGTTACCAGCTCTAATTTCCTCAACAGCATCGCGAAGAATCTTGGAAACACCGCGATTGGATTTATTTATATAATTAATTATATAGCTGCAACATGCATACGGATCTAAGATAAATTGAATATCCATATTGGCCCTGTGAAGTGCCAATATTGTTGGATTATATGCATTTAGCATTCTGTCCCCAAATCTTCTGCGGAGAAGTATTTTTGGCTTCTTTAGGACAGATCGAAGAGATAATATATATTCTTCGTACGTGAGACTTATTTTTTCATGGGCCAGGAAATTTTCGAAATTATTTAGTTGTGATACTTGTTCGGCATTTAAATTTGCTGTTAGAAGACTATGTATTTTATCGTAATTGTTCTTATACAGTTGAAGATTTTCAAAACCTTCAGGAAGAGGCAATAAAATTTCAGTTGCCGGCATTGGTGGATATGGCATACCATATCGGCAAATCTTTTCACCCCGTAACTCTCTCGTGCAGGAGCGATTGTGGTTGTGACGTTGGTAGAGAATATACTCATTTAAGCTTTCGTCATTGCCGTTCGTCGATATAAACTTATCAATGAAATTGATTACGGGCTGAAATGTAGACGCATCATTCAAATTAATCTTAGGGGCATCCTTTAGCCAGTACATACCATGTATGTGAGGAGAACCTCGTTGTTGGAATTCTACTCTCCAATAATATTTCTCAACAAAGTGGTTATCGAAAATGCCATTATTCATTTTGAATAAAGAGAACAATTGTCTAAAGCGGAAATCGAAGTAGCGGGAACATGTAATCGCATCATTGCGAATAAGTCTGGATTTTTCAGAAAAAGAGAGATTTGAAGCTTCTTCCTCAGTTATGTCAACGTCATCAACAGTTTTGGACAGAATTACTAATAACTCCTGCCATTTTGTTTCGGCAGCAGATAAAGTTATGAAGAATGTGGGAAGTCCAAATTGCCTAATCATAGCAACGGCCTTCTTCTTTTCTGCTTCCCAGTGGGCAGGAGACGACCTTATACCTTTAAGGATCCGGTAACCGTCATCGTGCTGGATGAGGTTATTGACGTAATTATCATTTAATGCATTTGCGGCTGTAACATTTCTTGAACGAGTATGTTTCCTCAAAGCGATTGACATAGCATTCCTGATGGTTAACAGTTCAAGTTTTTTGTAACTATACAATAGTTTGTCAATCCTACAGCATCTTCTGTCGTATCTGCGCAGCTCAGATCGAACAATTTTTGAATAAGTTTCCGTACAGGAACGTTTCTTGCCACAATATATTGAAGCAAAGGCTAGCTCTTCCGAATCAGGGTCAAGTATCATGTCAACGGGACGTCGACCTTCACCAGGTGCCATAACCACCCGTTGTTGGGGTACATTTTCACTAGATATATTTTCTAGCAGAGTTTGTTGGCCTCCAGGATTTAGATTTTCCAAAGCATTCTCATCCACAGAGGGAATATTTTCAATGATGTTTTCATTAGCCATTTGCTCGTTGAAAATAGTTTGAATTGTCTCCTGGTCTTCGTGGTTAGCAACAAAAGGTACAATTTCTTGTGAGCTGAACCTTTCAAACCAACCATCAGTAATGGTAATATCGTGCTTAATGTACAATTCAGTACGGATCAAGTATCTAGCGGCATCTATTACTTTTGCCGGTCTGATTGTTTCAGTCATGTAATCATGCTGATATTCCAAGCGACGTTTCAGATGCAGTTGAATCACATGGGCTTGATCGAATGTTCGAGGAAGTGATGTTACGGTTTCACTAACCGATATTGGAACATTTACCACTGCGCCACGTATAGCACTTTGTCTTTCGAAACCAAGGGCAACGATAACCATAAAAGGTAACCTGGCCGTGACTAGACGCTCCTCTACAGACGTTAAGTCTTTAAGAGAGTTTGGAATTTCGGGAAAATCTAAACCATTTGACAAACAAATGTTTGGCCTTTTTCCACTTTTAATTGTTCTGCTGCATGTTTTGCAAAATGTGTACATTTCATCTTGAGAAGGAAATCGCACAGAAAGATAAAAAACTTCGTTTATAAAATTGGACATACCTTGTTTTTTTAGTAGTTCTACTTGATGAGGGAACCATAATCCTCCACAGCACGTGCACATTTTTGTTGGTCCTTGTTTAATGGTGTCGTTGTACCTGCGGAATCGGTGTTCATTGCGTTGGTGTATAATGTTCATTACTTCCTCATGTCTTTCTTCAGAAGTTCTATCCTCCCGCATTATCCTGTTCCGTTGGGCCTGGCGAGTATTGTTCCGAATCCTGTTAAAGGGGTTATTTCTATGTAGCATAACTCTGGAAGTTATCGATCGCTGCACATCTTGTTGTGCATTTCTTTGTAAATTACGCCTGATTTGCCGCTGAGTCGTATTCCTTAAACGCTCATTTACTTGATATTCCTGATTTAAACGGCGATAAGAATGTGCAATTGCATCTCGCTGCTGCTCAATTGCACGGTATCCACCATGTTGACGCCTTGACGAATGTTCAAGAGTGTTGCGCTCCTGCTCCTCTGCGCGGTATTCTTCGTGTTGGCGTCTCCGTACATGTACATATGTATCCCGCTGTTGTTCTTCTGCACGGTATTCTGGATCTTGACGTCTTCGTACATGTGCAACCGTATCCCGTACTTGTTCCTCTGTTCGGTATTCTGGATCTTGGCGTCTTCGTACATGTGCAACCGTATCCCGTAGTTGTTCCTCTGTACGGTATTCTGTATCTTGGCGTCTTCGTACATGTGCAACCGTATCCCGTTGTTGTTCTTCTGTTCGGTATTCTGGATCTTGGCGTCTTCGTACATGTGCAACCGTATCCCGTTGTTGTTCCTCTGTACGGTATTCTGTATCTTGGCGTCTTCGTTCATGTGCAACCGTATCCCGTTGTTGTTCTTCTATTCGGTATTCTGGATCTTGGCGTCTTCGTACATGTGCAACCGTATCCCGTTGTTGTTCTTCTGCGCGGTATTCTTCATTTTGGCGTCTTTGTGTATGCTCCGCTGTATTCCTTTGTTGTTCCTCTGCATGATACTCTGGATCTTGACGTCTGCGTATATGTGCAACCGTATCCCGTAGTTGTTCCTCTGTACGGTATTCTGTATCTTGGCGTCTTCGTACATGTGCAACCGTATCCCGTTGTTGTTCTTCTGTTCGGTATTCTGGATCTTGGCGTCTTCGTACATGTGCAACCGTATCCCGTAGTTGTTCCTCTGTACGGTATTCTGTATCTTGGCGTCTTCGTACATGTGCAACCGTATCCCGTTGTTGTTCTTCTGTTCGGTATTCTGGATCTTGGCGTCTTCGTACATGCGCAGCTGCATCCCTGAGTTGTTCAATAGTGCGATATTGTGCTTCTTGTCTGCGACGATGCATCCATTCACCACGATATGAACGTCTTTGAATAGTGTTATTTTGAATTGTTCTTAGTGATCCTTCGTCGTCATCAACAACCCGTAATTCCTGTACTCTATTTCTAACAAGACGTCGGCGAGTGGCAGCACTTTGCTTGCGTGTTGTGGGCATTATGTAATGTCAAGTTTTGTTAAAGAATTATATTGGTTTTTTTTTAAATGTTTTTGTTACTGATATTTTAATCGTGTTATTAACTCGAAGTATAAAATCGAACTAACTCGTTTCAGCGATTTAACTAATATTTATAATGTTTGCATTTACAGGTACTAATTTGTTTAACCCAACAAAATATTAAAAACAATATCATAAAAAATGTTGCTCACACATATTGGGCAGTTACTTATACCTGTAGACCTTAACGGATTAAAAGTAAAAACAAATCATAAAAAAGTTGCTTACGTATATTGCGCAGGTACTTTTTTCTGTACACCACAAATGATGAAAAGATTAATAAATATACAAAAAGTACCTGTTCAAGGTAAGGACTAAATACCTTTTATGGCTTGTTATATGTTTACAACATACACAAAGACGGCAAGTGCAATTAAACATATGCAACATCTCACAAAAAGACACATACAAAATTGAAGAAATTATACCAAAACAGGTAAATAAAAAGGATATAAGGAGACATTCTGCAACATTTCATAACGATGGATTTCATAACATAAAGATTCTGCTGCTATTGCGCTTGCATTCCAAATCGGATAAGCTGAATAAAACCGGATAAAACGATATTCTCCGTATTATTAGTACAAGAAACTTTCCTGTACGAATTTTCATAATAACGGCATGTAAAAGACGGCTTCTATACCGCTTAAGTGCAAATTCAGAAGGAACATATATATGAGGGCTATATCTAAATCTGAATTGATTTCGTTCAAATTTGGCAATGTGGGTTCTTGGACGAGGGAACTCTAGCCTGCTAAATTTGAAAATGATTGAATGTGAAATGCAGCTTCTGTAGCGCTAAAAGTCCAAATCGGAAGGCACGTATATATGGGTGCTATATATAAATCAGAACCGATTTACCCCAAATTTAGCAGTGTTCACTCATGTAATAAGAATTAATTTCGTACTGATCGGATATAGAGTGCAGTTTCTGCAGCGCTTACATGTAAAATCGGGTGTAACTTATATATGGGGGCTATATCTAAATCTGAACCGATTTCCCCCAAATTAGGCAGTGTTTATTCATGTAATAAGAAACCTGTTCCTGTTGAATTTCGTACTGATCGGATACGAAATACAGTTTCTACAGCGCTTATATGCCAAATCGGAGGTATATATATATGGGAGCTATATGTAAATCTGAACCGATTTTATCCAAATTCAATAGGGATAGTCCTTGGGCCAACAGAAAGATATGTGCAAAGTTTCGTTGAGATCGGAACATAATTGCGACCTGTACTTTGATTACAAGAATACATGCACAGACGGACAGCCAGACAGACGGACATAGCTAAATCAGCTCAGTAAGTGATTCTAAGTCCATCGGTATAATAGACGATGGGTCTATTTCTTCTTCTTTTGAGTGTTACAAACAAATGCACAAAGTTATAATACCCTGTACCACAGTGTGATGTAGGGTATAAAAATCCTGTTTTTGCTCAAATGTGAAATTTTTTGCTCTGCAAAATGCCCGTAACTTTTAAACTAATTGGGATATCCTTACATACGGCACCTTAAATGAAATATCCTGACGTCTACTTGAAACTAATGGACGAAGTTTTATGAATTTCCTTCAAAAAAATAATATTTAATAAAAGATAAAAAAAATCCTATTTTTGCACACTCCACTCATTCTATTTTTTTCGGTGAGTGGAATCGACTGGTAAACGTTTCGTTTGCAACTTCATTTTTTTGAAATTTTGAGAGAAGGCCCCTTTGCTTTTTTTTAGCGAAATCTATGAAAATTTTTTGCTCAGCAAAATGCACATAACTTTTAAACTGATTGGGATATCATTACATACGGTACCTTAAATAAAAGATCATGACGTCTACTTTAAGCTCATGTAAAAAGTTTTTCTAAACCGGGTTTCTCCGAATTTGGCAGTATTCCTTCATGTAGAAAGAAACCTCTTTTTGCCGACTTTCGCACTGATCGGATATAAAATAACATTTGTACAGCGCTCACATGTCATATCGGGGGTAACTTATATATGGGCGCTATATCTTAATCTGAACCGATTTCTTCCAAATTTAAAAGTGTTCATTCATATAATAGGAAACCTCTTTCATACTGATCGGATATAAAATACAGTTTTTACAGCGCTTACATGTGAATTCGGGGGTAACATATATATGGGGGCTATATCTAAATCCGAACGGATTTTCTCCGAATTTGACAGTATTACTTCATGTAATAAGAAACCTCTTTCTGCCGAATTTTGCACTGATCGCTTACATGTATAATCGGGGGTAACATATATATGGGGGCTAAATCTAAATCTGAACCGATTTTCAGCGAATTTAACAGTATTCCTTCATTTAATAAGAAACCTGTCTTTGCCGAATTTCGCACTGATCGGATATAAAATAACATTTTTACAGCGCTTACATGTCAAATCGGGGGTAACGTATATATGGGGGCTATATCTAAATCTGAACCGATTTCTTCCAAATTTAACAGTGTTCATTCATATAATAAGAAACCTCATTCTGCCGAATTTCATACCGATCGGATATAAAATAATGTTTTTACAGCGCTTACATGTCAAATCGGGGGTAACATATATATGGGGGCTATATCTAAATCTGAACCGATTTTAACCAAATTCAATAGGGATCGTCCTTGGGCCAAAAAAAAGATATGTGTAAAGTTTCGTCGAGATCGGACCATAATTGCGACCTGTACTTTGATTACAAGAATACATGCACAGACAGACAGACAGACAGACGGACAGACAGACAGACAGACAGACAGACGGACATAGCTAAATCAACTCAGAAAGTGATTCTAAGTCGATCGGTATAATAAACGATGGGTCTATTTCTTCTCCTTTTGGGTGTTACAAACAAATGCACAAAGTTATAATACCCTGTACCACAGTGTGGTGTAGGGTATAAAAATAGTAGAACGGGAACATATTTTTGTTTAGAACAATATACTCCCAAACATATAGTATTTGTATGTGTCAAATATTATACATTTGGAGTGTACACTAAACATTTGTATATTTCAAGCAGAATATGTTTGGGACAATATACTACAGAAGCGATTTTTTTTCAGCGTGTAGAAGCAGGTTGGTCTTTAGCCGAGAGAGTATCTCAGTTTAAATCAGAAAAATTTAATTTTGATTTATTTTATTTTCGACATTTTAACAAAATTTATTAAAAATGATATTTCAACAAAAAAATAAATTTCCAGAAAAAATAAAATTGTAGAAAAATGAACTTGTCTATTATTTTTTGGAAAAATGAATTTTGATATTCTACAAAAATGTACTTTGACGAAATTTTGTGGAAAAATTGCGATTCTATAATATCCCAGCAAAATTTTGGTAAGTACCTGTCATTATTCCCTGCATTACCAAATAATGACATCTCATTATTCGCTGAATTACTTTCGGCTTATTAATAATGAATACCAATAATAACAGAAATAAGTGATTTTTTTATCAAAATAATTTTTGGCAAATTTTAGTATAATGCAATTTTGGCTATATGTGGGTTATTGTAGAAGATTTATTTATTTTCAACAAGTTTTCCAAAAATACGTGCAAATTGAATGAAAATACCAAAAATATTTACGTATATCGTATGATGTTAGACCATTGAAGAATTTTTCACATGGTGGTTTGGGTTCAGAAATTCGAACAACGACGAACGCGACAATATGCACAAAATTACTTTCAATGGCCATCTCTACATATCTACCATATCTACTACGTATTTTGTAACTTATTGGTAATGCATTATTCAAGTACTTAAAATCGTGAAAACATAAGCACATATTTATGTGGTATGCCTATGCTACAAATAAGTACTTATTATGCTACTTTATTGTATGCTTTTGGGAAGTACTTCCCTCCAATGACATCCCCATGTTAAAATAATGAGAAAAGTGGCTAAATAATAAGTACTTACCATTATCGAACTTTGCTTATTCGTCGGATTATTTGGTGATGAGAAATTTTGCTGGGTATTGTCTTTCATACGTTCTGGTCGTTGACCAAATTAGTGACTATTGCAGTTAAGAACATTGGGAGGTTTAAAGGTCATTTTTATTTTCTATAAAAATGCAATTTCCGCGGAATTTTCTATAAAAATGCAATTTTCACCAAACATTTTATAAAAATTAAATTTCCACCAAATTTTCTATAAATATGAAATATCCAAATTTTCGATATAAGCGCAATTTTGACCAAATTTCTGATATAAATGCAATTTCGATCAAATTTTGTGTAGAAATGCAATATTGACGATATTTTTTAGAAAAAATGCGGATTTGAAATTTTTTAGAAAAATTGCAATTCCCACAAAATTTAATTTTGATGATATTTTATTAAATAAATCTCAGACATTTTGTAGAATGGTCAAAAATCGATGAAATTTTCTAGAGAAGTACATTTTTTACAAAATTATCTAAGAAAATGAATTTTGACGAAAATTCCAACTTCCTCGAAACTTAGTAAGAAAATACAACTTTCGCGTATTTCAAACATAAAATGTTCTACATAGAAATATGCATTTCGACGAATCTTTCCACAGAGTTTAAGTTTCAATGAAAATGTTTCCTAGAAAAATCAAACATCCTCAACATTTAGTAAATAAGAATCAAGTAAGAATGTAATGAAATATTCTAGAAAACTTAATTTTAAATTATTAATATTATTCATTTAAATTAATTACATGGACATTTTCTATAAAAATTTTATGTAGTCCAAATTTTCTAGAAAATTTTAATTTCGTCGACATTTTCTAGAAAATTTTAATTTTGAAGACATTTTTAAAAAAAATTTAATTTCGATTTAATTTATTTTCGATATATCAATGAAAATTAACTTTTTTTTTAGAAAAATTAATTTTGACGAAATTTTCTACAAAAATTGACATTGAAGAAATTTTGTGAAAAAATTGAGTTTCTGTATTATTATATTTTTTCATACTTTCTGAAGAAGTATTGCAATTAGAACAACATTAACGGGATTAAAGGTCATTTATATTTTTTATTAATGCAATTTCGATCACATTTTCTGTAGAAATGCAATATCGACGATATTTCCAAAAAAATTGGGATTTGGAATTTTGTATAAAATTTTAATTCCCACAATATTTACATTTTAATAATATTTTTTTTAAAATGTCTTTTTAGAATCGTCGAAAATGAGGAAACGTAATTACATAAACAATTCCAATTTCATCAAAATTTAGTAAGAAAAATTCGTTTTCACGTATTTTCTAGAAAAGTAAAATTTCGACAACATTTTCTAGAAAAAGAATTAAAAAAAATTGTTTAGAAAAATTAATGTTGACGACTTGTTTTAGCAATATTTTTTTTATTGTTGTTTTTTTTAGAAAAATTTTAATTCAAAAGGAAGAAACGAAATTCTCTAAAGAATTCCAACAACGTCCACGTATTTTCCTAGAAAAATACAATTTCGACTAAATATTGTAGGAAATTTATTTTGGCGAAATTTTCTAAATAAAAGAATTAAACAATTTTTTTTTGAAAAATTAATTTCGACAACTGTTATAGCAGGATTTATTTCATTGTATTTTTTTAGAAAATCTTAAATTTCTATGAAAAAAATTTCGACGAAAATATCTACACCAATGAATTTCTACCAAAATTAAGTTTCGACGAAATTTACTGGAAAAATTTAACTTCTTTAAATATTTTCTAACAAAAAGTTTTCCATATTCTGTAGAAATGTAAAATTCTACGAAATATCGAAGTATCGCAGTAGGTAGAGTGGTCGCATATGGGCTTGGGGGTAGTGGGTGCGATTTCCACCGGAGGGTCTGGTTAGTTGCTGCATGAAAACGATGTGGAGAAATTATATGTTGATAACATTTATTGAAAATTTAGAATTTTCTAGAAATATGAATTTCGACGAATCATTTACAAAATTTATATTTCAATTAAGTTTTCTAGAAAAATCCAACATCCTCAAAATGTATTAGAATAAGAATGAAGTAAGAATAGAATGAAATATTCTAGAAAACTCAATTTTATCAAAATTTGCTAGAAAAATGAATATCGTCGAAATTTTCATGAAAAAAAATAAATTTCATCGACATTTTCAAGAAAAATTAAATTTCGTCAAAATTTTGCTCAAAAATTTAATTCCGTCGAAATTTTATTTTTGAAGAAACTTTTTAGAAAATTTTAATTTTGAAGTAGTTTTCTAGAAATGTAATTTAGTTTTAATTTATTTTCGATATAGCTGGACCCGGTCCACTTCGATGCCCCAGACTCCAGATTTCCGATCCCGCCCATTTTAGGAGTAATAACTTAGACTGCCGCCAAATACATATACACAAAACTCAGAGATCTCTCTAACAAATTTCTCAAGAGATATCAATTCCAAAACATGGCTCATATGGGCGGGGTCACTACCATTGGTCCAATCCCTACCTTTTTTACCAATCACGTAGCCTGTCACCAGATAAATATACACAATCTCGCTAACAAATTTTACTTATATAGGCGGGGCCAAGCCCATTGGTGCGAACTCGCCCATTTTCCGATCCCGTCCATTATTCGACAAATAACCTAAACTGCCACCAGATACATATACACAAAATTACAACACTCTCGCTAACAAATTGTGCACGACACGTCATTTTAAATTTTGGCTTATACGGGCTGGGCTACACTCACTGTTCCTATTCCGCCAATTTTTGTGTCAATCACGTAGACAGCCTCCAGACACATAAACACAAAATTACAGCACTATCGCTTATAAATTGTGCAAGATATCTCAATTTCAAAATTTGTACACAAAATTACAGAATTTTCGCTAATAAATTGTGTAGGATATCTTAATTGGTCCGATCCCGCCCATTTTTCTACCAATCGCGTGGACTGTCACCAGATACATAGATAAACGCATAATGTCAGCACTCTTGTAACAAATTGTGTAAGATATCTCAATTTCAAAATTCGGCCTGTATGGGCGGGGCCACGCCGATAGGTCCGATGGCGCCCATTTTAGGACCAATTACGCAGACTGCTACCAGATATATATACGCAAAATTTCAGGACTCTCGCTAACAAATTGTGGAAAATATTTCAACTTCAAAATTTGGCTTATATGGGCGGGGTCACGCCCATTGGACCGATTTCGCCCATTTTTGGAAAATTAACATAATCTGCCACTAAATGCATACACACAAAATTTCAGCACTCTAGCAAAAAAATTTTCTCAATATCAAAATTGATATTGATCCACTCCCACTTGATATATCGAAATGCAAGTACCCTATTTTCAGCACCCCCTACACATGTACATTATGTGAAAATGTCAAGGTGATCGGTCCAGCCGTTTACACGTCTATACGGAAATAATATACAAACAAACCCACAAACAGACACTCTCTTTTATATATATAGATTTCAAAGAAAAATTCAATTTTAACAAAAGTTTCCAAAAAAATTAAATTTCAGAAAAATTGAATTTCTTATAAAAGTGCAATTTCGACGAGAGTTTTTATAAAACTACAATTTCCGCCAAATTTTCTATAAAAATTAAGTTTCGACCAAATTTTCGATATAAATCCAATTTCGACCAAATTTCCGATATAAATGCAATTTCAATAAAATTTTCTGTAAAAATGCAATATCGACGATATTTCCTAGAAAAAATTCGGATTTGACATTTTTTTGAAAAAATTCAATCCCCACAAAAATTAAATATTGATGATATTTCTTTATATAAATTTCGAAGAACTTTTCGAGAATGGTAAAAAAATCGATGAAATTTTTTTTTTTTGCAAAATCTTCTAAAAAATATATTTCTACGAAATTTTCTCGAGGAAACGAAATTCTCTAAATAATTCCAACTTCTTCGAAACTTTGTAAGATAAATACAACTTCCACGTTTTCCAAAAAAAATATATATATTGACGACATTTTGTAGAAAAATTATAGCGAATACATTTTTACGAAGTGCTCTAGAAAATTGCTATTACGCAAGAAAAAAAAATGAATATTTATGACAATTGTGGAAAAAGTAAAATTAAGATTTTTCTGGGATATGCATTTTTGCAAATCTTTCAACAAAAATGAAATTTTATAGAAAAACCCAACTTCTTCGAAATTTAGTAGCAAAATACAATTCCCACGAACTTTTTTATAGAAAAGTGCAATTTCGACAACATTTACTGAACAAATTATTTTGACGAAATTTAATAGCAAAATTCAATTCTAAAGAATTTTAAAATTTCGTCGAATTAAAATTTCTATGAAATAAAATTCCGACGACAATTTATAGAAAAATTTACTTCGAAGAAATATTATAGAAAAAATAATTTTTCAGGAAATTTTTCTGCAATAATTAAGTTCCGACGAAATTTTCTGGAACAATTAAATTCCGTCGAAATTTTTTAGATTAATTAAATTCCGACAGAAACTCTAGAACAATTAATTTCGAAGCAATTTGCTACAGATAGCATTTAAGATAACCATTTTCACCTTTGTTCCGCATTTTTTTCTTCTCCTTCTCAATATCTACAACTTAGCTTCATACACAAAAGAGATATTCCGTACGGTATACCGAGAAAAAAAAATAAAAAAGTGCTAAAAATTCACCTTCAGCTAAAAATTCGAATGGCCATTAAATTATTAATTGAGCCAACATGACTAAGCGAATGATACAGAAGTTTTTATTTTTGCGGCTACTTTCACGTCCAATTCTCAGAATTGAGTCCCAAATCAATGAGTTGAAAAATGCAGTACTGTGTAATGAAATTTCACACATTTAGGCATACTCTTTTTCAACGAAGTAATAATATTCCTGTTTTAAAGAAGACTAAAGCTACGATTTTGAACTCAAAAGCCACGATATATTAAAAATACTCGTATATAGAAAATTTGTATCAAGCCGAAATTTCGAAGAAATTTTGTAGAAAAATTTAGTTCCGGCAATAGTTTGGAGAAAAATTCAATTTCTCTGAAATTTTCTAAAACACATTATCGAAAAAAATTATGCATCGACGAAATTTTCTGAAATACATTTTGCAGAAAAATTAATTTCATGGAAGTTTTCAAGAACAATCAGTTTTCTACGAAGTTTCCAAGAAAAGTTAAATATTATCAAATTTATAGAAAAAAAAACGAATTTTCTTGTAAAATTTATGAAATTTTTTAGAAAAATTGATAAAATTTTGTAGAAAAATTGATTTCGATAAAATTTTCTAGAAAATTTGATTTTGAACAGAAAATTTTATCGAAAATTATTTTTCAATTAAATTTTCTAGAAAAATTAATTTTATAGAAGACATTTATAAAACACAATTTTGGCGAAAACTAGACTAATATTTATCTTGTACTAAGCTTTAACCACAATAAAAAAGATTATTTGAATTATCTGTTTATCATATAAATCTCCTGTCAAGACGAAAGCTACATTTCAGCTTTACAGATGAAAACTGTATGTTTTTTTAATAGTTTTGACCATTCAACTTTAAATTGTTGCTTGAGTGTTCTCTTTTTAATTTGTCATCATTGTTAAA
The DNA here is from genome assembly GCA_963930755.1 of Eudasyphora cyanicolor. Classification (NCBI taxonomy): domain Eukaryota; kingdom Metazoa; phylum Arthropoda; class Insecta; order Diptera; family Muscidae; genus Eudasyphora; species Eudasyphora cyanicolor. The sequence continues at coordinate 260,707,745 of OZ005737.1, read as the reverse complement.
TATTAGTATTTATGTACACATTTAGTTTTAAGGAAACTTTCATTTCGTTTGCTTTTCAACTTGAGTTTATTTTGTCGCACTGTTTGACCTTAAATTATTGTATTGACATGATTTGACATGATATCTACAAATAACAAGATTTCATTATATCAATGAAAATGTTTCATGGATAAGTCATAGTATTAACGTAAGACGTCTTTGGAGCTCTAAAACTGTTTCATTGCATTAATGAACACGTTAAATTGATAACTTTTACTGGCTCCTTTTCGAATGTAGGGATTTTTTAAGGAATATGTAGATGCCTTTGTATTTGCTTCGAATAATTATACACAGGGACGTATTTAGGGAGGGCCCGTGGGCCCGGGCCCCCCCACCCCCGAATGGTTTTAAACATTGGTATAAACTCTTTACAATTTTCAAAATCACTTAAAAAAAAAAAATAAAACACGAAAAACAATACAAAAGCGTAAAAAATGGTAACAGTAAAAGTAATAACAACTAAAAATAACAAAAGTGCATGTTTCACGATTTTTTGATTGGTGCTAGCCTGAAATAAGTATATGGATTAGCTGATATAAGTATATGGATTGATTATTGGAAGCAGAAGAATGATAAGCCATCAAATGCATTAGATGCTATTTTAGTTTTTGTTCTCGACGTTAAGAAGAATAAAAACTTATTTCCGGAACAGATTGGGGGGAGAAAGGCTATCTTATCTGGCTTTAGTGTCTATATACAAAGATGAAGTCAAAATCGATGAAATAATTGATATATTTCTTTCAAAAAATCGAAGATTACATTTTTAACCTTTACGTATTTTATTGTTAAAAGTTTTAATGATCTCGTACTAAAGTACATATTTATATTTAGGAATAAAATTCGAATAAAAGACTAAGGAAATTAACTTCTCTTACCTACACAATAAACGCAATTTTTAATTGTTTATCTTTGTTATGGAAAAAAAGGTTGGCCCCCCCCAAAAACCAAAATCCTGGATACGTCTCTGATTATACAGTATGTCTAGATCTATAGATATAAGTACATACTTTGTGATAAGGCTAATACACTGCCGAGAAGGTTTCTCTTACCATTTCAGGCTAATACATTGAGTCGATTTACTTTAAAAATCTTAATCATGAATGAGCTTCTAAATCGTATATATTGAACTTATATTTATTTCGACTAGTATGCGTAAGTATACATACACACATTTGCTATATATATTGTATCTATGTATATATAAGTATATTGAAATTTATTGCAGAACTTTTGAATGCAGTCCCATGAAGGTAAGTAAATTTAAATGAAAATCGTTCTCGATATGTTCTCCGACTTGATTGGTAGTGCAAGCAAGAACTGCAGTTGTTGCAACAATATTTTCATTTTACCTCATTCATTGTTTTTTTTTTCATTTGGTTTCTTTTGTTTTTGTTCTTTCACATCCATTCAAATAAAATCCTTTAGATTGTAAGTACATACATACATACATATAAGTATGTACATATACAAGTTCGAAAGTGCAACTGTATGTGTGTAGTTAGAATTGTACAAGGGTGTGTGTGTGTGTGTGTGCTTTTGGTTGAGTACAAAAACTGCATTTTAGATTTATATGCCATTAATACTCTGTATACTGCACTGAATAAATTATATGCATTTTTATTTCAATTTATATTCCCAACTACCTACACATCCTACCCAACTCCAAAGCCACCACCGCGATACAACAGCAATCAAACATCCTTTATATATGTAATAGAAGAAAAGCTTCTACTGCTGCTGAAGAAGAAAAAATACTTTTGATACTTATAGACGTCATGTAGCGGTACGAGTATAGGAAAACTACAATTTATTTTTAGGATATAGAGAAAAAAGCTCAGTTTATTACAAATCATTTAATGCCATCTCAACAATACGCGCCGAATGTCCTTCAACTTTGGACATGTTGGCTGGAAAAATGACAAGTAAGAAAATATCAGTCGAGTAAACCGTCTGTAGAATAATCTCACGTTAAGAGAAATGTTATGTAAAATTTGTTACTCTACGCAGGTGATGCTATGAACAGTAGATAAATTCTAATTTTGTCAGAGTATAGTATGTAATTGAAAAAGTAATCTAAAATACAAAATTTAAAGATATCGAAACGATTGATACAGATAAATTAATTTGTCCCTTATTACGGACAAGCAGCGGCTTGACAAATACCCCCATTTTCCGCTAAAAAGGTAGACACAAAGAAACTATTGGGTTTTCCAACAAGAGGTGTTATTTTGAATCAACGGGTATTTCGGTAGCTGTCACTTTTGAAGCTTTTATTCTTTGACATTTGACAAGTAAAGACGACGCCATTACTAAAAATGGAACGATACATGATTCAACAACGCATTGAAATTATTAAAATTCACTACAAAAATGGTGAAAATCTTGCAGTCACAGTTCGCAAAACTAAAGAATTTTTGGGTCGTCGTGAAGCACCTTGTCGGACCGCAATACAGAAATTGGCGAAAAAATTAGAGCTGTTGGGGCAAGTTAGTTATGTGAAGAATGAAACCCGTGCACGTCGAGCAAGAACAAATGAGAATATTGCTGCTGTAGCCCAAAGTGTTGAAGAAAACACTGGTTTGTCCATTCCTCGTCGTTCCACAGTATCTTGCATTAAGACTTGGGTCTTAAGGCTTATAAAGTTCAGTTAACACAAGAACTCAAGCCGGCCGATCATCAACAATGTCGCACAGTGCTCTGTCTTCATGTATCGCTGTGACAAAAATAGAAGGAGTAATTGCAGAACTTTGAAATTTGGTACCAAGCTGTATTTGGTTATAGTTAAGAAAAATTTAAAATTTGGACCCAATCGGACCGCAAGTTGCAAAGTTTTCCCGGTCCTTAAAAATTCATTAGACTATATCACTAAATTGGAGCATTCTATATTTATGAAATTTAACATGGCATAATATTTCATATATATCAGTTGCGGTGCAAAATTTCGACAGGATATAGCGAGTTCTTTTGGTACCTACCACACAAAGGGTTCAAAGGACTTAAAAATAAATATATTAAGAACGTTCAAGAGTGGCGCTGAATTTCGACCAAAGTTTGTAAAGCGTAATAGGCTTTCCTGTGAGTAAATGTGGGCACAAATTTTGGGAGGAATTGTTTCAAGATCCTTCAACATAACATAGTCTTGAAAAATGGGTTTTTGGTCCAAATATCGTGCGTCTCATCAAATTAAAGGGAATTTTGCGTAGATTACAAATATGGGAGAACAACTAGAAGACTCAATAGGGAAAATTTCTGTATGTCATACGTCGGTTACTTGGACCGTAGTGTTTCTGCTAAGTATTGTACTGTATTGTTTCGTTTTAAAAATTTAATGCATGTAATTGTCAGACGAAATTCCTTCGTTGACTTCTAAAATAATAGTATCATCTTCGTCAAAAATGTTATCAAAAATACCGCCTAGATATATCTTCGTTTAAAGGATACTTGGTATATTACTCTGAAAAATATTAGCAATGTTAAGATTTTTAAACCGTATTGAACTTATAATAGGATCAGAATTTATTGTAAGGTAGTTCATTAAACCTTTGTTTGTGTTTTTTGGACAATTTTTTCCTGGTATGAAACACGCGAGCTTCTCGAATAATTTTGTAACTGGCTTCTTCAGATAAACAACCTTAAATTAAATAAATGTTTTCGGAAATAGAATTGTCACTATTTATATACCTACTGGCAAATTAAATTAACTAATAACATCGTAACCATGAATTAGTACTTTATGTACACTACTGACATATAATATCACCGGAAGCGCGCCAAATTATTATCCTTGTTGCTATAAGAACTCCTTAAATGCATTACAGTTAATTTTTTGTCGCAAGACAATTTTAGACCTAAAGCAAAAGTACTTTTTCGTAATTCTGTGCGCGAATAATTGGAACTTTTATGTTTTATTTTTAAAGGTGATATTGCATTAATAATTTTTGCGAAAAAAATTTAGATCTTTACGATTTTTTTCTGATGACATAAATATTTTTTTTTGATTCTTCGACATAAAAACACCATATTAAATGGATTTTTTTTTTAAAAAATTTCTCAAATGTATTTTATAAATATGATTTTTTTGTATTTTTAAGAATTATGTCAACTATTAGTCTCTAAAAAAGTTGTTCTACAAGTTAAAGGAGATGTTTTTTGGAAAACTGCCTAAAACATTTGTAGACCTAAAGCAATATTACTTTTTAAAAATTTTGTGCGCGAATAATTTAAACTTTTATATTTTATGTTTAAAGAGGGCATATCATTAATAGTATCTGGAGAAAAAAAAATTAGGGATCTTTACGAATTTTTTTTCCGATGCCATACAATATTCAATATTTTTTGATTTTTCGGCATAAAAGCACCATATTAAAAGTGATTTTTTTATGTTTTTCTCAACAACAATTTATAAGTATGAATTTTTATATTTTTAAGAACACTGTCAGCTTTCATGCGCAAAAAAAATTATGGGGTTGGTCAACACGTTAAGCGTTGGCGTCTGTTTTTGGAACACCCCTAAAAATAATATTCGAAAATAACGTTTTTAGACATAAAAAATATATATTTTTTTTAAGTTTGTGCACTTTTATTTTACGTTTTTATATTTTTTATTTGATAGTAACAGTACATACATTGTTTTGGAAGAATAAAATTTTAGGGATCTGTTCCAACTTATTTTTCTCATTCCAATTAAAATTGTAAATTTTTTTCATTTAAACAAAAAATAAGAATTTTCCAAAGCAATTTTGAATAGCACTATTAAAATTTTCTGCCGACTTGGCATTTTTGTATTATTAGGCATTCGATTTACTATCATATACAGAAAGTTTGGCTTAATTTCCCTAATAAACGAATTTTATACAGCTATTTTACAACATACATTTATGGTACAATTGACTTTGGCGCCCTATCGCGGCGTCAAAAAGAGGTAAATTAAAAAATATTGTTATTATTTATCTTAATTGGTTTGGTAAGATATGATGAGTACCAATTTTACCATTATTTGAGCCAGTACATTATTATCGATTTTTGTCACTGGGGCAGAGCACTGTGCGTCGTGTCTTAGCTGATTGGGTCCTTGAAATGCATTAAAATGATCCGGAATTCCATCGAAAAATCATCTTGACTGATGAAGCCCATTTCCACCTCGGTGGCTACGTCAACAAGCTAAATTGTCGCATCTGGGGCTCGGAAAACCCAAGAGCTATTGTTAAGAAGCCTCTCCTCCTTAACGTGTGACTGTTTGGTGCGGTTTATGGTTCGGCGGGGTCATTGGACCTTACTTTTTCCAAAATGAGGTTGGATCAACAGTTACGGTGAATGGATTGTGCTATCAAGAGATGATTAATGATTTTTTATGGTCGGAGATGGTATTGATCTGGACAACGTATACTTTCTACAAGACGGCGCTACGTGCCACAGAAGCAACTAAAGCATTGCTCTGTTACGGGAAATGTTTCCGGACCGTGTTATCTATTGAAGAGCTGTTTACAATTGGCCGCCGAGATCTTGTGATTTAACACCTTGCGACTTCTTCCTTTGGGGCCACGTGAAAGATAAGGTCTACGTCAACAGCCCAGCGTCGATTCAAGACCTCAAAGATAGAATTCGTGAGGCTATCGAAGACATAGGGCAGCCACTTTGCGATTTGGTTATGGAAAATTTCATAAAAAGGATATGGTCCTGTAAGCGTGGTCGTGGTGGCCATTTGGCTGATGTTGTTTTTCATTATTAACGGCATACCTTCCTCTTTATTATGAAATAAACATCCGATAATTTATCTCAAAAAATTTCATTTTTCTTTGAATACCAAAATAACACCTCTTATTGGAAAACCCTTTAGTTAAGAATTATTAAAGAATCAATATTTTACTAAATGTTAACCCTTTGTGGAGGAGGTACTCGATGGAGTGGACTAATATGTCCCAACATCGAACTTAGCCTGAAATAGAAAAAAAAATCCAAATACCAAATTTGAAGTCAGTCAGTTACTCCTTTCGAGAGTTATCGTGCGCACCAGCAAGACAGACAAATGGACGGAATGCTAAAATTAATTAAAATGGCCCAAAACGGATTTCACACAATTGTTTGTTGAAAATTTTTTTAACCACCAGGTCGGTTTACCCCACTGAAATTTTCTCACTTGTTAACATATGAATAACCTACACCACACTGTGGTGCAGGGTATTACAACTTTGTGCATTTGTTTGTAACACCCAAAAGGAGAAGAAATAGACCCATCGTTTATTATACCGATCGTCTTAGAATAACTTTCTGAGTTGATTTAGCTATGTCCGTCCGTCCGTCTGTGCATGTATTCTTGTAATCAAAGTACAGGTCGATCATTACAAAATTTGGGGCTGAAAGATGTTTCTCAATTTAGGAACGAATATTGCTTAATTTAGCGATAATCGGATAAGATTTAAAAATAGCCACGGTATGTGCAAAAAATATTGCGAATTTTTAATTTCCGCGGGCTACGTGTATTTGATTTTTGATATTTTTGTAGCGTTATGTTGGTACTCATGTCCCTTACTTATGCTGACAAGGTCGGCCATTTTGAATGTTTTAGTTAATTATACCCTACACCACACTGTGGTACAGGGTATTATAACTTTGTGCATTTGTTTGTAACACCCAAAAGGAGAAGAAATAGACCCATCGTTTATTATACCGATCGACTTAGAATCACTTTCTGAGTTGATTTAGCTATGTCCGTCTGTCCGTCTGTCTGTCCGCCTGTCTGTCCGTCTGTGCATGTATTCTTGTAATCAAAGTACAGGTCGCAATTATGATCCGATCTCGACGAATCTTTACATTTGGTTAAAATCGGTTCAGATTTAGATATAGCCCCCATATATATGTTATCCCCGATTTGACATGTAAGCGCTGTAAAAACTTTATTTTATATCCGATCAGTATGAAATTCGGCAGAAAGAGGTTTCTTGTTATATGGATGAACACTATTAAATTTGGAAGAAATCGGTTCAGATTTAGATATAGCCCCCATATATACGTTACCCCCGATTTGACATGTAAGCGCTGTAAAAACTTTATTTTATATCCGATCAGTGCGAAATTCGTCAGAAAAAGGTTTCTTATTACATAAAGGAATACTGCCAAATTTGGAGAAAATCGGTTCAGATTTAGATGTAGCTCCCATATATATGTTAGCCCCGATTTGACATGTAAGCGCTGTAGAGACTGTATTTTATATCCGATCAGTACGAAATTCGACAGAAGGAGGTCTTTTTACATGAATAAGTATTCCGGGAAGATCGGTTCAAATTTACATTAAAGCTCCATATATATGTTCCTCCTGATTTGGTCTCAAACCGCTATAGAAGTTGTATTTTACTTCCGATCATTAAAATTTTCCAGAAAGATGTTTCTCACTTTAGGAACGAATATTGCTTAATTTAGCGATTATCGTTTCAGAATTAGATAATACGTTTCTACCCATTTACCAATTATTCCAAATTGTTATGGCAATGACCCTTATCGCATTGTTAGGGAGGTGTAGGGTATTATATAGTCGGCCCCGCCCGACTTTCTGCCTTTCCTTACTGGTTTTTGACAGCTGTTGTGCTCAGATGTGTTTTAACTTGTCTTCGATTTTTATCTATTTCAGAAAATGGATCAAAGAATCTGCATCAAATTTGGTGTGAAAAACAAAATAAAGTGCGCTGACGCATTCCAAATGTTGACTGTGGCATATGGTGAAGCTATCTTGGACCAAAGCAACGTTTATCGGTGGTACAAAATGTTCTTAGAGGGCCGAGAAGATGCGAAGGACGAACAGCGTGCCGGACGCCCGAGCATGTCAACAACAGACGGAAACATTGATAAAGTGAATAAAATAATATTGGCCAATCGACGAATTACCATTAGAGAAGTTGCTGAGGATCTAAACATATCGATTGGCACGTGCCATTCGATTTTAACCAATGATTTGGGCATGAGTCAGGTCGCCGCTAAATTTGTGCCAAAATTGTTCAATTTGGACCAAAAACAGCATCGCGTTAACATTGCTCAGGAGATGTTGAACTCGGTCAGTGACGACCCAAATTTGCTCCAGAGGGTCATAACTGGTAACGGAACATGTGTTTATTGTTACGACGTGGAAACTAAAGCTCAATCATCCCAATGGAAGCTGCCGCATGAATCAAGACCGGAAAAAGCGCGCCAAGTTCGGTCGAACGTAAGGTTTTGCTCACAACGTAAAGTTTTTCTTTGATTGGAGGGGCGTGGTGCATTACGAGTTCTTGCCACAGGGTAGTACGGTCAATAAAGAATATTACCTGCAAGTTATGCGCAAATTGCGCGAAGTAATCCGCCAAAAACGCCCGGATTTGTGGAAGAACAAAAACTGGCTTTTGCACCATGATAACGCCCCTATACACACATCGTTGCTTGTGCACGAATATTTGGCCAAAAACAACGCAGTAATGGTGCCGCAGCCACCATATTCCCCTGACCTAGCCCCCTGTGACTATTTTTTGTTCCCAAAACTGAAAAGGCCCATGAAAGGACGACGCTACACCACGATTGAGGAGATAAAGACGGCATCGAAGGAGGAGCTGAAGAAGATCACAAAAAATGATTATTTGAAGTGCTTCGAGGATTGGAAAAAACTTTTGGCAGAAGTGTATTATATCCGAGGGGAATTACTTTGAAGGGGACAAAATAGATAATCATGAATAAATAAATTCGTTTTGAAAAAATAAAAAAATCGCGATTCAAAATTTTTTGAACATACCGAATATACCAAATTATTATCGCAATTATCCTTATCGCTGAATTGTTGGGAATTGTAGGGTATTATGTAGTCGGCCCCGCCCGACTTTCTGCCTTTCCTTACAGGTTTCTAGAAGCGAATACGCAATGAAAGATGTATTTCAGGAAAAAGGTTCTTCTTTGAGAAGTGTCATTACTTTTCCAGTTCTCCACACAATGTTCCAAATAGCTGATCATACTGCTCAGAAAGTCTTAGTACGATCTATATATTGGCATTAAGTTTCTTTCAAGTATTATAGACGGTAGAAGAGATAGTCAATTCTCCCTAAAACATGTCGACAATGAGACTTATCATATTTTATAATCATGGTATTGATATAAGAAAATTGGTATTAAACTCGACTCGATCATATTTTAGAATGATGGTATTGATATATGAAAAGTGGTATCAAACCTTTGGACTAAACTAATATTACACAAATACCGCACGCACAATTCCAATATAGGGTACAAATATTTATTCAGTAAAATGTGTGTCTGTGTCTTCTTTTTATTGAAAAGGAAATTTGCATTAGTTGTTGGGTGAAGGCACGGAAGGCAAGTGGAAGTGGAGGAACTCAGTTGAAAGAAAGGACACGAATGGAATGGAATAGAATAGAATGGATGGCAGAGGTATGGAATGTGTACGCAAATGCTTCAGTGCAGAAGAATACACAATGAATGTTAGGCAGGGAAATTTATGCATCATCAGCATTTCACTTTACTCGAATTGTAATATTTGCAAATGCAGTTGACGCACTGCTGCCACCGATGCCACCGCTGCCAGTGCAGCAACTGTGGCGTTGTGGCGGCAATTGTTACAGTAAAAGTTACAGCATGGTTCTTGTTTCTTCACCTAATCCCTCCGACCCCATACCCTTCGGAGCCTTCAAAGAGGATCAAGTCGCCATTTTCCATTTTATTGGAAAACGGTTACACACGTTAACCGTGTGTCGCCCTCCCGCCGTGTCGAGCAATGGCAGAGAAGAAAATTGAAATTGCTCGGTCGGAATCTATAAAAGTAACAATAATGTGAATATTTATTATGCGTTGCCATGTTTTTGCCATACTGTAAGACCACCCCAGTCTTGGATGGTCGTACCTCCTACTCCACCCTCCTCCTGCTTTTGATCCTGCCTGCGATGAAGCTCGTGGCATCCTTCTAGGGCATCCTTCAATTGAAAAACATAAAGGAATGGAATTGTTTTTGAATAGCGAACACAAGAAAATATGATTAAATTTTAATATTTCACATTCATGAGCAGGAATATGTTTATTGGATTCTTTTTCCGAGGAACTCCTTTGCAGCGGAACGCAATGTTGACGCTGTAATTTTGTTTGAAAGTCACGAAAATGTTGCTGCTTCCGCTGCATGCTCCTCCGTTGAAGTGTTATTACTGTGACATATTGGGGTCATACGTGCGGTGGAAAACATTTGGTGCTTAACTGGAGCCTTTATTCGGTGTTCCATAGAAAAGCCATTAATTTATGGCAGAATAAATTTAATCTTAGAATGTAAATTTGAAATACTAGAACTTTACAATGTTCAAGGAAAAATGGTATTACCCTATGACATGAGAGATTTGTAGAAAACAAAGTGCACTAAATTTAGCAGATTTTGAATGGAAGTCTTTGTAACACATTTGTGCACTAATCAACAAGCATGTGGCAATTTTGACAAAATAGTTAAAAAAAACTAAAAATATCATAGAAGGAACAAAAATGTACTTGTGTCTAATGACAAGTCTGTTGTTTTTTAGAATAACCGCATATCCTTTTGTCTCTCCAGAAAATACGTATCATCCAACTCTTTGCGTTTCTCTTGATTTTGGTAATAATAATGCCCTGAATAACCAACATCCCAGAAAATCTATTACAATCAATTTTAGATATTGTAACCTAGTTTAACTTAAAAACCAGTAAGGAAAGGCAGAAAGTCGGGCGGGGCCGACTATATAATACCCTACACCTCCCTTATAATGCGATAAAGGTCATTGCGAAAATAATTTGGAATAATTGGTAAGTAGGCAGGAACATATTATCTAATTCTGAGCCGATAATCGCTAAATTAAGCAATATTCGTTCCTAAATTGAGAAACATCTTTCCGGAAAATATTAATGATCGAAAGTAAAGTACAACTTCTATAGCGCGTTGATACCAAATCAGGCGGAACATATATATGGAGGTTATATATAAATCTGAACCGATTTTCCCTGAATACTCATTCATGTAAAAAGACCTCTTTCAGTAGAATTTCGTACTGATCGGATATAAAATACAGTCTCTACAGCGCTTACATGTCAAATCGGGGGTAACATATATATGTGGGCTATATGTAAATCTCAACCGATTTCCCTCAAATTTGGCAGTATTAATTCATGTAATAAGAAACCTATTTCTGCCGAATTTCGTACTGTTCGGATTAAAAATACACTTTTTACAGCGCTTACATGTAAAATCGGGAGTAACATATATATGGGGGCTATATCTAAATCTGAACCGATTTTCTCCGAATTTGGCAGTATTCCTTCATGTAATAAGAAATCTCTTTCTGCCGAATTTTACACTGATCGGTTATAAAATAATTTTTTTACGGCGCTTACATGTGAAATCGGGGGTAACGTATATATGGGGGCTATATCTAAATCTGAACCGATTTCTTCCAAATTTAACAGTGTTCATTCATATAATAAGAGACCTCTTTCTGCTGAATTTCATACTGATCGGATATAAAATAAAGTTTTTACAGCGCTTACATGTCATATCGGGGCTAACATATATATGGGTGCTATATCTAAATCTGAACCGATTTTAACCAAATTCAAGAGGGATCGTCCTTGGGCCAAAAAAAAAAAATATGTGTAAAGTTTCGTCGAGATCAGATCATAATTGCGACCTGTACTTTGATTACAAGAATACATGCACAGACAGACGGACATAGCTAAATCAACTCAGAAAATGATTCTGAGTCGATCGGTATAATAAACGATGGGTCTATTTCGGCTCCTTTTGGGTGTTACAAACAATTGCACAAAGTTATAATACCCTGTACCACAGAGTGGGGTAGGGTATAATTAAAAAAAATATTTTGCGTATAGACAGAAACGCAAATACGGCATAAAATTCTTAAAAATGTATATATTTCGATGAATTTTTTTTAAAGTTCTTTATTTTGATATTAGAAATAATAATCAAATGCAACATGTGGAAATTTCTACTGGAAAATCCCCCATTTCCCAAAAAATACATCAAAAATCCCCAAAAATGTGATTTTTTACTTTTAGTCCTATATCTTCGATATGAAAAGCCGCGCTCGGGATTCCCTTGGCAGTCGATTTTTTTACACCCTAATACAAATAAATAAAAAGAAAAATTTAACAATTTAGCTTTGCGATTGGAGAAAATCGATCAAACTTTTGAAGTTTATGTAAAAAAAGGTCTAAATCGGAGAAGGGTGGCAACCACACCAATTAAAATTTTGGCTTCGGATTTTCTCTAAGAGATTCTGTGAAACGTCTCCTTTAAAATGACTATAAAATATTCTTTGTGTAACAAACTTTTTCTACAAGACCTAAATACGAATTTGACTTTTTTCGCCAAAAAATCTCCAAAAAATCTCCAAAAATTAAATTTTTTCAAAAATTTGATTTTATAGGGCCATAACTTTCTTTTTTCTTGACATATCTTATAGATTCTTTTTTTCATGATATTGAAAATTTTATTGGCAATCCAGAAAAGAACACTCGAACAAAATCGGTAAACTTTTGACTGAGATATTGGCTAAAACCCAAGGCAAAGTCGGCGAAAAAATTAAATCCACACTTCAAAAGAACTGTCAGGCTGAAAACTGATAAATATCTTTAAAATAATTTCTTTACAACTCCCTTCATTTAGTATTGCCATTTAAGATTCTTCCATCGTTGAAAATTTTACAAAATTCCACAGTGTTTCAAAAAGGGATCTTCGAGATGAGTGATAAATAAATCTAGATATGGAATTTAGCTCGAAATTTTATAATTATCTTCAATATTTTTTGTACCAACATTGCAACGATGTCTTTGTCGGGTCGAAATCCTAGGTTTCTTGATTTGAATGTCTTGTTCTTCACAAAATATTTTAAGATACGGAAAATTGGCACTAAAATGGTGAGTACAATTTTCGCGTATGCTCATTTTTTCGTATTTTCAGCCAGATGGACGGCTTCAGCCAAATCTTGATTTTCACTTTGAAGAACGCGACTTAATGATAATGCCAAGCAGTGAACTAAATGAACTACATAGCCATCAACAACTGAAATGTAGATGTTATAGTTTTCTGATCAGAACAGGTAGGTTAATGCATTCCAAGGCCTCGATAACGGCTACTTGTAGGCGAAGATACATATTTCAACAGACTCATGTTGTTCTACCCACGATTTGCTCAACACCGCTTTAATTTTTTATCATCACGGATTTTCTTGTTATTAGAAATTGCCTCTTGATGAGCTATTTGCCTTTAAGACATTGTAAAAAGTGATACATGGTTTGGATAGTGCACACTGAAAAAAAAAATAGTAATAAAACTAATGATGACACATTCTTATATTAAGTATGCTACCTCAGCATCAATTCAATGACAATTTTCATTGAAATAATGAAAATTTACACGTTTTTTACGAAATTTTCCTTAATATAAAGTTTTTTGAATTTGAATTAATGTCTATCTAATCATTAGTTTTGTGTACGCGCGTCTTTAAATGTACGCATTTAAATTAAAGAAAAAAATCATTATTTTTGTGACAATCCGCATTATTTTAAGTAATATTTCAATACTTTTAAGGATTTTCTACATTAACACTACGACGTAGACATGTCATAGTTTTAATGCCGAATCGGACTTAATTAACAGTATGAGATATTTGAGTAATAAATTTAAGGCTATGCTCCCCTTAAAGGAAAGGCTGTCTTGGTAATAAATTTTATGACTATTGTCATTATTTTTAAGAATACATACGAGAGAATTATGCAATCTCTCCCTCCCTCTCTCGCTCGGAGAATCAGTTTTGTTTGGTAATGTGTGAATCAATAATTGTTATGGAATGCTAGAAGAGAAAATAGAGAACCGTTTTGTTGTTCGTTTTCTTTTAAATCGTCAGTTATTTACAGGCGATGGAAGGAAACGGTTGTCTGTTTTCGGGACGCGGATTGTGAAAAAATTTGATTGCTGTAAATATGTAAGTATACGTGCATACATACGTGCATATTGCACCGAAAATAATTTTAATATGGGCTGTTAACAGTTATTTTTGCTAAAGCATAGCAACAACAACAAATGAAACCGTCGTGTACATGTGTGTATGCATGTGGTTATGCCGTCGGCGTCACCATCGATCTCTATGATAAGGAAGAGCGTGTGTCATAGTTATTTTTGCTGTATGTTATTTATGGCGATGTACATGCGTTTTTGAAGGAGATCTTGTTTGTCCTGTGAATAGATTTGTGCCAAATGGATGACAAAAATGTGAGTAATAGATTTTGTAATACTGAAAGAGACAATGGGAAAATGTTTAGGTACGTGAAAAATAATATTATTATCCTGAAATAAACATCTTATTGGCAATTACAAAATTAACAAAACACATTTTAATTGAAAGTATTTATTTATTAAAAATACCAGCGCATAATGCAGAAATGTAAAATTATTTGTGGCAATATAGAAATTTATTATTAATAATATGTTATACATATAACTATCTTTTTTAATTTTTTTAGTAAAACAATTTTAGAATGGGTCTTTTGTGAGATAAGTGGAAAATTTTACAAAATATTTCAACGTAAGTATTATATATGAACGGTTGAAATATTTCGCTTAGTTTTCAGCGTTTTCCAATTGTGATATGATAAAATTTATTTGCATTTTTTTGTTTATAGATAATTTTATTTGATTTATTTTCAGAAAAAAAGTAATTATTTTAATTTTAGATCACGCAAATTTGAAGATAAATTTGATGAATATATGAAAAATGCCATTTATAACTTTCAAAAAATAAGTGAGAATACACCTACATGGGAATGTTTGATAAGCACTTCATAATTAAACCTGCTGTTAGATTAGGCCCATTTGGTCCAATTTTTGTATCGTTTCCTTTATAAACGGTAATATGTATGTATATATATTGCCTTATAATTTGGTCCAAGGGATATTTTTGTTTTACTAAAATCAAAATAATAAGCGTTTTTGCTCAAAAATAATTGTAAATAAGCTGCTTTCTTTTCACGAAGTATTGAATAAAAATAAATATAAAATATTGTCTTCCATATTCATTTTATATGAAAAATGTAATGTTGACCAAATGGACTCTTAATCTAGGATTCGTACAGATTTGCTAATCTAACACCAGGGTTAAGAATGACATAAGCAGCATTAGCTTTTGTTTTACAGAAGTAATTTTTAATAAGTTTTTGTAGTTTTGTTTGCTAACAAAACTTAAGATTTTAAAATCTAAGTCACGATTGATTTTTTTGAGAACATTATTTTTGATAACTCAATTTATATGAAAAAGGTCACTTTCGCCACTTTCAAAACAATCAGTTTCTTTTATTAATAATATCTTACATAAATATTTTTTTTAACTTTTAGTACAGCAAATTTTGTATGGATCTATTATGAGAATTTGTGTCGTAGAAGAGTGACTAAATATTTCAGTGTAAGTAAGTATATTCCAAAGATTTTAATATATCTCTTATCATTCAACATTTTGTGACAGTTATATGATAAAATTTATTTTAATACTTTATCGTATATAAATCATTCTGTTTGATTTCTATTCAAATTATTTTTATTTTAGTTCGCGCAATTGAACTTTATTTGGATATATGAAAAATGCAGTGGGGAATTACAAATTTACAAATTGCAGGAAATGAGTGAGCATCCAAACTATATGATATAATAATATAATATTTGTTTTATATAATTTCTATTTAAATTCCAGCCAAATTCTAGGTTAAAAATCATTAAGGCCGGTTCCGATAAAAATTGTTCATGGACAACAAATAGAGAAACGAATCCCGCTATAGAATCGATACATAACAATACAATATTCGAATAAAAGTCAAACTTCAGAGTGTGTTGGCCGATTTGTCTTTATACAATTACATATTGTTTTAAATTATAAAATGTTCAAGGTTATCCGTAATATGTATTATATTTTTTTTGTATTTTGCAATATAAAATATAACAAATAAAATATTTATTGAGAAAGATAAAGTGTTGTGTTCTTGAATTTTCTATGAATAGTGAATGATTTAAAAGAAAATGATTCATTTAAAAGAGTAACATTATAATTAATATAATGTAACGAATTTTCCATACATATTTAAAAAAAACTGTATTTAAATTCATGTATGCCTTAAATTAATTACCAGTATATTCTTATATCAAGGACAAACATTTTAAATTTTATTACGATAATGTTTTAAATTATATGATATTTTACTAAAAATAAGCACGCGCCATACTTAAATTTACGCAAAAATGTGCTTATTTTAAGACCAAACTTAATTAGTTTTATTACCCAAAATTCTAAATTCTATGAAATGCATCCTCAAAACAAGTACTATTCACGTCTTTAAATTAACTATAAAACCTTCTTATTTTTATAGCGATTGTCTTTGGCTCGAAATCATTGCCGAAATCTTAAACTTTACGAAAAATTCATTGATTTTCAGTACGCTTTTTTTTTAGTGCAGAGACAATTTCTAACTGGGACTACTTTGCATGCATAACTTACAACCAAGTTGAAGCTGTGAGCTGCACAATATAAATATAGTTCTAAGCTGTACTTTTCTTGGATATATGCTTGCGCCCCATAAAATTCTCCATTCGATGTTCTTGCGCCGTCATAGCATTACCCAAATAAATACTGTCGAGAAAATTTAGAATGACTTCAGCCAAACCTTTTTCTTCGAACTGTTTTTTTGGGACGAAACTCAAACACATTGAAAATTGCTCAACCCCTGTAATATAGCTTTGGAATTATTGATTCTCTCAATAAGCTGTCGGTGTATAAGAGTGTGACAAATACTTATAATTTCATTTCGAACTCGTTGCTTATATACTTTGCATTTCGTGGTAAATTTGTCAAGTGACTATTCAAATTTGAATCCGTTACCACCCGAGACATTAGCAGGGCTCTAAAATTGCCATCATTTTGAATAGTTTCATTTGAATCGATTCTTGTCGATCACAAAGCATGACTTTTTGAACTATTGCTTCTAAATGCTTTCTATGCGTTCACGAACTGCTTTTCATGAATTTGTAGCTGTAAGATTATATCTCATTCCGTCTTTCAATACACTGTTTCTATGGTATTCGAGTGATGAGTGGTGGCGAAATACTTAAAGCGCTTTAGTTTAAATTTTCAACTAAATTCCAATTTTCAACTAAAATGTCTTGTTCATTATAAACAATTCCATCGTCTAAACTGTTGTTAAACATGTTCTGATTACACTGTCTAACAGCATTTTTGGAACAGAGTAGCGACCCTATAATTTTGAAAGGGCATGTTGAGTAGATCATTTTTGTAGAATAAACTTATGGTCTAGCAGGTCTGAGTTTTTTTTTACAGTGGGTCAAAGTTTTCAATATTTGGTCGAAGGAAGCATTATACATACTAAATGAAAAAAATGCTATAAGTTTATGTCTGAGAGATTTCTTATTGTCAGAATTATATAATGAAATGTTATGAGGATAATTTTTGTTGAAGATCTTAACCCTCTAGCTCCCTTCTTAATGGGTCAATTTCTCCCTTTTTTTCCTTTCAAAAGGACATTTAAGAATTAAAATATTCTACGAAAATTTTTGCCAGAAAATTTCCGTTGGGGTCGCCAAACACGCCATTCATAGTTGTAAGTACGGTTCTTTACGCTTGATTAACAAAATTACACGCCAACTTGTTTGTACATTAAAAATACTATTTATAATGTAAATTTAAAGTCGTGATATATATGGAATAATTGGATCAGTGGAGCGACTCTGTAATTCTGAAAGGGAATGTTGAATAGATAATTATTTTAGAACAAACTTATGGTCAAGCTGGTCTGAGTTTTTTTACAGTGGTTCAAATTTTCATTATTTGGTCGAAGGGAGCAAAAATTGCTGTAAGTTAATGTCTGAGAGATTTCTTATTATTAAATCTCTTTTTCTAATGGTGAATCAAGTAAAGCACAATGGCGTTCACGTCACTTTCAAAATAAACAGTTAAAATTTACATTATAGTATTTGTAGGAGTGTAATTTTGGTAATTAAGCGTAAAGAGCTATATTTTCGAATTTGGTGTCTTTGGCGACTCACACTAAAATTTTCCGGCAAAAAATTTCGTAGAATATTTTAGTCTCTAAATGTCCTTTTTGAAAGGACTTTTTTTGATTTTTTCAAAAAAGGTCCATATTGGCCCATTGAGAAGCGAGGTAGACGGTTAAGATCTTCCACAAAAATGATCCGCATAAAATTCCACTATATAACTCTGACAATAAGCAATCTCTCAGACAATAACTTATAACTTTGACCTACTGTAAAAAATACTCAGACCAGCTGGACCATAAGTTTATTCTACAAAAATTATCTACTCAACATGCCCTTTCAAAATTATAAGGTCGCTATTCTGTTCCAATCAAAAAGTCTTAATTTGTTGCACAGTGTTATTTTTGTCTGAAAAATATATTTATATATTATTTAGTAATATAAAGAAAATTTGTTTCAAACATATTCGGAGGATGAACTTCTCAATAGAATCCACATATAAATTGTTCTGTAAGATAAATTACTTGATACTATTTTGCTATAAACGATATTTGTCATCATATACTACAAATCTATTACAGGCTATTATAGGCTTTTACTTACTTTTAATAAATTATATCTGTCACAATATGCTACAACTAAAGATATTGTTCTAAACGAAACTATGATTCCATCGCAAACAGATCAGACGACCCTGCCTGAACTTCTGTTTCCTGCTGCTGTTCCTTGTTTTACTGCTGCCGTTCCTTTTATACCGTGATGCCGTTCCTTGTTCTTACCCAAATTATTCTTCATCCGTCATCAGTCCACCTCTATATAATTATATATTTTCTCTCATCAATTATCTGCCCCGCTGTACCCTGCTCCCTGCTTTTAATTACTTCCGGCGCTCTTGTTCCTGATCTATACTTGTCGGAAAAATGTTTTTGATGATATATTTTGGTCTCTACAATATCCCCTGCTTGTCTATTCCTGTTGGAATATTTTGTTTCCAGTTGTATATCTGTTTCAGCTTCTCTCCCGGTTACCGCTCTAACTTCCACATTAATTTCGTGTTTCAAATCTCTAACTTTTCATATTTTAATAATTGTTTCCTTGCTTGAATCTCTATTACAATTATTATTTTTCCTCTATATAATTTAATTATATTTTTCAACTTAAATTTTTTTATTGTAATTTTGGATAGTTTTCATATGTTATACTCCCACATTAATTACCTTATTTCAAATTAATATTCCCACCCTTCATAGCGCCGTCTTGTTGGAACCAAAGTTCGTCCACATCCTCCAATTCAGAAAAGAAAAAGTCATTAATCATGGCTCCATATCGTTCCCCATTGACTGTAACATTATGACCGGCTTCATTTTTGAAGAAATATGGACCAATGATTGATTCCCTTTGCCCAAAGAGCACTCCAAACAATGACTTTTTATGCTTCAGAACAATGGCTTGTGGATAATCATTACTCAGTCATTCAAATTTTCTTGTTTTCTTGCGCGATGCGTCGCTAGAACCGAACCAATATTATGTTAATAAATTTGCACGATTTGGAAACCTTGGTCCGTAGTAAGTCTATTAATTACACGCTGAAAAAAATCGCTTCTGTAGTATATTGTCCCAAACATATTCGGCTTGAAATATACATATGTTTAGGGTACACTCCAAATATATAATATTTGACACACACAAATATTGTATGTTTGGGAGGATATTGTTCAAAACAAAAATATGCCCCCATTCAAATATATTTTTATTTGGAATTAGTATTTCCGAAAGAAAGATTTATTTGTAATTATTTATTTTTTTTAATGTAATAATGTCTTAACTTAAAGACAAGTTTTCTGTTTTTCAGATGTTCAAAGAGCATTTTTTTATAAATTGTATATGTTTGTAAAATTTTATTAAACTTAAATCTAATAATCTTTCGTAAATATAGTTCCATTGATGGATTGACAAAAAGTAATGAATTGGAATATTTATAAATTAAATGACATTTTTGGCTATAAATTTTAACACGAAAACTAGGAAAAACGAACTAATATTCGAATAAGTCAGCAAAGTTTTAAAAATCTTTTTAAAAAAAAATATATGTGGTAAACTTTTTAAACAATAACTTTGTTTGTGTGTAAACACATATTTTATTTGTGAAATTCGGTTTGCAAATAAATTATGTTATAATATATTAATACATGCGTCCCAAACAAAATTTCTTGATTTTCAAATAAAATTTATTTGTTAACAAATAATATTTAAAAAAATCGTTTCCAAGTATATTTTCTTTCAACTCAAACATATCAAAAATGACGATTTTCCTCCGTGTATGAAATGGCAAACCAAACTGAGCATATATCAAGTGACAGCGGTAAAAAAGACCAAGTCCTGAAAAAGTATTGCCAGATTGTAAACCACACGTCTAAAAACACCCTACATATGTCTTCTGCTAAAAATTACCTATCGATCGATTTATGACATTCATATTTTTGCAAACTTTTTCTAACACTAATCTACGCACATTTAGTAGCAAATTTACAGAGAGAGAAAAAGTATGTTGGCTCTCTCAAACATTTTGATTTTTCTGTTGTATTAGAAAACCACAGATATATATTACTTCCGATTCGGTGTATATGCACTATAAATATTTATTTACATCCAATAATTCTTAATCGATATATCAACTATATTGCTCAAGGTGGTAGGGTATCGTCTAGTGGGTTCTGCCCAAACTTAATCTGTCCATACTGGTTTCATTAAAACAATGAATATGTTGAATATTGTTGATTATGTTATATCAACTGTTTGTATTCATATATGTCATTTGCATATTTTGCATTATGTTTTTATACCCTACACCACACTGTGGTACAGGGTATTATAACTTTGTGCATTTGTTTGTAACACCCAAAAGGAGAAGAAATAGACCCATCGTTTAGAATAACTTTCTGAGTTGATTTAGCTATGTCCGTCTGTCCGTCTGTCTGTCCGTCTGTGCATGTATTCTTGTAATCAAAGTACATGTCGCAATTATGGTCCGCTCTCGACGAAACTTTACACATATCTTTTTTTGGCCCAAGGACGATCCCTATTGAATTTAGATACAGATTTAGATATATTCCCCATATATATGTTAGCCCCGATTTGACATGTAAGCGCTGTAAACCGATCAAATTCGGCAGAAAGAGGTTTCTTATTATGTGGATGAACTGTTAAATTTGGAAGAAATCGGTTCAGATTTGGATATAGCCCCCATATATACGTTACCCCCGATTTGACATGTAAGCGTTGTAAAAATGTTATTTTATATCCAATCAGTGCGAAATTCGGCAAAGAGATGTTTCTTATTACATGAAGGAATACTGCTAAATTCAGAGAAAATCGGTTCACATTTAGATATTGTCCCCATATACATGTTCCCCCGATTTGAAATGTAAGCGCTGTAAAAACTGTATTTTATATCCGATCAGTGCGAAATTCGGCAGAAAGAGGTTTCTTATTACATGAAGGAATACTGCCAAATTCGGAGAAAATCGGTTTGGATTTAGATATAGCCCCCATATATATGTTACCCCCGATTTCACATGTAAGCGCTGTAAAAACTGTATTTTATATCCGATCAGTATGAAATTCGTCAGAAAGAGGTTTCCTATTATATGAATGAACACTTTTAAATTTGGAAGAAATCGGTTCAGATTTAGATATAGCCCCCATATATACGTTACCCCCGATTTGACATGTGAGCGCTGTAAAAATGTTATATTATATCCGATCAGTGCAAAAGTCGACAAAAAGAGGTTTCTTTCTACATGAAGGAATACTGTCAAATTCGGAGAAACTCGGTTTGGATTTAGATATAACACCCATATTTTACACCCGATTTGAGCTGTAAAAACTATATTTTATATCCGATCAGTGTGAAATTCGACAAAAGGAGGTCTTTTTACATGAATAAGTATTCAGGGATGATCGGTTCAGATTTATATTAAAGCTCCATATATATGTTCCTCCTGATTTGGTATCAAACCGCTATAGAAGTTGTATTTTACTTCCGATCATTAAAATTTTCCAGAAAGATGTTTCTCAATTTAGGAACGAATATTGCTTAATTTAGTGATTATCGTTTCAGAATTAGATAATATGTTTCTACCCATTTACCAATTATTCCAAATTATTATGGCAATGACCCTATATCGACCCTTATGGCATTGTTAGGGAGGTGTAGGGTATTATATAGTCGGCCCCGCCCGACTTTCTGCCTTGCCTTACTGGTTTTTTAATATAATTTTTAACATTTCATTAATTAAGCTACATTGGTCTAAAAACATTCATTTCATTGATGACATGACGGTTTTTCTTTCGATTGACATTTCCATACTTGATTAATTAATCAATAAATAATTAAACAAAAGACTTTTAACGAAATTAAATAACTCCTGTTTCCAAATACCTCCAACAAAATTGCGAGCAATTTACTAGAATTTGTTTTCGACACAATTTCATTTTGCTTATCCAATTTATATGCAATGACTTCTTCATAAAATTTTAATATATTCTAATTGCATGACACCTTCACATAAATAAACTGAATGATATTAAAAACTTTTCCCGAAACTCATTAAAAACAAGTTAAAATTGCTTCATTTTCTAACAACCAAAAAACAAACAACAATAACAAAACAGAGCCACTGAAATGTTTAAATGCCGGCAAGTTTTATTGTTGCAGAAACTCAAAATGAAAAACAATTAAATTTGAAGCAAACGAATGAAAAGACAAAAAACAACAACGAACAATAAAATGCGAAAAACAAAAAAAAAATAATCCTGCAACAAAACAAGAACAACGACGAGTCGTCATTATTAGCAAACCAAGAGGAGGATGCACTCGACTCAACTCAACGCAACTCGGCTCTACTCTACTTTACTGTACTCATCATGTCATTCCAATTCGAAAATAAGGTGGAAAAGAATACAGATAAACATTTGTATATACAGATATACAGAAACATTTAACACATACATATACTTTAGAATTTAAGCTTACACGTGTACACATACAGACACACACACGTCTACACATAGTTGAAACAACGAAAATAACAAATGTAATTAATTATAGCCTTTTTGAAAACAGAGCAAAGCTATCATTCACACATACACAGACATATTATGCATGCACACATACATATACTCTGGCAAATAAAAAAAAGATCCTTTTCTAAGATACTTTTGAGTCGAAATGGAATGACAAATAGACATGCATACAATACGAGAACGCATACATAGTCAATGACAGTGGGCGCTACAAGTATGAACACTGATAACAATTATTTATACCGTGCGACAAATATCAACCTTTTTTCCTCCAGTAGAAAAACTGATTTTTCAGTTTATTAGTTTGTGATCGTTTGTCCTTTTTACAGGTCCTTTAAGTCACTAAAAAATATTTACTTAATCAAATTCCAGAAAGCGGTTATAAACGAATTGGGCGATATACATATAAGTGCTTAATTCTAACACTGCGATGGCATAAACATATAGATTTCTCCACGAGAAAAAAATGTTATTTCTTTATAGGAAAAAGCTGAATAAATTCTCTTCAGATGTTTTGAATTATTTTTTAATTAAAGAGTTTTGCTTTTCGAAACTATATTGGGTTTTTGTTGAACATAGTAGGTCTATATATAACTGATCCATTTTCAAAACAGATGTTTCTATTTCAAATAAATGACATATATCGAAACATCCATTCTAAAACATGTTAAGTCGACTTAGCATGTTTTTAGGGAGATTGCATTTTTAACTTCTAAATATTCCAAATTATATTCAGTTAAAATTACAATCCGTCAACCCAATCAAAAGTTATTTACAAAACAGTAAAGGTCATTCGATTTCCATTATAAAGGAATTCCACACAAATTTAAAAAAAATACCAAACTTTGATCGCTTATCCTGAAAAACTACCTTTTTGCACTTAGCATAGTTTAGAATGGAGGTATCGATATGTATCTAATTTTATGATGATTGGTAAGAAAATGTTATCCAGCTTTATTTGTACTTTTATGAATATACAAGCTGACCCGGTGAACTTTGTTCCGCCCAGATTCGTTGATGTAATGAAAATAATAATGCGAACGTGCTCATACTGCTTCCTGTAATTTGGCCAATTAAAATAATTTGTGTTGTATTAAATGCAATGGGAATTACTGAAGTATAACAATCTCGATGTACATCTACCGGAGCTCTCACATCGTACTGATCAGTTTTTTTCCTTCCCTGGACCAATTCGAATCCATCAAGTCCAAAATCATAAAACCGAAAGATTCGTTCTCGAGTTATGAGATTGTAATGGCCGTGTCGCCTCGCATTAAACAATCATACATTTTTATCCACCGTATCCCTTCCTGGGGCCAATACCAAAGCCCAAAATAGCGAAAATCTTACGATCCATTCTTGAACTATGAGGTTGTGTTGGCCAAGTTCAATATCACTAAATTCGCAGGATCAGTTCTAGAGCTATATATATTTATCCCGTCGTTCCAAACTGGAACATAGGTCCATAACAAATAAATTCCAATCATGTCTGTTTAGTGCTAAAAATATGATTTCATTCCATGTTTTTCTTGTTGTCGTGATTTCGGCATCTAGTTGCCTTTTCCAAGTATGGGTAACTCTTCCCCTTCTACGGCTACCTTGGGGGTTCCAATCAAGCGCGACTCGTGTCAGGTCATCTTTAGGTTTCCGCAGCGTAGGGTCAGTCCATTTCCATTCACGTTTAAGAATTTCTGTTGCTATAGGTACTTTTCTTGTCGCTAACCACAGATCCTCGTTGGATATTGTTATCGGCCAGAAGATCTCTATTATTCTTCTCAATCATCTGTTGATAAAGAATGGAAGTGCATTGAGATCGCATGGGCATGCATTCCACCTTTCGCATCCATACAGCAAAGTCGACTTTACACTCGTGTTGAATGTGGATATCATAGTCTGCCTCGATATGTGTGCGAAGTTCCACAAGGGGTTCAGGAGCCCATATGTGGCTTTAGCGCTGCATATGCAATTAGCAATGTCAGCCGTGGATCCTCCTGTTGTGTCAATGATGCATCCTAGATAGCAGAAGCTACTGACGTCTTCATATTGCCAGTTGATCTTGTTTCAAGGTCACCATATCTCCATCAAAGTTCCTTAGAAGCCGCGAGGTTATAATTGTTTTGCTAACGAGCTTCTTTGTTATACGGTACAGGTAAGATGCGATGGGATTCATCCGCGACTTGTGCTTCTTTAGCCAATCCATACGTCAAGTGTACGTCATTTTATCCTTGCTAGCACTGCGTTTAACCGCTCTGTCCAGGTCGCTGTATTTCCGCGCTAAATCTATTTTTGGCCTCGAGTCTTCGCTGAGTTTAATAGGGTTTTCGCTGCTTTTCGCTCAGTAATTAAACTCCACGTATAATCAGACCTCCATATCGCGCGCCTTTGTTGCTTGTGTCGTAGATGGTTAGTAGCTGCATCAGTGAAAGTTGAGCATATGTGCGACCAGTCAGGAACGTTTACTGCTGGTTGGGGTAGGGAGCGATATCTTCAGAAATTCATTATATATGGTTTTCCAGTAGGGATGATATGATTTTGAAGTGACGTTTCGCACATTTGCAATATGTCATGATATGTCATTTGCTTTTCATTGTATTCAGTAGAGTTTACAATTTCATCATGGAGAGATATACGCAAGAACAACATTTACAAATTATTTTCAAAATAATCGTTCTCCAATTGCAAACTTTCGTGCGCTAAGTCAATTTTTTTTAAATAAAAAGACACTTTCCAGTCGCCCTACGATCTTGAGCAATATTTTAGCCCTCGTTAAGAGCTATATTTTTGCCATTGACCGACTCCTGATCCGACGCACCGTTAAAGAGCTAGGAAAATAAACTTTCCGTTGAGATTTAAAAATGATGTTAAGTCCATATTTTTTAAAATCCAAAAAAAAATACTTTCCGGTCGACTTACGATCTTGAAACCCACGAGCAATATTTTAGCTCTCGTTAAGGGCTATCTTTTGGCCATTGACTTATTGTGGATACGTGCCACACAGCAAATGAAACAATTGAATTGTTGCGAGAAAAGTTTGGAGAATCGATTATTTCAAGAAATTGTGATATTGAATGGCCTCCAAGAAGTTGTGATTTATACTATACTATTTCTTGTGGGGTTATTTGAAGTCTTTGGACTTTCGAAATGAACCAGATTCTCTTCAAGCTTTAGAAGTCAATATTGAACATGTCATTCATGACGTACGACTTGATTTAGTGGAAAAAGTGTTGGAAAATTGGATTCATCGAATTCGTTCCTGCAGAAGAAGTCGTTGAGGCCACTTGAATTGCATTTTATTTAGAACTTAATTGTATCAATTGTGTTCACATTAAATAAAAAACTTTTGAATTTCCTTAACAATAAGTGTGTTTTTTTTTCAAATATATATCCGCTCCTCTTTTGTTGCGTACGTCTAGCAAGATCTTCTCCACATTCTGTTTATGGCGAAGTGATAAATTTGGCCTATTACCATGTCGTATTTGGCACAGATTTCCACAGAGAGTACCGATTCTAAGAAAATAATAAATATTGAAAAACTTAAAAAACCTTGACCCCAAGGCCTCCCCTTAGGTTAGGTAATGTTAGGTAAGGTTAGGTAAGGTTAGGTAAGGTTAGGTAAGGTTAGGTAAGGTTATGTAAGGTTAGGTAAGGTTAGGTAAGGTTAGGTAAGGTTAGGTAAGGTTATGTAAGGTTAGGTAAGGTTAGGTAAGGTTAGGTAAGGTTAGGTAAGGTTAGGTAAGGTTAGGTAAGGTTAGGTAAGGTTAGGTAAGGTTAGGTAAGGTTAGGTAAGGTTAGGTAAGGTTAGGTAAGGTTAGGTAAGGTTAGGTAAGGTTAGGTAAGGTTAGGTAAGGTTAGGTAAGGTTAGGTAAGGTTAGGTAAGGTTAGGTAAGGTTAGGTAAGGTTAGGTAAGGTTAGGTAAGGTTAGGTAAGGTTAGGTAAGGTTAGGTAAGGTTATGTAAGGTTAGGTAAGGTTAGGTAAGGTTAGGTAAGGTTATGTAAGGTTAGGTAAGGTTAGGTAAGGTTAGGTAAGGTTAGGTAAGGTTAGGTAAGGTTAGGTAAGGTTAGGTAAGGTTAGGTAAGGTTAGGTAAGGTTAGGTAAGGTTAGGTAAGGTTAGGTAAGGTTAGGTAAGGTTAGGTAAGGTTAGGTAAGGTTAGGTAAGGTTAGGTAAGGTTAGGTAAGGTTAGGTAAGGTTAGGTAAGGTTAGGTAAGGTTAGGTAAGGTTAGGTAAGGTTAGGTAAGGTTAGGTAAGGTTAGGTAAGGTTAGGTAAGGTTAGGTAAGGTTAGGTAAGGTTAGGTAAGGTTAGGTAAGGTTAGGTAAGGTTAGGTAAGGTTAGGTAAGGTTAGGTAAGGTTAGGTAAGGTTAGGTAAGGTTAGGTAAGGTTAGGTAAGGTTAGGTAAGGTTAGGTAAGGTTAGGTAAGGTTAGGTAAGGTTAGGTAAGGTTAGGTAAGGTTAGGTAAGGTTAGGTAAGGTTAGGTAAGGTTAGGTAAGGTTAGGTAAGGTTAGATAAGGTTAGGTAAGGTTAGGTAAGGTTAGGTAAGGCTAGGTAAGGCTAGGTAAGGCTAGGTAAGGCTAGGTAAGGCTATGTAAGGTTAGGTAAGGTTAGGTAAGGTTAGGTAAGGTTAGGTAAGGTTAGGTAAGGTTAGGTAAGGTTAGGTAAGGTTAGGTAAGGTTAGGTAAGGTTAGGTAAGGTTAGGTAAGGTTAGGTAAGGTTAGGTAAGGTTAGGTAAGGTTAGGTAAGGTTAGGTAAGGTTAGGTAAGGTTAGGTAAGGTTAGGTAAGGTTAGGTAAGGTTAGGTAAGGTTAGGTAAGGTTAGGTAAGGTTAGGTAAGGTTAGGTAAGGTTAGGTAAGGTTAGGTAAGGTTAGGTAAGGTTAGGTAAGGTTAGGTAAGGTTAGGTAAGGTTAGGTAAGGTTAGGTAAGGTTAGGTAAGGTTAGGTAAGGTTAGGTAAGGTTAGGTAAGGTTAGGTAAGGTTAGATAAGGTTAGGTAAGGTTAGGTAAGGTTAGGTAAGGCTAGGTAAGGCTAGGTAAGGCTAGGTAAGGCTAGGTAAGGCTAGGTAAGGCTATGTAAGGTTAGGTAAGGTTAGGTAAGGTTAGGTAAGGTTAGGTAAGGTTAGGTAAGGTTAGGTAAGGTTAGGTAAGGTTAGGTAAGGTTAGGTAAGGTTAGGTAAGGTTAGGTAAGGTTAGGTAAGGTTAGGTAAGGTTAGGTAAGGTTAGGTAAGGTTAGGTAAGGTTAGGTAAGGTTAGGTAAGGTTAGGTAAGGTTAGGTAAGGTTAGGTAAGGTTATGTAAGGTTAGGCGGCACCAAGTTTTTAAGTTGCACTTATTTGTCATTGATATCCACCACGTCTTGAAAAGCTAGTGTGCCATACCTGGACTTAGGCCCCATTTTCAACATATAGCTCTTCTGTTTCTTTTTTCTATGTAATCCTTCCAACTCAGTTTTCGATCCAAGATTACTTCTATGTGTTTCACCTTGTTAGCTATTGTAATTGTCTTATTCAAACGAAACGATGCTTGTCGAATCACGCGTCATGCCTCAGCAACCCTATATACCGGACTATACAAACCAGTGGTCACCCAAGTCCACATCTTTCAATTGATCCCTTACAGTCGATTTACACAACTGAAATTTTCGTACTTGTTGTGTTATACAAATACTTCTTGACTGTCAGTGTACGGACATCCAGTCATTTGCACACGCACACACTCACACCCACTCATTCAAATTGCATTTACAAACAGACAAATCTCACAGTACTTGAAATACCATTGGAATATCATTTAAATTGGGTTTGTTGCTTTTGTTTTCCCATCTACTCTATCACTGTTGTTTTTGTTTTGTTGTGTTATTATCGCTGTTGTTGCTATTGCTATTCAATCCTTAATACATGCACAAAATTCACTAGTGTTGTTGGCTCATTGTAGTTGTTATTGTTGTCATTACTACGGTTTCAATTGGGAAAAAGAGTTGTGTGGTTGGGTGGCGCTCGTTGTGGGAGTGTATTTGTGTGTGTGTGGAATATTTTCGTATCTAAAAGTTACAGATAAAAGCATAAAATTGGCAACATTGCATTTTTTCGCCTGTCGCGGCAGCCATGTTGAAAATGTTTCTTTTACTCCTCAAAAAGAGAGTTCGTGTGTCAGTGCGGGCCTCTGATGGCGATGATGATGCTCCGGCTAAATTTTCTACTGGTCGTAGTTACTATCGAAATGACCCCCTTCAGTAGGTTATGGTGGCATTGAGATGCTTTAAGAGTGTTTGTAATCTACAAGTTTAATATTTATTTGAGATCTTTTTATTAGGTAATTATTTATTTTTTTATTGAAGATCGTCATATGATTGTACGTGTTTTTAAAATAATGACCAGTGAATAGCTTTTTCAAACCCTAATTTCTGTAGTAACCTCTTCTAATTTGCAGTTTTTAGAGCAAGCCTCTATGGCTCCGTTGTAAACCCTCAATTTATAGAGGTAGAGTATACTTACATATATACCACTGTATACCATTTTTATCGAAGGAGTGGTTGAATGATGAAGTTGGGCCCAGCAGCGTACAACCCAAAATGTTTATGAATATTGGCCCAAAAAAAACCTTCCAAACGTATAACATAATCTGATTTTTAACTGCTTTTTGGGTATTATTTTCGTCTATGAAAAAAAGAGAGGCTAATTATATTAATTTGCAGTCTTAAACAGATTGGACAGGGGACGAAGACCGTAGGCCAACCACTTACAATGAAATAATTATCCTGAAATAGTTATGATTAAGTCGATAACATACGCTGGGAAAGTAATTTTTCGCGTGGAATATTTTTCTCGAAGACACCAAATAAAAATGTCGATGATTTGTTTGAACTCTAACATTTGATTGCAATTTGGTAATGGTAAGGCGATAAAAATCGGGGAAGACTGTTTTTAGAGGATTATTTCTCCAATGGTTCCCTATGCATCGGTCTTTGGTCTGAGGCGTGTAGTCCGAAGTCTTCCCCTCTAAAATCACCACCGAATTAAGTAACCTCAATGATTTCGTAGCATATTTTGAAAAAATTTATATTACATTTTAATTGCTGTTACATTTCTTAACTGTCCATTTCGAGCTCATTGTTATTATTAGAAGGGAGCTACATGGTTAAGATCTTCCACAAAAATTATCCTCATAAAATTCCAGTATTAAACTTTGACAATAAGAAATCTCTCAGACTCAGGCATTTTTTTTCATTTAGTATAATGCTCCCTACTAACAAAAAATGAAAACTTTGGCCCACTGTAAAAAAAATCAGACCAGCTGGACCATATGTTTATTCTACAAAATTGTCTACTTAACATGCCCTTACAAAATTATAGGGTCGATACTCTGTTCCAACAATGCTGTTGGATAGTGTAATTATAATTTTTTTTAAAATACAGTATATTAATGGCCATTTTTGTTCCTGTATATATACAAGGTGGATCAAAACGACAAAAGGGTTTGTATTCCTTATAACTTTTTTAAAATTTTGTTATTTCTTTTCAGTATTTTGTAAAAAAGACTTGAGGATTTTACCATGGAACAGTACACAATTGAACAAAGTGCCAAAAAAAATCTCCATAATTTACTGTATTTAAAAAAATAATAATTTTGCATTAAATAAAAGGTTATAATGAACTCAAACCTTTTCAGTCATTTTTGACGAATGAGTATTTTTAGCAAAATGTTTCTAAATTGGATATTTTTAAGTACTTTAGATTTTTTTTGCTGAGAACTATTTTATTGTTGAATACGGGTTCAAACCCCCTCAGTGGACATTTATTTTGAATTTACGACAAAACAATTCGTGAGTTTGGTTAAGGAATGTCCGAGCTGAAATTTGACATTGTAGTCAAACAGCTCCCCTTTCCCATCCAGATAACCTAATACAAGTACCTATTGTATTTAGGAAATTGTATCCAAAGGGTCAAAGAAAGCTTTTCTTCAATCTTAAAAAAAAAATTTTAAAAAACTAAAACAGATTTGGTCAATTTTTTCCCACAATTAAAACTTGTTTTGACATTTTTGTCTAAAATTTTATTTATATTTTTTTTGTTCAAATGGTCTTCAACTTCTTCTAATAAAAATGTTTCGTTCCATTAGTGGTTTCAAAGATATCTTACATCATATTTTTGAGAAAATCTATTTTTGAGAAAATGTTAATAATTTGTAAATAAAACTATCATAAAACCAGTAAGGAAAGACAGAAAGTCGGGCGGGGCCGACTATATAATACCCTACACCAACCTACCAAAGCGAAAATGGGCATTGCGATAAGAATTTGGCAGTGTTTATACATGTAATAAGAAAACACTCACTGCCGAATTTCGTACTGATCGGGTATAAAGTACGGTTTCTACGGCGCTTTCATTTCGAATCGGGTGAAACATATATATGGGGGCTACATCTAAATCTGAACTGAATTTCCCCGAATTTGGCAGAGTTCATTCATGTAATAAGAGAACTCTCTCTGCCGATTTTCGTACTGATCGGATATAAAACACGGTTTCTACAGTGCTTACATGTCAAATCGGGTGTAACATATATATTGGGACTATGTTTAAATCTGAACCGATTTTCCCCGAATTTGGCAGTGTTCATACATGTAATAAGAAAACTCTCTCTGTTAAATTTCGTACTGATCGGATATAAAACACGATTTCTACAGCGCTTAAATGTTAAATCGGGTGGAACATATATATGGGGGCTATATCTAAATCTGAACGGATTTTCCGAATTTGGTAGTTTTCATTCACGTAATAATAAAACTCTCTCTGCCGAATTTCATAAAGATCGGATGTAAAATGTGGTTTCTACAGCGCTTACATGTCAAATCGGGTGAAACATATATATGGGGACTATATCCAAATCTGAACCGATTTTAAACAATTTCAATAGGGATCGTCCTTGGGCCAAAAAAGAGCACTATGCTAAATTTCATCACAATCGGACCATAAATACGACCTGCACTTTGATTACAAGAATACATGGACAGACAGACGGACATGGCTAAATCGACTCAGAAAGTGATTCTGAGTCGATCGGTATAATAAGCAATGGGTCTATCTCTTCTCCTTTTAGGTGTTACAAACAAATGCACAAAGTCATAATACCCTGTACCACAGTGTGGTGTAGGGTATAAACATCGAAATATGCACAAATCATTATGCTTTTATTATTTTATCGTAAGTATGATCGGTAATGTATAAAATTAGATCATTCCGAAGAAAATTGATGTATAATTTAACGAGTAAAAGCGTTAAGTTCGACCATGCCAAATCTTATATACCATGGATGAATGAATGCTCAATGGTTTCGGGCACAAATAAATTCATATTTATTACCAAATTTCAGCCTTATGCGTTGAAATATGTAGTTTTTGTTGCGTTAAGAAATAAACTCTAGAGGGACCTTTGTGCGAGGGTTATATCAAAACATATACCTAAGGCTATCATTTTTCGTGTGAAGGTTTCCGGGTATAAATAAAGCCCAATTAACAATTTTCAGCCCGATCTGTTTTGTGGTCTCTATGCCGTTAAGAAGTGAAATCGGACAGATGCAATATATGGCCAATATTGTCCATTTTCAGTCCCATGTTAACTGCATCTATAAAAAGTATCTATACCAAATTTCAGCCACCCAGCTCAAGTATTATACTCGTAGATTGTAGCGTGTTTACAACAGAAGGACGGACATGGCTAAATCGTCTTAGAATTTTAAGACGATTAAAAATCTTCGAGTATATTCTTTAAGGGGCGTCAGATCAATATTTAGAGCTGTTATAAACGAAGTGACAAATTGAAAATATCCCCATCCCATGCTAGCGAAACCTGCCACATTTCAAAATCACTAGTAAAAGTCCAAACTCAAATTAACAAATTTCTCCGCATAATAAAGCAAATCTTTTAGCCAAATAAAAAAAACATATTATGAGCTATGGAAGAGATCAGGTGAAACTGAAATGGAAATGGATTGGGCACACTCTTCAAAACCCCGCAGAGAGGATCACGAGGAGCGCGATCCAATGGAGTTCGCAAGACAACCGAAAGGCAACGTAGAATCTCCATGTCTGTCTGTTCGCTGCGATATGTCTCAGTTCGTTAAACGATTTCCCTGTTTCGTTGAAAATTGTGTTGTTTTTGGCCTTCCGCGTTTTCTCCATCATTGAGGGTCCCATCCAGCGTTTCATGGCAAATATCGTTGCACGGGTTTCGAAGATTGTGTTGATGATGATGATTTGGATGTTGATATTTTCCTCGCACGCAATTTGTAGTATTTTTGTTTTGGAAAATATGTTATTTAAATTCCATATTTTTCGCAGACTATGATATGCTGAGTGGCTTTCTGAATGCGAGATAACACTGCCTAAATAGCAGAAGTTGCCAACATTTTGAATAGGTGTGTTATTTAGTGTGAATGTTGGTGTTTGGGCAGATTTAATAGCCACCCTAAGAAAAAAAATCGCTTCTGTAGTATATTTTCTGGAAACATATTATTTTTGTGAAAATTAGCTTTTTTGCTATAAGTCGGAAAACAATTTCTGTATCATATTAAAATATTTCCCCGTTTTTTAATATAACCTGCACCACGACTTCGAAAAAAATTATATTGATAAAAGAGATATTCAACCATTTTTTCCGAAATATTTTCATCAAATTATATTTTATTTAAATTTTGTTTTCAAACATGTTTTGTGTCCTGTTTTTTTCTCCGTGCATACACATTGTTTTGGATGCATTTTATTGCCATTGAAGCTAAGCATTCTATTTTCTTTGCATATCGCCTTGACAGTAGAGCTATGTCTCCCGCGTAGTTGAGATCCTCGAGTTGTTGGTTAATCCTCCCAGTTGTTGGTTAATCCTCCCACCAGATATTTTTGACATTATATCATCGAGCACAGTTACAACTAGAATGGGGCAGTAACCATCCTTGTTTGACTCCACTTACTATTGTGAAAGGCTCGCTCACTGTTCCGCAGTGTAACACCCGCATTTCGCAATCTTTGTTGATCCTTTATTAGCGAATTTGTTTTGCTCGATATGGCTTTGTTTTCAAGAGCAGTCCACACTTTGCTCCGATCAATGATGTCCAAATCTTTCTCGAAATCATTGAAGGTAATGTAGACTGTTAAGTTGTACTCATTGCTTTCTTAAATTTTTAGACGTAGGCTTGCTATTTCCTCAGTTGTACATCTAGTGTGGGGAGAATGCTGTTCAAAACAATTTTATTAAAAAATTTACAAACGGCGGGGGTCAGTGCGATACATCTCCAATATCCGCATAATATCTGATCTCCTTTTTTTCCCAATTTGACTTTCATTCCAGTCTTTTCGGATAACTTATGTTTCCCATATTCTTCTGGTGAAAGTTTGTTATATGGCTGCAGTTATCTGGGGGTCCTTTTTGAACAATTCGGCTGAAATATTATCGATTCCTAGAGCTTTGTTATTATTGAGTTGGATAACAGCGGTTAAAATGTCTTCGTAATCTGGTGGTTCTTCGTTTATTTGAACTGCTGGTTGAAATGAGGAATTTGGTGGCGACTGGCTTGTTTCGGTGAAATGCGTTAGGTTACTTTGATTCTGAATTTTCCTAAAGTGTTCTCTTCATTAGTTTAATTGTTCTTCGGCCGTGGTGAGAATACTTCCCATTTTATCCCTGATTTGTGTTCTATGTACTGATTTATTTTTCAGAAAGCTTTCTAATTATTTCGTAGACCGTTTTCAGGTGTATTGTATTAGCCGCGTTTTCAGTTTCTGATGCCAGTTCTTTTATGAAATTCCGTTTATCGAAGAGTAATAAGAGGGCGACCTAAGACGACGAAGCGAAGGAACTTAACCATTGAATTGGACAAACTAAATCGTTCGTTTAATGAAATAGTACCTATATGTTATGATAGAATTAGATGGAAAGAAAATGTAGAAACCCTTTGATAATAAACCAGTGAGGAAAGACTGAAAGTCGGGCGAGGCCGACTTTATAATACACTACACCTCCGTAATAATGCGAAAAGAGGCTTTGCAATAATAGTTTGAAATAATTGGTCTCGTTTTAGTTAAGAGAGTACTTTCAAGTCTCATCAAGGCTTATTCCAAGGAGGAGTTGAAGATGTTGTTCATAATAAACTAGATCTGAAACCATAACCTTAAAATGCGCAGTATTTTTTCATATATCAAGAATCGGAAGGGACAAATAGATGGGACTATACTCAATCTAAACAGATTTACATCAATTAAGTTCAAAAGCCTAATTTCTGCCAAATTATATAATGATCGGACGTAAAATACTGTTTCAATAGTGCTTAAACGCTAAATAGACAGGAACATATACATATATATGTATATATGTATATTGGTATATATATCTAAATCTGAACTGATTTTCGTCAAATTAAGCAGTATTCGCTCCCAAGTTATGTAACTTCTTTTTGCCAAATTTTGTAATGATCGGGAGTAAAGTACAACTTATGTAGCGCATTGATACCAAATCGGGAGGAACATATTTTTAGGAGCTATATCTAAATCTGAACCGATTTCCCCTAAATTTGGTAGTCTCTATTCATATTATAAGAAACCTCTTTCTGCCGAATTCCGATCGGATATAAAATACAGTTTTTACAGCGCTTACATCTCAAATCTTAGATAAAATAATTATGGGGGCTATATCTAAATCTGAACCGATTTTCCCTAAATGTAATATTGTCTCTAAGTGTACCAAGATATTTCTCTCTGTCAATTTTAATACAGATCGGTTAACAAATGTTGCTTATATGGTGCATATATGCCAAATCGGAGGTACATATATATGGGAGCTACATATATGTAAATCTGAACCGATTTCTACCAAATCAATAAGGATCGTCCTTGGGCCAAAAGAAAGATATGTGCAAAGTTTCATTGAGATAGGACAATAATTGCTACCGGTACTTTGATTACAATAATACATGCAATGACGGACAGACAGACGGGCATAGCTAAATCAACTCAGGAAGTGATTCTAAGTCTATCGGAATAATAAACGATGGGTCTATGTCATCCCCTTTTGGGTGTAAAAAAATGCACAAGTTATAATACCCTGTACCACAGTGTGGTGTAGGGCATAAGGATAAAAAACAAGTAAAAAGTTCAGTCGGGTAAACTTCACCTTGAGTAAATTTATAAAATTTTTTGTTTTAATTAAATTATTATCAATTTAAATTGCATTTAATAACGTTGTTAACTTTTGGTGTAAAATTGTCCATTTGTGTGGGAGGTAACAAAAGGGGCGTGCCAATATTGACCACTTTTCTCTAGACTCTAGGTACTATAAACGCATTGCACTGTACGAAATTTTAAGTATTTGTATGCACTGGTATTAAAGGTAAAAGCTGTTAATTTTTGGTACAAGAAGGCCAATTTGTATGGGAGCTACCAAAAGGGGTGCTAATAACGCCCATTTTTTCTGGACTCTAGGTACTATAAAGCATTACACTGTACAAAATTCCAAGTACTTGTAAACACTGGTATTAAAATTATATTAGGTAACTTTTGGTACAAAATGGTCCATTTGTGTGGGAGGTACCAAAAGGAGCGTAGCAATAATGCCCATTTTTCACTGCATTTTATGTACTATTAAAACATTACACTGTACAAAATTTCAAGCCTTTGTATGCACTGGTAATAAAGTTATAAGCTTTTAAATTTGGTTCAAAATTGTCCATTCGTGTGGGAGGTACGAAAAGGGTCGTGGTAACTTCGCCCATTTTTCTCGGGGTAATAGTGACTAATAAGCAAATACTATGTGTAGAATTTCAGAGGATTCAAATTTCATTTTCCCTACCCTACACCTCCCTAACAATGCGATAAGGGTAGAAACATATTATCTAATTCTGATCGGACATAAAATAACATTTTTAAAGCGTTTACATGTCAAATCGTGGATAACGTATATATGGGGGCTATATCTAAATCTTGTCTGATTTCTTCCAAATTTAAAAGTGTTCATTCATATAATAGGAAACCTCTTTCTGCCGAATTTCATACTGATCGGATATAAAATACAGTTTTTACAGCGATTACATATCAAATCGGGGGTAACATATATGTATATGGGGATATATCTTTCTCCGACTTTCTCCGAATTTGTCAGTATTCCTTCATGTAATAAGAAACCAAATTTAACAGTGCTCATTCATATTATAAGAAACCTCTTTCTGTCGAATTTCATACTGATCGGTTATAAAATAAAGTTTTTACAGCACTTACATGTCAAATCGGAGCTAACATATATATGGGGGCTATATCTAAATCTGAACCGATTCTAACCAAATTCAATAGGGATCGTCCTTGGACCAAACAAAAGATATGTGTAAAGTTTGTCGAGATCGGACCATAATTGCGACCTGTACTTTGATTACAAGAATGGATGGACAGACAGACAGACAGACGGACATGGCTAAATCGACTCAAAAATTTATTCTACGACGATCGGTATAATAAACTATGGTTCTATTTCTTCGCTTTTTGGGCGTTACAAACAAATGCACAAAGTCATAATACCCTGTACCACAGTGTGGTGTAGGGTATAAATACATTTTATTGATTATCGAATACTTCAAAAAGTGGAAAAAGTACCGAAAACAAATGCTATATCTAAATATATGAATGTATCATAGTTATATTAAAATCTAATTTGCCAACTAAATAATCAAACGTATGTATACTCGTATCCATTTCATCATAAAGAAGTGATAATAGCAGCAGCTCTGCATGTCGCTGATGCACAATGCCACCGCCAGTTACGCATGTGTAGCTGTTTTCACAGCCAAAACCAGATATTGGTTGTTGTTTTGGGTGAATTCTTGTTTTGGTTGTGGCTGAACTGAACAGAGTTGGAAATATTTTGTTCGAGTCTACAAAAATGTATGCTTTTTTTGGCCGGAAGTTGCAAAATTGTTTATCTGGCAATTATATTATTTTCGAATTCGTAAATTGCTTACGCTATAGACGTAAGGTGAGTGACTGGTTTTCTTTCGCTTAGGTTTTCGTTCGAGATAGAGACTGGCGGTAAATGTTAACCCTTTGTTGGAGAGGTACCAGAAGGAATGGGCCAATATGGCCCATCTTCGAACTTAACCGGAGATAGAAGAAAATATTACCACATACCATATATGAAGCCAATCGAAGCCAGTCCTTTCGAGAGTTATCGTGGTCACCAGCCAGCAGACAGACAGACAAAACGGATATCCGCCGAACATACTTAGGGTCTTAAGTCACTCCTTCGATGTGTTACACTTTTGGCTCGTAGCAAATGATACGCTCCTCTCTAAGGTGAGGGATAATAATAATGGAGAATGTTTTTTTTGGCACGTTGTTTAATTTAATCTGTTCCATTCCATTCCATAATTTCACAAAGCACTGAAATTAACAAAAAAATATAAAAAAAAATGTGAAATGAAGAGTTTGGTTAATATTTGACAAATGAATGACAAATTTAGTATACTGACAAATGAATAACAAAGTAAGTATTCCCCCATCCTATGGTGGAGGGTATAAAAATATTCTCCATTAATATACTGTGTTTAAGAAAAAAATATGTCTTCTAGATTGTTAGGCAAAGGTGAATTGACAGTTCAGATGATTGCAAGAAAACATTATAATTTCATATATTTATAATATATTTTGTAAATATTTATATGCAGGTTTGCCAATAAAAATACATTATAGACAGTGTTGCAAATAAAATGATTTTCTGGCAATGGCGCCGTTGTCACATGCATAAACTTCGCACATATAACAATCAGCAAATTATCTCGCAATGACTTTTCTGCTAACGTTGCAAAACAAAAATTGTATGTTCACACGGTTGTAAATTCACAGGGTTGCATTTTTCCGCCATTTTTCTGGCAATGTTGTCCCATCTGCAAACCGTCTGTACTTATCTTTAGAAATATCTCTGAATTGTTAGGTGGTTCATATGCGTATGAGTAATATATTTTCATTATTTTATTTCGCACAACTCATACGTCACCTAGCACTGCGATAAATATTATTGATTTAAATAGGAACTTGCAAAAAAAGGCGGAACTATTAAGTATTTCTTAAGTTTGAGCTAGGGTGTCATACTTGGGTATAGTCTTTATTTTGAGCCTCTTCCCCATAAAGACAAAAAATCTGTGAGCTGTGGTGGAATTTTCTTCTACGATTTTGTGATACATTTAGCTCAGTTTTCGTTCCAAGATAATTCCTAAGTAAAGGGTTTTCCAACAAGAGGTGTTATTTTGGTATTCAAAGAAAAATTCAATTTTTTGAGATAGATGATCGGATATTTATTTCGTAATAAAGAGGAAGGTATGCCGTTAATAATGTAAAACAACATCAGCCAAAACGCCACAACGACCACGCTTACATGACCCTATCCTTTTCATGAAATTTTGCATAACCAAATCGCAAATTGGCTGCCCTATGTCCTCGATAGCCTCACGAATTCTATCTTTGAGGTCTTGAATCGACGCTGGGCTGTTGGCGTAGACCTTATCTTTCACGTGGCCCCAAAGGAAGAAGTCGCAAGTTGTTAAATCACAAGATCTCGGTGGCCAATTGTGATCACCTCTTCGAGAGATAACACGGACCGGAGACTTTTCCCGTAACAGAGCAATGGTTTCGTTGCTCGTGTGGCACGTAGCACCGTCTTGT
Source organism: Eudasyphora cyanicolor (assembly GCA_963930755.1). Lineage (NCBI taxonomy): Eukaryota > Metazoa > Arthropoda > Insecta > Diptera > Muscidae > Eudasyphora > Eudasyphora cyanicolor. The sequence continues at coordinate 260,667,897 of OZ005737.1, read as the reverse complement.
TGAAAGTAAACGTTGTCCAGATAAATTCCATCCAACTCCGACCATAAAAAATCATTAATCATCTCTCGATAGCGCAATCCATTCATCGTAACTGTTGGTCCAATGGAGAGGCTTCTCAACAATAACTCTTGGGGTTTCCGAGCCCCAGATGCGACAATTTTGCTTGTTTACGTAGCCACCGAGGTGGAAATGAGCCAAGATGATTTTGTATCGTTCGTATCGTTTTTTTGTTCGATCGTTTTCTGATCGTTTTGTATCGTTTGATGATCGTGTATCGTTCCATTTTTATACCCTACACCACACTGTGGTACAGGGTATTATAACTTTGTGCATTTGTTTGTAACACCCAAAAGGAGAAGAAATAGACCCATCGTTTATTATACCGATCGACTTAGAATCACTTTCTGAGTTGATTTAGCTATGTCCGTCTGTCCGTCTGTATTCTTGTAATCAAAGTACAGGTCGCAATTATGGTCCGATCTCGACGAAACTTCACACATATATTTTATTTGGCCCAAGGACGATCCCTATTGAATTTGGTTAAAATCGGTTCAGATTTAGATATTCAGCGAAAATCGGTTCAGATTTATATATAACATCCGTATATATGTTCCTCCTGATTTGGTATCAAAGCGCTATAGAAGTTGTACTTTAGTTCCGATTATTAAAATTTTCCAGAAATATGCTTCTCAATTTAGGAACGAATTTTGCTTAATTTAGCGATTATCGGTTCAGAATTAGATAATATGTTCCTACCCATTTACCAATTATTCCAAATTATTATCGCAATGACCCTTATCGCATTGTTAGGGAGGTGTAGGGTATTATATAGTCGGCCCCGCCTGACTTTCTGCCTTTCCTTACTGGTTAGTAATGGCGTAGTTTCTACTTGTCAAATGTCAAAGAATAAAAGCTTCAAAAGTGACAGCTACCGAAATACCGGGTGATTCAAAATAACACCTCTTGTTGGAAACCCTGTATTTGACCTTGTCGCTTATTTAAATTGTTTCTTCAGCAAGTTACGCCATTCGATGAACCCCGAATGGCGTAACTTTTGTTTTCCTCGCGAATCTCCGTTTTGTCTAGGTTTTACGTTTAAAGCCCTTGGTTATAAACTAAATTAAGTGATCTCTCAACCCTTCAGTTTGGACTCCTACCCCCTTTGAAATATTCCGTTGAGAAGGTTCTTTGTAGGCTATGGGTAATGGTAGCCCATGGAAGTGACGATAAAATGATATGAGGGCATCTAAATATATGAATAATAGGCGGTATATCAATATGACTTTCAAAAAACTATCAATTGGAAAAAATAATTTTTTTTAACAACTTGACAACATATCCCTTTAGACTATTACATTGATATGCTACTGTGTTTGAATTCATCACATAAAATGACAAACCAAGTAAAAGTTACCCGTTGCTTTTAAATTCTAAGAGACATATGACGGGTGTGCTTTAAAATTTCCTCTATTACGGTAGACTTTTTATTCCGTCTTACGTCTTGTTTAATATTTCCAATCAGCTCAAATTGTACTTTATATAATTTGGAAAATAATGTTTTCTAATAAATTAGTATAGCAATATTTAATTTATATTTAGCCAATACGAGTATTACCTCTCAAGTATTTTTATATATTGTTGTTCCCTGGAAGACATCTAGAATTTCAACTTGTCAAATAACAAATACCTTAACGTATAAAGACTTTCAGCACATTTCAAATAAAGTCGAATTAAGGGTGTTCCCAGGCCAACAACTGCCGTCAAATTGCTCGCCCCATCTCCACAACAAAAACAACTCATTTACAAGTTTTGGGTGTTTAAAAGAAACTTTTTTACTACTCTTCCAAAAATAATGGAGCTGAGGATAGCAGCTTCCTCTGCTCGTGGAAAAAATACTGTTTTATTTAAAATGTTTATATATACCACAAAAATTATGTGAATTGGTAGGAAGTTAGCTGGTGCGGATGGCGGTGGCTGGCTGGGGAGGAACATGTATGGAGGGCAACTAAAGTGTTCTTTTGTGTGCAGTACACAAACAACAACAATGTTCGAAAAAATAGAAAACTTTTAAACTTTGTGGCTCAGCACGAACAAAAATAAATGTTGGAGAATTTTATTGTGGTCAGTCGCCCCGTGGAAGTGGGATAATTTGGGGGTGTATCCCCGAACTATTGCGAATTCGTACAAAATACATTCTTATAGATACACGTTTTCTGTGCTGTGTTCAACTCCCGGATGGCAAATGATTATCATCTGCTATAGCAGCATCAACATCAATATTCCGGAACGTATTGAGGGAAATGTCCAAAACATTTCAATACAAATACGAGGAGGGTATGGACAACAAACAAGAAAACAACAACAAGAAGAAAAGCCCAGAAAGGAATCCCAAGGCATGCAAACAAGGACTACAAGGACTTTGCTTTTTTTAAGTGTGTGTATTAGTTTACCGGGTTTCAGTGTGAGTGTGTTTGTGTTCGGGAGTGGGTGTGATTTAACGACATCCTACCATGTTCGCCAAGACCTCACACACGCTGAGCTACGCACATACAAAATTCAAGTATGGCCGACTGGCCTGACTGGTCATTTATATGAGCAGCACGTCTTCAGACATTTGCCATACATAGCACACAAACAACAATATCAACGAAAAAACTACACCGACAACGACAATAACAACACCATTATCGGCTGCGGGGGGAGTAGGGTAACGCGTGAAGACAGAGGAAGAATCAGCAGCACCATCACAAAGCAACAACAAAATTGGTAGCAACCGGTAAAAGCACTCAACAACACTCAAGTATCCCCAATGCGTATACGAGCAACAACAACAACAATCAACATTTTGCTACAATGAACATCGTAAAGGAGGGTCGCATAATAATGGAGGAGGAAATGGGAATAAATTTAAGGAAACAGGTGATATTTTATTAGAAATTGTGTATGTGGCTTACAGCGTTTATATTTAAGTACCAGAAGGTGGTTGACGCAGACACCATTTTTTACTAAACTGTCGACGCTTCAAACACATTGCACTGTACCGTATTCTAAGTGCACTGGTATGAAAGCGGAGTGCTTCTCAATTTTGGTATTATTGGCCCATTTTGTGTGGGACCTACCGAAATGGGCGTGGCAATAATACCAATTTTTACACTACTGTATATAAGCAATAAAGCATTAGAGTGCACAAAATTTCAAGATATAAGCAGTTAACTTTTTGTACAAAATGTTGGTCTCTTTGTGTGGGAGGAACCAACAGTGGCGGGTGGTCACATCGACCATTTTTAAGCGACCGATAAACTACCACAATAAGTGAGGTTTCGGATAGGTAGTATATAATTTATCCGAGAATCAATACATATTTCACTAAATTTTAAACCTTTGTGAGGGAGGTACTAAATGGGGTGGACTAAAATGGCCCATCTTCTAACTTAGCCTGAGATAGAGTTAATATTATCACATACCAAATTTGTCAAGTCAATCAGTTACTCTACGGACGAAGTTCTGCCGAACATAACGGGTTTTCCAATAAGTGTGATATGATTTCTTTGAAAAAACTCTCTTATTGTGAAGGAAATTCAAAGGATTTTTTTAATGTGAAGTACAATCTATACAATTAAGTTCTAAATAAAACGTCATTCAAATGGCCTCCACGACTTCTTCTGCAGGAACGAATTCGATGAACCCAATTTTCGAGCACTTTTTCCACTAAATCAAGTCGTACGAGTATGACATGAATGACACGTTCAATATTGACTTGTAAAGCTTGAAGAGTGTCTGGTCTATTTCGAAAGACCAATGACTTCAAATAACCCCACAAGAAATAGTATAATTGTGTTAAATCACAACTTCTTGGAGGCCACTCAATATCACAATTTCTTGAAATAATCGAATCTCCAAACTTTTCTCGCAACAATTCAATTGTTTAATTTGCTGTGTGGCACGTAGCCCCAATCAGTCAATGGCAAAAAGATAGCTCTTAACGAGAGCTAAAATATTGCTCATGGGTGTCAAGGTCATAGGTCGATTGGAAAGTGTTTTGTTTTTTTGGATTTAAAAAAAATGGACTTAGCGCATTAAAAGTTGCAGTTGGAGAACGATTATTTTTATAATAAAACTGAATAATTTGTAAACGTTGTTCTTGCGTATATCTCTCCATGATGAAATTGTAAACACCACTGAATACAATGAAAAACAAATGACAGATCATGACATATTACAAATGACCCAAAACTTCACTTTAAAATCATATCTTACCTATTGAAAACCCCGTTACTTGGGTCATAGGCCACTCCTTCGATGTGTTACACATTTTGGCCGTAGCTAACGATATATATCCTCCTTCACTAAAACGAGGGCATTACAAGTAAGAAAGATTAGTCGGGTAAGCCGACTTAAGAATCCCATCACCTTCAGTTAAGTTAATTATTAACAATTTAAATTGCATTTAACAACTTTAAAGTATGTACTGTTATTAAAGTTATAAGCTGTTAACTTTTGGTGCAAAATGGTACATTTATGTGGGATGTACCAAAAGGTCGTGTCAATAACGCCCACTTTTCTCTGGACTCTAGGTACTATAGAAGTATTACACACTAAATCAATAAGCTGTTTATTTTTGCACCAAAAGTCCATTTTTGTTCTCAAAGTATCTCAAATTATAATGTCAGAAATATCATGTCAGAAATATCACAGTGGTTTTCCGCATAGAGGTAGTGAAATTTGCGCTTCATCCGCGAATGCTTTGTCCAATTTCTTTTAAAATGTAGCAGAGTGAAATTCAGTCTTTTTATACCCTACACCACACTGTGGTACAGGGTATTATAACTTTGTGCACCCAAAAGAAGATGAGATAGACCCATCGTTTATTATACCGATCGACTTAGAATCACTTTCTGAGTCGATTTAGCTATGTCCGTCTGTCTGTCTATGCATGTATTCTTGTAACCAAAGTTCAGTTCGCAGATATCTGATCGCGATGATAATTCGCTCATATAACTTTTTTGGCCTGAGGACGAATCCTTTTGAAACTCGTGAAAATCGGTTCAGATTTAGATATAGCCCCCATATATATGTTCCTCCCGATGTAACACCTAAGCGCTATATAAGTTGTATTTTATATCCCATCAATAAGAAATTTAGCAACAAGAGATAACAAGAATGAACAATGCCAAATTTTGGAAAAATGGGTTGAGATTTAGATACAGCTCCCATACATATGTTATTCCCGATTTTACATGTAAGCGCCGTAGAAATTGTATTTTATATTTTATCAGTACGAAATTCGGCTGTTTCTTTATTTAGAAACGATTACTGCTCAATTTTGTGAAAGTCGATTCAGATTTTGATATAGCCACATGTGACCGATTTTGGTGAAATTCAATATTTTTATTAATTTAGTCAATGTATTGTTTGGTGCCAACATTCAATAATCTACGAGTAGCAAAAACCTTGGAACAAGTTAAAATTAACTAAACTGTAGTAATACTGAACTCCGTTGGGGCTAAAGCTAGTTTTTAAAGCTGGTCCGACTATGATGAAAATTAACTCAGTGCCCTTTTTTGGCCCAAGGACGATCCCTATTGAAATTGGTCAAAATCGGTTTAGATTTAGATATAGTCCCTATATATATGTTACACCCGATTTGACATGTAAGCGCTGTAGAAACCGTATTTGACATCCGATCGGTACGAAAATCGGCAGAGAGTTTTCTTATTACATGTATGAACACTACCAAATTTGGTGAAAATCCATTTAGATTAAGATAAAGCCCCCATATATATGTTTCATCCGATTTGATTTGTAAGCGCTGTAGAAACCGTGTTTTCCATCCGATCAGTGCGAAATTCGGCAGAGAGTTTTCTTATTACATGTATGAACACTGCCAAATTCTTGTCGCAATACCCATTTTCACATTGTCAGGGAGGTGTAGGGTATTATATAGTCGACCCCACCCGACTTCTGTCTTTCCTTACTTGTTGTCTTTGTAATTTGGTGACGATTTTCAGTTATTATAATGTAACTTCTGAACCGAAGCCGTCCCCACGCCAAAATTTACATTATCGGCAGAGTACACGCTGAGAAAAAATCGCTTCTGTAGTATATTGTCCCAAACATATTCGGCTTGAAACATATATTTGTTTAGCGTACACTACAAATATATATTATTTGGTACACACAAATATTAAATATTTGCGAAGATGTTTTTCTTAACAAATCTTTGTTTCCATCCTAATATTTTTTGTTTGGGACTATTATAAGTATTCAGAACATTATAACGATGCCTTAATTGTGTTAAGTTTGTCAGCAATTCAAATTCATTTTTTTAAAAAAATTTTAATGTTTGTAAAAATTCTTTATAATTGAAATCGTGGTGTACAAATCTAGAAGTTCCTTTGAGCTGCGGAGTGGACTGTATTAGAAATAGTTAATCAGTTGAACTCCCAGAAATTTGTAAAGTAGCAAGAAACATGGAATAAAAAGGCACAGGTTAGATTCAGTGTGATACAGATTTATTGCGTAGGAGTTGCTGCTGCTTACCGCTTCAGTAGATGCTGCTAAAGTGAAAATCGCGGTGCAGAGCAAACAGAAATGGAGCTAAGATTTGTAGAATACAGTAAATCCATTGGAACAGAGAGAGAAGATGGCAGCCCTTTATCCATTTGAGTAAAAGCTTTCGCCTTCATGGCAGGGAAATGGATAAAGAGTTGCCATCTAAATGAAAGGGAAAGATACAGGGGATTTCATGTGAGTGACAGTTTAATTCATTTTACTTAATGCTAGGTTATACTACTGCTAATATGAAATAATTCAGTTTCTTGGAATTCATGAGTGTATGAGAGGTTGAACTGGGTTCAACATGCCGCCAGCCTTGCTATGTTGCAACTTTAATATTGACATGGCCCGGAGATAGCCCAGCCAAAGATCGTGCTCTGCGCGATGGGTAGGTTGGAAGATGTCTGAATCATCCCGGCGCGCAGAACTCTCGGGAGATAGTCATTGGCCAACAGAATTTCCACGTTAGATGGTCGAAAGAAGTGAGGATCGGCTAAGTCAGGGAGGTGATCGTAGACCGACTGGAGCTTTTTGTCGTTTGTGGGTTTAGGGGCGCTAGAGTGAAACTCGGTCTTCACCAGACCTTCCACTTGTAGCTTCACCTCGGCATCGTGGTACGACTGCAAGTTCATGGTGCAGTATTCCTTACCGTTCCTCTTGGTCGTATGTAAATTCAACCGCTCCACCAGGTCTTTCAGAACTACCGTTTGTGCTTCTCCGGAGCTGAGTAGCATTCTAATAGATTGGTAATAGATTGGTAACAGATTCTATGCGTTTGGAAGGACGCAGAGTTTGACGAGAGGACGGGTTACTACGCCATTTTGGGTGCGGATTTCCGCAACACGGACATTAGAGTCTTTACCTTTGAAAACCTTAATGACTCGACCTAAATACCATTCATGAGGGGGAAGATTATCTTCCTTGATGATGACAAAATCATTCTCCTTTAAATTGGTTTGAACAGTTTTCCATTTGTATCTTTTCTGTAGTTCGCAAACGTACTCGTGTTTCCAACGCTTTGCGAATTGTATCTGCAACGTTTTGAGACGTTGCCAGCGGTTCTGCAAAGATAGATTGTCCGAGTATTCCTCAGGTGTCGCGATTATCGCAGCTCCTCGTAACAGGTGACCAGGGGTTAAGGGTATCAGTTCGGAGGGATCCTCGCTGATTGGGGATAAAGGCCGGGAGTTCAAGATGCTCTCAATTCTCACTAGCAGGGTGGAAAATTCTTCGAACGTGAACTTGAGATTTGAAGCAACTTTGCGTAGATGAGTCTTCATGCTCTTGACCGCAGCTTCCCACATTCCACCCATGTGGGGAGCGTGTGGCGGAATGTAATGCCAAGTGAAGCCATGTAAGTTGTATTTATCGACAATGTGTTTCTCGGCTGATTGAAGAAATTTCTTGTACTCTTGAGCAAGCGATCGACTAGCCCCGACAAAGTTAGTTCCATTGTCCGAGAAAATTTGGTTGGGAAACCCTCTGCGCCCTACGAAGCGATTGAAAGCTGAGAGAAATGCTTCCATTGTCAGGTCGGAGCAGACTTCCAAGTGAATAGCCCTAGTCGACAAACAAACAAAAATAGCAGCACGCTGAAAAAAAATCGCTTCTGTAGTATATTGTCCCAAACATATTCGGCTTGAAGCATATATATGTTTATGGTATACTCTAAATATATAATATTTGGTACACACAAAAATTATATATTTGGGAAGATGTTGTTCTAAACAAATCCTTGTTTTCACCCTAATACCTTTAATTTGGGATTTTAATTCCGAAACAAAAATGTATTTAAATTTATGTATTCCGAAAATATCGAACCTTAATTGTGTTAAGTTTTTCAGTAATTTAATGATAATTTTTTAGAAATTTTTAATTGAAATCGTATAATTTTTGATAACATTAATTTACGCGAAGGATTGAAAAAAATGCTGACATGAAATACCCAGAAATTTAAAATGAGTCCCTTAAAACAGAATGCAATGCTGCTAATGGTATTTTTGACTGGGAGAAATAATTAGAAACGAAGGAAAAATTAAAAATGAAATTAGAAAAATTCACCAAAGTTTTGAAAATTTTTCTTAAATTATATATATTTGAAGATATTCCTAAACAATAATTTTATTGGTATATAAATACATATTTTATTTGAGAAAATTAGTTTGCAAATATATTTTGTTGTAATATATTAATATATGCGTTCCAAGTAAATTTTATTGATTTTCAAATAAAATGTATTTACTCAGAAATATAAAACATTTAAAAATTTGTGTTCCAAATATATTTTCCTTCGATTCAAACATATCAAAAAAGGCGATTTTGCCCCGTGAGCGTATCCCTTTTGGAGCTTGGCATTTCGGAGCTTGGAGGTTTTGATCTCGAAAGGACCCGCAAAATCCAGTCCTGTATTGGTGAAGGGCAGAGAAAATGTGCATCTTTCGGATGGCAGAGCGGCCATTATTTGGTTACGCACATGGTGCTTGTATATAGTACAGTCCCTACAGTTTCGGATACAGTGTTTAACCGCATTTTTTAATCGGATGACGAAGAATTCTTGGCGAATTGCTCGTAACATAATCTGGTGTTCAGCATGCAACAGTGTTTTGTGCGTGAACTCGATAAACAGTTTACAGAATCTGGATTGTTCCGGTAAGATAATCGGATGTCTCTCATTGTAGCTGATATCATAATTCGCCAAACGTCCATTTACGCGAAGTAGATGATTTTCGTCCAGGAATGGGTTCAGCGTTAAGAGCTTACTATTCGAACATATGACTTGACTACTCTGAAGAGCTTGATATTCAGCGGGATAGTGTGCTTGTTGCGCGAGTTTGATTATATGATATTTGACAAAGCGAATTTCGTGAGCAGTAATTATTTCATGCAAGTCGGGGCTGGATTGTTTCCTACATTTCTTAATAAACCGGAACATCAAACAAAGCACACGCAAGGCACGCCCAAACGATGAAAACCGATTTAGAACATCTTCAGTTTGGGTTTGAATCTGAAAGTTAGCAACTTTTTTCTCAAGATCTGGTTCTTTGTGTGTTGTTTTCTTCGGCCAGTAGTCAGGGGTCATTACTAGCCACTTGGGTCCGTGCCACCATAACGGGTTCAATTCCAATTCCGATGCTGTACATCCTCGAGTCCCAATATCTGCAGGATTTTCGTTGGTTGGGACATGTCTCCAGCTGACATTGCCAATATTATCCAAGATCTCAGAAATCTTGTTTGCAACAAACGTTTTCCAATGATATGGCGGTTTGTCCAACCAGGCAAGCGTAATCGTAGAATCCGACCAGAGAAAAATGTCATTAACAGGGAATTGTAGGTTTTGACAAACGGACTTAAGCAGCCTTGACAGTAATGCTGCTCCGCACAATTCCAATCTAGGTAGGCTAACAGTTTTTAATGGCGCTACTTTACTCTTTGAAACGAGCAGGGACGCGGAAATTATGTTAGCAGATGAAGCTGACCGGATGTAGAGACATGCACAATATGCTTTCTCCGAGGCATCACAAAATCCATGTATTTGAATCTTGCTCTCCGGAGAATACTGAATCCAACGTGGAATTTTGAGAGAAGAAGTTCCACTTTTCAAGGGAATGCGGCTTAACTTCTTCATCCCAATCAGTTCCGTCAATCCAAAGCTGTTGCATGAGAGCTTTCGCGACTACTATTATTGGGGCTAACCAACCCGCAGGGTCGAAAAGCTTTGCAACAATTGACAGGATTTTACAATAAATGACTTGAAGGATAGACAACAAACGATGACTTGGAATATTAAGTAATTTTAAGTGAGTCCTGAATTGCAAACAGAATGGTAATACGTAATTTTTAATTGGAAGGAATAATTCGAATCCAAAGAAAAATAAAAACTTCAGTTCGAAAAAGTCAGCAAAGTTTTGAAAATATTTTTAAATACAATATATTTGGAGAAATTTCTAACAAATAATTTTGTTGTATTTAAACACATCAATTTTATTGATTTTCAAATAAAAGTTATTTGCTCAGAAATAATATTTTGCCACGAATACATATGGACAATTTTTTATAACAAATTTAAGGAAAAATAATCGCAATTTAAATGTTTATCGAAATAAACTGTTTTAGATAGGATTATTATATTTTATGAGAAGTACGCGGAAAAAGCTTCAAGACATTTTATTTTCCATTTTCGTTTTATGCTTTATCGCATTAAAATTGGCTTGAAAAAACCATTACATAGGAAAAAAACTATTTTTTGAACTTTGACCTTTCCCCCTGCCTCCAATTTTCATTATTTTTTTTTTTTAAATTGTGGGTCATTACTCCCACTTGCTAGCGTAACATTTTCTGAGAATTTTAGAAAGATCTAATTTTTGATATGAGGCACTTGAGAAAGAACTACCCATATGCCTAAATTTGATAAATTTATGAATATTCGAACTTTTTTCAAGAAATATTTATTTAGAAAAAATATGTCTTAATTTTTAGTTAATGAAATATTCTGCATAACCCCCAAAAAATAAAATTTAGTGGTACTAACTAAAACTTCCCAGTTTTTAAGAAAAATTAACTCAATATAAATAAAAACATTGTAGTACGGATTTCACAAAAATTTAGGAATTACATATTATCGTGACTACACTGTAGATGATACGAATTATGTATTTTTAACATGTCCTTGGTTTACAAATTTGAGGAAGTAGTTGTAGGAATCGCAAGGAATCTATCCATCCGTACAGACAATTGAAAATCCAAAAAAATTTAAGAACCTACAGCTCAATGAAAAATTATCATATTTGTCAAATTTCTTGTGACAGAATTCATACTTAGTATTGGACCTAATCGTTTATGTTAAAAATGAGGAATATCGGTCCATGTTTTTATATAGCACCCATATAAAAGTCCCCACCGTTGCCACTTCTTGACGCTCTAGAAAACCAATTTTTCAATTTATCTGTCCGAATTTTAAGGATTTGCATTTTCTATTGTACCTAATCATCCGTAGTATAAATGCGGTACATGGTCTATGTTTTGGTATAGCCCCCACATAAAGGTCCCCACCGATGCCACTTCTTGACGCTCTAGAGAACGGATTCTTCAATTTATCTGGCTGAAATTTAACAATTTACACTTTTTATTAGAACCAGTCGTCCATGGTAAAAATGGGGTGTATTTTGGTATAGCCACCATATAAAGGTCCCCACCGATGTCACATCTGGACGCTCTACACAACACATTTTTTAATCTGGCTGAAATTTCAGAATTTATCCTTTATATTGCGCTTAATCTTTCCTGTTGGAAATGGGTAACATCGGTCCATATTTTGATACTGCTCCCATATAAAGACCCCTTACGATTAGACTTCTTAGCGTTATAGGGAAAGCATTTTTTAAACCATCATGCGGAAATTTAACTTTTGTACTTCATTTTGTATTAAATCGTCTCTAGTGAAAATGGAGTATTACGGTCGGTGTTTTGATAAGTACTTATATAAGCCCTGCATGAATAACACGTTTTTTAACATATGGAATTTAGAAATATACTCTGTTTAACCTACAACTGTTAATAGTAATAATGGTTATTCGTCCATTTGTTGGCAAACTATGATTGAGGGTATTATTCAATCGACCGCGCCCGACTTTCTTTCCTTACTAGTTTTATTTTGATTACTTTTCCAATGACTAGAATCCGACAAGAAAGCAACATTTACATTTTTTATCACCAAACATCCCATAAGGCCCTCACAGTTTTTGTACCAGCAAACAAAGATGCAGATATACATGGCTACAGATAGACAGACTGGTGGCAAAGGCTCGTATGATGTGCCAGCGTTGTGATGATGAGTGAAAAGCAAAAATCCCCAAACAACAACGAACACCGGGAGACCGAACAACGAACAAGACATTATCATCATCAACGACAACAACATCGTCGGAGGCAGCAGTAGCAGTACCATGGTCAGATTCAACAGCAACAAAGGCAACTCAGCATCGCCATCATCAAGTTGTGCTTACAACAGCAATAGAAGCCAGCAGGACTCAGGACTCTCGTTCTTGTGTGCTCTTGTGCTCTCACCGGTGGTAAAGGCCCATTTTCCATGTTTCCTCAGCTTTAACATCACCCACACAGCAGCAGGTTGGCCAACATACAGACGTACACATTATTATTGCATTCATACTAACGTAACACAGTGAGTGTGTGTGAGAGCCCGAGTGTGTGTGTGAGAGCCCGAGTGTGTGTGTGTATTCCCAGTTGCACACATTGATATAATTTGTTTATGTATTGGATATTCTTTGCACAATATATGAGCATAGCTTTTTGTTCTTAATTTTTTTTGCTCATCCTTTTTCCGCATTCTCTATCCGGTTCGGTGAGTGTTTTAGGGGCTGAGTGAGCATTTTTATTTGTAAATCACTCGTTGAGTGAACTGATAACACTCATACGAGCTGACAAGACAATTAGTGAGAGTGAGTGGTTTTACAGTTGTTCTCTGTGTATCTGTGAGTTTTTTTTACAAATGGGTGTGGGAGTTCGCTCTCTTTCTATATGCCACTCTCGTGGTACAGTGGTTTTATGTTGTATTTGAATTTTTTAATTAAAATTTTAAGTTTATTTATTTTTGATTTTAATTAAAAATATTGTTTGCTTTTCACTCTCTTTCTATTTGGCTTCGAGTGAACACTTACATTAGAAGTGGTGGTGCTGCTGTTGCTGCTGCTGCTGCAGTTGTCCAATGCAACAAAACTGTGGCAGCGAAACCATTTGATTTGTGGAGGTTTTCACTGGGGCAACAGCAATGACAGGTGGTTGTGGCAAATCAGTGATGGCAATATGAGCTATGATTGCGAATTTACTTAATCAATTGAAAATGTGTTAACACTTAAATAGTGGTAAAGTTGTATTCTATGTATAATAAAATACACATGAATACATTCCCATTTTCGGTTTTTATGGAATTGTAGGATAATAATTAATATTTAATAGTAATAAATGAAATTATTCAATCGAATTCAATTTTGTGGTTGTCGTAACAGCTTTGTGATTGCTGCTAACTAATAATACAACAGTTTCATAGAATGTGTTTTACTAATAAGCTAGAGGATTATAATGAAGTAAGTACGACTAATAATAAGTACGAAAATTACATTCGCGGAAAATGGCACTTTGAGAGAAATGATATATGGAATTTGATGGATGTGGGTGTTTCAGAATGGTGGACACGTTTTGTTCATTCATTGAAGAAAACTAAGAAATTTAGATAATTGCTATAGAAGTTCTGGGGAAATTATTTTTTAGAAACATTTTTCGTTTTTTTTTTGCTGAAAAGTAGTAGCTCATGGAATTATGAGCTATTTGGTATTATGGGATTGGTACGTGCTTTCATGTGTGAAATGCCAAGTACCTATGGAAACTTTTTGCATAAGTCTATAGGGAAGGAAAGGTTATTACTATATATTAAATTGTATTAAATCTTGCTCCTAAAAAAGCCACCGACCGCAAACCATTTAGCCAATTTTTCATGATTGGAATTTTAACATAACACTCGTTGTATTGGAAAATTTAGTTGTTCCATACCTAAAGTACATAGCCGAAATGATAATATCTAAATTTGAACCGATTTCTTTAAAATTTAACTGCGTTTCTTCGTTGAGCAAATAACTGGTCTGTTAAATACATCTTATAAAGCCCTTAGAAGCTAAACCGGTAGGCAAATATATATGGGGACTATTTCAAAATCTGAATTGATATCCACTAAATTTAGTAGACTTTATTAATGAGTAAAGAGACTTGTCTTTGTCAATTTTATAAATACACCTTCTACAGCCTTTAGAATCCAAATCGGAGGAACATATATATGGGGGCTATATCTAAATCTGGACCGATTTTCACTAATTTTAGTAGTCTTTATTAATGGGTAAAGATATTAGTGTCTGTCAATTTTAATTCGCTCTGGTGTATAATACACCTTCTATATCCCTTAGAACCCAAAATCGAAGGAACATATATATCCATATCTAAATCTGCACCGATTTCCACTAAATGTAGTAGTCTTTATTAATGGGTGAAAAGATTAGTCTCTGTCAATTTCAACCTCGATCTGGTGTAAAATACACATTCTACAGCCCTTAGAACCCATATCGGAGTAAAATATATACATATACACACATATAAATCTTCATTGATTTTCACAAATTTCAATAGGGATCGTCCCTGGGCGCCATGCTAAATTTCATCACAATCGAACCATAACTACGACCTGCACATTGATTACATCTACAGACGGACGGACATAGTTAAATCGACTCAGGAATTGATTGCAAGTCGATCGGTGTATCTAACCGATTTTCACCAATTTCAATAGGGATCGTCCGTGGGAAAAAACTGCGTCGTGCTAAATTTCACCACAATCGAACCATAATTACGATCTGTACTTTGTGTACAATGATACATCTACAGACGGACATGGTTAAAACGACTCATGAATTGATTCCATGTCGATCGGTATATATAGTGCAGTGTATACAAATGTATATTTGGAATCCTATACACGAAAAAAAATAAAAAAACTTTTATAAAAAAGTTTTGAAATTTCATGGAAGGTGCCCCTAGTATTTCGACAATATTTTTGAAGTATAAGCCCGATAGAGCGACAAGCATTAAATATAATGTTATTACACTATACAACAACATTTTTGTCGGAGGCCTATGCATAACATTGGTGTCCTAAATACGAAAAAAATATTATAAAATTGTTATGGTAATATTTTTTTAATTTTTCCTTAAAATTTCCATATTCTTAGAAGGTGCCTTTAGTTTTTGGATCATATTTTTTGAAGGATAATTTCGATAAAGATGGGAAACACTTTAAAGAAAATTATGGGGACTACGAACGTTGATAATTACACTTTCACGTGGAAACAGAAGTTTAGTAATTGTCTATAAAAGAAATAAAAAAAAATGATTTTTCATTAAAAATCGTATATTGTTGGCACGAAAAAACCATAAAAAATAGTAAAAAGACAAAAAAAAAGTATTTGTTTGTTCAAGTTTTTGAAAGCTTGCATTTAAATGAAGAAAGCAGTGCCTATTTGAAGAAAATGTGTGCATAAAAGTAGAAATAATAGGACATTTGGTAGAAATAGGAGAATTTCAACATAATCCTGTTTTATAAACCAGTTATAGGTTTGGCATCATATTTATTTAATTCGACACATACATTTGAAAGATCTCAGTCCAGCCAATATTAAATTCGATTTATATTCTACTCTGGCTGATTCAGCGCCTTCGTTTACGAATATGAAATATTGGGTGGCAGAGTTTAAATAAGGCTTTACGAACTGCCAAGGCAAACACCGTAGTGATCGACCAATTGTTCGAGGTGTCCACGCTAGAACACATTCATCCTTCAAAATATTCACATTTTTTTGTTTTAATTAAATTATTATCAATTTAAATTGAACTTAATAACTTTAAAGTATTAACTGCTATTAAAGCTATAAACAGTAGACCATTTATTATTTTTTCGGTACTGATTTCCGGGCCGAAAAAGTTTCCATTTGACCTACAAACCTCCAATAAAAAGTTTGGTGCCGATTGGATAACGCTAAGGTCTGCCCAAAGTTGTTTGAAACACACAAAACTCACTTTACATGAACAGAATTTGGGTTTTTATCAAATGTCACATGTTCAAGTAATTAAAAAATATTTTATTAGCATGAAAAGTTTTTAAATGATCTTTGAATAAAATTTTCTTTCTTACAAGTCGTAAACAATCAAAATCGACCGAGAAACGAAATAGTTACAGCAGTTTTCCTCTGCTGTAACTCACAATAAAAAATAGATCATGCTTGTGCATGCATGAAAAAAACAACGGATTTGCATGATAGTTGATTTTTCGCATCAGTCTGACGTTTTTCTACTGGTCAAATAAGAAAACATAAGCAGAACTTTGCAGCGCGCTATACGGCCATGCAACAGGGTCGTTTACAGAACGCGCTCTGCCTCCAGGCTAAGTGAATTGAGAAAGGGACAGCTTCGCACAAAATTTAATTTTAGTCATATTCTTATTTGTCTCCAGACCGACCACATCCAAAATGGTTACTAGATCCAGTGATAAATTTCGCACCGTAGAATCAGTTGGGCATGTATCACATACAATATCTGGAGCCAAAATGCCGTCAAACAGACAGATATTTCATGATGTGATAACTGTAATGTACAATGCTGCGACGCCTCTGTTGGTGAGCTTGTGATTAATCGATCTACACATCAAAATTTTTGGACGCCCCCAAAATCCCGGCTGGTACTGGAGAAAAGATGGCCAAAGTCATTCATAATACACTCATCAAATACAGGTCAAAACACTGGATCGTGCATTTTGTTGCAGAACAAATTAGATCGAAAATTAATCAAGTTCCCATGTTCTCATCACATGATGGAGATAGTATTGAAACATGTGTTTGAGGTTAAACTTCGGCGACTTGTGGTGCCTATTTTTAATCGTTTTGCTGCCGTTTGGGTAAGTCGCGACCACAAATCGTTTAAAAACGGACTTCGATCCAAAAATAAGTTATGCTGACTGCGAAGTCATTAAGAAATTCTGCATTAAACAGTTAAATGAAACACAAATCCGAGCTGATTACAAGCAACTATTACAATTAACAATAATGTTTCTTGGTGGTGTCGGCGATAACTTCCGAACACCTGGTCCAACATCCCACGCAAGGTTCATGGGAAAAGGCATTTATGCCTTAAAAATATACCTATTTCTAGAGCAGTTTGCATTGACAAAACGAGAGTCCAGTGGGCGTGGTTTACATGCAAAATGCCATACGAGCACAAAATCAAGATATACACTTGTTGAAAGACAAGATGTGTCTGAAGCGGTTTTGAAGAAATGGAAAAATCATTTGTGGTATTTGGCCCTAGAATCAATAGCTTTGGCATTTTTCGATTCGGATGTTTCACTCGAAGAGAAGCGAAAATGCAATCAACAGAGCCCGTCGTAAATCTGGAAAACGATCGAAAATTCTCGGACCCGAAACTATTGCTGTGTAATAATTTGAGCGATTTCGTCTCATACAAAACCAAACATTTTTTCGGTTTCGGTTTTCGATTTTTTCACCGATCTTAATATTTAAAAACTATTTATTAATTAATAATACAAAGAAATGTAATTTTACTTATTTAAACATACGATTTTTGAATAAAAAAAATATTTCCCCTATAAAGTGTTGTCTAAATTTTGAATGAACTTTGGGCAGGGTTATCCGATCGGCACAAACATTTTTATGGAAGTCTTGTAGGCCAAATGGAAACTTTTTCGGTCCGGAAATCAAAGATCGCAGCAACTTTCACTTTTTGCATCATGTGCTATAAACGGTCTAATAAACAGTTATCTTGTGGTGCAATATACTCCATTGGTGCATGAGGTATGAAGGTACTGGATTGTAGGTCATATAAAAGCATTACACTAAACAAAATTTCAAGTATTTGCGATCACTGGTATTAAAGTTATAAGCAGTTAAGTTTTGGGGGAAATGATCCATTTGTGTGGTATGTACCAAAAGGTGCGCGCCAATAACGCTTACTTCTCACTGAACTCTATTAAAGCATTACACTGCACACAATTTAAAGTATTTGTTTGCCCTGATATTAAATTTATAAGCAGTTAAATTATTGTACAAAAATTTTCACTTTGTGTGGGAGGTACCAAAAGAGGTAGCGACATTTTTCCCAAGGTGATAGCGAAGGATAAACTATTAGTATGTGAAGAATTACAATTGATTCGGATAGTAGTATAGAAGTAATAAGAGAATCAATATTTCACTAAATTTTAACCCTTTGTGAGGGAGGTACTAGAAGGGGTGGACCAATATGTCCCATCTTCGAACTAAGCCTGAGATAAAAAAATATTATCATATACCAAATTAGAAGTCAGTCCGTTACTCCTTTCGAGAGTTATCCAGCCAGCCAAACAGACAAACTGACAGACAGACGGACGGGCATTGATCAAATAACTTTAAATGTCCTAAAACGGATTTCCGCCGAACATACCTAGGGTCATAGGTCACTCCTTTGTTGTGTTACACTTTTGGCTCGTAGAATTTCCCTGTAAGGTGAGGGGATAAAAACAAACAACGGCGTGTATTATATTAACTTATTGCTGCGTTTAAGTGATTAAATTAAAAAAGCCGTATAATGCACAAAAACAATTCATTACACTTCGTATAGCTTCATCACGCACCTTATTCGTCAGATTTTTCTTCGTCGAAATAATTTATATTTCCAAACTTAAAAAAATAGCTCGGTGGTAGAAGATTTGGCAACAAAAAAGAGGTGGATTTTTGGTGTTCAATTGATGGCTATTTTAAAGAGCTTGCCAGTTCTTTTTATTGGCAGGATATCGACGCTATTGAATATTGGTGGGAAACGCATATCGAGGACATTTTATGTCATTTATGTCAGTATGTCTGGTTGACCACAAAAATACATACATCAGACAGACAGACAAAGAAGAAATATAGCTTTCCAACAGACATAGAAAAAAAGATGAAAGAAAATTGCTGTTGAAGAATATACGTTGCGCGAATCGATGACTGCATTTTCCAGGTAAATTTGGAATAAATTGGTAGAATTGTTCAAGCGTGAATCTATGCATGTTCATTTGCTAGAGTATACAGATAAATGACAAAACGTGATCCCAATATTAGAGTTCGTTTGACAGCTGACCCTTTCGTAAGATGTAATCAATTAGAAAAAATACCCTTTATATACTTGAAGTGGACCTAGTGCGTATGAGTAACGTATTGTACACCTCCTTGAATTTACATAACTCATACGACACTAAGGTATTTTCTCGCAAAATATAACAGAATAAATTTCGAAGTTTGAAAAAAACAAATTGAATTTTTAAAACATTTAAGCAAAAAATATTACCAAACTGAATTTTCATAAAGACTCGCATGTTGTCAAATTAACAGCTAAGTCAGTATTTACATAGATTAACATAACCCATTTTCCAACATAGCCTGATATAGAGAAGAAGATTACCACATATAAAATCTGAAGTTAATCCATTACTCCTTTTGAGAGATATCGTGCGTACCAATCAGACAGACGGATGGATGGACATTGCTCAAATGAATTAAAATCTGCTACAACGGATTTCCTTGAAATATACTTGGGATCTTAGTTAGGACCTTTCTCAACTAAAGTGATGGTATAAAAGTACTCTAATTCAGCAAGTCTAATAATAAATTTCAATTTCTTTTAGATGTTATCAATAAATGCACAAACATGACGGGGTACACGTTCGTGATTTTACTACCTATGTATATGCTTCTATTAATGTCCAAATTGTGAATGGAATCCTGTTAGATCTGTGGCAGCACAGCCCTGACAGACAAGAGAGAATTGGTTATCTTTCCATTAAAGGAATAAGGTCTCTTACGTGCTGTCGCTAATAAATGGAACCTTGCAGGATTCGGAAAGAGCAAAATATCTAGGAAAACATAATTCTAGATAGAAAATCTTTACTTAGGCTTAATGTTCTGCAACACGTAAGGAAAGCCAACAGTGGGAGAAATTAAAAAAAGGATATAATTCGGCCGTTTGTTAACCACGCAACCGATTGCGAGTTAACTCAGCGTGGTAGTTAAAGATGTAGTAGAGAAGTCAAATTCAAAATTTGGGCGCCCTATGTCATAAAGGGGCGGAGTGACAGGGCCTCAAAGATGGCCACCTCGGGTGAAGAAAATATTAAAGCGCGTGTAAATTTCGTGTTTTCGTGATTTATAAAACTTCGTCCCGTTCTATTAAACGGATTCTAAAATTCTTTTTACACCTAAGAATTATCTCGCATAGTTGCCGAGGTATCTGCATATGAAAACTGCATTTTTCATTTTTTCTCCCGACCCTGTGCTAGTATTTTGTAAATATCGGAGCAGAATATGCACCGATTTCATCCAATATATCCAATAGGAAGAAATGTATGGCCACTTGATGTTATATTTAAAATTTTTTTTTTAATTTTTTAGGGAAAAAGTATATTTATCGAATTTATTTACGAGTTTTAGAATAAGTTAAAACAGTCAGAAAGTTCAGTTGGGTAAATCGACTTAAGAATACCCTCATCTTCAGTCCCAAAAAATATTCGTAAATGTATTTTTTTTTTGTTTTTATTTAATAACTTTAAAATGTGTACTGTTTTTAAAGTTATAAGCTGTTAATTTTCGGTGAAAAAATTGTGGGAGGTACTAAAAGCAGCGTGCCAATTAGGCCCACATTTCTCTGGACTCTATGTACTATGAATTAACAACAACATTTAAATGCAAAAAGTTCGCTAAGATACACCAACTCAGACAAGAGTTACGGACATTTGAAGTTATACTCTCCAAAAAATATTTGTTGTATTTCTATGGGAAAACGTACTTTGGAAATGTAATTGGTGATTTTTTGGCAACACTGTTTTTGACTGCTCAGCTGTTTTTTTACCCTACACCACACTGTGGTACTGGGTATTATAAGTTTGTTTCACGGCAGATGTTTGTAACACCTGAAAATAACACAGCTAGACCCACCTTAAAGTATACCTATCGACTCAGAATCACTAGCTGAGTCGATTTAACCATGTCTGTCCGTCCGTCCGTCTATCCATGTAAAGTTGTTCGTCGACTACAGGTCGCAATTTGACTCCGATCGTTCTGAAATTTTGCAGTTTACATTATTTCGCAGCTGTAAAGATCTCTATTGAATTTGGTTGAAATCGGTTCAGATTTAGATATAGCTCCCATATATATCTTTCGTCCGATTTGGCCCTTTAGTCCTATAGAAGCTGTATTTTACATCCAATCGTTTTGAAATTTAGAATGGTAGAGTTTCTTGATCCATGAATGTTTTTGATGTTTTTGTGCCAAAGTCACCGACCGATTATTGGTCAAATAAATAGTCAGCAATATTCCGCGTTCTGGAGCAGTGTAGCGTAACTTGTTTATTAACGTGTATTTCGCATGTGTTTACTACACAAATGTCAACATTAGGCATTAGGGGCCAATCGCAAAATGTATAGCATTTTCTGATAGGAGGATTACTTTTGCGCCCGATTTTGCTCTTTAGTCCTGTAGAAGCTGTATTTTAGACCCAATCATTTTGAAATTTAGAAAGGTAGAGTTTCTTGACCCATGAACCAACACTACCGAATTTGAAGAAAATCGGTTAAGATTTAGCTATAGCTCCCATATATATGTTTCGTCCGATTTGGCCCTTTAGTTCTATAGAAGATGTATTTTACATCCAATCGTTTTGAAATTTACAATGGTAGAGTTTCTTGATCCATGAACCAACATTGCCAAATTTGAAGCAAATCGGTTAAGATTTAGCTATAGCTCCCATATATATGTTTCATCGGATTTGGCTATTATTATACCCTCACTTTAGTGTGACGAGGGTATATATCATTTGCTACGAAAAAAAGTGTAACACATCGAAGGAGTGATCTAAGACCCTAAGTATGTTCGGCGGATATTCGTTTTGGGTCATTTTAAGTCGAATGAGCAATGTCCGTCCGTCTGTCTGTCTGTCTGTCTGTCTGTCTGTCTGTCTATCTGTCTGTCTGTCTGTCTGTCTGTCTGTCTGTGTGTCTGCTGGCTGGTGCGCACGATAACTCTCGAAAGGAGTAACCGATTGACTTCAAATTTGGTACGTGGTAATATTTTTTTCTATCTCCGGCTAAGTTCGAAGATGGGCCATAATGGTCCACTCCTTCTAGTACCTCCCCCACAAAGTGTTAAAATGTTGTGAAATATTGAATCTTTAATAACTGCTATACTACTTATTCGAATCTTCTGAAATTCCACACATAGCATTAGTTTATTAGTCGCTATCAACTCGAGAAAAGTGGGCCATGTTGCTACGCCCCTTTTGGTACCTCCCACAAAATGGTACCTTTGTGTAAGAGGTACCAAAAGGGGCGTGAATATGACACCCATTTTTCACTGGACTGTAGGCACTATAAAAGCATTGCACTGTACACAATTTCAAGTATTTGTATGCACTGGTTTTAAAGTTATAAGCTGGTAACTTTTGGTACAAAATGGTCCATTTGTGTGGGAGGTACTAAAAGGAACGTGACAATAATGTCAATTTTTCTCGATGTAAAAGTGACTAATAAACTAGTACTATGTGTAGAATTTAGAGATTCAAATAAGTTGTATAGAAGTTATTTAAAAAAAAAAATATTTCACTAAATGTCAACCCTTTGTGGGGGAGGTACTAGAAGGAGTGGACCAATATGGCGCATCTTCGAGCTTAGCCAGAGATAGAAGAAAATATTACTACATACAAAATTTGAAGTCAATTGGTTACTCCTTTCGAGAGTTATCGTGCGCACTAGTCACCAGACAGACTGACGGACGGACATTGCTCACTCGAATTAAAATGACCCAAAACGGATATCCACCGAACATACTTAGGGTCGTACGTCACTCATTCGATGTGTTACACTTTTGGCTCGTAGCAAATGATATACATATACCCTCCTATCTAAGGTGAGGGGATAAAACATTACTCTTTTATTATTGCGTTATTGTGACTCATTCTGAGGAAATCCCTAATTGTTTACCTCATAACAGGTATTAGCAAAATTATTTATCAATGTTTAGTTTGAATAATATTCATTGATATAAAATTGTTGTTTTCATGACATATTTATAGATGTCAGGTAACAGGAAATTATCGGAATGTCTTCTTGACTTTTTCATTTTCTTTTTTCGACATTTTCACCAGTTTAGAAAAATGATAAAAAATGCTTTCGTTTTTATTTCTCTTTATTTTGTATTTTTATACCCTCCACCCAGTACCTTATCTAACATATGGGCTAATTGGTCTGAAGCCCCGGGGCGCAAAGCACATGAGGGGCGCAAAATGTTTGGATATTCCCGATTTTTGTGTTGGCAAAAACTATAATTTTTCATGAAATTAAGAAATGGCTGAACAGACGTTCAGAAATCTTTAGCAAAACAAACAAATTTGGTTTACACATTTGTATTGCTGTTTAAAAAGATAAGAAAATAAAAATACTTTTATATTTTAATGTTTATTGTTTATAACATGCTCTGTTTTTGAAGCTAAAATTTTTTGACAATCAGCTGGAGCTTTCATTTAGAAAATGTTCGTAAGAGTGTAGATATGAGAATGCCCCGAAATTGTGCCATACTGAAGGTGATTATGCGCCAAAGTAAAGGGTTTTCCAACAAGAGGTGTTACTTTTGTATTCAAAGAAAAATTTCATTTTTTGAGATAAATTATCGGATGTTTATTTCATAATAAGGAGAAAGGTAGGCCGTTAATAATGAAAAACAACATCAGCCAAATGGCCACCACGACCACGCTTACAGGATCATATCCTTTTCATGAAATTTTCTATAACCAAATCGCAAAGTGGCTGCCCTATGTCCTCGATAGCCTCACCAATTCTATCTTTGAGGTCTTTAATCGACGCTGGGCTGTTGAAGTAGACCTTATCTTTCACGTGGCCCCAAAGGAAGAAGTCGCAAGGTGTTAAATCACAAGATCTCGGCGGCCAATTGTAATCAGCTCTTCAAGAGATAACACGGTCCGGAAACTTTTCCCGTAACAGAGCAATGGTTTCGTTGCTTGTGTGGCACGTAGCGTAGAAAGTATACGTTGTCCAGATCAATACCATCTAACTCCGACCATAAAAAATCATTAATCATCTCTCGATAGCGCAATCCATTCACCGTAACTGTTGATCCAACCTCATTTTCGAAAAATTAAGGTCCAATGACCCTGCCGGGCCATAAACCGCACCAAACAGTCACACGTTGAGGATGGGGAGGCTTCTCAACAATAACTCTTGGGTTTTCCGAGCCCCAGATGCCACAATTTTGCTTGTTGACGTAGCCACCGAGGTGGAAATGGGCCTCATCAGTCAAGATGATTTTTCGATGATTTTGGATTTTTGGAATTTTAATAATTTCAATGCTTTGTTGAATCGTGTGTCGTTCCATTTTATACCCTACACTACACTGTGGTACAGGGTATTATGACTTTGTGCATTTGTTTGTAACACCTAAAAGGAGAAGAGATAGACCCATTGTTTATTATACCGATCGACTCAGAATCACTTTCTGAGTCGATTTAGCCATGTCCGTCTGTCCATGTATTCTTGTAATCAAAGTGCAGGTCGTATTTATGGTCCGATTGTGATGAAATTTAGCATAGTGCTCTTTTTTGCCCCAAGGACGATCCCTATTGAAATTGGTTAAAATCGGTTCAGACTTGGATATAGTCCCCATATATATGTTTCACCCGATTTGACATGTAAGCACTGTAAAAACCACATTTTACATCCGATCTTTATGAAATTCGGCAGAGAGAGTTTTATTATTACGTGAATGAACACTACCAAATTCGGAGAAAATCCGTTTAGATTTAGATATAGCCCCCATATATATGTTTCACCCGATTTGACATGTAAGCGCTGTAGGAACTGTATTTTAAATCAGATCAGTGCGAAATTTGGCAGAGAAAGTTCTCTTATTACATGAAAAAACACTGCGCAATTCGGGGAAAATCGGTTCAGATTTAGATATAGCCCCCATATATATGTTCCACCCGATTTAACATTTAAGCGCTGTAGAAATCGTGTTTTATATCCGATCAGTACGAAATTTAACAGAGAGAGTTTTCTTATTACATGTATGAACTCTGCAAATTCGGGGAAAAACGGTTTAGATTTAAACATAGTCCCAATATATATGTTACACCCGATTTGACATGTAAGCACTGTAGAAACCGTGTTTTATATCCGATCAGTACGAAAATCGGCAGAGAGAGTTTGCTTATTACATGTATGAACACTGCCAAATTCTTATCGCAATGCCCATTTTCGCATTGGTAGGTAGGTGTAGGGTATTATATAGTCGGCCCCGCCCGACTTTCTGTCTTTCCTTACTGGTTAGTAATGGCGTAGTTTCTACTTGTCAAATGCCAAAGAATAAAAGCTTCAGAAGTGACAGCTACCGAAATACCGGGTGAATCAAAATAACACCTTTTGTTGGAAAACCCAGTAGTTACGATGGTGCCAAAAAATAATAAATATTTAGTAAATTTGTATTTGACTTTGAAAACATTCGCGAGCTTTCCCAAATAATAGAAAAGAATAAGTTGCATTCTCCACATTAAATTATCTATTAAAAAATCATAAAAAAAGCATAATTTTACCATTTTAAAAATAACAGATATTGGTGGTCAACTTTTGCTTTTCCTGAAGGTACTGTCCTCTGATGTACAGGTTTGTCCTAGGTCAAACTCGACCACAATAACCACATCAATTTGTCATTTTTTTACCAAATGATTTTCAATGAAAGTAAAAACTATAATGTGTGCCAATTGTGATCACAGATAATTCAATTCAATAAGGACAGATTTTTCCCAGTGTGGGGGCGCAAAATAAAAATCAGCCCCGGGGCGCCAGAGCTCCTAGATCAGGCACAGCCTCCACCATAGGGTGGGGGGTATATTCATTTTGTCACTCCGTTTGTAACACCTCTAAATATTGATCTGAGACCCCATAAAGTATATACTCCTATATTCTTAATCGTTGTAAAATTCTAACACGATTTAGCCGTGTCCGTATGTCCGTCCGTCTGTTGTAATCACGCTACAGTCCGTAATAATAGAGATAGGTGGATCAAATTTGCTAGAAATATTTCTTATAGTTGTAGGTTGTTTGGTATTGCAAATGGGTCATCAAACTTCCACAACTTTGTGTTAATTTTAAGTTTTTTCATCTAACGCTAAATATCTGAAAATGCCACTTTTATCTACCGATTGTTGGAATTTGATCGGCTCAGCCGAACAGCCACCGCCGCCGATCTATATTCTTCCGTGTGCCGCCGCCGATAATTTTGGTCGGCTTCATTGCCTGCCTAGTTCATTATGATTTATATCTTCAACTCCTCTTTGGAATAAACCTTGGTGCAGCTCAGTACATATTTAACTGAAACAAACCCATTTATTTCAAATTATTATATTGCTAGGGAGGTGTAGGGTATTATATAGTCGGCACCGCCCGACTTTCTGTCTTTCCTTACTGATTAAGTTTAAGAATATTAAACACATTTTATAAAATATTTAAGCAATGAACATGAATTTTCATGAATTGTATTTACTTGTTGAATATTTCACAATGCTACGAGTATTGGATATAAGTTGGCTTACGAAAAAATCCTTACTCTTTTAATGCTTTATAATAACTTGGGATCCAACTACTGTTCATACATGAACAAAATCATTCTAAAAGATATTCTGACTGAAAACATTGTCTACGCCCTCATTTAGTGACAAATTGATTTATGTTTTCCCTCTTTCGCAAAACACTTCAACGCTGCAGAACAAATACATACTTGAATTTCGTTGAGCAATGCTTGAACTTTAATTTGTAAAAAAAATCAATAACAAAACCAGTCATTGCCATCCAACATCATCAGCCGAGGGTGTCTATTCATAAAGAATTTAAAAACGAATATCAGAAGTCTGCTTCTCCATAGGAGCAGTAATAAAATAAAAAGAAAGCTTTCTGCTTCCTTCCAGCTGAAAGCTTTTTTCCAATGCTTTTTTCACCACTTCCATTTGTGGAAGTAACGTTTGACATTTGCTGTTGGTTCCCTCTTTCACTGTGACTCTTTCGCTCACTTTGTGCTTGTGTTGCCACAGCAACGTCGAGACGAGTCGGCCATTTTTGCCCTGGAAAAAACAATATGGGAGTTAATAATGAAAAATGACATAGCCTCCCTTACATTCTTCCTTCTTTCGGATGTCACTCCACCTCAGCCCACCCTTTCCTATTAGCGTACATCCTCAGTAAGTGGCAACCTTTCAGTTTTGAACTGTTTTTGCCATTTGGCCACATTTGATGTTGTGGTTCAGAGGCTTTGGTTGTTTATCTGCTTAACATTTCTGCTAAACTCTTTACAATTCATTGCGGGGAGGCAGGAAAGCGGTTAGCAATTTTTTTGTTTTGCTTCTGTAGATGAGAATAGGGACAATGATGGAACCAACAAGTTGTTGCTTTGGCCAAAATCATATCACATCATTAGAGTTGTGATATAATATTGCGGGTTAGAAGGAAATCATTTTATGCCATAAATTGGTTAGATTAAAGCTATAGCAACATTTAATGATTTTCATAGTATTAGAATTCCGAATCTTTACAAAATCATGACTGATTGAGTAAGAGTTCACAAGAAATATGAAAGAACATTTCACTCCAGTAAAACGAATGAAGTGATTTTAGTCTTAAATGCCGATCATTATGAAATTTAAATTAATACAAAAATAGTATGAATATATAGAGGGTCTGGTGACCCGGGGCTTAATTTTAAACAACCATTTTACCAAATTATACACTTCTATGAGTACTATTACCTACTAAATAAGCGAAACATATACATATACATATGTGGATATATCCAAATTCAAACCGACTCTCCATAAATTATGCAGTATTCGCTTCTAAAATAAAAAACTTGTTTCTCCCAGACTTTTGACGAAAACTCTCGCAGGGAGTACCAGATTGACTTCAAGTGTGGTGTCTGTAATAATATTTTTGTATGTTTTTTGTATACACAAATAATTTAACTTTACAAAAATACTTCTCTCGTTTGTTACTCCCACATAAAAGGACGAAATCTGACGTGCAATTTCTCCACAACTATCATATGTAATAGAAGAAGAATTGTTTGTATGGACTGTAATCAAAGTTATAAGCCGTATTTTCTTTTGTAAAATTACACATTTGTTTGCTAGGTTCCAAAAAGGGCTTGAAAATAACGCACATTAATCATGGGACTGCAAGTATTGTAAAAGCATTTCTCAAGCACAAATAAACTATTACTGTGTGTAGAATTGCGGAAGATTCTGATAAGTATTATAGAAGTTATTACAGAATCAATATTTCACTAAATGTGACCCTTTATGGGGGGAGGTACTAGAAGGAGTGGACCGACTTGGTCCGTCTTCGATCTTTGCCTGTTGTATAAAAAAATATATAAATGTTCCAAAGTTGAAGGCAATCGGTTACTCCTATCGAGTGTTATCGTGTACACCAACCGTACAGACAGACATTGCTCAAATGACTCAACGGATTTTCTCTAAATATATTTGAGATCTTAGCTCAATTCTTTCTATGTGTTACACTTTGGATCAATCATATATATTTTCGTTCACAATAGTGTGATATTAACAACATGATATTTTGGTGAACATATAGAAATATGAAAAAATAAATCATATACTTTCGTTTTGTCCTACGAGTCTTAATTAAGGAGATATTGGAATTTTAGGTTTTGCTAAGGAAATTGAAAATTTTTCTTAACAAATAAATGATATTCTTATCATTAATTTCTTTTTTTAGCTCCATGACTCTTAGATCTACGATGCTTAATTAACGAGATATTGCCATTTTAAATTTTGCTAAGAAAATTTTAAATTTTGGCAAAAAATAATTAATTACAAAATTTCGTCCTTTTAGCTCTACGGCGCTTAATTAACAAGATATTGCCATTTTAAGTTTTGCTAAGGAAATTCACAATTTTTGCCAAAAAATAGGTGATTGCAAAATTTCAATAACATTTTGTTCTTTTAGCTCTACGGCGCTTAATTAACAATATATTGTCATGTTAAATTTTGTAATAAAAAATTTCCTTCTTTTAGCTCTACGATGCTTAACGAGATGTTGCCGTTTTAAGTTTTGCTAAGGAAATCTATTTGTATTAAATTTTGTTCGAGATATTGCCATTTTAAATTTTGCTAATGAAAATCGCAAAAAATAAGTGGCAACAAAATTTGGTTCTTTTATTGATGATTTCGAAATTATAGATTTTCAGGTTGACATTGTCTTCTTCGCTAGGATGCTGGATTATCAAAAGTGGAACAAAACAATAAAACAATTGAAAGAGATATTTTCAAAATTTGTAGCCATCATTTTGTCAGTAAACTTAACGTATTCCGGGCGTATACTTCAATTCAAGTTTCAATTGCAGATATCTCGGTAACTATAAGATAATTCTTAGGTGTAAACAGTTTATTTGTAGACCCCAGTTAGTAGAACACACGCAAAAATAATTTTTATAAATCGTAAGAGAAACACGAGTTACACGCGCTTGAACATTTTCTTCACCAGATGTGGCCAACTTTGAGGCTTGAGAATATAAAACTTAAATCCTCTAGCACCTCTTCATCTACCATGCCAAGTTTGGTCGCAATCGGTTGTTTGTTGAAGAAACCGTCGAACTATTTCCCTTTTTTGAATTCGTACCACTGTGCAGTGTTTTGTAAAAACAGACGAAAATTTTCAGACTAGTCTTGGTATTTCGTCCATAACATTTACAAATATTGAGTCTCACAAAAATTGTTTACTGTTCTGGATTTGTGAGAGTGCGACGTATATTCTTTTTTCCAAAAAAATATTTTACAAAAATGGCTCATTGTGCCCTCTTTAAAACAAAGTAAACTTTGAAAAATCGGTTCAGCCGATGGAGAGCATTTACAAATTTCGTAAAACACAAAACTCATTTTTTTTATTTTTTCAAAAATTCATTCAGTCCAAAATAAATTTTCTAAAAAATTTTTTAAAAAAAAAAAAATGATAGCGAAATGTTATTTTACCTATTTGTATCTGCTTATAAAAATGTTAGCCAAAAATAAACTACATAGGTCGATATTAAATATTCTGAATCAGGGGTGACAAATATGTATATCACGAAGTTAAAAGAAATTTCGCTTTTAAATTGTTAACGTAATCTGTCAATGGTTATGATAAAAAATATGGAGCAACCTTAGATTAAAAATGTAAACGAATTTTTCACAAATTTTCCCTAATAATTTTTTTGAAAGTCCCACATCCTTCCAAATCATTAAGTGTCAAGAAATTTTCCAAAGAATGTTTTGTAACTTATATCCTCACTCACCTTATATAGCGTGATCCATTTCGGGGTTCCCTACTTTTTTAAAGAAAAAAACACAGAAAATTCTAATTGAATGGGGAATGTTTATTATCATTTGAAAGAACATTCTTTGGCATTAATTTTTTGAAGATTATGTCTATCAAATTTTGGCCGCGGCTACGTCTCAGATGGTCCATCCGTTGAGTCCAATTTTCGATGACTCGTTCGAGCATTTAGACTGGTAATTGGAGAATGACACGCGAGTTACGTACCCACACCCTAATGTGCATGATTATGCCGACAATAACGATGTCAGCATAATCGTACAAAAATATTTAAAAATGAAATTCGATATGAGTCATTCCATGCCAAACGGGGCGATTTTTGACATCACTATATTTGATTGCTTCGAAATTTTGTGTATGCATGATTTACCTAAATATATATTATACGTACTTCAAGAAAAAATTTCTTTAAGAGTTATGAGCAATTGACGAAAGTTGACGAAAATAAGTTTTTTTCTAAAAGGTGTGTTCATTCTTTTGCTTGTATCTCCTGAAATACGTGACCGATTTTAATATGCTATACCTTGTTTTGAAAGTAATTTCAACTACTACAACTAACTGGTGTAAGCACTGCAACAGAAATACAAATTTTTAATGTTTTTGCCCTTTTATAATTTCTATTGCGATTTTCAAAAAGATTACACCTTTCGATTTTTTGGAAATTTTAATATCGTGTTCTGAGATGTCTTTGTTAGCTACTGTATGAATTTGGAAGTGATGAATTGATGGGAACTATTTTTTACGATTTTTTATAAAAAAAAAAAAAACATTTGCATAATTTCTGTGAATGTGCTTTAAATAATTAACAGAATGATAATTTTTAGCCGTTAGTTTATTAATATAACAATAACAACAGTAAATATTATTAATTTTGAAAAATTATTTGCAAAAACGCAAAAATCAGCGATGACTTGATATTTAAAAAACAAAACTCATTAAACAATAGCAAGAGTCAAAAGATAATAAAGTACTTGTTAAACTATACTCTGAGATGAATTTTTTTTTAAAATCACAGCAACCTGGATTTCAGTTTTTGATGTAGAAAAAAAATACAATAACTTTGTTAGTCCGTTTTTCACATTCAATTCGACAATTCAAAGAAAAAAGAAAGCAATAATGAAGCAAAAGTAATTTATTGAACTCAAAACTACCACGTCCGATAAAAAAAATAGAGTTTAGATATCATCAACATCCGAAAAGTACTGTGTTAAGACGGTGTACAATGATTAATATTTTTATACCCATTTTCTTCTTTTTTACTGTTAATAGTATACTTGATTCGAATCTTTCTAATACATTTTTTATTGTTCTTATTTTTAAATTTGTATAGAGTATATTTTCTTCTTTTTTACTGTTAATAGTATACTTGATTCGAATCTTTCTAATACATTTTTTATTGTTCTTATTTTTACATTAGTATACTGACAATTAATAATTGTCATTCTTTTCTTAAATGTTTTATTGTTTTACTGTTTTAATAAACTAATGCCTAAAAATTATCATTCTGTTAATTATTTAAAGCACATTCACAGAAATTATGCAAACGTTTTTTTTTATAAAAAATAGTTCCCATCAATTCACCACTTCCAAATTCATACAGTAGCTAACAAAGACATCTAAGAACACGACATTAAAATTTCAAAAAAATCGAAGGGTGTAATCATTTTGAAAATCGCAATAGAAAGTATAAAAGGGAAAAAACATTAAAAATTAGTATTTTTGTTGCAGTGCTTACACCAGTTAATTGTAAAAGTTGAAATTACCTTCAAAACAAGGTATAGCACATTAAAATCGGTCACGTATTTCAGGAGATACAAGCAAAAGAATGAACACACCTTTTAGAAAAAAACCTAATTTCGCCAACTTTAAATTGCTCATAACTCTTAAAGACATTTTTTTAAATTTTTTTCTTGAACTACGTATACGATATTTTTAGGTAAATCATGCACACACAAAATGTCGAAGCAATCAAAAATAGTGATGTCAAAA
Organism: Eudasyphora cyanicolor; assembly: GCA_963930755.1. Classification (NCBI taxonomy): domain Eukaryota; kingdom Metazoa; phylum Arthropoda; class Insecta; order Diptera; family Muscidae; genus Eudasyphora; species Eudasyphora cyanicolor. The sequence goes on along the minus strand of OZ005737.1, from coordinate 260,635,331 downwards.
ATCGCCCCGTTTGGCTTTTGCCGACACATCAATAATTAATAATCAAAAACGGCTTTTATATTTGCAACAAAATAATTTTTGAATAATCTTAAGATTGGCTTCAAGAAATAAAGAAGCAATTTCAATTATCGGAATTTTTCCTAGTGTTTTATTATTTCTTTTGTTTGAAATTGTCCGAAGACAATTTAAAACTACATAATTCGTGGGTTTGTCCGCATAAACTTTAGACTTTACATATCCCCACAGGAAAAAGTCTAACGGTGTGATATCACATGATCTTGGTGGCCAATCGACCGGACCAAACCGTGAAATTATCTGCTCACCAAAGTGTTCTCTCAATAAATCCATTGATTGATGCGATGTGTGGGAAGTTGCGCCGTCTTGTGAAAGGTAGCTCTTGACAAGAGCTAAAATATTGTTCATGGGTGTCAAGGTCGTGGGTCGACTGGAAAGTTTTTTTTTGGAGCTAAAAAAAATAAATGGATTTAGCGCAATTGGCGAACGATTATTTTGATAATAAAACTGAATTATTGCATACGTTGTTCAGGCGTAAGACTTTCCATGATGAAATGCAAAACAATACTTAACAACCAGTAAGGAAAGGCTAAAGTCGGGCGGGGCCGACTATATAATACCCTACACCACTCTCGAAATATTGAATAACTCTGATATATAAATTTTGTAATTCATGTATAAATTGTTTACATAAATTTACTTTTGGGACTTTTTTTACTTAAATAATACCCTGTACCACAGTGTGGTGTAGGGTATAAAAACGATTGGATCTAAAGAGCCAAATCGGATGAAACATATATATGGGAGCTAAATCTTTACGATTGGATGTAAAATACAGCTTCTATAGAACTAAAGGGCCAAATCGGACGAAACATATGTATGGGAGCTATAGCTAAATCTTAACCGATTTACTTCAAATTCGGTAGTGTTGGTTCATGGATCAAGAAACTCTACCATTCTAAATTTCAAAATGATTGGATGTAAAATACAGCTTCTTCAGGACTAAAGAGCATAATCGGACAAAACATATATATGGGAGCTATAGCTAAATCTTAACCGATTTTCTTCAAATTCGGCAATGTTGGTTCATGGATCAAGAAACTCTACCATTCAAAATTTCAAAACGTTTGGATGTAAAATACAGCTTTTATAGGACTAAAGGCCAAATCGGACGAAACATATATATGGGAGCTATAGCTAATTCTTAACCGATTTTCTTCAAATTCGGTAGTGTTGGTTCATGGATCAATAAACTTTACCATTCTAAATTTCAAAAGGATTGGATGTAAAATAAAGCTTCTATAGAACTAAAGGGCCAAATCGGACGAAACATATATATGGGAGCTATAGCTAAATCTTAACTGATTTTCTTCAAATTCGGTAGTGTTGGTTGATGGATCAAGAAACTCTACCATCCTAAATTTCAAAGTGATTGGATGTAAAATACAGCTTCTTCAGGACTAAAGAGCAAAATCGGACGAAACATATATATGGGAGCTATAGCTAAATCTTAACCGATTTTCTTCAAATTCGGCAATGTTGGTTCATGGATCAAGAAACTCTACAATTCTAAATTTCAAAACAATTGGATGTAGAATACAGCTTTTATAGGACTAAATGGCCAAATCGGACGAAACATATATATGGGTGCTATAGCTTAATCTTAACCGATTTTCTTCAAATTCAGTAGTGTTAGTTCATGGATCAAGAATCTCTACCATTCTAAATTTCAAAATGATTGGATGTAAAATACAGCTTCTACAGGACTAAAGAGCAAAATCGGACGAAACATATATATGGGAGCTATAGCTAAATCTTAACCGATTTTCTTCAAATTCGGCAGTGTTGGTTTATGGATCAAGAAACTCTACCATTCTATATTTCAAAAGGATTTGATGTAAAATACATCTTCTATAGGACTAAAGGGCCAAATCGGACGATATATATATAGGAGCTATATCTAAATCTGAACCGATTTCAACCAAATTCAATAGCGATCTTAACAGCTGCGAAATACTCTAAACTGCAAAATTTCAGAACGATCGGAGTGAAATTGCGACCTGTAGTCGACGAACAACTTTACATGGCAGACGGACGGACGGACGGACATGCTTAAATCGACTCAGCTAGTTATTCTGAGTCGATCGGTATACTTTAAGGTGGGTCTAGCTGTGTTATTTTCAGGTGTTACAAACATATGCCGTGAAACAAACATATAATACCCTGTAGCGTGGTGTAGGGTATAAAAATAACATGACAGCATGACACGACTCACACGTGATCTGTCAAAAAAGGGCTGTTGAAAAAAGTATCTCTACTTAGATCACCCACTAAAACATGTTGCAGGCTATCCCTGTCTGATGAAAGGTACAATTACAGACTTATACTTAAACCAGTAAGGAAAGGCTAAAGTCGGGCGGGGCCGACTATATAATACCCTACACCACTCTCGTAATATTGAATAACTCTGAAATATAAATTTTGTAATTCATGTATAAATTGTTTACATAAATTTACTTTTGAGTCATTTTCTACTTAAATAATACCCTGTACCACAGTGTGGTGTAGGGTATAAAAACGATTGGATGTAAAATACAGCTTCTACAGGACTAAAGAGCCAAATCGGATGAAATATATATATGGGAGCTATAGCTAAATCTTAACCGATTTTCTTCAAATTCGGCAATGTTGGTTCGTGGATCAAGAAACTCCACCATTCTAAATTTCAAAACGATTGGATGTAAAATACAGCTTCTGTAGAACTAAAGGGCCAAATCGGACGAAACATATATATGGGAGCTATAGCTAATTCTTAACCGATTTTCTTCAAATTGGGTAGTGTTGGTTCATGGATCAATAAACTCTACCATTCTAAATTTCAAAAGGATTGGATGTAAAATAAAGCTTCTATAGAACTAAAGGGCCAAATCGGACGAAACATATATATGGGAGCTATAGCTAAATCTTAACTGATTTTCTTCAAATTCGGTAGTGTTGGTTCATGGATCAAGAAACTCTACCATTCCAAATTTCAAAGTGATTGGATGTAAAATACAGCTTCTTCAGGACTAAAGAGCAAAATCGGACGAAACATATATATGGGAGCTATAGCTAAATCTTAACCGATTTTCTTCAAATTCGGTAGTGTTGGTTCATGGATCAAGAAACTCTACCATTCTAAATTTCAAAAGGCTTGGATGCAAAATACAGCTTCTTCAGGACTAAAGAGCATAATCGGACAAAACATATATATGGGAGCTATAGCTAAATCTTAACCGATTTTCTTCAAATTCGGCAATGTTGGTTCATGGATCAAGAAACTCTACCATTCAAAATTTCAAAACGTTTGGATGTAAAATACAGCTTTTATAGGACTAAAGGCCAAATCGGACGAAACATATATATGGGAGCTATAGCTAATTCTTAACCGATTTTCTTCAAATTCGGTAGTGTTGGTTCATGGATCAATAAACTCTACCATTCTAAATTTCAAAAGGATTGGATGTAAAATAAAGCTTCTATAGAACTAAAGGGCCAAATCGGACGAAACATATATATGGGAGCTATAGCTAAATCTTAACTGATTTTCTTCAAATTCGGTAGTGTTGGTTGATGGATCAAGAAACTCTACCATCCTAAATTTCAAAGTGATTGGATGTAAAATACAGCTTCTTCAGGACTAAAGAGCAAAATCGGACGAAACATATATATGGGAGCTATAGCTAAATCTTAACCGATTTTCTTCAAATTCGGCAATGTTGGTTCATGGATCAAGAAACTCTACAATTCTAAATTTCAAAACGATTGGATGTAGAATACAGCTTTTATAGGACTAAATGGCCAAATCGGACGAAACATATATATGGGTGCTATAGCTTAATCTTAACCGATTTTCTTCAAATTCAGTAGTGTTAGTTCATGGATCAAGAATCTCTACCATTCTAAATTTCAAAATGATTGGATGTAAAATACAGCTTCTACAGGACTAAAGAGCAAAATCGGACGAAACATATATATGGGAGCTATAGCTAAATCTTAACCGATTTTCTTCAAATTCGGCAGTGTTGGTTTATGGATCAAGAAACTCTACCATTCTAAATTTCAAAAGGATTTGATGTAAAATACATCTTCTATAGGACTAAAGGGCCAAATCGGACGATATATATATAGGAGCTATATCTAAATCTGAACCGATTTCAACCAAATTCAATAGCGATCTTAACAGCTGCGAAATACTCTAAACTGCAAAATTTCAGAACGATCGGAGTGAAATTGCGACCTGTAGTCGACGAACAACTTTACATGGCAGACGGACGGACGGACGGACATGCTTAAATCGACTCAGCTAGTTATTCTGAGTCGATCGGTATACTTTAAGGTGGGTCTAGCTGTGTTATTTTCAGGTGTTACAAACATATGCCGTGAAACAAACATATAATACCCTGTAGCGTGGTGTAGGGTATAAAAATAACATGACAGCATGACACGACTCACACGTGATCTGTCAAAAAAGGGCTGTTGAAAAAAGTATCTCTACTTAGATCACCCACTAAAACATGTTGCAGGCTATCCCTGTCTGATGAAAGGTACAATTACAGACTTATACTTAAACCAGTAAGGAAAGGCTAAAGTCGGGCGGGGCCGACTATATAATACCCTACACCACTCTCGTAATATTGAATAACTCTGAAATATAAATTTTGTAATTCATGTATAAATTGTTTACATAAATTTACTTTTGAGTCATTTTCTACTTAAATAATACCCTGTACCACAGTGTGGTGTAGGGTATAAAAACGATTGGATGTAAAATACAGCTTCTACAGGACTAAAGAGCCAAATCGGATGAAACATATATATGGGAGCTATAGCTAAATCTTAACCGATTTTCTTCAAATTCGGCAATGTTGGTTCGTGGATCAAGAAACTCCACCATTCTAAATTTCAAAACGATTGGATGTAAAATACAGCTTCTGTAGAACTAAAGGGCCAAATCGGACGAAACATATATATGGGAGCTATAGCTAATTCTTAACCGATTTTCTTCAAATTGGGTAGTGTTGGTTCATGGATCAATAAACTCTACCATTCTAAATTTCAAAAGGATTGGATGTAAAATAAAGCTTCTATAGAACTAAAGGGCCAAATCGGACGAAACATATATATGGGAGCTATAGCTAAATCTTAACTGATTTTCTTCAAATTCGGTAGTGTTGGTTCATGGATCAAGAAACTCTACCATTCCAAATTTCAAAGTGATTGGATGTAAAATACAGCTTCTTCAGGACTAAAGAGCAAAATCGGACGAAACATATATATGGGAGCTATAGCTAAATCTTAACCGATTTTCTTCAAATTCGGTAGTGTTGGTTCATGGATCAAGAAACTCTACCATTCTAAATTTCAAAAGGCTTGGATGCAAAATACAGCTTCTACAGGTCTAAAGAGCAAAATCGGGCGAAACATATATATGGGAGCTATAGCTAAATCTTAACCGATTTTCTTCAAATTCAGCAATGTTGGTTCATGGATCAAGAAACTCTAGCATTCTAAATTTCAAAAGGATTTGATGTAAAATACAGCTTCTATAGGACTAAAGGGACAAATCGGACGAAATATATATATGGGAGCTATATCTAAATCTGAACCGATTTCAACCAAATTCAATGGCGATCTTAACAGCTGCGAAATATTCTAAACTGCAAAATTTCAGAACGATCGGAGTGAAATTGCGACCTGTAGTCGACGAACAACTTTTCATGAACAGACGGACGGACGGACGGACGGACGGACGGACGGACATGCTTAAATCGACTCAGCTAGTTATTCTGAGTCGATCGATATACTTTAAGGTGGGTCTAGCTGTGTTATTTTCAGGTGTTACAAACATCTGCCGTGAAAGAAACTTATAATACCCTGTACAACAGTATGGTGTAGGGTATAAAAATAACATGACAGCATGACACGGCTCACGCGTAATGTGTCAAAAAAGGGCTATTGAAAAAAGTATCTCTACTTAGATCACCCTTTAAAACATGTTGCGGGCTATTCCTGTCTGATGAAAAGTACAATTACGGACTTATACTTATAAAAAAGCCCAATTCTAAACAGAAACACAAAAAAATGTTGAAAATCCAGTCAAACCCTTCTTTTGCCACTATGTCGTGTAAATAACATTAATTAATACTCATGCGAACCACTATTTGAAGCAATAACGATACCAGTAAAGAGGGTTTTGATTTTCACTGTTTATACCCTACATCACACTGTGGTACAGGTAATACCCTGTTTGTTTCACGGCAGATGTTTGTAACACCTGAAAATAACACAGCTAGACCCACCTTAAAGTATACCGATCGACTCAGAATCACTAGCTGAGTCGATTTAACGATGTCCGTCCGTCCGTCCGTCTGTCCATGTAAAGTTGTTCGTCGACTACAGGTCGCAATTTCACTCCGATCGTTCTGAAATTTTGCAGTTTAGAGTATTTCGCGGCTGTTAAGATCGCTATTGAATTTGGTTGAAATCGGTTCAGATTTAGATATAGCTCCCATATATATGTTTCGTCCGATTTGTCCCTTTAGTCCTATAGAAGCTGTATTTTACAACCGATCGTTTTGAAATTTAGAATGGAAGAGTTTCTTCATCAATGAACCAACATTGCCGAATTTGAAGAAAATCGGTTAAGATTTAGCTATAGCTCCCATATATATGTTTCGTCCGATTTGGCCATTTAGTCCTATAAAAGCTGTATTTTACATCCAATCATTTTGAAATTTGGAATGGTAGAGTTTCTTGATCCATGAACCAACACTACCGAATTTGAAGAAAATCGGTTAAGATTTAGCTATAGCTCCCATATATATGTTTCGTCCGATTTGGCCATTTAGTCCTATAAAAGCTGTATTTTACATCAAATCGTTTTGAAATTTAGAATGGTAGAGTTTCTTTATCCATGAACCAACATTGCCGAATTTTAAGAAAAAGTAGACAAGTTTGGAAAATACTTTGCGATCGTACACACATATACTCCCATTCACCATGGATTGCATTTAATTCTATAACCGGAAAAATCTTTGAATTGGGAAAGAAGCAAATCATGCAACGATATGGTTTTTTTGTAGCAAATTCATTCAATCAATCAGATTGTACAAATAGAAGAATGTATTTGGTTTGGAGGGCTTAAGTTTTCTCAATTATGCGTTAACTAGGACCGTTATAATTTGACAGGAAATATTTTTATTTTTACATTTAAAGTTTTAATATTCGTTGTCTTGCGAAATAATAGTTGTTTTATAATTTCACTAATTTTCTTTTTCCAAAATTCTAAAGTTAATACATACAATGATCGACAACTACAGCGGGGGGAGAGGGGGGTCATTAAAAGTTTACAAACTTTTTGTTGCTGGTAAACCCCATAGGCTAACAAAATATGTTCATACAAATGTTGAAAGTAAAACTTTCAGTTACAATACTTTGTTTAACTAACAACTAAACGATGCTGTTGTTGTGGTAAGGGTAGCGGTGTTTCTGTATTTTTTCAACTTTCCTTGTATTTAAAAGGAAGATATTTTAGCTAGCGAGAATATTGAGGATGTTACACTTAGTAAAAAACATAAAATACAAATTAACTGATATCAAGTATTCCCTACTAGATGAGTTGAGTGATTGGTCTCAATGTACCCAGTAATGGGATCAGTAGACGCATGTAAATGGGATTTGATTTCGAAGACATAACTACTAGTATATACCTATATTTCTTCGACAGCTATGACTCTTTTGTGCAAATATGTATATTCGTTGACGTCATTCCACAGATCCTGGCAGATGCTCATTAGAGGGCTCATTTTGTCAAAATATCTAAAATTTCCGGCACCCCTATATAACCCTAAAAAGATACCCTTTATGTTAGGGGCATGTATACCAACCTTACAAACACCAAAATTCTAAAATCGTTTTGAACAGACCTCGTATACCTTCCTGTACTACGAGTGAGGGTATATGAAATGCGTACTTCATTCATTTTAATCCCAATAAACTTTGAACGTTATTCCAAATTAACTTTTTAAAAAAGATATAACTTTTTAATTATATGCTATATGTTATAAATGCTCATTTTTATTATTCAGCTTTTTTATTTTGCATTGAACAGCTACAGTAAATACAGCAAAACATTTAAATTGTTTATCGATGCAGTACTTTTTCAACAGTACCTTATCTTCATTAGTTTTGTGTAGATTTTTCTCTCATTAAGATAACATTAAAAAATATTATCCTTTATATTCCATTATTCTATTCACTATTCACATTTGACTACTTAAAAAACTTATTGGCTTAACTAGTCCCAAGAGAACTTTCTTTATAAGCAATTTCTGTTTGGTCCTTCCGTTTCTGTGCTTTGGCAGTGACTCTGGGTCTTGTCCATTGATGTTGTGTGCTCCTACTTAAGCAAGAGTTTAAGAAAAATATCTCATTGTTGTTTCTGCTTTGCGTCGACCAGGCAACAGGGATAGAAGTACTACTTCCTTTCGTGCCATTACCATGTTTCATAACTATTTGACATTACTTCTACTTCAACAAAACCTTTACACTATTAAGATATGCACTCAAAGTAAAAGGTTTTGATTGTAGGCAGTGGCTACGAAATTTGATGTATACAGCTCAATTTGAGGATTGATCTGAACATTTCTATTGTGATTTATAACTAGGATATTCTTTCGGATCAAGACTAGTATATATCGTGAAAAATCTTAAAATTCGCTGGTACAAATTCCCTTTTGATTAACGCTCTAACCATATACGATAGTTTTGCTATACCCACACTTTAGTGGTGGAGGGTATATATAATTTCCTATAGGCAAAAAGTGTAATACATCGAAGTAGTAACCTAAGACCCCAAGTATGTTCGACGGAAATTAGTTTTAAGACATTTTGAGTCATTTGAGCAATGTCCCAATGTGGGAGGAATTAAAAAAAGAGAAATAATTCGACCGTTTCTTAACCTTCATGTGCTCGGGATTGTAAACTTACATGGGCGGTCGGTTGACTACATTTGAAGCAATCATTGAGCTTAAAGAAATAAAACTTAAAGAGTGATCCAAATCCAAGTTTCTTTTTTAAAAAATAACAGAAATCTGCATATTATTGGTTTATTCGAAAGAGCAAATATTCCAAGTACTTAAGGAGCACGATTTCATTTACAGTAACGCATATTCTCAATAAAATTTTGCAAGACCTTGGTGACTGTTTCGTGCTATATCTTAAAAAACGACTCGCTCCATATTCGCCTTAAGGGGCTAAATCGTTAATTTATCGTTCATATAAAATAACCGAACAATAACCTATCTTGGCGCGCAAAAGATTGATAGTAGCCTAGGGTTTGTGGCATGGCGCGCCATCCTGCTGAAACCAAACATCGTCCATATCTTCAATCACCGGTCATAGGAAAAGGTCTATCACGCCTCTGTAGCGCTCACCGTTAAACGAAATGGCGTTTTCGCTGCATTTTCAAGGAAAAATAGGCTGATAATGCCACTGCTCCAGTATACGCACCAAACTGTCGTTCTCTGAGGATGTATTGGCTTCGTGACGATCACGTGTCAGTTTTGCGATTCCCAGACGAGCCAATTGGGATAGTTAGCCGCAGAGATGAAAATGTGCTTCTATAAGGCCCAATCTAAGGAGCGTTAACGAAGCGGATAGTTGTCTCCCTTTGCTGGGTCAATTGGACCTTGAAAGCGAATAATACAGGATCTTTGTGCAGAATTCGTTTCACTCTTGCGCGTGAAATATTGAGCTGCAGAAATCAATGAGAGGTCGATATTTTAGGACTTGGTCGCTCTCTCTGGCTACGGCAGTCAAATTCTCGTTAGTACGAAAAAAAAAATTAAAAAATTGAGTAATCCGCAATTGAATCAAGCTGTAGCGGTGTCAAAAGTACGTTAAGTACGGATTTTCTAAAACCAAGTACAAAATACTTGAATCAAGTACGGATTTTTAAGCCCTGAATTCTTAATCTTACCGCTTATTAAGCCTGATTAGGCTTGATTTTAAGCCGAAAAATTCTTATTTTAAGCATAGAGCGATTGATTTAAGAATTTTATCGGATTAATTTGAGTACGAAACGGGCTTCAATGAAGAAATTTTTGATTGAATTAAGCCTGCCCAACACTTGATTTAAGTCTGATAATACTTGATTTAAGCCTGATCAGTTCTTGATTTAATCCTAACCAATACTTGATCTAAGCCAGATCAGTTCTTGATTTAAGCCTGGTCGTACTAGATTTATTGTGCTTTCGTTCGTTTTAGGCCTATATATTTATATTAATTATAAAATTTTTGCCAATGTATTACAAGGAATACAATTTTTTAAAATGGTATGTCAAAATACAATTGCTTGAAAGCAAAAGTAAAAGTTTGCTGCATTTATTCGATTTAAATATGAAACATATAAGGAATAGCATCAACGAAACGAACAAGAATTATTAACAACTTTAAAAACCTAAAATAAAAAAAATCACGCCAAGTAATGTATTTGCAAACACTGCTTGAACGATATTGATATTCCGTCAACGAAAATCAATCACTTGCATGAGAGTGGCTGAGATTGTGGTTGATTTTATTGTGCTCTATAATGGTTCTGTCTCTCAGAGATTAAAGTAAGCTTTTTTTTCTTACTTTAAGCCATATTAGGCTTAATTTCCCATTTCAAGAAATGTTTAATTGATTTCAAGCATTAAATGCTTATTGTAAGCCTTTCAGCGCTTGATTTTTTCAATTTAAGCCGATTTATACTTGTTTTAAGAAAAACTTAGTACGAACGTACTTAAATTTTTAAGTACGATTTCGGCTTTAATTAAGAATTTTTTACTTGAATTTGGTATGGCATTTTTCTTTCTGTGTACGCACCATGAGCGTCGTCCACCAGTCTCACGAGTTTCTTGCAAAAACTTGCGTTCATTCATTTTTTGTTGACTGAACATATATTGACGCTTTCCATCTCGTTATGCAAAAATGGCTTATTTGCACCGCCGTGCATAAATTAGGCACATACGGGGTTGTTTCACTTTCATCCCCGTATGTAAACGAATTATGCACGTACGTGATTAGTTTTTTCCTTAAGTATATTATTGTTCTGCCAGTGCCAGACAAGCTTTTGCAACACACTCTCTTACAGATTGAGAGCACGAGATCCATTAGAGGTATTTTTAATACAAAAAAAATCGCTGTTTATTGCATAGAATGAGGCCTGTTTGAAGTACGTTCGGATATGTCTTTGTACACAACAAATATTTCTTAGACGAAAAAACACATCGAAATTAAAATACAATTGTAATCTTGGACACCAATTCTAACTGACAAAAGTAATGCGAAAAAGCTAATCTTCTGTTTATTTTAAAATTATTTCGTACGCACACAACAGCATACATTAGAATAAGAAGAAACAAAATCACCACTTAAAACAACAGTTTCGACAAACAGTAATCACAAAAAAAATTAAGTATAATGTAAATTTTATTTCCATGCATTTTGTATGGTGACTACATATGTAGTAAGCCGGCCAGGAGATGGTCATTTTAGAATTATGACGTGGAAGTATCATTATAAAATTGTTCTAATGTTTTTAAAAGCTATATCTGCTATGAATACTTTTTTAGGAAGCTACTGAAAATTTCGTATCATTTCTTTGCATAACAAAAAAGTTACACGAGTTATTCGGCAAAATTACTACAAATGTAGACTTCCGAGCACCTAAAGGTTAATCAGTCATCCGATTGCGACAAAACTTAGCATGCTTGTAGAAAAGGTATTTAAGTATGGTCCCCCTAAGGTATACAGAGGCGGCACTACAAAAATTGTTCACCTCGGGTGAACAAAACGTTTAAGCGCGTGTAACATTCGTCTGATTACAAAAATTTTTTTCTTTCTCTTTTTGTGTATATTCTACTAACCGAGGCCTAAGAAAGGCTTTTACGCCTAACCATCAATTTCACAAACTACGGTTAGAGCTAACTCACTGTTAAAAAATAAAAATTTCATATAATTTGACGCTGCTGCTTACCGCTTTAGTAGGAGAATCCAAAGTGAAGTTGCGGTGCAGAGCGAACAATAGAAAAACCTTCGAAGAGACAGTTCAGCAAAGATACAACTGGAAAAAGTAAGGAAGATGGCAGCCCTTTATGCATTTGAGTAAAAGCTTTTGCTTTCGTGTCAAGGAATGGATAAAGCCATCTAGAAGAAAGATAACAGTTTTGTAGGGAATTCAGACTTAGAATTATAGGAATTAATAACTATTTTGACTTCATTTATAATTTCAATTCAGTTGATGCAATTCATATACAAATATATGCTAATAATATGTTGTTGTTGAAGCTGGGTTCAACAACTATTCTTATATATGTAGTAGGTCACTAAAAAATGTTCAGTATATGTATTTTCATGCAGTGTATCTAGAACGCCCTTTTTAGTTTCTGATGACGATATGTAGTAGTTTGGAGATCTAGAAGAAAATAAAAAAATGAACATACGTATATCATATTTATTTTCGTCTTAAAGAAAACTTTCTGCATAATGTTTTCGACAATAAAATGAGGCCAAATGTTGGGGCATAATGTTGCCAAGATCCTCCAAACTACACCATTTTTAACAGGAATTTGGGGCATATTTTAGAAAATCGCCAATCTAGAATAATTAATCATTTTTGAAATGTTTTTTTTTGTCTACGAAAGGATCGGGAAAAATTTAAAAAGGTTATATTTTCAAAGGCAGGCGGAAAATTTATAAACCTTTAACATGTTTAACCAGTAAGGAAAGGCAGAAAGTCGGGCGGGGCCGACTATATATTACCCTACACCTCCCTAACAATGCGATAAGGGTTATTGCGATAATAATTTGGAATAATTGGTAAATGGGTAAGAACATATATATGCGGATATATCTAATTCTGAACCGGTAATCGCTAAATTTAGCAATATTCGTTCCTAAATTGAGAAACATCTTTCTGGAGAATTTTGTAATGATCGGAAGTAAAGTACAACTTCTATAGCGCTTTGTAACCAAATCAGGAGGAACATATATATGGAGCTTATATATAAATCTGAATCGATTTTCCCTGAATACTCATTGATGTAAAATAGAAACCTCCTTCTGTCGAATTTCGTACTGATCGGATATAAAATACAGTCTCTACAGCGCTTGAATGTCAAATCGGTGCTAACATATATATGGGGGCTATATCTAAATCTGAACCGATTTTCTCCAAATTTTGCAGTATTCCTTCGTGTAATAAGAAACCTCTTTCTGCCGAATTTCGCTGAGATCGGATATAAAATACAGTTTCTACAGCTATTGAATTTCAAATCGGGGGTAACATATATATGGGGGCTATATCTAAATCTGAACCGATTTTCTCCGAATTTGGCAGTATTCCTTTATGTAATAAAAAACCTCTCTGTGCCGAATTTCGTACTGATTGGATATAAAATACAGTTTCTACAGCGCTTACATGTCAAATCGGGTGCAACATATATATGGGGACTATATATAAATCTGAACCGATTTCCCCCAAATTTTGTATTGTATCTAAGTGTATCACGAGACTACTCTCTGTCAATTTTTGTACAAATCGGTTACAAAATGTTGCTTATACAGTGCATATATGCACAATCGGAGGTACATATATATGGGAGCTATATGTAAATCTGAACCGATTTTAACCAAATTCAATAGGGATCGTCCTTGGGCCTACAAAAAGATATGTGCAAAGTTTCGTTGAGATCGGACCATAATTGCGACCTGTACTTTGATTACAAGAATACGTCTACAGACGGACAGACAGACAGACGGACATAGCTAAATCGACTCATAAAGTGATTACAAGTCGATCGGTATAATAAACAATGGGTCTATCTCTTCTCCTTTTGGGTGTTACAAACAAATGCACAAAGTCATAATACCCTGTACCACAGTGTGGTGTAGGGTATAAATACAGTTTTTACAGCGCTTACATGTCAAATCGGGGGTAACATATATATGGGTGTTATATCTAAATCTAATCCGAGTTTCTCCGAATTTGGCAGTATTCCTTCATGTAGAAAGAAACCTCTTTTTGTCGACTTTCGCTCTGATCGGATATAAAATAACATTTTTACAGCGCTCACATGTCAAATCGGGGGTAAGTATATATGGGGGCTATATCTAAATCTGAACCGATTTCTTCCAAATTTAAAAGCGTTCATTCATGTAATAAGAAACCTCTTTCTGCCGAATTTCGCACTGATCGGATGTAAAATACAGTTTTTACAGCGCTTACATGTCAAATCGGGGGTAACATATATATGGGGGCTATATCTAAATCTGAACCGATTTTCTCCGAATTTAGCAGTATTCCTTCATGTAATAAGAAACCTCTCTTTGCCGAATTTCGCACTGATCGTATATAAAATAAAATTTTTACAGCGCTTACATGTCAAATCGGGGGTAACGTATATATGGGGGCTATATCTAAATCTGAACCGATTTCTTCCAAATTTAACAGTGTTCATTCATATAATAAGATACCTCTTTCTGCTGAATTTCATACTGATCGGATATAAAATACAGATTTTACAGCGCTTACATGTCAAATCGGGGGTAACGTATATATGGGAGCTATATCTAAATCTGAACCGATTTTAACCAAATTCAATAGGGATCGTCCTTGGGCCAAATAAAATATATGCGTAAAGTTTCGTCGAGATCGGACCATAATTGCGACCTGTACTTTGATTACAAGAATACATGCACAGACAGACGGACAGACGGACAGACAGACAGACGGACATAGCTAAATCAACTCAGAAAGTGATTCTAAGTCGATCGGTATAATAAACAATGGGTCTATTTGTTCTCCTTTTGGGTGTTACAAACAAATGCACAAAGTTATAATACCCTGTACCACAGTGTGGTGTAGGGTATAAAAATGAATATATTTCAATAAATATTTTCCGTAATTTGTACGTCTTGACGCCAGAAATCGTGGCTAATTCTAAAATTATTATATTTTTTTTTGTTTTTGTTTTTTTGTTTTATTCGATCTGCTTTCATAGTACATATTTTGTTTTTGTACTCAGGCTCAAGATCGTTATTGTTGTTTTCAGTATATGAAAACAACTTTGTTAAAAATTAAAGAAGAAGCAAGTGACATGTATTGGGGGCGGTTGTAATTTTTAAGAAAAATTTATTTATTTATTTATTTTTAAAGAAAAATGCAAAATTTTTGAGATATTTAGATTTATATTGAATTTCGGACGGCATGTTCCGAACAGCACGAAATTCATATAGAAAAGGGGTTGTTAAAATATGTCTTTTAATGTCAATATTGTACAATATTTATTAAATTTTTTTACGTAGAAAGATCAAAAAATTTGAAAGCAATAATTGCATGTCAAGATTGTTAAATTTTTTTATTTACATAATGTGTAAATGTGGCGCAGAAACTTTGAGTACATTGCTAAAAAAAATACTCAAGAAAGAGTTGCAAAAGTGTAAGGCATTTTTTTGAGTAGCCCAGGTAAATGCCCATATATAAAATCACTAGCATTTTAATACCCGGCATTGCCCTGGTAGTCTTTTCAGCCTGCTGTTAGGTTAAATTTGATCAGCAGTATCTACGCCACCTAAAAGAGTTAAGTACCCAGCGGCGTAAAGAAGGTCTCAGCAGGCCTTATATCATGCCTTGGTTTGGAGACACAAGGCCTGCCAGTCCCATTACGTACTCATTTATTTTTTACACAGCGTGTCATTGGCGACCAAGGCCTTCCACACTCACTTCCCTTGCGAGGCCTTATAGAAGGACAATTCCAGAATACTTTATAGAAGACTTATAATGCAAGGTCTAATGGATAGTGTAATACGGCAGTTCTTACATAAGCCCTGAACTAGAAGGCTTTATGGAAGATTTTAATTAAAAGGTCTTATTTTCCGTATCATTATTTATGAAATATACATTACTTGTGGTGTAGTTAGAAAAGAAATAAACATAATAAAATAAATTGCCTCTTGTTCTTTGTTGTTATCAGTTTTGTTTTTAATTGATTGTTCCAAATAAACCTTGATCTGTAAGAATTATTCCACAAAAACTTAATTTTGAGTTTATAAACTGTTCCTCAAAGGTTTTACTCGGTTTTCCAAATCTGAAATTAGATGACGATATGTAATACTTGGTTTATTTGTTTGTTTAGAAAAACTCACCACGCAAACCAAAAAAACCTAACTGACTTCAAAAAAATTCTTCTAAAGACTAAAAACACAATACGCCTGCTTGGTTCTTTTTGGAAAAGCAATTGTTTTTTGCTTGCTGTGTTCTGTTTGGAATTGTGTTGCTCCCTCTTAGCTCCTTCGCTCCCGCATGATTTTTAAAGTAAGGTAATTTTTATACCCTACACCACACTGTGGTACAGGGTATTATAAGTTTGTTTCACGACAAACTTATAATACCCTGTACCACAGTTTCTTGATCCATGAACCAACACTACCGAATTTGAAGAAAATCGGTTAAGATTTAGCTATAGCTCCCATATATATGTTTCGTCCGATTTGGCCCTTCAGTTCTATAGAAGCTGTATTTTACATCCAATCGTTTTGAAATTTAGAATGGTAGAGTTTCTTGATCCATGAAACAACATTGCCGAATTTGAAGAAAATCGGTTAATATTTAGATATAGCTCCCATACATATCTTTCGTCCGATTTGACCCTTTAGTCCTATAGATGCTGCAGTTTACATCCAATCGTTTTGATATTTAGAATGGTAGAGTTTCTTCATCCATGGACTAACATTGCCGAATTTGAAGAAAATCGGTTAAGATTTAGCTATAGCTCCCATATATGTATATGTTTCATCCGATTTTGCTCTTTAGTCCTGTAGAAGCTGTATTTTACATCCAATCGTTTTTATACCCTACACCACACTGTGGTACAGGGTATTATAAGTTTTTTTCATGGCAGATATTTGTAATACCTAAAAATACTATAGCTAGACGCAAAGTATACCGATGGACTCAGAATCACTAGCTGAGTCGATTTAACCATGTCTGTCCGTCCGTCCGTACAATTGCACTCCTATCGTTCTTATTTATATTTTAGAGTTATTCAATATTACGAGAGTGGTGTAGGGTATTATATAGTCGGCGCCGCCCGACTTTAGCCTTCCCTTACTTGTTTATTATTAGCAAAGACCTTATGAATTCCCTTTTATACACGCAAAGAACAAATTCGTTTCTGCGAAACGAAATATTAGACAACTACATTTCTTGTTTACGGCGACTGAAATTTCTTTTGATCATAACAATTAATTGTTTACGTAAAATAAGTTTCTGTCACAACAAACGAAATTTCAGTTCCTGCAAACGAGAATTGTAGTTGTCTAAAATTTCGTTTCACAGAAACGAATTCCTTTCTTTGCATGTATGATGGGCTTGTGTAAGGTCTTAACGCGCAAGGCGGACGAGAATGAATGCACGATTATTTGTAGGGATTATAGAAGGCGTTATCAAGGAAGGCCAGCAAGTATGGGTATTGACTTTTTTATAAGGTCAGAACAGACCTTCTTGAAGGCCTCTTCCAAGTAGGCCTCCGTATTTACGCCGCTGGGTTTAAAGAAATTATAGGCAAACAAAAAAACTAGCATACCTTTTGTTCAATTGTAATAAGAAACAATCTCTGGTTTTTTCTTGTGTCCACTCTCATCAACTGCAGCTGTCTTGTGCATTGTACCAATCAATATCGCAGCTTTGTTTTTGTGGCTGATGTACGATACTAATGTTGCAATGTCATTGAATGCAAATGTAGACTTGAACAAAGGGAGTTTTTTGACAGTCAGCAATTTCTGAGGAATGAAAGTTTAAACTGTCGAAAAGAGGTGACATTTTCGTGACAGTTTTATGACATTGGAAGAAGTTGTTGCCAACGATCCCACAATTCACGAATACGAGCAAATTTATCGCTACTACGCATTTATCGCCGACTCGAAACATCAACGAGACGGAGTGCACTGATAATCATATGGAATGTCTCTTCAGATATAATTGATCGGAAAATGGGGCGACCAAATAAACCATGATTAATTTTATATGAGATAACTATTTTTCTGAAATAATAAAAACAGCAATATATGCGCGCAATGCGTCTTCATCAATATCTCTCCATTTGTCACCAAACTTGATGCTGCCGTACTTATTAGTATTTTTAATCACAATTTTTTCTATTGGAAAAAACAACAAAAAAGCTGACATCATGTCACTGCATCTAGACACTGCAAATCGAGTATGTCCTGGTTGTGCTGAGATAATATTCTCAGCCACAGTTCCAATAGGCTCAACAGATCTAGCTGCAGCTAAGTCGGGTTCCTGTTCACTATCTGTTTCAGAAAAACTTGTTTCGTTATCTTCCAAAATATAATCAATATCCGAGTCACTTTATGCATTGAGCACTTCTCGTATCTCAACTTCGTTCAAATACGCCATTTCGTAAAAAACACTATTGAAAAACACTATTGAACTATTGAAAGCGACACACAACTTGAACAAAGCACTGCAAATTTTCGTGCTTCTTGGCAACAAAAATATAAAAAGGGAAATCCAACAATTGTTTTTTACATAAGCTATGTTGAGTAAGGAAAAACTGCAAAACGGGAAACCCCACAACTAATTTTTACATTAGCTGTGTTGAGTAAAGAATATAGGAAGTATTGAAACAAAATAGATACAACGAATAAGGTTAAATTGGTATTTTGTATGAAAATTGCAGTATGGACCAAATGATCCCTTAACCTAAGATTCGTAAGTTTTTCCTAAGTTTGGTACTCCTATATCTTCAATGTTAAGTACATAACTGTACGCGTATAGAGAAGAGCGTTGTATATGGGCTACTTTAGATAATCACGGTCGTGGTCAGTTCTGGACCTATCGTGCCTTTAGTATTATTTTTGTTATTGAATAAATTCCAGCTACACTCTACACTATATATGTCCAAACTTTCTGCATAATACCTCTCAGAGATCAAGAGGTCGCAAAACGCGTCTGGGAAAATCAAATGGTTTGTTATACCATTGAATATTTCATACAATGATATTTCGATTTATTTGTTTTAGTTGTTACAGTACATTTGACCCCAGGCTGGACATATAATAGTTGAGTTCGCATCTCCTTGAATATCAGTATATAATTTTAATTTATAATTTATATTTAATTTTTAGATACTTAGATGCTAAGTGACTTTTGAGAGATTAAAAATTGTGTTGGTCACTACTGCACTGACCACAGTTCAAACCGTGTGAATGTGAATAGCATATTCCAGCTACGGCCTTAACTGTAGGTGTGCAAACTTTCTGATTATTAATTTTATTACATTATTACTTTAGCAGTGGCCAATAGGTCGCCAAACGCTTGGCGGAGAAACAAATACATACTTAATATGATACATACTTATATGTTCCAAATTTCGATATAACCTCTTTAGTCATGATAATAGAAATCCAATTACATAATTCAAAATCTTATCACTTGCATACATATTTACCCCACCCAAAAATTACCTATTTTTTTTATATATTATAGCAGCAATTGAGAGCGATATATTTCAAAAGGACTTTTAAATTAGTTTTGTCGCGGTTTTTGTGTCCATCTTGTTCTCAGACCGGACGGTGATTTTCCTTGAAGATCGGTATATTTGTAGGTCTTTATGGAATTTTTAAAGTATTGGAAGAATAAAAAAAACTCAAAAAGAATTTTGAAATGCAGTGAAAGAATAAAATTTGCTATTGTCTCTGGTAAACTGACAACAAAAAGTGCAAAAATCAACTACGTGGATAGTGCTTTGGTCATCGTTACACTGACCACAGTGAGAATTGGTCGAATAGACAATGTTAGATATATTACCACAGTAATTGGTGAGCGATATATATTTTGAAAAGGATTTAGAACTTTCAAGACGCAGTTTTATGTTCGGTTTGACATCAGGCTGGAAATCGAATTATTGTTTTGACATGTCTTTTGAGGTCAATATGTACATATACATTTTTAGATTATTATCTCTGGAGGAACTTTAAAGCAGTGAAATAATGAAAATTGTGGTTGGTCACTGGTACACTGTCCACAATGTGATCGAAAATTTTTATCGCGCATGTACATTTTAATATATTTCAGAAAGAACAAAAACAATACGTATTTGATAAGTTTTTGACAGACCAGTGGCAAAAAAAAATGACTACATGAGCAGCCAATGGTTTATAAAACACTCCTGTCTATGCGTGTGCAAATTTCAGCTTTCTAGATCTAAAAGGAGCCTCAGCGGTCAAGTGCTCGAAAATCATTTGGCGGAAAATCGAAGTAGCCTATTTTAATCTCCGGGTATCGGCCTATCTGTATATCAAGTCTAAAAAAAATGGTTCAGCCGTTTAGGCGTGATGCGGCAATAGGCAGATAAACAGGCAAACAAACGATTTTATTATATTAAAAGGATTTGCTTGTTCCTAACGCTTGTCCTCGGAAACCTACTATCGAATTAGCTAAAAATTGCACAATAGGGTCACTGCAGTGTTATCTGTGTTTTAGAATTACTTAAACCGCGTCGTCGAAATATTTGCAAAGTTCTCATTTCTAAAGCAATTTAACTGAAATTGAAAATACATATGCTTTTTATAGTGGATATAATTTCCTTGAATAACTTGACCAGATAGATGGCGCAGTACTGGACTTATGCTCAATTTTTATAACTAGTGATTTTTTTTTCTGAAAATTTTAATGTATATGTTTTTGCCTACCGAAATTTACAAACTATAAATTGAACATTTAGGGTGGAAAGATTTGTTATTGCAAGAAAGATTCTTTTCAGTGTACACACTTTAAGTTTTTAAAAGATTTGTTTGGAATATGCATTTCCTTTTACTAACAATTACTTCCCTATGATTTTTTGCGGAAATTACATTTCTAAAATATATAAAAAATGACACTCCCTCAAAAATAATTGTTTCTTTATGTATACTTGTTTATTATTCCGCTCCAGTACAAACAAATATATATAATACCAATAACGTGAATTTTTGGTTGTGTTATCAACTATATTAATTTATCTGCAACTTCATAAATATAATTATGCCAGTGGCAAATATTTAGTCGCCCATATCGTAGAGAGGATATTAGTTATCCTCTGTGTTGTGGGCGACTGCTGATGATGAATGTCCTCGCCATAATTGGGTGATAAAAATGCTTTCCTCTGTTATTGCGATAGATTTGGTTCATCATTTACTATTTAAATATGCATTTAATGCAGGGCTGCCATTTTTTAATAATTATCTAACATTGAATAATTTTAAAGTTTTCCTATATTATACGGACTGTAATTGTTATGATTTGAAGTGGAATATTCTTCTGGCTCAAAATCAACCTATTTCTATACAATAATAGATAGCAAGTATTTTTACATGAAAAATTTATTTCAGGTATTTGATTGCGTGCCCATGTCCTCAGTAATCTACATGGTAATCTAACGTTTTTTATTTCGTGATGGTTTGTCCTTTTTACAGAACTTTTAAAATTCCAAGGATAAAATTTTTGAAATATTTTTCTCTGTACTTAATACAATGTGAATTTATAAATAAATGAATCAAACGAAAGGGGAGAATTCCCGCTATTTAATAAAATTTTTGGAAACAAATTCAAAGACGAATGCTATAAAAAATATCGTTTTACTTTTTTAACCTTGAATATCCTTCAAAGTTGTGGGTTTAAAAATCGGAAAGAAATACATGTTACAGAACTCAACCTGACATAACACATATACATTTTGAGCTTTCTATCTTTAACCGTTCAGGAATAACAATAATTTTAATTCCACAGCCTACACACAGGGAATAAAATTATTGTCGCAGTGTCCTGAATATATTATGTAGGCTGTGGAATATAAAAAAGAAATGTTATTCTTTAACCGCTCAAGATAGAACTACAATTTTAATCTATATATATATATATACAATTGTTGCGTGACTGACTAGCTGATTGACTGACAGACGGATCATCGTCCAGCCCAAACGGCTGAAGCTAGAATCATGAAATTTGGTAGGAGGTTAGTCCTTAGGATGTAGACGTCCAATAAGACGGGATTTTTCGAAATTCGTACTATAAGCCGCACAATGGGGCAAAAAGCGATAAATACAGTTCCACCGCCAAATCTAAACGTAATGACCTAGAATCGCGAAATTTGGTGTGAAGGTAGACAGGATTTTTCGAAATTCGACCATTTACGCACACAGTGGGGTCAAAAGGAGTAAATGTGGTACAACAGCCAAATCTGATTGAAATCAAGATGTAGAATCGTGAAATTTGGTGTGCGAGTAGCCCTTGGGACGTAAACTAGAACAAGAAACGATTTTTTGCAAATTTTAGGGCACAGTGGGACAGAAAGTTGTATATATGGAACCACCGCCAAATTTAACGCCTAGAATTAGAATGGTGAAAATTGAAGCGAGGGATGTCCTTTAGACAACGGATCGGGGTAGACAGTTTTTTTTTTATTCCAACTTTTCGGGCACTGTGGGGCAAAAAAATGTTAAATAGGTAAAGTCTGGCAAAATAGTTAAATAGGTAACTGAGAGCCACTGTGGGTCAAAAACTATTAAATATTGTACAGTGGTGCAAAATTGGTTAATTATGCCACATTGGGCAAAAGTGTTAAATGTTGTTTTTAAATTCGTACCTTTGTAGACATGGTGGAACAAATATGATTTTATATTGTACCAGGATGTGAATGTATCTATTGGAACAAAAACTTGGGGAAAAAGGCTAACATACAGGGTTGCCCATATTCGACGGACCCATCTGGCAACGCCATAACTTTTGACAGAGATGTCAGATCGCTTAATGACATACCGCGTTTGAAGCGTCAGTCCAAGCAGATTTTTACCATGGAACAATACACGCCACGCGAGCGCTCTGAAATATTTGAAATTTACATTCAACAGAAGAAGTCAATTGTGAAAACTCAACGTGCTTTTAAAATATTAAAAAATGTGAGAAGTGCGCCTTCTAAGAACACCATTAAGCGTTTATACGAAAAATTTTCGACTGGTGAGGCTCTTTCTAATCCGAAGAGGCCAAATAAAAGTCGACCAAGGCGATCGGCCGAGAATATCGCTGCCGTACGAGCCAGTGTTGAGAGGTCCCCAAGAACATCCCAAAAACGCCGTTCTCAGCAGTTGGGCATGGCTCGGTCCACTTTACAACGGATTATTCGCGTTGATTTGCATTTGTTCCCGTACAAAATTCAATTGACGCAAAGATTGTTGCCTGCGGACAAGCCTCGTCGATTGGAATGGGGCCAACGAGTCATCGAAATGGCCGATGATGACGAGCAATTTTGGAACAAAATTATCATGTCCGATGAAGCCCATTTCACATTGAATGGGACCGTAAATAAGCAAAATTGCCGTATTTACGCCACTGAAAATCCTCAGGAGATTCAAGAATTGCCTCTTCATGACGAAAAAGTCACAGTTTGGTGCGGCGTTAGTGCGAAAACGGTCATTGGGCCGTTTTTCTTCCAAAACGAAAATGGCCATGCTGTTACCATCAACCAGGAGCGTTATCGCGACATGATGACCAATTTTGTGATGCCAATTATTCGTCGAAAGCGTATGAGGCAGTTCTGGTTTCAACAAGACGGCGCTCCACCGCACACAAGTCGCATAGCAATCGATTTTCTGAAGAATTTGTTTCCGGGCCGTTTGATGTCGAAAAGTGGTGATTTGGACTGGCCACCGCGTTCGCCCGATTTGACGACGCCGGACTTCTTCTTGTGGGGATATTTGAAGTCAAAGGTTTACGTTAACAAGCCAAGGACCGTAGAAGAGCTCAAGGACAACATTCGTGAAGAAATAGCCGCTATTCCGGCCGAAATGTTGGCGAAAACGATGGAAAATGCTGCAAAAAGGGCACAATACGCCATCAACGCCAGAGGCGGTCATTTGAGAGATATCATATTCAAAAATTGATGTAAACAAATCTACTTGGAACAAATTAAATGATTAAGAACATAAACAAGAAATAATACGGGGGTTCGTATTTTATCGTATGAAAATAATTCAAACCTACTTCATTTTGCAGCGTATGTAATAATCATGTTATTTTGAAAGAAAGAGGTATAACAATTTTACAGTACAGAAAATAATAAAGGATGGGGGCTGCGAAGCGCACCGTGTTAAAGCTAGTATTTTAATAAATTAATTTTCCCGCCCTTTTTATTGAAAAAGTGAAGGAAAAAAATATTGTTTTAATTTTTTTAGCATATCTTACAGGGACTAGTAACTTTCCACTAACAATATTTTGCAAAATTGTAGCCACGGTAATTCTGAACAACTCTTGTGAACATATCAATACAATCTGAACGTGTCTAGGCACCCTGAATAGCTCAAAAAGAACACATTGCACTTCAACATTTTAGTATTTCAATATTTTGTAACTAGCTGGACCCGGTCCACTTCGTTGCCCCAGATATCAGTTTTTCGATTCCGTCCATTTTTATTGAAGATTTAGAAAATAATTCCACTAACGTGTGTTCCAAATTTCGTTCTTCTAGGTCAACCAACTTTTTTTCTAAACCATCTCTGACAAAGAACCTTTCAAACAAAAGAAAAACAAATAAAATCGGTCCAGTGGTTTCAGAGTCTATAGCATACATACATACAAACATACAAACATTTTTATACCCTACACCACACTGTGGTACAGGGTATTATAACTTTGTGCATTTGTTTGTAACACCCAAAAGGAGAAGAAATAGACCCATTGTTTAATATACCGATCGACTTAGAATCACTTTCTGAGTTGATTTAGCTATGTCCGTCTGTCTGTCTGTCCGTCTGTCTGTGCATGTATTCTTGTAATCAAAGTACAGGTCGCAATTATGGTCCGATCTCGACGAAACTTCACACATATATTTTATTTGGCCCAAGGACGATCCCTATTGAATTTGGTTAAAATCGGTTCAGATTTAGATATAGCCCTCATATATACGTTACCCCCGATTTGAAGTGTAAGCGCTGTAAAAATGTTATTTTATATCCGATCAGTATGAAATTCGGCAGAAAGAGGTTTCTTATTATATAAATGAACACTGTTAAATTTGGAAGAAATCGGTTCAGATTTACATATAGCTCCCATATATACGTTACCCCCGATTTGACATGTAAGCGCTGCAAAATCTGTATTTTATATCCGATCAGTATGAAATTCAGCAGAAAGAGGTCTCTTATTATATGAATGAACACTGTTAAATTTGGAAGAAATCGGTTCAGATTTAGATATAGCCCCCATATATACGTTACCCCCGATTTGACATGTAAGCGCTGTAAAAATGTTATTTTATATCCGATCAGTGCGAAATTCGGCAAAGAGAAGTTCTTATTTAATGAAGGAGTACTGCTAAATTCGGAGAAAACCGGTTGAGATTTAGATATAGCCCCCATATATATGTTACCCCCGATTTGACATGTAAGCGCTGTAAAAACTGAATTTTATATCCGATCAGTGCGAAATTCGGCAGAAAGAGGTTTCTTATTACATGAAGGAATACTGCCAAATTCAGAGAAAATCGGTTCAGATTTAGATATAGCCCCCATATATACGTTACCCCCGATTTGACATGTAAGCGCTGTAAAAATGTTATTTTATATCCGATCAGTGCGAAATTCGGCAAAGAGAAGTTCTTATTTAATGAAGGAGTACTGCTAAATTCGGAGAAAACCGGTTGAGATTTAGATATAGCCCCGATATATATGTTACCCCCGATTTCACATGTAAGCGCTGTAAAAACTGTGTTTTATATCCGATCAGTATAAAAATCGTCAGAAAGAGGTTTCCTATTATATGAATGAACACTTTTAAATTTGGAAGAAATCGGTTCAGATTTAGATATAGCTCCCATATATATGATTTGACATGTAAGCGCTGTAGAGACTGTATTTTTTATCCGATCAGTACGAAATTAGACAGAAGGAGGTTTTTTTAAATGAATTAGTATTCAGGGAAGATCGGTTCAGATTTATATTAAAGCTCCATATATATGTTCCTCCTGATTTGGTACCAAACCGCTATAGAAGTTGTATTTTACTTCCGATCATAAACATTTTCCAGAAAGATGTTTCTCAATTTAGGAACGAATATTGCTTAATTTAGCGATTATGGTTTCAGAATTAGATAATATGTTTCTACCCATTTACCAATTATTCCAAATTATTATGGCAATGACCCTTATCGCATTGTTAGGGAGGTGTAGGGTATTATATAGTCGGCTCCGCCCGACTTTCTGCCTTTCCTTACTGGTTATATATATAGATAGATAAATAAAAATATTTTTTGGTGTAGGGTATGTTCAGCAACCTCAAAGAAAATATTAAGGCTAATATTTTTGTGGAACATATTAACCCTCTAGCTTCCACTCATAACTGTAATTTTTGGCCCTATTTTAACAAAAAACACCCATCAAAATGGGGGAGTCGAGAATGCAATTATCTACAAAAATGTTGGCCGAAAATTTAAGAATTTTTTTTTTAAATGCCTTTGTGGAAAAAAATGCCCCATAATATTCGTCGTACTCACACAAATCCAGAAAAGCTAAAATTTTTTTGGAGACTCAATATTTTTAAATTTATGGACGAAAAACCAAGTCTGACAATTTTCGTCTGTTTTTGCAAAACACTGCACAGTGGTACGAATTCAAAAAGGGGAAATAATTCGACCGTTTCTTAACGAAACAACCGATTGCGACCAAACTTGGTATGGTAGATGAAGAGGTATTAGAGATGTTAAGTTTTAAATTTGGGCCCCCTATGTCTGACAGGGGCGGAGCTAGAGGGCCTCAAAGTTGGCCACATCGGGTGAAGAAAATGTTTTACGCGTGTAACTCGTGTTTCTCTTCCGATTTGTTTGTGTTTGTTCTACTAACTGAGGTCTACCAACAACTTTTTTCACCTAAGAATTATCTAGTAGAGTTACCGAGATATCTGCAATTGAAAATTAATTTTCAATGTTTTCCCTTATCGGAACACAAAATAAACTGATTTCATCCGTATCAACATGCCTATATGGGCAATAAAATTTCCTATATGACGAAAAAAAATGGTTCGATATACCCAAGAGTACAAATAGTTATGACCACTTGAATTTATATTTTCGCGAAACACACGATCGGAAAAAATTCACGCAAAATTAGCTAAGGTTTGTGGAGCTCTGATCTAGTTTTGTAGGAGCACATCATCGACACCTATATGGATTTGAAGATATTTCAAGCCGCTATAGTTGCTTCTTCGGTGTTATTTCATTACGTCGCGGGAGATGATTACAGCGGTAAAAAAACACTTGATCGCATTTTAAAATGTTATGAGCTCACATGAACAATGCTCACGACAAATTCTTCCTCCATGTGTCCCTCGTATATTTTGTAACTAACCAGTACTTCTAGAATGAATAGCTTAGCCAGTACTTATAAATGAATGAATATAGATATGGGCATTTCCAAAGAGATGTTAACCGCAGCCAAAAAAAATAAAGTCTATAAAAGTATGTTGTTTTGCCATAGGGGAATCTATCAAATTTAACTAAATCTCCCAAAAATTAAATTTATTCATAAGACTTTTTGATATATTCGAGTGCAAAATTTATGTTTTACACATTTGTATTGCATGTTATGTGTGGATTAATGATCTCTCTTTTAAATCTCGATTTATATTTACAGAATATAAGAAAAATAATTTTTGTTGAGAAAATAAATATAATAATCGCATGCGAATGTGATTAAAATTAAATAAAAAAAACTACTAAATATTTTTGAATAAAATAAAAAACATTATTAAGATATATCAATGCATAACATTTTAAAATTAGTCGCATTAAAATATTCCTTCAGGTTTTGCTGAAATCAGTGTTTGATTTGTTTGCTTTGAAAGCGACTTCTGTTTTTGTCGCATGCGAACGTCTTGGTTTTTTTAATTATCTTGAAAACGAACAATTGGCCAAAATCAACCTTAGCACCAATTGTAGTGCTAATCAAGAGCTATAAGTTTCGCCGTTTGTCAAATTGAAATAATGTTTTGGTATTTTTTTTCACTTTGAATGCGTACGAATGTCGCATTCGACATTGGAGAAATGCCCATATAAACTTTTCTAGGATTTTTCCCAAATATGTGTTTATATCTTTTAAAGTTTCTAAGATAATAACAACATTTTTGTGAGAACAGAATTCTATGTTCGGAGTTTATCTAATTCCATCAACTTTTTACACGAGATATGTTCAAAAATTTTGATTTTTGCCAATATACATTTTGCCCAAATAAATTTTGATTTTATGTAAAAATTGCCAGCTCTCGGTACGAAGCGGAGTGTCAGAGAGTATTTTCAAAGCTATATCCTGTTCAGTCCTGGATGTTTTTCAGCCATGATATTTCTCTTGTACTTCACGCCTCCCCTCAATATTTTCTTCAAGGACTCCTTTTAAAATGTTATATTTATTGTTCTTCAATACGTGTCCTATTATGAAATTTTCCGTTTTTATTGTTGATATTAGTTGCCTGTTGACATCCATCCATCGCCAATACTTGGTCATTGGATTTTTTTTTGTGGAGGAGGGTACATCTATTATTATACGGCCCTAAAGCATAAAACATCGAAGCACTGACCTCAGACCCGGTGGAAATTTTAGACAACTTTTCTATTGACTATATGCTGAGCAAAATGTTTGCAACAATCTGGCCCTGGTGAAGGTATACTTTAGTCGATTACTCAGCTGATATTGTCTTGCTCGTTTAAGGCTGAATTCAATAAAAACTGTAAAACTTTAGCCGGATCGAGTATTTCTCATGCGGCTAATGGCAACACTGATTCAATGCGTTTTAAAACATGACCAATTCATTTATCTATCGCTGAGTTTTTCCAAATGGCCAAAGGCCATGAATTTATTAAAATTTCCATTTGAACATTATTTATTTATTTGCTCGCTCATTGCATGCAATATAAATGATACATATTTGCTGTATAATACAATAATAATTAAAATATACTTTATGTGCATAAAAACAACTGTGTTTACGTTTAAAGTGATATTCACAGTTTTTTGTGATATTGAATGTTTATTTAAAAAAAACTATTTTAATTGATTTCATATGAAGATAATATAGATTGGATTTTTTCAACTAGCTTTCGCTGTTTATATGAAAAGAAAAATGAAAAATGTCCATTGATTTGTTGTCGAATACCTATTAGAATGTTAAATTGACAGAGAAAAACATATTTGCTTAGGAAATATAAATATTTAAGTATATATATGTAACATTGTTGTCCAAAGTGTTATTATTATTGTCCGCATAATTGTAATGGCAACACTTACTATATAATTATAGTAGTGGCTGGCATTGAGAGTGTATGCAATGAGAAGAGGGTATACAGGAGATTTCACGGCACCACTTCAGACAGGTCGAGGATACGTTTATATCCTGCAATAATATATGTTTGATACATTACGTATAAGAAAAAATCATACTCCAAATACAATAGGAAAATTCGGAACCGTTTTCAACACACGGCAAACAATGGCCATTTGTGATATGTTTGAATTGGAAGAAAATTTATTTGGAACCAAATTTTTAAATATTATATATTTCTAAACAAAATCCATTTCATTTGAAAATCGCGAAATTTTGTTTGGAACAAAATATATTTTCGAATCGACTTTCACAAATAAAATATTTGTTTACACCAGGGATGTAACGAAAGTGGGTTTAGCGAAAGCCAATATTGAAATATATTTCTTGCGAATGTGAAAGCGATTATTCAAAAAGATATTTTTCCGAAAGCGAATAATATTTGTTTTATATTGCGAATGCGAAGCGAATATCAAGAACTGGCATTCAGAAGCGAACTATTTATGTAGATTCATTCCTACATACTTTCTTTAAAATTCCTTATATATATTGCAGTTGAGTTATTAAATACGAGTAAAAATATTTATTTAATCCTATAACAAAAACAAACATATTTGAAAACCCAGTAAGGAATGACTAAAGTCGGGCGAAACCTACCCTACACCATGTTCTTAGGAGAGAATAAGCATATATGTATAATTGCTATATCTGAAATGATTACCCTATAAATCCCAAAGTTCGTTCTTAGAACTTCATCGAACTACTCGGTTGAAAATTTGGATTGTGTACCGCATAAATAATCATATCATTTCATAAAAAAGTCCGGCGGAGCTTAAAAACTGTTCCCAGGCGACAATTCCCGCCGGTGTAGTTTAAAACTGGCGTACAAAATCAATTTTTTTAAACATTTATACAGTCTATTTTTTATTGATGAAGCGAATAGTGAAATATATTTTTGCGAAAGTGAAGGCGAAAATTTCATATTTGGTTTTTGCCAATGCGAATGTTCGATATCATGCGAAATCATTACATCCCTGGTGTACACACAAACAAAGGTATTGTTTAAGTATTTTCCCAAATATATTTTATTTAAATGTATTTATACCCTACACCACACTGTGGTACAGGGTATTATAACTTTGTGCATTTGTTTGTAACACGCAAAAGGAGAAGAAATAGACCCATCGTTTATTATACCGATCGACTTAGAATCACTTTCTGAGTTGATTTAGCTATGTCCGTCTGTCTGTCTGTGCATGTATTCTTGTAATCAAAGTACAGGTCGCAATTATGGTCCGATCTCGACGAAACATTACACATATCTTTTTTTTGGCCCAAGGACGATCCCTATTGAATTTGGCTAAAATCGGTTCAGATTTAGATATAGCTCCCATATATATGTTACCCCCGATTTGACATGTAAGCGCTGTAGAGACTGTATTTTATATCCGATCAGTACGAAATTCGACAGAAGGAGGTCTTTTTACATGAATGAGTATTCAGTGAAGATCGGTTCAGATTTATATTAAAGCTCCATATATATGTTCCTCCTGATTTGGTATCAACGCGCTATAGAAGTTGTACTTTACTTCCGATCATTAATATTTTCCGGAAAGATGTTTCTCAATTTAGGAACGAATATTGCTTAATTTAGCGATTATCGGTTCAGAATTAGATAATATGTTCCTACCCATTTACCAAATTATTATGGCAATGACCCTTATCGCATTGTTAGGGAGGTGTAGGGTATTATATAGTCGTCCCCGCCCGACTTTCTGCCTTTCCTTACTGGTTTTCATATACATATATCTAATTTTACTCGTAGTTTTAGTTTTTACTAAATTTCATAAAGCAGCATTAATTTTATTTCTATTTATACCCTCACTTTAGTGGAGGATGGTATATAAATACAATTTGCTACGGTTTAATAGTGTAGCACATCGAGGGAATGACCTAAGAAGATGGGCCATGTTGGTCGACTCCCTCTAGTAACTCACTAGAGAAGGGCTACAATTTTGTGAAATATTATTTCTATAATAAATTTTAAACTAAATGCTTATCCAAATCCTCTGAAATGCCATACATAGTAATGGTTTATCTGTCGCTATTACCTTGAGGAAAATGGGCGAAATGGTCCCGACCCTTTTTGTCCAATCATACAAAAATGTATGGCTCATAACATTAATGCCAGTCCACATAAATACTTACAATTCGATACAGTGCAATATCTTGAGAGTATCTATTAAACATCGGAAAATAGGTGTATTAGTGAAGCCCCTTCTGGTGCACCCTACACAAATTGACAGATTCATGCGAAAACAACGTTTTCATAACTTACCATATTACATTAATCCCAAAGTGAGTCGGTTTACCCGACTAAAATATTGTTACTTGCTATACCCGACACCATACTGAGGTGCAGGGTATTATGACTTTGTGCATTTGTGTAACGCCTAAAAAAGAAAGAGATTGACCCATCGTTTTCTGTACCGATCGGCATAGAATCAATTTTTGAGTCGATTTAGCTATGTCCGTCTGTCGGTCCATGTATTCTTGTGATCAAAGAGAAGGATGCAAATATGAAGATATCTTTACACAAATTTGTGCAGAGGGTTTGCTTGGACTAGGGACGATCCCTATTGAAAATGGGGCATATAGGTCCATGTTTTGATATAGCCCCTTATAAAGGTCCCCGCCTATCTCACTTCTTGACACTCTAGAGAACACATTTTTTAATGGATCTAGCTGAAATTGAAGAATTTGCACTTTACATTGGACCTAATCCTCCCTAGTAAAAATGAGGCACATCGGTCCTGTTTTGGTATATCCCCCATATAAAGTTTCCCACCTATGTCACTTCTTGTCGCTCTACAGAACGGATTATTCAATTGATCTGGCTGAAATTTAAGAATTCATACTAAATATTATACCAAATCGTTCCTAGTAAAAATGGGGAACATCGGTCCATGTTTAGGTATAGACCCCATATAAAGGTCCCCACCGATGCCACTTCTTGAAGCTCTAGGGAACGGATTGTTCAATTCATCTGGCTGAAATTTGAGAATTCATACTTAATGTTGGACCTAGTAAAAATGGGGAACATTGGCACATGGTTGATATAGCTCCATTTAAAGGTCCATACCGATGTCACTTCTAGCCGCTCCAGAATACACATTCTTCAATCAGGCTAATACTTACGAATTTATACTTTAGATTGCACTTAATCGTTTCTAGTGGAAATGAGAAACAACGGTTCATATTTTGATATTGCTCCCATATAAATGTCCCTCCCGGTTAGTGTCTCTAGTGAAAATGGAGTATATCGGTCCGTGTTCTGATAAGTATAAGCCCCTCATGAATGTCAAGTGTTTTAACATTTGTATGTGGAATTTAGAAATGTACTCTATATGTATAACCTGTTTAATTGCCAATTTCTAAATTGATGAGAAATTTCCATTGTTGAAGACTTTTGTAACCACAGAATTTAACAAACATTCATAAATAAAGGATGGTTACATTTTAAAGGTCGATGTTGATTTTGAATAAAACACAAATTATTTAGGAAATTATCGTCATTTCTTTCTATTATGATAATATTGGTTTGGTTCAATTATGTATGGAACAAAATATCGGCCAAATGGCCGCAGCGTCCTCGTCGGCAACATCCATCCGATGGTCCAAATTTTCGATGACGCTGTGGCATAATTGAGGTTCTATACTGTTAATGTGCCGAATTATCTCATCCTTTAGCTCTTGAATTGTTGCTGGCTTATCGACGTGCACCTTTTCTTTCAAATAACCCCAAAGTCCAACGGTGTCTAATCACATGATCTTGGCGGCCAATTGACATCGCCACGACGTGAGATAACACGGCCATTGAATTTGTTGCGCAAAAGAGCTATTGTTTCGTTAGCTGTGTGGCAAGTGGCACCGTCCTGTTGAAACCACATATTGTCTACATCCATATCTTCCAATTCGGGTCATAAAAAGTTCGTTATCATCTCACGATAGCGAACACCATTCACAGTAACTGCCTGACCGACCTCATTTTGAAGAAGTATGGCCCGATGACGTTGCCAGCCCATAAGCCGGATCAAACGAACTCGGCGAGCATGCACAGGTGTTTTCACATCTTCTACAGACCCGGTTTGCTGAAATTTGCGCACAATTCTCCCGATTGTGGACACATTTGGTCGATTATGCTGATCAAAAAAACATCACGAAGTGCACAAAATGCATTTCGATTTGAACGCCCATTTCCGTAAAAGGCTTAAAAATCCTTAACGCTTTGCTCTTCCATGGTTCCAATTGAATTAGTCTGAATTTGAGAAATGTTAAATGAAATGCAGAAAAAAACTTGACGTTTAGGGGTGGTTCACATACAACATCGGCCCTTACAATTTAAGCACCCTTTATAAAGAAATTTTTTTATGGAACTGCTCTTCTGAATGCAACTTAACTTTTACTTATAAACTTGTGACAAAAAGCGATCCCGTTTCATATAGAGTATGTAGAGTTTCGTTACCTATCCAAAGAGATTATTTCTTGTTTTTTTTTTTTTGCATTTAATATGTTAACAATTCAACAAATCGAGCATTTTTCTTCTTCTATTAGCTGTATGTATTTTATTTATAGATATTTGTTTATTTGGATAAAGTGCACAAATTTGACATCGTATGTAGTCTTTTGCAACATAGTGTATGTTGAAGATTTTGACTTCTGACAATATATCATTTTCTACGGGCCAAAGTGTAACACATCGTAGGAGTGATCTAAGACCCTAAGTATGTTCGCGTAAATCAATTTTAGGATATTTATTTTCTCATATGAGCAATGTCAGTCCGTCTGTCTGGTGCGCATGATAAATTTCTTTCACAGTGTTTGTAATAAATAATAATCCTTTACGATAAGTACACTAACCGCTTGCTATAAACGTTTCTTTGGAGTTTGGGATAAACATAAATAGTTTGCGACAAACTTAGACAACAAACAAAATTAGTTTGTCTAATTATACCCTACACCACACTGTGGTACAGGGTATTATAAGTTTGTTTCACGGCAGATGTTTGTAACACCTGAAAATAACACAGCTAGACCCACCTTAAAGTATACCGATCGACTCAGAATCACTAGCTGAGTCGATTTAACGATGTCCGTCCGTCCGTCCGTCCGTCCGTCCGTCTGTCCATGTAAAGTTGTTCGTCGACTACAGGTCGCAATTTCACTCCGATCGGTCTGAAATTTTGCAGTTTAGAGTATTTCGCGGCTGTTAAGATCGCTATTGAATTTGGTTGAAATCGGTTAAGATTTAGCTATAGCTCCCATATATATCTTTCGTCCGATTTGGCCCTTTAATCCTATAGAAGCTTTATTTTACATCCAATCGTTTTGAAATTTAGAATGGTAGAGTTTCTTGACCCATGAACCAACATTGCCGAATTTGAAGAAAATCGGTTAAGATTTAGCTATAGCTCCCATATATATGTTTCGTCCGATTTGGCCCTTTAGTCCTATAGAAGCTGTATTTTACATCCGATCGTTTTGAAATTTAGAATGGTAGAGTTTCTTGATCCATGAACCAACATTGCCGAATTTGAAGAAAATCGGTTAAGATTTAGCTATAGCTCTCATATATATGTTTCGTCCGATTTTGCTCTTTAGTCCTGAAGAAGCTGTATTTTACATCCAATCATTTTGAAATTTAGAATGGTAGAGTTTCTTGATCCATGAACCAACACTACCGAATTTGAAGAAAATCGGTTAAGATTTAGCTATAGCTCCCATATATATGTTTCGTCCGATTTAGCCCTTTAGTTCTATAGAAGCTGTATTTTACATCCAATCGTTTTGAAATTTAGAATGGTAGAGTTTATTGATCCATGAACCAACACTACCGAATTTGAAGAAAATCGGTTAAGATTTAGCTATAGCTCCCATATACATGTTTCGTCCGATTTGGCCCTTTAGTCCTGTAATAGCTGTATTTTACATCCAATTATTTTGAAATTTAGAATGGTAGAGTTTCTTGATTCATGAACCAACATTGCCGAATTTGAAGAAAATCGGTAAAGATTTAGCTATAGCTCTCATATATATGTTTCATCCGATTTGGCTCTTAGATCCAATCGTTTTTATACCCTACACCACACTGTGGTACAGGGTATTATTTATGTATAAAATGTCCCAAAAGTAAATTTATGTAAACAATTTATACATGAATTACAAAATGTATATATCAGAGTTATTCAATATTACGAGAGTGGTGTAGGGTATTATATAGTCGGCACCGCCCGACTTTAGCCTTTCCTTACTGGTTTTCGTTTGGGATTAAAGAATGTTTTCTTTGTGTGCGATTTCATCTCAAGTGACTCACTTTGAATTTTGAAAACCGATGTCTTCTGGTCTGGATGAAACTGGCAACAAGTTTAGTCCTATTGGATAGTAGTTTCAAAATTTCAACGAGATCGGTTAAGGACTGTCGGTTGGTGTTGAATTTGGAAATTTTGTTCAAACGACCCTTTTTTCCCATCCATATAATTAATTACTGTTGCATTTAGACAATTTGTCCAAAATGTATATGAAAGATTTTTCTTCAATCTTTTTTTAAAAAAAATAAACATTTCGCACACATGTTTTTATGATCTTTTTTGTGAAATTAAAACTTGTTTTGCCATTTTTTGTTTGCTCTAACGAAAGCTTAAGTCATATTCTTTAAGAGCTTTGTAGTCTATTAGAGGGATGGGACTTGTTTATCTAGCAATATAAAGATAATCATCTAAAAAACTAGTAAGGAAAGGCTAGTGTCGGGAGGAGCCGACTATATGATGCCCTACAACTTCTTGTTAGTGATGACTAAGCATATACGAGTATATATATATATGTTGTTCAATATCTGTAAGGATTTCATTTAAACTCGAAGCGTCGAAAACTTTATCTAAATCTGAAACTATTTTTTTACACTTGTCAGTGTATATTTGTACCATATTAGTAATACTCGGAAGTAAAATACGACTTCTATAGCTCACATATATCAAATCTGACGTAAATTCTCGTATATATTTCAAACCCATTTTCTTCGAATTCGGCAGTGCGATTCCTTGGATAAAGAAACTCCTCTACAAAAAATTTCAAAATGATTAGATGCAAAATTGAAACTTTGTAGCGATTAAATTCCAAATCGAAACGAACATATATTATTACTAGCTGACCCCAGCAGACGTTTTTCTGCCCGTTCTGTTTGGGATAAATTGGTTTGGTATTTATTGATATTTTATTAAAAAATACATACATTCCGAGTTTCAGGAAGAAATTACCATAAAAATGTGTATTGGACATAAGTTCACTACAGCGCTATCTACCCGTTAGAAACATACATACAAACTATTATCAAGACAAACCACACATATATTTTCAGTTTCAGTCAAATAGCTCTGAAAGTAGGAATTTTGCAAATAACTTGAATTTTAAAACACAGATGAGCACGAACTGAACCTAATATCCAATTTTAAGTCCATTCGGTCTTATAGTTTCGGAGATCATGCGTTACTAACAAACGTACAAAGGATTTTATATATAAAGATTTATTGATTTAACGCCAATATTATTCGAATCATTTCTATTTTATCTTAAAGGTTTTATTCTATTCCAAGATAAATTTGTTTGATGTGTGTTTATCTCTTCTTAAAGACAGCGTCTCCAGCTACTTCGTGGTCTGCCTCTTCTTCGCGTTCTTTGAGGATTCAAATCAAAAGCTTCTCTGCATATATCATTAGCTGGTTTACGTAGCATATGCCCTACCTATCTCCATTCTTTCACGGATTTCAATAACAATAGGTTTCATATTGCTTCTGTGGCATAACTTCACATTGGATACCAAGTTGTGTGGCCACCAAATGTTCAGAATATAACGCAGGGATCTGTTGACAAACGTTTGCAGCTTGTTGTTGATTTCCATAGACGTAAGCCGCATCTTCGCATCCAGAGAGAACATTGCTTTTGAAGTTATATAAGCGACATCGATACAATTTATACCCTACACCACACTGTGGTACAGGGTATTATGACTTTGTACATTTGTTTGTAACACCTAAAAGGAGGAGAGATAGACCCATTGTTTATTATACCGATCGACTCAGAATCACTTTCTGAGTCGAACATATATATGTTACCCCCGATTTTACATGTAAGCGCTGTAGAAACTGTATTTTATATTAGATCAGTGCGAAATTTGGCAGAGAGAGTTATCTTATTACATGAATGAACACTGCCAAATTCGGGGAAAATCGGTTCAGATTTAGATATATTCCCCATATATATGTTTCACCCGATTTGACATGTAAGCGATGTAGAAACCGCATTTTACATCCGATCTTTATGAAATTCGGCAGAGAGAGTTTTCTTATTACGTGAATAAACACTACCAAATTCGGAGAAAATCTGTTCAGATTTAGATATGGCCCCCATATATATGTTTTACCCGATTTGACATGTAAGCGCTGTAGAAACTGTATTTTATATCAGATCAGTACGAAATTTGAGTTCTCTTATTACATGAGGGAACATTGCCAAATTCGGGGAAAATCGGTTCAGATTTAGATATAGTCCCCATATATATGTTTCACCCGATTTGACATGTAAACGCAGCAGAAACCGCATTTTACATCCGATCTTTATGAAATTCGGCAGAGAGAGTTCTCTTATTACATGAGTGAACACTGCCAAATTCGAGGAAAATCTGTTCAGATTTAGATATAGTTCCCATATATATGTTTCACCCGATTTGACGTGTAAGCGCTGTAGACACCATATTTTATATCCGATAAGTACGAAAATCGGCAGAGACAGTTTTCTTATTACATGTATGAACACTGCCAAATTCTTACCGTAATTCCCATTTTCGCATTGATAGGTAGGTGTAGGGTATTATATAGTCGGCTCCGCACGACTTTCTGTCTTTCCTTACTGGTTTTATTTTTACGACATATCCTTAAGACACATCCGATAAGACACATCCTTGCCTCATGCGAGATTTAACAGATATAGCGGGAAGATAGTTTGTTGCCATTTTTTGCACTGCAAAACGCTGATATTCTGCCCCCAGTAAATTACAGATCTTGTCTGGAACGCCTTTTCTGCCCATAGCTTCCCATATACTTTGGTGATTAATTAGAGCAAACACCTTTTGGAAAACAATGAAAATAAGGTAGAGCGATTCCTGCATCCCATTTATTTGTTCCATGATAATTCGTAAGTTAGCAATATGGTCAATACAGGCTTTGCGGCTACTGAATACGGCTTGCTGGGGTCGATGATGATGATAATTTACATTTCTCTCCAATTATTGCAGTCGTTTAGTGCTCCTTTATTAGGTATTTTAATATGATCCCCTACAGGCAATCGGTGAGAAATTTTTCTGTTACCCAACTTTTCTGAAATAGATCATGTAAAATCGTGCAGATAGTTTAAAGTCAGCTTTAAATCAACATATGTAGAGGCGATATACAAATCTGAACCGATTTTTTTATCCATTCTTTTATCATTATTAATTTTTTTAAGAAAACTATTGTTTAATGTTCTTTTCCCCCTAAGCATCTCATTTTTCTATTTCCTTAAAAAGTATGTTCAAAAAGTAAAACTTTTCAAACAATTATG
Source organism: Eudasyphora cyanicolor (assembly GCA_963930755.1). Taxonomy (NCBI): domain Eukaryota; kingdom Metazoa; phylum Arthropoda; class Insecta; order Diptera; family Muscidae; genus Eudasyphora; species Eudasyphora cyanicolor. The sequence continues at coordinate 260,596,220 of OZ005737.1, read as the reverse complement.
CGAAAAAATGAATAAAAATAGAAAAAAGTGGGCTATGGGCATATTTTGAAAGATAAACAAGTCCCATCCCACTAATAGACCACAAAGCTCTTAAATAAAATGAAAATAAACGTTTTGACAAATAGGTCAATTTCGCAGATGGAACCAAAAATTGCATTACTATTATATTTTTTTTTCAAAAGGATTGAATTAAAGGCTATCGAAAAAACTTTGTGCAAATGTTCCTATCTAAAATAGGTAATTAGTTATATAAATGGGAAATAGGGCCGTTTGACCAAAATTTCAAAATTCTCGTTGAATTTTTGTGTCGTTAATGCTAAACTTGGTGCAAGTTTTATCCCAATCAGAAGACATCGGTTTTAAAAATTCGCACACTTGACAAGAAATCCCCCAGATATGAGGAATTCCATGACAAATCGACGGTTTCAAAAAACTTCGGTTTTGATTTTTCCCATTTTTTTTAAATTTTTAGTACACCTGCAGAAACGCTTTGTGGAATTTTTTGAGATTTTTCCGATACCTCGTTCAGAAGTTATCGATATTTAAAAAATCGTTAAGATATCTCTGGGTTTTTCGTCATATCTTCTTCAGTTTTAGTCCGTTTTGAAAAATCGTTTTTTTGAAATGTTGGTATTTTTCGTTACTTTCTGAAAAATATATAAACAAAATATTAAAATTTTTTTGTGTGCGATTTTTAATTGTTTGTTTAATTTTCTAAACTCCTATTAATTCTCTAACATATACGTTTTGGTTGGAAGTAGGTCTAAAATTATTTATATTTATACCCTACACCACACTGTGGTATAGGGTATTATAACTTTGTGCATTTATTTGTAACACCGATCGACTTAGAATCACTTTCTGAGTTGATTTAGCTATGTCCGTCTGCCCGTCTGCCTGTCCGTCTGTCTGTCAATTATGTTCGTTCTCGACGAAACCTTGCACATATTTTTTTTTTGGCCCACGGACGATCCCTATTGAATTTGGTTAAAGTCGGTTCAGATTTAGATATAGCCCAAATATATACGTTAGCCCAGATTTGACATGTAAGCGCTGTAAAAACTTTATTTTATATCCGATCAGTCTGAAATTCGGCAGAAAGAGGTTCTTGTTATATGAATGAACACTGTTAAATTTGGAAGACATCGGTTCAGATTTAGATATAGCCCCCCCGATTTGACATGTAAGCGCTGTAAAAATGTTTTTTTATATTCCATCAGTGCGAAATTCGGCAAAAAGAGGTTTCTTTCTACATGAAGGAATACTGCCAATTTCGGAGAAAATCGGTTCAGATTTAGATATAGCCCCCATATATATTTTACACCGATTTGACATGTGAGCGCTGTAGAGACTATATTTTATATCACATCAGTACGAAATTCGACAGAAAGAGGTCTTTTTACATGAATCAGTATTCAGGGAAAATGGGTTCAGATTTATATATAACCTCCATATATATGTTGCTTCTGATTTGGTATCAAAGCACTTTACTTCCGATCATTAAAATTTTCCAGAAAGATGTTTCTCAATTTTGGAACGAATATTCCTTAATTTAGCGATCAGAATTAGATAATATGTTCCTACCCATTTACCAATACCAATTTTTAGGGAGGTGTAGGGTATTATACAGTCGGCCCCGCCCGACTTTCTGCCTTTCCTTACTGGTTTTATTTAAGTTACTTTCTGTCTATTGCAAAAATGTAATAGAAACAAATACAAAAATTTGGCATAGAGTTCTAATTAATATACATTATTGCTATTGAATTCTGAAGATGATAGAGTGGTGTCTATCGAAACTGCAGTCAACTCTACCAAGCAATTAAAACTCTCTAACAATTTTTGTATTTGTTTCATTTACTTTTTTGCAATAGACAGAAAGTAACTGAAACGTGTGACTTTAACTAAATAAATTCTGACTGAATATCAAAATCTCCGGCCAACAACAAATAACAACAACATGTTTATTTAATTTTATAAAAATTATAAAAAAATTCGGTGCTAGCCCAGTGGCTTGAAGGCTTCGGAATAAATGTTCGACGTCAAAGAGCAAAATAAAGAAGACATTCCAGGAAGTATTTCTTCCAAAACTCCCGCCACCTCTGTTGATGGGAAAATGGGAAGAATCAAAACAGATTTTTTTTGAACCCGTCCATTTGTCGTGGAATTCCCAAGTACACAATTTAAATCGCTTTTAGATGTCAATTCTGATTTTGAGTTGTGTCGGAAATGATCGCGCTGTTAATCAGCGCGTTCTTGAAATAATATAACACCTCTGGCGGAAAGGGTTTCTTTGAATGGGTAAAATGGGACGAAATTTTCCAGCAGCGCATTTTTTCGTAAATATCAATTCCTATGAATTTTTTTAATTATGATCTAGAAAGCATGACGTTGTTAATACCCAGTCCATGGCTGTGTGCCGTGTATCCTCTGTATCTGTTAACTTTGTGGATTTCAAAGTATTATTGACATTCCGTTCAATTTACAAAATTGTGACATTTTCAGATCATACATTTGAAGCACCTTTTTTAAAAGTCTCCAAGTTTTTCTATGCATAAAATAAGTGGATCTCGTTAACTAGTTTATACTATATTTTGGGGTAGATTTGACAGATTATTTTTTTCTTTCAAATTACAAAACTCTTACCTCAATTATTTTGAATTTCCGCACATGATTTTGCCAGCAACAAATCTCATACCATTTTCTCAATTGATGAGCTTAGTTGTGAAAAAAAAAACAGAAAATACAAACAAATCAACGAGACCTTTCAAATAAATACTTAGTATCCAACCATAAAGAATTTTCAAATCTTTTCATAATCATCGACCATAAATCTCCACCACCATTAGTCTCGTCCCAGCCAAGCTGACTGCCTTCGAATGAATGTAGCCATTCATCCATTCAAGAACAGGAAACACGCGTCATCACTGTCATCCTCAGTCGAGGAAGTCGAAAACGTACAACAACAAAATCACGAAAATCTCTTATAAATGATTGTCTAATGATGGAATCGGCCTAACATCTCAAATAATACAATAAATTTTCCTGAAGCCATTTTCGCAAACGAACGCATTTAGCGGGTGATAAAAGCATTTCATGAGTAGGCGAGAGGGCCAGGACATGACTAAGCATTATAGTGTGTATATGCGTGTGTTTGAGCTCAATTATTTTGGAAGCATTAAAAACGGACTTCCGGTTTCTCTTTCCAAATCGGGAGGGCAAAACCAAGAACAAAGCCTAAGCGAAAAAGATTAAATGGAAAGTAAATAAGGCATAAATACTCGTAGATTGGAGCCCAAATACAAATGGCACGAAATCGAATAAAATATTGGTAAATTATCCGAAGGCTGTCAAATGAGGTCAACTGCCAGTCGTCCACAAAAAAGGGTATAAAGCCAACCCAGGACTGGGAGGTAGTCGAAAAATGAAAACAATGCATGATTAATGGTTCGTTTGTGGGACAACAACTTATCAACATTTTTCTTAAGGTTTCCCTTTTCTCACTGTTAGCTGAGATTTCGGAAGGACTCTCCTTTCCTCTTCCTTTTCTTTTTTCCCTTGGTTGCGTTAATTTCCACTGGGAATTTTCGGAAAAAACTAGATAAAGATAACCCGACCTCCTTCCCAACAACGGTTATAAAACAAATTCGTAAACATTTCTTCTGTTTTTTTTTTCTTTGCCACGAAGGGAAAGCATTTGAATAATTTTGAATTGCAAACCTTTTACAACCCTTCGCAATAGATGGATGGATGTGAGGATGGGTGGCCTGATTGTGACAGCGGCCAATGTGGGAAAGGGTTGAAAATATTACACCACACAAATAAATTGTGAAAAATGGCAGCAAAACGAAAAAGGGAAACAAATGAAAATTAATGCCACTCATCAATTAGGAGGGAATTTCCTCGTGTAAACGAAGATAATACATTCTTTAGGTAATTTAAAACTTTGACACGAAATATGAATAAATGAAAAGATTAAGTGAAATATTTTTTGGCAAGCAGAAAGCAGGCAGATAACTTTGGAAGTCTTTAAGGACACTAAGGAGTACAATATATCCCATCCTTGAATTGAGAGGATTTGTATTGTAAAACATTTACTTGAACAGAAGAATATGCTTAAAGTAAAACAAAAGCCAAAATTAATGTTGTAAGATGTTTCGTCATTACCAAAGGGGCTTTCTAAATTGAGGCGAGTCGATGTTACCAGTGTCTGTTGCCTAAAACCTGTTACTATTTATTCATTATCCAATCATTGATAACTCATGTCGAGTTACACAATTAAGCAGTACGTACAAATGTTAAAACTTTATTATTAAAATTCAAGATGCATACAAAATCTTCAAAGAAAAATTGACTAAAAACAAGTAAAAAACGTTAAGTTCGGCCATGCCGAATCTTATTTACCCTCCACCATGGATTGCATTCAATTCTATTACTGGAAAAATCTTTGGATATGGAGCAAATCTTCGAAGCATCCTTTTGGTTGAAGCAAACATTTAAAAATGAACGCGGCAATTTTTAGCCAAATTTTAAGCCCCAAATTCTATAGCCAAACTTTTCACCTGAAAAATGTGGTAATTATGGCTAAATAAGCATATTTGAAGACTACCTCTACCCGAGGACTTGCCAAAATAGAATACAAACAGCAAAGTTTCAGCTAAATTGCTTAGAAAATTTGGTTTTTATGGCTTAAACAAGCATTTTGGGGAGCGACATCTATGGGTGGACTATAAGAAATATGAAAAATTTTTGCTGTGATGAATTCTTGTCTAAATGGAACACAAACTGCAAAGATTCACTTAAAATGCTTAGAAAATGTGGTATTTATGATTTAAATAAGCCTATTTCGGAAAGACTTCTATAGGTTGTCTATAACAAAATACGAACCGATTTGCAAAATTTTTACTGCGATGAATTCTAGTCAAAATAGAATACAAACTACAAAGTTACGGCAAAATTGCTTTAAAAACCGTATTTTGGAGCGCCCTCTGTAGGGGAGCTATATCAAAACACTTACCGATTTCGCCTATTTGCAATCCCAAATGACCTGCAACTGTAATAAGTATTTGTACCAAATTTGATCAACCTACGACACACAGACAGACAGACGGACATGGCTAAATCGTCTTAGAATTTCACGACGATCATGAATATACATACATACTTTACAGATCAATATTTCAAGGTGTTGCAAACGAAGTGACAAAGTTAGTATACGCCCATATATACGCAGCAAACGACAATATAATTTTTAAATTTTTAAACATAAACGATTGGTTTGAGTCAATGTTGCCACTCTGATGACACAATTAATCAGCACGTCCCAATGATTAAACTTAATTATCAAAATTATATTAATTATTATAAAATTAGAAGACAAATTTCCAAAATTGCACAGACATTTCTTAGAATTTCGCCCTAAAATTTTACAAATAGTGAGTACACAAAAATCTAATTACTGTTTGGAATTCATTTGAGTCTGTTAAAAATTTTGCGCAAATTAAAAAAACAGTAAGGAAAGGCAGAAAGTCGGGCGGGGCCGACTATATAATACCATACACCTCACTAACAATGTGATAAATGTCATTGCGATAATAATTTGGAATAATTGGTAAATGGGTAGGAACATATTATCTAATTCTGAACCGATAATCGCTAATTTAAGCAATATTCAAATTTTATAGATCGGAAGTAAGGTACAACTTCTGTAGCGCTTTGATACCAAATCAGTAGGAACGTATATCTGGAACGTATATATCAATATAAATCTGAACCGATTTTCCCTGAATACTCATTCATGTAAAACGACCTCTTTCTGATGAATTTCGTACTGATCAGATATAAAATACAGTCTCTACATCGCTTACATGTCAAATCGGAGGTAACATATATATGGGGGCTATATCTAACTCTGAACCAATTTTCTCCGAATTTGGCAATATTCCTTCGAGTAATAAGAAACCTCTTTCTGCCGAATTTCATACTGATCGGATATAAAATACAGTTTTTACAGCGCTTACATGTCAAATCGGGGTAACATATATATGGGGTCTATATCTAAATCTGAACCGATTTTCTCCGAATTAAGCAGTATTCCTACATGTAGAAAGAAACCTCTTTTTGCCGAATTTCGCACTGATCGGATATAAAATAACATTTTCATAGCGCTTACATGTCAAATCGGGGGTAACTTATATATGCGGGCTATATCTTAATCTGAACCGATTTCTTCCAAATTTAACAATATTCATTCATATAATAAGAAACCTCTTTCTGCCGAATTTCATACTAATCGGATATAAAATACAGTTTTTACAGCGCTTACATATAAAACCGGGGGTAACATATAGTATATGGGGTCTATATCTAAATCTGAACCGATTTTCTCCGAATTTGGCAGTTTTTCTTCATGTAATAAGAAACCTCTTTCTGCAGAATTTCGAACTGTTCGGATATAAAATATAGTTTCTACAGCGCTTTTATGTCAAATCGGTGCTAACATATATATGGGGGCTATATCTAAATCTAAACCGATTTTAACCAAATTCAATAGGGATCGTCCTTTTGACAAAAAAAAAGATATGTGTATCGTTTCGTCGAGATCCGGACCATAATTGCGACATATACTTTGATTACAAGAATACATGCACAGACGGACAGACAGACAGACGGACAGACGGACAGACGGACATAGCTAAATCAACTCAGAAAGTGATTCTAAGTCGATCGGTATAATAAACGATTTTCTTCTCCTTTAGGGTGTTACAAACAAATGCACTAAGTTAAAACACCCTGTACCACAGTGTGGTGTAGGGTATAAACATCGATGTGGAAGCAATATGTTTAAAAATCAACGATGTTTAACATCGTTGAAATTTCATCAAAAAATTTCTAAAAAAAATAGTATTTTTGTTAAATTTTTAAAAAGTTGTCCTGTTTTGTTCACCTTCAGACGACGTAAACTTTGTAAAACTCGGTTCAGCCGTTCAAGACCGAATTTCGTAAAACACAATAATTGTGTTTTTATTTTCAAAAAATAAATTACACTGTGAAACAAAACGCCGTGACCCTTACATTTTAGCTATATGATGTGTTGAGCAACATTACGTAGAACGCCACAAGGAACGTTTTGTTAGACATTTCAAGCTTCTAGCTTTCCATCTAGGTTTCTTTTGGTCCATTTTATGGAGATGGGTAAATATCACCACTACAGTAATACTATAAGTCTCTGAGTACACCAAAACTCAAATCCTAAAGCGATTTCAACAAAATTTAGTAGGGCCAATAGAAAGATATGTACAAAGTTTCGTTAAGATCGGACCACAATTGCGACCTGTAGTTTGATTACAAGAATACTTGCACAGGCAGAAAGACAGACGGACAGGCAGACGGACATAGCCAAATCAATTCAGAAATTGATTCTGGGCCGATCGGTATAAAGTACTTTACTTCCGATCATTACCAAATTCTCCAGAAAGATGTTATTCAATTTAGGAACGAATATTGCTTAATTTAGCGATTATCGGTTCAGAATTAGGTATATCCACATTAGGGCGGGTTGATTTTTTTCTTTTAAATCGTATAGCAAAAACGTAAACTACATAAAATTCTAAGAAAATTCTCCGAAGAAACCATGTACCTATCGACTTAAAAATTAATATGCCCACCTTTGCCACAAAAAAATAAATGTTAGACAAAAAAATCTTTTTCCAAAAAAAAATCGAATTTTCTGAATTAAATTGTTTAGTAAGGTAGTTCTTTTGCACTTTATATCTTTTCTACACCCAAAATTTTTTTTCATTAAAAAAATATTCACCCAAGTAAAAATGTTTGTATATAATTTTATATTTATTATTATTATAAGGAACATAGATAAAAACATTTTCTTTCATAATTTAATAAAAACGATTGGAAATACAAAAAAAAATATTGCACACAAAATTGTTTTCAGAATTTATAAAATAACCTTCATTTGTTTCGATAAACAATTCTTATTTTATAATGCAAATAAAAACGTGTTCAACTATTTTTTATATAGAAAGCAAATCAGAGGAGAAGCAAATTGGGGTTTAACTGCTTTTTGATAATTGTATATTTTGATTAGTCTCAAGACAAACCCTGTATTGCATAAACTATAATATAACAAGTAGGAAAGTTTCAGTCGGGTAAACCGACTAAGGTATACCTCTCTTTGTGAGTACTGTAATATGAAATACACGAATTAATCTGTCAATTTGTATAGGAGATACCAGAGGGGGATTAACAAATACTCATGTTTTTTCGCTAAACAGTAAACTTCAAATATATTGCACTGTATCGAATTGTAAGCGGTTATATGCACTGGTATATTAAAGTTATGATCTATTCATTTTTGGTATGCTTTGGCCATTTTGTGTGGGAGGTACCAAAAGGGGCGTGGCGACTTCGCCCATTTTTCACTGGATTGTAGGTACTATGAAACCATTACACTGTACAAAATTTCAAGTATTTTTGTGCATAGGTATTCATGTTATAAACTGTTACATTTTGGAGCAAAATGGTCCATTTGTGTGGAAAGTACCAAAAGGTGATAGCGACTAATAAAATAATATTATGTGTAGAATTTCAGAGGATTCAAATAAGCAGTATAGAAGTTATTAAATAATCAGTAATTCACTTAATATTAACACTTTGTGGGGGAGGTACTAGAAGGGGAGGACCAATATGGCCCATCTTCAAACTTAGCCGTAGATAGAAAAAAATATTACCACATACCAAATTTGAAGTCAATCTATTACTCCTTTCGAGAGTTATCGTGAGCACTAGCTAGCAGAAAGACAGACAGACGGACAGACATTGCTCATTCGACTAAAAACGACCTAAAACGGATATCCGCCAAACATACATAGGGTCTTATGTCACTCCTTAGATGTGTTACACTTTTGGCCCGTAGCAAATGATATACCCTCGTATCACTAAAGTGAGGGTATAATACAACATAATATATTTCATAAAAAGAAAATAATTTTAGCGAAAGAAGAGGAACAAAATTTTCAAGTCGAGAGGCGTTTTTACGTTTACGTTTTTGCTATACGATTTTTAATTTTTTTTCATCCATAAAATCAACCCGCCCTAATCCACATATATATGTTCTTACCCATTTACCAATTATTCCAAATTATTATCGCAATGACCCTTATCACATTATTAGGGAGGTGTAGGGTATTATGTAGTCGGCCCCGCCCGACATTCTGCCTTTCCTTACTGGTTTAAATATATCTTATTTGTTGGTTATGCATTAAGTTTTGTGTGGTCTTGGCACGTACCTTTGTTCACAATTGTTTAAAGATAACCTATAAATACGACATATTTAAAAAGCCTTTGGGTTGCCATAAATGTGTCTTGGGGGGCCATAGTGATTTGTCGAATACATCACCAAAACAATCCATCGATTTCTACGACATTTGAAAAATCATTATTTTTTGTGGGTGATTTTCAGTGGTAAGGGGGCGAACGGGGGTATTTGGTGTTTTGAGTGAAATACTTCTGAAAGTACCTTTCTTTTGTTCTTTGGCATGTAATTTCTGTTCCGAAGCTTTCTGTACTGAAATTCTTCCTGAATTTACTTACCCGTCCTTTAAAAACCACTGGGTTGCCATAAAAGAGTATTATGAGGAACTATATTGATTTTTTTACAAGAAATATTTTGGTCGACTACATTACCCAAAAAATTCATTGATTTATATGACTTTTGATATATCATTATTTTTGGAGGGAGTTTTTCAGGGCCAAGGTGATGAGAGGGGTAATCGGGCGTTTTGAGAGAAAAAAAAGGGTTTTCGAACAAGAGGTATTATTTTGGTATTCAAAGAAAAATTCCGCATTTATTTCATAATACGGAGGAAGGTATGCCGTTAATAATTAAAAACAACATCAGCCAAATGGCCACAACGACAACGCTTACAGGACCATAACCTTTTCATGAAATTTTCCATCACCAAATCGCAAAGTGGCAGCCCTATGTCCTCGATGGCCTCACGAATTCTATCTTTGAGGTCTTGAATCGACGCTGGGCTGTTGGCATAGAACTTATCTTTCACGTGGCCCCAAAGGAAGTCGCAAGGTGTTAAATCACAAGATCTCGGTGGCCAATTGTGATCACCTCTTCGAGAGATAACACGTTCCGGAAACTTTTCCAGTAACAGAGCAATGGTTTCGTTGCTTGTGAGGCACGTAGCGCAGTCTAGATCAATACCATCCAACCCCGACCATAAAAAATCATTAATCATCTCTCGATAGCGCAATTCATTCACCGTAATTGTTGATCCAACCTCATTTTCGAAAAAGTAAGGTCCAATGACCCCACCGGACCATAAACCGCATCAAACAGTCACACATTGAGGATGGAGAGGCTTCTCAAGAATTACTCTTGGGTGTTCCGAGCCCTAGATGCGACAATTTTGCTTGTTGGCGTAGCCACCAAAGTGGAAATGGGCTTCATCAAAAATGCTTTAGTTTTGCGAACTGTGACTGCAAGATATGCACCATTTTTAGTGAATTTTAATAATTTCAGTGCGTTGTTGAATCGTGTATCGTACCATTTTTATACCCTCTATCGTAGGATGGGTGGTTTGTCACTCCGTTTGTATATTTATTCTTAATCGTCATAATATTGTAAGACGATTTAGCCGTCTGTTGTAATCAAGCTACAGTCCGTAATAATAGAGCTAGGTTGATAAAATGGGCGATATCGGTCCATATTTAGATATAGCTCCCATATATAGCATCTAACTTGTTGTGATTCCTACTGTTCTCACTTTTTTGTGTTTTTCGGTGTTATTTTCTTTATGTTTGAGTTATTTTGTGAGGTCACATGCTATCCATGGTGGAGGGTATATAAGAAATATATAATTTCTGGTACTTCAAAGTTATATATTAACTTCATCACTCTTAATTTTTCTCGAAATATTAAACGATTTAAATCTTTTCCACAAAATCCTATAGACACACATAGTAAATAGAATTGTTAAAGCCCACAACTGATGCAGAGACAATATTAATTGCTTTCAATGAAAAATCCATGAAAACAGATGACTTTGACACTGGACGCAAGGTGGGTTATCCAACAGAGATGGGCTTATTAACAATAAGTTTATTAAACGAAAGCAAATAAACATTACAAAAAAACATATACATATACTTATATACTCGTATGTCGTGTGTACGAGTCACCAGTGGAAAGAACACAGACCAAACATGTCAGCGGCATGTACTTCATGCTAGAGCACACATTCTACATATCCAGCTGGGAAAGCATCCATCTACCGATAGACCGACCATCGACAACCAATCTCGAAAAAATATCACAACCAGTCAAAGGTCATATCACATACAGGACTCCCCAAGGGCTGAGATTATACGAAGCGGAGCAAAGACGGAAAAACAAGGATATGAATGGCAAACGGACAAATATTACGAAAGGGACCAAATCTGACAACGTTTCCACTTTAATGTATTGTTGACTGAGAGACTCGGAAAAAAATAACAAAATGCGATATCAAAAAAAAACCGGAATGAATTTATAGCCTTTGGTATCAGTAGTGCTCTGCCGTCATATCCTCGCACATATATCCTACACTAACTGGGCATAGAGAGAGAGAGAGCAATCGTAAATGGTTGTGTGCGTACATCTTTGATTGCATTTGCACGAAAGGACGAAGTACTGATATCACAGGATGTACAGTTTGGTTGGCGGCTGAGTAAATGCGACGAATACCAATTGCGACAACCAAGTCGAAACCTCGCACACGGCAAGAACAAAATTGTGTTATGCAAATTAGTTTAACTGGAAAAAACGGACAAAAACTGAAATCGAAACAAATGATACGCCATCATTCCGCGATATGTGTAACCAAATGTTACACAGCCCAGCCATAAATACGTGTGACTGCATATTGAGTAATATGAAGAAGTACAGACAGATAGAGTTACGTAACAGAATATCGTTTATTTTATGTTAAACAGGGAGATTTTTCAACAAGATATTGGTTAAAGTTCTCGATTTTTTTATTAAATATATTATACCTTTTTAACTCTCGATATAATTTATTTTGAAATCGACGAAAAACAAAAAAAATGAAGTTATTATTATCTGGGAACATTGTACGAGTATATCCGTTTTGCAGTCAAAATAAATTTGGGTGAACAACACAGCATCTGAAGTCGGAGAAAAGAAAAAAATTGTATCAAAGTTTTATGTACGTATTTAAAAATATATGGCTAACTTGAAAGGTCTTTCTTAAACTTTCTAATCAAAATTTGATGAATAACATAAAAGGTCTTTACTTAAACTTTCCATTCGGTCCGAATTGTTACTGTTGATATAATTTTTTATAAAGGGTGATTCATCGTGAGGTTTGATTTTCAATATGCATTTTTTACAGATCACGCGTGACTCATATCAAACTGCATTATCATTTTTGTTCAGTATCGTTTGGCAAGTCATCATGGAAAGACTCAAATCACACCAGCGCACAGTGGTTGCGCCAATACGACAAAAATAAAAAAATCTCTGTTAATATATTGACCTTGTAACTGCATAAATAGTCACTAAAGTCATCAAATTCCTCTACTCAAAATTTGTTTTTATAATTTCTAACAGTACTTCTTAAATAAAAGCAACATGGGTACGAACATTCGTAGATGCTGTTAGTATGCTGAAAAAACACGAAAACAAAGTGAAGTTTCAACTGTGAATATATAATTTATAAAGAGCCTAAATAAAATTGCTTTAAATGGAAATTAAAGTAGATGGTATTAGCACTATTTTTGAGTAATAATATATCTTTGAATTGTGTTGTTTTTTTTTAAAGTACACGTTTTAATTAAATGCCCTTTTCAGAGTGTTTTTTTAGATAACCTAAAATGTACTTAAAGTTTTACTAACTTTTCCCACCGAATGCCGTGACGGGATTAGTTTATAAATGTTATGACATGTACATAGTTCACTTTTGCGTTCAATCCAGGTGCAGGAATTTGCAGGTTTTCAAAAAATTTTCAATAAACTAACTTTAACCCTTCGTTTTAAAATGTATATTTCTCACCTGATGCTGCCGTTGTAGCATTTGTTGTTGTTAGTCAAGCCAACAAACAAACACTGTTCCTGCTCTTCTTCATTTAGTTTATTTCTTTAATTTGTTGTCATACGAATGTCTCACAAATGCATATTTTCACGCATATACATTTTTGAAATTTGGTGCTCTAAAAATGGGTCAAACATTACGAAAACTCAACAAGTATTCGACGAAGTAGTCAAAAACATTCGGGTCTGTTCTGTAGCAAGGTGATTTGAAATCACGGTGATTTTAAAATCACCGGCGACTTACAGTCGCTGGTGATTTTAAATCGCCCGGTTTATTATTCATAGCCTCCCAAAAATGACTGTTCGAAATATGTTCGGGTGATTTCGAACCCCAAAAGTTATGTTAAGTCGCCGGTGACTTTAAAATCACCGTGATATCAAATCGCCGTGATTACAGAACAGACCCGAGTGTCTTTGAATTCGACGAAAATACGATTTATGATATATTGAAATGTATAAAATATAATAGTTATTTGTAACTCCACTTTCACGAATATTAGATCTGCAAAGTGATGTGTTAAATTTCAAATCTGATAAATGTCGAAAACAAATTGCAACTTACTATGGTTGATGGCAATGTATGCAATGAACTAAGTCAAACATCATCTGCTAAATGTTATACCGGGTTTTCCAATAGGGACATAATAATTTCGTATCTTTATGTCAACAAACCCTCAAACATTTTTAATGATCTTTCAGGCTCAAAACGTTAGTCGAACTCAACATTTTCATCATGGCAAAGTGCACTTACGTACAACGTTTGGAAATCATTAAAAATTACTACCGATATTTTGAGTCGTTGGTCGCAACGAAAATCCAGAATTTCATCGAAAAATCATCTTCAGCGATGAAGCTCATTTCTGGCTGAGTGGTTTTGTCAATAAACAAAATATGCTTTATTGGACAGCAACAAACCACCATGTGCTTTAAAAGGTGTGATTGGGCCGTATTTTTTCGTCGATTAAAACAGTCATCATGTTACCGTGAATAGAGAGCGCCATGTTAGAAAAATATTTTTGGCCAGAATTTGATGACATCGCCGATATGTGGTTTCAACAAGACGGTGCCACACAGCACGCGTTACAATCGATTTACTGAAAGGCTAATTTGGTGAACGTGTTATCTCGAGAAATGGTCCGGCCACCTCGTTCATGCGATTTATCGCCATTGGATTTATTTTTATGGGGCCACATCAAGTCATTGGTCTATGCCAACAAGCCAACAACTCAAAGCTCAGAGACGACATTCAACGCAAAATTGCCAACGTTCCGGTCGAAATGTCTGCAAGAGTGGTGGAAAATTGGGCCCAAAGACTAGATCGCTGTAGACGGGCTCGTGGTGGTCATATGACCGAAATCGAATTTCATTCTTAAAATGTAATATTTGCTATATATAACTATACCTGGAATAAATTTGAACTCTATATCTTAAATATTCTTTATTTTATTAATATAGAAAATTGTTATGCCCTTAATGGAAAGCGAAACCGAAAGAAATTAACTATATTGATATATGTCTACAAAAGGTAGTCCACAGAGAAAATTATGAGTTTGGCTTATCACCTTTGCATTCATATATTCGATTTTTTGAATATTTCGTCCATGTTTTATATAGACTGCATCTAAAAAATAGCAAATTAGGATGAAAGATGGAAAACAAAAATTCATGGAAAGAAAAAGGAAATTCAAAACAGGTTTCAATCAAAAAAGGTTTTGATTGTTGACAAGCCAAAAGCAGGAGGTAATGGTACCTCAAATGATGGTAACACCACAAGAAGATTTTTTAATATTCCTGCTTTGGATGCTAATATAACTGGTGTTGACGATGTACTTATACTTAGATGTGCAACATCTAAGCTGTACTGCATGTACTGTCATCAGGATATATGTACAATAAACATGGATAAATTTAAGATAACAATAGTTCATTCCTCCAAAGTTATCGAAAACGGGTTAGTTCAATTGTGCATTATTAAAATCTACAATTAAATTGTTGCAAGAAAAGCGAATTTAAATTTACGTCCTTGAATTCCTTTTACATTAATTGTTCTATAAAAGTGGGCGTAGACAATTGCAACCACGCCCATTTTTTCAGAATGTCGTCCGTGTATCGCAAGGAGTATACTGTGTAAATTTCAGGACGATATCTTCATTATTACTATTTTTGTCGCTATCCCCCATACAAGTACAACCACAGTGCAGCGTCTCCAAATTGTTCCAAATGAAAATTCGGTAGTGAAATTTTGAAATAATGATATATATTAAAAGTCATAGAAATCGATGGTTTTTTTGGGTAATGTATTCGACAGAAATATGCCTTGTAAAAATATCCGCAATACGCTATAATGACAACGCAGTGGTTTTTATACCCTACACCACACTGTGGTACAGGGTATTATAACTTTGTGCATTTGTTTGTAACACTCAAAAGGAGAAGAAATAGACCCATCGTTTATTATACCGATCGACTTAGAATCACTTTCTGAGTCGATTTAGCTATGTCCGTCTGTCCGTCTGTCTGTCCGTCTGTCTGTCCGTCTGTCTGTCCGTCTGTCTGTCTGTCCGTCTGTGCATGTATTCTTGTAATCAAAGTACAGGTCGCAATTATGGTCCGATCTCGACGAAACTATACACATATCTTATTTTTGGCCCAAGGACGATCCCTGTTGAATTTGGTTAAAATCGGTTCAGATTTAGATATAGCCCCCATATATATGTTAGCCCCGATTTGACATGTAAGCGCTGTAAAAACTTTATTTTATACCCGATCAGTATGAAATTCGGCAGGAAAAGGTTTCTTACTACATGAATGAACTCTGTTAAATTTGGAAGAAATCGGTTCAGATTTAGATATAGCCCCTATATATACATTACCCCCGATTTGACATATAAGCGCTGTAGAAATGTTATTTTATATCCGATCAGTGCGAAATTCGGCAAAGAGAGGTTTCTTATTACATGAAGGAATACTGCTAAATTCGGAGAAAATCGGTTCAGATTCAGATATAGCCCCCATATATATGTTACCCCCGATTTGACATGTAAGCGCTGTAAAAACTGTATTTTATATCCGATCAGTGCAAAATTTGGCAGAAAGAGGTTTCTTATTACATAAAGGAATACTGCTAAATTTGGAGAAAATCGGTTCAGATTTAAATATAGCCCCCATATATACGTTACCCCCGATTTGACATGTAGGCGCTGTAGAGACTGTATTTTATATGCGATCAGTACGAAATTCGACAGAAGGAGGTCTTTTTACATGAATGAGTATTCAGGGAAGATCGGTTCAGATTTATATTGATTGTTCCTCCTGATTTGGTATCAAACCGCTATAGAAGTTGTATTTTACTTCCGATCATTAAAATTTTCCCGAAAGATGTTTCTCAATTTAGGAACATGTTGCTTAATTTAGCGATTATCGTTTTAGAATTAGATAATATGTTTCTACCCATTTACCAATTATTCCAAATTTTTATGGCAATGACCCTTATCGCATTGTTAGGGAGGTGTAGGGTATTATATAGTCGGCCCCGCCCGACTTTCTGCCTTTCCTTACTGGTTCTTGAGGTATTAGCAACTAGTAAACTACACGGAGCAAAATCGCCTTATTGGATATGTTTGAATGGAAAGGAAATATATTTGGAACACAAATTTTTAAATATTATATATTTTTGAGCAAACAAATTTTATTTGAAAATCAATAAAATTTATTTGGAACGCATATATTAATATATTACAATAAAATATATTTGCTGACTAATTTTCTCAAATAAAATATGTGTTTAAATACAAATAAAATTATTGTTCAGGAATTTCTCCAAATATATTTTATTTAAAAAGGATTTTCAAAACTTTGCTGTCTTTTCTAACATCAGTTTAAATTTTTCCTTGATTTCGAAATCTACCTCCCAACTAAAAATGGCATATGCAGCATTGTCTGCTGTTTTAAAGCATTCATTTAAAATTTCTAAATATCCCAATGCATCATTAGTAGTGAAACCTTCGAGTAAATTATTGTTTTAATATTATACGATTTCAATTATAAAATATTTTTATAAACATTAAAAAAATTAACTTTGAATCCTTAGAAACTTAACGTTTTTAAGGTATCGGTATATTTTCTGAAAACTTAAATGCAAATAAATCTTTGTTACGAAAAAATATGCCCTAATAAAAAATATTAGGATGGAATCAAAGATTTGTTTAGACCAACACCTTCCCAAATATTTAATATTTGTGTGTACCAAATATTATATATTTAGAGTGTACCCTAAACATATATATGTTTCAAGCCGAATATGTTTGGGACAATATACTACAGAAGCGATTTTTTTTCAGCGTGTAATTATATGTGTGGAATTTTAAAAGATTCGAGTATTTAATATAGAAGTTATTAAATAATCAAAATTTCACCAATTCCTCGGTTATTCCTCTGGAGAGTTATAGTGCGCAACAGCCAGCAGACAGTCGGACGGACGGACATTGCTTAAATGACCCAAATCTAACTTCCACCAAACATATTTTTGGGGTTTTAGGTCACTCCTTCGACGTGTTACGCTTTTGGCTCGTAGCAAATGATACATGGGCATTTCCGCCGAATGGTCAACCAGAGCCGAAAAATAAAATGCTGGTAATCATTGTATTTTATTGTGAATAATTATAAAAATATGAATACAAAATGTCTAAATTTTTAAAATATAATGGTTTCATAGCATATCTCAGTTGTTTTCATGAGAAAATTTGCCTAAAAACTGAAAAATTTTATTTTTTCCATTTTAAGCTACTTTTACAGACATTTTTTTATTTAATTATTTTACAGATAAAAACATATATTATGCTTGCACTCTTTCTACAAAATTTCTCTATTACAATCAATTAAGAAGAGAAAAATGCAAGGAGACCAAAAAATAAGTTCGATTAACGATTAATTTAACGGTTAAAACAGATGGAAAATCGTACGTTCGCGACCGGCACCTTAGCCAATTAGAAAAAAACCAATAGAGATAATTTATTGTTTAAATACTCGATAGAAAGCTACATGAATCCTCTTTTAAAATAAATTAATAGCTTTAGAATATTCCGTTCCTTTTCGCAGATTTTTGCATGTCACTAGATTCAGCCAAAGTTGACTTCTATTTCGCGTACGTTATTGCTATCATTTTGAAAACCAAAACTCGATGAAACCCATCTTTTGCACCTAACATAGAGCAACCAATATGCTATAAAATCACCAAAAAAAATCGGGGAACATTTTTGTTTTCTATATTTTTTGTACATGAAAGCGTACGAAAGTACGTTCGCGACCCGCGGAAATGCCCAAATACCCTACTCCGCGTAAGGGAAGGGGATATACATATTGTTCTAATTCGGAAGCTTTTCATAATCCTAAATTAAGCAGCCTTCATCTTCTTCTAATATAATTTTAGCATCCATCAGTGGTTTCAGAGATATCTTACTAGATATTGCGAAAAAATCCCATTTTTAAGAAAATTTTAATATTATATTTATTTATTTATATGAATTACGATACAAAGTAAATCTATATTCTTATTTTACTGTCCAGGGAAAAACCGGGCGACAAAGACCACGTTGATTGTTATATTTTTGTACCGACAGTCCAGAGCTTTTGGTGGGAATCGAACTCACGACCTCTAAACTCATATGCGAGCATAAAACTTCGGAAAATTTACAATTATTATATTTCTTTATTTGTTTTATATATAACCGGGCGACAAGGACCACGTTGCTTGTTATATTTTTGTACCGACAGACCAGGGCCTCTGGTGGGAATCGAACCCATGACCTCTAAACTCATAGGCGAGCATTATACGTCGGTAAATTTACAATTATTTGTATTACTTTCTCGTTAACTCTGAGCGGTTATGAATAAAATGAGACCACTCCGGAGAAAATCGATGCATAATTCAAAAACGAGTAAGAAATTTTCAGTCGGGTAAACCGACTAAGGTATACCCCCATTTGTGAGTAATGTAGTATGGAATATTACACGAATTATTCTGTAAATTTTTGTGGGAGGTACCCGAAGGGGTTTAACAAATACACCTATATTTCTCTGAACAGTAGATGCTTTAAATACATTGCGCTGTGACGAATTATAAGCGTTTATGTGCACTGGTATATTAACGTTATGAACTATTTAATTTCGTATGATTCGGCCATTTTGTGTGGGAGGTACAAACAGGGGCGTGTTGATAATGTCAATTTTTCACAGAACTAGGTACTTTAAAAGCGTTACAATGTGCAATATTTTGGTACCTTGGTACTCACGCTGTATGCTGTTAACCCTTAAATGCATGATTTTTTAATTTATTAAAAAAAATGTATTTATGACGGAAAATATTTATAAATAATGGAAAAAATAATTTAAAAAATCTGGAGCAAATATTAGCAGTTTTTTAGGCAAAAGACGAATTGTATCATTTTTGATACAATTTGGATTTGAAACTCTATCAAGACCTAAAATTGCGTTTACTGATAAATGATGTAAAAACTATTTAAAAAATTATATAAACAAAGTATTAAACTTTGGAAATGATATTT
The DNA here is from genome assembly GCA_963930755.1 of Eudasyphora cyanicolor. Classification (NCBI taxonomy): domain Eukaryota; kingdom Metazoa; phylum Arthropoda; class Insecta; order Diptera; family Muscidae; genus Eudasyphora; species Eudasyphora cyanicolor. The sequence continues at coordinate 260,576,540 of OZ005737.1, read as the reverse complement.
TTTAGAAGATTTTTTTTAAGATTACTAAGCATTTTCACTAAAAAACAAAACAGCCGAATATGTAACTGTTCAATCATATTTTTTTTAATTTTTGTAGATTCACAAAATATTGTTATTTTTATTTATATTTCCGTTTTGTTGACAATCGAACAAAAAAACAGTTTCGGAACGACTAAAAGTTGTTGTTTCATTTTTGATACAATATGCATTTAAGTGATAACTTTTTGTACAAAATGATACCTTTGGGCGCGGCAATAACGCCAATTTTTCACTGGACTGTAGGTACTATTGAAGCATTACACTGTACAAAATTTCAAGCACTTTTTTAACACTTGGTGTAAAATGATTTATTTGTGTGGGAGGTACCAAAAGGGGTGTGGCAACTTCGCCCATTTTTGTCTAGTTGATAGTGAAGGAGGAGATAGAAAAAAAATATTGCATACCAAATTTGAAGTCAATTGGAGTACCTTTCGAGAGTTATCGTGCGCACCAGCCAGATAGACGGACACTGCTCATTCGACTTAAAATGACCCAAAACGAATCACTAAAGCTAGGGTATAACTAGTGTAGCAGATGAACCACTTCGCAAATCATATATCTTTGATTCCAAATTATTGAAATTTTGTGCAGTGTAATTATTTTATAGTAGCCACAGTACATTGAAAATTGGGGTAATTGCCAGGCCCACTTTGGTACCTTCCACACAACATGTGCAAAATAATTAATATGAAACATAATTTTTTACATTTTCCTTTTGGTACAGAACTGTTAACGTCATGACACAACTTTTGTGTTCTACTCAAAAGTGATTAATGGTAACTTTAAGCGCTTCAATACTGGGACAAACCTGTCATAAATATTTAATTATTTCTCGTGAAAAACAAAAAAGGCCATCGTGGAACTTTGCTATATAGGATTATTGCCCTAAACGGGATAAAATGGGATAAACTAGGATATTCTCCCGGCTTTTAAATTAATTTAAAAAAAATTTTTTAAGAAAAATTTAGTAGAAAAATCTCTTTTAATTTGTTTTGTATTTTTCATTAAGAATGCAAATAATTACTAACATTTTGCAAAAAGACCCATATTGAGCTTTTAGCGATAAAAAAATATAATTTTTTTTAATAAACCCATTATTCCTCAAAATTCGCAATTTCGAAAATTTTAAAATCTTCATAGTAGGTTTGTTGTTTATTATTTGACAGCACTTAGTATAACCAATATACCTAGTTTCACTAAAATCCGTGACTCCAAAAGGGTCCTCCAAATAACTTTTTTTTTGATAACTTTTTGTACAAAATGATACCTTTGGGCGCGGCAATAACGCCAATTTTTCACTGGACTGTAGGTACTATTGAAGCATTACACTGTACAAAATTTCAAGCACTTTTTTAACACTTGGTGTAAAATGATTTATTTGTGTGGGAGGTACCAAAAGGGGTGTGGCAACTTCGCCCATTTTTGTCTAGTTGATAGTGAAGGAGGAGATAGAAAAAAAATATTGCATACCAAATTTGAAGTCAATTGGAGTACCTTTCGAGAGTTATCGTGCGCACCAGCCAGATAGACGGAAACTGCTCATTCGACTTAAAATGACCCAAAACGAATCACTAAAGCTAGGGTATAACTAGTGTAGCAGATGAACCACTTCGCAAATCATATATCTTTGATTCCAAATTATTGAAATTTTGTGCAGTGTAATTATTTTATAGTAGCCACAGTACATTGAAAATTGGGGTAATTGCCAGGCCCACTTTGGTACCTTCCACACAACATGTGCAAAATAATTAATATGAAACATAATTTTTTACATTTTCCTTTTGGTACAGAACTGTTAACGTCATGACACAACTTTTGTGTTCTACTCAAAAGTGATTAATGGTAACTTTAAGCGCTTCAATACTGGGACAAACCTGTCATAAATATTTAATTATTTCTCGTGAAAAACAAAAAAGGCCATCGTGGAACTTTGCTATATAGGATTATTGCCCTAAACGGGATAAAATGGGATAAACTAGGATATTCTCCCGGCTTTTAAATTAATTTAAAAAAAATTTTTTAAGAAAAATTTAGTAGAAAAATCTCTTTTAATTTGTTTTGTATTTTTCATTAAGAATGCAAATAATTACTAACATTTTGCAAAAAGACCCATATTGAGCTTTTAGCGATAAAAAAATATAATTTTTTTAATAAACCCATTATTCCTCAAAATTCGCAATTTCGAAAATTTTAAAATCTTCATAGTAGGTTTGTTGTTTATTATTTGACAGCACTTAGTATAACCAATATACCTAGTTTCACTAAAATCCGTGACATGAGCCAAAAATACTAAAGGGTCCTCCAAATAACTTTTTTTTTGATAACTTTTTGTACAAAATGATACCTTTGGGCGCGGCAATAACGCCAATTTTTCACTGGACTGTAGGTACTATTGAAGCATTACACTGTACAAAATTTCAAGCACTTTTTTAACACTTGGTGTAAAATGATTTATTTGTGTGGGAGGTACCTAACGGGGTGTGGCAACTTCGCCCATTTTTGTCTAGTTGATAGTGAAGGAGGAGATAGAAAAAAAATATTGCATACCAAATTTGAAGTCAATTGGAGTACCTTTCGAGAGTTATCGTGTGCACCAGCCAGATAGACGGACACTGCTCATTCGACTTAAAATGACCCAAAACGAATCACTAAAGCTAGGGTATAACTAGTGTAGCAGATGAACCACTTCGCAAATCATATATCTTTGATTCCAAATTATTGAAATTTTGTGCAGTGTAATTATTTTATAGTAGCCACAGTACATTGAAAATTGGGGTAATTGCCAGGCCCACTTTGGTACCTTCCACACAACATGTGCAAAATAATTAATATGAAACATAATTTTTTACATTTTCCTTTTGGTACAGAACTGTTAACGTCATGACACAACTTTTGTGTTCTACTCAAAAGTGATTAATGGTAACTTTAAGCGCTTCAATACTGGGACAAACCTGTCATAAATATTTAATTATTTCTCGTGAAAAACAAAAAAGGCCATCGTGGAACTTTGCTATATAGGATTATTGCCCTAAACGGGATAAAATGGGATAAACTAGGATATTCTCCCGGCTTTTAAATTAATTTAAAAAAAATTTTTTAAGAAAAATTTAGTAGAAAAATCTCTTTTAATTTGTTTTGTATTTTTCATTAAGAATGCAAATAATTACTAACATTTTGCAAAAAGACCCATATTGAGCTTTTAGCGATAAAAAAATATAATTTTTTTTAATAAACCCATTATTACTCAAAATTCGCAATTTCGAAAATTTTAAAATCTTCATAGTAGGTTTGTTGTTTATTATTTGACAGCACTTAGTATAACCAATATACCTAGTTTCACTAAAATCCGTGACATGAGCCAAAAATACTAAAGGGTCCTCCAAATAACTTTTTTTTTGAAAATGCTATAAAAAAACGATAAGCACATTATCGATTGTGTGCAGCTGAATTTCACCAATGGCTTCACGAATATTGTCCTTTAAAGCGTCAATTGTCTCTAGCTTGTCTTTGAGGGCACCCCACAAATAGGTGGCAGCTCTGCGTCTGATAATGCGATCTTCAAAAACAGGGCGCAAAACATCGAGTGTAGCTTCGGCTGTGTGGCACGTAGCGCCGTCCTGTTGAAACCAAATGTTGCCAATATCCTCCTCTTCAATTTTTGTGAACAAAAATTCGTTCAACATGGCCCGATAATGATCGCCATTGACTGTAACTGCCACTCCTTGCTCATTTTCCAAGAAAAATGGCCCAATTATGCCTCTGGACCAAAATCCGCACCAAACAGTGACTCGTTTTGGGTGTATCGGCTTTTCAATGTATGCGTGCGAGTTTCTGTGCCCCAAATGCGACAATTTTGCTTGTTTACATACCCGCCAAGATCAAAATGAGCTTCATCTGAAAAGATGATTTTTTTTGGCAAAATCGGCATCTCCTGTAAGTCGATCGCTCCCAGCGTTGTTCAAGCGTATACACAACCATATTCGTTCAGCGGAAGGATAAAACTAATTATCTGACAAATCAGACATGAGCTAAGTGTTACCATTCACGAAAAAAGGACTAGTTGAAAAAAAAACGTTAGATGGCGGACCCGTTATAAGTATTTAAAATCTTTGGTTCACAAATAGCTTTATCTTTATTGGTTTATACTCGTATTGACGATCAGTCTAAATAAAGGTCTATCAAACTTCTGGTATGAAAATGCTTTTGATCGTTCTCCACTGCCCACAAACTGGAAATTAGATTGAGTGAATGTATCATAGTCAGCACATTAATAGGTTTCTAGCTCTTAATCGACACTTTATGGGATTTTTAAAGTAATGAAAGAATAAAACAAGTAAAAGCGTTAAGTTCGGGCATGGCGAATCTTATATACCCTCCACCATGGATAGCATGTGACCTCACAAAATAACTCAAACCTAAAGAAAATAACACCGAAAAACACAAAAAATTTAGTAGAATGAGGAAAGCAGTAGGAATCACAACAAGTTAGATGCTATATATGGGAGCTATATCTAAATATGGACCGATATGGCCCATTTGCAATCCCAAACAACCTGCAACTGTAAGAAGTATTTTTTGTACCAAATTTGATCAACCTAGCTCTGTTATTGCGGACTGTAGCGTGATTACCACAGACGGACAGACGGACATGGCTAAATCGTCTTAGAATTTTACGACGATTAAGAATATTTATGGGGTCTCAGATCAATATTTAGAGGTGTTACAAACGGAGTGACAAAATGGTGGAGGGTATGAAAATTAAAGAATTTTGAAATGCATCGAAAGAATGACAATTGCATTGTTCACTGCTAAACTGACCATAAGAAATCCAAAAAAGGACGTTGTGGATAGTCCGTAGGTTATACAATTTCTAGCTTCTTTACTATCAAATGAGCCGCAGCGGTTAAAAGTCACTTGGTGTAAAATCGCACCCGTTGGAGATCAGTATGTACACATAAATTAGTAATATCATAGCTCGAGAGAAGACTTTCAAGAAAGTCCTCAACTCTAAACTTCTGTACGAACCGAATGACAAAGCCGGTCTGGATAATCTGGTCGATCATATCACCATATCATTCAATAGATCTATCGAAGAAGCCTGTCCAAAAACAAGATACAAGGGTAAAACTAAACCCCAATTATGGACTTCTGAGCTAACGGCTATGAAAAAGACCTGCAACAAGCTATTCAATAAGGCTAAATCTTTTGGGGTCGCTAATGATTGGGATGCCTATAAAGAGTAACTCAAGATCTACAAGAAGGAGCTTAGGCGCTCTTGGTATACCTTCTGTGGTGAAGTGGAAAAGGTCTCCGACGCCGCTAGGCTGAGGAAGATATTATCTGCTTCACCCTGTACAGTGGGCTATTTACAGGATGAGGCAAATAACTGGACCAAAAACAGCGAACAGTCGCTCAATGTACTGCTCGACACACATTTCCCGGGGAACTATGTAACAGAACACGAGGATCAGCAGGACCAATAAGAGTGCAAGTGGACTGCGAGCGTCGCTAGCTTCTTGACTCAGAGATCCAGAATAAGCTGGCCTATTAATAGCTTTGAGCCCTTCAAGTCACCTGGACCAGATGGCATCACTCCAGCAGAAATGCAGAAAATGTTAAAGTACATTATCCCCTGGCTGGAGAAAATTTATGTAGGCTGTATCAGGCTTTCATACGTCCCGAATCGATGGAGGGATACCATAGTGGTATTCATACCTAAAGCGGGAATGATATCACACACTAGGCCAAAAGACTTCAGACCAATTAGCCTATCCTCCTTCCTATTGAAAGGTCTGGATAGACTTTTAGATCATTTCATTAGGGAAAACCTGGATAAAAAAATTCCTGTCGGGGAACCAACATGCTTACAATAAGGGCAAGTCTACAGAATCAGCCCTGCACGAACTTGTGAGCACTATCGAATCGTCCCAGCATTTCAAGGAATTCACCATGGTGGCTTTTTTGACATAGAAGGCCTTTTAACAACATTCACTCAGATGCGGTAATTGCGGCACTCTCACATCTAAAAGTTAACACTAGTTTGATTAGACTAATTCAAAGTCTGCTCACCAGAAGACGCATAACAGCATGTCTAGGGTCCACAACTCTAACAAGGTTTGTAAACAGAGGGACCCCGCAAGGAGGAGTACTGTCTCCACTAATTTGGAGCGTAGCGGTGAATGAAATCCTGCTAGATCTCGAACGTTGAGGCTGCAAGGTCGTGGCATATGCGGATGACGTGGCAATCGCAGTGAGTGGCAAATTCGTAAACGTCCTCAGAGGCATCCTACAGGTGGCTCTGAACAAGTTGGCTAGATGGGCCAGAAGCAGCGGTTAGGGCGTTAAACCCAACAAGACAGAATTGGTTCTCTTTACTAGGATGAATAATGTCCCACATGTGGACCCTCCACCTCGGATAAATGGAACGGATCTAGTCTTTTCTGAAAGTGCAAAATTTTTAGGAATAATTCTAGATAGGAAAATGTTATTTATACTTAACGTATTGGAACGTGTAAGGAAGGCCAACGTCGCCTTATATTCCTGCAAAAAGGCTGTGGGGGCGCGGTTGGGACTCTCTCCTAAAATAGTCCACTGTATATTTATAGCAGTAGTTCATCCAATACTGTTATACGGTATTGTGGTATGGTGGACGGCAACTGACAAACTAACCATCACCAACCTACTAACAAAGGTTCAGAGAACTGCCTGCCTGAGCATAAGTGGAGCCTTAAGGACTACAGCGACCGAGTCTCTACAAGCCCTACTCCATATATTGCCGATTAATATTGTGGCGAGAGAAGTTGCAACCAAAGCGGCAATAAGTTTAAACTGCCCATCAATGTGGAGGTACAAGAACTATGGTCACATGAGGATATCAAAGTGTAGTGCTATGGTAACCGACCGAGTGGACTATATACCAACTGTGTACACCTTCGAGAGAAATTACATCACTATGACTCCCGCCAGAGATGAATGGGTCGGCAGAATACCTGGTAATAGAAACCATCTCCACTTTTACACGGATGGTTCGAAGCTTGATGAAAAGGTTGGCTTCGGAGTACACTGTGAAGAACTTAGTCTGGATATAGCTCACAGACTACCAGATACCTGCAGTGTCTATCAAGCCGAAATAATGGCAATATGGGAAGTCGCCAAGTGGCTGAGTCGCAACATAGTAACCAACACTGGCGTTGTCATTTACTCGGACAGCCAGGCTGCCATCAATTCTCTGGAGGCAACATCCCTAAATTCACAAACAGCCCTCGACTGCCGCAGATCTCTTAACGAGATGGCTGAGCAGTTTAATATACACCTCATATGGGTGCCTGGGCATAGGGATGTCCAGGGGAACTGCAAAGCCGATGAACTTGCTAGGAAAAGGACGACATTACAAATTCTCGAAGAATTTGCATATATTGGTGCGCCACTATCAACGTGCAAGCTTTGGCTTAGGCAAGAGGCAATCAGGCAGTCCAACGAAAGATGGACAGAAATCGGCACCTGCAGGGTAGCTAGACAAATCTGGCCAAGGTATGACCTGAGAAGGTCAAAATATCTCCTCGCACTCTCTAGTGGAAACGATTGTCTACGTTAGTACAGCTTCTGACGGGACACTGCTTGATCGGCGAACACGCCAAAAGGTTGGGTATTGACTCCAATGACTTCTGCCGAAGCTGTGGAGATGAGGAAGAAGTGGAGAGCATTGAGCACTTGCTTTGCGACTGTCCCGCTTTGAGTAAACGACGACTGGACATACTGGGGTCGGCCTTTTTAGGCAGCCTAACAGATCTTTCCAGTACTGATATTCGTACTATCGATAAATTTATATATCAAACAGTTGGTTTCGATGAGGGGCATTTCAGCCCGTGGTAACACTAGGGACCTAAACTGGTCTATGTGAGCTTGTAAAAAAATACGACTGCCACCCTAACCTAAACCTAATATCATAGCTCATAACTGACTTTTAAAGCACTGAAAGGGTGAAAATGGCGTTGGTCACTGCTACACTGACCACAGTATGCGAATTAGCGGAATTGACAACGTTCGATATATTACCACATTAAGTGGTGAGCGATATATTCTCAAAAGGCTTTAGAAATTGTAAGACACGGCTTTATGCTAAGTTAGGCCACAGACTGCGCATAATTGTTTTGTTGTCGTATCTCCTCTGTAGCCGGTAGGCATATACACATTTTTAGATTATTAGCTCTTACGGAACTTTTAAAATCATTGAAAATTGTATGGTCACTGCTACATTGACCACAATGTGAGAATTGAAAATTTTCTTTCGCATATATTTGTCGAAGTTTAAAATTTTGTATATATTAAGAGGCTTAAGAAACGACAGAAACAATACTCAAGTTTTTGATTCCGCTAGAACTGACCACTGGCAAAAAATACTACATGAGTAGCCAGTGGTTTATACAACACTATATCTATAAGAATGTCCAGTTTTGTCGCAATCACAAATTTAAATTCCTCCCACTGTTCAGCGTTAGATTGTAATTTTGTTAAAGACAACACTTGATCTCGTATTGCTTGCAATTCGATTATAGTTGCAATAAAATTTGTAGGGAGTATATATGCTCATGCTCATATAAGCTTCAAACGTACACATCTTTTTTTAAGCTCCTCTAAGGGACATGACAATACATAAAACTTGAAATTTTTATACATTCAAATTAAGTTTGCTAATCATAAATTATATATATTTTTACTAATTAAATAGCATTCCCTAAAAGTGCCAATTTAAGAAAAATCTCTTTAGCTGAAAATGCATAATGATGTCTGTACTTTACAAAAAGTGTTTCAAATTCAAAAATAAACACTCGGCATCTGCTCGATTGTGTAGAGCAACGAAAAACGAAGAACAGATAGATAGATAGCACTTTATAGCAGACAATTTTATGCAAATCACATCAACGCCCGATATAATTATGCAAATAATGCAAAGGCCGGCTGAACAAAAATGTAATTCAAACGAACCAAAACGACTGAAGGCCAGAGTGACTCTGGCACTCTAATGGCAAAGGGACGGACAAGAGTACAGCTAGCTATGGATAGATGAGATGAGCAAAGTTACGAACCATTGAAAACAATAGAAATTGATGAAGAAATTAAATCAAACTGCATTTCTTTGGCAAAGAGATTTGGTACAAACACCCATACACACACTCGTACATAGACAGATACAAATGGGAGAGGATCAGTTGAAGTTGGAAGGACAATGCATTATAGCTGTTGGATGCTGTGGATGGATGAATGCCGGGATGGCTAGCGGCGGCGGTGGTCGTGTTGGTGGTGGTGGTTGAAGTCTTGAATAATGGTGCTGATTCTGATGGTGATGATAATAATGGAACGTACAATTGCATTAGTGTCCCTTTTGGCCCGGCATTATGGGGTGAGTCACATTGGGAATGAAAGTTGTTACCGAATGAATTATGAATTCATAGAAAGACGGCAATTACAACAGCACTAACATACAACTATAACTATGAATAGGTCTGAAAGTATGTAAGTCTCAGTGTGAGTGTATACGTGTGTGTGTTTGTCAGATAAAGGTCATGTAAAATCCCCTAAAGAATTGTTAAATTTTTCCACGGCATTCAGTGCCAGATTGAATTTGATATCTAAGTCATGCAGCACTGCAGGAAGGGATGGAAAGGGAGGGGAGTTGTAATTTGGCCAGGATTTTTTTCTTTTGTTCTCCTCCCTCCACTCGCTTCCTCTTCCGTCGTTCAGGGCGTCGATCTGTTCTGCGTGTGCAATCCCTGTTTCCGTTTTGTGTTTAATTTGCAATATGCGTACATTCTCATTCAGACACTATACTGTCGTTATTACTTTTGTGTGGCATAATCGTCCTTTGAAATTATAGTTGAGAAACAACTGCAACAGCGACAACAACAACTTAGGCAACGAAAATAATAATAATAATAACATATGAAGATAACAAACGTACGCACACAGTGTGATACAGTGCGTTACACAAGATGGGTATACAACGTTTGATTGTTACAGACATCGGTGTTTTCACACCCTCGCCATGAACAGTGGGATGTAGTAATAAGTAAAAATGTTAAATTTGGCCATGCCGAATCTTATAAACCCTCCACCATGGATTGCATTCAATTCTAATAATGGACAAGTCTTTGGATATGGAGAAAATCATGGAACGATCCGTTTTGTTTAAGTGAATTATTAAAAAAAAAAAAAACGAACGCTGCAATTTTTAGCCAAATTTTAGGCCTTAAATCTATTTATACCCTACACCACACTGTGGTACAGGGTATTATGACTTTGTGCATTTGTTTGTAACACCCAAAAGGAGAAGAGATAGATCCATTGTTTATTATACCGATCGACTTGTAATGACTTTCTGAGTCGATTTAGCTATGTCCGTCTGTCTCTCCGTCTGTCTGTAGATGTATTCTTGTAATCAAAGTACAGGTCGCAATTATGACCCGATCTTGACGAAACTTTACACATATCTTTTTTTGGCCCAAGGACGATCCCTATTTAATTTGGTTAAAATCGGTTCAGATTTGGATATAGCCCCCATATATATGTTAGCCCCGATTTGACATGTAATCGCTGTAAAAACTTTATTTTATATCCGATCAGTGCGAAATTCGGCAGAAAGAGGTTTATTATTACATGAAGGAATACTGCCAAATTCGGAGAAAATCGGATCAGATTTAGATATAGCCCCCATATATATGTTACCACCGATTTGACATGTAAGCGCTGTAGAGACTGTATTTTATATCCGATCAGTACGAAATTCTACAGAAAGAGGTCTTTTTACATGAATGAGTATTCAGGGAAAATCGGTTCAGATTTATATATAACCTCCATATATATGTTCCTCCTGATTTGGTATCAATGCGCTATAGAAGTTGTGCTTTACTTCCGATCATTAATATTTTCCGGAAAGATGTTTCTCAATTTAGGACCGAATATTGCTTAATTTAGCGATTATCGGCTCAGAATTAGATAATATGTCCCTGCCTACTTACCAATTATTCCAAATTATTATCGCAATGACTTTTATCGCATTGTTAGGGAGGTGTAGGGTATTATATAGTCGGCCCCGCCCGACTTTCTGCCTTTCGTTACTTGTTTTTATGTTTTTTTTTGTGTCAGCAAAAAAACGATTTAAAAAATTTACATTTTCCTCAGTTTATTAACGAAAACCACCGTTTCCCGGCTCTATCGCGCCAATTCTTGTTATGACATGTTCATACTTGATTTTAGAAATTACAAACTTAGTCTGTTCACAAAGGATTTCCAAGATTCTCTATTACTAGCTAGTTAATTAGTAAGGTTTTCTGATAGAATCTTCAGCCAGTCGCTTCATTTGAAAAATGTGGTATCTATGGATTTAATTAGTATATCCGGGAGCCAAATATAAACTGTTTTATATACATTTTAATGGGATGAATTCTTTCCAAAATAGAATACAAACAGCAAATTTTCAGCTAAATTGCTTAGAAAATGCGGTCTTTATGGCTTAAAGAAGCATTTTTGGGATCGACATCTATAGGTGGATTATAACAAAATATGAACTGATTTAGAAATAAGTAAGAAAGTTCAGTCTGGTAAACAGACTTATGAATCCCCTCGCCTTGAGTCCCAAAAAAATATTAGTAAAATTATTTATTTTTTTGTTTTAATTAAATTACACTGTGGTAGTCCAAAAATGTAACAGAAAGGAGACACTATGGATAGACCTATTTCGGCCATGCTGAATCCAGTGGCATTAGCCGTTTTTCTATGTTAGCTCCGTTTTTCTATGTTTTTTTGGGAAATCAGAGAGCTGACTTATCTCTTTGGTTATTTTGAAGTGGAAGACTTCGGAATATACGCTTCAGTCCAAAGATCGAAATAAAGGGAACATTTGGACAATTATTTTTCTGAAAACAGTCGTCCACGCTTCTCACCCCCTTACCCCTGAAAAAGTTCAATGAAATCTTATAATATGTTCAAATACATACATATCGTCGACATTTCTAGTAGGCATCGTTGAGAAAAATATTCCTCGCGAAGAAATACTATAAGTCCTTTCTCAACTTTTTTAAGAGAATTAAGGAAAATTACGAGCTATTACATAATTTGTGTATTTTTCTGCTCATAGCAGAAAATATTGGAAATAAAATTTTTATACCCTACACCATACTGTGGTACAGGGTATTATAACTTTGTGCATTTGTTTGTAACACCCAAAAGGAGAAGAAATAGACCCATCGTTTATTATACCGATCGACTTAGAATCACTTTCTGAGTTGATTTAGCTATGTCCGTCTGTCCGCCTGTCCCTCTGTCTGTCCGTCTGTGCATGTATTCTTGTAATCAAAGTACATGTCGCAATTATGGTCCGACCTCGACGAAACTTTACACATATCTTTTTTTTGGCCCAAGGACGATCCCTATTGAATTTGGTTAAAATCGGTTCAGATTTAGATATAGCCCCCATATATATATTAGCCCCGATTTGACATGTAAGCGCTGTAAAAACTTTATTTTATATCCCATCAGTATGAAATTCGGCAGAAAGTGGTTCCTTATTATATAAATGAACACTGTTAAATTTGGAAGAAATCGGTTCAGATTTAGATATAGCCCCCATATATACGTTACCCCCGATTTGACATTTAAGCGCTGTAAAAATGTTATTTTATATCCGATCAGTGCGAAATTCGGCAAAGAGAGGTTTCTTATTACATGAAGGAATACTGCTAAATTCGGAGAAAATCGGTTCAGATTTAGATATAGCCCCCATATATATGTTACCACCGATTTGACATGTAAGCGCTGTAAAAACTGTATTTTATATCCGATCAGTATGAAATTCGTCAGAAAGAGGTTTCCTATTATATGAATGAACACTTTTAAATTTGGAAGAAATCGGTTCAGATTTAGATATAGCCCCCATATATACGTTACCCCCGATTTGAGATGTGAGCGCTTTAAAAATTTTATTTTATATCCGATCAGTGCGAAAGTCGGCAAAAAGAGGTTTCTTTCTACATGAATTTGACCTGTAAGCGCTGTAAAAACTGTATTTTACCCCCGATTTGACATATAAGCGCTGTAGAGACTGCATTTTATATTCGATCAATACGAAATTCGACAGATGGAGGTCTTTTTACATGAATGAGTATTCAGGGAAGATCGGTTCAGATTTATATTAAAGCTCCATATATTGTTGTTGTTGTATTTTACTTCCGATCATTAAAATTTTCCAGAAAGATGTTTCTCAATTTAGGAACGAATATTGCTTAATTTAGTGATTATCGTTTCAGAATTACATAGATAATATGTTTCTACCCATTTACCAATTATTCCAAATTATTATGGCAATGACCCTTATCGCATTGTTAGGGAGGTGTAGGGTATTATATAGTCGGCCCCGCCCGACTTTCTGCCTTTCCTTACTGGTTTGACTTAAATTTTTGTAAATTATTTTTTCGTTAGTGTTAATGGAAATTTCAAAGGTAACCAACAAAACCTGCTAAATTGTGAAACCTGTTAATTTTTCATAAATATCTTGAAAGGAGACTCATTGTAATTTTTCGCGTGGAACATTTTTCTCAAAGACACAAACTAAAAATGTCGATGATTTGTATGACGTTTGACACATGGTAAGATTTGATTGCACTTTTTCGGGGGTAAAGTGCTGAGAGGCGTGGTTGACTATTTTGAGAGAAATTATACTCGAAGGGTTTCCTTTATTTCGTTTTTTGGACTGAAGCGCGTTTTCGGAAGTCTTACACTTCAAAATCTCCTCCGAGATAACTAACCTCTCTGATTTTTTGCAAACTTTGTGGTCAAATATCGCGAAAACAAGAGCAACCTAGAAAAACGGTTAGCTCCATTGGATTCAGCAAGGTCGAAATAGGTATATAAGTGTAGTATATAAGTGTCCATTTCGAGCACAGTGTTATTATCAATTTAATAACTTTAAAGTATGTACTGGTATTAAAGTTATAAGCTGGTAACTTTTGGTACAAGATGGTTCATTTGTGTGGGAGGTACCAAGAGGGGTGTAGCAATAATGCCCTTTTTTTTCGAGGTAATAGTGACTAATAAACTAATGCTGTGTGTAGAATTTCAGAGGAATCAAATAAGTAGTATAGAAGATATTAAATAATCAATATTTTACTAAATATTAAACCTTTGTGGGGGAGGTACTAGAAGGAGTGAACCAATATGACCCATCTTCGAACTTAGCCGGAGATAGAAGAAAATATTACCACATACCAAATTTTAAGTCAATCGGTTACTCCTTTCGGACATTGCTTAAATGACTTACAATTATCCAAATCGAATTTCCACCCAACATACTTGATGCTCTCATAACACAAAAGTGAGGGTATAAATATCGACAAATATTAAAAATTGTATATCCCCATAAACTTTTGAAAAAAAAATTGTTTAAATAATGAATGATAGCTATATGTTATTTTACCATTTAGCAACTTTGTATAAACTTTTGAGTCAAAAATAAAATAGGTTAATATTAAAAATGCTGACCAAAAGCTGGAATATTAACGCCTTTACTGCCAAATTCAGTGAAAATTGGTTCAGATTTAGATATAGGACCCATATAACGCGACGCCATATTTTTTGACGCTCTTTTGACATTTCTCTTCAGTAAGGTTTGTCATTTCATGATGTCGATGAGTCGAAATTACTAAAATTTACTACCGAAATTCGGAGTCAGTGGCCTCAACGTTAAGAGCGCTACGTCCAATTTATGGTCGATGAGCGATGAGGCTCATTTCTGGCTGAATGGCTTCGCCAATAAACAAAATATGCGTTATTGGTCAGACAGCAATCCACACGTACTCCATGAGTCATCATTGCATCCCGAAAAAATTACGGTTTGGTGCGGTTTATGGGCCGGCGGAGTCATTGGGCCGTACTTCTTCCGTGATGATCAAGACCGGCACGTTACTGTGAATGGGAATCGCTACCTTTCAATGATAACCGAATATTTTTGGCCCCAATTGGATGATATGGACTTGGAGGACATGTGGTTCCAACAGGACGGCGCCACAAGCCTCACAGCGAATGCCACAATCAATTTATTGGAAACCAAGTTTGGAGAACGTGTTATCTCACGAAATGGTCCAGTCGATTGGCCGCCTCGGTCGTGCGATTTGACGCCGTTAGACTATTTCCTGTGGGGCTACGTCAAGTCTATGGTCTATGCCAACAAGCCAGCGACGATTGATGAACTTCGTACGAATATCGAACGTGAAATTGCAGCAGTATCGGAAAATTTGGCTCAGCGTCTGGACTTCTGCAAGCGTGCCCGTGGTGGCCATGCAAAAGAAATCGAGTTCCATACATATGGCATCGAACGTACTTTCACAGGAATAAAGAATCTCATTAATATCCAAAACCGTTTTTGTTTTATTTAAAAAAACTTTTGTAGCGCTCTTATTGAAAAACCCGGTATATGTTACCCCCGAAATTAGACAGAAAGTTATGTTACCCACGAAATTAGACAGAACGGTATTTTTACATGAATGAGTTTTGAGAGAAAATCGGTTCAGATTTATATATAACCTCCATATATATATATGTTCCTTCTAATTTGGTATCAAAGCGTTATAGACTTTACTTCCGACCATTAAAATTTTCCAGAAAGATGTTTCTCAAGTTAGGAACGAATATTGCTTAATTTAGCGATTATCGGTTCAGAATTAGATAATATGTTCTTACCCATTTACCAATTATACCAAATTATTATCGCAGTGACCCTTATCGCATTGTTAGGGAGGTGTAGGGTATTATATAGTCGGCCCTGCCCTACTTTCTGCCTTTCCTTACTGGTTTTATTTGGAATTATTATTTCCGAAACAAAAATAATATGCATTTGAGTATTTGAGGAAAAAGTAACTAAACTTTGAAGAAGTCAACAAAGTTTTGAAAATATTTTTGGAAAACTTCGTAAATAATAACTTTGTTTGTGATTAAACACCTATTTTATTTTTGAAACTCAGTTCTTAAATATATATTTTCTTCTAAAATATTAATATATGTGTTCCAAACAAAATTTCTGATTTAGAAATAAAATTTTTTCACAAATGCATAATATTTGAAAATTTTCTTTCCAAATATATTTTCTTTCAATTCAAACATATCAAAAATGGCGAATTTCCCCTGTGCATCTTTGCCTCTATAATATTATAGAAAGCAAAGTTGTTTTCAAAAACGGTATGGAAAATGCAATTACATGGCAGATTAGTTCCTTGTATCGCGATTTCATGGTTGCTACTCCAATTCTCAGTATGGTGCTATATCAAAACATCGACCGAAATGGCCCATTTGCAATCCCAAACGACCTGCAATTATAAGAAGTCTTTCTACTAAATTTGATGAACCTAGCTGTATTATTACGGACTGTAGCGTAATTTCAACAGACAAACAGGTGGACATGTAGACAGACGGCCATGGCTAAATCGTCTTAGAATTTTACGACGATCATGATTGCATATGTTTTCGCAATATCTTGTAAGATATTAGATGAAGATAAAGGATATATAATTTAGAATTATTTACATCTTTCCTGAACCAATTACGATAATATTTTAAGGCAGATTTTACACTATAGGAAAAATTGGCAACATCGGAATCAACTTTAATGTACTACTATGTTGTAGAAATCTAACACCACACTAATTTCCCTTTGTATACTTAGGCAATACGATCTTATGGACCGCACTGTACGTAACATAAACGTACACGTTTGAACGTGCTTTCTTCATCCCAAAATAGCAATAATAGCATTTGACACAATAGCACTATTCGAGCCAAACGAAATCGGACACACACACACACGCACCCAAAACAATTGCAAGCGGAGTAGTTGTGCCAGGACAACAAACAGAAAATAATAACAGACGCCGAAACAAACATCTGACACCCGATAACACCAACAAATGCCCGTCCACCAGTCAGCCAGCCAACCAATGAACCAACCCACCCAAAAATCAGATGTCAGAAAACGAGAAAATCACAATGAAAACAAGTCAGCCAAACGACCGTCGCGACGGACCAAACCACTCGCACAAATACTCGGAAAAAGTTATATCAGATCAGATTTTTCATCATGGCCGTCATCCTGCCTCTGCTGTTGCTTCTGCTCCTGATGGCTGTTTATTATTTGTTGGTAAATGCATTTTTCTCAGAATGGCATCATTATGAAAGAATCTTAAATTATAATTAAATACTTTTTTTGCTTTGGTCTCAGTTCCGTTTGCTTTTTTGTTGTCGTTGTCCTTTGCCTATATTTCATACAGGCCAGTTCGTCGTCCGTCCATCCATCCGCACGTCCTGCTCGCATTTCGCTGATTGTGTGACCAATGAAGCGTGTCCATCTATACGGGGAGATATGACTTGGTTTCTTGGCAGCTTTGAATGCACAGCCAAGAATAGAAAATTGAAATTGAATAGTGTTTTTAGAAAAGCTACCATCGCATGGGAAGTTAACTTGAAGCCGTGCGCCAAGAGTGAATATTTATTATGTTTCACATCATTAAATTTGTAATCGTGTGGTAATGGCATAAAATGATATCCTGTTTTCAGCTAGATTACAAATGTGGGATCTGTCCTGTTTAGAGAATATTTTTTTTCATAATACGGACGCACTTCGCACTTTTTTATAAACCCAAATAATTATATTAATTGTATCGTAAACTCCAAAGATCAACTTCAGGTTAGATGAAGACTACATTGGGTCATTGCTCGGATTTTGAGTGAACATTTCTTCAAAGATAAATTTTTCCAGAAACTTCGTCAAAATTTTATTATACCCTACACCACACTGTGGTACAGGGTATTATAAGTTTGTTTCACGGCAGATGTTTGTAACACCTGAAAATAACACAGCTAGACCCACCTTAAAGTATACCGATCGACTCAGAATCACTAGCTGAGTCGATTTAACGATGTCTGTCCGTCCGTCCGTCTGTCCATGTAAAGTTGTTCGTCAACTACAGGTCGCAATTTCACTCCGATCGTTCTTAAATTTTGCAGTTTAGAGTATTTCGCGGCTGTTAAGATCGCTATTGAATTTGGTTGAAATCGGTTCAGATTTAGATATAGCTCCCATATATATCTTTCGTCCGATTTGGCCCTTTAGTCCTATAGAAGCTGTATTTTACATCCAATCGTTTTGAAATTTAGAATGGCAGAGTTTCTTGACCAATGAACCAACATTGCCGAATTTGAAGAAAATCGGTTAAGATTTAGCTATAGCTCCCATATATATGTTTCGTCCGATTTTGCTCTTTAGCCCTGTAGAAGCTGTATTTTACATCCAATCGTTTTGAAATTTAGAATGGTAGAGTTTCTTGATTCATGAACCAACATTGCCGAATTTGAAGAAAATTGGTAAAGATTTAGCTATAGCTCCCATATATATGTTTCATCCGATTTGGCTCTTTAGATCCAATCGTTTTTATACCCTACACCACACTGTGATACAGGGTATTATTTAAGTATAAAATGTCCCAAAAGTAAATTTATGTAAAGAATTTATATATGAATTACAAAATTTATATATCAGAGTTATTCAATATTACGAGAGTGGTGTAGGGTATTATATAGTCGGCACCGCCCGACTTTAGCCTTTCCTTACTGGTTTTTTTATAAAATTTCTTCGAAATTGCAAATCTCTTCAAAATTTCGTTGAGATTACATTATTTAACAATATTTTGTTAGATTGTATATTCGTTTTAATTGAATTTGTTTTTTTGCTATAGAAATCGTTGCAGTTACATGTCTCTAGAAAATGTTGTTGAAATTGCCTATTTCTTCAAAATCCCTTTCTAATTGAATTTTTCTACTAAATGCAGTTGAAATTCCATTTATATAGATAAATATTTGATGTTCCATTTTTCTAAAAAAATAGTTGAAATTCTAAATACAAAATTTTTTTGAAATTGCATTTTTCTATAAAATTTTTTCGAGGAGCATTTTTATAAAAATTTCTTCGAAATGTGACTTGATGATTATCTTCGAAATTTTATTTCTCTAGAAAATTTCATTGATGGTGCATTTTTCTAAAAACTTTTGCTGAAATTATTTTTTTTTAGAAATATTTATTGAAAATTAATTTTTGTACAAAATTTCGTCTATATTTCATTTCTCTGGAAATTTTCGTTTAAATTGTATTTTTCGGCCACATATCTTAAAATTGCGTTGTCAAGAAATGTGGTTCAATCAAAATTTTCAATTCACCAAAATGTAATTTTTCAAGATTTTTTTTAAAATCTCAATTCCATGAATTTTCGATTTTCTAAAAATTTCGATTTCTACAAATATTTAATAATTCTACAAGATTTCCATGAAGTTTTAGTCTCTTTAAAATTTCGTCAATATTGCATTGTTTAACATCCAGATAACACCCTTTAATCCAGTCGGTGGCCCTTAAACCGTGGTCATATATTCCGTCTGTGACCCTTAACCCGTGGTCATCGACATTTAATCCGATCATATACCATTTACCAGATCATACGGAAAAATGCACTTCTCAACTAATAAGGTGGTCTATTTGAATTGACTTTAGTTTCCGCGATATCCAAAAACAGGCTGGTTGAACTATACGGATATTTTGTATAATAATATCTAGCTATCTAAAGGGTGGGCCATTTAAAAATTTAAAATTTTAACTACCGATTACGTTGACTTGTGATTTGAACCCTTTGGATAATTTTCTGTGAGGTGCCATTCGGCATAAATGTTACGCAAAGCATCCAGAGACAATAGAAGCTTTGAAACATGAAATCGAAGTTGCCATTGAAGAGGTTTGGCCCGAAACAATCGAAAATGTACTAAAAAATTGGGTTGATCGGATGAGGTACTGCCGCGCCAGTCGTGGTAGTCATATCAATGATATTCTGCTCCATTATTAAATGACAAAGTTCAACCTTTGCAATAACACAAGAAATCTGAAAAAATTATTGGTACTTTTTTATAGCCGATTCAAATTTAAAATTTTAAATGGTCCACCCGTACCTGTGTCCATCCCTAAAATTCTCAATTTCCGAGACAGTCGTGTTGGTCACATGAATGATATTGTGTTATGTTATAAAATTATGTTAAGGAACGTATATATGGGGGGCTATGAAATATATGTGAAATACTGCCTCTATAGTGCTAAAGGTCAAAATCGGAAGAAATATATATATTTATATGGCGGCTATATCAGAATTATAATTCTGATATCTCTTCTCCTTTTGGGTGTTACAAAAATGCATAAAGTTATAATACCCTGTAAACAGCACAATTCCTATTCGTTCGTAACTGACACTTACTCGCTCCCGAATGTCTTATCTTCTTACTTTATATTTTTTTATTTTCACAGAGTTTCTCGTACACTTGTATTCAAATAACAGTGATGTCCTCTCTGAATTTAAAATATTCAGATTCAAAGGAATAATAAAATAAATAGTTCTATTACATTTAAATGCGGTTCATTTCCAAACAGAGTAAGCGTATTAAAATTACACTTAAGGCTCAACATTTGTATTCATTTAAAAGAAGAGAATTATCACTTTCTCCCAAAGATGATAATAGGAAAGACATACATTCATCAAATAAATACAACACCAACCAGTAAGGAAAGGCTAAAGTCGGGCGGGGCCGACTATATAATACCCTACACCACTCTCGTAATATTGAATAACTCTGAAATATATATTTTGTAATCTATATATATAAAATTGTTGCGTGACTGGCTGACTGACTGACTGGCTGACTGACTGACTGGCTGACTGACTGACTGGCTGACTGACTGACTGATCATCGCCCAGGCCAAACGGCTGAAGCTAGAATCATGAAATTTGGTGGGAGGGTAGTCCTTGGAACGTAGAGGAGCAATAAGGCGGGATTTTTCGAAATTCGTACTATTAGCCCCACAATGGGGCAAAAAGGGATAAATATGGTACCACCGCCAAATCTAAACGAAATGAGCTAGAATCTTGAAATTTGGTATGAGGGTAGCCCTTAGGAGGTAGACTCAGAAATTGGCAGGATTTTTCGAAATTCGAACATTTACGCACACAGTGGGTTAAAAAGTGATAAATGTGGTACATCAGCCAAATCCAAATGGCAAGAGCTAGAATCGTGAAATATTGTGTGATGGTAGCCCTTATGAGGTAGACTCTGAAATTGGCAGGATTTTTCGTAATTCGAACATTAACGCACACAGTGGGGTAAAAAGGGATAAATGTAGTACAACAGCCAAATTCAAATGGCAAGAGCTAAAATCGTGAAATTTGGTGTGAGGGTAGCTCTAATGAGGTAGACTCTGAAATTGACAGGATTTTTCGAAATTCGAACATTTACGTACACAGTGGGGTAAAAAGGGAAAAATGTGGTACAACAGCCAAATCCAAATGGCAAGACCTAGAATCGTGAAATTTGGTGTGAGAGTTGCTCTTGGGACGTAAACAAGAACAAGCAGCGATTTTCTTTAAAATTTAGAGGGACAGTGGGACAGAAAGGTATAATTATGGTACCACCGCCAAATTTAAAGCCTAATATTAGAATGGTGAAAATTTAAGCGAGGGGTGTTAGTTTTCGTAGTTTTCGGGGCACAGTGGGGCAAAAAGTGTAAAATATAGTACAGTGACTTAAAAATTTCAAATAGGATCAATGGTTCCAGGGTAACTTTTGGAACTTAAACTAGATATTGGAAGTGATTTTTAGTAATTCTAACTTTAAGAGGCACAGTGAGACACGACGGGTTAATTATGGAGCATGGGGAAAAAAAGGAACAATCTGCCAAAATTGGAACTTAAACATGAGATATGTAGAGTTTATATGGTTTTAGAAGCACTGTGGTCAAAAATGGTTAAATATTGGAGTGGAGAAAATATGATTAAATATGTTACAGTCGGGAGAAAAGGTTTAAGTACGCTAGCGTGGAGACACATTTTATATACGAGTACGGTACAGTGAGACAAAAATTTGTTAAATATGGTAATATGGTGGGTAAACATTTTGTACAGTGAGATAAAGAGTTGAATGGGGCACAGTTGTGCAAAAAGGGTTAACTATGGTACAGTAGGGTAAGAATAGTTAAATGTATATAGTAAAGTGGGACAAATGGGTTAAAAATGGTACAGTGGGGCAAAAAGCGTTAACTATTGAACAGTGGGGCAAAAATTTATTTACTATGATACAGTGGGGAAAAAGGGTTAAATATGGTACAGTGTGACAAAAATGGGTAACTAGACGGTGGGGCATAACTGTGTTAAATATTGTACAGTGGAACACAGAGGGTAAAATATGGTACAGTGGGGCTAAAACTGTTAAATATGGTACAGTGAGACAAAGCGTTTAATATGACACAGTGGGGCAAAAAGGGTTAACTATGGTACATGCTAACGTGGGACAAAGTGGGATAAAAATGGTACAGTGGGGCAAAAAGCTTTAACTATTGAACAGTGGGGAAAATGGGTTAGAATGGTATAGTGGGACACAAATTGTTAAATATGGTACAGTATGACAAAAATGGTTACAGTGGGCACAAAAAGTAAAATATGGTAACGTGTAACAAAATGGGTTAAAAATGGTACAGTGGGGCAAAAAGCGTTAACTATGGAACAGTGGGGCAAAAATGTATTTACTATGATACAGTGGGGCAAAAAGGGTTAAATATAGTACAGTGGGGCACAATTAGTTGAATATGGTAACGTGGGACAAAATGGGTTAAATATGGTACAGTGGGGCAAAAAGCTTTAACTATGGAACAGTGGGGAAAAAATGTGTTCGAATGGTACAGTGGAACACAAATGGTTAATTATGGTACAGTATGACAAAAATGGTTACAGTGGGCACAAATAGTAAAATATGGTAACGTGGAACAAAATGGGTTAAGAATGGTACAGAGGGGAGAAAAGCGTTTACTATGGAACAGTCGGGCAAAACTGTGTTAACTATGGTAAAGTGGGGCAAAAATCGTTAAATATAGTGGACAAAATATAGTAGGACAAAAAGGTGTTAAATTTGATTCAGTGGACCCAGAAAGTTAAATATAGCACAGTGGGTCAAAAAGCGTACATTTAGTACAGTGGGTAAAAATATGGATGCAGGGAGAGAGGGTAAGTTAAATATGAAATAAGAATGGTTTTTTCTAAATGTATGCTTTTAGTAGCACTGTGTTGCAAAAAGGTTAAAATTATGATGCACTGCAATTATGTAGCACTGTGGTGCAAATAGGTTAAAATTATATGCAGTTGGGGCAAGCAAAAATTGTTCAACACGTTACAGAGGGGAAAAATGTTTTAAATATAGTTTAGTGGAGCAAAAAGGGTTAAATATGGTACGGTGAAGCAAAAAAGTTAAATACGTTTAAATGTATAAAAATTCGTACTTTAGAAGCACAGTGTAATAAAAAGTCTTATTAAATACTTTTTATTACACTGTGCTTCACAGTGGTGCAAAAGGTGTTGAATGTGGTCCCTGAGTGCAAAGGTAGCTCTTATAGCATAAACCAAAGCTAAGAAATTGTTTTTCCAAATAGGTTCTTCTACTTAAACCGTGGGGAAAAAGTTAAATAAATGGCACAGATAGGGGACAAAAATGTTGAAATACGGCCTAAGCTTGCGAATTTGGATCTTGAAATATCAATTATCATTTTAAAATATTGTACAATCGTGCAAAGTGGTTAATTATGACACACTAAAGGTTAAATGTGGTACAATGGAGCGATTTACTTTAGATTTTTAAATGCGTACCTTTATAGCCAGGGTGGGACAAACATGGTTTTATATTGCACCAGGGTGTGAATGTAGGTATTGGAACATAAACAAAGGGAAAGTTGCTAACGTATGAACCAAAAAAAATAGTTTTTCAACGTCCAGAGGTACTGCGGGAAAAGGGATAAATATTGTACCATGATGTCAGGGTAACTCTTGGAACATAAACTAGAAATGAAACGAGGGTTCGTATTTTATATATAAAAGTAATCAAATCTTCTTCATTTTGCTCCATATGTAATAATCATGCCATTTTGAAAGAAAGAGGTATAGCTATTTTACAGTACCCTAAACAGAAAATAGATAAAAGATGGGGGCTGCGAAGCGCACCGGGTAAGCTAGTTCATGTATAAATTTTCTTCAAATTCGGCAATGTTAGTCCATGGATCAAGAAATTATACCATTCTAAATATCAAAACAATTGGATGTAAACTACAGCATCTACATATAGGACTAAAGGGTCAAATCGGATTTTCCTCAAATTCGGCAATGTTGGTTCATGGATCAAGAAACTCTACCATTCTAAATTTCAAAACGATATGGTATATATATGGGAGCTATACGAACATATATATGGGAGCTATACGAACATATATATGGGAGCTATAGCTAAATCTTAACCGATTTTCTTCAAATTCGGCAATGTTGGTTCATGGATCAAGAAACTCTACCATTCTAAATTTCAAAACGTTTGGATATAAAATACAGCTTCTATAGGATTAAGGGCCAAATCGGACGAATGATATATATGGGAGCTATATCTAAATCTGAACCGATTTCAACCAAATTCAATGGGGATCTTTGCAGCTGCGAAATACTATAAACTACAAAATTTCAGAACGATCGGAGTGAAATTGCGATTTGTAGTCGAGAACGACTTTACATGGACGGACGGACGGACAGACATGGTTAAATCGACTCAGCTAGTGATTCTGAGTCGATCGGTATACTTTAAGGTGGGTCTACCTGTGTTATTTTCAGGGGTTACAAACATCTGCCGTGAAACAAACTTATAATACCCTGTTCCACAGTGTGGTGTAGGGTATAAAAAAACAAATCTTACAGTGCATTAAAAAGGTGGTGACAAATAAGTACTTCAACGGCGCGACAAGCCCTTATTAAATTTATTGGTGAAAATCCAAAATAGAACAACTTCCGGATCATAGGTTGGGGATTTTTATCACTTCTTTGGATGTTCTTTTTTGCTGGGATGCAAATGAACCATTTTGCAGAAAAAAAGAATTTTCCTACACAATACTGTTGAAATAGTGTTTTTCTACAAAAATCGCTAAAATTTCATTTCTCGAGAAAATGTTGTTGAAACTGTCGCTTTCTGCACATTTCCGTTGCAATTGAATTTATCTACAAAATATTGTGAAAATTCCAATTCTAGAATAATACTAAAATTTCCTACAAAAAGTCGTTGAAATTTAATTTTTCTATAAAGTGTCATTGAAATTAAATTTTTCTTGAAAATTTCGACGGATATCAACAAAATTTCCTAAAGAAATTTAATTTCAAGACATTTTGTAGGAAAATGTAATTCCAACATAATTTCCTAAAGAAATGACATTTCGAAGAAATTTTATAAAAAATGTAAATTCAAAGAAAGTTTATAGGTACTGTTTAAAAAATGAGAATTTGCGAAATTTTATGGAAAATGAATGTGTGAGTAAATTGTCCATAAAATGCAAGTCTATTAAACTTTTTACATGAAGCAATAACGACAAAATTTTTAATAAGAATTGTATTTCGCCAATTGTAAAAAATTAAATTTAGTGAATTATTTAATTGACGTAATTGGCACTAAAATGCTGATTTTTATAAAAGTAAAGTTTGAAAAAAAAATTATAAAAATTCGTCTATAACGGTTAATCCCAGTAAAATAAGGTTGTTCTTAAGAGTTCGTTATCACAGTACTCGACGGTATGTATTGAACAAATATTTTCATAAGATAAGATATATTATACAAATATTTTTTTTTTTTTGTAAAAATGATTTATTGTTTTTTGGAGTTGTAAGAAAGTTCAATATATTTATATAGATGAATGAACCCTTTAATTGGAAAAATATAGCTGCAGAAAATTTGCTAAACCGACTATAACTTATTAATTTAGCCATTGATTTCTTCCGTAAAAAATTTAACTTTGCAATGAAAATGGAAATTTTAAGCAGTACAGGATTTTGTGTAAAATTAGCTTTCCTTAAGATATAAAATTTTTTTGTAGAAAAACAATTTTTTGCAGTAACAGGTAAACAACTATGCACATCTAACAACTAAATGTTTGTCGATATAATTTGTGATTTTGTTTTTTATACCCTACACCACACTGTGGTACAGGGTATTACAACTTTGTGCATTTGTTTGTAACACCCAAAAGGAGTTAGAATCACTTTCTGAAGTTGATTTAGCTATGTCCGTCTGTGTGTGCATGTATTCTTGTAATCAAAGTACAGGTCGCATTATGGCCCGATCTCGACGAAACTTTACACATATCTTTTTTTTTGGGCCAAGGACGGTCCCTATTGAATTTGGTTAAAATCGATTCAGATTTAGATATAGCCCCATATATATGTTAGCCCCGATTTGACATGTAACCGCTATAAAAACTTTATTTTATATCCCCTCAGTATGAAATTCGACAGAAAGAGGTTTCATATTACATGAAGGAATACTGCCGTATTCGGAGAGAATCGGTTCAGATTCTATGTTACTATTTGACATTTAAAAGCAGTAGTGACTGTATTTTATATCCGATCAGTACGAAATTCGACAGAAAGAGGTCTGTTTACATGAATGAGTATTCAGGGAAATCGGTTCAGATTTATATACAACCTCCACATATATGTTCCTCCTGATTTGGTATCAAAGCGCTATAGAAGTTGTACTTTACTTCCGATCATTAAAATTTTCCAGAAAGATGTTTCTCAATTTAGGAACGAACATCGGTTCAGAATTAGATAAAATGTTCCTACCGATTTACCAATTATTCCAAATTATTATCGCAATGGCCTTTATCGCATTGATAGGGAGGTGTAGGGTATTATATAGTCGGCCTCGCCTGACTTTCTGCCTTTCCTTACTGTTTTTGTTACAAAGATATACAAAATTTGTAATTCTATGGATAATTAAAAAAAATCTGAAAATGTTGTGAAGTGAAATTCGAGTCTAAAGCAATAATTTTCTATTTATGTGAACAATTAATATATGGGGAATTGGACGATAAATCGACGGTTTAAATAAAATGTTGGTTTTGATTTTTCACATTTTTTTGTATTTTTTAGTACACCTGAACTCGTTCAGAAGTTATCGATATTTAAAAAATCGTTAAGATAGCACTCTGCCTGTCGGGTTTTTGGTCTTAACATCTTAAGTAATGGTTTGATTTGAAAAATCTTTTTTTAAAAGTTGGTGTTTTTTATTATCGATACTTTTGAGAAAAAAATGTAAAAAAATATTATAATTTTTTTTGTGTGCGATTTTTAAGTTTAAATGTAATTTTTAATTGTTTGTATTCTCAGATTTTTGCGAATTTTTTATATTTTAAACTTCTATAAATCCTCTAACATATAAACTTTGGATGGAAGTGGGCCTACAATTATTTATATATTTTTTAAATTCTTTAAAATTTAAAAAAAAATCGTTGCTAGCCACAGTGCTTGTTAAGATAGCACTCTGCCTGTCGGGGTTTTGGTCTTAACATCTTAAGTTATGGTTCGATTTGAAAAATCTTTTTTTAAAAGTTGGTATTTTTCAATACTTTTGAGAAAAAAAAAAATATTATAATTTTTTTGTGTGCGATTTTTAAGTTTTTAAGTTTAAATGTAATTTTTAATTGTTTGTATTCTCAGATGTTTGCGAATTTTTTATATTTTAAACTTCTATAAATTCTCTAACATATAAACTTTGGATGGAAGTGGGCCTACAATTATTTATATATTTTTTAAATTTTTTAAAATTTAAAAAAAAAAAATTCGTTGCTAGCCACAGTGCTTGAGGCATGAAGGCTTCGGAATAGGTGTTCCATGCCAAAGAACGATATAAAGGAGACACTTCAGGAAGTATTTCTTTCAAAACACCCACCACCCGCTTATCACCTTACCCCTCATATTCTCTCTACAAAACTAACTATATATCAAAAGTAGTTGAAATCGATGGATTTTTGGGTTATATATTCGACAAAAAATCACTATAGGTGCTCACAATACACTTTTATGGAAATTCAAAGTTTTTTTAAAATACAGTGAAGGCTCGCTAATCCGAAGCATCTTTAATCCGAATATTCAGTAAACCGAACTACATTTTCAAATACATTAGGGATTCACAGTCCGAATTGGTTGTCTGGGTGTCTTGCTTGGTTTTACTAAAAATTGTAAAGACGGATTATGTTCGGCCTTGCCGAATCTTTTATACCCTCCACTATAGATCGCACGTGAACGGTTACGGGTACTAAAAAAGTCATTATACCAAATTTCAGCCCAATTAGTTGAAATTTGAGGTTTTTGTGGCGTTACGAAGTCAAATCTAGAGGGACCTTTGTATGGGGGCTATATCAAAACATGGACCTGTAACTACCGTTGTTCTTGTTAAGTATTCCGGGTATATATAAACCACAATTGCCAACTTTCAGCCTGATCAGTTGACATGTAAGAAGCTATATATGGGGGCTATATGCAAAAATAGACTGATATTTCCAATTTTCAATCCCAACATACATGCAGATATAAGAAGTATATGAACCAAATTTCAGGTACTAACTCAAGTATTATAGATTGTAGCGCGATTACAACCGACCGACGGACGAGCAGACGGACATGGCTTTTACGACGATTAATAATATATACACTTTATGGAGTAGCAGATCAATATTTAGTGGTGTTACAAACGGAGTGACAAAGTGAATATACCCCCATTCTATGGCGGAGTGTATAACAACAATTCACCTTTAGAATTAATTTCGAATTTAAAACGAAGCAATTGACTGTATCGCCTCCGGACTGTGAATGTCAGTAGACAGTGATTGAGAATATTCTGGTTCTCAAATAGCTGAAAATTTCGGCATTAGGAAAATTCTTGACGAACATTCGTAAATCAACCTTTTATGACTTCATTAATAAAACATGTTGATTTGGGTCAAAGTATTTGTTCTCTTTATAGTTTTTTAAATCATTTTGTTAAGCAACACATTTGTTGTAAACTTTATTTTTTACGAAGGTAATATATGTATAACTATTTTTACTTAAATATGTTTTTATGTATAAGTCTTCGTTTGTTTTAAATAAATATAAGTACAACTCATGCCAATTAATAAAAAATATATTTTTTCTTGAGCATGTAATCCGAATTTTTCGATAAACCGAATCGTGGTCTACAATCAATTACTCAGATTAGCGAGACTTATCGTATTTATTGCTTATTTTTGAAAAGAACATTTCAGGGCCAACACTTTTACCTCAGTGGATTCGTCAGCAAGCAGAATTGTTTGGGCAAATGAGAATCCACCAGTGATTGTTGAAAAGCCGATGCATCCACAAAGAGTGATTGCTTGGTGCGGTTTATGGGCTGGCGGCGTCATCGGGCCGTACTTCTTCTAAAATGAGGTCGGCAAAACAGTTAACGTAAATGGTGTTCGCTATCGCGAGTAGATAACGTACATCTTGTGGCCAGAAATTGAGGATATGGACCTGGACAATATGTGGGTCCAACAGGATGGTGCCACTTGCCACACAACCAACGAAACAATAGCTCCTTTGCGCGAGAATTACTTGGCCGCCACGATCATGCGATTTGACACCGTCGGACCTCTTTCATTAGGGATATTTAAAAGAAAAAGTGTATATCAATAAGCCAAGAACAATTCAAGAGCTAAAGGATGAGTTAATTCGGCACATTTACGACATTGAACCTCAATTATGTATCAGAGTCATTGAGGTATGCCACCGAAGCCGTGGCGAGCATTTGGCCGATATTTTGTTTCACACATAGTTCTTATAGATCCTTCTATCATAGTAACAAGTATTAAGATAATTCTCTGAAAACTTTTCACTAAGTCCATAACATAAAATAAAGTCCCCATTTATAAAATGTACTATACTAATTAATTTTCTTGTTGCACCTTTCCTTTCCAAAAGTCATACAAGCGTAAGAAATTCAAAAGCTTTTTTTTATCAAATGCCACGCTTTAGGTCTAACGAAGTACCACCTACAATTTCCTCCTCAAGCAAAACTGTGACACACACACTGTGGCTCTATAATAAAACAAAAATAAATCCTCATCCAACAAATTCTCCACTCAGCTAAAGATCAAAATTGCGATATAAATTAATATGACATTAATCGCCGAAACCGGTTATTTCTCAGCTGTACTTCACTAAATCAAATCATAACTATCTCTTTAAAATATTCAGCAACAACAACAATAGCAAATACTACAACTGCCACCGTGTCACAAGCATCACCACCACACACTGCTGCTGCGAAGTCATGCTACAGGAGAATTTGGTTGGCATGTGCCATTTGTGGCATTGTTCCAAACGAAGCAAATGTTCCGAACAACGAACAAAAACTAAGTAAATCCCAAAAACAAAGCATCAGCATCGACTTTGAGCCGAACAGCGACAGACTACTACCCAAAGGACATTAAGAACAGAAACAGAGACTGCAAATACACAATTCCACACACGCATACAAAGAGATACACATTCGCGTAACGACAATACTTGTAATTGTACGAGAGCAGTTGTGGCAGTTACTTAAGGACGAAGTGCTGAAAAGAAAACAATACTTATTGTTGCCTGGCCGCGGTATTTAGGACAGAACTGTGATTTACACTCGCATTTGGATGTGATGTTCATTCATACTGCCGCCGTATATCACTCGAAGAACCGAGAACTGAGAGTTGAGGAATCAACATCCCCTAACAAGGTGAAGAAGGCAAAGTCGCTGCTACAAAACGGTACGGGAAACAATGTTAATTTTCAATGCCTGACACACACACACAAATGCGAGCATACACGTATCGTATTTATAGCTTATAGGAATGCCAATCGAGATAGATTTGTAAAATCACCGAATTGAGCAATCCCATTTTAGGAGATCACACGCTGGTTTTGAAAATCTATATATCGTTCATTCCATATCAAACCGAACGATTTTTTAAAAAAAAATCTGGTCGACAATGCCGATTGTCTAGAAAATTTGTATATGAGTTTTAATATGGAAATGAATCATCTTGTAGTTGGCGAGGAAAAACCAAAATTTTTTCAGATGTTATAAGCATCTGAAATCTGAAAAATTTGGGAAAATATCTGAAAAGGTGTTTTTTGGAATTTATGTATTATGCAGACGCGTGGACGGAATTTTTCAAAAGATGGATCGTTTGTAAGGTCGTGACTTGCACTTTAAAGTATAGATATTAATGCTGGGTAATTAAAAGTTTTTAAATGCATTAGTTGCATATGCGACATTATTTTGCATCTTGCACATCAATGACACCAACTTCAATTTCTGAGAAAAATATAGTCATGTAGCCTCATTTGTCCTTAACTGATCCTACAAATTTCAAGATGGTGTTCAGCCTTGTTCTTTTTTAAAACAATATTTTCTAAAGAAATGCCAATGATTTTCGTTTATAAACTTTGTTAAATATTAAAATTACAAAATAGACAAAATCAGTTCAATGAAAAAAAAATTCCATTTCTGACATTTTTAAGTAAAAATCCTATTTGTAATGCTTGTTTTTATTGTAGAAACATCCTGATGACTCAATTCACGAAAATTGCGAAATATCGATATAAAACCAGTAAGGAAAGGTTAAAGTCGGGCGGGGCCGACTATATAATACCCTACACCACCTCGGCAATGTACATTAAGAATTTCTTTTTGAATAGTTGGAATAATTACTTTCCTTTCTTTTACGAAAGTACTTAGCTCCCCCGCCACGTCAAAGAGGAGTTTAATATAATGTGTGGAATTAGAAATTGAACTAATAATAATATTCCACATATTTGCATTTACTGTGGTTATTATTAGCCATAACACAATAAATAGTCCGATTTTTGGTCGTACACAATATAAGTAATATATGCAGGGTATGTTAGGTAGGTACTACCTTGGAATAATTGGTTTAAGTAATGCTTTAATTTTCATTTCCGCTGAAGCCTTTCAGGTCTCTAAAATAGCGCTTATATAAAAAAATTAGGAACATCTTTCTGGAAAATTTTGATCGGAAGTAAAGTACAACTTATATAGCGCTTTGGTACCAAATCAGGAGGAGGTTATATATAAATCTGAACGGATTTTCCTTGAAAAAGAAACTTCTTTCATTGAAAAAGAAACTTCTTTCTGTCAAATTTCGTACTGACCGGATATTAAATACAGTCTCTACAGCACTTACATGTCAAATCGGGGGTAACATATATATGGGGGCTATATCTAAATCTGAACCGATTTCCCTCAAATTTGGCAGTGTTAATTCATGTAATGAGAAACCTCATCTGACAATTTTTTTTACTGATCGGATTTAAAATACAGTTCTAGAGCGCTTACATGTCAAATCGGGAATAACATATATGTATATATATAGGGGCAATATCTAAATCTGAACCGATTTCCCTCAAATTTGGCAGTGTTAATTCACGCAATGAGAGGTTCTTTCTGCCAATTTTTTTACTGATCGGATATAAAATACAGTTTCTACAGCGCTTACATGTTAACATATATATGTGGGCTATATCTAAATCTCAACCGATTTCCCTCAAATTTGGCAGTATTAATTCATGTAATAAGACACCTCTTTCTGCCGAATTTCGTACTGATCGGATTAAAAATACACTTTTTACAGCGCTTACATGTAAAATCGGGAGTAACATATATAGGGGCTATATCTAAATCTGAACCGATTTTCTCCTAATTTGGCAGTATTCCTTCGTGTAATAAGAAATCTCTTTCTGCCGAATTTTACACTGATCGGTTATAAAATATTTTTTTTACGGCGCTTACATGTGAAATCGGGGGTAACGTATATATGGGGGCTATATCTAAATCTGAACCGATTTCTTCCAAATTTAACAGTGTTCATTCATATAATAAGAGACATCTTTCTGCTGAATTTCATACTAATCGGATATAAAATAAAGCTTTTACAGCGCTTACATGTCAAATCGGGGCTAACATATATATGGGGGCTATATCCAAATCTGAACCGATTTTAACCAAATTAAATAGGGATCGTCCTTGTGCCAAAAAAAGATATGTGTAAAGTTTCGTCAAGATCGGGCCATAATTGCGACCTGTACTTTGATTACAAGAATACATCTACAGACAAACGGACATAGCTAAATCGACTCAGCAAGTGATTACAAGTCGATCGGTATAATAAACAATGGATCTATCTCTTCTCCTTTTGGGTGTTACAAACAAATGCACAAAGTCATAATACCCTACACCACAGTGTGGTGTAGGGTATAAATATAAATAAATGAATCACTCAAAAAAGACCTCGAGCTTGAAAAATCATTTATTTTAATTGCTAATAAAAGGGTCGAATAATATACACAAATTACGGAAAAAAATGGTACAGTATGGTAAATTAAAATTTAAGAGGAAAAATAAATAACGATATATGCAAATATTGGCGAATTTTCGCATATGTCGATGATGTCCTAGTCAAGACCTTCAAGAAGAGTTTTAATTTGTATAAATCTACAAATGCGTTTTTAATATATAACAAATGGAATGTTGACATCTCATGAATTTCTTAATAAATATTTAAAAAAAAACGGGACTTAACCATCTTCAATTGTTCAGTTTTCATTTAGTATATATGGGGCTATATAACTATATTTTTCACAAAATTTTAAATTGGTGTCATTGATGTGTAAAATGCAAATTAAATATGTGGATACAAATGAGCCTCCTTTTGTCCGTTCACGCGTTCTGAAAATACAGATCTCGAAACGTACGCCCTTTGAGAATATATTCCTAATTTCTCAGAATTTAGGTGCTAATAACATCTGGAAAAATATTTTGTTATTATACCCTACACCACACTGTGGCACAGGGTATTATGACTTTGTTTTTTTTGCCAACTATAAAATGTTTTGTTTTGAGCATGCCAATTTATTTTGAAATCGGGAATGTCGACCCAAAAACGATGTTCGGTTTGACATGGAATAGACGGTATATAACGGGTGATCCAATAGCCTTTTTTGACAGATCACGTGTGAGTCGTGCCATGCTGTCATGCTATTTTTTGACATTTTATCATGGAAAGACTTGCGCCTGAAATACGTTTACAAATCGTTCAACTTTTTACGAAAATTCACATTCTGTGAGGAATGTGTTTCGTGCACTTCGCTCAACTTATGGTCAACATAATCGAGTCATCGAAAATTGGACTCAAGGGATGGACCATCTGAGACGTAGCCGCGGCCAACATTTGATAGACATAATCTTCATATGAAGTTTCTGTGTTTTTTTCTGTAAAATAGTAGGGAACCTCGAAATGGATCACGCTATACAAAAATAGTGTTCGTTGGTCCTCGATGGACTGAAAAACGACTGAACGGATTTCAATGATTTTTTGCATTGTATATCTTTTGGCGTGTGAAAGGTTTGTAACTTCATTTGATTATGTTTGGACAAAGGGTAGTGTCACCACCCACAGAACGTGAACACGAAATTTGGTGTCGGGGCATCGGGGTCCCAGATGCCAGTACAAGTCATGGAGCTAAAAACGTTGGTGATAGGAACAGTAGACACCGCCCACAAAACCTGAAATTGAAAAATACAATATTTCGATTACTACTGCAACAAAATTCTCGAAATTTAGTATGTGTGACTTTGGTAGCAGTAATCGAAATTTCGTATGTCTGACTTTGGTACCAGTACGCGTCAAGGGTCTAAATTCTGGGATGACAGTGACCTGAAATTGCAGTATATCGAGTACTATTGGAGCAAAATTCTCGAAATTTGATATGTGTGGCTTTGGTATTAGTACCTGCGACTAAAAATTGATATCAAAGTAACAGTGGGTGTGGTACCGCCCACATAACCTGAAATTTAAAAATGCTTCATTACGAGTGTTATTGCGGTAAGAATCAGGAAAATTGGTATCTGTGACCTTGTCACAAGTACGCTTGATTGAACTGGCATGTTAGTTATAGCGGGCGTAGCACCGCAAACACAACCTTAAATTCAAAAATGAAATATTACGAATACTATTAGAGCAAAAATCTTGAAATTAGTTTTATGTGACCTTGGTAGCAGTACATGCACGGGGGAAATCGTAACTTTTGGTATGTTTGAGTTGAAAGAAAATATATTTTGATCAAAACCTTTTGATTATTATTTATTTAGTTAGTTTAAATTTTTTCTCTACATCGTGTTATACTTAATAAATAGCACGATGTAACAAAATTTTTGTCGAAGAGCTGTGCATAACATTTGCTGGTGTAATATGGTGTCCTAAACACGAAAAAAAGATTAAAAAAAATTATTGTAGAAATTATTTTTTTTTTAATTTTTCTTTAAAACCATATTTTTAAAGTATATGTTCGATAAAGCCCGTATATACTTTAAATTATGAGGACTACAAATGTTAGAAATGATACCTTCACGTGGAAACAGAAGTTTATTTACTGTCGTTAAAATAATTAGAAAAAAATAATTTATTTTTTCAAAAAATCGATCAAAAGAATCATAGAAAATAGATACAAATTAGCAAATTTTCCAATTTTTGGAAGGTAGCATTCTAACGAAGAAAGCAATGCCAATTGAAGGAAAAATCTATGGATAAATGTAGAAATTATAGCACTTTTGGTAAAAATAAGAGAATTTCAATATAATTCTGTTTTTATACACCCACTTTTGAGAACAAGGTTACATATCAGGTGCTGCAGGTCGAAATTGTAACATATCAATAAAGTGACCTAAGACCCAAGAATATTTGGCAGAAATCCATTTTGGGTCATTTTAGCAATGTCCTTCAGCCTGTCCGTCTGTCTGTCTGGTTGGTGAGCTCGATAACTTTCGATAGGATTAACCGATTGACTTCAAATTTGGTATGTGTCAATATGTTTTTCTATCTCAGACTAACGTGAAAGATGGACTATATTTCACATTTAGTGAAATATTGATTATCTGATAACTTCTAATAACTGACCATTCCACAAATTAATACTATGAATTTCTTGGTCGCTATAATGATCGAAAAATGGGCGAAGTTGCCATGCCCCTTTCCAGTCCATAGAAATACTTAAAAATTTGTAATGCTTTTATAGTTTTGGTACCTCCCATACAAGTGGACCATTTTGCACAAAAAGTTAACGGCTTATGACTTGGTTTCCTGCACATACAAATACCTGAAATTTTGTACAGTGTAATGTTTTTAAAGTACCCATAGTCAAATGGGCGTTATTGCCACGCCCGTTTTGGTACCTCACAAACAAAATTGCCAAAATAAAAAATTAGAATTTTTAATTTCCCTATTTTTACAATATGGACCATAATTATACATTTATCCATAGATATTTTGCAAATAGGCATTGTTTTTTCGTTAGGATGATAGCTTTCAAGAAATACATAGAACAATTTTTATGCGAGTTTTTTTTCTATTTTTACGGATTTTTTTGGGGCAGCAAAAATGATTGTTTGAAGAAATATCAAATTTTTTCTTTTTTTCTAACGACAGTTGCTAAACTTCCGTTTCTACGTAAAACTGATGTTTTCAGCATTCCTATCCCAGATAATTTCACTTAATTTAAATGGTATCCGGCTTTATCGGGCTTTTACTTCAAAGTACTGGTTCAAATACTAAACGAAATAACTCCCAAGAAAATTGGACTTTTAGAAAAAAAATTAAAAAAAAACTTTAGCATAAAAAAATTGTTTTTGCTTCATCAAATAGTATGCCCTTATATATTAAAACAATTTTTTCTTGCATAGTATAGTTAAAATGTTATAAGCTGCATTAGATTTTGTTTTGCAGCCCTAATTATTAATTTAAAAACATTCCAGTTAATCACTTTTAACACTTAAATTTCATCTAGATTAGTTGAAAATTGTGTATTCTAGTGCGCCAAGAAGTGACATCGATGGGGACCTTTATATGGGGCATTATAAAAACATGGACCGACGTTCTCTGATTTCTCTGGGCATGATTAAGTGCAATAAAAATCTAAATGCTTAAATTTAGCTGATTATTTGAAATGGGGACAATATCAAACCAGTAATGAAAGGCAGAAAGTCGGGCGGAGCCGACTATATAATATCCTACACCTCCCTAACAATGTGATAAAAGTCATTGCGATAATAATTTGGAATAATTGGTAAATGGGTAAGAACATATATATGTGGATATATCTAATTCTGAACCGATAATCGCTAAATTAAGCAATAATCGTTCCTAAATTGAGAAACATCTTTCTGGAGAATTCTGTAATGATCGGAAGTAAAGTACAACTTCTATAGCGCTTTGTAACCAAATCAGGAGAAACATATCAATGGAGGTTATATATACAGGGTGGCTGATATGTAATGCAACAAAGTAAAGCGCTATATTTTTTTAATTTTATTTTTTAAATTTTATTGTTCAAAAGCAAAAAATGTCAGAAATAACATAAAATTTTAGAAACAGTTCGAATTGGCCACCTTTGGCACGAATTATGGCCTTCAAACGGCCGACAAAGCCATCACACGCTGCACGAAAGTGGCTCTGCGGTATTTTGGCCCATTCCCGGCGAAGCGCCGTCTTGAGATGATCGATACTTTGGTATTTTTTAATGCGAACCTTACTCTCTAAAATGCCCAAGGCGCAAAAGTCCAACGGATTGAGATCCGGAGATCTTGGTGGCCATTGTGCGGTAGAAATGAAGCGAGGAACCTCCTTTTTAAGCCATTCTTGGTTGACGCGTGCTGAGTGCGATGGTGTTGAGTCCTGTTGGAATGTCCATGGTCTGCGGCCGAAATGTTTGTCTGCCCAGGGCTTCAATACTGTCTTTAGGACATTTTTCCGATAATATTCGGCATTTATTTTGACCCCATGGTCGATGAATACGAGCGGGGAGCGACAATCGGCCGTTACGGCGGCCCACACCATTACCATCGGCGGCGCTTGAGTTCTGGTGGCCAATCGAAGGTGTACATTTTCAGCTGACCTCTTTGGCAAGTAAACCCGATCATTTTGTTTGTTCACAAACTGGTCAATTTCGAATGGCTTCTCATCGGAGAAAAGCAAATTCGGTAACTGGCCACTTTCGTGCATGCGAAGCAACTCCTTGGCTATTTCCAGTCTAACTTTTTTTTGTGCATCGGTGAGCTCTTGCACTTTTTGGAACTTCAATGGCTTTAGTCCAAGCTCATTTTTTAATATGTGTTGTATCCGTTCTCGCGATATGTTCAGCTCACGAGCAATTTTGCTACCACTGCGGCGTGGATTTCGATCAAATCTGGCCTTCACTTGCCCGGTGACCGATGTGACCGGTTTTTACTAGGGATCGATTAAGAATATCCTTGTACTCATTTTTGGAAAGATGGTTTCATATTAGCGACCGGCATTAAATTTGTGTATATGTACAGGGTGGCTGATATGTATTGCAACCAACTTCAGGTTGCTATCATTTCTAAACCGCTAGTCTGATAGCTGACAGATTTATTTCAGTGACAGTTCATTTTATTGTTTACAAGCTTACAAAAGCATTTTGATCTATTGCATTCAGAAAAAAGTTATTCGTGATGGAATTCAAGCCTGATAGTGTGATTGCTTTATATTTGGGTGGAGAAACACAAGTGGCTATCGTTAGAGCCCTCCAGCATTTAAATGTGAATAAATCTTTTGTTTCTCGTACCATTGCTCGTTACCGTGTTACTGGCAGTGTTGCATCGCGTCCAAAAAGTGGACGAAAAAATCGGTAACAACACCAGAAATGATCCGAAAAGTGAAGGCCAAATTTGATCGAAATCCACGCCGCAGTGGTAGAAAAATTGCTCGTTTCGCTGGGTCACGTCTAGGAATCTAGACATATCGACTTGAAGTTAGTAAGTATCATATAGGGGAATTTGTCACGTTTTGGAGGTGTTTTGGTTAAGTCGCTAACTTTTTGTGCAAAATGGTCCATTTGTATGGGAGGTACCAAAAAGGACGTAGCAATTTCTTCAAGATGAAAGCTACCAAGAAACTGATACTATGTATGGAATTGTGAAAGATTTTTCGTTGTAGTATATTAGTTATGAGATAATCAATATTTCACAGAATTTTGACCATTCGTGGGGGAAGTACTCGAAGAAGTGGACCAACATAGTCCATCTTTCACCTTAGTCTGATATAGAAAAAAATATTGACACATAAAAATTTGAAGTCAATCGGTTAAAGTTATCGTGCGCACCAATCAGACGGACAGGCTGACGGATATTGCTCAAATGACTCATAAAGGCCCAAAACGGATTTCCGCCAAATATTCTTGCGGTCACTCCATCGATGTGTTACACGTTTGGCCCGCAGCATCTGATATATACCCTTATTCTGAATAGTAGGGGTATAAAAACCGGATTATGTTCATATTCTTTTATTTTTAACAAAAGTGCTATTTCTACATTTATCCAGAGATTTTCTACAAATAGGCATTGGTTTCTTCGTTAGAATGATAGCTTTCAAAAATGTTTTTGTGTATTTTTTATGGTTTTTTGAGTCAGCAAAACAAAACGATTTTTTTAAAGAAAAAGTCAAATTTTTTCTAATTATTTTAAAGACAGTTACTAAACTTCTGTATCCACGTTAATCTTCAATTTTCAACATTCGTAGTCCTCATAATTTCATTTAATTTAATGTGTATCCCGGCTTTAGACTTCAACAAATTTGGTCCAAATCCAAAGGCGCATACCAAACAGGAATTTTAAAGAAAAATATTAAAAAACCAGTAAGGAAAGGCTAAAGTCGGGCGGGGCCAACTATATAATACCCTACACCACTCTCGTAATATTGAATAACTCTGATATATAAATTTTGTAATTCATGTATAAATTGTTTACATAAATTTACTTTTATGACATTTTATACTTAAATAATACCCTGTACCACAGTGTGGTGTTGGCTATAAAAACGATTGGATCTAAAGAGCCAAATCGGATGAAACATATATATGGGAGCTATAGCTAAATCTTTACCGATTTTCTTCAATTTCGGCAATGTTGGTTCATGGATCAAGAAGCTCTACCATTCTAGATTTCAAAACGATTGGATGTAAAATATAGCTTCTATAAAACTAAAGGGCCAAATCGGACGAAACATATATATGGGAGCTATAGCTAAATCTTAACCGATTTTCTTCAAATTCGGTAGTGTTGGTTCATGGATCAAGAAATACTACCATTCTAAATTTCAAAATAATGATTGGATTTAAAATACAGCTTCTACAGGACTAAAGAGCAAAATCGGACGAAACATATATATGTGAGCTATAGCTAAATCTTAACCGATTTTCTTCAAATTCGGTAGTGTTGGTTCATGGATCAAGAAATACTACCATTCTAAATTTCAAAATAATGATTGGATTTAAAATACAGCTTCTACAGGACTAAAGAGCAAAATCGGACGAAACATATATATGGGAGCTATAGCTAAATCTTAACCGATTTTCTTCAAATTCGGTAGTGTTGGTTCATGAATCAAGAAACTCTACCATTCTAAATTTCAAAATGATTGGATGTAAAATACAGCTTCTACAGGACTGAAGAGAAAAATTGGACGAAACATATATATGGGAGCTATAGCTAAATCTTAACCGATTTTCTTAAAATTCGGTAGTGTTGGTTCATGGATCAAGGAACTCTACCATTCTAAATTTCAAAACGATTGGATGTAAAATACAGCTTCTATAGGACTTAAGGGCCAAATCGGACGAAAGATTCAATAGCGATCTTAACAGCTGCGAAATACTCTAAACTGCAAAATTTCAGAACGAGCGGAGTTAAATTGCGACCTGTAGTCGACGAACAACTTTACATAGACGGACGGACAGACAGACATGGTTAAATCGACTCAGCTAGTGATTCTGAGTCGATCGGTATACTTTAAGGTTTGTCTAGCTGTGTTATTTTCAGGTGTTACAAACATCTGCCGAGAAACAAACTTATAATACCCTGTACCACAGAGTGGTGTAGGGTATAAATACCATAAACAATGTTTTTAATGTTTTTTTTTTCATGTTAAGGACACAATATTACATCAGAAAATGTTATGCACAGCCCTTGTTGCATGGTGTTATTAGATATTCCGAAACTATTCTATGGATTTAAAAAATTATTTTAGAGGTTGGACTAATATCACTATGCAACAGGAAATTGTTTTGTGTCGGGATCTAACAACTTTTCCTTCTGTAGACTGAGGCATACTTAAAATTCCACTTTTCATGGAAGGTACCTTTAGTATTTTGACAAGAGGCGGCGCGTCCAATTTAAGGAAATTATGAGGGCTACAAATGTTGGAAATATCCCTTTCATGTAGAAACAGTGGCTTAAAAACAGTCGTAAGACAAAAAGAAAAAAATTGATTTAAAAAAATACCATCATACTTTTTTTGGCGCCAGAAAATGTTATGTACAGCCAAAATTTGTGTAAACTAGTGTATTCATCACTGAATAGAGTTATGGGTTTAATTCTGCACTGGGCGATTTATCGTACAGCCCAGTGGGATATATACTTTACTTCCCAGAAAATTGCTGATCTTAGAATTCAATGCGATTTAGGTTTTCGGGATGGGCATTCCTATTTGCCAACGACAATGGAAGGCGGCACAACACAAAACGACATCAGTAACGCCATCGTAAAACGATTAGATTCAGTTACAATGTAGAGAAATTGAAAATGTAAAAGGACGAATGTGAGAGGAAACAAACAAAACATAAATGCGGTAAATCAAAAATTGGAAACATAACACAGACAGCGAAACCACCACAGCCACTGTGGCATCGACAATGGCAGGCCAGAGGAGCCGATGCATGTAGGCGATACACACTGGAAAAAACTGTTCTAATACTAATGAAAATTACATTTATTTGGCGCCACAGACAATAAATCATTAGTATAA
Organism: Eudasyphora cyanicolor; assembly: GCA_963930755.1. Taxonomy (NCBI): domain Eukaryota; kingdom Metazoa; phylum Arthropoda; class Insecta; order Diptera; family Muscidae; genus Eudasyphora; species Eudasyphora cyanicolor. The sequence goes on along the minus strand of OZ005737.1, from coordinate 260,534,641 downwards.
GGGCATTTCATTCTGAAAATGTTCTTAACACTAATTAAATGTTCTTTAATATAAGTACAAAATGGAGCGCCCCAGAAGGTGAGTTTGTAGCGTGCTTACTTATGAGTTTGGGGTCGAGGTTTCGATTCCCACCAGAGGCTCTGGTCTGTCGCTGCAAACTCTAGCCACATGGACTTTGTAACCCGGCTTTTCCTTGGACCGTGCAATTATAATATAAATTTACTGTGTATTGTAATTCATATAAATAAATAAATAAGTACAAAATGGGTTAATTTAAATGTTTTATTGCCTTTGTCGTCAAACTAAAGACAACATTTTTTCAGTGTAGGCAGACGGAAGGGGGAGACTCTTTTGTATTTGCGACACTTTCAATTGAGTGAGTCACACAAAAATATCCATTGTCTTTCGTCTACGCCGTCGTCATCACTGGCGTTGTTATGTTACAGTGTTTTTGCGGTTAAATGGAAGGATGGTCCTGTCGCCTGTCCTGTGAGTTCTCACTCACACACACAAACTTTCATATACAGCTGATGTTAAATACTTTTGGGACATCCCATCAATACCCCCACCACTGCAATGACTATGACAATCGTACGAAGTTAAATTCTCACAGATCCTTGAATCATTTAAAATAAATTTCGGTTATAATCATTTATGCCACATAAGAAGATTAACAACGACATTTATAACAGCGACAACTTTGTGGAGAAGACAGGGAACGGCATAGCACCGTTAGCCTTATATTTTTCCTGTTCCCATGGTAAAACTGGCATCAATCCACTGAGCGTCAAAATCAACTATGAAGAATATAGAACACAAAAAATTCTAAATATATGTAAAAAAGTACTTTATTACGACAGGGTAATTCTATACAATTTTATTGATACGATCAGGTGAGAGATGCTTATTTGTATTATCTCGGTAAAAAATATATGTTTTGTCGTGTTGAAGGGGGACATTTTGTTTTGAATGAACCATCTTCGAATAAAGTTATCATATATCGTAGATCTAAGGATAATGACTTGAGACTTCATATATAACATATAATCCCTACTAATTTAATTCCTACTAATTTCACTTGGTTTCAAGAGCAATACAAGAATTAAAAAAAACAGGAGGAATATAAAATATCTGTTTATAAATTAAACCCAAGCTCTGACTTTTTCTAACAATCCTTATGATTTTCGTTAAACGAATGCTAGCACAAAATATCAGGAAAAAGACACAAATACAGCTGAATAATTGTGTATATACTTTTACGTATACACCAGCAAAAACCGTTGTTTTCCGCAATAACCACCTATCTCAGAAAAACGAAACAAAGAGACAAAATAATTGTGGTCTCGAACTACATTTGGTACTTGGTGTGCATATTTGAGTTTTGGAAAAGTGATATTTCTTACAATCCAAAAAAAAAAACAAATTTCTGACATAGGCGATTTTTCTACAAAACCACAGAAATAAGCAATTCGTACAGCAAAAAACAACACAGTGCGGACTTCAGTAAAAATTGGCCCTAATTAGGCCTTTGTTCCTTATCTATATATATAAAAATGAAATGGATTAGGCCTTTGTTCCTTATCTATATATATAAAAATGAAATGGTGTTCGTTGGTACGCGATGGACTCGAAACCGGCTAAACAGATTTTGCTGAATTTTTGCATGAGTACATCATTCGGTGTGTGGAAGGTTCGTAGCTATATTCGGTTATGATTGAACAAAGGGGCGTGGCACCGCCCACACGACGTGAAATTTAAAAGTGAAATATCTCGGGTACTATTGGATCAAAATTCTCGAAATTCGATATGTGTGACCTTGGTACCAGTACACATCATGGAGCCAAAAACCGGTGTTATAGTTACAGTGGGCGTGGCACCGCCCATACAACCTAAAATTCAAATATGAAATATTTCGAATACTATTGGAGCAAAGTTCTCGAAATTGGGTATGTGTAACCTTGGCGCCAGTACGCGTTATGTAGCAGAAAACTAGGGTGATAGTGTAAGTGGGTGTCACATCGCCCACCCAACCTGAAATTTAAAAATGCTATTTTACGAGTATTATTGTGGTAAGATTCTCCAAATTTGGTATACATATGTGACATTGGTACCATTATGCGTGATGGAACGATAAACAGGTCTGACAGTTATAGTGGGTGCGGCACCTCCTACACAACCTGAAATTTACAAATACTATATTTTGAGTACAGTAAACGGCGAAATTTAGTATTTGTTCCTTGGTAGCAGTACGCGTGATGGAGCCAAAAACAGTTGTGATTGTGACAGTAGGCGTGGTACAACCCACACTACCAGAAATTCTGAAGGGCAATATTTTGATTGCCATTGGACCAAAATTCTCGAAATTTGGTATGTGGAACCAGATCGAGTGCTGGAGCAAGAAACTGGCATGGGCGTGGCACCACCCACACAACCTGAAATGTGAAACATGACATCTGAATATATAATATTTCCTGCACTATTGCAGGTAGCCTGTAAAAATGGGTGTGTAACCTTTGAACCACAACCAATGATTGAACCAAAAACTGGCATCGTATTAAGAGTGGGTACTTCTACACAACCTGAAAAATTCCAAAGTTCGATCACTACATTCAAAATTCAATTTTTCGATCACTACATCAGCCATGGTTTCGAAGTTTGGCTGGCCTTGGTACCAGTAGGGGTGATGGAGCTACAAACAGGAGCGATGGAAACAGTTGGCATGACACCCCCATATAAATAAAATATGTAGAACGCAATATTTGAAATAGTATTGCGGCGATATCTTTGCAAGAGAGAGTGATAAGGGCGTGGCGCCACCCATACAACCCGAGATGTGAATTTGAAAAATTTCCAATATCATTGCAGGACAGTTTTGAAAATTTGCATTAAAATAGTGTCGATGGACAAAGTACTCAAAACGAAATATAGAGAGGCGCTGAACTCATCGTCTTGAAGTTTTTAGTGCATGCTGTTGATAACACTCTGCGGAATCTGATTAAAAATCTGATCAGTGGAAGTATCTGTGCATACGACACGCTTGCTGAAAACGAATAAATGGAGACTATTATATCTAGATTGACGCTTTACCAAGAGTGTTTAGTATTCAAGTGCCTTCAAAGTTAGCACGTGACTCAATAAAATTGGGAGATATCGGATTAGAGGGCGTGACTATGCGTATGCGGCATCTTTGTAGACAAAATAAATACTGATAGAATTATTGCACTAATTGGTATGAATGTATTTCACAGAAATCTATATGCCCCAACAGAGAATGAGCAACATAGCCTCCCCAAGGTGATTTGACGGGTATTGCACTACACGAAATTTGTGCATTTAAGTGCAATATGGAAGACCCAAAAACACTGCCGTAATATCAAGAGTGTCAACATATCATATGGTTCTATTTCACTAAAACGCACTTTGAGGGCAGCGAAGCGCACCGGGTCAGCTAGTTGATTATATTATGACTAATAACTACATATCAGTTACAACACATATCAATAAAATAAATACATTTTTTAAAGTTTACATATCTCCTAATAACGGTCACTTTTTTCTAGACTCTAGGTACTATAAAAGAATTGCACTGTAGGAAATTTCAAGTATTTGTATGCACTGGTATTCAAGTTAAAAGCTGTTAACTTTTGGTACAAACAGATCCATTTGTGTGGGAGGTACCAAAAGGGTGGGCCAATAAGGTAGATAAAAGGTACTATAAAGACTGGTATTAATATTATAAGCTGGTAACTTTTGGTTCAAAATTGTCCATTTGCGTGGGAGGCAACTTCGCCCATTTTTCTCGAGGTAATGGTGACTACAAAACTAATACTATGTGTAGAATCTCAGAGGATTCATATAAGTAGTATAGAAGTTATTGAATAATCAAAATTTCACTAAATGTTAACCCTGTATGGGAGGGTGGACCAATATGGCCCATCTTCGAACTTAGCCGAAGATAGAAGAAAATATTAGCACATACAGAATTTGAAGTCAATCGGTTACTCCTTTCGAGAGAGCTATCGTGCGCACAAGCCAGCAGATATACAGACAGACGGACGGACATTGCTCATTCGACTTAAAATGACCCAAAACGGATATCCGCCGAACAACTTAGGGTCTTAGGTCACTGCTTCGATGTGTTACACTTTTGGTACGTAGCAAATGATATATACCCTCCTCTCTAAGGTGAGGGGATAAAAATTAGACGAAAACTAAAATCAATAAATATTGTATGTTATGAGAAGCAAAATCTGCTATGAGTTTGCCACGCAGAATCTCCAACAAGCAACTATGACTAAAGGCAGAGGCATAAATATCGAAATCCGTATAAGAAAATTCGGTTGGATTGGTCTTATCTTTCGTAAGCCGCCAAAAGAAGTATGTTATCGTGCCTTAGTATACAATCCGCATGGAAATTAACCTTTTATGTGGTGACGTTTCCATATGGCAACGCAAAACGTAGTTATAGTCAAATAGACGTAACATCCAACCTGTTTCAAAAAATATCATAAGTCGGCTAAACCGACTTATGAATCCCTTCACCTTGAGTCCCCAAAAAATATTCGTAAATTTATATTTTTTGTTTTAAATAAATTATTATCAATTTAAATTGCATTTAATAACTTTATAGTAAGTACTGACATTAATGTTAAAAGCTGTTTACTTTTGGTACAAAATGGTCCATTTGTGTGGGAGGTACCAAAAGGGGCATGCCAATAACGGCCACTTTTCTGTGGCCTCTAGATACTATAAATGTATTACACTGTACAAAATTTCAAGCATTTGTATGCACTGGTATTAAAGCGATAAGCTGGTAACTTTGGAACAAAATGGTTCATTTGTGTGGGAGGTACCATAAGGGGGGTGCCAATAGGGTCCACTTTTCTCTGGACTCTAGGTACTATAAAAGCATTACACTGTAAAAAAGTTCAAGTATTTGTATGAACTGATATTAAAGACATAAGCAGTTAACTTTTGGAGCAAAATGGCGTGGGAGTGGCCACTTCACCAATTTTTCTTGACTAACAAAATAATACTATGTGTAAAATTTCAGAAGACTCGAGTAAGTAGTATAGAAGCAATTAAAGAATCAATATTTCTCTAAAAGTTAACCCTTTGTGAGGAAGGTACTAGAAGGAGTGGACCAATATGACCCATCTTAAAACTTAGCCGGAGATAGAGCAAACCAGTAAGGAAAGGCTAAAGTCGGACGGGGCCGACAATATAATACCCTACACCACTCTCGTAATATTGAATAACTCTGAAATATAAATTTTGTAATTCATGTATAAATTGTTTATTCTAAATTTCAAAATGATAGGATGTAAAATCCAGCTTCTACAGGACTAAAGAGCAAAATCGGACGAAACATATATATGGGAACTATAGCTAAATTGGAACCGATTTTCTTCAAATTCGGCAATGTTGGTTCATGGATCAAGAAACTCTACCATTCTAAATTTCAAAACCATTGGATGTAAAATACAGCTTCTATAGGACTAAAGGGCCAAATCGGACGAAAGATATATATGGGAGCTATATCTAAATCGGAACCGATTTCAACCAAATTCAATAGGGATCTCCACAGCTGCAAAATACTCTAAACTGCAAAATATCAGAACGATCGGAGTGAAATTGCGACCTGTAGTCGACGAACAACTTTACATGGACAGACGGACGGACGGACGAACGGGCATGGTCAGCTAGTGATTCTGAGTCGATCGGTATACTTTTAGGTGGGTCTAGCTGTGTTATTTTCAGGTGTTACAAACATCTGCCGTGAAACAAACTTATAATACCTTGTGCCACAGTGTGGTGTAGGGTATAAATATTACCGCATACCAAATTTGAAGTAAATCGGTTACTCCTTTCGAGAGTTATCGTGCGCTCCAGCCAGCAGACAGATACACAGACGGACGGACATTGCTCAAATGACTTAAAATGACCCAAAACGGATTTCCGTCGATGTGATATAATATGATATTTTTATTAATAACCAGTAAGGAAAGGCAGAAAGCCGGGCGGCGCCGACTATATAATACCTTACACCTCCCTAACAATGTGATAAGGGTAGAAACATATTATCTAATTCTGATCGGACATAAAATTACATTTTTACAGCGTTTACATGTCAAATCGGGGATAACGTATATGTATATGAGGGCTATATCTAAATCTTGACTGATTTCTTCCAAATTTAAAAGTGTTCACTCATATAATAGGAAACCTCTTTCTGCCGAATTTCATACAGATCGGATATAAAATACAGTTTTTACAGCGCTTACATGTCAAATCGGGGGTAACGTATATATGGGGGCTATATCGAAATCTGAACCGATTTTCTCCGAATTTGGCAGTATTCCCCCATGTAATAAGAAACCTCTTATGCGTTATCATATGGCGACGCCAGGCACTACATTGGATTTCATTTTGTATATTCATTGTATGGTTTATGTCCTCCACCATAGGATGGGGGTATATACACTCTGTGTGTAACACCTCTAAATATTGATCTGAGATCCCAAAAGGTAAATATATTCTTTATGTCGTAAAATTCTAAACGATTAAGCCATGTCCCTCTGTTGTAGTCACGGTACAGTCTATAGTAATTGAACTAGATGGCTGTAATTTAGTATAGATACTTCTTATAGCTGCAGGTAACATGGGTTTGAAAATGTGCAATATCTGTCCATTTTAGATATAGCCTCATATATAGCATCTCCCCGATTTGACCATTTAACGTCATAGAGACCACAAATATCAAGTGATCGGGCTGAGAATTGATAACTGGGGTGTCTTTATACCCGGAATTCTTCACACTAACAACGGCAGTCATAGGTCGATGTTCTGGTATAGCACCACACAAAGGTTCCCCTAGATTTGACACCATAACGCTACAAAAACCTCAAATTTCAACGAATTGAAATGAAATTTGGTATAATGAGTTTATTTGTTTGTATCCGAAACCACTTACATGCCTTCATTCCACTTATACATTTGCAGCCGCATGATCAGTTTGAAATATTTTTCGATGGGGATTTGATAAACCATATTGTCGATAAATCCCATGACTATGCAATTTTCCAAGGAAAAAGAAATCCGGATACTTCAAAAGATAAAATTCGCACTTTCATTTGTATAATTTTAATAACAGGATACAATGCACCGACCAGAACTAGGGATATGTGGTCTACTGATAATGATTCGCAAACTGAACCCGTATTTGACAGCATGCGTCGTGACCGTTGTCATTAGATATGCAGTTGTCTCCATTTTGTCGGGAAGGTTCAACAAGATCATAATCCAGACAACATCACCCGAACACTTAAAAGCCAACTATCCAAAAAACTATTATATCAAAATATGGCAAAAATTGTGAAAAACCATTGTTCGAAAATTTGCTCTCATTTCTTCAAAAACAAACTTTGATAAAAAGAAAACATTTTTCCCTTTTTTAGTAACAGTAATGAAACCGAAATTGAACGCTTAAAAGTCAGAACCAAAAATCGAGTCGCCCGGTTTAATAGACCATGTAGTGTCTACTATATTATACTGTACACCTCTACTGTGTTGCCTATTTTTCCTGCGAATGATACTAACCAATGAATTAAGCTTTTTTTCCCCTGCTTCTCTAGCCACAATATCGTTCGGCAGTAGGTGGGGAGGAATTGTAGATACTTTGTCTCTGTACTCCTTAACGTCCTACTTCTGCTTAGGCAGTCAGTACTCTGAACCTCCATTAATGGTTTCGTGACATGAGACATTTAAGACATGAACATGTGCTGGTAAATTTTACCTACTTAAACCCGACTTTGGTAGAGGGAGTATATAATTTGCTAGGGATCACAAGAATGAGGTCCGAATTGATTAATCTAAAGGAAGTGCGTGACACTTCATATCCCATACAAAGCAAAAATTTTTAAGCGTCCACAGTTTAGCAAGATGTGAGCGATCATCTAAATATCTTCAGTCTTTATGGTCCTTTTTATTCAGGAATAGTTTAGGGAATAATAAAACATAAACTGACAAATTTCAACCGGATCGATTGTACAATTTAGTTTCTAAAACGTGAAAAAGCAGATGGTACATTTATTATAGGGCCATATGCAGGGTGGAGCGCGGTAATTTGCTTATTTGGGAATGAAATTAAAATGTTATGAACCTTAGAAAAAATTATTTTATATTTTAATTTTATTTAACAGTAAGGGCATTTTTAAATTACATGTTTTTTTAGGAGTGGATCTGCCAAATGTCGACCTTCGCTTTCCACACACTGCTGTATTCGTTTTCTGAAGTTTTCATGAACTCTAACAAGCATGTCGACTGGTATTCTGCCCCTTCTAAGGTGTTGGTACGGTTGGTATACTGTACATATATGTAGTCTAAGGTGTATATCAACCGTCCCAACACCTTGGAAGACCTAATTAGCAATATTGAGGCTGAAATTGGCAGAATACCAGTCGACATGCTTGTTAGAGTTCATGAAAACTTCAGAAAACGTATGCAGCAGTATGTGGATAGCGAAGGTCGACATTTGGCAGATACACTAATTAAAACCACGTAGTTTAAAAATTGCCTTACTGTTCAATATAATTAAAATACAAAATAAAATGTTCTAGGGTTCAGAACTTTTTTTATCTCATTCCCAAATAAGCAAATTACCGCGCTCCACCCTGTACAAACATGGACCGATTTGACCCATTTTTCTGGAATAATTCGGGGCAGAACAAAACATAACCCGACAAATTTCACCATTTTTATACCCTACACCACACTGTGGTACAGGGTATTATAACTTTGTGCATTTGTTTGTAACACCCAAAAGGAGAAGAAATAGACCCATCGTTTATTATACCGATCGACTTAGAATCACTTTTTGAGTTGATTTAGCTATGTCCGTCTGTCTGTCTGTCCGTCTGTGCATGTATTCTTTTAATCAAAGTACAGGTCGCAATTATGGTCCGATCTCGACGAAACTTTACACATATCTTTTTTTTTGGCCCAAGGACGATCCCTATTGAATTTGGTTAAAATCGGTTCAGATTTAGATATAGCCCCCATATATATGTTACCCCGATTTGACATGTAAGCGCTGTAAAAACTTTATTTTATATCCGATCAGTATCAAATTCGGCAGACAGAGGTTTCTTATTATATGAATGAACACTGTTAAATTTGGAAGAAATCGGTTCAGATTTAGATATAGCCCCCATATATACGTTACCCCCGATTTGACATGTAAGCGCTGAAAAAAGGTTATTTTATATCCGATCAGTGCGAAATTGGGCAAAGAGAGGTTTCTTATTACATGAAGGAATACTGCTAAATTCGGAGAAAATCGGTTCAGATTTAGATATAGCCCCCATATATATGTTACCCCCGATTTCACATGTAAGCGCTGTAAAAACTGTATTTTATATCCGATCAGTATGAACTTCGTCAGAAAGAGGTTTCCTATTATATGAATGAACACTTTTAAATTTGGAAGAAATCTGTTTAGATTTAGATATAGCTCCCATATATATGTTACCCCCGATTTGACATGTAAGCGCTGTAGAGACTGTATTTTATATCCGATCAGTACGAAATTCGACAGAAGGAGGTTTTTTTTACATGAATAAGTATTCAGGGAAGATCGGTTCAGATTTGTATTAAAGCTCCATATATATGTTCCTCCTGATTTGGTATCAAACCGCTATAGAAGTTGTATTTTACTTCCGACTTTCTGCCTTTACTTACTGGTTTTTTTTTTGAGAAAATTTTAATCATTTTTTAATAAAAGCCTATTAAAAACATCGAATAATGCTCCATTATTAAAGTTTTCTTATTTGATCGCAAAGTCTGATCGAAATGAGACCATTTAAAAAAAAATTGAATCAAAAAAAATTGTAGCCTTACGATAAGTACTAAAATAGTAATTGTGAATTTTTCAATGTTTTTAAGAGAATTTTATTAAAAATATATTTAAATTTTTTCCAAAAATTATATTTTTTGGCAATATCTTATAAGATTTTTTGTGTTTTTTATTTTGTCTAAAAATATTGAAGGAAAAGCTATATAACTCTTTGGACAAAATTTTCTATATACTATATATAGATGATAAAAGGGATGTTTGACCAAAAAGTCAAAATGCATCACCCTCCAAATCGGTGAGCTCTTAACTGATATCATTGAAATTTTGTGTCATAACTACTATCCAATTGGACTAAACTGATGCGAGATTCATTCCGTTCAGAAGACATCGGTTTCAAAAGTTCACTAAGTTGAGAGGAAATCCCCAATATAATATGTTTAGAAATTTTCTTGTATTGGGAAAGCATAATAAGGCCTCTATACTAGGGCCCTCAAATTCCTGTTGTAGTGAAAATTGCACATACACACACACATACATTTTACACTCTAACACCAATACAGCCCCAAGTCTCTCCAGAACGAACACAATGAATGAAACAAATAAACTTTAGCCATAAAAATATTAAAAGATAAAACATTTATGTGTGAAACTGTTAGAGTGTATGGGAGCTGACGACGACGACAATGATGATGAAAATGTATGAGAAAACAGTCAGAGCAGCAGTAGCAAACCAACAACAACAGAAACAGAGAGAATAATAAAATCAGGATTCAGGATACCACAAAACAGTGGTCGGTAATAGTGGTGGCTTTTCGCTGTACACAGCCATGCCAAAGTGTATGTGCGTGTGTATGCGTTTTCGTCCTTTTGTTAGTATTGGTTAGGCGAGAGGTGTGAGAGTTGGTGAGAAAGGTTCGTTCGGTTCGGTTTTGTTTGGTTTGTTTGACTGGTTCGGTCGGTTGTTGTTTTGCGGTCTTTATTCTTCGATTGTTTTTTGCATTCTACTGTTGTTGTTTGCTCCAGAGCTGCTGCTGCTGTTGTTGACACACTCGACACAATTGCTGATGCTGGTGCAGACGACGGTCAACTGAATTCGGAAGTTTCAACTCTCCTCAACTAAAGCTGCTGCTGCTGCTTCTGCCGTCATCGTCAACGCCACCGCCAGGACCTCCACCATCTAAATTTGTTCCGTCCGACCGTCTGACACGACCGAACTGCGACATGTTTACGCACACGTACAAGTACTATTTGCCTGGTCGCACTCACTCAATCAATAACAACAAATGCCGCCGGTATTAAATGGTATTTGTGTGTGATAATCACTAAAAATAAATTATGCATCCGCAGAAACTAAAGTGAAAACGACCAACAACAGCAGCAACAACAACAACAGAACAATCGACGAAAAAAACACTACTAGTGTCGAGGGAAAAAACGATAGACGTGCCCGCCACCGTCGGAGTGAGTGATGTGTAAATTGTTGTGGTTTTGGTGTTAAGTGCACAACGTAGAAATAAACCAAAGTAAAACAATAACAAAATAACCGCAAACGAAAAACAAGGAATTTATTAACAAAAAGTGTTCGTTGCAAAAAACAAGTTATATTTAACAAAATTAATTGAAAGTAAACAAAATCGGCTAAAACAAAACATAAGGTAAGCAAATTGGTGCAAACAATAATGTGGGAAAAGTATAAATATATTCCACAAAAACTTAGTAAATGTTGTTCAAGTGCAGTAAAAAGGTCTTAAATTTGCGATATGGATTTTATTAACAATAGTATATAAATTATGTTGTTCTTTGTGTACTTCATAAATAGCACCCAACGTTGTTTACATCATACATATCATCTTTTCTAAAAGCAGCATCTCTCTATCAACCCTCTGTTTCTCAAAGTACACTAGCGCCATCTAGTTTATTATAGTGCCATATATGAAATTGTTTCCAAGTCATTGAGTACTTCGTCATTGCAGCTACTTTTCACCAGATGGCGCCAAGAACTTGAATAGGGTTGCCCATCACAAAATCTTCAAAACGATGGCGCTCACATCCTTTATTACTACCCCACACTACACCGAGGTACAGAATATTATGGCTTTGTGCATTTGCTTGTAGCACCTTAAAGGAGAAGAGACAGATCCATCATTTATTATACCGATCGACTCAGAATCATCTTGTTAGTCGATTTAGCCATGTCCGTCCGTCTATCCGTCACACAGAGGCAGTAATTAAATTAAATAATTCGGCCGTTGATTGACCAGACAACGGCTTGCGACAAAACATGGCATGGTAGTAGAAGAGGTATTAGAGATGTAAAGTGTAAAACTTGGGCTCCCTATGTCATACAGGTACGGATCTGAATCCCCTCACCTTGAGTCCTAAAAAAATAAAGTTATATACTGTTAACCTTTGGTGCACAATGGTCCATTTCTGTGGGAGGTACCAAAAGGGGCGTACCAACAACGCCAACTTTTTACTGGACTCTAGGTACTATACAATTATTGTACAATATTTAAAGTATTTTTTTTTGCACTGGTATTTTAGTTATAAGCCATTACACTTTTGGTATTAAATGGTCCATTTGTGTGGGAGGTACGAAATTTCAAGTATTTGTAAGCACTGGTCTTAAAGTTAAAAACTGTTAACTTTTTGTGGGAGGTACAAAAATGGGCTTGCCGATAACGCCCATTTTACTCTGGACTCTAGGTACTATAAAAACCAAAAGGAGGATGGCAGTAATGTCCATTTTTACTGTATTTTAGGTACCATTACACTGTACAAAATTTCAAGTATTTGTATGCAGTTAAAGTTATAAGCTGGTAACTCTTGGTTCGCAATGAACCTTATCGCATTGTTAGGGAGGTGTAGGGTATTATATAGTCGGCCCCGCCCGACTTTCTGCTTTTCCTTACTGGGTTTTTTCAACTTTTCGCCTATTGATAATTGTTAAGGTATTGTATGTTGAACTGCAAAGGGAATCTAAAACCCGGCTTTTAGTATATCCCATTTAAGGGGATTTTAGAAATTATTTTGAGATTTGTGGGACTGACTTCTGGAAATATAATTATTCGCGAATTACATTTGATTTGTGATGTCAAACCAAACCACAAAGTATTTCATTGAAACATGTTAATTATACCCTACACCACACTGTGGTGCAGGGTATTATATATTTACTTCATTACAGATGTTTGTAACACTTAGAAATACTACAGCTAGATCAGCCTTGAAGTATACCGATCGACACAGAATCACTAGATGAGTCGATTTAACCATGTCTGTCCGTCCGTCTGTCCATGTAACGTTGTCCGTCGAGTAAAGGTCGCAATTGCACTCCGATCGTGCTAAAATTTCGCATTTGGGAGTCTTTCGAGATATATAGCTCTCATATATATGTTTCTTCCGATTTGACCCTTTAGCCATGTAGACGCTGTAGTTCACATCCAAACGTTTTGAAATTTAGCATGGTAGAGGTTCTTAATACTTGAACCAACATTGCCGAATTTGAAGAAAATCGGTTCGCATTTAGCTATAGCCCCATTAATCCTATAGAAACTGTGTTTTACACCCAATTGTTTTGCTATTTAACATGGTAGAGTTTCTAGATCCAAGGACAAACATTGCCGAATTTGAAAGAAATCTGTTCAGATTTAGCTATAGCTCCCATATATATGCTTCGTCGAATTTGGCTCTTTAGCCCTATAGAAGATGTATTTAACATCCAATTGCTGTGAAATTTAGCGCGGCACAGTTGGTCCCCGACAAAAAAAAAATTAAGTGAGACATTGATTCTTTTTCTCATCACATTTGTAGGAATCATGTAAATTTCAATTATATCGCGAAGGAATAATAAAAAATTTTAATATAGGAAACATTTGGTAACATGGTTATTATTTTTATATCATTAAAAATCGTCATTTCGGGACAAAAATTTTCAAATCCTTATTTCCTTTTTTGGCTCTAAAAAGCGTAAAAATAACGTTAAATAGTAATGTCTGCCAACAGTGCAATTGAAACATATGTTACGATTCTGACACAACTCTGAATCCCCCTTCAGTAAATAGGGGTTGCAAATTATTCATAGGATTGATGGATGACATCGTAAAAACACTGCAATGCTCTTTGTGATCGCTATTTTCTCTGAAATCATAACAGTTGTTCCATAGAGGATTAGCACTGATTGAGGACTACAACTAAATCCACCACAAAAAGAAAACAAGTGCTCAGAGAGGCTAGATATAATTTACAGATTTTACCTATAATAAGAGGTAGTGTTCCGGGGATGATTATACACCAATGGCATTAAATTCCTGAAATAAATATGTGGGTTATGTGCAAAACAATTATGAATAGTTTAGATTGCTTGCGTGGCTTTGAGCAGCATTGCAGGGGGTTAAAATCTTAATAGAGTTTTGCAGAACTAAACCCAATCACATCGATATAATCGTTTTTATAATTGTTTTTATACAAGAAAATAATGGGGGAAGTCGTCAGAAAAGCCATATGTCATTATTGCAGTGCAAAGAATTTGTGCGTTTAGTTGGAAACACAATATACTTTTCTCGAATGTCTGTGACTGAAAGAAATCCTACCATATATACAAGGAAATGTTTAAATTGATGTAAACAACATTGTTTCCCAAACAACAATTAACTTTAATAGTCAAAGCATAAATAACATTAGCTTACAAAATTGTCGTCGAAGGGATGTATATTATAATTTCTGGTGTAATTTAGTATCCTAAACATGAACAAATTAAAACCAGTAAGGAAAGGCAGAAAGTCGGGCGGGGCCGACTATATAATACCCTACACCTCCCTTACAATGCCATAAGGGTCATTGCCATAATAATTTGGAATAATTGGTAAATGGGTAGAAACATATTATCTAATTCTGAAACGATAATCGCTAAATTAAGCAATATTCGTTCCTAAATTGAGAAACATCTTTCTGGAAAATTTTAATGATCGGAAGTAAAATACAACTTCTATAGCGGTTTGATACCAAATCAGGAGGAGCAATCAATATAAATCTGAACCGATCTTCCCTGAATACTCATTCATGTAAAAAGACCTTCTGTCGAACTGATCGCATATAAAATACAGTCTCTACAGCGCCTACATGTCAAATCGGGGGTAACGTATATATGGGGGCTATATCTAAATCTGAACCGATTTCTTCCAAATTTAACAGTGTTCATTCATATAATAAGAAACATCTTTTTGCCGAATTTCATACTGATCGGATATAAAATAACATTTTTACAGCGCTTACATGTCAAATCGGGGGTAACATATATATGGGGGCTATATCTGAATCTGAACCGATTTTCTCCGAATTTAGCAGTATTCCTTCATGTAATAAGAAACCTCTCTTTGCCGAATTTCGCACTGATCGGATATAAAATAACATTTTTACAGCGCTCATATGTCAAATCGGGGGTAATGTATATATGGGGGCTATATCTAAATCTGAACCGATTTCTTCCAAATTTAACAGAGTTCATTCATGTAATAAGAAACCTTTTTCTGATCGGATATAAAATAAAGTTTTTACAGCGCTTACATATCAAATCGGGGCTAACATATATATGGGGGCTATATCTAAGTCTGAACCGATTTTAACCAAATTCAATAGTCCTTGGGCCAAAAAAAAGATATGTGTAAAGTTTCGTCGAGATCGGACAATAATTGCGACCTGTACTTTGATTACAAGAATACATGCGGACAGACAGACAGACGGACAGACAGACAGACGGACATAGCTAAATCGACTCAGAAAGTGATTCTAAGTCGATCGGTATAATAAACGATGGGTCTATTTCTTCTCCTTTTGGGTGTTACAAACAAATGCACAAAGTTATAATACCCTGTGCCATAGTGTGGTGTAGGGTATAAAAAAAACAAGTAAGATAATTTCAGTCGGGTAAACCGACTAAGGCATACCCTCACTTTGTGAATAATGTAATATGGAATATTACGCGAATTAATCTGTCAATTTATGTAGGGCGCACCAGAAGGTGTTTAACAATTACACCTATTTTTCTCTAAACACTAGCTTCGTTAAGTACATTGCACTGTGCCGAATTATGAGCCTTTATGTGCACTGATATATTAACGTTATTTTGGTATTATTTGACCATTTTGTGGGTTTGGTACAAAGGTTAGGTACGACCATTTTTCACAGGGCTATAAATACTTTAAAAGCGTTACACTGTGCAACATTTTGTAGTATTTTCGTGCATTGGTACTCACGCTATAAGATGTTAACTTTATGTACGAAATGGTACCTTTGTGTGGGAGGTACCAAAATGGGCGTGGCAATAACGGTGCAAAATTGTCAATTTGGGAGGTACCGAAAGGGGCGGGCCATTTCGCCCATTTTTCTCAAGGTGATAATTACTAATAAACTTATACTATGTGTGGATTTTCAGAAGATTCGAATAAGTAGTATAGAAATTATAGCGAGTCAATATTTCATAAATGTTAACCCTTTGTGAGGGAGGTACTAGAAGGAGTGGACCAATATGGCCGATCTTCGAACTTAGCCGGAGATAGAGAAAAATATTACCACATACCAAATTTTAAGTCAATCGGTAGCTCCTTTCGAGAGTTATCGTGCGCACCAGCCAGCAGACAGACAGACGGGCGGACATTGCTCAAATTACTTAAAATAACCCAGAACGGATTTCCGCCGAACATACTTGGTCACTCCTTCGATGTGTTACACTTTTCACTCGTAACAAATGATATATACCCACGTCACACTAAAGTGAGGGTATAACCAGTAAGGAAAGACTAAAGTCGGGCGGGGCCTACTGTATAATACCCTCCACCATTGTTTTCAAACAAATGCACGGATAACCATTATTAATATTAACCATTGCAGCTTAAATAGAGTACATTTCTAAATTCCAGGCACATATGTAATTCATAAAACGTGACTTTCATGAGGGACTTATACTTACCAGAACACGTACCGGTATACTCCATTTTCACTAGAGACGATTTTATTCAGCATGAAGTACAAAAGCTTAAATTTCCACATGATTAGTTAAAAATTCGTTTCCTACAACGCCAAGAAGTCTAATCGGAAGGCAACTTTATATGGGAGCAATATTAAAATATGAACCAATGTTTCACATTTCCAACAGGAACAATAAATGCAATATAAAGTATAAATTCTTGCATCAGCCAGATTGAAAAATATGTCCTCTAGAGCGTCAAGAAGTGACATCGTTGGGAATCTTTATATGGGGGGATATACCAAAACTGGGACAAAACTTTCCCCATTTTCACCATGGAGGATTAGGTCCAATATAAAGTGTAAATTGTTAAATTTCAGCCAGATCAATTGAATAGTCCGTTCTCTAGAGCGTCAAGAAGTGGCATCGGTGGGGACCTTTATATGGGGGCTATACCAAACCAAGGATTTACCCCATTTTTACTATGGGCTAGGTTAGGTATTAGGTCCAATATAAAGTGGAAATTCTTAAATTTTGGCCAAATCAATTAAAAAATGTATTTTCTAGAGCGTCAAAAAGTGACATCGGCGAGGTCCTTTATTTCAGCCAGATCCATTCAATACGAGTAATGTTTTCCTTTATATGGGGGCTATATCACAACATGGACCGATATGCCCCATTTTCGTCTCTTGTCAAAGAAATGTTCCTGTTCCATTTTTTGTAAAGATTGCTTTATATTTACGACCTGTACTTTGACCACAATATACATGGACAGACAGACGGACATGGCTAAATCGACTCAGAAAGTGATTTTATGCCTATCGGTATAATAAACTATGGGTCTATCTCTTTGTTTTTATGCATTACGCAGTGTGGTGTTGGAAATTTGTTTCCAATTTTCATGGAAGGTGCCTCTTTTATTTGGATTATATGTTTTGAAGTATTAGCCCGATTCAGTCAAGGTACGCATTAAATTTCGGGTAATTATGACTGCTTCATATGATATATATTTATACCCTACACCACACTGTGGTACAGGGTATTATGACTTTGTGCATTTGTTTGTAACACCCAAAAGGAGAAGAGATAGACCCATTGTTTATTATACCGATCGACTCGTAATCACTTTCTGAGTCGATTTAGCTATGTCCGTCTGTCCGTCTGTCCGTCTGTCCGTCTGTCTGTCTGTAGACGTATTCTTGTAATCAAAGTACAGGTCACAATTATAGCCCAAGGACGATCCCTATTGAATTTGGTCAAAATCGGTTCAGATTTACATATAGCTCCCATATATATGTACCTCCGATTTGGCATATATGCACTGTATAAGCAACATTTTGTAACCGATTTGTACAAAAATTGACAGAGAGTAGTCTCGTGATACACTTAGATACAATACAAAATTTGGGGGAAATCGGTTCAGATTTATATATAGCCCCCAAATATATGTAGCACCAGATTTGACATTTAAGCGCTGTAGAAACTGTATTTTATATCCAATCAGTACGAAATTCGGCAGAAAGAGGTTTCTTATTACATGAAGGAATACTGCCAAATTCGGAGAAAATCGGTTCAGATTTAGATATAGCCCCCATATATATGTTACCCCCGATCTGAAATTCAGTAGCTGTAGAAACTGTATTTTATATCCGATCACAGCGAAATTCGGCAGAAAGAGGTTTCTTATTACACGAAGGAATACTGCCAAATTTGGAGAAAATCGGTTCAGATTTAGATATAGCCCCCATATATATGTTAGCACCGATTTGATATTCAAGCGCGGTAGAGACTGTATTTTCTATCCGATCAGTACGAAATTCGACAGAAAGAGGTTTCTATTTTACATGAATGAGTATTCAGGGAAAATCGATTCAGATTTATATATAAGCTCCATATATATGTTCCTCCTGATTTGGTTACAAAGCGCTATAGAAGTTGTACTTTACTTCCGATCATTACAAAATTCTCCAGAAAGATGTTTCTCAATTTAGGAACGAATATTGCTTAATTTATCGATAACATATATATGCGGATATATCGGTTAGATATATCCGCATATATATGTTCTTACCCATTTACCAATTATTCCAAATTATTATCGCAATAACCCTTATCGCATTGTTAGGGAGGTTTAGGGTATTATATAGTCGGCCCCGCCCGACTTTCTGGGTTTAGTAACGGTCATCAAAAATATGTAAAATATATTTATATATATTTATAATATATTTTTAAGAAAAAACGTTACTTCTGTTTTCACTGTTTTCTTCGTTTGGATGCTGACAATTAAAAAATTTAATATTTTTTGGCATTTTTTTCTATTTTCTCGCCAGTAAAAGCGATTTAAAAAAAAATAACATTCTTCTAATTTTTTTAACGATTATTACAAAACCACTGTTTCTACGTGAAAGTTATGTTTCCAACATCTGTAGCTCTAATAATTTCCCTAAATTAAGCCGTAGCCAGGCTCTATCGGGATTATACTTAATAAATATGTTCCATACATTAAAGGTACATTCTATGCAAATTGGAAATAAAAAAACTTTTTTGTTTTTAAAAACAAAGGCCATTGTAGGTCTATGATTTGGATTAGAAACCATAAATACCAACAATTCAACTGCATTTAATTTTTCCCAATTTTTTATATAGACCCAAAAAGTTTCCACAATGAGTTGACTTATTCTCGCGGCGCCCTAAGAAACAACACATACCAACCGATTGGACTAATACTGGCCGATTTGCATTTTAGTATACCCAGAAACATTTCAAGAATCAGTGAATCTTAATGTTGCATATTTTGATATAGCCCTATACACAGGTTCCGAGCGATTAGCGATTTCTCTTCATGGCACTTTAGAAAACAAAAAATTGGGGGGAAAAAAATTGAAAAAATTAAACGATACCATCGGAACCTTAAATACCCGTAGCACTGAACCTCATACATACTAATGTGATCTCAATGGATTAAAGAGAACACCGACGACTAACAAAACCAACACAATAAATATCCCCTCACCTTAGAGTGGATGGTATATATCAGTTGGTACGAGCCAAAAGTGTAACACATCAAAAGAGTGACCTAAGACCCTAAGTATGTTTGGCGGAAATCCGCTTTGGGTCATTCGAAGTTATTTGAGCACTGTCCGTCCGTCCGTTTGTCTGTGTGTATGTCTGCTGGCTGGTGCGCACGATAACTCTCGAAAGGAGTAACCGATTGACTTCAAATTTAGTATGCGCTAATATTTTTCTCTACCTCCGGCTATGTTCGAAGATGAGCCATATTGGCCCACTCCTTCCAGTACCTCCCCCACAAAGGTTTAACTTTTGCTGAAATATTGATTCTTTAATACATTCTATACTTCATACTCGAATGTTCTGAAATTTCACACACAGCATTAGTTTGCTAGTCGCAAACACGTCAAGAAATATGCGAGAAGTGGTCACTCCCTTTTTGGTACCTTCCACACAAATGGACCATTTTGCACCAAAAGCCATCTGCTTATGGCTTTAATATCAGTTCAGTTAGAGTCCAGAGAAAAGTGGGCGTTATTGGCACGCCCCTTTTTGTACCTCCCACACTAATTTCTACCAAATGTAAACAGCATTTTCTACCAAATGTAAACAGCTTTTAACTTTAATACCAGTACATACTTTAAAGTTATTAAAGGCAATTTAAATTGATAATAATTTAATTTAAACAAAAAAATATAAAATTTACGAATATTTTTTGAGACTCAAGGTGAGAGGATTCATAAGTCGGTTTACCCGACTGAACTTTCTTAATTATTTTATATATATAAAGACGAGGTTTATTCTAAAGTAAATGTATAATTTTCATATATTATTTTCACTCTATTTTCAGTTCCACACAAAAACATAGAAAAATGGATCACCCAAATCTACCCTTTGGTTTTGCCTTACCCGGACACCCACCAATACCACCCACAGCCAATATGATGGCCGCGCATCCCTCAGCTCACCCAGGACCAACGGCCAGTCCACCACAGAGTGTACCGGGACGCCGAACACCTCTGGGTTCCGTGGGTCTGGGAGGATTCTATGCTCAAGGTCTGGGCATGATCCAAGGTGGCATTATGCCTCCGGGCGATGAAAACAAATCAGATTCCGGATCTGTGGCCAGCATGGATAAAACAGTGGCTAATTTATTA
The DNA here is from genome assembly GCA_963930755.1 of Eudasyphora cyanicolor. Classification (NCBI taxonomy): domain Eukaryota; kingdom Metazoa; phylum Arthropoda; class Insecta; order Diptera; family Muscidae; genus Eudasyphora; species Eudasyphora cyanicolor. Next base: position 260,513,658 of record OZ005737.1, on the reverse strand, counting down.
ATGGGTCCTTCAACAAGTGGTGGAGGACCAAATTCCTTGTTATCAGGACCTGGTGGAAGCACTGGAGGTGGTGGACGGGGAAGAAATGGTGGGGGAGGAAGTGGAGGAGGAGCTGGGTTAGATTCAGACAGTGGAAGTGTGTCTGGGGGAGGAGGAAAACAGAAGAATAGACAAGGCAAGACAGTTAGACTTAATATAAATGCCAGGTGAGTTCTATATGGAAAATTATTTTAAAGGCGCCGTGGAGGGGAATAACAAATTGTTTTGATTTTGTTTTCAGAGAACGCCGCAGAATGCATGATTTAAACGATGCCTTGGATGAATTGCGTACTGTGATACCTTATGCCCACTCTCCCTCGGTGCGTAAACTTTCGAAAATTGCCACTTTGCTGTTGGCCAAGAATTACATTCTAATGCAACAGAATGCCATTGAAGAACTGAGAAGGTAACTCCAATGGTTTATTTCACTGAGAAAAATTAACTAAGTGTATCTCTTGTATTCTTTATTACAGACTCTTAGCCTACATTCAAAGTACTACCGGTGCTGCTCCTCTGGATTTGGCTTCATTCCCGGCAGCAGCCAAATTGCAGGCTCTACTGCAAGGAGCCGGACTAGAACCACCTGCGGGAGGAAATAGTTAAATGACAAAAGAAATGTTAATAATATGAATTCTTTTGAAGTTTGTATGAATGTCATATAAATGACACTTTATTTTTTTAAATGAATGTAAATGATAGTCCGGGAAGAGGTTCATGTACAATGACTTTGGGTATAGCAATCATGTTTGCAGTGAGAGCACACTATCATGGTTATTGAAAACAATAATAAAATTTTAAATGTAATCACGATTATGATCGTCGTCTTCATATTATGGTCATAACAACCGTAAATATATTATTATTGGTTTTAATATCCATTATAATCTGTTAATATGATTGCGTTGACCATTGTCCTTCTCTGTATGTACTCTATAATCTGGCCAAAAACTAGATCAAAACAACTTTAGCAATTTCATTATCAAAAACTAGATTTTTTACTCTACACAGAAAATAGTGAAAACTGGATAATATTACGAAACTTTGTTAGCCGATTGCTTTATATTGGATCTGTAAACAAAATGATATTATTTATTAATTCTATTGATCAACTATGTTGTTTAGTCCAATTAAAAAAGATTTTGTATCAGTTAAAATAGAATTTATCTGAAAAGATGATTCAGGAATTAATTGACAAACTTAAAAAAAAATAATTGAATACTCGTATAATGTTTCCTGATATCATTCAATAGTTTATAGGTCATTTTCATCTGCTTTTTTGTGTAGAACTTCAGATACATATATTTAATAAAAGTATATTATATTCTGCCTAATATTTAAAAAATTCAAAAATAATTTATTACTCTTTCTCATACATAACAAAATATACAGTTATATTTTTTGCAAAAATAAATAAAGCCAATTTAAAGTCAATTTATTGATATAAAACGATCTAGTCAGTTTTAACTAAACCATTTTATATATATGCAAATTCGTATGTAAAACTTTATATATATATATATATTTAAATAAGTGATATTTTTATTTGAACAGTAACAAAGATAACAACAAAGCAATTTATTGAATTATTTTCTAAGTTATACTATTAAAATCTAGTTTAAGATAAACATAAACAGTTTGTGAGTTTTTGAAAACATGATATTATAAATATAGAAATTGTAATCGATATTAATAGAGAACAAATAAACAGAGTATTATCGAAAATAATTCATTCGAAGTAATTTCATGAAATTGACACATAAAATATTGTAGATTAAATATACCACAAACACGTGTACACTTTACCCCACAACACATTCAGGGATGTCAGCCGGGGAATATTTTGGAAAATGCCGGTACTGATATTTTTTTAACACCGGGACATTTAGAGTTGCAGTTTTGGGAAATAATTAATTCTGATTGCTTTGAATACATGTGGGGTTTAATTTTTAATATCGACCGATATCGATAAAAAGTTGCTAAATGCTAATATATAAGTAAGACCTCGCTATCATTTAGTTTAAAAAAAAATCCAACAATTCTTAGGCATTTAAAACTGAAAAAAATAGTTTTCGGGTTTTCCTGAAATTGGGTCAGAATTTTTAATATTAACCTACGACACTTATTTTTGTCTAAAAACTTTATAAAAAGTTACTAAATGGAAAATAAGATTAAGCTGGAGAATTTTTTTAAAAAGCCTTAAATTATTTTCTTTTGATAAAAATCAATAAAACGCAATATTTTCAAAAATTTAATTTTCGAGGATGATTTTGCCTTTCGCATTTCTCTTCTTGTGACACTTTTTGGTTTTCTATTTCGCCGCCGATCTACTGAACAGAATACGCTAATATTTGGCATTAAAATCGAGAATAATAATAAATTAATTCAATTGTCGCGAATAAACGAAGAATTTGAATATCAACTCAGAATTGTCAAAAAACTTTACGTTTTTGATATTTTGAGATATGAATTTGAAAAAGAGCTGATTATTTTTGTATTTTGAGTACGGATTGCACCGCAACAATTACATTTCGTCGGCTCAATGCTATTTTGTTCCATACGCCATTTTGTATGATCGGAGAAAACGCAATTTATTGTTTGAGTAAAAACGGGACTAAAGAGTTACACACTTTTTATTTCATAGGGTTCCCAACAGTGTTTGTATGATTCTCATGCATTTCTATGCCATTACATCCAAAAATAAGCAAGTTATAACAATTTTTGTACTTGGCATTTTGGTCCATATCCACTTTTATTTTAATATTTTTTCGTATTTGTAATACATGGACCGGTATGGGAGGACAGTAATTTACATATTGTGATCGAAAGAACGTAAAATACTGAGTCAAAAATATAGGGCGATAGAAAAATGGAGACATAGAACTAAAAAAAACTAATTTATTTCCCGTTATTCAGAGTTAAATAAATTTACCCTACCAATATCTCGAAAACTAGGCGAGATAGGAAAAAAATGATTGCAGATTCTGAAAGAGCATGCTTGAAACCCATATTATCAACTCCTAACTCAAAAAACACAAAAATGGCGTATGGACCAAAATAGCATTAAGCCGACGATTTGCCAAAAAATAACTTATGTCATATAAGCTCTAACTGATGTGGGCTTTTTTTAATTTCTAAAATCTATATAGAGAAAATAGTTGAATATGCAAATTTATGTGCAAAATTCTGACAAATGAATCCACTTTGCAAAGTATGCTTCAATAGTTACATACAACTCTTATTCTCGATGTACATGCCAAATGTTATCGTAATATGTTGAGTGTCACAAGCAAACTGTGAGGCCATATGTTTCGCAAAAATTAAAATGTTGCAAAACTAAAGGTAATTTTACCTTTTTTTTATTTAGCGTCCCGAATCCCATTCAGATTTTCGTCAAAAATTTCGACAACAACATTTTAGGCTCTTATCAAAAAATTTTACACAAGTCATTTATTTGTTGAAAAAAAATCCAAAATTTTATGGGGACTTGAATTATTAAAAAATTTAGAAAAATTCAATTCTGTGCTTTACGAAATTTTTAATTGATCTTGAACGTCTAAACTGATTTTTACGAAAGTTTACGTCCTTTAAATGATAATATACTAGCAAATAAAAGCGTTAGGTCCGCCCATGCCGAATCTTATACCCTCCACCAGGTATTGCATTCAATTTGGATTACTGGAAATTGAATGCCGATTCTCCAGCCCACCTCGTCAAGTCCGAAGGCATGGTTTCATATGGATTCAGCAAAATCCGACTTAAGGTTTACAAGGGCGATAAGGGAGGAAAAAGGTGGTGGCGAAATCTGACAATGGTCCGGTTCCTAGAGATAAACCTCAACCACTCTAAGAAAGCATCAGCTACCTTAAAAGACCTCCTGATGCAAGGAGGGGCTGAGCTGGTGCTAATCCAGGAATGGTTGAATTCGTCGGGATTTTCCCGACTTTTCGCGCATTTACAGAGTCCCGATTATTGAAGTAATTTTGGGGGGAAATCCCGACTTTTTTCCATTTACTCTCTACACTATGAAAAATAAAAGCGCAGTAAAAAAAATAATAAAGAAAGTACAAGAAAATGCTATTTTCATATGTACTTGTTATGTACATTTGTAATTTTTCCGTCACTAATCTTTCATCTTTCAAGAAATGTAAATTTTGAACGAATTCAGCAACTTATCTAAAAGAATAGCTATTAACGTGGGTGAATTTGGTAGAAATTTCAAAAGTTATACAAATTTTAGATGCAGTGTCCTATGACTACTGCAAACTTCGAGCTATTTGTAAAGAATTGCCACGGATATTTATACCCTTGTTTCATGGCAGATGTTTGTCAGACATAAAAATGCTACAGCTAGACCCACCTTAACGTATACCGATCGACTAAGAATCAGATTTAGTTATATACAGCTCATTAGTTATAAAAACTGTATTTTACATGCAATTGTTTTGAAATTTAGCATAGTAGAGTTTTTTATCCAGAGAACAACTTTGCTCAATTTGACGAAAATCGGTTCAGATTTAGATTTATATCCCATATATATGTTTCGTCCTAATTAGCCCTTAAGCCCTATAGAAGCTACACGGGGCAAAATCAGTTTTTTTGATATGTTTGAATCGAAACAAAATATATTTGGAACACCAATTTTTCAATATTTTATATTTCTTTGCAAATAAATTTTATTTGAAAATCAATATAATATATTTGGAACGCATATATTATTATTTTTCAACAAATAATATTTGCAAACTAAATTTCTCAAATAAAAAATGTGTTTAAGTACAAATAAAATTATTATTTAAGAATTTTTCCAAATATATTTTATTTAAAAAATATTTCCAAAACTTTTGCTGCCTTTTTCGAATTTCATTTTTAATTTCTGCAGCAATAACTCCTTTTTAAATCAATCATTTCAAATTTCTGAGTATTCCAAGCCATCATTAGTTGTCAATCCTCTAAGTACATACTTTATATTGATCTAAGATTATACGATTTCAATTATTATTTTTACGAACATTAAACATTTCTAAAAATTTAAATTTGAATTACTGAAAAATTTAAAACAATTTATGTATTTTATGAATACTCAATGCAAATAAATATTTGTTTCGGAAATAACAGTCACATTGGGATGCAAACAAATATTTGTTTAGAATAACATCTTCCCAAATACACAATTTTTGTGTGTACCAAATATTATATGTTTAGAGTGTACCATAAACATATATATGTTTCAAGCCGAATATTTTTGGGACAATATACTACAGAAGCGATTTTTTCAGCGTGTATAGTTTACATCCAACCGTTTCAAAGTAAAAGCGAATTTCGTGAAGAATAACACAAAGAAAGTATTTGTGGCAAACATAATATTGACCTATAGTGTATATAAGTTATTTTGAATATTCTTATGTTAGACTTTTATTGAAACTGTAATGAGTTTTTTTTTAAATGCCAAAACCAATAAAATATTATCTTTTTATTTGTCCCGACAAATCCCGCTTTTAAGTCTCTGTTATCCCGACTTTTCGAATACGGTGTCTGGCAACCCTAGATATGGTTAGTGGACTCAGGACGCCACGGATTAAGCTGCTTCAAGGTACTCTTTGGATATCGAGCAAATTATGAAAATATACTTTTTGTTTAAGTATATTATTAAAACAAATCGATCGCTGCAATTTTTACGCCACGATTCTTTAATCAAACTCTTCATATGAAAAATGTGGTTTATGGTTTAAAATAGCTTTTTTGAGAACTACATGTACACGGGGACTATTACAAAATAAAAATTTATTTGTATAAATTTAACTGAGATTAATTCTTGCCAAAAAAGAATATAAACTTTAAAGTTTCAAGTAAATTTCTTAGAAAATGTGGTGCTTATGGTTTAAATAAGCCTTTTTGGAAGCGACGTCTATAGGTGGACTATAAGAATATATGACGTCTATAGGTGGACTATACGAATATTGTCTTTATTAAATACAAACTGGAAGGATTCAGTTAAAATGCTTAGAAAATTTGGAATTAATAGTTAAAATACGTATATTTTGGAACGACCTCTATAGGATGACTATAACAAAATATGAACCGATTTGTAAATTTTTTGCTGTGATCAATTCTCCTCAAAATATATTACAAACTGCAAACATTCTGCTAAATTGGTTTAAAAATATTGCTTAGGTGTGGAGTTTGCCAGCAAGGGAGGTGAGCGTAAGCGATGCGACGGAATCCCTTCTATGAAAAACTGCAAACGAATTACAAAAACAACGATAGCTCAGAAGTGGGGATGTGTTCACGTAGTGACCGGTGTTGGCGAAGGCGGCGATGCAGACATGTAATGCAAATAGAGTAAAATATAAAATAAACAAGTAAGAAAGTTTCAGTCGGGTAAACCGACTAAGGTATACCCTCACTTTGTGAGTAATGTAATATTGAATATTACTCGAATTATTCTGTCAATTTGTGTGGGCGGTACCAGAAGGGGTTTATCAAATACACCTTTTTTTTGCTGAACATTAGATACTTTAAATTCATTGCACTGTGCCGACTTATAAGCATTTATGTGCACTGGTATAAACGTTATGAGATATTAAATTGTGGTATGATTTGGGCATTTTGTGTGGGAGGTACAAAGAGGGGCGTGGCAATAACGCCCATTTTTCACAGGGCTATAGACACTATAAAAACATTACACTGTACAAAATTTCAAGTATTTTTATACACTGCTTTTAATGTTATAAGCTGTTAACTTTTGGTGCAAAAAGGTACCTTTGTGTGGGAGGTACCAAAAGGGACGTGGCGACTTCGCCCATTTTTCTCGAGTTGATAACGACTAATAAGCTAATACTATGTGTGGAATTTCAAAAGATTCGAATAAGTAGTATAGCAGTTATTAAAGAATCAATATTTCACAACATTTTAACCCTTTGTGGGGGAGGTACTAGAAGGAGTGGACCAATATGGCCCATCTTCGAATTTAGCCGGAGATAGAACAAAATATTACCACATACCAAATTTGAGGTCAATCGGTTACTCCTTTCGAGAGTTATCGTGCGCACCAGCCAGCAGACAGACAGATAGACAGACAGACAGACAGACGGACGGACATTGCTCATTCGACTTAAAATGACCCAAAACGAATATCCGCCGAACATACTTAGGGTCTTAGATCACTCCTTCGATGTGTTACACTTTTTTTCGTAGCAAATGATATATACCCTCGTCACACTAAAGTGAGGGTATAATAAAACAAGAGTTTAGTATGTTCGACGTTTATAAAGCGTCGGATTAATGCTATTTTGGTCCATAAGCCATTTTTGTGTTTTTTGAGCTAGGAGTTGATAATAAGAGTTTCAAGCATGCTCTTTCAGAATCAGCAATCATTTTTTCCTATCTCGTCTAGTTTTCGAGATATTGGTAGGGTAAATTTATTTAACTCTGAATAACGGGAAATAATTTTCATATTTTTGTTCTATGTCTCCATTTTTCTATCGTCCTATAGTTTTGACTCAGTATTTAACGTTCTTTCGATCACAGTATGTAATATACAGATTTCAACGGGCATGAACGTATGATAAATGTGCCAATATATACACGGAGAGAAATTAATAATATAAACGAAATTCATCCAATCGTACTTAACAAATATGTTATCTGCGGCTCAAAAACCGTATTTTAGAGCGACCTCTATAGGAGAGCTATATAAAAACCTTGACCGATATGGCCCATTTGCAAACCCAAACAACCTGCAACTACAAGAAATATTTCTACCAAATTTGATCAACCTAGCTCTGTTATTACGGACTGTTGCGTGATTAAAACAGATGGACAGACGTAAATGGCTAAATCGTCTTAGATTTTACAACGATTAAGAATATATATACTTTATGAGGCCTCAGATCAACATTTATAGGCGTTACAAACGGAGTGACAAAATTAATATACCCCCATCTTATGGTGGAGGGTATAATAACATAGATAACATTGTAAGGTGCCTTTAATATTTGGACCATACGAGTATTTATACCCTTACTTAGTGTGATGAGGATATATATAATTTCCTACAAGCCACAAGTGTAACACATCGAAAGTGTGATCTAAAACCCCAATTATATCGGTGAAAATCCGCTGTGGGTCATTTGAGGTCATTTGAGCAATGTCGTCCGTATGTCTGTCTGTCTGTCTGCTGGCTGGTGCGCACGATAACTCTCGAAAGGAGTGGCCGATTGACTTCAAATTTGGTGTGCTGTAATATTTTTGCCTATCTCAGGCTAAGTTCGAAGATGGGCCATATTGGTCTACTCATTCTAGTACCTCCCCCAGAAAGGGTTAAAATTTAAAGAAATGTTGATTCTCTAATAACTTCTATACTACTTATTAGAATTTTCTAAAATTCCACACATAGTGTTTGTATATTAGTCGCTAACGTCTCAAAAAAAATTGGCGAATTTGCCACGCCTCAAAATTTAACAGATTACAGCATTAATATCAGCTCATACGTACCAATACATACATAATAATATTAATATACTAGTGTATATAAACGATAATAATTTGGCACAGTACAAGTATTCAAAGTATCTACTGTGCCGCGAAAATAGGTGTATTTGTTAAACCCCTTCTGGTACCTCCCACACAAATTGACCGATTATTTTTTGTGTAATATTCCATATTACATTACTCACAAAGTGAGGGAATACGAGTACATTAGTCGGTTTACCCGATTGAAACTTTCTTACTTGTTTTTATACCCTCCACCATAGGATGGGGGGTATATTTATTTTGTCATTTTGTTTGGAACACCTCTAAATATTGATCTGAGACCCCATAAAGTATATATATTCTTAATCGTCGTAAAATTCTAAGACGTAATCACGCTACAGTCCGTAATAACAGAGCTAGGTTGATCAAATTTGGTAGAAATATTTATTATAGTTGCAGATTGTTTGGGATTGCAAATGGGCCATATCGGTAAATTTTTCGATATAGCTCCCCTATAGAGGTCGCTCCAAAATACGGGTTTTGAGCCAAAGATACCACATTTTTAAAGCAATATAGCAGAAACTTTGCAGGTTGTTTTCTATTTGACAAGAATTTATTACAGCAAAAATTTTACAAATCGGTACATATTTTGGTTAATCACCTATATAGGTTTAGACCTATAGAGATCGCTTCAAAACATACGTATTTAAGCCATAAATACCATATTTTCTATGCATTTGAACTGAATCTTTTCAGTTTGTATTTAATTAAGACATGAATTCATCGCAGTAAAAAAAATGTTAAATCAGTTCGTATTTTGTTATAGCCCACCTCTGGATGTCGCTCCCAAAAAAGCTTAGTTAAGCCATAAACTGAAACTTTTCAATTTATACTCTATTTTGGCAATAATTCATCTCAATAAATTTTATATAAATAAAATTTTATTTTGTTGTAGTCCCCGTGTAGATGCAGCTCTCAAAAAAGCTATTTTAAACAGTAAATATAACATTTTTCAGGTGAGGAGTTTGGCTAAAGAATGTGCTGCCTAAAAATTGCAGCGTTCGGTTTTTTAATAATTTACTGAAACAAAAAGGAGCGTTTCATGATTTGCTCCATATCCAAAGATTTTTCCGGTAATCAAAATTGAATGAAATCAATGGTGGAGGATTATAAGATTCGGCATGGCCGAACTTAACGCTTTTACTTGTTTAGGTATATGTTTGAAAAAGCCGAGATACACGTTGAGTTAAAGAAAATTATGGGGACTTCAAATGTTAGTAATGACACTTTCAGGTGGAATAAGAGGTTAAGTAACCGTCGTTAAAATAACTAGAAAAAAATTGATTTTTTTTTCCAAAAAATCGTTTTTAGCAGGGATGAAAAAACAACATAAAAAATAGAAAAACATTCGCAAAACTAATTTTGTTTTCAAAGAAAGCTAGCACAAAAGAAAACAAAAATATTTTAAGAAAATCTATGGATAATTCTCTTACTTTTGGTAGAAATAAGAGAATTTCAACATAATCAGGTTTTTATATCAAAAATATTTATAAACATATTTTGAATTTTACGCCTGCAACTTCTCAGGACTTGGAAGTGAAATTAATTAATACGAACACATTTATATAATTACTTTAATTATAAATGTTATAGGCTAAAAACTGTTTTATGTTGTTATTCCCTTTTTAAATAAATTAAGTTACAAAACACACAACTCGAGTTGTGTCGTTATTACAAAATTAATTTTATTATACCCTACACCACACTGTGGTACAGGGTATTATGACTTTGTGCATTTGTTTGTAACACCCAAAAGGAGAAGAGATAGACCCATTGTTTTTTATACCGATCGACTTGTAATCACTTTCTGAGTCGATTTAGCTATGTCCGTCTGTCTGTCTGTCCGTCTGTCTGTCTGTAGACGTATTCTTGTAATCAAAGTACAGGTCGCAATTATGGTCCGATCTCAATGAAACTTTGCACATATCTTGTTTTAGGCCCAAGGACGATCCCTATTGAATTTGGTTAAAATCGGTTCAGATTTACATATAGCTCCCATATATATGTACCTCCGATTTGGCATATATGCACTGTATAAGCAACATTTTGTAACCGATTTGTACAAAAATTGACAGAGAGTAGTCTCGTGATATACTTAGATACAATACAAAATTTGGGGGAAATCGGTTCAGATTTATATGTAGCCCCCATATATATGTTGCACCCGATTTGACATGTAAGCGCTGTAGAAACTGTATTTTATATCCAATCTGTACGAAATTCGGCAGAAAGAGGTTTCTTATTACACGATGGAATACTGCCAAATTTGGAGAAAATCGGTTCAGATTTAGATATAGCCCCCATATATATGTTAGCACCGATTTGACATTCAAGCGCTGTAGAGACTGTATTTTATATCCAATCAGTACGAAATTCGACAGAAAGAGGTTTCGATTTTACATGAATGAGTATTCAGGGAAAATCGGTTCAGATTTATATATAAGCTCCATATATATGATCCTCCTGATTTGGTTACAAAGCGCTATAGAAGCTGTACTTTACTTCCGATCATTACAAAATTCTCCAGAAAGATGTTTCTCAATTTAGGAACGAATATTGCTTAATTTGGCGATTATCGGTTCAGAATTAGATATATCCGCATATATATGTTTTTACCCATTTACCAATTATTCCAAATTATTATCGCAATAACCCTTATCGCATAGTTAGGGAGGTGTAGGGTATTATATAGTCGGCCCCTCCCAACTTTCTGCCTTTCCTTACTGGTTATATTTTGCAGAATATATCGACTTATGCTGATAAATCAAAGGATGATGTGGAAATTTACAACATTCAGTAGTCAATAATAGATTTTGGAATAACAGCATAAGTTGAGTTATGCTTTTGTGCTGGGGCTTAGTTCAACTTGGACTAATAACATAACTCAGATATGCTGTTACGACTTCATTAAATTTACTTCTTCAATAGTCCAAAGATAAATGGGGAATAAAAACACAATTATAGTTTTCAAAGGAAAAAATGTGAGATATGCTGTTATGTACGTTATGAAATGTAGTGATACAGCGAGATATGCTAATAAGTCTTGCCTTGTATCTGAACAACTAAACAAGGTATCATCACCAAAATTTGTCACAATATGTAATCGAATATGGGGAACATCGCAGCATCAAAAACGCAATTTGAGCATAACTCGAGTTATGCTGTTATGCCTTGTGACCACAGATATGCTGCTGGCCAAAAGTGTAAAACATCGATGGAGTGATCTAAGAGACCCCAAGAATATTTGTCGGAAATCCGTTTTGAACCATTTTATGTTATTTTAGCAATGTACTTCAGCATGTACGTCTCTCTGTCAGGTTGGTGCGCACGATAACTTTTGAGAGGATTGAATTCAAATTTGGTATTTGTCAATATTTTTGTCTATCTCAGGCTAAGGTCAAAGATGGACTATTTTGGTTCACTCCTTCGAAGTTGATTATATCATAACTTATGTATTACTACTCAGAATGCAAACATAGTATTATTAGTTTCTTGGTCGCTATCATCTTGAGAAAAATGGGCCTTGTTTCCACGCCCCTTTTTGTGCCTCCCATAAAAATTTACCATTTTGCCAAAAAAAGTAAACGGATTATTTGTCATAATTTATGCATTTATCAATATTCTTTTTGGAACATAAAATTTTTTGCGATTTTTTTCTGTTTTTTACTGATGTTTTCGTGCCAGCAAAAATTGTTTTTAAAAAAATCAATTTTTTTCTAATTGTTTTATCGACAGTTACAAAAAATCCATTTCCATAGCTATGATCAGAATTTCTAGCCCTCATAATTTCCTTTAATTTGGATGTTATATCGGCTTTATCGAGCTTTTACTTATAAGAAATGGGTCAAATACTCAGGTAAAGTCCGGGAAAATTGGAATTTTTGAAAAAAAAACCTTACCATAAAAAAATTCTTTTGGTTTAATTAAAAAGTATGCCTAGAACTACACAAAAAACCAGTAAGGAAAGACAGAAAGTCGGGCGGGGCCGACTATATAATACCCTACACCTACCTACCAATGCGAAAATGGGCATTGCGATAAGAATTTGGCAGTGTTCATACATGTAATAAGCAAACTCTCTCTGCCGATTTTCGTACTGATCGGATATAAAACACGGTTTCTACAGTGCTTACATGTCAAATCGGGTGTAACATATATATTGGGACTATGTTTATATCTGAACCGATTTTCCCCGAATTTGGCAGTGTTCATACATGTAATAAGAAAACTCTCTCTGTTAAATTTCGTACTGATCGGATATAAAACACGATTTCTACAGCGCTTAAATGTTAAATCGGGTGCAACATATATATGGGGGCTATATCTAAATCTGAACCGATTTTCCCCGAATTGCGCAGTGTTTTTTCATGTAATAAGAGAACTTTCTCTGCCGAATTTCGTACAGGTCGGATGTAAAATACGGTTTCTACAGCGCTTTCATGTCAAATCGGGTGAAACATATATATGGGGACTATATCTAAATCTGAACCGATTATCCCCTAATTTGGCAGTGTTTATTCATGTAATAAGAGAACTTTCTCTGCCGAATTTCGTACAGGTCGGATGTAAAATACGGTTTCCAAATTTTCTCCAAATTTGGTAGAGTTCATTCACGTAATAATAAAACTCTCTCTGCCGAATTTCATAAAGATCGGATGTAAAATGTGCACTATGCTAAATTTCATAACAATCGGACCATAAATACGACCTGCACTTTGATTACAAGAATACATGGACAGACAGACGGACAGACAGACGGACATGGCTAAATCGACTCAGAAAGTGATTGTGAGTCGATCGGTATAATAAACAAAGGGGGTATCTCTTCTCCTTTTAGGTGTTACAAACAAATGCACAAAGTCATAATACCCTGTACCACAGTGTGGTGTAGGGTAGAAATAGAAAAACATTCGCAAAACTAATTTTGTTTTCAAAGAAAGAAAAAGAAAACAAAAATATTTTAAGAAAATCTATGGATAATTCTCTTACTTTTGGTAGAAATAAGAGAATTTCAACATAATCAGGTTATTATACCGCCACTGTTGTGTACAAAGGTATATATCAGATGCTGCTGGCCAAAAGTGTAAAACATCGATGGAGTGATCTAAGAGACCCAAGAATATTTGTCGGAAATCCGTTTTGAACCATTTTATGTTGTTTTAGCAATGTACTTCAGCCTGTATGTCTCTCTGTCAGGTTGGTGCACACGATAACTTTTGAGAGGATTGAATTCAAATTTGGTATGTGTCAATATTTTTTTCTATCTCAGGCTAAGGTCAAAGATGGACTATGTTAGTTCACTCCTTCGATTACAAACCTACACCCCCCCCCCCCCCCACAAAGGCACTCAATTTAGTGAAATGTTGATTATATCATAACTTATGTATTACTACTCAGAATGCAAACATAGTATTATTAGTTTCTTGGTCGCTATCCGCTTGAGAAAAATGGACCTTGTTTCCACGCCCCTTTTTGTGCCTCCCATAAAAATTTACCATTTTGCCAAAAAAATAAACGGCTTATTTGTCATAATTTATGCATTTATCAATATTTGGAACATAACATTTTTTGCGATTTTTTTCTGTTTTTTACGGAAGTTTACGTGCCAGCAAAAATTGTTTTTAAAAAAATCAATTATTTTCTAATTGTTTTATCGACAGTTACAAAAAATCCATTTCTACGTGATAGCTATGATCAGAATTTCTAGCCCTCATAATTTCCTTTAATTTGAATGTTATATCGGCTTTATCGAGCTTATACTTATAAGAAATGGGTCAAATACTCAGGTAAGGTCCATGAAAATTGGAATTGTTGAAAAAAAAAAAAACTTTACCATACTTTTGGTTTAATTAAAAAGTATGCCTAGAAATACACAAAAAAAAATTTTAAGTCTCGGACACAAAAAAAAATTTTGTTTCATAGTGTATTGAAATCCAACATATAATTTCATATTTATTAAATCACTCTAATTAACCTATTCATTGATTTGTTGTAGCATTTTACTCTGAGTGTAGTTATGCAAATACCCAAAGGTATTCCAACTTTTTATGTTATGCATTCAACATTCAATAAAGGTGTTGACACTGTGTCTTCAACGTTTTACTGATCTTCAGTTATTCGGCTTCACTTTTATGTAAATATAGCAGAGTGCCGCTGTGTATGGCATCTGATATTGCTAAGTATGTGGGCCAATTACAAAACTGGTATGTAACCATTGAACCACCTTCGCTGGGCGGCTTAATAAATGTTGTGCTACTTTACAAGTGATATAACTTAACTTTTTTCTCAAAATTTTATATAATTTATGTGGGAGATATTGTAAATTGATATCGTAAAACATAAATGATATGAAACTTTGAGTAGTATGTATATTACAATCCAAATGTAGCGTATCAAGCGGATTGTCAATATATGTATGTAGTATATTCTAGGCGTGTGTTCAACGATTGGAACGAAATTATTTGTTAAGAACAAAATTTTTATTTAACAGCATAGTTGAAAATGACCAATGAATGGAGGCGATTAGATATTAAAACAACACTTATAATTCATCCGATTTTTACGTCTCAATACCATCCAATGATAAGTCTCAACACTTGGGATTCCACTGCCGGTTCTGACGGAAAATAAAAGTGATACTGCGTCAGTTCAGCTCCATTTACGATGAAAATGCAAAAATGTATATAAGTATATATATACTACGTACTCAGAGTGTATTATATATTTGTAATATTTTGACTGATGGATCACATTACAAAAAACAGTTAATGGGAAACCTCAACTGAAAAAATAAAATAATCAGACACAAAAACAATGTGCCGTATTGGTATTTGTGATCCTATTTGTGATAGGAACACTTTTTGTTATTACGACTGTTTATGACGAATAATATAGCCAAGGAGGAAGCAATTTTCAAACTTATACGTATATATCAATACATTTCAATATGTAAGAATTAACAAATAACGCAGATGTATGGCCAAGACATTTCTTTTGCAGAGGTACGAGTATTGGAAAGGCCGATTTATTACGAAAAATCGATAACAACATTCCATAGTATGCTAAGTCGAAACAGATAGCGATCAAAATTTTATGTTTCACTACATACCAGATAGATCAGAAAGGCATGATCGTATCCAAGGATATAGGAGTTTCGTGAACTTCTTTTGGTGTCTTTTCTGAGGAACTTATGCTGTAGTGTTTACAAGGGAGAGGGCTATTAGAGAGGTACCAGAATGGCCGAAAATCAATGTTCTGCCCAAAGTCGGTATAAATATTTCCGGGAAACTGTATTCCTGATTTCAAAAACTGCAACACATCTCCTAATGAAATGGCTGAACAGTTCAAAATTCACCAGGTATAGGTGCCGGACCACAGGGACTTAGCAGGGAACTAAAAAGCAGATGAATTTGCAAGACTAGGCACTACTCGTACCTTTCACTCTCCAGGGGAACTGAAATATGTGGTCATGCCTCTAGAGACATACAAACTATTTTTGAGAGATAGTGACTTAAGGCAATAAATGGCAGGTGGTCACAAGTGAGAAACTGCATAAATTCCAGACGGATGTCGCCCTGTCTTAACTCCAATCGTACCAACGACCTGCTGTCGTTATCGAAACTTGGCGCCTCACATATATTTTCTGTTATGACGGGTCAGTGTCTAATTGAACGCCACGGAGATAGATTGAAGGTCCCGCGAAATGACGAAGAGGAGAATGAATTAATAAAACACCTTCTGTATCTGTGCCCGCTCTCTCTAGAAGGCGGCAGGCTACCCTAGGCTCTCTTTTCTTTGGGGAGTTTGCAGACTTGGCTAACCGTTAAATCCCACCAACTTTTGAGCTGCTTTACCATGCAGCACAACGGGTCGGGCTAGGGGAAAATCCATGTTCTTCCTTAGGTCCCTGTGGTAGGGCGCATATACGAATCCTATAGTATAGGTAGTATTTTCTCGCATGTTGAGTTGCAAATCAAGCGGTTGGCAAGACCCATAGATTGAAAGTAAGCGTTGCATATTCTGCTCTGATATTCACTAAACACAAGCATTTTTTTTCACCGACCCACAGTGGATCCATTTGTACGGGAGAGACCGACAAAAATAGTAAAAGAAGAGATATCGACCTGAACTTGTCGTCATATGCTCTCGTGTTCTAATATATTGTATTTTACAGAAATAGGCGTGGTTACATAACGGAAACGCCCACTTTGCGTACATTTCACCATGAATTTGAAATAAACGTATATAATTTTAACTTCTATTTAGTTGTTAGTAAACAAAATAAAAATAACACTGTCCAACAGCATTTTTGGAACAGAATAGCGACCGTATAATTCTGAAAGGACATGTTGAGTGGATTATTTTTCTAGAATAAACTTATGGTCCAGCTGGTCTGAGTTTTTTTTTTACAGTGGGACAACTAAATGAAAAAAATGCTCTAAGTTTATGTCTGAGAGATTTCTTATTGTCAGAGTTACATAGTAGAATTTTATGAGGATAATTTTTGGGAAAGATCTTAACCCTCTAGCTCCCCCATAATGGGTCAATTTTGCCCTTTTTTCGAAAAAATTAAAAAAAAATTTCAGAAAGGACATTTAAGGATTGAAATATTCTACGAAAATTTTTGCCAGAAAATTTCAGTGCGGGTCGCCAGCTCTTTATGTTTAAATTTTATTTGAAAATCAATAAAATTTATTTGGAACGCATATATTAATATATTGCAATAAAATATATTTGCTTACTAATTTTCTCAAATAAAATATGTGTTTAAATACAAATAAATTTATTGTTCAGGAATTTCTCCAAATATATTTTATTTAAAAAGGATTTTCAAAACTTTGTTGACATCAGTTTAAATTTTTTCTTGATTTCGAAATCTACCTCCCAACTAAAAATGTCATATGCAGCATTGTCTTCTGTTTTAAATCATTCATTTTAAAATTCTAAATATCCCAATGCATCATTAGTAGTGAAACCTTCGAGTAAATTGTTTTATAGTAAATTATTGTTTTAATATTATACGATTTCAATTATAAAATATTTGTATAATCATTAAAAAAATTAACTTTGAATCCTTAGAAACTTAACGTTTTTAAGGTATCGGTATATTTTCTGAAAACTTAAATGCAAATAAATCTTTGTTACGAAAAATATACCCTAATAAAAAATATTAGGATGGAAACAAAGATTTGTTTAGACCAACACCTTCCCAAATATTTAATGTTTGTGTGTACCAAATATTATATATTTAGAGTGTACCCTAAACATATATATGTTTCAAGCTGAATATGTTTGGGACAATATACTACAGAAGCGATTTTTTTTTCAGCGTGAAAGGGCATATTATGTAAATCATTTTTGTAGAATAAACTTATGGTCCAGCTGGTCTAAATTTTTTTTTGTGCATTGGGACAAACTTTAAATTGGTGGAAGGTAGCATGATACTAAATGAATACATAATTCATATTAAGCCATCGATATATTAAATTAGTGTTAAAAAAGCGCAAACATATTCAGCTGGAAACATACATATATTTAGGGAACACTCCAAATACATAGTATTAGACACACACAAATATATTATATGTTATTATATATCCAATTATATTTTTATTCGGATCTAATACTTCCGAAACAAATATTAATTTGTATTTAAGAATTTTGGCAATATATCAATGCCTTAATTTTAAGGCATGTTTTCTGTTTTTCAGAATTTAAGTGTGCAATTTTTTTGAAATTTTATATGTTTGTAAAATTCGACAAAAATTTAAATTGGAAAAAAATTTAATTGGAAAATTTATAAACTAAAATTAGCGCTGTAAATCCAAAAGCTTATGACATTTTTAACTGTAAAATATAACACGAAATCTAGGAAAAACTAAAAAAAACTAAAATTCGAAATCTTTTTAAATAAAATCTTTTAATAAAATCTTTTTTAAATAAAATATTATTGGAAAACTTTTTAAACAATAACTTTGTTTGTGTGTAAACATATATTATAATGTTTGTGAAAGTCAGTTCGCAATTATCTTTAGTTCTAATATATTAATATATGCGTTCAAACAACATTTCTTGATTTTCAAATAAAATCTATTTGTTCATATATTTGTTCAAATATACGAGTATAATATTTAAAAATTTTGTTGCCAAATATATTTTCTTTCAATTCAAACATATGAAAAATTACAATTTCCCACGTGTACTGCTTCAATATTTGATAGAACTTTTTCGAGCACATCTTGAATTTGAGGCACATATTCAGTCTTTTTGGAACAACAGATTTCGAAAATATACAAGCGTGAAAATACACATTCACAATTGGCACCTATACCAACAAAATTAAAAATGAAAATAAATATATGGAAACTAGAACACACTAGACAACAACAAAAAACGGTTTTTGTCAAATCACAATAACAATGTTTGCACATGTTTATACCTTTATATACTGGACAATAATGTATGTTTTGTAACAATGTGATAGGTTTGGAGTTTCGAATAGCATTCAATGTGAGGCAAATATTGGCAGTTGAAATAAAAATATTTGTAATCTAGAGACTTTTACCTATATTTGCAAATTTATTCGATTGTGGGAATCGAGGGGAATAGCTACACAAGCTCCACGTAAATCTAACAAAGATTGACAAAATTATACAAATTAAACACACCTTTTTTTCTAAACAACACATTAATTTTTGAAAGTATTATAGCTTTAAAATAATGTTAATACCATTCCCTTCAATATCCATTATTCAAACATTTATTTTTGCACTTTTTGGTTTGTAATTTTTACTGCTAACATTTCACCTTTTTCGCCTTCTTTCAACTGAATATTTACTTCAATGAAAACTTGCAATTCTATTGCCTTTATTGAAGAAGTACCGTTAGATATCACAAAAAATGTGTTTGGAACACAGTTGTTTGATGGGATTAGCGACTATTTACATTGTCATTACTGCAAAATACTGGCATACACTGTTCTATTTTTGTCGTATGGGCGGAACCACTGGGCGATCATGAAAAAAGAGTAATTGAAATTTCAAATGCTGTTATCTCTGTAACTATACAAGATAACTGTTAGGTGTAAAAAGTCTTTTGTATACCTCGTGTTTAACTTCTCACCAAAGTGGCGAGAGTTTAAAAACACACAAATTATATTTTTCATTTAAATTATTTTGATTTTATTTTGACCGTGAGTCGTATGCTTGGCGGGTGAGCTTGCAACTGGCTACCAAAAGTCACAGTGACGGCGTTACCATCACTGGTTTTTTTAGTTTGAATCGATGTCTATAGTGGGCGATGTTGTTATATGCGAAGTATAAACCTTGGGGGAGGGGGCACTTCAACACTTCGGTTAGTAGAATGCAAACAAATAAAGCGAAAAATACGAAAGTGACTTTGAGCCCCTGTAGCTCCGCCCTCTTTTACAAACATTTTAAGTTTCGTCGCAATCGGTTATATGGTTAGGGACGGCCGAATTATTTCCCTTTTTTCTAACTCGTCCCACTGTGAGGCTTTGGGTCACTCAAGAGGGTTATGTTATGACCAATGAACGCCTTTTTAGGATTTTTTCGGGAAAACTATAAAATAAATTAGTTTTTTGACAAATGGCATATATTATACATATGTATATGTATAAGTACAGTAATTTTTTAGAGAAATTACTTAAAAAATGACGGCTGTGCAGCGTTGTTACGAAGATGGGTCTGTTTTTCGATCGGCCATGGCTGTACACACTCATTATGTATTTTTTTATACCCTACACCACACTGTGGTACAGGGTATTATGACTTTGTGCATTTGTTTGTAACACCCAAAAGGAGAAGAGATAGACCCATTGTTTATTATACCGATCGACTTGTAATCACTTTCTGAGTCGATTTAGCTATGTACGTCTGTCTGTCCGTCTGTCTGTCTGTCTGTCTGTAGACGTATTCTTGTAATCAAAGTACAGGTCGCAATTATGGTCCGATCTCAACGAAACTTTGCACATATCTTTTTTTAGGCCCAAGGACGAAAATCGATTCAGATTTACATATAGCTCCCATATATATGTACCTCCGATTTGGCATATATGCACTGTATAAGCAACATTTTGTAACCGATTAGTACAAAAATTGACAGAAAGTAGTCTCGCGATACACTTAGATACAATATAGCCCCCATATATATGTTGCACCCGATTTGACATGTAAGCGCTGTAGAAACTGTATTTTATATCCAATCAGTACGAAATTCGGCAGAAAGAGGTTTCTTATTACATGAAGGAATACTGCCAAATTCGGAGAAAATCGGTTCAGATTTAGATATAGCCCCCATATATATGTTACCCCCAATTTGAAATTCAATAGCTGTAGAAACTGTATTTTATATCCGATCACAGCGAAATTCGGCAGAAAGAGGTTTCTTATTACACGAACACGGGGGAAAATCGTCATTTTTGATATGTTTGAATTGAAAGAAAATATACTTGAAAACTATTTTTATAAATATTATATATTTGTTAACAAATAAATTATATTTCAAAATCAAAAAATTTTGTTTGGAACGCATATATTAATATATTAGAACATAATTTATTTGCAAACTGACTTTCATAAATAAATGTGTTTACACACAAACAAAGTTATTGTTCAAGAAGTTTTCCAAATATATTTTATTTAAAAGCAATTTTTAAAACTTTGCTGACTTATTCGAATTATAGTTAGTTTTTCCTACTTTTCGTGTTAAACTTTATAGCTAAAAATGTCTTTTAATTTATAAATATTCCAATTCATCACTTTTTGTCAATCCATCAATGCAATTTATATTGACGAAAGATTATACGATTTAAGTTTCAATTAAGTTTTACAAAAATATAAAAAAATTGCTCTTTGAACATCTAAAAAACAAAAATCTTGGGATTATATAAGGGATTGATACATTGACAAAATATTTGAAGACAAACTAATCTTTGTTTCAGAAAAACTAGATCCAAATAAAAAAATATTAGAATGTGAACATATTTTGGTTTAAAACGATATCCTCCCAAACATATAATATTTGTGGGTGTCAAATATTATATATTTGGAGTGTACCCTAAACATATGTATACTTCAAGCCGAATATGTTTGGGACAATATACTACAGAAGCGTTTTTTTTTCAGCGTGAAGGAATACTGCCAAATTTGGAGAAAATCGGTTCAGATTTAGATATAGCCCCCATATATATGTTAGCACCGATTTGACATTCAAGCGCTGTAGAGACTGTATTTTATATCCGATCAGTACGAAATTCGACAGAAAGAGGTTTCTATTTTACATGAATGAGTATTCAGGGAAAATCGATTCAGATTTATATATAAGCTCCATATATATGTTCCTCCTGATTTAGTTACAAAGCGCTATAGAAGTTGTACTTTACTTCCGATCATTACAAAATTCTCCAGAAAGATGTTTCTCAATTTAGGAACGAATATTGCTTAATTTAGCGATTATCGGTTCAGAATTAGATATATCCGCATATATATGTTCTTACCCATTTACCAATTATTCCAAATTATTATTATTTAATTCCCCGCCAGGATGGCGGGAATTAAAATAAAAAGGAAAACACAATATTTTATTTAATTATTTTATTTTGTTATGTGACACGGTGTGTCTGAAGTGATGAGAGGTTAAAACAACAACGAACCAACCAAAGAAAATATAAAACAGCTGACAGCCAATTACACATGTGCCATTCACAATGGTGACTTCATCGTCTGTTGTTGCTCAGCTGTGCTGATTCGGTGTGGCACATATGGCGGATAAAAAACGTTTGACCGTTTAAGCAAAAGTCGCTTAAACAATTATCGCAATAACCCTTATCGCATTGTTATGGAGGTGTAGGGTATTATATAGTCGGCCCCGCCCGACTTTCTGCCTTTCCTTACTGGTTTTAATTATAATGCTGTTTTCGCTTAAAATTAACAGTAGCTACAGAAGTGTATTTTTAAGATATATACAGGCGTGGAAAGCAAAGGTTGAAACAAGTAAGAAAGTTTCGGCCGGGCCGACTAAGGTATACCCTCACTTTGTGAGTAATGTAATATGGAATATTACACAAATATATCTGTAAATTTGTGTGGGATGTACCAGAAGGGGTTTAACAAATACACATATATTTCGCTGAACAGTAGATACTTTAAATACATTGCACTGTGCCGAATTATAAAAGGCTTATGTGCACTGTTATATTAACGTTATGAGTTATTAAATTTTGGTATGATTTGGCCATTTTGTGTGGGAGGTACAAAAAGCAGCGCACATTGGGTTAAAACATAGGTATGATCAATTTAAATTATTCGCAAATCTTTAATTTTTGGCAAAATAACAATTAACGAGATAAAATTAACCATATTCAACAATTTCTCGTGGGACAAAACGCATAAAATCAACGAAAACAACAAAAAAAGTTATGCATGTGTTTTACAATAACTATATACATACATATAAATCGTTGTGGCTAGTCTAAGTTATAGTAAATATCATTATTCTCATTGTGACATTCGTAACGATCGGCAACTTCAAGATCGATTTGATGGACAATATCATGCCTTCTTTAATAATAGGAAATCCTTTGCCATATTTGGAATATGCATTTAATTTTTTTTAATATTTGTTGCATTACTGCTAATTACGGGATCTGAAGTTAAGAGGAATCTGTTGAATAGGTCGATATTGCAATTTTCTCGGCTGCATCTGTGTGCATAATTCTCCCTGTAGTTTTTGAAATCCTTGTTTCGAGCCTCTTGTGCCTCTTCGGATAATAGTCATATCGGTAATAGAGAATGAGAAACTATCTCTGGCCCGTGAAAAAAAATGTGTAACGTAGGCGTCATATTGTACCACGTATATAGTTCCACAAAATGTCTTGCGGTGTCGTGTGCAAATTTTCGGAATGTCTCTATGTCGATATCGTGACCGCAAGATATTAAAACAAGTTCGTTCTATCAGTTCTAAATCGACATTTGTAATTTCTGAAGAAACCTGTGTGTTCTGAAAGAACCCAGCAAAATTTCTCATTACCAAATAATCCGACGAGTAAGCAAAGTTCGATAATGGTAAGTACTTATTATTTAGCCGCTTTTCTCATTATTTTAACATGGGGATGTCATTGGAGGAAAGTACTTCCCAAAAGCATACAATGAAGTAGCATAATAAGTACTTATTTGTAGCATAGGCATAGCACATAAATATGTGCTTATATTTTCACGATTTTAAGTACAATATGAATAATGCATTACCAATAAGTTATAAAATAAGTAGTAGATATGAAGAAATGGTCATTTAAAGTGTTTTTTGCATATTGTCGCGAATTTTTCTTGAAACAAATTTCATCATGCCAGATTCGAATTTCTGAACCCAAACCCCCATGTGAAAAATTCTTCAACGGTCTAACATTATACGATATACGAAAATATTTATGGTATTTTCATTCAAATAATTATTATTTGAAAACATGTTGAAAAATAAATAAATCTTGTACATAAAATAACCTACATATATCCAAAATTGCTTTATATCAAAAATTGCCAAAATGATTTTGATAGCAAAAAATCACTTATTTCTGTTGTTATTGGTAAGTCATTATTAATAAGCCGAAAGTAATGCAGCGAATAACGAGATGTCATTATTTGATAATGCGGGGAATAATGACATGTACTTACCAAGATTTTGCTGGGAAGCGTCTTATATAGAAGGAGCGAACATATACTAAAAACTATAGAGTTTTCGAGATTTTTCTTTTTCAAGCATTGATGTAATAGAAGTTTCTTTTAAAAATTCTATATTTAAGGTTCTAGATAACCTAGTAGATGAAGGACGGGAATTTTGCCAAATTACTCTTTCATTGCAAGACAATTTCATTGGATCTATGGACGTAATAAGAACGGATGAGTCACTAGCTTCTGCACCGTGAAATGCATGCTTATAAGAGCTATGTCCTGAGCTCCCATCGAACACTCATTTGCAGTGTAGGGTAAATTGAGATAGTTCTTCATTTGCTCAAGAATCAAATTCCGATTTCTTCAATTCAATTATGCGTTCCGTAATATGATCTAAGAGGCCTTGTAGACTTACTTGCGCAGAAGTTTCTGAAGTAATTATTTTGTTTTTATTTGGATAACACTTCTGTTTGGGTTTTTGGACTTCGGTGTATGACGGAAATGTTTGGGGTGCTGCCCATCTTATAACATTGTACTGATTTCGAGTCAATTTTGCTTCTACCAAGACTGAAAGGGCTTCCTCAACGCTTAATTTTTGTGTTTCTTTAGTATGTGTATTAATATACTTCTCAGCTATTGTTGGAGAAGATGTAATGTCTTTTAATATCTGCGATGCACGAAATTGATATATCCTTAGGTTTGAAAACTTGTAGGATTTGCTCTTTCAAAGACGTTACTTTAAAATTAAAGCTCTTGGAATTTGAATTTCGCATAATATTAAACAGTTCTTTGTAAAACATTGCAAACATTCCTAATACGAAAATTTTCGCTTAATATTGCTTAATAATATACAAAAGGTCTACATTTTCTTTGAAAAATGTCATATTTTTGAGTTATTTTAAAATGCATACTTTAAATCCATTTACCTAATATAAATTACCTAAATTCCCATGACTGTGTATTAGGCCGGGTCGATTTGTGGGGAGGCAAAAAAAGTCGCCATTGCTCAGTGAAAATCGTATTCTAGGGATCAAAATAAGAAACTTTGCCGAAGGAACCATACCTCTAAAACGAATTCTGATGTCCCGGAATTTGGGTCGAACTTTTGGATAGGGCCAAATTTTGAAAAATCCCACTTTGACCCATTTAGAGTGCTCCAATCGAGTCCAAATGTATGACCGACCCCCACTAACTTTGGAGGCCCGACCCACCCATGCCAGTGGCACAACCAATGGAACCCCCTGGGGGTTCCATACATTTGGGCTCGATTGGAGCACTCTAAATGGGTCAAAGTGGGATTTTTTCCGGGACATCAGAATTCGTTTTAGAGGTATGGTTCCTTCGGAAAAGTTTCTTATTTTGATCCCTAGAATACGATTTTCACTGAGTGGGGGTCGGTCATACATTTGGACTCGATTGGAGCACTCTAAATGGGTCAAAGTGGGATCTTTTCCGGGACATCAGAATTCGTTTTAGAGGTATGGTTCCTTCGACAAAGTTTCTTATTTTGATCCCTAGAATACGATTTTCACTGAGCAATGGGCGATTTTTAAATCGACCCGCTCTACTTTCTATTGTAATTTGTTGTAATTTTAAAGAGATTGATAAAGAAATTCGAGAAAAAAATTATTTCAGTTTTAATTTTTTAAACTTCCATAAAATTGTACAAAAATTATTATAACTTTGACAGAAAATGACAGCTAACCCAGTGACGGCAGAGAGATGGCTTTTTCATCAAGTGAAGCAGAATTTTGTTTTCTTTAAGTGGGAACCAAAAATAACACGATGAGATAATTTTGATTTTTTTAATATCTGCGATATCAAACCCTATGTGCGGCGTGGGGATAACGCCCATGTTTCACTGGACTGCACAAAATTTCAAGTATTTTTATGCACTGGTATTAAAGTTATAAGCTGTTAAGTTTTGATCCAAAATGGTCCATTTGTGTGGAGGTACCAAAAGGGGCGTGGCAACTTCGCCTATTTTTCTCATGGTGGAGTGATAAACTACATTGTTATAATTTAGCTCTTGATTAGTTACATTATTATAATGTAGTTGTGACGTCATGTACGAGTATGGCTATGGTAATACAATAACCAAATAGTGTTTTGAGAGTATAAACTCAATAATACCACCGAATTGATGCAATTTTGTCAACACTCTCAATGTGAAAAAGCAAACAATACATTTATATTACGCCGTAACGATAACGCTATAACAGATAGCGTCGCTGCAAAGTAATAGCAACTTACCCTATACTTTTTTGTACATATTCAATTTTCTTGTGTTATGCATTAATCTATATACCAATGAAGGTGTCGACACAGTGTCTACATCGTTTTGTCACTCTTCATTTACTTGGCTTCATCTTTACATAAGCATTGCAGCATATCGCGATGGCCTCGGATATTGCCAAATACGAGTATCTATGTAACCATTGAGCCACAACAGTTGGGTTTAAACAATGTTGTAGTACTTTACATGCGCATAATGATAAATATATAAAACATAAATGCTATGAAACATCGAAGAATGTGTATATTATAACGCAAATGTAGCGTATCACGCAGATTTTTGTAGATCTTATATTTTCTAGTCACGTTATTGTCAACGATTGGAACGGAATAATTTTCCAAGAACAAATCTTAATTATCGACCGTTGAATGGAGAATATTAGATATTTGAACTACACTTCTAATGCAATGAGTTTATACGTCTCGATACCATTCAATGACAGACATTAACACTTTGCATTCCACAACCGGTTGTCACCGAAACCGAAAGTGATACTGCATTTGCTAAGCTCCATTTACGTTGAAAATGCATAAAACTATACTTGAGTATATTTGGAATATTTTCACGGTCACATTACAGAAAACAGTTAATAGAAAACCACAACCGAATAATAAATTTGATATAAATAACGTGTACTTAAAAGCACGTGTTTGGACGATGTTTTGAGTAAAATCCAAGACAGTAACATAATGAACAATATTTAATCTTGTTTTAAGAAAAAAAAATGTTATTGTTTGGGTTATTACTCCCAAATGACGTATCAATGTCTTGCAATAGGGTAAAAATAAAACAAGACTGCCAAAAATTTTGGGAAGGTCAAGATTGTTTGGAAATTTTTTAATAATCTGTTTAAGATTTTGGAAAAATAAACAAATTTCAACTGATTTGTACAATTTTATGTTTTTCGCGAGATACGACCAATTCAAATTAGATAATGGCCAATTTCTCTTGAAATATTGAACCGATTTTACTGAAATTTTGCAATTATATCCGAAACACTTGCTAAAATCTAAATAAATCATTAGCTTTAATTGCCAACTGACAACATGGAAAATATTGCAAATTATTTTTGGGTCAGAATACTTTAAATCGGCGTATCAAGTTTATTTTTGGCTAAAAAAAATTTATAAAAAGTTGCAAAATGGTAAAATAAGATCTCGCTATCACATTTTTTTCAAAAATTTAATGGGCATTTGAAATTTAGAAAAAATTAATAATATAAATGTAATTGCACTCGAACGGCTGAACCGATTTTTGCAAAGTTTGCTTTGTTTTAAAGAGAACGTAACACAAAATTTGTGACTCAATTCTGAGAATTGGACGTGAAGTATTCGTTTAGTCAAAAGTTGGCTGAATTTAAAATTTAATGGCTATTCGAATTTTTTTGCTCAAGTTGGATTTTTAGCACTTTTGTCAATGCCTATTTAAAACAAATCTATGTAGAAATGTATAACGAATATATTAAATATGACTTATATTGTAAAAGTAAGAGAAATTCGAAAAATTATTTTTCATATTTATACCCTACACCACACTGTGGTACAGGGTATTATGACTTTGTGCATTTGTTTGTAACACCTAAAAGGAGAAGAGATAGACCCATTGTTTATTATACCGATCGACTCAGAATCACTTTCTGAGTCGATTTAGCCATGTCCGTCTGTCCGTCTGTCTGTCCATGTATTCTTGTAATCAAAGTGCAGGTCGTATTTATGGTACGATTGTGATGAAATTTAGCATAGTGCTCTTTTTTGGCTCAAGGACGATCCCTATTGAAATTGGTTAAAATCGGTTCAGATTTGGATATAGTCCCCATATATATGTTTCACCCGATTTGACATGCAAGCGCCGTAGAAACCACATTTTACATCCAATCTTTATGAAATTCGGCAGAGAGAGTTTTATTATTACGTGAATGAACACTACCAAATTCGGAGAAAATCCGATCAGATTTAGATATAGCCCCCATATATATATGTTTCACCCGATTTGGCATGTAAGCGCTGTAGGAACTGTATTTTAAATCAGATCAGTACGAAATTTGGCAGAGAGAGTTCT
Organism: Eudasyphora cyanicolor; assembly: GCA_963930755.1. Taxonomy (NCBI): domain Eukaryota; kingdom Metazoa; phylum Arthropoda; class Insecta; order Diptera; family Muscidae; genus Eudasyphora; species Eudasyphora cyanicolor. The sequence goes on along the minus strand of OZ005737.1, from coordinate 260,485,047 downwards.
CTTATTACATGAATAAACACTGCCAAATTCGGGGAAAATCGGTTCAGATTTAGATATAGCCACCATATATATGTTTCACCCGATTTAACATTTAAGCGCTGTAGGTTAGGTAGGTTGAAAGGGACGCCCGTCAGAATACAACTGACGAGTTCACTCGGGGCCGACAATTCGGTCCATTGTGTTTCCCATTGGTAGAAAGGAAGGATAGAATAAATAATTGGAGGTTGACAGATTAGGAAGATGGAGAGAAGGTTTCGGAAGAGGAAGGGGCGATTTAGGAAGGGGAAGAAGAAGATCTAATTATTCTCGTTTGTCCTCGTGGCTTTACTAAACAAGAGGGATTTACTGATGAATTTGAGAAGGGATTTGAGCGGTGCATCTGCTAGATCGTCTAGGTTTACGAAGAGCCTGTGCCCTAAAAAGGCCAAACGGTACTCTTACAGTCCTTTGCATGAGCATAGCAGGTGCTGTACTGACTCCTCCTCTTCTTCATCTAAGCAACTTCTACAGAAGTCTTCATAAGGAAGCTTCATGCGTGCAGCCAAATTGCCTATCACGCAGTGCCCTGTGATGACTCCTGTGAGGATGCTAAGTGTGGTCTTCCTGAAGGACAGCAATTCTTTGGTACGGTTCACATCAATGGATGGCCAAAGGGTTCGTGCAGTCCTGCAGTTTTGTACTGTGTCCCACCTCGATCTGGTTAGTGTTGCTCCGCGTTCGTCGATTTCGTTTTTAAGTTCCACGAACGGAATTTGCACGTCCAGAGTCGCGGTTTCGTTTCGCGCACCTGATCCTATCCTGACACATTCGTCTGCTAATTCGTTGCCCTGCATGTTGCTATGTCCTGGCACCCAGCAGAGCGTGATTTCGTGCGTCTGAATATGGTTTAAGGCTAGAAAGCAGTCCATTGTGCAGCGTGATTTAATATTTCTAGAGCTCAAGGCCTTGAGAGCTGCCATGCTGTCGACGTAGATCTTGAATTTTTTCGGAGAAAATCTGATTCGCGGCAATGTTAATGGCATAGATCTCTGCCTGGATAAGCGCTGTAGAAATCGTGTTTTATATCCGATCAGTACGAAAATCGGCAGAGAGAGTTTGCTTATTACATGTATGAACACTGCCAAATTCTTATCGCAATGCCCATTTTCGCATTGGTATGTAGGTGTAGGGTATTATATAGTCGGTCCCGCCCGACTTTCTGTCTTTCCTTACAGGTTTTTATTTTGGCCATTTTGTTTGGGAGGTACCAAAAGGGACGTGATAATAACGCCTATTATTATATATAATATAGGTACGATGAAATCACTACACTGTACACAATTTCAGGTGTTTGTATACGCAGGAATCGGAGTTATAAGCCGTTAACTCTTCGTGCATTTTGCACGGGAATATAGGTTCTGTAAAGACATTACACTTCACCAAATGTCAAGTATTCGAATGGACTGGAATCAAAGCTATAAGCGGGTAACTTTTTGTGCAAAATGGGCGTGGCAACTTCGCCAATTTTTCTCAAAATGATAGCGAACTAGAAACTTATGCTTTATATGGATTTGTGAAAGATTCTGAGAAGTAGTATAGAAGTTATGAGATAATAAATATTTCACTAAATTTTGACCGTTCGTGGGGGAGGTATTTGAAGGACCATATTTGACCTTAGGAAGGAAAGAAAAAATATTAACACATACCAAATTTGATGTCAATAGGTTACTTCTGCCGAAATATATTGTGCGCACCAGACAGATAGACGAACAGGCTGACGGACATTGCTCAAATGGCAAAAAGGCCCAAAACGGATTTTCGCCAAATATTATTGGAGTCTCTTAGGTCACTCCATCGATTTGTTACACTTTTGGCCCGCAGCATCTTATATATACCGTTGTTCGCAATAGTGAGGGTATAAAAACAGGACAAAAGTGCTATAATAGTTCTCATTTGTCCACAGATTTTCTTCAAATTGGCATTGTTTTCTTCGTTAAGATACTATCTTTAAAAAAAGTGGAACCAAAAAGATTTGCATTTTTTTCTATTTTTTATGGTTTTTCCAGCCAACAAAAAACTATTTTCGCTGGTCATCTGCAGGTATCTATTACATTAGAAAAATTAACAAACAACTAAACAAATTTGTAAACAATTATTAATTTTACATACATTAATTTAACAAAAAGTTACATTTAGGTCGCAAAAAACAATGTTTACTTGCTCAAGCTTTTCGGTTACTGTTGGAGTGTTTGTCTATGCTTGTCAATTGTATGTCTATAAATTTAAATTTTTTAACGACACTTACTTAATTTCTGTCCCCGCCTGAAAGCTTCTTCATTAACTTTTGTAGTACTCATAATTTCTTTTAATTTAAAGTATTTCCCAGCTTTTTCGAACTTATACTTAACAAAATATGATCTAAATACTAAAGACAACTTCCAAGAAAAAAAGAATTAAAAAAGAAAAAAAAAATCAAAAATTTTTTAAATATTTTTTGCAATGTTTGGCCCCCTACGACTTTTCCCTGTTACCATAATTATAATTGAAGAGACCCATGAGAAGACGGCGTTTTGCGAAGATTGAGGAGATAAAACCCGAATCGCCGAACAAGCGATTATATTTGATTATTTTATTTTTTCCAATTCATTAAATTTTTTATTGAATCTTTCATTATTATACAATGAAAATTATACAATAAATAAATATTTGTTTAATTATTATTGTAGGACATTCATCCCTGATGACGGAATTCAGTGATAATTCGGAAATATTGGAAAATAAATAAATATTAAAAAACCCAGACCTCGAGCTTGAAATATTTAACAAAAAATTAATTTCAAGTTGTTCCTAACGAAAGACATGATTGGACGTTTCCCCAAGACTCTGCATCGTCTCATAAATAAAGCCTGCGAACCTAAGGTTGAGTACAAGCAAAACAATATCCAGCTTAATTCCATATAATTTTGATATTGTCAATTCCAGAGGCCATGGTCAACACCTCAGCCATTTATCTTCGAACTTATACATACCAAATTTGAAGTCAACTCGTTACTGCTTTTGGGAGTTATCGAGCGCACCAACCAGATATACGGGCGGACATTTATCAAATGACTTAAAATGGCCCAAAACAGATTTCCGCCAAATATACCAAAATACGCCAAATTTGGATTCTAAAATCGATGCAATCTGCATATTCCATATAAGCATTTTATATGAAAAAGTTATGCAAGGGAATATGCATAACACATGCAAAATATAACGTGCATATGTTGAAAGAAAAAGGCATATATGAGGTATGTAATGTATGTGAATATCGCGAATTTTGTATTTTTTCAAAAACTATTTATTTATTCATGAATGTCTATTTTGTTCCCTTCAAAGTAATTTCCCTCCGATATAATACACTTCTATCAACGTTTTTTCCAATCCTCGAAGCACTTCAAATAATCATTTTTTGTGATCTTGTTCCTCCTCCTCAATCGTGGCGCAGCGTCGTCCTTTCATTGGCCTTTTCAGTTTTGGAAACAAAAACCAGTAAGGAAAGGCAGAAAGTCGGGCGTGGCAGACTATAAAATACCCTACACCTCCCTAATAATGCGATAAGGGCCATTGCGATAATAATTTGGAATAATTGGTAAATGGGTAGGAATATATTATCTAATTCTGAACCGATAATCGCTAAATTAAGCAATATTCGTTCCTAAATTGAGAAATTTCTGGACAATTTTAATGATCGGAAGTAAAGTACAACTTCTATAGCGCTTTGATACCAAATCAGGAGGAACATATGTACGGATGTTATATATAAATCTGAACCGATTTTCCCTGAATACTCATTCATGTAAAAAGACATCTTTCTGTCGAATTTCGTACTGATCGGATATAAAATACAATCTCTACAGCGCTTACATGTCGAATCGGGGGTAATATACATATGGGGCTATATCTAAATCTGAACCGATTTTCTCCGAATTTGGCAGTATTTCTTCATGTAGAAGGAAACCTATTTTTGCCGAAATTCGCACTGATCGGATATAAAATAACATTTTTACAGCGCTTACATGTGAAATCGGGGGTAACGTTTATATGGGGCTATATCTAAATCTGAACCGATTTCTTCCAAATTTAACAGTGTTCATTCAAATAATAGGAAACCTCTTTCTGCCGAATTTCGTACTGATCGGATATAAAATAACATTTTTACAGCGCTTAAATGTCAAATCTGGGGTAACATATATATGGGGGCTATATCTAAATCTGAACCGATTTTAACCAAATTCAATAGGGATCGTCCTTGGGCCAAATAAAACATATGTGTAAAGTTTCGTCGAGATCGGACCATAATTGCGACCTGTACTTTGATTACAAGAGTACATGCACAGACAGACAGACGGACAGACAGACGGACAGACAGACGGACAGACAGACGGACAGACAGACGGACAGACAGACGGACAGACAGACGGACAGACAGACGGACAGACAGACGGACAGACGGACATAGCTAAATCAACTCAGAAAGTAATTCTAAGTCGATCGGTATAATAAACGATGGGTCTATTTCTTCTCCTTTTGGGTGTTACAAACAAATGCACAAAGTTATAATACCCTGTACCACAGTATGGTGTAGGGTATAAATAGCCACCGGGGGATAGGTCAGGGGAATTGGCTGCGGCACCATTACTGTGTTGTTTTGGCCAAATATTCGCGCACAATCAACGATGTGTGTGCAGGGGCGTTATCATGGTGCAAAAGCCAGTTTTTGGTCTTCCACAAATCCGGGCGTTTTTGGCGGATTGCTTCGCGAAATTTTGCGCATAACTTGCAGGTAATATTCTCTATTGACCGTACTACCCTGTGGCAAGAACTCATAATGCATCACGCCCCTGCAATCAAAGAAAACTGTGAGCTCGGGCTCCGGCACGCTGTTCATCCTTCGCATCTTCTCGGCCCTCTAAGAACATTTTGTACCACCGATAAACGTTGCTTTGGCCCAAGGTAGCTTCGCCATATCCCACAGTCAACATTCGGAATGCGTCAGCGTACTTTATTTTGTTTTTCACACAAAATTTGATGCTGATTTTTTGATTCATTTTCTGAAATAGATAAAAATCGAAGGCAAGTTAAAACACATCCAAGCACAACAGCTGTCAACAATTAACTAAACATTCAAAATGGCCGACCTTGTCAGTATAAGTAAGGGATATGAGTACCAACATAAAGCTACAAAAATATCAAAAATCAAATACACGTAGCCCGCGGAAATTAAAAACTCGATATTTTTTGAACATACCTCGTACAAATAAACACCAGTAAGGAAAGGCAGAAAGTCGGGCGGGGCCGACTATATAATACCCTACACCTCCCTAACAATGCGATAAGGGTCATTGCCATAATAATTTGGAATAATTGGTAAATGGGTAGAAACATATTATCTAATTCTAAAACGATAATCGCTAAATTAAGCAATATTCGTTCCTAAATTGAGAAACATCTTTCTGGAAAATTTTAATGATCGGAAGTAAAATACAACTTCTATAGCGTTTTGATACCAAATCAGGAGGAACAATCAATATAAATCTGAACCGATCTTTCCTGAATACTCATTCATGTAAAAAGACCTCCTTCTGTCGAATTGCGTACTGATCGCATATAAAATACAGTCTCTACAGCGCCTACATGTCAAATCGGGGGTAACGTATATATGGGGGCTAAATCTGAACCGATTTCTTCCAAATTTAACAGTGTTCATTCATGTAATAAGAAATCTCTTTCTGCCGAATTTCACACTGATCGGATATAAAATGACATTTTTACAGCGCTTACAAGTCAAATCGGGGGTAACGTATATATGGGGGCTATATCTAAATCTGAACCGATTTTCTCCGAATTTAGCAGTATTCCTTCATGTAATAAGAAACCTCTCTTTGCCGAATTTCGCACTGATCGGATATAAAATAACATTTTTACAGCGCTTATATGTCAAATCGGGGGTACTGTATATATGGGGGCTATATCTAAATCTGAACCGATTTCTTCCAAATTTAACAGAGTTCATTCATGTAATAAGAAACCTTTTCCTGCCGAATTTCATACTGATCGGATATAAAATAAAGTTTTTACAGCGCTTACATGTCAAATCGGGGCTAACTTATATATGGGGGCTATATCTAAATCTGAACCGATTTTAACCAAATTCAATAGGGATCGTCCTTGGTAAAGTTTCGTCGAGATCGGACCATAATTGCGACATGTACTTTGATTACAAGAATACATGCACAGACGGACAGACAGACAGACGAATAGACGGTAGCTAAATCGACTCAGAAAGTGATTCTAAGTATAATAAACGATGGGTCTATTTCTTCTCCTTTTGGGTGTTACAAACAAATGCACAAAGTTATAATACCCTGTACCACAGTGTGGTGTAGGGTATAAATAGCATATGCAAAAAATATACATCCGAAAATTGGTGAAAATTAAAAAGTTGTTGAAATATAATTTTATATAACGACAAGAACTACCCTCGCACCAAATTTCAAGATTAAAGCTTTAGCTGTTTGTATGCATCGCCCTTTCAGATTTAATGTAATCATGTACAGATTTTAGGCGACACACATTGACATATTAAATTTAAAAAAAAAGCCGAACATCTTTTTTTACAAAAATAAAAGCCGGTACAAAATGGAACAACAGTAAATGATTCAATTTGCGTTGAATTTTAAACATAAATTTGTTAGCATATTTTTTGCATATGCACGATATATGCAATTTGCATAAAATATGCATTTATTTATGCATATTTTATGCAAATTGCATATGGGGTGTATATTTAATTATTTTTTGATGAAAAAAAAGTTGTGTTATCGGTTTTGCCGTACAAGCATCCAATAAAAATATGCAATTGCATATATTCCGCTGTGTGGTTATGACCCATTTTCTAAACGTAAGGGAAAGCCAAACAAATCATGTTTCATATTTTTTTATTTTAACCATTTAGCAATAACGCCCATTTGTCACGAGACTGCGGGTACTTTAAAAACATTACACTGCAAAAAATGTCAAGTGTTTGTATGCACTGGAATCAAAGTTATAAGCCGTTAACTTTTTGTGCAAAATGGTCCATTTGCGTGGGAGGTACTAAAAGGAGGCGTGAAAACCTCGCCCATTTTTCTCAATTTAATAGCGACTAATAAACTAATACTATGTGTGTCATTGCGGAAGATTCCGACTAGTAGTATATTAGTTAAATATTGTCAATCTTCGAACTCAGCCTGAGATAGAAACAAAATCCTCAAAACAAATTCGAAGTCAGTCGGTTACTTCATTCCAGAGTACGCAACAGCCATACGGACAGACGGATGTTGCAAAAATTATTTAAAATGGCTCAAACGCTAAATATACTTTAGGTCTTAGGCCACGCCATCGATATTTTACAGTTTTGGACCATTCCAAATATTTTTTTACTCCATATGGAGCATAATTCTCGACTTTTTTCTAATTTTTTAACGATCGTTACTAAACCACCGTTTCTATGTGGGATATTCCCAGTACTTGTAGAAATCGAGCTTATACTTCAAAAAATGTGTTCCAAATACTAAACGTACATTCCATGAAAATTTGAATTAAAATAATTTACCACTACAAATTGTTTTAATATTTTTTTCGTATTTGGGACACCAAATTACATCAGAAAATGGTAGGCAATTGTGTTATCAATCAAGCCCTGAGGGGGTCATTTCCTAGAAATCATGATCAACTAATGAAATACTGGCAATACACTTTGCCATGTTAATATATTTTGGGGATTTCATATCAAGTGTCACTGTGTCACTGCCCGACTTTCACACATGCAAGATCCCAACATTTCGGGTCCGACATATTACCAGACATGACTCATCTCAGAGAATATAAATGGAAGATACTGAGAAAATTCGTGTCTAGTACCAATTTTTTGTAACTCGTGAGGTATGCAACAAGCCGAACCACTGGCTTAAGTGTATGTCCATGGACATGAGATGTTTAAACGTCTCCTCTCTTCAACCTAACCTAACCTAACCTAATATCAAGTGAGTGACATTTTAAAACCGATGTCCTCTGATGGGGATGAAAATTGCACCAAGTTTATTCCTATTGGATTGCAGTTATGACACAAAATGTCAACGAGATCGGTTAAGGACTGTCGGAGATGGACGTTGAATTTTTACATTTTGTTCAACCAAACCTTTTTTTCATCCTTATAACTAATTACATTTCACAAAGTGTTTCCGATAGCTTTTTTCTTCAATATTTGACAAAAATATTTTTTTGATTTTTTTTTTGAGAAATTAAAACTTGTTTTGTCTTTTTTTGTCTAAAGGCAGGTTAAAATCGTAACGATTACAGACCGAAGAAAACAACACAAAATCCATCTGTGTTAAAAATTCTGATTTAATAAATTTTGGTCTTCCAGCCCAGCCGATATGACACGTCGAAAATCTCCGCGCAGCATTTCCAAAAAAGTACAATAACCAGATATCGATCATATGATTAAATGAGAAAGCAAAATTATTCGAAAAACGAAAAATATTTTATGACGTCTCTTATCATTCTCTATAGAAGAGGCAGAAAACAAAAATTTTGTCGATTCATTATAAAAGTCATAAATGTCTAAAAATTATAATTTATAAGATTAATGAATTTCGATAGATAATGTGAAGCATACGACAGCATCATCAGAGCAATATTTTATTACCATTTGCTTAAGTGCGTACTACATATCTGTGGTATTCTATAAGAGCCGTTCCGAATGCAAATGGTATAAGTCCAATCAACCAACTCCAGTAACAATCGTGACGTCATGAATTTACATTGTGTTTTTTTGTTTTTATATTTAACACAAAAAATATTTACAAAACTAATACTCCGCAGCACTAGTATATTAATTGTGTCGCACAGAATTAATAGTAATTTTGAGGCGCAAAAGAATAAACTTGAAAAACAATATTTTTCTTAACGTTTCGAATCATTCTGAGAGTGGCGTCCGCTTTACGTTCGTAATGGACATTTTTCTCAGACTTTGCTGGGAGGAAAACATAAACAAACAAATCCATGATGTACGTCAATCCAAGTTAGCTTGATGCAACAAAAGAAAACAGAAATATATATTTATTAATATAAAATCTGTATTTTTCTTGGGAGAGTGATAAAGTTAGACATACAAAATAAAATTCCTCGACTTAAAGACCTCTTTGAACCTAACAGTGTCTTAAAGACGCAATTTTGCCAAAGAAAGGGTGTTGTCTTTTTAAGTGATATATATATATATATATATACATATATCGTCATCTGAAATCCAAAATCACGTAACATCAAAAAATCAAAATTAATTTTATGATTGATTATAGTCTATTAGGCTAAACTACACATTCCTACAGGGCAAACGTCTGCAGCTAGAACCATGACATTTGGTGGGAGGGTAGTCCCTACGATGTAGACGAGCAATAAGGCGGGATTTTTCGAAATTCCTACTATTAGCCGCACATTGGGGAAAAAAGGGATTAATATGGTACCACCGCCAAACGCAATGAGCTAGAATCTTGAAAATTTGTATGAGGGTAGCCCTTAGGAGGTAGACTCAGAAATTTTTGAAATTCGAACATTTACGCACACAGTGGGGTAAAAGGTGATAAATGTGGTACATCAGCCAAATCTAAATGGCAAGAGCTAGAATCGTGAAATTTTGTGTGAGGGTAGCTCTAATGAGGTAGCCTCTGAAATTGACAGGATTTTTCGAAATTCGAACATTTACGTACACAGTGGAGTAAAAAGGGTAAAATGGGATAAATGTAGTACAACAGCCAAATTCAAATGGCAAGAGCTAGAATCGTGAAATTTGGTGTGAGGGTAGCCCTTATGAGGTAGACTCTGAAATTGACAGATTTTTTCGAAATTCCTGCATTTACGTACACAGTGGGTTAAAAAGGAAAAATGTGGTACATCAGCCAAATCCGAATGGCAAGACCTAGAATCGTGAAATTTGGTGTGAGAGTAGCTCTTGCGACGCAAACCAAAAACAAGAACAAGGAGCGATTTTTTAAAAATGTAGGGGCACAGTGGGACAGGAAGGTATAAATATGGTACCATCGCCAAATTTAAAACCGAAAATTAGAATGGTGAAAATTGAAGCGAGGGATATCTTTACGACAACGTATCGGGTATTCTGTTTTTTTGTATTCATAGTTTTCGGGACACAGTGGAGTAAAAGTGTAGAATATAGTACAGTGGCTTAAAAATTTCAAACATGGATCAATGGTTTCAGGGTAACATTTGGAACATAAACTAGAGATTGGAAGTGATTTTTAGTAATTCTAACTTTAAGAGGCACAGTGGGACAAGAAATTATGGAGCATGGGAAAAAAGGAACAATCTGCCAAAATTGGAACTTAAACATGAGATATGTAGAGTTTATATGGTTTTAGGAGCACTGTGGTCAAAAACGGTTAAATAGTGGGGTGGACAAAATATGATTAAGTATGTTACAGTCGGGGAAAAAGGTTTAAGTATGCTAGTGTGGAGACACATTTAAAATGTGGTACAGTGAGACAAAAATTTGTTAAATGTGGTACAGTGGGGTAAAAATTTTGTGCAGTGAGATAAAGAGTTGAATGGGGCACAGTTGTGCAAAAAGGGTTACAAATTTGTATATGTATGTATATGGTAAAGTGGGACAAAATGGGTTAAAAATGGTGCAGTGGGGCAAAAAGCGTTAACTATGGAACAGTGGGGCAAAAAGCGTTAGCTATGGAACAGTGGGGCAAAAATGTATTTCTATGATACAGTGGGGCAAACAGGGTTAAATATGGTACAGTGTGACAAAAACGGTACAGTGGGGCATAACTGTGTTAAATATTGTACAATGGAGCAAAGAGGGTTAAATATCGTACAGTGGGGCAAAAAACTGTTAAATATGGTACAATGAGACAAAGGGTTTAATATGAAACAGTGGGGCAAAAAGGGTTAACTATGGTACAGTGGGGCACAATTAGTTGAATATGGTAACGTCGGACAAAATGGGTTAAATATGGTACAGTGGGTCAAACAGCTTTAACTATGGAACAGTGGGAAAAAATGTGTTAGATATGGTACAGTGGGACACAAATGGTTAAATATGGTACAGTATGACAAAAATGGTTACAGTGGGCACAAATAGTAAAATATGGTAACGTGGAACAAAATGGGTTAAGTATGGTACAGTGGTGCAAAAAGCGTTTACTATGGAACGGTGGGGCAAAAATGTGGGACAAAATACGGTCTAAGCTTGCGAATTTGGATCTTGAAATATCAATTATCATTTTAAAATATAGTACAATCGTGCAAAATTGGTTAATTATGACACACAAAGGGTTAAATGCGGTACAATGGAGCGATTCACTTTTGATTTTTAAGTTCGTACCTTTATATACACAGTGGGACAAACATGGTTTTATATTGTACCAGAATGTGAATGACGCTATTGGAACAAAAACTAGGGGAAAGTTGCTAACGTATGAACCAAAAAAATAGTTTTTCAACGTTCAGAGGTACAGTGGGAAAGGGATAAATATTATACCATGATGTCAGGGTAACTCTTGGAACACAAATGAAACGAGGGTTCATATTTTATATCTAAAAGTAATCAAATCATCTTACATTTTGAAAGAAAGATGTATAACTATTTTACAGTACCCTAAACAGAAAGTAAATAAAAGATGGGGGCTGCGAAGCGCACCGGGTTAAAGCTAGTATAACATATGTAAATATATGTGCAAAGTTTCGTCGAGGTCAGAGCATAATTGCGACATCTACTTTGATTACAAGAATACATGCATAGATAGACAGAAGGACATAGCTGAATCAACTCAGAAAGAGATTCTGAGTCGATCGGTATAATAAACGATGGGTTTATTTCTTCTCCGTTTGGGCGTTACAAACAAATGCACAAAGTTAAAATACCCGGTACCACAGTGTTGTGTGACATGACAATTGGATATTAAAAAAAAACTTTTTTTTTGGTTTCATAAAATTAAGTTGTATGTCCCAATCTACGCAAAAAAAGTTCTTAGGTCAGGGACACAAAAAACAAGTAAATGCGTTAGGTTCGGTCATGCCGAATCTTATTACCTTGCACCATGGATTGCATTCAATTTTATTACTGGAAAAATCTTCGGATATGGAGCAAATCATTAAACGATCCTTTTTATACCCTCACTTTAGTGTGACGAGGGTATATCATTTGCTACGGAAAAAAGTGTAACACATCGAAGGAGTGACCTAAGACCCCAAGTATGTTCGGCGGAAATCCATTTTGGGTAGTATTAGTTTGTTAGTCGCTATGAACTCGAGGAAAATGGGCGAAATTGCCACACCCCTTTTGGTACCTCCCACACAAATGCACCATTTTGCACTAAAAGTTAAAAGCTTATAACATTAATACCAGTGTTTAGAAATACTTGAAATTTTGTACAGTGTAATGCTTTTATAGTGCCTACAGTCCAGTGAAAAATGGGCGTTATTGCCGCGCCCCTTTTGGTACCTCCCACACAAATGCACCACTTTGCACAAAAAGTTAACAGCTTATAACATTAATACCAGTGTATAAAAATACTTGAAATTTTGTACAGCGTAATGTTTTTATAGTGCCTACAATCCATTGAAAAATGGGCGTTATTGTCACGCCCCTTTTGGTACCTCTCTCACAAAGGTACCATTTTGCACCAAAAGTTAACAGTTTATAACATTAATATCAGTGTATACAATTACTTGAAAAATGAGCGTTATCACCACGCCCCTTTTTGTACCTCCCACACAAAATGCCAAATTATACCACAATTTAATATCTCAACGTTAATATACCAGTCCATATAAACGGTTACAATTCGGCACAGTGCAATGTATTTAAAGTATCTACTGTTCAGCGAAATATAGGTGTATTTCTTAAACCCCTTCTGGTACCTCCCACAAAAATTGACAGAATAATTTTACAATTCAATATTACATTACTTACAAAGTGAGGGTATACCTTAGTAGGTTTACCCGACTGAAACTTTCTTACTTGTTGTTTAAGTAAATTATTAAAAAAATTAACGCTGCATTTTTGAGAGATACATCCACACGGGGACTACAACAAAATATAATTTTATTGAGGTTTAGTCTTGCCAAAATATAATACAAATTGCATAGTTTCAGCTAAATTTCTTAGAAAATGTAGTGTTTATGGCTTAAATAAGCCTTTTTGGGAGCGACATCTATGGGAGCGAGTCAGTCGCCGTCAGTGGTAGCGAACGGATGTGTTATTGCAGAGCGGATAGTTTTTCCAACCTATTACGCAATACTTATTCACCTACCTACTACGCAACCATAAGGTGTTGTTCTTAAAGTGGGTGTTGAATTTGTTGCATCGGTCTCAGGACAGACATTTTGGAAGTAGTCTGGAAAGCCAACATCGAAGTACCTATTACGGGCAAATACTGGCTATGGGGGTCTCTCCCAAAAATTTATGATTAACCCTGATGAAGTAAATGATATTACGGTGCAGGGAAAAATAAACCCAGTACCGGCGGAAAGCGTTGATTTACTCGCGAGTCACGTGTCGTCGTTATCAAACAATCGTGAGCAAGTAACTTCTACGGGGTTGGGTGCCTCGGATTCCGTAGTCGAAACAGATACAAGCGCACATCTAGTCTTTGGCAAAATAAACGATGAGGAAGATAAAGAAAACCCAAGGGGGGGCTCTAAGCAACCCCAGCTTTTAAAAGCTAGTGGGAACTCGGACTCTGAGTCATCAAGTGATAACAATATTACTATTGTTGAAAATCGGAAAAGACTGTCAGGGGCACAAAGAAGGAAACTGAATAAGATGAACCGGCAGAAGATATTACAGGATGAATTTGACTCTTCTACATCTACTAAAAGAGTCAGGTCTCCCGAAGAGCAAAGCGATGCGAAATCAACTAAGAAGAAAAAAAGCTCACCGACACCCAGCACTTCGAAGAAACCTATTCAATCTACCAAAAAAGAGTTTCTAGTCAGAATCCGTTAATGGTGGGAGGAGAAGTTGATCTTGTTGTTGAGAAGGTGAGTAAGTCCACCAAACCATCCATAAAAGAGGGGGCCTCAAACAAAAAGACCCATTCTAAAGGAAAAAGCAATGTGGCTATAAGAAAGGGTAAGGAAACACCATCTTATTCCCAAATAGCCAAAAAACATATTCAGGACGAACTACACTATGCCATAATTGATAGCAGTAGTGCGTCTGGCAGAATTCCCGAAGAGCAAAAGAGCATCTTCGAAGATTTGTTCTACACAAAGGTATTGGAACACATTATCGAATCTAATGATGGACCAACAATCCAAGTAATGAGTTGCACGTTTGAGAGGGGCGTTTTGATGCTGAAACTGGCATCACAATGCTGTGTCGATGTCCTCGGAAAACTAGTGGAGAGCATCCCCTCACCTTGGGAAGGCGCAAAGCTGAAACTGGTAAGGAAAAGCGATATCCCTGTACTCATAAAAACATCTTTCTATGTCAGAGGATGGGCTAGTAAGGTACCGTCAGAGCGCATACTCAGCGTCATTGGCAAACAAGATTCGAACCTTAAAGTGGGGAAGTGGGAAGTCTTCCACAGGAAAAATGATCCCGATGGTTCTCTCCTGGTGGTAGGCATAGACCCGTATTCCAGGGATAGCCTTGTCAAGACAAAAGGCATGGCATTTTTCGGGATTTGGAAAATCTTCTTTAAGATTGGAAAAGCCCCCATTGGCAGGACAGTTAAGTCGAGCCCAAACACGAACGTACCGCCTGCAGTGGCAAACGAAAATAGTGAACAGAATGAGTGAGACAATTCCAAAAAGTAAGGTGGAAGTGGTCGATAACATCGCCAATTTGCCGATAACATCATCAATTTTGCAGAAAGTTCCCAGCAAAGGTGGTGATAAGGATATGAAGAGGAGCACAAAAACTCAAAACAAAGAGGGAGCGACAAAAAACAACACCGCCTTCCAAAAAGAGGTGATAGGTCTACTTGAAGAGTGTGTAATAGGTAGTAAACGAAAGGAGGAGAAAGACTCACTACCAAATAAAGAGGGAGTGCAACCAAATAGGATAGACGACTCCCAAAGGAAATTTTTACTGGAAAGACAATGATTGAGGTCATCCAGATAAACCTCCACCGGAGCGAAATGGCATCCATTGCTCTGATGGACATAATAAATAAAGGCAGGGTTCATGTTGCTTTGGTCCAGAAACCGTGGACTACTAGTAACAAATTTACTGGATTAAACCATATGAACTACAATCTTTTCTACGCTAACACAGGTACTCGTCCAAGGACTTGTATTCTGTGCCATAAAAACTTATGCTATCTATTCTCTCCAGAGCTGTCAACATCGGACGCAACTGTGCTGATACAAGGTAATGGAAGTATGTATCTGGCGTCAGTATACCTGCCATTCGATGCGCCGACATTGCCACCTACGTCGGAATTACAACGTCTGGTAAGGGAATCCAACAATACAAGTAATGTGTTATGCCAACTCACACCATATTGCTTGGGGTAGTAGTGACACCAATAAAAGGGGACAAGCCCTTATAGAATTTTTGAATACTAACGATCTCCTAACTCTCAACATAGGGAACAAGGCGACCTTTGTTAACAAAATTAGGGAAGAAGTATTAGAAATAACGATATGCTCGGAAAACCTCATTTATGAGATCCATGAGTGGAGGGTTTCGGATGAACACTCCTATTCGGACCACCGTTATATAAGGTTTAAAATTGCACGGCCACAACCTAGCCCAATAAGTTTCCGTAATAAGGCTAAAACCGACTGGACCAAATTCGGCAATCTACTTAGAAATCGATTGGGCCAGCCTAAACACGATTATCCAAGTACAGAAGACATTGATATCAATGTGAGGAGGATTACGGAGGCTCTTGTAAAATCATTCGAAGATAGTTGCCCGCTTCGAGAAAGGAAATCTGCCTATGAGAAACCCTGGATGACAGGGCAAATTCGCTCGATTGGCAAGGATGTCCGCAGACTTTACAACAGAGCTCGACGTAAAAAGTTATCAGTGTATTGGGATGACTACCACAGAAAGCTCAAAGAATACAATAAAATCATTAGACTGGCGAAACGTAACTCCTGGAGACTTTTCTGTGAGCAGGTAGACAGCGTTAACAGCATGTCCAAAATAAAAAAGTTCCTCTCAAAAACTCATATCCAAACCGAAACACTGGTGGATGAAACGGGTAAAAAGATGGAAACTATAGATGATACCGTAAGGCTTTTGATGAAAACTCATTTTCCGAGTGGTAATGCTGGGCCAATAGAGGAACAGTTACAGACCGAAAATGTAATGCACCAAGTACCTATTACGGATGCTATGGTTAAAGAAGCAATAAAAAGCTTCTCTCCTTATAAGGCAGCGGGACCGGACGGAATATTTCCAGCGCTTCTTCAGAATGAGGTGGATCTGGTATCAACTCATCTTGTTGGAGTTTTCACTGCATGCCTAACTCATGCATATACCCCAAAAAATTGGCAGGAATCAAGGGTGGTATTCATACCTAAGCCTGGCAAGGCGAGTTATACGATCCCAAAGGCTTATCGACCTATTAGCCTAACTTCTTTCCTCTTAAAAACAATGGAGCGAATAATTGACGACATGATCAAAAGTAAGATAGCCGATCAGTGCAAACAGCTCTACATGAGGTAGTACACCACATAGAAAAGTCCTTCAGTGAAAAATTTTACACACTTGCCGTTTGTATAGACATTGAGGGTGCTTTTAACAACGTTCAGACCGATACACTTATCCAGTCCTTAGACGAGTTTCAGGTAGATTAGATTTGTTTCTTTATTAATTCATTAATATTTAACATATACATATTTGCATTACTTAATTATATTTTATGATATATATTGAATTATAAAGATACATACATTGACAATGTTTTTTTTTTATTTTAACGTCTGTCAATTACAATTTAGTGTTATAAAGCAAGTAATTTTAAAAAGTTTCGTTAATCAAAAAATTTCTATATTTCATTGAGTTCTTCAAATAAGTTATTAGGTTTACCCATCCTGCTTCATGCTGACCGTTGAGAATAGCTATCACTTCCAGTTCACTTAAAGCAGTTTTTCCGAATGAGCTTTTCCGGAATTCTTTGAGGACTGGACAAACGCCTATAAAGTGATGAGTAGATTCAGGGACATGTAGATTGCATAGAGTGCATAACTTCTCTTCATCTAGAGCTCCATACTTCGACGCATTCAGACTCAGCATATCGCTCCTAGTCTTCAACAGCAGTGTTATGTCTTCAGGTTTAGTATTATTGTTAATGTATAGATTTTCTGCAGTTGACCGGACGTTGATAAACTGGATCAACAATATGCTAAGGAATAGGTGGATTATTTGTGGGTCATATGACGTAAAAATCAGAGACAAGGTAAATCGTGGTATACCTCAGGGGGGCATTTTATCGCCTCTTCTATGGGTTACGACGATACACAGTCTCCTTAAAGCCCTTACCAATGAAGGACTTAAACCAGTCTGTTATGCAGACGACGTTATAATACTTCTAAGGGGCACACATCCAAACCAACTATGCAGAAGAGCTGAAGAGGCACTTAACATAGCATATAGCTGGCCACAACCAAGGGGACTAAATGTCAATCCAGACAAAACAGAAATATGTCTATTTACAAGGAAAAGGAAGATTCATCCTTTTACCGTGCCTCGTTTCCTGGATAAGAATATTGCCATATCTAAAAAGAAAAAATACTTGGGAGTAATCTTGGATCAGAAACTGTACTGGAAAGATCATATTGAAGAAAGAGTTACTATATCAAAACATTGACCGGTATGGCCCATTTGCAATTACAAACAACCTGCAACTATAGGAAATATTTCTACCAAATTTAATCAACATAGTTCTATTATCACAGACTGTTGCGTTATTACAACAGACGGACGGGTGGACAGACGGACAGTCGGACATGGCTAAATCGTCTTAGAATGCTACGACGATTAAAAATATATATACTTTAAGGGGATCCAGATAAATATTTAGAGGTGTAACAAACGGAGCGACAAAAGTGAATATACCCCTCATCCTATGGTGGAGGGTATACAAATTGTTTTCTTGCACAGTGAGGTATCGATGGCTTATATCGGAAAGCTGCGATAAATAATAATCCTCCAATAAAGTGAAGGTATAATAAAAAAACAAGTAAGAAAGTTCAATCAAGCAAACAGACTTGTGAATCCCTTTACCTTGGGTCCCAAAAAAATATTCGTAAATTTATTTATTTGTTTGTTTTAATTCAATTATTATCAATTTAAATTGCTCTTATTAACTGTAAAGCATGTCCTGGCATTAAAAATAAAAGCTGTTTATTTTGGTACAAAAAGGTCCATTTGTGTGGGAGGTACCAAAAGGGACATGTCAATAACGCCTATTTTTCTATGGACTGTAGGTACTATAAAAGCATTACACTGTACACAATTTCAAGTATTTGTATGCACTGGTATTGAAGTTAAAAGCTGATAACTTTTGGTATAAATGGATCATTTGTGTCCATTTTTCTCGATGTAATAGCGACTTATAAACTAATACTATGTCTAGAATTTCAGAGGTTTCAAGTAAGTACTATATAAGTTATTAAATAATCTATATATCATTAAATGCTAACCCTTTGTGGGGGAGGTACTAGAAGGAGTGAACCAATATGGCCTATCTTCGAACTTAGCCGGAGATAGAAGAAACTATTACAACATACAAAATTTGAAGTAAATCGGTTATTCTTTTCGAGAGTTATCGTGCGCACCAGCCAGCAGGCAGACAGACATTGCTCATTCGATTTAAAATGATTCAAAACGGATATCCGTCGAACATACTTAGGGTCTTAGGTCATTCCTTCAATGTGTTACACTTTTGGCTCGTAGAAAATTATATATACCCTCCTCTCTAAGGTGAGGAGATTAATACTATAATGTTAATTGGAAGTCGTAAAATCTATGAAATGATTGGAGCAGAAGAGCGACTCTATAATTCTGAAAGGGAATGTTAAGTAGCTTATTTTTGTAGAATAAATTTATGGTCCAGCTGGTTTGATTTTTTTCAAGGTGCGTCAAAGTTTTAATTTTTTGGTCGAAGGGAGCATTATGAAAAAAGGGGTCGGAATGAAATTGGGCCCCAGGAAAATACACCCCAATATTTTTATGAATACGGGCCAAAAAAATAACATGTCAAACAACAACAATTTTTTTGGGGCATAATTTCATTTTTTGTCTACTTTTTGGGATTTCATTTCATTTCTTGTCTGCTTTTTGGGGCTTATTTTCATCTATAAATTTAGAAACAGGAGAGGCTACGCATAAAAGATTTGCTCCACGTTGCCAACTTTTGATCCTGTCCATAGGAGAAAGTCTTAAACAGAGGCCGCAGGCCGTAGGCCGACCGCGCAAGGAAAGATTTATAATTAGAAAATAGGTTCGTATACGTGTATTATTTTCTTTCTTAGTTTTTTTGGGGTTTATGTACATTTCATGTTGTTTTCTTGATTGGGGTGTAATTTCCTAAATCAGTTTTTGTAACGAGAATAGACCCCAAATTTGGGCCGCACTTTCATTTTCAATTTGGGGTGTATTTTCTTGGGGCCCAACTTCCGGCCGCCAAAAAAGGGATGTAATTTAATGTCTGAGATATTTCTTATTATCAGAGTTATATAGTAGAATTTTATGAGGATCATTTTTGTGGAAAATCTTAACCCTCTAGCAAATTATTTGCGCTGTTTTCGTATTCATAGTACTGAAAAATTTTCAATAAATACTGAAAAATCACCCAGGCAGTAACGAACTTTAACCCAAATGTGATATGAAAGATCATCCATTTTTTGGGACTTTTATTAATTTGGTTACAATTCGAAATGTCCAAATAGCGGATTAAATATTTTCTTCTGTGGGATATGTCCACAGCAGGGCATACTGTTATCTGTGACGCAAATTCATGAAAATCATTAAAATTTTTAAAGGAGTGACCTAGGACCTCAAGCAGAAGTCCGTTTTCACTTGAGCAATATCCGTGTCTATCAGTGTGGCTGGTGCGCACGATAACTCCTATACTCGTAATAACGTTGATTTTTTTATAGTACCCACAGTCCCGAGAAAAATAGGCCTTTTTGCCACGCCCACTCAAAATGGCGATGTTAAAAATATGAAATATATTTTTTTTATTTCCCGTACTTTTTCAAAATGCTGCATACATAAGTTACATTACATTACATTACATTAATCCATAAAATTCTATTTTTTATGGCTGTAACTAAATCATAGTTTACTTAAATTAAATGAGTATCACGGCTCTATTGGACCTATACTTCAAAAAATATGGCCAAATACTACAGTTCGTGTTTAGGATACCAAATTGCAGCACACCAACTTATGCCTTCGACTTAATTTTAGCAACTAGTTTAAAATGTTTCTGATAATATTCAATACTTTAATAGATTATCTTTCATCTGATTTTGTAATTGCTGGTTTCATCTAGGTAACATTTTCAAAGTGCAATTTGCAAATGCAATGTTATTATTTAAAATTTTCACATCCCTTATTGCAACACCCTTTTGGAATTTGTTTTGAAATATTTTGAAGACACGCGAGTTTTGCATCTGATATATACGAGTGAGTATATATAAATATTCCAAGCCAAGTCCTTGACATTCTTAATGATGATGAAATTTCATTTCAGTTATACGTTAGATGATTGTATTTCCCAATGAAATTAGCAAAAACAAAAAAAAATAAATAGATGGGAATAACAAAATACGTTTTATTATACTATTTAATGAAAGCAATTATTATATGTGTGTACTATTATTCAATTCGAGATAATATTTTTAAGGGCCACAAATATATGAGTCAAGGTTTTGCCAAGTAGAGCCAAACACGTGTTACAGACTGTGGCCGGTTGTAATGATGTATTACAATAATTATTGTTTATAACAACAAGCAAGCTAAACATTTGATATACAACTTAAGCTTTGTTAAATATATACAAGCACATTCAATAAAATCAAAAAAAACAAATACAGTCAAATAAAATTAGATTGTAAATCAAAGCGAAAATAAAAAAAAAATTAACATAATTTTCATTTTTTTTGATGCGGGTAAAACACCTCTGTTTTGCTTTGTTTTTTTTTGCATTATAAACACTGTATTTTAATTTTACGGATTTCTATACAATGCATACCTAAAAGTCATTGCTCTCTGTAACAGAGTGTACCGAAGGGGATTATAAGTCAAATATTATGACAGTCATGACAATCAGAATTATAGAAGATTAACTGTATTTATTTTCAAAGTAATTAATCTATGTGACCCTACATTGTAAATATATGTACGTATATGAGTAATGATGGGTAATTTTCAGAAATTATTTTAAAATAATATAAAAAACAGAGGTCGAGGTTCGAAGTGTATCAAACAAAGGGTTACTCGTATAGTCCAGCGCTTTTCTTTTGACAAGAGTCAGCCTGTTACGTTGTCTAATAGCCAAAAGTAGCGTATGTTTATACGTCACAGTTTAAGAAAAAAATAATCGAAATGGATTACAAAAGCAATATTGCTATTGCATTTGCCAGGAAAATTACAACCACCTATTGTTAATGAGCTACAAAATTTACGAGTGATCAAAATGTTTGTTTATGGGACCATGTCATGTTACAATGATTCTGGTAGCTTTAAAAAACGACGAGGAGCAAAAAGAACCTTCGCTTGAATATCGCTTAAAAGCTGTTGGATAACGCCAAGGAGTGTCCATATTTGCTGAAAGGGGTTGCTGTTGTTGTAGCAGCTCGCAGATGCTGAGTTGATAATCCTTAGGTATAGACTTCGTTCCGGCATATATCCGATTATCGTGGGAACCTTATGTTATTTTTATCATACTCAATATTGTCCGGATGTTAATTTACATTTGTCTGCTAATTTTAGGGGACGGATGTTATTTGAGTTTTGCGTTTCTATTCTCCACTAGATGCGCTGCATTTCTGTTAATAGTCGTCATGGTGTTATGTCTATTTTTAGCTTTCCTGTTGATTTGGGCGATCAGATGCTGTTGTAGTGGTAGTGTGTCCGGTGAGCTATTAACTGCAGAACTCGAATTATGATGGAAACATGAATGATGATGTTAAATTTTCCAGTGCCCTGGCTTGGAATCGAACCCAGCATCTTCGGAATCCAAGTCTAACACACTAACCACTGAGCTACCGAAGGCCAAGGCTGAAAGTGGTCTTAACTGTTGACGAAATATCGGCATAAAATTACGACATCGAAGCCAAAAGATCCAATACCTAAATATTTTCTATACCCTCACTTTTGTGGAGGAGGAACATTTTGAGTCATTTGAGCCATGTCCGTCTGTCTGGCTGGAGCTCACGATAACTTTCGAAAGGAGTAACGGATTGACTTCAAATTTGGTATGCGTTAATATTTTTCTCTATTTCTGTCTAAGTTCGAATATATGCCACATTGGTCCACTCCTTCCTCACCTTTTCAAGTTTGCAATAAGAACATGTACATTTATATTGGTAACTAGCTGGACCCGGTCCACTTCGTTGCCCCATATTTCCGATCCCGTCCATTTTTGGACCACTGACGTAGACTGCCAGCAGAACTGCAGTGGAACAAACACACAAACAGACAGACAAACAAACGATTTACCACGCCCACATTTTCCCCGCCCACTATTTGCAATTTTTTTTTTCCAAAACCATCTCAGACCAAATAGCTTTCAAACAAAAGAAAAAATTTTAAAATCGGTCCAGTGGTTTAAGCGTCTATAAAACACATACATACATACAAACATTTTTCCATTTATATATATATATAGATAGATTGTAAATTTGTATTGAGAGAATATTGGAAAATTTCAATTTATAATGAAAACATATGAATTCATAATGAGTAATATAAAGTCGTATTGGGAAAATATATAAAATAAAATAAAATTTTGAGAATTAAGAATTAAGTAGATAAAAAACTCAAACTTATTATTGTCCAACTTGCATATCATTTAAACTTAGAACATCTGTATACTTATGGAAAGTAATTGCATGCTGCACTGCTCTTGAATAGTCTCATCGATAAACTGTTAACCAGGCCTCATCCTAAATGTTTTCGATATATAGATTTTTTTTCTTCGCATTTAGCCGAACCCTGTACCGTGGGAACACAAAGTTTTCTCCTAACTTTTTTTTTAATTTTAGACCAAACAAATGCGGTTATGCATTGAAGAGTATGGACCTAACCTTAAAACAAATACTTCCCCGGACGAATTTTGTAATATTCGATAAATTGAGCTAAAAGTTTCTCATTATGAATTTGTATTTTCTCATTTCGAATTTACATTGTCTCTATATGTTCTCATTACAATTTTACATTTGTCAATATGAATTTACAAATTTTCATTACAAGTTTATTTTCTACATTATTTTCTTATTACAAATTTATATATCTCAATACAAATTTATATGCTCTCATTACGAATTTACATTTCGCAATACAAATTTATGGTTTCTCATTGTAATTTACATTTTCTCATTGCAAACCTGAAAAGGTGTAGTACCAAAGGGTTATATTGTAGCGAAAAATCGATTATTTATTAACTTAAATACTACGGCCCTTATTCATAAAAATTTAATGAAGGTTTGAAGAACGCTTTAACACTGCTAAAGCGTTCCTTAAACCTTCTTTAACTTTTTATGAATAAGGCCCTATATCCGAATCCTCTGTAATTGCACACATAGTAATAGTCTATATGTCGCTATCAACGTTCGGTACAATTGATAGATTCAGTCGAACTCAACTTCTCTATAGCTTCTGTAGCAATCATCTAAATGTTTCCATATTCTGGACTTTGAGACATATTTTGCAACAGACTAATGCGATGGACTATAGACAGAATAAAATAGTTCCATCTTTCTGGCCACCCCCTCCACCAAACACAAAGTACAACATTCCATATTACAGTACTCACAAAGTGAGGGTATACCTTGGTCGGTTTACACGACTGAAATTTTCTTACTTATTTTTAAGTGGCAACACTTCTAAAGCCAACCTCTGTATTTATTAAAATTAAAAATTTCTTTGATAGCAAAAAATATAATTCTAAACACATTTAAATTCGCTGTTGTAAACACAACACCACCAATTCATGACAAGCCCAAATTTTTTTGTTCCAGTTTTCATAAATCTTATTGCCTCTGAGTCTCAGAGTAGCAGTCAAATGTGTTCGTCTATCTATGTATACGTCAATGCGTTTAGATGTCGGCACGTGTTCGTAATAAGAGATAATATACTAAATAAAATGGTGATGATTCGAAGAAAATAAAAATAATATTTTTGGACAAAATTCTAATAAAAATTGTGAATGTTCTAAAAAAAAATATAAAAACGAGATTAAAAATTGTTTATATTAGAATTTTGTTATTTTATTATCTTTATAATTTAATATAATAAGTATTGTATATATTATTTAATATAACGACTTGCACCCAATATAGATGCCATAGTTCGACATAAAAAATATAAATTTATCTATTAATTAAAAAAAATGTTCGCACAACCGTAAATATCCACCATAGGATGGCGGTATACCAACTTTGTCATTTAGTTTAAAATTCCCTCAAATATTGATCACAGACCCTAGTATATATACATTTTTGATCGTCGTAAAATTCTTAGATGACTTAGCTATGTCTGTCTGTTGAAATCACGCTACGATCCGCAATAAGAGAGTTAGGCTAATGACATTTTGCAGAGATGTTTTTAAAGCCATAATAATCACATTTTTGAAACAATTTCGCTGAAAATGTGCAGTTTGTATTCGTTAAAATGGTTCCATTGTTTAATTACAACACTGCAGTTAAACATTTCTAATAACCCGAACTTAACGCTTTTACCTGTTTTTGATTGAAGTTTTTTGAGCTTCAATTACTTTCTGTCTATTGCAAAAATGTTATAGAAACAACTACAAAAATTGGTAGAGAGTTTTAATTGTTTGGTAGAATTGACTTCAGTTTCTATAGACACCACTCTATCATCTTTAGAATTCATTAGCAATAATGTATGTCTTTAACATAAATCAGCTGAAAATGTACCGACTGTTAATAATTCTTGTTCGTTTCGTTGATGCTATTTCTTATAAGTTTGATATTTAAATCAAATAATTATAGCAAAACTTTTACGAACAACGAACAACAGAGAACGAGGTCTGTGTTAAACAGTGAAAGTGTTAGTATCTAAGCTAAAAAGTGAACAAAATAATAAATTTTAAAAAAAGAAAGTGAAAAAACCCACTGCTACCTGATATGGCGGATATACCCACCAATACCAGGAAGCGGCAACACGAGGAAGAAATGGTGACCATCTCCAAGGACTTCCTCGAAGAAATAAAAAAGGAGAACGACTACTACCGTGATCTCCTCACGTCGCTGACGATCCGACTGGCTAAGTTGGAGAAAGAGCGTGAACCATCACGCCCTGAAGAAGTATCCAGTGCGGAAGAATCCTCTCACGAAGAGGATCAAATGTCCCTGGGAGAAGAAGAAGATGATGATGATGCCAGCCGCACCCCAGAAGTGCAGCAGAACGGCGAATCAACGACAGCACCGAAGCCGAAGATAAGGATGCTGAGCGCAACGCCAGCCTCACAGGCGGTTGTACAATTGCCTGTACAACCCCAAAGCGAAGGAAGGACGCCCGCCGATGGACCATCGACATCAGCGGATGCAGCCCGATGGAATTAGGTCCAGAGCAAGAGAGCTCGGACCAACGCCAAAAAGGAAATGAAAGCAGCCAAGGCTATGACGACCCCGGCTGCAGTATCTAAGAAGACGACGAACTCAGCAGCAGCAACCAAAAAGAGTAAGTCACCTAGTTTTAATAACAGTGTTAATACTAAAAAAAGTGCAAAGGCAGTACCGGCACTGACCGTGTACAACCAGAACGTTAATGAATTATCGTCCGAAATCTCACGGATCATCGGGCATAACAATTTTGTGTGCAAACTTGCATCACAAACGGTGACGAACGTCGTAGTCTACACACTCGACGATTATTCGTAATTGCGGAGTATGCTCCAAGAGCAGAAACGCAATTTCTTCACCTTCTCTCCGAAGTGCCAAAAGCCGCATGTGGCTATTATTACAGGTCTGTCCGACTGCATAAATTGCAAAACCAACGGACACACGGCCAGTTCCAAGAACTGTCCGAAGCGTCTAGCGTTTATCGCTAAACGCGTCACCGCTACCAAGGCATCTGCCAAAGTAGCACGTGCAGTACCTGCGCGGGAAATCCCTTCCCCTCAGGCTACCAGCACTGCCCGCAGCGGCGTCTCATACGCAGCTGCAACGGCAATAAAACCGAGTGTGAGCAGCACTCGGGTTAAACCTTCTAATTTTAACGTCATGGACGTTTTCAACAAAGATAGCCAAGAGTTCTTCGGTATGGACTTCTTCGCTATCATCGAAAAGATTAAAAAACACGCGGCCGACTACAACTCCCTGCCTTCTAAGGAAGCGAAGCGTAACGCCATGCTCGCGGTGGCACAATCCATAGCTTTTAATGTCTAGAGATATTAAATGCATTTTCGTTAATGTCAACTCCATCATTTCGATGCACAGGAGACATTACCTCGATTTGTTTCTAAGGAAACACAAACCGGATGTTCTTCTGCTCGCTGAACATAAATTAAATCCGGTAAATAGAGTAAATTTTCGCGGCTATACTATGTATAGGCAAGACAGACTCGGACGCGGTGGCGGCACTTGTCAAAGAAAAAGTTCACTCCCAGAGGGTTACTCTAAACCTCGGGAGCTTCGAGAATACTTGCGTGCGTGTTAAAAAACATGATGGGTCCTGGCTGACAACTGTCGCCTTATACCACAAGCCTCAAGATACTCTATACGCGAATCAACTCGATCCGATACTCGACATGTTCGGTCAAGACGATATTATTATCGGCGGCGACCTTAACGCGAAACACCCAAGTTGGGGAGGTGACGTCACCAACCCTCAAGGCAGGTCTCTCTATGACTACCTCTTGGAGTGTCCGGAACTTAGGATAGCTAACACCGAGGGGCCTACAAGATACGGTACGAATTCGTACATAGATATCTTCATGGTCTCCTCGGGATTATCCTTCGCGGGAGAGACTGAGGCCTCTGGACTCAGAACTCTCGATTTCGAATCTGACCACAAAGCTGTGGAGATCGTACTAAGTCAAAGTGGACTTGCTTCTCACAACAGAAGACAAGAATACTTTGACTTTGATAAACTTGACCGTAATCGTTTTAATCGACGCCTCGAAACTCGTCTTGAAAATCGCGAACTTCCGATCAATCGGAACGTTACGACCGACGAAATCGATGAGTGTGTGGGCATCATGACCACCGCTTTCCGCGACTCTATGGAAGAGAACATTCCCCGAATGAACTCCAACCATAGAGGACTGCGAAATCTTCCACCCCATATAATTAATTTTATACTGGAGAAGAAACGCCTTCGAAGGATTCTTCATCGGTCGGAAGACCCTCGACGATATCCCACCTTAAAGGCTGAAATTCGAAACCTGGATAGAATTATCCAGGGCCAAATTGCTGAATTCGAGCGCTCACATTGGACTGCCTTCCTGCAATCCATCCGAGTAAACAACTCAACATTCAGACAAGTAAAAGGTGCAGCCGGGCTAAAAGCCCGAGCACCTATTTCTGCCTTGCTTAACGCTAATGGCACTCTCGTATCCGATGATATGGGTAAAGCGAATCTTCTCGCTGACAGCGTTCAGTCGTCTGGGACTTCGAACCAGACCGGAGACAACACATTCAATGACTTCATTGATAGTGAAGTCTCCGAACTGAACGACTTGAGCCCAATCCTCAACTTCGATGATGAACTCACTGCGGATGCTTCAATCCGCGGTGAGGGAACGATCTGGCGAAACGTTGGTTTTGTGACACCTCAAGAGGTCGGAGAGGCCTTGAGAGGTAAACGCAACCGTCGATCAGCCGGAGTTGACGGAATCCCGGATATTGTCTTGAAAAAGACCAATATAATGATTTGGACATTTTTGTCCATAATCTTCAACCATTGCCTAAACTTGGGATATTTCCCCAGGGCTTGGAAGGAATCACTAACGGTTCCTATCCCAAAACCTGGTTCTGATCCCAAGCAAAGCAGCAACTATCGACCAATATCCCTACTTTCAGCCTTTGGCAAACTTCTGGAGCACTTCCTGTTGCGCAGAATAAGGGACACGATAGAAGATGTCGGAATACTTGCGGACAACCAATTCGGTTTTCGCAAGGGTCATTCCACTTCCCATGCACTCTCAGTGCTATCCGACCATGTAGCCAGGGCCTTGAATAAGCGCCATGTGACCATTGCAGTTAGTCTTGATTTTTCCAAGGCGTTTGACACTGCATGGCACGCCGGCATCTTATTCAAGATGTTGACCCGCGGCTTTGGTGGCAACACCTGTCGGATGGTAGCGAACTTTCTACGAGATCGCTCATACAGAGTTAAGGTTGGTAACGACCTCTCTGAGAGAAAAAATGTAGTGGCTGGGGTTCCGCAGGGCTCTCTCCTCGGTCCAGTCCTCTACAATATTCTTCTGTGTGACATTCCGCGGCCACCCTCTGGTGACTTGCTTTTGATCTACGCAGATGATATACTCATTGCCTCTTCCGGGCCAGTAGCTTCAACTGTAAACTCTAGGATAAATTCTTATCTTTTAGAGTTATCGAACTATTTCGACAGATGGAGACTCAGTTTGAATATATCAAAATGTGATATCATTATATTTAAAGGTAGGCGCAAGCTCCTTTATATTAATGCGCAAAAATATATTCCTGTCATTAAGATAGGAAATGAAATAATTCGGACATCAGCCAGTATAAAATACCTTGGCGTTGTCTTTTCGATGGACTTCAAATTTGTGAGACATATGGATCACATTTTGGCAAAAGTCAATCGTTTATTTGCCCTTTACGTCCCCTTGCTGAGGCGACGCGGAGGACTCAGCAAGGACGTTAAACTTTTGGTCTATAAACAGATCATCAGACCCATCATGGCCTATGCTTTTCCATCCTGGTTTGGAATCTCTTCCTGCCAAATGGAAAGGCTTAGGCGATGGGAACGACGAATTCTCGTTACATCCCTCGGTCTTCGAAACACCATCGCGGACGACGGTACGTTACGGAAACCTTCGAATCGGTCTATCTACGGCGCGATTGACTTCGATCGTATTGATGTGTTTTTAACCAAAACAGCAATTCGGCACCTTGAGAGCTCATCCTCTCTAGATAATGAATTGATGAGAGCATGTCTAAATCTAGACACCACACTAGACAGGCTAACCGAATTAAATTACCAGCCTCCTGCTGGTCTTTTAACTCTGAATAGAGACGGCGGGCTATACCGTGGCGACCAATTGCTATTCTATCATCGCCGGATAGGTAGGACGACACCGTATATAGTACGCGCCAATAATCGGGACTGCCTTTGCACTCCCACCCTTTTGTATATATTATAATTAAGTGTTATTTTTAAGTCATAGTATTAAGTAAAAAACAATAAAATGATGAGTAATTCCCTTTTTGTAATTCGATTTTGTGGGAAAATATTAAATATATGGACAAAGCATTGTAACTAGTATAAGTGAAATGTAGAAATACATAATTTTAAGAAACTAAATTTATATAACTTGTAAGATACCTAATGTATGTAAGTTATCTCGTAATAATGAAAAAATGTTAGCTATAAGCGTATTTACCCATTGTAATAAGGATTTTTCGAATCAATAAACTCTGCACATGTCATGTCAAAACTTTTACTTTTATAGAGTGGCATAAATTGTATAATTAATATAAATGGTATACAGGTATAAAAAGAACGAAAGCACAATAAATCTAGTATGATTAGTCTTATCAGGCTTAAATCATCGCACACCAATCAATCCCATAAAATTCTTAAATCAATAGCTTTATGCTTGAAATAAAAATATTTCGTCTTAAAATCGGGCCTAATCAGGCTTAATGAGCGCTAAGATTAAGAATTCTGGGCTTAAAAATTCGCACTTTATTCAAGTATTTTGTTCTTGGTTTAAGAAAAGCCGTACTTGCCGTACTTTTGACACCGCTACGACTTATTCAAGTACGGATTACATACTAATTTTTTTCTTTCTGTATATATGTCATTTGCTACGAGTCAAAAGTAGCAAATGAGCTATTCAATTTGGGTATGATTTGTTCAATTTGTATGGGAGGTACAAAAAGGGCCGTGGAGATAAGGCCCACTTATCACAGAGCTATTGGTACTTTAAAAGCTTTACACTGTGCAAAATTTTGTTGTATTTTCGTGTATTGGTACTCACGCTGTAACCTGTTAACTTTTTATACAAAATGGTACCTTTGCCAAAAGGGGAGCGGCTACTTCACCCATTTTTTTCGAGGTGATAACGACCAATAAACTAATACCATGTGTGGAATTTTCGAGATACGAATAAGTTATTAAAGAATCAATATTTCACTAAATATTAAACCTTTGTTATGGAGGTACTGGAAGGAATATACCAATATGGCCGAACTTTGCCTGAGATAGAAAAAAATATTATCCCATACCAAATTTGAAGTCAATTGGATACTCCTTTCGAGAGTTATCGTGCGCACAAGCCAGCAGACAGACCGAAATACAGACAGATGGACAGACATTGCTCATTTCGATTTAAAATGGTCCAAAACGAATATCCACCAAACGTCTTCGGCCACTCATTGGATGTGTTACACTTTTGGTCGTAGCAACTTTTGGTCGAAGTAAATGATATGAACCCTCGTATCACTAAAATGAGGATATAAACATTGTTCTCTTTTCAACGGTATAAATATATATGTGAAAACCCTTCGGAAAATATAAAAATTACAGTTATACCTTAAAACAAATCAAATGTTTAAGTGAACAAGAGGGCATGATAATAGAGTCAAGTACTCGTGTTAAAATTTTAATTATTTTTATTTATTAAATTCGATTGGTACCTAACTATAAAAAACTAAAATAGGATTTTTAATAACTGAGATAGTTCTTTGATTCCATTATGGACCAGAAAAGCTTTCTCATATTTGCAAATTTCAGTATATATATTACATTCCGACTTTATGTCATCTCACTTTTCAATACTCAACACTGGGTGAAAGTAAATATGTATGAGGAAAACATGCGGTCGTTTTAATTATTCATAATCTTTCCGAAATTTGATAATATTTTGCGTGCTCTATATTAGCTTCCTGTCATTGAAATATTTACGCAAATACGTGCAAACATACAAATATATATATATTTGAACATATAATAGCCGGTAGTCGTCATAATAATCAGAAATCTTTATTATTATGTCTGATTGTATGTATGTCTGTCTGTCCGTAGAACGCGCCTCCTTTCATGCTCTCTGTAGAAAATGAAATGATTGAGATAATACTATTATTACTAATGTATTGCGGTTAAGATCATATTTTCTTAATATAGTCAATACAAAGTCTAGTCGAAATGAAAATAAAATTGAAAAAACTCATCTTTAACCTGATCTACAAAATTGAATTATCTACAAAATTGTATGAAAAAATTAAAAAAATAAAAAACAAATATCGTTGTGATCTGTACTTTAAATACAAAATATATGGATAGCGGACATAGCTAAGTCGCCTCAGAAAGTGGTTCTAACTCGATCGGTATAATAAACTAAGGGTCTAGGTCTGCTTCATATGGATATTAGAAACCAATGCACAAAGTCATAATACTCTGTACGAAAGTGTGGTGTAGGGTATTAATATAGATTTTGTTATGTTCTGAATTTTTCTCATTTGCGAAATAAGAAAACAATAAAATGCCACATATTTTGACAAAATATGTACGCGTTGTGATCTTCTTCATCTTTCTGATTAAGTTACTCAAATTAGGTTACACAATTTTGTCTAGGATGTAAAACATAGGAAGCAGTGTCTTCCATGTTAATATACATACACATACATACGAGTACATAATTTTCCTCATTCATAAACCACAAACCGCATCACATCTCGAAACCACAATTTAGAGTGATCACACTTCTGTCTCGAGCACACGCCACAGAAAATAAAAAGCGCTTATCAGTCAGTCAGACAGTCAGTCAGTTCGACAGACATCCAGAATATGTGGTTTTGGAACGTTTCGATGAGCACAAGAAAAGTACGTTCGTACACAAACATGATCAAGCTATAAAAATAGATAAGAAGTGGTCTTGCTTTTGGTTCCAATCATAACATAACAAAATTACCATAAATAGGCGGTGATAATGCTGAGCGATAATCTTGAGATACATTCGTGTGAATTTCTATTCAGATTGATATCAACTTACAGATGTAACAACTGAAGCACATGAAGTGTGAATTTTACAAAAGATAATTGAGGGGCACTATTTCAAAGGGGGCTATGAATAGCCACCATAAAAAAGGCACAGTGACTTAAAGTGGGAAAAATATTGTCATAATATTTCATTCTACTTGAATGAAACTATTGTTCGTAGATACTGTTAATGACAACTGAGGAGATCATATATTTTTGTCTGCGGTCAAATTTTATTTTTCCATAAAACGTATTCCTAAGAATACGTTTTATGGAAATATATATAAGTTTGTTTCGCGGCAGATGTTTGTAACACCTGAAAATAACACA
Organism: Eudasyphora cyanicolor; assembly: GCA_963930755.1. Lineage (NCBI taxonomy): Eukaryota > Metazoa > Arthropoda > Insecta > Diptera > Muscidae > Eudasyphora > Eudasyphora cyanicolor. Next base: position 260,452,283 of record OZ005737.1, on the reverse strand, counting down.
GCTAGACCCACCTTAAAGTATACCGATCGACTCAGAATCACTAGCTGGGTCGATTTAACCATGTCTGTACGTCTGTCCGTCTGTCCATGTAAAGTTGTTCGTCGACTACAGGTCGCAATTTCACTCCGATCGTTCTGAAATTTTGCTGTTTAGATTATTTCGCAGCTGTTAAGATCGCTATTGAATTTGGTTGAAATCGGTTCAGATTTAGATACAGCTCTCATATATATATTTTGTCCGATTCGGAGCTTTAGTCCTATAGAAGCTGTATTTTACATCCAATCGTTTTGAAATTTAGAATGGTAGGGTTTCTTGATCCATGAACCAACATTGCCGAATTTGAAGAAAATCAGTTAAGATTTAGCTATAGCTCCCATATATATGTTTCGTCCGAATTGGCCCCTTAGTCCTATAAAAGCTGTATTTTACATCCAATCGTTTTGAAATTTAGCACAATAGAGTTTCCTGATCCATGAACCAACATTGCCGAATTTGAAGAAAATCGGTTAATATTTAGCTATAGCTCCCATATATATGTTTCGTCCGATTTTGCTCTTTAGTCCTGAAGAAGCTGTATTTTACATCCAATCATTTTTAAATTTAGAATGGTAGAGTTTCTTGATCCATGAACCAACACTACCGAATTTGAAGAAAATCGGTTAAGATTTAGCTATAGCTCCCATATATATGTTTCGTCCGATTTGGCCCTTTAGTTCTATAGAAGCTGTATTTTACATCCAATCGTTTTGAAATTTAGAATGGTAGAGTTTCTTGATCCATAAACCAACATTGCCGAATTTGAAGAAAATCGGTTAAGATTTAGCTATAGCTCCCATATATATGTTTCGTCCGATTTTGCTCTTTAGTCCTGAAGAAGCTGTATTTTACATCCAATCATTTTGAAATTTAGAATGGTAGAGTTTCTTGTTCCATGAACCAACACTACCGAATTTGAAGAAAATCGGTTAAGATTTAGCTATAGCTCCCATATATATGTTTCGTCCGATTTGGCCCTTTAGTTCTATAGAAGCTGTATTTTACATCCAATCGTTTTGAAATTTAGAATGGTAGAGTTTCTTGATCCATAAACCAACATTGCCGAATTTGAAGAAAATCGGTTAAGATTTAGCTATAGCTCCCATATATATGTTTCGTCCGATTTTGCTCTTTAGTCCTGAAGAAGCTGTATTTTACATCCAATCATTTTTAAATTTAGAATGGTAGAGTTTCTTGATCCATGAACCAACACTACCGAATTTGAAGAAAATCGGTTAAGATTTAGCTATAGCTCCCATATATATGTTTCGTCCGATTTGGCCCTTTAGTTCTATAGAAGCTGTATTTTACATCCAATCGTTTTGAAATTTAGAATGGTAGAGTTTCTTGATCCATAAACCAACATTGCCGAATTTGAAGAAAATCGGTTAAGATTTAGCTATAGCTCCCATATATATGTTTCGTCCGATTTTGCTCTTTAGTCCTGAAGAAGCTGTATTTTACATCCAATCATTTTGAAATTTAGAATGGTAGAGTTTCTTGATCCATGAACCAACACTACCGAATTTGAAGAAAATCGGTTAAGATTTAGCTATAGCTCCCATATATATGTTTCGTCCGATTTGGCCCTTTAGTTCTATAGAAGCTGTATTTTACATCCAATCGTTTTGAAATTTAGAATGGTAGAGTTTCTTGATCCATGAACCAACATTGCCGAATTTGAAGAAAATCGGTAAAGATTTAGCTATAGCTCCCATATATATGTTTCATCCGATTTGGCTCTTTAGATCCAATCGTTTTTATACCCTACCCCACACTGTGGTACAGGGTATTATTTAAGTACAAAATGTCCCAAAAGTAAATTTATGTAAACAATTTATACATGAATTACAAAATTTATTTATCAGAGTTATTCAATATTACGAGAGTGTTGTAGGGTATTATATAGTCGGCACCGCCCGACTTTAGCCTTTCCTTACTGGTTTTTTTTGAAAATGCTATAAAAAAAACTACTGAATATTTTCTCAAATTTCTTTTTTTATTTGAAAGTACAATCCTTCCGGTTAATAACGGAAAATAATTTCATTCAAATGGCTGCCTCGGCTGGTCTTGCAGTAGCCTACACGATCGGTCCAATTTTTAAGCACATTATCGATAGTGTGCAGCTGTATTTCACCAATGGCTTCACGAATATTGTCCTTTAAAGCGTCAATTGTCTCTGGATTGTCGGCGTAACACTTATCTTTGAGGGCACCCCACAAATAATATTCCAACGGTGTCAAATCGCAGCTCCGATGTGGCCAAACGACATCAGCTCTGCGGCTGATAATGCGATCTTCAAAAACAGGGCGCAAAACATCGAGTGTAGCTTCGGCTGTGTGGCACGTAGCTCCGTCCTGTTGAAACCAAATGTTGCCAATATCCTCCTCTTCAATTTTTGTGAACAAAAATTCGTTCAACATGGCCCGATAACGATCGCCATTGACTGTAACGGCCACTCCTTGCTCATTTTCGAAGAAAAATGGCCCAATTATGCCTCTGGACCAAAATCCGCACCAAACAGTGACTCGTTTTGGGAGTATCGGCTTTTCAATGTATGCGTGCGGGTTTCTGTGCCCCAAATGCGACAATTTTGCTTGTTTACATACCCGCCAAGATCAAAATGAGCTTCATCTGAAAAGATGATTTTTTTTGGCAAAATCGGCATTTTGTTCTTCGGCATATTTCCCAGCGTTGTTCAAGCGTATACATATTAGTTCAGCGGAAGGATAAAACTAATTATCTGTCAAATCAGACATGAGCTAAGTGTTACCATTCACGAAATAAGCACTAGTTGTAAAAAAACTTTAGATGGCGGACCCTTTATAAAATGCTTTATTTTGAGCAGAGAATCGATATGAAAATTTATTTTGATATCGGAAATGGTGACCCAAAAAAGGTGTTCGGTTTGAGGTGGAATGAACGATATCGATACCTTCATTCTAAAACAGCTAAGTCGACTTGGCATGTTTTTAGGGAGATTGTATTTTTAACTTCTAATTCTAAAAACAAATCAAAAGTTATTCACAAAACAGTACACGAGGCAAAATCGTGTTTTTTGATATGTTTGAATCGAAAGATAATATATTTAGAACACAAATTTTTAAATATTATAAATTTCTGACCAAATAAATTTTATTTGAAAATCAATAAAATATATTTGGTACGCATATATTAATATGATACAACAAAATTTATTTGCAAACTAAATTTCTCAAATAAAATATGTGTTTAAATAGAAATAAAATTATTATTTAGGAATTTCTCCAAATACATTTTATTTAAAAATATTTTCAAAACTTTTACTGACTTTGTCGAATTTCAGTTTCAATTTTTCGTTGGTTTCGAACTGATACCATATTAACTTCTGTTTTAAATCAATCGTTTAAAATTTCTGAGTATTCCAAACCATCATTAGTTGTCAATCCTCCAAGTAATTTATTTATATCCAAGATTGTACGATTTCAATTATTATTATTTTACGAACATTAAACATTTTTAAAAAATTAACTTTGAATAACTGAAAAATTTTAAACAATTTATTGATTTTATGAATACTTAAAGGCAAATAAATATTTGTTTCGGAAATAATAGTCCCAAATAAAAACATATTGTGATGTAACCAAAGATTTGTTTAGAATAACATCTTTCCAAATATATAATTTTTGTGCGTAGCAAATATGGGCAAATATCAAATTTTTTTAATTTTGATGTACATTTTTTTTCAAGATTTTTTTGGCGAGCACATCAACGGCTTTTACAGCAGACGAAGATAAAAATATAAACATGCAAAAACCGTTGTTGTGAATAAATTTCATCAAAGGCCGCGAAAGTTATACGGTTCCAAATTTAAATTAAAAAAAAAATTTATAAAATGCAATTTTCAGCGGAATTCGGAAAACTAAAATTACAATCATAGAACATTAGCATTTCTATCAGCCTATGACAAAATATTCGCTGTAGCTTCATTATTCGGATAATTATAGCGAATCAAAATAATTTTTAATTGAAAAATGATGTAATATATCGAATACCGCGAAATATGAAAATCGGAAAAATATATGCTTAATTTTCACGATTATATGAGGCAATTTTCTGTGGCCTATAAAAGGAATGAGGATAATATCGCTATTAGTTCAAAAGTTATGTTTGTTCAAAATTCGAAGTTCACATCATATGTGTTTTATTTTAGTAAAAAATTTTATGATTTCATCGTTATCATACGAACATTATTTTTGTGGAAATATAATTTTTGTAATGTGCATAATTTGCACAATCATCAAAATAAAATGACGGCCCTCCGATTTCGGAATAAAGCGTTAAAAATCCTTTTATTTCATATACACTTCCGCCATATCTGTACCCGCACTGGGTGTGCCTTGACGATCATTGCAGAGACAAAAGTGTCACGTTCTTCGCGTACAAGACTTCAATCTTCAAATAAGTATCCATGATTGTTTAGTGCACCACAGCAGTACGCCCGAAGAACATATAAATGAATTTCAGACGTTTAAACTATTAAAAATGCCAAGGACAAAATTTGCAATTTTTGCAAAAATTGAAAAAAGTGAATAACATTTCAGCGATTCATTATTTTGTTACGGCCCCCTGATTTTTGGATTCACCAGTTCAAAAGCCATCTGGGATAATTAATTCAGGTCAACCTAAACATAACTCTCGATGTGCTCCGCGAAATACACTATCAAAAAATAATTCACGCAAGTTTAACAAATGTTTGGGAAGCTATAGCGGAGGTTCCATTAAGAGCACATCAACGACACCTATATAGATTTATAGGTATTTCAAGCCGCTATAACCGCTTCTTTAGTGTTATTTCATTACATCGCGGGCCGCGATGACCGCGGTCAAAAAACAAAAAACTCTTGAAATCGCATTTCAAAAAGTTATGAGCTATAATTTTTTGCGGAAAGATCTCACATGAACAGTGCTCACGAAAAATTCTTCCTCCATGTGTCCCTCGTGTTTTTTGTAACTGACCAGTTACTTCAGAATAAATAGTTTGGCCACAACTTATACACTGATAGAAAAAGCTTCGTCAAAAGTCAGCTAACGTACGGATGATTGATGAATTTGTTCGTCGCCCTGACGAATCTCTGTTTAATCTCTGGAAACTATAGTCTCGAGGGTTATCGTTCGCTCCAATCAGGCTTACGGATGGACGGACATAAGTAAAATTACTTAATGTGTTCTAAAACGGATTTCCCCCGCATAAACATAGGGTCTTAGGCCACTCCTTTGTTGCGTTACCCTTTTGCTATATGTTATATATACACTTATTGATATTTGTATTATAAATCAAATAAATCCCCATATTTATCCCCTCACCTTAGAGAGGAGGGTATATATCATTTTTATACCCTACACCACACTGTGGTACAGGGTATTATGACTTTGTGCATTTGTTTGTTACAACTAAAAGGAGAACAGATAGACCCATTGTTTATTATACCGATCGACTCAGAATAACTTTCTGAGTCAATTTAGCCATGTCCGTCTGTCTGTCCGTCTGTCTGTCCGTCTGTCTGTCCGTCTGTCTGTCTGTCCGTCTGTCCATGTATTCTTGTAATCAAAGTGCAGGTCGTATTTATGATCCGATTGTGATTAAATTTAGCATAGTGCTATTTTTTGGCCCAAGGACGATCCCTATTGAGATTGGTTAAAATCGGTTCAGATTTGGATATAGTCCCCATATATATGTTTCACCCGATTTGACATGCAAGCGCCGTAGAAACCACATTTTACATCCGATCTTTATGAAATTCCGCAGAGAGAGTTTTATTATTACGTGAATGAACACTACCAAATTCGGAGAAAATACGATCAGATTTAGATATAGCCCCCATATATATGTTTCACCCGATTTGGCATGTAAGCGCTGTAGGAACTGTATTTTAAATCAGATCAGTACGAAATTTGGCGGAGAGAGTTCTCTTATTACATGAAAAAACACTGCCAAATTCGGGGAAAATCGGTTCAGATTTAGATATAGCCACCATATATATGTTTCACCCGATTTAACATTTAAGCGCTGTAGAAATCGTGTTTTATATCCGATCAGTACAAAATTTAACAGAGAGAGTTCTCTTATTACACGAATAAACACTGCGAAATTCGGGGAAAATCGGTTCAGATTTAGATATAGCCACCATATATATGTTTCACCCGATTTAACATTTAAGCGCTGTAGAAATCGTGTTTTATATCCGATCAGTACGAAATTTAACAGAGAGAGTTCTCTTATTACATGAATAAACACTGCCAAATTCGGGGAAAATCGGTTCAGATTAAGATATAGCCACCATATATATGTTTCACCCGATTTAACATTTAAGCGCTGTAGAAATCGTGTTGTATATCCGATCCGTACGAAATTTAACAGAGAGAGTTTTCTTATTACATGTATGAACACTGCCAAATTCGGGGAAAATCGGTTCAGATTTAGATATAGACCCCATATATATGTTTCACCCGATTTAACATTTAAGCGCTGTAGAAATCATGTTTTATATCCGATCAGTACGAAATTTAACAGAGAGAGAGTATTCAGGGAAAATTTAGATTTGGATAAAAACTCCACATATATGTTCCTCCTGATTTGGTATCAATGCGCTATAGAAGTTGTACTTTACTTCCGATCATTACAAAATTTGACAGAAAGATGTATCCTAATTTTTGAACGAATTTTGTACAATTTGGCGATAATCGGTTCAGATTTTGAAATAGCAACATATATGTATATGTTCCTACCTATTTACCAATAAATATTATCGCAATGACCCTTATCGCGTTGTTAGGAAGGTGTAGGGTATTGTATAGTCGGCCCCGCCCGACTTTGTGCCTTTCCTTACTGGTTTTATTTATGAGCACGATTCATCGTAGGGATGATATGTAATCACCCTGCGGGATTTTTTTTTATTCCACTAAATAGTTCTTGTTCTAGTATACTTAAACAGAGATTCGTCATGGCGACGAACAAATTCATAGATAGGATTATCCGTACGTTAGCTGACTTTTGACGAATGACGAAGCATTTTCTATCAGTGTAAAAGAATGGATACAGATATGAACATTTCTGGGACTTTTTCCACAATTTTGAAATGTATGTGCTTATAACTTCTAAAGTTTTTTAGATAATAACAAACTTTTTTGGGAAAAAACTTTTATGTTTGTGGCTTCTTGAAATTTTTACATGAATATGGGGTATAACGCCCATATAAACGAAATTTTGGCGAGAGTGCTGCGGTGTTTACGGTATATATCTGCCAGTCTACGTGATTGGCGGGATCGGGCCAATGGGCCTGGCCCCTACCATATAAGCAAAATTTTGAAATTGTGATATCTTGCAAAAATTTTAGCGAGAGTGATGTAATTTTTCAAAAATGGGCGGGAACGGACCGATGGGTATGGCTGCGTCCATGAGAGCAAAATTTGGAAATTGAGATATCGGGTCCGTCAATAAGAGCGCTACAAAAGTTTTTTTTTAATAAAACAAAAATGGTTTTGCATATCAATGAGATTCTTTATTCCTGTGAAAGTACGTTCGATGTCATTATGTATGGAACTCGTTTTTTTTTTGCATGGCCACCACGGGCACGCTTGCAGAAGTCCAGACGCTGAACCCAATTTTCGACGGTTTTCAAGCATAAATCGGCCGATACTGTTGCAATTTCACGTTCGATATTCGTACGAAGTTCATCAGTCGTCGCTGGCTTGTTGGCATAGACCATATACTTGACGTAGCCCCACAGGAAATAGTCTAACGGCGTCAAATCGCACGACCGAGGTGGCCAATCGACTGGACTAGTTCGTGAGATAACACGTTCTCCAAACTTGGTTTCCAATAAATTGAGTATGGCATTCGCTGTGTGGCTTGTGGCGCCGTCCTGTTGGAACCACATGTCCTCCAAGTCTATATCATCCAATTGGGGCCAAAAATATTCGGTTATCATTGAACGGTAGCGATTCCCATTCATAGTAACGTGCCTGTCTTGATCATCACGGAAGAAGTACGGCCCAATGACGCCGCCGGCCCATAAACCGCACCAAACCGTAATTTTTCGGGATGCAATGATGACTCATGGAGTACGTATGGATTGCTGTCTGACCAATAACGCATATTTTGTTTATTGACGAAGCAATTCAGACAGAAATGAGCCTCATCGCTGAAGATGATTTTTCGCGCTCTTAACGTTGAGGCCACTGACGCGGAATTTCGGTAGTAAATTTTAATAATTTCGACTCGTTGTTTACTCGTAGTTATATCTTTCCATCATGAAATGGCAAACCTTACTGAAGAGAAATGTCAAAAGAGCGGCAAAAAAATATGGCGTCGTTTGCTGTCCCTGTCGGTCTACTTTTGTAGCGTCCCTGTTGAAAAACCCTTTATATTGAACAATTTGTTAGTGAGAGTGCTGTAATTTTGTGTATATTTGGTGACAGTCTATGTGATTGGTCCAAAAATGTACCGGATCGGAAATGTGAAATCTGGGGCAACGAAGTGGACCGGGTGCAGCTAGTCTATATATAAAAAAGAATGTATGTTTGTTGGTTTGTACCATGTAGACGTCTTAACGACTGGACCTATCTTATTGAAAATTTCACAGGATGTAGGTATGTGGTGAAAATAGGGTACTTGAATTTTCGATATATCAAGAGGTCGTGGGCCCGCCCATATGACCCAATTTCTGGCTATCTACTCCTTAGTAGAAGACCAGTGGTGTTATCTATTCCTTAGTAGATGACTAGTTACTTATTTACTCCATAGTAGGCGGCAAGTTGTGTTATCTATTCTTGGGTTTACAACCATTTCAGTTATCTATCCCTTGGGAGACGACCAGTTGAGTTATATATCTACGACTAGTGTTATTATCTATTCCTTAGTAGACGATTAATTGGGTTATCTACTTCTTAGTAGATGCCCAATGTGGTTATTTACTCTTTAGAAGGTACTTTGTTGGGTTATTCACTCCTTGGTAGATAACCATTTGAGTTATTTAGTTCTTGGCAGACGAATATTTGGATTAGCTACTTCTTAGTTGACGACAAGTAGGGTTATATACTCCTTAGTAAATGTTCAGTTTTGTTATATATTCCTTAGTAGATAAACAGTTGTATTATTTACCCCATAGTAGGCGGCCAGTTCTGTTATCTATTCCTTGCTAGACGACCAGTTGGTAACCTATTCCTTATTAGATGACCAATGACAAAGCCATGTTAAAGTTACCGTTTGTTTCATACAAACATGACAATGTGTGAACCGATCCCTATTATCAGGGAACCAGTCATGTGTTTTGAGCCGATCCAATTTCCTATAGGGTAGCATTAGCGTTTGTTTAAAATCACTCATTCTTAACTTAACAATTATAAGGAAATTTTGCGAACTTTTAAAACTAATTTACTGAAAATTAGCAGCTAAGATTCGCACACTATCATAGATAAATCGGTTAAGGGCACATTTGTGCAGCTAAGTGAATACTTCATAAGCCCATTTACCACTTAAGTGCACAAGATGTCTTGAACCCACCGATTTTAGGAAAACTTTCATTTGTGTTATTAAGTATAGAGAAAATTTTCTCTAGCTTAAGTATGGGTTATTGGCGACAAATTAATGCGATTGACTTAAATTTTAACGGTTGATATCACTGTGCTCAAACATCACAACTATCATAATACATTCAGAGGCTGATAAGCAATGCAATTACTCTGCTCCAATATTGAATACAGTAAGTAATCGGAGAGAATATTTGGTCTCTTATATAACTCTCCCGTGAAGAGAGAGAGAGTCTCACGCTCAGATGCAGAGCACAGCCTAAAAAATGTGTCTCTCTGCCAGAGCTTTATAAATACACTCCGCTGGATTCATTTTCAAAGCATTCATTCAACGGAATTCAAAGCGATTTAAAGCAGAAACCAACAACGGCTCGAAAAAAACAACAAATTAAAAAAATAATAAAACGAATCAGATTAAAAAGTGAAAATTTAAAACTAAAAATAAAGACGTAGAATCCCCCAGCAGAAAATTGCTGAAATATCAAAACCACAATAATAGAAAAAAATAAATAAAAAAATATTGAATTTAACAACTTGCGCAATTAGATAATCAGTGTCCAATATGACGACATCAATCACCACTCTTCTCCAAGCTTTGCGCATTGTTCCCCTCACCACGTCCGAGAAGAAAGCTCAACAGAAACCGGCGCTCAAAGTTTTGGCCGATCGGAGAGATTCCTTGCCCGAAATCTCCCTGGACGCTGTAGCCCACCACGACGATTACTCCGATTGTTGGGTAGTGATCTACGATCGTGTCTATGATGTCACCAGTTTTCTTCAAGATCATCCCGGAGGCGCTGATGTGATTATGGATTATGCGGGTCGGGACGCCACATTGGCTTTCCATGGCACCGGACATTCACGAGATGCCATAGAGCAAATGCGTGATTATTTGATCGGTGAATTACCCGAAAGTGAACGGATCTTTCGCACGACCACCAGTCAGGTGCTAAAATCTGGAATACCTGAATAGGTTAAGGCCAACGACGAAGAGGAGAAAACACTAGTTTTAATTATTTCTTTGGACTGCTATTAGTTTATGCCTTTCTGACAGGAAGTACGAGTATTCTACTGTTGGATTACCGTCCCAATCGTTGTTGAATTATTATTTCCTACTAATTACTGGCACCATTTGCATTTTGTTCTTATTGATTTGTGTCATTTATTTATTTATTCATCATCTGTAAGTACACCCGTCATATTTATAATCAATACGTTTTCTATGTGTTTATTTTTTCAACGTCTCCACTTGAGCTTTTCTGTTTATAACTATAAATTCGTTTTATATCGTTTTATATTCTATCAAAAGCCAAGAGGATTAACTCCCTTTTCCGGATATATCTGAAATTGGCATCAAACCACCGCTTGAGTTTCATTTACCTTTAAAACTGTTTTTAATTTAATATATATTTAAAAAATATATTTATAAAAGTAATTACTTAATTTATAAAAACAAAATTTTTTGGTTGGAGCAAAAATAATAAATACATATATTTAAAATTAATAAAAAAATAAATAAAGCTGAGTTTTATTATTTAAAAAGTAGTTTAGTTACTTCTATAACAAATATTAAGGTATTTACAAAATTAATATTAATCCGTCACTTCTTGTTAGAGAGGAAACAAATCGCTGACATTATTTAAAAAAAAGAAAAATTAGACGATAATTAAAATTATTAGTTATTTCCGAAATTGTTTCAGTTTTATATCCACATAATAGCAAGATATATACCAGATGTATATCAGGACTATGTTTAAATCTGAACCATTTTTTTCAAAAATCAGAAGTGTGGATCTTAGGATGAGAAAACTCTGCCAAACCTGCCAAAACTCAAAATGATTAGATGTGAAATAGCTTTTATAACACTAAAACATCAAATAGGATAGCAGATATAGGTACACTTTTATTTGTATACCCTCCACCATAGGATTGGGGTATATTCATGTTGTCACTCCCTTCGAAACACCTGTAAATAATAATCTGTAAAATCGTAAAATTCTAAGACGATTCAGCCATGTCCGTCCGTCCGACTGTTGTAATCACGCTACATTCCGTTATAATAGTTGCAGGTTGTGTCGGATTGCAAATGGGCCATATCGGCCAATGTTGTGATATAGCTCTCCTATAGAGGTCGTTCCAGAATACGGTTATTGAGCCATAGATGCCACATTTTTAAAGCAATTTAACAGAAACTTTGCAGTTTGTATTCTATTTTGACAGGAATTCATCGCAACAAAAATTTTACAAATCGGATCATATGTTGTTATAGTCACCCTACAGAGGTCGCTCCAAAATATAGGTATTAAAGCCATAAATACCACATTTTCTAAACATTTTAACTGAATCTTAGCAGTTTGTATTTAATTAAGACAAGAATTCATCGCAGTAAAATCTTTTTAATTCAGTTTTTTGGCCTCGTCCACTTATAGATGTCGCTCCCACAAAGACTTATTTAAGCCATAAACAACCAGTAAGGAAAGGCAGAAAGTCGGGCGGGGCCGACTATATAATACCCTACACCTCCCTAACAATGCGATAAGGGTGATTGCGATAATAATTTGGAATAATTGGTAAATGGGTAAGAACATATATATGTGGATATACCTAATTCTGAACCGATAATCGCTAAATTAATCAATATTCGTTCCTAAATTGAGAAACATCTTTCTGGAGACTTTTGTAATGATCGGAAGTAAAGTACAACTTCTATAGCGCTTTGTAACCAAATCAAGAGGAACATATATATGGAGGTTATATATAAATCTGAATCGATTTTCCCTGAATACTCATTCATGTAAAATAGAAACCTCTTTCTGTCGAATTTCGTACTGATCGGATATAAAATACAGTCTCTACAGCGCTTAGATGTCAAATCGGGGGTAACATATATATGGGGGCTATATCTAAATCTGAACAGATTTGCTCCGAATTTGGCAGTATTCCTTCATATAATAAGAAACCTCTTTCTGCCGAATTTTGCACTGATCGGATATAAAATACAATTTCTACAGCGCTTACAGGTCTAATCGGGGGTAACATATATATTTGGGCTATATCTAAATCCGAACCGATTTTCTCCGAATTTAGCAGTATTCCTTCATGTAATAAGAAACCTCTCTTTGCCGAATTTCGCACTGATCGGATATAAAATAACATTTTTACAGCGCTTACATGTCAAATCGGGGGTAACGTATATATGGGAGCTATATCTAAATCTGAACCGATTTCTTCCAAATTTAACAGTGTTCATTCATATAATAACAAACCTCTTTCTGCCAAATTTCATACTGATCGGATATAAAATAAATTTTTTACAGCGCTTACATGTCAAATCGGGGCTAACGTATATATGGGGGCTATATCTAAATCTGAACCGATTTTAACCAAATTCAATAGGGATCGTCCTTGGGCCAAAAAAAGATATGTTTAAAGTTTCGTCGAGATCGGACCATAATTGCGACCTGTACTTTGATTACAAGAATACATGCACAGACAGACGGACAGACGGACATAGCTAAATCAACTCAGAAAGTGATTCTAAGTCGATCGGTATAATAAACGATGGGTCTATTTCTTCTCCTTTTGGGTGTTACAAACAAATGCACAAAGTTATAATACCCTGTACCACAGTGTGGTGTAGGGTAAAAAAAGTGTCTCTACTTGGATTACCCTATATATTAATTTTTACATAATTTGCGGCATTGGAAAATTATTTTTTAGTTTTTTTCTGAGTCTGTGCTAGAATTTAGTTAACATCAGTGCAGAATATACATCGATCTCCCTCACATCAACATTTCTGAATTGACAATACAATTTTCTATAAGATGTAAAAAATGTCGGCCAAATATGTATACACAATAAGACAAAAGTTATGGCCATCTCGAATTATATTTTCATGTCAAATCGAACACATTTTTTACATCACTATCTCCGATTTCGTTGAAACTTTGTAGGATAGAAGACGAAAAAACCAAGTGAAAATTGCGAAAATGAGTAAACGCGTGGCTAGAGTTTAAAAGAATGAAGGCTTGTTTTAAAGCTAATCGCAATACCTTTTTTCGCCGACGGTCCCGGCTACTGACCCAATTTTAATATTTTTCTCCTTCTTTTGTGTTTTTCGCTATGAAAACATGTGTGTGAAGATAAATTCCGAAGTTAACTAGCATAGACACAAACCACCCCTTTTAACAGAGCTCTTCTCACAATTAAGAATATCACATCTTTCCCTGATGCCTTTTTAATAAAATTATTTCACCATTTAGTAGCTCTCTAGTAGAGCTTTCCAATAATGTATATGAATATCTGGGAGAATTTCCCAATTGTCCACATTGGACAATGGACGCACTTCATCTCAAATTCTTGAGAACTGTTAAGTCCACCACATCTTTCCCTGATGACTTTTTAATAAAATTATTTCACCATTTAGTAGCTCTCTAGTAGAGCTTTCCCATGATGTATATGCATATCTGGAGAATTTCCCAAATGGCCACACTGGACAATGGACGCACTTCATCCCAAATTCTGGAGAACTGTTATGTGCACCACATCTTTCCCCGATGACTTTTTAATAAAATTATTTCACCATTTAGTAGCTCTCTAGTAGAGCTTTCCAATGGCATATATGAATATATGGGAGAATTTCTCAAATGCCAACAGAGGACGTATTTCGTCCAATTTCAAGGGGTGCAGTTTTAAGATTATTGCACACTTGCTGAATGACTTTTGAATAATATGATTAAACATTATGATATCTGTTGAGAAGATCTATCCAACGGTACATAATAATGTCAAATATAATGTTCCATGTGGCCACGGCGGCCAGTGGACCCACTTCCTCCAAATTCGAAATATTCTATCTTGTGAGAAGAGCTCTGTAAAGTCGTTTACAGAGCTCTGTTAAAAGGGGTGGTTTGTGTCTCTGCTAGTTAAATTCGGAATTTATCTTCACATACATTATGAAAACACCAACATAAAAAGTCAGAAAAAATCCTGAAAATTGCAGCTTTTTTAAAAATAATATGTGTTAAAAAGTTTTTGTTTACGAAAATCTTTCGGTTTGATATTGAATGAACTTATGTAGTATTTTGATATCGAAAGAATAAAAAACGAAAACGTATTATTTCATAAGTAAGAAGACTTCTTAAATAAAAATACCAATTTTAGAAATTTAAAATCTTATTTACTTTCTACTTTAGTTGATATTTCGCGCCATTTTTAAATGTCGTCATCCGGCATCACTGGCTCGCAAAAGCTTTCACAAAAGTTGTCTCTATCAGTTGTACTAAAATGTGATTTTCATGATTTATTAGACAGCTGCTGATTTTTTTGCAAGGGTGAGTTTTATTTAGGAGGTATTGGGGAACTCACTGTTGCTTGTGCTTTTGTATACCGTAAAGGTGGTGTCACATGTATTCACAAAAGATTGCGCGCCATACATTCGTTTATATGGAAAAGTTTATTTACTATGAGTATATCAATATAAAATCAATTTTTATACCCTCCACCATAGCATGGGGGGTATATTAATTTTGTCACTCCGTTTGTAACAACTCTAAATATTGATCAAAGACCCCATAAAGTATATATATTCTTAATCGTCGTGAAATTCAAAGCTGATTTAGCCATGTCCGTCTGTCCGTCCGTCTGTCCGTCCGTTGTAATCACGCTACAGACCCGTAATAATAGAGTTAGGTTGACCAAATTTGGTAGTTGCAGGTTGTTTGGGATTGCAAATGGGCCATATAGGTCAATATTTTGATGTAGCTCCCCATATGGGGTGCAACAATTTTACAAATAGGTTCATATTTTGTTATAGTCACCCTATAGAGGTCGCTCCAAAATTTAAGCCATAAATACCACATTTTCTAAGCATTTTGACTGAATCTATGCAGTATGTCTTTCATGAAGACAAGAATTCATCGCAGTACACATTTTTCAAATCAGTTCATATTTTGTTATAGTCAACCTATAGATGTCGCTCCCAAAAATTCTTATTTAAACCATAAACACCACATTTTCTAAGAAGTTTAGCAGAAACTTTGCAGTTTGTATTCTATTTTTTCAAGAATTCATCTCAATAAAATGTGTACAAATCAGTTTTTATATTGTTGTGGTCCCCGTGTAAATCTAGTTCGCAAATATGATAATTTAAGCCATAAACTTAAGCAATTAATTTAACCCTACACCACAGTGTGGTCCAAGGTGTTATGAGTTTGTGCATTTGTTTGTAACACCCAGAAGGAGAAGAGATATACCCATCATTTATTATACTCATCGACTTGGAATCACTTCCTGAGTCGATTTTACTATGTCCGTCCGTCTGTAGTTGTATCGATGTAATCAAAGTGAAGGTCGTAGTTATGGTCCGATTGTAATGAAATTTTGCACAGTGATATTTTTTGGCCCAAGGACGATCCCTATTGAAATCAGTTAAAATCGGTTCAGATTTAGATATAACCCCTATATATATGTATCAGATCAGTCCGAAAATTGGCAGAGAGAGTTCTCATATTACATGAATGAACACTGCCAAATTCTTATCGCAGTGCTCTTTTTTTTTTGCATTGTTAGGGAGGTGTAGGGTATTACATAGTCGATTATGCCCGACTTTCTGTCTTTCCTTACTGGTTTTTTAATAATTTGCTTAAACAAAAATGATCGTTTCATGATTTGCTCCATATCCAAAGATTTTTCCAGTAGTAGAATTGAGTGCAATCCATGGTGGAGGGTATATAAGATTCGGCATGGCCGAACTTAATGCTTTTACTTGTTTAATATACATTTTTATACCCTACACCACACTGTGGTACAGGGTATTATAACTTTGTGCATTTGTTTGTAACACCCAAAAGGAGAAGAAAACCCATCGTTTATTATACCGATCGACTTAGAATCACTTTCTGAGTTGATTTAGCTATATCCGTCTGTCTGTGCATGTATTCTTGTAATCAAAGTACAGGTCGCAATTATGGTCCGATCTCGACGAAACTTTACACATATCTTTTTTTTGGCCCAAGGACGATCCCTATTGAATTTGGTTAAAATCGGTTCAGATTTAGATATAGCCCCCATATATATGTTAGCCCCGATTTGAAATGTAAGCGCTGTAAAAACTTTATTTTATATCCGATCACTATGAAATTCGGCAGAAAGAGGTTTCTTATTATATGAATCAACACTGTTAAATTTAGAAGAAATCGGTTCAGATTTAGATATAGCCCCCATATATACGTTACCCCCGATTTGACATGAAAGCGCTGTAAAAATGTTATTTTATATCCGATCAGTGCGAAATTCGGCAAAGAGAGGTTTCTTATTACATTAAGGAATACTGCCAAATTCGGAGAAAATCGGTTCGGATTTAGATATAGCCCCCATATATATGTTACCCCCGATTTCACATGTAAGCGCTGTAAAAACTGTATTTTATATCCGATCAGTATGAAATTCGTCAGATAGAGGTTTCCTTTTATATGAATGAACACTTTTAAATTTGGCAGAAATCGGTTCAGATTTAGATATAGCCCCCGTATATACGTTAACCCCGATTTGACATGTGAGCGCTGTACAAAAGGTTATTTTATATCCGATCAGTGCGAAAGTCGGCAAAAAGAGGTTTCTTTCTACATGAAGGAATACTGCCAAATTCGGAGAAACTCGGTTCCGATTTAGATATAACACCCATATATATGTTACCCCCGATTTGACATGTAAGCGCTGTAAAAATGTTATTTTATATCCGATCAGTGCGAAATTCGGCAAAGAGATGGTTCTTATTACATGAAGGAATACTGCTAAGTTCGGAGAAAATCGGTTCAGATTTAGATATAGCCCCCATATATATGTTACCCCCGATTTCACATGTAAGCGCTGTAAAAACTGTATTTTATATCCGATCAGTATGAAATTCGTCAGATTGAGGTTTCCTTTTATATGAATTAACACTTTTAAATTTGACAGAAATCGGTTCAGATTTAGATATAGCCCCCGTATATACGTTAACCCCGATTTGACATGTGAGCGCTGTACAAAAGGTTATTTTATATCCGATCAGAGCGAAAGTCGGCAAAAAGAGGTTTCTTTCTACATGAAGGAATACTGCCAAATTCGGAGAAACTCGGTTCCGATTTAGATATAACACCCATATATATGTTACCCCCGATTTGACATGTAAGCGCTGTAAAAATGTTATTTTATATCCGATCAGTGCGAAATTCGGCAAAGAGAGGTTTCTTATTACATGAAGGAATACTGCTAAATTCGGAGAAAATCGGTTCAGATTTAGATATATCCTCCATATATATGTTACCCCCGATTTGACATGTAAGCGCTGTAGAGACTGTATTTTATATCCGATCAGTACGAAATTCGACAGAAGGAGGTCTTTTTACATGAATGAGTATTCAGGGAAGATCGGTTCAGGTTTATATTAAAGCTCCATATATATGTTCCTCCTGATTTGGTATCAAACCGCTATAGAAATTGTATTTTACTTCCGATCATTAAAATTTTCCAGAAAGATGTTTCTCAATTTAGAAACGAATATTGCTTAATTTAGCGATTATCGTTTCAGAATTAGATAAAATGTTTCAACCCATTTACCAATTATTCCAAATTATTATGGCAATGACCCTTATTGCATTGTTAGGGAGGTGTAGGGTATTATATAGTCGGCCCCGCCCGACTTTCTGCCTTTCCTTACTGGTTTAAAATATTTTTTAATGTACTCAATACATTAATGTTCAAATGCTATTAATATACGAGTATAAGTTTAATGTAGAAAAAAATTAACATAATAAACATAAAATATTGAAGAATAATTAAACAAGTAAGAAAGTTCAGTCGAATAAACCGAATTATGAATCCCCTCACCTGGAGTCCCAAAAAAATATTTGTAAATTTAGTTTTTTTTTGTTTTAATTAAATTATTATCAATTTAAATTGCAGTTAACAACTTTAAAGTATGTACTGGTATTAAAGTTATAAGCTGTTTACATTTGGTACAAAATGGTCCATTTGTGTGGGAGGTACCCAAAGGGGCGTGCCAATAACGGTCGCTTTTCTGTGGGCTCTAGATACAATAAATGCATAACACCGTACAAAATTTCAAGTATTTATATTCACTGGTGTTAAAGTTAAAATGTGACAATTTTTGGTACAAAATGGTCCATTTGTGTGGACTGTAGTTCAAAATTTCAAGTAGTTATATGTACGTGTATTATAGTTATAAGCTGTTAACTTTTGGTGTAAAATGGTCCATTTGTGTGTGAGGTACCAAAAGGGGTGTGCCAATAACTGCCACTTTTCTCTAGACTCTAGGTAGTATAAAAGCATTACACTGTTCAAATTGTCGCATTCGCATATGCGAACGCGAATTATTCGCATTATTTTAACATTCGCATCACATTCGCAAAAACCATCTTTGGATTATTCGCTTTCGCAAAAATATATTTCAGTATTCGCTTCTATTTGTTAAAAGAGTTAAATCTCCTTATTCCCGTCACACAATTTGAAGATATTAATATCTATGAAAACCACTGCCACTTCTCTTCAAAACAGTTGAAGAAATATGTTTGTCATTGTGGTAACAGGAGGTAAAACTATGGAAAACATTCTTAATACTTGAATATCCTGGAAAAATATCAATTCAATACTTTAAATTTGTTAGTACTAAAGGGTCAAACCATTATTCGCATTCGCAATTTGCTTTCGCAAAAATTCATATTTCACTATTCGCTTTCGCATTCGCATGAAATATATTTCAATATTCGCATTCGCTAAAGTCACTTTCGTTACATCCCTAATTCAAAGCTGTAGGAATATATGTTAATTTGTCCTACAACACATTTTTTCGTAATTTTCTAGTTTAGGCGATGTTTTTACCTATTATTTTGTGAGACAACCGCGCGATTAATTGATTTATCAGTTTGCAATTGACTGAATTATTAAAGTCTCATTAAAACTAAATGTGTTTATATATAGTAGTTTCTCAGTCAATTGCAATCGGATTTTTAAGAAAATGATTGCACTTTGTTCCTTATAAAATTGGCTATATATGTAAATCAATTAATCTCGCGGTTATCTCACAACATAATTGGTAAACACAATGCCTAAACTAGAAAATTACAAAAAAAGGACAAACATGTGTTTGTAGGACAAATAAACATATATTCTTACAGCTTTAAATAAATAAAATACATATCATTCATAATTCGTTTAGAGATTAAAAACGGGTTAATAATTAAAAAAGTTATAGGCGTTTAAGTGAAAAAAGGCAAGAACATCGGTTTTTACCAGTAAACCCGGATTTTGGGGGTGTCCGTCAAATTTCGTGGAACAAATGTTGATTTACTCGCCAAGACCTACAAGAAAAAATAGAATCTCGATTTTCGTGTTTTGGACTGTCGCACTGTGTAATAAATATTTTACTGAAATTTGACTCTTCGTGGAGGAGGTACTTGAGGGAGTAGACTGACATAGTCCAACTTTGATCTTAGCCTGAGAAAGAAAAAAATATTCACACATACCAAACAAAGTCAATCAGTTAATCCTGTAGAAAGTTATGGTGCGCACCAACCAGACAGACAGGCAGGCGGACGGACAGACATTGCTTAAATAGCCCAAAACGGATTTCCGCCAAATATACTTGGGACTTTAGGTCACTCCTTCGATGTTGTTCCGCACACCTTTTGGTACTACACATACAAATGGAATATTTTGTACAAAAAGATAATATCTTAAATCAAATACTTAAAATTTTGTACATTGTAATGCTTTAATACTTCCCACAGTCCCGCCAAAAAGAGGGGTTGTTGCCACGCCTCTTTTGGTACCTCCCATACAAATGGACTATTTTGCACAAAAAGTTATAGGCTGAAAACATAGATTCCAGCTAATACAAACACATGATATCTTGTACAGTGTAATGATTATTTTTTTATAAAACCAGTAAGGAAAGACAGAAAGTCGGGCGGGGCCGACTATATAATACCCTACACCTCCCTAACGATGCGATAAGGGTTATTGCGATAATAGTTTGGAATAATTGGTAAATGGGTGAGAACATATATATGCGGATATATCTAATTCTGAACCGATAATCGCTAAATTAAGCAATATTCCTTCCTAAATTGAGAAACATCTTTCTGGAGAATTTTGTAATGGTCGGAAGTAAAGTACAACTTCTATAGCGCTTTGTAACCAAATCAGGAGGAACATATATATGGAGCTTATATATAATTTGAATCGATTTTCCCTGAATACTCATTCATGTAAAAAAGAAACCTCTGTCTGTCGAATTTCGTACTGATCGGATATAAAATACAGTCTCTACAGCGCTTGAATGTCAAATCGGTGCTAACATATATATGGGGGCTATATCTAAATCTGAACCGATTTTCTCCAAATTTGGCAGTATTCCTTCGTGTAATAAGAAACCTCTTTCTGCCGAATTTCGCTGTGATCGGATATAAAATACAGTTTCTACAGCTACTGAATTTCAGATCGGGGGTAACATATATATGGGGGCTATATCTAAATCTGAACCGATTTTCTCCGAATTTGGCAGTATTCCTTCATGTAATAAGAAACCTCTTTCTGCCGAATTTCGTACTGATTGGATATAAAATACAGTTTCTACAGCGCTTACATGTCAAATCGGGTGCAACATATATATGGGGTCTATATATAAATCTGAACCGATTTCCCCCAAATTTTGTATTGTATCTAAGTGTATCACGAGACTACTCTCTGTCAATTTTTGTACAAATCGGTTACAAAATGTTGCTTATACAGTGCATATATGCCAAATCGGAGGTACATATATATGAGAGCTATATGTAAATCTGAACCGATTTTGACCAAATTCAATAGGGATCGTCCTTGGGCCTAAAAAAAGATATGTGCAAAGTTTCGTTGAGATCGGACCATAATTGCGACCTGTACTTTGATTACAAGAATACGTCTACAGACAGACAGACAGACAGACGGACATAGCTAAATCGACTCAGAAAGTGATTACAAGTCGATCGGTAGAATAAACAATGGGTCTATCTCTTCTCCTTTTGGGTGTTACAAACAAATGCACAAAGTCATAATACCCTGTACCACAGTGTGGTGTAGGGTATAAATAGGCGAAATTGCCACTCCCATTTTGGTAATTCCCAAACAAAATTGCTAAAATAAAAAAGGACCGTTTGACCAAAATGTCAATATTCAAGACCCTTCAACTCGGGCAGTCCTTAACCGATCTCGTTGGTATTTTGTGTACTGCGAGAGAAAAAGTATTTTGGCTCTTCTGAACATTTGGTCCATTGCGATATGCTATTATTTCAGAAAACCACAGAATTATGCAATTTTATTTCAATATAAAGTTCTTCGCCTGTATAGAACGCCCACTATAACATGTTTGGAGTACACAAAATAAAATCTGAGAAAATTCCACTACCCTTTTACGGTATACTCGACTGTTGCATGGTTGCTCTTTAGTACACTCTCAGCAAAAGTTTCGCTTCAACAGCTTTCCAACAGATGTAACTGGGAGCTTATACATGTATGTGTGTGTATTTTTGTGAATGTTTTCCATATGGCACTCCAAGTGAGTGTTTGTTTTGGCGCACGCACACTCACATACACTTACAACACCAACATAAAACACCCAAAGCCGACAAACGTGCACGATGTAAGAGCGGGCCCAGCTGCTCTGTTCCCTTTCACTCATCATTATGAATTGAGAATTGGCAGAGAAACGTACGGACGTATTCGCTAGCCAAGTTAATGTGTCGTAATTTGGTAGTTCAGTTTCTACATCGGTGGCACTAGCAACACCAAAACACAAATCCCCAGTACGAATCGAAAATTCCGCAGATATACACACACAAACGGAGAGAATGGCAGAAAAAAAGGAAATAAAAAAATATTTAGTTAAATGAAAGAAAAAAAAACCAAATATTATTAACCATCCATCGACATTGAATGTTTAATAACAAAACAAACAAAATAATAAATCTGTTAAATATTGATAGTGATTTGTTGTCAATTCATTAGAAGTTTCTACAATTGGCAATACAAATGGCGAAGTGAAGGGAGTTATCTCGTCGCGCAACATTTCACGGGAAATTTGATAAGACTAATGCTAACATATTGTAAGGATTGATAGCTGAAAATACAACACATTTGCGGAGTTTTTTATTCTCATCACACCGTTTGCCAGCTTTAAAGGTAAGTGTAGGAGAGAAAACTGAAATCAACCAACTGTAGTATTTCTATTTGTATTTGTTTAGCAAAAGAAATTAATTGGAAAATTTCAATCAAAATTCTTGTCAAAATCTCTAACAGATTGTTGGCGATTCCCAAAAGTTTTGTATTTTTTCCATCCATACCTTTTGTTTTTGTTTGTTCCACGCGAGCTTCTTGTTACAAGTCCATTATTATTTATTCCTAAATTATTTATAATACCTTAGGGATACATAAGGACCTCCTGCCATATGCAGTACTTACACATCGCATGTATGTATATGTCTGCACTGGAGCAGGATAACTCCATTGTTTCCTCGTCGATATACCAAGCAACAACTGGTTGCATGTGTAGGTGCTTCGAGAAATTCGTAAGCCACATATGTTTGTTATTACACCGTGATACACAGTGGTTTTAATAGAGCAAAAAAAGGTGAATTAGTTAAGCCGAAGCTCCTCTAAATTGCTGATGTCAACACGTTCAAAGTGCAAAAAAAAAATCAATGAAATATAGTTACTTTTAAATTTTTTATAAAGTTATTAGACTACTTTATACAAGTTTTGTCCAAGTGAATGGCGTCAAAAAAAGTTTTTATACCCTACACCACACTGTGGTACAGGGTATTATAAGTTTGTTTCACGGCAGATGTTTGTAACACCTGAAAATAACACAGCTAGACCCACCTTAAAGTATACCGATCGACTCCGAATCACTAGCTGAGTCGATTTAAGCATGTCCGTCCGTACGTCCGTCTGTCCATGTAAAGTTGTTCGTCGATTACAGGTCGCAATTTCACTCCGATCGTTCTGAAATTTTGCAGTTTAGAGTATTTCGCAGCTGTTAAGATCACTATTGCTTTTGGTTGAAATCGGTTCAGATTTAGATATAGCTCCCATATATATGTTTCGTCCGATTTGGCCATTTAGTCCTACAGAAGCTGTATTTTACATCCAATCCTTTTGAAATTTAGAATGGTAGAGTTTCTTGATCTATGAACCAACACTACCGAATTTGAAGAAAATCGGTTAAGTTTTAGCTATAGCTCCCATATATATGTTTCGTCCGATTTGACCCTTTAGTTCTATAGAAGCTGTATTTTACATCCAATCGTTTTGAAATTTAGAATGGTAGAGTTTCTTGATCCATGAACCAACATTGCCGAATTTGAAGAAAATCGGTAAAGATTTAGCTATAGCTCCCATATACATGTTTCATCCGATTAAATATACCCTGCTCCACACTGTGGTACAGGGTATTATTTAAGTATAAAATGTCCCAAAAGTAAAATTATGTATATATATAAAATTATAAAAGTAAATTTATGTAAACAATTTATACATGAATTACAAAATTTATATATCAGAGTTATTCAATATTACGAGAGTGGTGTAGGGTTATTATATAGTCGGCCCCGCCCGACTTTAACCTTTCCTTACTGGTTTATTTTAAGTATATTCAAAAATATTTCGTTTTTGTGATCGCGAAATTAGCGGCTATTTGCGGTTTTAATAAATTCTGAATATCAGGTTTTCTCTTAATAAAATCTTAAATGTGTATTACTTGTAGGAATTGACCACTGGACAGTAAAATATGGACCGTTAATTATAGGACGATGTGATTTCCTTTAAACTAATTGCAATTTTAGTGCAATTTTTAGCGCAGTTTTTACAAAATCGGAAATAAGTTCTACAATTTGGTCCGATTTTTCTCTTTTCCAGGCTTGTTAAATTACAGCTGATGATTTAAGTTTTATAAAAAAATAACCCTTTCTAGGCCGTAAACTTTTTATTTATTTGTTAGTTCCAATTGTAACGGGCACTCAAGCTTACAGGCACATCTTCATCGCATAGGACTAGCAGAAAACGACGAGTGCAGGGAAAACATCGGAACGATGGACAATTTTCCGATATTTCGGTTCAGACAATTGCCAGACTTGACTCATCTCAGAGGATATGACTGGAAGATACTGAGAAAATACGTATAAAAATCATAAATAAGGAGCGCACAACAGGCCGAACCACTGGCTTAAGTGTATGTCCATGGACATGAGACGTTTAAACGTCTCCTCTATTGAATCTAACCTAACCTAACCTAGTTCAAATTGGGTTAAAGCGAATTGATCGCAATAAAAATGATCTTAACCGCCTAAATTTAACCTCAATAGCTGAAATTATCACGAAAATAGCCAGATTGTAAATTTTATTTGAAATAAGAGCCCAAATCTAGAACAATTGTTATAAAGGTTGGTTCAATTTTAAAGACCGATGTTAAATGTGAACCATACCTTAACGTCAAGCTTTTTTCTGCATTTCATCTGACATTTCTCAATTTCAGACTAACTTAATTTGAACCATGGAAAGATACACTATTGAGCAACGCGTTAAAGTTTTTTGTGGGCGTTCAAATCAAAATACATTTCGCCAAATGTGTCCACAACCGGGAGAATTGTGCGCAAATTTCAGCAAACCGGGTCTTTGGGAGATGTGAAAACACCTGTGCATGCTCGCCCAGTTCGTTTGGTGCGGCTTATGGGCTGGCGACGTCATCGGGCCATACTTCTCCGAAACGAGGCCGGTCAGGCAGTTACTGTGAATGGTGTTCGCTATCGTGAGATTTTCTACTTTGAATTTTCACTCGAATTTGGACAATTTTATAGAACAATTTACGAAATGTCCAACTACTTACAAATTTCAGCTTTTAGTGTAGGATCATTTTTATGACAATTAATTCGCTATAACCCATTTCGGACCAACAATTAAATAAAAAGTTTCCGGCCGTGAAAGGGTTGATTTTTTATAAAAATTAAATCTAGAGATCAGCAGTTCTATAACGAGCCATCTAAAGAGAAAATCGGACCAACATTGTAGAAGTTATTTAGTAAAAATGCACTAAAAATTTCACTAAAATTTGAGAAAAAAGTGACTTTATATTGCAATTTTTTTTAAGGAAGTCACGTCACCCTATAACAAATGGCCCAAATCTTAATGTCAAGTGATCAATTCCTAAAAGTAATAAAAATTGACAATTTTATTGAGGGAAACTTGATTTTAAGAGGTTATTTAAACCGCAAATAGACTCTAATTTCGCGATCGCAGAAACAAAATATTTTGCGAATATACTTAAAACAAAACATATTTTCATATAAGAAACAAGAAAAAAATATTAAAATTTCTTTTTATTGTAAATTTTTCGAAAGTATACGATCGATAAAGCCTGGATAATCTTGACATTGAAGTAGAAAATCTTGCAAGTAGAAAAAGTAGTTTTGTAAATAATTGAAAAATGGTATATATTTTATAAAAAATCGCTTTTTCCTGACTCAAAAAAAATCATAAAATAGGAAAAAAATGGGAAAAAATGTGTGTTCCATTATTTTAAGGCTTTCATTTCATAAAGAAGTATCAATGCTTATTTGAAAAGAATCTAAGAATAAATATAGAAATTATAGCCCTTTTGGTAAAAACAAGAGAATTTGAAAAATCCTGCTTTTATACTATCACTATTGTGGACGAGGGTATATATCCGTTGCTGCGGACCAAACGTGTAACATATCGACGGAACACTGTCTTTTGGCTCCAAAAAAATGGTCAAAATTACCCAGCAAAAAATAAAAGACGTACTTCCAAAAAAATAACATTGTAAGTACTTCCAAATTATAAGTATTAATTTTTTTTCGGCATTTAAAGAAGTTCTTCTAAATAACTTATAAAAATGTAATTTTGGAGTATAAAATATGAACCCCACAATGCCTTATTTCAAAACAATTGGCTGTAAAATAAAGCTTCTGAAATGATAAAAGCCTAGATGGGAAGGATATATGGGGGCTATATCTAAATCTGAACCGATTTTCTTCCCTAGTAGTAAGACACTCCACCCTGCTAAATTTCAAAATAATTGAATATGAAATACAGCTTCTGTAGTGCTAAAGGGCCAAATCGGACGAAATATATATATGGAGGCTATATCTAAATCAAAACATATTTACTTCAAATTTACTACTGCAAGCTTGTACATAAAAAACTTCTTTCTGTCAAATTTTATACATATGGGTTAAATAATGTTGCTTATATAGTCCACATGTGCCAAATCGGTGGAAGATATATATGGAAGCTATATCTAAATACTAACAGATTTTGACCAATTTCAGTACCGATTGTCCTTGGGCCAAAATAAAGATATATGGGCATTTCCTGCGTTGCGGACGGCAGGAATTTCATTCATTTTTCCCTATAACTTCGTTGATATTAATCTTTGGAATATTATTGTAATTAGCCAATTTGTAAATTCTATCGAGCTTAATAACCCGAATTTATAAAATTTTTAAAACTTATTTTAGTTTGCATAAAAATCGACAAATGGACGGCGCACGATGGAAAAAAGGGGTAAATACGCGCGCATAGCAATATTTTCTATCTCATGATTATACCGTTAGAGATAGAGTCCTACGGTTTGGACCACATTCAAGAGAATTCTTTGGAGAAGAAATAGGTGTACCCAGATTTTA
Organism: Eudasyphora cyanicolor; assembly: GCA_963930755.1. NCBI lineage: Eukaryota > Metazoa > Arthropoda > Insecta > Diptera > Muscidae > Eudasyphora > Eudasyphora cyanicolor. The sequence goes on along the minus strand of OZ005737.1, from coordinate 260,424,939 downwards.
TTTTACTGTTACCATGTATCGCACAGTGAGGCTACAAAAGCGACTTTGTGGAAATTAGTGTAAAAATCGGAATATCGTAACAACTTCAGTGATCTTGATTTTAAATTAGAGCTGACAAAATTTAGTTCAAAATCTATTTGAGTTACTTGATCGTGTGTTGCTGCGTTTTAAATATATAGACCATTGAAATTCAAACTTGTTTTTGTCAACATTGCGTTAAAAGTCTGCAAAACAGGGCAATGTTTTTGAAATTGAAACCAAAACAACATAAATAGGATAAAATCGTAGTCTGCAATATTTTTGAAAGCTGAAGTGTTCCAATAATGCGCTTACACAATGGGTCGTCGACTGGTAATAAAAGAAAAGTTAAATTAAAAACAGAAAATAATCGGTCCACCCTAATATACATAAACTGCAGAAGCGTTTAACTATATTTGTATAGTTTTTGTAGAAGAAGTAAACAATAATAATTACACGTATAATTCTTATAAAATTAATAAGATCACTTTACATTATTTCTATATTTAAAGTAAACAAGTAAAAGCGTTATGTTCGGCCATAGAATGAAAACTCAAACCTACAAAATAACTCGAACCTAAGAAAAAACACCGAAAACACACACAACATATAGTAAATGAGAACAGTAGGAAACATATAGTAGATGAGAACAGTAGGAATAACAACAAGTTGGATGATATATATGGGAGCTATATCTAAATATGTATATATCTAAATTTGTACCAAATTTGATCAACCTAGCTCTATTATTGCGGACTGTAGCGTAATAACCACAGACGGACAGAGGGACGTACAGACGGACATGGCTAAATCGTCTTAGAATTTTACGACGATTAAGAATATATATACTTTATGGGGTCTCAGATCAATATTTAGAGGTGTTACAAACGGAGTGACAAAATGAATATACCCCCCATCCTATGGTGGATGGTATAAAAAGGACATATTTAAAGTACAAAAAACTGCCATAATCGCAAAAAGTCGCAGATAAACTTGGTACTGTTGGATTCACCACTAAGTCACCTCTCTTCTCTATGTCATATGGTAGTGATCCCACGTGATCCAAAAAAGATGTATTCCATTTACTGTGGATAATTGGATGTAAAATACGGTTTCTACAGCGCTTACATGTCAAATCGGGTGAAACATATATATGGGGACTATATCTAAATCTGAACCGATTTTCCCCGAATTTGGCAGTGTTTATTCATGTAATAAAAAAACTATCTCTGCCAAATTTCGTACTGATCTGATTTAAAATACAGTTCCTACAGCGCTTACATATCAAATCGGGTGAAACATATATATGGGGGCTATATCTAAATCTGAACGGATTTTCTCCGAATTTGGTAGTGTTCATTCACGTAATAATAAAACTCTCTCTGCCGAATTTCATAAAGATCGGAAGTAAAATGTGGTTTCTACAGCGCTTACATGTCAAATCGGGTAAAACATATATATGGGGACTATATCCAAATCTGAACCGATTTTAACCAATTTCAATAGGGATCGTCCTTGGGCCAAAAAAGAGCACTATGCTAAATTTCATCACAATCGGACCATAAATACGACCTGCACTTTGATTACAAGAAGACATGGACAGACGGACAGACAGACGGACAAACAGACGGACAGACGGACATGGCTAAATCGACTCAGAAAGTGATTCTGAGTCGATCGGTATAATAAACAATGGGTCTATCTCTTCTCCTTTTAGGTGTTACAAACAAATGCACAAAGTCATAATACCCTGTACCACAGAGTGGTGTAGGGTATAAAAATGGAAGAATAGTTTTATTTTTTACGTTTTTTTCATGCCTGAAAAACACATTTTTTAATTGTTTAAAGACTTTTACTTAACCATTGTCTCGGCGTGAAAGTGTTATTAACAACATTTGCATCCCTCCTTTTCTCAATTTCTTTAATTTAAGGAGTATCACGGCTCTATCTGGGTTATACTTCAGCACTTAATATGGTCCAATTTTTTTTTTGTTTTGGTTTCATAAAAGGCATACTCAGTCAGTCTATACAAAAAGAGTTTTTAGGTCTCGCACACAAAAGAAAAAATAGTGTTATATGTCTGTCTGCATTTGAAAACAATTTTTTTTAATTTTTTCCCGATCATGTCCTAGGAATCGGTATATATCGGACCCGGATTGCAGTTATCTGTTTAATAAATGGCAGAATTATTTCCGATTTCTTTCGAATTCCTCTCACTGCGCATAGTTTGTTATACAGATCGACTCCGAAGCATTTTCTGTGTCGAATTAACGATAGAACGTTCTATATATTTCAATGTTTAAAGATGGTTTCATGTAAATGTCGACCGCGGCTGCATCTCAAATGGTTCATACGCTGGGTTCAATTTGGCGTACTCTCTCCAACATATCGGCCGGTATCTCAAGAATAAATTCTTCCATATTGGCTTCCAGTGCGTCAATAGTTGCGGGCTTGTCCCTATAGACATGAGACTTAACATTGTTGCACAAAAAAAGTCTAAGAGCGTTAAATCGCACGATCTAGACGGCAACTAACCGGCCCCAAACGTCAAATAAACAGTTCACCGAACTCAAAATTCATTAAAAATAAATAAAATGCAATAATTTGCATGCGTTGAATATTTTTGACAGTAACATGTTATCCAAAAACGGCTAAGCTATCAAAAACAGTGTTGCCAAAAAGAAAGTTGCGAAAAAATCACCCATTATTTGGCACAGCATTATGTTTTGCCCAAGGACGATCCCTACAGAAATTGTTTGAAATCGATTCAGGTTTAGATATAGTCCTCAAATTATATTCGTCAGATTTATCACACGCAGAAGAAAAAACACTTCTGTAGTATATCGTCCCAAACATATTCTGCTTGAAATATACAAATGTTTAGGGTACGCTTTGAATATATTATATTTGGAACACACAAATATTATATATTTGGGAAGATGTTGTTCTAAACTAATCGTTGTTTCCGTCCTAATAATTTTATTTAGTACCAATTTTTTACGACAAAAATATTTGCATATAAATATTCAGAAAATATATCTATATCTTTTTTTTATTTTTAAGAGAAGTTGGCCTTTTTTAAATGTTTGAATCGAAAGAAAATATATTTGGAACACCAATTTTTAAATATTATATATTTCTAAGGAAATAATATTATTATTTGAAAATCAATAAAATTTATTTGAAACACATACGCGAGTACATATTTATTAATTACAACAAAATATATTTGCAAGCTAACTTTCTAAACATGTGTTTAAATACGAACAAAATTAAATTTTTAAGAAATTTCGCCAAATATATTTTATTTAAAAATATTTTCAAAACTTTGCTGACTTTTTCGAACATTAGTTTTAATTCTTTCTTGGTTTCGAACTATTCTTTCTGTTGCAAAGAACTCACTTTATATTTCTGAATATTTCAAGACATCGTTTCTTGTCTATACTTCAAGTAATTTTTTAGTTATCCAAGTTTACCAAGATTATATGATTTCAAATATAAAGTATTTTTACAAACATTAAAACTTTCTAAAAATGGACTTTGAATTGCTGAAAAACTTAACACAACTAAGGTATCAATATATATTCTAAATAAAAATAGTCACAAAAAAAAAATATTATGATGGAAACAAATATTTGTGTAGACCAACATCTACCCAAATACATAATATTTGTTTGTACCAAATATTATATATTTAGAGTGTACGCTAAACATATACATATATGTTTCAAGCCGAAAATGTTTGAGCCAATATACCACAGATGTGATTTTTTCAGCGTGTATTCAAGATGCTTTGACAACAAATGATGACTTCCAATAAATAGAAATTCAAAATTAATACTTTACAACAAATGTTATAGCTCGAAATCAATGACAAGTTAAAAATGAAATTGGAAAAATCTGCAACGTTTTGAAAATCTTTTTAAAACTAAATATATTTGGACAAATTCGTAAACATTAATTTTATTTGTATATTAACACGTATTTTATTTCAGAAAATTTGTTCGCACATATATATTGTGGTAATATATTATAATGTATATGGATTCCAAACTCTTTTTATTGATTTTTCAAATAATATTTATCTGTTCAGAAATACATAATAATTAAATTTTCTTTCGATACAAACATGTCAAAAAGGCAATTTTGCCTTTATTTGACATCTGAGCGTAAACTATATTTTAATTCCGATCTTATTAAAGGCTGAAAAAAATCACTCGAAATCAATGAAAAATACAAAAGGAAATTCGTTTCGGAAAGTTTTTTTTAACAAAAATATATTTGGAGAAATTTCTAAACAATAATTTTATTTGTATATAAACACATATCTTATTTGAGAAAATAAGTTTGCAAATATATTTCCTTGTAATATATTAGTATAAATAAATGTTATTGATTTTCATATAAAATTTATTTGCTCAAAAATATATATTACTAGCTGAGCCCGGTGCGCTTCGCGCTGTAGAAACTGTATTTTATATCCGATCAGTACGAAATTCGGCAGAAAGAGGTTTCTTATTACATGAAGGAATACTGCCAAATTCGGAGAAAATCGGTTCAGATTTAGATATAGTCCCCATATATATGTTACCCCCGATTTGAAATTCAAGCGCTGTAGAAACTGTATTTTATATCCGATCAGTAAGAAATTCGGCAGAAAGACGTTTCTTATTACATGAAGGAATGCCGCAAAATTCGGAGAAAATCAGTTCAGATTTAGATATAGCCCCCATATATATATGTTACCCCCAATTTGACATGTAAGCGCTAGAGAGACTGTGTTTTATATCCGATCAGTACGAAATTCGACAGAAACAGGTTTATATTTTACATGAATGAGTATTCTAGGAAAATCGATTCAGATTTATATATAACCTCCATATATATGTTCCTCCAGATTTGGTTACAAAGCGCTATAGAAGTTGTACTTTACTTCCGATCATTACAAAGTTCTCCAGAAAGATTTTTCTCAATTTAGGAACGAATATTGCTTAATTTTGCGATTATCGGTTCAAAATACATTTACCAATTATTCCAAATTATTATCGCAATGACCCTTATCGCATTGTTAGGGAGGTGTAGGGTATTATATAGTCGGCCCCGCCCGAATTTCTGCCTTTCCTTACTGGTATTAGTAATAAATTCACTGAATGAAAAAATACCGAATTCAGTGGAAAGTCCAGAAAATAGAAATGTATACTTATAAAATTTCCAAATTCTTGTTTCATTGATATTGCATCACATTATCATATTGCGATTGTATTGTTCATGTATTTCCTATATAATACTTGCAAGATATATCAAAATATGGGCTGGGCCACGCCCACAGGTCCTATTCCGCCCATTTGAAAGCCAATCACGTAGACTGCTACCAGATACATATACGCAAAATTTCAACACTCTCGCTAACAAAATGAGCAAGATAATTCAATTTCAAAATTTGGCTTATATGGGCGGTGGCCCGCCCATTGGTCAGATCCCGCCAATTTTTGGACCAATCACGTGGACTGTCACCAGATACATATCTACAACATGACAGCACTCTAGATAAAAAATTGTGCAAGTTATATCAATTTCAAAATTTGGCTTATAAGGGCGGGGCCACGCCCATTGGTCCGATCCCGCCCATTTTCTGACCAATTACGTAGAATGCCACCAGATACATATACACAACATTGCAGCACTCCCGATAGCAAATTGTGCAAGATATAAAAATTTCAAAATTTGGTCATTGTGGGCGGGGCCACGCCTATTGGTCCGAACCCGCCCATTTTTGGACCAATCACGTAGATCGCCAACGGATATATATACACAAAATTCCAGGTCTCTCGCTAACAAATTGTGCAAGATATCACATTTTTTAAATTTGGCTTATATGGGCGGTGCCACGCCCATTGGTTCGATCCCGCCCGTTTTTGGATCAATCACGTAGACTGCCACCGTTTACATATACACAAAATTCCAGCACTCTCGCTAACAAATTTGTGCAAAATATCTCAATTTCAAAATTTGGCTTATATGGGCGGGGCCACGCCCATTGGTCCGATTCCGCCCATTTTTGGAAAATTCACATAATCTGCCATTAAATGCATACAAACAAAATTTCAGCACTATACCTATAATAGGAGCAGAAATATCGGATTTTTAACCTGCGATTTGTATGGGAGGTACCACGCCCCTCTGTCCAATCCAGCCGTTCTGACGTGATGCCATTACACAGATGGACCGTTTCATTTTTATATATATAGATTTAAAAATTTATGTTTTTGTTCGATTCAAACAATTCAAAGGCGATTGTGCTCTGTGTACAAATTTGATTTTTTGTCCAACACACATGGATATGTGTGGCATTGGTACCAGTACCTATCATGGAGCCAAAAACCGGTGTGATAGTGACAGTGGGCGTGGCACCGCCCATACAACCTAAAATTTAAATATGAAATATTTCGAATACTATTGGAGCAAAATTCTCGAAATTTGGTATGTGTGACCTTGGTGCCATTACGCGTTATGTAGCTTAAAACTGGGGTGATAGTGACAGTGGGCGTGGCACCGCCCACACAACCTAAAACTCAAATATGAAATATTTCGAGTTCTATTGCAGTAAAATTCCCGAAATTTAGTATGTGTGACCTTGGTACCAGTACGCGTCACAGATCACGCGTATGTGTGACCTTGGTGCCAGTACGCGTTATGTAGCTGAAAACTAGGGTGATAGTGTAAGTGGGCGTGACATCGCCCAGCCAACCTGAAATTTAAAAATGCTATATATATATGTGACATTAGTACCAGTATGCGTGATGGAACGATAAACTGGTGTGACAGTTATAGTGGGTGTGGCACCGCCCACATAACCTTAAATTTGGTTTCAAAATTTGGCAGTCTGGCCTTGGTACCAGTAGGGGTGATGGAGCTACAAACAGGATCGATGGAAACAGTTGCCATGACACTCCCATATTAATAAAAAAAATGTAGAACGCAATATCTGAAAAAGTATTGCGGCGATATCTTTTCAAAAGAGAGTGATAAGGGCGTGGCGCCACCCATACAGCCCGAGATGTAAATTTGAAAATTTTCCAATATCATTGTTTTTAAAATTTGCATGAAAATAGTGTCGATGGACAAAGCACTCAAAACGAAATAGAGAGAGGCGTTGCACTCATCGTCTTGAAGTTTATAGTGGCTGCTGTTGATAGCAGTCTATGGAATCTGATTAAAAAGCTTATCAGTGGAAGTATCTGTGCATACGACACGCTTGCTGAGAACGAAATAACTGGAGACCATTATACCTAAATTGACGCTTGACCAAGTGTGTTTAGTATTCAAGTGCCTTCAAAGTTAGCACTTGACTCTCTCAAAATTGGTAGTTATCGGATTAGAGGGCGTGACTACGCGCATGCGGCATCGTTATAGAAAAAATAAATACGGATAGAATTATTGCACTAATTGGTTTAAATCTACGAGTATATGCCCCAAACGAGAATGAGCGACGTAGCTTCCCAAGGTGATTTGGCGGGTATTGCACTACACGAAATTTATGCATTTAAGTGCAATACGGATGACCCTTAAACACTGCCGTAATATCAAGAGTGTCAACATATCATATGGTTCTATTTCACTGAAACGTACTTTGAGGGCAGCGAAGCGCATCGGGTCAGCTAGTATAATATATAATTTACTACGAGCCAAAAGTGTAATACATCGAAGAAGTTACCTAATACCCCAAGTATGTTTGGTGAAAATTCGATTTGAATCATTTTAAATCGTTTGAGCAATATCCGTCCGTCAGACCGTCTGTCTGCCTACTGGCTGGTGCGCACAATAATTCTCGAAATGAATAAACCGATTGAATACAAATTTGGTATGCGGAAATATTTTTTAGGTTAAGTTCGAAGATGAGCCACATTGGTCCACTCAATCTAATACCTCCCCCACAAAGGGTTAACATTTACTTAAATATTGATTATTTAATAACTTCTACACACATAATTCTACTGTTAATATTACACGCTGAAAAAAAATCGCTTCTGTAGTATATTGTCCCAAACAAATTCGGCTTGAAACATATATATGTTTAGCGTAGACTCTAAGCATGTAATATTTGGTACATACAAAAATTGTGTATTTGGGAAGATGTTGTTCTAAACAAATATTTGTTTACATCCCAATGTGACTGCTATTTGTGAAACAAATATTTATTTGGATATAAATATTCATAAAATACATAAATTGTGTAAAATTTTTCAGTAATTCAAAGTTAAATTTTTAGAAATTTTTAATGTTCGTAAAAAAAATAATTGAAATCATATAATCTTGGGTCAATATAAAGTACTTAGAGAATTGACAACTAATGATGGCTTGGAATACTCAGAAATTTTAAATGATTGATTTAAAACAGAAGGTAATGCTGCATATGGTATCATAACTGGGAGGTACAATTCGAAACCAAGGAAAAATTTAAACTGAAATTTGAAAAACTCAGCAAAAGTTTTGGAAATCTTTTTTAAATAAAATATATGTGGAAAAATTCCTAAATAATAATTTTATTTGTATTTAAACACATATTTTATTTGAGAAATTTAGTTTGCAAATATAATTTGTTGTAATATATTAATATATGCGTTCCAAATATATTTTATTGATTTTCAAATAAAATTTATTTGCTAAGAAATATAAAATATTTAAAAATTTGTGTTCCAAATATATTTTCTTTCGATTCAAACATATCAAAAAAGGCGATTTTGCCCCGTGTAGTATACCAGTCACTATTACCTCGAGAAAAATGGGCTATGTTTCCACACCATTTTCCACCAAGCGTTAACTTCTTATAGCTTTAATATCAGTTCATAGAAATATTTGAAATTTTGTACAGTGTAATCATTTGATAGTACCTAAGGTCCAGTTAAAAGTGGCCATTATTGGCACGCCCCTTTTGGTACCTCCCACTCGAATGTCCTTTTGTGCACCGAGTACAGACTTTAAAGTTATTTAATATAATTTAAGTTGATAATATTTTAATTTTAAAAAAAAGTAAACAAAATTACGAGTATTTTTGCAACTGACGGTGAGGGGATTCGTAAGTCGGTTTACCCGACTGAACTTTTTTACTTTTTAATACTACTTTAATTATTTTATTAATGCTTTATATTCGTAGAAACCAAATCAGTATCAATGTCTATAGTATTTTTTTAGTGCTGTTTCGAATGCAAATCACTGTAAAGCAACCACCACAACATTTCTGCGACAGAACTAATTTGTCTGTATACACTATTCCAAATACGTAATTTCGCTGGCTAAGTCAATATTAATTTGTCCACCTGCTCTTTTTCCCCAGGAATGAATGTCAAATCGATTTTTCTTAAAGATGCCAAATATTTGTATTTATTTTGGCGTTGTTGTTGTTTACCAACTAAAAGAAAGAAAAAAACACAACATAATAAGGCTTTCCGGCCATTTGGTAAGATCCTTGCTACATATAAGATGATTCATGAACTGATTTTTGTTAATGACATTCATAAAAATATTTCAACGCATTTGCCTTGAATATTTCAGGATGTTCGTCTGTAAATATTCTTCATGCGACGTTCATGTGGATATTGTTCCCAAAGTTCCTGTCGCAATTCTAAGGATTTTTTGATAATATACCATTTACACATACTCTATGAGATACCAAACATTCTTTAGGATTTTTTTTCCCATATTTCCTGTTATCGGATTGGTGGTAGCGTCTCTTGGTATTAATGCGACATACGATTTTTTTCGTGGGAATGGCGACCACAGTAGTCAAGGCCATATTTGTTCATTGTGGCTTAAAATATTTGCTGATATGTATTTGTGTTCATACATTGTTAAGAGAAATAGTTATACGTATTTATTATACAAAACCAATAGAAAGAATTTGTTAAGAAGTGCAATAGTCGGGTGTGGTCCATTGAAATTCTAACACCATCATCAGAAAGCAAACACAACCGCCATCAGATATGGGGGGAATCGAGGCCCATTATACTGGTTACCACACAGAATTTTTCACTGTAATGTAGATTGGCAGCAGGAAAATAGTCCTCCAATATGTTAGCGCATATGGGCCCAAAAAATGTATCGCCATATACTTATAACAACATTTAATATACCTTGCACCATAAAGGGTATAATACTAGTGTACTGTTTACATGTTTGTAACATCTATGAAGTAACAAAGATCATCATATTGTAAACTTTTTTTTTTGGACATTTTTCAAACCCAAAATTATTTGGAATTAAATATTTTTACTTCTAGTTTTAATAGTTAAAATGTGTTCCTTGGTTATGATAATGGTTAAAATTTATTTCGTTTTCCAAAAAGTAAATCAAAGACTAAAAATTTAATATATTTTTCAGACAAAAATAATCAGAACATTTATAATAACACTTTATATGATAGAATTAATAATGAACAAGACATTTTAGTTGAAAATAGCACAAAAATTTTAGATCATTGAATAAAATTACAATATTTAAAATTTATTATTCAAGCCAATTATTATTAAGAATTGTCCGTCTTGTAGTAAATATACAATTATAGCATAATTTCATAATGAAATAAGTCCCAATTGGTCCGCAATGATTATTAATTACTCTATTTGCAATGAATTTGTCTAAATATTCTTAATGCTTCAGAATATATAGGTGATCTTTGTGAAAAAACATTTAATTATCTCTTTTGCGCCATTCTTAATAGACATAACAAAGTCATCCTTGCAATATTGATGCAACAAATATTGAAGAATATAATATTCCATATCTAGATTTGTTCATCACTCATCTCAAAGATCGCTTTTTGAAACACCGTGGAATTCTGTCAAATTTCCAAGGAATTTTTCCATCTAAAATAACAATACTAAAAGAAGAAAGTTGTAAACAATTATTTGAAAAATATTCATCAATTTTGCCTGACAGTTCTTTTGAAGTGTGGATTAGTGAAGTGAAGTTTTGGAGAAGAAGAATTGAAGCGGAGAATGTCAGAAATTCCCTGGAAGCTCTTGATTTATGTAATATAGATGCATTTCCATACGTTCACAAAATAATGACGGTGATGGTGGTGTTACCTGTGACTACAGAGACAAACGAACCTTATTTTTAGCATTGCGTCCGCTGCAAAATTACTTGTGGTCAACCATGACTGAAAATCGTTTAAATAGATTGGCTTCCCCGAATATTCATCGTTAATGCTTATAATTTAAATTAATATAATATTTAAATACAGAAAAATTAAAATTAGTTAATGATGTGTCCACATTTTGGTTCGGAGTATCTTAACATTCAATTTATGTTAAACATTAATTTTTGGAAGTACATTTTTTACTCAAAAACACACAGGGTAGACACTATAGTTTTGTCATTGAATAATTCTTATTGAAAATATTAACTTAGTATTTTTTAATGTTAGTGATTATAAATATATGCAGCACTCTCACTAAAAAACTGTTCAAGTTTAATCAATTTAAAAACATGACTCATATGTGCGGGGTCACTCCCATCGGTCCGAGCCCGCCCGTTGGTCCCATCCCGCCCATTTTTTAACCAATCACGTTGCCTGAAACCATATATGTATACACATATTTACAGCACTCTCACTCAATCAAGAACTTATATAGCCTATGTTATATTGGGATAGGTTTGGGTGGCAGCCGTATTTTTTGTATAACAGGTGGCGCAAAAGTAACCTTTCGATGTTATGTTAGACGCGATTGGCGGTCAGCAGCTAACAGCTGATGCACCGTCTGGACTTTGTACGGAAACATCTTCAAATCTTGTACCAAAATTCGCTGTAGAGACCGTCGACTGATACCCATTTGCGTGGCACGTCGTCTGGTCGATGTCGACGGCGCTTCCATGACATCCTCGGCTACAGCAGCAATATTCTCTGCAGAACGGCTACTCCGGGGTCTTCCACGCCTGGCAGCATCTCGTGTTGTGCCAGTCTCTTCGAGGCGAGCGGCTAAACGTCGCAGTGTTTCACCAGTAGGCGTTGGACGGCCAAGAAATCTGTGCCAAAGTCACCGACCGATTATAGGTCAAATAAATATTCAGCAATATTCCGCGTTCTGGAGCAGTGTAGCGTAACATTATTAACGTGTATTTCGCATGTGTTTACTACACAAATGTCAAAACGGAACTGACATTAGGGGCCAATCGCAAAATTTATAGCATTTTCTGATAGGAGGATTACTTTTGCGCCACCTTGTACAAGCTCACATATACCAGTTTAGGTCCCTAGTGTTACCAAGGGCTGAAATGCCCCTCATGGAAACCAATCTGTTTGATATACAAATTTATCGGTAGTACGAATATCGGTACTGGAAAGATCTGTTAGACTGCCTAGAAAGGCCGAACCCAGTATGTCCAGTCGTCGTTTACTCAAAGCGGGCCAGTCGCATAGCAAGTGCTCAATGCTCTCCATTTCTTCCTCATCTATACAGCTTCATTAGAGTCAATACTCAATCGTTTGGCGTGTTCGCCGATAAAGCAGTGTCCCGTCAGAACTGATACTAACGTATGAGGTGTATATTAAACTGCTCAGCCATCTCGTTAAAAGTTCTGCGGCACTCGAGGGCTGTTTGTGAATTTAGGGATGTTGCCTCCAGAGAATTGATGGCAGCCTCGCTGTCTGAGTAAATGACAACGCCAGTGTTGGTTACTATGTTGCGACTCAGCCACTTGGCTTCTTCCAATATTGCCATTATTTCGGCTTGATAGACACTGCAGGTATCTGGTAGTCTGTGAGCTATACCCGAACTAAGCTCTGCACAGTGTACTCTAAAGCCAACCTTTTCACCAAGCTTCGAACCATCCGTGTAAAAGTGGAGATGGTTTATATTACCTGGTTTTCTGCCAACCCATTCATCTCTGGCGGGAATCATAGTGATGTAATTTCTCTCGAAGGTGTACACAGTTGGTATATAGTCCACTCGGCCGGTTACCATAGCACTACACTTTGATATCCTCATGTGAACGTAGTTTTTGTCCCTCCACATTGATAGGCAGTTTAATCTTATTGCCGCTTTGGTTGCAGCTTCTCTCGCCACAATATTATTTGGCAGTACATGGAGCAGGGCTTGTAGAGACTCGGGTCCTTAAGGCTCCGCTTATGCTCAGGCAGGCTGTTCTCTGAACCTTTGTTAGTAAGTTGGTGATGGTTAGTTTTCCAGTTGCCGTCCACCATACCACAATGCCGTATAACAGTATAGGACGAACTACTGCTATATATATCCAGTGGACGATTTTAGGAGAGAGGCCCCACCGCGACCCTACAGCCTTTTTGCGGGAATATAAGGCGACGTTGGCCTTCCTTACACATTCCAATACGTTAAGTCCTAATAACAGTTTTCTAACTAGAATTATTCCTAAAAATTTTGCACTTTCAGAAAAGACAAGTTCCGTTCCATTTATCCGAGGTGGGGGGTCCACATGTGGGACATTGTTCATATTAGGAAAGATAACCATATCTGTCTTGTTTGGGTTTACGCCCAAACCGCTGCTCCTGGCCATCTTTGATCAGAGCCACCTGTAGAATGTCTCGGAGGACGTTTTCAAATTTGCCACTCACTGCGATTGCCACGTCGTCCGCATATGCCACGACCTTGCAGCCACAACGTTCTAGATCTAGCTGGATTTCATTCTCCACTAGGTTCCAAATTAGTGGAGACAGTACTCCTCTTTGTGGGGTCCCTCTGTTTACAAACCTTGTTAGAATTGTGAACCCAAGACATGCTGTTATGCGTCTTCTGTGGAGCAGACTTTGAATTAGTCTAATCAAACTGGAGTTAACTTTTAGATCTGACAGTGCCGCAATTACTGCATCTGAGTGAATGTTGTTAAAAGCCCCTTCTATGTCAAGAAATGCCACCAAGGTGAATTCCTTGAAATGCAGGGACGATTCGATAGATCTCACAAATTCGTGCAGGGCTGATTCTGTAGACTTCCCATTATTGTAAGCATGTTGGTTCACCGACAGGAATTTTGTATCCAGGTTTTCCCTACTAAAGAAATAATTTAAAAGTCTTTCCAGACCTTTCAATAGGAAGGAGGATAGGCTAATTGTTCTGAAGTCTTTTGGCCTAGTGTGTGATATCTTCCCCGCTTTAGGTATGAATACCACTTTGGTATCCCTCCATCGATTCGGGATGTATGAAAGCCTGATACAGCCTACATAACGTTTTCCCCATCACCGTACCACCTTTTGTTTCACCATTTTTGGTGTGGTCGGCTTTGGCCAAGACCAACGGACGTAGGACGATTGGGGAACCCCGCTCCATCGGAATGTGAACGCATCACCGTCAAAGATTTTTTTTAATTTTTTTGTCTGCATTAGCCTGTAATTGGTACTACGATGTAGGCCTTCCAGACTTTGTAAAGATTTTTTTTGCGATTGCGTAATAGGTACTGCGTAATAGATTTTAACTATCCGCTCTGTGGTAAACACGTCCGTTCACTACGACTAATCAGCAACGACTTATCTAACGATTAGCCGAAATTGCATCAAAATCCAGCCGTTTGGAGTTCATACGTAACATATACACAACCATCCATTTTTATATATATAGATGTATTAAATATGTCAACCGCCGATTTTTAATAAAAATAAATTGGGCACCATATGTGTCAAAGTTCAGTCGAAGTACGAGGAGACACATATACGTTTTTCGGCAATTGACTTGCGTTTTGTCTGGGATTACACTGAATTGTGGACTGCTGTTTTTTTTTTGGATGTCCACATACATGGCATTTTTTAATGCTAACAGTCTGAGTTTAACGATTTTTTATAATATTTTGTTTAATTTAAATTTTCGTGGAAGATATTTTAAGTATTGGTATAGAGATTTAGTGTAGGGTGCACCATTTAAAATTTTAAATTTGATCTACCGATTACCTTGACTTCTGATTTGAGCACATCATGTATAAGCAATAGAGACGTGAGTCTCTTTAACTTAGAGAAAATGAAGAAGGCTACAAATGTTTTGAAAATCACATTCACGTCTAGACAGTGGTTTAGGTTTGTTTTTAAAAAACAAAATTTTTTTTTTGGTGGCACGAAAAAATCGATAACAAATATAAAATAGAAATCGCAACAAATGTGTGTTCCAATTTTTTGAACTCTAGCATCCTAAAGGAGAAAACAATGCCCCCATATTGTAAAAGTAAGGGAAATTCAGAAAACCTTTTTCATATTTTTTACTTTGGTCATTTTGTTTGGGGCGTCCAAAAGAGGCGTGGCAGTAACACTAATTTTTTTAAAACACTATGGGTACTATAAAAGCATTACACTGAACAAAATGTCAATTGTTTGTATGCGCAGGAATTTAAGTTATAAGCCGTTAAAATTTAGTGCAAAATGGTTCAATTGTATGGCACAGGTACCAAAAGGGGCATGGTAATAACGCCCATTCTTCGTGCGATTATAGATACTGTGAAAGCATGACACTCCACAAAATACTAAGTATTTCTATTAACTCACACCGAATACAGTTTGGTTGCCTCAACCGAATTATTTGCCAACCGAAGTTCTGTCTAAAAATTGGGTGTTATGAAAGCGCTTAGAGAGGCCATAAGGCCCAAAAAAAATTTGGGCGTTATGTCCGTTGGGCGTTATTACAGGTCGGTCATTTCATTATTCTAAATTTGGGAAATTATTGAGATAACCAAAAAAAACGATTATTTATTAATATTTTTTCTGTTGTAATTATTCGTTGCAATAATAATCTTTGTTCTATTGATACAATTTCTGTTGTCAAGAATAAAACATTGGTTGTCACAACCAAAAATCGATCATATGGTACTATAATTAAAGTTTAAAATTGGTTACCACAACTAACCGAGTGTCAATGAAGAAAACAATCTTAATTCGATTGATACAACCATCGGTTTAGTCGCAAGCATTTTTATTTGATCGTATCCACGTTATTATTGTTGTTTCAACTATTTATATATAAATAAAGGGTGTCCCAAGAAGAACGCAATTTTTAAATCTCTCAACATTCGAAGTGTCATTGTTTGACATTTGAATAATTGTTATTGTTTGTTAGTAGAAGGTACGAGGTTAGTAAAAATGGAGAAGGACAGCGAAGGGAGTTCGTTAATTGGGTATTGGAGAGACAACATGAAAATGCTGATTTTGCCGATAAAATCATCTTCAGTGACGAGGCCCATTTTCATCTTGATGGCTTCGTCAATATTCTTCGTCGAGTGATTCACGAGAAGCAAATGCATCCTCAACGTGTCACTGTGTGGTGTGGTTTTTGGGCTGGAGGAATCATTGGACCTTTGAGGCAGGTCAAGCGCAAACAGTCAATGGTGTTCGGTATCGTGAAATGATAACCAGTTTTTTCTTGCCTAGAATTGAAGAAATGAATGTGGAGGGCATGTGGTTCCAACAAGACGGCGCCACATGTCATACAGCCAGAGAAACAATTCAATTGCTGCATCAGTAATTAAAAAATTGCGCTCTTCTTGGGACACCCTTTACAACCGACACACGATGTAGGCAATATACTTTTTGTTGCTAGTACTATTTTTTATTGTTACAATCGAATTCCTACCAATTATTTTCCTGGGTGTTATAGGCCGTTAGTTTTTTGCGCAAAATGGTCCATTTGTATGGGAGGTACCAAAAGGAGCGTGGCAAGTTCGACCATTTTGCTCAATTTGATAGCGATCAAGAAAATAATACTATATGTGGAATTGTGAAAGATTCGGGTAAGTAGTATAGCAGTAACAAAGAATCAGTATTTCACAAAATGTTGACCCTTTGTGTGGGAGGTACTTGAAGGAATGGACAAACATGGTCCATCTTTGACCTTAGCCTGAGATACGACAAAATATTTACCAAATTTGAGACAATCGGTTACCACATAAAAATATTTATGTCAATCGATTACTCCCGCGAGAGCTATCGTGCGCACAAGCCGCACAAACGGACATTGCTCAAACGACTTAAAATTTCCTAAAACGGATCTCCGCCAAACATTCTTACGTTTGGCCCGTAGCAAAAGGCATATACCTTCCTTCACAAAATTGAGGTTATACAACAAAATAAACATTTTCGAAGTAATAGAAAATTATGCCATCGCAATCTGCGGTAATTCTTGGAGTTTTACTAACTCCACAAAAGTAATTTCCCATTTTGTGTATAATTCTACGAAATGCTCTACACACGTACTGCGAAAACAATGTTAGTTAAGTAGTATATTAAATTGTTTAACACCATTGTGTTGTCCCTGTGGAAGACAAGCAACTCAAGTGAAAAGTTTTTGGACGTGCTCCATTAGAATAAATTTTTAAAGTACTTAGTGGGTGATTGTGTTATGAAATTTTTGATGGTTGGTAAATGTACGTTATGTTCTACAGCTTTGGACTACAAGACGTTTTGGCTGTTGTCCTCATAGATATAAGTAAGTAGGCGTATAAGTACAACAAGTAAAAGTGAATGTGCAAAAATACAGACATACGAGTAGATAGATAAATATTCGGTCTATTTGTTTTGCAGGATCTCTGAATGAATATTTTATAAAAATTATTTAAATGTGTTTTACGTTGTGCTTAGAGTATATCTAGTAAATGACTTCTTAATAGTTTTATTAAAAAGCATTTGCAGAATTTAAATGTATTCAACAAAGTACCTTTATAACACACATAAACAAGAAAGCTAACTTTGAAGGAAAATACCTATATTTTCCAAGTGGAAGTCTTTGTGTGTGCCCGTTGTACCCAATAAAAAATATTTTGCTATACTACTTAGTTGTACGAACTTAAAGTTCTGCGATAAATTATTCATTAAAATGGCTGAGAGAAAAAATATTTGCTATGCTAATTACATTCAAAGGTGTGCGTGTCACCCCTACTCGTTAGTTTTGTTCAAAATTATACAAAATGACGCCAATGTTGTAGACAGCGATGCCAACTTGGTGATTTTACCGCTACTTGTGGTGATTTTTGATCTCCAAATACCACTGTTTTGTAAAAGTAGTGATTTTTCAGAAAAACCACTACGGTAGCGATTTTAACAACATTTTTGTAGCGCTTGTAGTGATTTTTTACATAAATCGGCGAAGAATGCAAAATGACGGCGACATTAAAAAAATTCATGTATTTTACGCAACGTATCGTCGCACTCTTTTAGAGCACATAGAATTTAATAACGATATCGCTTTCGTTTATGTTTTCCCATATGTTCTTATGTAATTTGTGCCCTTATTTTGCAACTGAGCGTTATGAATTTCTTTAAGGGTATCTCCTAAATACCGGTGAATTGCGTCCTGCGTCTGTCAAAGTGTTGTTGTATGCACAGAAAACAATAGGATGAAATTTGAGTTTGACAGACGCCGGACGCATTCACTGGTATTTAAGAGATACCCTAAGAACAAAGTTAGTCCTGAATCACACGAGGCAATTTTTTTCCAAGCAAGTGTCAATTTGTAAGAGAGAGACTTTAACACTTGTTTGGGAAAAATTGCCTCGTGTGATTCAGAGCTTAGGATAAGAATGTCTTTGGGTTAAAGTTTAAAAATGTGTGCTGTTCGACGTATAAAATACCCAATTATTTGTGTTTAAAAATAAATGCCAATAAATCATTTAGAAATCAAAATTTTATACACAATCATTATTATGGCCAGAAGAGATAGAGGAAAATTATACTATCTTATTTGACCAAGAACAAATCTAAGTCAATTTTTAATAATTTAATCCTAAGAATGGAAAACAAAAAATAGTTACGTTTATGTAATATATGTTTTTATTTATGTTTTTAAAGAAAAATGTTACAAACATTATCTAAATGTTTAAAAAATTAATTGAATTCAAAAATATTTTATTGGTGGTTTTTAAAAATAATTCATGGTTAATATTTTTGTCAGTGTTAGCGTTTTTGGGAGATTTTGTTATTT
The DNA here is from genome assembly GCA_963930755.1 of Eudasyphora cyanicolor. NCBI lineage: Eukaryota > Metazoa > Arthropoda > Insecta > Diptera > Muscidae > Eudasyphora > Eudasyphora cyanicolor. The sequence continues at coordinate 260,406,004 of OZ005737.1, read as the reverse complement.
TCTCACAGTGATTTTGAGCGTTTTTATACTTGGTTGGTAGTGGTTTTGTGGTGGTTTCTGCACAGTTGTTCCGTAGTGATTTTTGGCTCGGAAGAGTTGGGAACACTGGTTGTAGACATGCAAATACAAACGAGATAATGAGAGATTTGTTTAATGCTGTAATTAGAGGAGTACAGAGTCCTTAAATATGTTGGTGTGTACTGCAGTAACAAATCCGGAGTTTTTTTTTTTTGAGAGCCAAAATTCCTTCTGTTAGGAAGAGGTTAAGAATCATTTGCTTAACCCGAAAAAATTAAACATTGATTAATTAAGAAGAAAGAAAATTCGCTCGGGTAAAGCTACTAAGGTTACCCTGACTTTGTAAGTAATGTAATACGGTACTTCGGGTGGGAGATGCCAGAATGGTGAGCATTATTTCATTCTTTATCAGTCTATAGTTATTACAAATGTTATCTAAAATACAGAATATGAAAATAGTTAGATGATTGCTACAGTTGGTATGGGAATGTTGTGTTCGAACGAATCTGTCAATTTGTATGGGGGGTACCAGAAGTGACTTGAGAATTACGCCTATTTTTGGCTAAAAAGCTTCAAAGACCGAGTAGCGCTGGTATTCAAGTTATGAGCTATCCAATTTTGGCCATTTTGTGTGGGGGTACATAAAGGAGCGTGCAAATTACGCCCATTTTCCCAACGAACTGTAGGTACTGTAAATGCGTTACACTGCACACAATGTCAATAATAAACATAAAGGAGCGTGCAAATTACGCCCATTTTCCCAACGAACTGTAGGTACTGTAAATGCGTTACACTGCACACAATGTCAATAATATTCATGCAATGGAATTCAAGATATAAGCGATTAACCTTTTGTTCAAGATAGTCCCTTTGTGTGGGAGGTACCAAAAGGGTCGAGGCACATCACCCAGTTTTCTCAAGGTTATACCGACATATAAACTATTATTATGTGTGGGACTACTGAGGATTCAGATAAGTAGTATAGAAGATATTGCATAATCAGTATTTCACTAACTTTTTAAACTTTGTGTGGGAGGTACCAGAGGGAGTGGTTCAGTATGGCCCATCTACGAACTGAGATAGAAAACCCCCATAAGAAAAGTTTCAAGTGGGGCTGGGCCGACCATCTGACAATCTAGAATAGAGCTTGTAGAATAGAGCAGTGTAGCCGCGGCTCCCCAGGGTGGCGTAACGACCTTCAAGGGGAGCCGTGAGTATACAAATTTACTAATATATGTTACTACTTTTATATTAATTGGTAATTTTTATCACAATTTAGACTTTTGAAAATGTCGAAAAATAAGTATATAATCGATTCTAATGGAATTTGCGCAATTATTGGAAAACATAATAAAGGATTATTTAAGACATATCGTCGGTGCGCCGACGAAAACTCCTATGTGTTTTTTACTAGTTTTCAGGAGAGACAAATCGCGTTATATTTAATATCTCAGATAACAAAAAAACAATATCATAATTTCCCATAGATATGAACATTTGTAAGACGCTTTGTGATATTTGCAATATTATTCTATAGCGAAATTTTTGTAATCCAAAAATTCGACTTACACCGCTAAATTTTTACAAAAATATTATGGCGAATTTAATAAAATTAATATATTTACATTCTATGATTTCTGAGGGATAGACTGGCACCAGCATTTCGCCATAAACATCCCGCGGCGAATAAATTTCGAACAGAAAACATTTAAGTTCAAAATTATATTACTATATAATGCTATTATCACGCGCACGGTCGGTCCTAGGAATAAGTGGTCAACGAAAGTTTGGGAGATATGAAGAACGACTACAACTCTTTCTTTAACAAAAACAAATTATAATAATTTGGTAATGTTTTACAATGTGTCAAATCAAAAAGTGAAAAGCATACAAAAGTTTTAAAATACTGTAAATCCTTACCCAACTACTACAAATTTTGTTTGTTAAGGAAAGAGTTGTAGGCCTTTCGCTTATCTCCCAATCTTCCTTTGACCACTTTTCCCTAGAGCTGTTCATACGCGAGATAATATCATTACATAGTAAAATAATTCCGAACTAATTTTTTTTGTAGAAAATTTATTCGTCGAGGGTTATTTTTCGCGAAAATGCTGATAATAATCTATTCCTCAGAGATCATAGAATGCAAATATATTAATGTTATTAAATTCGGTATAATAGTTTGGGAAAAATTTGGCGGTGTAAGTCGATTTTATTGATTACACAAAATTCGCAATATAAAAATATTGCAAATCTCGCGGACGTTACAAAGCGTCTTACAAATAATCATTTTTAATGGAAATTGTGTTACAGTTCTATATTTCCGCGTTTTTCTTTACAAATCAAAGCTATGAAGTTTGTTTTGAGTAAAAGTACTGTTTTCGCGATAACTCGCGAATGGAATTGATCTATTAATTGTTGAATAGAGTTGATGATTCTGAACAAAACCTTATTAGCCGTTTTTTGGCGTGAATCTAAGCCAACCTTCTATCCCTTGGGACACGCTGTGACCACAACACATAGGAGTTTTAGTCGGAGCATTTCTATAGAGGGAAACACATAGGAGTTTTAGGTAACTTCTGAACCGACGAAGATAGCGCAAAATGCTTTGGTGAGTATTTGTATGACCACTAGGACATTCTAATTCGACAATAAAAAGAATTACACATAGGAGCTTTTGTCGGCGCACCGACGATATGTTTTAAACATTTTTTTAAAATATTCGTGCAGAAAAAAACACGTTTTAGAGATTTTTTGACGACACCGTTAAAATCTTTTGCTTAAAACAAATGGTACATGGAAGTATAACTTTCGATGTATATTGTGTAAAATGTTCGTGAAGAAATATCACTAAATAGGGCAACAACAGCAATTATTCGGAAGCGTCTCGAAAAAAGTAAAATTGCGGTGCCCCTCATAACTCAATGCTGGATCATACATTATCTCGTTAGATAATCATTATGCTCAGGCAACGCTGTCAAGTTTTTTTCGAAATTTAAATTTTGGGAACACTTTGAAATGAAAAACCCGATTTATGCCAGAAAAAATCGGCTTATTAATTATTATGTAATAAAAACATTAACAAAATTGTAAAAAAAAATTAAAAAAACTCGACAGCGTTGCCTGAGCATAATGATTATCTAACGAGATAATGTATGATCCAGCATTGAGTTATGAGGGGCAAATTATATATAGAAATGGTGAAATGGATCGGTGCAGTATTTTCTTAATTATAAGGGGCATCGACTTTGAAAACGTGGGTTGTGGGAAAAACGCTTTAAAGTTGATCCGATACACTTATCTACGTATGAGGTGCGGTTTCATAAACTGCTATATCTCCGTCAGGTTTGCTTCGATTCATCTCAAATTTTCATACAACATTCTTTAAAAGTTCTCAATTGAATATATCGAATAAAAATGTGCAAAACAAGTTTATATAGATCACTCACTATCATTTGCTACACGCTGAAAAAATCGGCTCTGTAGTATATTGTCCCAAAACATAAATATTTTTAGGGTGCACTCCAAATATATAATATTTGACACAAACAAATATTATATGTTTGGGAGGATGTTGTTCTAAACAAAACTATGTTTCCCAAACAAAGATCTATTTGCTTGTTTTAAAGGTAATTTTTACACATTTTTAATGTTAGTAAAATTTCTTTATAATTGAAAATAATGACTTCTGCTTGAAACATAAATATTTTTAGGGTGCACTCCAAATATATAATATTTGACACAAACAAATATTATATGTTTGGGAGGATGTTGTTCTAAACAAAACTATGTTTCCCAAACAAAGATCTATTTGCTTGTTTTAAAGATAATTTTTACACATTTTTAATGTTAGTAAAATTTCTTTATAATTGAAAATAATGACTTGGAATAGTTAGAAAATAAAAATAAGTGGTTTCAAATAGAAATTAATGGTAAGTATGCCATTTTTAATAGGAATGCATAATTCGAATACAAGGAAAAAATTAAAACTATAATTCGAAAAATTCAGCAAAGTTTTGAAAATCTTTTTTTTTTTTAATAAAATATATTTGGAAATATTCATAAACAATAATTTTATTTGTATTTAAACACATATTTTATTTGAGAAAATTAGTTCGCAAATATATATTATTCTAATATATTAACCCATATGTTAATAAATAAATATATTTTATTGATTTTCAAATAAAATTTATTTGCTCGAAAATATATAATATTTAAACATTTCTGTTCCAAGTATATTTTCTTTCGATTCAAACATATCAAAAAAGGCGATTTTGCCCCGTGTACGTGAGTGATCTAAGACCCCAAGAACGTCTGGTGGAAATTCAATTTGTGTCATTGTCCCCCCACCATCTGCTTCGAGCCAAAAGTGTAACACATCGAAGGAGTGACCTAATACCCTAAGTATGTTCGGCGGAAATCCGTTTTGGGCCATTTGAGCAATGTCCGTCCGTCTATCTGTCTCTCTGCTGGCTGGTGCGCACGGTAACTCTAGAATTGCGTAACCGATTGACTTCAAGATTTTCTCTATCTCCGGCTATGTTTGAAGGTGGGCCATATTGGTCCTCTATTTCTAGTACCTCTTCCACAATGGGTTAATATTCAGTTAAATATATATTGATTCTTTAATAACTTTTATACAACTTATTCGAATCTTGTGAAATTCCACAAATAGTATTAGTTTATTAGTCGCTTTCATCTGTAGAAAAATGGGTGAAGTTGCCACGCCTCCTCTGGTACCTCCCACACAAATGGACAATTTTGTACCAAAATTAACAGCTTATAACTTTAATATCAGTGCATACAAATACTTATGTACAGTGTTATGCTTTTATAGTACTTAGAGTCCGGAGAAAAGTGACCGTTATTGGTACGCCCCTTTTGGTACATCTCACACAAATCGAACAATTTTTCACCAAAGGTTAATAGCTTATAACTTTATACACGGAGCAACATCGCCTTTTTTGATATGTTTGAATCGAAAGAAAATATATTTGGAACACAAATTTTGAAATATTATATATTTCTGAACAAATTAATTTAATTTGAAAACCAATACAATTTATTTGGAACGTATATATTAATATATTAGAACAAAATATATTTGCAAACTAAATTTCTCAAATAAAATATGTGTTTAAATACAAATAAAATTATTGTTTAGAAATGTCTCTATATATATTTTATTTAAAAAGATTTTCAAAACTTTGCTGACTTTTTCAATTTTCAGTTTTGATGTTTTTCTTTAATTCGAATTGTACCTCCCAGATATTTTAAATCGATCATTTTTAATTTATGAGTATTCCAAGTCATCATTTGTTGTCAATCCTCCAAGTAATTCATGTATATCCAACTTTATACGATTTAAATTATAAATATCTATTATTTTTAAAAACAAAAAAAACTGTAAAATTAATTTTGAAGTGATGAAAAATGTAACACTTAAATGCAAATAAATCTTTGTTTCGGAAATAGTCTCAAATAACAAAATATTAGGATAGAAACAAAGATTTGGTTAAAACAACAACATATTTCCAAATATATAATTTTTGTGTTTACCAAATATTATATGTTTAGAGTGTACGCTAAACATATATATGTTTCAAGCCGAATATGTTTGGGAGAATATACTACAGAAGCGATTTTTTTTCAGTGTGTATACTTAAAATTTATTAAATGTAATTTAAAGTGATAATAATTTAAATAAAACAAAAAAAAAATAAATTTAAAAATTTACGAATATTTTTTGGGACCGAAGGTGAGGGGATTTTTAAGTCGGTTGAACTGAACATTCTTACTTGTTTTAATTTTAAAACTGAAATATTGCGGAACCGCTTGAACTTTTTTTCAATGGATTTTCCCTCCAGAAATGTTATTAATTTGATTACTTTCTTATAGAAAATTGAATCGAATTACACTTTTTTAATTATGTTATAAAAGTTTAAAAATTGACGATATTGTATTTTCTAGAAAATCTTGCATAAATAATAATCTGTTGGAAATTTTATGAAAATTGCATATTTCATGAAAATTGCATATTTCATGAAAATTGCATATTTATTGTAAATTTTGTGGAAATTGCATTTGTATGCAAATTTCGGCATAATTTTATTTCTATAAAAAAATTTAATAGAAATCAATTTGTATACAACATTTTGTCAAAATTGTTCTTTTAATAAAAATATCATCCAAAATTGCATTTTTTCTAAATGTTTTTTAAATTGAATTTTTTAAATTTTTTTTAAAAGTTTCATTCTTCCGGAAGATTTTGCCAAAATTACATATGTTTTGGAAAAAGTTGTTAAAAATATTTTTTTGCAAAATTTCCCTTTTCTATAAAATTTTATCGAAATCGAATTTCCCAGAAAAGGCGACTCATCGATCTTTAATCCGTTCAGGTCAATTGCCGATGATATGATTAATGGCTACCGATTAGATTAAAATCCGATAGCCGGATTAAAAGTGGATGACTACGGATAATGAGCCACAGATGGGACAAAAGGGAGTATAGAAAATTTCAGCAAAATTACATTTTTATAAAAAATTAATAGAAATCGATTTTTTATACAAAATATTTTTAAAATGGTATTTTTAAAAAAGTCGTACAAAACAGCAATATTCTAAAAAAAATTGAAAATTGCTATTTTCTACTATTTTTTTTTTCAAAATTGCATTTTTCTACAAAATTTTGTTAGAATTGCATATTTTTGGAAAATTTTGTTAAATATACATTTCTGTTGCAAAATTTTTTTTCTTTAAAATTTCTTCAAAGTCGAATTTCCCAGAAAATCCGGGCGACTCATCGATCTTTAACCCGTTCTGGTCGATGACCTATTGCTTGCTTAATAGCCAATGATTAGATTAAATACGATGGCCGGATTAATGGTGGATGACAACGGATAAAATAACCACTGACAGAATAAAAGCGTGTTTCTAAAATAATTTCGTCGAAATTTTTTTTGAAAAATACAAAATCTATGCAATTTTCTAATTTTTTATCGTATCATACCCTTAGACAATACTAAATTTGGGGAAAATCGGTTCAGATTTAGATATAGCCCCCATATATGTATATGTTACTCCCGATGTGACATGTAAGCGCTGTAGAATCTGTATTTTATATCCAATCGGTCCGAAAGAGGTTTCTTATTACATGAATGAACACTGCTAAATTTTGGAAGAATCGGTTCAGATTTTTGGAAAATCGGTTCAGATTTAGATGTAGCACCCATATATATGTTCCCCCGATTTGGTATCAAAGCGCTATAGAAGTTGTACTTTACTTTCAATATTGCAACATTTGGCAAAAAGAAGTTTCCTTATATAGGAACTAATAATACTGCTTAAATTGTGGTTAATCGGTTCAGATTTAGATATAGCCACATATGTATACGAGTATACTAAGCTCCTGTTAGTATTTAAGCGCTATTGAAACTGTATTTTACGTCCAATCTTTATACAGGGTGGAGCGCGGAAATTTGTTTACTTGGCAATGAAATGAAAAAGTTATGAACCTTAGAAAAATTTATTTTATATTTTAATTATATTGAACAGTAAGGGAATTTATTAATTACATCGTTTTAAATAGTGTATCTGGCAAATGTCGACCTTCGCTATCCACACACTGCTGCATACGTTTTCTGAAGTTTTCAGAAAACGCATACGAATCAAGCATGTCGACTGGTGTTCTACCAATTTCAGCCTCAACATTGTTAATTAGGTCTTCCAAGGTGTTGGGACGGTTGATATACACCTTCAACTACATAAACTGTATAACTTTCATACTTTCATAGCTTTTTTATTTCATTCCCAAATAAGCAAATTACCGCGCTCCACCCTGCATTATTTGGTAGAAATAACACTCAAAAAAAAGTGAACCCTAGAGCAAGTTAAAATTAACTTAACTGTAGGAATATTGAACTTCGTATTTCGCTAAAGCTATTTTTCCTTATATCAAGTTCATACATTTCCTCACAATTATGAAATATTTTTAACTTATTTCTAGTTAACTCGTACTTCCTTTAAGTAACTATTGAAATTAAAATAGGGAAAATTAACTCAATACTAGCAAATTCTGACTTGAAATTATGCAAATTCAGCATACTTTTGTCCTTATTGCAAGTAAATTTTTACTCAAATCTAGGAAATTTTAATTAAATTTATGCAAAAAGAAAAGAAAAATTTAAATTTTTCTTGGACTTTTTAGTCCATGATTTTTTGCGATTTTCGATCCTACTTCATCACTTTCCTCCTCCATTTTTTATATGTTGGAATCTCTCTCTTACCACTTCCTCTTTGAATTTCTCTCTTCTGCTTTATTTTAGGAATTGAAATTTATTTTATTAAATATTATATTATTATATTATGTATATAAAATTTTACCTCCGAATGCGATTCGATCCCAGAACCTTCCGTTTTCTGAACCACATGTTTACCAATTGAGCTACGTAGACACTTACATTTTTATGAAAAATTTGTTTTTATATACAATTATATATCCCAAAATTTTCGAAACAATGTACTTTTATGTACACTTGAATTTGATAAAAGGATTGCCAACATTGAATGATAAATAGAGTTGCCATATACTATATTTATAGGCGAAGAAGAAATTTTATTATAAATGACATTTTCATATCAATCCCAAAAGAGTTTCGTAGCTCGATATATAGTGTGTCTGGCTCACTATCATAAGGTTGTCGGTTCGACTCTCGTCCCGGGCGTAACATTTTTAATGTTACTCCATAAATTTAAGTTTCTGCAAGTAACGATTTGCGAAAAAATAAATATTGCGGAACGAAAAAGGACAGAATTTTTTGTGTTTTTAGCTCTACAACATAGTCCGAAAATAGTTAATTTTTCCTTGATTTTAGTATGTTTTCCTAATTTTGAGTTCAAATTCATGGACTCGAAATAAGCATTCATGATTATTTTTAGTTAAAATTTCCTAAAAATCATGCTTTCCATTATTAGTTCATAATTTCCTTATGTCTATGTTGGATGTCCACCGCATATGTTTAAATTTCATAAATATATGAATATTCGAACTTTTTTCAAGAAATATTATTTTAGTAACAATATGTCCTCATTTGTAGTTAACGAACTATTCTGCATATCCCCCCAAAAAATAAAATTTGGTAGTACTAAATAAAATTTCCTAGTTTTAAGAAAAAATTAACTCAATATGAATAAAAACATTGAACTAAGTTGGAGTATGAATTTTACTAAAATTTAGGAAATAAATTTTTTTGAGTGAAGGTTTTTGATCCAAGTTGATGAAAATCTGTTTAGATTATGTATATCCCCATCAATTTGCTCCTTTCGATTCTTGATCTATGCAATAATTGTGCGTATTTTAAGATTGTCGTTTCAGATTTGCATCAATCATCATCATCAACTCCTCCTTGAAATAAGCCTTGATGAGAAGGTAGAGCTAAGTACTTTGTTAACTGAAACGAAACCAATTATTATCGCAATGCCCATTTTCGCATTGTTAGGGAGGAGTCGCGTATTGTATAGTCGGCCCCGTCCGACTTTCTGTCTTTCCTTACTGGGTTTTCTATTTCGAATATTGTTGAAGTTTACGGCTCATCAACGACTTGCTAGCGGTTGCAAGAGAGGTTGCATAAGAGTTTTTTTTTATATATAAAGATTTTTCTGAAGTTGAGGATACTTCAGTTGATATGCTCGGCTTAAATTTTGTTGTATGCTTGTAGGAAAATTTCCTCAGTGTCAGGCATAAGCAATTAATTAACTTCAACATAATTGTATCAAGGTCCACAGTGCAAACCTACGAAGAAAACAATGTCCGCTACATAATGGGATTGTCAACTCTTTTGCTATCGAGCTAATGACTTTATTATCTTTAAAGTACACTAAAAGAAAACATGGGTGTGTTTCAACACCCCTATAACCAGTATTAATATGTATGTATTTTGGATGAAGGAGTGGGGACACACAGAGTTACAGTATATTTCATCTTGTCAGCGAACAAAACCCTGCGGAATAAGACTATTTGTGAATTGTTTATTAAACAAACAAATTACAAGGGAAATGTTTACATAGAGTTGGCCATGTAAACAAGGAGTAGTATAATGTCAAAGCTATCCATTACAAACACGGTTATCCTGTGTCACTGGTAGTATTTTCTTCCTCGCAAGAAGGACAATAAAGTAAACAAAACTTTATTTTTACCCCAACATTCCCGTTGTATATATTTAAATATCTGCAAATAGAAATATTTCCTTAGTTGATAACATTCTTTTTGAGAAAATCTTTTTTCAAGGATTTATTGCTTTCACATTCAAGATATAAATGATTAAACGGAATTTCGTCAGTATCATTTATCAACAAAGGGTCTTTAGTATTTCACTTAACACAGGTGCCGCAATACGATTTATTGCGCTGCAAAATAAAGACCATTGGAGAATGCTATGCAACGGGTAGCCACCTGTTGGATACCATAGATATGAATAAATGTATGATATGCCCTGGGTTTTCTCTGGAATATGTGAAAAATTAAAATAAAAAAGAGTTGAGGGGAAATATTGTATGTAGGTACTTCGCGGAAAAGGTTACAAAAAAAATTCTATAGCTAAAGGGAAATTCATTAAGCGCTTTCTATCTTTAAATTTAAATAAAACAAAGTTTGTTGAGATATCATCGAACTTTATTCGTATCGCTTGAAAGGCTTATCGATGTCATTGATTTATACAAGATGTCCCAAAATGAAGGGGTTTGGGTACATTATAACTTTTTCTTCAACACAATATTATTTAAAAAAAACGGCGGTTTTCAAGCATAAATCGGCCGATACTGCTGCAATTTCACGTTCGATATTCGTACGAAGTTCATCAATCGTCGCACAGTGGGCTAAAATGGAAACAAAATGGACATAATTCTGCCATTTCAAAATCACTTATCGTATGGCGATGAAATTTTAGGCGTGTTTTCAAGAGGTGTTAGAGAGTTTAAGTTCGGAACTTGGGCCCCCTATCTCATACAGGGGCGGAGCTACAGGGCCCTAAAATTGACCACCTCGGGTATACAAAATTTTCATCGGTTTCTAACTTTTGAACGGAGTGTCCGGTTTTAGTGGCATACCTACATTAAACAGGTGGCATACCTACAATAAAATACGAACTGGACTTTTTTCGCCAAAAAATCTCCAAAAATTACATTTTTTCAAAAATTTGACTGTATAGGGCCATAACTTTCTTATTTCTTCACATATCTTCACATATCTATCGAAAAAAATAAAAATTCAAATTTAAAATCCACATATCTCGGAAACTATTCAAGATATCTTCAACATATAAAATGTTTATTGTAGGTCTGGTCTAGGAGTATTTACAGAAAAAAACACCACTAAAAGCAGAAACTCCATTCAAAAGTTAGAAGCCGATGAAAATTTTGTATACCCGAAGTGGTCAACTTTAGGGCCCTGTAACTCCGCCCCTGTATGAGATAGGGGCCCCAAGTTCCGAACTTAAACTCTCTAACACCTCTTGTATACACACCTAAAATTTCATCGCCATACGATAAGTGGTTTTGAATGGCAGAACTGTCATTTTTTTTTTCATTTTAGCCCACTGTGCGTGGCTGGCTTGTTGGCAAAGACCATAGACTTGACGTAGCCCCACAGGAAATAGTCTAACGGCGTCAAATCGCATGACCGAGGCGGCCAATCGACTGGAGCACTTCGTGAGATAACACGTTCTCCAAACTTGGTTTCCAATAAATTGATTGTGTCATTCGCTGTGTGGCTTGAGGCGCCGTCCTGTTGGAACCACATGTCCTCCAAGTCCATATCATCCAATTGGGGCAAAAAATATTCGGGTATCATTGAACGGTAGCGATTCCCATTCACAGTAACGTGCCGGTCTTGATCATCACGGAAGAAGTACTGCCCAATGACGCCGCCGGCCCATAAACCGCACAAAACCGTAATTTTTTCGGGATGCAATGATGACTCATGGAGTTCGTGTGAATTGCTGTCTGACCAATAACGCATATTTTGTTTATTGACGAAGCCATTCAGCCAGAAATTAGCCTCATCGCTGAAGATGATTTTTCGCGCTCTTAACGTTGAGGCCACTGACTCTGAATTTCGGTAGTAAATTTTAATAATTTCGACTCGTTGTTGACTCGTTGTTATATCTTTCCATCATGAAATGGAAAACCTTACTGAAGAGAAATGTCAAAAGAGCGGCAAAAAATATGGCGTCGTTTGCTGTCCCTGTCGGTCTACTTTTGTAGCGTCCCTGTTGAAAAACCCTTTATAAGAACTTCTGCATACGAATTTTTTTGCTCAAGGTGGATTTTTAGCCCTTTTTTATAATTTTTTTTCTCGGTATACCGTACGGAATATCTTTTTGGTGTCTTTGGTACTGTAAAGGGTCTGTAAAACATTGAGGCGGGAATGTAGTGGTTTGGGAATGATTTTCCGGTAACGGGGTTGAACCCCTCTACTGAAACTGAATTATGAACAGGTTTATGTACAGCGAAATCTTGGAGTGGAATGTGGCAACTTTAACATGACTACGATCCGAAGCATACCACGAAATGATACAAAGATTAATTTAGAAAGGAAGGTCCCAATGTAATGGTGTGGCCAGCTCAACCCCAGACTTGAATTTTGTTGGAGTTAAAGTAATCTATTTTAGGCCATTGCAGATGATTGGAACTTTATAGATACGAAGATAACAGACAATCTTATTGCTTCCATGCAAGAAGAAACTAAGCCGTCCTTGATAATAAAGGTTTTTCCACAAAATCTGAGTAGAAATGCGTAGTCCAATATGTTTTGTTGTGCAAATTTTCGACTTTTTTGTTTTTTGTGAAATAAATTATTAATTTTAAATCATTTAAGCAGCCAAATTGTTATTTTTTTATTAATGGGTGAAGAGATTTGTCTCTGCAAATGTTTACCTCGATATGGCGTAAAATGCACTTTCCATAGCAGTTAGAAACCAAAACCGGACGAAAATATGTATGCGGCTATAGCTAAACCTGAACCGATTTGACCAGTTTCAATAGGGATCATCATTGGGCCAAAAAAGAGGGCTAAATTTAATTTCATAACGATTTAACCATAACCATGTGTGGTGCAGGGTATACAAATATATCGTAAAATAGTCCATGTCAATTCAACAGTAAAAGTAGAATACTTACATTCAACTATTTTATAATAACCTATGGAAACTCATTGGCAGGAAAAAAACTGTTCCTAAAATCAATCAATTCTTCATGAATTTCTAAAATGCAATTGATGTATTTATACCCTATACCACACTGTGATAAGTTTGTTTCATGGCAGATGTTTGTAACGCCTAGAAATACTATAGCCATACCCAGTATTCCGATCGACTCAGAATCACCAGCTAAGTCAATTTAACCATGTCTGTCTGTCTGTCTATCTAAATTTGTCCGTTGAGTACAGGTCGCAAGTTCACTCCGATCGTGCAGAAATTTTGCAGTTAGGTTAGGTCTGTCGCACCTGGGAGGAATCCTATTGAATTTGAAAAAAATCGTTTCAGATGTAGATATAGCTCCCATATATATGTTTCGTCCGATTTGTCCCATAGAATCTGTTACATCCAATTGTTTTGAAATTTAGCATGGTTTCTAGATCCATGGACCAACATTGCTCAATTTGAAGCAATATATTCAGATTTAGTTATAGCTTCCATACCTAGTAAACAAGAGCATCCAAAGAAGCGATAAAAATCCACAACTTATAATCCAAAAGTTCTTTTAATTTGGATTTTCACCAATGAATATAACTAGGGCTGGTCGCGCCATTGTTGTACTTATTTGTCACCACTTTTGCACCACTCCTTTTAAAGCACAGTAAGATTTGCTTTTTAAGTGTTATATTGACTTGATGAAAATAAATATATCGTCATCTGAAATCCAAAATCACGTAACATCAAAAAATCGACATTAATTTTATGATTGATTATAGTCTATTAGGCTAAACTATTTTTCGAGTTCAATATCAAAAATTGACTATTTTATGAGTGATACTCAAAATGACGTTACAGCAAACAAGGTCATTTAAAAAGCGGAAAGATTCATAAAATTTTATTTTATTTTACTCAGAATGTAAGCCACAACTAATTGCGTTATATAATTTCGCCTTAATAGTCTGAAATCCATAAATTTGGTCAAAAGCTTAAAATTACTTTACTTTGTTTTTTGCTTCTCCTGAAAAATCATGAACATGTGGGTTACGTTATTTCGGATTTCAGGTGACGATATGTACACGCTGAAAAAAATCGCCTCTGTAGTATATTGTCTCAAACATATTCTGCTTGAAACATATATATTTTTAGGGTGCACTTCAAATATATAATATTTGACACATACAAATATTATATGTTTGGGAGGACGTTGTTCTAAACAAAACTATGTTTACATCCTAATATTTTTTATTTGGTGTTATTTCCCAAACAAAGGTCTATTTGCGTGAATATATATATATTCTTTAATTGTTTTAAGTTTTCAGCAATTGAAAGGAAATTTTTAATGTCAGTAAAATTTCTTTATAATTGAAAATTATGACTTGAAATAGTTAGAAAATAAAAATAAGTGGTTTCAAATAGAAGTTAATGCTAAGTATGCCATTTTTAATAGGAATGCAAATTCAGCAAATTTTTGAAAATTTTTTTTTAATAAAATATATTTGGAAATTTTAATAAACAATAATTTTATTTGTATTTAAACACATATTTTATTTGAGAAAATTAGTTCGCAAATATATTTTATTCTAATATATGGGTTCTAAATACATTTTATTGATTTTCAAATAAAATTTATTTGCTCGAAAATATATAATATTTAAAAATTTGTGATCCAAGTATATTTTCTTTCAATTCAAACATATCAAAAAAGGCGATTTTGCCCCGTGTAGTTCAAATTAACATCTTTGGGTACAATGATAATTCTCCAATGTTAAATGAATACAAATATTGAGTTTTAAATGTAATCTTACTACGATTACTCTGTTCTAAAATTGGATATGAAACCCATTTCAATGCAATAGAAATATTTATTTTGTTATTCCTAGAAAACCAAAGAGAAAAATGTATAATAAAAAAATTTAGATTTTTTTTACTTTTCTGAATTAAACTCTACTGTCGAATTTATGGTGTAAGATTTTAGATTGGCGGCATTTATGTTGTATTGGTCACCAATCTAGGAAACTTTTTAGCTTGCCCAATAAAACACACCCATTTATTCCTACACGGGGGAAAACCGACATTTTTGATATGTTTGAATTGAAAGAAAATATATTTGGAAACGACTTTTTTAAATATTATATATTTGTTAACAAATACATTTTATTTGAAAATCAAGAAATTTTGTTTGGAATTGTATTAGAATTTGTATTAGAATATAACATATTTGCAAACTGACTTTCACAAATAAAATATGTGTTTACACACAAACAAAGTTATTGTTTAAGAAGTTTTCCAAATATATTTTATTTAAAAAAGATTTTTAAAATTTTGCTGACTTATTCGAATTTTAGTTTGCTCTTCCTAGTTTTCGTATTAAACGTTTAGCTAAAAATTTACTTTAATTTATAAACATTCCAATTCTTAATTTTTTGTCAATCCATCAATGCAATTTATATTTACGAAAGATTATACGATTTAAGTTTTAATTAAATTTTACAAACTTATTAAATTTATAAAAAAAATTGCTCTTTGAACATCTGAAAAACAAAAAACTTGTCTTTAAATTAAGGCATTGATACATTGCCGCAATACATAAATACAAATTAATTAGAATGGGAAAAAAATTTTAATTAGAACAATATCCTCTCAAACATATAATATTTGTGTATAATAAATATTATGTATATTAGGGCGGGTCGATTTAAAAATCGCCCACTCGATTGGAGCACTCTAAATGGGTCAAAGTGGGATTTTTCAAAATTTGCCCCTATCCAAAAGTTCGACCCAAATTCCGGGACATCAGAATTCGTGTTAGAGGTATGGTTCCTTCGGCAAAGTTTCTTATTTTGATCCCTAGAATACGATTTTCACTGAGCAATGGCGACTTTTTTTGCCTCCCAACAATTCGACCCGGCCTAATGTATATATATGCAGTGTACCCTATACATATGTGTATTTCAAGCCGTATATTTTTGGGACAATATACTATAGAAGCGATTTTTTTTCAGCGTGTAAGTTGTGCCAATTTTCATGGAAGCTAACACCATAACTTTTCCCATAATAAAGCCAAGATAAATTAATTTGAATTCGATAGGATTTTCTATAAAATTGTATAATTTTACAATTATTTGCCAATCTATCATTCAGCACATATATTGAGAGAAAATACATATCATCTAAGACAACATTCCGCAAGGATAGGACCATGATATTTTTCCTATGAAAAATAAATCAGTGACACTACTTATTTCAAAAAGTATTACCAGCGGAAATTTTCGTATAAAAATGTAACACAAGTTAAACTTTTACTAAGATTAATTATCACTAAGACATTTTCCTAAAGGAAAATATACTTTTCTAAATTTAAAAAATATTAATGTATAAACAAGGGTTATTTTTCAAAGCAACCGAATATTTTAAATCCACAAAACACATCACTGTGATTTGAATACTAACTCCCATTATTAATTCCCAAAATTTCTGTTAAAATTATTTAATTATAATCTACACCACACTGTGGTACAGAGCATTATAATGTTGTGCATTTGTTTGGAACACCCAAAATGGGAAGAGATAGACCCATCGTTTATTATACGGATACGGATTTTTATGTACAGGCTGACAATTCTAAATTTTAAGAAAATCGGTTTAGATTTATAATATGTTACCAAATATTTCCCATCATCTCTTAATAAAAGTTTAAATTGATAACGACTTTAAATGAACTGTTTATATTGCAGCTGGAACATAAGTTTGTTGTACAAAAATAATGTACTCAACACGCCCTTTCAGAATTATGGACTCGTTTTTCTGTCCAATTATTCCATACTTAATATAGATATCACTTCTATATGTAAATATACATTATAGTATTTTCTGTACATGTTTAGCTAATTAAGCGTAAAGAGCTATAAAGAGTCTTTGGCGACCCCCACTGAAATTTTCCGGCAACAATTTTGTTGAATATTTTAATCCTTTAATGTCCTTTTTGAAAGGGCTTCTTTGATTATTTTTTTCGAAAAAAGGCCAAATTGACCCATTTAGAGGGGAGCTAGCGGTTTAAGATCTTCCACAAAAATGATTCGCATATAATTCCTCTATATAACTCTGAAAATGAGAAATCTCTCAGACATTAACTTATAGGGTTTTTTTCATTTAGTATAATGCTCCCTTCGACCACATATTAAAAACTTTGACCCACAGTCGGTAGTCTGATTTAGGTGAGTTCCTGCCGTTAGGCTTAACCCCACCGTGCTCTAACACCTGGGTGGATACTTGCGTCTGCCAAAGCCCCCACGCACAATGTGCATGAGTACCAATCAATTCCGTGTTTTTGGTTGGTGCAAGTTTCACATCGACCACAAAACATCCGTTCTTGGCATGAAATCCTCCATATATACATATATATTCTCCCCTATTTTCCTTAGCGACAATATAAAAAGCAAGATTTTCCATTTGATTATTTTAATACTTGCTAGAGGGGAGTTTCATGACACAACCTCTAGTATCCCAATTAAACAATTTTAGGTCGGGTGCATGGAGCCCAAGATTTACAACGCGGGCCATGAACCAAAATTCTTTTTTTAGCTTTTCCCTACTGGTTCTAAATAAATTTCTTATCTGTATATATAATGATAAATGTTTTCCGAAATCTTTCTGCTGAGCCCCCATCATCTAATTCATGCATTCTTTCCCTTATTAAGCATTCATTTGTTTCACATGTACACAACGAATTGATTTATTATGTTCATATCCTTGCTTTTATTTAATATATTCAGTTGTCAGCAAACTTAAAGTAAGGCACTTTATCTTTTTAGTTTATTTACTGTTGTGAGTAACAGATATTCTGCCTAAGTAGAAGAAACTACAGCAAACATTGTTTAATACAAAAAAGTTTTGAAGGTCGAATTGAATGAAGATGTTTTGTTTTTCGCAAATCAACCCCCGAACATACATATGCATGTATGAGTAACTTGTTGGCTTCGCTAATAGAGAAAAATAAAAAAACATATTTGTGATGTTTATAGTTTTTGTTCAACATTTCGCTGATGGAAAAAGAAAAATCCAAACCTAACCTTCAAAAGCAAGCTTGAGGAAATGCAGACTATTACTCACCCACATACAAATACACAGCATTCGCCTATAAATGTACATGGCGAAAAGCCGCGGTTTTGTTTCATCGACGTCCAACGTACATTTGTGTTTTACAAAATTCTCGACATACGAGTATACTGAATAGAATGTGTATTTGTGGATATAACCTCGCTCTCATGCCATGTCCGGTTGTTACTCTCTTAGTCACACTCTCGCTTGTCCTGTTTTTTTACAACGTAATGAGTGTAACAAACCATTCAGGCCTGACATAAACACAAACTCACACTCTAACATATACCATCGTATTCGCATTTGGTTCTATATATAGGAAGTACAGGATTTTCCAATAAGAGTGATATGATTTCTTTGAAAGAAAAAGTTCAAAAGTTCTGTATTTAATGTGAAGTACAATCGATACAACTAAGTTATAAATGAAACGTCATTCAAACGGAGCGAATTCGATGAACCCAATTTTCGAGTACTTTTTCCACTAAACCAAGTCGTATGTCATGAATGGCACGTTCAATATTGACTTGTAAAGCTTGAAAAGAGTCTGGTTTATTTCAAAAGACCAATGACTTCAAATAACCCCACAAGAAATAGTCTAATGGTGTTAAATTACAACTTCTTGGAAGCCCTTCAATATCACAATTTCTTGAAATAATCGAATTTCCAAACTTTTCTCGCAACAATTCAATTGATTCATTTGCTGTGTGGCAAGTAGCCACAATCCGTAAATGGAAAAAAGATAGCACGAGCTAGGACAAAACACTTTTCCAGTCGTCCTGCGACTTGTTAGGACGACTGGAAAGTGTTTTTTTTTTGGATTTTAAAAAAATGGATTATTTTCAAATGTAAACGGAAAGTTTATTTTTGCTCTAGCTCCTTAACGGTACGTCGGATAGGGAATCGGTCAATCGGAAAAAGATAGCCCTTAACGAGAGTTAAACTATTGTTAATGGGTGTCAAGGTCGTAGGTCGACTGGAAAGTGTTTTTATTTTATTTAAAAAAAAGTGGACTTAGCGCACGATAAGTTGCAATTGGAGAACGATTATTTTGATAATAAAACTGAATAATTTAAACATTGTTCTTGCGTGTACTCAGTGGTGTTTACAATTTCCGTGATGAAATTGTAAACACCACTGAGTACGATGAAGAACAAATGACAGATCATGACATATTACACATGGCCGAACGTCACTTCAAAAGCATATCATCCCTATTGGAAAACCCGTTATATGTATGTGTTTGTAAAAACACCGCAACACACATCATTTGAAAATATCACAGTGTCTCCAGATAGTTCAATGGAGAACCTGTTGCAAGGTGTGTTTATAAAGTGCATCATAAGTTCAACAACCATTTCTTTTAAATTGTATATTCAAACAAAGTTAATCAAATTTCACGTGGTGATTGAGTTTTTCGAATTTTTTATGCTTCAAAAACAAAAAGTATGGTATTATTAATTAATTTGAGTCTCCGACAGTTTTTCTTAAGGAAAATATGCTGTCTGACAACTTCTCCCTTAGACAATTTGGGAATTGCGGTCTCTGATAACTTTACCTTAGGAAACTGTCCTCTCTGACCACTTTCAGTTAGGAAAAGATGATCCCCAACAACTCTTCCTTGAGAAAAGCTGCTATCTGACATTTTTCTTTGGGAAAAGGAGGTCTCTGATAATTTTTCCTTAGTTAGTTATTTCTAACCACCTTAGTTTTTTCTAACCACTTTAGTTTTTCCTAACCACAAAAAAATATTTAAAAAAATTTTATTGTTATTTGTTTTTTTTTTAAATTCCAATTTTCTTGGAATTTACCTTTGCTATTTAGACTATGGTCAATGCCAAGAAATTGATAGGCTATAAAGTTTAAACGACGATTTTGATTTGCACAAAAAACAAGTAAGAAATTTCACTCGGGCAAACCCTCACTTTGTGAGCAATGCAAATAAATATCCACTGGTATATATATTAATATTAGGAGCTATTTAATTTTGGTATGTCTTGGCTCTTTTTGTATGGGAGGTACTAAAATTGATGTGGTAGGAATTTTATAAACTATACACGATACAAAAATATGTAGTATTTATATGGATTGATAAGCTGTTAAATTTTTATACAAAATGGTACGTTTGTGTGGGAGGTACCAAAAGGTGTGTGATAATAAAACCCATTTTTCGACAGACTGAAGGTACTGCAAAACCATTACACTGTACAAAATGTTAAGTATATGTAGGCACTAGTATTAAAGTTATAAGCTGGAAACTTCGCTCATTTTGATAGTGACTAATAAACTAATACTACGTGTAGAGTTTAAGAATATTCGAATAAGTACTATAGACGTTATTAAAGAATCAGTATTTCACTAAATG
The DNA here is from genome assembly GCA_963930755.1 of Eudasyphora cyanicolor. Taxonomy (NCBI): domain Eukaryota; kingdom Metazoa; phylum Arthropoda; class Insecta; order Diptera; family Muscidae; genus Eudasyphora; species Eudasyphora cyanicolor. Next base: position 260,385,337 of record OZ005737.1, on the reverse strand, counting down.
TTAACCCTTTGTGGGAGAGGTCCATTTTCGAACCTAGACTGAGATATAAAAACAAGTAAGAAATTTCAGTCGGGTAAACCGACTAAGGTACACCCTCACTTTGTGAGCAATGTATGTAAATATGCACTGGTATACATATGTACTAATATTACCAGCTATTTAATTTTGCTATGTCTTGGTTCTTTTTGTACTCATTTTTATAAGGACTGTTGGAATTTTAAAAACTATACACTGTGCAAAAATTTTGAGTTTTTATATGCATGGTATTCACATATAATCTGTTAAATTGTGGTAAAAAATGGTACGGTTGTGTGGGAGGTACCAAAAGGGCGTGCCAATGATGCCAATTTGTACAAAATTTCAAGTATTTATATGCACTGGTATTGAAGTTATAAGCTGTTAACTTTGGTGCAAAATAGTCCATTTGTGAGGAAGGTTTAAAAATTGGCGTGCCAATAACGCCCACTTTTCACTGGACTCTATGTACTATATAAGCAATACAATGTACAAAATTGCATGTATTTGTATAAATTGATATTAAAGGTATCATCAGTTATATTTTGATGCAATGTGGTACCAAAAGGGAGGTGCCAACTTCGGGGTGATAGCGACTAATAAACTAATATAATGTGTTGAATATCAGAAGATTCAAATAAGTAGTATAGAAGTTATTAATGAATCAATATTTCACTAAATTTTAACCCTTTGTGTGGGAGGTGCTAGAAGGAGTGGACCAATATGGGCCGCCTTTGAACTTAGCCTAAAATAGAGAAAAATATTATCTCATACCAAATTTTAAGTCAAACGGTTACTCCTTTCGAGAGTTATCGTGCACTCTAACAAAAAGACAGACAGATATAGATCGACAGACAGACGGACGGACATTGCTCAAATGACTTAAAATGTCCTAAAACGGATTTCCGCCGACAATTCTTAGGGGTTTAGATCACTCCTTCGATGTGTTACACTTTTGGCCCGTAGCCCGTAAGTGAGGGTATAAAAACGTAGAACAATTATTTGTAACGGCAGCAAAAACTACTGGACCCATTGTTTAAATACGTCTCTTATATGACACAGGTGGTTTTTAAAAAAATAAAAAAGTGGGCGGGGTCAAAAGTAGGCGTGGTATTATTTAATATTTGAATATCTCAGAATCTTTGAATATCACAAGAACGAAATTTGGTACATACATTAATCGAGCTATTATATAAAAGTTCAATACAAATGGATCGGATCGGATAAGTGAGTGTGGCAAAAGTTGGCGTAGCAATGTTTAAATATTGTATATCTCGGAAACAATTGGCCAAAGAAGAACGAAATTTGTATAGTTAGTTATTGGGGAAATATATTTCACCAAAAGTGGGCGGGATTGTAAAGGAGGCCTTGGCAATATTTTAATTTAATACCACTGCATAAAAGTACTTAAAATTTTGTACAGTGTAATGCTTCTATAGCGCCTACAGTCCAGTGAAAAATGGGCGTTATTGTCATGCCCTTTTTAGTTCCTCCCACACAAATGTACGATTTTGTACAAAAAGTTAAAAGCCTTTAGCGTGAGCACCAATGCACGAAAATCCTACGAAATTGTTCACATTGTAACGCTTTTAAAGTACCTATAGTTCTGTAAAAAATTGAACTTACCACCACCCCCCTTTTTGTGCCTCCCACACAAAATGATCAAATTATACCAAAATTAATAGCTCATAGGATTAAAATACTAGTGCACATAAACGCTTGTAATTCGGCACAGTGCAATGTATTTAAAGTATCTACTATACAGCGAAAAATAAGTGTATTTGATAAACCACTTCTGGTACCTCCCACACAAATTGACAGATTAATTTGTGTAATAGTCCATACTACATTACCCACAGAGTGAGGATATACCTTAGTCGGTTTACCCAACGGAACTTTCTTACTTGCTATATATACGGGCAAATAGAGATATAGAGATGAAACCAAATATAGTCACTGAACACTACTGAAGCTTGTTTTTCGAGACTTTGTGGAAAATGTGTCTTTATAAAATTCAGGACACGAGAGTTTTACGAGGCAGTAACGACCTCTGCCAAATTTTACAATACATAGATCCCGAATCTTAGGGAATGCCTCTTTACCAGACTTGATTCAAATTAGTCACATATATTGAAAAGTACTATGTCATGACTACAGAGTTTCTAAAATAATGTATGTCCAAGGACACAAGTCGAAATAAATCCTAAGTATATCCAGATTTGCTATCTACGCTATGTAGAAGCCACATTTTGCCTCAAATTTTTACGGAATTTGATTCATGAAAGTTGTTTGCGCCGAACATAAACCTTTCCAAATTTGAATAAAGTCGATTCAGATTTGGGTATAGCACATTTATAGCTATATCTATCCTGATTTTGCATATAAGGCCTATATATGTAATATGCATTTCTGAACAATACATGGCGAAATTTAAGAAAATCGGTTCATATTTAGATATAACCCCGGACTATACCTATATCCCGATTTAGAATCTAAGCGTTATAAAATAATTTTTTTACGGTTAACTTTCATTAGGAAAACAGCATTGCTGAAACATGACAATATATCGCTCACTCACTTCAAGAGTGTCATAACTCAAAATTGTAAATTGTCAGGATGTGTAACTTTAAGTCCGTATAAAATAATAAATAATATGAAATAAGACGATTAGATACATATATATCCCGATTTAGAATCTAAGCGTTATAATTTTTTTTTTTACAGTTAACTATCATTAGTAAAACAACATAGCTGAAACATGACAATTTATTTTCTTATTCTACTCCGATAGTGTGGTGTAGGGTATATGCAAATATTTTCTAGTATTTCACATCGACGGGTCAAAATATTTTCCAGAAAAGAAATCGCCATTACTTACGTAGCTCCTATTTCAAAAATCCAAATTGTGGCAACGAAAATGTTGCATTTCTTTGCAGAAATGAAATAGTCATAAGAGTGTATTGATATATTTTACAGCAATGACAGTTAAGCTTTTCTAATAGCACTATGCAACAACATTTTTGTCCAAGGGAAGTGGATAACAGTTTCTGGTGCAACTAGGTGTCACAAACACGAAAAAAATATAAAACCAGTAAGGAAAGGCTAAAGTCGGGCGGGGCCGACTATATAATACCCTACACCACTCTCGTAATATTGAATAACTCTGATATATAAATTTTGTAATTCATGTATAAATTGTTTACATAAATTTACTTTTGGGACATTTTATACTTAAATAATACCCTGTACCACAGTGTGGTGTAGGGTATAAAAATGATTGGATCTAAAGAGCCAAATCGGATGAAACATATATATGGGAGCTATAGCTAAATCTTAACCGATTTTCTTCAAATTCGGCAATGTTGGTTCATGGATCAAGAAACTCTACCATTCTAAATTTAAAAACGATCGGATGTAAAATACAGCTTCTATAGGACTAAAGGGCCAAATCGGACGAAACATATATATGGGAGCTATAGCTAAATCTTAACCGATTTTCTTCAAATTCGGCAATGTTGGTTCATGGATCAAGAAACTCTACCATTCTAAATTTCAAAACGATTGGATGTAAAATACAGCTTCTATAGGACTAAAGGGCCAAATCGGACGAAAGATATATATGGGAGCTATATCTAAATCTGAACCGATTTCAACCAAATTCAATAGCGATCTTAACGGCCGCGAAATACTCTAAACTGCAAAATTTCAGAACGATCGGAGTGAAATTGCGACCTGTAGTCGACGAACAACTTTACATGGACGGACGGACGGACGGACATCGTTAAATCGACTCAGCTAGTGATTCTGAGTCGATCGGTATACTTTAAGGTGGGTCTAGCTGTGTTATTTTAAGGTGTTACAATATCTGCCGTGAAACAAACTTATAATACCCTGTACCACAGAGTGGTGTAGGGTATAAAAAATGTTTATGGTAATTTTTTTTTAATTTTTTTTTTTAAAGTCCATCTTTCATGGAAAGTACATTCAGTATTTGGACCATAATTTTTCAAGTATAAGCCTGATTGTGCCGTGTTATTATCAAATTAAAGGGAATTGTATGCTGCAATATATGAGGACTACATATGCTGTAAATATCGCTTTCACGTAGAATCTTTGGTTTAGTAACAGTCGTCAAAAATATGAGAAAAAAATTTTTTTTTTTTTAAACATTTTATCCTGGTACAAAAAAAAAAACATAAAAAATAGAAAAAAAAAATCGAAAAAAAATATTTTACTACATTTTTAAAAAGCCAGCATGCTAAAGAAGGAAACGCTGTCTATTTGAAAAAATCTATGGATAGATGTAAAAGTTATGAGCCATTTTTTTCAAAAAAGTCTTGTTTCATATTTTTTCGTTTTTAAATGATGTTTTTGCGTAGGTTGAACTCGCCTTATGTGAGAGACAGTAAAATTATATGTACGCAATACAAAGTAGTACGCGACAGTCTTGAAAATATTGTGTTTCTACGTTCGAAGCAAACTAAATGTCAGCTACAGGTACTGCAACTTATGTACATTAAACCCGGAATTTATGAATGAAATTTCTTATTAATAAATTATTGTAATTCAGCACCTTAAAGAGATAAGTCGATTTTCTGAAAAATATTATAAAGTTATATTTCGAAGTATGAGTAAACGGCAAAGAACTTTTCAATGTGTAAATGATCCCGAAAATGTCTGCAACATCTGTCGAAAAAATGTTATTAAAAAAAATCGACGTGCGTTTAGTAAATTAATAGAAGAAATATATGTGCAATATTTTTCTATACGAGTTAAAAATATGAAAGAACCGTGGACACCTAGTATTTTGTGTAATTCGAGCCATGTAAATCTTACTCGATGGAGTAGTGGAAGCATGCGGTAAGTACTTTACAATTAATGTATTACAATGTTTTGTGGAATAAAACGTTTTATTTTTATACCCTCCACCATAGGATGGGGGGTATATTCATTTCGTCACTCCGTTTGTAACACCTCTAAATATTGATCTGGGGTCTCAGAGTATATATATTCTTCTAAAGTATATATATTCTTAATCGTCGTAAAATTCTAAGACGATTTAGCCATGTCCGTCTGTCCGTCCGTCCCTCCGTCCGTCCGTCCGCTAGGTTGATCAAATTTGGTACAAATACTTCTTACAGTTGCAGGTTGTTTTGGATTGCAAATGGGCTATATCGGTCAATGTTTTGATATAGCCTCCCTATATAGCATCTAACTTGTTGTGATTCCTACTGTTCTCATCTACTATATGTTTTTGTGTGTTCTGTGTTATTTTCTTTAGGTTTGAGTTATTTTGTGAGGTCACATGCTATCCATGGTGGATGGTATATAAGATTCGGCATGGCTGAACTTAACGCTTTTACTTGTTAGACTTCACGTGGAATTTGGAATGCCAATGATTTGGAGACAACCATTCATTCACGATACGGACTGCTATTTTCGTCTATGTTAATAGATTGGAGTAGGAAGTGTCCAAGTATAGCTAACAGCCTAATAACGGAAACATCATCAAGTTCAACTGAGTACTCAACTCTCAGCGATTAAAGTTTGAGTCAGAAGTCATCGCTTTTAGCTCAGTTTCAACTCATTGATCTAGTGAGAGATTTGGAACTGACCAAAGATAAGGCAGAACTACTTGCATCTGGGATGAAACAGTACAATATTTTGGCCCCAGATGTTAACATATCGTATTATAGAGTCCGTGATATACCTTACAAACAATTTTATACACACTCAAAAAAAAATGAACCCTAGAGCAAGTTAAAATGAACCTAACTGTAGGAATATTGAACTTCGTATTTCGCTAAAGCTATTTTTCCTTATATCAAGTTCATACATTTCCTCACAATTATGAAATATTTTTAACTTATTTCTAGTTAACTCGTACTTCCTTTAAGTAACTATTGAAATTAAAATAGGGAAAATTAACTCAATACTAGCAAATTCTGACTTGAAATTATGCAAATTCAGCATACTTTTGTCCTTATTGCAAGTAAATTTTTACTCAAATTTAGGAAAATTTAATTAAATTTATGCAAAAAGAAAAGAAAAATTAAAATTTTTCTTCGACTTTTTAGTCCATGCTTTTTTTTGCGATTTTCGATCTTACTTCATCATTTTCCTACTCCATTAATATGTTGGAATCTCTCTCTTACAACTTCCTCTTTGGATTTCTCTCTTCTGCTTTATTTTAGGAATTCAAATTTATTTTATTAAACATTAAACATTATGTATATAAAATTTTACCTCCGAATGCGATTCGATCCCAGAACCTTCCGTTTTCTGAACCACATGTTTACCAACTGAGCTACGTAGACACTTAAAATTTTATGAAAAATTTGTTTTTAAATACAATTATGTATATATCCCAAAATTTTCGAAACAATGTATTTTTATGTACACTTGAATTTGATAAAAGGATTGCCATCATAGAATGATAAATAGAGTTGCCATATACTATATTTATAGGCGACGAAGAAATTTTATTATGAATGAAATTTTCATATCAATCCCAAAAGAGTTTCGTAGCTCGATATATAGTGTGTCTGGCTCACTATCATAAGGTTGTCGGTTCGACTCTCGTCCCGGGCGTAAGATTTTTAATGTTTCTCCATAATTTAATGTTTCTGCAAGTAACGATTTGCGAAAAAATAAAAATTGCGGAACGAAAAAGGACAGATTTTTTTGTGTTTTTAACATACAACATAGTCCGAAAATAGTTAATTTTTCCTTGATTTTAGTATGTTTTCCTAATTTTGAGTTCAAATTCATGGACTCGAAATAAGGATTCATGATTATTTTTAGTTAAAATTTCCTAAAAATCATGCTTTCCATTATTAGTTCATAATTTCCTTATGTCTATGTTGGGTGTCCACCGCATATGTTTAAATTTGATAAATATATGTATATTCGAACTTTTTTCAAGAAATATTATTTTAGTAAAAATATGTCCTCATTTGTAGTTAACGAACTATTCTGCATATCCCCCAAAAAAATAAAATTTGGTAGTACTTAATAAAATTTCCCAGTTTTAAGAAAAAATTAACTCAGTATGAATAAAAACATTGAACTAAATTGGAGTATGGATTTTACTAAAATTTAGGAAATACATTTTTTTGAGTGCAACTGCGGATAACAGGTGCTTTTGCAAGGACATTCCCGGATTGTTCGAGGAACTTAATCAAACATTCAATTCAAAGCAATGGCGGTTACTTGTTGACAGCAGTAAAGAAAGTTTGAAAGCAGAATTATTACACAACGGAAATCAGGAACCGTCGATTCCCAATGCTCATGCTGTCAACACTAAGGAATCATGCGAAACAATGGCTAAATTGATAAAATACATAAAATATGAACATGACTGGAAATTTTGTTGCGATTTAAAAGTAGTTGGTTTGTTATTCCTCTGGGATAGCCGATATTTTGCCACAACTGCATATTAAGCTGGGGCTCTTTAAAATTTTTGTAAAATCCTTAAGGAATGATGGCAATTCACTCTCATATTTAAAAAGTTTATTTAAAAGTCTTTCCTCTCAAAAAATCGAAGAAGGAGTTTTTGATGGGCCTAAAATAAGGAAACTGATGAAAGATGTGAAGTTCGAATCATATTTGACGTCGGATGAAATTGCATGGAGGTCGTTTAAGCTTGTAGTTTCAAATTTCCTTGGATCCAATAAAAGCCCGCAATACGAAACAATGATTAATGATTTGTTAAAAATTTATGAAAAATTGGTAAGAAATATATTTTTTTATATTTATGTATATAACACATATGTATGTATTCTTCCAACATATTTTTTGCTGTATGTATTCCAACAGGTGTAAGTATGTCCCTCAAAATTAATGCCTTTCATTCTCATTTAAACTTTATCCCCGAGAATATTGGCGACGTAAGTGACGAACATGGCGAACGGTTTCACCAAGAATTGAAGTCCATCGAGCGGCGTTACGAAGGGCACTGGGATGAAAGAATGATGGGAGATTATATTTGGTTCCTCATTAGAGAAACCGATTCTGAAATCTACAAACGTCAAAAAAGAACTCACAATTACTTCTAATGAAACTTGTTCATGTAAATAAACTCGAATGTACATAATATATATAAAAGTAATAAATAAAATCGCTATTTAAACAGAAATTAAAAAAAAAAGATTTTTGAAATTCTCTTACCTCTACCAAAAGGGCTATAATTTCTACATTTACCCATAGATTTTTTAGGCATTATTTTCTTCGCTAGGATGCAAGCTTTTAAAAAATAAAATAAAATATTTGTTTTCGATTTTTTTTCTATTTCTAACGTTTTATTTTGCCCCAGGATTTTTATACCCTACACCACACTGTGGTACAGGGTATTATAACTTTGTGCATTTGTTTGTAACACCCAAAAGGAGAAGAAATAGACCCATCGTTTATTATACCGATTGACTTAGAATCACTTTCTGAGTTGATTTAGCTATGTCCGTCTGTCCGTCTGTGCATGTATTCTTGTAATCAAAGTACAGGTCGCAATTATGGTCCGATCTCGACGAAACTTTACACATATCTTTTTTTGGCCCAAGGACGATCCCTATTGAATTTGGTTAAAATCGGTTCAGATTTAGATATAGCCCCCATATATATGTTAGCCCCGATTTGACATGTAAGCGCTGTAAAAACTTTATTTTATATCCGATCAGTATGAAATTGGGCAGAAAGAGGTTTCTTATTATATGAATGAACACTGTTAAATTTGGAAGAAATCGGTTCAGATTTAGATATAGCCCCCATATATACGTTACCCCCGATTTGACATGTAAGCGCTGTAAAAATTTTATTTTACATCCGATCAGTGCGAAATTCGGCAAAGAGAGGTTTCTTATTACATGAAGGAATACTGCTAAATTCGGAGAAAATCGGTTCAGATTTAGATATAGCCCCAACATATATGTTACCCCCGATTTGACATGTAAGCGCTATAAAAACTGTATTTTATAACCGATCAGTGCGAAATTCGGCAGAAAGAGGTTTCTTATTACATGAAGGAATACTGCCAAATTCGGAGAAAATCGGTTCAGATTTAGTTATAGCCCCCATATATATGTTACCCCCGATTTCACATGTATGCGCTGTAAAAACTGTGTTTTATATCCGATCAGTATGAAATTCGTCAGAAAGAGGTTTCCTATTATATGAATGAACACTTTTAAATTTGAAAGAAATCGGTTCATATTTAGATATAGCCCCCATATATACGTTACCCCCGATTTGACATGTGAGCGCTGTAAAAATGTTATTTTATATCCGAACAGTGCGAAAGTCGGCAAAAAGAGGTTTCTTTCTACATGAAGGAATACTGTCAAATTCGGAGAAATTCGGTTTAGATTTAGATATAACACCCATATATATGTTACCCCCGATTTGACCTGTAAGCGCTGTAAAAACTGTATTTTATATCCGATCAGTGCGAAATTCGGCAGAAAGGGGTTTCTTATTACATGAAGGAATACTGCCAAATTCGGAAAAACTCGGTTCAGATTTAGATATAGCTCCCATATTTATGTTACCCCCGATTTGACATATAAGCGCTGTAGAGACTGTATTTTATATCCGATCAGTACGAAATTCGACAGAGGGAGGTCTTTTTACATGAATGTTCCTCCTGATTTGGTATCAAACCGCTATAGAAGTTGTATTTTACTTCCGATCATTAAAATATTCCAGAAAGATGTTTCTCAATTTAGGAACGAATATTGCTTAATTTAGCGATTAACGTTTCAGAATTAGATAATATGTTTCTACCCATTTACCAGTTATTCCAAAATATTATGGCAATGACCCTTATCGTATTGTTAGGGAGGTGTAGGGTATTATATAATTGGAAAAAATCTACTTTTTCCAATTTGTTTAATGACTGTTACTAAACCAGTAAAATGACTGTTTCTAAGTAAAAGAGATATTTCCAACATTGGTAGCCCACATTAATAGCTTCAATTTAACGTATAAGTCGACATATACTCCAAAAATTATAGTGCAAATACTAAGGGTACCTTCGACGATAATAGTATTTTTAATAAAATTTTTTAAAAAAAAAAAATTATCCATTAAAAAATTTTTAGTTTTGATTTTATATAACAGTATGCCACAATCTATACAAAAAAATAATTTTTAGGTCTAGGACACAAAAATTTTTTTTTTGTTGCGTAGTGTAGGAGATATTCGCTTGTAGAATTTCTCTCCATATGTGTATAGAACTTCATTTCGAAACACTGTGTGACATGATTATTAGCTTAGCAGGTAATTGTAAGTGTGTCAACTAAACAAATGTTTGTAAGTGATTGCAGTATGTGTACAACCACATACATATAGGTACATGTGTGACGATGTATGTGTGACTGTATGTAGTGTGAGTATGGCAAATTATTATCTTACTTTTAATTGGTGTGTGTCGCTAATGTCAAATGGCAAAATAAACACAGTTGTTTGTTCCTTCAGTTTTAATGTATGTGTTTCATTAACTAGGAAATGTTTAAGCTCTATAGTCTTTTGTGTTTATAAACTCTGGACACGTTAGTTAGATGAAAAACCATAAATTTTTATTTCTTTTTCAAATAATAAGTAATTGGACTATAGCATAGGACAGGTAAAGATTGGAAGCAATGGAGGAATATTAAAGATTTGAATTGGTATTTAAGGTAACTAGAATTAATGGAAGCATTAGACCAGCATAACACGGAAACATAAAACTTTATGAAGGTCCTATATATATTTACTCCTTTCTTCAGCCAAAGTGGTCTTTATCTATATACTAGAGACTACCACTGTCGTCTTCGTCTATTAATGACAACACATTCTTAAATTAAGCAGCATTCTTTATCTGAGCATCAGGGTTTTTTGCTATCGTTTGAGTCTTTAAAGATAGAAGCTGCGTTTTGTGATTTAGACAATAGAGAATAGGCTCTTCGTTTATATTGCAGCTGTATCCGCCAGAGTTGTACGCACTGAAACCCAATATTGAAACCCAATAAAAAACAAAATAAACAAAAGAAGTAAGAAAGTTCAGTCGGGTAAACGGACTTATGAATCCTCTGACCTTTAGTACCGAAAAAATATTCGTAAATTCATTTATTATTTAGTTTTAGTTAAATTATTATCAATTTAAATTTCATTTAACAACTTTAAAGAACGAACTGGATTTAAAGTTAAAAGCTGTTAACTTTTAGTACAAAAAGTTCCATTTGTGGAATATACCAAAAGGGACATGCCAATAACGGCCACTTTCCTCTAGACTCTAGGTACTATAAAAGCATTACACTGTACGAAATTCCATGTATTTGTATGCACTAGTTTTAAAGTTAAAAGCTGTTAACTTTTTGTACAAAAAGGTCAATTTGTGTGGAAGGTACCAAAAGGGGCAACAACTCCAATTTTGGTACAAAATGGTCCATTTGTGCTAGAGGTACCAAAAGGGGCGCGTCAATAACGCCCACTTTTCTCTGGACTCTAGGTACTATCAAAGCATTACAATGTATAAAATTTCAAGTATTTGTATAAACTGATAAGCAGTTAACTTTTGGTGTAAAATGGTCCATTCGTGTGGGAGATACCAAAAAGATGGTAGTCACTTCTCCCATTTTATTTGGCGTGTTGACGAATAGCAAACTAATACTATGTGTTCAATTTCAGAAGATTCTAGTAAGTACTCGTAGTATAGAAGGTATTGAAGAATCAATATTTCACTAAAAGTTAACCCTTTGTGGGGGAGGTGCCAGAAGGAGTTAACCAATATGGCCCATCTTCGAACATAGCCGGAGATAGAGACAAATATTACCGCATACCAAATTTGAAGTCAGTCGGTTACTCCTTTCGAGAGTTATCGTGCGCACCAGCCCTCAGACAGACACACAGACAGACGGACGGAAGGACGGACATTGCTCAAATGGCTTAAAATGGCCCAAAACGGATTTCCGCCGAACATACTTAGGGTCTTAGGACACTCCTTCGATGTTTTACACTTTTGGCTCGTAGCAAATGACACATATACCCTCCTCTCTAAGGTGAGGGGATAAAAATAGTGCTGTAAAACAAAAGCTAATGCTGCTTATTAGATGTATCTATCTATATAAAGGGTTTTCCAATAAGAGTGATATGATTTCTTTGAAAACAAAAACACACTTATTGTTGAGGAAATTCAAAAGTTTTTTATTTAATGTGAAGTACAATCGATACTATTAAGTTCTAAATAAAACGTCATTCAAATAGCCTCCACGTCTTCTTCTGCAGGAACGAATTCGATGAACCCAATTTTCGAGCACTTTTTCCACTAAATCAAGTCGTATGTTATGAATGGCGCGTTCAATATTGACTTGTAAAGCTTGAAGAGAGTCTGGTTTATTTCGAAAGACTTCAATAACCCACAAGAAATAGTCTAATGGTGTTAAATCACAACTTCTTGGAGGCCATTCAATATCACAATTTCTTGAAATAATCGAATCTCCAAACTTTTCTCGCAACAATTCAATTGTTTCATTTACTGTGTGGCACGTAGCCACAATCAGTCGATGGCAAAAAGATAGCTCATAACGACAGCTCATGGGAGTCATATTGCTCATGGGTGTCAAGGTCGTAGGACGACTGTAAAGTGTTTTTTTGGATTTAAAAAAATTGGACTTAGCATCATTATCAAATGTGAACGGAAAGTCTATTTTTGCTGTAGCATCTTAACGGTACGTCGGATCGGGAATCGGTCAATGCCAAAAAGTTCATGACGAGAGCTGAAATATTGCTCCTGGGAGTCAAGGTCGTAGTTCGACTGGAAAGTGTTTTTTGGATTTAAAAAAATGGACTTAGCGCAAAAAGTTGCAATTGGAGAACGATTATTTTGATCATGACATAATACAAATGGCCAAAACGTCACTTCAAAATCATATTATACCTATTGGAAAACCCGTTATATAACAGAGAGTGTCTGTTTGTTTGTTCCCTATAGACGTCTAAACGGCTGGACCGATTGAAATTCTTGGTGAAAATTGGGTACTTGAATTTTCGATATATCATTTGGGCGTAAACGTGCCCATATGAGTCAAGATTCGATATTGAGAAAAACTTTCAGCTATAGTGCTGAAATTTTGTGTGTATTCATTTAGTGGCAGTTTATGTGAATGGTCCACAAACGGGCGGAGTCGGAACAATGGGCATGGCCCCGCGCATATAAGCGAAATTTTGAAATTGAAATATTTTGCACAATTTATTAGCGAGAGTTCTGTAATTTTGTGTATACATATGTATCTGGTGGCATTCTACGTGATTGATCCACAAATGGGCAAGATCGGACCAATGGGCCAAATTTTGAAATTGAGATATCTGACACAATTTGTTAGCGGGAGTGCTGAAATTTTGCGTGTATGTATCTGGTAGCAGTATACGTGATTGGTACAAAAATATCAAGTGGAGGTTGGAAAATAGGGTACTTGCATTTTTGATATATTAAGTGGGCGTGGACGCGCCCATATAAGTCAAGAATTGATATTGAGAAAAATTTTCAGCTAGAGTGCTGCACTTTTGTATGTATGCATTAAGTGGTAGTTTATGTGAATGGTCCAAAAATGGTCGGAATCGTACCAATGGGGGTGGCACCGCCCGTGTAAGGCAAATTTTGAAATTGAGATATCATGCACAATTTGTTAGCGAGAGTGCGCTAAGTTTTGGTATATGTATCTGGTAACAGTCTACGTGATTGGTTCAAAAAATGGGCGGGAGCGGACCAATTAACGTTAACAAAATGTACTTATTTTGAAGACTAAGGACGTCTTTGGAGCATTTTTTATACCCTACACCACACTGTGGTACAGGGTATTAAAACTTTGTGCATTTGTTTGTAACACCCAAAAGGAGAGAAAATAGACCCATCGTTTATTATACCGATCGACTTAGAATCACTTTCTGAGTTGATTTAGCTATGTCCGTCTGTCTGTCCGTCTGTGCATGTATTCTTGTAATCAAAGTACAGGTCGCAATTATGGTCCGATCTCGACCAAACTTTACACATATCATTTGTTTGGCCCAAGGACGATCCCTATTGGATTTGGTTAAAATCGGTTCAGATTTAGATATAGCCCCCATATATAAGTTAGCCCCGATTTGACATGTAAGCGCTGTAAAAACTTTATTTTATATCCGATCAGTATGAAATTCGGCAGGAAAAGGTTTCTTATTACATGAATGAACTCTGTTAAATTTGAAAGAAATCGGTTCAGATTTAGATATAGCCCCCATATATATGTAACCCCCGATTTGACATGTAAGCGCTGTAGAAACTGTATTTTATATCCGATCAGTGCGAAATTCGGCAGAAAGAGGTCTCTTATTACATGAAGGAATACTGCCAAATTCGGAGAAAATCAGTTCAGATTTAGATATAGCCCCCACATATGTATATGTAACCCCCGATTTGACATGTAAGCGCTGTAGAAACTGTATTTTATATCCGATCAGTGAGAAATTCGGCAAAAAGAGGTATCTTATTACGTGAAGGAATACCGCCAAATTTGGGAAAAATCAGTTCAGATTTAGATATAGCCCCCATATATAAGTTACCCCGATTTGACATGTAAGCCCTGAAAAAATGTTATTTGATATCCGATCATTGACTGTATTTTATATCCGATCAGAACGAAATTTGACAGAAAAAGGTCTGTTTACATGAATGAGTATTCAGGGAAATCCGTTCAGATTTATATATAACCTCCATATATATGTTCCTCCTGATTTTGTATCAAAGCGCTATATAAGTTGTACTTTACTTCAGACCATTTAAATTTTCCAGAAAGATGTTTCTCAATTTAGGAACGAATATTGCTAAATTTAGCGATTATCGGTTTAGAATTACCAATTTACCAATTATTCCAAATAATTATCGCAATGACCCTTAGCGCATTGTTAGGGAGGTGTAGGGTATTATATAGTCGGCCCCGCCCGACTTTCTGCCTTTCCTTACTGGTTTAATTTTATGACAAATTTTTTTTCAGTGTGTATAACGACCACTTTTTTCAGTGTGTATAACGACCACGTCTTCCTCTATCCTCTAAATACTAGCGTCGACCACAGTGGTCTTCCTCTGTGTACTAGAGACGACCATTGTGCTCTGGTCCTCCTTTATAATAGAGTCAACCATTGTGCTCTTGTCCTCCTTTATAGTGGCGTTGATTTTAATTTATTACCCTACAAGGTACACCCGTTAAAACTGTAAAAAGTCGATTCCCGTTTATCTTTTGCCTTTACCCGTTATCATTTGTTGCCTCCAATTTTACCAGAACGATAACAATTTACAATAATATTTGTTTTTGCTACTGCCACGACGCTGCAATTAATTATTATAACATTTGTGAAAGCCAAAAGAAAAACAAAGTGAGACATATATCATAAATAAATCACACTTAATGCCAGCGTATTTTTTCGGGATACTATTTTACCCCGGTATCCCAAATAAATGTTGACAGGGGCACTAAATACTCTAAGCCCTTCTGTCGGTCATAATTAGTATTAGTCATAAATTTTGCGGCGTATACAATGGTTCTACGTGCTACATCATCGTAAATGTTGATTAGTGTCACTAAATATGTTGTCATTGTCAGCCTTTTTTTTTTGGGTGAATAACCATTTTTATCTTTATTTGCAACAAAGTACTTTGGTTATCAATTAAGTTGTGATTTTGGTTTAACGCTTTTACGATTTAACGCTGGGTTACAAGCAAAAATTGTCGCTGTCACGTCAACACTTCAAATGACCTTTGCCCCGACAGTGGAGTGGAGGTCAAAACTAATGTTAAATGGAACGTGTAATACGTCAATATTCGCGTGATGGAAAGATTATGCATGTGATGATTGTAAAAGGGATAATACAGATTTTGTCCACAGCAAATGACAGAAAGAACGTGATAGTATTAATAATAGAAGGGTACTGATTTTAACGTCAAAGACTTATCACATGGTAATAAACATAAGATAATTACTGAAGTGCATCATTGCGTACAATCAACAATAATTCAATTAGTAAAAATTAATCATACGTAAAAGTTTAACTTCTAAAAGTGAAATTTGAAACCTAGAGTGCAAGTGCTTTCATAATTTTCTATGGGTCAAAAGTAAAACAGATCGAAGAAGTGTCCTCAGATCCTAAGTATATTCGGCGGAAATCCGATTTAGGAGGTCGGTCCGTCCGTCTCCCTGGCTCGCGTGCATTATAATAACTCTCTAAATGTGTAACCGATTGACAGAAAATTTTGTATGTGGTAATATTGTTTTTGACCTCAGGCTATGTATGGCCCATTCCTCTTGGAACCTCCCCATGATATAAATGTAGGCCTTTAACGTCGCTATTAATTCGAATAATTTAAATCATGTGATTTTCGCAATGAAATTCCAATTATAAATATTAAATTTCTACATTTGCAACATTTTTTTATTAAATGCAATTTGTATTCATACAATTTTTGTTTAATTCAAATGAAAAGAAAAAAAAACTGTTAACGAATTATCCACTTGAAATGTCGCTATAGGTATAATAAAGCAGTTCTGTTCATTCCCGTGACCTGAAAAGATAGCTAGAAAAAAAATATCTTAATAAAAAGTGTGCATAAACTTGTTTGGAAATATGTAAATTATTAGGTGAAATCAACCATATTGGCCAACATCGTTTTTATTATGTATACAAATTTGTTATTCTTTCAAACCAGTTCATGAGAAGAAGAAAATGCTCCCGGTGGTCGGTGTAGGCGACATAACGACTGGCGCCACACGTCTGACAGACTCTAAAGAATAATGAAAGAGTCACTTTAAATTCCACGCGACAGTGGAACATTTATTAAGGTTGACATGGTTAAATACTATGGAATTTTTTGCTAATACAGACAAATGACACTTTTTTCTTAAGAAAGTAACAGTTCCACTTCGAAAGAACCTGTCCACCCATATTTCTTGTGGTGATTTTTTTTGAATATTTCTCGAGTCAACTACTGAGATCATCCTCTATGTTAGGATCAACCACTGAAGAATTCCTTTATACTAGAGTCGACTACTGTGGTCTTCCTCTATACTAGAGTCGACTACTGTGGTCTTCCTCTATACTAGAGTCGACTACTGTGGCCTTCCTCTATACTAGAGTCGACCACTGTGGCCTTCCTCTATACTAGAGTCGACCACTGTGGCCTTCCTCTATACTAGAGTCGACCACTGTGGTCTTCCTCTATACTAGAGTCGACCACTGTGGTCTTCCTCTATACCAGAGTCGACCACTGTGGTCTTCCTCTATACAAGAGTCGACCACTATGGTCTTCCTCCATACTAGAGTCGACCACTGTGGTCTTCCTCTATGCTAGAGTCGACCACTGTGGTCTTCCTCTATACTAGAGTCGACCACTGTGGTCTTCCTCTATACTAGAGTCGACCACTGTGGTCTTCCTCTATACTAGAGTCGACCACTGTGGTCTTCCTCTATACTAGAGTCGACCACTGTGGTCTTCCTCTATACTAGTGTCGACCATTGTGGTCTTCCTCTATACTAGAGTCGACCACTGTGGTCTTCCTCTATACTAGAGTCGACCACTGTGGTCTTCCTCTATACTAGAGTCGACCACTGTGGTCTTCCTCTATACTAGAGTCGACCACTGTGGTCTTCCTCTATACTAGAGTCGACCACTGTGGTCTTCCTCTATACTAGTGTCGACCACTGTGGTCCTCCCCACAGTGGTCGACCACTGTGGTCTTCCTCTATACTAGAGTCGACCACTGTGGTCTTCCTCTATACTAGAGTCGACCACTGTGGTCTTCCTCTATACTAGAGTCGACCACTGTGGTCTTCCTCTATACTAGAGTCGACCACTGTGGTCTTCCTCTATACTAGAGTCGACCACTGTGGTCTTCCTCTATACTAGAGTCGACCACTGTGGTCTTCCTCTATACTAGAGTCGACCACTGTGGTCTTCCTCTATACTAGAGTCGACCACTGTGGTCTTCCTCTATACTAGAGTCGACCACTGTGGTCTTCCTCTATACTAGAGTCGACCACTGTTGTCTTCCTCTACACTACAGTCGACCACTGTGGTCTTTCTCTATACTAGAGTCGACCACTGTGGTCTTCCTCTATGCTAGAGTCGACCACTGTGGTCTTCCTCTATACTAGAGTCGACCACTGTGGTCTTCCTCTATACTAGAGTCGACCACTGTGGTCTTCCTCTATACTAGAGTCGACCACTGTGGTCTTCCTCTATACTAGAGTCGACCACTGTGGTCTTCCTCTATACTAGAGTCGACCACTGTGGTCTTCCTCTATACTAGAGTCGACCACTGTTGTCTTCCTCTACACTACAGTCGACCACTGTGGTCTTTCTCTATACTAGAGTCGACCACTGTGGTCTTCCTCTATGCTAGAGTCGACCACTGTGGTCTTCCTCTATACTAGAGTCGACCACTGTGGTCTTCCTCTATACTAGAGTCGACCACTGTGGTCTTCCTCTATACTAGAGTCGACCACTGTGGTTTTCCTCTATACTAGAGTCGACCACTGTGGTTTTCCTCTATACTAGAGTCGACCACTCGGGTTTTCCAAAATATGAATACTACAATCGACCACTGTTTTCTTCCTCTATACTATGTTCTCTGCTGATCATATTTAACCTTAGTATGTATTAATGTACATTTTGTTTTTTTAATAGGGGATACATTTTGCAGACATACCCAAATATGAATTCCCAGAAAAAATGTATTTACTAAATTATGACTACAAATTATGACGACCACTGTGGTCTTCCTCTATACTAGTGTCGACCACTGTGGTCCTCCCCACAGTGGTCGACCACTGTGGTCTTCCTCTATACTAGAGTCGACCACTGTGGTCTTCCTCTATACTAGAGTCGACCACTGTGGTCTTCCTCTATACTAGAGTCGACCACTGTGGTCTTCCTCTATACTAGAGTCGACCACTGTGGTCTTCCTCTATACTAGAGTCGACCACTGTGGTTTTCCTCTATACTAGAGTCGACCACTCGGGTTTTCCAAAATATGAATACTACAATCGACCACTGTTTTCTTCCTCTATACTATGTTCTCTGCTGATCATATTTAACCTTAGTATGTATTAATGTACATTTT
The DNA here is from genome assembly GCA_963930755.1 of Eudasyphora cyanicolor. Taxonomy (NCBI): domain Eukaryota; kingdom Metazoa; phylum Arthropoda; class Insecta; order Diptera; family Muscidae; genus Eudasyphora; species Eudasyphora cyanicolor. The sequence goes on along the minus strand of OZ005737.1, from coordinate 260,366,201 downwards.
GTTTTTTTAATAGGGGATACATTTTGCAGACATACCCAAATATGAATTCCCAGAAAAAATGTATTTACTAAATTATGACTACAAATTATGACGACCACTGTGGTCTTCCTCTATACTAGTGTCGACCACTGTGGTCCTCCCCACAGTGGTCGACCACTGTGGTCTTCCTCTATACTAGAGTCGACCACTGTGGTCTTCCTCTATACTAGAGTCGACCACTGTGGTCTTCCTCTATACTAGAGTCGACCACTGTGGTTTTCCAAAATATGAATACTACAATCGACCACTGTGGTCTTCCTCTATACTAGTGTCGACCACTGTGGTCCTCCCCACAGTGGTCGACCACTGTGGTCTTCCTCTATACTAGAGTCGACCACTGTGGTCTTCCTCTATACTAGAGTCGACCACTGTGGTCTTCCTCTATACTAGAGTCGACCACTGTGGTCTTCCTCTATACTAGAGTCGACCACTGTGGTCTTCCTCTATACTAGAGTCGACCACTGTGGTCTTCCTCTATACTAGAGTCGACCACTGTTGTCTTCCTCTACACTACAGTCGACCACTGTGGTCTTTCTCTATACTAGAGTCGACCACTGTGGTCTTCCTCTATGCTAGAGTCGACCACTGTGGTCTTCCTCTATACTAGAGTCGACCACTGTGGTCTTCCTCTATACTAGAGTCGACCACTGTGGTCTTCCTCTATACTAGAGTCGACCACTGTGGTTTTCCTCTATACTAGAGTCGACCACTGTGGTTTTCCTCTATACTAGAGTCGACCACTCGGGTTTTCCAAAATATGAATACTACAATCGACCACTGTTTTCTTCCTCTATACTATGTTCTCTGCTGATCATATTTAACCTTAGTATGTATTAATGTACATTTTGTTTTTTTAATAGGGGATACATTTTGCAGACATACCCAAATATGAATTCCCAGAAAAAATGTATTTACTAAATTATGACTACAAAAAAATTTTAATAACATTTTGACAGGGACAATCATCCCTAATCACCAAAAAAAATACGTTCTTTTCTCTGAATACAATTAGCTAATCAAAAACAGGATTCCTATTTGTTGGCTCAGACAGAATTTCGAAAAATGCAAATATAAAATGTATGCATTCTTGATAATACTTGCCGTAATTGGAAAAGAGCTTGTTTCATTTTAGCGAAAACATTCGCATTAATTATCCTTTCACTGGGGGGGAAATGATGAAATTTGCATAACAATATGCCATAATTTACATTAATCACAATCGATAAAACTCAAAGAGGCATTGTGAGTCTTTCCCACGCAAAAAATATGAATTCATTTTTATCTTCGCTGTTCCAGAAATATGCCATCTCCGTCTATTTTGCTGTCATTTTCAGTCGTTTGCGTTGCATAAAATGAAAATTGACTTTCCATAAATTGCTTCCCATCGACGGCCGCTCAAAGGAAGGGAAATAGATTTTTCCACAATGACGGGAGAGAGACAGAAGGAGGTTACAATTAAACCATCAAAACAGTGAGGAGAAAAAACGAAGGCCAGTTTCACCAGCCCGTTCGTCTAAAATTAAATACCGATGTTGTCCAAATCGTTGGAAGTCCAGTCCGTCCGTAGAGCAAGAATGGTGGGACTTGTTGGACGAATGATTACTTGTCTCGCTTGCTGGCTGGGGACTAGTTTATGCTTCAATGCTTGCCAGTCCTCTTAACATATTTTTTGTTTGCCCTAGACCTTCACTATGGGTAAGGGACTACGACTGGGTGGTTGTGTCAAAAGCATCGTTATTGAATTCCTTTACGAACAATTGAGTTGCATCAGAATGTATGAACCAAAAATATCCGCACAAAGTGGATTGTTGAATAGGCGAGTAAACACAAACGGCTTGGATGAGGGAGGATATTGATGTTTGAGGATTTGTGGAATTACGGCAGATGGAAGTAATCAAAAAATAGTTTTCAAAGAATGATGTTGATGAATAGCTTTAGAAATCATTTCTTTAAAGAGGAGGAACAAATAACACTGAGCAACAAAAATGTGACGGGAATAAAAGGATACAGAAAGAAAATAGTATCCTAAGTTTAAAGATGTGCCGTCAGAGACGTAAACATCTTTAAGCTAATTCAGTTCATAATTAAAATGAAGAAAATTAAGTAAAGACTCGGCCTCCTGTTTTATTAAAAATGTTTAAGAGCTTATAACTTTTGTTCTTGTCGCTCTGGCTTTAAAGTTATTAGAAATTAACTTTTGCTGCAAAATAGTCCATTTGTTCGGGATGTACCAAATGACGCCTATTTTGCACCGCACGGAAGGTCATAACGGGTTTTCCAATAGGGATGATATGATTTTGTAGTGACGTTTCGGCCAATTGCAATATGTCATGGACTGTCATTTGTTTTCATTGTATCCAGTAGTGTTTACAATTTCATCATGGAGAGATATACGCAAGAACAACGTTTACAAATTATTCAGTTTTATTATAAAAATATTCGATCTCCAATTGCAACTTTTCGTGCGATAAGTCTATTTTTTTAAATCCAAAAAATCGACTTTCCAGTCGACCTACGACCTTGAGCAATATTTTAGCTCTAGTTAAGAGCTATCTTTTTGCGATTGATCGATTGTGGCTACGTGCCACACAGCAAATAAAACAATTGAATTGTTGCGAGATAAGTTTGGAGATTCGATTATTTCAAGAAATTGTGATATTGGATGGCCTCCAAGAAGTTGTGATTTAACACCATTAGACTGTTTCTTGTGGGGTTATTGAAGTTTCGGAATAAACCAAACTCTCTTCAAGCTTTAAAAGCCTATATTGAACGTGCCATTCATGACATACGACTTGATTTAGTGTAAACAAGTGCTCAAAAATTGGGTTCATCGAATTCGTTCATGCAGAAGAAGTCGTGGAGGCCATTTAAATGACGTTTTATTTATAACTTAATTGTATCGATTGTACTTCAAATTAAATAAAAAACTTTTGAATTTCTTTATTTTCAAAGAAATTATATCACTCTTATTGGAAAACCCTATATTTTGTATATATAGAGGAAATTATAAATAGAAATTATAACATATTTATTTTCGTCTTAAAGGAAACTTCCTGAAAAATGTTGTTCTGGTAATTGTAAAAAAATTGAATGGTAAACAAATTGGTATACATATTGTTGCCACACTTCTCCAAAATACAAATTTTTTTACGAAACTTTCAAAACATGGCCTTATTTTCGAAAAGCTAATGAGTTACACTGTAAACTACAAAATAAATTTTCAGCCTGGCTTTTGGTAAAATAAATTTGGGGGAAAAACTAAAAAAACGGCTTTTGTGCACCACTGTGGCCCCTTTTTTCAAATTTTCGTTTAATTATGAGAAGAGTGACAACAATATTTATAAAATTTGCTGGCACATTTCCAGGAAATTTCATTTAAGGCGATTTGAATGTTATGTTATACTTTACTTCTATAACGTTCTCTATGTTTCAAAAATACTACATACATTTTCGCAAAAAACTACAATAAGGTTTTGCATTGCATGCCAAATTATTAATGATTATAATTTTTTTCAATGAACCATTTTGTAGTTTTTAGGTCTTGATATTACAAATCGAAAGTATTACTCGAGTCATTACATTTGCAAAATTCAATCGCACTATATAATTTCGAAGATCCCCAAAAATGTGATTTATTGCATCTTCCCCTATATCTACCATATTAAATGCTGGGCTCAAAATTCTCTCTGCAGTTCAACGTGCAACACATTAGCACGTATAAATATGACAAAGGTTTTAATATTCTAATATTAAGATTGGAAAAAATGTGGCTTACTTTTGAAATTTGTTCAAAAAATGGTGTAAATTGGAGATGCTTGGTTACAATACCAGTGGATATTTTTGACCCAATCTTTCTTCGAGAATATTGTCAGAAGTTTCCCTTGCGTTGAATATAAATATTTTATACCTTTTTTATTCTTCTCTAACTCCAAAATACGCCATATAATTTTTTTTTAATATAACTTCAAGTTTCTACATATAACGTTTGTCTTATTGGGTATATTGGATCGAATAGTTTTTTCATCATACAGCATATTTTGTTGTCTATTCAGAAAAGTTGATGCAAAAGAAATCGGTACATATTCTGCTGCGATATTCAAAACTAGGACAACGGGAAAAAATTAAAAGTTAAATTTTCACTTGCAGGTATTTCGGTAACTATACGAGATAACTTTTAGTCATTTGCAGATATTAGAAAGCGCACAAAAACGATTTTCTGAATCATACGAGATTTCAAAAGAAATCGGTACATATTCTGTTGCGATATTCAAAACTAGGTCAACGGGAAAAAATTATAAATTAAATTTTCACTTGCAGATATTTCGGTAACTATACGAGATAACTTTTAGTCATTTGCAGATATTAGAAAGCGCACAAAAACGATTTTCTGAATCATACGAGAAAAACATAAGTTACACGACATAGATTTTAGGGAATAACTAAAAATGCCGTTTTTGGGGATATTCGAATATAGTTTGGGAATTGTGACATTTTCCTTTACATATTTGTCAATGTTAAAATTAGCCTCGATTTCTGGCGTCAAATACTTTAAATATGGGTAGTTCTTTCTCAAGTGTCAAAGGTAAAAAATTAGATCTTTCTCAAATTCTCAGAAAATGTTGTTCCAGTATGTGGGAGTAATGACCCACAATATTAAAAAAATTAAATTAAAATTGGAGGCAGAGGGAACTGATTTTTTTCCTCTTTAATGTTTTTTTTGGAGTTAAGTGTTATGCTACAAATCATAAGAAATTAAAAATAGAAGATTTTGTTTCTTAAAGGATTTTCCGTACACTTTTCACAAAATTATTTTATCTTAAACAATTTGTTTCGGTCACTTTTCGCGGAAATAATAATATAAATGCGATATCTCAGAATCGATCTAATTTTTTTCTTTAAATTTTTTTATAACAAATTGTCCATCTGTACTCTACCGATGGTCTTAATTTTGGAGTGAAGACTCCTTTGATTCAGAAATTATATTATAATAACTGAAAATCCTAAGCAAATTACAAAGAAAAAAATGTTTATGTATTTTCTGTATTTATAAAGTTTACGTCTGTGTTTAAGAAAATGTTTTTTATCCCCTCACCTTAGAGAGGAGGGTATATATCATTTGCTACGAGCCAAAAGTGTAACACATCGAAGGAGTGTCCTAAGACCCAAAGTATCTTCGGCGTATATTCGTTTTAGGTCATTTTAAGTCGAATGAGCAATGTCCGCCCGTCCGTCTGTCTGTCTGTCTGCTGGCTGGTGCGCACGATAACTCTCGAAAAGAGTATTCGATTGACTTAAAATTTGGTATGTGATAATTTTTATGTCTATCTCCGGCTAAGTTCGAAGATGGGCCATATTGGTCCACTCCTTCCAGTACCTCCCCCACAAAGGGTTAACATTTAGTGAAATATAGATTATTTAATATCTTCTATACTACTTATTCAAATAATCTACGTATATCATTGAAATTCTACACGTAGCATTGATTTATTAGTCACTATTACCTCGGGAAAATGGGAGAAGTTGCCATGTCCCTTTTGGGACCTTCCACACAAATGGACAATTTTGAACCCAAAGTTAATAGTTTATAACTTTATTACCAGTGCATACAAATACTTGAAATTTACAGTGTAATGGTTTAATAGTACCTACAATACAGTGAAAAATGGGCATTACTGCCACGCTCCTTTTGGTACCTTCCACACAAATGGACCATTTTGTAACAAAATTTACCGGCTTATAACTTGAATACCAGTAAATACAAATACTAGAAATTTCGTACAGTGCAATGCTTTTATAGCACCTAGACTCTAGAGAAAAGTTTCCGTAATTGGCACCCCACTTTTGGTACCCCCACAGAAATGGAGCATTTTGTATTAAAAGTAAACAGCTTTTAACTTTAATACCAGTACATACTTTAAAGTAATTAAATGCAATTTAAATTGATAATAACTCAATTGAAACAAAAAAAAAATTTACTAATATTTTTTTGGGCCTCATGGTGAGGGGATTCATAAGTCGGTTTACCCGACTGAACTTTCTTACTTGTTTTTAATTTTTCCAGATCATTCCCTAGGAACCGGTATATATTTTGGATAGACAACGTAATTTAATATTTGGTGAAAAATATTGCCATTAAATAGATATACCCTCTGAGACAAAAGATATATATGGTCATTTGAATTTATAATTTACAAAAAATAGTCTTTGTCAAAAATACGAAAAAGTACCAACAAAAAAGTGTTCATTCATATTCAAATGAGTTACACTGATAGAAAAAGGTTCACCATGGTGACGAATTAGTACATCATCACGATTATTTTTTCGTCAAAAGTCAGCTAACGTACGGAATAATCCTCTTGATGAATTTGTTCTTCACCATGACGAATTTCTGTTTCCAAAAACTTTCGTCCTCAGGATGATCCATTCATCACCACGACGAACCCCATTCATCATCACGACGAATAGCATTCATCACCACGACGAACTCTATTCATCACCATGCTGAACTCCATTCATCACCACGACGAATCCCATTCATTATCACGACGAATCCCATTCATTATCACGACGAATTCATGCCCACGGCTATTTAAATTTTAAAAATTCCAATAAATGTTCATCTAGTTTTAAACCATTTAAAATGGTATGGAAAATAAAATTATTTGACTGCATTGCTAGGTTCAGTTGTGAATATTCGTTTCGAGACGCAGTTCTTATCAGGTAAGGCTGAAATCAAACAAACGAGAAGTATTCATTACTTCTGCTATTTTAAATCAAAAATAATCACATCAAGTAAAGTATTTGCCAACTGACCACTAGCACAAATGTTTCACACTTATACAGCTTGTCGAGCTGCATGTACGAGTATGCATGTGTTTGATGCTTTGTTAAACAAACATCAGTTACGCCGTGCAAGTGCGGTTTGGTTGAACCAATCGGTGCTGCGTGGAACACACACGTGGACGAACATAACAACGTCGCATGTCTTAATTTGTTTTGTTGTAGGAGTTGACGTTGCCGTAAAGGGCGAAAAAGCCGATCGTTCTCATGATGAATGGATAATCTTATTGACGAACGGTGTTCGTCATTAATTATTAGATTTTTTAAATTGATCCTTTACAACAAATTATTTAACTAAGGTAATCAGAACGCATATAGAACAGTACATTTAAGCAGAAACTATAATTTGATTGCTTCGTTTGATCATATTTTCAGCAAAATGGCCATATAAATCTTTTCGTCGTGGGAATGAAACCTTATCGTTCTCTCGACGAATTTCGAAATCACCAAAAACATGACTTGATGATCGTATTCTTTCTATTGACGTACAAAAACATCGCATGTACGAAACTTTTCGTCAACAGTACGAAGATATATTGACGAAACTGATTCGTCATGGTGACGAACGGTTTTTCTATCAGTGTAATGTGAAAGAAATCGTTGCATAATCTGATCCGACGTTCACAAAATAATAGGGCTATGTCGGGGAAAAAAAATTAAGAATTAAAATTTCAATTGCAGATATATCTGTAACTGTAGACCTCGGTTCATAGAATGCCGATGAAAAAAGATTTCATGAATCAGACGAAAAAGACAAAAGTTACATGCGTGGAAACATTGTTCACCCGAGGTGACCAACTTTGACAACCTGTAGCTCCGCCCAATGTTGCCAGACGAATTTGGCCCAAAATCGTCAAAATGAGTGCACAAAAATCGTCAAAATAAATTTTCGAAATCAAAAGTCAAAAAATCGTCAACACAAAAATCTACCAGCTACATACAGCTTATGAGATTTTTCCGGGCGAAAGTCATATTTCGAAGACAAATATGTATAATGGGTACTGACAAATGATATTTGCGGTTCTTAAAGTGATGATCAAATGAATAAATATCGACTTTTTTATATTTTCTATGTTTTTGTTCGTGCCAACAAAAATAGATTTATTTTTTGAAAATATTTTTTTTCAAATAGCTTTAACGACATTTACTAAACATCTGTTTTCGCGAGAAAGTGTCATTATTTGCCTTTGCAGTTACATCTGATTTAACTCCTTAGACCCAAAGTAAAAACAAATACCTACCAATTGGGCTGGAAAATCTATGAATTGCAATTAATTTTAACTAAAACCAATCGTTGGAATAATGACCCAAGTTTTTAAAAAAAAAATTCTAAGTTACTTAAAAATAATCAATAAAACTTCCTATGCGAATTTTGGGCTTAACAAAATTCCAGATATTTTTCATGTTATGTCTTGAAAGATCATACAAAATATTTGAGAAAACAAACATATCACATTTTCATTTTAAAAGATTAAATGGAATTGTAGAATATCTCCTGAAGCAATTATAAAATATCCTTAATAAAAGAAAGATTCGTTAAGTTTCCCTTAATTTTTCCATATCATTAAAAATCGTCGTTTCGGGGTAAAAATCGTCAAATCGTCATATACTATTTTTCGGCTCTAAAAATCGTCAAAATGACGATAAATCGTCACTTCCGGCAACACTGGCTCCGCCCATGTTTACCATAGGGGACTTAAATTCAAAACATAATTTCTATAATAACTATTTCCACTGTAATTACTACTACTATAACAACTACTTCTTCTTCAAGTATGCCAAGTTGTGTTGAAATCCGTTGCATAGCTAAGAAACGGCCGAATCTTTAATTTTGTACTGTACTTCGACAATATGTTATTTTATACAGTACACGTGACGTCAAGAACCCAACTATTACAATGTTTATTTTTCGGTTTTTAGTCATCAGAAAGAAAAACCTTACAACGTGGCCGAAGCTGCCATATCTAAAATCTCTTTAGAAATTATAACAATATTTATAACAGTAGTATAATATACAGTTCGTGCAGTAGTATATGCATACAGTCTAAGTGCAGACACAAACCAACACATTTACAATCCAATATTCATCCATTTTCTGTGCTACTTTCAGGTTTCTTAAGACACTCCTACACACACATAACTGTAATAGTTAAAATCAATAATCTCCCCACCATGGATATTGTTATACGCGAAGAGGACATTTCCCTAGCACAGGTAGGCGTTTATGCGTCTTTATCCTTTTTAGTGGTTTCCGTCATGGGTTTCGGCCTGTATGCCACATGTTCGCGACGTTACCGTTTAAATTGGTTCGAAAAAACACTGCTGGAGTCGGCCAATCCCAAAGAAGATGAAGAACAATGTCGCGACTCATTGGTGGCCGCGGCTTCCGGCTATAATGTGGACAATGTCAGTGAATGTTCTCGTTCCTTGGGTGGTGTCGGAGGAGGAGCTGGAGGAAAGGGCAACATCTCACCCTCATCGATAAATACCGATGATACTTCATTTTGGATTCCACCACCGTCAAAGACAATACAACAGCAGGTTTCAACATCCGCCGATGAATCACCACCTTCAACACCCACCTCACCCACCGGCAGTATGAAATCGAATACCTTCTCCATTACATCGGTTACTTCAGTGCCCATTGCCCGTTCCGACAAACATGTGGTGCTGGCCATGGGTCCAGTTCGACCTAAGGTCTCATCGATGAATGCCAAATTGGATCATACGAAAATCGATATGTCATTGTATAGAACAGTAAGTGGCGGCGTTGTGAGTTATGAGCAGAAAACAATTAGAATTATTTTTTTTTCTTTGCAGAAATCCTTACAGAAAGATGTTACTAAGCCTTCAAATGAGGATCAAAAGGGCAGCATTCATGTTAGCATTATGTATGATCCTAATGCGGGAATTTTATCTGTACGCTTAATTGAGGTGAGCAGGAAATATTTTGAAAATTTTGTATTTTTAGACATATTTGTTTGTACCTTACTTAGGCTCAAGATCTTCACTCACGTCATTTAAGTGGAACCGCTGATCCCTATGCCAAAATTCGTTTGCTCCCAGAAAAGAAGAATTTCTGGCAGACCAGAATACATAAGAAGACCTTATGCCCAGGTAATCTATTTATATTTAATTGAACCTTTGTTTGAATTTCAGTTGCCTTGTAAATACTTAATCGTTTACCTGTCCAATATACACCCACTGTTTCAATCATGTACTCGTGTTATTAAAAATGACAATCATACGAAAGACTTTCTCAAAGACCCAATTTACACGTTGCGACTTGTCCCTGTGACTTTTTTGGGTTCTCTTTTGAAATCCCTGCGTAAAATCTTGCTCGTTTAGACGTTGAATTTTTAGTTTCAGCAAAGAGGGAACTAATTTGTGTTTTTATTCGCTCACTCACATTTATTTTATTGAATTTCTTTTTCGTATTCAGTCACTCATATAAGGAAATGTCATTTTGTCCCTTGTATTTTCATTTCGAGCAACTTTTTCTACACAGAAAGCTTCTCTACACTTTTCGCCTACAAACTCGTGTCGCAAGCCTCATGTCGCAGGGACAAGTTGCACCGTGTAAATTGGGTCAAAGTATGTAGGTTTAACAAAAACTCCAAATATACTTACAAATATTCTCTATGTAATATTCACATAATCCTTCGTGGGAGATATCGTATCTGTGGGACCACGCCCACAGATACGATATCTCCCATACTTGGTGTTGTCCGACAATTATATTACTGCGTTCAATTATATTACTGGAAACATCTTTGGATATAATGCAAATCATGGAACGATCATTTTTGTTTAAAAAATAATTCTTTAGCCAAACTTTTCATCATAATTTGTGGCTTAAATTTGCATATTTGAGAGCTACCTCTACCCCGCGTAGACTACAACATAATATAAACAGATTTGTATAAATTTTATTGGGATAAATTCTTGCCAAAATAGAATACAAACTACAAAGTTTCAGCTAAATTGCTTAGAAAATGTGTTGCTAATGACTTAAATATGCTTTTAGGTAGCGACATCTATAGGTTGACTATAACAAAATATGAACTGATTTAAAAAATAATTCTTGTCAAAATAAAATACAAACTGTAAAGATTCAGTTAAAATGCTTAAAAAATGCGGCATTTATGGCTTAAATAAGGTGTTTATAACAAAATATGAACCGATTTGTAAAATTTTTGCTGTGATGAATTCTTGTCAAAATAGAATACAAACTGCAAAGTTTCAGCTAAATTGCTTCAAAAGTGTGGTATCTATGGCTTAAAACCCGTATTTTGGAGCGTCCTCTATAGGGGAACTGTATCAAAACATTGTATCGATATGGCCCATTTGCAATCCAAAACGACCTTAAACTATATGAAATATTTCTATCAAGTTTGATCAACCTAGCTCTATTATTAGGGACTGTAGCGTGTTTTCAACACACAGACGGACAGACAGACATATGGACCTCGCTAAATCAACTTAAGATTTCACGCCGATCAAGTATATATATACCTTATGGGGTCGCAGATCAATATTTGAAGGTATTGCAAACGAAATAACAATGCTAGTATAACGCAAATTCAAATAGGTATGAAAGATTACCACGAGTAATTGGAGTAAACTGGGAAAAGTTGAAGTATAAGCCAGGTAGCGCAGAAAAAAACTTTTTTTGTTGGAAAGAAAAAAATTGGAAATTAAATCGCCAAAAAAATATTTAATTTCATTTTTAAAAAATAGATTTCTAACAAAGATACAAAGTGAATTTGAAAAAAATCATTTGCTAAAAGTATATATTTTGTAAAACAAAGGGAAATAAAAAAAAATTGTTTCATATTCTAAATGTTAGCCATTTGGTGTGAGAGGTGCCAATAGAGAGAGAGAGTGGCAGGTACCAAAAATGCGTGGCCAATTTATCAATGGCTTGTGGGTACTATAAAAGCATTAGACTGAAGAAAATGTCAAGTATTTGTATGCACTGGAATGTTAGTCATGCGCCGATAACTAACATGGCCCGTCTTTGATCTTAGCTTGAGTTAGAAAAACAAGTAAGAAAGTTCAGTCGGGTAAACCGACTTATGAATCCCCTCACCTTGAGTCCCAAAAAAATATTGGTAAATTTATTTTTTTGTTTTAATTAAATTATTATCAATTTAAATTGAATTTTATAACTTTACAGTACGTATTGGTGTTAAAGTTATAAGCTGTTAACTTTTGGTGCAAAATGTTTGTGTGGGATGTACCAAAAGGGGGGTGCCAATAACGCACACTTTTCTCTGGAGTGTAGGTACTATAAAAGCATTACACGGTACAAAATTTAAAGTATTTGTATGCACTGGTGATACAGTTATAAGCTGTTAACTTTTGGTGCAAAATGGTCCATTTGTGTGGGAATTGTGGGAAACATAATACTATGTTTGGAATTTCACAAGATTTGTGTAAGTAGTATAGAAGTTATTAAAGAATCAATATTTCACAAAATAGTAACCCTTTGTGGGGGAGGTACAAAAAGGAGTGGACTAATATGGCCCATCTTCGAACTTAGCCGGAGATAGAGAAAAATATTACCGCAAACCAAATTTAAAGTCAATCGGTTAATCCTTTCGAGAGTTATCGTACGCACCAGCCAGCAGCCAGACATACAGACTGACAGACGGACGGACACATAGACGAACATTGCTTAAATGGCTTAAAATGGCCAAAGCGGATTTCTGAAAAATATTCAATGGGTCTTTTAGGCCACTTCTTTGATGTGTTATACTTTTGGTCCACTGCTCCTTATATACATATAACCTCGCTCACAATACATAGTGTGGGTTTAAAAACACGATTTTCTGAAATGCACCTACTTCTACCAAAAGCGCTTTAACTTCTACATGTATACATAGATATTTGTTGGCTATGTTGTCTTCTTTAGTATGCTAGCTTTCAACCAGTAAGGAAACAAGAAAGTTAGGCGGAGCCGACTATATGATACCCTACACCATCTTGATAGAGCAGAATAAGCATGCATACGAGTAAACTTGGTTTATATTTGAAACTAATACCTTGAAACTCGTTCTATCAGCTAATGGATCACTCGTTTGGAAAATTTAGTTTTGCCAATCCTTTCGTGCGTAACCGAAATTGGTATCTCTAAACCTGAACCGAATTTTTTTTTAAATTTTGCTGCTTTTTTCCGTAGAGCAAGTGACATCCTTCTTAAATTTTTCGTAACAGGGGCCTGTAAAATACTGCTTATGCAGAACTTAGTAGCTAAATCGGAATTAACTTTTTAATGGGGGTTTATATCTAAATCTGAACCAATTTCCACTAAAATTAGTCTTTATTATTGGGTAAAGAGGCTTGTCTCGGCCAATTTTTACATCGATCTGGTGTAAAAGATATCTTATATAGCTCTTAGCAGAGAAATCAGAAGAAGCATATATATGGGGGCTATATCTAAATCTGAACCGATTTCAACTAAATTTAGTAGTCTTTATTGATGGATAAAGCGACTTCCCTCTGTCAATTTTGTTCTTGGTCTGATGTAAAATACATCTTCTATAGCATTCAAATGCCTATATAATAAGCAGATAAGCCCGACACGATTGACGCCTTCGAAGAGAATATTCGGAGCGGTGTTGCTGACATATAGCCCCAAATGCTGCAAAAAGTGGTCGAAAGTTGGGCATCTCGGCTGGAATTTATTCGAGCCAGTGGCGGTGGCCACATGTCCGAAATCATTTTTAAAACATGACGGCAAACTCTAATAATAATGCTAAATTCTTGGCCATAACATGAAATTATATGCGTTTTATTTTTTCTTGAAAACCACAGTCTAAAACTAGTAAAAGCGTTAAGTTCGGTCATGCCGAATCTTACGTACCCTCCACCATGGATTGTATTCATTTTTAGTACAGGAAAAATCTTTGGATATGGAGACAATCATGAAACGATCCTTTTTGTTTGAGTGAATTATTAAAAAAAATAACGCTGCAAATTTTAGGCCCCAAATTCTATTTGTGGCTTAAAATATCTTTTTTGAGAGCTACATCTACACGGGGACTACAAAAAAAATTTAATTAAAATTGAATTTGCATACATTTTATTGAGATGAATTCTTGCAGATATATAGACTGTAAAGTTTAGCCATATTTCTTAGAAAATGCGGTGTTTATGGCTTAACTAAGCCTTTTTGGGAGCGACATCTTAAGATGGCTATAACAAAATATAAATTTATTGAAAAATTTTAACTACAATGAATTCTTGTCTTAATTACATACAAACTGCAAGATTCAGTTAAAATGCTTAGAAAATATGTTATTTATAGCTTAAATACGTATATTTTGGAGCGACCTCTATAGGGTGACTATAACAAAATATGAACCGATTTGTAAAACATCTGCTGTGATGAATTCTTGTTAAAATATAATACAAACTGGAATGTTTCTGTTAAGTTGCTTTAAAGAATTGGTGTTTATGGCTCAAAACCAGTATTTTGGAGCGACCTCTATAGGGGAACTATAGCAAAACTTTGACCGGTATGGCCTATTTGCAATCCCAAACAACCTGCAAATATAAGAACAATTTCTACCAAATTTGATCACCATAGCATTATTATTACGAACTGTAGCGTCCGTGTAGCAGACGGACGGACATGGCTAATCGTCTTAGAATTTTACGTCGATTAAGAATATATATGTATACTTTATGGGGTCTCAGATCAATATTTAGAGGTGTTGCAAACGGAGTGACAAAATGAATATACCCCCATTCCTATGGTGGAGGGTATAGAAACATATATTTATATATGTATATCAACCATAATGGCATTTTTTTGCCAATTCAGACGTGTTGACGTAGATGAAATCGGTGCATATTCTGTTCCGATATTTACAAAATACTAGCACAGGGTCGGGAAAGAAATTAAAATGGTGAAGATGGTGAAGATTTTTGGTTGTTATAATGTAACTTCTGAGCCAAATTTGTCCCCACGCCAATCCTTTAAGAAACAATATTTTCTATTTTTAATTTCGTATGCTTTGAATATTAAAATTAACTTCAAACCAGTAAGGAAAGACAAAAATACATAATACCCTACACCTCCCTAATCGGGTGAAACATATATATGGGGACTATATCTAAATCTGACCAATTCAATAGGGATCGTCCTTGGGCAAAAAAGAGCACTGTGCTAAATTTCATCACAATCGGACCATAAATACGACCTGCACATTGGACAGACAGACGGACATGGCTAAATCGACACAAAAAGTGATTCTATGTCGATCGGTATAATAAACTATGGCTCTATTTGTTCTATTTTTAGGCGTTACAAACAAATGCACAAAGTCATAATAAAAAACCATTACAGAGGAAAAAATATTTTTTTCTGAAATTTGACCTCGCCTCCTGCCACCAATTTTCATTTGATTTTTTTTTATTGTGTGTCCCACGTACTAGGGCAACATTTTCTGAGAATTTGAGAAAGATCTCATTTTTGAACTGTGAAACTTGAGAAACAACTACCCATATATACAATACAATAAATAAAATTAGCTTAACATTATCAAACTTGATATTTATAGTGCCGTAGTTCTCCAAATAATCCAGTATTATTATCATTTATCTAATCATCGATGTCCCTTTCCTTCGTTTTCTTTGCAGTTTTCGATGAAGATTTCGTTTTCGAAGAAAACCCACATTCGATTGCCAAACGGACTATAGAAATTTTGATCTATGACTTCGACGCCTATTCCCGTCACGTGTGCATAGGAGGTGCCCAAATACCACTGGCCGATTTAGACCTAACCAAAAAGGAGAAATTCTGGACACCATTGGGAGCGTGTGCTGAACAGGCGAGCTAATTTCCTCAGAAACCCCGCAATTCCTGAAAAATCTGTCTTAACAATAAACCCGTTTCCATTTTAGGACATGAAAGTTGATTTGGGCGATGTCATGATTACCTTGGCCTATTTACCCTCAGCCGAACGATTGACAGTGGTGGTTATAAAGGCCCGCAACTTACGTATAGTCGATGATTCACGCAACTCTTCGGACCCCTACATAAAAGTGGTGCTAATGGTGCCGGGCAAAAAGAATAAGAAACGTAAGACGGGGGTAATGAGAAGCAACACCAATCCGGTCTACAATGAGGCGGTGACATTTGATGTGGGCAAGGAAGCTTTGAAGAATGCCACTTTGGAGTTGACGGTGATGCATGATGGGCTTTTGGGTAAGTCTACCGCCGAAAGAACCGGGAGTAATGCATTATGAGAGTAATTATTTTTTATGTCAATTTTTAGGTTCCAATGAAATTTTGGGTCGAGCTATACTCGGCAGTGGCCCGGATGTACGCCCCGAAGAAAAGCTATTTTTCGAGGACATGTTCCGCTCCAAAAATGCCACAGCACAATGGGTTCCACTGCAAGATGTTAACAACACACGTTCCAATTAGATATAACATGTGTGGAATATAACGGTAGTTGTAGCTGTAGCTAATAATGATTGGTGTCTTTGCTAGTGACCACATAACATACAAACCACTGAATCCACTGGAACAGTTTGATGGGCACTGGGCTTGGCTTTTGGGCCTCCGCCTCCTCTAAAAACAAACTGTTAGGTAAAAAGAACTGTAAACAGTTAACACTTCAATGTTAGCAAAATTTAGCTAACATGTTTCATGTTTAAGAGAAAAAAAAATGGTTAATGGAAACAAGTTCAAAATAAGCGAGGTTTTGCAGGGATAATTTAGTAAAAAATTTTCAAAAACGATAAATTAAAAAAATAAATGCAAACATAAATATTATAATTATAAAGAAAACAAATTTCCGAATTGTGGTTTCAGACCACTCAAACAATTATTGAATGTGCTTTAAAATTTATAACAAAACAAAAATTTATAAAATCCAAAATTGATTTGTAACTTGTTTGGAAATTTCAAGCCAAAATTGTAGTTTTCCAATTTTCGTTTTTTGCTATTTGATGTTTTATACTCGTATATATGGTAGAAAACGAAATGAATAAAAATAAACTAACTTATCTAACAATTCGGATTATACATACATACATACATATATTACGGTTTTTCTAAATGTCCATACGTACCTCACTTTATAGAGTAAAACTGCTAAAGACAAAGAAAAATAAGAGAAAACAATCCATTGAAACATTTTCAGTATTTCCCCCTTCGGTGTCCAAACATAAAATACTGAATAGGTTTTTTCTAGAGAATATTAAGTTAGGAAACAAAAAAACGATATAAGCATATATATATATATATATTTGTTTGAAAAAAAAAACAAATATTTGCCAGTACTTACATTCATACATAAATAGACAACAAACATACATACATACCTACATACGTTTAAATATTGTATATGAAAAATAAACTAAAATTATATATTCTTAAATGTAAACATTTGTTTAAATAAAATGTTATAAAAAATTAATAAAATGAATAAAGGCTTTTACTCTAGAAAGTTTGAGGGAGGGATGGAGGTCTCTAATTAAACGGAAAGGTTTTGACCTCAAATGCACGCCTATTTGGATGTGAGTGTTTGTAGATTTTACAAAATTAACAAACAAAAAATAAAAATATGTGATACTGAAGTTATGGGGAATTTGTGTACGAATGAATCTGTTAACCGGCACGGGGGATATAAGAAGGGCTATAAAGCTCCCCTTTGACAAAAATTTTTATAGAAAGTTGCTAAATGGTAAAATAAGATGTCGCTACCATTATACCCTATACCACACTTTGGTACAGTGTATTATAACTTTGTGCATTTGTTTGTAACACCCAAAAGAATAGACCCGTCGTTTGTTATACCGATCGGGTCAGAATCATTTTCAGTCTGGTCCGATCTGAATGAAACTTTGCACATATCTCTCTTTTGGGCCGCGGACATTCCCTCTTGAATTTGGTTGAAATCGGCTCATATTTATATAGCCCCATCTATATGTTAACACCGATTTGATATGAAGCACGGTGATAACAAAAAAATCTTGTTCACAGAAGAAAAAAATTTTACCATGCAAGAAAAATTTTTAAAAAACGAAATTATATGGTGTATGCACGGTAGTCTAAGCCAAGTCATTCCACGAGTTTAAAAGGTCAATCATGCAGCTAAAATCATGGTTTGATGGGGTGTCTCTTACAATGGGGTCACTGACTTGCATTTCTGTGAACAAGGGGTTAAAACATTGGCCAAAAATTACCGAGAAACTGTTGTGAAACCACTTAACCATTTCCTACCCACCGGATTACAAATTGTGGACAGTTTTAGAGGACAAGTTCTCCCACAAAAGATACCTCAACATCGATTCTCTTAAGATTGCTCTGATTCGTGCTGGGGCCACTTTCCCAAAGGGACAAGTTGCGTGCGGTTATCGATGATTGGTCAGCGCAACTTAAGGCATGTAAAGGCCAAAAGCGGACATTGCAAATGAGTGCTTGTTTTTTGTATACAACATATATCAAAAAATATATATAGGGTGATCCATTTCGAGGTTTCCTACTTTTTTAAAGAAAAAACACAGAAAATTCAAATTGAATTGGGAATGTTTATTATCATTTGAAAGAACATTCCGTGGCATTTATTTTTTGAAGATTATGTCTATCAAATGTTGGCCGCGGCTTCGTCTCAGATGTTCCATCCGTTGAGTCCAATTTTCGATGACTCGATCGAGCATTTCGACTGGTAACTGGCGAATGACACGCGTGATGTTTTGCTCCAAGTCCTGAATCGAAGTTGGTTTGTCTGCATAAACTTTTGACTTTACATATCCCCACAGGAAAAAGTCTAACGGTGTGATAGCACACGATCTTAGTGGCCAATCGACCGGCCCAAAACGTGAAATTATCTGCTCACCGAAGTGTTCTCTCAATAAATCCATTGATTGATGCGATGTGTGGGAAGTTGCGCCGTCTTGTTGAAACCAAATGTCGCCGAGATCACGAGCTTCAATTTCAGGCATCAAATAGTCGGTTATCATGGCACGACAACGATCGCCATTGACGGTTACGTTCTCACCGGCATCATTTTTGAAGAAATATGGACCGATGATTCCGGTACGTCGGATCGGGATTCGGTCAATGGCAAAAAGATAGCTCATGGGTGTCAAGGTCGTGGGTCGACTGGAAAGTGTTTTTTTTGGATTCAAAAAATGGACTTAGCGCAATTGGCGAACGATTATTTTGGTAATAAAACTGAACAATTTGTAAACGTTGTTCAGGCGTAAGTCTTTCCATGATGAAATGCCAAACAATTCTTAACAAAAATAACATGACAGCATCACACGACTCACACGTGATCTGTCAAAAAAAGTCTATTGAAAAAAGTATCTCTACTAGGATCACCCAATATAAGCAGGTCGCATCCCAGAAATTGCTTTTATGCTATTAAACCAAATGACATAAGCTTTCGTTTGAGCGAAAAAATAGATATATAGCAACAGTTGTAACGACATATTTTTTACTATTAGCTGGGGTAAGCTCATCGGGTGTCCAGGTCGTTACCTGCAAGGAGAGATCGAATACACACTTTCGTTTCCATTACGTTATAAACTTTATTACACTAATTGTAATACGCGACATTACATCGGATATCTATCAATAATAATCGCATCGGTCCACCGATCACTCGAGCTGCAGAGACATGCACAAATACTCCTGATGGGCACACTCTCTTGTAGTTCCGCACTCACTAGCCCCGTCTTCGGTCAGAGGTCTCCTCACTCTATACTCGATTCGACGTTCGGGTCTGAGCTCGAAAATCAACTCATCTCTCATTAGACGAATCTATGGTTTGGGCCTGAGTTCGAAGATCAACTCCTCACTCTATAGTCAAGTCTTCGGTCTAGGCTTGAGTCTGACCTCGAACAGCAACTCCTCACTCAATAGTCGAGTCTACGGTCTACGTTTGAGTCTGAGCTCGAAGATCAACTCCTCACTCAATAGTTTAGTCTTCTGCCAAACAGCTGTTTTGAATAAAGAATAAATATTTTATACCCTACACCACACTGTGGTACAGGGTATTATAACTTTGTGCATTTGTTTGTAACACCCAAAAGGAGAAGAAATAGACCCATCGTTTATTATACCGATCGACTTAGAATTACTTTCTGAGTTGATTTAGCTATGTCCGTCTGTCTGTCCGTCTGTCTGTCCGTCTGTCTGTCCGTCTGTCTGTCCGTCTGTCTGTCTGTGCATGTATTCTTGTAATCAAAGTACAGGTCGCAATTATGGTCCGATCTCGACGAAACTTTACACATATGTTTTATTTGGCCCAAGGACTATCCCTATTGAATTTGGTTAAAATCGGTTTAGATTTAGATATAGCCCCCATATATATGTTACCCCAGATTTGACATGTAAGCGCTGTAAAAACTTTATTTTATATCCGATCAGTCTGAAATTCGGCAGAAAGAGGTTTCTTATCATATGAATGAACACTGTTAAATTTGGAATAAATCGGTTCAGATTTAGATATAGCCCCTATATATACGTTACCCCCGATTTGAAGTGTAAGCACTGTAAAAATGTTATTTTATATCCGATCAGTATGAAATTCGGCAGAAAGAGGTTTCTTATTATATAAATGAACACTGCTAAATTTGGAAGAAATCGGTTCAGATTTAGATATAGCCCCCATATATACGTTACCCCCGATTTGAAGTGTAAGCGCTGTAAAAATGTTATTTTATATCCGATCAGTATGCAATTCGGCAGAAAGAGGTTTCCTATTATTTGAATGAACACTGTTAAATTTGGAAGAAATCGGTTCAGATTTAGATATAGCCCCCATATAAACGTTACCCCCGATTTCACATGTAAGCACTGTAAAAATGTTATTTTATATCCGATCAGTGCGAATTTCGGCAAAAAGAGGTTTCCTTCTACATGAAGAAATACTGCCAAATTCTGAGAAAATCGGTTCAGATTTAGATACAGCCCCATATATATGTTACCCCCGATTCGACATGTAAGCGCTGTAGAGATTGTATTTTATATCCGATCAGTACGAAATTCGACAGAAAGATGTCATTTTACATGAATGAGTATTCAGGGAAAATCGGTTCAGATTTATATATAACATCCATACATATGTTCCTCCTGATTTGGTATCAAAGCGCTATAAAAGTTGTACTTTACTTCCGATCATTAAAATTTTCCAGAAATATGTTTCTCAATTTAGGAACGAATATTGCTCAATTTAGCGATTAACGGTTCAGACTAAGATAATATGTTCCTACCCATTTTCCAATTATTCCAAATTATTATCGCAATGACCCTTATCGCGTTATTAGGGAGGTGTAGGGTATTATATAGTCGGCCCCGCCCGACTGGACATGAAGTCCCCGATTTATTTATCTAAGCCGTATACACCACATTTGTCAACACATTAAGCTGAAACTGTGAAATGTGACATATTTTCTGGAGAAGAATTTTACAAAAAGAAAACACATCGATACATGTTTTGAAGTAATCACCATATAGAAGTTGCTTTTAAATTGCTTCATAATGCCAAAGAAAAACAAATTTTCCAGTCGATTTGTCTGAAATTTTGCAGTTTACGTTATTCTACAAATAGAAAATTTACCATATAGGTCAACGTTTTGATATAGTCCCCATATAAAGGTCGCTCTTAAATATATTTTATTCAATTCAAATTTGTTGCCATTTCTCGATGTCATTCAAACAAGAACAAACATCTGCAACACGTCCTTGTCCGATATCACTTCTCTCACATCACTATGTGCATCAATTACAACTATATGCATTGACCTTTCTACATTTCACTTTCACTTGATTGCCCTAGACTTGGGACACCCACCCATATCTTCTACTACAATTGCCAGGCGGCGATATTCACTTGACTTCTTTTATGTTTGAATTGAAATTGAATTCTAAACAACATTTAATGATGAAATGCAACTTTGAACGGACAACTGAAGCAGAGAAAAAGGAGGAGACGAACAAAAAGCATTTCTTTGGAAGAAATGTACAAACAAATTGATGGTTACGGAAAATTTGTTCAAGTCACGCTGATGAAACGAACATCAGCAAATCCAAAGAATAACTAACAAACAAAACGTCGATTTTCCAACATTGCCAATGATAGTTTTCTTTATGTAAATTGGGCCATAAAATCAAGGAATCTAACTGGGCGATAGAAAGAGAGTAAACATGGGAACCATACACTCCAGCACATCTAAGGAAAGCAGTAAAAATCAAACATTAGCTTTCAAGAAAATAAAGCAACTCCCACATTTTGAAATGTTGTTAGTTAACAAAGGACAACAAGGATATCCCATGCATCCTTACCCACCAGAGCTGCAAGCGACGAAGATGTTTCCCAGCCAAAGGATCTAAACGATGACAAGCAGCGAAAAAGACCAGAAGAGAATCAAATCGAGGGGTAACTGTTCCCAACCAAATGGAAAAATGGAAAAACCAACAAACATGGACATGAAGGACATTTACTTGCATCGTTGGTGACTTTGCATTCTCAATATGGAGTTTTCATTCACAAAACGAAAAAAAAAAATAATCAAACTGAAAAATGTTGACTAGAAAGAAGAGAAAAAAACTACGTTAATGCTTACGACTGTTATAAATGAAGCATGTTGACAAATGTCGAACTGCCCCCGAAAGCTCAACTCGTTTTTTTTTGCCAATTTTGTTTGGTAGCCCCAAACAAACGCAGATTTTCTTTTAGCTGAAGTCAATCAAAGATTTGTGCTGATCGGGGCTGGCAGCTATTGTTTACTAATCAGAATTTTTTCTGAGTTTCAGGGAGTTTTTTCTTGCCGCAATTTTAGTCACTGTCATTGGTCATTAGTTGAGTTAATTTTTTTTATTCAGTTTCCATCTTGGTTCAACATCATTCACCAAAAAAAATAAATTCTACAATTCATGTAGTGGAATGCAGTGAGCTTTTCATACAAACATGCCCAACACACACGCGCATTTTATAAATATTTTCATAAGAAATAACCGTGACTTCCTGCTTTCAAGCCAACCAGCACTTCCGCATGAACCTCACTTAGCATGAACAAACAACGAACAGCGGGGGCCATAATTCAACAGCGAAGATGCCAAGCATACTATACAAGTATGCTACACTAGGTTACAACAATTTTATGGTACGAATAAAAATGAGCAACAACAGCTTTTTAATACCCAATACCACACTTTTGCATTCTATGTCCATAGTGAAAAAGGACCGTATTTCCATATGAAGATGACGTACGAATTTGTCTTCTTCGCAGCTGTATACCCTACGTTTTTTAACTGAAGTGCAAGGAATTTAGAAATTTTGATATACCTCGTTGTAATAATGGTTTGATATATCCCAAACACATTTTCCCGTGCATTGGTTGGCAAGTAATGGTGGCATGTTATATACAGTCGGCCCCGCCCGACATTAATCTTTCCTTATTGGTTTTATTTTAGAAAATGTTATAGAGAGGAAGAAAAAAATAATTATTCCGTCCAACTGCATTTTTGGAACGGAATAGCGACTCTATCATTTTATAAGGGCATTTCGAGTAGATCATTATTGTAGAATAAACTTATCTGGTCCGAATTTTTTTTCAGTGGGACAAAGTTTTAAATTTTTAGTCGAAGATTGCATTATACTGAATGAAAAAATAATTGTAAGTTAATGTCTGAGAGATTTCTTATTGTCAGAGTGGAATTTTATGAGGATCATTTTTGTGAAAGATCTTAATCCTCTAGCTCCTCTTTAATTGGTCAATTTGGCCCTTTTTTTGAAAAAATCAAAAAAGTTCTTTCGATGGGACATTTAAGGATTAACATGTTATACGAAAATCTTTTGCTGGAAAATTTCTGTGGTGGTCGCCAAAGACATAAAATTGTAAATAATGCTCTGTAGTAGCAAAGTTACACGCCAATTATACAAAGTTTTAATTTTTTTGTCGAACTAAATAAAACAATTATTGTAAGTTAATTTCTGAGAGATTTCTTATTGTCAGAGCTATATGAAGCATTATTTGTCAGGAAGTCAGCGTTTTTAGTAATGTTTTCCGATTTGAATGAATTTGGTGGACATGTTGGCGTATACCTAAATAGAATTAATCTAAAATATGTCTGCATTCTGGTAACCACTACTGCAGTTGTATGCAATTTAATTTTGTCGATTTTAAAAAATATGCTCCTATTCTTCGCCTTTTATGTCAAATTTGGTGAACGACATGCAATATGTAATAAATGTTTCTTAAAGATTTTTTATGGGCTTTTCAATGGTGCTAATCATTTTTGGCAGAAACATTATTTTGACATTGAATTTCAAGTTCAAACTATTAATTTGCGAATATCAATAAAGCTTGATCAAGCGATTTTACTCAAAATTTGTACCAAATTTTGGACCAAATTTTGGAGAGGCGTTTTTCCTAGTTTCCGCGATATTCCAATTTTAAGAGAAGCACCTTAAATGTGTTCTAGAACACCGTGCGACAAAATTGAACAAAAATTATTGGTCATGGAAATGTCTTAATAATTCTGAAAGCTGACTAGAAACACAGCAAAACTGTGTACTCAGTTTTTTATTTTCTGGCCGAGTTCGCGTTTAAAAGGACATGACATTTTTTTAGGACATAATTATTAATTTTTTTTTAGTAATTTTACTTATAGTCTTTATAAGACGATATTGGTGTCAACTGAAAGGGCACATTTTGGGCTGTCTAAATATTCTTTTTGTTTTTAGAAACAGTAACTGAAAAGTTGCAAATATCGCCTTGCAAATGTTAGACCTTCATTTTTCTTTAACATCCACCGTAGAAAATTTTTAAAAAATATGTTCTGCGGATCTTGCTATTATGCTATTCATACCCAAATTTTAGCATTCTACGTTGATTATTTTGTTTTTTACAACTTTTTTAATTTTACATTAATGTTTATTTTTGTTATCTACAGAAATCTGAATGGAATAAAAACAATCAAAACAATTGTTTATTTTATGGATGAGTAAATTTGAATTAAATAAGTTCTTAAAAACAAAATAATTAACGTAGAATCCTAAAATTTGGATATGAATAACTTAACGGTAAGATTCACAAAATATATTTTTTCCAAAATTTTCTACAGTGGATCTTATAGAAAAATCAAAGAACAATATTTGCAATTTTTCATTTCCAGTTTCTAAAAACAGAAAGAATATTTAGATAGCCCAAAATGTGCCCTTTCTTTTGGCACCAATATCGTCTAACTAGGACTCAGAAAAATTACTACAAAAAAATTTAGTAATTATATCCTTAAAAAATGTCATGTCCTTTCAAACGCGAACTCGACCAGAAAATAAAAAACTGAGTACACAGTTTTGCTGTCTTTTTAGTCAGCTTTCAGAATTATTAAGACATTTCCATGACCAATAATTTTTGTTCAATTTTGTCGCACGGTGTTCTAGAACACATTTAAGGTTTTTTAACAGTTTTTTCTTCGCAAATTAATAGTTTGACCTTGAAATTCAATGTAAAAATAACGTTTCTGCAAAAAATGATTAGCACCATTGAAAAGCCCATAAAAAATCTTTAAGAAACATTAATTACATATTGCATATATGTACAGTACAATTTTAGGAGGATAATTTTTATGGAAGATCCTAACCCTCTAGCTTCTCTCTTTATGAGTCAATTTGGTCTTTTTTTGGAGAACATTTTGGCGAAAAATTTTAGTTCACCAAAGTTGTAAATAAAGCTTTTTACGTTAATTAGCAAAATTACACGCGAACTTATACAAAAGATACTATAATGTAAATTTAAAGTCCTCATATATTAAAAATATGTGTTACGAAGTCTGGTTTGTAAAACTTTTATTATGAAATGACGAGTAAACATCTTCATAATTTTTTTTGCCTCAAAGTTTTCGAGTTAGACGGAATTGGCTAACATTAAAAAAAGAAAATAGCAGTATGGATGATTTTATATATGATGATTTTAAAGTAGAAGACTTCAGAATAAACGATTCGGTCCAAAGATCGAAATAAAGCGCAACTTTAGAGAATTATTTTTCGCAAAACATTCGTCGACTCTTCTCATCCCCTTACCGCTGAAAAATTGCAATCAAATCTTACCATATGTCAAACGTCATGCAAATCGTCGACATTTTAAGTTGGTGTCTTTGTGAAAAATATTTCTCGCGGAAAATTACCATGGGCCTCCTTTCAATATATACGTAAAAAATCAGTAGGTTTTGTTGGTTAGCTTTGTAATTTCCATGAACACTAACCGAAAAAAATTTACAAAAATGTAAGTCAAAAACTAATATCAATAAATATTTTCTGCTATGGGTAGAGAAATATACAAATATGTAATAACTCGAAATCTGCTTAATTCTCATAAAAAAGTTGAAAAAGGACTCATAGTATTTTTTCGCGAGGAATATTTTTCTCAACGACGCCAACTAAAAATATCCACGATTTGTATGATTATTGTCATATGATAAAATTTGATTGTAATTATTATGACTTAAGGGGGTGGGAAGTGAGAACAACTGTGTTGAGAAAAATAATTCTCCAAGGGTTCCCTTTACTTCGTTCTTTGGACTAAATCGTGCATTACCACTTCAAAATTACCATCGAGGAAACTAACATCTCTGATTTCCCAACAAATTTTGTGGTAGAATATCGCGAAAACAAGAGATAAATAGAAAAACTGATAATGCAACTGAATTCCGCATGGCCGAAATACTTTTGGGCTTTTTGACCCGTAGCAAATGATACATACCCTCGTCACACTACAGTGAAGGTATAAAATATGGTCCCAATACTAAAAAAATATTAACAAAACATTTCCATTCACATTTTTTAAAATATTTTTTTGTGTAAAAGACTCCAAATTATACCAGAAAATTGTATTCATTCCTTTTACAATATTTTTTTTAAACAAGTGGGTCAGAATATTTTATATCGACCTATGTGGTTTATTTTTGGCTAAAAAGTTTACAAGCAGTTGCAAATAGGTAAAATAAGATCTCGCTATCACTTTTTTTGAAAAATTTTATTGTCATTTTAATTTTTGAAAAATTAAGAAAAATAAATTTTTGTGTTTTACAAAATTTGTAATTACCCTCGAACGACTGAACCGGGTTTTGCAGAGTTTAATTTTTTTTAAAGAGGACACAATGTGCCTTTATTGTACAAAAATTTATTTTGAAAAAATGTTTACGAATGTTTTTTTTTTGAAAAAACATTTGTAAAAAAATTTCCCCCTCGATTTTCTTAAAATTTTCAAATAGGTAAAATAAGATCTCGCTATAATTTTTTTTAAAAAAATATTTTTGAAAACATTTTATGGGCATTTTAATTTTGGAAAAAATTAAAAATATGAGTTTTTGTGTTTTACGAAATTTGTAATTACTCTCGAACGGCTGAATGGATTTTGCACAGTTTACTTTGTACCATTTTTAGTTAAAATTGTTTTTGACATTTTTTAAAAAATTTTTACGAAAGCGTTTTTTTGAAAAAACCTTTAAAACTTTTACAAAATATTTTACGATAGTGTTTTTTGAAAAAACCTTTGTAGAAAAAATTGTTCCAAGCCTCGATTTTCTTCAAATTTTCACAGAATATTCGTCAAACTCTCACAAATCCAGAACAGTACAAAATTTTTGTGAGACTCAATATTTCTAAAAGTTATGGACCAAGGATACCAAGCCTAGTCTGACAATTTTCGTCTGTTTTTGCAAAACACTGCACAGTGGTACGAATTCAAAAAGGGGAAATAATTCGACCGTTTCTTAACCAAACAAACGATTGCGACTAAACATGGCATGGTAGATAAAGAGGTGTTAAAAAAGTTATGTTTTATATTTAGGCTCCCTATGTCAGACAGGAGCGGAGCTAGAGGGCCTCAAAATTGGAGAAATTTTTTTCAAGGTCCCGGTATCTCTCGCCCGAACTATTATAAAACATCACTCACAAAGTGGGGGTATACCTTAGTCAGTTTACCCGACTGAAATAATCTCACTTGTTATCGCCTCACCTTAGAGAGGAGGGTATATATCATTTGCTACGAGCCAAAAGTGTAACACATGGAAGGAGTCTCCTAAGACGGAAATTCGATTTGGGTCATTTTAAGTAATTTGAGCAAAGGCGCTCCGTCTGACTGTCTGTTTGTGTGTCTGGCTGGTGCGCACGATAACCCTCGAAAGGAATACCCGATTGACTTCAAATTTGGTATGCGGTAATATTTTTTCAATCTCCGGCTAAGTTCGAAGATGAACCATATTGGTCCACTCCTTCTAGTACCTCCCCACAAAGGGTTAACATTTAGTGAAATATTAATTATTTACTAACTTCTATACCACTTACTCGAATCTTCTGAAATTCCACACATAATATTAGTTTATTAGTCGCTAACACCTCAAGCAAAAAAGAGCGTTGTTGCTACGCCTCTTGCGGTACCTCCCACACAAACAGACCATTTTGCTCAAATAGTAGCAACCGATCTTCCCTGAATACTCATTCATGTAAAAAGCCCTCCTTCTGTCGAATTTCGTACTGATCGGATATAAAATACAGTCTCTACAGCGCTTATATGTCAAATCGGGGGTAACATATATATGGGAGCAATATCTAAACCTGAACCGATTTTCTCCGAATTTGGCAGTATTCCTTCATGTAATAAGACACCTCTTTCTGACGAATTTCATACTGATCGGATATAAAATACAGTTTTTACAGCGCTTACATGTGAAATCGGGGGTAACATATATATGGGGGCTATATCTAAATCCCAACCGATTTTCTCCGAATTTACCAGCATTCCTTCATGTAATAAGAAACCTCTCTTTGCCGAATTTCGCACTGATCGGATATAAAATAACATTTCTGCAGCGCTTACATGTCAAATCGGGGGTAACGTATACATGGGGGCTATATCTTAATCTGAACCGATCTCTTCCATATTTAACAGTGTTCATTCATATAATAAGAAACCGCTTTCTGCCGAATTTCATACTGATCGGATATAAAATAAAGTTTTTACAGCGCTTACATGTCAAATCGGGGCTAACATATATATGGGGGCTATATCTAAATATGAACCGATTTTAACCAAATTCAATAGGGATCGTCCTTGGACGAAAAAAAATATATGCGTAAAGTTTCGTCGAGATCGGACCATAATTGCGACCTGTACTTTGATTACAAGAATACAAGCACAGACAGACAGACAGACGGACATAGCTAAATCAACTCAGAAAGTGATTCTAAGTCGATCGGTATAATAAACGATGGGTCTATTTCTTCTCCTTTTGGGTGTTACAAACAAATGCACAAAGTTATAATACCCTGTACCACAGTGTGGTGTAGGGTATAATAAATAAATTTACGAATATTTTTTTGGGACCGTAGGTGAGGGGATTTTTAAGTCGGTTTATCCGACTGAAGTTTCTTACTTGTTTTTAAAAGATTTTGCTGAAAAACATATCGCTTCATGAGTTGCCTTTTTTCACTTCAAAAAGTTTTCCGGCTACAGAACTTATTGTAATCCACGGTGGATGGTATATATGATAAGGTCCGACCGAATTTATTGTAATCCACGGTGGATGGTATATATGATAAGGTCCGACCGAACTAACCCCGATTTGTAAATCATCTATAAATGTGTTTTCACCAAAAACAAAATAAAATATCTGCACGAAAAAAAACGTTTAAAGTCACTGTCCCTCATTCGTTTAACCTTGTATTCTCTAGCGAACGGAACCCCTCAACCACGTGTTTGTGACAGTGGAATGTCTCCAGAATCCTTTGGTATGCGAAACGCGCTGCTCTCCATATGAAGCCATATCCAGCTGATTGTTTGCACTGACAAAGGGTTTCCAAAGATATCGGAAGGATAATAGAATTTCAGATGTTCATTCGGTTGGATAAGTGCTGATTCGCTTTTCATCGTCTGTTTGGTTTGCTGAATGACTTGGTTGACTTGACTGGTGGTCTGGTCGGAGGGCTGGACGATTGGATGGTTGCGGGAGGGTTCTCGTTGCCGAGTGCAAGAGCATTTCTTATCAAATTGAGTCGCCGATCGCTGTAACGGACGTCTTTTGTTTGTGGGCCAGCAAGAGCTGCTGCTCCTTTCGGTGACTGGATGCTGGGTGGATTTTGTAGGTGTGGATGTGAAAGTGGGTGCAACCACACAGTCACTGCATGTGTCAACTGTGGCAACATCATTGGGTCGTTAATGCCTTTGGCAGTCGTCTAAAGTCAATGCAAAAATGCGAAGCAACGATGGCTATAAAAAAACTTTTAGTTTCTTCGATTTTTGGGTTTTCTGTCTTTCCTTTTTTTCGTCGACAAAAACCATTCCTCCACACACACACATCAGAACGAGCTCCAAACGAGGATAAAAACTATTTTGTCGTCTGTCTAAGATTGAAACAAAATTGAATAAAATCACGGATGAGTTATTTTCCAAAGAGTATGCACTGCTACTGCTGCCACTGCCGCTGTCGGCCAGAAAAACAATTCAAATCAATAGCGAACTTTCGCTACAAAACAACGGCTAACAAAGTAATGGAGATGACATTGTGTTGAGGCATTTAGTGTCAGTAAGTCAAAGGAAACAAAGGATTTAGAGTTTACAAAACTAGGAGAAAAAAGTGGAAGACAACTACAAAGCAGTTTGACAACATTGAAAAAGTAGGAATATTTCGAAATTTCGTAAAATATTAAAGCGTAAGCTTTGAGAGAGAATTATATAGAGTAAACTTATTTCCCATAAGTCCAATCTATCGCGATGTCAAAATGACGAAGTAGATTATAAGACCATTTTTGATTTTCAATATGGTTTTTTTACAGATCACGCGTGACTCCTATCAAACTGCTTTGTCATTTTTGTCCAGTATCGCAACGACCAAAGTTCTGGGTCCCACACATTATTGAAAAAGTAAGGGTAAATTTTTTTTGTAAGCACTTAACAGAAATTGCATTTTTTAAAATCAAAAATTTTAACAAAAAAATAATAATTTGCCTATAGAATTTTAAAAGTTGCTTAGTTTGATAGCGATGCATCTAATAAATATATAATGATATTTGTGGTTGCATTGTGTAATCCATCATTGTTTCTTGACCGAAGTATTTACAAATTTGTCGCTTAATGTGCATAAAAACTAAATTGAAAAACTGAGACGAATTTACAATGATTAGATTGAAATTAATGTTTTTCAATATCAAATTTGTAAGTTCTTCCCAACGAAAAATAAATAAAAATGGACACTAGCATTCGTTTGAATGCAACACTGATGCCATAGATACGGTTATGCCACAGTTCAGTAACACCGCTATCTAATACTCTTTTAATTAAATAAAGTTAAATTTATTTTCAATCAACAAAATATTTCACTATCTTCTACTAGATACGCAAGCATTGAAATGCATTCTCCCTTTATCATATACATAGAAAAAAAAAACAAAAAACCCTCACAGGTATTTGGCTAAAATCAATATTGCCGTTAGATAAGCCAACAACCATTTAATCTGATAGTTACATTTAGGATAAAACGCCAAACTGCAGTGGCAGCAGCAGCAGCAACAACGACGACCACGATGACGAGAACTGAAACCCTCTGTTCCAAAGGGACTATGGAAAGAGCCATTAAACTAAGCCAAAAAGCGCGGCTCGGTCGTTAGACAAACGCATATTGTTAAACCCTTCTACATACTAGCCAGGTCAACTGAACCAACCAACGAAAAACAAAACAAAGGCCAGACTAAACACCGTTACCAGGGAATATGGACATTTGAGTGCATTCAAATTCCCCAAATACCCGTGAGTGGATATGCACCCTTTAGCTTTTGAGAATGTTAAACATTTTTCTGGTTACTACTGTTACTGATGTGATGTTGAATATATGCTGAAGGCTACGATATACGATAGGCACCACAAGAAACTATAGACATGATGTCGTTCAGTCACAAAGCACAGTGTGTATGTAGGTGGTATATTCCATTCGGTAAAAGCCAGAAGCATAATTTCTTATTATCTCCAAATTTTTTCTCATAATATTACAGACCGTAACTATACCCTTGTCTTGGTAAATGACGGTGTGTTTGTCAAAAAACGTTGGAATTTTTGAGAAATATTTAATCTCTGTAACTGCAATACTAATTACCCGAATCGTCTGTTATTTCCAACATACACTGAAATAAATGGGTTTGCTAAATTTTACTAAAATTTGTACTGCAATTTTTAGTTCAATGTCTTTACTTAGTTATGCATATTGAGTTAATTTTTAAAAGTAGGATATTTTTCGTAGTACGGGTACATACGAGTATTGTTAATTTTGAAAACATGCAGGGACTAGGTCGATATGGTAAATTTTCGATGTGCCGAGTTTTTGTATACATAAAGTCCAACCTCCAAAGTTTTACACAAATCGTTATCATCTATACCACAATTGTATTTTGCCATATCGTTTTGAAAACAACGTTGAATTCTAAGGCACTTTAGCGATCGAAGGTTGGCATAGATTGACGACAAAAACGACTAATGAGGTTTTGTTCAGAATCACTTCCTCTACTAAACTATGAAGGGATCAAAATCAAATCTGCTTCAATTCGCGTGTTATGGCGAAAATAGTATTTTTACTCAAAGAGACTTCAATAATTATATTTACATCAGAATCTTGCACAATAGTATTAGTTTCTTAGTCGCTATCTTTTGAATAAAATGGACGAAGTTGTCACTCCCCCTTTTGATACCACCCAAACAAAAGGACAATTGTTTACAAAAAGTTATCAGCTAATAACGTTAATACCATTGCACATAAATAATAGAAATTTGGTGCAGTGCAATGCTTCTATAATGTCGTCAGTCCGGTAAAAGAATTGGCAAAGAATGAAATTTTTTTTAACGTTCTGGTATCTCGCAGCCTATGTACCATACAGGGTGGCTGATATGTATTGCAACCAACTTCAGGTTGCTATCATTTCTAAACCGCTAGTCTGATATGATAGCTGACAGATTTATTTCAGTGACAGTTCATTTTATTGTTTACAAGCTTACAAAACCATTTTGATC
Source organism: Eudasyphora cyanicolor (assembly GCA_963930755.1). NCBI lineage: Eukaryota > Metazoa > Arthropoda > Insecta > Diptera > Muscidae > Eudasyphora > Eudasyphora cyanicolor. The sequence continues at coordinate 260,333,294 of OZ005737.1, read as the reverse complement.
TATTGCATTCAGAAAAAAAGTTATTCGTGATGGAATTTAAGCGTGATAGTGTGATTGCTTTATATTTGGGTGGAAAAACACAAGTGGCTATCGTTAGAGCCCTCCAGCATTTAAATGTGAATAAATCTTTTGTTTCTCGTACCATACCCTGATACTGGCAGTCTTGCGTCGCGTCCAAAAAGTGGACGAAAAAGCGGTAACAACACCAGAAATGATCCGAAAAGTGAAGGCCAGATTTGATCGAAATTCACGCCGCAGGGGTAGAAAAATTGCTCGTGAGCTGAACATATCGCGAGAACGGATACAACACATATTAAAAAATGAGCTTGGACTAAAGCCATTGAAGTTCCAAAAAGTGCAAGAGCTCACCGATGCAGAAAAAAAAGTTAGACTGGATAGAGCCAAGGAGTTGCTTCTCTTGCACGAAAGTGGCCAGTTACCGAATTTGGTTTTCTCCGATGAGAAGCCATTCCAAATTGAGCAGTGTGTGAACAAACAAAATGATCGGGTTTACTTGCCAAAGAGGTCAGCAGAAAATTTACACCTTCGATTGGCCACCAGAACTCAAACGCCGCCGATGGTAATGGTGTGTGCCGCCGTAACGGCCGATGGCCGCTCCCCGCTCGTATTCATCGCCCATGGGGTCAAAATAAATGCCGAATATTATCGGGAAAATGTCCTAAAGACATAATTGAAGCCCTGGGCAGACAAACATTTCGGCCGCAGACCATGGACTTTCCAACAGGACTCAGCACCATCGCACTCAGCACGCGTCAAGAATGGCTAAAAAAGGAGGTTCCTCGCTTCATTTCTACCGCACAATGGCCACCAAGATCCCCGGATCTCAATCCGTTGGACTTTTGCACCTGGGGCATTTTAGACTGTAAGGTTCGCACTAAAAAATACCAAAGCATCGATCATCTCAAGACGGCGCTTCGCCGGGAATGGGCCAAAATACCGCAGAGCGACTTTCGTACAGCGTGTGATGGCTTTGTCGGCCGTTTGAAGGCCATAATTCGTGTCAAAGGTGGCCAATTCGAACAAATCTAAACTATTTCTAAAATTGTATGTTATTTCCGACATTTTTTGCTTTTGAACAATAAAATTTAAAAAAAAATTACTTAAAAAAATTATTTAAATTATTAACAATTTAAATTGCATTTAATAACTTTCAAGTATGTACTGATATTAAAGTTAAAAGCTGTTTGCTTGTGGTACAAAATGGTCCATTTGTGTGAGAGGTACCAAAAGGGGCGTGCCAATAATGGTCACTTTTCTCTAGACTCTAGGTATTATAAAAGCATTACACTGTACAAAATTTCAAGAATTTGTTTGCACTGGTATTCAAGTTAAAAGTTGTTAACTTTTTGTACAAAAAAGGGTCGTGCCAATAACGCCCACTTTTCTCTGGACTCTGGGTACTATAAAAGCATTACACTTTACAAAATTTGAAGTGTTTTATGCACTGGTATTAAAGTTATAAGCTATTAAGATTTGTAACAAAATGGTCCATTTGTGTGGGAGGTACCAAAAGGGGCGTGCCGATGACGCCCATCTTTCACTGGACTGTAGGTACTATAAAAGCATTACATTGTACAAAATTTCAAGTCTTTGTATGCACTGGTAATATAGTTATAAACTATAAACTTTTGGGTCAAAATTGTCCATTTGTGTGGGAGGTGTCAAAAGGGACGTGACAACTTCGCCCGTTTTTCAGAGAATTTCAGAGGATTCAAATTTCATATCTCACTAAATGTTAACCCTTTTTTCACTAAATGTTAACCCTTTGTGGGCGAGGTACTAGAAGGAGTGAACCAATATGGCCATCTTCCAACTTAGCCGGATAAAGAAGATAATATTACCACATACCAAATTTGAAGTCGGTTACTCCTTTCGAGAGCTATCGTGCGCGCCAGGCAGCAGACAGACGGACGGACATTGCTCATTCGACTTAAAATTACCCAAAACGGATATCCGCCGAACATACTTAGGGTCTTAGGTCACTCCTTCGATGTCTTACAGTTTTGGTTCGTAGCAAATTATATATACCAGAGGTCATAAACGCTTATAGTTCGGCACAGTGCAATGTATTTTGAATATCTACTGTTCAGCAAAAAATAGGTGTATTTGTTAAACCCCTTCCAGTACCTCCCACACAAATTGACAGACAAATTCGTGTAATATTCCATATAACATTACTCACAAAGTTAGGGTATAGCTGAGTTGGTTTATCCGACTGAAACTTTCTTACTTATTTTTAAGAAGTTATTGATGGTTTAGCTTGAGGTCATGTATTATTTAAAAACGTTGAATTTTGTTGTTTTAAAAGTTTCAATTTTATTTGCTTCCAATATTTCGACTGCCTTCGACAGCATCCTTAGGGTAATTCGCTTTAAAGTACAAATAAATAACAACTGATACAAAAATGTTTAAAGACAAAAATAATATCATAATAATTACATTGAGAGCAGAAACTATCGAAAACTTCTTAGAAGAGTTAACGATTAACTAACAAATTATTTCGCTTCAATACAAATATTGACTATTAAACCAAAATTATGGACAAAATATGTGAATGAATTTCCGAATAAAAAATTCGATGGACTCATATAGCATGTTAAACAGCGACAACGAGAGTGCTAAAAAGAAGCTATATCAAAGATATACAAATCACTGACGTACACCCAGAGAAAAAGCTTCATTCCATCAATGAAATTTTACATTGTATCAATGAAAAGTTACATTGTTTTTGAACCAATGTAAGGCTTCATTGATACAATGTAAAATGTTACATTGAACTAGTAAATGTTTCATAGAAATTTGTTACATTGATGTCATGAAATATTACGTTAATGTAATGAACGAGTTTCATTAAAGTAATGAATAAGTTGCATTAATGTAATGAAAACGTTTCGTTGTTGTAATGAACATGTTTCATTGGTGCAATGAACATGGTTCATCGATGCAATGAACATGTTTCATCGATGCAATGAACATGTTTCATTGATTCATAGAACATGTTTCATTGATGCAATGAACATGTTTCATTGATTCAATTAACATGTTACATTGATTCAATGAACATGTTTCATTGATGCAATGAACATGTCTCATTTATGAAATGTACATGTTTCATACCTTTGCTCTGAAATAAAATAGAAAATTAAAGAAAATTCTCCGTTTTTTATTGCAATGTTTATTGTAGTACATCAGTATTTATTCATAACTTTAAAATCATTTCAATCTGAAAATATAATATAAAAGATAAATAAATAATTAAAATTGTGGGTTTTGAGAAATTTTAAAATAAAAAGACAACTGAAGTTGAGAAAATAAAAAATGAAACAAAAAAAATCACAATACAGTTTGTTCTTTTAAATTCGTTTTTTAACTGCATTTGTGAATTCGTAAATACAATTTAAGTAAACACTTAAACCGCATTTTTACATACTTACTAATTGAAATCCATTCACTCGCTTGTACTGAGGCCAAAGTGAAAAAGCTTAATTAATATTTTTGCTTTTGTGCATAATTTTCGAAATTTGGAATAAGCAGTCCAGGCCAACCTTAAGTCATCTGCGGATAGATTGTCATATCTAAGGCTATGTGCGTACATTTCCGCATTTTCCCCAATTTCTAAACACATAAAAAAATTATAAATAGGAGTGAATGAAAATATGTTTAGGACATAACTTGGTAGAAAGTACTTACCTAGTGTTTTTGGAGTGTTTCATCGTTGAGTTCGGATATGGTTCTTGAAAATTGTTTCTTGTTGTGGCATTTGACATATATTTTCCAACTTCTGTTTTTTCGACCATGCCATTTCAAGCTTGACGTGTCTTTGTATGTACTTCCACAACATCTATAGTTGTCATTTGTTTTAAGAAAATTATATTATTTTAAGTGCGTAAATAGATTTAATTTCTTTCAAATGAAGTACCACACAAAAAACATTTCTCATTCAGTATTTGTTGACATTTTGTTTCACTTTTAATATTTTCACTTTTGAATTTTTTTATTAACGCGCACAACTACGTCCGTTTAATGTCTATTATAAACTAAATCAAAGGGCTGCTGCCAGCACTCATGCAACAATTGATTCTTCGCCACTGATTTGTTTTGACTCGCCAAACACACAAAAACATAACTGGATATTTTTTTACGAAGAGTTTGCATAGCAAGGGGTGGGTTGTTGTTGTAAGTTTGCCATAGAGAATTTATTTTCTGGTCGCAACAGCACACCTAATGCATTTAATATTTGTTTATCTATTGACGACAGTTGTGGCACAGTGGTTCAGAATAATTAATATCGTGCACTAAAAACTGTTTAATGTTCGAAATATATTGTGAATAGAATTCAGCTTCACGACAATAATCGATTCAAAAAAATTTAGTTAACAAATTCGTAAACGTAAACAGAATGGATCATGAATACATAAAATTTGATAAAAAAAACCCTTTTGACAATTTTGAATTAATGTACACCGACTGCTGTTTGAATAATAATAATTAAATAAATATGTCAGTGCGATTATAAAAGTATAAAATTATTGCCAAAATGTCATGTTAATTGATAATACATCTAATAATATGAACACCTTGAAATTATTAGTGAATCATATTATTACCAACAAACCACCTTCATTCGACGTTAATGCCACTGTGCGGTGTAGATTCATAGAATTCCGCCTCTCTCTCCTCTCAAACAAATGCAAGAAAACTACGCCGCTCCATCGTTTTCATTGAGCTCGCACGACTCTGATTCTCACATCAACATATTACATTTATTACCACACAAACACATTTGTGAAGATATAGGTATGTACATATGTGTGTAATGTGACAAACACTTTGTTAGTATATTCACTGTTTAAATTCATTGCTGGAATGAAACTTTACATTTCTATCTATGAATTGTTACATTAATTTAATGCATCAGTTTCATAGACCTCCGTAAAGTATTGTTGTTTAATTAACACCACTACATACTCCTAAAATGTTTATAAAATAGATAAAATATATATATAGAACATCAATATAAAGCTAATTTCATTGTTTATATTCTTCACCGCACCACTTCATTGCAGCAATGAAACTTTTAAACTTCTATGAAATGTTACATTAATATAAAGAAACAGTTTCATAGACCTTTTTTGAGTATAAAAAGCACTTAAAAAATAGTAAATCTGTTTGTGTAGTATTAATTTATTTTATTAATGTTAACATCTTTACACCACTGATAATTTTTTTGTTAATTTTATATAAGTCTTCCTTTTTTTTATAAAATGTAATCTTCATACCATCAATGTAAACCGTTTCATTCCATCAATGACACGTCATAAATTCATTCCCGTAATGGCATTTTCATTGCATCAATGAGCACTTTCATTGTATCAATGTAAAATAATTAATGAAACGCGTTCATTGATGCTATGAAGCATTTTTTTTCAGTGTATATTTCAAACTTTTCAGAAAGATTTTGCCATTCTAACACATAGAATAAAGACAATTTCAAACCAGTAAGGAAAGGCTAAAGCCGGGCGGGGCCGACTATATAATACCCTACACCACTCTCGTAATATTGAATAACTCTGATATATAAATTTTGTAATTCATGTATAAATTGTTTACATAAATTTACTTTTGGACATTTTATACTTAAATAATACTCTGTACCACATTGTGGTGTAGGGTATAAAAACGATTGGATCTAAAGAGCCAAATCGGACGAAACATATATATGGGAGCTATAGCTAAATCTAAACCGATTTTCTTCAAATTCGGCAATGTTGGTTCATGGATCAAGAAATCCTACCATTCTAAATTTCAAAATGATTGGATGTAAAATACAGCTTCTATAGAACTAAAGGGCGAAATCGGACGAAACATATATATGGGAGCTATAGCTAAATCTTAACCGATTTTCTTCAAATTCGGTAGTGTTGGTTCATGGATCAAGAAACTCTACCATTCTAAATTTCAAAATGATTGGATGTAAAATACAACTTCTTGAGAACTAAAGAGCAAAATCGGACAAAACATATATATGGGAGCTATAGCTAAATCTTAACCGATTTTCTAAATCTAAACCGATTTTCTTCAAATTCGGCAATGTAGGTTCATGGATCAAGAAACTCTACCATTCTAAATTTCAAAACGATTGGATGTAAAATACAGCTTTTAAAGGACTAAAGGGCCAAATCGGACGAAACATATATATGGGAGCTATAGCTAAATCTTAACCGATTTTCTTCAAATTCGGTAGTCTTGGTTCATGGATCAAGAAACTCTACCATTCTAAATTTCAAAATGATTGGATGTAAAAAACAGCTTCTACAGGACTAAAGAGCAAAATGGGACGAAACATATATATGGGAGCTATACATAAATCTGAACCGATTTCAACCAAATTCAATAGCGATCTTAACAGCTGCGAAATACTCTAAACTGCAAAATTTCAGAACGATCGGAGTGAAATTGCGACCTGTAGTCGACGAACAACTTTACATGGACAGACGGACGGACATACTTAAATCGACTCAGCTAGTGATTCTGAGTTGATCGGTATACTTTAAGGTGGGTCTAGCTGTGTTATTTTCAGGTGTTACAAACATATGCCGTGAAACAAACTTATAATACCCTGTACCACAGTGTGGTGTAGGGTATAATTAGCACAAATGTATATGCCCTGGGTTAAGGTTGAAAGCTGTAAACTTTTGGTACAAAAAGGTCCATTTGTGTGGGAGGTACCAAAAGAAGAGTGGCAATAATGCCCATTTATTGCAGATACTATTTATTGTAGTCTTTGTAAGCACTGGTAATAAAGTTATAAGCTATTAACTTTTGGTTCAAAATTGTCTATTTGTGTTGGAGGTACCAAAAGGGGCGTGGACACTCTGCCCATATTTCTCGTGGTAATAGTGACTAATAAACTAACACTATGTGCAGAATATCAGAGTGTTCAAATAAGTAGTATAGAAGTTATTAAATAATCAATATTTCACTAAATGTTATCCCTTTGTGAGGGAGGTACTAGAAGGAGTGGACCAATATGGCCCATCTTCGAACTTAGCCGGAGATAGAAGAAAATATTACTACATACCAAATTTGAAGTCAATCGGTTACTCCTTTCTAGAGTTATCGTGCGCACCAGCCAGCAGAGAGACCACAGACAGACAGGCAAACAGACAGACGGACGGATATTGCTCATTCGACTTAAAATGACCCAAAACGGATATCTGCCGAACATAGTTAGGCTCTAAGGTCACGTAGCAAATGATATATACCCTCCTCTCTAAGGTGAGAGGATAATAAAGGTTTTTGTTCTAATCTACAAAGCACTTTTATTTATTTTAGCCAAATATAACATATATTTGGTAATACTGGTACATGAAAAATGTCGAAAAAGTCGACATGGAAAAGTTGACTTTTAGACTTTTTCAGAAACAAAAAGTCTGCTATAGATTTTGACTTTTTTGAGCAAAAAAATCGTTTAATTGATTAGTTGAAAGTCGACTTACACAGTGCAGCATTTTTAGCTCATTGATTTGGGACTTAATTCTGAGAATTGGACGTGAAGGTAGCCCCAAGAATAATAAAAACTTCTATAATAAAAAACTTCTGCATCATTCGTTTAGTCAAGTTGGCTCAGATAATAGTAATTTTATGGCCATACGAATTTTTTTGTTCAAGGTAGATTTTTTGTACTTTTTCTATATTTTTTTTCTCGGTATACTCTTTTGTGTTTGGAGCAAAGTTGTAGATTTTGAATAGGAGAAAAAAATGCGGAACAAACCTATCCAAAAAAGTGCATCTAGTGCCTTAAAAATTCGCAAAGCATTAGTTTCTTCGTTAAAATGGGTGGATGGATTATGCAGTTTACGTTATTTCTCTAGAAAAGGTTTATTGTGATCCATGGTGAGTTTTGAGAAAAATAAATTTTCTGCTACCAATAACAAAGTAGGTCCAGTGTCCATGTCCACTAAATATTTCCTTTTTCAGCGTTACTTAAATTCAATTCTCTAAATCTCCAGACTAGTCTCCGTATTTTACGACGAGACATTAATGTGGGCATACACACAATACTAGTGTTGTACTGAATGAGGAATATAGGGAATAATAAATTCCCTTTGGCAATCATAAAATTATTCTGAAGGTAGTAAATATATTCCGTTCAAAATTTAACCAGATATTCAAACATTCTATACCTAAAAATCCGTTGTTTGCATTTAAGGTTTTCTTTCAGTTTATTTCATATATGTATGTTGACAAGAACCTCTTTCCATTATCTAAATGGAGCACGACCCATTTAAATGTCCCTAACCTAAAACAATCAACACAAATGTTTCAGATGCACAGATATAGAGGTATTTCTGTCTGCCAAGAATGAAAACGGAAAAACGCATTACAACTTTCATGAGTTCGTTACTGGGATAGATAGCAAAGAATTTGGTGCTCAAAGAGTTGTTAGCACAGATGCCATCGCTACCAAAAACTCTGGTCATTCGAACATTTCACTGCCTGCCCATCAACACCGCCATCAACAGGCCATAGTATCTATGAATAGTTGGAAGCAACAACGACGAGACCTCGTGACCAATCCAATAGAACTGTGGATTGTGCAATGTTTGTACGAATCGCTATTGCTGCCAATTGTCAGGTGCCCTGAATCAACTCATCTGCATGCCTAGACAGACGATGGATGGTACACCTCTATGCAGATCTCCTCAACACCGTTGTGTTGCTGTGTTGTCCTTACAGGATGAGTGCATATCGTAGTGCGGAAGGCCAAAATGCATTCCAGACTTCTGCTACATGACCACAGTGTAAACACGTTAATTGGAAAATCACCATGAAAATATAAACATAAAAAATAAATTTTCCATACGCTACGCTGTGATATATTCATACATACTCGTATATGCATATGTTTGCTATGTAGTGATCATTGGACGTGTGTTAACCCCAACACTTGTTACTGTAACTGCTGCACAATTCATGAGAGTCAATAGAAATTCGGTGGAAATTTTTGATGATACAACAAGGTCGGAGACACCCGATGACACGAAACAATGATGGTGGCCCACTTATTATTTTTAGCTTTCCGACAGTGTGGACACTTAGCTGAATATGTACGCTTAAAAATTTGTTATTTTTACAGATTTTGCTCCAAAGTTGTTTTTATCATTAAGACAAAAACATTTTATGCAAATTAAATTTCTTTTTTATTAATATAAAAAATTTCCTTAATTATAAATTACCATTATTTTGTAAGATCTTTAAAAGTACCAATTTTTGTCGGTGCGTATAATAAATGCTTCAATTTTACTCATGCAAATCAAAATATGTGGTCAAATCATTTCACCTGGCTATAGACGCTCGTACGTCACACTGTTAAACCTTTTTTATTTAAATCGACGCAGAATATGTCACATGTGCTTTAACTTTAAACAAAAACCAGTAAGGAAAGGCTAAAGTCGGACGGTGCCGACTATATAATACCCTACACCACTCTCGTAATATTGAATAACTCGGATATATACATTTTGTAATTCATGTATAAATTATTTACATAAATTTACTTTTGGGACATTTTATACTTAAATAATACCCTGTACCACAGTGTGGTGTAGGGTATAAAAACGATTGGATCTAAAGAGCCAAATCGGATGAAACATATATATGGGAGCTACAGCTACATCTTTACCGATTTTCTTCAAATTCGGCAATGTTGGTTCATGAATCAAGAAACTCTACCATTCTAAATTTCAAAACGATTGGATGTAAAATATAGCTTCTATAGAACTAAAGGGCCAAATCGGACGAATCATATATATATGGGAGCTATAGCTAAATCTTAACCGATTTTCTTAAAATTCGGCAGTGTTGGTTCATGGATCAAGAAACTCTACCATTCTAAATTTCAAAACGATTGGATGTAAAATACAGCTTTTATAGGACTAAATGGCCAAATCGGACGAAACATATATATGGGAGCTATAGCTAAATCTTAACCGATTTTCTTCAAATTCGACAGTGTTGGTCCATGGATCAAGAAACTCTACCATTCTAAATTTCAAAACGATTGGATTTAAAATATAGCTTCTATAGAACTAAAGGGCCTAATCGGACGAAACATATATATGGGAGCAATAGCTAAATCTTAACCGATTTTCTTCAAATTCAGCAATGTTGGTTCATGGATCAAGAAACTCTACCATTCTAAATTTCAAAATGATTGGATGTAAAATACAGCTTCTACAGGACTAAAGGGCCAAATCGGACGAAACATGTATATGGAAGCTATAGCTAAATCTTAACCGATTTTCTTCAAATTCGGTAGTGTTGGTTCATGGATCAATAAACTCTACCATTCTAAATTTCAAAACGATTGGATGTAAAATATAGCTTCTATAGAACTAAAGGGCCAAATCGGACGAAACATATATATGGGAGCTATAGCTAAATCTTAACCGATTTTCTTCAAACTCGGTAGTGTTGGTTCATGGATCAAGAAACTCTACCATTCTAAATTTCAAAATGATTGGATGTAAAATACAGCTTCTACAGGACTAAAGAGCAAAATCGGACGAAACATATATATGGGAGCTATAGCTAAATTTTAACCGATTTTCTTCAAATTCGGCAATGTTGGTTCATGGATCAAGAAACTCTACCATTCTAAATTTCAAAACGATCGGATGTAAAATACAGCTTCTATAGGACTAAAGGGCCAAATCGGACGAAAGATATATATGGGAGCTATATCTAAATCTGAACCGATTTCAACCAAATTCAATAGCGATCTTAACAGCCGCGAAATACTCTAAACTGCAAAATTTCGGAGTGAAATTGCGACCTGTAGTCGACGAACAACTTTACATGGACAGACGGACGGACGGACGGACGGACGGACGGACGGACGGAAGAACCGGCATCGTTAAATCGACTCAGCTAGTGATTCTGAGTCGATCGGTATACTTTAAGGTGGGTCTAGCTGTGTTATTTTCAGGTGTTACAAACATCTGCCGTGAAACAAACTTATAATACCCTGTACCACAGTGTGGCGTAGGGTATAATTAATGGATAGACATTTGTATGCCATTAAAGTTTAATTTCCTCACTTTAGAGAGGATGGTATATATCAAAAATATATCACATCGAAGGAGTGGTTTAAGATCCCAAGTATTTTTGTTGGAAATTTGATTTTGCTCTTTTTATGTAATTTGAGCAATGTCCGTCCGTCTGTCTACTGGCTAGTGCTCACCATAACTTTAGAATGGAGTAACATTTAGTGAAATATTGAGTCTACATTACTTATTTGAATATTCCGAAATTCCACGGAGACTATTATTTTATAAGTCACTATCACCTCGAGAAAAAGCTTATAACTTTAATTCCACTGCATACTTTGAAGGTATAAAATGCAATCAAAATTGCTAATAATTTAATTAAAAGAAAAAAATACATAAATTTACCTAAATTTTTTGGGATTGAAGTTGAGGGGATGCCTAAGTCTGTTTACCGGACCGATCTTTCTTACTTGTTATAGCCTCACTTTAGTTTAACGAGAGTATATATCGAAGGAGTGATCTAGGAAAGCAAGTATGTTCGTCAGAAATCAGTTTTGGTTTCCGTCCGTCTGTCTGTCTGCAGGCTGGTGCGCACGCTAACTTTAGAAAGGAGTAACCTATTGACCTAAAATTTGGTAAGTGGTAATATTTATCCCCTCACCTTAGAGAGGAGGGTATATATAATATGCTACGAGCAAAAGTGTAACACATCAAAGGAGTGACCTAAGACCCCAAGTATGTTCGGCGGATATCTGTTTTGGGTAATTTCATGTCGAATGAGCAATGTCCGTCCGCCTGTCTGCTGGCTGGTGCGCACGATAACTTTCGAAAGGAATAACCGATTGGCTTAAAATTTGGTATGTGGTAATATTTTCTTCTATCTAAGTAAGATGGGCCATATTGGTCCACTCCTCCTCCTCCAGTACCTCCCCCACAAACGGTTAACTTTTAATGAAATATTGATTATTTAATAACATATATACTACTTTTTTGAATCCTCTGAAATTCTACACATAAAGGGTTTTTTTTCAACTAGTGCTTATTTCGTGAATGGTAACACTTAGTTCATGTCTGATTTGACAGATAATTAGTATTATCCTTCCGCTGAACGAATATGTGAATATTGCGAATATTGCGACATTACTTTGAAAATCATGGTTATGTTGCAGAATGTGTTTGCGAAAATTGCGTACGGAGTTTGGAAGAAGAGAAGCACCGTCAGCTCCGTAAGTTCGTTATCTTGTGAAAAAAGTAAAAGAAACTGGCATCCTCATCGATAAACCAAAGCGTGAAAAGCCAATAACAGTGCGTACACCCGAGAAAATTGCTGCTGTGGCAGAAAGTGTGCTTGAAGCGCCATCAACATCAATTCACCGCCGTTCTCAACAATTGAACATTTCGGAGACATCATTGAGACGAATTTTTCATAAAGACCTTGGTATGACGCCATACAAAGTCCAATTGGTTCAGGAGTTGAAGCCAACTGACCATCAAATGCGTTTTCAGTAGTATTTTTTATAGCATTTTCAAAAAATGCTATAAAATGGCGAACCCTTTAGTACTAGTTTATTAGTCACTATTACCGGTGCATACAAAGTCCTGAAATTTTGTACAGTGTAATGGTTTAATATTACTTACAATGCAGTGAAAAATGTGCATTATTGTCACGCTCCTTTTGGTACCTCCCACACAAATAGACCATTTTGTACCAAAGGTTACCAGCTTATTACTTTAACACCAGTGCATACAAATACTTCAATTTTTGTACAGTGCAATGCACACTACTCTTGATGCCACCCACACATATGGACCATTTTACACCAAAAGTTAACAGCCTACAACTCTAATATCAGTACATACTTTCAAGTTATTAAATGTAATTTAAATTAATCATAATTTAATTAAAACAAAAAATAAATAAATTTACTAATATTTCTGTGGGACTCAAGGTGAGGGGATTCATAAGTCGGTTTACCCGACTGAACTTTCTTACTTGTTTTTTTTACCACAGGCTATCTTTAAATATGGTATATAATGATCCACTACTTCTAGTACCTCCCCCACAAAGGGTTAAAATTTAGTGAAATATTGATGCACAAATAACATCTCTACTACTTATTTGAATCTTCTGAAATTCCACACATAGTATGAGTTTTTAGTCGCCACCACCTTGAGAGAAATTGATGAAGTTGCCCCGCCTCTTCGGCTACCTCCCACACAAATGGACAACTTTTCACTAAAAGTGAACCGTTTATACATTTAATATCAGTGCATTCAAATACTTGAAAGTTGAAAATGTGTACAGTGTAATGCCTTTATAGTACCTAGATTCCAGTGAAAAATGGGCGTCATTGGCACGCACCTTGTGGTATCTCCCACACAAATGGACAATTTTGCACCAAAAGTAATGAGCTTATAACTTCAATTCCAGTACATACTTTAAAGTTATCAACATCAATTTAAATTGATAATAATTTAAGTACATGGTTTTCCACCAAGAGGTGTTATTATGAATCACCCGTTATTTCGGTAGCTGTCACTTTTGAAGCTTTTATTCTTTGACATTTCACAAGTAGTAACTACGCCATTACTAAAAATGGAACGATACACGAACAAAAAACGACCGAACAAAAAAAACGATACGAACGATACAACAAGCAAAATTGTTGCATCTGGGGATCGGAAAACCCAAGAGTTATTGTCGAGAAGCCTCTCCATACTCAACGTATGAATGTTTGGTGCGGTTTATGGTCCGGCGGGGTCATTGGACCTTACTTTTTCGAAAATGCGGTTTGATCAACAGTTACGGCGAATGGATTGCGCTATCAAGAGATGATTAATGATATTTTATGGTCGGAGTTGTATGGTACTGATCTGGACAACGTTTACTTTCAACAAGACGGTGCTACGTGCCACACAAGCAACGAAACCATTGCTCTGTTACGGGAAAAGTTGCCGGACCGTATTATCTCTCGAAGAGGTGATCACAATTGGCCACCGAGATCTTGTGATTTAACACCTTGCGACTTCTTCCTTTGGGGCCACGTGAAAGATAAGGTCTACGCCAACAGCCCAGCGTCGATTCAAGACCTCAAATATATAATTCGTGAGGCTATCGAGGACATAGGGCAGCCACTTTGCGATTTGGTTATGGACAATTTCATGAAAAGGATATGGTCCAGTAAGCGTGGTCGTGTTGGCCATTTGGCTGATGTTGTTTTTCATTATTAACGGCATACCTTCCTCATTATTATGAAATAAACATCCGATCGTTTATCTCAAAAAATTACATTTTTCTTTGAATACCAAAATAACAGCTCTTGTTGGAAAACCCTTTAAATAAAAAAATAAATAAATAATGTCTACTTGAAAGAGATATTGCTAACATTTGTAGCCACCATAAATGGCTCAAGCTTAACGAGTATTCCGGCTGTATCAGGCTTATACTTTAACCAGTAAGGAAAGGCAGAAAGTCGGGCGGGGCCGACTATATAATACCCTACACCTCCCTTACAATGCGATAAGGGCCATTGCCATAATAATTTGGAATAATTGGTAAATGGGTAGAAAAATATTATCTAATTCTGAAACGATAATCGCTAAATTAAGCAATATTCGTTCCTAAAGTGAGAAACATCTTTTTGGAAAATTTTAATGATCGGAAGTAAAATACCACTTCTATAGCGGTTTGATACCAAATCAGGAGGAACATATATATGGAGCTTTAATATAAATCTGAACCGATCTTCCCTGAATACTTACTCATGTAAAAAGACCTCCTTCTGCCGAATTTCGTACTGATCGGATATAAAATACAGTCTCTACAGCGCTTAGATGTCAAATCGGGGTAACATATATATGGGAGCTATATCTAAATCTGAACCGATTTTCTCCAAATTTGGCAGTATTTCTTCATGTAATAAGAAACCTCTTTCTGCCGAATTTCGCACTGATCGGATACAAAATACAGTTTTTACAGCGCTTACAGGTCAAATCGGGGGTAACATATATATGGGGGCTATATCTAAATCTGACCCGATTTCTTCCAAATGTAATAGTGTTCATCCATATAATAAGAAACCTCTTTCTGCCGAATTTCATACTGATCGGATATAAAATAAAGTTTTTACAGCGCTTACATGTCAAATCGGGGGTAACGTATATATGGGGCTATATCTAAATCTGAACCGATTTCTTCCAAATTTAATTGTGTTCATCCATATAATAAAAAACCTCTTTCTGCCGAATTTCATACTGATCGGATATAAAATACAGTTTTTACAGCGCTTACATGTCAAATCGGGGCTAACACTATATGCGGGCTATATCTAAATCTGAACCGATTTTAACCAAATTCAATAGGGATCGTCCTTGGGCCAAAAAAAGGATATGCGTAAAGTTTCGTCGAGATCGCACCATAATTGCGACCTGTACTTTGATTACAAGAATACATGCACAGACGGACAGACGGACAGACGGACAGACGGACGGACAGACGGACATAGCTAAATCAACTCAGAAAGTGATTCTAAGTCGATCGGTATAATAAACGATGGGTCTATTTCTTCTCCTTTTGGGTGTTACAAACAAATGCACAAAGTTATAATACCCTGTACCACAGTGTGGTGTAGGGTATAAAAATATAGTCAAAATACTTAAGTTAGCTTTTTTTGAAAATGCTATAAAAAACTACTGAAAACGCATTGGATGGTCAGTTGGCTTCAACTCCTGAACCAATTGGACTTTATATGGCGTCATACCAAAGTCTTTATGCAAAATTCGTCTCAATGATGTTTCCGAAATGTTCAATTGTTGAGAACGACGGTGAATTGATGTTGATGGCGCTTCACGCACACTTTCTGCCACAGCAGCAATATTCTCGGGTGTACGCACTGCTTTTGGCTTTTCACGCTTTGGTTTATCGATGAGAATGCCAGTTTCTTTCACTTTTTCACAAGATAACGAACATACGTAGCTGACGGTGCTTCTCTTCTTCCAAAATCCTTACGCAATTTTCGCACACATTCTGCAACATTACCATGATTTTCAAAGTAATGTCGCAATATACACATATTCGTTCAGCGGAAGAATAAAACTAGTTATCTGTCAATTTAGACATGAGCTAAGTGTTACCATTCACGAAATAAGCACTAGTTGAAAAAAAAAGTTAGATGGCGGACCCTTTATATCTCTACTACACTAAAAAAGATGATTTTATGTCTCGGAAACAATTTTTTTTGTTGCATAGTGTTACCACCAAAAATATGTATTCAACTTTTTTAATTTACCATTTTTGAGTTATTCAAGTTTCTGTGAAACAGGTACCTTAATAACAACTTTAAAAATTCGGTTATTTGTAATTGTAGGTATTGCTGAATCCTTGAATATGCAACACTCATGTGTATGCATATGAGTGTCGCATATTTAAGCTTCGCTACTATCTCCGATAATACTACAGGCTTCTAGCCAACGAAGGTATTCGTATGGAATGGGGGGCAGTGCAGTGGCGGAGAATGTAACAGTGTCACATTTGTGTCGTGTTAATGCCAAAGGACTCGATAACGCATTCCACAAGGACGCCTGGCATGCAGCAAATGAAGTCACACGCTGTCCCACGCGACAGGTTTCGTATTTATTGCGTTTCACGTAGGTATCTCGAGCACATTGTTCAAGCTGTTCGTAGTATTGAGGCATCATGTATCAATCTGTATTGGAACATCACATGGCCACAGTTTGAATTTTCAATGTCGTTATGCAAGCGAAGGAAGTGTTTCATAATTGTGAATGTTTCTAGAAAATTGTAGACAATAAAATTTAAACATTGTGTTCATTTAAAGAAAATATGTGAAATGTGTAGCGATTAAAAGGATTTATTGTCCACAGCAAAACGGTACATGAAAAGCTAAAAAATTTCAGTCGAGTAAATCGACAAGGAGTGGACCAATATGGTCTGTTTTCGAACTTAGCCTGAGATCGAATAAAATATTCTAATATACTACTTTGAAGGCCATCTTTCGAGAGTTATCGTGCGACGGATAGACAGACGGACGGACAGATATTGCTGAAATGACATAAATTGTTGGCCTCCTGGAGCCCCTCCTTAACAACAACCTTGCTTGGCTATTCTTGGCAGCAGTAAATTGCAATTTGGCAGTTATACCCACAATAAAGACACCAATTTAGGTTATAGCTGGGTTTCTATGGGGTAAATAGAGTCAGATAGAGAATTAAATCTACTTCAGCATTTCGTAGTCTTAACACTGCTGAACATATCTTGCTTCAGCATATTTTGTGTATTTGCTAGAGGACAAATGATATACGACAAAAAGTGTATATGCCTGTGGTCGTGAATTGGTTAAACAAGAAAAACATGCAGTAGCATCCACTTTTCTCTAGTCTTCGTATATATATTTTCAATTTGATGGCATACATCGTCATCTCATTAAACTTCATTCCATACAGTATTAACTAAGAAAGTTTTCTCTTAATTGAAATGAAGACTCTTAAGATTTACCTTGACTCCGCTGCATTTTGTTTACTTCTTATAATCTTTGAACTTGCGTTTTGCTTATTTGGCAGATACTTGTATATCGTTCTTAAGGCTTAAGGACGAAATAATTTACATATGTGGTAGTGTGTTTCACATTTAGATGTGGAAATTCCCTTTCAATAATATAATGAGATGCACCCAGCGAAATGTTGCACGGATGTATACCGTTGTAATGATTTTAAAAACAGGGAGCGACAAAAGACAATTTCTGTAATTTAACGACGAATATTTAATAAGAAAACTTGAGGGATAAATACACCTTCACGAGAAATTTCAAAACATCTATAGCATACCATCTTAAAAGATGTCTACTTTAGGGAATTATATGATTCAATCTACACAATGGACTTAACTATTGGTTGGACAGTGAACATTCAATTTAAAGTTCTGAATAGGTTAGGTTAGGTTGAAGAGAGGAGACGTTTAAACGTCTCATGTCCATGGACATACACTTAAGCCAGTGGTTCGGCCTGTTGTGCGCTCCTCATTGCTGATCTTTTTATACCTTGTTTTCTTGTTTTCTTTTCATTTGGGTAACCCCACAGTGACTTTGCAGTTGTTCCTGCTGTTGCGCTATTCCACACAGTTTTGTGAGCCATCACTGCCCAGAGCTTCAACTCATTTTTCGTGGCTTTGAAAGGTTTCCAATTTTCCAAGTTTGTTACTCGAAGTTCTCTGCCCTTTGAAGCCAAGTTGTTTGCCCGTTCAATTCCAATCACTCTCGTTTGTGTCCTGGTACCCAAATACGCAATTGACCATTGGCTGAGTAATTATTATACTCCAACACAGTTCTGGATTTGACCATGGATCTGTTGGCATATTTAGGCTTTGTGGTGTTACTGAGCCAGTTCGCACACTTCGTGATTGATCGAACTTCTGCTTGAAATTCCGTGTTATGGTCAGGGAGGCGTAAGTGAAGTTCGACTTCTGGTTCAACAATAAAAAGTCCCAGGCCCGTCCATCCTCCTCGCTTGGACCCATCCGTGTAGCAGCTGGTTCCCATTGCCAAAGTTCCATTTTCCCAGGTCTGTCTGGCACAAACGACTCACAGGTAGCTTTAAGCCGCACTTCAGGAATGCGTCGGAGATTTCTGGCGTTTCAATGTGACCAACTAGAGATTCTAAAATCTTCTGATCGTACGACTTGTGGTCTCGATTTATCCATTCACCCATCACTTGTAGATGTCTTGCTGTAAGGGTGCCTCATACTTTATACGGATGTCTATTGGTTGGACGTGTAGTATAGTCTCCAGGCTTTTGTTGGTGCAGTTCTAAATACCCCAGCACTTCTTGTCCATTGATGTCCACCACACTACACATGCGTAGGTGATTATTGCCAGTGAGTCATATATTACCTATAGCTCTTCTGCACAACGACCAACTTATGTGGGCCTTTGTAACTCTTCTTTCAAGATGATCTTTCCAGTACAATTTCTGATCCAAGATTACTCCCAAGTATTTTACCATTTTATACCCTACACCACACTGTGGTACAGGGACAAATGGAGAAGAAGTAGACCTATCGTTTATTGTACCGATTGACTTAGAATTACTTTCTGAGTTAATTTAGCTATGTCCGTCTGTCTGTCTGTCCGTCTGTCCGTCTCTCTGTGCATGTATTCTTGTAATTAAAGTACAGGTCGCAATTATAGTCCGATCTCGACGAAACTTTGCACATATCTTTTTTTTTTGGCCCAAGGACGATCAATATTGAATTTGGTTAAAATCGGTTCAAATTTAGATATATGTTAGCCCCGATTTGACACGTAAGCGCTGTAAAAACTTTATTTTATGTCCGATCAGTATGAAATTCCCCAAAAATAGGTTTCTTATTACATGAAGGAATACTGCTAAATTCGCAAAAAATCGGTTCAGATTTAGATATAGCCCCCATACATATGTGACCTCCGATTTCACATGTAAGCGCTGTAAAACTGTATTTTATATCCGATAAGGGCGAAATTCGGCAGAAAGAGGTTTCTTATTACATTAAGGAATACTGCCAAATTCGGAGAAAATCGGTGTAGATTTAGATTTGCCCCCATATATATGTTACCCCCGATATGATATGTAAGCGCTGTAACAACTGTATTTTATATCCGATCAGTATGAAATTCTGCAGAAAGAGGTTTCCTATTATATGAATGAACACTTTTAAATTTGGAAGAAATCGGTTCAGATTTAGATATAGCCCCCACATATACGTTACCCCCGATTTGACATGTAAGCGGTGTAAAAATATTATTTTATATCCGATCAGTGCGAAATTCGGCAAAAAAGGGTTTCTTTCTACATGAAGGAATACTGCCAAATTCGGAGCAAATCGTTTCAGATTTCGATAAAGCCCCATATATATGTTACCCCTGATTTGACATGTAAGCGCTGTAGAAACTTTATTTTATATCTGATCTGTGCGAACACCCGATTTGACATGTAAGCGCCGTAGAGACTGTATATATATCCGGTCTGTACGAAATTCGACAGAAAGTGGTCTCTTATTACATGAATGAACATTCAGGGAAAACCGGTTCAGATTTAGATATAGCCTCTATATATATGTTCCTCGTGATTTGGTATCAAAGTGGTATAGAAGTTGTACTTTACTTCCGGTCATTACAAAATTTGGCAGAAAGATGTTTCTCAATTTATGAACGAATATTGCTTAATTTAGTGATAATCGGTTCAGATTTAGATATAGTAAAATTTTGTTCCTAGCTATGTACCAATTATTCCAAATTATTATCGCGATGACCCTTATCGCATTGTTAGAGAGGTGTAGGGTATTATATAGTCGGCCGCGCCTTTCACTACTAGTTAGTTATACAATTGTCTTATTCAGGAATCGAGGCCAGGTAAAACGTTGGATCTTCGTTTTTCTTGTAAATAGACATATTTCTGTTTTGTCTGGGTTAACATTTAATCCCCTTGGTTGTGCCCAGTTATATGCTATGTTAAGGGCCTCCTCAGCTCTTCTGCATAATAGATTCGCATGAAAGCCCCTTAGAAGTATTTCAACGTCGTCAGCATAACAGACTGGTTTAAGTCCTTCATTGTTGAGGGCTTTTAGGAGACTCTGTATCGTCGTAACCCATAGAAGAGGCGATAAAATGCCCACTCTGAGGTAAACCACGATTTACCTTGTCTCTAGTTTTTACGTCATATGACCTACAAATAATCCACATATTCCTTAGTATATTGTTGATCCAGTTTTTCAGCGCCCGGTCAATCTGAAACTCGTCTAAGGACTGGATAAGTGTATCGGTCTGTACATTGTTAAATGGGCCCTCAATGTCTATGCAGCAAGTGTATACATTTCTTTACTGAAGGACTCTTCTATGTGGTGCACTACTTCATGCAGACCTGTTTCCACCGATCTTCCTTTGACATAGGCGTGTTTTTTGAATTTTAGCCTACATCCGCTATTTTACTTTCGACCATGTCATCAATTATTCGCTCCATTGTTTTTAACAGGAAAGAAGTAAGGCTAATGGGTCGATAAGCCTTGATTCCTGCCAGTTTTTTGGGGTATAAGAATGGGTTAGGCATGCAGTGAACACTCGAGCCAGGTGAGTTGATACCAGATCGACCTCATTCTGCAGATGTGCTGGAAATATTCCATCCGGTCCCGCAGCCCTACATACATTTTCATTCTGTAACTGTTCCCCTGTTGGTCCAGCATTACCAGTCGGTATCCTCTATAGTTTCCGTGTCGTCCACTAGTGTTTCGGTTTGGACATGAGTTTTTGAGCGGAACATTTACATTTACATTTTAGACATTCGTTCTGAATAACTTATAGGGTAATTCCGAAGCAAATGAATAAAAAAAATACATTAAAAAAAAACCTTTTGATTTATTTGCAATTTTGCACAATGGTTAACAAATGCGCACAATTTCTATTGTGCTTTTAGTTTTTTAAAATTCATTGTAGTTCTTCTGGTACAGATCTCACATATGTGGAAGGACGTGAGAATATACTTAACCCTTGAATATCCTGAAAAAGTATCAATTAATATCCTTGATTTTTTGGTACTAAAGGGTCAAACTATTATGAACTGACTATGAAAAACTCAAAATGAAACCTTGATGGACCAAAATGATATGTAGCAATTTTATTGAGTGAATATTATAATTTTTCTTGTAAATTTGTATATACTTGTAGAATGTTAGATTCGTCTGCAGGCCTAGTGTAACTTCGAAACGGCTTGAACCATTGATGTTATTTTTACACATTATATTTTTTAACACAATTTAAATACTAAAACAGCCCACTTTTACATAAAGCTCCACATATCGGGTCCAAGAGCTATTATTCTCTTTCTTCACACTAGACTAACCTACGAGTATACCGCGAATATGATTTTGGTCATTAATTTGAATGCAGCGCCTCCTATCGGGTCCAGATACAGTTACGCAGACTCACTTTAATAATATAAATATAGGATATACACTACAGCGTCTATAAGTCTAGTGGGCCAAATTGGAAAAAAACTTATATATGGGAGCTATATCTTAATCTGAACATTGAGCAATGTTGGTCCATGAATCAAGAAACTCTACCATGCGAAATTTCAAAACAATTGGATGTAAAATACAGGTTCTATAGGGCTAAACGGTCAAATAGGACGAACCATAGGCGTCCGGAAGTTGGACCCCAAGAAAATGCACCCCAAATTGAAAATGAAAGTGCGCCCAAATTTGGGGCTTATTTTCGTTACAAAAACTGATTTAGGAAATTACACCCCAATCAAGAAAACAGCATGAAATGACAATAAACCCAAAAAAACTAAAAAATGTTCTCTTCATAAATCTGGGGAGTACGCAATAATACACGTATACAAACATATTTTCTAATTATAAATCTATTCCTGTGCTGTCGGGCTACGGCCTACGGCCTTCGGCCTCTGTTTAAGACTTTCTCCTATGGACAGGATCCAAAGTTGGCAACGTGGAGCAAATCTTTTATGCGTAGCCTCTCCTGTTTCTAAATGAAAATAATAGATGAAAATAAGCCCCAAAAAGCAGACAAGAAATGAAAGTCAACCCCAAAAAGCAGACAAAAAATGAAACTAAGCCCCAAATAAAATTGTTGTTGTTTGATATGTTTTTTTTTTGGGCCATATTCATAAAAATAGTGGGGTGTATTTTCCTGGGGCCCAATTTCATTCCGCCCGAAACATATATATGGGAGCTATACCTAAATCTGAACCAATTTTCTTCAAATCCAATAGACTTCTTTCCAGTTACGAAAGACTCTTAACTGCAAAATTTCAGCACGATTGGAGTGAAATTGCGACCTGCACTCGACGGAAAACTTTAGATGGTCAGACATGCTTAAAACGATTCAGCTAGTGATTCTGAGTCGATCGGTATTCTTTAAGCTGGGTCTAGCTGTTGTATTTTTAGGTTTTACAAACATCTGCCATGAAACGAACTTATAATACCCAGTACAACAATGTGGTGTAGGGTATAATTATAATATTGACTCAATAAAATTGCTATATCTTTTCAGTCAGTCAAGGTTCTATTTTGAGTTTTTCATAGTGAGTTCAAAATAGGTTGACCCATAAGTTCAAAGATTAACCAAAAGAGGTAAATATTTCATTCTGAAACATTGAAGAGGAGTAGCAGAGCTTTTCATTGGTATTAATATCCTCAAAATACATAAAGCGGTTAAAGATATGGCTAATTTAACAAATAGTAATTTTGAGAAAAATCCTTGAGATAGGTAACTTTGGAGCTCTGTATCACAAAAACTACAATGAATTTTGAAAAACTAAAAACGACAAAAAATTCCCTCGCACTACTAGAATTATTGTGCTTAGTTTTGTGAAAATTTAAAGGGGTCATTTTTTTCCAACAAATATATCAAACATCGTGGCGACTTGGAACTTAAGACATATATTTTATAAAGTTGTTGCGACCACATGGGGGCTATATGTAGGTGTAGCAAGACTCTCTCCACCAAATTTCATAATGACCGAAAGTAAAAAAAAGTCTTTATAGCGCTTAGATACAAAACCGGAAGAAACATATAGGTTATACCTAAATCTGAACTTATTATACCCTACACCACACTGTGGTACAGGGTATTATAAGTTTGTTTCACGGCAGATGTTTGTAACACCTGAAAATAACACAGCTAGACCCACCTTAAAGTATACCGATCGACTCAGAATCACTAGCTGAGTCGATTTAACGATGTCTGTCCGTCCGTCTGTCCATGTAAAGTTGTTTGTCGACTACAGGTCGCAATTTCACTCCGATCGTTCTGAAATTTTGCAGTTTAGAGTATTTCGCGGCTGTTAAGATCGCTATTGAATTTGGTTGAAATCGGTTCAGATTTAGATATAGCTCCCATATATATCTTTCGTCCGATTTGGCCCTTTAGTCCTATAGAAGCTGTATTTTACATCCGATCGTTTTGAAATTTAGAATGGTAGAGTTTCTTGATCCATGAACCAACATTGCCGAATTTGAAGAAAATCGGTTAAGATTTAGCTATAGCTCCCATATATATGTTTCATCCGATTTGGCTCTTTAGTCCTGAAGAAGCTGTATTTTACATCCAATCATTTTGAAATTTAGAATGGTAGAGTTTCTTGATCTATGAACCAACACTACCGAATTTGAAGAAAATCGGTTAAGATTTAGCTATAGCTCCCATATATATGTTTCGTCCGATTTGTCCCTTTAGTTCTATAGAAGCTATATTTTACATCCAATCGTTTTGAAATTTAGAATGGTAGAGTTTCTTGATTCATGAACCAACATTGCCGAATTTGAAGAAAATCGGTAAAGATTTAGCTATAGCTCCCATATATATGTTTCATCCGATTTGGCTCTTTAGATCCAATCGTTTTTACACCCTACACCACACTGTGGTACAGGATATTATTTAAGTATAAAATGTCCCAAAAGTAAATATATGTAAACAATTTATACATGAATTACAAAATTTATATATCCGAGTTATTCAATATTACGAGAGTGGTGTAGGGTATTATATAGTCGGCACCGCCCGACTTTAGCCTTTCCTTACTGGTTTTATTTAAATTTAGCCACTTTTTTGCATCTTTGCTAATTTTTATAATGATAGGATGCTAAATATTGTTTCTATACAGAGTTTTCCAATAAAAATGATACGATTTCTTTGAAAAAAACACACTTTTTGTTAAGGAAATTCAAAAGTTTTTTATTTAATGTGAATTCAATATTGACTTGTAAAGCTTGAAGAGAGTCTTGTTTATTTCCAAAGACCAATGACTTCAAATAACCCCACAAGAAATAGTCTAATGGTGTTAAATCACAACTTCTTGGAGGCCATTCAATATCAAAATTTCTTGAAATAATCGAATCTCCAAACTTTTCTCGCATCATTTGCTGTATGGCACGTAGCCACAATCGATCAATGGCAAAACGAATCATTGCTCATGGCTGTCAATGTCGTAGGTCGACTGGAAAGCGTTTCTTTATTTAAAAAAATTGACTTAGCGCACGATAAGTTGCAATTGGAGAACGATTATTTTGATAATAAAACTGAATAATTTGTAAACGTTGTTCTTGCGTATATCTCTCCATGATGAAATTGTAAACACTACTGAAAACAATGAAAAACAAATGGCAGGCCGTGACATATTACAAATGGCCGAAACGTCACTTCAAAATCATATCATCCCTATTGGAAAACGCGTTATATGGACTATGTCCGAACCGATTTTAATCAAATTTAGTATTGTTTACTCTACAATCAAAAGACTTAACTCAGATACAGATCGGTTGAAATATGTGACTTCAAAAGTGCATATACATACATATATTCAAATCGGAGGTACATACATATGTAGGAGGTTCTTTGACGGTTTATAATATTTGGTTATGTTTTCAGATCGTTTAAATTTACGTATCACTGGTTTATTTTATTGAAATCATTATGATGAAATTTCCATCGGGAATGTTTATTCAATAAAGTAATTTTTCTCGTGCCTCAGCCTGTTTATATCTAAAGAACAAACTTTAAATTATTCCGCAAACACACACTGGGGAGAATTTGACTTAAATATGACTTTGTGCATCACCAACAAAATCAAGTGAAATACGAAACTCATCCTTGGTACTCTCAGCCAAATGCACATACATATTCTTCTGATTTCATTCTCCAAATGGTGGAAAATTTCCCAAGAAACAACAAAAGGAAGTTTGGCGAAACTTAGCGAATAGATGCAGCAGAAGTAGCAGCAACAAATGCGCGATCTGTTGTCTAAGGTTAATTAGTTTTTTAGCACTTTTCTGCTGCGGTTGCAGCAATTTCCATCGGAGGCAATGCAGCAATGGAGGGCAACATCAGTATTCCCAGCAGTTTTTATTGCAACAGCTGCCGTTGTTTTGAAATGCTTCGAGTGCATTGCAAAGTAGGTGTGATTTAATGCGATTTAATTTAGTTTCATTGGAAAACTTCATCATATTACTCAGCATATCGTGATACTGATTGTTTATATTATTATGTGATGTTTGCATTGGGGTGGATAGCAAAATAAAACCTCTTTTTGGATTTTTGCCTTGTCTATTGTTTTGTGAATATTAAAAACATTAGAAGAACTCTAACTAAATATTATTGATTTCTAACGAAAACATTTTAGTTTTTTTTTTATAATTTATATTTCCTAACCAAAGAAATGATAAATGACTTATTTATGAAATCTCTTCACATTTTGAGCCCCCAATCCTCCCTATTTTGAGTGTTAGCTGCATATTTATTTGCGGATGTGTTCAAATGGGAATACGACTCATTCACAAATCTCTTAATTAAAAACAGATTTTACTCATAAATTAGCACTGAAAGTAGATAACAAATTTGCAGCGGAAGATGAATAATTTGGAAAATGGAATAGTATGTCATTAATAAAAAATGAATGCTTGTAAAAAGAAAAACTCTAAGAAGTTTAGACTATACTATGGAAATATTTCAACCGGACAGCCCTAAAAATTACACATATTTTTTACACAGAAAGATAAATGACATACTAATATAAGCAAAAATTTATAATTTTTAGTTGAAATCGTACTTAAAAATTTATTTACATCCTTACTTAAAACAAGTAAAAAACAGGGTAAATTTAAAAATTTAGCGCTGAAGTAATTAAAATAAGTATTTTATACTAGAAGTCGGTTAAACATTTATTAAAAGGAAAATTAAGCCTAATGTGACTTAAACAAAGAAGAAAAGCTTATATCAATCTCTTAAAGAGAAAACACTGTCCTGAAGCTATAGACACTCTTGCCCTTAAACTAAAGATTTATTTCGTCATTGTTTGAATAACAAAATTCATTAAATTGAAGATACTTTATTCGATCTTAAGAAAATGTTTATTCCTTTAAAGGCAATTACTCTTACTTTTATGATAAATTGTCCATAATGTCTTTAAGTCAATGACAAATTCAATGATCCAACGGAATTTTTCAGCATTTTCAGGATACATGTCAATAGTTGTAAAGATTTTGGACATACATAGACATCGACAGACATACACATTTAGATGTCATACTTTTAAAGACAACTTAATTGTATGCCCTTAATTGTTTGTCGTCTTCGCTGGCTTTAAATTAAAGATCAGATATATTTACGCTATTTATTAAATAATATTATAGAAGTGGTTTTATTTTATAGGATGAGCACGATTTCATTTACGAGAGAAGAAATTAGCGTATCGTTAATCTAAACAAGTAAGAAATTTCAGTCGGGTAAACCGTGATACATATGGGTCAGAGTATTTAATATCAACCTAGGTAGTTTATTTTTGGATAAAATGTTTATAAGCAGTAACAAATAGGTAAAATAAGATCTAGCTATCATTTTTCTTTAAACAAATTTTTTCTGAATAAAATTTATGGGTATTTTAATTTTTGAAAAAATTAAAAATGCCTTTTTGGTTTTTTTCAAAATTAGTAATTGCTCTCGAACGGCTAACCGATTTTTGCGAAGTTTTTAAGAGGCCACAATGTGCCATTTTTTGTAAAAAAATTTGTTGGAAATATTTAAAAAAAAATTTACCAAAGTTTTTTTGGAAAAACCTTTGTGGGAAAAATTGCTTTCCCTCGATTTTCTTCAAATTCACAGAATATTCGTCGCACTCTCACAAATCCAGAATAGTAAACAATATTTGGGAGACTCAATATTTGTAAAAGTTATGGAAGGAAAAAGAAAGACTAGTCTGACAATTTTCGTCTGTTTTTGCAAAACACTGCACAGTGGTGCGAATTCAAAAATGGGAAATAATTCGACCGTGTCTTAACCAAACAACCGATTGCGACCAAACTTGTCATGGTAGATAAAGAGGTGTTAAAGAAGTTAAGTTTTAAATTTGGGCCTCCTATCTGATACAGGGGCTGAGCTAGGGGACCTCAAAGTTGGCCACATCGGATGAAGAAAGTGTTCAAGCGCGTATATTTTAAAAAATTTAAAAAAAATATTTTTGTGTGTGTTCTACTAACTATAGTCTACAAATAATCTATTTACACCTAAGAATTATCTCGTATAGTTACCGAGATATCTGCAATTGAAAATTGAATTTTTCGTTTTTTCCCCTTACCGTGTGTTAGTATTTTGTTTTAGGTTTAGGTTAGGGTGGCAGCCGTATTTTGTTTACAAGCTCACATAGACCAGTTTAGGTCCCTAGTGTTACCACGGGCTGAAATGCCCCTCATCGAAACCAACCTGTTTGATATATAAATTTATCGATAGTACGAATATCAGTACTGGAAAGATTTGTTAGGCTGCCTAAAAAGGCCGACCCCAGTATATCCAGTCGTCGTTTACTCAAAGCGGGACAGTCGCAAAGCAAGTGCTCAATGCTCTCCACTTCTTCCTCATCTCCACAGCTTCGGCAGAAGTCATTGGAGTCAATACCCAATCTTTTGGCGTGTTCGCCGATCAAGCAGTGTCCCGTCAGAACCTGTACTAACGTAGACAATCGTTTCCTCTCTAGTGCGAGGAGATATTTTGACCTTCTCAGGTCATACCTTGGCCAGATTTGTCTAGCTACCCTGCAGGTGCCGATTTCTGTCCATCTTTCGTTGGACTGCCTGATTGCTTCTTGCCTAAGCCAAAGCTTGCACGTGGATAGTGGCGCACCAATATATGCAAATTCTTCGAGAATTTGTAATGTCGTCCCTTTCCTAGCAAGTTCATCGGCTTTGCAGTTCCCCGGGATATCCCTATGCCCAGGCACCCATATGAGGTGTATATTAAACTGCTCAGCCATCTCGTTAAGAGATCTGCGGCAGTCGAGGGCTGTTTGTGAATTTAGGGATGTTGCCTCCAGTTAATTGATGGCAGCCTGGCTGTCCGAGTAAATTATAACGCCAGTGTTGGTTACTATGTTGCGACTCAGCCACTTGGATACTTCCCATATTGCCATTATTTCGGCTTGATAGACACTGCAGGTATCTGGTAGTCTGTGAGCTATATCCAGACTAAGTTCTTCACAGTGTACTCCGAAGCCAACCTTTTCATCAAGCTTCGAACCATCCGTGTAAAAGTGGAGATGGTTTCTATTACCTGGTATTCTGCCGACCCATTCATCTCTGGCGGGAATCATTGTGATGTAATTTCTCTCGAAGGTGTACACAGTTGGTATATAGTCCACTCGGTCGGTTACCATAGCACTACACTTTGATATCCTCATGTGACCATAGTTTTTGTACCTCCACATTGATAGGCAGTTTAATCTTATTGCCGCTTTGGTTACAACTTCTCTCGCCACAATATTAATCGGCAGTATATGGAGTAGGGCTTGTAGAGACTCGGTCGCTGTAGTCCTTAAGGCTCCGCTTATGCTCAGGCAGGCTGTTCTCTGAACCTTTGTTAGTAGGTTGGTAATGGTTAGTTTGTCAGTTGCCGTCCACCATACCACAATACCGTATAACAGTACTGGACGAACTACTGCTATATATATCCAGTGGACGATTTTAGGAGAGAGTCCCCACCGCGACCCTACAGCCTTTTTGCAGGAATATAAGGCGACGTTGGCCTTCCTTACACGTTCCAATACGTTAAGTCTAAATAACATTTTCCTATCTAGAATTATTCCTAAAAATTTTGCACTTTCAGAAAAGACTAGATCTGTTCCATTTATCCGAGGTGGAGGGTCCACATGTGGGACATTATTCATCCTAGTAAAGAGAACCAATTCTGTCTTGTTGGGGTTAACGCCCAAACCGCTGCTTCTGGCCCATCTAGCCAACTTGTTCAGAGCCACCTGTAGGATGTCTCTGAGGACGTTTACGAATTTGCCACTCACTGCGATTGCCACGTCGTCCGCATATGCCACGACCTTGCAGCCACAACGTTCTAGATCTAGCAGGATTTCATTCACCGCTAGGTTCCAAATTAGTGGAGACAATACTCCTCCTTGCGGGGTCCCTCTGTTTACATACCTTGTTAGAGTTGTGGACCCTAGACATGCTGTTATGCGTCTTCTGGTGAGCAGACTTTGAATTAGTCTAATCAAACTAGTGTTAACTTTTAGATGTGAGAGTGCCGCAATTACCGCATCTGAGTGAATGTTGTTAAAAGCCCCTTCTATGTCAAGAAATGCCACCATGGTGAATTCCTTGAAATGCAGGGACGATTCGATAGTGCTCACAAGTTAGTATTTTGTAAATATATGCACCGATTTCATCCGTATCAACATGCCAGGATGGGCAATACAATTTCTTATATGACGAAAAAGAAATTGGTTCGATATACCCAATAGTACAAATAGTTATGACACTTGATTTACATTTGAAGAAAATCGAGGGAGGGGGCAGGGGAAAATTTTTTCTACAAAAGTTTTTTAAAAAAAAATTTCGCCAAAAAATGGCGCATTGTGCCCTATTTAAAACAAAGTAAACTTTGCAAAAATGGGTTCAAAACAATTACAAATTTCGTAAAACACAAAACAATTTTTTTTTAATTTTTTCAAAAATTGCTCAAATGATTTATAATGACCCAAAACGGATTTCTGTCGAACATACTAGGGGTTTAAGGTCACTCCTTTGATCTGTTACACTTTTGGTCCGTAGTAAATGATATACCGTATGTTCAAAAAATATTGGGAATTTTTAATTTCCGCGGGCTACATGTATTTGATTTTTTGATATTTTTGTAGCGTTATGTTGCATGTCCCTTACTTAGGCTGACAAGGTCGGCCATTTTGAATGTTTAGCTAATGTTTAGCGAACAGCGTGCCGGACGCCCGAGCTCACAGTTTTCTTTGATTGCAGGGGCATGGTGCACATTCCACAGGGTAGTACGGTCAATAAAGAATATTACTGTGTATTATATCCGATGGGAATTACTTTGAAGGGGACAAAATAGATATTCATGAATAAATAAATACTTTTTGAAAAAAATACAAAATTCACAAATTTTTTTGAACATACTACGTATACCTTCGTCACACTATAGTGAGGGTATACAAATGAGAGTACCATGAAAGTTCGATAGAGTTTTTTTTAATCAGTTCTTTTTAATCTTTGGTAGAGAACTGTTGCTTTCGGTCGCAAGCGGGTAAAAGGTTAAGAAAGTGAAATTCCAAATAAGACTGTTCAAAGAACGTGTGAAGGTTTAAAACGAGTATTAAGGAAATAAATACAGCATTAGGCATTAGAAAATTACAAGCAAAAATGTGTCACATAATCTTTTTTAGTAATTGGGAAAATACATGTATGAACGGAAAATATATCGTTTCTGTGTTTGTAGCTTTTGGCTTATAACACTATGCAACAAATGAAGAATTTTTTAAAAATACACAGAATTGATAGTACGAGTATAGGTTCGATTCTACGACCAATGGGTGGTATAACCCTATACTCGGTTTGGCGAAATTGGTGACCATTTTTTTTATGGGCCTCCAAAGTTTCTGAAAATCAGTGGGCCCCTCGAAAATGTGTCATCAGCTTTTGTTCAACAACTAATTCAGATTTGGTGATACCGCTTAACTATATTTGGCAATAATAAAGCGAAGAATGTGCTAAAAAAAGTTTCGTAAATTTTTTTCAAAAAAAAATTTTTTTTAAATGTAAAGGAAAAAAATATATATTTTTTCTCTTTTTTCAGCATAACTTTCAGGGACTTTGAAAAAAGTAAAGTAAAGTCGGTAATGTCCATAAACATGTAAAAATTGGAATTGAAATAAAAATATTTATCGAATCTGATTTGGTCACACATTGCAGTATCGATACACTAGATGATAAATACAATATGTACTTGATGTAATTACAACCTGTGATTGATTTAAGGAAATATACAAAATTCCCAAAAATCAGAGAGTACAAACAATTTTAAAAAATGATATTTAAATTGTATAACTTAAAAATGGCACACAAAAAATATTTTTTTAATTTTTTCCTGACAGCTACCGGAAAATACCAACATTTTAAAAGAACGATTTTTAAATCGGGCCATAACTTAAGAAGTTTTGACCAAAAATCCGGGTGATATATTTACGATTTTTTAAATATCGATAACTTTGAAAGAGAAACCGAAATTTTTTTGAAACCGTCGATTTGTCTTGAAATTCCCCATATTTTCTTTCTCAAGTGTCACAGGTCAAAAATTAGATGTTTCTCAAATTCTCAGAAACTGTTTCTCAGTAAGTGGGAGTAGTGACACACAATAATAAAAAAATTAAATGCAAATTGGAGGCAGGGGCGAGGTCAAAGTTCAGAAAAATTATTTTTTTCGTCGGTAATGCTTTTTTGTAATTTGGTGAAGATTTTTAGTTAGTCGGTCCCACTCCAAATTTTACACCATCGGTAGAGTACATATTTTATTTTAAATTGTATGTATATATTTTAAAAAAAAATTTAAGGAAAAAAATTAGATTGATTCTGAGATATCGCAATTTATTTTTTTATTTTCTCGAAAAGTGACCGAAATAAATTGTTTAAGATGAAATTAATATTTTTTTATGAAAAGTACACGGAAAATCCTTTAAGAAACAATATTTTAAATTTCTTATGCTTTGTAAGGGGTGGTCCATTTCGAGGTTCCCTACTTTTTTTTAAAGAAAAAAAAAAACACAGAAAATTCAAATTGAATGGGGAATGTTTATTATCATTTGAAAGAACATTCTTTGACATTTATTTTTTGAAGATTATGTCTATCAAACGTTAGCCGCGGCTACGTCTCAGATGGTCCATCCGTTGAGTCAAATTTTCGATGACTCTTTCGAGCATTTCGACTGGAAACTGGCGAATGACACGCGTGATGTTTTGCTACAAGGCCTGAATCGAAGCGGGTTTGTCCGCATAAACTTTAGACTTTACATATCCCCACAGGAAAAAGTCTAACGGTGTGATATCACACGATCTTGGTGGCTAAACGACCGGTCCAAAATGTGAAATTATCTGCTCACCGAAGTGTTCTCTCAATAAATCCATTGTTGAAAACGTCTTGTTGAAACCAAATGTCGCCGAGATCACAAGCTTCAATTTCAGGCACGATAACGGTCGCCATTGACGGTTACGTTCTCCCCGGCATCATTTTTGAAGATATATGGACTGATGATTCCGGTACGTCGGATCGGGAACCGGTCAATGGCAAAAAGATAGCTCTTAACGAGAGCTAAAATATTGCTCATTGGTGTCAAGGTCGTGGGTCGACTGCTTTTTATACCCTACACCACACTGTGGTACAGGGTATTATAACTTTGTGCATTTGTTTGTAACACCCAAAAGGAGAAGAAATAGACCCATCGTTTATTATACCGATCGACTTAGAATTACCCAGCAAAAAATAAAAGAAGTACTTCCAAAAGAATAACATTATAAGTACTTCCAATTCATAAGTATGAACATTTTTTCGGCATTTAATGAAGTTCTTCTAAATATCTAACCAAAATGTAATTTCGGAATATAAATTATTAACCCAAGAATGCATAATTTTAAAACGATTGGATGTAAAATGAATCTTGTGAAGTGTTAAAGTCCAGATCGGAAGGAACATATGTATGAGGCCTATGATATATATGTAAAATACTGCGTCTATAGTGCTAAAGGGAAGAAATATATATTTATATGGCGGCTATATCAGAGTTAGTGAATGGTTCTGGAAGCTAGTCGACTTTTTCATCAATTAAATTTCGTTTCAGCCGACTAGGTCGATAAATCGGACCTACAAGTCGACTTTTTCATAGCCGATTAAAATAACATAAAGTCATTTCAAAGTTTGCTGATTTTCTTCGAAATATGTTAAATTTTGGAATTGTAGTACATTGGATTGCGATAAAAACTGAATTTATGAACAACACTTTATACTTTCCAAAAAATGTTAATATAGCGTCACCAGAAATGCCCAAGAGCGTAACCGTTTTTCGTCAAAAAATCACGATTTTATTCAAGAAAAAAAAGACGTAACATCAAGTGCTCGTTTTTGATAAAGAACAAAAGGCGTAACTCACATTGTACTGTATTCATCTATTTAACCTTTGTAGTTGTTCTCTTGTTGCTGTTTTGATTTTTATATATCGTGTTTGACACCTATTTTAGATGCAAAATTCTATATGGGTCTGTATTTAAATTTGGCCTTTATCTGAAGGGTATCCATTTTTGTTATCAAATTTCGCAGTGTTCGTGATTCTATAAACTAATCTCTGCCAAATTTAATAATGCTCTGATGTAAAACATGAAATCAAATTTTTCCAACCTTGCTAGTGACCGTTTATTCTCGGATTATAAAGTTCTTTGTGCAAAATATAGTACATTTGGCTAAAATATGACTTCTATGGAGCTTAGATGCTAAATCGGAAGGTACACATCCATGCGAGTATGTGGGGATATATGTAAATTTGAACCGATATTGTTCACACAGATATTAACTGTTAAAATAAGAAACCAAATTTCATGAACATCGAAAGGAAATTATATCTTCTATAGAGGGTATAAGCTAAATCGAAGGTACATTCATATATATATTACGATATCTGGTTCTAAACTGATATTCAAATAGTTAAGAGATTTTTGATCGTTCGCCGTCGACGAAAGAAATACGGATTGTCTTTCAATTTCAATACGAATTGTCTTGTCCCAAAATAAATTTTGGGACAAGATCGGACTATATTTGTGACCTGCACATAGATTACAAGAACGCATGCACAAACTAACATAGCTAAATCGGTTCAGAAAGTGATTCTAAGTCGATCAGTAGAATAAACGATGGTTCTATATATCTCTTCTCATTTTTGGTGTTAGAAACAAATGGATAAAATCTTAATACATTGTACCACAGTGTGGTGTAGGTTATAATTAAATAATTTTAAAAGAAATTATGGTAATTAAATATACCATACCATACATACTGTACCACACTGTGGTACTTTACTATTCTCTGAACCGGGGCTACGGAAAACATTTTTTTTTGTGAGAATGTAAATTACACTATGGGGTCACACTTTTCAAGAGCCATCTACACCATACAGATTACAGACATCTTCAAATGTCCTAAACAAACATACATATGTATATATGATCGTTAATCTCTTTGGCCAATAGTATATTATTTATACGTTCCCTTCCCGATGTCAACATTTGTATTCCTTTAAAATATGAAATCTCTGGACCCAAAGATGTTAATAAGAACGACATACATTCATCAAATAAATACAACAACAAAAAAGCAAATCTTACAGTGCTTTAAAAGAGTTGTGCAAAAGTGGTGACAAAGAAGTACTTCCCCGGCGCGACAACCCCTTGTTAAATTCATTGGTGAAAATCCAAATTAGAACAACTTCCGGATCATAAGTTGGGGATTTTTATTGCTTCTTTGGGTGCTCTTTTTTTGCTGGGTACTTTCTGAGTTGATTTAGCTATGTCCGTCTGTCCGTCTGTCTGTCCGTCTGTCCGTCTGTCTGTGCATGTATTCTTTTAATCAAAGTACAGGTCGCAATTATGGTCCGATCTCGACGAAACTTTACACATATGTTTTATTTGGCCCAAGGACGATCCCTATTGGTTAAAATCGGTTCAGATTTAGATATAGCCCCCATATATATGTTACCCCAGATTTGACATTTAAGCGCTGCAAAACCTTTATTTTATATCCGATCAGTCTGAAATTCGGCAGAAAGAGGTTTCTTATCATATGAATGAACACTGTTAAATTTGGAATAAATCGGTTCAGATTTAGATATATCCCCCATATATACGTTACCCCCGATTTGAAGTGTAAGCACTGTAAAAATGTTATTTTATAACCGATCAGTACGAAATTCGGCAGAAAGAGGTTTCCTATTATTTGAATGAACACTGTTAAATTTGGAAGAAATCGGTTCAGATTTAGATATATCCCCCATATATACGTAACCACCGATTTGAAGTGTAAGCGCTGTAAAAATGTTATTTTATATCCGATCAGTATGAAATTCGGCAGAAAGAGGATTCCTATTATTTGAATGAACACTGTTAAATTTGGAAGAAATCGGTTCAGATTTAGATATAGCCCCATATAAACCTTACCCCCGATTTCACATGTAAGCGCTGTAAAAATGTTATTTTATATCCGATCAGTGCGAATTTCGGCAAAAAGAGGTTTCCTTCTACATGAAGAAATACTGCCAAATTCGGAGAAAATCGGTTCAGATTTAGATATAGCCCCATATATATGTTACCCCCGATTCGACATGTAAGCGCTGTTGAGATTGTATTTTATATCCGATCAGTACGAAATTCGACAGAAAGATTTCTTTTTACATGAATGAGTATTCAGGGAAAATCGGTTCAGATTTATATATAACATCCGTACATATGTTCCTCCTGATTTGGTATCAAAGCGCTATAGAAGTTGTACTTTACTTCCGATCATTAAAATTTTCCAGAAATATGTTTCTCAATTTAGGAACGAATATTGCTTAATTTAGCGATTATCGGTTCAGAATTAGATAATATGTTCCTACCCATTTACCAATTATTCCAAATTATTATCGCAATGACCATTATCGCATTATTAGGGAGGTGTAGGGTATTTTATAGTCGGCCCCGCCCGACTTTCTGCCTTTCCTTACTGGTTTTTTTTGATTTAAAAAAAATGGACGGCGCAATTGGCGAACGATTATTTTGATAATTTGAATAATTTGTAAACGTTGTTCAGGCGCAAGTCTTTCCATGATGAAATGCCAAACAATACTTAACAAGAATAACATGTCAGCATGACACGACTCACACGTGATCTGTCAAAAAAGGCTATTGAAAAAAGTATCTTTACTTAGACCACCCTATAGCATTAAAACTAACTTCAAAAAGCATTACAGAGGAAAAAATCAATTTTTCTGAACTTTAACATATCTTACTCAACTTATACTTGTAGAAGTTGAATATCATGATCATAATAAAATATGAACCATTTTTATAAAAAATTTTAAGGAAAAAATTAGATTGATTCCGAGATATAGCAATTTATATCGCAATTTCCCGCGGAAACTGACTGAAATAAATTGTTTAAGATAAAAATATTATTTTTATGAAAAGTATACGGAAAATGTCCATATGTTAATTAAATTGAAAACATTATTTTTTAAAAATACCATTCAAACCAGTTGGAATTTTAATTAATAGATTACAAATGTTTAGTGATTATAGCATCAGTTATTTTTTCGTTTTATTGCATTGTAATATTTTGTAAAGAAACGCAGAAATTTCTAATCAATGCTTCAAATATTGCATATTTTGGTGACAATATCAATATACTTAGGGCATACAACGATAATACATATTAGAATTTCTTCACAGTTTAAATGTTTGCATATTGTGTGGCAATTCGTTATGAACATATTGAATATTTAAACTGCTCAAATTTAACGTTCCGCCGATAAAACATAAATATTGGCTAAAAGCCAACGAAAGAGATGTGGAATATTTTCTAAATGATATTCATATATAAGGTCGCACAGGAAAACATGTTTTGGAAAGAATGTGAAAAGTATTTATAAAAATTTGTCTCTTTGTTTAGTGTAACCCTTGAAAAGGATCGACGAAGTCGGTCGAAATATCGGGAAAATAACAATTTTAAAAATAAAACAATAAATTCATAATTTATTTGTTTTATTTATGACCTCAAGCCAACAAAAACAAAAAAATACAATTTTTGAAATTATTTAAAATTGTTTAGGTATTATCTTGGTACCACGAGCAGGCATAGCATAAGACTAAAAAAACATATTTGACATTTTTCGTTTCTGGGTAGTTCTATCTTAAAAAAATACTCATTTTTATCTTAGTAATAATATTTGACTTTTTACTTGTAGGGCTTTTATTATGTGAAAATTCGTTATATTCTCGTGGTTTTGGAGTTTAAGTAGATCTTGCAAAGATATTTCATAAACTATAAACACAGTTTTACATAAATTTTTACGGTTTCAACGACATTTCTTAAAAATGTTGTACTTTAAAACGATACTTCCTATGATGTGTATTCCGAAAGACATGTAACAGAGAGACATCAGGGACGGAGTATGACTAATTTTTGTGAGGGCCGTGATGTCTCTCGTCTATAGGGACGGTTCAATCACGTTTGCTGACTTCATCGACAACATCACAAGTATAACTGGTGAGATGCCGGCGGCAATGTTGGAAAAAGTGTGTCAACATTTTGCTTTCAGAATGGACCATTTAAAGCGTAGCCGTTGGCAACGTTTGCAAAAAATTGTCTTGAAAAATTAAATAGCAGGCATTGATTTATCGACCCATATAAATGTTTAATTCACTTGTAAAAGGTCCGCAAATAACTTTGTTATATTCGCAATATACACATATTCGTTCAGCGGAAGGATGAAACTAATTATTTGTCAAATCAGACATGAGCTAAGTGTTACCATTCACGAAATAACCACTAGTTGAAAAAAAGCGTTAGGTGGCGGACCCAATTTACAAATTTTGTATGTTTTTTTGTATATTTTCAAAAACAAAACGCTTAAAAATCACTCATTATAAAAGATAATTTTGAAATTGTATATGGAAGATTTTAGAACGGACTTATTCCGTGTCAGACTATAGTCACTGCAAAGTAATTAAAAAAAAAATAGAATTTGGAAATATAAATATACTAGGTAGAGAAGCGAAGATTTGAGATTACGCAAGTTTTATATAAAATATTAAAGTATGCAAAATTTTAAGGTATTTGGTTTCTCATTTACTTAGTTGTGGTGTCAACATCCAGTCAAACAGACAGTCGGACATAGTCCAAATAACTTACAATATCCAAGGACTGATTTCTCTAAAACAAACTTAAGGTCTTAGGTATTTGTTACCGTTTCTTTCTTCACTTTTTCCTATAGGGGATCAAGGCCTTTTTAAAGGCCCACATTTTCAACACTCTGTTCTGTTATGTCTAAGGAAATCCTTATGAAATATTGCAACAAATGCAATATATTGAACTGAATACTCTACTCGTGCCGGAGCATAAAAGTCATATGTGACAGTTGTCGGCACTATATTTTTTGTTTACCGATCCCTATTAAACGTTAAACATTTTCATAAAAAATCATAATTCGCAGTAATGGCGTTGAACATTAGAATGGGTCGCAAAAGTACTTAAGGGTCGGAATTTTTAAAATTAACCTATGAAGTAAATGTTTTCCTAAAAACGTTATAAAAAGTAGCTAAATGGTAAAATTAGATATAGCTATAATTTATTATTTAAAGAAAAGATTTAAAAATTAAGAAAAATTTATTTTTGGGTTTTACAGAATTTTTGATTGCTCTTGAACGGGTTAACGGATTTTTACAAAATTTACGTGGTTTACGTTGTTCTACGGAGAAGTAATAAGGATACTGTCAACAACAAAAAATTAATTCCCAATAATGTTTGTTATCACAACAAAATCTTTTCTTGTTCCATTAGGAATTTTTACATTTGAATCCTAACAAATATTTAAAATATTTCTTCACGATATCGCAACCCTCATGCATATCCCTGTGATGACACTTTTAATATTTCCAACTGGAAATATTAAAAGTGGACTGGAATCTTGTAGAGTGTTTCTTGTAGGAACCAGTTATGTGTACATACTTATGTTTGTATGCCGCCTGCCATAAGTTGGTACGTGCAAATATACCTATGGAGAATCCAGAAATCAAAGAACATATGATAGTGCATTTGATGCAGTATATCATGGGAAACGACCGAGGCATCACAATGTATATAACCTAAGGCTACAAAATGGGAGTACTGCTATTTCTTGTTACTTCCGTTATCGTCATCAAATGGATTGTTAGGGAAAGGGTGTTGCTGAAGTTCTGACGGTTTGTAAAAATGTCATCTTAGCTAAATAAATGAGAGATATAAAGCTGCGCTTATATCTGCTAATGAATACCTTGCAAAAACATTTCAGTCGATAAAATTGTATATGGTAAATAGTACGAAATTTGATACTTTGGGTGGAGATAGAAAAAATATGCCAGCGGAGATAGAACAAATATGTTCATTCCGTGTTAATAAATAATCATTATCAAAGTTATCAAAACTACAGAACTTTAACACATTGATTTGATTGCCAAGTGAGTTCGAAAACCGATGTTTTTTGACCGGTATGAAACTTGAACCAAGTTAAGTCCTATTGTATCGTAGTTATGACACAAAATTTCAACGAGATCGGTTAAGACTCCCCGGGTGATGAATATTGACATTTGGTCCAATGGTCCTTTTTCCCCATCCATATAACTAATTAATTTTTGTATTAAGAAAATTTTGACCAAAACACTTTGGTATACTTTTGATAACTTTTTCTTAAATATGTAAAAAAAGAACAAAAATTGACAAAAACATTTATTATTGTAATTTTGTTTGCGAAAGTTAAACTAGTTTTGACATTTTTGTAAAAAAAAAACATTTTTTGCTAAAACAAAAGCTTTGGTCATTTCCTTTAGGAGCTTTACGGCCTATTAGTGGGATGGGACAAGTATGTATATCGAAATAAAGATAGACATCTAAAGAGAATAGATGTTGAACCACATAACTTAGCGTAACTCGAGAACTATTAATTTTTCGCTAAAGCTTTAAAAAATATTGAATTAAATAGCTTTTATATTCTTCAAAAATATTTTTTTTTCAGCCCATCAGCGGTTTCAAAGGTATCTTGCAAGCTAATAAGAAATATTGGTTCGAGACCATAGGTTTCAGTTACATTCTATCTTGACTTTGACATTTTTTTTAAACATTTTTGTTAAAACCTATTTTTTTGCTCTAACGAAAGCTTAGATGGTTTCCTTTAAGATCTTATTAGTGAGATGGGACTTATTTATCTATCAACATAAACATAAACTTCTAAAAACCAGTAAGGAAAGGTTAAAGTCGGGCGGTGCCGACTATATAATACCCTACACCACTCTCGTAATATTGAATAACTCTGATATATAAATTTTGTAATTCATGTATAAATTGTTTACATAAGTTTACTTTTGGGTGTAGGGTATAAAAACGATTGGATCTAAAGAGCCAAATCGGATGAAACATATATATAAACTCTACCATTCTAAATTTCAAAACGATTGGATATAAAATACAGCTTCTATAGAACTAAAGGTCCAAATCGGACGAAACACATATATGGGAGCTATAGCTAAATCTTAACCGATTATCTTCAAATTCGGTAGTGTTGGTTCATGGATCAAGAAACTCTACAATTCTAAATTTCAAAATGATTGGATGAAAAATACAGCTTCTTCAGGACTAAAGAGCAAAATCGGACGAAACATATATATGGGAGCTATAGCTAAATCTTAACCGATTTTCTTCAAATTCGGCAATGTTGGTTCATGGATCAAGAAACTCTACCATTCTAA
The DNA here is from genome assembly GCA_963930755.1 of Eudasyphora cyanicolor. NCBI lineage: Eukaryota > Metazoa > Arthropoda > Insecta > Diptera > Muscidae > Eudasyphora > Eudasyphora cyanicolor. The sequence continues at coordinate 260,291,858 of OZ005737.1, read as the reverse complement.
ATTTCAAAACGATTGGATGTAAAATACAGCTTTTATAGGACTAAATGGCCAAATCGGACGAAACATATATATGGGAGTATAGCTAAATCTTAACCGATTTTCTTCAAATTCGGTAGTGTTGGTTCATGGATCAAGAAACTCTACCATTATAAATTTCAAAATGATTGGATGTAAAATACAGCTTCTACAGGACTAAAGAGCAAAATCGGACGAAACATATATATGGGAGCTATAGCTAAATCTTAACCGATTTTCTTCAAATTCGGCAATGTTGGTTCATGGATCAAGAAACTCTGCCATTCTAAATTTCAAAACGATCGGATGTAAAATACAGCTTCTATAGGACTAAAGGGCCAAATCGGACGAAACATATATATGGGAGCTATAGCTAAATCTTAACCGATTTTTTTCAAATTCGGTAGTGTTGGTTCATGGATCAAGAAACTCTACCATTCTAAATTTCAAAACGATTGGATGTAAAATACAGATTCTATAGGACTAAAGGGCCAAATCGGACGAAAGATATATATGGGAGCTATATCTAAATCTCAACCGATTTCAACCAAATTCAATAGCGATGTTAACAGCCGCGAAATACTCTAAACTGCAAAATTTCAGAACGATCGGAGTGAAATTGCGACCTGCGAACAACTTTACATGGACAGACGGACGGACGGACATCGTTAAATCGACTCAGCTAGTGATTCTGAGTCGATCGGTATACTTTAAGGTGGGTCTAGCTATGTTATTTTCAGGTGTTACAAACATCTGCCGTGAAACAAACTTATAATACCCTGTACCACAGTGTGGTGTAGGGTATAAATATAGGTTGAACCACTTTTTTAGCATAACTCGAGAACTATTTATCCAAATCATGAAAGCTTTAAAGAATCCAAATATAACATTTTGGGCAACATTTTCTAAACACAGAGTGGCCAAAAATGACAGAAGGGGTTTGAGTTCATTATAACTTTTAATGAAGATCCCCAATACTAACTCCAAAGAAAATCGTTCAATGGGGTTCAATCACACGATCTTTGTGGTCAATTAACATGACAATTAAGTGCAATTATTTCCAAAAATTTCAACATTATTATTCGTGAAATATCAATTACATTAAGTAACAAAAAATTGTTTTTGTGTCCGAGAACTAAATTTTGTTTAATTTTTGGGCATACTACTTTGGAAATAAAAACAAAATAACGTTTTACGGTAAAGCTTTTTTTAAATATAAATTTTCGTGTAAGTTGCCTTTAGTATTTGGGCCATATTTTTTAAGTACATATAAGCCCGATAGAGCAGTGATACCCTTTAAATTGAAGGACATTGTGAGGCTACAAATGTTGAAAATATCACAGCTAGCATCAACATGAAAATGCCGATTTAAGAAATCTGTGGATGAATGTGTAAATTATGACCCATAACTCATAAAATCGGAATAAAAAATGTCTGACTAAATTTGTTTTTAACCTTGTTTGATTACACAATGCGACAAAATAAACTCAAGTTGAGAAGCAAATGACGCGATACTATTTTTCCCGCAGGTCTTTTCGAGTAAAACACGAATCTTTTTTTGGAATTCCCGGACACCCCCAAAATCCGGATTTACGGGTAAAAAATCGTGTTTCTTGCCTTTTTCACTTGAAAGCCTATAACTTTGTTAGTTATTAACCCATTTTCGATCTCTAAAAGAATTTGGAAAGAAGAGAATTAGACCTTTCGAAAGATATATATTTTGTTTAGGAATGTAGGTTTATTTGTCCTACAAATAACAGATCAAAGGAGTGACCTTAAATCCCTAGTATGTTCGACAGAAATCCGTTTTGGGTCATTTTAAATCATTTGAGCAATTTTTGAAAAAAATAAAAAAAATTGTTTTTGTGTTTTACGAAATTTTTAATTGCTCTCGAACGGCATAACCGATTTTTGCAAAATTTACTTTGTTTTAAAGAGGACACAATGCGCCATTTGGTGTAAATTTTTTTTTTGGAAATTTTTTACGAAATTTTTTTTGCAAAAACCTTTGTAGGAGAAATTGCACCACCTCGATTGTTGTAGTATTTTGTAAATATCGGAGCACAATATGCACCGATTTCATCCGTATCAACATCCCTGTACAATAGTACAAATAGTTATGACCACTTGAAGTTATGTATACTTATTTTTTTTTCCTAAAAAAATTGACAAAGAATGGATTTGTCAATTTTTTTTTGTCAACGTCAAGTGGTCATAACTTTTTTACTATTGGGTATATCGAACCAATAGGACATTTTATTGCCCAACCAGACATGTTGATACGGCTGAAATCGGTGAATTTTGTGCTCTTATTTTTACAAAATACTAACACATGTTAAGGGAAAAAATGAAAAATTCAGTTTTCAATTGCAGATATCTCGGTAACTATACGAGATAATTCTTAGCTGTAAAAAGTGTTTTTGTAGACCTCAGTTAGTAGAACACACACACAAAAAAGTCTTGGTTTTTTCGTCCATAACTTTTACAAATATTGAGTATCCCAAAAATGTTCTACTGTTCTGGATTTGTGAGGGTGCGACGAATATTCTGTGAAAATTTGAAGGAAATCGAGGGTGAAGCAATTTTTTCTACAAAGGTTTTTTCATAAAAAACTTTCGTAAAAAATTTGTTTAAAAAATTTTCAAAAATTTTGCATTAACGAAAAATGGCGCATTGTTTCCTCTTTAAAACAAGGTAAATTTTGCAAAAATTGGTTCAGCCTTTCGAGAGCAATTACAAAGCACAAAAACTCATTTTTTTAATTTTTTCAAAAATTAAAATGCACATAACATTTTCTCAAAAAAAAATATATAAAAACGATAGCTAGATCCCATTTTTAACAGGTCTGTAGGAATTTTGAAAACTTTACACTGTGAAAAAATTGTGAGTATTTACTTCGGTATTCACGATGTAAGCTGTACAAAATGGCACGTTTGTGTTTGAGGTACCGAAAAGGGCGTGACAAAAACGACCAGTTGTCAGCGGACCGTAGGTACCATAATTATTTGTATGCACTGGTATTAAAGTTATAAGCTGTTAACTTTGGTGCAAAATAGTCCATTTCTGTGGGAGGTACCAAAAGGGGTGTACAAATAACGCCCACTGTATAAAATTGCAAGTATTTGGATTAAGTGATATTAAAGCTATAAGCAATTAACTTTTGGTGCAAAATGGTCCATTTGCATAAAGGGGCTAGGCAACTTCGCCGATTTTTCTTGAGGTAATAGCGACTAATAAACTAATACTATGTGTGGTATTTCAGAAGATTTGAATAAGTTGTATAGAAGTTATTAAAGAATCAATATTTCACTAAAAGTTAACCCTTTGTGGGGGAGCTACTAGAAGGAGTGGACCAATATGGCTGTAGGCGCAGCAGACAGACAGACGGACGAACGGGCATTGCTCTTTCGACTTAAAATGACCTAAAACGAATATCCGCCGAAAATACTTGGGGTTTTAGGTCACTCCTTCGATGTGTTACACTTTTGGCCCGTAGCATTTGATATATAAGTACACCCACGCATCACTAATGTGAGGGTATAAAGAGGCTATTTTATATGCTTATAACGTTCATATAAATACATAAAATGAGTACCTACAGTCGGGTAAAAAATTGGAATTATTGTCACGCCCATTTGATATACAAATGGTAATGTTATACCAGTGCATTTACAATTCGGTTAGGTTTAGATTTTCTAGTAGGTCACATTCAAACTCCGAAAATCTCAGATCGCATTCCAGAAGTACATCTTTTAAAGCCACGAAGTATGAGTTGAAACACCGGGCAGTGAAGGATCACAAATTGATGAGCGATAGCGAAACAGTGGGAGAAATTGCAAAGATACTGTGGACACTCAAGCTTACAAGCATATTTGTACCGTATAGGAATAGCAGATAAAAACGAATGCAGGGCATGGAGGGAAAACATCGAAATTATGGTAGATTTCCTATGCCAATGCCGGGCTTTATCACATATGTATTTCCAGACTTGACTCGTCTCAGAGGATATGACTGGAAAATACTGAGAAAATTCGTGTCTAATACCGATTTTCCGTAACTCATGAGTTTAAAAAAAAAAATAACGCACAACAGGCAGAACCATTGGCAAAAAAAGTGAACCCTAGAGCAAGTTAAAATGAACTTAACTGTAGGAATATTGAACTTCGTATTTCGCTAAAGTTATTTTTCATTATATTAAGTTCATACATTTCCTCACAATTATGAAATATTCTTAACTTATTTCTAATTAACTCGTACTTGCTTTAAGTAACTATTGAAATTAAAATAGGGAAAATTAACTCAATACTAGCAAATTCTGACTTGAAATTATGCAAATTCAGCATACTTTTGTCCTTATTTTTACTCAAATTTAGGAAAATTTAATTACATTTATGCAAGAAGAAAAGAAAAATTAAAATTTTTCTTGGACTTTCTGTCCATGATTTTTTGCGATTTTCGATCCTACTTCATCACTTTCCTCCTCCATTTTTTATATGTTGGAATCTCTCTATTACCACTTCCTCTTTGGATTTTTCTATTCTGCTTTATTTTAGGAATTGAAATTTATTTTATTAAACATTATGTATATAAAATTTTACCTCCGAATGCGATTCGATCCCAGAACCTTCCGTTTTCTGAACCACATGTTTACCAATTGAGCTACGTAGACACTTAAATTTTTATGAAAAATTTGTTTTTATATACAATTATATATCGCAAAATTTTCGAAACAATGTACTGTTATGTACACTTGAATTTGATAAAAGGATTGCCATCATTGAATGATAAATAGAGTTGCCATATACTATATTTATAGGCGAAGAAGACATTTTATTATGAATGACAGTTTCATATCAATCCCAAAAGAGTTTCGTAGCTCGATATATAGTGTGTCTGGCTCACTATCATAAGGTTGTCGGTTCGACTCTCGTTCCGGGCGTAACATTTTTAATGTTTCTCCATAAATTTAAGTTTCTGCAAGTAACGCTTTGCGAAAAAATAGCTCTACAACATAGTCCGAAAATAGTTAATTTTTCCTTGATTTTAGTATGTTTTCCCTAATTTTGAGTTCAAATTCATGGACTCGAAATAAGGATTCATGATTATTTTTGGTTAAAATTTCCTAAAAATCATGCTTTCCATTATTAGTTCATAATTTCCTTATGTCTATGTTGGGTGTCCACCGCATATGTTTAAATTTCATAAATATATGAATATTCGAACTTTTTTCAAGAAATATTATTTTAGTAAAAATATGTCCTCATTTGTAGTTAACGAACTATTCTGCATATCCCCCCAAAAAATAAAATTTGGTAGTACTAAATAAAATTTCCCAGTTTTAAAGAAAAATTAACTCAATATGAATAAAAACATTGAACTAAGTTGGAGTATGGATTTTACTAAAATTTAGGAAATACATTTTTTTGAGTGTCCATGGACATGAACCGATTAAACGTCTCCTCTCTTGAACCTAACGTACAATTCGGTACAGTACATTGTATGTCCTTCTCTCTGGCTGAAGATCACGATAAATCTCTAAAGAAGTAACCAATTGACTTCAAATGTGGTATACAATAAAATGTTTTTCTAGTTCAATGATGGCTCAGCTCTTGTTGAGGTGAGTTTCTATCGCTCTTGGGAATATTACTGTTATTGTATCTCTGTTGAAAAACATCATCACTGTTATTGACAGTCCCAGCACTGTACCTTGGTCCAGATGTGTCACGCAGTCTTTTTCAATCTGAATCGATTTTAAAGCGGACATGATTTTATGTTGTTCATATTCATTTCAGTTCATATTTTATCCTTTCATAGGGAAATTTTCTATCCCGAATCAGGTGAAGCCGTAAGTCATTGGTTCAAAGAATTTAGAAATTTTACAGACGAAAATTTTATTATTTAATTTGTAAAAAATTCTGAAATGAATCTTTCCATCTTTTCGACAAACCCTTTCGTTTTTAGTGCCTTCTACCAAATCATGCACTTCATGTGAAATTATGTAAGATACTATCACAGGATGTAGGAAATATCTTGTGCATGTGTGTAAACGTGATGTGTTGTACAGGTGGACCAGGTAGACTACCAAGAATAACTAACACACCACTGACAAGTGCCTGTGGGCGTGTGTGTGTTTGACTATGCCTGTGTGTCAATGTTAGTGTGTTACATGAAAATGATTGGTGTTTTAAAAATAATCTATGCTTTTTGTACGTGCAAAGAAATCGCAATAATATTGAACATTACACCCGGAAGTATTGCTGCTGACGTTACCAAGGATGCAGTCGATCTGAGGAAGGCTGCAGCCGTGACTTTTGTTGCTGTCGCCGTTACTATTACGACTACTCTGCTCTGCAGTGTTGCAAACGTTCGTCTACCAAATCGATTGTGAAACATTTACTTTTAGTAAAGCCAAAGGTCCTGCCAAACAATAATGCGATGCGGTGCCACAATTTCCGCGTTAATCTTCAATGCGTCTTACTCACAGGGAGACGGTTGTTAAGGTGGCAAAAAAGTGTTTACATAATAAATGGAAATCGACAACATTGAAATAAAAACCCATTCGTTTGGAAGATTAATAAAGGACGGAGTCGAATTCATTGGCTGCGTAAAAATTAATTTACACTTCATTACTGCAAATATTGTATTTCTGTGAAATCATTAAAATTGCAGTCTGTAGTTAAATAAATTTCGAAAACAGAATATAATTGTTGCATTATTGAAATATGTTACCAGAGATTTTCGATGGAATTTTTTATAAGGATTGGGAATAATGTATTGATGAACAAGTAAGAAAGTGTCAATCGATTAAACATAACATTGTTGGAAATATAATACGAGATATGGTGCTTTGTGTGGAAGTGTAAATATTTTGATTCACAAATACGGTGGGTACTGAAAAGCAATAATGATACAACAAATTGTCGTTAAAAATTATAATTTGATATGAACGATGGCGTTACAACTGACAGCAAATTAATGAATTTATTAAAGAGCTCTGTCATTCATTAATAAAGAGCCTATCTTGGAGTATACTGTTAACAAATGTGTGAAGAAAACTCCACCATAGATCGCATGCGCATGGTTTCGGATACAAATTAACTCATATTTGCGGTTTCCTCCTTTATGTGTGCGCAATATCGAAACATAGACCTATGGGTATAAATTCTGGGTATAAATACTTCCAAAATACGAATTTTCAGCCCAGTCAGATAAAATTTGTCGTCTCCATGGCGTTAAGTAGACAAATGGACATATGCTATATATGAGGGCTAGACCATTTATTAAAATTTTTGTACTGATTTCCGGGCCGAAAATGTTTCCATTTGACCAACAAACCTCCAATAAAAAATTTGGTGCCGATTGGATAACGCTAAGGTCTGCCCAAAGTTGTTTGAAAACACAAAACTCACTTTACATGAACAAAATTTGGGTTTTTATCAAATGTCACATGTTCAAGTAATTAAAAAATATTTTATTAGCATGAAAAGTTTTTAAATGATCTTTGAATAAAATCTTTCTTTCTTACAAGTCCTAAACAATCAAAATCGACCGAGAAACGAAAAAGTTACAGCAGTTTTCATTTGAATTTTACGTCATGACAGGGCATGCATGCACACCGACATGGCCTCTATGTACATATGTAGACGTAAGAGCAATCACAATAAACAATAGATCATGCTTGTGCATGCATGAAAAAAAACAATGGATTTGCATGACAGTTGATTTTTCGCATCAGTCTGACATTTTTCTACTGGTCAAATAAGAAAACATAAGCAGAACTTTGCAGCGCGCTATACGGCCATGCAGCAGGGTCGTTTACAGAACGCGCTCTGCCTCCAGCCTAAGTGAATTGAGAAAGGGACAGCTTCGCACAAAATTTAATTTTATCATATTCTTATTTGTCTCCAGACCGACCACATCCAAAATGGTTACTAGATCCAGTGATAAATTTCGCACCGTAGAATCAGTTGGGCATGTACCACATACAATATCTGGAGCCAAACTGCCGTCAAACAGACAGATATTTCATGATGTGATAACTGTAATGTATAATGCTGCGACGCCTCTGACCACTGTTGGAGAGCTTGTGATTAATCGATCTACACATCAAAATTTTTGGGCCCCCCCAAAATCCCGGCTGGTACTGGAGAAAAGATGGCCAAAGTCGTTCATGATACACTCATCAAATACAGGTCAAAACACTGGATCGTGCATTTTGTTGCAGAACAAATTAGATCGAAAATTAATCAAGTTCCCATGTTCTCATCACATAATGGAGATAGTATTGAAACATGTGTTTGAGAATAAACTTCGGCGACTTGTGGTCCTGAAGTGCCTATTTTTAATCGTTTTGCTGCCGTTTGGGTAAGTCTCGACCACAAATCGTTTAAAAACGGACTCGAAGATCCAACTGTACGCTCAAAAATAATTAATGCTGACTGCGAAGTCATTAAGAAATTCTGCATTAAACAGCTAAATGAAACACAAATCCGAGCTGATTACAAGGAACTATTACAATTAACAATAATGTTTCTTGGTGGTGTCGGCGATAACTTCCGAACACCTGGTCCAACATCCCACGCAAGGTTCATTGGAAAAGGCATTTATGCCTTAAAAATATACCTATTTCTAGAGCAGTTTGCAAAATGCCATACGAGCACCAAATCAAGATATACACTTGTTGGAAGACAAGATGTGTATGAAGCGGTTTTGAAGAAATGGAAAAATCATTTGTGGTATTTGGCCCTAGAATCAGTGGCTTTGGCATTTTTCGATTCGGATGTTTCACTCGAAGAGAAACGAAAAATGTTTAGGCATCTGCAATCAACGGAGCCCGTCGTAAATCTGGAAAACGATCGAAAATTCTCCGACCCGAAACATTTGCTGTGTAATAATTTGACCGATTTCGCCTCATACAAAACCAAACATTTTTTCGGTGCTTTTGGATTGAGTACTGAATTTTTAAAGCATGACCCATCCATTTGGGAAGATTATCAAGATACTCTCGATGATTGTCGTAATCTGTTTGTTGTTAACGACACTGCTGAACGCGGTGTACAATTTATGAATGATTACAACAGAATACTTACGAAAGGCGAAGAACAAAATCAATTTATATTACAGTGCATCGTAGAAAATGTCCCTCACATAACAAGTCAAATCTAATATAATATTGAATTAATTGTATTTTTTGTTTTAACTTTTTTGTTTAAACTATTTATTAATTAATAATACAAAGAAATGTAGAAAAACATACGATTTTTGAATAAAAAAATATTTCCCCTATAAAGTGTGTTCTAAATTTTGAATGAACTTTGGGCAGACCCTAGGGTTATCCGATCTGCACAAAAATTTTTATGGAAGTCTTGTAGGCCAAATGGAAACTTTTTCGGTCCGGAAATCAAAGATCGCAGCAACCTTCACTTTTTGCATCATGTGCTAATGAGGGCTACCTCAAAAATGGACTGATATTACCCATTTTCAATTCCATGTTAGCTGCAGCTGTAAGAAGTATCTGAAAAAAATTTCTTGCACCAAGCTTAGTCCCATTGGATAGTAGTTATGACACAAAATTCCAACGAGATCGGTTAAGGACTGTCCGAGTTAGAGGGTGTTGCATTTTGACATATCGGTCAAACGGCTCTTTTTTCCTACACATTTTTTCCATGTACATAATAACTAGGCAGCGGAATATATGCTATTGCGTATTTTTATTGGATGGTTGTACGGCAAAACTGATAACACTCAAATTTGTTTCATTAAAAAATAGTTAAATATACACTTATATATTTTTGCACATTTTATGCAAATTGCATATTTGTATATATCTGCATATGCAAACACATTTAAGTTTAAAATTTACCGCAAATTCAATAATTTTCTGTTGTTTCATTTTGTACCGCCTATTGTTTTTCTATAAAAAGTTTTCGACAATTTTTCTTTAATCGTAACAGACAAACGGCTGAAGCTTTAATCTTGAAATTTGGTGCGAGGGTAGTTCTTGTCGTTAAAAATATAAAATTATGTTTCAGAATGTAATCAATTCTCTCCAATTTGCCAATGCATATTATTTGCATATGCAATTTTTAAGTTGCATATGCCATTTTTTATTTGCATATGCTTTTTTCATGCGACATATAAATGTAAATTAAAAAATATGCCTAATCCTAAAATATGACTGTGCATATGTAAAATGAAAAATGTATATGCAAATAAACAATTGCATATGCAAAAAATATGCATTGGTATTTTGGAAAAAATTAACTAATTGTGGAAACATAATTTTATATAACGACAAGAAGTAACCTCGCATCAAATTTCCAGATTAAATCTTCCGCCGTTGGTCTGATACGCCTTTTTGGAATAAAGGTAACGATGTATAGATTTTAGGCGACAAACACTGACATATTAAAATTAAAAAAAAGTGAAAATCTTTTTTAGAAAAATAATAGCCGGTACAAAATGGAACAATAGCAAGTGGTCGAATTTGCGGCGAATTTCATATATAAATGTGTTTGCATATGCACGATATATTTAAATATGCAGTTTGCATAAAATATGCAAAAATAAATATGTGTAAATTTTATTATATTTTGACGAAAAAAATGTGTGTGTTATCGGGTTTTCCGTAAAACCATTTAATAAAACCAGTAAGGAAAGGCAGAAAGTCGGGCGGGGCCGACTATATAATACCCTACACCTCCCTAATAATGCGATAAGGGTCATTGCGATAATAATTTGGAATAATTGGTAAATGGGTAGGAACATATTATCTAATTCTGAACCGATAATCGCTAAATTAAGTAATATTCGTTCCTAAATTGAGAAACATATTTCTGGAAAATTTTAATGATCGGAAGTAAAGTGCAACTTCTATAGCGCTTTGATACCAAATCAGGAGGAACATATGTACGGATGTTATATATAAATCTGAACCGATTTTCCCTGAATACTCATTCATGTAAAAAGACATCTTTCTGTCGAATTTCGTACTGATCGGATATAAAATACAATCTCTACAGCGCTTACATGTCGAATCGGGGGTAACATATATATGGGGCTATATCTAAATCTGAACCGATTTTCTCCGAATTTGGCAGTATTTCTTCATGTAGAAGGAAACCTCTTTTTGCCGAAATTCGCACTGATCGGATATAAAATAACATTTTTACAGCGCTTACATGTGAAATCGGGGGTAACGTTTATATGGGGGCTATATCTAAATCTGAACCGATTTCTTCCAAATTTAACAGTGTTCATTCAAATAATAGGAAACCTCTTTCTGCCGAATTTCATACTGATCGGATATAAAATAACATTTTTACAGCGCTTACACTTCAAATCGGGGGTAACGTATATATGGGGGCTATATCTAAATCTGAACCGATTTTAACCAAATTCAATAGGGATCGTCCTTGGGCCAAACAAAACATATGTGTAAAGTTTCGTCGAGATCGGACCATAATTGCGACCTGTACTTTGATTACAAGAATACATGCACAGACAGACAGACGGACAGACGGACAGACAGACGGACATAGCTAAATCAACTCAGAAAGTAATTCTAAGTCGATCGGTATAATAAACGATGGGTCTATTTCTTCTCCTTTTGGGTGTTACAAACAAATGCACAAAGTTATAATACCCTGTACCACAGTGTGGTGTAGGGTATAAATATCCAATTACATATATTCCGCTGTCTACTAATAACCTATTGTATTTAGAAAATGTTGTCCAAAGTGTGTTCGATAGTTTTTCATCAATCACTTAAAAAATTCTAACAATTTATTTTCATTACATTTTTCCAATAGATAGAAAGTAATTGAAACATATGGTCTTCAACCGAACAAATTCTGACTGAATAACATTAGCACTGACTAACAATAAAGAACAACACATACAAAGATATGAGGTACGATGACGTCGGCATTAGCCGTTGGCAAAACTACATTTGCTTTCGTGGCTCGCGAAGCGAACCCAAAAAAAAAAAAACAAAAATGTACTGATATGAGAGTTTTAGTATGTCGACTTAGTTCGGCAAAATACGGTTTTGGTTAGTAGTTCTTGTTAAATTCAATTTACTGCTTCCATAAATATTGATTTAAGTTAAAGACATACATTAATCCTCTTGAATTCAGAAGATGATAGAGTGGTTTCTATCGAAACTGCAGCCAATTCTACTAAACAATTAAAACTCTCTACCATTTTTATACCCTCCACCATAGGATGGGGGGTATATTCATTTTGTCACTCCGTTTGTAACACCTCTAAATATTGAACTGAGATCCCATAAAGTAAATATATTCTTAATCGTCGTAAAATTCTAAGACGATTTAGACATGTCCGTCTGTCCGTCCGTCCGTCTGTGTTAATCACGCTACAGTCCGCAATAATAATGGAGCTAGGTTGATCAAATTTGGTACAAGTACTTCTTATAGTTGCAGGTTGTTTGGGATTGCAAATGGGCGATATCGGTCCATATTTAGATATAGCTCCCATATATAGCATCTAACTTGTTGTGATTCCTACTGTCCTCATCTACTATATTTTTTTGTTTTTCGGTGTTAAATTCTTTAGGTTTGAGTTATTTTGTGAGGTCACATGCTTATGTATGTGTATATAAGATTCGGCATGGCCGAACTTAACGCTTTAACTTGTTTGTATTTGTTTCTATTACATTTTGGCAAAAGACAGAGTGTAACTGAAAGATATCGCTCATTTAGAAAAAGATCATTACTATTCAAAATATTTATACCCTACACCACACTGTGGTACAGGGTATTATAAGTTTGTTTCACGGCAGATGTTTGTAACACCTGAAAATAACACAGGTAGACCCACCTTAAAGTATACCGATCGACTCAGGATCACTAGCTGAGTCGATTTAACCATGTCTGTCCGTCCGTCCGTCTGTCCATATAAAGTTGTTCGTCGACTACGGGTCGCAATTTCCCTCCGATCGTTCTGAAATTTTGCAGTTTAGAGTATTTCGCATTTGTAAAGATCCCTATTGAATTTGGTTGAAATCGGTTCAGATTTAGATATAACTCCCATATATGTACATCTTTCGTCCGATTTGGACCTTTAGTCCTATAGAAGCTGTATTTTACATCCAATCGTTTTGAAATTTAGAATGGTAGCGTTTCTTGAGCCATGAACTAACATTGTCGAATTTGAAGAAAATCGGTTCAGATTTAGATATAGCTCCCATATATATCTTTCGTCCGATTTGGTCCTTTAGTCCTATAGAAGCTGTATTTTACATCCAATCGTTTTGAAATTTAGAATAAACAATTTATACATGAATTACAAAATTTATATTTCAGAGTTATTCAATATTACGAGAGTGGTGTAGGGTATTATATAGTCGGCCCCACCCGACTTTAGCCTTTCCTTACTGGTTTTTTTTTTTCGAGTTGGTCATACTAAATTTTGTCCTACATTTCAATATATATTAGCTGATCCATGAATGGACTGATCCATGAGGAAGACAATAATATTTGGCGTACTTCAGAAGTTATGTCATCCCATTCCGCCAAATAGTTATTTTTGTATAGATCAGTTAAATCAAACTTAAGTGAAATGTCAAATGTTTAGTTGTGACGTTCTTTTTCTATATGAGCGATATGATCTTCAACCGAATATATTTTGACTAAAAATAAAAAAATTGCAATAATAATTTTTTGGGAAATTAAAACTTGTTTTGACATTTTTGTGAAAAAAAAACTATTTTTATTTTTAATTCTTTTGCTCAAACGAAAGCTAAGTCCATTGCCTTTAAGAGCTTCTGGTCTATCAGTGACATGGGACAAGTTCATGGTTTTTGGCAAAAAAAAATCAAAACAAAGTTTAAAATCTCAAAAAAATTAGCAAACATATTTTTTATTTTTTAAAAAAGAATAGATTTCTTACTTTAGATAAAATTTTCTAAATACAATAGGTAATTAGTTATGTATTTTGCGGATCTATAAAGTTTCCGTTTGCAATTGAAATTTTTTTTTTATTTTTCTTGAGCCTTTCCTACGAATCGGTATATATTAGGTACGGATATGTATTAATTGTTTTCTCATTATCTTTTCTGGATAGACAACAAAAATAGTTATTTGATGAACAAATATTAAATTATATATAAAGAAAATTAAATTTTTGATTCTTTAAATCTTTCATGAAGCTATTTGGATGAATGGTTCACGATATGTGTATTTTTGCATGTAACGATTTATCGCGAGAACTGCAGTCAATACGAAGAAACCAACTTATAGGCTAATAACTGTATTATGCCATATATATTTAAATCGACAGCAAAATCTCTTTCCGCCGCAAATAAAATATGTTGTTGACCTGTGTTATTATAAACCTTAAAATAAAAGTATTATTAAAAAATTACATATCGTCACCTGAAATGCAAAATAACGTAACCCACATGTTCATGATTTTTCAGGAGAATCAAAAAACAGAGTAAAGTAATTTTAAGATTTTGGCCAAATATATGGATTTATAGACTATTAAGGCAAAATAAAATAACAAATCTAGCGCAATTAGTTGTGGCGTATATTCTGAATAAAAAAAAATTAAATTTAATGAATATTTCCACTTTTTTAATGGCCTTCTTTGCTGTTACGTCACTTTGAAATTCACTCATAAAATGGGCAATTTTTGATATTGAACTCTAAAATTTTGTAGGAATGTGTTGTTTAGCCTAATATACTATAATAAATCATAAAATTAATTTTAATTTTATTTGTTGTTAAGTCATTTTAGATTTCGGATGACGATATGTAAAAAAACCAGTAAGGAAAGGCTAAAGTCGGGCGGTGCCGACTATATAATACCCTACACCACTCTCCTAATATTGAATAACTCTGATATATAAATTTTGTAATTCATGTATAAATTGTTTACATAAATTTACTTTGGGACATTTTATACTTAAATAATACCTTGTACCACAGTGTGGTGTAGGGTATAAAAACGATCGGATCTAAAGAGCCAAATCGGATGAAACATATATATGGGAGCTATAGCTAAATCTTTACCGATTTTCTTCAAATTCGGCAATGTTGGTTTATGAATCAAGAAACTCTACCATTCTAAATTTCGAAACGATTGGATGTTAAATATAGCTTCTATAGAACTAAAGGGCCAAATCGGACGAAACATACATTTGGGAGCTATAGCTAAATCTTAACCGATTTTCTTCAAATTCGGTAGTGTTGGTTCATGGATCAAGAAACTCTACCATTCTAAATTTCAAAACGATTGGATGTAAAATACAGCTTTTATAGGACTAAAGGGCCAAATCGGACGAAACATGTATATGGGAGCTATAGCTAAATCTTAACCGATTTTCTTCAAATTCGGTAGTGTTGGTTCATGAAACAATAAACTCTACCATTCTAAATTTCAAAACGATTGGATGTAAAATACAGCTTCTATAGGGCTAAAGGGGCAAATCGGACGAAAGATATATATGGGAGCTATATCTAAATCTGAACCGATTCAACCAAATTCAATAGCGATCTTAACAGCCGCGAAATACTCTAAACTGCAAAATTTTAGAACGATCGGAGTGAAATTGCGACCTGTAGTCGACGAACAACTTTACATGGACAGACGGACGGACGGACGGACGGACATCGTTAAATCGACTCAGCTAGTGATTCTGAGTCGATCGGTATACTTTAAGGTGGGTCTAGCTGTGTTATTTTCAGGTGTTACAAACATCTGCCGTGAAACAAACTTATAATACCCTGTACCACAGAGTGGTGTAGGGTATAACAAAACAAAAAGATAAGTTAATAAGCCATGCTTTCCGTTGTAACGAAAATAAAAAAATCATAAAAACTAATTCCATTTAAATTCTAAAAAAATTGGAAATGCGATGTCCTCTTTGTTTCTATTTAATATAAAGTATTTCATCATTTAAAGTCAATTAATTTCTATTACGAGTATGTACTCGAATTAAGATTGATGATTAAACGCACTAAATTAAACTAAAAAATCACATCAAGTGCAATAAATTTGTGGCATCCATCCATTCATAGTTCCGCGTTATTTGTGATTTTAATATTTGCAATTGACCAATTGATATGCTTCATTCACATCATTCTATAAGAGGGCATTGTACAAAAATGTAAATACATAAATTCTATGAATGGGCATTTACATTACGAGCATGTATGTGTGGAACCGCAAATTATTTGTCAAATTCAGTTATGAGTATTTTAATATATGTATACATATTTAGATATCCTTTTACGGGGGACATTTCCAATACATTGTCAATAATTTTGCCAAAAATGCGAAATTGAAAGAGGCAACGCCAGCAATAATTTCAGCGGTAATTTTACCTCAGTCTGTCACATATTTGCGTTTAATGTGTATCCATAAATTTTGTGGTAATACATTTTATGTGTATACAAGAATACATATTATTTCTAAAATAGGCAAATAATTTTGTGGTTGAAAGGGTAATTAAATAGTGAGTACATGTAATATATTTATATGTAATAAAAAATCTCTTTGTATGTCCGTTATAGACTTTGAAACTACTGGATCGATTTGAAAAATATTCTTTTGTTTGAAAGCTTCTTGGTCACAGATGGTATTTAAAAAAAAATATAAAGTGGGCGGGGCCTTATTTAAAATTCCAATATCTAAGAAAGTGTTGATAGTAGAAAAATTAATTTTGGAACATACGTTTTTGGAGTTATTATCTAAACCTTCAACAAAAATGTGCGGTGTAAGTGGGTGCGGCAAAAATGGGGGACACGTTAGTTTAAAATGTATTAACTCAGAAACTATTGACCGTAGAAGAACGAAAATTAATTCTTGGAATCAATATTAGTAATTGCATCGTAAGTGGGCGAGATAGAATAAGCGGACGTGGCAATATTTAAATCTATATATTATATAGATTTAAACCACTTTAAATATTCAACGAAATTGCTTATGGTCTCCGAATTTGATGAAACTTGGTGAAAATGTTGAGTATAGTGTTCTAATAACGCGTATACAATATATTTGAAAAATCTTCGAAAACCGCGGGAGATATGCAAATTTACTCAATATCGAAATGTACTTCCATTCAAAGGCTCAAAACTTTTGTTCCACATGAGATCTTTTCATATTTGGTTTTGACGAAGATTCGTAATGACACAGTGGAAGGAATAAACCAGTAAGGAAAGGTTAAAGTCGGGCGGGGCCGACTATATAATACCCTACACCACATCGGCAATGTACATTAAGAACTTCTTTTTGAATAGTTGGAATAATTAGCTTCCTTTCTTTTACGAAAGTACTTAGCTCCCCCGCCACGTCAAGGCTTATTCCAAAGAGGAGTTTAATATAATTTGTGGAATTAAGAATTGAACTAATAATAATATTCCACATATTTGTATTTACTGTGGTTATTATTAGCCTTAACACAATAAATAGTCCGATTTTTGGTCGTACACAGTAGGCGTGTTTTCGTTACACCATATGTGCTTAATTTGTTTGGGGAACTAAGCACTTTTAAGCACTATTAGTTCCCGATGAAGTTTGGTGCTGGTGTTCATGTCTTACTCGAGTATGATGTTGCCAGATTGGGCACCCTATATTTATCAATATGGCATCCCATTTTTGGAGAGATTGTTATCAATTATTGTGAATTAACGGGAAGAAGAAGAACAAAAATGGGAAATTATTTTAATGTTTGCAAAAAGAGTGTAAACAATTGAACATAGAATAGTAAATATATGTTTTATATATACTTTTCACGAATTTTTTGTCTGTTTCGCACTGTTCTTTCTTCGCAACTCATGACACCATTGCTACCAGATAGTGAAAATCCGCCACTTATTGCTTAAGTGCCAGTTAGTGGAAGTCAGTTGTTTTCGTTGCAAAGTGCTAAACTAAAATCGCTAGCTTGTATATAAAAACCAGTAAGGAAAGGCTAAAGTCGGGCGGTGCCGACTATATAATACCCTACACCACTCTCGTAATATTGAATAACAGACATCGTTAAATCGACTCAGCTAGTGATTCTGAGTCGATCGGTCTAGCTGTGTTATTTTCAGGTGTTACAAACATCTGCCGTGAAACAACAACCCTGTACCACAGTGTGGTGTAGGGTATACAAATTAGGAATATCTTTCTGGAAAATTTTGATCGGAAGTAAAGTACAACTTATATGTAGCGCTTTGGTATCAAATCAGGAGGAACATACATATATATGGAGGTTATATATAAATCTGAACGGATTTTCCTTGAATACTCATTCATGTAAAAAGAAACTTATTTCTGTCAAATTTCGTACTGACCGGATATAAAATACAGTCTCTGCAGCACTTACATGTCAAATCGGGGGTAACATATACATGGGGACTATATCTAAATCTGAACCAATTTCCCTCAAATTTGACAGTGTTAATTCATGTAATGAGAAACATCTTCTGACAATTTTTTTTACTGATCGGATTTAAAATACAGTTCTACAGCGCTTACATGTCAAATCAGGGGTAACATATATATGGGGGCTATATCTAAATCTGAACCGATTTTCTCCGAATTTGGCAGTATTCCTTCATGTAATAAGAAACCTCTTTCTGCCGAATTTCACACTGATCGGTTATAAAATAAATTTTTTACGGCGCTTACATGTGAAATCGCGGGTAACCTATATATGGGGGCTATATCTAAATCTGAACCGATTTCTTCCAAATTTAACAGTGTTCATTCATATAATAAGATACCTCTTTCTGTTGAATTTCATACTGATCGGATATAAAATAAAGTTTTTACAGCGCTTACATGTC
Source organism: Eudasyphora cyanicolor (assembly GCA_963930755.1). Taxonomy (NCBI): domain Eukaryota; kingdom Metazoa; phylum Arthropoda; class Insecta; order Diptera; family Muscidae; genus Eudasyphora; species Eudasyphora cyanicolor. The sequence continues at coordinate 260,273,046 of OZ005737.1, read as the reverse complement.
AAATCGGAGCTAACATATATATGGGGGCTATATCCAAATCTGAACCGATTTTAGCCAAATTAAATAGGGTTCGTCCTTGGGAAAAAAAGATATGTGTAAAGTTTCGTCAAGATCGGGCAATAATTGCGACCTGCACTTTGATTACAAGAATACATCTACAGACAGACGGACAGACAGACGGACATAACTAAATCGACTCAGAAAGTGATTACAAGTCGATCGATATAATAAACAATGGATCTATCTCTCCTCCTTTTGGGTGTTACAAACAAATGCACAAAGTCATAATACCCTGTACCACAGTGTGGTGTAGGGTATAAAAAGGAAAATGAAAAAATGGAAACGAGCGATCATTTTTCACAACTTTCGACGTGGATTATCACGACAAGAGTGCATCAATGAACTTAAAACTTTGTATGGCGATGAAGCACCATCCTATAGCACTGTGAAAAACGACGCTCACTCAAAGACGATGGTCGTGAAGGTCGCCTAAAAACGGCCGTTGTGCCAGAGAGCATTGATGCCGTGCGTGAACTGATAATGAAAGATCGTCATGTGACATACCATGAGATAGAGGCATCCTTGGGCATTTCTTCCACCAGGATACATTCGATATGGCATGAACACCTGGCCCTAAAAAAGGCTTGTTCTCGTTGGATCTCGCACAATTTGACAATCGCTCAAAATCGCTCGTGTCGATTGGAGCAAAGAAATTTTGAAAAAAATACCATCGCGGTGCTTCAAAGGACGTTTATAAGATCGTCACAGGTGACAAATCTTGGATCTATGCGTATGAGCCCGAAACAAAACAGCAATCGACCGTGTGGGTCTTCGAAGACGAGCCAAATCAAACGAAAGTTGTTCGTGGAAGAAGCACTTCGAAGCAAATGATCGCGTTTTTTCGGTATAACTGGTCATGTGGCCACAGTTCCTTTAGTGGAACGTAGGACGGACAATTATAAGTGGTACACAACTATCTGTTTGCCAACAGTGTTCGAAGAAATAAGGAAAAGCTATAAGAGATGACGCATAATTTTGTATCACGACAATGTGATCTCTCACACATCAGTTGAAAAAATGGGCTATTTGAGCACTCAAGATGTCGAATTGATCGGTCATCCGCCGTACAGCCCTGATTTAAAGCCCAACGACTTCTTCTTATTCGCTCACACCAAGAAAAAGCTGCTTGTCCAACGTGTTTCGACGCCCGAAACAGCTGTTAACCTTTAACATAACCTTTTTCCATGCGAAGAATATGCAAATGTGCGCCACTAAATCTTCAACAATACAGTTTACCACATGCACAGCGAAGATGCGGCTACCATTTAAGGTCGACGATATAACAATTCCGACCACTAACTACCCCAAGATTATTGGGGTCCCATTCAATATCCCTTTTAAGTAGTTCGCGCACGACACAGCTATCTGCGATGAAGTCAGAAAGAGAGACAAAGTCTTCAAGCTCTAGCCGGCAGCACTTGGGGCGCAGATAAGGAACCCAATCATACAACGCGATATGCCGGATATGTGATTAGCTATGCAGCACCAGTGTGTTCTGCGAATGTGAATGATACGCAGGGGGGGTGACCGGTCATAAAACCCAACGGAAATAACGCCCAAAATTGTTTTTGGCCCTATGACCTCTCTAAGAGCGGTCATAACGCCCACTATTGTTTTGGGCCTTATGACCGACCCATGCTCGGACACAAAGCCCAATTTTTTTGGGGCTTTATGTCCTTTTTTGTTTTTGTAATAATAAGTAGTAATAATTCAAGTGGTAATTTAATATTTATTGGAAGTAATTCAAATATATGGTTCAATTTAAATCAAATGTAAATTTCTTCCATCTGCTTTACAATTTCGCAAAAAAGCAAAAGGAAAAACCTAAATATGGAAGCATTGGCATTATTTTCAATAGGGTATGACATCGCGCGCGCGATTACTCGTAAAATTCTTTACACTCGGCTTCTCTGCAAGTTCTTATCTTCATCATGCGTTTAGGGCCTTATCCAAATTTAATTTCCTAAACATTTTAAATATGGTAGTATTAAATCGAAAAATAATATTTGTGATGTAGTTAAGAACTTGCAGAAAAGCCGAGTGTAAAGAATTCTACGAGAATTCTTTGCACTTGGCTCTTCTGCAAGTTCTTATCTTTATCATACGTATTGCTTCAAGACTTAATATCAACATATACGTATCATAACCTATTGAAAATAATGCCAATGCTTCTATATTTAGGTTTTTCCTTTTGCATTTGCATTCGGTATAAACTAATTCGCAGTTTCTGCGAGCACTCACAACAAACTGAAATTCAACTGTATCACCCATTCTCGTCACTGTTCAAAAACAACTGAATGAATGTTTCAATTACAACCATCGAAGGCATTTCTGATCATGAATTAATTATAGAACCGTTACTTCTTTTACAATCATAATAAATTTTTCCCAGAAGTATTCGATTTTACACATTAATAGAGAAAAAATTATAAAATAATATTTGGGCGTTATGACCGCATGACAGGCGCGATCATAAAGCCCAAAAAAAATTGGGAGTTATGTCCCTTCTTTTTTGGGCCTTGTGCCTGAACCTAGAGAAGTCATTAGGCCCAAAACAAAATTGGGTGTTATGACCGCACTTAAAGAGGTCATAAGGCCCAATAAAAAGGCGTTATGTCCGTTTAGGCGTTATGTAAGTTATGAGGAGGAAAAGTTCACACCCGTGAATCAACACAACAAAATTTAGTGGATACAGTGCGTGCTTGGATGCCATCGCCAGAGCCATCCAGGCTTCCCCACCCAGGCACGTCAGGAAGGCTCTTCGTGATCTAGAGAGAGTGGTCCAAAGATAAAAGAGAGCCTCTGTATCAGCCTATCAGGCAGGAATTGATGGAATTCACACTGATGCAGTTACTTGATGTATATACTTATATAAGTACGAGTACCATACCTTTATTTATTATTCATTTGATACAAAACAAGTGTAACTGAGATCCCCTGTATGTTTAGCGCTTATGCAAATTTTATTGGTTGAAAACGAAATACTCGTATTACAGATATCTTCGAAAAGTTGATCGAAAAAGTTAAGGAGAAGTGGAAGTTTGAGCCTTACTTTTTTTTTTAAATTGTGTTCTGCTGCGAACGTAATTTTAATCTACCTCACTATTCCTATAACCACAATCTTTAAAACAACACTTCTGACTCCAGCGCAGATGTCCAAAAGCGATGTGGAAAAAATTTACCAGAAATAAAATTAGGAAATGTTGCTAAAATTCGGTACGGGATGTACAGAGAAACGAATTTTCTCTTCATGTATATGGGTTCATTCGACACAGTCGACACGTTCGACATCTTTGTGGCACACTCTCCACCTGCACAATGACAATTTTGAAACATTGTCTAAACTTTTTTTGTTCCACATTCACTCTTAATTGGATATTAGAAATTCTGACCCATTTGAATCCTTCAGAAATAGATGTAACTATTCCATTCCATTATTCTCAATCTAAACTATGTATATTCAACAACAAAAAGCCGACTCCTTTGTGTGGGGAATCCTTTGTTAAAACAGTCATTCCAACAACAACAACAACTATATGTTGTAAAGCACCAAGCCACTACAATTTCAAATTAAAGTAAGAAATTTCAATTATGAAATATTTTATGACATTTGTAACCTCCAACGTCGCCCTCTCTGTCCCACCAAAGTCCCTTGAAATAGAACAATGCAATGGGTGTTGTTCTTGTTCCATTTGTATCACCACGAATTAAACAACACAAACAACAACAACAAAATAACAGATGAACACGACCACCCGTTTCAGATACGGCTACAACTGCCGTTGTAAAACAGCGTTATATAGGAATGAATACGAAAAAATATGAACTCGAATGGAATAGCAAAAAAGGAGATATCAGCAAAAAAAACAAAATGAATGAAAAATTAAATTTAAAATAGATCTTCACCAAAAGATAGCTATGTGGTATATGAGGGTGGAACGTTGGCCAAAAAACTCCGGATTCTCAGATGTTAGAAACATCATTTTAAAGGAGCGGTACCAGAATAATAACACTGTTTGTCTACAAAAATGTATCCTCGAGAAAAACAACGTACTTCGCATAATATTGACCTGCTAATTTGAATGGCATTAGTAATTTTTTTCTGTGACATCGCGTTTTCGACATATTTAACCACAAAATTTGCTGAGTAAACAAAAAGTAAGTAAATGACAACACAATAATTATAGTATAGAAATCTTCGGAAAAGATGTATTATGTCATAGAATTAAAGAAAGGAGACACCTCAGAAAGTAATTCTCACACGACACCCCCGCTCATCCCCTTACCACTGAAAATCTCCCTCAAAAAATAATGTTGTATAAAAAGTCGTAGAACTCGATGGATTTTTTGGGTAATGTATTTGGCAAAAAGATTACTTGTAAAAAATCACTGTAGGTGATTCATTCCATATCAAACCCAACGATTTTTCGAAAAAATCTGGTCGACATTCCCGATTGTCTTGAAAATTTTTATATGCGTTTTACTATAAAAAAGAATAATCTCGTTGGCGAGAAAAAAACAATTTTTTTTTAAATTTTATAAGCATCTAAAGTCTGGAAAATTTTGGAAAATATCTGAAAACTTGTATTTTGGAAGTTATGTATTATGCAAACGCGTGGACGGAATTTTACAAATTAAGGCTAGTGTACTTGCACTTTCAAGTACATATATTAGTGCTTTTTGATTTAAAGTTTTTAAATGCATCTGTTGCATATGCAACTTTATTTTGCATCCTGCACTTCATTGACACCAACATAAATTTCTTTCATGTAGCCCCATTTGTCCTTAACTTATTCAACGATTTTCAAGACCTTCAGGAAGAGCTCTAATTTAAATATGACCAGTGGGGAAAGGCAGAAAGTCGGGCGGGGCCGACTATATAATACCCTACACCTCCCTAATCGCAGTGTTAGGGTCATTGCCATAATAATTTGGAATAATTGGTAAATGGGTAGAAACATATTATCTAATTCTGAAACGATAATCGCTATATTAAGCAATATTCGTTCCTAAATTGAGAAACATCTTTCTGGAAAATTTTAATGATCGGAAGTAAAATACAACTTCTATAGCGGTTTGATACCAAATCAGGAGGAACATATATATGGAGCTTTAATATAAATCTGAGCCGATCTTCCCTGAATACTCATTCATGTAAAAAGACCTCCTTCTGCCGAATTTCGCACTGATCGGATATAAAATACAGTCAGCGCTTACATGTCAAATCGGGGGTAACATATATATGGGAGCTATATCTAAATCTGAACCGATTTTCTCCGAATTTGGCAGTATTCCTTCATGTAATAAGAAACCTCTTTCTGCCGAATTCCGCACTGATCGGATATAAAATACAGTTTTTCAGCGCTTACAGGTCAAATCGGGGGTAACGTATATATGGGGGCTATATCTAAATCTGAACCAATTTCTTCCAAATTTAAAAGTGTTCATTCCTATAATAGGAAACCTCTTTCTCACGAATTTCATACTGATCGGATATAAAATACAGTTTTTACAGCGCTTACATGTGAAATCGGGGGTAACATAAATATGGGGGCTATATCTAAATCCTAACCGATTTTCTCCGAATTTGGCAGTATTCCTTCATGTAATAAGAAACCTCTTTCTGCCAAATTTTGCACTGATCGGATATAAAATACAGTTTTTACAGCGCTTACATGTCAAATCGGGGGTAACATATATATGGGGGCTATATCTAAATCTGAACCGTTTTTCTCCGAATTTAGCAGTATTCCTTCATGTAATAGGAAACCTCTCTTTGCCGAATTTCGCACTGATCGGATATAAAATAACATTTTTACAGCGCTTACATGTTAAATCGGGGGTAACGTATATATGGGGGCTATATCTAAATCTGAATCGATTTCTTCCAAATTTAACAGTGTTCATTCATATAATAAGAAACCTCTTTCTGCCGAATTTCATACTGATCGGATATAAAATAAAGTTTTTACAGCGCTTACATATCAAATCGGGTCTAACATATATATGGGGGCTATATCTAAATCTTAACCGATTTTAACCAAATTCAATATTGATCGTCCTTGAGCCGAAGAAAAGATATGTGTAAAGTTTAGTCGAGATCGGACCATAATTGCGACCTGTACTTTGATTACAAGAATACATGCACAGACAGACGGACATAGCTAAATCAACTCAGAAAGTGATTCTAAGTCGATCGGTATAATAAACGATTTCTTCTCCTTTTGGGTGTTACACCACAGTGTGGTGTAGGGTATAAATATTCACATCTCAGGATTTTTTTAATAAATATTATTTTACAAAAGAACGGGGCTGAACACCATCTCAAAATTTTCAGAGTTTGTTTAGAATATATGGGGCTACATAACTGTATTTTTCACACAATTTTAAGTTGGTGACATTGATGTGTAAAATCCAAATTAAATTTTCAGATGCATCGGATGTACTAAAGAATATTACGGCCGTTAAAATTAATCACTGATATAAAAACATAACCAATTACGACCTTTAAAATAAGCCTTCATTTGTAAAAATCCGTCCATGCGTTCCAAAAATACGTAACTCGAAACGTATGCCTTCTGAGAATACTCTCCCATTTTCTCAGATTTCAGATGATAATAACATCTGCAAAAATTTTTTCGCCTATTATAAATTGTTTTATTTTGAGCAGGGAGCACGATATGCAAATTTATTTTGAAATCGGGACTGATGACCCAAAACAGGTGTTCAGTTTGACATGGAATGAACGATATATCAGTTGCTGCGGGCCAAAAGTGTGACACGTCGATGGAGTGACCCAAGAGACCCCAATAATATTTGGCAGAAATACATTTCAGGCAATTTTAAGTAATTTGCGCAATGTTCGAAAAACTGACTGGCAGTTGCGCAAGATAACTTTCGATAGGAGTAACCGATTGACTTCAAGTTTGGTATGTGATATTATGTTTTCCATCTCAGGCTAAGATCAAAGATGGACCATGTTAGTCCTTTCCTCCGTGTTCCTCTCCCACAAAGTGTCAAAATTTAGTGAAATATTGATTTTTTAATAAGTTATATACTACTTATCATAAAGTTTCATAATTCCACACCTGGTACTCATTTATTGGTCGCTAACACCTTGAGAAAATGAACGAAGTTGCCAAGCCCCATCGAGGTAACTTTGATTCCTGTTCATATAACAAACCCTTGAGATGTTGGACAGTGTAACAGTTTTTTTAGTACCCGTTGTATATTGGAAAAATGGTCCACGCTCCTTTTGGTAGCTCACAAACAAGATGTACAAAATAAATATGAAAAATTATTTTTGGGAATTTCCTTAACTTTTACAATATAACTTGAGTCTGATATGTCCATGAAATATTTGGCTAATGTCCTAAGCATTGGGCATTGATCGTTTGTGAAACTTATTTTTACTTACTTTTCGAAGGAGTCTTTTCACATCTGACAATGGTCGTCATAGGTCAATGTTTTGATATAGTCCCAATACAAAGGTCCCTCAAGATTTGTCATTTTAACGCAACAAAAACCAGAAATTTTAATGAAGCGGACTGATTCTTGTTAAGTGGTATATAAATACAATTTGACATGGCCGAACTTGTGGTGATAAGTTGTTTTATTTGTTGGTACTAAAACCTTTCCCGATCAATAGCGCGTATGAGCTTTGACAACTCAATTTACGGGAAATGTAATACTCATACGCAGAGGGTCCACATTAAAAAAAGGAACAATTCTGGTTCTTAGTTTTTGTTCTTAATCAAACTACCAGGTCACATAGTCTAATTTACATCAAGAGCCCGTGGTGGCACTAGGGCCCCAGGCTCAGGCGGAAAGTTGTCAATAATACGAATATCATCGGTATCGGCAATATTTGTGAGACTTCCTAGAGAGGCTGATCCCAGTAGATCCAGAGGTCTTATACTCAATACGGGGCAGTAGCAAAGCAGGTGCTGTCAATTCCAACCTAATGGAGTGTTCGCCGATTATTCAGAACTGAGAGTAACTTAAGTGTCGATTTATGTCCGTCTTTCATTGGACTGCAAGACTTCCCCTTGCCTAAGCCAAATCTTCCATGTGACAGTGGCGGACTAAATATGCCACTTCTTTCATATTTTGTAATTTCGTCCGTTTCCTAGCAGCTTCATCGGCTTGGTAGTACCCAGCGATATCCCGATGCCCAGGGCTGTTCAATTGAAAAGTAGAATTTTGAAATTTGTCGGGCTACGTGCTTGGCACACTTGTCTCGAACTTATGTTCACAGTTGAGTTTGTTTGTGTTTATTTTAGTTTGTATATGAGATACATAACAGTTGGATGTGTTTTGATTGTTTGGCGATTTTCTGCTGTGGAAAAAAAACGAATCAAATTTTTGCATCAAATTTTGTGAAAAAAAGGAATTAAATACTCAAAAGCAAAGAATGTATTCTGAGTCAGAAAAATGTCTATTAGTGGTACAAGAAGGTCGATAATACGACGCAAAGTGCTCTGTCTTCATGTATCGATGTGACAAAAATAGTAGGACCGCGGGTCTCGAACCCCCATGCAAATTATTCCGGGAACTCAAAAATTCACCAGACTATAACACTGAATTGGAACATTGAATGTTTATGAAATTTAACACGTCATAATATTTCATACATATCAGAGGCGGTGCAAAATTTCGACGGGATAGAGCAAGTCCTTTTGGTACCTCCCACACAATAGGGTTCAAAGGACTTGAAAATAAATAAAGTAAAGAACGCAAAGAATTTAGACCAAAGTTTGTAAAGGGTAATAGGCTTGCTGTGGGCAAATGTGTGCACATATTTGGGAGCATTCGTTTTAAGTCTGACCAACTGACCATCCAATACGTTTTCAGCATTTTTTTTATAGCATTTTCAAAAAAAAGACAGTAAGGAAAGGCAGAAAGTCGGGCGGGGCCGACTATATAATACCCTACACTTCCCTAACAATGCGATAAAGGTCACTGCGATAAGAATTTGGAATAATTGGTAAATGGGTAGGAACATATTATCTAATTCTGAACCGATAATCGCAAAATTAAGCAATATTCGTTCCTAAATTGAGAAACGTCTTTCTGGAAAATTTTAATGATCGGAAGTAAAGTACAACTTCTATAGCGATTTGATACCAAATCAAGAGAAACATATATATGGAGGTTATATATAAATCTGAACCGATTTTCACTGAATACTCATTCATGTAAAAAGACCTTTTTCTGTCGAATTTCGTACTGATCGGATATAAAACACAGTCTCTACAGCGCTTAAATGTCAAATCGCGGGTAATGTATATAAGGGGGCTATATCTAAATCTGAACCGATTTCTTCCAAATTTAAAAGTGTTCATTCATATAATAGGAAACCTTTTTCTGAAGTATTTCATACTGATCGGATATAAAATAAAGTTTTTACAGCGCTTACATGTCAAATCGGGGGTAAAGTATATATGGGGGCTATATCTAAATCTGAACCGATTTTCTCCGAATTTTACAGTATTCCTTCATGTAATAAGAAACCTCTTTCTGCCGTATTTCGCACTGATCGGATATAAAATACAGTTTCTACAGCGCTTACATATCAAATCGGGGGTAACATATATATGGGGGCTATATCTAAATCTGAACCGATTTTGACCAATTTCAATAGGGATTGTCCTTGGTCCAAAAAAGAGCACTGTGCTAAATTTCATCACAATCGGACCATAAATACGACCTGCACTTTGATTACAATAATACATGGACAGACAGACGGACAGATGGACATAGCTAAATCGACTCAAAAATTGATTCTATGACGATCGGTATAATAAACTATGGTTCTATTTCTTTTCTTTTTGGGCGTTACAAACAAATGCACAAAGTCATAATACCCTGTACCACAGTGTGGTGTAGGGTATAAAAAGTTATTTGGCGGATCCTTTACAAACATTTTGATTAATTTCCCTAATAAACGAATTAGATACAGCTATTTTACAATGGTAGATTATTAAAGTAGAATATTTTTTGGTCGATTTGCACATACAACCACTGATAAAGTTGTTCGTCGACTACAGGTCGCAATTTCACTCCGATCGTTCTGAAATTTTGCAGTTTAGAGTATTTCGCGGCTGTTAAGATCGCTATTGAATTTGGTTGAAATCGGTTCAGATTTAGATATAGCTCCCATATATATCTTTCGTCCGATTTGGTCCTTTAGTCCTATAGAAGCTGTATTTTACATCCGATCGTTTTGAAATTTAGAATGGTAGAGTTTCTTGATCCATGAACCAACATTGCCGAATTTGAAGAAAATCGGTTAAGATTTAGATATAGCTCCCATATATATCTTTCGTCCGATTTGGTCCTTTAGTCCTATAGAAGCTGTATTTTAAATCCGATCGTTTTGAAATTTAGAATGGTAGAGCTTCTTGATCCATGAACCAACATTGCCGAATTTGAAGCAATCGGTTAAGATTTAGCTATAGCTCCCATATATATGTTTCGTCCGATTTGGCCCTTTAGTCCTATAGAAGCTGTATTTTACATCCAATCGTTTTGAAATTTAGAATGGTAGAGCTTCTTGATCCATGAACCAACATTGCCGAATTTGAAGCAATCGGTTAAGATTTAGCTATAGCTCCCATATATATGTTTCGTCCGATTTGGCCCTTTAGTCCTATAGAAGCTGTATTTTACATCCAATCGTTTTGAAATTTAGAACGGTAGTGTTAAGTGATCCATGAACCAATCAAGAAACTCGATCCATGAACCAACATTGCTGAATTTGAAGAAAATCGGTTAAGATTTAGCTATAGCTCACATATATATGTTTCGTCCGATTTGGCCCTTTAGTCCTATAGAAACTGTATTTTACATCCGATCGTTTTGAAATTTAGAATGGTAGAGTTTCTTGATCCATGAACCAACATTGCCGAATTTGAAGAAAATCGGTTAAGATTTAGATATAGCTCCCATATATATCTTTCGTCCGATTTGGTCCTTTAGTCCTATAGAAGCTGTATTTTAAATCCGATCGTTTTGAAATTTAGAATGGTAGAGCTTCTTGATCCATGAACCAACATTGCCGAATTTGAAGCAATCGGGTAAGATTTAGCTATAGCTCCCATATATATGTTTCGTCCGATTTGGCCCTTTAGTCCTATAGAAGCTGTATTTTACATCCAATCGTTTTGAAATTTAGAACGGTAGTGTTAAGTGATCCATGAACCAACACTACCGAATTTGAAGAAAATCGGTTAAGATTTAGCTATAGCTCCCATATATATGTTTCGTCCGATTTGGCCCTTTAGTCCTGTAGAAGCTGTATTTTACATCCAATTATTTTGAAATTTAGAATGGTAGAGTTTCTTGATCCATGAACCAATACTACCGAATTTGAAGAAAATCGGTTAAGATTTAGCTATAGCTCCCATATATATGTTTCGTCCGATTTGGCCCTTTAGTCCTATAAAAGCTGTATTTTACATCCAATCGTTTTGAAATTTAGAATGGTAGAGTTTCTTTATTCATGAACCAACATTGCCGAATTTGAAGAAAATCGGTAAAGATTTAGCTATAGCTCCCATATATATGTTTCATCCGATTTGGCTCTTTAGATCCAATCGTTTTTATACCCTACACCACACTGTGGTACTGGGTATTATTTAAGTATAAAATGTCCCAAAAGTAAATTTATGTTAACAATTTATACATGAATTACAAATTTTTTATATATTAGAGTTATTTAATATTACGAGAGTGGTGTAGGGTATTATATAGTCGGCCCCGCCCGACTTTAGCCTTTCCTTACTGGTTATGTATGTAATTGGGTTGTAAAGATATTATGAGTACCAACTTTACCATTATTTGAGCCAATTAATTAATATCGATTTTTGTCAATGGTACAGAGTACTGTGCGACGCCCGTCCTGCAAGATCCATCACCTCAAAAACCGATGAAAATGTGGGAAAGTGAAGAAAATTGTTATGGAGAATCAGCAACTTCTCTAATCGTTATTAGAGAAGTTGCTGAGGATGTCGTTGGCTCATGCCATACACATTTTTTCGGAAATTTTGGGCATGAAGCTTGCGCAGCGAGGTTCGTTCCAAAATGGCTTAATTTTGAACAAAAAAAACAGCGCATGTTCCGTATTTTATGGACGATAAGAATACCCTAATCATGCTTCATCCACCGTATTCACCAGATTTAGATTTAGCACCCTTTGACTTTGGACATCAAAAAATTGCTACATCAACAGATATGCTTTGATTAAGTCCTGAAAATAATGAAACTTTTATTCTGGGTATATATAGAGTGGATATCTTCTTCTATTTCTGTGTCTACCACAGACATCTTTCTCACTTTATATTAATATTATTTCCCCCCTTCTTTGCTCTATTTCGGAAAATTTCAACCATTTTATGAATATATAAGTAATTTTTAACTCTCTTAAGATTGAGGGCAGTTATGGTCCATTCTAATGTACAGAAAATATATGTGAGTATGTCAAATGCATTCGGAATATATAGATATGTTTATATATATTTATATTTTGAAATATATTTTTTATTTATACAGAATGTACATGAATATGTAATATAGAGAATGATATACACTCACATATGTTGTTCAGCTTCAAATAAAAAGGACATTCGCGACAAAGAACACATTCAGGCACTCACAATCATACATTCACATGTATGTAAGTATGGGCGAGCGTGTGTTGTGGTGGACAAATGTTCATTTGTATAAGGATAATTTCCGCTGTTATGAATTCCTGTTTTTTTTCCAAACTCCAATGCGTTCCTTTGTTATTGCTGTTGTAGTTCTTGTTATTATTATTGTCCTGTTCACAACAACTTTGACACATGCATATTTGCATTTGCTTGTGCCAGTGTGTGTGTAAAAGAAAAATTCGTAAACAAAACCACAAAAATATTTTTTTGTAGGAATACGGCAACAGAAAAAAAATTAAAAAATAGTTTTGAAGGAAAAATATTTATATCTGGTGTTTATACAGGGTGGTCGATCCAGCAGTTTCATCTCGCTGCGATTTGATGTCGTTAGACTTTGTTTATGGGCTAACGTTAAGGACCAATGTTAAGCGAGCAATCTATTAATGTTTCAGTCCTTATGCGCCAGATATGCGTGAGATAGAGTCAGAAACATTCCCTAAGGTTTTGGAAAATTCGATGGACGGAATGCGCTACTGCATGATAAATGAATGAAATCGTATTCCCTAAATAATGGATATATTTGCTCTTTTGAAGAAATAAACAATAAGCCGAAAAAATTTGACTTTCGTTCATTTTTTTCCGAATTTTTAAAAGGAAACATAAATTTGGCCCACCCTTTATAATATTACATGAAGGCTGAGATTTTTTTACTCTGTGAATCCCCCGCTCACTGCCTTCTTTGGTGAATGCGACTGGTAGCCTAAGGATGTTTCGCAACAAAGCTCCAGTCTCGCTGCTGGTGGCGTTGGTGTTGCAAACGAACGAAACCGGAACGGACATAAAATAGGATCTGACGTGCATCTGCAGCCGGTCTAACTTATGTGGGAATATCTCTGTACTCTTCCAAAAAGAACATACAATTTAGGCGGTGACATTGTCGGTTTCAATTTTTCATATTCATTTCTTTCAGTTTAGTTGAGATTTGCTTGTGCTTTCCCCATTTCTTTTTTTTTGCTTTTCGTTTTTCTTTGTGAGCAATTTTTGCAGTCGCAATACTTTAAATATATGTCACTGCGACATATTTGGGGTAAATGGAAAGTGGCTTAAACTTCATAAAGAGTTTAGACTTCGTTTCAATGGAATTTATAAAAGTTTTCAAATTATATGCAAAACTTGTATTTCTGTGGAGCAAAGTTTTTCAGTTGGTTCAATAGAAGTTTTTTTTATCATAATCTACTATAATTTGATAGAAATATATTTTGCAAAGTCTATAAGCTTTCAAATTGAAGGGATTCTATTATCAACAAATCCACTATCACTAAGCAAAAAGCCTACTGAAAATCAAATATTTGTCTTAAATTTTAAGATTTTGGCAATGATTTCGCCCAAAGGCATTTAGAATTAAAATAAGAATGTTTGTATGTAGTTTAGTGACATCAAACGAACTTGATTTGACGGTGAATATCGAAAATGTCATACATACAAGTTACCACGATATTCAAATGATAGCACTGCGTCTTTCCAAAGTTTTTATTTATTATTTAGAAAAACACAACCTTTTTCTTATAACATTTCTCAAAAACTGATCATTCAAAAAATAAACAAACAACAGAATTATATTGTGTGAAACACAATACTCCGCTTCTATCGTTATAGTACCAGACGTTAACAAAAAAGCCATGATGCTCAGAGAAAGAGAGAAAAGCAGAGAGAGAGTATAATTATCTCTGAGAGAGGGATGGTATAATTATCTCTCATGTAGAGACAATTGAGGAAGTATTCATTAAAATTAACTTTTTCTTTAAAGTCAGCACAGCCTTAAATTTATTACTCAAATTTTGCAGACTAATAACACTATGTAACAAAAATTAATTTTTTTAAAAAATATTTTCTTTAAAATTTCCCTTTTCTTGGAAGGTGCCTTCAGTATTTGGACCATATTTTGTTAAGTATATGCTTGATAAAGCACTCTTAATTAAAGAACATTATGGGACTATGTACAAATGTTAGTAATGACACTTTCAAGTGGAAACTAAAAATTAAAAACTGTCGTTAAAATAATTGGAAAAATTTTAATTTTTTCCAAAAATTTGTTTTTGCATGGTGCGAAAAAAACATAAAATTGAAAAAAAAAAATCTGTCACAGACTGAGGTCAAAGATGGACTATGTTGGTCCACTCCTTCGAGTGCCTCCCCCACGAAGGGTCAAAATTTAGCAAAATATTTATTATCCCATAACTTATATACTACTACCCAGAATCTTTCACAATTCCACACATAGTATTATACCTTTAGAAAATGGGAGAATTTTAATAACTTGTATTCCTGCACATACAAACACTTGATATGCTTTTATAGTACCTATAGTCCCGTCAAAAATGGGCAAATTTGCCACGCCCCTTTTGGTATCTGCAATACAAATGGACCATTTTGAACAAAGAGTTAATGGCTTATAATTTTGATTCCAGTCCATACAAATACTTAACATTTTGTACAGTGTAATGTTTTTTATGTTTTTAATAGAGCCCCTAGCATATTAAAAAATGGGCGTTATTTCCACGCCCATTTTGGTACCTCACAAACAAAATTGCCAAAATAAAAAAATAAGAAAAAAAATGTTTATGATTTTGTTTTTATCTTGAACGAAATGTTTTTTGACTAAACGAAAAATATATATATTACTGATTGTCACCTGCTTCAAAATATAGAAAAACGTTCTGAATACTAATTCTAAGCACAGGATTTTCCAATAAGAGTGATATGATTTCTTTGAAAAAAGACACACTTATAGTTAAGGAAATTCGAAAGTTTTTTATTTAATGTGAAGTACAATCGATACAATTAAGTTCTAAATAAAACGTCATTCAAAAGGCCTCCACAACTTCTTCTGCAGGAACGAATTCGATAAACCCAATTTTCGAGCACTTTTTCCACTAAATCAAGTCGTATGTCATGAATGGCACGTTCAATATTGACTTGTAAAGCTTGAAGAGAGTCTGGTTTATTTCGAAAGACCAATGACTTCAAATAACCCCACAAGAAATAGTAAATTAATGGTGTTAAATCACAACTTCTTATCACAATTTCTTGAAATAATTCAAACTTTGGGCATTTGTTTGTAACACCCAAAAGAATAGACCCATCGTTTATTATACCGATCGACTTAGAATCACTTTCTGAGTTGATTTAGCTATGTCCGTCTGTCTGTCAGTCTGTGCATGTATTCTTGTAATCAAAGTACAGGTCGCAATTATGGTCCGATCTCGATGAAACCTTACACATATATTTTTTTTTGGCCCAAGGACGATCCCCTTGAATTTGGGTAAAATCGGTTCTGATTTAGATATAGCCCCATATATATGTTACCCCGATTTGACATGTTAGCGCTGTAAAAACTTTATCTTATATCCGATCAGTATGAAATTCGGCAGAAAGAGGTTTCCTATTATATGAATGAACACTGTTAAATTTTGAAGAAATCAGTTCAGTTTTAGATATAGCCCCCATATATATGTTAGCCCCGATTTGACATGTAAGCGCTGTAAAAACTTTATTTTATATCCGATCAGTATGAAATTCGGCAATAAGAGGTTTCTGATTATATGAATTAACACTGCAAAGTTTGGAAGAAATCGGTTCAGATTTAGATATAGCCCCCATATATACGTTACCCACGATTTGACATGTTAGCGTTGTAAAAATATTATTTTATATCCGATCAGTATGAAATTCGGCAAAAAGAGGTTTCTTATTATATGAATGAACACTATCAAATTTGGAAGAAATCGGTTCTGATTTAGATATAGCCCCAATATATACGTTTCCCCCGATTTGACATGTAAGCGCTGTAGAGACTGTATTTTATATCCGATCAGTACGAAATTCAACAGAAAGAGGTATTTTTACATGAATGAGTATTCAGGGAAAATCGGTTCAGATATATATATATATAAACTCCATATATATGTTGCTCCTGATTTGGTATCAAAGCGCTATAGAAGTTGTACTTTACTTCCGATCATTAAAATTTTCCAGAAAGATGTTTCTCAATTTAGGAACGAATATTGCTTAATTTAGCGATTATCTGTTCAGAATTAGATAATATGTTCCTACCCATTTACCAATTATTTCAAATTATTATCGCAATGACCCTTATCGCATTGTTAGGGAGGTGTAGGGTATTATAGTGTCGGCCCGCCTGACTTTCTGACTTTCCTTACTGGTTTTTATTTAAAAAAAAGGACTTACCATCATTTTCAAATGTGAACAGAAAGTTTATTTTTGCTCTAGCTTATTAACGGTACGTCGGATTGGGAATCGGTCAATGGCTACAGGATAGCTCTTAACGAGAACTAAAATATTGTTAATGGGTGTCAAGGTCGTAGGTCAACTAGAAAGTGTTTGTGGATAAAAAAAATGAACTTGCGCACGAAAAGTTGCAATTGGAGAACGATTATTTTGATAATAAAACTGAATAAGTTTTAAACGTTGTTCTTGCGTATATCTCTCCATGACGAAATTGTAAACACTACTGAATATAATGAAAAACAAATGACAGATCATGACATATAACAAGTGGCCGAAACGTCACTTCAAAATCAAATCATCCCTATTGGGAAACCCGTTATATATGAATCTATCATAATTACATAAATATCTAATTAGCCAAATTAATAATAAAACCAGTAAGGAAAGGCTAAAGTCTGGTGGGGCCGACTATATAATACCCTACACCACTCTCGTAATATTGAATAACTCTGATAAATAAATAAATAAATCAAGAAACTCTACCATTCTAAATTTCTAAATGATTGGATGTAAAATACTGCTTCTACAGGACTAAAGAGCAAAATTGGACGAAACATATATATGGGAGCTATAGCTAAATCTTAACCGATTTTCTTCATATTCGGCAATGTTGGTTCATGGATCAAGAAACTATACCATTCTAAATTTCAAAACGATTGGATGTAAAATATAGCTTCTATAGAACTAAAGGGCCAAATCGGACGAAACATATATATGGGAGCTATAGCTAAATCTTAACCGATTTTCTTCAAATTCGGCAATGTTGGTTCATGGATCAAGAAACTCTACCATTCTAAATTTCAAAACGATTGGATGTAAAATACAGCTTTTATAGGACTAAAGGGCCAAATCGGACGAAACATATATATGTCAGCTATAGCTAAATCTTAACCGATTTTCTTCCAATTCGGTAGTGTTGGTTCATGGATCAAGAAACTCTACCATTCTAAATTTAAAAATGATTGGATGTAAAATACAGCTTCTACAGGACTAAAGAGCAAAATCGGACGAAACATATATATGGGAGCTATAGATAAATCTTAACCGATTTTCTTCAAATTCAGCGTTGTTGGTTCATGGATCACGAAACTCTACCATTCTAAATTTTAAAACGATTGTATGTAAAATATAACTTCTATAGGACTAAAGGGCCAAATCGGACGAAACATATATATGGGAGCTATAGCTAAATCTTAACCGATTTTCTTCAAATTCGGCAATGTTGGTTCATGGATCAAGAAACTCTTCCATTCTAAATTTCAAAACGATTGGATGTAAAATACAGCTTATATAGGACTAAAGGGCCAAATCGGACGAAAGATATATATGGGAGCTATATCTAAATCTGAACCGATTTCAACCAAATTCAACAGCGATCTTAACAGCTGCGAAATACTCTAAACTGCAAAATTTCAGAACGATTGGAGTGAAATTGCGACCTGTAGTCGACGAACCACTTTACATGGGCAGACGGACGGACGGACGGACGGACATGCTTAAATCGACTCAGCTAGTGATTCTGAGTCGATCGGTATACTTTAAGGTGGGTCTAGCTGTGTTATTTTCAGGTGTTACAAACATCTGCCGTGAAACAAACTTATAATAACCTGTACCACAGTGTGGTGTAGGGTATAAAAAAATATATATACACATTTCTTCATATAGAAGTGGACATTGCAGTAGCTATGTATTTCGTTGATGTACAATGCGACCACCAGTTTGACGGTTTTCACAACCCAAACAAGAAACTACCCGAGACATGAATCTCATGGTTGGTGTTTTGGGTGATTTCTTGTTTTGGTTGTGGTCATCGCTACGCATACTGAACAGAGTTGGACATATTTTGTTGGAATTTACAAACATTTTTTGGCAGGAAGCTGCAAAATTTTTGATCTGACAATTATATTATTCTCCATTTCGTAAATTGCTAACGATATAGACGTAAGGTCGAACGAACCATATGGTGTTTTGGTTCGTTCGACCTTACTGCTGCATTTTTATGGTCAAAATCGATAAAAACTAGCCTTTCAACACACTAAAAAAATACTAAAAACACAGAAAACTCCACCCTTTTGATCAAATACTTAAAATTTGCATTTTTGCACCGTGCAAGTGCGATATTTTTTAAAAAGAAAATTAAACCCTATCGAAGTGCAGCATTTTTTTACAAACGAAAACAAAAGAGCATTTTTGGGGCGAAAGGTAAAAAAATATTTAGAATTTTTTGGCACTAAAGGAAAGGAGTAACCAATTAACTTCAAATGTGGTATGGTATGTGGTAATATTTTGTTTATCTTCGGCTAGGTTAAAAGATATTACAAAGATTAGGCCCACTGCTTCTAGTGTCTCCCCCACAAAGAGTTAATATTTAGGGAATTATAGATTATTTAATAACTTCTATACTACGCATTTCTACACAAAGTATTAATTTACTAGTCACTATCACCTCCAGAAAAATGGGCGAAGTTGTCACGCCCCTTTTGGTACCTCTCACACAAATGAATCATTTTGCACCAAAAGTTAACTGCTTATAGCTTTAATATTTCTTCATGCAAATACTTGAAATTTTGTACAGTGTAATACTTTTATAGTACCTAGAGTCCAGAGAAAAGTGGGCGTAATTGGCGCGCCCCTTTTAGTACCTGCCACACAAATGTACTATTTTGCCCCAAAAGTTAACAGCTTATAACTTGAATACCAGTGCATACAAACCTTGAAATTTTGTACAGTGTAATGTTTTATAGTACCTACAATCTAGCGAAAATGGGTGTTATAGTCATTCTCCATTTGGTACCTTCCACACAATGGTACCTTTTTGTACGAGGTATAGTGACTAATAAACTAATACAATGTGTAGAATTTTAGAAGATTCAAATAATTAGTATAGAAGTTATTAAATAAGCAATAATTCACTAAATACTAACCCTTTGTGGGGGAGGTACTAGAAGGAGTGGACCAATATGGCCATCTTCGAACTTAGCCGGAGATAGAAAAAGATATTACCACATACAAAATTTGAAGCCAATCGGTTACTCCTTTCAATTGTTATCGTGTGCACCAGCCAACAGACGGACCTTGTTCATTCGACTTAAAATGGCCCAAAACGGATATCGCAGAGCATACTTAGGGTCTTATGTCACTCCTCCAATGTGTTACACTTTTGGCCCGTAGCAAATGATATATATCCTCGTATCACTAAAGTGAGGGTATAAAAACTTAAAAGATTGGAACTAATGTTGCTCGGAGTTGGCAATATTGTCATCAAAACAATACCAGTCATGTGCAATAAAGGCAAAGCATATAATAACATTTGTCCAATTTGACTACTGTCTTCGTATTTTTATTCTCACAAATATGAAAAAATTCATTTGCAAACACTTTTTTCTTTTAGTAATTTACAGGTGTTTTCTCTTCCAATTCCAATGTGTATGTGTAAACTCATTTAAATTCTTGTTTCAATTTTGTAAAACCCTTTGCCACTTTATGTAAATGTTATTTGAAATATTTATTTTCTTGGGGCTTTATCGTTCACTGATTGTCTGACCATAAAATGTTGAAATATCTTTATCAGTTTTGTATGTATGATTCGTTATGCATGTACTCCTCCAATATGTCTGCAGTCCGTATTTGAAATCTAAATGGAGATATGTATGGAATGCTACATATACTAAGGCTTAACGTCTGCAATATCAATAGTAAATGAATCTTCAATGTACAAGATACTCGTACAAGATACATATTTGCTTATTTGTTTGCTTATTCGTACATATTTATGTTAGAGTGTAGGCAAATTTTGCATAACTTAGTAATGTCGGTTTGATGTACGAGGTACATATGAATGGCAAATTTAGGATACAATTTATAAATATATTTCTAAGTTGATCTAGAAACTACTACATATTTTATCTCTAAATACATTAATTACCTCAGATATAAGAGAGGACATATCTAAAATTGGACGATATGGCCCTTTTTATACCCTGGGGGTTTATTCCATTTGTCACTCCTCTTGTAACGTCTCTAAATATTGATCTGAGACCCCATAGAGTATAAAAATATATATTCTTAATCGTCGTAAAATTCTAAGACAATTTAGCCGTCTGTCTGTCCGTTCGTTATAATCACGCTACAGTCTATAATAATTCAGCTAGATGACTGAATTGGTATAGATACTTCTTATAGCTGCAGGTAACATGGAATTTAAAATAGGCAATATCGGTCCATTTTTTAATATAGCTCCCATATATAGCATCTCCCCAATTTAACTTTTAATGTCGTAGAGACAACAAATGTTAACTGTTCGGGCTGGAAATTGGTAACTGGGGTTTATTTATACCCGGAATTCTTCACACAAACAACGGTACACATAGGTCCATGTTTTCATATACCCACATACAAAGGATTTGACTTCGCAACGCCGCAAAAACCTGAAATTTCAACTAATTGGGCTGCAATTTGGTATAATAAATTTAGTTATATCCGAAATTATTCACGATCCATGCGGTTTTTTTGGTTTAGCACCAATTCTAAAAGGTACGAAATTAACCTAAAAATGGATTTTAAGTTTTGACTTATTTCTGTTATTTTTGTAGAACATTTTGAACCGTTAAACATCTGTTTTAAGGTTGACTTTTACCCTGATAAAGGATTGAAATGTTCAACAGAAATGTATATCTAAAATGTAAGGATCACACGGTTTCATATGCCGATTCATCATAAGAATATGTAAAATGGGGAAATATTGATCCCCCTCTAAAATGATCACCCATACGTCTATATATATGCAGATGGTACTGCATATTCTTTTAACAAAAACTACTTAATCTAAAATATTTTTTAGTTTTTTCATAGATTTAGGAAATTTCTTTAAATATATAATTAAATACACACAGAGTTTTATTTATAAATAGTCATAGAAAACATATCACGTTCGATCCATCATAATAATAATATTTCTATCAAACAAAGAGAATTCAAAAACTGATTGGTATGAGAGTTTTAGTATGTTGACTTAGATCGGAAAAATACGGGTTTGGTTAGCAGTTCTTGTTAAATTCAATTTACTGCTTCCATAAGTATTTTTGCTGATTTAAATTAAAGACATACACTATTGCTACTGAATTCTGAAGATGATAGAGTGGTGTCTATCGAAACTGCAGTCAATTCTACCAAGCAATTAAAACTCTCTACAAATTTTTGTATTTGTTTCTATTACTTTTTTCCAATAAACAGAAAAAAATGAAACATACTATCTCAAACCAAAATAAATTCTGACTGAATAACAAAAGCACAGACCAACAATAAATAACAACAGCACATTTTTTAACATTTTAAAATTATCATCTCTAAAGTATTTTGTTTGATTTCGCTAAATCTCATGTTTTAAAAAACCCTACACCACAAAGTGGTAAAGGGTATGAAAATTGTGTGCATTTGTTTGTAACGCCCAAAAGAATATGAGATAGACCCATCGTTTATTATACCGATCGAACAAGAATCATTTTCTGAGTCGATTTAGCTGTTCGTCCGTCCGTCTGTCTGTGCATGTACTCGTATTCATGTAATCAAAGTGCAAGTCGAAATTATTGTCCGATCTAAACGAAACTTTACACATATGTACCTTTCATTCGGCCCAAGGACGATCCCTTTTGAATTTGGTTAAATTCGGTTCAGATTTACATGTATCTCCCATAAATATGTACCTCTGATTTGACACAATATATATACATTTGGTATATATAACCAGTAAGGAAAGGCTAAAGTCGGGCGGTGCCGACTATATAATACCCTACACCACTCTCGTAATATTGAATAACTCTGATAAATAAATTTTGTAATTCATGTATAAATTTTATACTTAAATAATACCCTGTACCACAGTGTGGTGTAGGGTATAAAAACTATTGGATCTAAAGAGCCAAATCGGAAGAAACATGTATATGGGAGCTATAGCTAAATCTTTACCGATTTTCTTCAAATTCGGCAATGTTGGTTCATGAATAAAGAAACTCTACCATTCTAAATTTCCAAACGATTGGATGTAAAATACAGCTTCTACAGGACTCAAGGGCCAAATCGGACGAAACATATATATGGGAGATATAGCTAAATCTTAACCGATTTTCTTCAAATTCGGTACTGTTGGTTCATGGATCAAGAAACTCTACCATTCTAAATTTCAACACGATGGGATGTAAAATACAGCTTTTATAGGACTAAAGGGCCAAATCGGATGAAACATATATATGGGAGCTATAGCTAAATCTTAACCGATTTTCTTCAAATTCGGTAGTGTTGGTTCATGGATCAAGAAACTCTACCATTCTAAATTTCAACACGATTGGATGTAAAATACAGCTTTTATAGGACTAAAGGGCCAAATCGGATGAAACATATATATGGGAGCTATAGCTAAATCTTAACCGATTTTCTTCAAATTCGGTAGTGTTGGTTCATGGATCAAGAAACTCTACCATTCTAAATTTCAACACGATTGGATGTAAAATACAGCTTTTATAGGACTAAAGGGCCAAATCGGATGAAACATATATATGGGAGATATAGCTAAATCTTAACCGATTTTCTTCAAATTCGGTAGTGTTGGTTCATGGATCAAGAAACTCTACCATTATAAATGGATCAAGAAACTTTACCATTCAAAATTTCAAAATGATTGGATGGATCAACCAATAGCGATCTTAACAGCCGCGAAATACTCTAAACTGCAAAATTTCAGAACGATCGGAGTGAAATTGCGACCTGTAGTCGACGAACAACTGTACATGGACAGACGGACGGACGGACAGACATCGTTAAATCGACTCATCTAGTGATTCTGAGTCAATCGGTATACTTTAAGGTGGGTCTAGCTGTGTTATTTTCAGGTGTTACAAACATCTGCCGTGAAACAAACTTATAATACCCTGTACCACAGTGTGGTGTAGGGTATAAAAATTGACAGAGAGTTGTCTCTTGATAAACTTAGCGATAATACTTTTAGCCAACAGTTCTCGTTTAACGTTACTTGGCTGTGCGTATATATACTAATGATCGACTGAAGTAATCGTTGTAATAAGGATATTGACAATGGGAGTTTGGAGGCTCCAGAAACAGACCTGTCTATCCAACCATTACAACCACCCCCAATACATGTCACTTACTTCTTCTTTAATTTTTATCAAAGTTGTTTTCATATACTGAAAACAACAAAAACGATCTTGAGCCTAACAAAAGGGCAAAGCAAAATATGTGATATGAAAGCAGATAGAATAAAACAAAAGAACAAAAGCAAGATAATACTAAATTTAAGAAAAATCGGCTCTGATTTAGATATATCCCCCATATAGGCGCAGTTCTTTCTCAAGTGTCACAGGTAACAAATTAGATCTTTCTGAAATTCTCAGAAAACGTTGCCCCCGTATGTGGGAGTAATGATCAACAATATTAAAACAAGTAAAAAACGTAAAGTTCGGCCATGCCGAATCTTATATACCCTTCACCATGGATTACATTCAATTCTATTACTAGAAAAATCTTTGGATATGGAACAAATCTTCAAACCATCCTTTTTGTTGAAGTAAATATTAAAAAAAAATAAAC
The DNA here is from genome assembly GCA_963930755.1 of Eudasyphora cyanicolor. Lineage (NCBI taxonomy): Eukaryota > Metazoa > Arthropoda > Insecta > Diptera > Muscidae > Eudasyphora > Eudasyphora cyanicolor. Next base: position 260,248,429 of record OZ005737.1, on the reverse strand, counting down.
GCTGCAATTTTTAGCCAAATTTTAGGCCCCAAATTCCTTAGCCAAATTCTTCATCTGAAAAATGTCGAATTTATGGCTTACGGGGACTACAACAAAATATAAACTGACTAAGTTCTTTGAGATGAATTCTTGCCAAAATAGAACACAAACTGCATAGTTTCAGCTAAATTGCTTAGAAAATGTGGTGTTTATGGCTTAAACAAGCGTTTTTGGGAGCGACACCTATAGGTTTACTACAACAAAATATGAACTGATTTAAAAAATTATTACTGTGATGAATTCTTGTCTAAATAAAACACAAACTGGACACAAAGGATTCGCTTAAAATGCTTAGAAAGTGTAGTATTTATGATGTTGTAAATAAGCCTATTTTGGAACGACCTCAAAATAGCATACAAACTGCAAAGTTTCAGCAAACTTACTTTACAAATGTGGAATCTATGGCTCAAAAACCGTATTTTGGAGCGACCTCTATAGGGGATCTATATCAAAACATTGACCTATATGGCCCATTTGCAATCCCAAACGACCTGCAACTATAAGAAGTATTTCTACCAAATTTGATCAATCTAGATCTATTATTACGGACTGTAGCATGATTTCAACAGACAGACAGACGTACATGGCTAAATCGTCTTAGAATTTCACGATGATCATGAATATATATACTTTATGGGGTCGCAGATCAATATTTCACGGTGTTGCAAACGGAATGACAAAATTAGTATACCCCCATTCTATGGTGAGGGTATAAAAATTAAATGAAAATTGAAGGCAGAGGGCGAGGTCAAAGTTCAGAAAAATTTATTTTTTTCCTCTGTAATGGTTTTTTGAAGTTAATTTTAATGTTGCAAATCATACGAAATTGAAAATAGAAAATATTGATTCTTAATGGATTTTCCGCGCACTTTTCATAAAAAAAAATAATTTTATCGTAAACAATTTATTTCGGTCACTTTTCGCGGAAATAAAAATATAAATTTCGATATCTCAGAATCGATCTAATTTTTTTCCTTAAATTTTTTATAAAAATAGCGCTGCTGTAAATTTTGGAGTGGGACCGACTTTGGTTCAGAAGTTACATAATAAAAACTGAAAATCTTCCCCAAATTACCAAAAAAAATTATAACAAAATTAAGGAAAAACCAGTAAGGAAAGGCAGAAAGTCGGGCGGGGCCGACTATATAATACCCTACACCTCCCAAACAATGCGATAAGGGTTATTGCGATAATAATTTGGAATAATTGGTAAATGGGTAAGAACATATATATGCGGATATATCTAATTTTGAACCGATAATTGCTAAATTAAGCAATATTCGTTCCTAAATTGAGAAACATCTTTCTGGAGAATTTTGTAATGATCGGAAGTAAAGTACAACTTCTATAGCGCTTTGTAACCAAATCAGGAGGAACATATATATGGAGCTTATATATAAATCTGAATCGATTTTCCCTGAATACTTCGTACTGATCGGATATAAAATACAGTCTCTACAGCGCTTGAATGTCAAATCGGTGCTAACATATATATGGGGGCTATATCTAAATCTGAACCGATTTTCTCCAAATTTGGCAGTATTCCTTCGTGTAATAAGAAACCTCTTTCTGCCGAATTTCGCTGTGATCGGATATAAAATACAGTTTCTACAGCTATTGAATTTCAAATCGGGGGAAACATATATATGGGGGCTATATCTAAATCTGAACCGATTTTCTCCGAATTTGGCAGTATTCCTTCATGTAATAAGAAACCTCTTTCTGCCGAATTTCGTACTGATTGGATATAAAATACAGTTTCTACAGCTCTTACATGTCAAATCGGGTGCAACATATATATGGGGGCTATATATAAATCTGAACCGATTTTCCCCAAATTTTGTATTGTATCTAAGTGTATCACGAGACTACTCTCTGTCAATTTTTGTACAAATCGGTTACAAAATGTTGCTTATACAGTGCATATATGCCAAATCGGAGGTACATATATATGGGAGCTATATGTAAATCTGAACCGATTTTAACCAAATTCAATAGGGATCGTCCTTGGGCCTAAAAAAAGATATGTGCAAAGTTTCGTTTAGATCGGACCATAATTGCGACCTGTACTTTGATTACAAGAATACGTATACAGACGGACAGACAGACGGACAGACAGACGGACAGACAGACGGACATAGCTAAATCGACTCAGAAGGTGATTACAAGTCGATCGGTATAATAAACAATGGGTCTATCTCTTCTCCTTTTTGGTGTTACAAACAAATGCACAAAGTCATAATACCCTGTACCACAGTGTGGTGTAGGGTATAAATAGATCGGTTCAGACATTGGAACATTTATATTTTTATTTCCGTGAAAGTGACCGAAATAAATTGTTTAAGATAAAATTAATATTTTTTATGAAAAGTGCACGGAAAATCAATTAAGAAACAATATTTCCCATTTTCAATTTCTTATGATTTGTAGCACTAAAATTAACTTCAAAAAACAATTACAGAGGAAAAAAAATAATTTTTGTGAACTTTGACCTCGCCCCCTGCCTCCAGTTTTCATTTAATTTTTTTAATATTGTCGGTCATCACTCCCACATACTAGGATTACGTTTTCTGAGAATTTGAGAAAGATCTAATTTTTGACCTGTGACACTTGAGAAAGAACTACCCACATAAGTTACCCCAGATTCGAAATGTAATAGCTGTAGAAACTGTATTTTATATCCGATTCGGATCTAATTTTTGACCTGTGACACTTGAGAAAGAACTACCCATATGTTCCTTCCGATTTGGTGTCAACGCGTTTTAGAAGTTGTACTTTGCTTCCAATCATTACAAAATATGACAGAAAGAGTTTCTTAATTTGGGAACAAATACTGCTTTATTTGGGAATAATCGATTCAGTTTTAGATATAGTCCACATATATTTGTTCCTGCCAATTTAATATTTAAGAGCTATTGAAACTGCATTTTAAGTCCGATCTTCATATGATTTGGCAGAAATGAGGTTTTTTCCAATTTGATGAAATTCTGTTTAGATTATGCATACTCATTTGTTACTTCTGACTTTGATCTATGAAATAATACTGCTCATTTTAAGGCTATCGCTTCAGATCTAGTTTATTATGATCAACCTCATCAGCCTCTTTGGAATAAGCCTTGATGAGGAGGTGGAGCTAAGTACTTTGTTAACCAAAACGAAACCAATTATTGCAAATTACACAGTACAGAATTTTTCATCTCATTGATTTGGGACTCAATTCTGAGAATTGGACGTGAAAGTAGACCCAAAAATAAGAACTTCTGCATCATTCGTTTAGTCAAATTGGGTCAATTAATAATTAAATAGACTAACGAATTGTTTTGCTCAGTGTGGAATTTGGCATTTTTATAACCTCCACTAATGATAATACTTAAGCTAGGTGGCTGAAGTTTGGTAAATATACTTCTTATATCTGCAGTTATGTTGGGATTTAAAATGGGCAATATCGGTCCACTTTTGGATATAGCCCTCATATATGGCATCTCCCCAATTTGACTTCTTAACGTCGTAGAGACCACAAATGTCAACTGATCGGGCTGAAAGTTGGTAACTGGGGTTTATTTATACCCGGTGTGAAGTAGCTAGTGTGAAGTAGCAATGGTATTCATAGGTCCATGTTTTGATATAGCCCCCATACAAAGGTCCCTCTAGATTTGACTTCTTAACGCCACAAAAACCTCAAATTTCAACGAATTGGGTTGAAATTTGGTATAATGACTTTATTATTACCCCTAACCACTCACATGCAATCTATGGTGGAGAGTTATAAGATTCTGCTTCGCCGAACTTAACGCTTTTACTTGTTCTTCATTTTTTCTTGGTATGCCGTACGGAATATCTCTTTTGTGTCTAAAGCAAAGTTGGAGATATTGAATAGGAGAACAAACTGCAGAACAAACCTACCTGAAAATGTACACGCAGTGCCTTAAAAATCCAAAAATTCCTATTTTTGGGGTGTTATTATCACAATTTGCATTGTTAGGGAGGTGTAGGGTATTATATAGTCGGCTCCACCCGACTTTCTATCTTTCCTTGCTGTTTTTATTTATGTAGTTTCATGAACCGTGAAAGAATATTTCGAGCCTTAAAGTTATTATTTCAAATCTGGACATTAAGCTGTCAAGATGGTATAGTATATCAAACTATCGACACCGCCGAACCTTAGTCGTTCATTAGTGCTTCTTTAAAGGTTTATATTAGAAATAACAATGTTGACCACTTCAGGAAGTTTTACATAAAGAATCCTGTGAAATCGAAAACCTGATCCTATGAATACAATTTCATTTACATACCTAACCTTCACTTACCATCAAACCCTCTTATTAACTAGAGTGCCTACACTGCATGTGTTTTATATACACATATTTTTGCAACAATATCACAAAGGTCTAAAGGTTATTTGAATACTGGAAAAATTCTCAACTCTCGGTTAGTTGGATTTTTTTAATATTTGGTTGTCTTTTGTAGTAATAACACAAAACCATATGAATAAATTTACCGATTTGAATATAAAAGTATTGCTCGCTCACATTTGCAAATATCAGTATTCAGATATGTGTAAAGGTGTAGTTGAATATGTATTCATAGAAGTAGTTATGTGTTGTGTTGGGTGTTGGATGCTGATGGTGGCATATGGAGAATGGAAACAACTGTGGGGCATTTCCAGTTGGTGTTGACGCTAGTGGCAGGACCATTGCGCTGGAGTGGTCTAAAATATCGTTTACATAGAGTGATACATATTATTGCAACTTTTCATTAAAATGGATTTTACAACTTTAGAAAATATTATGGAAATTTGTTAAATTTACTCAGTATTACTCCTTCTTTAGTTTGCTTGTTGTTCTTTCTGTTTACTAAGTACTTTGGCATACATTCTTGGTTAGCAAAAAAAAAAGTAATAAAAATGTATTTTTAATGTTTTTGTTTTAATTGGTGAATTTGTTATTGATACAGTAGTACATATACATTTTTATATATGGGGGATTTCATGTCAAGTAAGTGAATTTGTAGAAACGATGTCTTCATATCGGGATGAAACATGCATCAATTGTAGACCTATTGGATAGAAGGTATGCAACAAAATTTCAACCAGATCGTTTGAGGACTGTCCGAGTAGGAGAGTGTTGAATTTAGACATTTTGGCCATCTTTCAACTCTTTTCAACTTTTTTCATATAACTAACGACTAGACAGCGGAATACATGCAATTGCACATTTTCATTGGATAGTTGTACGGCAAAACCGATAACACACAAATTGTTTTCTTAAAAAAATAATAAAAAAAATGCACCTATTTATTATTGCATATCTATGCAAACAGCAAATTTGCAAATGCAAAAAAAATCAAACTCGTTTATGTTTAAAATTCGCCCCAAATTCGATAATTTGCTGTTGTTCCATTTTATACCCTCTTTTATTTTCTTAAAAATATTTTATTTTTTTTTTTATTTTTAATATGTTAATGTGTATCGCCAAAAATCTGTACATTGTTACCTTAATTCTGAAAGGGCGTAAAAGACAAACGGCTAAAGCTAACAAAATTTCGCCCTTTCCCAAAAGAGGCAATATTTTGAATTTCCTTAGCCAAACTTAAAGTGCAAATATCTCGTTAAATAAGCCCCGTAGAAGCAAAAGGGCGAAATTTTGTTATCACTAATTTTTTGGCCAAAATTTTGAATTTCCTTAGCAAAACTTAAAATGCAAATATATCGTTAAATAAATCCCGTAGAAGGGAAATGGCGAAATTTTGTTAGCTTTAGCCGTTTGTCTTTTACGCCCTTTCAGAATTAAGGTAACAATGTACAGATTTTTGGCGATACACATTAACATATTAAAAATAAAAAAAAAATAAAATATTTTTAAGAAAATAAAAGAGGGTATAAAATGGAACAACAGCAAATTATCGAATTTGGGGCGAATTTTAAACAAAATTTTGAATTTCCTTAGCAAAACTTAAAATGCAAATATATCGTTAAATAAATCCCGTAGAAGGGAAATGGCGAAATTTTGTTATCACTAATTTTTGGCCAAAATGTGGCAAAACTTAAAATGCATATATCTCGTTAAATAAGCCCAGTAGAAGCAAAAGGGCGAACTTTAGTTATCACTAAGTTTTTGCCAAAATTTGGCAAAACTTAAAATGCAAATATCTTTTTAAATAAGCCCCGTAGAAGGAAAGGGCGAAATTTTGTTATCACTAATTTTTTGGCCAAAATTTTTAATTTCCTTAGCAAAATTTAAAATGCAAATATCTCGTTAAATAAGCCCCATAGAAAGAAAAGGGCGACATTTTGTTATAACTAATTTTTGGCCAAAATTTAGCAAAACTTAAAATGCAAATATCTCGTTAAATAGGCCCTGTAGAAGGAAAAGGGCTAAATTTTGTTATCACTAATTTGTTGGCCAAAATTTTGAATTTCCATAGCAAAACTTAAAATGCAAATATCTGCACGGGGCAAAATCGACTTTTTTGATATGTTTGAATCGAAAGAAAATATAGTTGGAACACAAATTTTTAAATATTATATATTTCTGGGCAAATAAATTCTATTTGAAAATCAATAAAATATATTTGGAACGAATATATTAATATATTACAACAAAATATATTTGCAAACTAAATTTCTCAAATAAAGTATATGCTTAAGTACAAATAAAATGATTCTTTAGGAATTTCTCCAAATATATTTTATTTAAAAAATAATTTCAAATCTTGTGCTGACTTTTTCGAATTTCATTTTTAATTTTTTCTTGGTTAATAATTGTACCTCGCAGTTATGATACCTTATGTAGCATTGATTTTTGTTTCAAATCAATCATTTTAAATTTAAGTATTCCAAGCCATCATTAGTTGTCAATCCACCGAAAAATTTATTTTGATCAAAATTATAGAATTTCAGTTATTATCTATTATTTTTACGAACATTAAAAATTTCCAAAAAAAATTATTTTGAATTATTGAATGAGCAATATAACGCAATTTAGGTACTTTCTGAATACTTAAGTGCAAATTTTTAATTTGCTTCGAAAAATAATAGTCCCAAACAAAAAAAATTGGAGTAAACAAAGATTTGTTTAGAACAACATCTTCCCAAATATATAACCTTTGTGTGTACCAAATATTATATATTTAGAGTGTACCCTAAACATTTATATGTTTCAAGCCGAATATGTTTGGGACAATATACTACAGGAGCGATTTTTTTTCAGCGTGTGGTTAAATAAGCCCCGTAGAAAGAAAAGGGCGAAATTTTGTTATCACTAATTTTTGGCCAAAATTTAGCAAAACTTAAAACGCAAATATCTCTTTCAATAAGCCCCGTAGAAGGAAAAGGGCGAAATTTTGTTATCACTAATTTTTTGGCCAAAATTTTTAATTTCCTTAGCAAAATTTAAAATGCAAATATCTCTTTAAATAAGCCCCTTAGAAAGAAAAGGGCGACATTTTGTTATAACTAATTTTTGGCCAAAATTTAGCAAAACTAAAAATGCAAATATCTCGTTAAATAAGCCCCGTAGAAGGAAAAGGGCTAAATTTTTTTATCACTAATTTTTTGGCCAAAATTTTGAATTTCCATAGTAAAACTTAAATTGCAAATATCTCGTTAAATAAGAAGGAAAGTGCGAAATTTTGATATCACTAATTTTGTGGCCAAAATTTTAAATTTTCTTAGCAAAACTTAAGATGCAAATATCTCGTTAAATAAGCCCCGTTGAAGGAAAAGAGCGAAATTTTTTTTATCACTAATTTTTGGCCAAAATTTAGCAAACACAAAATGCAAATATCTCGTTAAATAAGCACCGTAGAAAGAAAAGTGTGAAATTTTGTAATCACAAATTTTTTGGCCAAAATTTTGAATTTCCTTAGCAAAACTTAAAATGCAAATATCTCGTTATATAAGCCCCGTAGAAGGAAAAGGGCGAAATTGTGTTATCACTAATTTTTGGCCAAAATTTTGAATTTCCTTAGCAAAACTTAAAATGCAAATATCTCGTTAAATAAGCCCCGTAGAAGGAACATTTTTTGGCCAAAATTTTGAATTTCCTTAGCAAAATTTATCCCGTTAAGCTAGCTTAAACCCGGTGCGCTTCGCAGCCTCGTATATTAAATTTTTTCTGTTTAGGGTACTGCAGAATATGTAAAAACAAATGACTATTCCATATGGGGAAAAATTAATGTGTACAATAAAATACGAAAATCTCCGATTAATTTCTTGTTTATGTTCCTGGCATCAAGGTACGATATTTATCTCTTTTCCCTTCTGTGCCTCTAAATGTCAAAAAATATTATTTGGATCATATTTTGCCTTTTTCCCCCTAGTTTATATTCCAATAGCTACATTCACACCCTGGTACAATATAAAACAATGTTTGCCCCAACCGCGTCACTAAAAGTGTACATTTAGAGAACATCATAGTTTATATTCTAAGAGCCATATTCGCATCCTTAGGCCGTATTTTACCCTTTATGTCCCATATCTGTGATACTTTTAACTTTTTACGGTTAATATATAACCTTCGCACTCTGGCCATGAATCATTGTACTGCTTAACTTGATTCAATATTTAATTATTCTACTGTTCTTCTACAGTACGAAATTGTATACATATCTTTAACAAATAACAAATTTTTCCCTACTTACCACATTTAATCATTTTGCCACCCTTTACCATTTTTAACCCTGTTTGCTTCACTGTATCATATTTGACCCTTTTTGCTACAATCAGCCCTATTTACCACCTTTTAGCCACTCTGCACCATAATTTTAAACTTTAACTAAGAGCATAACATTTCATACTTTTGCCCAATGTGCAACGCTTTTTGCCACAGAATCATATTTAACACCTTTTTGTCCTACAGTACCATATTTAACCATTTTTGTCCTACTGTACCATTTGTAACCATTTTCCCCACTGTAGATACCATATTTAACCATTTTGACCCACTGTACAGTAGTCAATATTTTTTTCACATTGTACCACATTTAATCATTTTTGTCCCACTGTTCCATAGTTAACACATTTTTACCTCACTGTTTCCGAGGTAATGCTTTTTGGCCCAATGTACCATATTTAACCCATTTTGTCCCACTTTACCATTATTAACTACTTTTCCCCGCTGTACTATGGTTAACCCTTTTTTATCCCATTGTGCAATATTAAACCCTTTGCCTCACTTTAACATATTTAACACTTTTTGCCCCACTGCATCATATTTAATCCTATTTGCTACACTGTATCATATTTAATACATTTTTGTCCCTTTTTGACCCACTGTACCATAGTTAATCATTTCTGTCACACTGTTCCAAATTTAATCCTTTTTCAACTGTGCCATATTTAACCCTATTTGTCCCAGTGCACCATATTTAACACTTTTTGTCACACTGTGTCATATTTAACCCTTTTTGTCTCCTTGTACCATATTTAACACATACACACACACTTAACCCTTAACGCTTATTTAATCACATTTTATCCACTGTACCAGTTTTGTCCAATATACAATATTTAATGTTTTTGACCCACTGTGCTCTTCACATCTCAAGTTTAAGTTCAAATTTTGCCAAATTGATTAATTTTTGCCCCAATGCATAATTAACCCGTTTGTCCCCACTGTGCCCGTTATAGTTAGAATTTCCAAAAATCAGTTCCGATCTCTAGTTCATGTGACAAAAGCTACCCTAGAACCATGGGACCATATCTAACATTTTTAAACCACTGTACGCTATTTTACACTTGTTGCCCCACTGTGCCCCGAAAAGTACGATTACAAAAAAAAACTGACTACCCCGATCCGTTGTCCTACGGACAACCCACGCTTCAATTTTCACCATTCTAATTCTAAACGTTAAAGCTGGGGGTGGTACCATATTTATCCCTTTCTGTCCCACTGTGCCCCTAAAATTTTCAAAAAAATCGCTCCTTGTTCTAGTTTACTTCCCAAGAGCTACTCCAAGCAAAGAAGAAAATCGTTTCTGCAAAACGAAATATTAGACAACTACATTTCTCGTTTACGACGACTGAAATTCTTTTGGTCAGAACAAAAAATTGCTTACGCGAAATAAGTTTCTGTCACAACAAACGAAATTTCAGTTCCGGCAAACGAGAATTGTAGTTGTCTAATATTTCGTTTCGCAGAAACGAATTTTTTCTTTGCGTGTCTAACAGCAAATTTCACGATTCTAGCTCTTGCCATTTGGATTTGGCTGTTGTACCACATTTATCGCATTTTTGCCCCATTGTGCGGGTAAGTGTTCGGATTTTAAAAAAATCCAGTTAATTTCTGGGTCGACCTCATAAGGGCTACACCAAATTTCACGATTTTAGCTCATTCCGTTTAGATTTGGCGGTGGTACCATATATATCCCCTTTTGCCCCATTGTGCGGGTAATAGCACGAATTTCGAAAATCCCGTCTTATTGCTCGTCTACATCCCAACGGCTACCCTCCCACCAAATTGCATGATTCTAGCTTCATGCGTTTGGTCTGGGCGATGATCAGTCAGTCAATCACGCAACAATTTTATATGGACCCGGTCCAGCTAGTCTATATATATTAACTTCTTTGCCCCAGACTTCAGATTTCCGATCCCGTTAATTTTTTAACGTAGACTGACACCAAATATGTATGCACAAAATTACATTGATCAAGAAATATCAAACACAAAATTACAGCACTCTCGCTAACAAATTGTGCAAGATATATCAATCGCAAAATTACAGCACTCTCGCTAATAAATTGTGCAACATATCTCAATTTCAAAATTTGGCTTATATGGGCGGGGTCACGCCCATTTGTCCGATCCCGCTAATTTTTGGACCAGTCACGTAGACTAACACCAGATACATATACGCAAAATTTCAAAATTTTGGGCTGGGCCACGCCCGTTGGTCTGATCCCGCCCATTTTTGGACCAATAACGTAGACTGCCACCGGAAACATACATTCATATGCACTAAATTGCAGCACTCTCGCTAATAAATTGTCCAAGATATCTCAATTTAAAAATTTGGCTTATATGGGCGGGTCCACGCCCATTGGTCTGATCCCGCCCATTTTAGGACCAATAACGTAGACTGCCACCGGATACATATGCGCTAAATTTCAGCATACACGCTAACAAATTTTTTAAGATATCACAATTCTAAAATTTGGAATACATGGGCGGGCCACGCCCTTTGGTCCGATCCAGCCCATTTTTGGACCAATTACGCAGACTTTTACCAGATACATATACGCAAAATTTCAGCGCACTCTGCCACGCCTATTTTTGAAAAATTCACATAATCTGCTACTAAATGCATACACACAAAATTTCAGCACTCTAGCTAAAAAATATTCTCAATATCAAAATTTGACCCATATGGGCTGGTCCACGGCCACTTGATATATCGAAAATCGAAATTTTGTTTTGCAGAAAAAGTCGTGGAATGAATGACGTTTTATTTAGAACTTAATTGTATCGATTGTACTTCACATTAAATAAAAAACTTTTGAATGTCCTTAACAATATGTGTGTTTTTTTCAAAGAAATCATATCTCTCTTATTGGAAAACCCTCTAATTCTTATAAATATTTGTTGCATTTAAAATGATTTATTTTCTTGTTTAATGCTTATTTTTTAATCTTGTTAAATTGCAGTAGAATTATAAAGTAGCAATCTGTGATTACTATTATTACTTAATATTTATTAAGTTCTTGTCTAGAATTACATATAATATTTTTCTACGCTGTACGAGTAGTAGAAACTTTATTTTTGAAGTATTTTTAATTTTCCTTTAATTGGCCTACTGGCTTTAAATTACATTAATTAAATGAAATGAAAAATGAAATTTGGCATATATCTTCTTTTTTGTCGAACGCTTTTGAAATTATCGGAAAGTGATAGGGATTTAAGAACAAAATAAAGTACACCCCGAAAATTTCAAAATTTTGTTACTCTCACAAAAATAACGAAATTGTTAAGACATCATTTCATACAAAATAAGAATCTTTTTATACAATTTATGAACATAATTTTACGAAGCTTTTTTTGATGATTTCTTAAGAAAACCTTTCGTAAATTGGTAAAAAATTCTTCATAATATGAATGAAATTTACGAAGATCTACGTAAATAATATGAAGAATGTATGAAGAATATAGTATGAAGAATGTTTGGTAAATAGTACGAAGAAAATAGTTTCAGTGTATATATATGTCTTACATAAAAAAACAATAACCATTTTAATACCATTTCGATGATTTTTGTAACTGTGACATGAAACAATATGCCTCTGTGGGCTTGTAAACAATATAACAGACCTACACTTGTCATCACATTAGTGCGTTGCCATTAAACGTTTGTATCCTACAGCAGCATTAAATTGGTAACACTTCAGTAGGTTTCTTCGACTAACGGATTCTTAATTGTACTTTCTCTTACACCAAGAGTGCCTCTTATGTACATAGTTTTTCATGACATTAACTGGCACAGAGAATTTTCTTTTCTATTTTTTTTTATTATTCCCTATGATTTTGTCGCACACGAAAAATGACAGACAGGTAAAAAGGAGGACAATAAAATTGCATAAAAGATATAATTAAAATTGCTCTTGTCTCTTTGCTCTTGCACTTGCTGTTCATGGTCTGAGATTTTCATTCACCGGAACTTTTTTTGCAATTTTTTTTTGGTTTTGCTGCCTCAGCACAGGACATATGCAACGAAGAAATTTTAAATTTTTAAATACAATTTGCACTTTTTCTCACACATTTCACTCTCAAAGTTGCATTGCTTATTTTGTGTTTCTTTCAATTTATGTGGTTTCTCTTCCAAAAGGTTGCGAAAACCATAGAATTGTTTGGTCACTTTCAGAGGTTTTCTTCCATTGCACATTTTCAAGGTATTTAAAGCAATCAGTTTCATTAGCAAACAGATTGTTTTCCTTTTGCTGGTATTGGCATGTATTTTTCTTCAGGTGCTGCAAAATAAAAAACAGCGGTAAAGTGAAATGAAAATGGAAATACAAGATGGATTCAGAGAAAAACCTTAAATGCTTTATTTGAGCAAATTTAAATGAGTTCGTAAAAGCGATCAGAATGAATGAAGGAAGGAGCAGAATGAACGAATGAAGGGTATTGTTGTAAATATAAAAGGGTATTTTATTTAAAATAAAAACTATAATCTAATTATTTTTACTCAAACCAGCATCACTAGAGAACATTTTCGGTTTGAAAGAATTAAAATGGCCCGAAAGGAATATTCGCCGAACATTCTTAGGATCTTAGGTCACTCCTTTTATGTGTGACACTTTTGGCTCGTAGTAAATGTGACGTATATACACTCCTCCCTATAAAGTGAGGGGATATTAATACAGATTCATTAGAACACAACTTCTCCATAGCTTCTGTGGAATTCCCCTAAATATTTTCATATTCTGTATGTAAAACAACTTTTTGATGTTTCCACATCTCTGGCAACCACACAAAGTAGCATATTCCATATTACATTACTCCCAAAGTGAGGAGAATTCGTAATTGGTTAATTCCACTGAAATTTAGCTACACTTGAGGACATCGACTGTACTATTGTGGACAGACCACTCATATATATTGTTATTATGGCACTCCTTCGTGGTTTGACATATAAACATGTGAATGTATATATAACTAATAAAATTAAATCCTTTATTTTCAAGCCAACTACTTTATCATTAAACTACGCCAAACGTTTAAATTCACATTTATTGTCATAATCAAATTCGTATTAATTTAACTATTAACAGCGCTTAATATTTTAGTTCCCCAGTGCTTTTCAGCAACACCACCATGTCAAGTGTCAAATGTTATAAGAAAACATTTCGCGGCAATAGCGAAACAAATTTGCCACAAGGCATAATTTGAAATGCTCAACAATAGATTCCCCCATCATTGTTACGCTCACCAGCCTCATCGTCGTCATCACTTTTTTCAACTGCATCCATGTACGCCATGTGTCTGATGTTATACATGGATATTTCCTACAAGATGAGGAAAAAAAGCTGAAAAAATCAATCACTCCCCTTCGAATCATGGCACATGATTCCCTGCTACAGTCCAATGCTTCTCAGCGAGGACTCCATATCCATTGTCAGCATATTGCAGATGTTATTTATACTTTAAATGTTTTTGTACAGTGAGACAGAGCACGATGTTGGATTAAAAAACTGGATTATAATAGGGAACAGGTAAAGGAGCTTTTTATTTCAATGTGAAAAGGAAATTTCTACAGGACAAACCAACAAAGTAATACACTCACTATGTATTTACCTTAATATGGCAGATGTCTGAGAACCAGAACGGTGAACATATTTTGTTTATTCTTTGTCAGTCTATAGTCATTGTAAGAGTAGTATCAATCTATTTAAAAATCATTCAGATGATTGCTACAGAAGTTATGGGGAAATTGGCATAGATATTATTGCATAGGAGCAGGTTCGTCTTGAGCCAGGAGAATATTCCAGATAAAATCATAATATTTTCTAATAAAAGTGAGCCAATGTGCCAAACATTTTCCCTTTTGTGCATATGAACATTAAAGGTAAAACATTTGCTTCTAAGGGAAGATTATTCTAATTTTTGTATGGTCTCTTTTGTCGCATTGAGCTTGTATGACTCTACAAAAGTTTCTCTACAAACTCCTTATCCCTGGAGTTAATAAAAAATCCTAACTACTTCTAAAATAACCGCGTAAACACTGTGCGCGTTTGTTTGACACCAAGCTAAATTTGTCCACCAGTCTTTCCTACATATCTTGTATGCACAGGGGTACCATACGTCCTCCTTTAGAAGGACATGTCCTCCTTTTTTAACATAGTCCTCCCTCCTTTTTCAAAAAGTGGGATTTGTTCTTCTTTTGTTATTGATTCAAATGTACTTCCATAGTTCAACCAATCGTTGTTTTGATTATAGTCAATCTCATAATAATTATTCAAAGTTCCATTTGAATAAGTGACGCAACGGTGAATTTATTAGTTTGTATATACATATATCGTTCATTCCATGTCAAACCATACTCCTTTCTTGGATCACCATCTCTCGTTTCATAAAAAACTTGTACATCGATTCTCTCCTCAAAAAAATACTTTTTATAGTTGATTTAAAGCGTTTTTTTTTTTCAAATGTTATCATCGGGTAATTCCAACGGCAGTCGACCCACTTTTTAACACGACCCCCTCCGATTTGGATGAAATTTGGTACACGCTGTCTCCTAGTGTGTACAATTTTTATGATGTATATATTTTGTCCAAATTTGTTATTGTTCTTGTTTTACAGCGTCCGAAAGTTGGTCGAATCTCTACTTTTCTCCTAAAGAATAATGAATTCAACAAAGTATAACTAAAGAACGCGTTATCCGATTTCAACGACTTTAGTGTCATTGTAACTGGCCACACTCGTACTTCAAAATTAATAATTTAAAAAAATTATTGTGATTGTCAAAGGACATTAAAAATCGAAAAATTATTTTAATCCTTCAATATCTAGAAATGCACCTAATTTTGTTCTTCATATTTTTTGTAGATAAACCGTTAAATGTCCTTTGCACGTGACATAAGTTTCACGATGGAGGTCATTTTGGTTTAAAAGTTACAGATTTTTTACTGTTTTCTGCCACATATATTTCAGGATTTTTATATGAAACACAATGAAAATTCTTTTTATGTGAGCGGAATCAAATTACACTGTGCTAGTCCAAAAATGTAACAGAAAGGAGACCCTATGGATAGACCTATTTCGGTCATGCTGAATCCTGTGGCATTAGCCGTTTTTCTATGTTAGCTCTTGTTTCGCGACATTATACCACAAAGTTTGTTGGGAAATCGGAGAGGTGACTTATCTCTTTGGTTATTTAGAAGTGGAAGACTTCGGAATAAACGCTTCAGTCCAAATATCGAAATAAAGGAAACATTTGGACAATTATTTATCTCAAAACAGTCGTCCACGCTTCTCACCCCCTTACCCCTGAAAAAGTGCAGTGAAATCTTATAATATGTTAAAAATCATACATATCGTCGAAATTTTTAGTAGGCATTGTTTAGAAAAATATTCCTCGCCAGTCCTTTCTCGACTTTTTTATGAGAATTAAGAAAATTTCTCGTTATTACATGATTTGTGTATTTTTCTGCTTATAGCTGAAAATATTTGAAATTAAATTTTGTTGACTTAAATTTTTGTAAATTATTTTTTGGTTAGTGTTAATGGAAATTTCAAAGGTAACCAACAAAACCTGCTAAATTGTGAAATCTGTTAATTTTTCATAAATATGTTGAATTAAAATTACTCACAGTTATTTTTTGCAAGGAACATTTTCTCAAAGACACAAACTAAAAATGTCGACTATTTGTATGACGTTGGACATATAGTAAGATTTGATTGCACTTTTTCGGAGGTAAAGCTGTGAGAAGCATGGTTGAGTTATAAAAATATATGTATTTCAAAAGGCCACTGAACATTTGAAGATTGTGTTCAGTATCGTTCATTATATTTTTTATATTTAAATAAAAAAAATGCTGATTAGAGCTCTTATTAAATGTATTGACTTGGCCATCCTAGACATATGTGAAAATTCGCCAATATTTAGGTATATTTAATATGTATATATATGTATTCCTATCAAAGCTGAGATAATCCTGTAAATTTGAATAAGGTGTTTTCTTCAGTTTCTATATAAAGGCATTTTTACTTACAAATGTCAGAAATCGAAATTGTTTTTTATTGGAATGATTCTGTCTATTTTGTAATTTCAATATTATTCATAGTTTATATGGAAAAGCAGTGTGGAGAGAGTTTCTCCCTGATGAAGCACAATGAACAGATGAAAGGAAACGTCTAAAAATGTATTATCCATAAAAACTGTAATTTGCACTAAATTTAATTTAAAAAATTTTATCTCACTAGGAATATTATAACATATTTGTAATATAAATATGAAGTATTTATTGATGTTCTTTTAAATTAATATGTGTGTTGCTTTAATACAAATGTAGTCTGTTTTTTATCCAAAAAGTTCCTTTTGTTACATTGGCAAATTTTATTGTTAAAACTCGCAATACAAACTACAAGCAGAACTATAGGATTTCGTCCTTTAAAAAATAATAAAACGTTTATTTTTTAATTACTGCTATTTTTTATACCCTACACCACACTGTGGTACAGGGTATTATAAGTTTGTTTCACGGCAGATGTTTGTAACACCTGAAAATAACACAGCTAGACCCACATTAAAGTATACCGATCGACTCAGAATCACTAGCTGAGTCGATTTAAGCATGTCTGTCCGTCCGTCCGTCCGTCTGTCCATGTAAAGTTGTTTGTCGACTACAGGTCGCAATTTCAATCCAATCGTTCTGAAATTTTGCAGTTTAGAGTATTTCGCAGCTGTTAAGATCGCTATTGACTTTGGTTGAAATCGGTTCAGATTTAGAAATAGCTCCCATATATATCTTTCGTCCGATTTTGCTCTTTAGACCTGTAGAAGCTGTATTTTACATACAATCATTTTTAAATTTAGAATGGTAGAGTTTCTTGATCCATGAACCAACATTGCCGAATTTGAAGAAAATCGGTTAAGATTTAGCTATAGCTCCCATATATATGTTTCGTCCGATGTGGCCCTTTAGTCCTATAGAAGCTATATTTTACATCCAATCGTTTTGAAATTTAGAATGGTAGAGTTTCTTGATCCATGAACCAATACTACCGAATTTAAAGAAAATCGGTTTAGATTTAGCTATAGCTCCTATATATATGTTTCGTCCGATTTTGCTCTTTAGTCCTGTAGAAGCTGTATTTTACATCCAATCATTTTGAAATTTAGAATGGTAGAGTTTCTTGATCCATGAACCAACACTACCGATTTTGAAGAAAATCGGTTAAGATTTAGCTATAGCTCACATATATATGTATGTTTCGTCCGATTTGGCCCTTTAGTTCTATAGAAGCTATATTTTACATCCAATCGTTTTGAAATTTAGAATGGTAGAGTTTCTTGATCCATGAAGCAACATTGCCGAATTTGAAGAAAATCGGTTAAGATTTAGCTATAGCTCCCATATATATGTTTCGTCCGATTTGGCCCCTTAGTCCTATAGAAGATATATTTTACATCCGATCGTTTTGAAATTTAGAATGGTAGAGTTTCTTGATCAATGAACCAACATTGAAGAAGTTGAAGAAAATCGGTTAAGATTTAGCTAATACTCCCATATATATGTTTCGTCCGATTTTGCTCTTTTGTCCTGAAGAAGCTGTATTTTACATCCAATAATTTTGAAATATAGAATGGTAGAGTTTCTTGATCCATGAACCAACACTGCCGAATTTGAAGAAAATCGGTTAAGATTTAGCTATAGCTCCCATATATATGTTTCGTCCGATTTGGCCCTTTAGTCCTATAAAAGCTGTATTTTACATCCAATCGTTTTGAAATTTAGAATGGTAGAGTTTCTTGATCCATAAACCAACACTACCGAATTTGAAGAAAATCGGTTAAGATTTAGCTATAGCTCCCATATATATGTTTCGTCGGATTTGGCCCTTTAGTTCTATAGAAGCTATATTTTACATCCAATCGTTTTGAAATTTAGAATGGTAGAGTTTCTTGAAGAAAATCGGTAAAGATTTAGAAGATTGGTGTAGGGTATTATATAGTCGGCCCCGCCCGACTTTAGCCTTTCCTTACTGGTTTTTTATTGGAATGATTCTGTCTATTTTGTAATTTCAATATTATTCATAGTTTATATGGAAAAGCAGTGTGGAGAGAGTTTCTCCCTGATGAAGCACAATGAACAGATGAAAGGAAACGTCTAAAAATTTATTATCAATAAAAACTGTAATTTGCACTAAATTTAATTTAAAAAATTGTATCTCACTAGGAATATTATAACATATTTGTAATATAACTATGAATTATTTATTGATGTTCTTTTAAATTAATATGTGTGTTGCTTTAATACAAATGTAGTCTGTTTTTTATCCAAAAAGTTCCTTTTGTTACATTGGCAATTTTTATTGTTAAAACTCGCAATACAAACTACAAGCAGAACTATAGGATTTCGTCCTTTAAAAAATATTAAATTTTTTATACCCTACACCACACTGTGGTACAGGGTATTATAAGTTTGTTTCACGGCAGATGTTCGTAACACCTGAAAATAACACAGCTAGACCCACCTTAAAGTATATCGATCGACTCAGAGTCACTAGCTGAGTCGATTTAAGCATGTCTGTCCGTCCGTCCGTCCGTCCGTCTGTCCATGTAAAGTTGTTCGTCGACTACAGGTCGCAATTTCACTCCAATCGTTCTGAAATTTTGCAGTTTAGAGTATTTCGCGGCTGTTAAGATCGCTATTGAATTTGGTTGAAATCGGTTCAGATTTAGATATAGCTCCCATATATATCTTTCGTCCGATTTAGCCCTTTAGTCCCATAGAAGCTGTACTTTACATCCAATCGTTTTGAAATTTATAATGGTAGAGTTTCTTGATCCACGAACCAGCATTGCCGAATTTGGAGAAAATCGGTTAAGATTTAGCTATAGCTCCCAAATATATGTTTCGTCCGATTTGGCCATTTAGTCCTATGAAAGCTGTATTTTACATCCAATCGTTTTGAAATTTAGAATGGTAGAGTTTCTTGATACATGAACCAACACTACCGAATTTGAAGAAAATCGGTTAAGATTTAGCTATAGCTCCCATATATATGTTTCGTCCGATTTGGCCATTTAGTCCTATAAAAGCTGTATTTTACATCCAATCGTTTTGAAAATTAGAATGGTACAGTTTCTTGATCCATGAACCAACATTGTCGAATTTGAAGAAAATCGGTTAAGATTTATCTATAGCTCCCATATGTATGTTTCGTCCGATTTTGCTCTTTAGTCCTGTAGAAGCTGTATTTTACATCCAATCATTTTTAAATTTAGAATGGTAGAGTTTCTGGATCCATGAACCAACATTACCGAATTTGAAGAAAATCGGTTAAGATTTAGCTATAGCTCCCATATATATGTTTCGTCCGATTTGGCCCTTTAGTCCTATAGAAGCTGTATTTTACATCCAATCGTTTTGAAATTTAGAATGGTACAGTTTCTTGATCCATGAACCAACATTGTCGAATTTGAAGAAAATCGGTTAAGATTTAGCTATAGCTCCCATATATATGTTTCGTCCGATTTGGCCCTTTAGTCCTATAGAAGCTATATTTTACATCCAATCGTTTTGAAATTTAGAATGGTGGAGTTTCGTGATCCATGAACCAACAATGCTGAATTTGAAGAAAATCGGTTAAGATTTATCTATAGCTCCTATATATATGTTTCGTCCGATTTTGCTCTTTAGTCCTGTAGAAGCTGTATTTTACATGCAATCATTTTTAAATTTAGAATGGTAGAGTTTCTCGATCCATGAACCAACATTACCGAATTTGAAGAAAATCGGTTAAGATTTAGCTATAGCTCCCATATATATGTTTCGTCCGATTTGGCCCTTTAGTCCTATAAAAGCTGTATTTTACATCCAATCGTTTTGAAATTTAGAATGTTACAGTTTCTTGATCCATGAACCAACATTGTCAAATTTGAAGAAAATCGGTTAAGATTTAGCTATAGCTCCCATATATATGTTTCGTCCGATTTGGCCCTTTAGTCCTATAGAAGCTATATTTTACATCCAATCGTTTTGAAATTTAGAATGGTGGAGTTTCTTGATCCATGAACCAACATAGCCGAATTTGAAGAAAATCGGTAAAGGTTTAGCTATAGCTCCCATATATATGTTTCATCCGATTTGGCTCTTTAGATACAATCGTTTTTATACCCTACACCACACTGTGGTACAGGGTATTATTTAAGTATAAAATGTCCCAAAAGTAAATTTATGTAAACAATTTATACATGAATTACAAAATTTATATATCAGAGTTATTCAATATTACGAGAGTGGTGTAGGGTATTATATAGTCGGCCCCGCCCGACTTTAGCCTTTCCTTACTGGTTTATTTTA
This sequence comes from Eudasyphora cyanicolor, assembly GCA_963930755.1. Taxonomy (NCBI): domain Eukaryota; kingdom Metazoa; phylum Arthropoda; class Insecta; order Diptera; family Muscidae; genus Eudasyphora; species Eudasyphora cyanicolor. The sequence goes on along the minus strand of OZ005737.1, from coordinate 260,227,371 downwards.
AAAAATTTCCTCCGATTGTTCCAAAGGCGCTTTGTAAATGTTACAAATGTCACAAATCAGAAAAATGTTTATGGTAACCCTGTGTATGCATCACTGGCTCCTCCATATTCGTATTTAGTTTTAAAATCTGTCTGTGGAGGACGCAAGAGTTAGAAGCAACATAAAAAAACTGCGATAACAATGTCTGCGTTTAAGTCGTACATCCAATCAAACATACACCCAGACCCAGTAGGATTCCCCCTGTACTCATGACGGCCCCCACATACCCCTCTCTCACCGTATCTCTCTCTCCCAGCTTCTCCAATATAGCTTCTGGTTAGTTAGTAGTACCACGTAACGAGTATTTCGTTGTAAAGAAGAACGAGAGCGCGACTTTACAAAGATAAATCTGTTTTCAATTTATTTGCAAAAGTGGTAACTAAAGTGAAAAATTGATTTTAACATTAAAAATGCATTCATTCATTGTTATGTAAGAAAAACGCAAAGACGAAGCGAGAATCTGGCGGAGAAAGGATATGGCGGAAACAGAAGCCATCACGTGGCGGCAGAAGAAGTTTTTCTCTCGTCTGCCAAAGGGGAGGCAGCATTAAAAGGATAAAGATAAGTGTGGCGTATTATTCACGTGCGGCAACCGAAAGGAGAAAGGAATAATCGTCTCGAAACTTAATAAAACGAGAAAGAGAAAAACCACAAACTGACAAGCGTTTTCTTAATATGTATTCAAATTAAATTAATTGAAATGAAATGTCGTTTTAACCATTTGTACTTATTGACGAAAGTGAAATTTATTTGTAAAACTTTAGGCTATAAATAATAAGAAAAAAGATTTCCTTCAAGTCAGTTTTTCTGAATTGACAACAAGAATTTTTTCTATAAAACAATTTTCGAGAAGATATACCCACTTAGAGAGAATTTAATTTTGAAAACTTTATCATTTGTAGTTATCCTTTCAAGGAATTTGATTTTTTTTTTTTAAAAATGTGTTTTTTTTTTAAATATAGTTTTTTGCTTGCCCGAAACAAGCCATAAAAAATAGAAAAAAAATCGTCGAAAAATTACATTCCACAACATTTTAAGATTTTGTATGGACTGGAATGTATGGACTGGAATCAAAGTTTTAAACAGTTAACTTTTTTTGCAAAATGGTCCATTTGGGAGTTACCCAAAGAGGCATGGCAATAACGCCAATTTTTGTAGGCACCGTTGGTGCTATAAATCTATTACACTTCACAAAATTTCACGTATTTGTGTGGACTGGACAAAGTTATAAGCCATTTTTCTCAAGGTGCTAAAAAACTATTAATAGATTAAAAATTGTAAACGATTCTGATAAGTAGTATATAAGTTATTTCACGATCAATATTTCCATACGCCATTTTATATGATCGGAGAAAAACTCAATTTATTGCTCGAGTAAAAACGGGCTATAGGGTTCCCCAAAGTGTTCGTATGATTCTCATGCACTTCTATGACATTATATGTAAGTACATTCAAAAATAAGAAAGTTATAAAAATTTTTGTTCATGGCATTTGGGTCCATATGTATTACAAGGACCACGGTATGGAAGAAGAGTAATTTATTGTGATCGAAAGAACGTAAAATAGTGCGTCAAAAATATAGGTCGATTGAAAAATGGAGACATAGCACAAAAATATAAAATTATTTCCCTAAATCAGATATAAATCGATTTACCCTACGAACATATCGAAAACTAGACGATATTGGAAAATAATTTATTGCAGATTCTGAAAGACCATGTTAAACCCATATTATCAACTTCTAATTAAAAAATAAAAAATGGCGTATGGAACAAAATAGCATTAAGCCGACGATATGCTTTTCTTGTTTCTATCGGTCATTATAACCTGTGGTAAAGGGTGCCATAAGTTCTTGTTGCCCAGATGTTTGTAAGACCTTAAAAAATTAGAGCTAGAATCATCTTGGAAGCTCTATCAGATTTAGGTATATCCCCTATATACCGATGCCTCCATTCTAAACAATGCTAAGTCCAAAAAGGTAGTTTTTCAAGAGAGGCGACCAGAGTTTGATGCATTTTTTATATGTATATGTGTGCAATTCCTTTACAATGCAAATCGAACGACATGAAGAGTGTTGTGAATAATTTTTGATTGGGTTAACGGATAAACACCAAATTCTGACTGAATATAAATTGGAATATTTAGTAATTAAAACTGCAATCTCCCGAGAAACATGCTAAGTCTACTTAGTTATCGATATATTGTCCTTCCGATTTAGACGCTTAACGGTACAGAAGCTGTATTTTTCTTCCAACCATTTTGGAATTTTTGGATGGTTGCGAATTTGAGGAAAATCGTCTCAGATTTAGATATAGGCCCCATATATATATACCAACTTGATATATATTTGCATATAATCTTTATAAAATTTTACAGATGATTGAACCAAAAAACCGCCGTCAAATATCAAGAAATCAGGCCAGATTTATATATAGCACCGCATATATATATAAATATATATCCGAATTTGTACCTAAGCGTTATCAAATAATTTTTTGGACTGATCTTGCGTTCGTCGTGTTTGCGATCGTCATCTCAAAATCTTAATGTACGCTACTCTGTTTGGGTACACATACACAATCACTAAAAATGTCTTTAGTGTATTCTGCACTTCTTGTAAGGAATGTGTTTGCGTACTGTTCGCCATGAAGTACAGTACAGAACGTTAACTGTACCTGTAACTCTGTGGTATGTCCAAAGATGGTATGAGAGTTTAAGTATGTTGACTTAATTTGGCAAAATACCGGTTTGGTTAGTAGTTCTTGTTACATTCAATTTACTACTTCCGTAAGTATTAAATACATACATTATTGCTATTGAATTCTGAAGATGATAGAGTGGTGTCTATCGAAACTGCAGTCAATTCTAACAAGTAATAAAAACTTTCTACCAATTTTTGTATTTGTTTCTATTACATTTTTGCAATAGACAGAAAGTAGCTGAAACATATGGTCTTAAACTGGATAAATTAAGACTGAATTTTCTATAAATATTAAATTTCAGCGAAATTTTCCAGAAATATTAAATATCAGCCAAATTTTTTATAAATATTAAATTTCAGCGAAATTTGCTATAAATATTAAATTTCAACGAAATTTTCTTTAAAAAATAAATTTCGATGAAATTTTCTAAATAAATAATCAGCGAAATTTTCTGTAAAAGAAATACATTTCGATGGCAATTTCTTAAATAATGGATTTTGATGTATTTTTCTACTACATTTTCTGAAAAAATAGACTACAACGAAACTATCTCAAAAAAATGTCTAACAAAATTAAATTTCAACGATATTTTTAAAAGGGAGTGAGATATTTTTAAAAGGGAAGTCCAAAGTTATACTCTATTTAGCCAAGACAACAACCTGTTATACTGATAGTCTAAAGTTACAGTCCGTTTTCGCAAACTGTTGTACACGAACAAAAAAATAAGATTTTCAGTTTTTTTTAACAATTAAATGATATGAAACAATCTATCTTCTATCTTCTATCTTCTATCTTCTATCTTCTATCTTCTATCTTCTATCTTCTATCTTCTATCTTCTATCTTCTATCTTCTATCTTCTATCTTCTATCTTCTATCTTCTATCTTCTATCTTCTATCTTCTATCTTCTATCTTCTATCTTCTATCTTCTATCTTCTATCTTCTATCTTCTATCTTCTATCTTATATCTTCTATCTTCTATCTTCTATCTTCTATCTTCTATCTTCTATCTTCTATCTTCTATCTTCTATCTTCTATCTTCTATCTTCTATCTTCTATCTTCTATCTTCTATCTTCTATCTTCTATCTTCTATCTTCTATCTTCTATCTTCTATCTTCTATCTTCTATCTTCTATCTTCTATCTTCTATCTTCTATCTTCTATCTTCTATCTTCTATCTTCTATCTTCTATCTTCTATCTTCTATCTTCTATCTTCTATCTTCTATCTTCTATCTTCTATCTTCTATCTTCTATCTTCTATCTTCTATCTTCTATCTTCTATCTTCTATCTTCTATCTTCTATCTTCTATCTTCTATCTTCTATCTTCTATCTTCTATCTTCTATCTTCTATCTTCTATCTTCTATCTTCTATCTTCTATCTTCTATCTTCTATCTTCTATCTTCTATCTTCTATCTTCTATCTTCTATCTTCTATCTTCTATCTTCTATCTTCTATCTTCTATCTTCTATCTTCTATCTTCTATCTTCTATCTTCTATCTTCTATCTTCTATCTTCTATCTTCTATCTTCTATCTTCTATCTTCTATCTTCTATCTTCTATCTTCTATCTTCTATCTTCTATCTTCTATCTTCTATCTTCTATCTTCTATCTTCTATCTTCTATCTTCTATCTTCTATCTTCTATCTTCTATCTTCTATCTTCTATCTTCTATCTTCTATCTTCTATCTTCTATCTTCTATCTTCTATCTTCTATCTTCTATCTTCTATCTTCTATCTTCTATCTTCTATCTTCTATCTTCTATCTTCTATCTTCTATCTTCTATCTTCTATCTTCTATCTTCTATCTTCTAGCTTCTATCTTCTATCTTCTATCTTCTATCTTATATCTTCTATCTTCTATCTTCTATCTTCTATCTTCTATCTTCTATTTTCTATCTTCTATCTTCTATCTTCTATCTTCTATCTTCTATCTTCTATCTTCTATCTTCTATCTTCTATCTTCTATCTTCTATCTTCTATCTTCTATCTTCTATCTTCTATCTTCTATCTTCTATCTTCTATCTTCTATCTTCTATCTTCTATCTTCTATCTTCTATCTTCTATCTTCTATCTTCTATCTTCTATCTTCTATCTTCTATCTTCTATCTTCTATCTTCTATCTTCTATCTTCTATCTTCTATCTTCTATCTTCTATCTTCTATCTTCTATCTTCTATCTTCTATCTTCTATCTTCTATCTTCTATCTTCTATCTTCTATCTTCTATCTTCTATCTTCTATCTTCTATCTTCTATCTTCTATCTTCTATCTTCTATCTTCTATCTTCTATCTTCTATCTTCTATCTTCTATCTTCTATCTTCTATCTTCTATCTTCTATCTTCTATCTTCTATCTTCTATCTTCTATCTTCTATCTTCTATCTTCTATCTTCTATCTTCTATCTTCTATCTTCTATCTTCTATCTTCTATCTTCTATCTTCTATCTTCTATCTTCTATCTTCTATCTTCTATCTTCTATCTTCTATCTTCTATCTTCTATCTTCTATCTTCTATCTTCTATCTTCTATCTTCTATCTTCTATCTTCTATCTTCTATCTTCTATCTTCTATCTTCTATCTTCTATCTTCTATCTTCTATCTTCTATCTTCTATCTTCTATCTTCTATCTTCTATCTTCTATCTTCTATCTTCTATCTTCTATCTTCTATCTTCTATCTTCTATCTTCTATCTTCTATCTTCTATCTTCTATCTTCTATCTTCTATCTTCTATCTTCTATCTTCTATCTTCTATCTTCTATCTTCTATCTTCTATCTTCTATCTTCTATCTTCTATCTTCTATCTTCTATCTTCTATCTTCTATCTTCTATCTTCTATCTTCTATCTTCTATCTTCTATCTTCTATCTTCTATCTTCTATCTTCTATCTTCTATCTTCTATCTTCTATCTTCTATCTTCTATCTTCTATCTTCTATCTTCTATCTTCTATCTTCTATCTTCTATCTTCTATCTTCTATCTTCTATCTTCTATCTTCTATCTTCTATCTTCTATCTTCTATCTTCTATCTTCTATCTTCTATCTTCTATCTTCTATATATATAAAAATGGAAAAATGTTTGTATGTATGTATGTGTTTTGTAGACGCTTAAACTACTGGACCGATTTTAAAATTTTTTCTTTTGTTTGAAAGCTATTTTGTCTGAGATGGTTTTGGAAAAAAATTGTTTGCAAAAAGTGGGCGGGGAAAATGTGGGGGTGGCAAATCGTTTGTTTGTCTGTCTGTTTATGTGTTTGTTCCAGCATAACGCCTAAACTACTGAACCGATTTTCTTGAAATTTGGTGGACAGATAGACCAATGCCTGGGAAGTGGCATAGGCTACTTTGATTTTCGATTTACCGCCGAGTGATTTTCTACCATTTGACCGCTGAGGCTCCTGTTAGAGCTAGAGAGCTCAAAGTTTGAATACACATAGACAGGAGTGTTGTATAAACCACATGCTACTCACTTAATCATTTTTCGGCCTGTGGTCAGTTCAAGCGCTATCAAAAATGTTAGGTTTGTTCTTGTTCTTTCACAAGCCTCTTTGAAAAACACACCGGAAATATATGCGCGAAAAATAATGTTGAGTTCTCTGAATGTGGTCAATGTAGCAGTTACCAGAACAATTTTCTTAAAACCTGACATAAAACGGCGTTTTAAAAATTGTAAAGCCTTTTCAAAATATATGGCTCACCACTTACTCTGGTGACCCGGATCTTTCAATCTTTCTGTACTTTAAAAGTCCTGTAAAAGCTATGATCCTACTACTTTATGTGTGTATACTCATTTCCAAGGGATGCGATTTTACACCAAGCGACTTTTGACCGCTGGACCGTTGTGGCTCCTATAAAAGGTAGGATGCTATAAACTTAGTTTATGTATAGACTCGGATTTTGTATACCCTACGGACTATTCAGAAAGTCGTTTTTGGTCCGTGGTCAGTTCACCCGTATATATATATATGCTGGCAGTCTACGTCAGTGGTCCAAAAATGGACGGTATCGGAAATATGGGGCAACGAAGTGGACCGGGTCCAGCTATAAAAAATATAATATTGAAAAACCCAAAACTTTAAAAAGTAAATTTAATAAAAAAATTAAAAATACACATGTTTCAACGTGTGAATTGAATCTATTGCCTAACACAATTAAGTGGCCCATAGCTTGATTGGTTTAATCCATACAATGACCACTTGATGGATAGGTCTCGATGAGCACAATCTAATGATGTAACATTTGTCAAGGTTTATCGTACAGTTTTTGACCCAGTGGGCCATTTATATAACCCATATAGGGTCCAACACAATTAAGTGGCCCATAGCTTGAAAACTAGATTTGGTTAATCCATACTATGACCACTTGATGGATAGGTCTCGATGAGCACAATTCAATGATGTAACATTTGTCAAGGATTATCGTACAGTTTTTGACCCAGTGGGCCATTTATAGAACCCATATAGGGTTCAACACAATTAAGTGGCCCATACCTTGCCATTTATAGAACCCATATAGGGTCCAACACAATTAAGAGGCCCATACCTTGACAACTAGATTTGGTTAATCCATACTATGACCACTTGATGGATAGGTCTCGATGAGCACAATTCAATGATGTAACATTTGTCAAGGTTTATCGTACAGTTTTTGACCCAGTGGTCAAAAACCACTTAATTGTGTAGGACCCTATATGGGATATACAAATGACCTACTCGGTCAAAAACTGTACGATAAACCTTGATATCATTGGATTGTGCTCACCGAGACCTATCAAAGGGTGTTCATAGTCCAGATTAACCCGATCTAGTTTTCGAGTTATGGGCCACTTAATTGTGTTAGACCCTAAATAGGATATATAAATGGCCCTCTGGGTCAAAAACTGTACGATAAACCTAGACAAATGTTACATCATTGGATTGTGCTTATCGAGAACTATCCATCAAGTGGTCATAGTATGGATAACCCAATCTGGTTTTCGAGCTATGGGCCACTTAATTGTGTTAGACCATATATGGGTTCGATAAATGGCCCACTGGGTGAAAAACTATACGATAAGCCTTGAAATGTACATAATTGGATTGAATTTTACATCATGGGAATTTTACATCATCGAGACCTTTCCATCAAGTTATCATAGTATGGATTAACCCAATCTAGTTTTCGAGTTATGGGATATTGAATTATGTTAGGCAATAGATTCATTTCAGACGTTGAAACATGTGTATTTTTAATTTTTTTTTATTAAATTTACTTTTTAAAGTTTTGGGTATTTCAATATTATATTTTTTATTGTTTCATATCATTTAATTGTTAAAAAAACTGAAAATCTTATTTTTTTGTTCGTGTATAACAGTTTGCGAAAACGGACTATAACTTTAGACTATAAGTATAACAGGTTGTTGTCTTGGCTAAATAGACTATAACTTTGGACTCTATCCTCACTCCCTTATTTTTTAACAAAATAAATTTGACGAGTTTTTCTCTAAAATATGTTTTGACAAAATTTTCAATAAAAATATAATTTTCTTAACAAAAGTATTTTTTAGAAGCTTTCAATAGCAGTTAAATTTCAAGAAATTTTCTAAAAAAAATCCAAGAAATTGTATAAAAAATAAATAAATCATTCGATTAAAAGATTGTTCAAGCTCGAATAGTGCTATATTTACATCCGACGGTAGTAGTCACACTACAGTAGTTTTTAAGTATTGTTTGTTGTTGTGTTTTTACTTTTACACAACATGATCCCTGATGACGGAATTCGAAAGATAATTCCGAAATATTGGAAATAAATAAATAAAAATTTAAAAACAAACCAGACCTCGAGCTTGAACAATCTTTTAATCGAATAATTTACAACAAAAAGGTCGAATAAAAACCAAAAATATTAATAAATAAATAAATCTTCCAAAGAAATTAAATTTCAACAAAATTTGCTGACAAAATTAAATTTCATCAAAAGTTACCAATAACAATTTATTTTGACGAAATTTTTTTAAAAAAAAACAGCTTTGAATTTTTTTCTGGAAAACTCAATTATCACGAAAAATTTTACTGTATGTAAGAAAATTTAAAACTTCACGCCATTTTTAAAATTATCAAATTTTTAAGAAATATTTGATTTCCTCAAGAAATATAACAGCATTCGATTTTATTGCTTCCAAAATAAGCATATTTAAGCGCATATAGACGAATTAAATGATTGCATCAATGTTTCATAATCAAAAACAGCCTTCATTTTCGCAACGTACACGAACGTGGTTAGGATTCTATGAAACCATCTGTTGATGCAATGTTAAAATTCATGTGTATAGTAATTGTTTACGAGAAACATTTTTCTTAAAGACAAAATATACACTATTTCGAAATCTTTTGATAAATGAGAAGTTTTTGGCGATTATTTAAGGGCAACTGAATGTGTAAGAGAGTCGAGTCGAGTTCGTCTAGAGAAATATTTCATCCAAATTTCCTACTCGCATATGCCGTAGTTCAGATGTTAATGCTACTTTTTTGTAATTAGTCCCACTGTGCTGCTCCAGACAAACTGTCTTAAATAAAATTGGTTTATTATTATCATTAAATTGTTGTTTCAAACGCCTCAAGGTGAAATTTTTTTGATACGATATAATTCTTCTTATTTTTTCCTTCGTTTCCAAATAATTTTCTTCTTGGTTTCTTCGTTTCCTCAATACCTCTTCAAGTATCAACTTAAATTATGTAAATTGGCGATAATTAGATTTCCATTTTCTTTTCGAAAAGGTTTTCGGAGCAACAGAACATTTCCACGATAAATAAGTACTCATATATCTATAGCTCGAAGAATTATTTTTAATATCATTATTATCGTATGTCGACTTTCACGTTCGACGTTCTCATTCGCTTTGTGAATGTGTTTATTGACTTATTTATGAAAATTGTATGCAAATGATCAATACAATACGGCCGCATGAAGTTACCACTTTATGCATAATAATAATAATCACCAAAGGATTCACTCACACATACACAAGCCCGCGGATATCCCCCACACATTATATACTATTGAAAAATGATGTATGTATTGCAAAAGAAATTTTTATTGTCAAATTATATGAAATCGAAAGAAAATAAAACGTAATGAAAACATTCCAGGGCTCAATATGCTGGGGTATTAAGAGGACGGTAAGATTGTCAGGTATTCCTTATATTCTGTTGTTGCTGCTACGGAAGGTCGGTCGAACGTTCTTTATTAAAGAAACTCCTTTCAGAGACCACTGGGGTTCCGGTTGATGGTTGGAAGGAACGAGGTGTAGACTCATGTTCATGCGCCAATGGAAAGAAAACTTCTACTTAAGTATTTATGAATATGGGAGACTCCATAAAAAAACAAGGAGAAAATCTCAGTCGACTAAGGCGAATGAAAACTCTTTCCTATAGGTAGGTAAATGGTACACAATGGAGAGAATATAAATAACTAGAGCTACTAGACATTTGGTGTTCGCCATAAATATTAATTTTACGAAATTCGTATTATTAGGAGCACAACGGGAAAAAAAGGAATACCTATGTTACCACTGCCAAATCAAAATATTGGATCAACTTTGGACACGGGATAAAAGTGAGTGTAAGTCCTATCAATGAGCCTCAAGAAATTCCGATATCACACAAACAACGGTCAAATGTGTCTTTATTATATGTGGTTTAAATGTAGTGCCACATAAGTACTTATGAAAGCACTTCCATCCGTTACCTATGGATGTGATGTCGACGGCATTGCTGGTACTTGTGATGTCGCAGGAATATGTGCAATCGACAGCATGTCTTTCATTTTATTTCTCTTTCGTTTTACTTAAAAAACTGAATAAACAAAAAATTGTTATAAAAGCGTCAATTATTCAACCGTAAATTTACCAATAACCACCGGGACACTATGTATACATACGAGTATTTATAGGGTAACACCTAATAAAGCATCAATTGGGAATATGATTACGTAATTCTAAGAGAATTTGGCCAGGTCACTCTGTCCGTCCGTTCGCCTGTTGTAATACTCTACAATCTAAATAAATTTAAATTTGTCAAAAAAATATTTTTTCTAACCACATTTCACCTGGGCTTGGAAATTGTTAAATTCAGTTGTCAAGTTTAACACTTCTTAAAAACATAACGAGTATTGTAAATCTGTTTATATGTATTTGGTGGCAGTCTAGCGATTCGTCCGAAAATTTGCGGGATCAAACCAATGCGCGTGGTGCCGCCTATAAAAGCCACATTTTGAAATTGAGATGTCTTGCACAATTTGTTAGCAACAGTTATTTTTTATATATTTATTTGGTGGCAGTATTCCTGATTGTTCAAAAAAGGACGGAATCGGAAATCTAAATCTGGGTTAACGAAGTGGACCGGGTCCAGCTAGTATAATATAAAGATCGGACGCAAAATACAGTTTCAATAGCGCTTTAATACTAACTAGGCAGGAACAATCTGAATAGATTATCCCTAATTCAAGCAGTATTAGTTCCTAAATTAATAAAATTTTTTCTGCCAAATGTTGCAATGATCGAAAGGAGAGTACAACTTCTGCACCGCTGTGATACCAAATCGAAGGAACATATATATGGTGGCTTTATCTAAATCTGAACCGATTTTCCCCAAATTGGCCGAGAGAGGGACATGGTTAAATCGACTCAGGAAGTGATTCCAAGTCGATCGGTATAAGAAATAGGCCTATCTCTTCTCATTTTAGGTGTCATAAAGAAATATACAAACTCAAAATACCCTAGACTACAGTGTATAAAAATTGGCGTATTCACCAATCTCGTTCTGGTAAGTGTTTGTCCAGTTTATTACTTTTTCATCATCATTCGAATCGAATGAATCAATATTATGGACCATCCTGTCGACCGGGGGGACAATACGTGGTCGTTGTACAAATACATAAGTGTATTTCTTCACGTAAAAATATAAACAAAAAATGATGAAAATGAACGTAAAAGAAATATGTATTATCAATACACTTTTGAGGAATATCTTCCGCAATAAACTGAAGGTGTTAATGATGGCCAAGCGAAGTGCAGTTATTATCGGACACAATAAAATTGACGGATATTGACAGTGTCCGTACATCATTCAGCAGTCAGAGTGGAAATATTTTTTCGTAATTAAAGAAAATTATGTGATTATTGAAGCATTCCATGCAATTTCGCTTTCAGCTGCTCATACTATAAATATTTGCATAGGAGTGCAAAAAAAAAACAATGTGAATGTTACAGATGCTTCATAGCATCAAGGCTAAAAGATCATTTAATAAGTATTCAAAATCAAGTAGCTTTTTATACCCTCCACCATGGGATGGGGGGTATATTCATTTTGTCACTCCGTTTGTAACACCTCTAAGTATTGATCTGAGACCCCATAAAGTATATATATTCTTAATCGTCGTAAAATTCTAAGACGATTTAGCCATGTGCGTCTGGCCGTCTGTCTGTTGTAATCACGCTACAATCTATAATACTTGAGCTAGGTGGCTGAAATTTGGTATATATAGTTCTTATAGCTGCAGGTAACTTGGGATTGAAAATGGGCGATATCGGTCCATGTTTAGATATAGCTCCCATATATAGCATCTAAATTGTTGCGATTCCTACTGTTCTACTATATTTTTTTTGTGTTTTTCGGTGTTATTTTCTTTAGGTTTGAGTTATTTCGTGCGGTCACATGCTATCCATGCTGGAGGGTATATACGATTCGGCATGGCCGAACTTAACGCGTTTACTTCTTACTATATATAATTAAGGATGTCATTTGATATTTAAATACCCCCTTTTGGTAAATAACAGCAAGACCACTAAAGCTATCATCACTTCTTAAATATTATTGGCGAAAATCTTTAAAATTCCATTTAATATTTTTCTTTCTTCTCAGTTAATATACAATTATCCGTGTATGAGTTGCTGAGTGCTAATATGTATAATAATTCAAATCACAAATAAAGTACAAACAAATTTTACAGTGTCTGCAACTCGAGTGTTATTCCAGTCGTGCAGCAATATTTGCCTTATGTCTGCTCAAGAGCCACTCAATGATGGTTATTGTGTTATCAAAATAATATTTTTTAAATCATATTTTTATTATGCTCGTACTCTAGTACGAACGAGCCTCTTGTTGTTGGGCGTTTCCATGAAGACGCAAATCAAGATAATATTTTTCTAAAGGATTTTCATGATAAGAAACTCATTGCATGTGTGTGTGTGAGTGAGGGGGAAGTCTGGGTGAAGTGTGGTTACACAAAGATGGATGAGTAAGTGCGTGTGTCTGTTTCATACTTTTTATGGGCTGTGTATGAACTCTAAAAGAATATTGAAGAAAAGGGCGGAAGGAGGCACAGTGGATTTTAGAAAGTTTGGCGGATAAAATTGTTTGGTTGGTTTCTTCCACAACTTATACAACGAGAAAGGGTTTTCACACATTTTCGGTTAACATGACATACAAAATGCATTTCGGAGATATAAGAAAATTATGGCGAAAGAATTGTATTTTCATATTAATACTGTTATACATACATCTTGACAGTAAAACATTTTATCTTGTCCGAAACACTTTATTTTTTGGAGAATGAACATTTTTCTATAAGCCTGATTACAATCCTGTAACTTATTTAAGTTTTTCCTGTTTTCTTAAGAAAATCTGCATTGAATCTCCGACAAAAATATATGGAGCAAATCTTCGAATCGGCTTATTGGTTGAAGAAAACATTGAAAAAAAGAACGCTGCAATTTTTTGCTGAATTTTAGGCCCCAAATTCTATAGCCAAAATCTTCATCTGAAAAAATGTGGTAATTATGGCTTAAATAAGTATATTTGAGGACTAATTATACACGGGGACTACAACAAAATATAAACTGACTAAATTTTCTTGCCAAATAGAATACAAACTGCAAAGTTTCATCTAAATTGCTTAGAAAATGTGGTGTTTATGGCTTAAACAAGCCTTTTTGGGAGCGACATCTATAGGTGGACTATAACAAAATGTGAACTGATTTAAAAAATTTGGAATTTGTGATGAATTCTTGTCTAAATGAAACACAAACTGCAAGAAATCGCTTAAAATGCTTAGAAAATGTGGTACTTATGATTTAAATAAGTCTATTTTGGAGCGACCTCTATAGGGTGACTATAACAAAATCTGAACCGATTTGCCAAATTTGTTCTGTGATGAATTCTAGTCAAAATAGAATAGAAAACTACAAAGGTTCAGCAAAATTGCATTAAAAACCTGGTATATATGGACCAAAACCTGTATTTTGGAGCGACCTCTATAGGGGAGCTACATCAAAACATTGACCGATATGGCCCAATTGTAATCCCAAACGACCTGCAACTCTAAGAAATATTTCTACCAAATTTGATCAACCTAGCTCTATTATGACGGACTGAAGCGTGATTTCAACAGACAGACAGACGGACATGGTTAAATCGTAATATAATTTCACGACGATCATGAATATATATACTTTATGGGGTCGCAGATCAATATATCACGGTGTTGCAAACGGAATGACAAAGTTAGTATACCACGATCCCATGATGGAGGGTATAACAATTTTGAATAATTATATTCTTAAACAAATAAGAAAGTTCAGTCGGGTACACCGTCTGAAACAAATATTCCTATATTTATTTTTGTTTGTCTTAATTAAATTATAATCAATTTAATAACTTTAAATTATGTACTGGTATTAAAGATATAAGCTGTTAACTTTTGGTGCAAAATGGTCCATTTGTGTGGGAGGTTACAAAAAAGGAGTGGATATTTCGCCGATTTTTCTTGACGTGTTAGCGTCTAATAAACTAATACTATGTGCGGAATTTCAGAATATTCGAGTAAGTAGTAAAGAAGGTATTAAAAAGCCAATATTTCACTAAAAATATACACTTTGTGGGGGAGGAACAAGAAGCAGTGGACCAATATGGCCCATCTTCGAACTTAGCCGAAGATAGAGAAAAATATTACCGCATACCAAATTTGATGTCAATCGGTTAATCCTTTCGAGTGTTATCGTGCGCACCAACCAGCAGACAGACAGACGGACTGACATTGCTCAAATGGCTTAAAATTACACAAATCGAATTTTAGGTCACTCATTCGACCTATGTCCGCCTGTCTTCTTGTAATCAATGTCCAGGTCGCAATTATGTTCCGATCTCAACGAAACTTAGCATATATCATTCAGTTGGAGGAGGATCCCTATTGAATTTGATTAAAATCAGTTCAGATTTGCATATATCTCCCATATAAAGGGTCCGCCAAATAACTTTTTTTTTGAAAATGCTATAAAAAAACGACTGAATATTTTCTCAAATTTCTTTTTTTATTTGAAAGTACAATCCTTCCGGTTAACAATGTGTGCAGCTGTATTTCACCAATGGCTTCACGAATATTGTCCTTTAAAGCGTCAATTGTCTCTGGCTTGTCGGCGTAACACTTATCTTTGAGGGCACCCCACAAATAATAGTCCAACGGTGTCAAATCGCAGCTCCGAGGTGGCCAAACGACATCCACTCTGCGGCTGATAATGCGATCTTCAAAAACAGGGCGCAAAACATCGAGTGTTGCCTCGGCTGTGTGGCACGTAGCGCCGTCCTGTTGAAACCAAATGTTGCCAATATCCTCCTCTTCAATTTTTGTGAACAAAAATTCGTTCAACATGGCCCGATAACGATCGCCATTGACTGTAACAGCCACTCCTTGCTCATTTTCCAAGAAAAATGGCCCAATTATGCCTCTGGACCAAAATCCGCACCAAACAGTGACTCGTTTTGGGTGTATCGGCTTTTCAATGTATGCGTGCGGGTTTTCTGTGCCCCAAATGCGACAATTTTGCTTGTTTACATTCCCGCCAAGATCAAAATCAGCTTCATCTGAAAAGATCATTTTTTTTGGCAAAATCGGCATCTTCTGTAAGTCGATCGCAGGCCCACTTGTTCAAGCGTATACACAACCATATTCGTTCAGCGGAAGGATAAAACTAATTATCTGTCAAATCAGACATGAGCTAAGTGTTACGATTCACGAAATAAGCACTAGGTGAAAAAAAAACGTTAGATAGCGGACCTTTTATATGTACCTCCGATTTGGCATATAGGACTGCATAAACAAAATTTTTTAACGATCTTTGAAAAAAATTACATTTAGAAGTCTCTTGATACACTAAGAGAGGGAAAATCGATTCAGATTTAAATATCGCCCCCATATATATGTTACTTCGGATTTGATATGTAAGCCCTGTAGATACTGTATTTTATATGTGATAAGTGCGAAATTCAGCAGAAAGTGGTTTCTTATTTCATAAATTAACACCTCAAAATTTGGGGAAAATAAATAAATGATCTGCCTATTTATTATTTAAGCGCTATTAAAACTGTATTTTACATCCTATCTATATATAATTTGGCAGAAATTATAAGTACTGCTCTTTTTAACCCCTAGGATAGTCATTGACTCTTGTACCACTAAATGCTCAATGTGGTCCAGCCAGACCACAAGGAAAAAATTAGTAAACAATTGCTTAAAACGAACTAATTTAATTTAACGGATCTGTTTAAATGTCTTAAAGCATTTTTATATGAACTGTTGGTAATGTAATTACCAAAGGAAAAAAGAAGATAAAGAAAACTAGGTGTAGATTTTTATATTTTTTTGTTTTATTTCAACTATTATCAATTTAAATTGCATTTTAATAACTTTAAAATATGTACTGGTATTAAAGTTCAAAGCTGTTCACTTTTGGTACAAAATCGTCCATTTGTGTGAGATGTACCAAAAGTGGCATCCCAATAACGGTCACTTTTCTCTGGACTCTAGGTACTATAACAGCATTGCACTGTACGAAATTTCAAGTATTTGTATGCACTGGTATTAAAATTATAAGCTGGTAACTTTTGGCACAAAATGGTCCATTTGTGTGAAAGGTACCAAAAGGAACGTGGCAGTAATGACAAATTTTCACTGTATTTTAGGTATAATTAAACCATTACACTGTGCAAAATTTCAAGTCTTTGTATGCACTGGTAATAAAGTTATAAGCTATTAACTTTTGGTTCAAAATAGTCCATTTGTGTGGGAGGTACCAAAAGGGGCGTGGCAACTTCGCGCATTTTTTTGAGGTAATAGTGACTAATAAACTAATACTATGTGTAGAATTTCAAAGGATTCATATAAGTAGTATAGAAGTTATTAAACAATCAATATTTCACTAAATGTTAACCCTTTGTGGGGGAAGTACTAGAAGGAGTGGACCAATATGACCCATCTTTGAACTTAGCCGGAGATAGAAGAAAATATTACCACATACCAAATTTAAAGTCAATCGGTTACTCCTTTCGAGAGTTATCGTCCCCACCAGTCAGCAGACAGACAGACGGACGGACATTGCTCATTCGACATAAAATGACCCAAAACGGATATCCGCCGAACATACTTATTGTCTTAGGTCACTTCTTCGACGTGTTACACTTTTGGTTCGTAGCAAACGATATATACTCTCCTCTCTAAGGTGAGGGGATAGAAATGGTTGTGGTCCAGCCAGACCACAGTGAGCATTTAGCTGTTTTTAACTTTGATCGATAATTTTTCACTAATAAGTTGGGCCAATCTGCTCAATAACAGTATCAGTGGGTTAAGAACCCTTTGTTTATAGAATTTATTTATAGCATATATTAAAATTTATTAAAATGCCTCATGAAAATGGTTGTGTTCCAGACAGACCACAATGAGCATTTAGCAGGTTTTAAGTTTGATCGATAATTTTTTACTAACATGTTAGGCCAATCAGCTCAAAAACAATATCGTTTGGTTAAGAAGTCTTTATTTATAGAATTTACAGAGCCAGTTTTTGGATTTTATGGTCTAGATAAAAATTACATTACGTCAAAGTCAAATTTGGACCACAATGACCATCCTAGGATTAAGGTTATAGTTTTAAATCTAGTTCATTATAATCAACATCTTCAACTCCTCCTTGGAATAAGCCTTGATGAGGAGGTGGCGCTAAGTACTTTGTTAAGTGATACGAAACCAATTATTCCAAATTATTATCGTAAAGCCTCCTTTCGCATTGTTAGGGAGGTGTAGGGTATTATATAGTCGGCCCCGCCTGATTTTAAGTCTTTCCTTACTGGTTTTTGTTCAATTATGTCGCACGGTGTTATCATGAATACATCGATTATATCGACATTTGGAACAAGCGTGGCATATTAACCATTTTTTCTCCGCCAAGTTATTGGTGACCCACGTAAGTGTGATTTGAAGGGAATAGTTGTGTCTGTGTTTTCTGTTTACCTGTTATTTACAAATAATTACTTATACTTATTTAGTCAATAATATATAAGTATAAAAAATCTCTAACATTAATTTATGTTTAATACGTGTAGAACATCCCTGATGAAGCACATTCACATCCATACCGTAACGTAGATTTAACACATGAATTTATGGTATAGGGCATTTATCAAGTCGATTATTTTCCCGGGTGTGTCTTTACAAGAAATCGCGCTCGAAATTGCGGAATATGAAAGGGTGTCGAAAGCCTTTTCAAAATCAGTAAATGCAATAATATAAATAATAAAGACTGTTGACGTGGACCGTGCAAGATTTAAGCGGTCGAAATCGTGCTTGTTCGTTTGGATCGTTGAGCTGAGTGCTTCTACTTACTCTATAAAACCGAATTTTTATACCCTACACCACACTATGGTACAGGGAATAATAACTTTGAGCATTTGTTTGTAACACCCAAAAGCAGAACAAATAGTCCCATCGTTTATTATACCGATCGAATTAGTTGATTTAGCTATGTCCGTCTGTCCGTCTGTCCGTCTGTCTGTGCATGTATTCTTGTAATCAAAGTACAGGTCGAAATTATGGTCCGATTGTTGGCCCAAGGACGATCCCTATTGAATTTGGTTAAAATCGGTTCAGATTTAGATATAGCCCCCATATATATGTTAGCCCCGATTTGATATGTAAGCGCTGTAAAAACTGTATTTTATAACCGATCATTGGGAAATTCGGCAGAAAGAGGTTTCCTATTAATCGAAGGAATATTGCCAAATTCGGTGAGAATCGGTTCAGATTTAGATATAGCCCCCATATATAAGTTACCCCCGATTTGGCAAATTCGGCAAAAAGAGGTTACTTGCTACATGAAGGAATACTGCCAACTTCGGAGAAAATCGGTTCAGATTTAGATATAGCCCATGTAAGCGCTATGGAAACTGATCCGATCAGTGGGAAATTCGGCAAAAAGAGGTTTCTTACTACTCAAAGGAATATTGCAAAATTTGGTGAGAATCGGTTCAGATTTAGATATAGCCCCATATATATGTTAGCCCCGATTTGATATGTAAGCGCTGTAGAGATTGTACTTTATATCCGATCATTTCGAAATTCGACAGAAAGAGGTCTGTTTACCTGAATGCGTATTCAGGGTAAATCGGTTCAGATTTATATATAACCTACATATATATGTGTCTCCTGATTTGGTATCAAAGCGCTATAGATGTTGTACTTTACTACCACTCATTAAAATTTTCCAGAAAGATGTCTCTCAATTTAGGAACGAGTATTGCTAAATTTATCGATTATCGTTTCAGAATTAGATAATATGTTCCTACCCAGATACTATGTTTACCAATTATTCCAAATTATTATCGCAATGACCCTTATCGCATTGTTAGGGAGGTGTAGTGTATTATATAGTTTGCCCCGCCTACTCCTTACTGGTTTTACCGCAAGTGGTGACGTTTCGGCTCAGTGTAATAAGTATCTGCCCAAAGAAACGTACGGGAGGATGTGTGGGATGTCAAGATGTTTTTTGTGCACGGGTACCTATTCAGGCGTGTCTGTCTGGTTGTATAGGTCTGTGTGTGTGTGCTAGTATACTTAACAACCCGTTCAAGATTGTATAAATATTAAAATTATGGCGTTTTTATTTCTCGTTTATATTCCACAAGAAGATTTCAATTTATTTGCTTACAAAGGTTTAACACACTCACACTTACGTACCCGCACACACACACTCACACCCGCAGAAGCGTATGTTCGATTTGTCCTTTATTTGCGTATTTTATTATTATTAGTATTTTTTGTGCTTGTCTTCAGTCGTTCGTTAACAATTACCCATAATTCAAATACAATTTTCAAGTTTGTCTGTTAACACATTCGCTTTATATGAATGAATTCGTGTGTTCAGTTCATTCCGTATTCGAGAAGTACATTTGAAATTTTATGTTTTTATTGTCAACGGCAGAGGCAGTGGCGTTTGTGGGTAGAACGTTTTTCCACATTTTCATTTTCATTTCAATACCACGTCGTACGACGGCGACGAATGCGTTGTTGCTCCGTGCAGTGGCTGGGAACGTACAGGAGCTGGGGATGGACTCTCAGGTTTATGTATGTTGGCCTGCAAGCGATGTGTGGTTTATTTCATTTTATTTATTCCATTTTAACATTTATTGCCATATTGAAAGAGTCATGCCATTGGCTGTGGCGGAGCATTATTTTGTTTCTTCGATTTTATGTTTTATATTGTCGAATACGTGTGTTTTTGATTAGCGTTTATTTGTTTTGGGTGGGTTTTGCATAAAACCTTCGGGTACAGTGGTTCTCAGGATGGTAAACAAATTATGTGTAACATTCAAATAATACCAATGTTGGGAACAAGTGTGTATTTTTCCGGAATAATAGTCTATCTTACAGAAGAGTCAAAACGTTTTCAACATTTGGTACATAATTTAAAAAAAAGGTAAGGAGATTACATTATTTAAAACAAGTAAAGAAATGGTAAAATTAGTGGGGCACCCGACACTAGAATTGGGCACTTTAGTTCACCAGCTCACTTTAGTTCACCAGCCCAATTATGTTCACAATCTCACTTAAGTTCACCAGCTTACTTTAGTTGACCAGCTTATTTTAGTTCACCAGCACACTTGAGTTAACTAGCTCACTTTAGTTCTCCAGCTCACATTAGTTCTCCAGCTCACTTTAGTTCTCCAGCACTTAAGTTCTCCAGCTCACTTTAGTTCACCAGCACCCTTTAGTTCACCAGCTGACTTTAGTTCACCTGTTCACTTTAGTTCACCAACTAACTTTAGTTCACCACCTCACTTTAGTTCAACAGCTCACATTAGTTCAACAGTTCACTTTACTTCACCAATTCACTTTAGTTCATCAACACACTTTCGTTTGTAACGACGTGTTTTATCTATACAAGGTGGCGCAAAAGTAATCCTCCTATCAGAAAATACTATAAATTTTGCGATTGGCCCCTAATATCAGTTCTGTTTTGACATTTGTGTAGTAAACACATGCGAAATACACGTTAATAAACAATGTTACGCTACACTGCTCCAGAATGCGGAATATTACTGACTATTTATTTGACCAATAATCGGTCGGTGACTTTGGCACAACGTGAATTTCGTGGCAGATTTCCTGGCCGTCCAACGCCTACTGGTGAAACACTGCGACGTTTAGCCGCTCGCCTCGAAGAGACTGGCACAACACGAGATGCTACCAGGCGTGGCAGACCCCGGAGTAGCCGTTCTGCAGAGAATATTGCTGCTGTAGCCGAGGATGTCGTGGAAGCGCCGTCGACATCGACCAGACGACGTGCCACGCAAATGGGTATCAGTCGACGGTCTCTACAGCGAATTTTGGTACAAGATTGAAGGTTGAAGATGTTTCCGTACAAAGTCCAGACGGTGCATCAGCTGTCAGCTGCTGACCGCCAATCGCGTCTAACATACGCTCAAGCCATCCTTAATCACCACCAAGAGGAAGATGATTTTTCATCAAAAATAATCATGAGTGATGAGGCCCATTTCCATCTTAGCGGGTACGTAAATAAGCAAAATTTACGCTTCTAGGGCACTGAAAATCCGCGTGTAACTCACGAAGAGCCATTACACCCGCTCAAAGTCACTGTATGGTGTGCTGTTTTCGCTGGAGGAGTCATCGGACCTTTTTTCTTCGATACGTCGCGGGCCAAACGGTTACTGTGAATGGTGAGCGCTACAGAGCAATGATCAACGAGTTCTTTTTGCCGCAACTTGATGAATTGGGATTGGAAAACATGTGGTTCCAACAGGACGGTGCAACGGCACACACTGCACGTGTCACAACCGATATGCTGAAGGATGAATTTCCCGGGCGCCTAATCTCCCGTTTTGGCGATTTGCACTGGCCAGCAAGATCGCCTGATTTGACCGCTCCAGACTTCTTTTT
Source organism: Eudasyphora cyanicolor (assembly GCA_963930755.1). Lineage (NCBI taxonomy): Eukaryota > Metazoa > Arthropoda > Insecta > Diptera > Muscidae > Eudasyphora > Eudasyphora cyanicolor. The sequence goes on along the minus strand of OZ005737.1, from coordinate 260,205,376 downwards.
GTGGGGCTTTTTGAAGTCGCGGGTTTATGTCAACAAGCCTCAGACTCTTGCAGCTCTTAAAGACAATATCCGTCAAGAATGTGAGGACCTATCGCTGGATGTTTTGGCCAAAGTGATGGAAAATGCCATAAAAAGGGCTCAAATGACAATCAACTGTGGCGGCGGCCATTTACATGACATCATATTCTCCACTTGATGTAAAAAAAATTAATAGACCAAATAAAAATAATCCACAAGAATCAAAGTTTTTAATTTTTTTTAAATTACAGCCAAAAAACATCGAAAGGTTACTTTTGCGCCACCTACATGTACATGCCCTTAAATATTGATTAAATTTATTATTTTTTGGATATGATCAGCTCGGCGTGAAAAATAATGAAATCGTTAAGTTCGGATATTGAAAATATTTTATGTTAGACAACAACTCAACTTAGTTGCGCTGAACAAAATGTTCTTTGATAAACCTGTAAAATATTTTGCTCAAACTAAAACGATCGGAACTTCGTTTAGAGAATTTCAATATAATAAGTTTTGCTGTTATTTTTTAATTTGAGTTTTTGCATTAGAATATAGTTCAGCTTACAAGATTACATAAGGCAATCACATATAACCCGGGTACTAAAACGCTAGTATATAAATATTGGTGAACTTGTATACATTTCACACTCACATAATGATCAACTGGTTTTCCCCAAAAAGTGCGCAAAACTTCAAAGAAGTGCCATATCGACACTTATCCTTTTGTACCTCCCTCACAAATGATAATGATAATTCGATGAAATTATGAACATATACTTTATTGTCCTACCCCTTTTAATACCCACTTATACTTGTAAGTAGCTGAGTGCATTCGAATCGACTCAATTGAATATCCCCGTTGGGCACTCTACACTTTCTCAATATTGTAATTTGTTGCAATGGCATCTTTAACCCCAATGTGCCTCAATTTCTTAGTTTCATTTACGGCAATTTACTTATGTACATATATAATATCATTGCCGTTCTAATTATAACTTTTACTTCTTGGTTGGTGTCAATGGGCCACTAACGATAATTGGCCACATGCAACGGACACTTTTCAACAACCCGAAGAAAGTGGCATTCATCAGTTTCGACATAACAGAAATATGTATCGGGCGAAAAGTAACAAGAGACACCCAGCACGCCATTTGCACAGTGGGCGAATTAAAAAAAAACATTTGGGCCAACTGTACCGATCTTTAAAAAAGATTGTGATTTTTAAGTGACATCAAGGCAATGAAATTAGAGATAACATATAATAAAAACAAGGTAACCCATCTTAAGAACATATCAATCTACTATTCGTCCCTTCCCGTGAAACCGGCTAATGTCACTGAGAAGCCACTGCAATTTCAATTAGTCTTCTCATGGAAATCCTCCCACAATGACACAAATGTTGGCGACACAAATATTTAATAACATAATCTATTACTAGATCACGCACATGTATACACATATAAACACTCTAACACACACACACCCAAGTACACACACACACACACCCGAATAAGTGTTTCACAAACACACTCGCGCATATCCTTTTACAGCTGAAGGAATTTGTGAGAATGCATTGCATTGGGGATGTCTGCATTGTGTTGCACAATGGATTGCCTTTTGTGTTAGAAACGGCAACGCAAAGAAAGGAGAGAAGAAGCGGATGAGATAGGAAAACCCACACATACATTGATGCATTGTGTGATATATTTGTTTCATAGGTTGTATAGTGATAACTTGAAGCAAAATAATGTATTCCATATTGTACTGGGAAACAATGACCATGAAATTTACGATTTTATAAAAATTTGATAAAATGTCGGGTTAAATGTTGTGATTCTAGCTCTTCAAACTATGCCAATACTCGTATATACCTCGAATATCCGACTTTTTCCGTATATTTATAATTTGTTATAGACTAGACTTCAGCGCCATTTATTAGCCCCAGACATAGTTGCGCATAATCACATCAACTTTAATATAAAACCACTAAGGAAATCTGAAAGTCGGGTGGCGTGGTTCATGCGATGCACTACCCTTCATGAGAATGTGGCTTCTAGAGGATATAGAGATCAAAGAGGTGTCCTTTTATGGAGTTATACGAAATATTAGTTTCCTTAGGAATGGGTTAAAATGCCAAACATCAGCCGAATCAATGAAACAATGCGACATTTAGAAAGTGTTTTAGTAAATTCTAAAGGTACCGTAACATGGGGACTATATCAATGGACTATGTTTACTATAAAAGCATTACCCTGTACAGAATTAGGAGTGTTATAAGACTTTAACTTTAGAAATTGTGTCATAACAGATGACGATGACAACGGATTGATATTAGAGTATAGTTTTTGTGTTATTTATTTTCTTTTATTTATTTAATTACTGATTAGGATCTTCAAAACAGGTCGAAATATTGAATGTAATAAAGAATAAATAAATCAATAACCACACAGACCTCGAGCTTGAATACAGTAAGACTTTAATTTTTTGTGCAAAATGGTCCATATGTTTGGGAGGTACCAAAAGGGGCGTGGCAATAACGCCCATTTTCACGCGACTGTAAAAGCATTACACTGCACAACCATTTAAGTATTTGTATGGACTGGCATCAAATTTATAAGACGGTAACTTTTTGTTTTTGTGCAGAATTGTCCATTTCTGTGGGAGGTACCAAAAGGGACGTGGCAACTTCGCCCATTTTTGTCAAGGTGATAGCTATTAACAAACTACGTATTACTTTGTGTAGAATTACAGATGATTCAGACTTGACATTTAGATGGCGGTAGCAGTAGTAAGAAAACCAGTAAGGAAAGGCAGAAAGTCGGGCGGGGCCGACTATATAATACCCCACACCTCCCTAACAATGCGATAAGGGTCATTGCCATAATAATTTGGAATAATTGGTAAATGGGTAGAAACATATTATCTAATTCTGAAACGATAATCGCTAAATTAAGCAATATTCGTTCCTAAATTGAGAAACATCTTTCTGGAAAAATTTAATGATCGGAAGTAAAATACAACTTCTATAGCAGTTTGATACCAAATCAGGAGGAACATATATATGGAGCTTTAATATAAATCTGAACCGATCTTCCCTGAATACTCATTCAAAAGACCTCCTTCTGTCGAATTTCGTACTGATCGGATATAAAATACAGTCTCTATAGCGCTTACATGTCAAATCAGGGGTAAAATACAGTTTTTACAGCGCTTACAGGTCAAATCGGGGGTAACATATATATGGGTGTTATATCCTTCATCCTTCATGTAGAAAGAAACCTCTTTTTGCCGACTTTCGCACTGATCGGATATAAAATAACATTTTTACAGCGCTCACATGTCAAATCGGGGGTAACGTATATATTGGGGCTATATCTAAATCTGAACCGATTTCTTCCAAATTTAAAAGTGTTCATTCATATAATACGAAACCTCTTTCTCACGAATTTTATACTGATCGGATATAAAATACAGTTTTTACAGCGCTTACATGTGTAATCGGGGGTAACATATATATGAGGGCTTTATCTAAATCCGAACCGATTTTCTCCGAATTTGGCAGTGTTTCTTCATGTAATACGAAACCTCTTTCTGCCGAATTTCGCACTTGTCGGATATAAAATACAGTTTTTACAGCGCTTACATGTCAAATCGGGGGTAACGTCTATATGGGGGCTATATCTAAATCTGAACCGATTTCTCCGAAATTTAACAGTGTTCATTCATATATTAAGAAACCTCTTTCTGCCGAATTTCATACTGATCGGATATAAAGTAAAGTTTTTACAGCGCTTACATGTCAAATCGGGGCTAACATATATATGGGGGCTAAATCTAAATCTGAACCGACTTTAACCAAATTCAATAGGGATCGTCCTTGGGCCAAAAAAAAGTTATGTGTAAAGTTTCGTCGAGATCGGACCATAATTGCGACCTGTAATTTGATTACAAGAATATATGCACAGACGGACAGACAGACAGACGGACATAGCTAAATCAACTCAGAAAGTGAAGTCGATCGGTATAATAAACGATGGGTCTGTTTCTTCTCCTTTTGGGTGTTACAAACAAATGCACAAAGTTATAATACCCTGTACCACAGTGTGGTGTAGGGTATAAAAATACTTTCGTGAAAGTGGTAACCTTCTGAAACATGTTTTAAGTTAGTTTTCTTGATAAATAAAAGTAAACGATTTCAGAGAATTTGTAAACATGGAGAAATTGGTCACCGATATATAATACTATACTTTCATTTGAAAGTTCGAAGTTCAACCGATATTAAAACTGATCTAGATTCTGATCTAGAGATTGTGGGAGTCTGCTCCTTCGTTGATCGGTTGAAGGTTCTTGATCTAGCTGAAGCCATAGGTAATTAAACAAGTAAGAACGTTTCAGTCGGGTAAACATTCGGTATTACATTACTCACTTGCTTTAAACTTTTTGAACAAAATGGTACACTTATGTGTGAGGTACCAAAAGGGCGTGGCAATAACGCCCATTTTTCACGGGACTGTAGGCTCTATAAAAGCATTACACTGTACAAAATTTCAAGTATTTTATGCACTGTTATTATTGTTTTAAGGTGTTAACTTTTTGTAAAAAATGGTCACTTTGTGTGGGAGGTAACAAAATGCGCGGGGCCACTTCAATCATTTTTCTCAAGTTAATAGCGACAAATAAACTGGGTGGTAAAATTTTAAGGGCCGATGTTGATTTTGAATAAAACACAAATTATTTAGGAAATTATTGCCAGTTATTTTTATTTTTATTATGATAATATTGGTATGGTTCAATTATGTATGGAACAAAATATCGACCAAATAGCCGCCGCGACCTCTGCGGCACAAATGAAATGCAGAAAACAACTTGACGTTTAGGTGTGGTTCACATTCAACATCGGTCCTTACAATTTAACCACCCGTTATTACTATGTGCGGAATTAGTCTGCATTTACATGATACTTTTTTTTAAGTATTAAGCATACTTATCGACGTTTTGTTGGCGAGAGAGGCAGTCGGAAACGGGGGGAAAAAAGTATGCCGTACTCGTACTTATCGTACTCATCGTTTTGTGTTTTTCACACAGAAAAAGCCGAAACAAAACAAATGAAAATAAGTTAAGTATTGAAAAAAAAGTACGCGTGTGAACGTAAATACTTTTTCAAAAGAGAATAAGCCGATAAGTTACTTAAAAAAAAAGTACCATGTAAATGGGGACTTACAAAGGATTCGGATGAGTAGTATACGAGTAGAATTTATTATAAAGAGGTTTTCAACAGGGACGCTACAAAAGTAGACCGACAGGGACAGCAAACGACGCCATATTTTTTGCCGCTCTTTTGACATTTCTCTTCAGTAATTTCATGATGGAAAGATATACGAGCCAACAACGAGTCGAAATTATTAAAATTTACTACTGAAATTCGGAGTCAGTGGCCTCAACGTTAAGTGCGCGAAAAATCGAAAAATCATCTTCAGCGATGAGGCTCATTTCTGGCTGAATGGCTTCGTCAATAAACAAAATATGCGTTATTGGTCAGACAGCAATCCACACGTACTCCATGAGTCATCATTGCATCCCGAAAAAAATACGGTTTGGTGCGGTTTATGAGCCGGCGGCGTCATTGGGCCGTACTTCTTCCGTGATGTTCAAGATCGGCACGTTACTGTGAATGGGAATCGCCACCGTTCAATGATAACCGAATATTTTTGCCCCAATTGGATGATATCGACTTGGAGGACATGTGGTTCCAATAAGACGGCGCCACAAGCCACACAGCGAATGCCACAATCAATTTATTGGAAACCAAGTTTGGAGAACGTGTTATCTCACGAAATGGTCCAGTCGATTGGCCGCCTCGGTCGTGCGATTTGACGACGTAAGACTATTTCCTGTGGGGCTACGTCAAGTCTATGGTCTATGCCAACAAGCCAGCGACGATTGATCAACTTCGTACAAATATCGAACGTGAAATTGCAGCAGTATCGGTCGATTTATGCTTGAAAACCGTCGAAAATTGGGTTCAGTGTCTGGACTTCTGCAAGCGTGTCCGTGGTGGCCATGCAAAAGTAATCGAGTTCCAAACATAATGGCATCGAACGTACTTTCACAGGAATAAAGAATTTCATTGATATCCAAAACCGTTTTTGTTTTATTTAAAAAAAACTTTAGTAGCGCTCTTATTGACGGACCCATTATAATTAACATATCACCAAATTTTAACCCTTTGTGAGAGAGGTATTAGAAGGAGTGGACAAATATGCCCATCTGCGAACTTAGCCTGAGATAGAAAAAAATATTATCCCATACCAAATTAGAAGTCAATCCGTTACTCCGTTACTTGGGGTCTTAGGTCACTCCTTCGATGTGTTACACTTTTTGTCCGTAGCAAATGATATATACCTCGTCACACTAAAGTGAGGGTATAAAAAGTGGTATACGTCGCATATTAACGGAAATTAGCTGTGCTCAAGATGGCTGCCACAACACGTTGGCTAAAATCAATGAATTGAAGTTCGAATTGCCACAGCACGCACATTATCCTTGGATTATTTTTTGTTTGTTGCAAATTTTGAAAAAAAGGGCTCTGCTGAAGGAGATTTGCCAGCAATGAAGAGATGTAGGTTGTGGTTGATGGCTATTTCCAGGAGCTAGACAGTTCTTACTATTAACAGGGATCGGAGGTACAGTATGGCATTTGAAGTATGAGGAAGTCTAATCGAAAGGTACCGTTATATGGGTTCCACTTTTCTCAATACAAATACAATTCGCCAAATGTCAGCAGGGACGGTAATACAATGTGGCATTTAGAGCACTAATAAGTAAAATCGAATGGGACTATAGAAAAATTAAAAAAATATTAAATGTTTATTCGAAAGAGTAAATATTCCCACTAAAATAGTTTCCAAAATTTTTGTCCAAGGAATTACAAAAAAAAATAATTTAATAAAATTATGATAATTTTTCTTAAATCTTTTTAAATTCCAGTTTTCATGGAAGCTGCCTCTATTACACTATGCAAAAAAATTTTTGTCGAAAAATGTTTGTACATACATCTATTTTTATGGTGTAAGTTTGAATCCTAAACGCGAAAAAAATGTTTGTAACACCCAAAAGGAGAAGAGATAGACCCATCGTTTATTATACCGAACGACTTGAAATCACTTATTGAGTCGATTTACCCATATTCGTCTGTCAGTCCGTCTGTATGTAGATGTATCGTTGTAATCAAAGTATACGTCGTATTTATGGTCGGATTGTGATGAAATTTAGCTCAGTGCCCTTTTTTTGGCCTAAGGATGATTCCTATTGGTCAAAATCGGTTCAGATTTACTTTTAGCTCTCATATATATAAGTATTTACCTCTGATTTAACATATCTGCTTAATATAACCAACATTTTTTAGCCGATCAGGATAAAAATGTACACAAAGAAGTCTCTTCATACACCTAGAGATAATACTAAATTTGAGGAAAATCGGCACAGATTTATATATAGCCCCCACCTATACGAGTATGTTACCCCCGATTTGACATGTAGACGCTGTAGAAACAAAATTTTATATCCGATCAGTGCGAAACTCGGCAGAGAGAGTTTTCTTATCACATAAATGAACACTGCCAAATTCGCAGAAAATCGGTTCAGATTAAGTCGCCATATATATTTTTTTCCTAACCAACATGCTTACAATTAGGGAAAGTGTACATTACAAATTCTCGAAGAATTTCCATATATTGGTGAGCCGCAATCCACGTACCAGCTTTGGCTTAGGTAAGAGGCATTCAGGCAGTCCAAAGAAAGATGTAGGGTAGCTAGACAAATCTGTCCAATGTATGACCTGAGAAGGTACAAATATCTCCTCGCACTAGAGAGGAAACATATCAGTTCTGACGGGACACTGTGAACACGCCAGAAGATTGGTTATTGGTTCCAATGACTTCTGCTGAAGCTGTGGAGATGAAGATGAAGTGGAGAGTATTGACCACTTGCTGTGCGATTGTCCCGCTTTGAGTAAACGTAGTTGAACTTTACTTACGATCATTGCAACATTTAGCAGGAAGAAGTTTTTTTAAATTAGGAACTAATTCGGCTTAAAATGGGGATAATCGGTTCAGATTTAGATATTGCCACATATATACTATGTTCCTGCCTATCTAGTTGCTAAGCGATATTGCAACTGTATTTTATGTTCAATCTTACAATTATTTGGCAAAAATTTGATATTTGATCCAAGTTTATGAAAGTCTGTTTAGATTTTGTAAAGCCCATCTATTTGTTTTTTCCGATTCTTGATCTATGAAAGAATATTGCGCATTTTTAAATGATCTATTTTATTATGATCAACATCATCAACTCCTCCTTGGAATAAACATTGATGAGGAGGGGAGCTAAGTACTTTGTTAAGGGCATTGCGATAATAATTTCCAAATTATTATCGCAATGTCCTTTTTTGCATTGTTAGGGAGGTGTAGGGTACTATTTAGTCAGCCCCGCCCGTCTTTCTGTCTTTCCTTACTGGTTTAAGTATAAATCTGCTTCAACCGAAATTTCCTTTCAATTGAAGGAAATTATCAGGGCTACAAATGTAATGAATGTCATGTAAACAGAAGTTTAGTAGCAGTCGATAAAACAATTAGAAAAAAATAGATTTTTTGTCAAAAAATCACTGCCCAGTTCTTCAACTCATCCTTCGTTGCTTCGAAGGGTTTCCAATTTTTCTAGTTTATTACTCGAAGAACCCAGAAAATATGCAGTTGCGCTTAGTAATCATTTATCGTTCTTTTACAGCCAAGCACAGATCCGGATTTGACCCTTTCCGATGTTATTGATTTGATCGCCATTTGGTTATCTGTGAAGATGTTGGCATATTTAGGATTTGTGGTATTAATGAGCCATTTCACACACTCCGTGATTGCTTGAACTTCTGATTGAAATACCGTGTTATGGGCTGTGAGGCTAAAGTAAAGTTCGACTTTTGGTTCAATCAAACAGTCTCGTCCTTCCACCTAGCTTGGACCAATCCGTATAGTAGCTGCTTCCCACCGTCACACGAGCCGTGTTCCTTTTTCCCTTGCACAAACGAATCACAGGTAGCTGTAAGCCGCACTTCAGGAATGCGGTCGGAGATTTCTGGTGTTTGAGTGTGACCAACTACAGATTCTAAAATCTTCGGATAGTACGACTTGTGGTCTCGATTTATCCATTCACCCATCACTTGCAGACGTTTTGCTGTGAGGGCTGCCTTATACTTTATACGGATGTCATACTTTTTACCAAAGTCTATTTTAGGTAAGTCTTTCAAAATTTTTCTAATTTTCCCGGGAACTGTAAACTATGGTTCTAGAGACACTAAAGAATTGTTTCATAGCCGATTAAAGGAAACATCAATAGAAATACGATACGACCCTATGTATCTACATGGGCCCATTGTGAATACAGATATGGATAAAGGAGAACAAAAGATAATAAACACTCGAAGCCATTTATTGTAAGACATACTCGTACGTATATCCATCCACATATACGAGCACACATCGAGCATAAATGTCAATAACAATGGGAAAATAATGCCAACGACCGACAGTCGACTGGGGCTATTAAATGTTGTTATTGTAGTTGCTGCTAGTGCTGCTGTTGCTACTAATCCCAGCCACAATAGCACCAATGAAATGTTGCTATTGACGATGACAGTAGAGGTGATGAGTTTGTTGCCTCAATGGACCGAACGACCGACCATTGCCTGAAGGTACGACTGCCACCCGTCTTAGCAATCATCAATCTTTTGAATTCGCAATGAAGGATAACTGAACAAAACTTTTTGTTAATTACTCAAAATTAGATGCAAAATGTAATTTCATTTGCAGACACTCCTTTTAGATTCGCAATGACCTTTTGCAACAGATATTCGTCGTGTTGGCGTAGAAATGAAACCGCAAAAATGAAAGGATTTGCAAAGGGGAGGGAGGCTAAGAAGGCACTCCCATAATTACTTTATGATTTCATGGTAAACTGCGATTTTCTTAGAATTCATAATATTGGGTTTAATTGAAAAAGAAAGGGTTCTTTTTGATTAGGTGTTGTAGACATGGCTGTCTGTCCCATCATTCATTTTGTAGCATTATAAGGAGAGATAGTGTTAAATATTCACTCAAGCCATGGGCAATGGTATCCACAGGTTTGCACTAATCTTACTGTCAGTCGAGTGCTTTATTTTTTTCTAAATTGTTTTAATTTATAATTCAATGTTGAATGGTTATAGTTTGATATCCTCTAAGGGTTATATTTAATTGCCTGTCTGTCTACGCACCAAAAGAAAATAGTGATGTACTTCCAATAAATCTATATATATAAAGAAGAATGTGTGTTTGTTTGTTTGTTTGTTTGTTGGTTTGTTTGTTTGTTGGTTTGTTGGTTTGTTTGTACCGTATAGACGTCTAAACGGCTGAACCGATCTTCTTGAAATTTTCACAGAATGTACATGTGTGGGGTGTGGTGAAAATAGGGTACTTGAATTTTCGATATATGAAGTGGGCGTGGCCCCGCCCACATAAGACAAATTTTAAAATTGAGATATCTTGCACAATTTGTTAGTGAGAGTGCTGCAATTTTGTACATATGTATCTGGTGGCAGTCTACGTGATTGGTCCAAAAATGGGCGGGATCGGACCAATGGGCGTGGCCCAGCCCATATAAGCCAAATTTTTAATTTGAGATATCTTGCACAAGTTGTTAGCGAGAGAACTGTAATTTTGTTTATATATATCTGTAGGCATTCTACGTGATTGGTCCAAAAATGGGCTGGGTCAGACTAATGGGCGTGGCCCCGCCCCATTAAGCTAAATTTTGAAATCGAGATATCTTGCACAATTTGTTAGCAAGAGAGATGTAATTTTGTGTATATATATCTGCTGGCGACTTACGTGATTGGTCAAAAAATGGGCGGGATCGGACCAATGGGCGTGGCCCCGCCCATATAAGCAAAATTTTGAATTTGAGATATCTTGCACAATTTGTTAGTGAGAGAACTAGAAATTTGTATATATATATATATGGAGGCAGTCTACGTGATTGGTCCAAAAATGGGCGGGGTCGGACTAATGGGCGTGGCCCCGCCCCTTTAAGCCACATTTTGAAATCGAGATATCTGACACAATTTGTTAGCGAGAGAGCTGTAATTTTGTGCATATGTATCTGGTGGCACTCTACGTGATTGGTTCAAAAATGGACGGAATCGGACCAATGGGCGTGGCCCCGCCCATATAAGCCAAATTTTGAAATTGAGATATCTTGCACAATTTTTTAACTAGAGTGCTGTAATGTTGTACATATGTATCTGGTGGCAGTCTACGTGATTCGTCCAAAAATGGGCGGGATAGGACCAATGGGCGTGGCCCCGCCCTTATAAACCAAATTTTTAAATTGACATATCTTGCACAATTTGTTAGCGAGGGTGCTGTAATATTGTGCATACGTATAAGGTGGTAGTCTACTTAATTGGTCCAAAAATGGGCGTGATCGGACCAATGGGCGTGGCCCCGCCCATATAAGCCAAGTTTTGAATTTGAGATATCTTGCACAATTTGTTAGCGAGATAGCTGTAATTTTGTTTATATATAACTGTTGGCGACTTACGTGATTGGTCCAAAAATAGGCGGGGTCGGACTACTGGGCGTTGCTCCGCCCCTTTAAGCCAAATTTTGAAATCGAGATATCTTGCACAATTTGTTAGCGAGACAGCTGTAATTTTGTGCATATGTATCTGGTGTTAGTCTTCGTGATTTGTCCAAATATAGGCGAAATTGGACGAATGGGCGTGGCCCCGCCCATATAAACAAAGATTTTAAATTGACATATCTTGCACAATTTGTTAGCGAGAGTGCTGTAATTGTTGCATATGTATTAGGTGGTAGTCTAATTGGTTGGCGCAAAAATGGGCGGGATTGGACCAATCGGCGTGGCCCCGCCAATATAAACCCAATTTTGAAATTGACATAACTCGCACAAATTATTAGCGAGATTACTCTAATTTTGTGCATATATATTAGGTGGCAGTCTACGTGCTTGGTCCAAAAATGGGCGGGGTCGGACAAATGGGAGTGGCTTCGCCCATATAAGCCAATTCAATTTTGTGTTTGATATATCTTGAGCAATTTGTTAGAGAGATCAATGTAATTATGTGCATATATATTTGGTCTCAGTCTACGTAATTAGTCCAAAAATTAACGGGATCGGAAATCTGAAGTCTGGGGCAACGAAGTGGACCGGGTCCAGCTAGTGACTGATAAATCTTGCATAAATTTTACGTTAATTCAAGGTATGAACATTTCAGTAGTATTTTCCCTGTACCCTCACTTTTTGTGTAAACTTGTACGGAAAATGGTAGGTTGCTAGTGGGAGCAATTAAAATAAAAGGGAAATAGTTAGGCCGTTTCTTAACCAGACAACCGTTTGGGACAAGACTTGGCATGCTTATAGAAGAGGTATTACATAAGTTAAGTTTTTAATTTAGGGTCCTTATGGTATATAGGGGCGAAGCTAAAGCGCCTCAAAGTTGGCCACTTCGGTTGAACCATATGTTTAAGAGCTTGTAACTTTCGTCTTTTTAGACTTATTCATTACACCTAAGAATTGTCACATATAGTTACCGAGATATCAGCAATTGAAAATTAAATTTTTCATTTTTTCCCAAACCTGTCGTAGTATTTTGGGAAGATGGCAGCAAAATATGCACCGTTTTCTTTCACATAAACTTCTCTGAATTGGCAACATAATTTGTAATACTATGAATGAAACTTCTATACGATGACCAATAAGACAAAAGTACGACCATTTGAAGTATATTTAAAAAAAATTTTAAATTTTTGGGAAAAAATATATGTCGTATTTTTGGAGTTATAGAAGAAGTTATTTAGAAAACTATAAATAATAAAAGTATAAAATGTATATATTTATATTCATCTTAAAGGAAACTTCCTAGAAAATGTTTTCGAAAGAAGAACGTGTCAAAAATATTCACTAGTTTATCCAATTTACAACATTTTTATACAAATTTCAAAAGTAAGCCACCATTTCTCCAATTGAAAGATATAATATTAAAAACTGTATAATTTTAGTAAAGTGTTGCACGATAATCCGTCCACGAGTCCCGAAAATATAGAACTAGAAACGTAAGTCTTTTGAAAATATTTTCCTTTTTTCTCAGATTTCAGATTCTAGTAACTCTGGAATTTGTGTACCCTACACCACACTGTGGTACAGGGTATTATGACTTTGTGCATTTGTTTGTAACACCTAAAAGGAGAAGAGATAGACCCATTGTTTATTATACCGATCGACTCAGAATCACTTTCTGAGTCGATTTAGCCATGTCCGTCTGTCTGTCTGTCCGTCTGTCCGCCTGTCCGTCTGTTCATGTATTCTTGTAATCAAAGTGCAGGTCGTATTTATGGTCCGATTGTGATGAAATTTAGCATAGTGCTCTTTTTTGGCCCAAGGACGATCCCTGTTGAAATTGGTTAAAATCGGTTCAGATTTGGATATAGTCCCCATATATATGTTTCACCCGATTTGACATGTAAGCGCTGTAGAAACCACATTTTACATCCGATCTTTATGAAATTCGGCAGAGAGAGTTTTTTTATTACGTGAATGAACACTACTCGGAGAAAATCCGTTTAGATTTAGATATATCCCCCATATATATGTTTCACCCGATTTGACACGTAAGCGCTGTAGGAACTGTATTTTAAATCAGATCAGTACGAAATTTGGCAGAGATAGTTTTCTTATTACATGAATAAACACTGCCAAATTCGGGGAAAATCGGTTCAGATTTAGATATAGTCCCAATATATATGTTTCTCCCGATTTAACATTTAAGCGCTGTAGAAATCGTGTTTTATATCCGATCAGTACGAAATTTAACAGAGAGAGTTTTTTTATTACATGTATGAACACTGCCAAATTCGGGGAAAATCGGTTCAGGTTTAAACATAGTCCCAATATATATGTTACACCCGATTTGACATGTAAGCGCTGTAGAAACCGTGTTTTATATCCGATCAGTACGAAAATCGGCAGAGAGTTTGCTTATTACATGTATGAACACTGCCAAATTCTTATCGCAATGCCCATTATCGTATTGGTAGGTAGGTGTAGGGTATTATATAGTCGGCCCCGCCCGAGTTTCTGTATTTCCTTACTGGTTTTTTTATATTTTTGCCAACTATAAAATGTTTTATTTTGAGCAGAGAATCGATTATTATAAGGTCAGGTATGGTGACGTTAATAAGGTGTTCAGTTTGACATGGAATGAACGGTATACAAAAAAATAATAAAAAATGGCAGGTGTGTAATGAAATCATTATTTTTCTTCTGTTCTAATAATATCAATCCAAATAACACATTGAGCAGGTTCTATAAAATACAGGGTTTTTCAATAAGAATGCTATGATTTCTTTGAAAAATAAAACACACCTTTTGTTAAGGAAATTCAGAAGTTTTTTATTTAATATGAAGTACAATCGATACAATTACATAAGTTCTAAATAAAACGTCATTCAAATCGCCTCCACGACTTCTTCTGCAGGAACGAATTCGATGAACCCAATTTTCGACCACTTTTTCCACTAAATCAAGTCATATGTCATGAATGGCACGTTCAATATTGACTTGTAAAGCTTGAAGAGAGTCTGCTTTATTTCGAAAGACCAATGACTTCAAATAACCCCGCAAGAAATAGTCTAATGGTGTTAAATCAGAACTTCTTGGAGGCCATTCAATTTCATGAAATAATCGAACTTCCAAACTTTTCTCGTAACAATTCAATTGTTTCATTTGCTGTGTGGCACGTAGCCACAATCGGTCAATGGCAAAAAGATAGCTCTTAATGAGAGCTAAACTACTTCTCATGGCTGTCAAGGTCGTAGGTCGACTGGAAAGTGTCTTTTTTTGATTTTAAAAAAAATACTTAGCGCACGAAAAGTTGCAATTGGAGAACGATTATTTTGATCATAAAACTGAATAAATCGTAAACGTTGTTCTTGCGTATATCTCTCCATGATGAAATTGTAAACACTACTGAATACAATGAAGAACAAATGACAGATCATGACTTATTACAAATGGCCGAAACGTCACTTCAAAATCATATCCGTTATAAATTATAACATTATATAAAAATGTGCGCAGAATATTGCCGTTTTAAAGTATTAAAATTGTTGTGTAACGCCCGCAACGTAACGTCCGCAACAGACGCATTTCTACTAAATATTCCCCTTTCTTTAATGTAATTAAATTTTTCTGATTACTATGCAAACGTAGCTAAGACATATACAAACTCAAGGTAATCTGAAAATCTGCTTCTGCTTGGCGAAAATTCCGTTGAGGACGTTACAAAGTCCTCAACGGAACTTTCGCCGCGAATATCGCATTCATCAAAAATATTTAAATGTAATTTCAATGAACTCTGATGTGATGAAAATTAGAAAAACCAAATTCATAGGAATGTAACGTCCGCAGTACAGGATTTGCCCATGTGTGTTCGTTCCGAGTTGGTATGAAAGTGCTGTAGAAGCTTTGTATAACATCCGATCGTTATTAAATTTGGCAGAGTGGGGTTTATAGATCAAAGAACGAACGCTGTAAAATATGTGCTTATATACAAATAAATTAATTGTTTAGGTATTTCATATTTATTTTCTTTGTGACGAAACTGTTAACATTTTTTGATTGAAACCAATGGTACATTAAAGTATAACATTCAAAGTATATTGTGTAAAATATAATAAAAAAATATGGCGACGATAGCATTTATGCGGAAGCGTCGCGAAAAAAAGTT
The DNA here is from genome assembly GCA_963930755.1 of Eudasyphora cyanicolor. NCBI lineage: Eukaryota > Metazoa > Arthropoda > Insecta > Diptera > Muscidae > Eudasyphora > Eudasyphora cyanicolor. The sequence continues at coordinate 260,189,520 of OZ005737.1, read as the reverse complement.
GAATTGCGGGTCCTCATAACTCGATACCGGATCATCTGATATTAAAACAAGTCAGAAAGTTCAGTCGGGTAAACCGACTTATGAATCCCCTCACCTTGAGTCCCAAACAAATATTAGTTTAATTTATTAAATTATTATCAATTTAAATTGCATTTAATAAAGTATGTACTGGTATTAAAGCTGTTTACATTTGGTACAAAATGGTCCATTTGTGTGGGAGGTACCACAAGGGGCGTGCAATAACGGTCACTTTTCTCTGGCCTCTAGATACTATAAAAGCCTCACACCGCACAAAATTGCAAGTATTTATATTCACTGGTGATAAAGTTAAAATCTGTTAACTTTTGGTACAAAATGGTAAATTTGTGTGAGAGGTACCAAAAGGGGCCTGCCAATAACAGTCACTTTTCTCTAGACTCTTAGTAGTATAAAAGCATTACACTGTACGAAATTTCAGTTATTTATATTCACTGGTATTAAAGTTAAAATCTGTTAACTTTTGGTACAAAAATTTTATCGATTGTACTTCACATTAAATAAAAAACTTTTGGAATTCCCTAACAATTAGTGTGTTTTTTTTCAAAAAAAATCAACATGGCCTATGTTCGAAATTAGCCGGAGATAGAGAAAAATATTACAGCATACCAAATTTCAGACAGACACACGGACATTGCTCAATTGACTTAAAATGACCCAAAACGGATATCCGACAAACATACTTATGGTCTTAGGTCACTCCTTCGATGTGTTGGCTCGTAGCAAATGATATACACTCTCCTCTCTAAGTTAAAAAAATAACAAATTTAGAAAAAAAACTCGTCGGCGTTACCTCGTAAATTATGTAAAGAAATAGTGTTAAAAATTTCAAGAGGATTGGTACAGTAGTTTTTGAGTTATACGGTGAACCGTTTTTGAAAACATGATTGTAGGAAAACCGCTTTAAAGTTTTTCTTTTGTTCTGAGTCACATATGAGGCGCGGTTGCTTAGAGCTGTATCTTCGTTAGTTTTGCTCCGATTCACCTCAAATTTTCACACAAGATTTTTGAAAGGTTCTCTATTCAGAAAAAAATTAAAAAAAATGCAAAAAAGTTTTCTCTCGTTTTAAGGTGTAAGCGACTAATAAACTAATACTAAGTTTGGAATTCCAGAAGATTGGAGTAAATAGTATAGAAGGTATTGAAGAATCAATATTTCACTTTATATTAACCCTTTTGGGGGAGGTACTAGAAGAAGTGGACCAATATGGCCCATCTTCGAACTTAGCCGGAGATAGGTAGAAACAAGTAAGAAAGTTCAGTCGGGTAAACCGACTAATGAATCCCCTCACCTTGAGTCTCAAAAAATATTAGTAAATTTATTTATTTTTTGCTTTTATTTAAATTATTATCAATTTAAATTGCATTTAATAATTTTAAAGTATGTTCTGGTATTAAAGTTTAAAGCTGTTTACTTTTGGTGCAAAATGGTCCATTTGTGTGAGAGGTATCAAAAGGGGCGGACCAATAACGCCCATTTTTCTATGGACTCTAGGCACTATTAAAGCATTACACTGTACGAAATTTCAAGTATTTGTTTGCACTGATATTAAAGTTATAAGCTGGTAATTTAGGTTCAATAAGGTCAATTTGTGTGGGAGGTACCAAACGGACCGTGGCACTAATGCCCATTTTTTACTGTATTGTAGGTACTATTAAAGCATTACACTGCACAAAATTTCAAGTCTTTGTATGCCCTGGTTACTCCTTTCGAGAGTTATTGTGTGCACCAGCCAGCAGACAGACAGACGGACGGACATTGCTCATTCGACTTAAAATGAATGCACAAACTCATACTACCCTGGACCACAGTGTGGCAGGGACGTATCCAGGATTTTGACTCCGGGGGGCCCAACCTTTTTTTCCATTACAAAGATAAACAATTAAAAATTGCGTTTATTGTGTAGGTAAGGGAAGTTAAGTTCCTCAGTTTTTTATTGGAATTTTATTCCTAAATATAATTATGTACTTTAGTACGAGATCATTAAAACTTTTTATTATAAAATACGTAAGAGTTAAAAATTTAATCTTCGATTTTTTGAAAGAAATATATCAATTATTTCACTCTCAGCAGAAATGTGTGGCTGTTTGGTCAGTCCAGTGAATCAATAAAACAGTGACGACAAGAGAGAGCCACAGTAAAATACATTTTACTGAGCAGCAGAGCGTAGGCCAGTGCTACCATGTAAGTGCTTTTGGCATTAACTTTGCTGTTTTTCAGACTCCTAAAACACCAAATTGTCTGGCTAGAACCAACCAAAAAATCGTGAAACATGCACTTTTCTTATTTTTAGTTGTTATTACTTTTACTGTTACCATTTTTTAAGCTTTTATATTGTTATTTTTTAACTGTGTTTTAACTGTTTAACTATTTTTTAACCAGTGTTGCCCGAAATGACGAATTATCGTCATTTTGACGATTTTTAGAGGCAAAAAATAGAACATGACGATTTGGCGTTTTTTGCCTCGAAATGACAATTTTTTAAGATATGAAATAAATAAGGAAAACTTAACAAATTGTTCTTATAATAGGTGATTTTTTGCCAACTTTCTTTTTGGCAACACTGTTTTTGGCAGCTCAGTTGGGTTCGTGTTTTCATCTTTAAACATTGAATTATATATTTACAATTTTTTATGTTTTTTTATATCAAATCCGAAAGCTCTTAAAAAATCACTCTAAATTATGGATTTTTTATAATTCCTTTGGAATACAATTTACGCTCCCAATTATATTTTTAAAATAAAAATTAGAAATGTACGACAAATTCTCAAATATTGTGGATGATCATGGAAAAAATAAAATAAAATTGGTGGTAGATTCGGTCAAATTCAATGACATAAAGGATTACTCAGAGGAATTCTGTTAAGTTGCAAAATCGGTAGAGGAGTTTATATGGTTTCTATATCGATAACTTCATGCCAAAGTATGATACGCCGGCTTAGCAAATTTTTAGGGACATTACATTTTTAAATTTATGTGGTTATCTAGTTTCTATATCGATACCTTCTTTCTAAAGCATGTTTTTAGGGCCATTAAATTTTTAAATTCTAAATAATCCAAATTATATTCCGTCAAGTCAATGTTTATCCGCCAATCCAAACCAAGCAAACCAAGAAACTTTATTCGATTTATAAAAGAATTCTATACATATTAAAATAATCATAAAATTAAATACATTCAGCCTAATCGGTCCGTACTTGTGGTTTCCAATGGTGCTTGTCGGTACTTGTGGTTTGTGGTCGGTACATGTGGTCGGTACTTGTGGTTTCTATCAGAACCTACAATAAAACAATCGATCTACGCTGGACCGTTTCAAGAATGTGAGATCGGCTCAAAAAAATAATTTAAGTTGATTTTGATGAACGGGCCCCCCCTCTGTATACGTCCCTGCAGTGTGGTGTAGGGTATAATGAAATGTCCCTGAAAACATGCTAAGGCGACTTAGCGTTGTTTGGAATGAAGGTACTGATATATAGATAGATAAAAGATAAGAATATCGTATCAGTATTTTGGTTCATAATATAGACAATTTTATTTTCAGAAAAGTTTATGTTATGTAAGATAACTCTTAGGTGTAAAAAGTTTTTTGTAGAAAGTTTCTCCCAGACCAGATTGACAGTACCGCTTCACTCATTGGGGGTCCTGCACTGCAAAGAGTAAAAATTTATTAAAATATTGAATCTCTAATAAAATAGGGTTTTCCAATAAGAGTGATATGATTTATTTGAAACAAAAAAAAAAACATTTTGTTAAGGAAATTCAATAGTTTTTTATTTAATGTGAGTTACAATCGATACAATTAAGTTCTCACACGAGTCTACAGCTCACACTACATTTAATTTAAAAGAAGATTATGATGAGCGAATGATTTCACATAATAGGCCAAGAACCGAGATCGTTCGATTTAACCCCAGAGGCAATTGAACACCGGAAATCAACATTCGACGAGTTATTGGCGAGATACGGCCGCAAATGCTGCGAAAAGTGTGTGAAACTTGAAGTTCCATATTGCGTCATGTACGCGCAAGCCGTGACGGACGTGCGACATACACAAAAGCGCTCCCAATAGCTATCTGTACTGCTTTTAAAAATACAATTTTTTAATGGCAACCATCTGTTATTATTATTGTCCCTTAAACGGTTTAAATTTAATGGTCTTTCTGGTGATACATGCCTGTGCTTTACATTCAATTATTTCATCTTAAATTATTTCACTTTTAAAATGAATCTCCGCATTAGCACTTCTCGCAAAGAAGAGCAACTATTTAACTGCTTAGCACAAGTTCATTTGGTTTTAAAAAACTCTACAATTGTATTAAAAATTCACTACAACCAAACAAAGTCCCTGCCGAGGAGCACAATTCAATTGTGCTCTCCCGACCTCCCAAAAATGCACACAACTTATTGCTTTCCCTCATACCTCTGCGCTAGAGTCATATGAAAAGCAGCTAAGAGCTAAGCTCATGCCACCAAAATATGTCATTTCCGACTTTAATGTTGTCGTGTGCTGACGGTGACAGGCGATGGGTGAAGCTGACGTGTGGTGTGTGGAAATGCATTTGCATTTAAAGATTGAGTGCAGCGGCATAATTTTGCATTGGAAATGAAGGCAAGCATCGCTAAGCCTTGACGGGCAATCCGTTCGTCGTCCTGAATTGGCACACAACGGAATGTACTTATGTGGGAGAGGGGTGCAGAGCAGAGCAAAGAAAAGCCTAGGGTAATTTTGCCACCAGTCCTTAGAGGTGTGAGAGAGAGGTAGAGCGAGAGAAACGTATGTCACCTGTGCACATAACAGGTGTGTTGTGCATCCACTGCGTGACATTTACACTAACTCATTTACAAACTCTCGCACGTGTTAATGACAAATGTGAATCCGATTTACTCTCGTCGTGTTGTGTTGCCTAGTTTGACATCACCCCATCAGTCAACTCACTCACTGGATGAGAGTGTGCAAATAACATCGATCCAATTTGTACTAGTTGAGGAAATGGTATTGTCGAAAATACAACTTCCTAATGAATTGAGTCGATCCTGAGGAAGAACTGAAAGTACAGATGTTCAATTAAACAGAAAGCTTCAATCAGCTTTTCAAAGGCAGACATATCAGGGAAGGCTGAAACGTGAAATGGAATTGCATTTTTTTTTGAGAAAGGAATTTGCTTTATTGACCAAAACCGAGAGTTACCAGGAAACTATCATTTCTGCAGTAACACTTATCATTTTCAGGAAGCTATAATTTCTGCCTAGTGTAGCCAGCCGCCTTTTATAGTGAGCGGAACACAAACACAGAAGATACAGGACTATTTCCTTCTCCTCTTCGTCTCCGCAATTTCTGCAAATGTCATTTTGTAAGCCCTACAATCTCTGAAAGTGTCGTCCACTAAGGCAGTGACTCGTCATGACAGACACGTTGAGTGAGACATCCAGATGCAATAACGACAGCATCGCATTGATGCTTTTGTAGCATAGGTAGGGCCACATCAGCCTGGAATGTATACAGTTCCTGACTAGTCATCACATATAATTTGTAGCACTTAGGGCACCATCTCTCAAGATGAGCTTGCAGATCGCTAGAGACATGCTCATAAACCAGTGTAAAGTAGTTTCTAGTGGTATGTCTTTATATCTCGACACAATCTCCATTTAGCTCGATACACTTTCTCCGACGACTTTCAATAGCTTTGATACTCTGTTATGGTGAGAACAGTCTTGCTTCTGCAAAAAGCCATAAAACGCAACCTCCAACTCTTCATCGCAAGCAAATCTTTTTCCGCGCGCCATTTTTTCAAGTTCGGAAACAAAAATATTCCGGTGGAGCTAAATCTGCCGAATACGGAGCGTGCTGAAGCACTTCGAACTTTAATTCATTGATTTTGGCCATCGCAATAGTGGATGTGTGAACTGGTGCATTGTCTTGAAACACACAAAATAATCCGAGGGATCTAAATCTGGCGAAAAAGGTGCGTGTTGAAGCAATTCGAACTTTAGTTCAATGATTTTGGCCATCGCAATAGTGGAAATGTGAACTGGTGCACAGTCTTGATTGTGAGCAAACGCAGCACCCATCTAGCGCATAGCTTTCAAATCAACAAATTTTGCGTCAATGTGCGATGTAAAGCATTTTTGAAATGCCTGTGACCACAACTACCTCACGAACCTTCAAACAATGGTCATCCAATACCATTTTGTGGATTTTTTAACCATTTCCGGCATGGACACCTCAATTGGTCGACAATTACGGTGTTCGTCTTGGCAGCTCGTACCTCCCCGTTTAAACTCTGTCGCGTAATATTTTATAGTTGTGAACGAAGAAGCAGATTCCGTCAAAGTAGAATATAGCTCGGTTTTAATATTGGTTGGACTGATACATTTTAAATGAAAGTATTGTATTACATATCTGTGACCAATATTATCCATGTTTACAAATTCACTGAGATCGTGTACGTTTATGTGCTCAACAAAAACTAAACAACGAACAGTGTTCTGTTCCATTGACAAAAATCGTTAATAATGAATTGGCTCAAATAATTGTGAAATTGATACTCATAATATCTTAACAAGCCAATTTATATAAATAATAACAATATTTTTTGACACCACGAGATGGCGCCAAAGTCAATAGTTGTATATGCAAATCGACTAAAAAAGAATCTACATTAAATGTACATTGTAAAATATCTGCATAAAATTCACTCATTAAGGAAATTAACCCAATATTTTTGTGTAAAACATTTACGGCCGTTTTCAGGTAGATCCTTTAGTTATTTTTATTGAAAAACTTAGATAACAGACAGTTAGTCTAACGAACATTTAAAATTTCGTTTTCAGGAAGGTTCCGTTAGATAACTTGATGTTAATAACTATTGTGAATGACTTTTGACATTTTTATGTTTTTTCTTTGTAATTTCTGAAATATATTTATTTGTGTTACAAAATATAATATTTGTGTTACAAAATTTAAGAAAACGTGTATTTACATTAAATTATGAGTTATTCAGTTGTAATATGATTTGACTTCTTTGTGTGGAAGGTACCAGAAGCGACAAGCCCATTTCGGACATGAAATTTAGTGGAGGAGGATACCAGTACTTTGTTATTTTATGGAACAAAAGTATAACACATCGAAGGAATGACCTAGGTATCGGCGACAATACTTTTTAGGGCATTTTAATTAATTTGAACAGTGCCTTACGTCCGTATGTCTGTCTGGCAGATCCGCAATTTAACTTTCAAAAGGAGTAGCTGATTGACTTCACATTTGATATGTGGGTAATACCACAATTTATTTATCTCAGTACAAAGACGTACCCTATTGCTCCAATCCATCTAGATCTTACCGCTACAATTTAGTGAAATACTGATTCTCTAATATTTCCAATACTAGCCACCCGAATCTTATGTTAGTCCTCACATTGTAATAGCTTCTCTGTCGCTATCTCGTAGAGATGCTTCCCACAAAAGGTGACCATATTTACAAATAGTTAGCAGCTTCAATACCAGTAGATACAAATACAGGGTTGCCCATATTCGACGGACCCATGTTTTTTTAAAAAATATCAAAGAAAAAAATAAAAATTTGGCGGTTGGCAATCTTAATCATTTAATTTGTTCCAAGTAGATTTGTTTACATCAATTTTTGAATATGATATCTCTCAAATGGCTGCCTCTGGCGTTGATGGCGTACTGTGCCCTTTTTGCAGCATTTTCAATCGTTTTCGCCAACATTTCGGCCGGAATAGCGGCTATTTCTTCACGAATGTTGTCCTTGAGCTCTTCTACGGTCCTTGGCTTGTTAACGTAAACCTTTGACTTCAAATATCCCCACAAGAAGAAGTCAGGCGGCGTCAAATCGGGCGAACGCGGTGGCCAGTCCAAATCACCATTTTTCGACATCAAACGGCCCGGAAACAAATTCTTCAGAAAATCGATTGTTATGCGACTTGTGTGCGGTGGAGCGCCGTCTTGTTGAAACCAGAACTGCCTCATACGCTTTCGACGAATAATTGGCATCACAAAATTGGTCATCATGTCGCGATAACGCTCCTGGTTGATGGTAACAGCATGGCCATTTTCGTTTTGGAAGAAAAACGGCCCAATGACCGTTTTCGCACTAACGCCGCACCAAACTGTGACTTTTTCGTCATGAAGAGGCAATTCTTGAATCTCCTGAGGATTTTCAGTGGCGTAAATACGGCAATTTTGCTTATTTATGTGAAATGGGCTTCATCGGACATGATAATTTTGTTTTTTTTTTGTTTTTTGTTTTTTCACAATTGACTTCTTCTGTTGAATGTAAATTTCTACTATTTCAGAGCGCTCGCGTGGCGTGTATTGTTCCATGGTCAAAATCTGCTTGGACTGACGCCTCAAACGCGGTATGTCATTAAGCGATCTGACATCTCTGTCAAAAGTTATGGCGTTGCCAGATGGGTCCGTCGAATATGGGCAACCCTGTACTTGATAGAGTGTACAGTGTAATATTTTTAGTCGAGTGAAAAATGGGCGTTATTGCCACGACCTTTTAGTACGTTACACACAAGATGCAAATCATGCCAAAATTCCATAGCTCGTAACTTTAATACCAGTGCATAACACACTTATAATTCGGTATAGTGCAATATCTTAGAAGTATCCACAGTTCAGCGCAAAATAGTCACATTATTTGAACCCCTTCTGGTACCTCCACACAATGTGACAGATTAATTTGTAAACATTTTCCCCATGACTTCTGTAGAAATCATATACATAATTATTTTCGTATTCCGTATGCTAGGTAACTTTGCAATGGCTACAACATTAGGCTACTCACAGAGAGAAGGTATACATAGCTCTTTTCGAATGTAGCTTTTTTCAAATATTTGTATTTATTTATTTGACAATTCATTCATATTTTCCCCCGTTTAGCATTTAACTGGTGAAAATATTACGGTTAAATATAACGACATATTTTCAGTTAAAACTGTCAGTCAAATTTTAACGGAGCTCCTTGAAAACAATTTTTTCTGAACGGGTCGTTAAAGTACCAGTTGACATTAAACGGAGCTACCTGAAAACGGCCGTTAATCGAATTATTAATAATACAAAAATGCCGAATCAGCAGAAAATTGCCGCCATACCATTCAAAATTGCTTTGGAAAATTCGTATTTTTTGTTAAAGTGAAAAAAGTATGCAAGTTTAGTTGGAATGAGAAAAAAAGTTGGAAAAAAAAATCCTTTTCAGAAACAATATTTATGTTGTTACTATTAAATAAAAAATAAAAAAAGCATAAAATATTTGCGCACAAACTTAAAAATATATATACATTTTTTATCCAAAAACAGTCGATCATAAAAACAAAAATCATAAAAACAAGTAAGAAAGTTCAGTCGGCTAAACCGACTTATGAATCCCCTCACCTTGAGTCCCAAAAAAATATTCGTAAATATATTTATTTTTTGTTTCAATTAAATTATTCTCAATTAACCTTGCATTTAATAAAGTATGTGCCGGTATTAAAGTTATAAGCTCTTAAGTTTTGGTGCAAAATAGTCCATTTGTGTGGGAGGTACCAAAACGGGCATGCCAATAACGCCCATTTTCCTCTGGATACTAGATACTATAAAAACATTACACTGTACAAAATTCCAAGTATTTGCATCATATTAAATCTATAAACAGTTAACTGTTGGTGCAAAATGGGCCATTTGTGTGGGAGGTACCAAAAGGGGTGTGCCATTAACTGCCACTTTTCTCGGGACTTTAGATACTATAAAAGCATTACACTGTAAAAACTTTCAAGTATGTGTATGCACTGGTATTAAAGTTATAATCATTTATACGAGTACGAGTGCAAAATGGTCCATTTGTATGGAAGGTACCAAAACGGGAGCGCCAATAACGCCCACTTTTCTCTGGACTCTAGATATTATGAAAGCCTTACACTGTACAAAATTTCATGTATTTGTATGCATTGGTATTAAAGTTATAAGCTGTTTGGTGCAAAAAGGTCCATTTGTGTGGGAGGTACCATAAGGGGTGCGGCAACTTCGCCCATTCTGTTTGATGCCTTAGTGACTAATAAAATAATACTATGTGTGTAATTTCAGAAGATTCGAATAAGTACTATACAAGTTATTAACGAATCAATATTTCACTAAATGTTAACCCTTTATGGGGGAGGTACTAGAAGGAGTTGTCCAATATGGCCCATCTTCGAAATTAGCCGGAGATAGAGAAAAATATTACCGCACACCAAATTTTAAGTAAATCGGTTACTCCTTTCGAGAGTTATCGTGCGCACCAGCCAGCAGACAGACAGACAGACGGACGGACATTGCTCAAATGACTTAAAATTACCCAAAACGGATATCCTCCGAACATACTTGGGGTCTTAGGTCACTCCTTCGATGTGTTACACTTTTGGCTCGTAGCAAATGATATATACCCTCCTCTTTAAGGTGAGGGGATAAAAAATGCTTTTAATATGTTACTTTTTATGTCGAAAATAAAAAAAATTTTAAAAATCCCTATTTTTTTCGCCAGATGTTATTAATAATATATCCTCTCTAAACATAAAGTATACTCGTAAATGTTCAAATTATTCGGGCACAAAATTTCGAAACAATAATTTTGATTTAGGTATAAAATTTGTTTAGTTTGTATTCAAAAAACCGTCTCCAGCGCTTAACTTGTAGAAAAAACCCATAATTATACCCTACTCCGCACTGTGGTGCAGGGTATAATAAGTTTCATGGCAGATATGTGTGACACCTATAAATACTACAGCTAGACTCACCTTAAAGTATACCGATAGACTCAGAATCACGCGCTGAGTCGATTTAATGTTGTCCATCGAGCACAGGTCGTAATTTTGCATTTAGGAGTCCTTCGTACCTAGAAAGAAGCCTATTGAATTTGTAGAAAATCAATTCAGATTTAAATTAGCTCCCATATACAGGGTGGCTGATATGTATTGCAACCAATACATACATCTGATAGCTGACAGATTTATTTCAGTGACAGTTCATTTTATTGTTTACAAGCTTACAAAAGCATTTTGATCTATTGCATTCAGAAAATTGGCTATCGTTAGAGCCCTCCAGCATTTAAATTTGAATAAATCTTTTGTTTCTCATACCAGTGCTCGTTACCGTGATACTGGCAGTGTTGCATCGCGTCCAAAAAGTGGACGAAAAAAAACGGTAACAACACCAGAAATGATCCGAAAAGTGAAGGCCAGATTTGATCGAAATCCACACCGCAGTGATAGAAAAATTGATCGTGAGCTGAACATATCGCGAGAACGGATACAACACATATTAAAAAACCAGTAAGGAAAGGCTAAAGTCGGGCGGTGCCGACTATATAATACCCTACACCACTCTCGTAATATTGAATAACTCTGATATATAAATTTTTTAATTCATGTATAAATTGTTTAAATAAATTTACTTTTGGGACATTTTATACTTAAATAATACCCTTTACCACAGTGTGGTATACAAAACGATTGGATCCAAAGAGCCAAATCGGATGAAACATATATATGGGAGCTATAGCTAAATCTTTACCGATTTTCTTCAAATTCGGCAATGTTGGTTCATGAATCAAGAAACTCTACCATTCTAAATTTCAAAACGATTGGATGTAAAATATAGCTTCTATAGAACTAAAGGGCCAAATCGGACGAAACATATATATGGGAGCTATAGCTAAATCTTAACCGATTTTCTTCGAATTCGGCAATGTTGGTTCATGGATCAAGAAACTCTACCATTCTAAATTTCAAAACGATTGGATGTAAAATACAGCTTTTATAGGACTAAATGGCCAAATCGGACGAGCAAAATCGGATGAAACATATATATGGGAGCTATAGCTAAATCTTAACCGATTTTCTTCAAATTCGGCAGTGTTGGTTCATGAATCAAGAAACTCTACCATTCTAAATTTCAAAACGATCGGATGTAAAATACAGCTTCTATATGACTAAAGGGCCAAATCGGACGAAACATATATATGGGAGCTATAGCTAAATCTTAACCGATTTTCTTCAAATTCGGTAGAGTTGGTTCATGGGTCAAGAAACTCTACCATTCTAAATTTCAAAATGATTGGATGTAAAATACAGCTTCTACAGGACTAAAGAGCAAAATCGGATGAAACATATATATGGGAGCTATAGCTAAATCTTAACCGATTTTCTTCAAATTCGGCAGTGTTGGTTCATGAATCAAGAAACTCTACCATTCTAAATTTCAAAACGATCGGATGTAAAATACAGCTTCTATATGACTAACGGGCCAAATCGGACGAAACATATATATGGGAGCTATAGGTTCATGAATCAAGAAACTCTACCATTCTAAATTTCAAAACGATCGGATGTAAAATACAGCTTCTATATGACTAAAGGGCCAAATCGGACGAAACATATATATGGGAGCTATAGCTAAATCTTAACCGATTTTCTTCAAATTCGGCAATGTTGGTTCATGGATCAAGAAACTCTACCATTCTAAATTTCAAAAGGATTGGATGTAAAATACAGCTTTTATAGGACTAAATGGCTAAATCGGACGAGCAAAATCGGATGAAACATATATATGGGAGCTATAGCTAAATCTTAACCGATTTTCTTCAAATTCGGCAGTGTTGGTTCATGAATCAAGAAACTCTACCATTCTAAATTTCAAAACGATCGGATGTAAAATACAGCTTCTATATGACTAAAGGGCCAAATCGGACGAAACATATATATGGGAGCTATAGCTAAATCTTAACCGATTTTCTTCAAATTCGGTAGTGTTGGTTCATGGGTCAAGAAACTCTACCATTCTAAATTTCAAAATGATTGGATGTAAAATACAGCTTCTACAGGACTAAAGAGCAAAATCGGACGAAACATATATATGGGAGCTATAGCTAAATCTTAACCGATTTTTTTCAAATTCGGCAATGTTGGTTCATGGATCAAGAAACTTTACCATTCTAAATATCAAAACGATCGGATGTAAAATACAGCTTCTATAGGACTAAAGGACCAAATCGGACGAAAGATATATATGGGAGCTATATCTAAATCTGAACCGATTTCAACCAAATTCAATAGCGATCTTAACAGCCGCGAAATACTGTAAACTGCAAAATTTCAGAACGATCGGAGTGAAATTGCGACCTGTAGTCGACGAACAACTTTACATGGACAGACGGACTCAATCGACTCAGCTAGTGATTCTGAGTCGATCGGTATACTTTAAGGTGGGTCTAGCTATAGTATTTTCAGGTGTTACAAACATCTGCCATGAAACACACTTATAATACCCTGTACCACAGTGTGGTGTAGGGTATAATGAGCTTGGACTAAAGCCATTGAAGTTCTAAAAAGTGCAAGAGCTCACCGATGCACAAAAAAAAGTTAGACGGGAAAGAGCCAAGGAGTTGCTTCGCTTGCACGAAAGTGGCCAGTTACCGAATTTGGTTTTCTCCGATGAGAAGCCATTCCAAATTGAGAAGTTTTTGAAGAAACAAAATGATCGGATTTACTTGCCAAAGAGGTCAGCTGAAAATTTACACCTTCGATTGGCCACCATAACTCAAGTTTTCTATACTGGTGAATTTTTGACTACACGGAATAATTTGCATGGGGTTACTAGACCCGCGGTCCGATTGAGTCCAAATTAAATTTTTTTCTTAATTATCACCAAATACAGCTTGGTACCAAATTTCATAATTCTGCTATTACTCCTACGATCTTTGTCACATTGATATATGCAGACAGAGCTGTGCAACGTGGCACCTTGTAACTTAAAACATATATTTTAGAAGGTTGCCACTTTTTACGAAAGTATTTTTTAACTACTACCGCCATCGATATGTCAGGTCGGCTAATTTCGAGACAGAGAGATTTTTCAAATCTCTCTGTAGGCAAACTGTTGATTGTTGACAGAAGCCTGTGATCAATTTTAATCCAAAACGCAACTATCAATTTATCCTTTTATCGTCTCTCAAAAGGGCAATGTGTGGGGGCTAAAATTTCCCGTAGGCTTGAAGCTAGCAGAAATCTATCTAGGATTTATTTGAGGCTGTTTTTCAATTTTGTTTGGTTCTACCTATATATAACACATTAGAAAACAGCACACCTTAGATAGAAGAGGAGAACCCAAGAAAACTTAAATTGATGAAACGTTTTCCTTTCACTGCATGTTGCTCAATGCCACATCCTAATCCAATTCACGATTAACAACCGATTTTTTGGCAAACATAATAATCTCTATGATCACATTTAATTTTATTTTACCCGTTGTTTTAAGAATAGATATTTTATTAACATAGTTTTTTACCACAATTATAGAGAATAGTTCTTCGCAGAAATGTGTTTCCATAATGCATGTTTCAAATAACTATATAATATGACTATCCACATTTAACTAATCCCAAATTACCCAAAAAAACCTTCTAAACTGAACGAAATTTTAAACCATAATTTTCATCCCTATTTTGTTTTTTGCTTTTTTTTTGGTAAATGTAAATTATTCCAAGCACTTCAAGAGCAGAATGGAAATGTTCGTTTGTGAACAAACAATATTCATGCATGAATTCATGTCAAAATATCATATTTGCATAATTTGGAGAAAAAAAAATACAAAAAAACTCTATAAAAAATTGCAAACCGTATTGTTTAGATTTCTGCTTTCAGTAGTTTGTGTTATTGTTGAGCAATTTTGTAATTATTTACAAAGAAATGTTCGATGAAAAAAACAACAAAATTTTTAATATAAAATGAAATGAGCAAAACCGCCGCATATGCACATTCAACTGCAAAATTGCTAAATTAAATGGTAGAAGAAAAAAAAAACAACAAAATGTTAATAAAACTAGAACAAACTGATTGTGTTTTGACATTGTTAGTGTTGACGCTGTTGCTCTTCCTCTCCATCTCACTTCCACCCACTGCCATTTGAAATGGCCAAAACACGCATCTCGGATTTGAACAGTGGAAAAACCACACAAACCACAAAAATTACAATTATAACATTTATGATGGAGCAGCAACGGAAGGAGCAAACGCAAATGAAAACAATGGCACCAACTGTAGTGGTGTCAGTGGCAGTGGCAGCGGTGTTGGTGGCAACACCACCTCCAACAGCAACACCAACACATGCAGATGTGAACACAATAATTTGTGCAAATAAGGACTCCCACAATTAAACACAAATGTAAACATGCGACTGGTAGTCATTGTCGTCATCATCAACATCATCATCGATGAACGACGACGATGGTATAACAATTTTTGTAAACCTTCAAATGCAGAAATTTTCACAGATTAAAATATATTCGAATCCGAACTCTCTCTGCCAAATTTCGTACTGATCGGAAATAAAATACGGTTTTTACAGCGCTTACATGTCATATTGGGTGTAACATATATATGGGGACTATATCCAAATCTGAAGCGATTTTCCCCAAATTTGGCAGTGTTCATTCATGTAATAAGAGAACTCTCTCTGCCAGATTTCGTACTGATCTGATATAAAACACAGTTTCTACAACGTTTAAATGTAAAATCGGGGGTAACATATATATGGGGGCTATATCTAAATCGCGACCGATTTTGACCAATTTCAATAGGGATCGTCCTTGGGCCAAAAAAGAGCACTGTGCTAAATTTCATCACAATCGGACCATAAATACGACCTACACTTTGATTACAAGAATACATAAACAGACAGACTGACAGACGAACATGGCTAAATCGACTCAACAAGTGATTCTATGTCGATCGGTATAATAAACAATGGATCTTCTTCTCCATTTAGGTGTTACAAACAAATGCACAAAGTCATAATACCCAGTACCACAGAGGGTATAAAAACGTTGAATTGCCATAAAAGTGTATTTTGGGCACTTATAGTGATTTTTTACAACGAGTCTTTTTGTCGAATACATCACCTAAAAATCCATCGATTTCAACTACTTTTGATATATAGTTATTTTTGGAGAGAGATTATCAGGGGTAAAGTGATAAGCGGTAGTGGCGGGTGTTTTTGAAGAAATACTTCCTAAATGTCTCCCTTAATTTGCTGTTTGGCGTGGAACATCTATTCCGATATAGCTTATATGCTATCCAAAGCTTATATGTTAGAGAATTATTAGAAGCTTAAAATATAAAATATTCGCAAAATCGGAGAGTAAAAACAATTTAAACCAGTAAGGAAAGGCAGAAAGTCGGGCTGGGCCGACTATATAATACCCTACACCTCCCTAACAATGCGATAAGGGTCATTGCGATAATAATTTGGAATAATTGGTAAATGGGTAGGAACATATTATCTAATTCTGAACCGATAATCGCTAAATTTAGCAATATTCGTTCCTAAATTGAGAAACATCTTTCTGGAAAATTTTAATGATCGGAAGTAAAGTACAACTTCTATAGCGCTTTGATACCAAATCATGGCGAACATATATATGGAGGTTATATATCAATCTGAACCGATTTTCCCTGAATACTCATTCATGTACATAGACCTCTTTCTCTCGTCTTGATCGGATATAAAATACAGTCACTACTGCGCTTACATGTCAAATAGGGGGTAACATATATACGGGGATATATCTAAATCTGAACAGATTCTCTCCGATTTTGGCAATATTCCTTCGAGTAATAAGAAACCTCTTACTGCCGAATTTCGCACCGATCGGATATAAAATACAGTTTCTACAGCGCTTACATGTCAAATCGGAGGAAACATATATATGGGGGCTATATCTAAATCTGAACCGATTTTCTCCGAATTTGGCAGTATTCTTTCGTGTAGCATGAAACCTACTCTGGCCGAATTTCGCACTGATCGGATATAAAATAAAATTTTTACAAGGCTTACATGTCAAATCGGGGGTAACTTATACATGGGGGCTATATCTAAATCGGGGGTAACATATATATGGTTGCTATATCTAAATCTGAACTGATTTTCTCCAAATTTGGCAGTATTTCTTCATGTAATAAAAGACCTCTTTCTGCCGAACTTCGCACTGATCGGATATAAAAGACAGTTTCTACAGCGCTTACATGTCAAATCGGGGGTTACATATATATAGAGGCTATATCTAAATCTGAACCGATTTTCTCCGAATTTAGCAGTATTCCTTCATGTAATATGAAAACTCTTTCTGACGCATTTCATACTGATCGGATATAAAATAAAGTTTTTAAAGCGCTTACATGTCAAATAGGGGTAACATATATATGGGGGATATATCTAAATCTGAACCGATTTTAACCAAATTCAATAGGGATCGTCAATGGGCCAAAAAAAAAAGATATGTGGAAAGTTTCGTCGAGATCGGACCATAATTGCGACCTGTACTTTGATTACAAAAATACATGCACAGGCAGACGGACATAGCTAAATCAACTCAGAAAGTGGTTCTAAGTCGATCGGTATAATAAACGATGGGTCTATTTCTTCTCCTTTTGGGTGTTACAAACAAATGCACAAAGTTATTATACCCTACACCACAGTGTGGTGTGGGGTATAAAAATGACATTTCAATTGTAAAACTTAAAAATCGCACAAAAAATGTATTTTTTTTCTGAAAAATACCAACATTTCAAAAAAAGATGTTTCAAATCGGACCATAACTTAAGAAGTTGTGAACAAAACCCCGATACAAAGAGTGATATCTTAGCGATTATTTAAAAACCGATGACTTTTGAACGAGTTATCGGAAAAGGCTCAATTCACAAAGACTTTGTAACGTGGTTTTGTATTTGGCTGAGGTAAGTCCAGTCGTGTCCAGGGCCTCCATAAGGACCCACAAACCTTACGAAATAATAACACAAGTAGTTGTCCCTTTTGGGGCAATAATACAATTCAGTTGTTTATTGTTGTAATCTAAGTTACAATACTTGGGTGAAATGTGACAAATTACTTCAATATTAAGACTCGAATTGGATAAAGTTTTGACAAACGACTGTAGTTAATCGGGAACTGTAAATATAATCGATTTAAGTTAATTGGGAACTTTAGTTAATATCGATTTTAAGTTATTCGGGAACTATTCGCCGCTTCGACTCATGCTATTCGGATGCAGCCGACTACGGAGAAATGTCGGATCGGCACAACGTTAAGAGAAGTATCTGCAGCAATTGCTTCACCGTTGGTACTACGGGTGCAAGGCAACCAGATCGGTTCGGTATTTTGTTAAGTCGTCGGATTTGGTGTATGTGCTGCAACTGCTTCAGCGTCGGTATTCGGTGTGCTCGGCAAGCGGATCGATTTGGGTTTCGGTTAGGCCCTCGACTTAATGTGTCTGTAGCAAAGTGTTCAGCATCGGGACTCAGTACGATCGGCAATCGCGTCGGTTAGGGATTTTCTGCTGCATTCGGCTTTCTCGGGATCGGCGGAGTTTTCGGGGTACTCTTCGTCTTACAAACTATTTCCCTAATTACATACTACTAGACTAACTACGAGTTGAACAGTAGACCGAAGTCTCTGTGGTTTGAACAGTAGACCGAAGTCTCTGTGGGTTGAACAGTAGACAGAAGTCTCTTTGGGGGAACAGTAAGCCGAAGCCTCTGTGGGGAACAGTAAATCGAAGTCTCTGCGGGGGAACAGTAAACCAAAGCCTCTGTGGGGGGGACAGTAAACCGAAGCCTCTGTTGGGGAACAGTAAACCGAAACCTCTGTGGAGAACAGTAAGCCGAAGCCTATGTAGGGGAACAGTAAACCGAAGTCTCTGTGGGGAAACAGTAAGCCGAGTCCTCTGTGGGGGAACAGTGAACCGAAGTCTCTGTGGGGCAAAAGTAAGCCGAAGCCTCTGTGGGGGAACAGTAAGCCGAAGCCTCTGTGAAAATTTATTTACCCTATGGCGTCAAAATTACAGCTTAGACTATGTTTCAAGTCCAGCTGTCGGTCCGTTACTTTATTTCGGGTGAAATATGACCGCGAGCCGGGTGAGGATTCACTCCCGAATGATGGCAAAAGGTGGAACCCTTATATGGGTCACTACACAAAGTGAATGAGAATTATAACAGATATGGATATGCACTGTACTGAAAATCGTACTGTACTGGAAATATATGCATATATGATGACTCGTTTGTTATAATAGAGTGGGTATGCATGTTCGTCATGGACGGTGTAAAAGCGTGGACCTTAAGTGTGAGATAATTTCTGTATAGTAGGGTGGCTCGTATAAAAAAATAAAATAAAGAAATTATGTACAACGATTTTTACGTCACGTTACACTTTTCTTCAGGGGTAGTTATAAATATAAACCAGTAAGGAAAGGCAGAAAGTCGGGCGGGGCCGACTATATAATACCCTACACCTCCCTAACAATGCTATAAGGGTCATTGCCATAATAATTTGGAATAATTGGTAAATGGGTAGAAACATATTATCTAATTCTGAAACGATAATCGCTAAATTAAGCAATATTCGTTCCTAAAGTGAGAAACATCTTTCTGGAAAATTTTAATGATCGGAAGTAAAATACAACTTCTATAGCGGTTTGATACCAAATCAGGAGGAACAATCAATATAAATCTGAACCGATCTTCCCTGAATACTCATTCATGTAAAAAGACCTCCTTCTGTCGAATTTCGTACTGATCGCATATAAAATACGGTCTCTACAGCGCCTACATGTCAAATCGGGGGTAACGTATATATGGGGGCTATATCTAAATCTGAACCGATTTTCTCCGAATTTGGCAGTATTCCTTCATGTAATAAGATACCTCTTTCTGCCGAATGTCGCACTGATCGGATATAAAATACAGTTTTTACAGCGCTTACAGATCAAATCGGGGGTAACATATATATGGGAGTTATATCTAAATCTAAACCGAGTTTCTCCGAATTTGGCAGTATTCCTTCATGTAGAAAGAAACCTCTTTTTGCGACTTTCGCACTGATCGGATATAAAATAACATTTTTACAGCGCTCACATGTCAAATCGGGGGTAACGCATATATGGGGGCTATATCTAAATCTGAACCGATTTCTGCCAAATTTAAAAGTGTTCATTCATATAATAGGAAACCTCTTTCTGACGAATTTCATACTGATTGGATATCAAATACAGTTTTTACAGCGCTTACATGTGAAATCGGGGGTACCATATATATGGGGGCTATATCTAAATCCGAACTGATTTTCTCCGAATTTTGCAGTATTCCTTCATGTAATAAGAAACCTCTTTCTGCCGAATTTCGCACTGATCGGATATAAAATACAGTTTTTACAGCGCTTACATGTCAAATCGGGGGTAACATATATATGGGGGCTATATCTAAATCTGATCCGATTTTCTCCGAATTTAGCACTATTCCTTCATGTAATAAGAAACCTCTCTTTGCCGAATTTCGCACTGATCGGATATAAAATAACATTTTTACAGCGCTTACATGTCAAAATGGGGGTAACGTATATATGGGGGCTATATCTAAATCTGAACCGATTTCTTCCAATAATAAGAAACCTCTTTCTGCCGAATTTCATACTGATCGGATATAAAATGAAGTTTTTACAGTACTTAAATATCAAATCGGGGCTAACATATATATGGGGGCTATATCTAATTCTGAACCGATTTTAACCAAATTCAATAGGGATCGTCCTTGGGCCAAAAAAAGATATGTGTAAAGTTTCGTCGAGATCGGACCATAATTGCGACTTGTACTTTGATTACAAGAATACATGCACAGACGGACAGACGGACAGACGGACAGACGGACAGACAGACGGACAGACAGACAGACGGACATAGCTAAATCAACTCAGAAAGTGATTCTAAGTCTATCGGTATAATAAACGATGGGTCTATTTCTTCTCCTTTTGGGTGTTACAAACAAATGCACAAAGTTATAATACCCTGTACCACAGTGTGGTGTAGGGTATAAAAATGGGAAAAATCTAAAATTGTTTTTGGGAACCGTCGATTTGTCTTTGAATTCCCCATATAAAAAATGTTTTATACATTTAGTAAAGTACTTAGGGCTCCCCTAGAACATCACTACACGGGGCAAAATCGCATTTTTTGGTGTGTTTGATTCGAAAGAAAATATATTTGGAACACAAGTTTTTAAATATTTTATATTTCTTAGCAAATAAATTTTATTTGAAAATCAATAAAATATATTTGGAACTCATATATTAATATATTACAACAAATTATATTTGCAAACTAAATTTCTCAAATAAAATATGTGTTTAAATACAAATAAAATTATTATTTAGGAATTTTTCCAAATATATTTTATTTAAAAAAGATTTCCAAAACTTTTGCTGAGTTTTTCAAATTTCAGTTTCAATTTTTCCTTTATTTCGAATTGTACCTCCCAGTTATGATACCATATGCAACATTACCTTCTGTTTTAAATTAATCATTTAAAGTTTCTGAGTATTCCAAGCCATCATTAGTTGTCAATTCTCTAAGTACTTTATATTGACCCAAGATTATATGATTTAAATTATTATTTTTTTTAGGAACATTAAAAATTTAACTTTGAATTACTGAAAAATTTGACACAATTTATGTATTTTATGAATATTTAAATGCAAATAATTATTTGTTTCACAAATAGCAGTCACATTGGGATGTAAACAAATATTTGTTTAGAACAACATCTTCCCAAATACACAATTTTTGTATGTACCAAATATTACATGCTTAGAGTCTACCCTAAACATATATATGTTTCAAGCCGAATATATTTGGGACAATATACTACAGAAGCGATTTTTTTTCAGCGTGTACGGCCAGCATTAAAAACCATCTAATCATTATTGTTATTTAATAGCAACATCTTGTAAAAAATTAAGATTTTTTTACTTTTAATAATTTTTGCGAGTAGTTTTGTTTTGTTCCCAATTTAGTCAAATAATTACAACAACCAACATCATTTCTATGTTTGGCGTACACTTAAAGTAACTTGAGCTGTGCCGTTAGTTCTATTAGCTATTAGTACATTATTAACCCGCTTTATCATACCGCCCCGTGTTCATTTCAAACCCCTTACAGCTGCGGATATGATTAGTTGTTTGTCAGTATTAAATGTTTTTCATACAATTCAAATAAAATAAACACAAATGTATTAAGTTCGACCGAAGTTAAAATAACTAAATTTTTGTTAAAAATTTAAAACATGTTCTTATTCTCAGCTACGAAATTGTGTGGCAGACTATGAAAAATTACTTCCATTTGTTTAGAAATGAATTGACTCAAAATATCCTTATCAACTCGAATTAAACATATAAAATCTAGTCTACACTTCGATATTCGATTCAATAGGTCTCAAATTAATACCGATGAGTTTGAAGCTCATATTGACACAATTTTGAACTTTTACAAAGCAATATTTTTTGCAAAATTTGGAGATTATTACGATTCCTATTTAAGATCACAAATTTCGATCTATCTTAATGAAAGTGTGTTTTCAACATTAGCAGTCTGCAGCGAACAAAAAACAAATAATAACAACAATAGCTATGCTATACGGGGATAATGGAAACAATAACATTAGAAGCAATTTATTGTATGAATGAATTGTTTGGAGAACAACAATTGGATACCCGCAACAAATGAAACCCACAAAAGTTGTTTTTTTTTTTCGTAACACCAACACTGGTAAATGAAAGAGTAGGTGTCTAATCACATACATACATACATATAAAATGCATGTATATGTACACTCACATGAATATAGAACATACTTCAGTTATCCTGCAAATTATACGTGTATGTACGTATGTACAGCGTATGCAGGACAGATGCTTATTCGCAATAGGGTGGTTCTTTATACATAGCTAGTTCCAAAAGTGGCAGGTTATGTACTTTCCGAATATACACAAAAAAGTTTAATTATATTCTGCTAATGCAACATTTCTTTAGCCGAATGAATATTTTATTTATTCCAGTGAAACGTGTTTTTACAAATTAAGAAATTTTTCTTGGGAATAAAGAAAATGTTCTTTGAAACACAGAAAAAAAACTACGAGACCATGTCCTTGAATATTATTATTATTATTTTATTTTAAAAACCAGTAAGGAAAGGCAGAAAGTCGGGCGGGGCCGACTATATAATACCCTACACCTCCTTAACACTGCGATAAGGGTCATTGCCATAATAATTTGGAATAATTGGTAAATGGGTAGAAACATATTATCTATGTAATTCTGAAACGATAATCGCTAAATTAAGCAATATTCGTTCCTAAATTGAGAAACATCTTTCTGGAAAAATTTAATGATCGGAAGTAAAATACAACAACAACAATATATGGAGCTTTAATATAAATCTGAAATAAATGTGAAATCGGGGGTAACATATATATGAGGGCTTTATCTAAATCCGAACCGATTTTCTCCGAATTTGGCAGTATTCCTTCATGTAATAAGAAACCTCTTTCTGCCGAATTTCGCACTGATCGGATATAAAATACAGTTTTTACAGCGCTAACATGTGAAATCGGGGCTAACATATATATGGGGGCTATATCTAAATCTGAACCGATTTTAACCAAATTCAATAGGGATCGTCCTTGGGCCAAAAAAAAAGATATGTGTAAAGTTTCGTCGAGATCGGACCATAATTGCGACCTGTACTTTGATTACAAGAATACATGCACAGACGGACAGACAGACGGACAGACGGACATAGCTAAATCAACTCAGAAAGTGATTCTAAGTCGATCGGTATAATAAACGATGGGTCTATTTCTTCTCCTTTTGGGTGTTACAAACAAATGCACAAAGTTATAATACCCTGTACCACAGTGTGGTGTAGGGTATAATAATCAAATCAGATATGCTATGCAATCTCCGATGGACAATTGAAGTTATACTTTACAAGAATATTCTTTGTAAAAATTAGAAAAAGGGCTAATATACAAAAAATATTTGTTGTAAAGTATAACTTGGTCAGACTTTTGTATCGGAGGGTATATCTAATGGCAATATTTCAGTGAATAGCTAATTTTGTTATCTATCCTGAAAATATAATAAGAAATGAATATATATACCGATATATACCGATTCGTAGGAAAGGGTCGGGAAACTCAAAACGAAAATGTTTCAAATTCCGATAAATATTGAAGCTATTCTTACACAGAAAATATGAGATTATTATATGTTATCTACGCATGAACTCAAAATTTAGAACTTTTTCAATTATCCTCGTTGAAGTTGATCTTATTTTCTTGTGTATGATCATCCGAGTTAGACATAATATTCAAGGGCATGTTTTGTTCACTCATGTCCACCAATTTCAGTGTCATCTTCATCTACGCTGCTTTCATCTTCAAACTGCATAATTTAAGAACTACATGGTCACCTGGTAGAACCTCTCTCCTTGTTCTTCCGATTCCTGAGGTAATTGTGATAAAAAGGTTTTAAGGTGGAAATACATGAACTGTAATTTTATCGTCCTGGATGCATTGATTTTTATACCCTACACCATACTGTGGTACAGGGTATTATTTCAAAATAATACAGCAACTTGTCCACATGTGTCGGAACGTCATCTCGCTGAACACGGTTCTTTCCTAAAACGCATTCGATGGTTTTAATGTTTCGAAAGCATATTTGTGAAAGATTCGCTTTTCATTAATTTTCGTATATCCGTTTCACTGAGAAAAATTGTTGGTAATGCGAATACATCGAAGCGAACAAATTTAGATATGACATTTTTTCGGCTTTTTTCTCATATTCAATATCTACAACTTTGCTTCAGACACAAACGAGATATTCCGTATGGTATACCGAGATATAACCGTGTTAAAATATAGAAAAAGTGTCAAAAGTCCACCTTGAGCAAAAAAAATCGTATGGCCATTAAATTATTAATTAATCTAACTTGACGAAACGAATGATGCACAAGTTCTTATTTTTGGGGCTACTGTAAAATATAGAAAAAAGTGCTAAAAATCCACCTTGAACATAAAAATTCGTATGGCCATTAAATTATTAATTGAGCCAACTTGACTAAACGAACAATGCAGAAGTTCTTATTTTTGTGGCTCTGCATAGCAAGAGTCAATCCCACAATTCCCAAAATAATTTTGGAAATAAATTCAAAGCTTTACTTCTCTAACACCTCTTCTACAAGCATACAAAGTTGTGTTGCAATCGGTTGATTGCTTAAAAAACGGCCGAAGTATTTCCCTTTCTTTAAATCCTCCAACAGTGGTGGGTTTGGTCTTTGGTCTGGTTCTGCCTCCTCTGCTATGAAATGTAATCTTATCTCTAAATCTACAGCAGGCCCTTCATACAAGCGCAAGATGGTTTTTTCAGCAGGGGGAATTATAATATTGCACCTTAGGGGAATTAAAATTTCCTTCTCTGAAGGCCAATATACTTAGTTATTTTAGTAGACAGGAATTTAAACTTCAAACCCAACATTCTGGAAAGAACGACAAAGGCTTACTTATACCGACAATACTGTCAATACCGAAAGTAATCAGAAGTCGTATGGAGGACGGCTCTTAAGAAATACACCTTCTATGACATATACATCACTGGTGTTTTAAGGTGACATAAAGTGACACACTAAGGGCCATTACTAATAAGAAAATAAACTAGGTTTTAGAGCTAACTATGGGTTATACTAGGACGGTCCAAAAATTAGCCGACCTAACATAGAAAACACAACAAATTTTGTACAATTTCTCTCTATTTCTCAACATAATCTTCTTATAGCTCGATACAATTTTTCCAACTATTTTCAATAGCATCGATATCCTATTTATAGCAAGAACTGTCTAGCTTCTGAATATAGTCATCAACCGCAACCTCCACCTCTCCATTGCTGGCACATCTTTTTCCGCCGAGCCATTTCTTTAAGATTGGAAACAAAATATAATCCGAGGGAGCTAAATCTGGCGAATAAGGTGGGTGCTGAAGCAAATCGAACTTTAATTCATTGATTTTGGCCATCGCAATAATGAATGTGTGAACTGGTGCATTGTCTTGATTATGAGCAAACGCTGCAGCCATCTTGTGTAGTGCTTTCTCATGTTATGACTTTGAATCTTAAAACATATTTATTTTAGATGGTTGACAGTAGAGAAAACAAGCTTAAATGTGTTACAGTGAGGCAAAAAGGGTTAAACATGGTGCAGTGCGACAAAATGTTTTGAATATGATACAAGAAGATGCTTGACAACAATAGGTTCAGAGCAATGATACAGCAATAATGAAACATATCTTCTCACTAGAGAGGAAAAACTAAATGACTTTGGGGATTGAGTTCAATGACTTCCGTAGAATGACTGAGTAAGTGATATCTGAATATACTGAGGTTGACCTTTGTGCATCAAACAGTTGGCTTCCAAGAAAGACATGAGCCCATGTTAGCACGAGGGACCTCAACTGGTCTATGTGTTCTGGTAACTCAGACTGCAATTCTAACCTAACCTAACGTAACCCCACAAGGAGGAAAACTGTCTCCACTAATTTGGAACCTAGCGATGAATGAAATTCTGCTAGATCTAGAACGTTGTGGCTGCAAGGTCTTGGCTTATGCGGACGAGGTGGCAATCGCAGTGAGTGTCAAATTCGAAAACGTCCTCGGAGACATTCTACAGGTGGCTCTGATCAAAGATGGCCAGAAGCAGCGGTTTGGGCGTAAACCCAAACAAGACAGAATTGGTTCTCCTTACTAGGATGAAGAAAGTCCCACATGTGGACCCTCCACCTCGGATAAATGGAACAGATCTAGTCTTTTCTGAAAGTACAAAATTTTTAGGAATAATTCTAGATAGAAAACTGTTATTTAGACTTAACGTATTGGAACGTGTAAGGAAGGCCAACGTCGCCTTATATTCCTGTAAAAAGGCTGTAGGGTCGCGGTGGGGCTTCTCTCCTAAAATCGTCCACTGGATATATATAGCAGTAGTTCGTCCTATACTGCTATACGGCATTGTGGTATGGTGGACGGCAACTGACAAACTAACCATCGCCATCCTACTAACAAAGGTTCAGGGAACAGCCTGCCTGAGCATAAGCGGAGCCTTAAGGACTACAGCGACCGAGTCTCTACAAGCCCTACTCCATATACTGCCGATTACTATTGTGGCCAGAGAAGTTACAACCAAAGCGACAATAAGATTAAAATGCATATCAATGAGGGGGTACAAAAACTACGGTCACATGAGGATATCAAAGTGTGTGCTATGGTAACCGACCGAGTGGACTATATACCAACTGTGTACAACTTCGAGAGAAATTACATCACTATGATTCCCGCCAGAGATGAATGGGTTGGAAGAATACCAGGTAATAGAAATCATCTCCACATTTACACGGATGGTTCAAAGCTTGATGAAAATGTTGACTTCGGAGTACACTGTGCAGAGATTAGTATGGATATAGCTCACAGAGTACCAAATATCTGCAGTGTCTATCAATCAGAAATAATGGCAATATGGGAAGTAGCCAAGTGACTGAGTCGCAACATAGTAACCAACACTGGCGTTTTCATTTACTCGGACAGCCAGGCTGCCATCAATTCTCTGGAGGCAACATCCCTAAATTCACAAACAGCACTCGACTGCCACAGATCTCTTAACGAGATGGCTGAGCAGTTTAATATACACCTCATATGGGTGCCTGGGCATAGGGATATCCCGGGGAACTGCAAAGCCGATGAACTTGCTAGGAAAGCGACGACATTACAAATTCTCGAAGAATTTGCATATATTGGTGCGCCACCATCCACGTGTAAGCTTGGTCTTAGACAAGAGGCAATCAGGCAGTCCAACGATAGATGGACAGGGTAGCTAGACACCTGTAGGGTAGCTAGACAAATCTGGCCAAGGTACAACCTGAGAAGATCAAAATATCTCCTCGCACTAGAGAGGCAAAGATTGTCTACGTTAGTATCAGTTCTCGGCGAACACGCCAAAAGATTGGGTATTGACTCTAATGATTTCTGCAGAAGCTGTGGAGATGAGGAAGAAGTGGAGAGCACTGAGCACTTGCTATGCGACTGCCCCGCTCTGAGTAAAGGACGACTGGACATACTGGGGTCGGCTTTTCTAGGCAGCCTAACAGATGTCTCCAGTACCGACATTCGTACTATCGATAAATTTGTATATCAAACAGGTTGGTTTCGATGAGGGGCATTTCAGCCCGTGGTAACACTAGGGACCTCAACTGGTCTATGTGAGCTTTGTATAAAAAATACGGCTGCCACCCTAACCTAACCCTAAGGCGTGACCCAACCTAGGACATAGTTCTTAGTACATATATGTTGGTATCCAGCCAAATATACATACATAAGTATATGGCACTGTAATTGTACTCTAGTGGTTCGAGGATATGTGTTTGTGTGCATGTGTTGCATACACAAAATGTCAAACGTACGAGCGCTACAACATCAAAGCTCACCCTTTGTTTTGCTTTATAATTCGCTTATGTTTATAGATGCGCGAATTTTGGTTGGAAAATGTGATTTTCTCTTAACCACTCCCCAGAACCCCTAAAACACCACCTCTAATAAAGCTTGAGCCGTTATAACAAGGATGCGCGTATATATGTGTGTGTATGTATGAAAAAGTCATGCTCATAAATTTTCCAACAGAATTTTAATGACAGAATTAATGTTTAAAAGGAAATTAGGTACAAAATGCTGAAAGCGCATTTAAATGTAAAATTTATGAAATTTTGTTTCATGGTTAAACGTGCTGGTTAAATAAGGCCGTTCGTTCATTCTTTCGTCTGTCTGTCTATCCGTCTGACTTTTCACTCCACTCGTACCAAAAAAAATCTCACATGTGAGCGACGAGATAACAATTTGCCGAGAATACTCGTAGAACACACTTTCTGGCATTCTAAACGATTTCAATGGGTTTGGCGGAAATCTGGCAGAAATTTTAACGAATCGTTTTGTGCTTTTGCCATGGCAAAAATTGAGATAAGTTCTATGATGGATTTGGAAAAATCCTTTGCGTGTAAATTCGCATTATCGCTTTTTGATTAATGTGGTGAAAAATTTGGCGCCAAGTTCACATGAGTGGAAAAACGGATTGAGGAATATCAGCAAAAAAAAAAAACAATATGAAAACAAATTGGAAGACGAATTGCCTGGGAGTGATGTAGGTAGCTTTTCTGGCCGTCGATAAAACAATTTTTTCTGAGTGACTGAATCGTGTTCTAAATTTTCAAATCATATTAATAACTAGTTTTAACAATTTGTTACTTGCTTGCGATTAAGAAGCATAAGTAACAAATTGATATGTTCAGACTAAAACACCCACAAGCAGAATAGAAATCTTAAAAATAATAAATCAAAATATAATTTTTTAAATTAGGTGACACCATGCTGCAACAGAAAAGGGACAGTAAGCAGTTATTATACCCCACACCACTCTGTGGTAGAGGGTATTATAGCTACATCATCTCCTATCTAATCTTTCCACGAACAGTATTCTGGTTTCCCTAGAAAGGATGAGTGTGAAGGTTATTGTCTACTCAGATGATGGTAAGAGGGAAGTTTCCAAGTACTCTTACAGACTTTCTACAACATACCGTTTATACCATAAGGTTCTGACCATTAGGTCTTGGTGTTAGCCCAAACAGACCCGACGTACGTATAAGTAGCTATTTTCAGCAGGAGATATGTATAAGATATCAAGATTTGCTCCTGTCTCCCTGGAGGCTGTTGAAATATATGTGTTATTTATTGAGATCAAAAATTGATTCGTTTAATATATATCCTCGTATATTAGGTTTTGTCGAACTGTTATCATCATCATCTGCTGACTATTACAGTCCGATGTGGACCTTAGCCTCATTCACTTTCTTCTTCCATTCGGTTCTATTCTGTACACATGCTTTCAGTCACTGATGTTTAATTTTCTGGCGTCTTTTCCCTTGCTCTTGTGTTGTACGTTTTGGCGTTAGGTATCTTCTGCTGAGCTCTGTTTTGTAGCATTCTCATTACATCTCCTGCTCAGCTTAACATTTGCTCTTTTATAAATCTAAGAACATCTTTGCCCTCCACTATTTCATCGATTTCTTGATTACTCCTTCTTATATAGGCATCATTAGATCCGCGTTTTGCTCCGTAAATTTTTCTTATTATTTTCCTCTCAAAGACTCGCAGTTGTTCTTCATCACTTAGCGTCAGCGACCATGTTTCACAGCTGTATGTTAGTACCGGCAACACTACTGTTTTGTATAGTCTTAATTTAAGGCTTCTAGGTATAAGAGTTGATTTAAGAAGGTTATGGTACATATAGAATACCATTTGGGCCGTCTGTATACGTTATTTTATTGTTTTGTGTGTATCATACGTCCTATTGATTGTTGCACCAAGGTATTTGAAGCTGTCAACTTTCTCAAAGGTGTAATTTAACATTTCTATTGATTGCTGGGGACTTCCGCTTTGCTAAGTCAACTTAGCATGTTTTTTGGGAATTTGCATTTTAAATTTTTATATTTATACGCTACACCACACTGTGGTACAGGGTATTATAAGTTTGTATCACGGCAGATGTTTGTAACAGAAAATAACACAGCTAGACCCACCTTAAAATATACCGATCGACTCAGAATCACTAGCTGAGTCGATTTAACGATGTCTGTCCGTTCGTCCGTCCGTCCGTCCATGTAAAGTTGTTCGTCGACTACAGGTCGCAATTTCACACGGATCGTTCTGAAATTTTGCAGTTTAGTGTATTTCGCGGCTGTTAAGATCGCTATTGAATTTGGTTGAAATCGGTTGAGATTTAGATATAGCTCCCATATATATCTTTCGTCCGATTTGGCCCTTTAGTCCTATAGAAGCTGTATTTTACATCCAATCGTTTTGAAATTTAGAATGGTAGAGTTTCTTGATCCATGAACCAACATTGCCGAACTTGAAGAAAATCGGTAAAGATTTAGCTGTAGCTCCCATATATATGTTTCATCCGATTCGGCTCTTTAGATCCAATCGTTTTTATACCCTACACCACACTGTAGTACAGGGTATTATTTAAGTATAAAATGTCCCAAAAGTAAATTTATCTAAACAATTTATACATGAATTACAAAATTTATATATCAGAGTTATTCAATATTACGAGAGTGGTGTAGGGTATTATATAGTCGGCACCGCCCGACTTTAGCCTTTCCTTACTGGTGATCTTTTTCTAAATGAGCGATATCTATCAGTTACACTCTGTCTTTTGCAAAAATGTAATAGAAACAAATACAAACAAGTAAAGGCGTTAAGTTCGACCATGCCGAATCTTATATACACATACATAAGCATGTGGCCTCACAAAATAACTCAAACCTAAAGAATTTAACACCGAAAAACAAAAAAATATAGTAGATGAGGACAGTAGGAATCACAACAAGTTAGATGTTATATATGGGAGCTATATCTAAATATGGACCGATATCGCCCATTTGCAATCCCAAACAACCTGCAACTATAAGAAGTACTTGTACCAAATTTGATCAACCTAGCTCCATTATTATTGCGGACTGTAGCGTGATTAACACAGACGGACGGACGGACAGACGGACATGTCTAAATCGTCTTAGAATTTTACGACGATTAAGAATATATTTACTTTATGGGATCTCAGTTCAATATTTAGAGGTGTTACAAACGGAGTGACAAAATGAATATACCCCCCATCCTATGGTGGAGGGTATAAAAATGGTAGAGAGTTTTAATTGTTTGGTAGAATTGGCTGCAGTTTCGATAGAAACCACTCTATCATCTTCTGAATTCAAGAGGATTAATGTATGTCTTTAACTTAAATCAATATTTATGGAAGCAGTAAATTGAATTTAACAAGAACTACTAACCAAAACCGTATTTTGCCGAACTAAGTCGACATACTAAAACTCTCATATCAGTACATTTTTGTTTTTTTTTTTGGGTTCGCTTCGCGAGCCACGAAAGCAAATGTAGTTTTGCCAACGGCTAATGCCGACATCATCGTACCTCATATCTTTGTATGTGTTGTTGTTCTTTATTGTTAGTCAGTGCTAATGTTATTCAGTCAGAATTTGTTCGGTTGAAGACCATATGTTTCAATTACTTTCTATCTATTGGAAAAATGTAATGAAAATAATTTGTTAGAATTTTTTAAGTGATTGATGAAAAACTATCGAACACACTTTGGACAACATTTTCTAAATACAATACTTTATTAGTAGACAGCGGAATATATGTAATTGGATATTTTTATAAAATGGTTTTACGGAAAACCCGATAACACACACATTTTTTTCGTCAAAATATAATAAAATTTACACATATTTATTTTTGCATATTTTATGCAAACTGCATATTTAAATATATCGTGCATATGCAAACACATTTATATATAAAATTCGACCACTTGCTATTGTTCCATTTTGTACCGGCTATTATTTTTCTAAAAAAGATTTTCACTTTTTTTTAATTTTAATTTGTCGCCTAAAATCTGTACATAGGTACCTTTATTCCAAAAAGGCGTATCAGACCAACGGCGGAAGATTTAATCTTGAAATTTGATGCGAGGTTACTTCTTGTCGTTATATAAAATTATGTTTCCACAATTAGTTAATTTTTTCCAAAATACCAATGCATATTTTTATACCCTACACCACACTGTGGTACAGGGTATTATAAGTTTGTTTCGCGGCAGATGTTTGTAACACCTGAAAATAACACAGCTAGACCCACCTTAAAGTATACCGATCGACTCAGAATCACTAGCTGAGTCGATTTAACGATGTCCGTCCGTCAGTCCGTCCGTCCGTCTGTCCATGTAAAGTTGTTCGTCGACTACAGGTCGCAATTTTACTCCGATCGTTCTGAAATTTTGCAGTTTAGAGTATTTCGCGGCTGTTAAGATCGCTATTGAATTTGGTTGAAATCGGTTAAGATTTAGCTATAGCTCCCATATATATGTTTCGTCCGATTTTGCTCTTTAGTCCTATAGAAGCTGTATTTTACATCCAATCGTTTTGAAATTTAGAATGGTAAAGTTTCTTGATCCATGAACCAACACTGCCGAATTTGAAGAAAATCGGTTAAGATTTAGCTATAACTCCCATTTAGTCCTATAAAAGCTGTATCTTACATCCAATCGTTTTGAAATTTAGAATGGTAGAGTTTCTTGATCCATGAACCAACATTGCCGAACTTGAAGAAAATCGGTAAAGATTTAGCTGTAGCTCCCATATATATGTTTCATCCGATTCGGCTCTTTAGATCCAATCGTTTTTATACCCTACACCACACTGTAGTACAGGGTATTATTTAAGTATAAAATGTCCCAAAAGTAAATTTATGTAAACAATTTATACATGAATTACAAAATTTATATATCAGAGTTATTCAATATTACGAGAGTGGTGTAGGGTATTATATAGTCGGCACCGCCCGACTTTAGCCTTTCCTTACTGGTTACAAATTATATTCAGTCAAAAGTTTGTGTTTATCCGTCAACGCAATCAAAGATTATTAACAAAACAGTTTCGAAATTCATTTTAGAGCTATGGTTTCTTCGTCAAAGTTTATTGGAATGACCTGTATAACAAGAATCGCGATGCACCTTTTTATACCCTACACCACACTGTGGTACAGGGTATTATAAGTTTGTTTCACGGCAGATGTTTGTAACACCTGAAAATAACACAGCTAGACCCACCTTAAAGTATACCGATCGACTCAGAATCACTAGCTGAGTCGATTTAAGCATGTCTGTCCGTCCGTCCGTCCATCTGTCCATGTAAAGTTGTTCGTCGACTTAGGTCGCAATTTCACTCCAATCGTTCTGAAATTATGCAGTTTAGAGTATTTCTCAGCTGTTAAGATCGCTATTGAATTTGGTTGAAATCGGTTCAGATTTAGATATAACTCCCAAATATATCTTTCGTCCGATTTGGCCCTTTAGTCCTATAGAATCTGTATTTTACATCCAATCGTTTTGAAATTTAGAATGGAAGAGTTTCTTGATCCATGAACCAACCTTGCCGAATTTGAAGAAATTCGGTTAAGATTTAGCTATAGCTGCCATATATATGTTTCTTCCGATTTGGCCCTTTCGTCCTATAGGAGCTATATTTTACATCCAAACGTTTTGAAATTTAGAATGGTAGAGTTTCGTGATCCATGAACCAACAATGCTGAATTTGAAGAAAATCTGTTAAGATTTATCTATAGCTCCCATATGTATGTTTCGTCCGATTTTGCTCTTTAGTCCTGTAGAAGCTGTATTTTACATCCAATCATTTTTAAATTTAGAATGGTAGAGTTTCTTGATCCATGAACCAACACTACCGAATTTGAAGAAAATCGGTTAAGATTTAGCTATAGCTCCCATATATATGTTTCGTCCGATTTGGCCCTTTAGTCCTATAGAAGCTGTATTTTACATCCAATCATTTTGAAATTTAGAATGGTAGAGTTTCTTGATCCATGAACCAACACTACCGAATTTGAAGAAAATCGGTTAAGATTTAGCTATAGCTCCCATATATATGTTTCGTCCGATTTGGCCCTTTAGTCCTATAGAAGATATATTTTACATCCAATCATTTTAAAATTTAGAATGGTAGAGTTTCTTGATCCATGAACCAACATTGCCGAATTTGAAGAAAAGATTTAGCTATAGCTCCCATATATATGTTTCATCCGATTTGGCTCTTTAGATCCAATCGTTTTTATACCCTACATCACACTGTGGTACAGGGTATTATTTAAGTATAAAATGTACCAAAAGTAAATTTATGTAAACAATTTATACATGAATTACAAAATTTATATATCAGAGTTATTCAATATTACGAGAGTGGTGTAGGGTATTATATAGTCGGCCCCGCCCGACTTTAGCCTTTCCTTACTGGTTTCTTTTGGCATGGTATGGCCAGTAATAAAAATCCTGACACGCAGTTGCTTCTTGAATTCCTCTTCCGGTACGAGATTTAAAATAAAAACAACGTTACTCATTTAATGCAGTTCTCCGGCCAGTTCAAACTGGCTTTAGTTTTACAATGTAACGTTT
This sequence comes from Eudasyphora cyanicolor, assembly GCA_963930755.1. Lineage (NCBI taxonomy): Eukaryota > Metazoa > Arthropoda > Insecta > Diptera > Muscidae > Eudasyphora > Eudasyphora cyanicolor. The sequence goes on along the minus strand of OZ005737.1, from coordinate 260,154,488 downwards.
TGAAACCCAGCTTCGTATGAATATTTCCAAAGTACGTGTTCTCCCCGGTTCCCTCACGAATTTTCTCCAATACCTCAAACAGTAATTTATCCTCCAGCCGTTTCCAATTTTCTTCTTTTATTCTGCGGTCCTCATTGCTATCATCATAGAGATTTTCTCTTTGTTCTTTTTTTGGTTTCTTGATTACCGCCATTTCGGCTGACACCGTGGAATTGGATCTATTTCTCTTGTGGACTTCACGTTCCTCGGAATCAAGGTTAAGCTAGGTTTTGAGCTGAAGCGCTCGGTCTTTCTTTCGAGGCCGCCGATGGGGTGGAAGCATACCAGGTTATTGGTTCGTCAATCTTTGCCCTAGCATTGAGATGGGCTGACGAGCACGGCTTATCTGTTTCACCCCTTAGACACTATGCTTTTCCAGCAGTGGCTAAAGAAGCACAGTTGGTAGGATCAAAGTTATTTTTATCATTAGGGAGAATTATACCTGTTCTATCGCAATCCAAGATTTTATTATTGGTCTGTTGTCATTTCGCAATTGTATCCTTTGCCTTACGATACATTTAAAACAAACAAATTTTCTATGGAAAGCGCCGGTAGAACACCAGAACTTCATCTCACCCAAATAATGCAATTTAATCTGTTTTGAATATTATGGTTTAGTGCCCAAAAAATTCGCAGGGGACATTGTTTGCCTCGAAAAAAAACGGAGCTCATGCGAAACACTTCTTTACTCAAAAAGTAGTACGGACTTGGTGTCATTCTAGGTACAATGCCTGATCTTCCTGGTATTGACTGATCCAGCACTATGACTGATTCACTTTTTGACAAGAAGTTTGTCATGTCAGTCTTATATATGACCTCAGATCGCATTCCTGGACATAGAACCTGACTGTTTCAAACTCAACAAATAATTGGGATTTTGTGAATCTAAGCATCAAAAACTGTTCATTGTTAAACGGCATACACTCCAGGTTGATGTGGCCCTACATAAACTCCAAACGTACCAAAGTTCTGCTGTATGCAATAATATTCAATATGAAGGTCCTAGAATTCGACTATAGTATTTGTAGGATGGTGGCAGATTTCCTTAGGGACAGGACTTTCCGTTTTATGTTCAGAACTTCTGTTTCTGATGATAGGATGGAGTTGGCTGGAGTATCACAGGGTTCACTGCTGGGGTCCCGTTATATGCAACATTTTTATGAGCGATATGCCGCAGACGCCATCTGGTGACCTAATGCTGATGTACGCGGATGTTGTCAACATCATGGCATCTGGAGTATTCGCGGTAACGGTAAATGCTAGAATAAACGGGTACCAGGATGAAGTGTCAGGTACTGTAAATGTGGAAGATTCAGCTTAATATCGAAAAGTGCGATGTCATATTTTTCAAGAGGCTTTGTGTCGTCAATTTAGAGGATACATACCCATCCTTGCCATTGGGGTCCAGCCGATTTGAACTTCGGATCGTATTAAATATCTGACGAGAAATTATCTTTCATCGCGCACATAGATCCTGGCCAAGATAAAGAACGTATTTTGGATTTATCTGAGCATCATGTGATCTTCAAATGGTCTGAGTGTTGAGGTACAGCTTTTGATCGATAAGCAAATCATAAGGTCCCTGATCCGTAATGGCTTCCCGATTTGGTGTGGGATTGCCTCACACCAAATGTAGAGGCTTAGAGTCTGGGAGAGGTGGATCCTCACTTCATGATTGGGTTTGAGGCCGACTCGGAGTCATGGCACCTACACCCGTCAGACGTGATCATCTACGGCTCGGTCGGCCTGGACGGGATAGACGTCTTACTGATTGGAAGTGCGTTGAGGTTCCTTGATTTGGCATATGGACTGGACATAGCAGCTTTCTGCCTCTGAGTTCACTGACGTTACTCTTCTAAAAATCAATAATTTTGCAAAAAAAAATATTTTATGTTATTTTTAGGTTGTCTTATTTATGACTCAATTCTTATTTTTTCCTATTTTCTGCATTTGTTTCTAAAGAACTTTAGTATGTACTGTATTTTTAAAACGCAGACAGACACAATCCGGCTTCCCTTTATTTGAATAATTTAATATTACGCATACGCAATACTGTTTTAAAGTTATTTATATCCATTCATTCAACTCTTTTTATATATATACTAGCTGAGCCCGGTGCGCTTCGCTGCCCATGTCAAAATTAGCGCTGTAGAAACTGTATTTTATATCCGATCAGTACGAAATTCGGCAGAAAGAGGTTTGTTATTACATGAAAGAATACTGCCAAATTCGGAGAAAATCGGTTCAGATTTAGATATAGCACCCATATATATGTTACCCCCGATCTGACATGTAAGCGCTGTAGAAACTGTATTTTATATCCGATCAGTACGAAATTCGGCAGAAAGAGGTTTCTTATTACATGAAGGAATACTGCCAAATTCGGAGAAAATCGGTTCAGATTTAGGTATAGCCCCCATATATATGTTACCCCCAATTTGACATGTAAGCGCTGTAGAGACTGTATTTTATATCCGATCAGTAGGAAATTCGACAGAAACAGGTTTCTATTTTACATGAATGAGTCTTCAAGGAAAATAGATTCAGATTTATATATAACCTCCATATATATGTTCCTCGAGATTTGGTTACAAAGCGCTATAGAAGTTGTACTTTACTTCCGATCATTACAAAGTCCTCCAGAAAAATGTTTCTCAATTTAGGAACGAATATTGCTTAATTTAGCGATTATCGGTTCAAAATACATTAACGAATTATTCCAAATTATTATCGCAATGACCCTTATCGCATTGTTAGGGAGGTGTAGGGTATTATATAGTCGGCCCCGCCCGACTTTCTGCCTTTCCTTACTGGTATTAGTAATAAATTCACTGAATGAAAAAATACCGAATTCAGTGGAAAGTCCAGAAAATAGAAATGTATACTTATAAAATTTCCAAATTCTTGTTTCATTGGTCATGAATCACATTATCATATTGCAATTGTATTGGAGTGAGCAGCTGTAATTATCGCATACCGAACATTTTTGTTCATGTATTTCCTATATAATACTTGCAAGATATATAAAAATATGGGCTGGGCACGCCCACTGGTCCTATTCCGCCCATCTGTAAGGCAATCACGTAGACTGGACTGTCACCAGATACATATGTACAACATTACAGCACTCTAGATAAAAAATTGTGCAAGATATTTCAATTTCGAAATTTGGCTTATAAGGGCGGGGCCACGCCCATTGGTCCGATCCCGCCCATTTTCTGACCAATTACGTAGAATAGAACCAGATACATATACACAACATTGCAGCACTCCCGCTAGCAAATTGTGCTAGATATCAAAATTTGGTCTATGTGGGCGGGGCCACGCCTATTGGGCCGATCCCGCCCATTTTTGGACCAATCACGCAGACTGCCACCATATACATATACACAAAATTCCAGGTCTCTCGGTATCAAATTGTGCAAGATATCAGATTTTTAAAATTTGGCTTATATGGGCGGTGCCAGGCCCATTGGTCCGATCCCGCCCATTTTTGGAAAAATCACGTGGACTGCTACCAGATACATATACACAACATTGCAGCACTCTCCCTGGCAAATTGTGCAAGATATCGAAATTTCAAAATTTGGTCTATGTGGGCGGGGCCGCGCCCATTGCGCCGATCCCGCCCTTTTTTGGACCAATCACGGAGACTGTCACCAGATACATATAAACAAAACTGCAGCACTCTCGATAATAAATTGTGCAAGATATCGAAATTTCAAAATTTGGTCTATGTGGGCGGGGCCACGCCCATTGGGCCGATCCCGCCAATTTTTGGACCAATCACGTAGACTGTCACCAGATACATATACACAACATTGCAGCACTCTCGCTAGCAAATTGTTCAAGATATCGAAATTTCAAAATTTGGTCTATGTGGGCGGGGCCACGCCCATTGGGCCGATCCCGCCAATTTTTGGACCAATCACGTAGACTGTCACCAGATACATATACACTCAAATACAGGACTCTCTCTAATAAATTGTGGAAAATATTTGAATTTCAAAATTTGCCTTATATGGGCGGGGCCACGCCCATTGGTCCGATTCCGCCCATTTTTTGAAAATTCATATAATCTGTTACTAAATGCATACACACAAAATTTCAGCACTCTAGCTAAAAAATTGTCTCAATATCAAAATTGGACCCTTATGGGCGGGTCCACGCCCGCTTGATATATGGAAAATTCAAGTACCCTATTTTCAGCACCCCCTAAAAAAAAGCACCCAAACAAACATACAAACTCACAAACAGACACTCTCTTTTATATATATAGATGTATATACTTATATAAGAAGCATTTTCAACTATGGTTACAGAGTTCAGAATATAGACGTTTCCGTTTAATCTTATTCCCTCCTCCAGAAGGCGGCCAGACTAACCACAAGATAAACAATCATGAAACTTTTGCAACTCAGTTCTAAGTAAGCAGAGGCAATGATGACGTTTAATGAAACACAGTAATAATAGTAACAAATCGCAATTGGCATAGGGTCCCGAATTAACAGTCAAAGACGACAACTCAATGTAGCTCATAGAGCACAGTGGGGAATGTTTTGAATTAAAAAAGGAGCTGCAATAAATTATTTTGAAAGTATAGGTATATATTAAGCAGAAATTTTGTCTTTGATATTCTTCAGACTAACTCGATTTGGCAAATACTTTGGATACGCATGTCTGTTAGAATAACTACACGCTGAAAAACACGCTTCTGAAGTACATTGTCCCAAACCATGTCCATTCTGCTTGAAATATACAAATGTTTTTGGTACACTCGCAATATATTAAAACAAACATTACAACCACACCCAATACATGTCACTATACTTCTTCTTTAATATTTAACAAAGTTGTTTTCATATCGATACCTCCATTCTAAAACATGCTAAGTCGGCTTAGCATAGTTTTAGGGAGATTGGATTTTTAATTTCTAAATATTCCAAATTATATTCAGTCAAAATTTCGTGTTTATCCGTCAACCCAATCAAAAGTTATTCACAAAACAGTACAGGTCATTCGATTTGCATTATAAAGAAATTCCAGACAAAATTAAAAAAATCATCAAACTTTGATCGCCTCTCCTGAAAAACTACCTTTTTGCACTTAGCATAGTTTAGAATGGAGGTATCGATATACTGAAAACAATGAAAATGAGCCTAACTAAGTGCAAAACAAAATATGTATTAATACAGATATTATATATTTAAGAAGATATTGTTCTAACCAAAAATTTGTTTTTGTCCAAACATCTTTTTTAATATTATTTACGAAACAAATATTTATTAGCATTTAAGTTTTCAGAAAATATATGAATACTTTAATTTTAAGACGAGTTTCATGTTTTTCAGTAATTCAATGCTAATTGTTTTAGTTATCTTAAAAGTCCGTAAAATTCCTTTATAATTGCAAAGTTATAATTTGGCATAATGATATATTGCGTGATAGGTTGATAACAAATTGAAATAAATAGAAATTAAAAATTAAAAATTAGTGCTTCAAAACAAATGTTATTATCCCCTCACCTTAGACAGGAGGTTATATATAATTTGCTACGAGCCAAAGTGTAACACATCGAAGGAGTGACCTAAGACCCTACGTTCTGCGGAAATCCGTTTTGGGTCATATTGAGTAATGTCCGTCTGTCAGTCTGTCTGCTGGCTGGTGCGAACGATAACTCTCGAAAGGAGTAACCGATTGACTTCAAATTTGGTATGCAGTAATATTTTTCTCTATCTCCGGCTAAGTTTGAAGATTGTTCATACTGGTTGACTCCTTCTAGTACCTTCCCACAAAGGGTTAACTTTTAGTGAAATATTGATTCTTTAATACTACTTACTCAAAACTTCTGAAATTTCACACATATTATTAGTTTGTTAGTTGCTAACACGTCAAGAAAAATGGGCGAAGTGGCCTATCTCTTTTTGGTACCTCCCACACAAATGGACCAGTTTGTACCAAAAATTTACAGATTGTAACTTTAACACCACTGAATATAAATACTTGCAATTTTGTACGGTGTAATGCTTTTATAGTATGTAGAGTCCAGAGAAAAGTGACCGTTATTGGCACGCCTTTTGGTACCTCTCACACAAATGGACGATTTTGTACAAAATGTAAACAACTTTTAACTTTAATACCAGTACATACTTTAAAGTTATTAAATGCAATTAAAAGTGATAACAATTTAATTAAAACAAAACAAAAATATTTACGAATATTTTTTGGGACATACACGCAAAGAAAAACCAGTAGGGAAAGGCAGAAAGTCGGGCGGGCCGACTATATAATACCCTACACCTCCCTAGCAGTGCGATAAATGTCATTGCGATAATAATTTGGAATAATTGGTAAGTAGGCAGGAACATATTATCTAATTCTGAGCCGATAATCGCTAAATTAAGCAATATTCGTTCCTAAATTGAGAAACATCTTTCCGGAAAATATTAATGATCGGAAGTAAAGTACAACTTCTATAGCGCTTTGATACCAAATCAGGAGGAACATATATATGGAGGTTATATATTAATCTGAACCGATTTTCCCTGAATACTCATTCATGTAAACAGACCTCTTTCTGTAGAATTTCGTACCGATCGGATATAAAATACAGTCTCTACAGCGCTTACATGTCAAATCGGTGGTAATATATGGGGGCTATATCTAAATCTGAACCGATTTTCTCCGAATTTGGCAGTATACCTTCACGTAATGAGAAACCCCTTTCTGCCAAATTTCGTACTGATCGGATTAAAAAAACATTTTTTACAGCGCTTACATGTAAAATCGGGGGTAACATATATATGGGGGCTATATCTAAATCTGAACCGATTTTCTCCGAATTTGGCAGCATTCCTTCATGTAATAAGAAACCTCTTTCTGCCGAATTTCGCACTGATCGGTTATAAAATAAATTTTTTACGGCGCTTACATGTGAAATCGGGGGTAACGTATATATGGGGGCTATATCTAAATCTTAACCAATTTCTTCCAAATTTAACAGTGTTCATTCATATAATAAGAGACCTCTTTCTGCTGAATTTCATACTGATCGGATATAAAATAAAGTTTTTACAGCGCTTACATGTCAAATCGGGGCTAACATATATATGGGGGCTATATCCAAATCTGAACCGATTTTAACCAAATTAAATAGGGATCGTCCTTGGGCCAAAAAAAATATATGTGTAAAGTTTCGTCAAGATCGGGCCATAATTGCGACCTGTAATTTGATTACAAGAATACCTCTACAGACGGACAGACAGACGGACATAGCTAAATCGACTCAGAAAGTGATTACAAGTCGATCGGTATAATAAACAGTGCATCTATCTCTTCTCCTTTTGGGTGTTACAAACAAATGCACAAAGTCATAATACCCTGTACCACAGTGTGGTGTAGGGTATAAAAATCGTTTATGTCAAACGAAATATTAGACAACTACATTTCTCGTTTGCCGGAACTTTTTTCTGCCCAAAAGAATTTCAGTCGTCGTAAACGAGAATTGTAGTTGTCTAATATTTCGTTTCGCTCAAACGAATTTTTTCTTTGCGTGTAAGGTGAGGGTATTCATAAGCCGGTTTACCCTACTGAACTTTCTCACTTATTGTTATTTAAAGCTACTTAAATTGTAAGGTATAACTCAAAATAAATGCTAAATTAAAAATTTTAATTCGAAAAATCTGCGTTTTAACAAGTTTTTTTAAAACTATATTTGGAGAATTCCTAAACAATAATTGTATTTGAATATAAACACATTCTTTATATAAGAAATATAGCTTGCAAACATTTATTGTTGTAATATATTAATATATGTGTTCCAAATAAGTTTTATTGATTTTCAAATAAAATATATTTGCTCAGAATTATATAATATTTAAAAATTTGTGTTCTACATAAATATTTTCTTGAAACACATCAAAAAAGGCGTGTATGACAATTAATTCGAACCGAAACTTTGATAAATATCATTGGCGAGTTTATTTCAAGGTAGCCTTCTTATTTATCTTATGTGAGTATGATACTTACAAAAATCAATTATCCGTTATCAATTAGTTTCGTTACTTTAACATGGATTGTATATTTCGAATCTTTGACCTTTGAAATGAATATCTATTATGATGGCCCAGCAAACATAGCTACCACAACTACATCTTTTTAAATTACTTATATACATCGTTTTTCTTCAAAATGGTCTCATTTTATTAATGACCGTCAAGACTTCAAGATAAAAAGATAATAATTGTGAATTTTTCGATTTTTTAAGGTGTTTTATTTAAAGAGACATTTTTTAGTACAGTTTTGAGGCATACTATTTTATGAAAATAAAACCAAATTTTATTGTATGAACAATTTTTTTTAAAAAAAATGTTTCCTAAATTCCAATTTTCATGGAAGGTACCATAAGTATTTGAACCATATTTTTTAAATATAAGGATACAAGCTGGCCCAGCGAACTTCTTTCCGCCCAAATGTTCTTCCTGTTAATCGGTCGATTCAAATTATTTTCAATGTTTTGTATTGTATTAAATACAATGCGAATAACTGAAGTATAATAACGTCGATGTACATCTAGCGGCAGTCTCAAGTCGTATGGAAGCGCTGATCACTTTTTAAGAATGCCATCAAAAACTCCAAACTTCAAGGCAAACTATGCAATGGTTATCCAGATTTCGGTTTATTATTGGATTTATATGGGTTACGCGCTTGTTAATTCGATAGAGTACTCGAAATTCTATATTTTTGTGTGGCAGGCACCCGTAAAAATCGAAAGATGAGTTCTCTAGTTATGAGTTATGCTGGCCATACCACTCCTCTTTACACAATACTAAATTTTCCTCCATAATGTCCTTCCTTGGCCCAATACGAATTTGCCAAGCCCAACATCGTGAAAATCGATTGACCAGTCATAAACTATCCCCCAGAGAGCCCTGCATTGGGCAATTACGAATTCATCAAGCCCAAAATTATGAAAATCTAATGTTCTCGAATTATGACATTGAATGGACGGTGCGGCGCTCCTTTGACCAATCAGAAAATGTCCTCCACTATGTCCGATATAAAAAAATTCGAGACATAAACGATCCGTTCTCTAATTATGAGGTTATGTGTACGGTAATATACCTCCTTGACCTTGCCACGGCTCAAGTCAGTTATAAATCTCCCTGCATGGTGTCCATCTTTGTACCAGTAAGAATTGATTCAGCCCAAATTCATGAAAATCGAATGATCTGCTCTCGATTTTGTGTGTTTTTTGTGTGTTCAGTTCCACCACTAAGCACAAAATTGAGAAAATCAAACGATCCATTCTAGAGCTATAAGATGTTCCACCCCCCTTCGACTAATGCCTAATTTCCCTCTATAGTGTTCTTCCTTAGGTCGATACGAATACACTAAGCACAAAATATTGAATCGAATCGTTTTGTTGACAGTTTCGCGTCCTTTGACATACCATAAATGTCCTCACATGGTCCCAGTTCTGGTGCCACTATGAACCTTTCAAGCCCAAAATCTTTATCAAATCAATGATTCATTTTCGAGCTATGGGATTGGGCTGACCGCGCGAAGCCTTCTTGACCAATTTTAAATTTTCCTCCTTCGACCAATACGAATCCATTAAGCCCAAAATTGTGAAAATCAAACAGTTTGTTCTCAAGCTATAATGCTGTGTTGGCTATGTCGCGCCCCCTTGACCAATTATGTCATTTCTATATCATTTCATTTCACCAATAGTGTCACTTCTGGAGCCACTATGAACCCTTCAAACCCAAAATCTTTAAAATCGAACGATGTATTTTCGAGCCATTAGATTGTGTTGACCGTGCGAAGCCTCTTTAACCAATCGTAAATGTTCCTGCATAGTGCACTTCCTTAGGCCAATACGAATCCATCAAACCAAGATTGTGAAAATCAAGCAGTACATTTTCGAGCTTTAAGGCTGTATATGCTGTGTCGCGCCCGTTTGACCAATGCTAAATTTTCCTGTGCAATGTGCTTCTTTAGGACAACACGATTGCATTAAGCCTAAAATCTTGAAAATCGTACGATCCTTTATCGAGCTACAAAGTTTTGTTGTCAGTTTTGCGTCTCCTTGACCAAGCCTAAATTTTCTTCCACAGTGTCGCTTCTGGAGCCACTACGAACTCATCAAGCCCAAAATCATGTACGACATTGTGTTTCATATACATATACATATAGATGATATAACTCTCATTGCATGTTCATTTGACATTTCCGTACAACAAATTCCTCTTATTTTTGAATTGTCAAAAATTTGTTTGTTTCAAAGTAGGTAATTTTAAATTTAAAAAAAAAACGGCGCAGAAACAAAGGTTGGAAATTTACAAAGATTGCCATATACATATATACAGTTCATTCTTACTTAGTATTTCAGTTTAAAGCAATTAATAATTACTCTTCAATAAGTCGTATTTAATTTGCTGCGTGAACGACCACCACACAACATAGCTTTTTTGTAAACAACTCGTGCTGGAAATCCACATTCATCGAATTACAAAGTCCCACTTGTTTCTTATTTCATTTGTTCCCCATAATCCTACACACATATGTATGTAAACTGGCAACACTCTCCTCTCATTGCTGTGGTTGCTTTCTTGAATTTCTGACAATTTCAACAATGTAAAAAGATAAATATTTGCGTTTTCCTTTGATTTAAATTAAAAAGGTGTTATGTTTAATTCAGCAACAACAACTAGTAGTAGTGTTTTGGGCTAATTTAACATTTTTTTGATCTTCCCACCACCCACTCTGTTTGTTTTGTTTAGGTGAGAAGTGAGAGAGCGAGTTTTTTCTTTTGCGTCGTTGTATTTATTCTTCGTCGTGGTTCTCTCCAGCCATCGCCGTTGTTGTCAGCAGATTAATTTCTCTTGTTATATGCATTTGTTGAGGAGTTAAAAGGAATGAATGACTGAATATAGATACTTTTGGACATTGAGAAAACACCCCAGCGGGTGTTTTCTGAATGGCATTTGAACATATCTATCGGGAATGTGGATTCTATCATAAATGTGGTTATTTTTGGTTTCCCCGGTCAGGCTTCCTTTCACACTGGAGCCAAAACGAGCGTAGATAGTTCCAATCTGAAACGCATAATGCAATACAAGGGTTGCAAGTTCGAAACCGTGGATTGTCAAATTACTCTTGCAGATGAGACTACTGATTTGCGAAAATTCCAGACAACAATTTGCAATTTTCATTGGAGGAAGATGCTTGAACATACATTTGTTGATATTTCCAGATGAGAAAAGTAATCGGATCTGATTTTCTACAACAGGCGCATATTGTGTTGAATATGGGACAACGACATTGGTACCTTTAGTGTTGTCCATCACATGTGTTTGATTTTGCTAAAGAGTGGCCTTTGGAACTAAATCTTGTTGAGACAATAAAAGTGGCAGAGACACATCCCAAACCATGCAAAAACTAGGTAAGTACATGTCATTACCACTTGCATTAAACGCATAATGCAGTACAAGGGTTGCAAGTTCGAAACCGTGGATTGTCGAATTACTCTTGCAGATGAGACTACTGATTTGAGAAAATTCCTGACAAGAATTTGCAAAATTTTCATTGGAGGAAGATGCTTGAACCTAAATTTGTTGATATTTCCAGATGAGAAAAGTAATCGGATCTGATTTTCTAAAACAGGGGCATATTGTGTTGAATATGGGACAACGACATTGGTACCTTGAATGTTGTCCACCACATGTGTTTGATTTTGCTGAAGAGTGGCCTTTGGAACTAAGTCTTTTTGAAACAATAAAAGTGGTAGAGACAGATCGCAAACCATGCAAAAACTAGGTAAGTACATGTCATTACCACTTGCATTACCAGGTAATGTCATATAGCTACCCTCTGCATTACATGTAGTCAACAAATAATGACTTACTTATACTAACATAAATATGTACTTTAGGGCGGGTCGATTTAAAAATCGCCCATTGCTCAGTGAAAATCGTATTCTAGGGATCAAAATAAGAAACTTTGCCGAAGGAACCATACCTTTAAAACGAATTCTGATGTCCCGCAAAAAATTCCGGGACGTCAGAATTCGTTTTAGAGGTATGGTTCCTTCGGCAAAGTTTCTTATTTTGATCCCTAGAATACGATTTTCACTGAGCAATGGTGACTTTTTTTGCCTCCCCACAAATCGACCCGGCCTAATGTACTTATTTGTAAGCTATTTTAAGTCGAGTATTATATTAATCGGTAAAATATGCGACAACACCAATTTGTATTAAAAACCGTTGATTCGATTTAGAAACTTAGTAACATTTAGAGTAAAATAATCTCGTCATATTTAATTATTAAGTATATTAACACATATAAAAATCATTATAGGTAAGGTGTTATTTAACCCCTTATTAAAATGACAATAACAACTACATATATGTGGGATATTCGTAAGCGTGGGGTAAGTAGTTATTTCTTAACACTTGGTATACTTCCATAGAAGTACTTTCCTCCAATATCATGCCCATGCAAAAATAATCTGAAGGGTGGGTAAATGGTAAGTCTTTATTTCTTTTGAATTTCACTTTCCCGCCAGGTTACCTGGTAATGCAAGTATTTGCTGAGTTACTTAATTTCTAAATCAAATCAAAATAAAAAATGATTTTATTAACCATATATATTATATTATTATTATATTATTATATATGACGAGATATATTTTTTTATTCGGAATGTTACTAAATTTCTAATCAAATCAACTTTTCTTTAATAAGAATTGTTATTGTCACATATTTTACAATACCCATCTTAAATTAACTTACAAATACATATTTATGTCAATATAAGCAAGTCATTACTTGTTGACTAAATGTAATGCAGAGGGTAATGACTTAGAAATTTTATTGTTTGTAGAAATGCTTTGGCGAAATTGACAACTGAACAGATGACTTTGATTTTTGTTTACGAAAATGAAAGCGATGAAAGAGTAAAGAGATTATCCGGTAACAGATGAGTAATTGTGTACAGTTAGATTGTGTAGGGAGACAAAACTCAGAAAAAATTACAACTCCAAAATTACCTCTGAAACACAAAAATGGGCCAAACGGGAAGAGTGTGCTATCCGAGGCCCCATAAATTTGGATAGAGCACCTCAAAATAGGAATTTTGTGTACAAATATTTATGTCAATATAAGCAAGTCATTACTTGTTGACTAAATGTAATGCAGAGTGTAATGGCATGTCTTACTTGGTAATGTAAGTAGTAGTGACACGTAAATACCATGTTTTTGATGGGAACATTCCGAGTAAGTAGTTATTTGTTAACTCTTCGTATGCTTGCATGGAAGTACTTTCCTCCAATATCATGCACATGTAAAAATAATCTGAAGGGTGGCCATATGGTAAGTCATTATTTCTTTTGGATTTCACTTACCCTCCAGGTTACTTGGTAATGAGAGTTTTTGCTGGGAAGCCTAAGACAACGATGGTTGCAGCTGATCATGTTGACCCCTGACCCCAAGAGAAATTGTTTGAACCAACATTTCTGACTTAGATTATTATGGCCCAGACTACAATATGGAATCAGATTACTCCCCCACATTCCATCCAGTTACTTTTTAGAGATGCTATACGACGGAGATTGTGACTCCATATAGAGCAAAAGATCGGGGGCTGTATCCCGGTGTTGTGCATAAGCGAAATAAGAACGAGGAGGATACGATTTTTATTCCATTGAATATTTTCTTATGTAAGTTTTTGAAAAACTATGACGGCATTAAGCTGAAAGATGACGAGAAGATCAAGATAGATGAATTATTGGTGAAATTCCAAAAATTTTTAGCAGCCTTCGGCGAACCAACGCCATATGCAGTCCATAAAATAAATACTGGTGAACAAGATCCTATTTTTTCCACCCTATCGTCTACCATTTGCTAAAACCCGTGATCTGAGGAGAGAGATTAAGATAATGCTGGAGAATGATATAATTGAGGAATGTGATTCTGCGTGGGCCTCACCTGTGTTTATGGTACCGAAACAAGATAGGTCTGTTCGTGTTTGCGTTGACTATAGAAGACTAAAAGCTGTCACTACACCGGACAGGTATTCGTTGCCGCGAATGAACGATTTGTTGCATGCTGCAAGGTACATGATGACATTCGATTTGCAGAGTGGATATTACCAAGTCGAAATGCCACGGGAAGATCGTGATAAGACATGGCTGATAACGCCGTTCGATTCAAGACGAAATGCCCCAGCGACTTTTCAACGATTGATAAACTAATTTTAAGTGGGAATTTTGAATGTGTGCATTCTGGCCTATTTAGATGATATCATCATACATTTCAACAACATCCGATACATTCCAACCACATCTGGAGTACCTGGGTTTGGTTTTGGAAAGACTACTATTGTTTAAACTTCGATTGAATAACCAGAAATGACATTTCTGTTGCTCCAACGTAAAGTTTCATGGACATATTTCAACGCTTGTAGGTATAGCCGTAGATGCGTCGAAAATACAGGCAATCACCGAACGCATGAACCAAGAAATGTCAGGGAATTGACATACTTTATCCAGACGTGTTCCTGCTATCGCCGTTTTGTTAATGGGTATGCCGAAATTGCAATACCTTTGACCAAGAAGTCAACCATGTGGAAAATCCGAGCAGGATGTATTCGACTCATTGAAGCAAGCTTTAACGAATGTTAAAACTCAGAATGTAACTAATTTCTATATCAAATCAACATTTCTTTACTAAAAATTTTAGCTTATTTTACAATACCCGTCTTAAATTAACTTACAAATAAGTACATATTTATATCAGTATCAGTCATTATTTTTTGACTAAATGTAATGCAGAGGATAATGACAGGTCTTAATGGTAATGACATGTACTTACCATTCCCCGTAAAAAAATATATATCTCGTCAAATCTATCTATATATATAAAGAAGAATGTGTGTTTGTTGGTTAGTTTGTACCGTATAGACGCCTAAACGGCTGGACCTATCTTTTTGAAATTTTCACAGAATGTACATGTGTGGGGCGTGGTGAAAATAGGGTACTTGAATTTTCGATATATCAAGTGGGCGTTTTATTCAAGCCCTTATTAAAATGGCAACAATAACTACTTATATGTTGGATATTCGTAAGCGTGGGGGTAAGTAGTTATTTATTAACTCTTTATATGATATCAAGGAAGTACTTTCCTCCAATATCATGCCTATATAAAAATAATCTGAAGGGTGGCTAAAAGGTAATCGTCGTAATTTCTTTTTGAAATTAACTTACCCACCAGTTTACCTTAAGAACTAAAAAATCTAAAACTGGCAAAAATAACGTTTTTACTCCACTAAGTCCTAAAATTGATTTTTCCCCAAATTTTAACTTTGATAAACCATAACTAAGCTATTTTTCAACTTTGGCGGAGAATAACAAAAATCCATATTTTTCTATATCCTATAAATATTATAAAATCGTTTGTTTGTCTGTTTGTTTGTTTGTTTGTTCCAGCATCACGCCTAAACGGCTGAACCGATTTTCTTCAAACTTGGTGGACAGATAGACCAATACCTGAGAAGTGCCATAGGCTACTTTGATTTTCGATTTTCCGCCAAATGATTTTCGACCACATGACCACAGAGGCTCCTGTTAAAGCTAGAGAGCTGAAATTTTGCACACACATAGACTGGAGTGTTGTATAAACTACGGACTACTCGCTTAACTAGTGGTCAGTTGTAGCGCTATAAAAAACTTGCGTTTTGTTTTTGTCGCTTCAGAATTCTCTTATAAGATATAAAGTTAAAACTTTGTATATATGAAGTACTATAAACCGCAAATATATGCGCGATAATTTATTTTGAATTATCTGAATGTGGTCAGTTTAACTGTGACCCGAACAATTTTCATTATTTCTCTGATTTTAAAAGTTCCTTAAGAGCCAATAATTTACAAATTTATATGTACAGACTGATCTCAATGGACATGCGAAAACAACAATTCAATGTCCAGTCCTAGGTCAAACCGGACATAAAACCGAGTCTTACATTTTTTAAAGGCTTTTCAAAATATATCGCTCACCACTTACTGTGGTAACCTATCTAACATTGTCAATTCGGTCACTTCTCCGACTGTGGTCAGTTTAGCAGTGACCAAATCAATTTCCACACTTTCTGTACTTTAATAGTCATTTAAGAGCTATAATCCTAATAATTTATGTTTGTATACTGATCTCCAAGGGATGCGATTTTACACAAAGCGACTTTTGACCGCTTGACCATTACGGTGCCTTTAAGAAGTAGGAAGCTTTAAATTTTGCTTTGGTATACACGGGGCAAAATCGTCTTTTTTGATATGTTTGAATGGAAAGAAAATATATTTGGAACACAAATTTTTAAATATTTTATATTTCTGAGCAAATAAATTCAATTTGAAAATCAATAAAATATATTTGGAACGAATATATTAATATATTACAACAAAATATATTTGCAAACTAAATTTCTCAAATACTTTATTTGTTTAAGTACAAATAAAATTATTGTTTAGGAATTTCTCCAAATATATTTTATTTAAAAAATAATTTCAAATCTTGTGCTGACTTTTTCGAATTTCATTTTTATTTTTTTTGGTTCCTAATTGTATCTACCTCCCAGTTATGATACCTTATGCAGCATTGACGTTTGTTTCAAATCAATCATTTCAAATTTCTAAGTATTCCAAGCCATCATTAATTGTCAATCCCCCAAAAAATTTATTTTGATCCAAAATTGTAGGATTTCAATTATTATTTATTATTTTTACAAACATTAAAAATTTCTAAAAAAAAAAAAAATTTAATTTGTTTCGAAAAATAATAGTCCCAAACAAAAAAAAAATTTGAATAAACAAAGATTTGTTTAGAACAAAATCTTCCCAAATATATAACCTTTGTGGGTACCAAATATGATATATTTAGAGCGTACCCTAAACATTTATATGTTTCAAGCCGAATATGTTTGGGACAATATACTACAGAAGCGATTTTTTTTCAGCGTGTAGACTTGAGTGTTGTATACCCTTCGGACTATTCACACAGTCGTTTTTGACACGTAGTCAGTTGTCGCGCTATCAAAATTTTAAATATTTTTTTGTAGGTATTTCAGAAGCGCCTAAAATGATACACAGATAAAATAATATGTAGTACTATATCCGAGAAATACAAATTTTGAATTCTACGATTGCGGTCAGTTAAGCAATGACCAAAACCATTTTCAATCTTTACTGGCTTTCAAGATTCTTTAAGAGTTCATTCTTTCAATACATTAAAAATCCCATAAATTGCACTCTCATAGACATGAGTGTTGTATAAACCACGGGTTACTCACGTAGACATTTTTCGGCCAGTGGTCAGTTATAGCGCTATCAATTGTTTTTGTCCTTTCTGAAGCCTCTTATAGGACACAAAGTTAAAACTTTGTAAATATAATAATTTTGAACGCTCTGACTGTGGTCAGTGAAGAAGTGGCCAAAACAATGGTTTTACAGATTGTAAAACTTCTAACCCCTGTTCAAAATATATCTCTCACCACTTAATGTGGTAAGATATACATATATAACGTTGTCAATTCAGTCAAATCTCAGACTGTGGCCAGTATAGCAGTGACCAATGCAATTTCCACTCTTTCTGTACTTTAAAGGGCCCAAAATGGCAATGTTAATACTAATTCAAGCGACTTTTGGCCGCTTGACCGTTGCGGCTCATATAACAGGTAGAAAGCTAGAAAGTCCAGTGTGGTATAGCCTACGGACTATTAATATGGTCGTTTTTTTGGCCAGTGGTTAACTCTCGCGCTTAAATTATACAAAGATAAAATAATATGTAGTATACACAGGAAAAAACAATTTTGAATTCTAAGATTGTTGTCAGTAGTGACCAAAGCAATTTTCTATCTTCCGCTACATTTCAAAATTCTTTCAGATTTTTTCATTCTTCCAATAAAAATCCCATAAAGATCTGTGGAGCTGCACATATATGTGCATAAAACGATCTTCAAGGAAATGCGTCGTCCGGCCTGAGGACAAGAGGTGCACAAAAACGGAGACATAATGTTTAAAAGTCTTTTCGAAATATATCGCTCGCTAAATACACCGGTAATATTTAAACAAAAATGTATACGAGTATATCGAAATTTGAAACATACATGGCATATTATGCATTTGATTCTCAGCCACTTATTTGGTGACCTCTTGACCACTGACCCCATAAAAGTATTAATTTGAAAGTTTGCACACATATCGTATATTTGAGGTTGTGCTTTCATATTTACAGAATTTTTTACAGTTGTCAGTGAATTTTTTTGAGTTTTTGAGAGCATCTGGAGTTTGATAGACTTTCAAGTAGACTGATCCTGGATGTTAAACAAATTTTTAATGATAGGCGTATGATCAAATATTCGAAGGTATTTGTAAACCAAAGATTTTAAATACGTATTTTTACACAAATTTTGCTATAGCCAACATTTTTTTTTTAGTTTTTGGGTCCTTATTTTTTATTCAAAATCAAAAATAATACTAATGTTTGGATCACTGTTTCACTGTTTTCAAAGACAATCCGGGCATCGCCGGGTATTTAAATGCTAGTTTGTCATATTTTCAAAATATATTCTTTGATTATTCCTTTACATAATTATAATTCAAAAGGTTTTATCTGCCTCTAGGCGCCACTTTGGCTTCTAGAGATAAAAAACACATGGTTCCAGAAACTAAAAAAAAATAAATTTAAGAGAATATTCTATTTGTTTGGTAATAATTTAAAAAAATATAAACCTTAAAAAAGAACTATGAGACTTAAATTGGTAAAAATAATTTTTATATTATAATTTAGTTACCATAAAATTGAATTTACCACAAATGTTAACTTTGATAAACCATAATTAAGCACCTACAAGGCGTAGCACCCTTTCCAAACACTTATTCATAGGCTGAACAATTATCTATCATATGCCATTTAAATTATTCGATTATCTTCTTCGGTTTAAAAGATATGATCTTTGCATGGCGCCAATGTGCGTAGGTGTAAATTTTTCTCTGCATTCCTCCCTCCGAACTGTTGCACAATTTCACAACATCGGCAATCGTACTCAGCCTACCTATAGTCGTATGCTGTTGGGCCTTTAGTATTGTACTGGCGTTTGTGGTGTTCGATATTAGTGCGCGTGTGTGGAAAAATTAATAATGTTTTTATAGGTGAACTCAAAATAATTTTTTCAAATAATTAATTAAATCCAAGAATCTCCAATACTTTTATCGTCTTTAGGACACCAAAGTAATTCAGAAAATATTATGTTCGGCAAAGTTAATGTAAATATATTTCACTTCCGATTTGACTTATTCACGATATAGATAATACATTACCATTAGTATATACTTCGTATACAATCAGGTGAGCATTGGCCACCGTGTACTACTGGTCCTGGGTACATCTTTATTTCTTTGCAAATTTTAAAAAAACTTCGGAATGACTTTTTTAATTTTTTCAAAATAACTTGTGTGAGCCATAATCAAAGACCATGAAACAAATTGCATTTGTGTTTAGAGAACATTCTAACGCGTAAATTTATGTATAATATGCCTTGTTACTGTAATGAATTCATGTAGGAATTTATGATAAGATTTTCACTTTTTCAGAAAACCGATATTACCATGTCTTGCTATACTACCAAGCTAACTGTTTAATTTAAGCAAAAACCTTTCAAAATAGAGCAAAACACATCAAAGGGCATCTTTTTGGACCCCAACATTCACAAAAAAAGTCAAAATGGAAACATCGTAATAAGTATATTTTTGATCGTCGTAAAATTCAAATACATTTACTCATGTCCAAGATTTCTCGCAATAAAATAGAACTGCCATCGATGCAAATCTTCCACTGTGTTGTGGTTTCATGTAGAAAGTGAGCGAAATGCAATGGCATTGCATTGTGTTGAAGGGAAATTATGATGGTGGTAAAGTGAAATGAATTATTCATGCATATGACGATGACATTGATGATAATGATGACGATGATAATGTGATAGTGATAGTGATGTTGTCTGTTGTCATCAGTAATGATAGTGGCGAAACGCAGCAATGCTTTGCTGCCTCACAAAAGGGTTTGCTGGGCTTTAATGAGTCTTTGAGACAAAATACAGGATTTTAGCCAAAAATGTAGACAGAACCATGAAGCGTGCATATCTAGCGGCTCCCAGGAAAGTTAACGTTATCAGTTCCCATTATGTATGTCAAATCTATTTTGAATCATCATCATCAACATCGACGGAAGTTAAAAGGGATAACAAACACCCGGAGAATTGTTGTCCGCTTTTGTGACACAAATCAATAGGCATTTGTAAAGGGTGGCTCGAAATCTTGTTACTTCAGAGGAAAAGTTTAAAAAAAATTGTGAATAAGTTGTTAATTTTCGTATGCTTGCGTGGAAGTTATTTTCTCATACGACTTCCACCTACCGAATTCTAAGCAGTAAAACTTTTGAATTTCTCTATTTTCAAAATTCTCACTCAACTAAGTGTCCGTCGTTGAGCTAATGTTAAACAAATTGTCATCACAAATTTGTTGGTTAAAATTTTGCTTTTCTTTTTCCACATTTAAAATTACTATAACTCCTTATATAGGCCTCCTAGATAGTAGAGGAAGACAAATTGTGTAAACTAGTTTTTTTTTCAACGTTTTAAGATTTTGTTCTATAACATAAGATGGATATATCTCCTTAAACTGCATTATGAAGCATAAAAGATTGTTTTTTTCAAAAACTTAAAATGGCTATAGCTCCTTTAATAAGCGTCCTAGAAGGAAAGGTTAACACGTTTCTGCTCATTAAATCAATATTTTGAACTTCCTTTCCATAACATGAAACGGCTACAAGTCATTTAATAAGCGTCTAGCAGCACAAAGTAAGGAGTATGGGAAATTGTTTGTGAATACATCTAATCTTCTATTGCTAGTCACAAGTAAAGATAAAATAATTGTTTGTGAATACATCTAATCTTCTATTGCTAGTCACAAGTAAAGATAAAATATAGTGATCACGAATTTTTGGTTAATATCTTTTCTTTCTTTATTTTAAACTAGCTGAGCCCGGTGCGCTTCGCTGCCCATGTCAAAATTCGCGCTGTAAAAACTGTATTTTATATCCGATCAGTACGAAATTCGGCAGAAAGAGATTTGTTATTACATGAAGGAATACTGCCAAATTCGGAGAAAATCGGTTCAGATTTAGATATAGTCCCCATATATATGTTACCCCCGATTTGAAATTCAAGCGCTTTAGAAACTGTATTTTATATCCGATCAGTAAGAAATTCGGCAGAAAGAGGTTTCTTATTACATGAAGGAATGCCGCAAAATTCGGAGAAAATCAGTTCAGATTTAGATATAGTCCCCATATATATGTTACCCCCAATTTGACATGTAAGCGCTGTAGAGACTGTGTTTTATATCCGATCAGTACGAAATTCGACAGAAACAGGTTTCTATTTTACATGAATGAGTATTCTAGGAAAATCGATTCAGATTTATATACACTGAGCCAAAAATTAACCTTATATAAGGTTAACTTAACCATAAATAAACATGATTTGGAGTCTACGTTATATAAGGTTAATTTGAACATTTTCTTGTTGACTGGTATTTAACAATAATAATATTTAATTTAACTATTCAATGGTTGAATTTTTTAACCATGAAAATTGTTAATATTATAATAATAATTGTTACTTTAACAATGCATTTTTGAATTTTTTAACCATGAAAATTGTTAATATTAACATTTCATAGGTTATTTATTGAAACAATGCATGTTCAATTTAACAATGAAATTGTTAATATTATTAACAATGAAGATTGTTATTGAAACCTTTTTTATTGTTAATTTAACTATTTAGTGGTTACTTCATGTAACCAGAAACATAGTTGTTTCAATAATTTTTAATATTTATATTAAATAAAGCAAGAAAAATTTAACTTTTCGCAACTTTATATTTTTATTTTATTTACAAAATAATGTTAATATATATGTATGTATAAGAAACACCTGAAAACAAAAAAAAACAAAAAGGTTAGAAAATATAAGTATAAATGTAAAAAAAGGGTGCAATTCTAAGAAGATCTTTTGACTTTTTACCTAAATTCTGTGGTTCAAAGAGCATAAACATTTACCGATGGGCCGATCTGATAGAAAAATCTGCTCTGTGACTATAAGTTAAGTGCCTACGTTTCTGTGCTTGACCAACATGTGATCAGTCCCCACTCAAAAGGTGCCGTCCACGTAAACTTCCTGCATCTTTCGATTATTAAGGGCCCAGGACGGTTAGGCACTTAATTTGGGGTACAGAGCTTAGTCCGATCTTACGGCAAACTTATAGGAGAGAGAGAGGAGATTAATAATAATGGCAATCTGATAGAAAGCCGATGTCCCACCAAAATCATAATCGGAATAGATATAAAAATCAAGGATTGGGCAAGTCAATGGATGAACCTTCAAGGAAGTGCACTGAATTGTATATTAAAAACTAGTAAGAAAGTTTCAGTCGGGTAAACCGACCAAGGTATACCCTCACTTTGTGAGTAATATATAACATTAAACTATTAATCTGTCAATTTGCGTGGGAAGGGATTTAACAAATTCACCTATTTTTCGGTAAACAGTAAGTTCTTTAAATACATTGCACTGTGTCGAACTATAAGCGTTTGGGTGCACTGGCATATTAACGTTGCGAGCTATTCAATTTCGGTATGATTAGGTCATTTTGTGGGAGGTACAAAAAGGGACCAATATGGCCCATCTTTGAACTTAGCCGGAGATAGAAAAAAATATTACCGCATACCAAATTTGAAGTGAATCGGTTACTCTTTTCCAGAGTTATCGTGCGCACCAGCCAGCAGACAGACGGACGGACATATCTCAAATGATATATGTATACCCTCGTATTACTAAAGTGAGGGTATAAAAAAACAAATGTATGCATGCATACCACTTTTCCTGTAATTACTTCGCACACTACAACTAGTGCAGCTTATCAACAGTTTCCAGTATTGGCACAACTTACCAACAGTTTCAAGGCCGAACTCCCAGCACAAGCAGCCACAAGCCACAGAAAAAGAAACAACTGAAAAGAAAAAACAAAAACATCGTTTATATGTATGTATGTAGGTATTACGACTTCTAACAACATATGTCTGTATGTACATTTAACAGTATCAACATCGCACAACAAAAAAACTAACGTATGTATGTACGGCGTAGCAGCCACAAGTGTGCAAAAGAAAATACAAGATGAACACATACCCACACGAACACATCACTTCTCTCCGTATGTTTGCTTGCTGCTGCATATACTTATGTACATACATTGTTGTTGGTTGTTTTTTCATGCACAGTTAATGCGACAGCGTGTACATATTTTTTCCACTTTTAACCACGGAATTTCACAATTTTAATGGCATAATCACAAAAAATAATATTACATTCGCCTTTACTATAATTACACAGGCACAAAACCATATAACGTTTTTAACACACATATTTTATTGAATAGTACATACATACTTATGAATGTAGTTCTTTACAAAATGTTTTATTACTTACCTCTATACCAACAGCTTCCGACACCAGCACTAGTCCCATCGACTATTCAACACCAACTGAACTCCCGCACTCGATCAAGCACCGAAGCTAGCAGTTGGTGGTGTTTTGAATGAGCGAGATAAATTCTCTGATGACGACAGTCGCATTCGTTTCAACTTCGTGTAACTTAATACTCAACTTCGTCTAACACAAAGCAGTTGAAAAACGTCGACCACAACAGAGCCGAATGATCTTTGAATTGTTGTTTATCTCGCACATTTTTCTCCCTCTCTTTCAAAAAAACCAACCATATATAATGTAAACTTAACCATTTTTCATGTACATTTGAACTTATATAAGGTTATTTTTGTCTTCGTAATCAAACATTTACCATGAAAAATTTAACCAGACACATGGTTAAAAAAATCATTGTATTTTCGGCTCTGTGTATAACCTCCATATATATGTTCCTCCAGATTTGGTTACAAAGCGCTATAGAAGTTGTACTTTACTTCCGATCATTACAAAGTTCTCCAGAAAGATTTTTCTCAATTTAGGAACGAATATTGCTTAATTTTGCGATTATCGGTTCAAAATACATTTACCAATTATTCCAAATTATTATCGCAATGACCCTTATCGCATTGTTAGGGAGGTGTAGGGTATTATATAGTCGGCCCCGCCCGACTTTCTGCCTTTCCTTACTGGTATTAGTAATAAATTCACTGAATTAAAAAATTCCGAATTCAGTGGAAAGTCCAGAAAATAGAAATGTATACTTATAAAATTTCCAAATTCTTGTTTCATTGATATTGCATCACATTATCATATTGCGATTGTATTGGAGTGAGCAGCTGTAATTATCGCATACCGAGCATTTTTGTTCATGTATTTCCTATATAATACTTGCAAGATATATCAAAATATGGGCTGGGCCACGCCCACTGGTCCTATTCCGCCCATTTGAAAGCCAATCACGTAGACTGCTACCAGATACATATACGCAAAATTTCAACACTCTCGCTAACAAAATGAGCAAGATAATTCAATTTCAAAATTTGGCTTATATGGGCGGTGGCCCGCCCTTTGGTCAGATCCCGCCAATTTTTGGACCAATCACGTGGACTGTCACCAGATACATATCTACAACATGACAGCACTCTAGATAAAAAATTGTGCAAGTTATATCAATTTCAAAATTTGGCTTATAAGGGCGGGGCCACGCCCATTGGTCCGATCCCGCCCATTTTCTGACCAATTACGTAGAATGCCACCAGATACATATACACAACATTGCAGCACTCCCGATAGCAAATTGTGCAAGATATAAAAATTTCAAAATTTGGTCATTGTGGGCGGGGCCACGCCTATTGGTCCGAACCCGCCCATTTTTGGACCAATCACGTAGATCGCCAACGGATATATATACACAAAATTCCAGGTCTCTCGCTAACAAATTGTGCAAGATATCACATTTTTTAAATTTGGCTTATATGGGCGGTGCCACGCCCATTGGTTCGATCCCGCCCGTTTTTGGATCAATCACGTAGACTGCCACCGTTTACATATACACAAAATTCCAGCACTCTCGCTAACAAATTGTGCAAAATATCTCAATTTCAAAATTTGGCTTATATGGGCGGGGCCACGCCCATTGGTCCGGTCCCGCCCATTTTTTCACCAATTACGTAGAATGCCACCAGATACATATACGCAACATTGCAGCACTCCCGCTAGCAAATTGTGCAAGATATCAAAATTTTGTCTATGTGGGCGGGGCCACGCCCATTGGTCCGATCCCGCCCATTTTTGGACCAATCACGTAGACTGCCACCGTTTACATATACACAAAATTCCAGCACTCTCGCTAACAAATTCTGCAAAATATCTCAATTTCAAAATTTGGCTTATATGGGCGGGGCCACGCCCATTGGTCCGTTTCCGCCCATTTTTGGAAAATTCACATAATCTGCCATTAAATGCATACAAACAAAATTTCAGCACTATACCTATAATAGGAGCAGAAATATCGGATTTTTAACCTGCGATTTGTATGGGAGGTACCACGCCCCTTTGTCCAATTAATTTTGTTTTTCTATATAAACCATCTCGTGAAAATTTAGAATCGAATAAAAAAAAAATCATCCAAATCGCTCCAGCCGTTCTGACGTGATGCCATTACACAGATGGACCGTTTCATTTTTATATATATAGATAGATGGCTATTACTCATTAAATAAGTGTCCTAGATCATACAGGAAGACAATTTGTGTCAATTAATTTGTTTTGTCAACGTTTTAAATTTTCTTTTCTAAAACCTAAGATGGATATAATCCCTTTGTTGAACTGTTGCGAAACGACGCAAGAGGCCACAAAAGATGAGGGCTCCCGCTTCAATTGTTTGTGCACCGCTCTCACTCGAAAATTTTGTCCATCCCGGAACAAATCTATGGCAAAAGCAAGCCCAAGGCAACCACATCTAGACAACCGTCAAAGCAGCACCGCCCACGTCGTTCCCCGTCCGTTGTGCCCAATCGACCTCGTCGAGAGAGGCAAGTCTCCCAGTCTCCGTGGTTCCGCAGCGACCAACTCGACGTCTGGCAGCCGTTGACACAAATCAACTCTCAACGAACGCCTGAGCCGCCGATCCAGCACCCATGTTTTTTCGCCCACCGTCCTTGCCAGAGCTATAACCACGGAAGGTCCAGAGAAGGTTCGGCTACTTCTCAACTCAGGTGAGGCTCAGACAATCTTCCTGCGGCGATTATTCGACCGACTGGGCCTTAGCACAACCAAACGAAATGGTCAGTAGTATTGCACCTTAAACCTACAATCGTATCACGACCCCTTGGCTAAAAATTGAAATAACCGGCTTGGTGAAGTCGAAGTTTAATACCGTCATGCCAACGGAGGCCTCGGAACCAAATTTTCAGTACATCTACGACCATTTAGATGCTCGGGCGAACCCACACTACTATAAACCTACTGATGTAGAGGTCTTACTCGCCAACGACTATCTGCCTAAAGCATTATTTTAGGGACTGAATTAAACGTCACCTACACTACCGCAAAGTACCATATTTGGCTGGATAATCTCCGGAGCTAGGTTGCATCCATGCAAGGCTGTAGATTTCTTTGGTTTGAAACGCATTTTTTGATGGCAAAGCTTTGACTCAAATGGATTTTTTATTTCAACAAAATATTTTCAACTTAAATACTATCTTCTCTGTACGTCCCAGTGGAATTCTACGGAATTCTCAAAAAACTAAGTCTAATTTTTCTCATCTCTTCACCGCAAATTCACTTTTGCAGCGTCACTACAAACGATAAGCAGCGGAGAGTCCTACTCACTAAATCAGCCTGTATTACTGATAATCTGATACTGTGCCTTTTTCATGTCTGTTTTAATTACATCCTGTTACATTTCTTACAGTTCAACATCTCGAATAATTTACAGTCCACTTCATAGAAGAAGCTCCTGAATTTGCTCATCCTTACACGCTGAAAAAAATCGCCTCTGTAGTATATTGTCCCAAACATATTCTACTCGAAACATATATATTTTTAGGGTGCACTCCAAATATATAATATTTGACACATACAAATATTATATGTTTGGGAGGATGTTGTTCTAAACAAAACTATGTTTACATCCTAATATTTTTCATTTGGATATGTTATTTCCCAAACAAACATCTATTTGCGTGAATATATATATATTCTTTAGTTGTTTTAAGTTTTCAGCAATTGAAAGGTAATTTTTAGAAATTTTTAATATTAGTAAAATTACTTTATAATTAAAAATAATGACTTGGAATAGTTAGAAAATAAAAATAAGTTTTGCAAATAGAAGTTAATGCTAAGTATGCCATTTTTAGGGCCTGTTTCTGTAACTTATTTTCGTTCGTCTACGGCGAACGATCAAAAATCACTCAATTATTCTGAGAAATCTATAAGTCACAGCAGTTTATAATTCGGTGTGTCTATAGAAAATCACGTAAAGAGCTCGTACCTAAAATATTTTTAACCTGCGTTTTATAGAATTCAAGAAATAGTTAAGAGATTTTTGATCGTTCTCCGTAAACGAACGAAAATAAGTTACAGAAACAGGCCCTTAATAGGAATACATAATTCGAAAACCAGGAAAAGAATTAAAACTAAAATTCGAGAAATTCAGCAAAGTTTTGAATTTTTTTTTAATAAAATATTTTTGGAAATATTCATAAACAATAATTTTATTTGTATTTAAACACATATTTTATTTGAGAAAATTAATTCGCAAATATATTTTATTCTAATATATTAACATATGCGTTCTAAATACATTTTATTGATTTTCAAATAAAATTTATTTGGTCGAAAATATATAATATTTAAAAATTTGTGTTCCAAGTATATTTTCTTTCGATTCAAACATATCAAAAAAGGCGATTTTGCCCCGTGTAGTCACGCGTCCTAAATCGAAATGGAAGGAATTTAAAATATTTTTCCAATACTTAAAATGGCAAAAACTCCTTAAATAAGTGTCTACGCAAAAAAGGATATACATTTTGTGATCATAACTTAAAACAACTATAAGCCCATTAATAAGCGTTCAGTGGCGGAAGAAAAAAATATGCTGATTTTTTTCTTAATACTTTAAATTTCCTATCCGAAATTTAAAAAACTACAAGTTGTTATCACAAGTAAGGATAAGCCATCACTAATTTTGGTCATTTTTTTCTTCCCGACGTTAAAAGGCTATTAACCTTTAATACCTTAGTGTCAACTAATTTGTTGGTCAACATTTCAAATATTTTTTCTAGAACTTTAGATAGATGTAACTCTTTAGACATGCATCCTGAATCGAAAAGGAAGAAATTTGAAATTTTCTTACCAAAACCTAAAATGACAATAACTTCTTAAATATGCGTCCATGAAGAAAAAGGATACACATTTTGTGATCATTTATTAGTATTTCAATATGAAATTCCATTTCAATATGAAATTCCATTCCATAACGTAAAACAGTCCTTTAATAAGCGTCGTAAGGCGAAAAGGACAACATTTGGTGAACTCTAATGTTGTCGTGGAGTTTCCAAAGACATCTTGAAGACTTAGATTATGCAGGCGATATCTGTCTCCTATCACATAAACTTTGAGATATGCAAGATAAAGCGAACGATCTTGAGATGTTAGCCAAAAGTGTTGGTTTAGAAATAAATATAACAAAGACTTATGCCATGCGCCTTAATAATAATAACAAAGGTAATATTTCTATCGACAATCAGAAAATAGAATACGTTGAAAGTTTCTGCGACTTAGTAAGTCTCTTTCTTAATGAGGAAGTCGCAAAGTAGCTTAATAAAGCTAGGCGTGATTTCGGCAGACTATCACAAGGAATACCAACATCCGCATATTAGACGCATGCTTTAAATCTACTCTTTTGTACGGAATTGATACATGGTTGTCTAACGAGTCCATAAGACAAAGACTACAAGTTTTTATAAATAAAAGTCTGGGCATAATATGTGGAATATTTTGGGCTAAAACCATAACCAATGAAAATCTCTGGAGGTTGCACTGGGAGGACCCAATCCACATACATATAAAACACAGAAAGTGGAAATGGATAGGACATACCTTGAGAAAGCCAACTGAACGCATAACCAGGATGGCCTTGGAATGGAATCCCCAAGGAAGTAGACAACGAGAAAGACTTAAAAATACTTGTCGCAGAACAGTAAGAACAGAGCTAGCAGTAATTGACAAATCATGGGAAGAAACAAAAATTATTTCATGTAATAGATTATGTTGTAAATGTCTTGTTGAACCCTACGTTCCTTCGAGGAATAAATAAAGGAAATACAAAAATTGTTGTTCAAATATCTACAATTCTTTACTAATTACTAATTTTGTTTGTCAAAATTTCAAATCGATCATTTCATGTCAAACCGAATACAATCTAATATTTTGTCGAAACTTTGTAGGATAACTCAACTATATAAAACATTTGATTTTTAGAAGACGGTAACCAAAACAAAAATCTCTTTCAAAAGATACGACCAATTGAAAATTGGGAAAATCAAGAAAAATGTGCCGATCCAGGAACATTGAACATGGTGTAGTGAAAAAACTCGTGGGCAGAATTCGGAGAATGAAGGCTTATTTGAAAGGTAATTGCAGATACTTTTCGCCGGCGGTTCTGGCTGGCCTTTTTCGATGGGCCCAGACCAACAATAAATAACAACAACACATACAAACACATGAGGTACGATGACGTCGGCATTAGCCGTTGACAAAACTACATTTGTTTTCGTGGTTCGCGATGCGAACCCAAGCAAAAAACAAAAATGTATTGGTATGAGAGTTTTAGTATGTTGACTTAGTTCGGCAAAATACGGGTTTGGTTAGCAGTTCTTGTTAAATTCAATTTACTGCTTCCATAAGTATTTCAGCTGATTTAAGTTACAGACGTCCACTATTGCTACTGAATTCTGAAGATGATAGAGTGGTGTCTATCGAAACTGCAGTCAATTCTACCAAGCAATTAAAACTCTGTAGCAATTTTTGTATTTGTTTCTATTACTTTTTTGCAATAGACAGAAAGTATATGAAACATATGGTCTCAAAACAAAACTACTTCCGAATGAATAACAAAAGCACAGACCAACAATAAATAACAAGGGCCCAATGATTGTCAAAAACTTTAGAGGCCCATAAAAAAAATTGGTCACCACTTTCGCCAAACCGAGTATAGGGTTATACTACCATCTGATAGCAGAATCGAGTGTATTTTTCAAAAATTTTAACATTTACTAAATGCTGTTCATTTCCAAAAATTAAACTAAACTTAAATTGGTTATAACTCGGATTATATATTTTAAAAAACATTTACTAAATGCTGTTCATTTCCTAAATTAAACTTAAAATTAAATTGGTTATAACTCCTTCAAAATACCTCCTAGAACCAAACCGGCAAAATTTTGTGACAACAAATTTTTGCTTAAAATGTTGTCTTCACTTACAACGAAAATTCTGCACACTTTTGTATCACCTTGTGCGTGTAGTTTAAAGCTCTTGCGTTTACAGTACAAAAGGGACAATTGGCGGTTTTGTCCAGCTATTGTTTAAAGGACATTTAGGGATTCATGGAATATCTACAATTGCATTATTTACATGTGTGCCTAGAGCAGTTAGGTGCTTTACATAGATAGTGGAGTAATAAATCAGGTCAATTTAGCCAGAGTTGTACAATAGATGAATCGGATATGATAAAAAGAGTTTCTAAAAACTTTTTCCTTGATGACATTGACAAAAATTTATATTATTTAAAAAATTCAAAAATAATAATATAAATATATTATATTTTTTTAAAAACTCAAAAATCATTCGCCGATCAGTATGTATAGCTCATATACACTGATAAGTTGCATGATTCACATAAACTTCTCTCCTTTGTCCCTTAAGCAGTTCAACAAATGTTGATTAAAACTGTGTGTGTCTGACTTGCATCTTCCTTGTCAAACATCCTGCCTTAATGTAGCCGTCATCATCCTGCACTTAAAACGCCTTCCTCGTTCACCGCCATAAAAAAGGATAAACAACATCAGTCAGAATGGTGACAGTGGCAAATGCATTTTAGCTACTATTACCATTTTGGCTTAACAACAACACCAACAACGCAAGTGAAAAGTGCTTTTACATCGAGGTTGCGTGAAGTGTTCTGCTCTGCTCCATGCAAAAATGTGGGCTTATAGAATTTCAAATTTGGAGCCGCTTTGTCGGAGTGAGAGAACGCTTAGAATACCGCAACGAATTAACCGGATATGTTGGATCCAAGAATGTGTCCGGGATTTGATAAGTTGCCACAAAATGCAGGAGGGCAGGTATTTCAAGGCTCTGAAGAAAAAGGCCATCTGAAAGGTGACATAGTTTCGAAAGATAGAATAATGCGAATATCAGGGATTACGATCGCAAAAAAAATCGTAAAATTATGCGGATCCAAAATAATCAGCGCGGGCTTTGTTCAACAAATGTTCCCTTCAATTAGTTTGTTCGACCTGCTGTATGACATGTAACGTCCTCCTACGAGTATCGCAAACCATGATACTTTTATCAGTCAATGTTTCATTCAAATATCATCAACTAAGCGTTCTAGAGCCGATATAAGGAATTATGTGACCACTATCTTTTTTGCTCAACATTTTAAGTTATCTTGCAAAAATATAAAATGGTTGCAACTACATAACTAAGCGTCCTAGAGCTAAATGTGTGAAATCTTGTGAGCACTACTTTTCGTTCGAAATCTGTGATTTTTTTCTAAATCTTAAAATGGCTTTAACTCCTTCAATACGTGTCCTAGGTGACACAACGACCTCAAAATTTTGATTTTTCATTCTTCGAAAAGAAAAGAACACAAGCTATGGTCAAATTTGTCCAAAAGGGAAAATATCAGAATACTATGATCACTATGTCAACATTTTGAATTTGAATCCAAAACTGTAAATGGATATTAATCCTTAAATAAGCGTCCCACAGCGTTCTAATAATTTTTACGCAAGAAGCAACATTCTTTGTCGACGTTTTTAATTTCTTTAACCAAGCGTCCCAGAGGAAATATTAGTGCTCTGTATACGCTATCGTGACCTGTCCAAAATAATCAAAAAGTCTACAAGGAGGGAAAAAGACAATTGATTGACGACCTAAGAAACAAGCTGAAGCGGCTACAAGGAAAGGTGACTGAAAACTGTACAACACGTCAAAAACGTTGTGTGGCAGACCCACTTACACCAACAGCCCCATCTTGAGCAGGAGTGGAAATCTGATTACGGATCCGGATGAACAGCTTGTACGCTCTGTTGGAACACTTCAACAGATGGAACACTTCAAGTCAACTTTCAACAACCTAATTGGATAAAAACCGCAGAAGTTAACGATAACATTTCTGCTAAGATGATTTTATACGATTTAGAAGAATCAGCAAAATTGTGGCACCTACACAGTAAAAAAAAGCTAAAACAACAATAAACAACAGAAACAAGTATAAATCGGTTTAGTTTGCAAAATCAAGCGCTAAAAGTCTTACAATAAGAATATGATGATTGAAATCAAGTAAACATTTCTTGAAAATGAATATTAAGCGTAATACGGCTTAAAGTAAGAAGAAAAAGCTTACTTTAATCTCTGAGAGACAGAACCATTATAGAGCACAATAAAATTACCCTCTCAACAGCTCTCATTTAATTGGTTGATTTTGGCTGACGCAACATCAAACATATACGCATACAAATTGACGAGATATGTATGTATAAACATTTGTGCGCATCCACATACAATTCGTTTCTCGTTCAAGCAGTGTTTGTAAATAGATTAATTGGTGTGATTTTTTTTATTTAAGTTTTTTGAAGTTGTTAATAATTCTTGTTCGTTTCGTTGATGCTATTCTCTATATGTCTGATATTTAAATCGAATAATCACAGCAAAACTTTTACTTTTGCTGTCAAGCAATTCGCGACCTAAGAGTGTAAAGGCGCTAAGTCCAATATTGAACATTGTACAGGAGAGACAGAATACTTCCTATAGATGTTTATCCAAATATTTTTTTATAACTTTAAATGCAATGTTGGGCCATTTTAGCTTATTTTTTTAAATCATTGTAGTATAATATAAAATAAAATACATATTTCCGCTTTGGGAGCATTTTATGGACTTTGGATGTTTTCGCTTTATACATTTATAGGTGTGGTTTGGACTTTGCACCTTTTCCCATTATATTTTTTATTTGAAAAACTTTATTTTTTAATATTTTCATTTATTCTTGTCTTAAAATTAATGGATGATAAATAAGTATATACTTACATTCGTCAGTAATACGAGTATAAAAAAATTAAATAAAGTTAACAATATAATATTATGGATATTAAAAAAAAAACTATCTTATTTCATTGTTGCTACTTAAATGTACGTACTATTAAAATAAAATATATATTATATGTATATTATTTAAAATGGAAAAATTATTCGTGAGTTAAATTTTCGTAAAAGTGGTGGTCCTTGGGCAAAGTATTTTTCAAATATTGTAGGTCTTCGAATTTTCTTGTTGTAATTTTTCTCCTTTCCTGATGAAGTTGCTGCAGATTTGACCACTCCAATGCGATTACTTTTTTATCCATTCTTTGCGGAAGCAGTTTCCAGGAATCAGTGAACCTTAGTTTAAAATATATCTCACTATTTGGCTGGTACTTAAGGCCACGAATATCAGTTACTTTAGCATCACCTTTGCCACGCCCAGGTCGAATATTTTTGCAAAACTGCACATTTTCAAATGTTTTGAAAAAATCGTAATCCAAATAAGTGACATTATATGGTTCAGTATTTTTTCTTGCTGATTTGCATATGTCAATATAATCTGCAGGAACATTAATATTTTTATTTCACATAGCGCGTTCTATAGAAGAATGGACACTATCAACCTCCATTTGTGTATGTCCGGGTTCAAGTACTTTATGTTTTATTGATGTATTTAACAACGCATTACTCATTATATAGTTTCGGGTTTGGTATGTACATCCGTCACTATAAAAAATTATGGTTTCCGAATGGTCTTTTCCAATAAGGATTTTTTTTCTCAATAAAATATGCCCAAATACTTGCAAATTCCTCCGCTGTTACTCCGCCCTACGCCTCATTCCACAAGAAGCAATATGCCTGTTTGTTTTTAAGATTATAAAAAACTGTACAAAATGTACTTATTTTGAAGACTAAGGACTTCTTTAGAGCTTTTCTTTAATTTTATGACAAATTTTTTCAGTGTATACTTTTCATTCTCGTCATCGATGACGTGGTGCCTTCAACCACCTTGATGATGTATGTCTTCTGAACCAAGTTCCAAGACATTTACAGGAAAATATTGACGCCATAAGGTTTGAGTCGTGTGCAGTTGGCTGGAAGTTAATATTTCCAAAACTAAGATAAGTTCTAAATTCTTCACCACACTTCAATGTGGAAAACGAAGTTATTGAATGTGTAGGCACTTTCAATTACCTGGGCAGTATGGTAACCACAAAGTGAGGTTACGATGGACCTTTAAACGCATATTAATAAAGCACATGCTGCATTCGGCATGCTCCGATATATTTGGAGATCTCGGCAAATATCGACAACTACTGAGTTTCGCATTTACAATTCAAACGTCAAGTATATCCTGTTTTATGGGTGCGAAACTTAAAAATGCAAAAAATATATACAATATTTTATAGTTGTAAACGAAGGAGCAGACTCCCCAAAGTAGATGTGTATTGTAATACACATCGGTGACCAATTTTTTCCATGATTCTTTGATAGCTGCAAATCAAATGACTGCACCTGTTAAGGTCTTGCGATGGATAGGCCAACTGACAACATTGCGCGAGACGCGCTTCTGTGGAATACGTGGGGAAGGTCTATTGATGCGGAACTGCAAGCAGCAAACTACTCATGGAATGACGTCAGTCAAACATCCCGAAATAGAGTCCGGTATAACAGGATATTTGAGGCCCTATGCTTCAGTGGGAGTCAAGGATAACAAAAGAATAAGAACAACTCCTTAAATATTCGTTCTAATTCGTCATATCTTTAGTAAGTGTCCTAATTTTAGATCAACTTATTGAATTTCCTTTCCAAAATTGAAATGATTATAACTTGTGCAAAAATATCCTTTTTAAAACAAAAAAGAGAAATATTGAAATGTCTATAACTCCTGAAATATTCATCCTAGAGTGAAAAGGACAAAACTTGGGGACCACGAATTTCTAGATTAATACTTTGAACTTCCAAAATTTAAAATGGTTACAATTCTGTGAACTGTTATGACTAGAAAAGAACAAAATGTTGTGGCGACTAACTCTTTTGGTCATATTTTTGAAATTCTTTTCCAAAATTTACAATATATATAAGTCCTTAAATAAAATTCTTACAGCGAATATGGAGACATTTTTGTATCTCTACTTTTCTGGTCAAAACACTGATTTTACTTTCTAAAATTTAAAATTGATATAACTCCTTACACAAAACCGTCTTGTAGTAAATATGACAACATTTTGTGATCACTAGTTTTTTGTTCAATATTTTGTAGTTTCTTTCCAAAACATAAAACAAGATCTGGTAAACACTATTTTTTTTTTCAACGTTTTCATTTTATTCCCCAAAATTTAAAGTTACTTATTGTTATCACAAAATTGTGCAAAACTTTGTGATTCCTAGTTCTGTGATCAACATATTGAATTTACGTTCCCAAATTTTAAATGATTGTAACTTCTTAAATAAGCGGCGTAAAGCAAAACACGAAAACATAGAGCGAAATGTGCAACATTTTGTAATCAATTGTTAATAAACTGACTCCGTTGAAAACGCTAAAATACTAATGGAATATGGAAACAAATTAATTTCGAAAATAAAAATTATTTCAGAATTAAGATAAAGATATATGCAAAGAGCCCCATCTTAATTTCCAAAATCCGCCCCAGTGACGCATTTGCTAACCACTATATTTTGTGTAGCTTTGTTGTTAACCGTTCAAGAGTTCTGTGGATTTTTTTTGGTGTGTAAATCACAAAATGGTTAACGATGAGTCGTTTTTGTTTGGCCACAGTTATCAAACCAAAAGTGCACAAAAAAATAGAAGCAAGACCAAAAGTTCGAATCGAATCTATGGATGTACTCGTATATGAGGAGTAGGCATTGTGTTGTTTGCCTGATGACCACTTTGGCACTTCCTTGTGCATTTCCTTAACCCCGATATGGAAATTTTTGTTGAAAATTGAACTTTCTCATAGTAGAATCAAAGGACATTTGCATCTAAGCTCTTAGATATATGCACACACACACACTCCCAGACATCCTAAGATGCACTCAGTGGTCATCAAAACATTTGTCAACATTTCCAATGGACCCTTTGCCACTCATCGTTGTTTGTTGCAGTCGTTGTCGAAAAGAATCGACACAAAAGGAAATCAAACTGGAAAGGATGTTGGCCACACATACGCAAAAAAGAGAAACTGAGTGAAATCATTGGCCAAAAACTTCTTCTATTACTTTTCATCGTTTTTTGGTGTGTGTGTGTGTGTGCGGCTTCACACATTATTAACGGGAGCAATCCTTGCTTGTGTGACTGTGCGCGTGTAGGTATGTATGTGTATGTGTTAACTCTAAAATCCTACTGTGTAAGCAATGATATGCTCGCTCCTTTATGTGTAAGTTTATATGTAGTATGTACACACTCATATGTGTATTTGTGTCTGGCCAACACATACATTCAAACAATTGCGGCAAAAATTGTTCCCGTTCATTGTTTGGTTGGTCATTTAAAGCATTTATAGGGGTAATTGTGTTATTTGTAAATTTTGTCATTCTTATGCACAGAAGCCAAAGAGTGTTGTCAACGCTCACTCGTTCCACAGCAAAAACGACAAATGTAATAATTACATTAGGCGTGTTTTATTTGTTGATCCGCTAACACTTAGCTCTGCTTACAATTTTTCTGAGAATTTGAATACTTTCACAAACTATGAAATGTTTGTACGAGTAATAATACCCAAAAGAAGGTCTACCCTCACTTTGTGAGTAATGTTTTATGGAACTTTGTGGGGAAGTCAGAATTATAGAAATATATTGTTCATTTTTTGTCAGTCTATTGGCATTATAAAATATTTCTTAAATATAGAATATGAAAAAAAACGTTCGAACAACAGTAATTATGTTCGAATGTATAAGAATATAATTTCTGTATTGCAATTTTCAGAAGGGAAATCTGCTTCAAGACATTTAACGTAATATTAGCAATCCCCATCCATCCGCCTGTCTGACTGGTGCGCTCGGTAACTCTTGAAAGGAGTAACCGTTTGACTTAAATTTTGGTTGGTTATAATTTTTGCTATCTCAGGCTATGTTCAAAGATGGGTTTTGCTGGCCCCCTTCTTCTGGTAGCTCCCCAACAAATTTAGTAAAATATATCATATATATACATCTAATAACTTGTATACTACGAGTATGTATCCAAATCATCTGCAGTTTCACAAATAAAGTCTTCCAGTAAGATGATTTATTTTAATATTAAAGCAAGTAAAACAAAACCAGTGCCGAGTCTTATATACCCTCCCCCAAGAATCGCATGTGAATGGTTTCGGCTACAAATAAACTCATTATACCTAATTTCAGCCCTACCGTTGTTCGTGTGAATGATTCCGGGTATAAATAAACCTCAGTTACCAATTTTCAGCAGGATCAGTCGACATGTGTGGTCTCTGTGATGTTAATAAGTCAAATCTCGGATATATTCTATATATGGGGGCTATATCAAAAAACGTACCCATATTGCCCATTTTCAAGTCTGACCCCAGTCGCCCTTTTAGTCAATGCGGGGCTGTAACAGAGAAGATGATCAATGGCCTCTACTTCTTCCTCATCTCTAAAGCTTCTGCAAAAGTCAATGGGCTTAAATTCCAACCGACGATCACGCAATGTCCCGTCAGGGATTTTGGATTTTGACTGCCTCAGGTCCTAATTTGGCTAAATTTGTCTAGTTGTGCCGAGTCTTTCCATCTTTCAGCGGACTGCCTGATTGTCTCTTGCCTAAGCTAAAGCTTGCATGTGGACAGTGGCGCACCAATATACGCAAATTCTTCGAGTGGTTGTAACGTCGTCCTCTTCGTAGCAAGTTCATCGACTTTGCAGTTCCCCGGGATATCCTCTGGTACCCATATGAGGTATATGTTAAACTGCTCAGCCATCCGGTTGAGAGATTTGCGAGGACTGTTTGTGATTTTGGGGTTGTAGACTACAGAGATTTAATGACAGCCTGGCTGTCGGAGTAAATGATGTTGCCAATGTTGCTCACTATGTTTCGAGTAAGCCACTTGAAGACTTTCCATATTGCTATTAATTCAGCTGGATATACACTGCAAATATCTGGTAGTGTGTGGGCTATATCAAGACTATGTTCTTTACAGTGTAAACCGAAGTCAACCTTCCCATCAAGCATTTGCATACTCGTAGAAGTGGAGATAGTTCATATTTCCTGTGTCATATTTCTTAGTGACAAATCAAATCATTTCGAAGGTGTTAAATAGAAAAGGCGAATTTGGAAATGTATTGGGCTACATTCATTCGCTTAGCTTTTTTTATGTTGGCACTCTTGTTTCCTATTTCTTTTTTTGTGAAAGACATAACAGTTAGATGTGTTTTGCTTGTTCAAAGATTCTGTTTTTATCCCCTCACCAAAGAAAGGAGGGTATATATCATTTGCTACGAGCCAAAAGTGTAACACATCGATGGAGTGACCTAAGACCCTAAGTATATTCGGCAGATATCCGTCGAATGGGCAATGCCCGTGCGTCTGTCTGTCTGCTGGCTGGTGCGCACAATAACACTCGAAATGAGTAACCGATTGATTTCAAATTTGGTATGTGGTAATATGTTCTTCTAAGTCCGGCTAAGTTCAAAGATAGGACATATTGGCCCACTCCTTCTAGTACCTCTCCCACAAAGGGTTAACATTAATTGAAAAATTGATGATTTAATAACTACTATACTACTAATTTGAATCATCTGAAATTCTACACATAATATTAGTTTATTAGCCGATATTATCTCAAACAAATGGACGAAGTTGTCACGCCCTTTTGGTACCTCCCACAAAAATGGACAATTTTTAACCAAAAGTTAATAGCTTATAACTTTATTTCCAGTGCATACAAATATTTGAAATTTCGTACAGAGTAATGGTTTAATAGTGCCTACAATACACTGAAAAATGGGCATTATTGCCACGCTCCTTTTGGTACCTCCCACACAAATGGACCATTTTGTACCAAAAGTTACCAGCTTATATCTTTAATACCAGTGCATACAAATACTTGAAATTTTGTACAGTGTAATGCTTTTATAGTACCTAGAAAAAAGTGGCCGTGATTGGCACGTCCCTTTTGGTACCTCCCACAAAAATGAACCATTTTATACCAAAAGTTAACAGCTTATAACTTTAATACCAGTGCATATAAATACTTCAAATTTTGTACAGTGTAATGCTTTTATAGTACCTAGAGTCCAGAGAAATGTGACCGTTAATGGTTCGCCCCTTTTGGTACCTCTCAAACAAATGAAACATTTTGTACTAAAAGTAAACAGATTTTAACTTGAATACCAGTACATACTTTAAAGTTATTAAATGCAATTTAAATTTATAATAATTGAAATAAACCAAAAAATTAAACAAATTTACTAATATTTTTTGAGACTCAAGGTGAGTGGATTCATTAGTCAGTTTACCCGTATGAACTTTCTTACTTGTTTTGTGTTTAGTTTGTTTATAAAAGACATAACATTGATACGTGTTTTGCTTGTTCAACGATTCTGTTTTTGTCTCCGTAATTGTCGCAAAACAGTGGGAATGGGCCAAATCTAATGAATATGGTGGTTGACGCATGATTACGGTATTCTTTTCAGCCATACAATTACAAACATGTGACGGGATTTCCGAAAAAATTTTATGACATGAGCCAACCGATATGCCAACATCCTCTGCGGCTTCTTTGGTAGCGATTCGACAAATCTCCATAACAATTTTCTTCACTTTCTCAACATTTTCATCGGTTTGGGATCTTCCAGGACGAGCGTCGTCAGTCACCTCTTCTCGACGTTCTTTGAAAAGCTTGAACCACTTATAAATATTTTTCTGACACAGAGTACAATCACCATATGCTACTCTCAACATTTCAAAGGCTGTTTATCAAAAAAGTCACCTTTTCTATTGAACAGATCACGTACGAGTATTTTAGGAATTGATTCAGCATCAATAATCAAGTTAATCTACCGCTTTTGACCATCAGTCTCAACAATCTTGCCAATTATCCAATTATTGCAAACTCTGAGCAACTCGAGAATACCTGGCGAGTCGGATGGTTCTTCTGTAACCCAGCTGAGGGCTCTTGGGCGCCCGGTCAGACCTTATCCACTCGAATTAGAGTAGGCTTATACAGGTCTACATTTCTTGCATCACCCCCTGATCAGGGTTACCATAAACATTTTTTGGAAAGGAAGACATTTATGCCAGAAAAGGAGAACATTTGTGACATTTACAAAGGGCACTTGGAACATTCGGAGGACACTTTATTAAAATAAAAAAAACAGTAATCTGAAAAAATAAACATTTTAATATAATCAAACACGTTTTTTTAATGGCAATGAAGTATACATTGCGAATAAGGCTAAAATTTTTCAATGTTACAAAAGAAACACTTCGGATAGAAAACAAACGACTAGATTCGTTATAAAACATACACAAATTAATTTAAAAGCTCATCAATAAATTATATTTATATTTAAACTATATTATAATATTCCCAGTGAGATCAATAAATAAATTCAGTCTACTTTAAAATATTTAGCTTTGATAATAAATACTTATAAAATTCTATAGAAGCGTACTTTTTGTTAGTGAAAATTATAGATTTTATGGATTCAATTTATAGACGTTTCCTTTCATCTGTCCATTGTGCGTTATTCAGGGAGAATAGTCTGCCCACACTGCTATTTCTGCTTGGTACAGCGAAACAAAACTGTTTCAAAAGATTTTAACAAAAACCTATTGACGTAAGTCGCAATGAAGTCCCATTACAGAAAAATAAAAAGTGAGTTATCTCGAAAAATTTCACCGTTGTGTCACCCATTCAAACAAAACTTTGAAAATTCAAAACCAAGATTGTTCCAACTATGAAAATACATTTGAATCAGTAACAAAAGGAGGACAAATCCCACATTTTTGAAAAAGGAGGGAGAACAATGTTAAAAAACGAGGACATGTCCTCCGAAAGGAGGACGCATGGTAACCCTGCCCCTGATGCCACACTACCACGATTCAGATTGGTGGTGTGCCTGCAAATGATGAAAAATTTCGTTACAAAATCAACCGCGTTTCTAGATAATTTATCCACGCAACGTGTATGTAAAATTGTACCCGATTCTTTCATTAATTATCCCCGAAAGGTGCTGATTTTTTGTCGGCTTTGTATTGTTTATTGCAGAAGAAGAAACCACTAGGTAATTTGTTATCTTATATTGAAATATATTTTAGTTATATAATTTATAACAAGGTGGCGCAAAAGTAACCTTTCGATGTTTTTTGGCTGTAATTTAAAAAAAAAATGAAAAACTTTGATTCTTCTTGTGGATTATTTTTATTTGGTCTTTTAATTTTTTTTACATCAAGTCGAGAATATGATGTCATGTAAATGGCCGCCGCCACAGTTGATTGTCATTTGAGCCCTTTTTATGGCATTTTCCATCACTTTGGCCAAAACTTCCAGCGATAGGTCCTCACATTCTTGACGGATATTGTCTTTAGCGCTCACCAGTCACAGTAACCGTTTGGCCCGCGACGTCTTCGAAGAAAAAAGGTCCGATGACTCCTCCAGCGAAAACAGCAGAGCATACAGTGACTTTGAGCGGGTGTAATGGCTCTTCGTGGGTTACACGCGGATTTTCAGTGCCCCAGAAGCGTAAATTTTGCTTATTTACGTACCCGCTAAGATGGAAATGGGCCTCATCACTCATGATTATTTATGATGAAAAATCATCTTCCTCTTGGTGGTGATTAAGGATGGCTTGAGCGTATGTTAGACGCGATTGGCGGTCAGCAGCTAACAGCTGATGCACCGTCTGGACTTTGTACGGAAACATCTTCAAATCTTGTACCAAAATTCGCTGTAGAGACCGTCGACTGATACCCATTTGCGTGGCACGTCGTCTGGTCGATGTCGACGGCGCTTCCATGACATCCTCGGCTACAGCAGCAATATTCTCTGCAGAACGGCTACTCCGGGGTCTGCCACGCCTGGCAGCATCTCGTGTTGTGCCAGTCTCTTCGAGGCGAGCAGCTAAACGTCGCAGTGTTTCACCAGTAGGCGTTGGACGGCCAGGAAATCTGCGACGAAATTCACGTTGTACCAAAGTCACCGACCGATTATTGGTCAAATAAATAGTCAGCAATATTCCGCGTTCTGGAGCAGTGTAGCGTAGCATTGCTATTAACGTGTATTTCGCATGTGTTTACTACACAAATGTCAAAACAGAACTGACATTAGGGGCCAGTCGCAAAATTTATAGCATTTTCTGATAGGAGGATTACTTTTGCGCCACCTTGTATAATTTAAAAATAAATAAATATTTGTGTTTTACTTTTTTTTTAACTCCCGCCACTCTGGCGCGGAGTTAAACACTTCCTATTGCAGAAATTTCTGAAATCATAGAAATGGAATGGGTTTATGACTATCTAAAATTAAGCATGTGTAAATCTCAATTCAAAATATTACTAATGATTGCATGTGTTTTGTTTGCAGTATTTAAAGAGAATCATCTGAAGGAGGCTTTGCCATCATAAGGGTTACGTGCTGAATTCCGAGAAGAATTACTTAAGTGGGAACAAGTGAAAACGTTAAGTTCGGCCATTCCGAATCCACCACGGAATGCATTCAATTTTATTACTGGAAAAATCTTTGAATATGGAGCAAATCATGAAGCGATCCTTTTGTTTAGGTAAATTATTAAAAAACGAACGATGCAATTTTTAGCCAATTTAGGCCGCAAATTCTTTAGCCGAAGTCTTCGCCTGAAAAATGTGGTACTTATGCTTAAAGTAGCACTTTTAAGAGCTACACCAAAACGAGGACTATTTGATTTGCATAAAATATTTGACCGATATGGCCCATTTGCAATACCAAACAACCTCAAGTATAAGAAGTATTCCTACCACATTTGATCAACCAAGCTCTATTATTACGAACTGTTGCGTGATTACAACAGACGGACGGACATGACAAAATCTTCATAGAATTTTACGACGATTAAGAATATCTATATACATACATACTTTATGGTGTCTCAGATTAATATTTAGATGTCTTACAAACGGAGTGTCAAAATGAATATGGGGATACTGTGCAGCAATTCGAATATGTGTGTTTTGTTTAGCCGTGATTTGCTTCGTGATAAATATGCAAATTTCCAAATGTATGTTTGTTTTGTTATGTTTTGTTTATTTATTGAATTAATTAATACAAATTTATTTAAACTAACGCTAATGCTATTTAAATATTAACTTCTTTTAAATATTAGGTTGGATTTAGAATATAAAGTCATTGAAATCATCCCCAGAGCGTGTTTCAGTCGTCTCCAGGGCGTGCTTTGGTTTTTTTGCACCACTTGATTTTTGCTGTTTTCTTTTGTGACCAAAAAACCTAAATTTCTGCCCTCCATAAACCGATATTTTTCAGAGTCGAGCGAGTAGTCTAAATAAATAGTAGTACGTATAATGTGGTCAAAGTATTTTTTATACCCTACACCACACTGTGGTACAGGGTATTATGACTTTGTGCATTTGTTTGTAACACCTAAAAGGAGAAGAGATAGACCCATTGCTTATTATACCGATCGACTCAGAATCAGTTTCTGAGTCGATTTAGCCATGTCCGTCTGTCTGTCCGTCCGTCTGTCCATGTATTCTTGTAATCAAAGTGCAGGTCGTATTTATGGTGCGATTGTGATGAAATTTAGCATAGTGCTCTTTTTTGGCCTAAGGACGATCCCTATTGAAATTGGTTAAAATCGGTTCAGATTTGGATGTAGTCCCCATATATATGTTTCACCCGATTTCACATGCAAGCGCCGTAGAAACCACATTTTACATCCGATCTTTATGAAATTCGGCAGAGAGAGTTTTATTATTACGTGAATGAACACTGCCAAATTCGGAGAAAATCCGATCAGATTTAGATATAGCCCCCATATATATGTTTCACCCGATTTGGCATGTAAGCGCTGTAGGAACTGTATTTTAAATCAGATCAGTACGAAATTTGGCAGAGAGAGTTCCCTTATTACATGAATAAACACTGCCAAATTCGGGGAAAATCGGTTCAGATTTAGATATAGCCACCATATATATGTTTCACCCGATTTAACATTTAAGCGCTGTAGAAATCGTGTTTTATATCTGATCAGTACGAAATTTAACAGAGAGAGTTCTCTTATTACATGAATAAACACTGCCAAATTCGGGGAAAATCGGTTCAGATTTTAACATAGTCCCAATATA
Source organism: Eudasyphora cyanicolor (assembly GCA_963930755.1). Lineage (NCBI taxonomy): Eukaryota > Metazoa > Arthropoda > Insecta > Diptera > Muscidae > Eudasyphora > Eudasyphora cyanicolor. The sequence continues at coordinate 260,109,767 of OZ005737.1, read as the reverse complement.
TATGTTACACTCGATTTGACATGTAAGCGCTGTAGAAACCGTGTTTTATATCCGATCAGTCCGATCTAATTGAGTTTGGACGGATCCTTTATTTGGGTGGCGCCGCGGAGTATTCGTTGTTTTATTAAATATATTTATTAAAATACTACTCTCTGACAGTGCAACATATTTTTTAGAAAAGAAAACTCCATTTAATTATCCCCAGTTTGTGTAATTTTGCCACAAGCGTTGTTGTTTTTTGATGCATTATTCATGCACCGCCGTGCATGAGTACATCACGTACGGGGTTGGTTTATTATCATCAACGTAAGTGATTTGTTTTTTGGGTGTGGCATCCCTCTATGGACAGCGAGGTATTGTGCCATAGTGGCCGATCATCACTAGACTCTCCTTCGCCATTTCGATGAAGGATTTGGTGAGAGACTTGTTGACAGTTTCGTTATGGCCCAAAGGTATGGGTTCTGATTATTTTGGCTTTATTACCAGCCGTAAAAATAGCCGAAGTTGTGGCCCTATTAGCCGATGCAGTGTCTTTAGAAGCACCTATGACGTTCTTAGCCCAGGTAAGTGACTTTTTTGCTTATCGTAACCTCAGCAGGTTCCAACTTCGCTCTACGCTACTCGTGCTTGCATTTTGAGGGTCTGACACGAGTACTGTGGGGACTTTTTTTTAGCAGTTTTTGTACGCGGAGGACAGTCGGACAATTTAAGAAACCCTCTCCATTAGAGCATATAGGTCCCACCTGGATGCGGCTGGATTCAGACCTCAAGAGCTCCGTGTTTGTTTTTGTTGTTCAGTATTGGTCTCCAAAATCGCATAAATAACTGTAAACACTTAGCGTTAACAGCATTGCATCACTTATGCTTATACACTCGCACATGCACATCACAAATACGCAGACACTCTCACTTCTAGACAAACTTTCGAATATAGACATTTGGCCAAACTCAAACATATACGCACACATGCACTCACAAGTGAACCTTTACACATTCTACATATCCTTTTCCAACCCATATCTTGCGTGTTATGTGGGCATTTTAGTTGAGTGACAAGAATTGCAGAATAGTGGCTGTTGAGGAGAAGGAGGAGGAGTTGCAGGTCGAAGTCAGTGTGTTTTCCGAAACCACTTAAAACACTTGTTTGTCAATTTATTTGCGGAAAATGAGACATGGTTATCATTGTTATCATGGTGGTCGGTTTGTCGCTCGGTCGGTCATATCCTGCCTTGCGTATGTATTGGCCTGTGTCTGTGTGCCTGTGTGTGAGAGTGCATCTGTGTGGTTTGTTTGTCTGTGTATTTTCCGGCATCGCTTGTGGCATCCATCCATTTTGTGTGCAATGTTTGAACAATGAATTTGAAAACTGCAAAACTGATACACTTTTATATTCCAGTCCATTGCCATAGATTCCCTTTGATTTGTCCAAAAGCAGTTTAATCAGTTAGTTCGGTCAAATGGTTGGCACATTTGGCAACACACACATAAGCAAGATGTGATAAACGCAATTTTATGAAGTAGCCAGGTAGTGTTTGCTCTTATTACACATAAACTGCGATTTTCTCATAAATAGGGTATGTGGTAGATGGATGCTCGATGTTTCACTTATTTTAAGTTATTAGCGAAGCGGTAGATGTGTAAGCGTTTGTACGCATTTCATTTAAAACCGAATAATCTCAGCTAAAACATTCTGAACATTAATGTAGCAGTTAGGGCTTAACGAATTCGTTGTTTCTTCTGGTAGCAACAGTATTAAAAAAAATTAAAAAAGGCGATTTTTTTAAAAAAGGTGTATCTTTCTGGCACGAGAAAACAACACCCTGTCAATGCGAAAATGGGCATAGCGATAATAATTTGCAATAATTCGTTCGCTTCAGTTAACAAAGTACTTAGCTCCACCTCCTCATCAGGGCTTATTCCAAGGAGTAATTGATGATGTTGATCATAATAAACTGGAACGATAATTTTTAAATGCACAGTATTCATTCATAGATCAAGAATCTGAAGGAACAGTTTGATGGCGCTATACATAATCTAAACAGATTTCCATCAACTTGGATCAACAACAGTTTCAATAGCGCTTAAATACTAAGAGGGACATAGTACAAATTTGGCTATATATAAATCTGAACAGATTATTCCCAATTTAAACAGTATTAGTTCCTAAATTTCTGCTAAATATTGCTATTTCGAAAATAAAGTAGAACTTCAATAGCGCTTTGATACCAAATGGGGTGCAATATCTAAATCTGGACCGATTTTCCCCGAATTTGGTAGTATTAACTAATGCATAACAATACGGTTTCTGCAGCGTTGACATGTCAAATCGGATGTAAATTACATATGGGGAACCGATTTTCCCGAATTTTGCAGTGTTAATTTATGTAATAAGACAACTCTCGAAGACAACTCTCTCTGCCGAATTTCGTACTGATTTGATATTTTAATACGGTTTCTACAGCGCTTACATGTCAAATCGGGTGTAACATATGTATATGGGGACTATGTCTAAATCTGAACCGATCTTCCCGAGTCATAACAATCCTCTTTCTGCCAAATATCGTAGTGATGGGATATAAAATACGGTTTCTGCAGCGTTGACATGTCAAATCGGATGTAAATTACATATGGGGAACCGATTTTCCCGAATTTTGCATTGTTAATTTATGTAATAAGACAACTCTCTCTGCCGAATTTCGTACTGATTGGATATTTTAATACGGTTTCTACAGAGCTAAATGTCAAATCGGGTGTAACATATGTATATATGGGGACTATGTCTAAATCTGAACCGATTTTCCCGAATTTTGCAGTGTTAATTTATATAATAAGAAACCTCTTTCTGATGAATATTGTACTGATTGCATAAAATATACAGTTTCTACAAAGCTTAAATGTCAAATCGGGTGTAATCTATATATGGGGAGAATATCTAAATCTGAACCGATTTTCCCCGAATTTGGTAGTGTTAATTCATGTAATAGAAAACTCAATCTACACAAAGAAAATTACTATTTAAGTAATACAATTTTTTTAGAAATGCAAAGTACATTTTTTAGAAATTGTAGAATTTTATTAAAATTAAGTTGTACAATAGGGCGGGTTGATTTTTTATACCCTACACCACACTGTGGTACAGGGTATTATAACTTTGTGCATTTGTTTGTAACACCCAAAAGGAGAAGAAATAGACCCATCTTTTATTATACCGATCGAGTTAGAATCACTTTCTGAGTTAATTTAGCTATGTCCGTCTGTCTGTGCATGTATTTTTGTAATCAAAGTACAGGTCGCAATTATGGTTAAATTTGGAAGAAATCGGTTCAGACTTAGATATAGCCCCCATATATATGTTATCCCCGATTTGACATGTAAGCGCTGTAGAAATTGTATTTTATATCCGAACAGTGCAAAATTCGGCAGAAAGATGTTTCTTATTACTCGATAGAATACTGCCAAACTTCGGAGAAAATCGGTTCAGATTTAGATATAGCTTCCATATATAAGTTACCCCCGATATGACATGTAAGCGCTGTAGAGACTGTATTTATATCCGATCAGTACGAAATTCGACAGAATGAGTACTTTTTACATGCACGATTATTCAGGGAAGATCGGTTCAGATTTATATTAAAGCTCCATATATATGTTCCTCCTGATTTGGTATCAAACCGCTATAGAACGTGTGTTTTACTTCCGATCATTAAAATTTTCCAGAAAGATGTTTCTCAATTTAGGAATGCATATTGCTTAATTTAGCGATTATCGGTTCAGAATTAGATAATATGTTTCTACCCATTTACCAATTATTCAAAATTATTATGGCAATGACCCTTATCGCATTGTTAGGGAGGTGTAGGGTATTATATAGTCGGCCCCGCCCGACTTTCTGCCTTTTCTTACTGGTTTCTTTTAAATCGTATAGCAAAAACATAAACTACATAAAATTATAAGAAAATTCTCCGAAGAAACCATGTATCTAAATTAAAATCCTAATCCGCGCCTCTCGACTTGAAAATTTATATGCCAAAAAAAAATAAATGTTAGAAAAAAAAGCTTTTTCCTTAAAAAAATTTAATTTTCTGAATAAAATTGTTTAGTAAGGTAGTTCTTTTGCACTTTATATCTTCTTTACACCCAAAATTTTTTTCATTAAAAAAAATATTCATCCAAGTAAAAAAGTTTGTATATAATTTTATATTTAATTTTTTTTAAGGAACATAGATAAAAATATTTTCTTTCATAATGTAATAAAAAATATTGGAAATGCAAAAAAATATTGCACTCAAACTTGTTTTCAGTATTTATAAAATAACCTTCTTTTGTTTGGATAAACAATTCTTATTTTATAATGCAAATAAAAACGTGAAACGTGTTCTAACTATTTTTTATATAGAACGCAAATCAGAGGAGATGCAAACTGGGGTTTAACTGCTTTTTTGATAATTGAACATTTTGATTAGTCTCAAGACAAAACCTGTATTGCATCAACTATAATATAACAAGTAAGAAAGTTTCAGTCGGGTAAACCGACTAAGGTATACCTCACTTTGGGAGTACTGTAATATGAAATACACGAATTAATCTGTCAATTTGTATAGGAGATACCAGAGGGGGATTTAAAACTACTTCTATTATTCGCTAAACAGTAAACTTCAGATATATTGTACTGTATCGATTTGTAAGCGTTTATATGCACTGGTATATTAAAGATATGATCTATTCAATTTTGGTATGATTTGGCCATTTTGTGTGGGAGGTACCAAAAGGGGCGTGGCAACTTCGCCCATTTTTCACTGGATTGTCGCTGCTATGAAACAATTACACTGTACAAAATTTCAAGTCTTTTTGTGCATAGGTATTCATGTTATAGGCTGTTAAATTTTGGAGCAAAATGGTCCATTTGTGTGGAAGGCGCTGTTACTTACCCATTTTTCTTGATGTGATAGTGACTAATAAAATAATATTATGTGTAGAATTTCAGAGGATTCAAATACGTAGTATAGAAGTTGTTAAATAATCAATAATTCACTTAATATTAACACTTTGTGGGGGAGGTACTAGAAGGAGAGGACCAATATGGCATATCTTCGAACTTATCCGGAGGTAGAACAAAATATTACCACGTACCAAATTTGAAGTCAATCGGTTACTCCTTTCGAGAGTTATCGTGCACACCAGTTAGCAGAAAGACAGGCGGACGGACATTGCTCGTTCGAATAAAAACGACCTAAAACGGATATCCGCCAAACATACTTAGGGTCTTATGTCACTCCTTCGATGTGTTACACCTTTGGCCCATAACAAATGATATATACCCTCGTATCACTAAAGTGAGGGTATAATAAAACATATTATATATTTCAAAAAAAGAAAATAATTTTAGCGAAAGAAGAGGAAAAAGATTTTCCGGTCGAGAGGCGCGGATTAGATTTTGATTTTAGACCCATGGTTTCTTCGGAGAATTTTCTTAGAATTTAATGTAGGTTACGTTTTTGCTATACGATTTTGAATTTTTTTTCATCAATACAAATCAACCCGCCCTATTGTACAATCTTTGGTAGCGATAAATCGCATTGATGGATTGACAATATGTGATAATTTCGGAATATTTAAAATAAAATATTTTTTGTTAATAACAAAAACTTAATAATAAATAAAAATTAGAGCAGTAAAACAAAAGTAAATGCTGCTTGTGACATTTTTAACTATAAAGTATAACACGAAATCTAGGAAAAATTAAAACTAAAATTCGACAATGTCAATAAAGTTTTAAAAATCTTTTATAAATACAATATATTTGGAAAAAATTAACAAAAGCTTTTATTTGTGAAAGTCAGTGCGCAAATATATTTTATTGTAATATCTTAATATATGCGTCCTAAACAAAATTAATAAAATGTATTTGTTCAAAAACATATAATAATTTTGGTTCCAAATATATTTTCTTCCAATTCAAACATATCAAAAATGACGAATTTCCCCCGTGTAGCTAATTCAACTCAGAAAGTGATTCTGAGTCGATCAGTATACATAATAAACGATTGGTGTATTGCTGCTCCTTTTGGGTATTACAAACAAATGCACAAAGTTACAATACCCTGTACTCTGTACCAAGCTACCATCCTAAAGAACAATAAAAAGGCCAAAATGAAGTAAGATCATTTCAAAAATCATCATAATTTACCATGGGCTAAAATTGTAACACATCGAAGTTGTTATCTAAGGCTTAAGTATATTTGGCGGAAAACAGTTTTGGGTCATTTGAGCATTGCCCGTCCGTCCGTCTGTCTGGCTGGTGCGTACAATATCTCTCGAAAGGAGTAATAGACTGATTTTAAATTTGGTATATGCAAATATTTTTATTATCTTAGGCTAACACCGAAGTTCGGCCAGATTGGTCAACTCCCCCACGAAGGACTAAAATTTAGTGTAATGATTATTCTTTAACAAGTAAGAAAGTTTTAGTCGGGTAAACCGACTAAGGTATACCCTCACTTTGTGAGTAATGTAATATTGAATATTACACAAATTATTCTGTCAATTTTTGTGGGAGGTACCAGAAGGGGTTTAAGAAATACACCTATATTTCGCTGAACAGTAGATACTAAATACATTGCATTGTGCCGAATTGTAACCGTTTATATGGCCTGGTACATTAACGTTGAGATATTAAATTGTGGTATAATTTGGCCATTTTGTGTGGGAGGTACAAAAAGGGGCGTGGCGATAACGCACATTTTTCACTGGACTATAGGCATTATAAAAGCATTACACTGTACAAAATTTCAAGTAATTGCATACACTGATATTAATGTTATAAACTGTTAACTTTTGGTGCAAAATGGTACCTTTGTGGGAGAGGTACCAAAAGGGGCGTGACAATAACGCCCATTTTTCAATGGACTGTAGGCATAATAAAAATATTACGCTGTACAAAATTTCAAGTATTTTTTACACTGGTATTAATGTTATAAGCTGTTAACTTTTGGTGCAAAATGGTGCATTTGTGTGGAAGGAGCGCGGCAATAACGCCCATTTTTCACTGGACTGTAGGCACTATAAAAGCATTACACTGTACAAAATTTCAAGTATTTCTAAACACTGCACGGGGCAAAATCGTCTTTTTTGATATGTTTAAATCGAAAGAAAATATATTTGGAACACAAATTTTTAAATATTTTATATTTCTGAGCAAATAAATTTAATTTGAAAATCATTAAAATATATTTGGAACGAATATATTAATATATTACAACAAAATATATTTGCAAACTAAATTTCTCAAATACTTTATTTGTTTAAGTACAAATAAAACAATTGTTTAGGAATTTCTCCAAATATATTTTATTTAATAAATAATTTAAAATCTTGTGTTGACTTTTTCGAATTTCATTTTTAATTTTTTTTTGGTTCCTAATTGTATCTACCTCCCAGTTATGATACCTAATGCAGCATTGACGTTTGTTTCAAATCAATCATTTCAAATTTCTAAGTATTTCAAGCCATCATTAGTTGTCAATCCACCGAAAAATTTATTTTGATCCAAAATTATAGGATTTCAATTATTATTTATTATTTTTACGAACATTAAAAATTTCTAAAAAAAAATATTTTGAATTACTGAAAAATATAACACAATTTAGGTACTTTCTGAATACTTAAGTGCAAATTTTTAATTTGTTTCGAAAAATAATAGTCCCAAACAAAAAAAATTGGGAGTAAACAAAGATTTGTTTAGAACAAAATCTTCCCAAATATATAACCTTTGTGTGTACCAAATATTATATATTTAGAGTGTATCCTAAACATTTATATGTTTCAAGCCGAATATGTTTGGGACAATATACTACAGAAGCGATTTTTTTTCAGCGTGTGGTATTAATGTTATAAGCTTTTAACTTTTAGTGCACAATCGTGCATTTGTGTGGGAGGTACCAAAAGGGGCGTGGCAATTTCGCCCATTTTCCTCGAGTTGATAGCGACTAACAAACTAATACTATGTGTGGAATTTCAGAAGATTCGAATACGTATAATAGCAGTTATTAAAGAATCAACATTTCACAACATTTTAACCCTTTGTGGGGGAGGTACCAGAAGGAGTGGACCAATATGGCCCATCTTCAAACTTAGCCGGAGATAGAAACAAATATTACCACATACGAAATTTGAAGTCAATCGGTTACTCCTTTCGAGAGTTATCGTGCGCACCAGCCAGCAGACAGACGGACGGACGGACGGACATTGCTCATTCGACTTAACATGACAAAAAAAGGATTTCCGCCAAACATACTTGGGGTCTTAGGTCACTCCTTCGATGTGTTACACTTTTTTCCGTAGCAAATGATATATACCCTCGTCACACTAAAGTGAGGGTATAAAAACATATGCCTCGATCTACAAAAAACAAACAAATGTTTTGGCTTCGGACACAGAACAATTTTTTTCATAGTGTAATAGCGTAAGAACTTTTAATGACTTTAATTGAAGTGTCACATGTAATTGATTTAAAGTCATTTCATATCCCCAATCGATGGGGGGACACCAAAGTGGTATTCATACCCAAATCGGAAAGATATCACGCACTAGGCCAAAAGACTTCAGACCAGCTAGTCTGTCCTCGTTCCAATCAAATGTCTGGAAAGGCTCTTAGAATCCTTCATTAGTGAAACCCTGGATACAAAACTATTGTCGGGTAACCAACTTGCATACAACGAGGGCATGTCCACACAATCGGCTCTTAATGATCTGATGGGCACTATCGACCACTACAATTCAATAAATACAGGGTGGCTGATATGTAATGCAACAAAGTAAAGCGCTATATTTTTTTAATTTTTTTTTTTAAATTTTATTGTTCAAAAGCAAAAAATGTCGGAAATAACATAAAATTTTAGAAACAGTTTAGATTTGTTCGACTTGGCCACCTTTGGCACGAATTATGGCCTTCAAACGGCCGACAAAGCCATTACACGCTGCACGAAAGTGGCTCTGTGGTATTTTGGCCCATTCCCGGCGAAGCGCCGTCTTGAGATGATCGATACTTTGGTATTTTTTAGTGCGAACCTTACTCTCTAAAATGCCCCAGGCGCAAAAGTCCAACGGATTGAGATCCGGAGATCTTGGTGGCCATTGTGCGGTAGAAATGAAGCGAGGAAACTCCCTTTTTAAGCCATTCTTGGTTGACGCGTGCTGAGTGCGATGGTGCTGAGTCCTGTTGGAATGTCCATGGTCTGCGGCCGAAATGTTTGTCTGCCCTGGGCTTCAATACTGTCTTTAAGAAATTTTCCCGATAATATTCGACATTTATTTTGACCCCATGGTCGATGAATACGAGCGGAGAGCGACCATCGGCCGCTATGGCGGCCCACACCATTACCATCGGCGGCGCTTGAGTTCTGGTGGCCAATCGAAGGTGTACATTTTCAGCTGACATCTTTGGCAAGTAAACCCGATCATTTTGTTTGTTCACAAACTGCTCAATTTGGAATGGCTTCTCATCGGAGAAAACCAAATTCGGTAACTGGCCACTTTCGTGCAAGCGAAGCAACTCCTTGGCTCTTTCCAGTCCAAATTTTGTTTGTGCATCGGTGAGCTCTTGCACTTTGCACTTTGGAACTTTAATGGCTTTAGTCCAAGCTCATTTTTTAATATGTGTTGTATCCGTTCTCGCGATATGTTCAGCTCACGAGCAATTTTTCTACCACTGCGGCGTGGATTTCGATCAAACCTGGCCTTCACTTTTCGGATCATTTCTGGTGTTGTTACCGTTTTTTTTTCATCCACTTTTTGGACGCGATGCAACACTGCCAGTATCACGGTAACGAGCAATGGTACGAGCAACAAAAGATTTATTCACATTTCAATGCTGGAGGGCTCTAACGATAGCCACTTGTGTTTTTCCACCCAACTATAAAGCAATCACACTATCACGCTTGAATTCCAACACGAATAACTTTTTTTCTGAATCTAATAGTTCAAAATGCTTTTGTAAGCTTGTAAACAATAAAATTAACTGTCACTGAAATAAATCTGTCAGCGGTTTAGAAATGATAGCAACCTGAAGTTGGTTACAATACATATCAGCCACCCTGTACACTATGGATGCCTTTATTGATACTAAAGGTGAATTGAACAACATTCACTTAGATGCAGTTATTGCGCCGTTGTCGCAGCTAAGGATGAACTACTATACAATATCTACAACTTTGCTTCGGACACAAACGATATATTCTGTACTGTATAAAATATAGAAAAGTGCAAAAAATCCACCTCGATGAAGAAAATTCTTTTGGCCATTAAATTATTAATTGAGCCAACTTAACTAAACGAATGAAGCAAAAGTTCTTATTTTTGGGGCTACTTTCATGTCCAATTCTCAGAATTGAGTCCTAAATCATGTGTTGTACTGTGTAAGTAATTATAGAATCAAAAATTCACTTAGTTTAACCCTTTGTGGGGGTCGTTTTAGAAGGAGTGGCCCATGGCCCATATTCGAACTTAGCCTGAGATAGAAAAAAATGTTACTAAATTACCACATTTGAAGTTAATAACTCCTTTCTAGGGTTTTCGTGCACACCAGCCAGACAGATGAACATTTCTTATAACGGGTGATCCAAGTAGAGATACTTTTTCAATAGCCTTTTTTATCAGATCACGTGTGAGTCGTGTCATGCTATCAGGTTATTTTTGTTTAGTATGTATTGTTTGGCATTTCATCATGGAAAGACTTACGCCTAAACAACGTTTACGCGTGTCATTCGCCAGTTACCAGTCGAAATGCTCGAACGAGTCATCGAAAATTGGACTCTATGGATGGACCATCTAGACGTAGCCGCGGCCAACATTTGATAGACATAATTTTCAAAAAATAAATGCCAAAGAATGTTCTTTCAAATGATAATAAACATTTCCCATTCAATTTGAATTTTCTGTTTTTTTTTTCTTTAAAAAAGTAGGGAACCTCGAAATGGATCACCCTATATAATTAAAATGTCATAAGTCTGATTTCTGCCGAACATACTTGAGATTTTAATTCATTCCTAGGATATGTTACACTTTTGACCCGTAGCGAATGATATACACCCTCATCCACCAAAGTGTTGATTTCAAAACACATTACTCTTATAGGATCTGTACCAAATACCTAACAGCCTTATTGACTATTAACATCTTTGAACAAGATTTAAAAGAAAAAACATTTTATAAATACTTAAAGACATTACAAGTCTTTTGCAAATTGTTTCCTTTCGTTTATTTTGCAAAACATTCGTGGTTTTGTTGTCTTTTTTAAATCCTTCTCCCAGTCGCGCGCCAATCACTTTAAACCTATCCCAACATAAAACCTTGTAATATATTTGAAGTCAAATAATGTCAAGTTGCTGTGCATAAAGTATTGTGAATTTCGGCCAACAACAAAAAAAAAACTGTAAGAGATTTTCCGACAGTTTGTGGGTTTTCGACGAAGTCTGCGAGTGAGAGAGTTTGTGGTGGTGTGGATTTTTTCCGGTGAAAAGCACTGAAAATGTAGGTTAACAGAAAAAACAAATAAATAAGTAAAGAAAAGAAAATACTATAGAACTAACTTAATGCGGTTTAAGAGCATAGAAAATAATTCTAAAAATAACTCTTTAACTATTTGTGTAAAAGTGACTGTTAACCACGGACTGTTAAATTAAACATATCTTATTCAATTAACGGGGGTTAAGAGTATAATTTTGTAGCTCTTAGTTGTTGAGTGTGTTTAACAGTGGAGTTTCTTAACAGTGACGATTAGATGTTAGTTTATTTCTCTTAGGAATCTTGAATCATTTAACAGTGAAGATTTAAAGTTAGTTTATTTCTCCATGAAATTTTAAAGGAATATGCTCTTAATATTGTTTCCTGTTATTAACACGATTAGATGTTAGTTTATTTCTCTTAGGAATCTTGAATCATTTAACAGTGAAGATTTAAAGTTAGTTTATTTCTCCATGAAATTTTAAAGGAATATGCTCTTAATATTGTTTCCTGTTATTAACATTCCGCCCAAATCAATAGTTGATTAACAGTGAGGATTCAGTTGTAGTTTGTTTATCTTTGTAATTTTAAAGATTATGCTCTTAACGTTGTTTCGGGTTATTAACATCCTGCAAAATTAACATTTTTTTACAATTGAGTATTTATGCTGGTTTCATTCTCTTTTGCATGTTTAAAGAATACGAGTATTGTCTTACTGGATGCTCTTCCTGTTATTCCAATTCTGTTGAACTAACATTGTATTTACAATGACGGTTTTATTCTAGTATTCTTCTCTTTGTAATGCTAAAAGCATATACTCTTGCTGAAGTTTTCTGTTATTAGCAGTCTGTTAAATTGCCGGCAATGATGAGTTTCTCTTTCTGTTGATAGGTTGTAATTCTCTTAATGACTGCAACATTAACAGAGGAAACAAATAACATCGATGCTTTGCTAATGTTAGGATTCTCTTTCTTGGAGTATATACACTCCCTTATGGTGTCAAATGCAGTGTGTTAATTTACTCTTTCTCCTTTTATATATTCATGCTCTTAATGTTAGTATTTACATTGAAATTTATGTGTGGTTGTGATTGTGGAAGGATGTAAAGATTCCGTGTTAATGTTACACTATGTTTATTTAGTCCACCCGAGCCTTTTATGTTACGAAGCCTTATCAGGATTTTAAGGAAATTTATATCATCAGTCACGTTTATGAGGCCGCTGAGAACTCACTTGTGCTACAGATATATTATATGTTGTCTAGTACATATATTTTATTACAACAGCGCATTTGGGTTCGATGTATGCGTATTTTCGCAAATGGTTTGCTCATAAATGAACTCATCTTTCTTTACCTTAATAGAAAAAGGCTCAAAATCAAGAATAGCCTGGCTTCCTGGAGATGGAAGAAAAATTAATAACTTGTATGAAAATATCAGTAGAGTAGATTGACCGATATACTCGTATACATATGCACATACATATTGAAGATATTAAAATTATTTAAAAAAAAAAAGTTTTTGGGGAGTGATTTCCTGTTGCGGTTAGATTAGAATGCAGCCTGTATGTTAGGCTCACTTAGATTATGAATGATGCTCACGATAACCCTGACAAGTAAGAATGTTTCAGTCGGGTAAACCGACTTAAGAATCCCCTCACCTTGAGTCCCAAGAATTATTCGTAAATTAATTTATTTTTTGTTTCAATTAAATTATTATCAATTTAAATTGCATTTATATCATCTATTTGTGTGGGAAGTATCAGAAGGGACGTGTCAATGATGACCATTCTTCAATGGACTGTAGGAACTATAATTTTTTTTTTTTGGAACAGGTGCGGTTTTTGTTAATATTATTCAGCTTTTTGGCTTTTCCTGTAAAATTTTCAAAAATGATGATTGATGCTCTTTAATTTCTGGTGGCAATATGTAGAAAATTAAATTTTTTAATAAAATTTTTTCAATTTCGGTTGATACATTTTCGGTTAGAGCCAAAATAAAAATATGGGTTCCCCGAAACTTCTCAAATCTTCTATAGGTTCAGGATTTTTAATATCAACAACCAAAGTATTTTTTGCATAAAAAGAATAAAGGCTAGATGATTTCGCATTTATTTTAATTAGTATTATACTGTACGAAATGTGAGGTATGTGCATGCATTGGTTTTAAAGTAATAAGCTGTTAACATTCTTTGCAGAATGGTTCATTTGTGTGGGAGGTACCAAAAGGGGCGGGCCAATAACGCCCATTTTTCACTGTTCTGTAGACACTATAACAGAATTACACTGTACAAAAATTTGACGTATTTGTATGCTTTTAATTTTTATAAGCTTTTAATTTTTTGCGCAAAACGGTCCATTTGAGTGGGACGTACCAAAAGAGGCCGTACAATAATGGAAATGGACAGAAATGTAGGCACTATAAAATCATTACACTGTAGAAAATTTCAAGTATTTTTATGTACTGGTATTAAAGTTATAAGCTGTTAAATTTTGGTGCAAAATGGTCTATTTGTGTGTGAGGTACCAAAAGGGGTACCATTTTTCTTAAGGTGTAAGCTACTAATAAACTAATACTTTGTGTGGAATTTCGGAAAATTCGAGTGAGTAGCATAGACGGTATTAAAGAATCAATATTTCCCTAAATGTTAACCCTTTGTGGGAGAGGTACTAGAAGGAGTGGACCTATATGGCCCATCTACGAACATAGCCGGAGATAGAGAAAAATATTACCACATACCACATTTGAAGTCAATCGGTTACTCCTTTCGAAAATTATCGTGCGCACCAGCCAGCAGACAGACACACAGTAGGTGACCTACTTTAACCGTTCTGAATTTGGACAATCGGTAAAACGTAATAAGTCTGCATGGTCTTCTAGTATATAATTATAATCTAAATCCATAAATATTCGGAGTGGGTCGGTTTCCATTGGAATTACCCTATAGTAGATATAGGGGAAATGCAAAAAAATCAATTTTTGAGTATTTTCTAAATTATTGTGCTATTGAATTTTGCAAATATACTTTAAATTTTGGGAATTTCTTTCAATTTATCATGCCAATACATAAACACTACAAAATATCATTTTTCAATATTTTATGGGCTTACGAGTATTAGATTTCTGTCTTCATTTTTTTAATAAATATAAGTGCAGAATATAAACCGATTTCTCTCGCACCAACTTTTCTGTGCCGACAAAAAAAATTGTTATACCCACTGAGACAAATGCTTTGGCCACATCAATTTATTTATTTATTTATATGAATTACAATATAAAGTAAATTTATATTCTAATTTTACGGTTCAGGGAAAAGCCGGGTTACAAAGACCATGTGGCTAGACTTTGCAGCGACAGACCAGAGCTTCTGGTGGGAATCGAACCCACGACCCCCAAACACATAGGCGAGTACGCTACCAACTCACCTACTGGGGCGCTCCCACATCAATTTATATTTAAAAAAAAAATAGGTATCTATGGTATTTTATTGCGAAAAGGTATATGTAGCATTTTGGAGGTTTAGAGGAAAATAAAAAATAAATTAGAACATATTTACGAGTATAATCGACTTAAAGAAAACTTCCAGAAAAGGTCTTGGATGTTTGGTCCAGGACAAGAGTGGATCAAAAAAATTTTGTTTTAAGAGTCTTGCCCCGTTTGTCCAAATTACACAATTTTTTACGAAAATTTCATATCTTTGCCACATTGTCGCCAATCGCAAAGCTAGATTATATTTATATTTATATGTAGAAGTGTGTTCTGTACTGTAAACTGCAAAAGAAATGTTGAGTCCGGATTTTAGTATAATAGATTTTGGGTAAAAACTACAAAAATCCGTTTATGAGGGATTTTCGAATTTATTTTGGGAATTGTACGATTTTCCTTTACAAATATAATAATTTTGCAATTAGTCTCGATTTTTAATGTCAAGAGAACAAATTACAAAAAAATATTATTAAAATTTATTAATTTCTTAGTTTTTTTTATAGATTGATAAAGTTTCCGCCTTGAAAACATTTTTAGTTTTTCCGCATGCTTTCCTACGAATACGTATATATTAGAGCCGGATATATACCAACTCCTTTCTCATTATCTTTTCTGTGTATATCACAAAATGTGCTATGTGATGAAAAAAGTTGTGTTATAAGTAGATATACATATATACGGAGACAAAAGTTATAAACATTCTAAGTTATAGTCTCAAAAAATTATTTTTTTGCGTTTTTGTCATTTTTTGTATTTTTGACAAAGAATATTTTTTGGAAAGTATTTAGAATATTTTTTGGATCTAAGACCAAACTAAATATGTTATACTTTACTTTTTAATAATTTCCTCCATATTTCCAAAAATTAGCCATTAATTTAAAATATTAATTGATATGACCATAACTTTCTAATTGAAATTTGTTACATCGTATAGCAAGTTATGTTGCCAATTCATAAAAGTTAATAAAAACCAGTAAGAAAATTTCTATCGGTTAAACCAACTAAGGTATACCCTCACATTCTGAGTAATGTAATGTAACAATGGCTGGGAGATGCCAAATTGTTAATAAAATTGAATCTGTCAATTTGTGTGGAGCATACCTGAAGGGGCTTGACGAATACGCCTTTTTTGCGCTGAACAATACATAGATAATCTCAAGTACATTGCACTGTACTTAACGTAATGAGCCATTCAATGTTGGTATCATTTGGTGATTTTGTGTGGGAGGTACCAAAAGGCGTGGCAATAATGCCCACTTTTTACCGGGCTGTAGGTCCTATAAAAACATTACACTGAAAAACATTTCAAGTATTTATATGCACTGGTATTAAAGTTATTAGAAGTTAACTATTTGTACAAAGTGTGGGAGGTACCAAAAAGGGCGTAGAAAGAACGCCAATTTTTCACTGGACTGTATGCACTATAAAAGCATTACACTGTTCAAAATTTCAAGTATTTTTCTGCACTGGTATTAATGTTTCAAGCTGTTAACTTTTTGTACAAAATGGTCCCTTTGTGGAGGAGGTACCAAAAGGGGCGGGGCGACTTCACCCATTTTTCTCAAGTTGGTAGCTACAAATAAACTATTACTATATGTGGAATTACAGAGGATTCGCGTAAGTAGTATTTAAGTTTAAGTTTATTAAGAGAATAAATATTACAATAAAGTTTAAGCCTTTGTGAGGGAGTTACTAAAAAGAGTAGACCAATATGTCCCATCTTCGAACTTAGCCTGAGATAGAAAAAATATTATCTCATACCAAATTTCAAATCAATTCGTTATTCTTTTCGAGACATGTCGTGCGCTCCAGCCAGACAGACGGATGGACATTGATCAAATGACTTAAAATGGCCCAAAACGGATATCCGCCGAACATACTTGGTGTCTTAGGTCACTCCTTCGATGTGTTACACTTTTTGTTGGTAGCAAATGATATATACTAAACACTGAAAATTGTGTACAGTGTAATGATTTTATAGTACCTACAGTCCAGTGACAAATGAGCGGCATTGGTATGCCGCTTTTTGGTACCTCCTACAAATGCACCAAAAGTTAACAGCTTATAACTTTAATACAAGTACGTACTTTAAAATTATTAAATTAAATTTAAATTGATAATAATTTAGTTAAAATAAAAAATAAATAAAATTTACAAATATTTTTTGGGGACGGACTTGTTATATCAACCACCATAGGATGGGGTTATATTCATTTTGTGATTCTGTTTGTAACACCAATAAATATTGATCTGAGACCGCATAAATTATATATATACATTATTAATCGTCGTAAAATTCTAAGTTGATTTAGCCATGTCCGTCCGTCCTTCCGTTCATCTGTTGTTATTACGCTACAACCTATAATACTTGATCCAGGTGGCTGAAATTTGGAACATATATTTCTTATATCTGCATGTATGATGGGATTGAAAATGGGTGATAACGGTCCATTTTGTGATATAGCCCCCATATATAGCATCTCTCCGAATTGACTTCGTACAGATAACACAAATTTCAACAGATTGTGATGAAAATTGGTAGGTGGGGTGTACTTATACCCAGAATCCTCCACGCGGTCCATGTTTTGATATAGCCCCCATACCCCAGATATGACTTCGGAACGCCAAAAACCTCAAAGTTCAACGAATTGGGCTGATACTCGTATTTGGTGTAAGGAGTTTATTTGTATCCGAAACCGTTCACATGCAATCCATGTGAACCGTCTTACTTGTTTTTTTTAATAATTTTTTTATTACACTTCTATGTACAAAGTTCTACCATCCTACCAAATTCCATGACTCGTAAGCCGTTTTATCTGGGCGGTGATCGGGCAACAATTTAAAGGTTAAAACTAAGTCAGAACCGATTTTTTTAAATTCGGTAGTATTTTGAGATTATTTTAATAAAAGAATGAAATCATGCGAAAATTCGTAGTTATCCGAGCATAATTGCGACCTGTACTTTGATTACAAGATACATCTACAGACATTTTGAGATTATTTTAATAAATGAATGAAATCATGCGAAATTTCGTAGGTATCGGAGCATAATTGCGACCTTTACTTTGATTACAAGATACATCTACAGACAGACCGTCAAACGGACAGACAGACGAATCATCGTCATAAAAAACACTGGCGTGCTACAAACAAATGCACAAAATCGTAAGGTGGGCTATACAACAGCTGTAGTATTAAGTGTAGTATTAAGTGTAGTTGTTGAGAAATCTGCATATTCCATATATGCATTTTATATGCAAAAATTATGCACGGGAATATGCACAACATATGCAAAATATAATGTGCATATATTGAATTCAAAACGCATATGCAAATAAAAATTGCATATGCAACTGAGAAAAATGCATATGCAAAAAATATGCGTAGGCAAATTGGAAAAAATTCACTAAATTTTGAAACATACGAGTAATTTTATATAACGACAAGAACTGCCCTCGAACAAAATTTCAGGATTCAATCTTCAGCCTATCTTCTGTTACGCCTTTACAGATTTAAAGTACAGATGTACAGATTTTAGGCGACCACCACTGACATATTAAAATTAAAAAAAAATCTTGAAAATCTTTTTTTGAAAAATAATAGCCGGTACAAAATGAAACAACAGCAAATGATCGAATTTGCGGCGAATTTCCAACATAAATATGTTGCATATTTTTTGCATATGCACGATATATGCAAATATGCAGTTTGCATAAAATATGCAAAAATAAATAGGTGTATATTTAATTTTTTTTTCCAATAAAAATATGCAATTGCATATATGCCGCTGTCTACTGATCAATACACAGAGTTGTTACAAACAGAGTAATAAAATGATTATTCTCTCCATAATATGGTGGACAGTATAAAACAAAGAAAATCGAGAGAAAATAATTTGAAGGCTGAATATATAAAAATAACACTGTGCTAGTCCAAAAATGTAACAGATAGGAGACCCTATGGATGGACCTATTTCGGTCATGCTGAATCCAATGGCATTAGCCGTTTTTCTATGTTAGCTCTTGTTTTCGCGATATTCGACCACAAAGTTTGTTGGGAAATGAGAGAGGTTACATATCACTTTGGTGACTTCGGAATATACGCTTCAGTCAAAAGATCGAAATAAAGGGAACATTTAGAGTATTATTTCTCTCAAAACAGTCGCCCACGCTTCTCACTGCCTTACCCACGAAAAAATGCAATAAGATCATACCATATGTTAAAAATCATACATATCGTCGATGTTTTTAGTAGGCATCGTTGAGAAAAATTTTCATCGCAAAAAAATACTATAAGTCCTTTCTCAACTTTTTTATGAGAATTAAGCAGATTTCGAGTTTTTACAGCTTAATTGAATATGGTTCTCGAGATTCTATTTCTGGGTCCTTGGATAAAAAGAAAAAATAAAATGCGTATTCCCCAAATCACAAATATAACAGAATATAAAATCTCAGTCAGGTATCACAACTTCACAATGCTCTATATTTAACAAAATATCAAGTACAATTTAAAAAGGCCTATAACATATGCTTCCCAAATTAAACCCAAAATACATATATCCAAATGTTTAGCATCTCTCCAAGATTCACTGCTGAAAAGTTTCTCATAAATTCTGCAAAATTTTAGTACCTTTCATCGAATGACACAGAGAATATCTAAAGCATTCTAATTTCGAAAACTTGTTTACACTCACTTTCAGTGCTGTAGTGCATTAGAAGAAGCCTTAATTAGATTCAGTAGCATGAATTTGCAGCAATTTACCAAATCCAAATATCAAATAAATTATATTTAAAATATTTAATCTCAATTTAAAATGTGATTGTCGGAGACACTTCATCACTGCACCAACAGATTCTGTCAAGAGAGAGGGAGACAGAGAAAAGAATTGCGGAGAGAAAAATGAAAGCATGGATGCATGCATGCAACACAGACAAGCAAAACTATGGCAACTGCAGGGAAGAGTATGTATTTCAAAAGGCAGCAAATGAATGAACAATTTCTGGAACATCACTAGCCGAGTGGGGAGAGAGGACAAATAGGACTGATTTACCAAAATGATTAACTCTAAACCTTAGTTTGGGAAATATCTAAAATATATATATAATATAATAACACAATGCTATAACTTTGTTTGCCTAAAAGTATAACAGTCGCCATCAACCCGTGAAAAATGTGCGAAGTTTCCACACCCCTTTTGGTACCTCCCACACCAATGGACCATTTTTTACCAAAAGTTTACAGGTCTAAAAATTTGCATATACATTGTCCTTTAATATTCGCTTATACTCAGCCTTTAAAACAAAAATGGATTTGGTCGTTTTGCCATATTAATGTATTCTGAATTTTTCAAAATGACACACAGTGGTCGCAGAAGTAGTTTTATATTACAATAATTTTAATTTGAATTGTTGGATGTTTAATAAACAGAAGTGTCGAATATTAAAAACAACAATAACAACGAAAATTTAATATTTTAATTTTTTAATATTTCGCATAAAAGACTTTCCGGGTTTCTTTTAGCACCGTGATCCAAATTTTGCAAGGTTGAAGTTTTTCTGAAAAAAAAACTCGGATTAAAAGACAACATCAATACAGTACAATTACGAAACTGATCCAAATTGTAGTAAGGAATCCTTAGCTCTTACTCGTTGTCACAGAATATCAATTTTACGATAGTTTCAGTGGCCATGGAGATTCATATTCTATTTGATCAGGTCTGGTCGGTGCGACCATATGCCGGAAACCAAATATTTAAGCAATTGCTTTTGTTCTCAAATGCTTTTGCAGGTTTGACCACAGGCGGATCATAAAATTACTATTTGTTTGCTTTAGCATGACGTCTACAGGCAATAGGTTCAGGCCTGTAGACGTCATTGGCAAAAAATTGGCGGACTGATACGCCAATATTTTGAAAGTTACATACTTTGATTTTTCACCAAGTGATTTTCGACCCATTGATGAGTACCTGTAGCCGTATAGAAAAGAGCGTTGTATATGGGCTACTTTAGGTAGTCCGTTAAATGTATGGTCCGTAGTCGGTTCTGGTGCTATTGACAATTTAGGATTTTTGTTGTTGTTATTTAATCAAAAATCCGGACCCAACAACTTAAAAAAATGGTTATAGTAAAAGTTACATATAAGCAATTAAATTCGTTGGTTCACAAATAGCATTGTCTGTTTGGTCATACACCAATCATAAAAAATTGGTCTACTATTTACGATCAATCTACTTAAAATACTATTCAATTCCTGGTATGAAAATATTTTTGATCGCTATTGCACTGACCACAAACTGGAAATTAGAATGAGTGAATGTATCCTAGGAAGCACCTCATATAGGTTTCCAGGTCTTAATCGAAACTTTATACACCACAAAGAATTATATTATTTTAATCTCATATGTTGAAGTTTCGTCCAACTACACTCTTCACTATGTATATGTGTGCAAACTTTCTGCATAATACCTCTCAGAGGTCAAGAGGTCGCATAACGCGTCTCGGAAAATCAGGTACTTTATTATACCATTTCATACTCGTACAATAATATCTACGTTCCATGTTTCAATTGAATCGGTTTAGTTTTTTTTTTTAGTAGATTGGATATAAAATAGTTTCGCGTCTGCTTAAATTTCAGTATATACACATTAATATTGAAAACTGTTTGGCCACTACTGCACTGACCACAGTTCAAATCGTGCGAATGTGCATATCATATTCCAGCAACGTCCTTAACTGTGTATGTTGAAACTTTCAAATTAGTACTTTTACATTGGGCCAGTAGGGTCAATAGGGTCAATAGTTCACCGAACACTTGGCGGAAAAACAAATGCTTAATATGCTACGTATGCCCCAAATTTCGGTATAATTTGTTAAGTCAGAAATCATAGCACATAATTCAAAAGAATATTGACCACATACAAAAATTAGATACATTTTTGTTAAATATATTACTACTGTTGTAGTTGAATATAGAAATATTTTAAAAACATTTTTTGGTCGCCGTTTTTTGTCCATCTTTTTCTCAGGCCGGAGAACGCATTTTCTTAAAGATCGGTATATGCACATACTCGTATGTGTGGGTCCATTGCTCTTTATGGAATTTTTAAAATATCGGAAGAATCAAAAAACTTAAATAATTTTGAAATGCAGCGAAAGAATGACAATTACTTTGTTCACTGCTAAACTGACCATAAAAAAGCTAACAAGTGACTATGTGGATAGTCCGTAGGTTATACAACATTTCAGTCAATACATATGCAAAATTTCCAGCTTTCTACCTCTCAAAGGAGTCGCAGCGGTTAAAAGTCACTTGGTGTAAAATCACACCCGTTGGAGATCAGTATATACACATAAGTTAATAGGATCATAACTCATAAGGTACTATTAAAGAACAGAAAAGGTGAAAATTGCTTTGGACACTGCTACACTGACCCCAGTATGAGAATTAGAGGAATTGATAACGTTAGATATATTACCAAATTGAGTGGTGAGCGATATATTCTTAAAAGGCATTAGACATTTTAAGACGCGGTTTTATGTCCAGTTTGACCTCAGACTGGACATAATTGTTTTGTTTTTGTAACTCCTTTGAGGCCAGTATGCTCATATACATTATTAGATTATTAGCTCTTAAGAAACTTTTAAAATCAGTGAAATATTGATAATTATTTTTGGTCACTGTTACGCTGACCACAATGTGAGAACTGAAAATTATTTTTCGCGCATATATTTGTCGTGTATAGTATTTATATTGATAAAGTTTAAATTTTTATATTTTTTGAAACGACAAAAACATTACCCAAGTTTTTGATACCGCCAGAACTGACCGCCAGATAAACCACTGGTAGCCAGCGGTTTCTACAACACTCTTGTCTATGCGTGTGGAAAATTCCAGCTTTCTATCTCTAACAGAAGCCGTAGCGATCAAGTGGTAGACAATCACTTGGCGGAAAATCGAAGAAGCTTATTTTAATTTCCGGCTATTGGTCTATCTGTACACCAAGTATCAGGAAAATCGGTTCAGCCGTTCAGGCGTGATGCGGTAAAAGACAAAAAAAAAACAAATGATTTTATAATATTATTAGGATTGTTTTTTTTAAGAATGCAATGTACTTATTTTAAAGACTAGAACATCTTTGTTGGTTTGGAAATAGGTCAAATGAATTACAATTTTCAGAAACGGAATTACTCCACTCTTAAATAATGGAATTGATTATTAGTCGTTTATACTCCAGTCAGGAAACATCCAGTATTATTGTTATCACAAATGTCGACTTATCGGGCTAAGAATTGGTAACTGGGGTTTATTTATTCATTTATTTATATGAATTACAATACAAAGTAAATTTATATTCTAATTTTACGATCCAGGGAAAAGCCGGGTTACAAAGACCATGTGGCTAGATTTTGCAGCGACAGACCAGAGCCTCTGGTGGGGATCGAACCCACGACCCCCAAACACATAGGCGAGTACGCTACCAACTCACCTACTGGGGCGCTCTTGGGATTTATTTATATCCAGGATCATTCACAAGAACAACGGTAGTCATACGTTCATGTTTTGATATAGCCCCCGTACAAAGGTCCCTCTAGATTTGAACTCGTTTTGGCACAAAAACCTAAAATTTGAAAGAATTGGGCTGAAATTTAGTGTAATGAGTTTCTATGTATCCGAAACCATTCGCATGCGATCCATTGTTGAGGGTATATTAGTCCGTCTTTACATGTTTTATCTTAGACTAAGTTCGAAGATGGTTCACATTAGTCCACACCTTCTAGTATCTTGTATACAAAGGATTACAAAGGGTTCTAGTACACAAAGGGTAACAATTTAAAGAAATGTTGATTGCACTACTTTACGACATTTTTGTCGAAGTGATGTACAATGAAGGTACAATACATTTGGTAACCTAAACACGAAAAAAATTTAGTGGTACTTTTTTTTAAATTCCAATTTTCATTGCCTCTAGTATTTCACCTATATATTTTTGAAGTAACAGTCCGATATAGCCGGAATTCGCATTGAATTTAAGTAATTATGAGAGCTACAAATGTTACAGTCATCTACGACTTTTGATACACCATTATTTTTGGAGTGGGATTTTCAGGGGTAAGGAGATGAGCTGGGCTGTTGGAGGCTGTATTTAAGAGAAATACTTCTAGAAGTGTATCCTTTAATTTGGTCTTTGACAAGGAACATCTATTGTATATAATAAACCACTTGGTTTCCATTGAAGTACATTGTGGGAATAGTAATTTGTTAGGGTATCTCTTAAATACCAGTGAATGCGTCCGGTGTCCTCAACTCAAATTTCATCCTATTGTTTTCTGTGCATACAACAACACTTTGACAGACGCAGGACGCAATTCACCGGTATTTAAGAGATGCCCTTACAAGGAATCTTTTTGTCGAAGACATCATCCAAAAAATGATGCATTGTTATTTTGAGAGGAGGATTTTCGGGGGTAAGGTGATGAGCGGGGTAGTCGTGTATTTCAGAAGAAATAGTTCTAGAAGTATCTCCTTTATTTTGTTCTTTGACATGGAACATTTATTCCCAAGCCGTACTCGTATATAATAAAATTGTGTTTGAATTTACTAACATCTTTGTTTGCCCAGCAAACTTGGTGGCTAAATAACTCGAAATCGCGATGTCACAGAAAATATGGGTAATACCATTCGATTTAGCGGGCCGAAAGTATGCGAAGTAAGTTGTTTTCATCGAGGATACATTTTTGAAGTGTATTTATCACACACAGTTTTATTATTTCTACATTTGTCGATAGATTTTTATACCCTCCACCATAGGATGGGGGGTATATTCATTTTGTCACTCCGTTTGTAACACCTCTAAATTAGATCTGAGACCCCATAAACTATATATATTCTTAATCGTCGTAAAGACGATTTAGCCATGTCCGTCTGTCCGTCCGTCCCTCCGTCCGTCCGTCCGTCTGTGGTAATCACGCTACAGTCCGCAATAATAGAGCTAGGTTGATCAAATTTGGTATAAATATTTCTTATAGTTGCAGGTTGTTTGGGATTGCAAATGGGCCATATCGGTCAATGTTTTGATATAGCCCCCATATATAGCTTCTAACTTGCTGTGATTCCTACTGTTCTCATCTACTATATGTTTCCTACTGTTCTAATCTACTATATTTTTTTGTTTTTCGGTGTTATTTTCTTTAGGTTTGAATTATTTACGAACTTAACGCTTTTACTTGTTTAAGTTGCCATTGTTTTTTTACCCTCCACCATAGGGTGGGGGTATATTCATTTTGTCACTCCGTTTTCAACACCATTAAATATTGATCTGAGATCCCATAAAGTATATACATATATTATTAATCGTTGTAAAATTCTAAGACGATTTAGCCATGTCCGTCCGTCTATTGAAATCACGCTATACTCTATAATACTTGAGCTAGGTGGCTGAAATTTGGTACACATACATCATATATCTGCTGGTATGTTTGGATTGAAAATGGGCAATATCGGTCAATTTGGATATAGCCCCCATATATGGCATCTCCCCGACTTGACTTCTTAACGTCATAGAGACCACAAATGTCAACTGATCGAGCTGAATGTGGGTAACTAGGGTTTATTCATGCCCAATATCCTTCATACAAGCAACGGTAGTCATAGATCCATGTTTTGATATAGCCCCCATACAAAGGTCCCTGTAGATTTGACCTCTTAACATCACAAAAACCTCAAATTTCAGAGGAAAGTGGGCTGAAATGTGCTATAATGAGTTTATTAGTACCCGTAAACATTTACCTGCGATCCATGGTGGAGGGTACTTAACGCTTTTAATTGTTTTCGTTAAAATATTTATTTTTTTTTTAATTTTTTCTATTTTTTATTGTCTTTTTGTGACAGCAAAAAACGATTTTTTTGGAAAAAATTAAATCTTTTTCTAGTTTTTTTAAACGACTTTACTAAAGCACTGTTTGTTGCTATGTTGAAGATAGATTTCCAACATTTATAGCCCTCATAAATGCCTTACTTATATAACGCTATCACCATGAGAAAAAATGGCTAAGATGCTGCTCCTTTTTACAATCTCCCACACAAAAGGAGCGTTTTTTACTAAAAGTTAACAGCTTTTAACTTTACAAATAATTGAAATTGTTGGCAGTATATTGCTTTTACAGTGCCAGTAAAAGCAATATACTGCCGTTATTGGTCAAATCATACCAAAATTGAATACCTCATAACATAACGTATTTTTCTTGTATCCCACACATATATTCATATGAAACCAACTCCCTCAATCACTTAATTGCATTGTATTCCTTTTCTATACTTTATAATTTTATAAAAAGCTATGACCATATATTTTCCACCGTTCTGGCATCTGCCCCTCAAAGTACCAAATTCCATATTATACTTCTTACTTAAAGAAGTAGTTAAACAAAATGTATTGAAACCGCTCGATCAATTTTCCTACAATTTCCACAACACAACTCACTGTGCAGCATAATTTAAATGAACTCATTTTAATGCTGTGGAGACACAATCACATATGAACACGCACTCACTCACACTGACAAACCTCATTTCTCACAGAAATATAATTTACCGTATGCACATGCACTCACACTAACTGTCATGGCCAAATACACGATTAAACTTTCACCCATATCCGTTTACAGACACATACATAAAAGTGTACTGTAAAAACTCACCCGCACACACTCATATACATATAGAAGGATTCCCATAGCCTTCGTATCAGTGTTGGCTGTCTACTTTGGCAACGTTATGTTCCTGCCTAAAGACACAAAAGTCCCGAAATGATCCTCCCTTCAAAAATTCGGAGTTTTGTTGGATGCGATTTTGCCTTTTTTTGCAATTTGGGCGCCCAAACAATATTAACATATGGTTACAGCAAACACACACATACACGCGCGTACATATGGAAATTTAACTGTATGCATGGGTAAACTTACATGCATGTACACCTCCCTCCCATGCACACAGACCGATTTAATAGCATTGCCTACATGTGTACTCGTTGGCGAAACCCCTCCATGGGGCTCCATTTTTTCGGGCGCAATTGGGTGGTTGTTGCAATATTTTTCGCGTTAAATATTTTTTCCTGATATCTGTTTGTTCGTGATTTATGGCTTCAAACAGTTGGTATGCATTTCGGCGGTTGGTGGGAAAAGTTAAAGAATAGTTTGATAGTAGTACCAAACAAGAAGAAAATACAGAGAAATCAGTCTGTCTGGCAGGATTTAGCCCACGATTGCTTTCAAAATATATTTACCCAATTTTGCGTACGGTAATATTTTCTCCAAAAACGGTATTTGTTTGAAGATTGACTATCTATTGGTCATTATCTTTTGGTACCTTCCCCATAAATGCTCAACATCTATCTACTTTCGAATTCAGATACTTAATTAAATCTTTTTAAATTTCACTCACTGCTAAATTAATTACTTCCATATGACCAAGTATTTTGTGATGAATTCTGGTCCATATATAAAAACAAACTGCAAAATTTCTTCTAAAGACATTAAAAAATATATCTGGGAGCGACATAATAGGAGAGTTTTATCAAAGCATTGGTTTTCAATCCGAAATGACATGCAACTGTAAGAAATATTTTAAATTTGTTCATACTAGCCCTATTATTGGTGTCTGACAAAGAGTGGGCAAAATATGCCCACCAGTTTGACATCTCCCACAAAGTAGAGGTCCAGGAGTCAGCCAATTTTGCACATTTTTTTTTTACAAAAAATGTCCATTGTTGATACCTGCTATGAGAAAACTGCACTGTCATATCACACCTGTCTGATCCTCGGGAGAAAGGTAACTTTCTGTGGAAGGTACCAAAAGGGGCATATTTCGACAGACTATAAGTACTTAAAAAACATTACACTGTACAAAATTGCAAGTATTCGCATGAAGTAATATTAAAGCTATAATCAGTTAACTTTTGTTGCAAAATGGTACATTTGTGTGGGAGGTAACAAAACGGACATAGCAATAATGCCCATTTTTACTGTATTGTAGGTACTATAAAAAATAGTCGATTAGTTTGGGACTCTAGGTACAATTAAAGGACTCTAGGTACAATTAAAGAATTACACTGTACAAAATTTCAAATATTTGATTGAAGTGATATTAAAGACATACGCAGTTAACTTTTGGTACAAAATGGTCCATTTGTGTGGGAGGTACCAAAGGTGGCGTGACAATGACGCCCACTTTTCACTAGAGTCTATGTTCTATAAAAGCATTATACAGGGTTTTCCATTAAGGACATAACAACTTTCTATATTAATAAAACACAGAATATTTAAGATATAGAGTACAAATTTATTCCAGTTGTAGTGCAAATGTTACATTAAAGAATGAAATTAGATTTCGGTCATATGACCACCACGAGGCCGTCTACAGCGATATATTATTTGGACCCAATTTTTCAACACTCTTGCACACATTTCGACCGGAACGTTGGCAATTTCGCGTTGGATGTTGTCTGTGAGCTCGTCCAAAGTTTTTGGCTTGTTGGCATAGATCAATGACTTGATATGGCCTCATAAAATGAAATCCAATGGCGTTAAATAGCATGAACGAGGTGGCCATTCGACCGGACCATTTCTCGATGTAACACGTTCACCGAATTTGCCTTTTAGTAAATCGATTCGGCGATGTCAAGCTCATTTAATTCTGGCCAAAAATAATTTTCTAACATGGCATGGTAACATGGCGATTGTTTTCATCAACGAAAAAATACGGCCCGATCACACCTTAGGCATGAAAAACGCACCACAATTGCGGATGCAATTGTGTCTCTTAAAGCACATGTGGGTTTGTTGCATATTTTGTTTATTGACAAAACCACTCAGCCGAAAATGAGCTTCATCGCTTCGTTGGCCGAAAATTGGAGTAAGCGCTCTTACAGTTGAGACCACCGACTCAGAGTTTTGGTAGTAATTTTTAATGATTTCCAAACGTTGCACGTAAGTGAACTCTGGACTCTAGGTACTATAAAAGCATTACACAGTTCAAAATTTCAAGTAATTATATGCACTGGTATTAAAGTTATAAGCTGTTAACTTTTGGTGTTGGAGGTACCAAAATGGGCGTGCCAATTAAGGCTACTTTTCTCTAGACACTAGGTACTATAAAAGTATTGCACTGTACGAAATTTCAAGTATTTGTATGCGCTGGTATTAAATTTATAAGCTGGTAAATTTTCGTACAAAATGTTCCATTTGTGTGAGAGGTACCAAAAGGAGCGTGGCAATTGTGTGGGAGGTACCAAAAGGAGCGTGGCATTTTTCTAGAAAATTGCAATTTTATAGAATATTTCATCATAATTAAAATTTTCTACAAAAATTCGTGAAACTGCATTTTTTTTAGAAAATTCGCTCAAATTTACATTTTTCTAGAAATATCCTTTTTATTTGTATTTTTCTAAAAAAAAATGTTTAAATCAAATTTGAATGCCAAATGTCGTTGAAATTTTTTTTTTAAATGTAGTCGAATTAATTTTTTCTTCAAAAGTTTGGTGAAATAGCATATTGCTAGAAAATTACATTTCTGTATCGTTGAATTATATTACTGTAGAAAATTTTGTTGAAACTGAATTTCTTTGTAATTGAATTTTTTTTAGAAAATGTTGTTGAAATTTCAGTGGTCGATGATCGGATTATAGGCCTCAGAATGGATTAATAATGGATGCGTTTAAAAGAAAATTTCTTTCCTTTAGATTTAGATTTTTCTACAAAGTTTTCCTTCTAATTTTTATTTTTCAAAAAAAAAATATTTAAATCACACTTTTATGCTAAATGTCGTTTAAATTGCAATTTTCTGCAAAATTTTGTTGAAATTGAATTTCTTTTTATAAAAAAGAATAAAATTAAATTAAATTTTTTCTAGAAAATTTTCTTAAAATGTCAAAGGTCAACGATGAGCTTTATTAAATGCCGACGAATGGAATTTTCTGGAAAAATTCAATTTGGAAGAAATTTGAAATAAAAATACAATTTCAATGAAATTTTCTGGAAATACGTGGAAAAAGATGATTCAATTTGTCGTTGAAATAGATTTTTTTTTTGAAAATTTCATCGTAATTGTTTTTTTTTTAATTTTGTTGAAATTTCATTTTTCTAAAAAAATCTTTGAATTGCATTTCTCTAGAATATTTAATTAGAATTAAAACTTTCGTTGAAATTACATTAAAAAAAAAATAATTGGAATTGGATTTCGCTAAATATTAGGTTAGCATTACGTTTTTCTACAAAATTTCGTCGAATCAGCATTTTTCTAGATTTTTAATGAAAATTTGAATTTTTTTTAGAAAATTTCATCATAATTAAAAACTTTTGAAATTTGTGTAAAAAATGGTGTAAATTGGAGAAGCTTGGCCACAATACCAGTAAGTATCAGGAACCGTTCTTTCATCTGGAACATTCTCTATGATGAATATAAATGTGTTATACGTTTTTGAAATAACTTATTCAAAAACTCCTAATCCCAAAAGGCATTTTTTTGAAAATATAACTTCAAATGGGTATATGTTTTCTCTTGTTGGGCATATAGGATATAGGATCTGTAAAGGCCTGGTCTACATATATATATCGTTCAACCTAAATTATTAAATCACCCTCATATTGGTTGGTGATTCCATGGCATTTGCTTTGACACGAAATACAGACAAAATTGGACAAAATTGATTTGTACGCTCTACGACCGACGTAAATCCAATAGCTGTTGTGCACGAAACAACCGCGACATACAAAAAAAAGAACATTTTGTTATCGGCATTTAATTTTGGAAATTATTGCGGCCGCCGAAATGTGCAGGCATAGATTTATTTGTCGGCTGCTTATGTTTATTCATTATTTCGATTATATCACTCAATACATTGGGATGGATGTTCTACATACTGCAAAGTGACGATTTTAATTTGTAAGCGAAGAGCTGACATTGGGTTTAATTAAAAATTTAGATTCGTGCAAACTCAGATAAATAAATTAGAAATCGAAAAATTGTTATTTGATTTCGGAAGGCGATTTTAAATTGCTGATAAAAAAATGCAAACAACAATTGGGGTTATTCGCTTTTGTTTTTGATTTTTGCATTGAATAAAAACCGTAAACAAATGTACGAACGGAGATATGGAGTAAAATATGTGAAATAATAATGAAAATCGGGCCAAAATGTGAAATGTGAACTGCTCCTGGAGGCATTTTTCCAACTGACAAGCAATATTGATGCATTCCTAGATAAAATTCCAACAAGGAATTTTAGTGTTTAGTTGTTTTTTCATATGCATATGGATGCTGGATGGTTTCAAATTCGACTATTGCATTTATTTGTTTCGGGGTATATCCATTCCTTTAAGAGTTGGTTGCTTCGTTTATCTGTAGTTGGTTGAGCACTACTGCTTCCATTTCTCTTTTCAATTTTAACTAACTTGCAGAACATTCGTCAAAAGCTATTACAAACGTTCAAGTGTGGGCGAAAAGGAGAAAAACAATAAAAAGAAATTGAAAAATTCTCCATTGAATATTCCACACAAGAATTGTAGACAATGGCCACAGGAGCAATTTGACCATCGGGAGTAGGACAGAGCAAAATCGAAATCCAAACAACAGTTTTAATAAAACGCTGGGATCACTTGAAGTGACCACTTTCATTTGATTCCACATTCAACTCAGAGTGTGGCCCTCTGTATGTCTGTGCATGCAGATATTGTATTGCATTGGGGGGGTTAGAATTCCGAAAGTAATATCTAGTACACTGGGAATTCTATTTTTTGGCAACTAAAGGATTTTTCTCTTTTAATATGCTCCACAATTGGATGAAGGTATACTAAGTTTGTCTTTGCATTAAGAACATAGTGCAATAATTATCAGGCATTCTCTAAAGCAGGACATCCCAACTAGGGAAGTCGATCGGGAAACAGAGGTAGAATGTCAAAAATTACCAACAAAAATTACCTTAGTATTTCGCTCATAACTTTTACAAATATTGTGTGCCTAAATTACTATTTTGGATTTGTGAGAGTCTGATGCATATTCTGTGTGATTTAAAAATATTCGAAGAGGCAGCAATTTTTGTAAATTTTAACGTGTAGAAAAAGAAAAATAAATTGTATATGTTTGAAAAAAATCAACATAAAAATGACCCGTAATATTCCCATTCGAACGACGTAAACTTTGCAAAAATCGGTTCAGCCTTTCAAAAGCAATTAAAAATTTCATAAAACCAAGAAATTTTTTTTTTCAATATTTTTAAAATGAAAAATCCCCATAAAATTTTGAAAACAATTTTTTTTGAAAAATAATTGATTTAGGCAAAAATAAAATTATAAAATATGTTAATATTAAAAACTCTGACCCTTTAGTTATTTCAACCAAATTAAATATGAATTCCCGTTTTTTTGTAAATGTGAATAATAAAATGTTTTATTATCATTCCCGATCGACATCTCTATTCCCAAACCTTTCAACCATACGGTCTCCTTCCCCCTTAGAAAATTTCGTTGAAATAGCATTTCTCTAAAAAATTTCGTTTGAATTGCATCTTCTAGAAAATTTAATGAACATTTTAATATTAATTTTCTAAAAGTTTTCTTCAAAAATTCCTTCAGATTTGCTTTTTTCTGCAAATTTCTTTAAATTTATATTTTTTCAAACAACTGTTGTTGAAATTGCATATATCTAGAAAATGTCTGTGAAATTTAAAATTTTCTACAAAATTTTATTGAAATTGTTAAAAATTAGTTTTCTTGAAAATTTTGTTGAAATTAAGTTTTTCCAGAAAAATTATTGAGTTGCATTTCTTGAAATTAAATTTTTTAGAAAATTTTGTTAAAATTTCAATTTTCTTGGAAATTTGGTCCAAATTAAAAATGTCTAGAAATTTCATTATTTTAGAGAGATTCGCATTAACACACTTTAACCCGGTCTTTGATTTTTAATCCGATTAGTGTTTATTATTACGGTAATCGTCTTTAACCCTGTCATAGACATTTAGTCCTGCCATCGACCTTATGCCGGTCGATGACCGGACCGATGCCCGGATTTGTTACTAAATGTCGGTGAGCGGACATAAGCCCAATGTCCTCAAGTTGACGATATTCGCTTTGTAACGATTGTCAGAGGGCTTTCCAACGTCTGATATTCTCCTTCGGCTCTCTTGCAACGATCTTCGCACAGCACTGATCGCAGAGGGATTTCATCGAATGGAAATCTCTCTATAACTCTCCCAAGACGATATTCGCATGGTACGGATGGTAAGGACAGACTTTCAGCGCTGTATCTCTCTCTGGCTCTCCTGGGACGTTATTTGTATAGTTCGGATGTAGAGAGAGACTTTTCGCAAGCAGCGGCTGTTGCGAATTTTCGACACCTTACTCCAACAATTGGTTGGAATTCGGTAGTAACAATAAACAAGTAAGAAAGTTCAGTGGGGTAAACCGACTTACGAACAGAGAATGAAGCCGAGCCAAAATTGGCGGCGGCGGCAGCCATTGAAAATTATAGATCGGCGGCGGCGGCTATGCGGCTAAGCCGACATAAAATTGACATACGGTGGGTCAATGATAGACATTTTAACATTTAAAATAATAGTTGAAAAGTTAAGCATTATTCTTAAATAATAGATGCTTTTATTTTGATTGTAAGATATTATGAGGTAAAAAAATCATCTATTCCATGCCGCTAGGCGTCTCTATGATATACTCTATTTTCAAAGTATGCTAAAGCTATGTATATACATTTTAACATTTAAAATAATAGTTGAAAAGTTAAGCATTATTCTTAAATAATAGATGCTTTTAAGTTGATTGTAAGATATTATGAGGTAAAAAAATCATAGATTCCATGCCGCTAGGCATCTCTATGATATACTCTATTTTCAAAGTATGCTAAAGCTATGTATAGACGATTGTCAGATCGGACAACGTTATCAACCCTGTTAAAGTGCCGCAAATGTACGGACAATGACCGATTGTTAGGCAAAGGAGAAGACGATTGCAAGAAACCCAAACAATTTCATAAAGTTAAAATATATTTTTTAAATATTTGTATGCAGGATTATAGACAGTGGTCAATAAAATGTTTTTCTGACAATGGCGCCGTTGTCACATGCATAAACTTCGTACATATTACAATCTACAAATTATCTCACAATGACTTTTCTGCCAACGTTTCAAGACAAAAATTTTATGTTCACACGGTTGTACGTTCACAGGGTTGCATTTTTCCGCCATTCGTCTAAACATATCTTAAGTCGAAACAGGTTGTTTCCAGGAGAGGCGAATCGAAGTTTTAGTGAAGTTTTAAATTTGTGTGGAATTACCTTGTGGCAAAGGAGAAGACGATTGCAAGAAACCCATACAATTTCATATAGTTAAAATATATTTTTTAAATATTTGTATGCAGGATTATAGACAGTGGTCAATAAAATGTTTTTCTGACAATGGCGCCGTTGTCACATGCATAAACTTCGTACATATTACAATCTACAAATTATCTCACAATGACTTTTCTGCCAACGTTGCAAGACAAAAATTTTATGTTCACACGGTTGTACGTTCACAGGGTTGCATTTTTCCGCCATTCGTCTAAACATATCTTAAGTCGAAACAGGTTGTTTCCAGGAGAGGCGAATCGAAGTTTTAGTGAAGTTTTAAATTTGTGTGGAATTACCTTGTGGTTTAGAATGGAGGTATTAATTTAAATGTTATACTATTCTTTAATACTCCATTGATTTTTTTCCGAAAATATTTTTATCTCTGTACGTAACGGGAGATCCAAGTAGAGATCATTTTTGACAGATCACGTGTGAGTCGTGTCATGCTGTCATGTTATTTTTGTTAAGTATTGTTTGGCATTTCATCATGGAAAGACTTACGCCTGAACAACGTTTAAACATCGTTCAACTTTATTACGAAAATTCACGTTCTGTGAGGAATGTGTTTCGTGCACTTCGCTTGCTTATGGTCAACATAATCGGCCTACTGAGCGTAGTATTCGCACCACCATCACCCATCTTGAGACCCAGCATTCATAATTGGATAATATTCGACCGAATAGACCACGTCCAGCACGCAGTAAAGAAAATGTAGCTGAGAGTGTACACGAAGACTGTGGAGAGTCGATTCGGCGCCGTTAGCAGCAACTCGGACTGACGTATGGAACGACTTGGCGCATTTTAGATTTTTTCGAGATTTTCAAAAAAAAAGTTATTTGGCCGATCCTTTACATATCGGTTAAAAAATTTATATACGGTGCAAATATGCCACATCGGAGATACATATATAGGGAGATACATATATAGCCTTTTTTTGACAGATCACGTGTAAGTCTTGTGATGCTGTCATGTTAGTTTTGTTAAGTATTGTTTGGCATTTCATCATGGAAAGACAACGTTTACAAATTATTCAGTTTTATTATCAAAATAATCGTTCGCCAATTGCGCTAAGTCTATTTTTTTTTAAATCCAAAAAAACACTTTCCAGTCGACCCATGACCTTGACACCCATGAGCAATATGTTAGCTCTCGTTAAGAGCTATATTTTTGCCATTGACCGATTCCCGATCCGACGTACCGGAATCATCGGTCCATATTTCTTCAAAAATGGTGACGGTGAGAACGTAACCGTCAATGGCGACCGTTATCGTGTCATGATAACCGACTATTTGATGCCTGAAATTGAAGCTCGTGATTTCGGCGACATTTGGTTTTAACAAGACGGCGCCGCTTCCCACACATCGCATCAATCAATGGATTTATTGAGAGAACACTTCGGTGAGCAGATAATTTCACGTTTTGGGCCGGCCGATTGGCCACCAAAATCGTGTGATATTACACCGTTATACTTTTTCCTGTGGGGATATGTAAAGTCTGAAGTTTATGCGGACAAACCCATTTCGATTCAGGCATTGGAGCAAAACATCACGCGTGTCATTCGCCAGTTACCAGTCGAAATGCTCGAACGAGTCATCGAAAATTGGACTCAACGGATGGACAACATTTGATAGACATAATCTTAAAAAAATTAATGCCAAAGAAAGTTCTTTCAAATGATAATAAACATTCCCCATTCAATTTGAATTTTCTGTGTTTTTATACCCTACACCACACTGTGGTACAGGGTATTATAACTTTGTGCATTTGTTTGTAACACCCAAAAGGAGAAGAAATAGACCCATCGTTTATTATACCGATCGACTTAGAATTACTTTCTGAGTTGATTTAGCTATGTCCGTCTGTCTGTGCATGTATTCTTGTAATCAAAGTACAGGTCGCAATTATGGTCCGATCTCGACGAAACTTTACACATATGTTTTATTTGGCCCAAGGACGATCCCTATTGAATTTGGTTAAAATCGGTTTAGATTTAGATATAGCCCCCATATATATGTTACCCCAGATTTGACATGTAAGCGCTTTAAAAACATTATTTTATATCCGATCAGTATGAAATTCGGCAGAAAGAGGTTTCTTATTATACGAATGAACACTGTTAAATTTGGAAGAAATCGGTTCAGATTTAGATATAGCCCCCATATATACGTTACCCCCGATTTGAAGTGTAAGCGCTGTAAAAATGTTATTTTATATCCGATCAGTATGAAATTCGGCAGAAAGAGGTTTCCTATTATTTGAATGAACACTGTTAAATTTGGAAGAAATCGGTTCAGATTTAGATATAGTCCCCATATAAACGTTACCCCCGATTTCACATGTAAGCGCTGTAAAAATGTTATATTATATCCGATCAGTGCGAATTTCGGCACATTTCTTCTACATGAAGAAATACTGCCAAATTCGGAGAAAATCGGTTCAGATTTAGATATAGCCCCATATATATGTTACCCCCGATTCGACATGTAAGCGCTGTAGAGATTGTATTTTATATCCGATCAGTACGAAATTCGACAGAAAGATGTCTTTTTACATGAATGAGTATTCAGGGAAAATTGGTTCAGATTTATATATAACATCCGTACATATGTTCCTCCTGATTTGGTATCAAAGCGCTATAGAAGTTGTACTTTACTTCCGATCATTAAAATTTTCCAGAAATATGTTTCTCAATTTAGGAACGAACATTACTTAATTTAGCGATTATCGGTTCAGAATTAGATAATATGTTCCTACCCATTTACCAATTATTCCAAATTATTATCGCAATGACCCTTATCGCATTATTAGGGAGGTGTAGGGAATTATATAGTCGGCCCCGCCCGACTTTCTGCCTTTCCTTACTGGTTTTTCTTTAAAAAATTAGGGAACCTTGTAGTGGATCACGCAATACATTATCTAATAATAAATAAAAAATCTTATTATTTCCTTTAAAAAAGAATTTTTATTATTATTTTTCTATTACTATCTATATTATGATTTTTAAGACATTTTAAGCAATTGCGTAGATTCTTAGAATGCAATAAAAAATAATAGTGTATTACGCATATACGTAATACACTATTCTTCTATTAAGGGGACAATATATCTGCTATATAGCTATTTGCTTATCAAAAATGTAAATTGTATCCATCCATATTTTAAAGTTTTTCTATGGAACGGCGGCTGTGTTTCAGCCGATTTTAGCCGCAAAGATCGGCGGCGGCTTCGGCTGGTGAAAAAAGGTCGGCGGCGTCTACAATCGGCGGCTCGGCTCGGCGGCTTCATACTCTGCTTAGGAATCCCCTCACCTTGAGTCCCAAAAAAAATTCGTAAATTTATTTATGTTTTTGTTTGATTTAAATTATTATCAGTTTAAATAGCATTTAATAACTATAAAATATTTACTGGCATTAAAGTTAAAAAAAAAACATTTGGTACAAAATGGTCCATTGGTCCATTTGGTACCAAAACGGGCTTGCCAATAACGGCCACCGCCCGTTGTTCTTGACTCGTTATGTGTGAAATTTCAGAAGATTTTAGTATGTAGTATAGAAGGTATTAGAGAATCAATATTTCGCTAAAAGTTAACCCTTTGTGGGGGAGGTACTAGAAGGAGTGGACCAATATGGTCCATCTTCGAACTTAGCCGGAGATAGAGAAAAATAGTACCGCATACCAAATTTGAAGTCAATCGGTTACTCCGTTCGAAAGTTATCTTGCGCACCAGCCAGCAGACAGACACAGACAGACGGGCGGACGGACATTGCTCAAATGACTTAAAATGACCCAGAACGTATTTCCGCCGAACATACTTGGGGTCTTAGGTCACTCCTTCGATGTGTTACACTTTTGGCTACTAGCAAATGATATAGGAGGTATGTTCAAAAAATATTTTTTCAAAAAGTATTTATTTATTCATGAATATCTATTTTGTCACCTTCAAAGTAATTCCCCTCGGATATAATACATCTCTGCCAAAAGTTTTTTTCAATCCTCGAAGCAGTTCAAATAATTATTTTTTGTGATATTGTTCAGCTTCTCCTTCGATGCCGTCTTTATCTACTCAATCGTGGCGTAGCGTCGTCCTTTCATGGGCCTTTTCAGTTTTGGGAACAAAAAATAGTCACAGGGGGCTAGGTCAGGGGAATACGGTGGCTGCGGCGCCATTACTGTGTTGTTTTTGGTCCAATATTCGCGCACAAGCAACGATGTGTGTGCAGGGGCGTTATTATGGTGCAAAAGCCAGTTTTTGTTCTTCCACTAATCCGGTCGTTTTTGACGGATTGCTTCGCGCAATTTGCGCATAACTTGCAGGTAATATTCTTTATTGACCGTACTACCATGTGGTAGTACTGTGAAAACCGGGCGTCAGGCACGCTGTTCGTCCTTCGCATCTTCTCGGCCCTCTAAGAACATTTTGTACCACCGATAAACGTTGTTTTGGTCCAAGGTAGCTTCACCATATGCCACAGTCAACATTCGGAATGCGTCAGCGCACTTTAGTTTGTTTTTCACACAAAATTTGATGCAGATTCTTTGATCCATTTTCTGAAATAGATAAAAATCGAAGACAAATTAAAACACATCCAAGCACAAAAGCTGTCAAAAATTAACTAAATATTCAAAATGGCCGACCTTGTCAGCATAAGTAAGGGACATGAGTACCAACATAACGCTACAAAAATATCAAAAATCAAATACACGCAGCCCGCGGAAAATAAAAAATCGCAAAATTTTGTGAACATACCTCGTATATGTGTAATATATTGGTATACGAGTTAAAAATATAAACGAACCGTTGACACCTAGTATTTTGTGTAATTCGTAATACTCAACTCTGAGCAATTCAAGTTTGAGTCAGAAGTCATCGCTTTTAACTCAGTTTGAACTCATTGATCTAGTGAGAGATTTGGAACTGACCAAATATAAGGCAGAACTACTTGCCTCTGGTATGAAACTGTACAATATTTTGGCCCCAGTTGTTAACATATCATATTATAGAGTCCGTGATATACCTTACAAACAATTTTATACAACTGTGGATAACAGATGCTTTTGCAAGGACATTCTCGGATTGTTCGAGGAACTTTATCAAACATACAATTCAAAGGAATGGCGGTTACTTGTTGACAGCAGAAAAGAAGGAGTTTTTGATGGGTCTAAAATAAGGAAACTGATGAAAGATGTAAACTGCGAATCATAAATATTTGACGTCGTATGAAATTGCAGCATGGAGGTCGTTTAAGCTTGTAGTTTAAAATTTCCTTGGATCTAATAAAAGTCCGCAATATGAACCAATGATTAATGATTTGTTAAAAAATTATGGAAAAAATGGTTAGAAATATATTTTTTTATATTTATGTATATAACACATATTTATGTATTCTTCCAACTTATTTTTCGCTTTATGTATTCCAACAGGTGTAAATATGTACCTACAAATTAATTTCTTCCATTCTCATTTAAACATTTTCCCCTAGAATCTTGGCGACGTATGTGACGAACATGGCGAAAGGTTTCACCAAAAATTGAAGTCCATCGAGCGGCACTGGGATGAAAGAATGATGGGAGATTATATTTGGTTCCTCATTAGAGAAACCGATTCCGAAATCTACAAACGTCAACAAAGAACTCACAATTAATTCTAATAAAACTTGTTCATGTAAATTAACTCAAATGTACATAATATAAATAAAAGTAATAAATAAAATCGCTATTTAAATAGAAATTTAAAAAAAAAGATTTTTTGAAATTCTCTTACCCCTACCAAAAGGGCTATAATTTCTACATTTATTAATAGATTTTTTTTCAAATAGGCATTATTTTCTTCGCAGGGATGCAACTTCTAAAAAATAAAATAAAATATTTTTTTCTATTTTTTATGTTTTTTTTGTCCCACGATTATTTTTTTTTGGAAAAAATCTACTTTTTACAATTTGTTTAATGAATGTTACTAAACAACTGTTTCTAAGTGAAAGATATATTTCCAACATTGGTAGCCCACATTAATAGCTTCAATTTAACGTATAAGTCGACCTAATCGGGCATATACTCCAAAAATGATAGTGCAGATACTAAGGGTACCATCGACGATAATAGAATTATTAATAAAAAAAATTTAAAAAAAATGTATCCATTAAAAAAATTTGTGGTTTTAATTTTATATAACAGTATGCCACAATCTATACAAAAAAATAATTTTTAGGTCTAGAACACAAAACATTTTTTTTGTTGCGTAGTGTAATTCCATAGTCTATTTTCTATTACAGACTTCGTTCCGGCATATATCCGATTATCGCTGGAACCTTATGTTGTTTTCATCTCCTCAATGTTGTCCGGTTGTAAATTAACATTCGTCTGTTCATTTCAGAGAATGGATGTTATTTGAGTGATACCGTTTCTATTCTCCACTGGTAGCGCTGCATTTCTATTAATAGTCGTCATGGTGTTATCAGGTGATCTTGGTGATCAGATGTTGTTGTAGTGGTAGTGCGCCCGTTGAGTTATTTCTTTAGCTGCAGAAACTCGAATTATGATGAAAACACGAAATATTGATGTTAAATTTTTCCGGTGCCCTGGCTGGGAGTTGAACCCAGCTCCTTCGGGATCCAAGTCTAATGCACTAACCACTAAGCTATCGAAGGCCTCTTCGGCTATTCCAACAAATGTAAATAATTCTGCCGTTTCTTAACCAGACAACCGATTGCGACCAAACTTGGCATGTTTGTAGAAGATGTATTAGAGATATAAAGTTTTGAGTTTGGGGCCCCCTGTGGTATACAGGATGATAAGATTTGATTCCAATTTTTTAGAGGTACGGGGGTGAGAAGTTTGAGTGACCGTTTTGGGAGAAATAATTCTCCAAGGGTTGCTTTTATTTCGATCTTTGGACTGAAGCGTGTATTTCGATGTCTTCCACTTCAAAATAACCTACGAGATAACTAAACTCTCAGATTTCCTTGCAAATTTGTGTTCGAATATCGCGAAAACAATAGCTTATCTAGAAAAACGGATAGCAGCACTGAATTCAGCGAGGTCGAAAAATGTATATCCATGGGGTCTCCTTTTTGTTACATTTTTAAAGTGTACATTTCGACCACGGTGTTATTGTATAGTTAACAAAGAAAATTTGTTTGTAAAGTATAACTTCAAATGACCAAAACTTTTATCTCAGCGGGTATATCAAATTGCAATATTTTGCCATCAAATAGCAAATTTTGTTGTCTAGAAAAGGTAATGAGAAAGAAATCGATATATATGTAATCGACTCTAATATTTACCGACTCGTAGGAAAGGATTGCGAAAAAAATAAACAAACCTTTTTTCAAAGGATATTTAATAATTCCATAGAATCTTTAACATGTAAAAACGTTAAGTTCGGCCATGCCGAATGTCCACCATGGATTACATTAATTTATAGTACTGGAAAAATCTCAAATCATGAAACGATCCTTTTTGTTTGAGTAAATTATTAAAAAACATATAAGCCTCTTTGTGAGCGACATCTATAGGTGGACTATAACAAAATATAAATTGGTTTAAAAAATGTTTACTACAATGAATTCTTGTCTTATTTAAATACAAACTGCAAAGATTCAGTTAAAATGCTAAGAAAATATGGTATTTATGGCTTAAATACCTATATTTTGCAGCGACCTCTATAGGTGACTATAACAAAATATGAAACGATTTGTAAATTTTTTGCTGTGATGAATTCTTGTCAAAATATAATACAAACTCATAAATTGCTTTAAAACAAATAAGAAAGTTTCAGTCGGGTAAACCGACCCCCACTTTGTGAGTAATGTAATATATAACTTTAAACTAACTAATCTGTCAATTCCTGTGGGAGGTACCAGAAGGGGTTTAACAAATACACCTATTTTTCAGTAAACAGTATTTTCTTTAAATACATTGCACTGTGCCGAACTATAACGGTCTGTT
This sequence comes from Eudasyphora cyanicolor, assembly GCA_963930755.1. NCBI lineage: Eukaryota > Metazoa > Arthropoda > Insecta > Diptera > Muscidae > Eudasyphora > Eudasyphora cyanicolor. The sequence goes on along the minus strand of OZ005737.1, from coordinate 260,067,452 downwards.
TCTGTACTTCTAACGAAAGTCTCTGCGAACGAAAACCGGTCACTCACTTTCGTCAGGAATTTGGTTTCTCTAAGGTTCGTTAGTTCATTCGCCTGGCCTTACGTCAATGACGTTAGCAATTTACCAATTGGAAAATAATGTAATCGCCAGATAAATAATTTCACAACTTCCGGTTTAAAAATCACACATTTTTGTATGGTCGCCATTAGCAAATACACCTCTGTACTCTTTACACTAGCGGTGGCTAAAAAATCAACCCTGGGTGGGTCAGCTGAGCTAAACCAAGACTCTCATTTATTTCTCTCTCTCTCACGTTTCTCTCATTGTGCACTTATGATTTCATCCATTTCATTCCATCTTAGCGAGCTGCCAATGTTCACTTCTTAATGCTTAAATACGTATACATATGTATAAAATTTTATTATTATTTAATTTTTTTACCGTAATTATATTAATATCTAGTTATTTTTGCTTTTAATAACGTTTTTTTTTTGTCATTGTTCCTATCAGTCGACAAATAAAATAAAGTGACTAGATCTGACATTTGTGTTTGCCCAGATGACAGCAAAGAGAGATAGAGAAAGCAACATTTACAAAGAAATGCCTACGTTTTCGCACGAGTTCATTATCGTGCGACTTGTTGTTGTGATGGTAGTTAGTGAAACCCAAATGGTCCATTTGTGTGGGAGGTACCAAAAGGGGCGTGGCAACTTCGTCCATTTTTCTTGAGGTGATAGCGACTAATAAAATAATATAATGTGGGGAATTTTAGAAGATTCTAATAATGTTTTCACTGAATGTTAACCCTTTGTGTGGGAGGTACCAGAAGGAGTGGACCAATATGGCCCATCTTCGAACTTAGCCGGACATAGGAAAAAATATTACCGTTTATCAAATTTTAAGTTAATCGGTTACTCCTTTTGAGAGTAATCATGCGCACCAGCCAGCAGACAAACAGACGGACGGACGGACATTTCTCATTCGATTTAAAATGGAGTAATTTCCGCCGAAAATGGTCTTAGATCACTCCTTCGATGTGTTACACTTTTGGCCCGTAGCAAATGATATATATCCTCGTATCAATAAGGTGAGGGTATATATATTGTATTAATGGCTCAAAACACGTATTTTGGAACGACCTCTATAGGAAAGCTATATCAAAACATTGACCGATATGGCCCATTAGCAAACCCAAAAAAATTGCAACTATAAGAAATATTTCTACAAAAATTGATCAACCTAGCTTTATTATTACGGACTGTAGCGTGATTACAACAGACGGACATGGCTAAATCGTCTTAGAATTATACGACGATTAAGAATATACGGGTATTCCAACAAGAGGTGTTATTTTGAATCACCCGGTATTTCGGTAGCTGTCACTTTTGAAACTTTTATTCTTTGACATTTGACAAGTAGAAACTACGCCATTGCTAAAAATGGAACGATACACGATTCAACAACGCATCGAAATTATTAAAATTCGAAAAATCAAAAATCAACTTGACTGATGGTCGGCGTTGGTTGGTATTGATCTGGACAACGTCTACTTTCAACAAGACGGCGCTACGTGCCACACAAGCAACGAAACCATTGCTCTGTTACGTGAAAAGTTTCCGGACCGTGTTATCTCTCGAAGAGGTGATCACAATTGGCCACCGAGATCTTGTGATTTAACACCTTGCGACTTCTTCCTTTGGGGCCACGTGAAAGATAAGGTCTACGCCAACAGCCCAGCGTCGATTCAAGACCTCAAAGATAGAATTCGTGAGGCTATCGAGGCTAATCGCAGCCACTTTGCGATTTGGTTATGGAAAATTTCATGAAAAGGATATGGTCATGTAAGCGTGGTCGTGGTGGCCATTTGGCTGATGTTGTTTTTCATTACTAACGGCGTACCTTCCTCTTTATTACGAAATAAACATCCGATCATTTATCTCAAAAAATGGCATTTTTCTTTGAATACCAAAATAACACCTCGTGTTGGAAAACCCTATATATACTTTATGGGGTCTCAGATCAATATTTAGAGGTGTTACAAACGGAGTGACAAAATGAATATACCCCCCATCCTATTGTTATAAAAATTAATATATTTTTGTGTAATTTGTTCGTCTTGACACCAGAAATCGAGACCATTTCTAACATTGTTTTATTTGCAAAAGTAAATCACACAATTCCCAAAATAAGTTAAAAAATCCCCAAAAAAGCGATATTTTTGTTTTTCCCCACAATCTGTTATACTAAAATTCCTTTTGCAGTTTATCGTATAACGCATTACTACATATGGAAATGGTAAAGTTTTTAATATCCTAGCTTTTCGATTGACGAAAATATGGCTTAGTTTTGATATTTTGGTACAAAATGGTGTAATTTGGAAAAGCGTGGCAATTTTCATTTCTAAATATTCCAATTATATTCAGGCAAAATTTCTTGTTTGTCCGTCAACCTAATCAAAAGTAATTCCCCAAACCATAAAGGTCATTCGATTTGCATTATAAAGGAATTCCACACAAATTTAAAAAATGCATCAAACTTTGATCGCCTCTCCTGAAAGACTACCTTTTTGCACTTAGCATAGTTTACAACGGAGTTGTCGTCATGTTCTACTCTCTTTTTATAAATTCCTCTGTATCTCCAAAAATACAAATTTTACCTTTTCGCAATAAAATACAAAAATTGCCTATATATTGATAATATAAATTGATATGGTTATAACTTTTGTATATGTACACGGAGAAAGATCGTCCTTTTTGATATGTTTGAGTTCAAAGAATATATATTTGGAACCGAAATTTTAAAATATTTTATATTTTTGGACAAATACATTTTATTTCAAAACCAAAAAATTTTGTTTGGTACGCATTTAATAATATACAGGGTGGCTGATATGTATTGCAACGAACTTCATTTCTAAACCGCTAGTCTGATAGCTGACAGATTTATTTCAGTGACAGTTTATTTTATTGTTTACAAGCTTACAAAAGCATTTTGATCTATTGCATTCAGAAAAAAGTTATTTGTGATGGAATTCAAGCGTGATAGTGTGATTGCTTTATATTTGGGTGGAAAAACACAAGTGGTTATCGTTAGAGCCCTCCAGCATTTAAATGTGAATAAATCTTTTGTTTCTCGTACCATTGCTCGTTACCGTGATACTGGCAGTGTTGCATCGCGTCCAAAAAGTGGACGAAAGTGCAAGAGCTCACCGATGCACAAAAAACGTTAGACTGGAAAGAGCCAAGGAGTTGCTTCGCTTACACGAAAGTGGCCAGTTACCGAATTTGGTTTTCTCCGATGAGAAGCCATTCCAAATTGAGCAGTTTGTGAACAAACAATTTACCCCTTCGATTGGCCACCAGAACTCAAGCGCCGCCGATGGTAATGGTGTGGGCCGCCGTAACGGCCGATGGTCGCTCCCCGCTCGTATTCATCGACCATGGGGTCAAAATAAATGCCGAATATGTATTATCGGGAAAATGTCCTAAAGACAGTATTGAAGCCCTAGGCAGACAAACATTTCGGCCGCAGACCATGGACATTCCAACAGGACTCAGCACGCGTCAACCAAGAATGGCTTAAAAAGGAGGTTCCTCGCTTCATTTCTACCGCACAATGGCCACCAAGATCTCCGGATCTCAATCCGCTGGACTTTTGCGTCTGGGGCATTTTAGAGAGTAAGGTTTGCACTAAAAAATACCAAAGTATCGATCATCTCAAGACGGCGCTTCGCCGGGAATGGGCCAAAATACCGCAGAGCCACTTTCGTGCAGCGTGTGATGGCTTTGTCGGCCGTTTGAAGGCCATAATTCGTGCCAAAGGTGGCCAATTCGGACAAATCTAAACTTTTTCTAAAATTTTATGTTATTTCCGACATTTTTTGCTTTTGAACAATAAAATTTAAAAAAAAAATAAAAAAATATAGCGCTTTATTTTGTTGCATTACATATCAGCCACCCTGTATGTACTAGAACAAAATATATTTGCGAAATGACGTTCATAAATAAAATATGTATTTACGTACGAGCAAAGTTATGGTTTAAGAAGTTTTCCAAATATATTTCACTTAAAAATTTGTTTAAAACTGTGCTGACTTTCGAATTTTAGTTATTTTTTCCTAGATTTCGTGTTATACTTTCTAGTTAAAAATGTCATATGCAGCATTAGCTTTTGTTCGACAGCACTAATTTTTAAATTATAAATATTCCAAATCATCACTTGTTGTCCATCAATGCAATTTATCGTTGTGCAAGATTATACGATGTAAATTTTAATAGAATTTTACAAACACATACAATTTCTAATAAAATTTTGCGTTGAATTTCGGAAAAACTGAAAACTTCCCTTTAAATTAAGGCATTGATACAGTGTCAATATACTTAAATACAAATTAAACTCAATTTCCGAAATATTAGTTCCAAATAAAAAAATATTAGGATAGAATTGGTTTGGAACAACATCATCCCAAATATTTAATATTTGTGTGCGTCACATATTATTTATTTGTAGTGTACCCTAAACATATCTATATTTCAAGCCGAATATGTTTCGGACAATATACTACAGAAGCGATTTTTTTCAGCGTCTTGTCATTGTACGTCTTCACATCACAAATCAAATGTATTTCGAAAATTATTATATTTCCAAAAAAAAAATTAAAAATAAAATTTTCAAATTCAGATATCTCGGTAACTATACTGTTAGGTGCAACAGGCCTTTTGTAGACCTCGGTTACTAGAATACACACTAAAAAAGATTTTATAAATCGATCGAAAAAGACGAAAGTGAGGTGGCCAGTTTTTAGGCCCTGCAGCTCCAAACTCGAAACTTAACTTCTCTAATACCTCTTCTACAAATGCGCCAAGTTTGGTCGCAATCGGTTGTCTAGTTAAGAAACGGTAACATTGTTTCCCTTTTTTGGAATTCCTCCCACTGTACACAAAATCAGTATACCCCACCACCCGTCCAATGATGGAGTGTATACTAATGATTTTAAAGCATATGATATTATTTATTTCTTCCGACTTCTATTAATTACGTTTATTTGCATTTCATCTCATCTCCAAAATGTTATGTACAACATTACTATGTAAGAGTGTGGAAACTGACACAACTACCGAACATACTCGTATATGTGTACGAGTACATCTCCGAATTTCCTGTAAACACTATGGACACCCTGTGCGCCCAAAGCCAACATGGTTATTCATGCTGTTCATGTACGAGTAGTTCCGGTTTCCTTGTCTACCGACCATAAGTCTTCATTTGACAATTTGCTTTTCTTCTGGTACCCGTACCTACACTGTTACAGTCATTCTCTGTTCCTTCATTTCTGTGGTCAAAAAAAGGAACTATTCCATTGTTTGTCTTTTGCCTGACTTTTGGACTTTTCAGTACTTCTCTCTTCGGGGTTTTGGTTCATTCAATAAGCGGCATCTCGTTTTTGTTTTGGGGGTGCGGGCTATAGCTTAGCGAAGAATTCAAATGGAACCACACACACACATTTGGTGGTTAAACACACATTTGCTCCAGTGACAGAAAGAGTTTTCCTTTGGAAAAGTTGGCGAAAACCAACGAAGAAGTAATTAATAAACTGCTGGACCAATGCTGCTAAAAGGAATTGTCTTGTCTTGCTGATATTGAAGTATGCCACAAGTGTAAATGTGCAGATTCAAAATTCGGAATAATTGCAAATTGTGATTTTTCTTGTTCACTGATACAGCTTTGCTTTTCCATTACAAAAGGTGAAACCGCAATCGCATTGAAACGACATTTTAATTAATCGGGAAAATAGACATTTTAGTGCCGAAGTAAAGCTTCTTATGAAGTCTGTGTGTGGCTATTAAGGCGAATTGAAAAAAGGTAATTAAGGCAATAATGACGGCACGAGAAATATTGCTCGATAACCTTGGTAAAACATTAATATTTCGTTTCTGAATCAATGTCCTAAAGTACCTCAAGCAGGATACAGGTTGAAAACTAGACTAGTAAGAGATCTACCAGGCTGAATATTATATACAGTTCACAATGGATTGTATTCAATTTTACAACCGGAAAATTGTTCAAGTGCAAAAGAAGCAAATCATCTGTAACACCAAAATACGACTATACTTTTTTCGCAAAAAAATTATTATATAAATTAAAATGCCCATAACTTTTGCCTTTTGTTGCCAATTCAGTAGAGTTAACTTGAAGGAAATCGGTGCACATTCTGATCCAATACTTACAAAACACTGGGGAAGGTTCGGTGAAAAAAAGAAAAATTAAATTTTCAAATGCAGATATCTCTGTAGCTGTACGAGATAAATCTTAGGTGTAAAAAGTCTTTCGTAGACACTTGTTAGTAGATTTCTCGTGTTCTATGAATCATACAGAAAAGACTAAAGTAACACACGCTTAAACATTTTGTTCAGCCGAGGTGGCCAATTTTGAGATGCAGTAGCTCCGCCCTCTCTACCTTAGGGGGCCCAAATTTAGAATTTAACTTCAATACTAATACCTCTCTACATTAACTAATACCTCTCCTACAAGCATGCCAAGTTTTGCCGCAGTCGCTTGTCTGGTTAGAGAACGGCCGAATGCCTTTATTTTGAACTCCTCCCACTGTGCACCGCTCCAAAATCCACACATAACTGACCTCTCTGTTATGTGTGGATCTGACGATATATTGGCTTATTAATGATCACGTGCGTATTTTCCGATCCCCAGTAATTGCAAAAGGCTTCTAAAATACTGCATATGAAAAAAATTAGATGTCTGCTGCGTCAGAATTTTTAATTTTAACTAATGAAATTTGTTTTCTTTTTTGATGTTTCCCTATGCGGGGTTGATCTGCTATTGATGTTATATTATGGGTTTCTCACTGTGGTGTTGAGCTGAAGATCTGAAGATCAAAGAGTTCCTTCAAAGTGGACGAAGCTATTTTGAATAGTCAAGTGAAAAAGAAAACGTCCTTGAAATCCAACATCTTCGCCTAAAAACTTTATAAAAAAATGCTAATTGAATGGCAAAAATAAGATATTGCTACTTTTGTTTCTAAAAAAATAGTTAATAAAATTTTAAAAAATTTAGAAAAAAATATTTTTGGATTTTATGAAATTTTTAATTGCTCTTGAACGGCTGAACCGATTTTTGCTAAGGTTGCGTCGGGCTGTTTTGTATGTATTATTTTTTCGAAAATTTTTTTTAAACTTTAATTAAAAAAATTGCAACCCCTTCGATTCTCTTAAGAATATGTACCAGACTCTAAGAAATCCACAGCAGTAATTAAATTTTTGGGGACTCAATAATTGTAAAAGGTATGGACGAAATTCTGAGGCAGTTCAGGCAATTTTTGAAATTGTTCTGCAGTTTCTGCAAAACAATGCGTATAAAAGATATGATCTATTTAATTTTGGTATGATTTTGACGGAGTTACCAAAAGGGGTATCAATACTGCCCATTTTTCGTAGGAGGTTAATACCAAAGCAATTCGACCAATTTAAAATATTACCCCTTTAAATTTTTATAAAATGTACTACATTAATTCTCCTAGTGTACTCGATTTGTTTGGCATTTTTAGTTTTTCAAAATTCATTGTAGTTTTTGTGGTACAGAGCTTCAAAGAGACCTATCTGAAGGATGTTTCTCAAAATGACCATTTGTTAAATTGTCCATATCTTCTTAACCGATTCACGTATTTAAAAGATATTAATACCAATGTAAAGCTCTGCTACTTCACTGTGTCCTTTTGGTGGAAGAATGTGAAAATATGCAATATATCCTTAATCCTTGTATATTCTGAAAATATCAATTCGTGTCCTTAATTTTTTTGGCCCTAAAGGGTCAAACTATTATGAACTGATTATGAAAAACTCAGTATTATCAATGTGAGTAAGCGTAACTGTTTCTGGATCCGATAGGTGGCGCTGTAGTCAATTTATTAACAAATTGCTCATTTATGGACCAAAATCATAAAATATGGCTAATTTAACAAATTGTAGTTTTGAGAAAAATCCTTGTGATAGGTAACTTCGGAGTTCTGTACCACAAAAAATACAATGCATTTTAAAAAACTAAAAACGACATAAAATCCATACACATTTGTATAATCATTTTAATTTTGTGTGTTTTTCGAATCATTTGCAAAGGAATTACCTAGGACTGTTGTACTATGAAAACATTGCACTGCACAAAATTTCAAGTATTTTTGTGTGTACTGGGTTCATACACTGTATTTTGTAATACTTGTCCAATGACTGTGACCACACAAACATTTCACATTTGGGAATAAATAGTTTACTCGTCTAAAATTGTCTCACTTGTTTTGTGTGAATAAACGTTTTAATCTATCATAAGTAATTTGTATTTATTTGCATCCATATTTTGCTACGCATTTTTCCCCGCCAACTGTTCTCAGACAAAAACATTGCAAAATTATAGAAAGTAATGCAAATGTTTTTGCATCACATCCGTTTGGGGATTTAAATACACATTTTTCTTTAATTTGCTGTCGGTTTTTTGCTCTCCAAATAACAAAAGACTCTTCTGAGGGAATTTTCTTTTTTTGCTCAGTAACATCTGTGACGTTGACAACGACAGCGGCTTTGCCTGTATGAGCCGCTCCTTTTCATCTCTGCCAGGATTCGTCGTCCTATTGTCTGCCTGTCATGCTAATATGCCCGTCCTAATATTTCCGTTCATCTTCGCAAGTAGTCAGAGGCTTCTTCCTTCCTAGCTTCCTTCGGTGGGGGGTATGTCAGTAAGAATTTACTGTGTCTTTTTAATTTTTTATGCTTAGTTGGCATATTTCAGCGTTTCATGTCTGCAGTCTTTCTATTGTTGTTGTTGTCTTTATGTTGAATGCAATTTTTTGGTTTTTTTGTTCGTTCATTCATTTCTTCCTTGTGCTTTCAACTAACTTGTCTAGCGGCAGGTCCTGGAATTTCATGCGTATATTTATGCTTTTCTTTATTCTTTGTTTTTTCCCCACAATGATGGCATATTAAGTGAAGACATATGATGGACAGATGGAGGATGGGAAGTACTAATTGTGGTCTAGAAACAAATAAATGACAATTATCCTCTACATGTATGTGACACAATCAGAGTTGTTTGTGGTATAAATGGGTTTCCAATAAGGGGAAATGCTATAAAATAAGACACTCGTATGTGTGAGGTTTTAACGAAATTCATTTTTATTAGAAATTAAATTATTCCAAAGAAATGATATTTATAGTGTTTCCAGAGAAGCAGTTACTGATTTGTTTGCCACTTCAAAATATCCCAGCAAAAAAATATGGAACTACTTCCTAAGGAATCACTTTTTAAGTCCTTCCAAAGAAGAAGTTAGGGCATTTTCACTCACAAATGATTTATTTTGCACTAGTTGCGAATACATTTATACATTATGAAAAATATTAAGAATATAAAATACTTATTAGAAATTAAAATAAAATTTAATAAAAAAAAGTTAAATAACAGCTGCAGGAAAATCCAAAGCAGTGAGGTTAGCTAAAGTACTCAAGCGAAAAAGTGTTAAAATATATACCAGGACAGTGGTAATTCGAACTCGTTTGTGGCCGTGAACGAAAAACCGTGAGAACAAACAATTTGCTGATTCTTAGATGTGCGAAGATTATGCATATGACAACGGCGTCATTGTCCAAAAAACATTTTTTGGCAACACATATAAATATTTACAAAATATTTTCCAAATATATGAAATTGTGAGGTTTTCTTGAAATCGTCTGAACTATCAATTCGCCTTTGCCTAACAATCTGAACTTTAACGGGGTTGATAACGTTGTCCGATAGTGTGTACGTAGCTTAAGAGACCCGGGTTCTACTCAGGGCAAGACCAAAAATTTCGCTTGGAAAAATTGAATAAAGAATTTTTCATAAACATAAAATAAAAAAGAATATAAAGAAAAAACTGTTTATTTTTTGTTAGCAAATTGTTAACATTTAAAGAGCATCCAAAAAATAGTATTTGTATTACGAGTACTTAATGGTGCGAATATTCTGCCAAACAGCTCTATGCAACATACATTTTTATGTCCAAGACCTAAAAACTTTTTTTTGTATAGATTGAGGCATAATATTTTATGAAACCAAATCAAAAATATTTTTGGTAAAGCTTTTTTAAATTTTTGTACACTATTACAATTTTCATGGATGTCGAAGCCACTTCGACAATTGCTAAGGAGGGAACCTTCCCTTCCCATTTCGCTTCAACAAAAGCTTTTACGGACTCGCTCCATCTCTACTTCTTTCTCTCTCTTTCATTATTATTACTGTATTCATACTCATGAAGAGTTATCCCTTTCATTATACATATATTCTTTATTTAGTCATTTACCTTTTTATTACATTACCTCTTGTTACATGGTTCCCTTTGTATACATAATTGAACTTTTGAATTGTTACAACTAGTATAAGCTTTGATCTCAAAGGAGAAGGTTGCAAACCCTCTCCTAATAAAATCATAATCTTGAAGATAGAACAGTTGTCTTTTCTTTTTACAAAAAAAAGGCAACGGCTTCGCGCTACATGTTCGACTATTGTAGCCAAGCCAACTATCAATCACCCCAGTTCGAATACTGGAATTAACATATGGTCCATTCGAGCCTCCTAATTTGGTGTTAGGAGCAGGTGTTCCAGCGACAACGGTCGCTAACAACAACGGTGGTAGATTTCCGAGCAAATCTCCACAACAAAAGCCTACATTGGGTCAGCGGCAGTTGATTTTCTACGTACGGAAACAACTCCAACAACAACGCAAGCAAAGTGGCAACAGGCAATTGGTTTTCTGCACACGAAAACCCCATCTTCATCCGAAACAACAACAACAGGGCAAGAGGCCCACGACTGGCAGACAACCATAACCCCAAAACGAGGAAAACAACCAACAACAACAGGGCAAGAGGCCCACGACAGACATCACTTCATCTACAACCTCAACCGAGGAAAACCAAAACAGCAACGAATAAAAAAGGCACACGACAAGAAGGCACAGGTATCTGTAAGGAATAGACTGGGTATGTACAAATGTTTTATTTGGTATTTGACTGAGTGATCGCGAACGGGAAAAAATAAAGAACTTTTGTTTAATATAAAACGGCCTACAAACAATAATTTTATCAAAAATCGTACAACAAATCGCCCAACATGTTCGACGAGTTCCCAATTAATTAAAAATTTCTCGCAATTCATTCCTTTTTTATGCCTATCATAATCTCGGTACAAAATTGCACCAACAACATCCCTCTCAAGTTCAACGAACACATAAAAACTCCGCGTAACGAAAGGCAAATTCGTTAAACAACAACAACGTCGTCTGTTGTCTTCCCCCACCAAACGCACAAAAGGTTCTTCGCGCGAAGAGAATAGAAAAGAGGTAATTACAATAACAATTGTATACCAAAGCAATCGCAATCAAATTGCAAACATTACAAAACACCCCAAAATCAACGTTTTCATAGCAGGCAGCTTTCGTACGGGTTGTAACTGCCAAACCAATAACCAGTAACCACACATTCACAGCACTAATAAACGTCACGAACATCAAAATATACAAGAAGCGCGAGCGGACGGACAATATAAAAAACACAAAATCGGGAAAACAGCAAAATAGTGTCGAAATAAATAAAACGAGTAAGTAAAAGTGCAAAGTGCCGATAAACCTAAAACGAAAATACATACAATAAGTGAGAAATTATCAAAAAAAAAAAAAAACAAAAGAAAAATATACAATTTTACAAAATTAAGTGTCGGCAAAATAATACCCCGCTACATACAAGCTCGTTCCAATAACAACACTGGCAAAGTCCCTCGCGGAACAACAACAGACTTCACGAAAGTACTGGTGAGTGTTTCAATCAAAAGAATGTATAAATATTAACAAAAACATTTATTGTGGAGACAGTTAAATCCCTCGGTCAGCATAAATACAGCATTTTCTAACATTTCTGGAAAAAATAATTTACAGTTATACTGAGTTCATACCACTTTGAAATATTCTCCTTTTGTACATTCTTCTTTAATAGAACCGTTATGTTTAGTTCTCGTTCTCTTTTCCACAAAAAAGAATTCAAGAGTCAATCGCCTCGACACATATTTATGAACATATGTATGTATGCACCTTAGTACATAGCAATACATTGGGTATGTACATCGATCGCCAATAGGGTTGCCATCCGACTACAAATTATTTTACCCTTGTGGGGACAGCATAAAACGTCCAAAATACCCTCTGGGCGAATTAAATAACAATTTATTTATTTTAAACGACGATTAATACACAATCAACGTGTTTCAACGAAGAATCGCGAACTTTCGATAAACACAACATTAAAATAAACTAGCCAAAACAACGTACTTAACACCATACATTAATATATGCATGTATATGCTCCGGGCAGTTTAACACAACATCTTTTTTTTTAAATTACAATCGATTTTAGCGAAACAATCAATCAAATTTACAATTCAAAAAAAATATATAAAGATTATTTGCATATAGGCATACCAAAAGTATAAATACGTGCAAATCGAAGCTCAACAAATAAATAAAAAATATTCGAAAGGCAAATCTTGGCAAATAAACAAAAATAGCACCCTTTTACACACACTAAGGAAAATATTTTTTTTCTGCGAGAGACCATACCACAATTTTAAATCGATTTAAACATTTTAAGAAAAAATTCATAGACATTCAAAACAATTTATTATCGTATTAAATTTATAACGTAACAATGGCAGCGCGAAGAAAATTTCTTTTCGATTACAACCACGTAATCAAATTTTGCAAACAGTTCGAAACCGAAAAATCTGAAACGTTAACAACACAATTACTTGAGATAAAAGATCTCGAATTAGAGCGAAGATGGCCTCTTTTAGTTGCAAGTTACGAGGCTTTAGTTTTAGAAGACGACAAGGAAGAGCACGACTTTAATGACGCCAACGCGACAAAATTCGAGGAAGCAAGCACTATGTACCAGATATGTAAGAGTAGCATTATGGCGTTAATTTGTGCTCAGACCCAACCAGAACAAAGCGTGGAAGGGACTCAAGTCAGGCAGAATGTTCCAACGTTAAAACTACCCCCATGTGATACTCCACCATTTGAGGGGGGATACTCTAAATGGCCAGCCTTTAGAGACATTTTTACCGCCGTTTTTGGAAATCACCCACATTTATCTCCAGCTCAGAAGCTGTATCACCTCCGAGGTAAAACGAGGGGTGAGGCATATGACATCGTAAAGAAGTTTGAGTTAGTCGATGCGAATTTCCGATTAGCTTGGGAAGCGTTAAAAAATCGATACGAGAATCGACGAATACTAGTCAACCAGCAAATGAAGAAACTTTTCAATGTCTCTTCTATCCAAAGCGAATCGCCAAAGTCCCTAAGACAAATTCAAAGTGCCATAAATGACAGTGTAGCCATTTTTCAATCTTATGATATCGCGGTAGACAATTGGGATCCAATACTTATTCACATTGTTTCCTCAAAAGTCCCCGATGACACCCTGCGAGCATGGGAAGATTCCTTGAGCAATCATAAGGAATTGCCCACATGGCAGCAAATGGATAAATTCTTATCCAATAGAATTGAGAAGCTGGAGACAATAATCGATTTTAGAAAAACAAGCGCTAGGGACAATAACGGCACCAAATCGCATTCGTTTCATGTTTCCGAAACTGAAAATAAAAACAGAAATTTCTGCAAGAAATGTAGACAATATCACCATTTGATGCTCTGCAAGCATTTCAAATCACTATCTCCAAAAAATCGAATACGCAATGTACGCAATGCAGAACAAACATTGTTTAAATTGCCTCTCTCCTGATCATTTCAAACCGAATTGTACAAGTACGAAATTATGTACAAAGTGCAATCAGAAGCACCATACTATGCTCCACATAGAACCAACTCATAGAAATTCGGAATTAGCTTCCCATCAAAGACACTCAACGAGTCCTCGCGAAGAGGACAGCCCAACTCCATCAAACAAAAATTCGTTTCTAAACACAGAAAAGACTGCGGAGAAAATCCACACACTTTTTTCACAAAATGAGGGAACAACTATTCTTCCAACTGCGCGTTTTTACATCGATCATTGCGGAGAGCTATTTGCCGTCAGGGCACTATTAGACGCAGGATCAGAAAAGAGCTTCATCTCAAAACGAGTCCAACAAAAACTGGCGATCCCCATAGAAGTTCACAACTCTCAGATTTCTGGATTAGGTGGAACTGTTGTCAGCAATTCTAAAGGCAGGTGTAATCTCACCCTTCAATCTCAATACTCTAACTTCCAAATTCAAATAAAGGCCCTCGTCGTGTCAAACCTGGCACAATTCCTACCTTCGCGGCCTGTAAAAACACAACTTCTTGAGAAAATGCAACATTTAGATCTCGCGGATCCATTCTTTTATAGACCAGCGCCCATCGATATGATCATTGGTAGTGATTATCTCCCCTTTATCAATAAAGAGGGCATAATCTTGCAAATTGGAGATGGGATCGAAGTCCGAGAGTCTCAATTCGGGTGGTATTTGTCAGGACCTGCGAATACAGACACGATCAGCTCATTTTCCACATTAGTATCTACTTCTGACGACATGGCTCTGCAGGAGCAACTACGAAAATTTTGGGAATTAGAGGAAGTCGAGAAATCTCGAACCACTTCAGAAAATGACGCTTTCTGCGAGAATTTTTTTCAATCCACCACGTATCGACAGCCTGATGGACGCTACGTAGTCCGACTACCCTTCAAGCAGGAATATCCAAATGATATATCCTTGGGGTCGTCGAAACATATGGCTTTGGCCCAATACTGCCGTATGGAGAAACACCTCGATAGAACTCCAGAGTTCAAAACTGAATATGACAAAGTGCTTCACGAATATGTCGAATTAGGGCACATGGTTCCCATCTCCGCTCTCGAGGATCAATCTAGCGGTGAAACGAACTATTTCCTCCCCCACCACGCGGTCATCCGACCCGAGAGTAAATCCACGAGAGTCAGAGTTGTATTCAACGCGTCCAAAAAGACAACTAGTGGTTTCTCGTTGAATGACGTTTTGCATTCCGGACCGATTCTTCAACAAGATCTAATGAAAGTTCTACTAAACTGGCGGTACTATCAATTCGTGTTTAATGGTGACATCCAAAAGATGTACCGCCAGATATGGATCCACGAGGACGATCAACCATTTCAACAAATTCTGTTTCGCCCTTCCCACAACAAACCCATAGAAACCTTCCGCTTAAAAACAGTAACATTTGGCGTCAATGCTGCACCTTTCCTCGCAATACGCACCCTTTTAGAGCTAAGCAAAGACTGCAAAAATCTGCATCCCAAAGCCTCGAGCATATTAAAAGACGAGGTCTATGTCGACGACATATTGTCAGGCGGACATTCAATCGAGGAAACCCAGGCGAAACAAATTGAGCTCATCAAAGCTTTATCATCCGCTGGATTTCCACTAAAGAAACTCACTGCAAACCACAGCACACTTCTTAAAATTTGGCCCCGCGAGGATCTTCTTAGCGAAGAATTCCTGAAAATCGAAGACCATAGCTCCCTGAAAACTTTAGGCATTCGGTGGAATGCCATAACCGACTGCTTTTACTATACAGTCGAACCCATCGAAATTTCGACCCATACGACAAAAAGAAAAGTCTTATCTTCAATAGCGAAGTTGTTTGACCCACTTGGTTGGCTAGGACCAACCATAATTATCGCCAAAATATTAATGCAAGATTTATGGGAAGAGAAGACCGGATGGGATGAGGATTTACCACCTCAATTGCTCAAAAGATGGTCATCATTTGCAGATAACTTACCCCAGTTAGCAGACGTAAAAATAGACAGATGGGTGAGAGTCTCGCCTCAAGCAGTAGTTCAGGTCCATGGTTTCAGTGACGCATCGGAAAAGGCGTATTGTGCAGCCGTATATCTTCGAGCTGCGAATCCGGATGGATATATCACGTCGAACCTCTTAGTTGCGAAAACAAAAGTCGCTCCCATAAAAAGAACCACGATCCCAAAATTAGAATTATGCGGAGCACTGTTACTGGCTAAATTGGTTCAAAATGTGACCAGGGACTTCAAGTTCGATTATGAGTTATTTTTGTGGACTGACTCTTCGATCGTACTTGGTTGGTTACAAAAATCGCCTCTAATGTTGAAAACCTTCGTAGCCAACAGAGTAAGTGACATCCTTACCATCGCCAGTGCCACCCACTGGAAACATGTAAAAACCGACGAGAACCCAGCGGATTTGGGCTCTCGAGGATGCGTTCCTCAAGATCTTACCAACAGCCAGCTTTGGTGGCATGGACCTTCGTGGTTAACCAAACCAATTGAAAATTGGCCGACACCGCGAAGTTTTGAATCAACCGAACTAGAAACAAAAAGAGTTTCCAATTTTAATTTAATAGCAGACACAGAAGAAGTCATAAGCAGATTCTCCTCATTAAATCGTTGTCTTCGTGTGTTGTGCTACGTCTTTCGATTTCACAGGGCATGCCACAAAAAATTGACGGAATCCGATATACTTCTAAATCAAGAGGAAATAACATTCGTAAAATTTCGCCTAATAAATCTAACTCAGCGAGCAGCGTTCCCCAGAGAAATTGAAGATTTACAAAATAATCGGCCTATTCACAAGAAAAGCAGACTCCTCGCGGTTACACCATTTTTGGATAATTCCGGTTTATTACGAGTAGGCGGTCGACTTACTAATTCGGATCTACGGTACGAAGAAAGACATCCGATAATTTTGCCCGAAAAGTCCAGATTAACCGAACTTCTGGTTCTCTTTACACACACAATTCTCTTACATTCTGAACACAACATTATGCTTCGTGCAATCCGACAAGGATTTTATATACCACGAATTAAAAACCTAGTACGAAAATGCATTAGAAATTGCAAAACTTGCACCATTTTCAAACACCGTTTTCAAAATCAGTTAATGGCCTCGCTACCCGTAGAAAGAGTCCAATTTTCCCTACCGTTTACTTACGCCGGAGTGGATTTCGCAGGACCATTCAACATAAGAGCCTCGACAGTACGAAACGCTAAAATATTGAAAGGTTACGCAGCAGTCTTCGTATGCTTCTCTACGAAGGCCGTCCACTTGGAAACTTGCTCCGAGCTGTCTGCAGACGCCTTTATCGCAACGTTCAGTCGATTTATCAGCAGGCGCGGTCTTCCGAAGACGATGTTTTCCGACAATGGTCGTAATTTTGTCGGTGCTAGCTACGAGCTCCTCAAAGACCACCACGACTTTCTCAAAGGGGCTGAAAAAGTAGTTATCGAAAAATACGCAGCGCACGGGTTTAGTTGGTCCTTTATACCACCATATGCTCCCCACATGGGTGGGCTTTGGGAGGCTGCAGTTAAGAGCCTAAAAATACACCTCAAAAAAGTTGCAGCGAACCACAACTTCACTTTCGAAGAATTCACCACTTTATTAGCGAAAATAGAAGCCATATTAAATTCCCGTCCATTGTCAGCCCTATCTGAAAATCCACAAGAATTAATCCCGCTAACGCCATGGCATTTTCTTCGAGGAGCCCCCATAATTGCAGCACCTGATACCGCACAAACCATCGCCGAAACGGATATATGTTTATTAACAAGATGGGAGCGACTCAAAGCTCTCCACCGAATATTCGCAAAAAGATGGAAAAACGAATACTTAACAGAACTACAGCGACGCTCAAAATGGAAAACGACCAAAAATAATATAAAAGAAAATGATTTCGTAGTAATCAAAGATGACTTACTGCCCCCCACTGAATGGCGCCTAGGCCGAGTCACCAAGGTCTTTTACGGCAAAGACAGCAACGTGAGAGTCGCTGAAATCAAAACTTTGAATGGAACTATAACAAGGCCTATAGTTAAATTATGCGTTCTACCTACGAATACGTCAACACAGACACCACCCACGACTCCACAATAAATTTCAAAATTTTATCCGATCACTCACTCCCCAAATGCCTCATAATCATTTGTATGCACTCCTTTCTTTCTTTACTTTCAGACCAACATGCCTCACTGTCATTTGTGCCACCTCTCCCACCAGCTGAAATACTGTCCTTTCTTCATCAGCTTGGGCCCCGAGTTACGACGCCGCACTCTGGAGAAAGCCAACATGTGCGTTAATTGCCTCGCGCACTCCCATACCGTCCAAGATTGTCTCTCCCTCATTCGTTGTCGCTACTGTGCGTCCAACCATCACTCCATGCTTCATGTGCATCCATTGGGCAATGAACAAGCTCAGGACCAAGCACAACCATCATCCACCGCTGCAGTCACCAAAAATCCGTATGCTTTAACAATTCCACAACCGCCAGTACAAATCGTTCCCTTAATTCGTACGACTGTTACCTACAACGGCCACGAAGAAACCCTCACCCTCATGGTCAACCCTCAGGCTCGACACTCCCAGATGTTGACGGACACGGCATCACGATTTCCCGACTTTCAAGCCGAATACAATCCTGCTGGAAAACCATATGGCCGCTTCATTATCCACAGCCACGGGCCAAAATATGCTTGGTTCCTAGGATTGACCCCGGAATTTGATTTAGAAGCCCCAGAGGCCATCGGGGATATACGGCTCCGCGCCCACTTCAACAACTTTCTGCCACTTGCCCACGAGAACTTCCACAATGAGGACCAAATTGACATCATCATCGGAGGAAAATCGTGGGAATTTATCAAAATACCGGCGATCATAAAGCAGGATAAAACGCTTCCCATAGCCCAGGCAACAACTTTTGGATGGGTAATCCACGGCACCTGGCAAGGATGCGGATGCAGCCAACACGAGACCCAAATCCCCATTCATCTGCCACGCTGAGGCGGGAGTATGTCGAAGCCACTTCGACAATTGCTAAGGAGGGAACCTTCCCTTCCCATTTCGCTTCAACAAAAGCTTTTACGGACTCGCTCCATCTCTACTTCTTTCTCTCTCTTTCATTATTATTACTGTATTCATACTCATGAAGAGTTATCCCTTTCATTATACATATATTCTTTATTTAGTCATTTACCTTTTTATTACATTACCTCTTGTTACATGGTTCCCTTTGTATACATAATTGAACTTTTGAATTGTTACAACTAGTATAAGCTTTGATCTCAAAGGAGAAGGTTGCAAACCCTCTCCTAATAAAATCATAATCTTGAAGATAGAACAGTTGTCTTTTCTTTTTACAAAAAAAAGGCAACGGCTTCGCGCTACATGTTCGACTATTGTAGCCAAGCCAACTATCAATCACCCCAGTTCGAATACTGGAATTAACAATGGAAGTTACATTTAGTTTTTCGACCATCGTTTTTGAAGTATAAGATCGATAAATACAGGATATCATTTAAATTGAAGAAAATTATGGGGGCTACAAATGCAGAAAACATCAATTTCACGTAAAAAGGGAAGTTTTGTAATAGTCGTTAAAACAATTAGGAAAAAATATTTTTTTAAAATAAATAATTTTTGACTGGCACGAAAAAAACCATAAAAACAGAAAAAAATCGCAAAACAGTTCTTTGTTCTATTTTTTAAGCTAGCATCCTAACGCAGAAAACAAAGCCTATTTACAAAAAGTCTATGGATAAATGTATAAATTATGACCCATATTGTAAAAATATGGAAATTTAAAAAAAAATATTTTTTCATATTTTTTATTTTGACAATCTTGTTTGGGATAAATATTTAATTTTTTTATGTACTATGGTACTATAAAAACATTGCACTGTGTAAAATTTCAAGTGTATGTCTGCTTAGGAATCGTTGTTATAAGCCTTTAAATTTTTTTGCAAAATGGGACATTTGTGAGAGACGTTCCAAAAGGGGCTTGGCAATAACGCCCATTTTGCATAAGACTATATGTAATGAAAAATCATTACACTCCACAAAGTTGTTAAGTATTTGTATGGACTGGAATCAAAGTTATAAACAGTTAATTATACCCCCAACTTAGAGAGGTGGGTATATATCGTTTGCTACAAACCAAAAGTGTAACACATCGAAGGAGTTACCTAAGACCCTAAGTATGTTCAGCGGATATCCGTTTTGGGTCATTTTAAGTCGAATGAGCAATGTCCGTCCTTAATGTAACTCTCGAAAGGAGTAACCGATTGACTTCACATTTGGTATGTAGTAATCTTTGCTTCTATCTCCGACTATGTTCGAAGATGGGCCATATTGGTCCATTCCTTCTTGTACCTTCCCCACAAAGGGTTAACATTTAGTGACATATTGATTATTTAATAACTTCTATACTACTTATTTGAATCCTCTGAAATTCTACACATAGTATAAGTTTATTAGTCACTATTACCTCGAGAAAAATGGGCGAAGTTGCCACTCCCCTTTTGGTACCTCCCACACAAATGGACAGTTTTAGACCAAAAGTTAATAGCTTACAACATTATTACCAGTGCATACAAATACTTGCAATTTCGTACAGAGAAATGATTTTATAGTACGTCGAGTCTAAAGAAAAGGGGCTGTAATTGAAGACTTGCAATTTTGTACAGTGTAATGGTTTAATAGTACCAACAACACAGTGAAAATGGACGTTATTGGCCCGTCGCTTTTGGTAGCTCCAACACAAATGGACCTTTTTGTAGCAAAAGTTAACAGCGTTTAACTTTAATACCAGTGCATACAAATACTTGAAATTTCGTACAGAGAAATGCTTTTATAGTACGTCGAGTCTAGAGAGAAGGGGCCGTAATTGACACGCCCATTATGGTACCTCCCACACAAATGGACCATTTTACACCAAAAGTAAACTTCTTTTAACTTTAATACCAGTACATACCTTAAAGTTATTAAATGCAATTTAAATTACACTGTGACACTAAATCGAACATTCCAAATGGGAATGGGATGAGACCAATTGCAAATGAAAGTTGACATTATCCATAACAAAACCTTCAAGGGTTTTTTCAGGTCAGTGCGAGATTTTTTTACACGGATTTGAAGTTGGTGATTTTGGAACGAAAAGATCATTGAAATTTGATAAAAATAATGCTTATTTTTTTATCACGCAATGTTGTGGTATCTTTCTGTTTTTGGCGTCGAGGAATTATTTTTTGATATTTATTTTTACCTACAACTCACGCTAGATGGCGCTGTCATACAAATGGTGCTGTTTATTGCCGATTTTCATAGAAAAATGGTTCAAACTCACCAACTTCAAATGCATGTAAAAAAAATCTCGCACTGAACTGAAAAAAACCCTTGATGGTTTTGTTATGGATAATGTCAACTTTCATTTGCAATTGGTTTCATCCCATTCCCATTTTGGTTTTTGCACTGTGTAATAATTTAATTAAAACAGAAATATAAATAAAGTTACTAATATTTTTTTGGAGCTCAAGCTGAGGGGATTCATAAGTCGGATTACCCGACTGAACTTCCTTACATGTTTTTTAGTCGACTATGAAAATGTCGACTTTTAGGTCCAATTAATCGACCTAGTCGACTAAAACGAGTCATGGTTGATGAAAAGTTCGAAAGTTGACTAGCTTTCAGAACCATTCATTTAATCTGATATACTAGGTATGTTCAAAACATATCGCGAATTATTTATTTTTTCAAAAAGTATTTATTTATTCATGAATATCTATTTTTCCCCTTCACAGTAATTCCCCTCGGATATAATACACTTCTGCCAAAACTTTTTTTTCCAATCCTCGAAGAATCCTCAAATAATAATTTTTTGTGATCTTGTTCAGCTCCTCCTTCGATGCCGTCTTCATCTCTTCAATCGTGACGTAGCGTCGTCCTTTAATGGGCCTTTTCAGTTTTGGGAACAAAAAATAGTCACAAAGGGCTAGGTCAGAGGAATACGGTGGCTGCGGCACCATTACTGTGTTGTTTTTGGCCAAATATTCGCGCACAAGCAACGATGTGTATGCAGGGGCGTTATCATGGTACAAAAACCAGTTTTTGTTCTACCACAAATCCGGGCGTTTTTGGCGGATTGCTTCGCGAAATTTGCGCATAACTTGCAGGTAATATTCTTTATTGACCGTACTACCCTGTGGCAAGAACTCATAATGCACCACGCCCCTGCAATCAAAGAAAACTGTGAGCAAGACCTTTACGTTCGACCGAACTTGGCGCGCTTTTTTCGGTCTTGGTCTATGCGGCAGCTTCCATTGGGATGATTGAGCTTTAGTTTCCACTGGTAACCATAAACCCATGATTCGTCACCAGTTATGACCCTCTGGAGCAAATTTGGGTCGTCACGGACCGAGTTCAACATCTCCAGAGCAATGTTAACGCGATGCTGTTTTTGGTCCAAATTGAGCAATTTTGGCACGAATTTAGCGGCGACTCGACTTATGCCCAAATGAACTGTTTATTTTAAAACTGGCGTAAACTCCTCTCCGCTTTACTCGATTTATCATTAGTGGGTTAATAAAACTCAAATGCGAAAATTGTCACTTAATATTGAAACGTTGAGGTCTTGAGGTGAACTGAATGTAAATAATATATTTCTACTATTTACTTAGCCTTCTAACGATACTACTCTTCCTTTAAAAACAGAATGGCGTTTACGCCACTTTCAAAATAAACAGTTCAAATCATTGGTTAAAATCGAATGGCACGAGCCAATCGATATCATGATTCAATTATACAAGGTTGTGTTACTAGCACAACAACAAAAAATCTACAACAACCACAAGGAGTTTTGTTGTTGGATTCGAAGTTGAAATGTCAATGCCAGTTTATTTTGAAATATAAAAAATATGTTGAAATGTCATATAATTTGTTTACAAATAAACAAAACAATTTAAATTACATACATACATATGTATATACTTTTTTGTCATATAAGTTCATACAAAATTATGAAATTGTGCAATTCCCCTCAAATGAATGGACTAAATCTTACATTTGTGAAGGAGCGTATATTCTACATTTGCAACGGATCAAAAATTAACACATACAATAATCTACAATTGTTTGTGTTTGGGCGATATCCGCTTCAGGACATTTAAGTCGTTTGAGCTATGTCCGTCCGTATGGGTATGGTATAAACGAGTACATCTCACACATACATATGTACATATGTACTAAATGGTAATAAAATGCAATTGCTCATAACTTCAATACCAGCGTAACTAAACAGTCTCAAGGGCCCAAATCGTTTCCCTATAACTTCTGTAGCGATCTTGTTTCTCCAGTGACTATATACATGTTATCTATGGATGAGCAAAATGTGTCCACCTTTTTTAATTTGGTAAATGTATCCACTTTATGTTCGAATACGGACTGTATTGAATCGCCCTTCTGGTACCTCCTCCATAAAAGATAAAATTTATATAATTCCAAGGCAGTGATTTAAACTGAGATATGTTACGGGAAATGTTTCCGGACCGTGTTATCTCTCGAAGAGGTGATCACAATTGGTCACCGAGATCTTGTGATTTAACACCTTGCGACTTCTTCCTTTGGGGCCACGTGAACGACAAGGTCTACGCCAACAGCCCAGCGTCGATTCAAGACCTCAAAGATAGAATTCGTGAGGCTATCGAGGACATAGGGCAGCCACTTTGCGATTTGGTTATGAAAAATTTCATGAAAAGGATATGGTCCGGTAACCGTAGTCGTGGTGGCCATTTGGCCGATGTTGTTTTTCATTATCAACGGCATACCTTCCTCTTTATTATGAAATAAACATCCGATCATTTATCTCAAAAAATGACATTTTTCTTTGAATACCAAAATAACACCTCTTGTTGGAAACCCCTTTAGTATAGAAGTTATTAAATAATCAATATTTCACTAAATGTTGACCCTTTGTAGGGGAGGTACTAGAAGGAGTGGACCAATATGGTCCATCTTCGAACTTAGCCGGAGATAGAAGAAAATATTACCACATACCAAATTTGAAGTCCATCGGTTACTCCTTTCGAGAGTTTTCGGACGGACGGACATTGCTCATTCAGTTTAAAATGACCCAAAACGGATATCCGCCGAACATACTTAGGGTCTCAGGTCACTCCTTCGATGTGTTACACTTTTGGTTCGTAGCAAATGATATATACCCTCCTCTTTAAGGTGAGGGGATAAATATATACAGGGTTTTTCAACAGGGACGCTACAAAAGTAGACCGACAGGGACAGCAAACGACGCCATATTTTTTGCCGCTCTTTTGACATTTCTTTTCAGTAAGGTTTGCCATTTCATGATGGAAAGATATACGAGCCAACGAGTCGAAATTATTAAAATTTACTACCGAAATTCGGAGTCAGTGGCCAAGGTTAAAAGTTAATTTGGGCTTTGATCCTGTCCGTGTATACTCAATTTTCAATAATGTAGTAGTGGACGCATACAAACTGCATTTATCATGAGGAGGAAAACTCAAATCTTTCGTTTTATTGAAGTTAATCGTTTTATTATGCACATACATTAAAAACGACAATTTTACGGTGCGCATTTAAAATTAAAATATATTTTAAACCACTTTTATCACGCCACTAGTCACAAAATCATCCCCACGTGGGCAGTATTTGGCAAAAATCGTCACGACAATAGGTAATCAATTTTTCGCCTTTCATCCTTCGGGATATTAAATAACGGTCCTTTATCGCGTTCATCCTATTTGCGCAAATCTTAAACGTATTTTCTTTTTATTGACTAATTCAATAAGCTGACCGAATAGATTTTAAAATATTTTTGACAAACAAAATGTAAACAAAATACGAAATTCAAACTTTATAATGACATTTCAACTACTATCAACATGAAAAAAATAGATAAACCACCTGCTAGTAACACAACCTTGTATAATTGAATCATGATCGATATGTTTACATCCTCAACAACTTATGACAATTCGTCGATTGACAAGTTAAAACACATCAAAGCACAACAGCTGTCAAAAATAACTAAACATTCAAATTGGCCGACCTTGTCAGCATAAGTAAGGGACATGAGTGAGTACCAACATAACGCTAAAAAATATCAAAAATCAAATACACGTAGCCCGCGGAAATTAAAAATTCAGCTGACCTCTTTGGCAAGTAAACCCGATCATTTTGTTTGTTCACAAACTGCTCAATTTGGAATGGCTTCTCATCGGAGAAAGCCAAATTCGGTAACTGGCCACTTTCGTGCAAGCGAAGCAACTCCTTGGCTCTTTCCAGTCTAACTTTTTTTTGTGCATCGGTGATCTCTTGCACTTTTTGCAACTTCATTGGCTTTAGTCCAAGCTCATTATACCCTACACCACACTGTGGTACAGGGTATTATAAGTTTGTTTCACGGCAGATGTTTGTAACACCTGAAAATAACACAGGTAGACCCACCTTAAAGTATACCGATCGACTCAGAATCACTAGCTGAGTCGATTTAACCATGTCCGTCCGTCCGTCTGTCCATGTAAAGTTGTTCGTCGACTACAGGTCGCAATTTCACTCCGATCGTTCTGAAATTTTGCAGTTTAAAGTATTTCGCAGCTGTTAAGATCGCTATTGAATTTGGTTGAAATCGGTTCAGATTTAGATATAGCTCCCATATATATCTTTCGTCCGATTTGACTCTTTAGTCCTATAGAAGCTGTATTTTACATCCAATCGTTTTAAAATTTAGAATGGTAGAGTTTCTTGATCCATGAACCAACATTGCCGAATTTGAAAAAATCGGTTAAGATTTAGCTATAGCTCCCATATATATGTTTCGTTCGATTTTGCTCTTTAGTCCTGTAGAAGCTGTATTTTACATCCAATCATTTTGAAATTTAGAATAGTAGAGTTTCTTGATCCATGAACCAACACTACCGAATTTGAAAAAAATCGGTTAAGATTTAGCTATAGCTCCCATATATATGTTTCGTCCGATTTGGGCCTTTATTTCTATAGAAGCTGTATTTTACATCCAATCGTTTTGAAATTTAGAATGGTAGAGTTTCTTGATCCATGAACCAACAATGCTGAATTTGAAGAAAATCGGTTAAGATTTAGCTATAGCTCCCATATATATGTTTCGTCCGATTTGGCCCTTTAGTTCTATAGAAGCTGTATTTTACATCCAATCGTTTTGAAATTTAGAATGGTAGAGTTTCTTGATCCATGAACCAACATTGCTGAATTTGAAGAAAATCGGGTAAGATTTAGCTATAGCTCCCATATATATGTTTCGTCCGATTTGGCCCTTTAGTTCTATAGAAGCTATATTTTACATTTAATCGTTTTGAAATCTAGAATGGTAGAGTTTCTTGATCCATGAACCAACATTGCCGAATTTGAAGAAAATCGGTAAAGATTTAGCTATAGCTCCCATATATATGTTTCATCCGATTTGGCTCTTTAGATCCAATCGTTTTTATACCATACACCACACTGTGGTACAGGGTATTATTTAAGTATAAAATGTTCCAATAGTAAATTTATGTCAACAATTTATGCATTAATTACAAAATTTATATATCAGAGTTATTCAATATAACGAGGGTGGTGTAGGGTATTATATAGTCGGCCCCGCCCGACTTTAGACTTTCCTTACTGGTTTTTTAATATGTGTTGTATCCGTTCTCGCGATATGTTCAGCTCACGAGCAATTTTTCTACCACTGCGGCGTGGATTTCGATCAAATCTGGCCTTCACTTTTCGGGTCATTTCTGGTGTTGTTACCGTTTTTTTTCGTCCACTTTTTGGACGCGATGCAACACTGCCAGTATCACGGTAACGAGCAATGGTATGAGAAACAAAAGATTTATTCAAATTTAAATGCTGGAGGGCTCTAACGATAGCCAATTTTCTGAATGCAATAGATCAAAATGCTTTTGTAAGCTTGTAAACAATAAAATGAACTGTCACTGAAATAAATCTGTCAGCTATCAGACTAGCGGTTTAGAAATGATAGCAATGTGAAGTTGGTTGCAATACATATCAGCCACCCTGTAGAAGCAGTATTTCACAAATATTTCATAGCCCCTATATATATGTTCCTTCCGCTCTGGGCTTTTATTAATTTATTAAATCTAATCTAAAAGATAAAAATTGCAAAAACTTCAAAAAATATTATGGGGTGTTGCAAGATTTTTGAAAGTGGTTAACAGTAACTTCAAACAAAGTATAGTACATCCAAATCAATCAAGAACTTCAGGAGTTATAAGCTATTGAACGAAGAAACCATTTTGAAAAAATCGTAATTTCGCCATCTTTAAATTGCTCACAACTTTTGAACAATTTTTTTTTTAATTTTTTTCTTGAAACACGTATTAATTATTTTTAAGAGAAGTATACATACAACAAACTTTCGAGGCAATCAAAGCTGGTGATGTCAAAAATCGTACCGCTTGGCATGGTATGACTCATATGTATATCCGTCTCCCATATCATTGCATTCAAATTGTGTATTATTAAGATCCGGGATTATTTATTACTACTCTGAAGAAATGTTTGATAGGAAAACATCGATAACACTATGCAACAACAAAAATATTTGTGTCCTAAAAACTTTTGTTGTATGTAGATTGAAACATACTATTTTATGAAACCATAACAACATTTTTATACCCTACACCACACTGTGGTACAGGGTATTATAAGTTTGTTTCACGGCAGATGTTTGTAACACCTGAAAATAACACAGCTAGACCCACCTTAAAGTATACCGATCGACTCGGAATCACTAGCTGAGTCGATTTAACCATGTCTGTCCGTCCGTCCGTCTGTCCATGTGAAGTTTTTCGTCGACTACAGGTTGCAATTTCACTCCGGTCGTTCTGAAATTTTGCAGTTTAGAGTATTTCGCAGCTGTAAAGATCCCTATTTGGTTGAAATCGGTTAAGATTTAGCTATAGCTCTCATATATATGTTTCGTCCGATTTTGTTCTCTAGTCCTGTAGAAGCTGTATTTTACATCCAATCATTTTGAAATTTAGAATGGTAGAGTTTCTTGATCCATGAACCAACACTACCGAATTTGAAGAAAATCGGTTAAGATTTAGCTATAGCTCTCATATATATGTTTCGTCCGATTTGGCCCTTTAGTTCTATAGAAGCTGTTTTTACATCCAATCGTTTTGAAATTTAGAATGGTAGAGTTTCTTGATCCATGAACCAACATTGCTGAATTTGAAGAAAATCGGTTAAGATTTAGCTATAGCTCCCACATATATGTTTCATCCGATTTGGCTCTTTAGATCCAATCGTTTTTATACCCTACACCACACTGTGGTACAGGGTATTATTTAAGTATAAAATGTCCCAAAAGTAAATTTATGTAAACAATTTATACATGAATTACAAAATTTATATATCAGAGTTATTCAATATTACGAGAGTGGTGTAGGGTATTATATAGTCGGCCCGCCCGACTTTAGCCTTTCCTTACTGGTTTAAGGTAAATTTATTTTAGATTTTTTTAAATAGAAAACAATTGAAAACAATTTTTTGCTCCATTTTTTGAAAGCCGGCATCGAAGAAAGCAATGCCAATTTTAAATAAATCTAAATATTTTTTCTAATTGTTTTAACGACAGTTACTTAACTTTTGTCTCTATGTGAAAGTGATATATTCAACATTGGTATCTCTCATAATTTCCTTTAAAAGGCAACTACGTAATAATCGGAATTTAAAAAACATTTAAAATAAAATTTCCCGTAATTTTTTTTAAATATTTGTTTAGTGTTTGGGAAAACATATTACCCCAGAAATTTAATTACTATTATTACATCGTTTTAAAAACTGCTCAACTTTAAGGTATACTCAAGAAACACAGTTATTGTATCCGAAAATACTTACTCGTCCTTAAGGACCCCATAACACTGCAACTCTTTAAGGATTGCGATATCATTTACTCATTATTTGCTTGGAAGTGTGCGAATGCACAATACAACATTTAATTAGTTTATCTTTTAAAATGTTCTAATTATTCCCAGTTTCGCTGTTATCGCAAAACTATCTGAACACAATTAAACTTAAAAAAACTCATGGAAACATTTTTTAGGCTAATTAATGAAAACAAAAGCAACAATAAATGCCAACAGCACCAGCAGCTCAGACATCTCCGACATCAGCATCATCATTATTATAAGCCTCTCAGCAGATACATAGTTATCGCTATCGCCATTGTAATTAGCCAAATGGTCTAAGGCAAATCTTTAACAAATCTGTTTTAAATGGGAATGTCTGTTTGTACCACTTAATCCTAACAGCTAAGTAAGCAGTTGTAAGAAGTGCGATGTTATACAAAGTGGAGAAATTGTCATATATATATATATAGGGCATAGATGTTAAAGCAATAGAAACATACATTTATATGGGGACTGTATCTAAATATGAACCGATTATCATAAATTTGTTCAGTCTTGTACAAACCCTATAGGAAATTGTAGCCAGTACCAAACAACATTTATGATAGGTCCCTTAAGAACAGCATCTGGTCCTCAGATTGACATTTTATATGAAAACAACTGGTAAATTTACATGGTTTTGTCATTGGAGGTGGTGACTTGATACCCTGTGACATATTCCTGCACTGGTCTATAGGAATAGGCACTGTACATGTAGCTACAAGATCAGTCGCGGCATAAATTATATTTATTTAGACTATGAACTTCGTAAAAATTGTCCAATAACCGTTCTTTTGAGACACCTTGATGGACACAACACCAATTAATTGGACATAACACAAATTTAATCCGTGCGGGATGAAATCAATGAAATACGTGTATGGGGGATTTCATGTTAAATAATTGAATTTGTAAAACTCATGTCTTCTGATCGGAATGAAACTTGCACCAAGTTTAGTCCTACTGGATGGCATTGACACACAATTTAAACAAGATCGGTTAAGGACAGTCCGAGTTGGAGGATGTTGAATTTTGGCAAAACGGCCGTTTTTCCCATTCCTATAATTAATACACTATGCAACCAAGACATTTTTTTTTGCATCCGAGACCTAGTAATTTTTTTTGTGTATTTCGATGGCTTATATCCAAAAGCTGCTATATTAAAAAACCCAATTTTTCAGGAGAGCAAACAGACTGTTTTATTATTTCGCGATAATTTGCATATGATATCCAGCAACTGTCAAAAATTGATTTAGATTTTGTTTTAATGCATTTATTATTAATTTCTGAACATTCAATTACACCATGCATCACCAATTTTTGGTCATGAAAGAATATACTTAGTTCTAAAAGTTGAGATGAAACAAAATAAAACTGTATACTCAGTTTTTTTATTTTCTCGCCGAGTTTGCGTTTAAAAGGCATGATATTTTTTACGGATATACAGCAATGGTAATAAATATACTACCACACGTCAATGTTGTTCTAAAATTTCACCTATGCGTAAAAATTCAACTTTGTTTGTTAATATTTCTTTATTTACCAACAAGATAAATTCCATCGGTTACATTGAACATTGAATGATGTCCTTATCTTCTTTTTGGACGATATTTATGAGTCGTCGATTATTTTTCAACAAGATTAAGCCCGAATACATAAATAAAAATATATAACGCCACAAATATACCACTGCTGCTGTGGCCTGCGTTAACTGTAGATCTAAATCCGATCGAAAACGTCCTGGGGAATATGGCAAATCAAATTTATGATAATTGGCGGCAATTCTCCAATCTGAGAGACCTCCGAGCAGCGATAAATAAAACTTTGAGTGAAATACCGACATCACTGCTTACAAACTTATTTGATTGCATTTCATAATGACATAAAGAAGTAATTATGGTGTCTAGCGCTAATACTCATTATAAGACAAATTTTGTTTTCTAAAAAAAATTTATTGTTTCGAAATGATTTAGTCTAAATTAATTTGGAAGTATATTTTTTACCCATGAAGTACTTTTTATTTTTCTTTCAAAATTCGGATAGTTTTTATACATTAAAATGTCAACACATGTTTCGCCTAACAAATCATTTAAGAACAATCTTCCTATAAAAAGGAAGAAAAATAAAAACACAGTTACATTGTCCTTTTTTTATGTGGAAGTATATTTATTACCATGGGTGTAATTGTTAAAAAATTTGTTGTATGGGGGTCAAATAATTGGGCACATTTTTGGGTATCTAAATACTATTTTTGTTTTTAGAAAATAGAACTAAAAAGTTGCAAAAAAAAAATAAATCGGAATTTTTAAAAATATTTAAAATAAAATTTACCGTAAACATTTTTTTAGTGTTCAGGACAAAATATTACCCCAAAAAAGTAATACACAGCCCTTCGACAAAAAATTTTTAAATTAATGTTATTACATCATTTTAAAAACTGCTCAACTTAAAGGTCTACTTGAAGAAGCACAGTTATTGTTTCCGAAAATACTTACTCGGACCCCATAACACTGCAACTCTTTAAGGATTGCGATATCATTTACTCATTATTTGCTGGGAAGTGTGCTAATGCACAATACAACATTTAATTAGTTTAAATTTTAAAATTGCGGATCTTACTGTTCAGTTATTCATATCCAAACTTTAGCATTCTACGTTGGTTAGTTTATTTTTTGGAATATACATATATTTCTTTCGAATTTTTCTACCGTGGATCTTAAAGGATAATGAAGGACTAACATTTTCAAGGCCATTTTTGCAACTTTTTAGTTCCGCTTTCTAAAAAGAACAAATAAAAGCGTTAAGTTCGGCCATGCCGAATTTTATATACCCTCCACCATGGATTGCATTCAATTTTATTACTGGAAAAGAAGAAGTATAGAGATTTTGTTATATTTGCCTTCCTGGGTTTCGAGATCCACAAATACTACACGCAAAGAAAAAAAACGTTTGGGCGTCGTTTATGGCAAACATTTTTCTTTGTCTCAAACGCTCTACTTTTCCCGTAACGGTTGAAAATTTTGCGGTGAATGCAAAAGTTTATTTTAAACGTAGTTTCTCTTACTGTAAACGAACAGTCTTTCATTCCAAAATTTTCGTAATTTATTTTATGGTGAACAAAAAACGTTTACGGAACTATATTGTATTTAAACATGATTGAATATATTAAAGAGAGTTGAGAGAACAAAGAGCTAAACTTGTTTTCATTTTGTGAGAGTGCGGTTTTATAACTTTTTTATTACTTATATGACGGAATAATATGTGTAGATGTATGTGTACAGAACTCAAAAGATGCAGATGTGTGTGTATACAACACAAAAAGCGACGTTGCAACGTTTTTGAAAAAAGAACGGAAACTGAGACCGTCTATTGCTTTGTTAACGACTAACTGGTTATTTTTCCACACGTCTTAAATTGTGAATAAGCAAATTAAAATCATTAACAATCAATCATCACACGTTTAGGTACTGAAGCTGCTAATGGTAATTGTGAAATAAATTTATTCAGGCACAATGCAACTGGATACTTCTGGAAACTGCTGATGTTTTCAACACTAAACAGTTAAACTTTGCTTTTTAATGACATTATGCAACACGTTATTTCACCCGAAGTTTTTCATGTTACTTTCTGATGTAGTTTAGTATTCTATTCATGGACGTGGAAACTTTTGAATTGTCAGCATTTGGGTCAGAATATTGACCTATAAAATTCACTTTTGACTAAAAAGTTTGATATATGGTAAGATAACATCTCGCTACATTTTTAATATGTTCTAACATACATGCTTTCTTTTTGACAGTTTGTCTACAACTCAATTAGAAGATAGCAGAGGTGTTTGTCGGGGAGCTCCCGGGGATATTTAACTAAAAATTGTGACATTTTTGATTATAAACATAATTTTATAAAACATATTAAATATCATAATTCAATCAAATTATTCTTTTGTGACAATCGTTTTCTCATTCATTGTTAAATTGACATTGCTTGTGACAAACGCAATGATTGTTTGCAACACACGTTTTACAGGGTTTGGGATAAACAGGCATTGCTTGTCACAAACACATTAACCGTTTGCACCAAAAGTTTCACAGGGTTTGTAATAAATATAAATCATTTACGATAAATACACTAACCGTTTGCTATAAACGTTTCCTTGGGTTTTGGGATAAACATAAATTGTTTGCGACAAACATACACCACAAACGAAATTCGTTTGTCTAATTTTTCGTTTGGGAGTAACGAATTTTTTCTTTGCGTGTAGTCTAACTGGTTGAATGTTATTAGTTTTGATATAGCATCGAACACAAAAGCACTAATTACGAGTATTTCTTTCAGTATACACAATGTGTGATGTTGTTGCTGCAACTTAAGCTGTTGTTGCTACAGCAATAAAAGACAAACAGGACAGACAGCAGGATACTGCATTCATTGTGTTTTTGTGCGATTATCGTGTTTATTAATAATGCGATGGTTCCCCGATAATCCATTCAACATTGCAGCGCTCACAAGTGTGCGATAGGGTTGGGGTTTACGGCTTAACATTTCTAGCATTACAACACGACGATGGCGACGTAGACGCTATCCTTGTGACAACAACACAAATTATGGTGGTCGAATGTGGGCGGGTTTCTACAACAGTTGGCGCAGATGTTAATCATCTTTTGTCGTGTGTAGTTGTTGAAAATTGTTCAAGTGTTCAGTGTGTGGTTCCTAAGAGATTATTTAGTTCAATTAACCTTTTATTGTCTTATGCTAATTTCTAGTGGTGTAATCGGATTTGCTTGGCAATAAGTCTCAAAGTAAAGAGCAACTGATGGTTTGACATATTCGGAGTCCTTACAAAGGCAGTGGGACAATCAATACTGGGTTACAATTTAAAGCCTTTAGCACTGTCGTGCCAATATGGTTAGCTATTCTTTCAGTCTGTTGTGCTGCAGTTGCTAACAAGGATATTGCGCTATGAGCTTATTTAATTTTAAGTTTTCCCATCGAATGTTTGAGAGTTATTCGTCCTCGTAACATTTATATATATGTCGGTTGCCCGTTATTATTTCGGTCTGTAATCGTTATGATTTAAACTGAGATACTCTCTCGGCTATAGACCAACCTGCTTCTATACAGTGATAGAAAGCATGTATTTTACATGGCAAAATATATTGCAAGTATTTCATTGCGTGCCCACAGACTATATCATGATTTCTGGGGTGTGACCCCCGTCATCAGTAGTCTACATGGCAGGCTTTTCAAAAAAGCCTTTGATTGATGATTCGATAACCAAACTCTCAAAGCCTATCACGGGGCGACTCACACGAGCAAATGAGAATTGCACCCAAAGACTCACTTTTCGGCTATCGATCAAACAATCAAACACAATGAAATACTAGCACTTTGCCATGTCCACAAGAAATTCAATTAGAATTTACTTGTAGAAATCACTCACACATTAAGAGTAAAGCTTTATAGTAAAAAGCTTTTTTCTTATTGCTTTAAGTGTTTTGTTGTAATATTTATTTTACAACAAGTCAGCTGTGCCGTGCTTTTGTCCATGTCGGTTGCCCGTTATTATTTCGGTCTGTAATCGTTATGATTTAAACTGAGATACTCTCTCGGCTATAGACCAACCTGCTTCTATACAGTGATAGAAAGCAAGTATTTTACATGGCAAAATATATTGCAAGTATTTCATTGCGTGCCCACAGACTATATCATGATTTCTGGGGCGTGACCCCCGTCATCAGTAGTCTACATGGCAGGCTTTTCAAAAAAGCCTTTGATTGATGATTCGATAACCAAACTCTCAAAGCCTATCACGGGGCGACTCACACGAGCAAATGAGAATTGCACCCAAAGACTCACTTTTCGGCTATCGATCAAACAATCAAACACAATGAAATACTAGCACTTTGCCATGTCCACAAGAAATTCAATTAGAATTTACTTGTAGAAATCACTCACACATTAAGAGTAAAGCTTTATAGTAAAAAGCTTTTTTCTTATTGCTTTAAGTGTTTTGTTGTAATATTTATTTTACAACAAGTCAGCTGTGCCGTGCTTTTGTCCATGTCGGTTGCCCGTTATTATTTCGGTCTGTAATCGTTATGATTTAAACTGAGATACTCTCTCGGCTATAGACCAACCTGCTTCTATACAGTGATAGAAAGCAAGTATTTTACATGGCAAAATATATTGCAAGTATTTCATTGCGTGCCCACAGACTATATCATGATTTCTGGGGCGTGACCCCCGTCATCAGTAGTCTACATGGCAGGCTTTTCAAAAAAGCCTTTGATTGATGATTCGATAACCAAACTCTCAAAGCCTATCACGGGGCGACTCACACGAGCAAATGAGAATTGCACCCAAAGACTCACTTTTCGGCTATCGATCAAACAATCAAACACAATGAAATACTAGCACTTTGCCATGTCCACAAGAAATTCAATTAGAATTTACTTGTAGAAATCACTCACACATTAAGAGTAAAGCTTTATAGTAAAAAGCTTTTTTCTTATTGCTTTAAGTGTTTTGTTGTAATATTTATTTTACAACAAGTCAGCTGTGCCGTGCTTTTGTCCATGTCGGTTGCCCGTTATTATTTCGGTCTGTAATCGTTATGATTTAAACTGAGATACTCTCTCGGCTATAGACCAACCTGCTTCTATACAGTGATAGAAAGCAAGTATTTTACATGGCAAAATATATTGCAAGTATTTCATTGCGTGCCCACAGACTATATCATGATTTCTGGGGCGTGACCCCCGTCATCAGTAGTCTACATGGCAGGCTTTTCAAAAAAGCCTTTGATTGATGATTCG
Source organism: Eudasyphora cyanicolor (assembly GCA_963930755.1). Lineage (NCBI taxonomy): Eukaryota > Metazoa > Arthropoda > Insecta > Diptera > Muscidae > Eudasyphora > Eudasyphora cyanicolor. Next base: position 260,031,814 of record OZ005737.1, on the reverse strand, counting down.
ATAACCAAACTCTCAAAGCCTATCACGGGGCGACTCACACGAGCAAATGAGAATTGCACCCAAAGACTCACTTTTCGGCTATCGATCAAACAATCAAACACAATGAAATACTAGCACTTTGCCATGTCCACAAGAAATTCAATTAGAATTTACTTGTAGAAATCACTCACACATTAAGAGTAAAGCTTTATAGTAAAAAGCTTTTTTCTTATTGCTTTAAGTGTTTTGTTGTAATATTTATTTTACAACAAGTCAGCTGTGCCGTGCTTTTGTCCATGTCGGTTGCCCGTTATTATTTCGGTCTGTAATCGTTATGATTTAAACTGAGATACTCTCTCGGCTATAGACCAACCTGCTTCTATACAGTGATAGAAAGCAAGTATTTTACATGGCAAAATATATTGCAAGTATTTCATTGCGTGCCCACAGACTATATCATGATTTCTGGGGCGTGACCCCCGTCATCAGTAGTCTACATGGCAGGCTTTTCAAAAAAGCCTTTGATTGATGATTCGATAACCAAACTCTCAAAGCCTATCACGGGGCGACTCACACGAGCAAATGAGAATTGCACCCAAAGACTCACTTTTCGGCTATCGATCAAACAATCAAACACAATGAAATACTAGCACTTTGCCATGTCCACAAGAAATTCAATTAGAATTTACTTGTAGAAATCACTCACACATTAAGAGTAAAGCTTTATAGTAAAAAGCTTTTTTCTTATTGCTTTAAGTGTTTTGTTGTAATATTTATTTTACAACAAGTCAGCTGTGCCGTGCTTTTGTCCATGTCGGTTGCCCGTTATTATTTCGGTCTGTAATCGTTATGATTTAAACTGAGATACTCTCTCGGCTATAGACCAACCTGCTTCTATACAGTGATAGAAAGCAAGTATTTTACATGGCAAAATATATTGCAAGTATTTCATTGCGTGCCCACAGACTATATCATGATTTCTGGGGCGTGACCCCCGTCATCAGTAGTCTACATGGCAGGCTTTTCAAAAAAGCCTTTGATTGATGATTCGATAACCAAACTCTCAAAGCCTATCACGGGGCGACTCACACGAGCAAATGAGAATTGCACCCAAAGACTCACTTTTCGGCTATCGATCAAACAATCAAACACAATGAAATACTAGCACTTTGCCATGTCCACAAGAAATTCAATTAGAATTTACTTGTAGAAATCACTCACACATTAAGAGTAAAGCTTTATAGTAAAAAGCTTTTTTCTTATTGCTTTAAGTGTTTTGTTGTAATATTTATTTTACAACAACAAAAGCACGGCACAGCTGACTTGTTGTAAAATAAATATTACAACAAAACACTTAAAGCAATAAGAAAAAAGCTTTTTACTATAAAGCTTTACTCTTAATGTGTGAGTGATTTCTACAAGTAAATTCTAATTGAATTTCTTGTGGACATGGCAAAGTGCTAGTATTTCATTGTGTTTGATTGTTTGATCGATAGCCGAAAAGTGAGTCTTTGGGTGCAATTCTCATTTGCTCGTGTGAGTCGCCCCGTGATAGGCTTTGAGAGTTTGGTTATCGAATCATCAATCAAAGGCTTTTTTGAAAAGCCTGCCATGTAGACTACTGATGACGGGGGTCACGCCCCAGAAATCATGATATAGTCTGTGGGCACGCAATGAAATACTTGCAATATATTTTGCCATGTAAAATACTTGCTTTCTATCACTGTATAGAAGCAGGTTGGTCTATAGCCGAGAGAGTATCTCAGTTTAAATCATAACGATTACAGACCGAAATAATAACGGGCAACCGACATGGACAAAAGCACGGCACAGCTGACTTGTTGTAAAATAAATATTACAACAAAACACTTAAAGCAATAAGAAAAAAGCTTTTTACTATAAAGCTTTACTCTTAATGTGTGAGTGATTTCTACAAGTAAATTCTAATTGAATTTCTTGTGGACATGGCAAAGTGCTAGTATTTCATTGTGTTTGATTGTTTGATCGATAGCCGAAAAGTGAGTCTTTGGGTGCAATTCTCATTTGCTCGTGTGAGTCGCCCCGTGATAGGCTTTGAGAGTTTGGTTATCGAATCATCAATCAAAGGCTTTTTTGAAAAGCCTGCCATGTAGACTACTGATGACGGGGGTCACGCCCCAGAAATCATGATATAGTCTGTGGGCACGCAATGAAATACTTGCAATATATTTTGCCATGTAAAATACTTGCTTTCTATCACTGTATAGAAGCAGGTTGGTCTATAGCCGAGAGAGTATCTCAGTTTAAATCATAACGATTACAGACCGAAATAATAACGGGCAACCGACATGGACAAAAGCACGGCACAGCTGACTTGTTGTAAAATAAATATTACAACAAAACACTTAAAGCAATAAGAAAAAAGCTTTTTACTATAAAGCTTTACTCTTAATGTGTGAGTGATTTCTACAAGTAAATTCTAATTGAATTTCTTGTGGACATGGCAAAGTGCTAGTATTTCATTGTGTTTGATTGTTTGATCGATAGCCGAAAAGTGAGTCTTTGGGTGCAATTCTCATTTGCTCGTGTGAGTCGCCCCGTGATAGGCTTTGAGAGTTTGGTTATCGAATCATCAATCAAAGGCTTTTTTGAAAAGCCTGCCATGTAGACTACTGATGACGGGGGTCACGCCCCAGAAATCATGATATAGTCTGTGGGCACGCAATGAAATACTTGCAATATATTTTGCCATGTAAAATACTTGCTTTCTATCACTGTATAGAAGCAGGTTGGTCTATAGCCGAGAGAGTATCTCAGTTTAAATCATTTATATATATATATATATATATATGTTACAAATTTTGGATTGCGCTTTTGCAGTTTCAGTGGTAAACTTTGGTGGAGATGTAAAATGTCAAAGCATTTGGAAAATTTACCATAAAATAAAACAAATTGTTGCTCATTACACAGTTTGCAGTTCTACAGAACAATATGGAACATTATTCATGCATTTTTGCACTTTTCAAATTGTATATTTAACTTAAAATAAAACAAACTGTTGCTCGTCATGGTTTTTGCAGTTCTGCAAAACAATATGGAACATTATTCATTTATTTTTTGCAGTTTTCTAAAAAATACCCAATGTGCTTAAGGCAACTATTGCTATAATATTAGAGTGCCACATACGTATGTAGCATTTTTGGCAAAAAAAAAATTTTAAGAAAATGATTTTTTTCTATAGGTGAGAAAAAACTTATTTAATTTGTTTCCGTTTTTTAAAACAACGTAAAAATAATAACAATTTATATATTTTTAGTCGGTATTTATTTATACCCTACACTGCTTGTATCTGTGAGCTATGTCAAGACTTCTCTTCTGTACAGCGTAATACGAAGTAAGCCTTCTCATCAAACTTCGAACCAATCAATCACTTTCTGCCACATATTTTAAGGCAAAGATCATCAAACTTCGAGCCAATCAATCCATTTCTGCCACATATTTTAAGGCAAAGATCCTCTCGAAGCTGTGCACCGTTGGAATATAGTCCACACAGTATAAATCATTAGTAGATGTAGTAGGACTTGTAGAGACTCTGTCGCTGTTATCTAAGGCGAGTTTGGCCTTTCTTACCCATTCCAATCTATTAAGTCTAAACCACATATTTCTGTCCAGGATTGTACCCACACTAAAAAAAGCGTACTGAAAATCAAAGAATTTGTCGTAAAGTTTAAGATTTCGGCAATGATTTCGAGCCAAAGACAATCGCTATAAAAATAAGAATGTTTTATAGTTAATTCAAAGACGTGTATAATAAATGTTTTGATGATGCATTTCATAAAATCAAGAACATTTGGTAATAAAACTAATTAAGTTTGGTCTTAAGATAACCACGTTTTGGCGTAAATTGAAGTTTGCCTCGTGCTTATGTTTAGTAAAATATCATAAAATTTAAAAAAATTATCGTATTAAATTTTAAAATGTATGTCCTTGATATAAGCATATACTGATAATTAATTTAGGCATAAAAAAGTTTTTTAAAATATGTAGGGAAAATTCCTTACATTGGTTTTTATTCTAATGCCACTCATACTAAAGAATCATTTGTTTTAAAGCCTTGATTCTTTTATACAAGTTTCCACGATAAATTCAAAACACAACACTTCCTTTTTATAAAATTATTTTTTTGTTATTTTAATGTTAAAAAATACAATAAATGTATAATACATATTACGGATAACTTTCAACATTTTATAATCTAAAACCATATTTTAGTTGTATGTATAAAGATAAACCGGCCAACACACCATCGAAATATTTGAGGTTTCGTATATTTTTTTTATCGATTTGTAAACTTATAGTGGATTCACCTTTCTAAATGTTCCCCAAACATCCATGAACAATTTTCGTTGGAACCTTTAATGATTTTGAACATTGAATTTGGCGGAAATTAAAATAAAAATGTTATTAAACTGTATACACGCTGAAAAATTTATTCTGTAGTATATTGCCCCAAACATATTCAGATTGAAACGTACATATGTTTAGGGTACACTCCAAATACCTATATAGTATTTGACACATACAAATATTATACGTTTGGGAGGATATTGTTCTGAACTATGATTCTATCCTAATATTTTTTATTTTGAAGAAATATTTCCGAAACAATGATTTAAATGTATTTAAGTATCTTTTGGTAATTTATCAGTGCCGTAATTTAGATGCACGTTTTCAGTTTTTCAAATGTTTAATGTGCAAAAAAATTTAATATGTTTGTAAAATTCGATTCAAATTTAAATTGTATTGTATGATGGATTGTCAAAAAGAGATGAATAGGAATATTTATTAAATAATAATTAATTAATGCGGTTTATGACATTCTTAATCCTGCTGTTAGACTGGAAAATATGTACAAATCCTAGATTAAGAGACTATTTGGTTCATATTAAATTTTCATACAAAACGAATATTTAACCCAATATTTTATATTTGTTTTTGTTCAATATTTCGTTAAAAGAAAGCAGCTTATTTACATATTATTTTTGAACTAAAAAGGCTTATTTTGATGAAAAAAACAAAAATATCCCTTGGACCAAATTATAAGGCAATATATATATATATATTAACGTTTATAAAGGAGACGATGCAAAAATGGGGCTAATCTAACTACATGTTTAACTATCAAGTATAACACGAAATCTAGGAAAAATTTAAACAAAAATTCGAAAAAGTCAAAAAGTTTTAAAAATCTTTTTAAATAAAATATATTTGGAAAACTCCTTTAACAATAACTTTGTTTTTGTGAAAACACAAATATTTTTTGTGAAAGTCAGTTCGCAAATATATTTTTTTCTAAAATATTAATATATACGTCCAAATACGTTCACAAATCCATAATACTTACACATTTTGTTTCCAAATATATTTTCTTTCAATTCAAACATTCCCGTGTAGGTGTATGCTCACTTATTTGTTGTAATTTATAAATGGCATTCAGCACTGCATTTTTCAAATTTCCATAACATTTATCTTCAATTGGTAAACACTGAAAACTAAGAGATATATTTTAACCGTTCATATATAACTTACGTTGAAATATTTGGTAGAATTTGTCACTCTTTTCCCAAAAATCCATTCTAAAATTGTTTTACTAAAAAAATTAAAAATGATAGTTTTACGTATAACATATTAATAACACAATAATTTTACATTTCTGCATTATGCGCTGTTATCAGTTAATTAAAATGTGTTGTGTTGGGTTTTGTTAATTTTGAAGTTGTTTATTTAAGGATTATTATATTTCACGTATCTAAACATTTTCCTATTGTCTCTTTCAGTATTACAAAACTCACATTTTGATCGTCCATTTTTTCGTGTTCGCACAAATCTCTTCACAGGACTTACTAAAAAGATCTCCTATAAAAACGTATGTACATCACCATAAATAACATGCAGCAAAAATAACTATGACGCACGCACTCTTTGATCATCAAGATCGATGGTGACACACATGTACCCGACGGTTGCATTTGTTGTTGTTACTATGCTTTAGCAAAAATAACTGTTAACAGCCCATAATAAATTAATTTTCGGTGCAATATGCACGTATGTATACACGTATACTTAAATATTCGCCGCAATCACATTTTTTCACAATCCGCGTTCACAGACAACCGTCTATGACATGTCAACATCATAGTTCTAATGAAGAAAATCCTTAAAAGTATTTAAATATTACTTAAAATAAAGCGGATTGTCACAAAAATTGTGATTAGTTTCTTTAATTTAAAGGCGTACATTTAAAGAAGCGCGTACACAAAACTATTGATTAGATAAACATTAATTCAAATTGAAAAAATTTCAAATTAAGGAAAATTTCGTAAAAAACATGTAAATTTTCATTATTTTTATGAAAATTGGGATTGAATTGATGCCGAGGTCGCAAACTTAGTTTAAGAATGTGTCGTCATTAATTTGATTACTACTTTTTTCAGTGCATAAATTTTACACTTTCAGAAAGGACTGGCTCAGTTTCATTTAGCCAAGAAGAGTTCTGTTGTAGAACCTTCTACATCCTAGTAAAGAAAATCAATTCTGTCTTATTTGTTTTAACGCTCAAACCACTGCTGCTGGCCCATCCGGCTTGACTTTATAGCAACTATTGGCGTAGGCTGTATGATACAGTTTTGGGTCTCCATCAGTGGGTATAAAAGTCTAATGGTTGCAGTTCTCTGCCGTATATTTCTGGACTTTTTATACCCTACACCACACTCTGGTACAGGGTATTATGACTTTGTGCATTTGTTTGTAACACCTAAAAGGAGAAGAGATAGACCCATTGTTTATTATACCGCTCGACGCAGAATCTCTTTCTGAGTCGATTTAGCCATGTCCGTCTGTCTGTCTGCCCGTCTGTCTGTCTGTCTGTCCGTCTGTCTGTCCGTCTGTCTGTCCGTCTGTCTGTCCGTCTGTCTGTCCGTCTGTCTGTCCGTCTGTCTGTCCGTCTGTCTGTCCGTCTGTCTGTCTGTCTGTCCATATATTCTTGTAATCAAAGTGCAGGTCGTATTTATGGTCCGATTGTGATGAAATTTAGCACAGTGCTCTTTTTTGGCCTAAGGACGATCCCTATTGAAATTGGTTAAAATCGGTTCAGATTTGGATATAGTCCCCATATATATGTTTCACCCGATTTGACATGCAAGCGCCGTAGAAACCACGTTGTACATCCGATCTTTATGAAATTCGGCAGAGAGAGTTTTCTTATTACGTGAATGAATACTACCAAATTCGGAGAAAATCCGATCAGATTTAGATATAGCCCCCATATATATGTTTTACCCGATTTGTCATGTAAGCGCTGTAGGAACTGTATTTTAAATCAGATCAGTACGAAATTTGGCAGAGAGAGTTCTCTTATTACATGAATAAACACTGCCAAATTCGGGGAAAATCGGTTCAGATTTAGATATAGATATATATGTTTCACCCGATTTAACATTTAAGCGCTGTAGAAATCGTGTTTTATATACGATCAGTACGAAATTTAACAAAGAGAGTTTTCTTATTACATGTATAAACACTGCCGAATTCGGGGAAAATCGGTTCAGATTTAGATATAGCCCCCATATATATGTTTCACCCGATTTAACATTTAACAGCTGTAGAAATCATGTTTTATATCCGATCAGTGCGAAATTTAACAGAGAGAGTTTTCTTATTACATGTATGAACACTGCCAAATTCGGGAAAAATCGGTTCAGATTTTAACATAGTCCCAATATATATGTTACACCCGATTTGACATGTAAGCGCTGTAGAAACCGTGTTTTATATCCGATCAGTACGAAATCGGCAGAGAGAGTTTGCTTCCCAGCAAAAAAAGAGCATCCAAAGAAGCAATAAAAATCCCCAACTTATGATCCGGAAGTTGTTCTAATTTGGATTTTCACCAATGAATTTAACAAGGGGTTGTCGCGCCGGGGAAGTACTTCTTTGTCACCAATTTTGCACAACTCTTTTAATGCACTGTAAGATTTGCTTTTTTGGTGTTGTATTTATTTGATGAATGTATGTCGCTCTTATTAACATCTTTGGGTCCAGAGATTTCATATTTTAAAGGAATACAAATGTTGACATAGGGAATGGAACGTATAAATAATATACTATTGGCCAAAGAGATCAACGATCATATATATGTATGTATGTTTAGGACATTTGAAGATGTCTGTAATCTGTATGGTGTAGATGGCTCTTGAAAAGTGTGACCCCATAGTGTAATTAACATTCTCACAAAAAAAAAGTTTTCCGTAGCCCCGGTTCAGAGAGTAGTAAAGTACCACAGTGTGGTACAGTATGTATGGTATGGTATATTTAATTACCATAATTTCTTTTAAAATTATGTAATTATAACCTACACCACACTGTGGTACAATTTATTATGATTTTATGCATTTGTTTCTAACACCAAAAATGAGAAGAGATATATAGAACAATCGTTTATTATACCGATCGACTTAGAATCACTTTCTGAACCGATTTAGCTATGTCAGTTTGTACATGCATTCTTGTAATCTATGTGCAGGTCACAAATATAGTCCGATCTCAAAGAAATTTTGTACATATCTTTATTTTGGGACAAGACAATTCGTATTGAAATTGAAAGACAATCCGTATTTCTTTCGTCTACGGCGAACGATCAAATATCTCTCAACTATTTGAATATCAGTTTAGAGCCAGATATCGTAATATATATGAATGTACCTTCGATTTAGCTTATACCCCCTATAGAAGATTTAATTTCCTTTCGATGTTCATGAAATTTGGTAAAGAGTGTCTTATTTTAACAGTTAATATCTGTGTGAACAATATCGGTTCAAATTTACATATAGCCCCACATACTCGCATGGATGTGTACCTTCTCATTTAGCATCTAAGCTCCATAGAAGTCATATTTTAGTCAAATGTACTAGATTTTGCACAAAGAATTTTTTTAATCCGAGAATAAACGGTCACTAGCAAGGTTGGAAAAATGTGTTTTTATGTTTTACATCAGAGCATTATTAAATTTAGCAGAGATTAGTTTATAGAATCACGAACCCTGCGAAATTTGATAAAAAATGGATACCCTTCAGATAAAGGCCAAATTTCAATACAGACCTATATTGAATTTTGCATCTAAAATCCAATGTACTACAATTCCAAAATTTAACATATTTCGAAGAAAATCAGCATACTTTGAAATGACTTTATGTTATTTTAATCGACTATGAAAAAGTCGACTTGTAGGTCCGATTTATCGACCTAGTCGACTGAAACGAAATTTAATTGATGAAAAAGTCGACTAGCTTCCAGAACCATTCACTAATTCTGATATAGCCGCCATATAAATATATATTTCTTCCCTTTAGCACTATAGACACAGTATTTTACATACATATCATAGCCCTCATACATATGTTCCTTCCGATCTGGACTTTTATCACTTCACAAGATTCATTTTACATCCAATCGTTTTAAAATTATGCATTCTTGGGTTAATAATTTATATTCCGAAAAAACATGTTGGTTAGTTATTTAGAAGAACTTCATTAAATGCCAAAAAAATGTTCATACTTATGAATTGGAAGTACTTATAATGTTATTCTTTTGGAAGTACTTCTTTTATTTTTTGCTGGGTTATTACATGTATGAACACTGCCAAATTCTTATCGCAATGCCCATTTTCGCATTGGTAGGTAGGTGTAAGGTATTATATAGTCGGCCCCGCCCGACTTTCTGTCTTTTCTTACTGGTTTTAAATATCACAAATGTTTGAACTGGATTGATTCATACTTCCTTTTCACTACTTTATTCATACATAATTTACATTCTTACATATTTCTCATGACCCAATCCAATGTACAATCCGATGCTATTGAGCAGCAATAAAATTCCTATTTTTCATCATATCAAAAGTTTATAATTTAAACACAGAAAACTACAAAACAATATTCATACTCGTACATGTTCGACCTGTAATGGTAAAGTTTTGTGTTTGGACAATAAATTTAAAATGCAATGAACACCCTTTGTATTGTTACATTTATTGGTAGTTGAATATATGTATGTACTTTTTGATGTTTCATATTGATGCCTGAGGTTTTTTTTTTTCAATGTTTTTAATTGATTGCATTAGTAGTAATTTAAAATTGATTGGTGCCATTGAAATTTCTATAAAATAAAAACTATAGAGTAGCAATTTATATAAGTTTAAGTAAGTTCAAGGTTTTATTTAATACGATATTTATTGAAGATGAATATTGTTCTAAATACGATACATAAGACAAGTGCAGCGTAAGGAGAAAGTGCAAATGACATGGAAAACAGAACTTTTCTAACACGTTATGGACATATCAAGATTGGACTTACGTTAAATTCGAGGGACTTCATTATTTCAACTTAAAGGTGCAAATATTTGTTAGTATTTCACGTCGACAGGCAATAATTTTTTCCTGAAAAGAAATTGTCATAAATGAGCGTGGCACACATACATACATGGTGTCACTCTTAACCCAAACCTAGGAAACATGATGTGCAGTGCACAATGTGTTTTAGGTTTCAGTTTTGTGGCATTGGCAAATATAATGAAACACCACTGTTTTAAAATTTATGGCTTTTAATATATTATATTTATTAAATTAGTTTTGTAATAAAATATCAAAAATATGTAACATTTGAAAATTTTTAATTTTAGATCATGGACATTAAACCGGGTTGGCATCCATGTAAAAAAAGTACATCTATGACATCTATGTATCGTATGTGAAAATCGTCCTACTAAAAAAAGTTACGATAAAAAACCGATTTTTAACCGTTTCCGCGGGCTCTGAAAAATTAAAAAAAAATGTTTTTGCAATTGTCTCGAGGTAAGCTTTAAAATTCCGCCTCGTATTTGATAACTTTTTTTGGTGACCCAGTCTAATGGACATGATAGGGCGCTTCAAGAAGTTTTTTTTTTTAAATACGTTCCTTTAAAGATATTTCCTTCAAAAAATATCTTTAAAAGATTTTACAAAAAGGCCGTAAATAACTTAAAAAGAGTACCGGCCAGTATTATCGAATCACATGCATACATACAGCACAGAATAGGTCTAAAATTTTCTAGAATTATTCTCCAAATTACACCCTTTTTAACGAAAGGTTAAAAATGTTGGCCACATTTTCGACTATCGCAAATAGAATATAAAAAAACAAAAAAACAAAAACAAGAAGAAATGGTAGGGCACGACCAAATACGTTGTTGTTGCATAGTCAACTACAGCAAAACATTCGTGTGAATTCTTTACATTGTAAAGACTCACGAGAGTGGAAATTGGTGCATGTACGAGGGACGATGATTACTGAATTGTCTTTTTTTTGAAGATATGCGCTTTTAGCAAACAGTTCTCGTTTAATGATACTTGGCTGTGCGTATATATTTAATAATTTCGACTGAAGTAATCGTTGTAATAAGGATATTGATAATGGGAGTTTGGTGGCTCCCGAAACAGATCTGTCTATCCAACCATTACAACCGCCCCCAATACATGTCACTTGCTTCTTCTTTAATTTTTAACAAAGTTGTTTTCATATACTGAAAACAACAATAACGATCTTGAGCCTGAGTACAAAAACAAAATATGTACTATGAAAGCAGATCGAATAAAACAAAAAAACAAAAACAAGCTTTTACCATTTTCTTATGTAGCTATGTGTTACACTGTAAACTGCAAAATGAGTTTGGAGTCTGGATTTCAGTATAATAAATTTTGGGGAAAAACTAAAAAATCAATTTTTATACCATACACCACACTGTGGTACAGGGTATTATAACTTTGTGCATTTATTTGTAACACCCAAAAGGAGCAGAAATAGACCCATCGTTTATTATAGCTAAATCAACTCAGAAATCGACTCAGAATCACTTTCTGAGTTGATTTAGCTATGTCCATCTGTCTGTCCGTCTGTCTGTCAGTCCGTCTGTCTGTGCATGTATTCTTGTAATCAAACTTTACACATATCTTTTTTTTGGCCCAAGGACGATCCCTATTGAATTTGGATAAAATCGGTTCAGATTTAGATATAGCCCCCATATATATGATACCCCTAGTTGATATGTAAACGCTGTAAAAACTGTATTTTATATCCGATTTGTGCGAAATTCGGCTGAAAGAGGTATATTATTACACGAAGGAATACTGCTAAATTCGGAGCAAATCGGTTCAGATTTACATATAGCCCCCATATATATGTAACCCCCGATTAGCGCTGTAAAAACTGCATTTTACATCTGATCAGTGCGAAATTCGGCAGAAAGAGGTTTCTTATTACATGAAGGAATACTGCCAAATTCGGAGAAAATCGGTTCAGATTTAGATATAGCCCCCATATATATGATACCCCTTATTTGATATGTAAGCGCTGTAGAGACAGTATTTTATATCCGATCAGTAAGAAATTCGACAGATAGAAGTCTTTTTACGTGAATGAGTATTCAGGGAAAATCGGTTCAGATTTATATACAACCTCCATATATATGTTCCTCCTGATTTGGTATCAAAGCGGTATAGAAGTTGTACTTTACTTCCGATCATTAAAATTTTCCAGAAAGATGTCGCAATTTAGGAACGATATTGCTTAATTTAGCGATTATCGGTTCAAAATTAGATAATATGTTCCTACCCATTTACCAATTATTCCATGTTATTATCGCAATGACCCTTATCGCATTGCTAGGGAGGTGTAGGGTATTATATAGTCGGCCCCGCCCTACTTTATGCCTTCCCTTACTGGTTTAATTTATTTTGGGAATGGTCCGTATGTGTGTGCATGTATTCTTGTAATCAAAGTACAGGTCGCAATTATAGTCCGATCTCGACGAAACTTTACACATATATTTTATTTGGCCCAAGGATGATCCCTATTGAATTTGGTTAAAATCGGTTCAGATTTAGATATAGCCCCCATATATATGTTACTCCAGATTTGACATGTAAGCGCTGTAAAAACTTTATTTTATATCTGATCAGTCTGAAATTCGGCAGAAAGAGGTTTCTTATTATATGAATAAACACTGTTAAATTTGGAAGAAATCGGTTCAGATTTAGATATAGCCCCCATATATACGTTACCCCCGATTTGAAGTGTAAGCGCTGTAAAAATGTTATTTTATATCCGATCAGTATGAAATTCTGCAGAAAGAGGTTTCTTATTATATGAATGAACAATGTTAAATTTGGAAGAAATCGGTTCAGATTTAGATATAGCAACATATATACGTTACTCAAGATTTGACATGTAAGCGCTGTAAAAATGTTATTTTATATCCGATCAGTATGAAATTCGGCAGAAAGAGGTTTATTATAATATGAATGAACACTTTTAAATTTGGAAGAAAACGGTTCAGATTTAGATATAGCTCTCATATATACGTTACCCCCGATTTGACATGTAAGCGCTGTAAAAACAGTATTTTATATCCGACCAGTACGAAATTCGGCAGAAAGTGGTTTCCTGATATTTGAATGAACACTGTTAAATTTGGAAGAAATCGGTTCAGATTTAGATATAGCCCCCATATAAACGTTACCCCCGATTTGACATTTAAGCGATGTAAAAATGTTATTTTATATCCGATCAGTGCGAACTTCGGCAAAAAGAGGTTTCCTTCTACATGAAGAAATACTGCCAAATTCGGAGAAAATCGGTTCAGATTTAGATATAGCCCCCATATATATGTTACCCCCGATTTGACATGTAAGCGCTGCAAAAACTTTATTTTATATCCGATCAGTATGAAATTCAGCAGAAAGAGGTCTCTTATTATATGAATGAACACTGTTAAATTTGAAAGAAATCGGTTCAGATTTAGATATAGCCCCCATATATACGTTACCCCCGATTTCACATGTAAGCGCCTTAAAAAATTTATTTTATAACCGATCAGTGTGAAATTCGGCAGAAAGAGGTTTATTTTTACTTGAAGGAATACTGCCAAATTCTGAGAAAATCGGTTCAGATTTGGATATAGCCCCCATATATATGTAACCCCCGATTTGACATGTAAGCGCTGTAGAAACTGTATTATATATCCGATCAGTGCGAAATTCTGCAAAAAGAGTTTTCTTATTACATGAAGGAATACTGCCAAATTCGGAGAAAATCGGCTCAGATTTAGATATAGCCCCCATATATATGATACCCCCGATTTGACATGTAAGTGCTGTAAAAACTGCATTTTATATCCGATCGGTATGATGTTTGGCTAAAAGAGGTTTCCTATTATATGAATAAACACTTTTAAATTTGGAAGAAATCGGTTCAGATTTAGATATATCCCCCATATATATGTTACCCCCGATTTGACATGTAAGCGCTGTAAAAATGTTATTTTATATCCGATCAGTGCGAAATTCGGCAGAAAGAGGTTTCTTATTACTCGAAGGAATACTGCCAAATTCGGAGAAAATCGGTTCAGATTTAGATATAGCCCCCATATATATGTTACCACCTATTTCACATGTAAGCGCTGTAGAGCCTGTATTTTATATCCGATCAGTACGAAATTCTACAGAAGGAGGTATTTTTACATGAATGAGTATTCAGGGAAAATCGGTCCAGATTTATATATAACCTCCATATATATGTTCCTCCTGATTTGGTCTCAACGCGCTATAGAAATTGTACTTTACTTCCGATCATTAATATTTTCCGGAAAGATGTTTCTCAATTTAGGAACGAATATTGCTTAATTTAGCGATTATAGGCTCAGAATTAGATAATATGTTCCTGCCTACTTACCAATTATTCCAAATTATTATCGCAATGACCTTTATCGCATTGTTAGGGAGGTGTAGGGTATTATATAATCGGCCCGCCCGACTTTCTGCCTTTCCTTACTGGTTTTGACAAGATTTTTTTTTGGAAATGTATAAATTGAATATCTTTATCAGAAACATTTTCGAGGAGGCGCGTTAAATATCTGAGCTTTTCTTACTCTAAGAAGATCCTGATCCTCTGCCTGTTTCGGCCTGCGAGATGGCATTATTGGATGTCCAATCTTGTCCGGTGGTTATTTCTGTTTTAAAAGTCTGGCTTGTGTGAGTCCTTTGAGCCTAATAGTCTAAGACTGACGCTAGCCATCCTTTCCTCTGCGCGAACGAATTAGTATTGCTTAGGAAAAGTAAATTCTTTAATTGGAGCGCCCCAGTAGGGGAGTTGGTAGCGTACTCGCCTATGAGTTTGGGGGTCGTGGGTTCGATTCCCACCAGAGGCTCTGGTCTGTCGCTGCAAACATTTACCATATGGTCTTTGTAACCCGGCCTTTCCCTGGACCTTAAAATTAGAATATAAATTTACTTTGTATTGTAATTCATATAAATAAATAAAATTCTTAAAAAGAGAAGTTTACAGTGTATTCTTTTTTATTTTTTAAGTGGAACAACAAACAGAATACCCAATGTTTTATCATTCGACATTTAAATGTAAAATAAAATCGTTATCGCTGAATACTATTGAAATATATTTTTGTGATTTCATATTTATGTAAATTTGTTTGCAAAATATGCAAAAACCCAGCATAACGACAAATATCAAATGTTTTCCAACATTCAAGGTTACCAAATTCAGTAAACATCCGTGACATTGCCTTCATTAGTATGCAAAACATCGAGTGGACCTACATATATATCTAACAACTCAGGGTTAACTCAGCTTACAACTTCCATTCCGTAAAGTCATAGGTACCCGTTTTTGTAGTTTTTTCTTTGTTTGTTTTAGTTTTTGTAAACGACCAACATAAAATGTTGCCAGAATCGAACAAAAGGAATATTTTAACAATCACCGGGAAAATAAATGTCATTGCTTCATTGTGTTGTGTGCTGTTGCACGTAGCCAAACCGAGATGGAGCTCAACAACCACAACAACAAAGAAACTGGCGCAACAATAACAATAAATTCAAAATAGTTGCCAAAAAAACAAGTATGACCATATTGGATGGATACTCCGTATGAAGGAGGACTGGCTGCAGGACTAGCTACGAGTAGTACAGCTTGTTGCTGCAACCAGCAGCAATAGTGCTTTGCGTTCGCCCATTTTTGGTCAACATCATTTATTAAATTTTTGCGGGTATTGCAGTCAAGTGGCAAATTTATCAAATACTCAACAGGAAGAAGTATAGCATCAGCAACAATAGGTACTCGCCTCAGATGATACTGCAACATTCTGTCGCAATTTCTATGGTTTGGACCTTGGAGTGGTTCACAAAGTTGTTTATTAAAGAATTCCTTTGTTTAAAGACATTGCAAGACCTCATGCACACATACACACATATATATTGTTTTGTCCCCTTCGTCCTGCCAAAGTACTAAAACATTTAGGCTGGCACGTAATATCCTTATTCTGCTAAATGTGTGTGTACGTTTGTCTTTGTGAGCGATGAAACAGGTTTCTTGTGTCACATATAGTTTGAGCCTCGTCCATGCCACAGTGGGATTGATTACACTATGCAACCAAATTTTTTCCGAAGGGCTGTGCATAAAATTTTCTGTTATAATATGGTGTCCTAAACAGGAAAAAATATTAAAAAAAAGGTTTTTATGTTAAATTTTCTATAAAGTTTTTTCTTTAAAAACATCCACCTTCTATGAAGTACCTTTAGTGTATGTAACATACTCGTATATACACTTTAAAGTAAGGTATACCCTACCCGACTAAGGTATACCGTCACTGTGCATAATTTTGTTGTATTTTCGTGCATTGGTACTCACGCAGTAAGCTCTTTACTTTTTGTGCAAAATGGTAGCTTTGTGTGAGAGGTACCAAAAGGGGCGTGGCAATAACGTCCATTTTTCACTGGACTATATTCACTATAAAAGCATTACACTGCACAAAATTTCAAATATTTGTAGATACAGGCATTAATGTTATAAGCTGTTAACTTTTGGTGCAAACTGATACCTTTGTGTGGGAGATACCAAAAGGGGCGCAGCAATAACGCCCATTCTTCACTTGACTGTTGGTACTATGAAAGCATTGCATTGCATACAAAATTTCAAATGTTTTTATAATCTGGTATAAAAGTTATAAGCTGTTAACTTTTGTCGCAAAATGGTGCATTTGTGTGAGAGATACCAAAAGGGGCGAGGAAACTTTACCCATTTTTCTCGAGCTGATAGCTAATACTATTTGCGGAAGTCCAGAAGATTCGAATATAATGTATAGAAGTTATTAAACAAACAATCTTTCCCTACATTTTAATACTTTGTTGGGGAGGTATAGAAGGAGTAGGCCAATATTGCCCATCTTCAAACTTAGCCGGAGATAGAAACAAATATTACAATATAGCAAATTTGAAGTCAATCGGTTACTCCTTTTGAGAGTTATCGTGCGTACCAGCCAGCAGACAGACAGACGGACGGACATTTCTCATTCGACTTAGAATGACCCAAAACGAATATCCGCCGCTCATACTTAGGGTCTATGATCACTCCTTCGATGTATTACACTTTTGGCCCGTAGCATTATTCATAACAGTTATCACATCATGAGCGCATGCTATCAAAATATGTACAGCATCTGAACAGCTAACTTTGGCCTTATCAAGGACTACTGTAAGACGTGACGAGATCCAATGTTGTCGTCCTCTTAGACGTTTGGTGTGATCATCGTCATCATCGGTATGAAACTCGCATCTCGAAACTCATCTTCATCGTCACTTCCAATGTAAACTGTATCGAGTACTACACATTAACAGGAATTAAGGAATTACGAGTAAAACACTTCAATTTATTAACTTACAAGATTGATTGTTACGTTCTGAACGCTTTCTCTTTCGCGATTCCGCTTTTTGTATTCGTTGCTCCGATCGCTGTTCTCGCCCGTACAATTTCATGTCAACGCCTGCCATGCACCCTGGTGTGCCTTTCTGTCTTTGCATCAACAAAAACTTCTTGTCTTCTTCTATACACATCTCGTTCAGGGCGTTTGCACTAGCTATATCGAACAGATCATCCATTTCTTCCTTGATAATGTTCACGTTTAATTTTTATTTATCCGATCTCCAGTTTGCACTTTGTTTGTGGACATTTCTCCAGTCGCCGTACAACTTTATTCGCGCCTGTTGCCAAAAAAATATAGCTGCATCCACTGCCAGCGTAGCACTATCTTTTGCACAGTTTTTTCTGCGATCTGGAGACTAATAAGAATATGACTAAAATTAAATTTTGTGCGAAGCTGTCCCTTTCTCAATTCACTTAGGCGGGAGGCAGAGCGCGTTCTGTAAACGACCCTGTTGCATGGCCGTATAGCGCGCTGCAAAGTTCTGCTTATGTTTTCTTATTTGACCAGTAAAAAATGTCAGACTGATGCGAAAAATCAACTGCTGTAACTTTTTCGTTTTTCGGCCGATTTTGATTGTTTACGACTTGTAAGAAAGAAAATTTTATACAAAGATCATTTAAAAACTTTTCATGCTAATAAAATGTTTTTTAATTACTTGAACATGTGACATTTGATTAAAACCCAAATTTTGTTCATGTAAAGTGAGTTTTGTGTTTTCAAACAACTTTGGGCAGACATTAGCGTTAGCCGATCGGCACCAAATTTTTTATTGAAGGTTTGTAGGTCAAATGGAAACTTTTTCGGCCCGGAAATCAGTACCGAAAAAATAATAAATGGACTAATATGCATTTTTGTGATATATGCAAAGTAGGTGAATGAGACTAAAACAACTGGATCGCCTTATTTTTATACCCTCACCTTAGAGAGGAGGGTATATATCATTTGCAATGAGCCAAAAGTGTAACACATTGAAGGAGTGACCTAAGACCCCAAGTATGTTCGGCGGAAATCCGTTTTAGGACATTTTAAGTCATTACCTCCCACACAAATGGACCATTTTGTACCAAAAGTTACCAGACTATAACTTTAATACCAATGCATACAAATACTTGAAATTTTGTGCAGTGTAATGCTATTATAGTACTTAGAGTCCAGAGAAAATGGGTTTTTATTGGCACCCCCCTTTTGGTACCTCCCACACAAATGAACCGTTTTGTACCAAAAGTTAAAAGCTTTTACTTCAATACCAGTGCATACAAAGACTTGAAATTTCGTACAGTGCAATGCTTTTATAGTACTTAGATTCTAGAGAAAAGTGGTCGTTATTGGCACACCCCTTTTGATAATCACTCTACATTCCCTAATAATAGAGCTAGGTTGATCAAATTTGGTAGAAATATTTCTTATAGTTGTTTGGGAATACAAATGGTCAATGTTTTGATATAGGTCCCCTATAGAGGTCTCTCCAAAATACTGTTTTTGAGCGATATATAGCACATTTTTAAAGCAATTTAGCAGAAACTTTGCAGTTTTTATTTTATTTTTACAAGAATTCATCACAGCAAAAATTTTACAAATAGGTTCATATTTTGTTATTATCACGCTATAGAGGTCGCTCTAAAATATAGGTATTTAAGCCATAAGTACAATATTTTCTAATCATTGTAACTGAATCTTTGCAGTTTCTATTTAATGAAGACAAGAATTAATAGCAGTAAACATTTGTTTGTTATAGCCCACATATTTTGTTATAGTCCACCTATAGATGTCGCACCCAAAAAGCTTTTTTAAGCCATAAACACCAAATTTTCTAAGAAATTTTGCGGAAACTTTGCACTTTGTATTGTTTTTTTGCAAGAATTTATCTCAATAAAATTTTATTTTATTGTAGTCCCCGTGTAGATGTAGATCTTTTAAAAAAAAACTATTTCAAGCCACAAGCACCACATTTTTCAGCTGAAATTTGGCTAAAGAAATTGCGACCTAAAAATTGTAGCGTTCGTTTTTATACCCGCACTTTAGTGTGACGAGGGTAAATATCATTTGCTACGGACAACAAGTGTAACACATCGAAAGAGTGACCTAAGACCCCAAGTATGTTCGGCCACATCCGATTTGGGTCGTTTTAAGTCGAATGAGCAATGTCCGTCTGTCTGTCTGCTGGCTGGTGCGCACGATAACTCTCGAAAGGAGTATCCGATTGACTTCAAATTTCGTATGTGGTAATATTTTTTTCTATCTCCGGCTAAGTTCGAAGATGGGTCATAATGGCCCACTCCTTCTACTTCTGATTTTTTAATAACAGCTATACCACTTATTCGAATCTTCTGAAATTCCACACATAGTATTAGTTTATTAGTCCCTATCAACTCGAGAAAAATGGGCGAAGTTGGCTCCCCAATTTTGGTATCGCCCACACAAATGTATCATTTTGCACAGCTTAACACATTAATACCAGTGTATAAAAATACTTGAAATTTTGTACAGTGTAATGCTCTTATAGTGCCTACAGTCCAGTGAAAAATGGGCGTTATTGCCACGCCCCTTTTGGTACCTTCCACACAAAGGTACCATTTTGCACCAAAAGTTAACAGCTTATAACATTAATGCCAGTGTATAAAAATGCTTGCAATTTTGTACAGTGTAATGCTTTTATAGTGCCTATAGCCCTATGTTCAGCGAAATATAGGGCTATTGTTCAGCGAAATATAGGTGTATTTTCTAAACCCGGTACCTTCCACACAAATTGACAGATTTATTCGTATAATATTCCATATTACATTACTCACAAAGTGAGGTTATACCTTAGTCGGCATAACCCGACTGAAACTTTCTTACTTGATTTAAAAATTTACTTAAACAAAAATTATCGTTTCATGATTTTTCTATATCCAAAGATTTTTCCAGTAACAAAAATGAATTCAATCCATGGTGGAGGGTATATAAGATTCAGCATGGCCGAACTTAACGCTTTTACTTGTTTTTTAGTTCCAATATGAAGAGAAGTTTGCCATTAATAAAATAGTGCAACCAATGTTAGGGGTCTGGCGGGGGTTCTGACTACTGGGGAATGTTATATCGGTCAACAAAAGATATACGTGTCCCGGATTTTCGTCTCGTCTCGGAATCGAGATATATCGATTTGAAGTTAGTAAGTATCATATAGGGGAATTTGTCACGTTTGGAGGTCTTTGGCTTGACACAACTCGAGAACGACTAGTCCGATTTTGCTGCAACAAATTTAGAAAAATTAAGAATTACAATTCATAATAATTTTCATATTGGCACTTTGTTTAAATAAATTATAATACTTGAGCTAGGTGGTACATATACTTCTTATATCTGCAGGTATGTTGAGATTGAAAATGGGCAAAATCGGTAAATTTGTTGATATAGCCCCCATATATAGAATCTCTACGATTTTACATTCTAAAGTCACAGAGACCACAAATTTCAACTGATCGGGTGTAAATTTGGTAGTTGGGTTTATTTATACCCAGAATCCTTCACACAAACAATGGTAGTCATACGTCCATGTTTTGATATAGCCCCCATGCAAAGATCCCTCCAGATTTGACTTGGTAACGCCACAAAAACCTCAAATTTGAGGGAGTTGAGCTAAATTTTGGTATAAATAGTTTATTTGTATCCGCTGGTATTGTTGTCGTAATAACAGCTCTTCTGCATTCAGATGCTTTTCCCTGGAATGAATGGCCGGAGCCTTAGGTCTATACATATGTATGGACGCAAATATTTTGGTCTAGGTGTATATTTGACAGTTGTTCATTGCCATGAGAACTTTGATGATAGGACGGTTATTGATGTTCTATGCATTAATTTACTCCCGATCTATAATAATTCAAAATTAAACTCGAATAGGATCTTAATTTATGTAGTGTGGATCTAGATACTCTCTTGTTATGGACTATGTTCTTGCTGTATAAAGCGTTGGTTTACGAACTAACATTACAATTTAATGATTGGACTAAAATGGCAGAGAACAAGAGCGAGTATACTTAACTTTGCATGAATATGATTTGGTTATTGTGGTTGCTTGTATAGGGTGTTGTGCACAACTTTGAGTTTGTAACACTGCTTTATTTGACAACCGATTTATCAGCAGATAGTTGCATTTTGTTTAGTTTGGTATACCATTTCATCCTTGATAGCAACGCCTGCAAATTTTTGACATTTTCTATTAAAATAATTATTCTGTTCGTCAAACTTAAGATTTGTCAGCGATGAAGCTCGTTTTTGATTGGGTACATAAATAATCAAAATTGTCTCATTTGAAGTGAATATCATCCACAAGCTTTTGTCAAAATCATTACATCTATAGAAAATTACTATTTGGTGCGATTTATAGGCCGGCGTAGTTATTTGTCCATATGTCTTCAAAAACGATGATGGGCAGAGTGTTACTGTCAATGATGAACTGCATAAGGAAATGATAACGAGTTTTTTCGTACCTCAATTAGCTGTGATTAATCTTGCTGACATGTGGTTCCAATAGAACGAAGCCAAATGCCACATAGCGCACGCTACAATTTATTTACTCAAAGAAACTTTTGATGAAAGAATAATTTGAAGTTATGTTCCTGTTAATTGGCCACGAAGATCATATGATTAACACCCATTGGAAGTCACTAGTGTACCATGATAAACCACAAACAATCGAACACCTCAAAATCAACATTCGACGAATTACTGTCGAAATACTGCCGGAAATGCTGGAATGGAAGGGACAATATCAAATATCCTCACTCCCTCCCGTTGAACCAATCCAATTACTTAAAAAACTCAAGAGTTAGTGGATTCTAGAATAGCTCAAGTTTGCCAGGTCACCAAAGAATCGTGAGCATGAGATAATCGGTCGTCTCTAGAGACATGGCGGAATACAGACACAAATAGTGTTCTATAGATTTCTTCTCTTCACCGCAGCTCCTGCAAAAGTAATTTTCCAGGATTTTAAGACCCTCTGCATTACGTCCAATAACACACTGACCGTCATGACAGAAGCAATAATTTAGACGTCCTGTCCCGATAACAACAGTAGGGCATTGGAGAGTTTCACGAGCCAGCAGGGTCACATCAGCTTGGAATGTAAACAGTACCTGAATAGTTGCTAAGGGTACTATGTCTCAGGAAGAACTTACAGGTCGTTAGAGGTATTCGTATACATACCAGTTTCCCTGGATCATGTGAGGTAGTTACTAGCCTTGCAGTTCATCCGCACTGCAGCTCCCTGAAATATTCCTGTCTGTCCGGTACTAGCGTCAGCAGTATTTTGCACTGTTCGCTCATCTTGTTAAAGGATCTGCGTCAGCTGATGCCAGTTCTTCAACTCAGAAATATATTATCGAGGGATGACAGCTTAGCTATGTGTCTAGTGCCTTAGTGTCGTACATCAAGCAATAACACAGCTAAAAAAGGAATTTCAGAGCCATCTAAAGATATGTGTTCTACAGCTGGTAGTTTGTATGCATCTCAGTTGGGCTAGTGTAGACTTAGTACTTCTGTGCGAATAGGTTGCTTGGACTGCCATATGGCATGTACATATCGCTCACTTACTTCAAGAGTGTCATAACTCAATATTGAAAATTGTCAGGATGTGTAACTTTAAGTCCGTATAAAAAAATAAATAACATGAAATAAGACGTTTAAAAAAGGTGTTATAATCCGAAATATGATTGTTTACTTACAAACTAAATTTCGTTGAGATTTATTTATGGATATTTGCAAAATTAGCATTTCTGTAAGGCAACCTCAAAAATTTTAAATTTTGAGTTATGACAGTCTTGAAGTGAGTGAGCGATATATACTCGTATTTCATTATAACTGTTGATAGATGTTAGTATTACCCAAATTTACAAAAGAAATGTGTGCATAAGGAAGCGTGTCACCTTCTAGAAAGGGCGGAGCACAGGTTCTATCCCTCCATTTCTTGGATCAGTAAAGAGATCTGCTTAGTCGAGGACTGTTTTTGAATTCAGGAATACAGAATCCACGGATTTAATGGCAGCCTTTGCTACCGGCAAACATATGTATTTATTCCAACCTTTCTACCAGCCATTCTGCTACGTCCCTAATAGCCAACATTTTAGTCTTGCAAACAACATAACAATCTGACGCGAAGTTGTGTAACAATTGAGTGCTTGGCACACAGCAATTTGAACCCAGTTCTCCTAGCGCCCTAGCAACATAACATCACAACTTAATGCTCTCAGATGTACGAATTCTTCGTAAATTAGTACTTTTTTAAAATATTGTACTAAGTTGGATCTTTTTCTCCGATTCCACAGTCTCACTTTTATCACATTATTATTTACAATTGAGTTTATGCACACGCTGAAAAAAATAGCTTCTGTAGTATATTGTCCCAAACATATTCGGCTTGAAGTATACATATGTTTAGCGTATGCTCCAAATATATAATATTTGACACCCACAAATATTATATGTTTGGGAGAATATTGTTTTAAACCAAAATATGTTCACATTCTAAATTTTTTATTAGGAACTAGTTTTTCTGAAACAAAGATTAATTTAATTTGTCTTTAAATATTTTGGCAATGTATCAATGCCTTAATATACATAAAGACATGTTTTCTGTTTTTCAGATGTTCAAAGAGCAATTTTTTTATAAATTTTATATTTTTGTAAAACTTAATTGAAACTTAAACCGTATAATCTTTCGTAAATATAAATTGCATTGATGGATTGAAAAAAGTGATGAATTGGAATATTTATAAATTAAAAGACATTTTTAGTTATAAAGTTTAACGCGAAAACTAGGAAAACTAACTAAAATTCGAATAAGTCAGCAAAGTTTTAAAAATCTTTTTTAAATAAAATATATTTGGAAAACTTCTTAAACAATAACTTTGTTTGTGTGTAAACACATATTTTATTTGTGAAAGTCAGTTTGCAAATAAATTATGTTCTAATATATTAATATAAGCGTTCCAAACAAAATTTCTTGATTTTCGAATACAATTTATTTGTTAACAAATATATAATATTTAAAAAAATCGTTTCCAAGTATATTTTCTTTCAATTCAAACATATCAAAAATGAAGATTTTCCCCCGTGCAGTAAAGAATATGCCAATTGCATTCTGATACTATTTCCTCATTGTATTTGTGCAAAACAGGCCCATTGTGCATACGCACACAATGGCCGTATGCAATTAAGTGTTCCCTACGATGACGATACATGTTACCATAATAAAGTATTCTTTCGGAATGGGGTGTTGTTTTGTAAGTTAGTGTGTGTGTGTGTCTGCGTCTGTACGTTCCTAAGGACATTCCGACAGTTTTGCAACAAATGTCCCTGCCTGATGATGCATCGTACCAAACCATACAACTGGCAAATGCGTAAGCTAAGCCAACGTCAGTGTCAAAGACATTCCATTGCTGTCCTGTCCTCAAGTGGTGTTAGACCCACCACTACACGACTCGTAGTATTCAGTTCCAAACTATGCCAAGGTTGTCGTGACGAGTCGTGGTCTTTCTCTTTTGGGCTGCTTTGCTCGTAACTATTGTTTGTTAACATTGTTCCTTTTGAACAATGGCCCAACTTCCAATGGCAGAGCTTCCTTCTCGTCAGTGATCTTTTGACTTCTTAGACTTGTATTCAGATACTCGTACCCAAATGGCTGGCTGGCAGGCTGACTGACTGGTGGCTTTGGCACTTGGTAACTAATGGGATGGTTTTGGAGGCAGTGATAAATACCATTAATGGAATCTAACATTAACAAAACATTGCTAAGATGATTATCTGATTACCAAAGGGTGAACATGCCAAAGTGAAGTGTTTGCGTTTATCTTAAGGAAGATGTTGACAATCAAAGGTTTGTAATTTTTGCTAACATTGTGCTCTATGTGTTACCCAGGATCCTAGGTGTAGGCTATGATTAACTGAGTAAACAAGGAGCCTATATACATACTACTTCAGTGGATGCTCTTCTAGGAGCTGTGTATCTTTGTTACATGCCTACAGTTCGAGGAAGAACTGTAGGCATGTGCACAAAAAAGGGGGTGATTATTTCGTTTGTCAAGGGCACTTGCCATTAACTAATGCTAGTTATTGGAAATTAAATTATAGATAATTCCAAATAAATGTCATACACACATTTTGTGAGAGAGTTAAAATGGAAGTTGGGACATTTTGTGAGAGATGTCAGTACTATGGGAAAATGTTATTAAAACACAGAGTCGGTGATTGTAATTCAAGTTGCTTTATTCAAGGTTAAAACGAAACTGTAAATAATGTAAAAGAAGTATGTCAAAGGAAAACCAAGAATAACATTTGACATGTCATAAAGAGCTGAATAGATAAATGTGTTTCATATAGTACAAAGATTTATCTAATACCACTTAGTGGATACGCTTCGCAGTCGTTGTATCTTCTTTTAGTGATTAGTGGATATTCTTTGCTATTATAACAAATGTTACTCACTTCTTTTAAGATTACAGTCATAGGAAAAGTAAATTATAGTACAGTTTCAGTATCACAGAGGTCTTCCTCTACAATTGAGTCGATCATAGAGGAGTTCCCCTATTCTAAAGTCTATCGCTAATGTCTTACTAAATAGTAAAGTCGACCACTGAGGTCTTCCTCTATAGCAGAGACGACCATTGAGGTCTTCCTCTATACTAGAGTCGACCACTGTGGTCTTCCTCTATACTAGTGTCGACCACTGTGGTCTTCCTCTATACTAGAGTCGACCAGTGTGGTCTTCCTCTATACTAGAGTCGACCACTGTGGTCTTCCTCTATGTATACTAGAGTCGACCACTGAGCTCTTCCTCTGTAATAGATTCGACCACTGAGGTCTTCCCCTACACTAGAGCCGACCACTGAGGTCTTCCCCTACACTAGAGCCGATAACTGAGGTCTTTCCCTACACTGAGACCTTCCTCTATATTGGAGTCAACCACTGAGATCTTCCTCTATAGATTCGACCACTGAGGTCATACTCTGTACAACTGAAGTCTTGTTCTATACTATACTAGAGTCGATCACTGAGGTCTTCCTGTATACTAGGTTCGACCATTGAAGTCTCCCTCTACACTAGAGTCGACCACTGAGGTCTTCCTCTACACTAGAGGTCTTCTCCTATACAAGAGTCGACCACTGATGTCTCCCTCTATACTATGTAGAGTCGACCACTGAGGTTTTCCTCCATACTTGAGTCGACCACTGAGGTCATCCTCTGCACTAGATTCGACCACTGAAGTCTTCTCCTATACTGTGTCGACCACTGATGTCTTCCTCTATACTAGAGTCGACCACTCAGGTCTTCCTCTGTAGTAGATTCGACCACTGATGTCTTACCCTACACTAGAGTCAACCACTGAGGTCTTCCTCTATACTAGATCCGACCACTGAGGTTTTCCTCTGTGCAACAGTCGACCACTGAGGTCTTCTTCTATACTAGAATCAAGCACTGAGGTCTTCCACTATACTTGAGTCGACCACTGAGGTCTTCCTCTATACTAGAGTCGACCACTGAGATCTTCCTTTATACTGGAGTCGACAACTGAAGTCTCCCTCTATACAACAGTCGACAACTGAGGTCTTCTTCTATACTAGAATAAACCACTGAGATCTTCCTTTATACTAGAGTCGACAACTGAAGTCTCCCTCTATACAACAGTCGACAACTGAAGTCTCCCTCTATACAACAGTCGACAACTGAGGTCTTCCTCTATACTAGAGTCGACCACTGCGGTCTTCCTCTATACTAGAGTCGACCACTGCGGTCTTCCTCTATACTAGAGTCGACCACTGAGATCTTCCTCTATACTAGAGTCGACCACTTTGATTTTCCTCTATACTACCGTTGACCACTGAGGTCTTTCTATATACTAGAGTCGACCACTGAGATCTTCCTCTATACTAGAGTCGACCACTGAGATCTTCCTCTATACTAGAGTCGAGCACTGTGGTCTTCCTTTATACTAGAGTCGACCGATGAGGTCTTCCTCTATACTACCGTTGACAACTGAGGTCTTCCTATATACTAGAGTCGACCACTGAGGTCTTCCTCTACACTAGAGTCGACCACTGAGGTCTTCCTCTACACTAGAGTCGACCACTGAGATCTTCCTCTATACTAGAGCCGACCACTGAAATCTTCCTCTATACTAGAGTCGACCAGTGAAATCTTCCTCTATACTAGAGTCGACCACTGTGGTCTTCTTCCATACTAGAGTCGAGCACTGTGGTCTTCCTTTATACTAGAGTCGGCCACTGAAGTCTTCCTCAATACTAGAGTCGACCACGGCTGTCTTCCTCTACACTAGAGTCGACCACTGAGGTCTTCCTCTACACTAGAGTCGGCCACTGAGGTCTTCCTCTACACTAGAGTCGACCACTGTGGTCTTCCTCTACACTAGAGTCGACCACTGAGGTCTTCCTCTATACTAGAGTCGACCACTGAGGTCTTCCCCTACACTAGAGTCGACCACTGAGGTCTTCCCCTACACTAGAGTCGACCACTAGGAAGACCTCACTGGTCGACTCTAGTGCACTAGAGTCGAGCACTTCCTTTAAACTAGAGTCGACCACTGAGGGACTCGTGTATACATATTAGAATCTACCACTGTTGTCTTCATCTATACTAGAATCGACCTGTCTGGTTTTCCTCTATACTAGAGTCGACAACTGAGTTCTTCCACAATACTAGAGTCCTCCCCTGAGGTCTTTCCCTATACTAGAGTCGAGCACTTCCTTTATACTAGAGTCGGCCACTGAGGTTTTCCTCTATACTAGAGTCGGCCACTGAGGTTTTCCTCTATACTAGAGTAGACCACTGAGGTCTTCCTCTATACTAGGTGAAGACCACTGTGGCCTTTCTCTTTACTGCAGTCGCCAATGAGGCCTTTCCTCTATACTAGAGTTAACCACTGCTGTCTTCCTCTTTACTAGAGTTATTCACTGATGTCTTCCTCTTTACTAGAGCTGATCATTGGGGGTCTGCCTCTATACTAGCATCGGCCACTGAGGTTTGCTTTTGTATAGACTTAAAAAGATGTTGCTCGCACAAATGTGGGCCTAAATTGATCGAATTAAGAAATACAAATTTAAAGAAATTAATCTCTTGGATGTAACTTAATATCAAAATAAAAATGCTACGCCATTATGTATATATTGAAACTTTTGGTATTAAGATTCAACGAATTGAATTCTTTGTTTGGCCATCAATTAAATTAATGAAAACAACTCCAGACAACACCAGCAGCGGCAGTCCGAAACAAATCACTCATAACAAATTCAGCACTTTTCCATTGCAGACTTCCACACGAGCAGTCAGCATTGGCCATGCAATGTGGCCAACGAAATTGTTACTTTGGACTGACATGCAATTTTTCTCTCGCCGAACACGTGATGGTGATTTTTACAAAAATAAACGAAAAAATGCTTAGTCTTTATTTACTTTCAGCTTAAAGTAAAGAGAAGCATGAGTGTGTACAAGCGAAACATGGATATCTTGAATTCTTAGCAAATCTATTGGATATCGTATCATGACCAACTGTGGACTCACACACACATACACACCCCATTTCACAGACCCACATACGTACACGGTCCGAGAAGACAACTCCCAATATTTGTTTCGTTGTCGGACATATGTTATTGTTGTGTGTCCCGTATGTGTTGCTGTAATTTTAGATGGTCGCCGACCAGATTTTTGTGAACGTGGAATACCCATCACAGGAATCAAAAACACAGCCACAAACCGAACATCGCCGTTACGAAGAACAGCAGCAAAAACTACAACAACCACAATGAAATGTAATAATTTGTCTGCGTCTACTTTGGGACATAATTTACTAAAAGAAGGGACGAAAACAACCTTAGGAAAGCGCAAACAGTTATCCACAACGTGAGTTGGTTAAAATGCCACACAGACACAGACCTTTCCCACCGTCAGTATATTCCAAAAATCGAACGTGCTTCAGATGTTAACCGCTAGGAAATCATATTAAAGGTTAAGAGCGAAAAGGGGATAAATGAACTTTAAAGAAATAATCTTTGAAAATAATTAAGAACGTTTCAGTCGATGATTTTTTTAAAAAAAGGTTTTTTTTGGCTAGAATAAAAACCACAAAAATAATAATTTTTTTTAGAAAATTTTTGTTTAAATTGCATTTTTCTAGAAAATTTTCGTTAAAATTGCATTATCCTAGAAAATTTAATTTATTTATCAAATTTTTCTACAAAATTTCGTCCACAATGGATTTTTCCAAACAATTTTGTAGAAATTGGGTAGAAAAACAATTTATTTTTTTGAAAATTTCATTATTTTTTTTTTAAATTTCTTAGAAATAACATTTTTGTAAAAAATCTTTGCGAATGAATTTTTCTTGAAAATTATTTCTAAATTTATTTTTTTACGCATTTCATTAATATTTCTTGAAAGTTTCGTTGAAATTCCAATTTGAAATTGCATTTTTCTACAAAATTTTGTTAAAATTATTTTATTTTTTAAAATTCTGTAGAAATTGCATTTTGTAAAAAATTATGAAATTATTTTTTTAAAATTTTCAAATCATCAGGGGGAATATTTAATATTGTTGTAACAAAAAATAGTCCTTTACTATTTGAGATTTCGTTAGGAGTAACTAACGTTAGGAGTAACTAACGTTAGGAGTAACTAACGTTAGGAGTAACTAACGAAAGCTCACATAGTAAAGGACTATTTTTTGTTACAACAATATTAAATATTCCCCCTGATGATGACCAACGAAGTAGGCCGAAATATTGGGCAAATAAAGAAAAATAAAAGTATTGTCTTTTATTTATCACGGACCTCAAGCCGAACAAACAATCCAATCATAACAACAAAAAAGTCTACAATACATATATCCAACATTTTTCCAAAACTTTTGTCTAACTAAATTATTCTAGAAATTGCATTCTGTAAAAAATAATGAAATTATTTTTTTAAAATTTTCAAAAACTTTTGTTTAACTAAATTTTTCTAGAAATTGCAACCTAGTTGTAAATTCCATTTATTTTTTAATATTTCTTAGAAAATTAATTTTTTTAAAAACTGTTTGAAATTTTATTTCTCTAGAAGTACACTGAAATTTATTTTTTACCAAACTTTCATCGAATTGAATTTAGCTAGAAAATGTTATTTTTGTCGTGGACACTGTTTTTTTTCACAGAAAATGTTGTTTAAATTACGTTTTTTATTTTAATTTTTCAACATTCGTTTATACAGCAACTTTCCAAACAATTTCGTTGATTTTTTCTGAAAATTGTATTTATTTCCTCAAATTTCTTAGAAATTACATTTCTGTAAAAATCTTTGAAATTGCACTTCTCTAGAAAAATACGTTGAATTTTTTTAAAAAAAATAATCAATTTTTAATTTTCTAGAATATTTTATTTTAATTACTTTTTTTAGAAAATTTATTGAATGTTTAATTTTTCTGGAAATTTTCAGCAAAGCAGCATTTCCGATTAAAAACAAATTTGGTTGACACTTAATATATCTACAAAATGTTGTTTACAATCTTATGTAAATTTTGCTTGAATATTTTTTGTGACAATTTTACATCAAAAATGCATTTTTCTAGAATAATAGCTAAAATTGTCGTTGTCGTTGAAATATAATTTTTCTACAAAATATGGTTCACATTGCCTTGTTTGGAAAAACAATTGTTTAGATTAAATTTTTCTAGAAATTGCATTGAAAAATAATAAAATAATTCCATTAATTTTTATAAAAAAATCTTCGAAATTGCATTACTCTTCCAATTTACATTGAAATTTAGCATAATAAAAACATAACAACATAATGTTCACATTGCATTTTTCTAAAAAATAGCTTAATTAATTTTTTTCTAAAAATTGCATTGAAAAAAAATCGTTAACATTTAATTTTTCGGTAGAAAATTTCATTTATTTTTTAAAATTTTTTAGAAATACAATTTTTATAAAAAAACTTTGAAATTGCGTTATTCTAGAAAATTACGTCGATTTTTTTAGAAAATTTCATCAAATTTGAATTTTCTAGAACATCTCATTGAAATTAAATTTTTTTAGAAAATTTATTTGAAATATTTCTGGAAATTTTCATCAAAGCACCATTTCTCATTGAAAACAAAATTTCGTTGACACTGAATTTTTCTACAAAATGTTTGTTTACATTATCATGTAAATATAGCCACAATGCTCATGACGGGACTGGGTGCGTATGATTTGTATTTAATTTAATAACCAAAAATATTTTTAATACGACACCATGTTCGTGTGTTACCCCACATATCTGTCAACAGTTTTGAGTTTAACTTAATTTTGTTGCTTAAGAGCTGTATATTCAATATTTAAATTGGAGCTCCATAAAGCTCCAGAAATATACAGCAGTAAATTGTTTATTCTACCGCCTTCGCTAATACATAGAACACATGAACATATTACCCCTTTAGGTTATCATCTACAAACACAATAGAATTCTTGCGAAACAGTTAAGCAAACAAAATGTCAGGAAGTGCGAAATAAACATATTTACATTGCCAACAACATGTTGTTCCTACGGGAAGTTCATGGCGTTTAACTTTAGAATAAGAGCAAAGTCCGGATTCATACGAGGCTTTACTTTTTTGCGGTGAATTATTCCGATTTTATTCCTCCTGCCTCTCTTTCGTACTTCCAAATTGTAGCAAGCAAAGTTGCCTCGTGTGAATCGGAAACAACGGAAATCTACCGGGAATATCTTTAAAGTCAGCTGGAGAAGGAAGTACATTATACAATTCTTATGAAAAGAGAAAAAAATCCGAGAAAATGTTTATAATACTTTAAACTCAACACCTTCTGAGAACCATCTTAAAAAAAGACAGGGGGATCAAAACCTTTTGCAAACTATAGCACCTACACATTACATTTTTCTGGAATTTACTTCCGCTGACTGGAAAGTGAGAAACATCTGTCGTCGCTTTTGTTCATATTCAACTTTGTGTTTTTTTTTTGTTTATTTTAATTGAAGGAAGTGTTGGAAAACCCGACATAATCATAAAAAATAAGGGTTAAATCTGTATAGTTTTGCGCAAGAAATGAACAAAGCGGAGTCCAAACTATAGTTTCGTTTCTTCAAACACTTCTAATGGAGACGACTTCATGAACGTTATGGCCGTATGGAAAATTTTCACAAACACTCTAGCAATGTTTTCATATCCTTTAGCTATCCCAGATTCGTTAGTTTGCAAATTGTCAGTGAAAGTATTGGGAAAAGCAAAGTGTAACACACACACACACACAGTTTGGTTGAGATGTTTTTTCTCATTGGCTTTTGGCAACGATCCTTTTGCAAATTGTTATTATAATCTTTAGGATGTCGGTAGTTAAGGCAACGTGTTGCCGCTTTATCGGGAAGTGGCAGCAGCAGTGTATTGTTGCACTTGAAGTGTACGAGTATGCCAATGATTATTTGCAAACGATTCATTTTGCTAGATAAGCTTAATTTGATAGCCATTCGTATAGTGGTGAAGTCTTAAGAATGTAGATTATGGAAAAGCGGTATGATGCGAGTACCTGAGGATGGAAATTGGAACTATGTAATAATGCTTATGTAGTAAAAACTCACTTTTTAATATGTTTGAAATTAAATAAACTATGGATTTTAAAATAATTTTTTAAATAAAACGTTGTTAGCGCCAAGAAATTTTTAAAAAGTTCAATATAAACAAAAATATATTAGAACATATACGTAGCTAAGTGTTTCTAGAATGCTTCTGAATTTGAGTATAAAGAATTTTTGTTTGGAAATTTGCAACCCGTATTTTCCTAGCAAAAATGTTTGTTATAATTTGTTACAATTGTTGCTACGGCAAATTGTACCAGTACAAACAAAAACCACATTGGTTATAGGTACCTTAAGAATTCGCACCGGTATTCAGATTGCTCCACGTATATGAAAACAATCGTTTAATTTAACGTAGCTTTGTCATTGGAGATGGTGCATTTTACAAAAAATATTTTATTTAAAAAAGATTTTTAATTCAGATTTTTTTATTTTTTTAACCACTTTTTAATATACATATTTCCTTTATAGAAACTTTTATAAAATATATTTCGAAATTGTATTTTTCTTGAAAATTTTGATGGAATTTCATTTTTCTAGAAACAAAGTCATAGCTTTTTCCTGATTAAATTTAATAACATATTAAGAAAAAATTTCGCCGAAATGTAATTTGTGTGGAAAATTGGATCGAAAAAATATTGCGTCTAATTGTATCTTTATAAAAAAGTATGATATATATTATTGATCCTTCTAGAAAATTTCGTAGAATTTAATGGAAAATTTTGACAAATTTTCACAGGTACTGAACATTTTGTCAAAGTACAATTTTTACAAATAATTTCGTTGAAAAAAAAAATTATAAAAATTTTTGTCTAATTCTATTTTTATAACAAATATCACCGAAATTGGACTATAGAGAAAAATTCATATGAATTATTTTTTTTTGATAATTTTGTAGAAATTGAATTTTGATGATAATTTCTTCGAAATTCGGCAAGAAGTATTTCTTAATGTTTAATCTAACCTGTTTTTTATTGAAAACTTACCCAATATTGTTTTAAAAAAATTCTTTAAAATTGCATTCTAATAGAAAATTTCTTCGAAACTGTGTTTACGTTGTTGTTATTATTGTTGACCTTCGTATTTTTAATTAATTTTTCCCTTATTGTTTGTCTCAAGGTCCTTGATTAAAAGACTGACCTTATTCTTTTATCACCATTTTTTTATTTTTGTCAAAATTTTATTTTCATAGAAAATTTTTCAAAATTTTATTTTCATAGAAAATTTTGTCGAAATTTTATTCTTATCGAAAATTTTGCCGAAATTTTATTTTTATAGAAAATGTTATTCTTATAGAAAATTTTGTCGACATTTTATTCTTATAGAAAATTTTGTCGACATTTTATTATTATAGAAAATGTTGTCGACATTTTATTCTTATAGAAAATTTTGTCGAAACTTTATTCTTAAAGAAAAATTTTGTCGAAATTTTATTCTTATAGAAATTTTATTTTATTTTATTTTATTTTATTATTTATTAATTTTATTCTTATAGAAATTTTATTTTATTCTTATTGAAATTATATTTTTATAGAAAATTTTGTCGAAATTTTATCCATATAGAAAATTTTGCCCAAATTTTATCCATATAGAAAATTTTGCCCAAATTTTAGTCGTATCGAAAATTTTGCCCAAATTTTATTCGTATAGAAAATTTTATCCATATACAAAATTTTGTCGAAATTTTATCCGTATAGAAAATTTTGTCGAAATTTTATCCATATAGAAAATTTTGCCCAAATTGTATTCGTATAGAAAATTTTGCCCAAATTTTATTCGTATAGAAAATTTTATCCATATACAAAATTTTGTCGATATTTTATCCGTATAGAAAATGTTGTCAAATTTTTATTCTTATAAAAAAATTTGTCGAAATTTGATTCTTATAAAAGAAAACTTTGTCGAAATTTTATTCTTATAGAAAATTTTGTCGAAATTGTATTCGTATAGAAAATTTTTTCAAAATTTTATTCTTACAGAAAATTTTGTCGAAATTTTATTTTTATAGAAAATTTTGTGGAAATTTTATTCTTATAGAAAATTTTGTCGACATTTTATTCTTATAGAACATTTTGTCGAAATGTTTACAGAAAATGTTGTCGAAATTTCCGGTAAAAAAATTTCGTCGCAATTTAAATTTTTATTTATTTTTCTTTTAACTTTTGATCTAAAGTACTTTTTTATTGAAAATTCTCACTATTGCACTTTCATAGAACATTTCTTTGAAATAATAAAAAACTAATCATATATTAGCAATAAGAAATAAAAAAAATTGTATTTTGAAAGAACAATTTTATTTTAATAGAAATGTTTTATTTTTATAGAAAATTTTCTCGAAATTTTATTTTTATAGAATTTTTTTTTTCGAAATTTCAGTATTATAGGAAATTTTTTCTAAATTTAATTTTTACATTTTTTTGCAGAAATCTAATTTTATACAAAACTAGCTGGACCCGGTCCACTTCGTTGCCCCGGATTGAGATTTCTCATCCCGTCAATTTTTGAACCAAATTGGCCCAACACCCATTGGCCCGATCCCACCACTCACGAAAACTGCCAACAGATATATATACACAAAACTACAGCGCTCTCGCTAACAAATTGTGCAAGATATCTCAATTTAAAAATTTGGCTCATATGGGCGGGGCCACGCAAGTTGGTCCGATCCTCACCATTTTTGGACCAATCACGAAGACTGCCTCAATATACATATACACAAAATTACAGCAGTCTCGCTAACAAATTGTTGTATATATCTCCATTTCAAAACATGGCTCACATGGTCGGGGCCACGCCCGTAGGTCGTTTCCCGCCCACTTTTGGAACTATCACGTAGACTGCCAACGATACATATACACAAAATTACAGCACCCTCGCTCACAAATTGTGCAAGACATCTCAATTTCCAAATTTGGCTTTTATGGGTGGGGCCGCGCCCACTGGTCCAATCCACCTATATTTGGCCGCGCCCACTGGTCCAATCCCCCTATTTTTGGACCAATCACATAGACTTTCAGCTACTTCCAGTTAGACCCCAGAAAGCCCAGGATTGGTGGCCCATCTAGGATCACGGTCCGGTCCCAATCATGTCCCAATAGGGACTGTAGGAATCTCGTTATCTATTCGTAGGTACGGAGAGTAGGAATCACTCAAAACAAATGATAACTCCAAATTGGCTTATATGGGCGGAGCCACGCCCCCTCAGTCAAGATCTTATATATCTAATGTACAGGGTTGCCCATATTCGACGGACCCATGTTTTTTTAAAAACTCGTTGGGCCCATTCCAATCGACGAGGCTTGTCCGCAGGCAACAATCTTTGCGTCAATTGAATTTTGTACAGGAACAAATGCAAATCAACGCGAATAATCCGTTGTAAAGTGGACCGAGCCATGCCCAACTGCTGAGAACGGCGTTTTTGGGATGTTCTTGGGGACCTCTCAACACTGGCTCGTACGGCAGCGATATTCTCGGCCGATCGCCTTGGTCGACTTTTATTTGGCCTCTTCGGATTAGAAAGAGCCTCACCAGTCGAAAATTTTTCGTATAAACGCTTAATGGTGTTCTTAGAAGGCGCACTTCTCACATTTTTTAAAGCACGTTTAGTTTTCACAATTGACTTCTTCTGTTGAAGATTTTTTGCCAAATGAGATTTTTTTTCAGAAAATATAATCGAAATTTATTTGTTTTATATATTTTTTTAACTCGCTTTTATTAAAAAATTTCTTTTCGTTTATTGCAATTTTTATAAATAATTCATTTGATATTTAATTTATCTATAAACTTTTATTGAAATTCGTCTTTTTTCCATTTTTATAGAAAATTTCGTTGAATTGATTTTTAACAAAAAATATTTTTTGTACTTTTATAAAACAACAACTTTAATTGAAATTCGACCTTCTAAACAACTTCTCAGACATTGCATTTTTAATGAAAACTTGGTGGAAGTTGCATTTTTAATGATTCCTAATTTGAAATTGTATTTTTATTGAATAATTTCATTTTTACGGAAAATATTGCCAAATTTAATTTTTTACAGAAAATATCGTTTTCGATTACAGAGACTTGTAAAAAACATTGTTTTTTTTAGAAAATATTTCCGAATTAACTTTTTAATAAAAGTTGCGCTTCTCTTAGAAACTTTTATAAAAAAAATCGATCGGAATCAAATTTTTATAGAAAATTGTATTGCAACTTGTTTTCTTTTTGTTAAACTTTCGACAAAATTGCATTTTTATAGAAAATTTTGTAGAAATTTACTTTTTTGCAAAAATAGTTGTCTAATTTCGTTTCATAAAAAATTGTTATCGATATTGAACTTTTAAGAACATTTCGTAATCGTAAATTGCATTGCATTTTTAGGTGAAATTGCATTTTTATAATTTTTCGAAATTTCAGTGTTATAGGAAATTGTATGGAAATTTAACTTTTACTGATAATTTTGTCGAAATTTAAATTCTACAAAATTCTTTTTTGTTGAAAATTTCTTCAAAATCACTTTTTAATAAAAAATTTTGTTTTGTTAATAGCAACTTTTACAAAAACTGCGACCGAAATTGTATTTTTCTAGAAAATTTCATGTGAATTGAATTTTTCTAGATAATTGCATCATTGTTTTTTCGTTAAACTTTCGACAAAATTCCAAATTTATAGAAAATTTCATCAAAATTAGTATATTGTCGAAATTTTATTTTTTAAAACCTAATTATGTTTTAATAAAAATAGTAGAAAATTTCGTCGAAATTTCATTTTAGTCATAATTTCGTCGATATTGCATTTTGAGTCACAGTCCGTCGAAACTGAATTTTAACGAAAATTTCCTCGAAATTTAATTTTTAGTGATAATTTCATCGAAATTTAATTTTTAGTGGTTATTTCGTCTAAATTTAATATTTAGTGATAATTTCATCGAAATTCCACTGTTATAGGATCTTTATAATAATTGAATTTTAGTTGGTGAATTAGTTGGTAGCATTCTCGCCTATAGGTCGGGATATTTAATATAGACCTATGAAGTTTTGTTGGCTAAAAAGTTTATAAACAGTTTTTTTTTTTCAAAAATTACATCGGCATTTGAATTTAAAAAAATTAAAAAACATAATGGGGCAATTTTTGCGGTTTTTTTTTTTCAAAAAAATATAAAAAAATTACGAAGGTTCTTTTTAAAAGAATTTCTACCCCTTCTTTTTTATCAAATTTACAAAGAATATTCGTCGCACTCTAACAAATCAAAAAAAGTAATATTATTTTGTGAGCCTAAATTTTTGTAAGAGTTATGGACGAAATACTATACTTGTATATTCAAAATTTAAGTTGTATGGAAAATTACGTTGGAATTTCCTTTTTATAGAAAATTTTGTTGGACTAGAGTTTTATAGAAAATTTTGCAAAATTTGCATTTTTATAGAAAATTTCAAAATTTATTCTTCAAAATAGAATTTTTAAATTTAAAATTTCGATTAAAAGTTATTCTTTTATAAGTAGTATACTCGTAATCGAAATATCATTTGTATAGAAAATTTGAATTTTTAACATAACCAATTTTCTTTATATTGAACATTCTATATTTATTTTCCGGGAAAATTTCTTACAATATAATTTTTTGAAAATGATATCAAAAGTTTAATTTTTCAGTTAAATTTTCTCAAGTACAAATTTTATTGTTTTCCAGAAAATTTAATTTGTATTTCTGTTTTCTTTCTTATTGATTCCTTAGTATTTTTACTTTTTCCTTTGTTATTTTACTTTATACCTTTTTCTTTTTCCTTGAACTTTAATTCGTCCAAGGACATTAATCCATTTGGTAACCTTTAGTGTCACAATTGAACTTTAATAACAGACCTTAATATTGAGGATTAAAGGCTATTGGCTGGACTAAAGACCAAATATACATTAGGGATTAAGGACCAAAAATAAATTGTATAAAATAATAATAAGAATCTATAAAAATTTAATTAGGACCAAAATTTCGTGGAAAAACATTTTTCCTTTTTATAGAAAATTTTGTTGGAATAGGTTTTTTATAGAAAATTTTGCATTTTTGTTGAAAATTTCAAAATGTATTCTTCAAAATAGAATTTTTAATTTGAATTTAAAATTTCTATTAACAGGGATTATTTATAAAAAATATAATCGAAATAACATTTCTATAGAAAATGTGAATTTTTCACACAACAAATTTTGTTTTCATCGAACACTTTATATTAATTTTTCGGGAAAATTTCTTA
The DNA here is from genome assembly GCA_963930755.1 of Eudasyphora cyanicolor. NCBI lineage: Eukaryota > Metazoa > Arthropoda > Insecta > Diptera > Muscidae > Eudasyphora > Eudasyphora cyanicolor. The sequence continues at coordinate 259,992,175 of OZ005737.1, read as the reverse complement.
CAAGTTTAATTTTTTCAGGAATATATCGAAAGTTAAGTTTTGTAGAAATTGAAATTTTATTTGTTATCCAGAAAATTTAATTTTTATTTCTTTTTAATTCCTTTGTGATTTTACTTTATTCCTTTTCAATTTCCTTGAACTTTAATCCGTCTGGATTAAAGTCCAAGCTGTTACCTTTAATCCCACAATTGGACTTTAATAATAGAAATTAATATTGGATTAAGGACCAAAAATAAGACGGGTAAACCGACTAAGGCTTACCCTCACTTCGTGGGTAATGTAATAGTGTACACCGCCTGGGAGACGCCAGAACGTTGTGGGGGACCACAAATTGCTGGACTAATACGTATGTTTTGCGCTGAACAGTAGATACTTCAAAGATATTGCACAGTACCAAATTGTAAGCGTTTTTGTGCACTGCTATTAACATTTTGAGCCATTTAATTTGGGTATGAGTTGGCGATTTTGTGTGGGAGGTTCCAAAAGTGGACTGGCAATAAAGCCCATTTTTTACCGGACTATAGCTTCTATAAAAGCATTACACTGAACAAAATTTCAAGTAATTTTATGCACTGGTATTAAAGTTATTGGCAGTTAACTGTTTGTTCAAAATGATCTCTTTGTGTGGGTGGTACCAAAAGGGGCGTGGCAATAACGACAATTCTTTTAACGGATTAAAGGCACTATAAAAGTATTACTCTACATAAAAGTTCAAGTTTTTATATCAACTGGTAATAAATTTATTAGCGGTTAACTTTTTGTACAAAATAGTCCCTTTATGTGGGAGGTACCAAAAGAGGCGGGGCCACTTCAACCATTTTTCTCAAGTTGATATCAACAGATAAACTATTACTATGTGTGGAATTAGAGGAGATTCGGAAAAATAGTATTGAATTTATTAGAGAATCAATAGTTCACTAAATTTAAGCCTTTGCGAGGGAGGTACTAGATGGAGTGGACCGATATGGTTCACCTTCGAACTTAGCCTGAGATAGAAAAAAATCGACAGTTACCGTGTGCTCCAGCCAGACAGACAGGCGGACAGACAGACAGATTTCCGCCGAAAATACTTGTGGTCCTAGGTCACTTCTTCGATGTGTTACACTTTTTGTCTGTAGCTAATGATATATACCCTCGTCGCACTAAAATGAGGGTATACAAAATTATTTTTTTTTTAGAAAAATATAATTTCTAGAAATGTTCCAATCTTTAAATTTCCTTTTCGAGTTTTTTACGGTTACATTTTTAAGAATCTTAATCAATATCGACGAAATACACTTCTCCTAAAATGTGAAAAATAAAAAGTATTCAAGGAGTTTTAGTTATGTCACAGATAATTATATATTTTTGTTGTTCCATAAAACCGTCTAACAGCTTGTTCTAAAAATATTTTGAACTAGTGTATTTTCTGTTTATTGATAATAAAAAATTTTACTTAATATTACAAAATATTAGCCAATATTGTATTACCTTAACTGTCTTGCTTTCCGCGTATTAAAAGAAAAGGTTGAAATTCTTTTTAGAGCGTTAAACGGATCTGCTGCGCAAAAAATATATACTTGCCCAAAAATCTTCGCAACGAATTGCCCGTAAATAGGAAATAATTGTTTTCAATTACTGATTGAAAAAAGTAATCCTATTTGTTCTTCCTTAACGGCCAAAAGGACATGCTGCTACTCAAATGAAGGAATGGAACATGACCCAATTCAATCATGATATATCCGAAAAAAAGGAACAGAATTTGAATAAAGAAACATTTAAATATTAAATGATAATAAAACTGTGAGAAATATGTTCAATTTCTTGTTCGTGAGGGACAGAAGGTCAACGACGAAATATCCTCCCCCCCAGCATACCGAGGAGCGGGGTGTTTATTTGAAAAGGAAGGAATTGTATCTCAATTTGAAGTGTAATCCGGTCCTTTTCTATTGCTAGAGATGAAAGAGATATGCTCATAGAACTGCGAGAAAAAATCTTAAGGATAGCTTAAAGTGAATGTTATTTTTTTATTGAGGACCTAAACAAATTTCTTCGTGAATACACGTATTGCCAGACACGCTCATACACACCAATACACTTGCGTCTAAATGCCCTTCCAGGATATACATATTTTTAAACAATAATATTATATTCAAATAGCAAAGAAAGCTTATCAACGAGAACACAACAGAAGCGAGGCGAAGAGAACAAATCGAAAATAAAGGAACGAATACAGGAGCAGAGCAAGTCACAACGAGTGGTATAAGTACTTTGGAGGTCTTTAAATGCTATTCCATTCTTTGTATCGCCAGCAAAAGGGCAGAGGACACAAATGAACCCCCGTCTTGAATGTCATAGTACAAACAACAAAATAACAACATAAACCGAACAACAACAATGCTCCGCAAAAATCCCCCAGAACAACATCACAACCAAAGACCTCGGCAGGATAATGTCTTTGCAAAATATACTTTAGAGAATGAAATAGCTTAGCTGAGAAAAACTGCTAAGAAAAAACGACGGAACAAAGAATACTTTCCCCAAAGCTTACAGTTTATGTCTAAGGTAGGGATACCCTACGGGTGACAAGGGTTTACTCCTAAGTGTACGGGTATGGTAAATCACGGTAACACTCCAGAAGGGTCAGTCAAATGATACAGATACATGGATAAAAACAACAAAACTAACCGTCATACTTATTGTGGTTAACCGGTGATTATGACTTTTCTAGACATTTTTGTGCGATAAGAGTTTGTGACATTTTTGTTTGTTATCATTTACGGCAGGACTAAATCATGGTAAGGGCAGTTTCTATGTTAGGATTGGTGGGTATGGGAATTCAAAATAATTGTAGAATATAATATTGTATATGCTCGGCAACATTTCTCAATGCCAGGTAAAGTTCCTCTTAAAACCAAAATTTGTAAATCTTTACTTTAGTAGAGGAGTGTATATATAATTTGCAAGGTGCAGAAATATTCAAAGAAGTAAACTAATTATGTACGGCGGATTTACCTTTTAGGACTTTTTTGTCGTTTGCGCTATGTCTGCCTGACTGACGGGTTGGTGGTCATTGCTTTCGAGAGTTATTGTGCAAGACAGACAGATAGACTTCAAATGTCCTGAAACCGATGTAAACTGTTTTGATGTGTTATGTTATCGAGATGTAATGGAGTATTGGATTGACTTTAAATATTGTATGTGGTAATATTTTTACCCTCAAAACACAAAAGTTTTTTGCAAGTAAATATACTTTTTCGAAATTTTTTTTGCGTGTACATCTACAGTTTTTGTTGTGTAAAAGGAAATTTTCAACTGAATTAAGAAAACAAAACTTGCAATAGTAGACCATTTGCATTTCTATCAGCATATGTCAAAATTTTCGCACTGCTTTCATTATTTTTTAATAAAATGGTACCTAATAAAGGTTTTTCCAATAAGAGTGATATGATTTCTTTGAAAAAAAACACACATAATGTTAAGGAAATTCAAAATATTTTTATTTAATGTGAAGTACAATCGATACATTTAAGTTCTACATAAAACGTCGTTCAAATGGCCTCCTCGACTTCTTCTGCAGGAACGAAATCGATGAACCCAATTTTCGAGCACTTTTTCCAATAAATCAAGTCGTATGTCATGAATGACACATTTAATATTGACTTGTAAAGCTTAAAGGGAGTCTTGTTTATTTCGAAAGACCAATGACTTCAAATAACCCCACAAGAAATAGTCTAATTGTGTTAAATCACAACTTATTGGAGGCCATTCAATACCACAATTTCTTGAAATAATCGAATCTCCAAACTTTTGTCGCAGCAATTCAATTGTTTCATTTGCTGCGTGGCACAATCGGTCAATGGCAAAAAGATAGCTCTAAACGATAGCTAAAATATTTCTCATGGGTGTCATGGTCGTAGGTCGACTAGAAAGTGTTTTTTGTATTTTAAAAAAAAATGGACTTAGCATCATTTTCAAAGTGAACGGAAAGTTTACTTTTGCGCTAGCTCTTTAATGGTACGTCGGATCGGGAATCGGCCAATGGCATAAAGATAGATCGTAATGAGAGCTAAAATATTGCTATTGCGTGTCAAGGTTGTAGGTCGACTGAAAAGTGTTTTTATACCCTACACCACACTGTGGTACAGGGTATTATGACTTTGTGCATTTGTTTGTAACACCCAAAAGGAGAAGAGATAGATCCATTGTTTATTATACCGATCGACTTGTAATCACTTTCTGAGTCGATTTAGCAATGTCCGTCTGTCTGTCTGTCTGTAGATGTATTCTTGTAATCAAAGTACAGATCGCAATTATGGCCCGATCTTGACGAAACTTTACACATATCTTTTTTTTGGCCAAAGGACGATCCCTATTTAATTTGGTTAAAATCGGTTCAGATTTGGATATAGCCCCCATATATATGTTAGCCCCGATTTGACATGTAAGCGCTGTAAAAACTTTATTTTATAACCGATCAGTGTAAAATTCGTCAGAAAGAGGTTTCTTATTACATGAAGGAATACTGCCAAATTTGGAGAAAATCGGTTCAGATTTAGATATAGCCCCCATATATATGTTACCCCCGATTTAACATGTAAGCGCTGTAAAAAGTGTATTTTTAATCCGATCAGTACGAAATTCGGCAGAAAGAGGTTTCTTATTACATGAATTAATACTGACAAATTTGAGGGAAATCGGTTGAGATTTAGATATAGCCCACATATATATGTTACCCCCGATTTGACATGTAAGCGCTTTAGAAACTGTATTTTATATCCGATCAGTACGAAATTCTACAGAAAGAGGTCTTTTTACATGAATGAGTATTCAGGGAAAATGAGTTCAGATTTATATATAACCTCCATATATATGTTCCTCCTGATTTGGTATCAACGCGCAATAGAAGTTGTAATTTACTTCCGATCATTAATATTTTCCGGAAAGATGTTTTTCAATTTAGGAACGAATGTTGCTTAATTTAGCGATTATCGGCTTAGAATTAGATAATATGTTCCTGCCTCCCTACCAATTATTCCAAATTATTATCGCAATGACCTTTATCGCATTGTTAGAGAGGTGTAGGGTATTATATACTCGGCCCGCCCGACTTTCTGCCTTTCCTTACTGGTTTTATATTAAAAAATGGACATTTGTTAACGTTGTTCTTGCGTATATCTCGCCACGATGAAATTGTATACACTTCTGAATACAATGAAAAACAAATGACAGATCATGACATATTACAAATGGCCGAAACGTCACTTCAAAATCATATCATCCCTATTGGAAAACCCAGTATAACGAAACCCGCGAAATATAGAAATCGGAAAAATATATGAAAAATGTCCGCGATTAGATTAGAGAATTAGCCGTGATCTTCATAAAGAATGAAGGTAATATCTCTGTTAGTTAAAAATACATATTTGATTCAAAATACAAATTCCATATCATTAAACCCTCACTTTAATGTGACAAGGTAATTTGCTACGGTTCAAAAGTGTAACACATCGAAGGAGTGACCTAAGACCCCAGGTATGTTCGGCGGAAATCCTTTTTGGATAATTTTAAGTCATTTGATCAATGTCCGTACGTCCGCCAGTCTCTCTGCGTGCTGGCTGGCGTGCACGATAACTCTCGAAAGGAGTAAACGATTGACTATCACCTCGAAAATTTTGCGATTTTTAAGGCATTGAATGCACTTTTTTCGGGTATATTTGTTCCGCATTTTTTTCTCCTATTACATATCTACAACTTTGCTTCAGAAACAAAAAGATATTCCGTACGGTATACCGAGAAAAAATATAGAAAAAGTGCAAAAAATCTACCCTGAGCAAAGAAATTCGTATGGCCATTAAATTATTAATTGAGCCAACCTTACTAAACGAATGATGCGGATGTTCTTATTTTTGAGGTTACTTTCACATCCAATTCTCAGAATTGAGTTCCAAAATAATGTTTTATACAGTGTATGTTTAGTTTAGACGTAATTTTGTAGAGAAATGCAATTTCAAAGAAATGTTCTTGTTTTAGCTATTTATCTAGAAAAATTAAAAATCAAACGAAATTTTCAGAAAAGCGCATTTTTAGTGTAATTTTCTAGAAAAAATTTATTTTGATGAAAATTGAAAAACAATTCAAGGAGAAATTAAATTTCAACGATTTTCTACAGAATTAAAAATATAATGGATTTTTCTAGAAAAAATTACAACGTGTCAATCAAATTCAAATTTGTTCAAATTTTTTGCAAATCTAAAATTTCAAATAAATCTTCTAGAAAAATTGAATTTCAATGGAATTTTGATGAAAATTTGAAAAAAAAAAATATTTAATTTCAACCAAAAAAAATTTTCAGTTTCAGCCAAAAAATGCATCAGGGCTCCAAAGTAGGTGAGTATGTAAAAAATTTAATTCAAGAAAAATTCTCCCCCTTCAGGAGCACACACAATATGCATGCACCAGCGTATCACAAATCCAAAACAGCAATAAAAATGTTGGGTACTCGATATTTGTAAATTCTAAGGAAGTTCTGTCAAAACACTGGATTTAAAATTTCATACAAAGGGATTTAAAAATTCATATATGCAGAAACAGAAGAAATTTTCAAAAATATGCTGCCCTGCCGTAGTATTTCTTTACAAAAATCCAATTGCAGTTTTGGATTTGTGAGATTCTGGTGCATATTTTGTATAAAGAATATAAAAGGGAGCATTCTCTTTCGAATGACGTAAATTATGTGAAAATCGGTTTATCCTTTCAAGAGCAAGTAAAGGTTTTGTAAAATTCAATAAAAATCATTTTTTAAACTTTTGATTCCCCATAACAATTTATATTTTTTTTTTTGATAAATAAATGATAGCGAGATCTTATTTTACTTTTTAGCAACATTTTATAAACCTTTTAGGCAAATATAATTTTCATATGTCAATTTTTAAAAATCTGACCCATACATCGGTCATTCCATATCAAACCGAACCATTTTCCTAAAAAAATGATGATTGGAGTCCAATTTTTACGATATTTCTTAGACAAATTCTATGGTTAAAAATATTTTACACGTATTAAAAAAAATACGAAAAAATATTTCGGGAGACTACATTTAGAATTTTTTTTTTTAATATAACCCGTTACTTCTCCACCCTGAAATTTTTAGGGTTTATTTAGGATCGATCAGGGAATATACCTATATTTTTTTATTTTTTGGTGTTTCCATAGTGGAAAACACAAAAAAAGAGAAAAAAGTATAAAAATTTTGGCTGTAGCGATCAGTTACCAAGACCGTCGGCGAAAAGCACTTGCAATGACCCCTAAAATAAGCCTTCATTCGTTCAATTCTGACCACGCGTTTTATCACTATAAACCTGTCAATGTTCCTGCCTCGGAACATTTTTCTTAATTTTCCCAATTTTCACTTGGTCATATCTTTTGAAAAAAATCGTTTTTATTCTTCTTATACAAATCAAGTATTTTATAGGGTTAAGTTATCCTGGTCTGCCGGCCCATAATTGGAGAATCAGCAAGGTGGGTGAGAAAAGCGGCAAGTCAATTTGATCCTTAACGCTGAATCCACCTCCCATATACAACGTGCAAGTGCAACCCTACAATATGACTTCGAGACTATAGTCTTGAAGGTATACAATCAGGATATAGCTCCCACTGCGGAAGGTGAGTCGTCCACCGTGGTTGATACACGGCTTTCTGGAAGTGCGGAGGTACCCACGCCCATAATTTCTGGTGACTCCAACTCCAACTCTAACAGAAGATCTGTAACGTCCTTCTCTGAGGACGAAAGCTCTACTTCTGACACAGAGGGGCTGAGGGGAGTATCCGGACGCTTTGACGCATCTGGCGAGGACACGCTTCTCGATGATACGGACGAAGAGTTCGATAACACCCTTGTCGGGGTGGATGTCAATCTGTCAATTACCAATGATGGTAAGAATTCCACAGATTAACCTCCATCACGCTAAAGCGGCCTCAGCGGCTCTATTGCTGCGCCTGTCCACAGGTGCAGTATACATCGTCCTGATACAGGAGCCCTACGCAATGGGAGGAAGGGTGTGCTGTATCAGGACACCCAACTTTAAACTGCTTGTGGCCAACTGTGAAGGCACTCCAAGAACCTGCATTTTGGCCAGAAAAGTGGTAAAGACCAAACATCTCCTAGTCTGGAGATCGGTAATCGCATATATAGGTTGGTCTCCAGTTAATTGTCTTATGAAGCTGTAGTAGCGACTGCTCTATTCAGGGAAGTAGCAGAAGAAGCAACCTCTTGGCGCAGACACGAACGCTCATCATACTATCTAGAGTAGTACGGATATAAACAATAGGGGTGATTCGCTTCTTGACTTTATTCTTATTACCAACTAAAGTATTTGTAACGTAGTTAATAAACCGACCTTTACAATTAAAGACAGACAAGAAGTACTAGACGTAACTTTGCTCCTGACCGGCTGTCAGACAAAATTATTGGGTGGAATGTACTGGCCGACAACTCATTCTCAGATCACCATTATATTGAGTTCAAACTCGCTGAAAAAGCGCCTGAACCTGCCGTCCACAGAAATGTGAGAAATACAAAGTGGCACCTGTATGAGAAGAATTTCAAGAAAGTCCTCAACTCCAAACTTCTGTACGAACCGAATGACAAAGCCGGTCTAAATAATATGGTCGAGCATATCACCACATCAATTAATAGTTCCCTTGAAGAAGCCTGTCCAAAAACAAGGTGCAAGACGCTCTTGGTAGATAGCAAAGTGGAAAACGTCTCCGACACCGCAAGGCGGAGGAAAATACAATCAGCTTTACCCTGTACAGTGGGTTACTGGCAGGATGAGGCAAATAACTGGACCAAAACCAGCGAGCAGTCGCTGAATGTACTGCTCGACACACATTTCCCGGGGAACTTACCAACAGAACCCGAAGATCAGCAAGACCAACAAGAATGCGAGTGGACTGCGAACGTTGGTAGCTTGTTGACTGAGAGATCCAGAATAAGCAGGGCTATTAACAGCTTTGAGCCCTTCAAGTCACCTGTACCAGACGGCATCACTCAAGCAGAAATGCAGAAAATTTTAAAGTACATTATCCCCTGGCTGGAGAAAATTTATGTAGGCTGTATCAGGCTTTCATACATCCCGAATCGATGGAGGGATACCAAAGTGCTAGTCATACCTAAAGCGGGGAATATATCACACACTAGGCCAAACGACTTCAGACCAATTAGCCTATCCTCCTTCCTATTGAATGGTCTGGTAAGACTTTTAGATTATTTCATTAGGGAAAACTTGGATAGTGAGTGGCAAATTCGAAAAACTCCTCCGAGACTTTCTACAGGTGGCTCTGAACAAATTGGCTAGATGGGCCAGATGCAGCGGTTTGGGCGTAAACCCAAACAAGACAGAATTGGTTCTCTTTACTAGGATGAATAATGTCCCACATGTGGACCCTCCACCTCGGATAAATGTAACAGATCTAGTTTTTTCTGAAAGTGCAACATTTTTAGGAATTATTCTAGATAGAAAACTGTTACATAGACTTAACGTATTGCAACGTGTAAGGAAGGCCAACGTGGCCTTATATTCCTGCAAAAAGGCTGTAGGGACGCTGTGGGGCCTCTCTCCTAAAATCGTCCACTGGATATATGTATATAGCAGTAGTTCATCCTATGATGTTATACGGCATTGTGGTATGGTGGACGGCATCTGACAAACTAACCATCACCAACCTACTAACAAAGGTTCAGAGAACAGCCTGCCTGCGAATAAGCGGAGCCTTAAGGACTACAGGAACCGAGTCTCTACAAGCCCTACTCCATATACTACCGATTAAAATTGTGGCGAGAGAAGTTGCAACCAAAGCGGCAATAAGATTAAACTGCCTATCAATGTGGAGGTACAAGAACTATGGTCACATGAGGATATCAAAGTGTAGTGCTATGGTAACCGACCGAGGGGACTATATAACTGCCTATCAATGTGGAGGTACAAGAACTATGGTCACATGAGGATATCAAAGTGTAGTGCTATGGTAACCGACCGAGTGGACTATATACTGTGTACACCTTCGAGAGAAATTACATCACTATGATTCCCGCCAGAGATGAATGGGTCGGCAGAATACCAGGTAATAGAAACCATCTCCACTTTTACACGGATGGTTCGAAGCTTGATGAAAAGGTTGGCTTCGGAGTACACTGTGAAGAATTTAGTCTGGATATAGCTCACAGACTACCAGATACCTGCAGTGTCTATCAAGCCGAAATAATGGCAATATGGGAAGTCGCCAAGTGGCTGAGTCGCAACATAGTAACCAACACTGGCGTTGTCATTTACTCGGACAGCCAGGCTGCCATCAATTCTCTGGAGGCAACATCCCTAAATTCACAAACAGCCTTCGACTGCCGCAGATCTCTTAACGAGACGGCTGAGCAGTTTAATATACACCTCATATGGGTGCCTGGGCATAGGGATATCCCGGGTAACTGCAAAGCCGATGAACTTGCTTGGAAAGGGACGACATTACAAATTCTCGAAGAATTTGCATATATTGGTGCGCCACCATCCACGTGCAAGCTTGGGCTTGGGCTTAGGCTTAGGCAAGAGGCAATCAGGCAGTCCAACGAAAGATGGACAGAAATCGGCACCTGCAGGGTAGCTAGACAAATCTGGCCAAGGTATGACCTGAGAAGATCAAAATATCTCCTCGCAATAGAGAGGCAAATATTGTCTACGTTAGTACCAGTTCTGACGGGACACTGCTTGATCGGCGAACACGCCAAGAGATTGGGTATTGACTCTAATGACTTCTGTAGAAGCTGTGGAGTTGAGGAAGAAGTGGAGAGCATTGGGCTCTTGCTATGCAACTGCCCCGGTCTGAGTAAACGACGACTGGACATACTGGGGTCGGCCTTTCTAGGCAACGTAACAGATCTTTCCAGTACCGATATTCGTACTATCGATAAATTTGTATATCAAACAGGTTGGTTTCGATGAGGAGCATTTCAGCCCGTGGTAACACTATGGATCTAAACTGGTCTATGTGAGCTTGTATAAAACAACCTAAACCTAAACCTTGCCACCCTAACCTAAACCTAAACCTTGACATCGAGTGATTGATATAAGAAACGATGTCTAGACTCTAGAGCTACAAGAATATCCCAGTTCAAAGCATAAGATAAAAATGGTTTTGTGCAGCAGATGTCAAAATGACCCTCGAGCACAAATGGTGCCAATGTCTCCCCAATGGCACCAAAAATGCCCATAACTAGTTATCAAACTTTATGTAGCTGTAAATACTCTTGATGTCACATTGTGCACGAACGTAGTTTTTTCCCGAAAAAGGTTTCATATTGGACAAACAATATTTTTCTTTGCTTGTAGGGTATCTCCAAGACGGTTTATGCCGACATACAAGTTGATTTCCTCCACTATTTCGATAATTTTTCGTCTTCTTTTTGTATTGTTTTGGGGAACATTTGTCGAAAATCTATTGGACACTAAATGAACATTATATTTAATACCACTCCAAAGAAGCGAATACAATAATAAAGAAAACACGTTTAAAATTGAATATTTATGCGAATTACGAAAATTTCCAATCGTTTATTATTAAAAAGTTTTTTCCTACAGTTTCCGTTTGACTATTCTCAATTGGTATTGGTTGCGGGTGAAATTGGTGTGTGTGTGTAGGTGTCTATTGTGGCCTCATCCGATTTGACTTTTTGTTTAATATTCAATTATGTTGTTAGCGAAAATGTTTCACATGCAAATACTTGAAATAATGTTTTTTCTTTTCCCTTTGCTTTCGATTTTTTGCTATTACTCGTAATGCGGGTGTGTTTTGATGGGGTCCCTTTGCATGAAATTTAGTTCAATTTGTTTTCAACTTTTTCGTACATGATTAGCGTTTTTTTTGCCATGTTTTCTTTTAATGGTAAATATCCAATATTGGAAGTTGAGGAAATGATCAAACATTTTAATTTCCCCAACTACATGACGTCTACGGATTAAAGTACGAGCGTAGGCAAAATGAAATAAGGACACTCTGCAACAAAAATTTTGTCGAAGGGCTGTGCATATGTAATATGGCTGTAATTCCTGATGTAATATGGAGTCCTAAATACGAAACAAATATTTAAAAAATGTGTATGTTAAATTTTGTTTATTAATACACGTCAAATTATGGGGACTACAAATGTCACATTCACGTGGAAACAGAATTTAAGTAACTGTCGTTAAAACATTGAATTTTTAAAAAATTGAATTTTTTGAGATTACACATAGACTTTTTCAGAAATCAAAAAAATCAAATGTCTCATTCATCTTAATTTTTTTTCTCAAGAAGATGAAGAGTTGCAATCATGAAACTTTCTGGAGGTATTATCTTCTTCTTCTATCTTCTATCTATCTATATATATAAAGAAGAATGTGTGTTTGTTTGTTTGTTTGTTTGTTGGTTTGTTTGTACCGAATAGACGTCTAAACGGCTGGACCGATCTTCTTGAAATTTTCACAGAATGTACATATGTGCGGCGTGGTGAAAATAGGGTACTTGAATTTTCGATATATCAAGTGGGCGTGGCCCCGCCCACATAAGACAAATTTTAAAATTGAGATATCTTGCGCAATTTGTTAGCGAGAGAGCTGTAATTTTGTACATATGTATCTGGTGGCAGTCTACGTGATTGGTCTAAAAATGGGCGTGATCGGACCAAGGGGCGTGGCCCCGCCCATATAAGCCAAATTATGGAATTGAGATATCTTACACAATTTGTTAGCGAGAGTGTTGTACTTTGGTGCATATGTATCTGGTGGTAGTCTACGGGATTGGTCCAAAAAAGGGCGGGATTGGACCAATGGGCGTGGCCACGCCCACATAAGACAAATTTTTAAATTGCGATATCTTACACAATTTGTTAGCGAGAGTGCTGTAATTTGGTGCAAATGTATATGGTGGTAGTCTACGTGATTGGTCCAAAAGTGGGCGGGATCGGACCAATGGGCGTGGCCTCGCCCGAATTTTGAAATGGAGATATCTTCCACAATTTGTTAGCGAGAGTACTGTAATTTTGTGCATCTGTATCTGGTGGCAGTCCTCGGTACTGGACCAAAAGTGGGCGGAATCGGACCAATGGGCGTGGCCCCGCCCATGTAAGACAAAATTTTAAATTGAGATATCTTGCACAATTTTTTAGCAAGAGCGTTTAATTTTGTTTACATGTATCTGGTAGCAGTCCACGTGTTTGGTCTAAAAAAGGGCGCGATCGGAGCAATGGGCGTGGCCCCGTCTATATAAGCCAAATATTGAAATCGAGATATCTTACACAATTTGTAAAAGAGAGCGCTGAAATTTTGCGTATATGTATATGGTACAAGACTGCGTAATTGGTCCAAAAATGGGCGGGATCGGTCCAATGGGTGTGGCCCCGCCCATATAAGCAAAATTTTAAAATTGAGATATCTTGCACAATTTATTAGCGAGAGTGCTGTAATTTTGTGTATATGTATCTGGTGGAATTCTACGTGATTGGTCCAAAAATGGGCGTGGCCCCGCCCATATAAGGCAAATTTTGGAATTGAGATATCTTGAGCAATTTTTTAGCGAGAGTGCTGCAATTTTGTGTATATATATCTGGTGGCATGTACTGGTAAGATAATGGGCGGGATCGGACAAATGGGCGTGGCCCCGCCCAAATAAGGCTAATTTTGGAATTAGGGTATTTTGAAAAAAATGTTAGCGACAGTGCTGCAATTTAGTTTATATATATCTGGTGGCAGTCTACGTGACTGGTCCAAAAATGGGCGGGATCGGGCCAATGGGCGTGGACGCGCCCATATAAGCCAAAGTTTGAAATTGATATATCTTGGACAATTTGTTAGCTAGAGTGCTGTAATGTTGTACATTTGTATCTGGTGACAGTACACGTTATTGGTCCAAAAATTAGGGGAATCGGACCAATGGGCGTGGCACCGCCCATATAAACCAAATTTTAAAAATGTGGTATCTTGCACAATTTGTTAGCTAGAGTGCTGTTATGTTGTACATATGTATCTGGAGACAGTACACGTGATTGGTCCAACAATTGGCGGGAGCGGACCAATGGGCGTGGCACCGCCCATATAAGCCAAATTTTAAAAATGTGATATCTTGCACAATTTGTTAGCGACAGACCTGGAATTTTTTGTATATATATATCCGTTGGCGATCTAGATGATTGGTCCAAAAATGGGCGGGTTCGGACCAATAGGAGTGGCCCCGCCCATATAAGCCAAATTTTGAAATTGATATATTTTGCACAATTTGATAGCGAGAGTGCTGGAATTTTGTGTATATGTATATGGTGGCAGTCTACATGATTGGTCCAAAAATGGGCGGCATCGGAACAATTGGCGTGGCCCCGCCCATATAAGCCAACTTTTGAAATTGAGATATATTGAACAATTTGTTACCGAAAGTGCTGTAATTTCGTGTATATATATCTGGTCGTAGTCTACGTGATTGGTCAAAAAATGACCGGCATCGAACCAATGGGCGTGGCCACGTCTATATAAGCCAAATTTTGAAATATAAATATCTTGCACAATTTATTATCAAGAGTGCTGCAGTTTTGGGCACATGTATCTGATGACAGTCTACGCGATTCGCCCAAAAATGGGCGGGATCAGACCAATGGACGTGGCCCCGCCTGTAGAAGCCAAATTTTGAAATTGAGACACATATTTTGCACAATGTTTAGCGAAAGTGATGTCTGGTGGTAGTCTACGTTATGGGTCCAGAAAGGGTGGGGATCGGATCAATGGCCGGGGCCCCGCCCATATAATCTAAATTTTAAAATTGAGATGTCTTACACATTTTTTTAGCGACAGTTCTGTAATTTTGTGCAAATTTTGAAATTGACATATCATGCACAATTTGTTAGCGATTTGATGTATGCATTTGATGGCAGTCTACGTAATTGGTTCAAAAATGGACGGAATCGGAAATCTGAAGTCTGGGGCAACGAAGTGGACCGGGTCCAGCTAGTATATATATAAAAGAGAGTGTCTGTTTGTGGGTTTGTTTGTGGGTTTGTATGTTTGTTCCGTATAGACGTCTAAACGGCTAGACCGATCATCTTGAAATTTTCACAGAATGTACATGTGAAGGGGGTGCTGAAAATAGGGTACTTGAATTTTCGATATATCAAGTGGGCGTGGACCCGCCCATAGGGGTCCAATTTTGATATTAAGAAAATTTTTTAGCTAGAGTGCTGAAATTTTTTGTGTATGCATTTAGTGGTAGATAATGTGAATTTTCCAAAAATGGGCGGAGTCGGACCAATGGGCGTGGCCCCGCCCATATAAGCCAAATTTTGAAATTCAAATATTTTGCACAATTTGTTAGCGAGAGTGCTGGAATGTTATTTATATGTATATGGTGGCAGTCTACGTGATGGCTCCAAAAATGGGCGGGATAGGACCAATGGGCGTGGCCCCGCCCACATAGACCAAATTTTGAAATTTTGATATCTTGCACAATTTGCTAGCGGGAGTGCTGCAATGTTGCGTATATGTATCTGGTGGCATTCTACGGAATTGGTCAAAAAATGGGCGGGACCGGACCAAAGGGCGTGGCCCCGCCCACATAAGCCAAATTTTGAAACTGATATATCTTGCACAATTTGTTAGTTATAGTGTTGTAATGTTGTACATATATATCTGATGGCAGTCCACGTGATTGATCCAAAAACGGGCGGGATCGAACCAATGGGTGTGGCACCTCCCATATAAGCCAAATTTAAAAAAATGTGATATATTGCACAATTTGTTAGCGCGAGACCTGGAATTGTGTGTATATATATCCGTTGGCGATCTACGTGATTGGTCCAAAAATGGGCGGGTTCGGACCAATAGGCGTGGCCCCGCCCACTTAGACCAAATTTTGAAATTTTGGTATCTTGCACAATTTGCTAGCGGGAGTGCTGTAAATTTTTGTATATGTGTCTGGTGGAAGCCTACGTGATTGGTCTAAAAATGAGCGGGATCTGACCAAAGGGCGTGGCCCCGCCCATATAACCCAAAATTGAGCTATCTTGCACAATTTAGTAGCGAGAATGCTGTAATTTTGTGTATATGTATCTGGTGGCAGTCTACGTTGTTCGTCCACAAATGGGCGGGATCGACCCAATGGCCCTGGCCCCGCCCACATAAACCAAATTTTGAAATTTTGATATCTTGCACAATTTGCCAGCGGGAGTGCTGCAATGTTGCATATATATATCTGGTGGCAGTCTACGTAATTGGTTATAAGCCAAATTTCGAAATTAATATATCTTGCACAATTTTTTATCTAGAGTGCTGTAATGTTGTACATATGTATCTGGTGACAGTCCACGTGATTGGTCCAAAAATTGGCGGGATCTGACCAATGGGCGTGCCACCGCCCATATAAGCCAAATTTTGAAATTGAATTATCTTGTTCATTTTGTTAGCGAGTGTGTTGAAATTTTGCGTATATGTATCTGGTAGCAGTCTACCTGATTGGCTTACAAATGGGCGGAATAGGACCAGTTGGCGTGGCACAGCCCATATTTTGATATATCTTGCAAGTATTGTATAGGAAATACATGAACAAAAATGCTCGGTATTCGATAATTACAGCTGTTCACTCCAATACAATCGCAATATGATAATGTGATGCATGACCAATGAAACAAGAATTTGGAAATTTTATAAGTATACATTTCTACTTTCTGGACTTTCCACTGAAGTCGGTATTTTTTCATTCAGTGAATTTATTGCTAATACCAGTAAGGAAAGGCAGAACGTCGGGCGGGGCCGACTATATAATACCCTACACCTCCCTAGCAATGCGATAAGGGTCATTGCGATAATAATTTGGAATAATTGGTAAATGTGGTGTGTGTGTGTATGTATATCTTATTTTGAACCGATAATCGCTAAATTAAGCAATATTCGTTCCTAAATTGAGAAACATTTTTCTGGAGAACTTTGTAAAGTACAACTTCTATAGCGCTTTGTAACCAAATCTGGAGGAACATATATATGGAGGTTATATATAAATCTGAATCGATTTTCCTTGAATACTAATTCATGTATAGATAGAATAGACAAATAGTCTCTACAACGCTTACATGTCAAATTGGGGGTAACGTTTATATGGGGGCTATATCTAAATCTGAACCGATTTTCTCCGAATTTTGCGGTATTCCTTCATGTAATAAGAAACCTCTTTCTGCCGAATTTCTTACTGATCGGATATAAAATACAGTTTCTAGAGCGCTTGAATTTCAAATCGGGGGTAACATATATATGGGGACTATATCTAAATCTGAACCGATTTTCTCCGAATTTGGCAGTATTCCTTCATGTAATAAGAAACCTATTTCTGCCGAATTTCGTACTGATCGGATATAAAATACAGTTTCTACAGCGCTTACATTTTAAATCGGGGGTAACATATATATGGGGGATATATCTAAATCAGTATTCCCTCATGTAATAACAAACCTCTTTCTACCGAATTTCGTACTGATCGGATATAAAATACAGTTTCTACAGCGCTAATTTTGATATGGGCAGCGAAGCGCACCGGGCTCAGCTAGTCTATATATATAAAAGAGAGTGTCTGTTTGTGGGTTTGTTTGTATGTTTGTTCCGTATAGACGTTTAAACGGCTAGACCGATCATCTTGAAATTTTCACAGAATGTACATGTGAAGGGGGTGCTGAAAATAGGGTACTTGAATTTTCGATATATCAAGTGGGCGTGGACCCGCCCATAGGGGTCCAATTTTTATATTAAGAAAATTTTTTAGCTATAGTGCTGAAATTTTTTGTGTATGCATTTAGTGGCAGATAATGTGAATTTTCCAAAAATGGGCGGAGTCGGACCAACGGGCGTGGCCCCGCCCATATAAGCCAAATTTTGAAATTCAAATATTTTCTACAATTTATTAGAGAGAGTTCTGTATTTGAGTGTATATGTATCTGGTGACAGTCTACGTGATTGGTCCAAAAAATGGCGGGATCGGCCCAATGGGCGTGGCCCCGCCAACATAGACCAAATTTTGAAATTTCGATATCTTGAACAATTTGCTAGCGAGAGTGCTGCAATGTTGTGTATATGTATCTGGTGACAGTCTACGTGATTGGTCCAAAAATTGGCGGGATCGGCCCAATGGGCGTGGCCCCGCCCACATAGACCAAATTTTGAAATTTCGATATCTTGCACAATTTATTATCAAGAGTGCTGCAGTTTTGTTTATATGTATCTGGTGACAGTCTCCGTGATTGGTCCAAAAATGGGCGGGATCGGCTCAATGGGCGTGGCCCCGCCCACATATACCAAATTTTTAAATTGAGATATCTTGCACAATTTGCCAGCGAGAGTGCTGCAATGTTGTGTATATGTATCTGGTAGCAGTCCACGTGATTTTTCCAAAAATGGGCGGGATCGGACCAATGGGCCTGGCACCGCCCATATAAGCCACATTTTAAAAATGTGATATCTTGCAAAATTTTATACCGAGAGACCTGGAATTTTGTGTATATTTATATGGTGGCAGTCTGCGTGATTGGTCCAAAAATGGGCGGGATCGGCTCAATGGGCGATTGGTCCAAAAATGGGCGGGATCGGCCCACATAGACCAAATTTTGAAATTTCGATATCTTGCACAATTTGCTAGCGAGAGTGCTGCAATGTTGTGTATATGTATCTGGTAGCAGTCCACGTGATTTTTCCAAAAATGGGCGGGAGCGGACCAATGCGCGTGGCCCCGCCCACATAAGCCAAATTTTGAAATTGATATATCTTGCACAATATGTTAGCGAGAGTGCTGGAATTTTGTGTATATGTATATGGTGGCAGTCTGCGTGATTGGTCAGAAAATGGGCGGGATCGGACCAGTGGGCGTGGCCCCGCCCTTATAAGCCAAATTTCGAAATTGATATATCTTGCACAATTTTTTATCTAGAGTGCTGTAATGTTGTACATATGTATCTGGTGACAGTCCACGTGATTGGTCCAAAAATTCGCGGGATCTGACCAATGGGCGTGCCACTGCCCATATAAGCCAAATTTTGAAATTGAATTATCTTGCTCATTTTGTTAGCGAGAGTGTTGAAATTTTGCGTATATGTATCTGGTAGCAGTCTACGTGATTGGCTTACAAATGGGCGGAATAGGACCAGTGGGCGTGGCACAGCCCATATTTTGATATATCTTGCAAGTATTATATAGGAAATACATGAACATAAATGCTCGGTATGCGATAATTACAGCTGCTCACTCCAATACAATCGCAATATGATAATGTGATGCATGACCAATGAAACAAGAATTTGGAAATTTTATAAGTATACATTTCTATTTTCTGGACTTTCCACTGAATTCGGTATTTTTTCATTCAGTGAATTTATCACTAATACCAGTAAGGAAAGGCAGAAAGTCGGGCGGGGCCGATTAGGGTCATTGCGATAATAATTTGGAATAATTGGTAAATGTGGTGTGTGTGTGTGTATGTATATCTTATTTTGAACCGATAATCGCTAAATTAAGCAATATTCGTTCCTAAATTGAGAAAAATTTTTCTGGAGAACTTTGTAATGATCGGAAGTAAAGTACAACTTCTATAGCGCTTTGTAACCAAATCTGGAGGAACATATATATGGAGGTTATATATAAATCTGAATCGATTTTCCTTGAACCTCATTCATGTAAAATAGAAACCTGTTTCTGTCGAATTTCATACTGATCGGATATAAAACACAGTCTCTACAGCGCTTACATGTCAAATTGGGGGTAACATATATATGGGGGCTATATCTAAATCTGAACCGATTTTCTCCGAATTTTGCGGTATTCCTTCATGTAATAATAAATCTCTTTCTGCCGAATTTCTTACTGATCGGATATAAAATACAGTTTCTACAGCGCTCGAATTTCAAATCGGGGGTAACATATATATGGGGGCTATATCTAAAACTGAACCGATTTTCTCCGAATTTTGCAGTATTCCTTCATGTAATAACAAACCTCTTTCTGCCGAATTTCGTACTGATCGGATATAAAATACAGTTTCTACAGCGCTAATTTTGACATGGGCAGCGAAGCGCACCGGGCTCAGCTAGTATATATCTATCTATATCTATATATATAAAAGAGAGTGTCTGTTTGTGGGTTTGTTTGTTTGTATGTTTGTATGTTTGTTCCGTATAGACGTCTAAACGGCTAGACCGATCATCTTGAAATTTTCACAGAATGTACATGTGTAGGGGGTGCTGAAAATAGGGTACTTGAATTTTCGATATATCAAGTGGGCGTGGACCCGCCCATATGGGTCAAATTTTGATATTGAGAAAAATTTTTAGCTAGAGTGCTGAAATTTCGTGTGTATGCATTTAGTGTCAGATTATGTGAATTTTCCAAAAATGGGCGGAATCGGACCAATGGGCGTGGCCCCGCCCATATAAGCCAAATTTTGAAATTGAGATATTTTGCACAATTTGTTAGAGAGAGGGCTTGTAATATATATATATGTGGTGGCAGGCTACGTGATGGCTCCAAAAATGGGCGGGATCGGACCAACGGGCGTGGCCCCGCCCACATAGACCAAATTTTGAAATTTTGATATCTTGCACAATTTGCTAGCGAGAGACCTGGAATTGTGTGTATATATATCCGTTGGCGATCTACGTGATTGGTCCAAAAATGGGCGGGTTCGGACCAATAGGCGTGGCCCCGCCCACATTGACCAAATTTTGAAATTTTGATATCTTGCACAATTTGCTAGCGGGAGTGCTGCAATGTTGCGTATATGTATCTGGTGGCATTCTACGTAATTGGTCAAAAAATGGGCGGGACCGGACCAATGGGCGTGGCCCCGCCCATATAAGCCAAATTTTGAAATTGATATATCTTGCACAATTTGTTAGTTAGAGTGTTGTAATGTTGTACATATGTATCTGATGGCAGTCCACGTTATTTATCCAAAAACGGGCGGGATCGAACCAATGGGCGTGGCACCGCCCATATAAGCCAAATTTTAAAAATGTGATATATTGCACAATTTGTTAGCGAGAGACCTGGAATTGTGTGTATATATATCCGTTGGCGATCTACGTGATTGGTCCAAAAATGGGCGGGTTCGGACCAATAGGCGTGGCCCCGCCCACATTGACCAAATTTTGAAATTTTGATATCTTGCACAATTTGCTAGCGGGAGTGCTGCAATGTTGCGTATATGTATCTGGTGGCATTCTACGTAATTGGTCAAAAAATGGGCGGGACCGGACCAATGGGCGTGGCCCCGCCCATATAAGCCAAATTTTGAAATTGATATATCTTGCACAATTTGTTAGTTAGAGTGTTGTAATGTTGTACATATGTATCTGATGGCAGTCCACGTTATTTATCCAAAAACGGGCGGGATCGAACCAATGGGCGTGGCACCGCCCATATAAGCCAAATTTTAAAAATGTGATATATTGCACAATTTGTTAGCGAGAGACCTGGAATTGTGTGTATATATATCCGTTGGCGATCTACGTGATTGGTCCAAAAATGGGCGGGTTCGGACCAATAGGCGTGGCCCCGCCCACATTGACCAAATTTTGATATCTTGCACAATTTGCTAGCGGGAGTGCTGCAATGTTGCGTATATGTATCTGGTGGCATTCTACGTAATTGGTCAAAAAATTGGCGGGATCGGACCAATGGGCTTGGCCCCGCCCATATAAGCCAAATTTTGAAATTGATATAACTTGCACAATATGTTAGCGAGAGTGCTGGAATTTTGTGTATATGTATATGGTGGAAGTCTGCGTGGTTGGTCCAAAAATGGGCGGGATCGGCCCAATGGGCGTGGCCCTGCCCTTATAAGCCAAATTTCGAAATTGATATATCTTGCTCAATTTTTTATCTAGAGTGCTGTAATGTTGTACATATGTATCTGGTGACAGTCCACGTGATTGGTCCAAAAATTGGCGGGATCTGACCAATGGGCGTGCCACCGCATATATAAGCCAAATTTTGAAATTGAATTATATTGCTCATTTTGTTAGCGAGAGTGTTGAAATTTTGCGTATATGTATCTGGTAGCAGTCTACGTGATTGGCTTACAAATGGGCGGAATAAGACCAGTGGGCGTGGCACAGCCCACATTTTGATATATCTTGCAAGTATTATATAGGAAATACATGAACAAAAATGCTCGGTATGCGATAATTACAGCTGCTCACTCCAATACAATCGCAATACGATAATGTGATGCATGACCAATGAAACAAGAATTTGGAAATTTTATAAGTATACATTTCCATTTTCAGGACTTTCCACTGAATTCGGTATTTTTTCATTTAGTGAATTTATTACTAATACCAGTAAGGAAAGGCAGAAAGTCGAGCGGGGCCGACTATATAATACCCTACACCTCCCTAGCAATGCGATAAGGGTCATTGCGATAATAATTTGGAATAATTGGTAAATGTGGTGTGTGTGTGTGTATGTATATCTTATTTTGAACCGATAATCGCTAAATTAAGCAATATTCGTTCCTAAATTGAGAACATTTTTCTGCAGAACTTTGTAATGATCGGAAGTAAAGTACAACTTCTATAGCGCTTTGTAACCAAATCTGGAGGAGCATATATATGGAGGTTATATATAAATCTGAATCGATTTTCCTTGAATACTCATTCATGTAAAATTGAAACCTGTTTCTGTCGAATTTCATACTGATCGGATATAAAATTCTAAAAAGTGGCGGGATCGGATCAATGGGCCTGGCCCCGCCCATATTAACCAAATTTTTAAATTGAGATATCATGCACAATTTGTTAACGAGAGTGCTGTGATTTTGTGCATCTCACGCAGTCTACGTGATTACACAAAAAAGGGCGGCACCGCCTATAGGAGCCTAATTTTTAAATTGAGATATCTTGCACAATTTGTTTAAGAGAGCGCTGCAGTTTTGGGTATATGTATCTGATGACAGTCTACGTGATTCGACCAAAAAGGGGCGGGATCAGACCAATGGACGTTGCCCCGCCTATGCGAGTATAAGCCAAATTTTGAAATTGAGAGTCATATCTTGCACAATTTTTTATCGAGAGTGCTGTAATTTTTTGCATATCGATCTGGTGATAGTCTACGTGAATGGTCCAAAAGGGTTGGGATCGGACCAATGGGCGTGGCCCCACCCTTATAATCAAATTTCTGAAATTGAATAATTTTGTAAATATGCATTTGATGGCAGTCTACGTAATTGGTTAAAAAATTGACGGAATCGGAAATCTGAAGTCTGGGGCAACGAAGTGGACCGGGTCCAGCTAGTCTATATATATAAAAGAGAGTGTCTGTTTGTGGGTTTGTTTGTGTGTTTGTATGTTTGTTCCGTATAGACGTCTAAACGGCTAGACCGATCATCTTGAAATTTTCACAGAATGTACATGTGAAGGGGGTGCTGAAAATAGGGTACTTGAATTTTCGATATATCAAGTGGGCGTGGACCCGCCCATAGGGGTCCAATTTTGATATTAAGAAAATTTTTTAGCTAGAGTGCTGAAATTTTTTGTGTATGCATTTAGTGGCAGATAATGTGGATTTTCCAAAAATGGGCGGAGTCGGACCAATGGGCGTGGCCCCGCCCATATAAGCCAAATTTTGAAATTCAAATATTTTCTACAATTTATTAGAGAGAGTTCTGTATTTGAGTGTATATGTATCTGGTGACAGTCTACGTGATTGGTCCAAAAATTGGCGGGATCGGCCCAATGGGCGTGGCCCCACCAACATAGACCAAATTTTGAAATTTCGATATCTTGAACAATTTGCTAGCGAGAGTGCTGCAATGTTGTGTATATGTATCTGGTGACAGTCTACGTGATTGGCCCAAAAATTGGCGGGATCGGCCTAATGGGCGTGGCCCCGCCCACATAGACCAAATTTTGAAATTTCGATATCTTGCACAATTTATTATCAAGAGTGCTGCAGTTTTGTTTATATGTATCTGGTGACAGTCTCCGTGATTGGTCCAAAAATGGGCGGGATCGGCTCAATGGGCGTGGCCCCGCCCACATAGACCAAATTTTTAAATTGAGATATCTTGCACAATTTGCCAGCGAGAGTGCTGCAATGTTGTGTATATGTATCTGGTAGCAGTCCACGTGATTTTTCCAAAAATGGGCGGGATCGGACCAATGGGCCTGGCACCGCCCATATAAGCCATATTTAAAAAATGTGATATCTTGCACAATTTTATACCGAGAGACCTGGAATTTTGTGTATATGTATATGGTGGCAGTCTGCGTGATTGGTCCAAAAATGGGCGGGATCGGCTCAATGGGCGTGGCCCAGCCCACATAGACCAAATTTTGAAATTTCGATATCTTGCACAATTTGCTAGCGAGAGTGCTGCAGTGTTGTGTATATGTATCTGGTAGCAGTCCACGTGATTTTTCCAAAAAGGGGCGGGAGCGGACCAATGCGCGTGGCCCCGCCCACATAAGCCAAATTTTGAAATTGATATATCTTGCACAATATGTTAGCGAGAGTGCTGGAATTTTGTGTATATGTATATGGTGGCAGTCTGCGTGATTGGTCAGAAAATGGGCGGGATCGGACCAGTGGGCGTGGCCCCGCCCTTATAAGCCAAATTTCGAAATTGATATATCTTGCACAATTTTTTATCTAGAGTGCTGTAATGTTGTACATATGTATCTGGTGACAGTCCACGTGATTGGTCCAAAAATTCGCGGGATCTGACCAATGGGCGTGCCACTGCCCATATAAGCCAAATTTTGAAATTGAATTATCTTGCTCATTTTGTTAGCGAGAGTGTTGAAATTTTGCGTATATGTATCTGGTAGCAGTCTACGTGATTGGCTTACAAATGGGCGGAATAGGACCAGTGGGCGTGGCACAGCCCATATTTTGATATATCTTGCAAGTATACATGAACATAAATGCTCGGTATGCGATAATTACAGCTGCTCACTCCAATACAATCGCAATATGATAATGTGATGCATGACCAATGAAACAAGAATTTGGAAATTTTATAAGTATACATTTCTATTTTCTGGACTTTCCACTGAATTCGGTATTTTTTCATTCAGTGAATTTATCACTAATACCAGTAAGGAAAGGCAGAAAGTCGGGCGGGGCCGATTAGGGTCATTGCGATAATAATTTGGAATAATTGGTAAATGTGGTGTGTGTGTGTGTATGTATATCTTATTTTGAACCGATAATCGCTAAATTAAGCAATATTCGTTCCTAAATTGAGAAACATTTTTCTGGAGAACTTTGTAATGATAGGAAGTAAAGTACAACTTCTATAGCGCTTTGTAACCAAATCTGGAGGAACATATATATGGAGGTTATATATAAATCTGAATCGATTTTCCTTGAATACTCGTTCATGTAAAATAGAAACCTGTTTCTGTCGAATTTCGTACTGATCGGATATAAAACACAGTATCTACAGCGCTTACATGTCAAATTGGGGGTAACATATATATGGGGGCTATATCTAAATCTGAACCGATTTTCTCCGAATTTTGCGGTATTCCTTCATGTAATATGAAATCTCTTTCTGCCGAATTTCTTACAGATCGGATATAAAATACAGTTTCTACAGCGCTTGAATTTCAAATCGGGGGTAACATATATATGGGGGCTATATCTAAATCTGAACCGATTTTCTCCGAATTTTGCAGTATTCCTTCATGTAATAACAAACCTCTTTCTGCCGAATTTCGTACTGATCGGATATAAAATACAGTTTCTACAGCGCTAATTTTGACATGGGCAGCGAAGCGCACCGGGCTCAGCTAGTATACATATAAAAGAGAGTGTCTGTTTGTGGGATTGTTTGTTTGTTTGTATGTTTGTTTGTTCCGTATAGACGTCTAAACGGCTAGACCGATCATCTTGAAATTTTCACAGAATGTACATGTGAAGGGGGTGCTGAAAATAGGGTACTTGAATTTTCGATATATCAAGTGGGCGTGGACCCGCCTATATAGGTCCAATTTTGATATTGAGAAAATTTTTTAGCTAGAGTGCTGAAATTTTTTGTGTATGTATTTAGTGGCAGATTATGTGAATTTTCCAAAAATGGGCGGAATCGGACCAATGGGCGTGGCCCCGCCCATATAAGCCAAATTTTGAAATTGAGATATTTTGCACAATTTGTTAGCGAGAGTGCTGGAATTTTGTGTACATGTATATGGTGGCAGTCTACGTGCTTGGTCTAAAAATGGGCGGGATCGGACCAATAGGCGTGGCCCCGCCCATATAAGCCAAATTTTGAAAATGTTATATCTTCCACATTTTTTTACCGAGAGACCTGGAATTTTGTGTATATGTATATGGTGGCATTCTGCGTGATTGGTCCAAAAAGGGGCGGGATCGGCCCAATGGGCGTGGCCCCGCCCATATAATCCAAATTTTGAAATTTTGATATCTTGCACAATATGTTAGCGATAGTGCTGGAATTTTGTGTATATGTATATGGTGGCAGTCTGCGTGATTGGTCCAAAAATGGGCGGGATCGGCCCAATGGGCGTGGCCCCGCTCACATAGACCAAATTTTGAAATTTCGATATCTTGAACAATTTGCTAGCGAGAGTGCTGCAATGTTGTGTATATGTATCTGGTGACAGTCTACGTGATTGGTCCAAAACATGGCGGGATCGGCCCAATGGGCGTGGCCCCACCCACATAGACCAGATTTTGAAATTTCGATATCTTGCACAATTTATTATCGAGAGTGCTGCAGTTTTGTTTATATGTATCTGGTGACAGTCTCCGTGATTGGTCGAAAAATGGGCGGTATCGGCTCAATGGGCGTGGCCCCGCCCACATAGACCAAATTTTGAAATTTCGATATCTTGCACAATTTGCCAGCGAGATTGCTGTAATGTTGTGTATATGTATCTGGTAGCTGTCCACATGATTTTTCCAAAAATGGGCGGGATCGGACCAAAGGGCCTGGCACCGCCCATATAAGCCAAATTTAAAAAATGTGATATCTTGCACAATTTGATACCGAGAGACCTGGAATTTTATGTATATGTATATGATGGCAGTCTGCGTGATTGGTCCAAAAATGGGCGGGATCGGCCCAATGGGCGTGGCCCCGCCCACATAAACCAAATTTTGATATCTAGCACAATTTGCTAGCGGGAGTGCTGCAATGTTGTGTATATGTATCTGGTTCTATTCTACGTAATTGGTCAGAAAATGGGCGGGATCGGACCAATCGGCGTGGCCCCGCCC
Organism: Eudasyphora cyanicolor; assembly: GCA_963930755.1. Lineage (NCBI taxonomy): Eukaryota > Metazoa > Arthropoda > Insecta > Diptera > Muscidae > Eudasyphora > Eudasyphora cyanicolor. Next base: position 259,964,912 of record OZ005737.1, on the reverse strand, counting down.
TTATAAGCCAAATTTCGAAATTGAAATATCTTGCACAATTTGTTATCTAGAGTGCTGTAATGTTGTACATATGTATCTGGTGACAGTCCACGTGATTGGTCCAAAAATTGGCGGGATCTGACCAATGGGCGTGCCACAGCCCATATAAACCAAATTTTGAAATTTAATTATCTTGCTCATTTTTTTTGCGGGAGTGTAGAAATTTTGCGTATATGTATCTGGTTACCTTACAAATGGGTGGAATAGGACCAGTGGGCGTGCCCAGCCCATATTTTTATATATCTTGCAAGTATTATATAGGAAATACATGAACAAAAATGCTCGATATGCGATAATTACAGCTGCTCACTCCAATACAATCGCAGTATGATAATGTCGTGCATGACCAATGAAACAAGAATTTGGAAATTTTATAAGTATACATTTCTATTTTCTGGACTTTCCATTGAATTCGGTATTTTTTCATTCAGTGAATTTATTAATAATACCAGTAAGAAAAGGCAGAAAGTCGGGCGGGGCCGACTATACAATACACCTCACTAATAATGCGATAAGGGTCATTGCGATAATAATTTGTAATAATTCGTAAATGTGGTGTGTGTGTATGTATATCTTATTTTGAACCGATAATCGCTAAATAAAGCAATATTCGTTCTTAAATTGAGAAACAATTTTCTGGAGAACTTTGTAATGATCGGAAGTAAAGTACAACTTCTATAGCGCTTTGTAACCAAATCTGGAGGAACATATATATGGAGGTTATATATAAATCTGAATCGATTTTCCTTGAATACTCATTCATGTAAAATAGAAACCTGTTTCTGTCACAGTCTCTACAGCGCTTACATGTCAAATTGAGGGTAACATATATATGGGGGCTATATCTAAATCTGAACCGATTTTCTCCGAATTTTGCGGTATTCCTTCGGATATAAATATACAGTTTCTACAGCGCTTACATGTCAAATCGGGGGTAACATATATATGGGGGATATATCTAAATCTGAACCGATTTTCTCCGAATTTGGCAGTATTCCTTCATGTAATAACAAACCTCTTTCAGCCGAATCGTACTGATCGGATATAAAATACAGTTTCTACAGCGCTAATTTTGACATGGGCAGCGAAGCACACCGGGCTCAGCTAGTATATATATAAAAATGAAATGGTGTTCGTTGGTACGCGATGGACTCGAAAACGGCTGAACAGATTTTGCTGAATTTTTGCACGAGAATATCTTTTGGTATGTGGAAGGTTCGTAGCTATATTCGGTTTTGATTGGACAAAGGGGCGTGGCACCGCCCATACAACATAAAATTTAAAAGTGGAATATCATGGGTACTACTGGTTCAAAATACTCGAAATTCGATATGTGTGACCTTGGTACCAGTACACATCATGGAGCCAAAAACCGGTGTGATAGTGACAGTGGGCGTGGCACCGCCCATACAACCTGAAATTCAAATATCAAATATTTCGAATACTATTGGAGCAAAATGATCGAAATTGGGTATGTGTGACCTTGATGTCATTACGCATCATGTAGCTGAAAACTGGGGTGATAGTGACAGTGGGCGTGGCACCGCCCACACAACCTAAAATTCAAATATGAAATATTTCGAGTACTATTGCACCAAAATTCTAGAAATTTAGTATGTGTGACCTTGGTACCAGTACGCCTCACAGGACTAAAAACGGGGAAACAGCGAAAGTGATCGTGGCAGCGCCCACACAACCTAAAATTTAAAAAAGGTATATTATGAGTATTATTACGGTAAGAGTCACGAAAATTGATATATGTGACCTTGGGACCAGTATGCGTAAGTAACCAAAAACTGGTGTGATAGTGATAGTGGGCGTGGCACCGCCCACACAACTTAAAACTCAAGTATGAAATATTTCGAATACTATTGGAGCCAAATTCTCGAAAAGGGGTATGTGTGACCACCATTCCAGTACGCGTCGTGTTGCTGAAAACTGGTGTGATAGTGTTAGTGCTATTGCGGTAATAGTCATGAAAATTATCATATGTGACCTCTTAACAACTCTTCTACAACTCTATTTTACTCCAGTACTGAAAACGAAATATAGAGATGAATTGCAGTAAGTGGATGCTATTGGTAGCACTGTACGGAATCTGATTAAAAAGCTTGCTGAAAACGAAATAACTGGGTCCGATTATATCTAAACGCTGGACCAAGTATATTTAGTATTCAAGAGCCTTGAAAAAGGGAGATATGGGATAAGAGTATCGTAATAGAAAAAATAAATACTGATAGAATTATTGCACTAATTGGTAAGATGGTATTTCACAGCAATCTATATGACCCAACAAAGAATGAGCGACGTAGCCCCCCAAGGCGATTTGAGGGGTATTGCATTACACGAAATTTATGCATTTAAGAGCAATATGGATGACCCGAAAACACTGCGGTAATATCAAGAGTGTCAACATATCGTATGGTTCTATTTCACTGAAATTCACTTTAAGGGCAGCGAAGCGCACCAAGTCAGCTAGTTGCCAATATAATCTACAATGCAAAAAAAATCCAAAAAATCGTTATTTTTTAAATTTAATTGTATTTTTATCCCCTCACCTTAGAGAGGAGGGTATATATAGTTTGTTACGAACCAAAAGTGTAACACATCGAAGGAGTGGCCTAAAACCCTAAGTATGTTCGGCTGATATCCGTTTTCATTTTAAGTCGAATGAGCAATGTCCGCCTGTCTGTCTGTCTGCTGGCTGGTGCGCACGATAACTCCCGAAAGGAATAACCGATTGACTGAAAATTTGGTATTTGGTAATATTTTCTTTTATCTCCGGCTAAGTTCGAACATGGGCCATATTGTTCCACTCCTTCTAGTACCTCCCCCACAAAGGGTTAACATTTAGTGAAATATTGATTATTTAATAACTTCTATACTATTTATTTGAATCCTCTGAAATTATATACATAGTATTAGTTTATTAGTCACTACTACCTCGAGAAAAATGGGTGCAGTTGTTACGCCCCTTTTGGTACCTCCCACACAAATGGACAATTTTGAAACAAAAATTAATAGCATATAACTTTATTATCAGTGGATACAAAGACTTGAAATTTGGTACAGTATATAGGTTCAATAGTACCTACAATACAGTGAAAAATGGGCATTATTGCCACGCTCCTTTTGGTAACTCCCACACAAATGGACTATTTTGTAACAAAAGTTACCAGTTTATAACAGTGCATACAAATACTTGAAATTTTGTACAGTGTAATGCGTTTATAGTACCTAGAGTCCAGAGAAAAATGGGCGTTATTGGCCCAACCCTTTTGGTACCTAACACACAAATGGACCTTTTTGTACCAAAAATGAACAGCTTTTAACTTTAATGCCAGTGCATATAAATACTTGAAATTGTGTACAGTGTAATGCTTTTATAGTACCTAGAGTCCAGAGAAAAGTGACCGTAATTGGCATGCCCCTTTTGGTACTTCTCACACAAATGGACCATTTTGTACCAAAAGTAAACAGCTTTTAACTTTAATACCAGTACATACTTGACTGTTAATAAATGCAATTTAAATTGATAATAATTTAAATAAAACCAAAAATAAATAAATGTACTATATTATTTGAGACTCAAGGTGCGGGGATTCTTTAGTCGGTTGACCCGACTGAATTTTCTTATTTAAATTTTGTGAACAATTTCTGTTACCTATCCATTAAAAAACCAAAAAAAAATCTTCGCCAACATTTTAACACGGCCATAACCCATTTTAAAAAAAAAAGGAATCTTGTTCTACTCGTACACCCCTCGCAATTTTTGTTTGAAATTTTTAATAAAAATCGATTTTTCCTTTAATATGCCAATATTTTAAGAAATTTTGAGAAAAATTTTGCATCGAACGATTTCGTGTGACGAGTATGATCGATTAGCAAGTATATGCCATATTTCGAAATTATTAACTTTATATTTTGTGCATTTTGTTGCCTTAAGATTATTATTGTACTTTAATTACACCATTAATTCAGTATCCTTATTTCCTAATAAGCACATATTCGTTCCATGGAAATGGAATATCTCTGTTGGAATAACATAACTCTTCACGATCTCTAGGAAGCCATTAGACAGTTTCACAGTACGAGGAGTCATGTAAACCAATTGAAAATTCATTTATGCAAATTTGAAATTTGTTACTCGAAAAGTGTTCACAAACAAAGAATACAATTATTCCATATGTTAACAAGATACCCTAGAAAGTAAAGCAAATGAACAAATTCTTGGCATAGAACAAGAATTCGTTCATTACTTCTTACTTCACACAGCTGGAGAACACTCATATTTACAAATGTTGTTTAGGTAACTTCCGGTTGAAAACTTTCTTTCTTGCAATCTCTGTGGGCCAAAGGAAGTGGAAAAACTTTGATTATTGCGAACAGTGTCTCAAACGCAAATACAATTATCAGAATGTATTCCAATGAAAACCAATAATATCTTTTGTTTTCATTGGAATATATTTTAATTTTGTGAAATGGTCACAGAAACTTAAAGAAATCAATACTATTTTATGGTAAAAATGTTATATTTTTCATTAAATTTTTTTTTTTTTGGTTTGTTAGGAGTGCCTCAAATACTAATTTTATCGTTACTTTGCCAAACCTAAATTAATTAGTAATAGACAAACAAATACTCTCATATTCATTAGGCAAAACTCGGAAAAAATAAAAGGAATACATGCACAAAATTTTGGACCATTATCTCCTTAAAATAATCCCATAACACTGTCGTGTAATGCCTGAATAAAATCAGCTCCAACTAACCAAAAGGACTTGAATAAAGAAAGGAAACACCACCGCGCGACATCTGTACGCCCAACAAGTATAGCAAATTCATAAAATTTCCATTTTGTTTTTGTTTCCTTTTCATTTTGGATTTGCCAAAAACAAAACGAAAACAATCCCCCAAAATCCTTTCTCCATTTTCGAAAATCCCGGATAATTGCATACACAGAAACGGGCATAGAACATTTTTTGTTTAGGTTAATGTCATGCCTCTACGGGAATATCACTGGGAATCAAACCGGCGTTGGTGGGGGAGGGGGGTCGGAGAGTTAGAAAGGCATCGCAGCAACAACATCGCTGACTTCGACAGGACTAGGAAATGGAGGGACAACTTTGGCGACATTGGCAGCAGCAACAACAACAACATTGGCAATTACACAATGTGGCATAATGGTAAATTCTCATAACATAAAATGCAAATGTTGCCAAACCTAAAACTTTCTATGTTGCATATGGTGGAATTATGAAAGTCAGAGTGAGCGGCTATGTGCATTCAGACTGTATGTAGTACATTAAGTGGGGTCAGAAAATAGGAACTGAAATATTGTGGTAATTGCATAGGAACTTAGAATCTGTGCGGCAGAAAGTTTAATAATATATAGGTCATTTCAAAGCCAATAGGGAAAGGATAAAGTCAGGCGGAGCCGACTATACTTATACCCTACACAATCGTATCACAGCGGAATAATCACACATATACATGGTTGCTCTAAAAACTGGAATAACTTCCGGCTAGACAATGCAGTTCTTTACAAAACTTAAATAAATTGTGATATATGTATATAGGGATTCCATGTCAAGTGCGTGTATATTTAAATCCAATGTCTTCTGATCGGGATGAAACTAGCACCGAATTTAGGCCTATTGGATAGTACTACGAGTACAAAATTTCATCGATATCGGTTAAGGAATGTCCTAATTGGAGGGTGTTTAATTTTGTAATGTATCTAAAATATACTAAAACTTTATTCAGACAAAATTATTGCATTTTTTAAATAAATCAAACCTCAAAAATCCAAAAACAAATAATACTTTCCAGTTTAATTATAAATCCGTCTAACGTTTTTTTTTTTTTTTGAAAGGAGTAAGTCTTTTTCGAAAATCTATCGTTAAGTGAATAAGTTATTGTGATTTAAGTAAACATCCTTCAGCCACATTTCTTCCGTCGTTAAAAATTTTAAAACATCTACTATATTGAAGTACTAAAGCAATTGAAAAATTCTAGAAAAAGTTAGAGATTTTTCAGTTTCCAATTTTTGGACAGATTTACAAACGAAACCAGACATATCGTAGACGAAATATTAAATATTTGCAGAACTAATACGAAAAATAGTCAACTATAAAGACAATCGTTTAGATTTCGATTTCCCTTTCATATTCAAAAAGTAATACTTGTGCATTTTTCGGTATTTTTGGGGGTTTTAATTAAAAAAATTGTACAATTTTTTCAAAACATGGGATTCTTCGCAATTTTTGGTAAGATATGTTTGAAACCGCTGATGGGATGAAAAAATTAAACCAGAAGAATATGAATGCTCTTAATTTAGGATTCTCCAAATATTTTCTGAAACAATTGGGACAAATGGTTCTCAAGTTCTACTAAAATTAGTGGTTCCACCTCTATTAATATACACTCCACCATAGGATGAGGGTATTAGGTTTAGGCATGTGACCCCATAAAGTATATATATATTCTTGATCGTCGTGACGATTAGCCATGTTCGTCTGAATATCTTGTGAAATCACACTACAGTCCGTAATAATAGAATTTGGTTGATCAATTTTGGTAGAAATGTTTCTTATATGTACTTGCAGGTCGTTTGGAATGGCAAATGGGCCATATCGGTCAATGTTTTGATATAGCTCCCCTATAAGATCGTTTTGGAGCCATAGATACAATATTTTAAAGCAATTCTACTGAAACTTTGAAGTTTGTATTCTATTTTGACAAGAATTCATCACAGTAAAAATTTCACAAATCGGTTCATATTTTGTTATAGTCACCCTATAGAGGTCGCTCCAAAATAAGCTTGTTTAAGCCATAAATTCCAAATTTGCTAAGCATTTCAAGCGATAGTTTGTATTTTATTTACACAAGAATACATCACATTAAAAATATTTAAATCAGTTCATATTTTGTTTTAGTCTACCTATAGATATCGTTCCCGAAAAGCCTTGTCTAAGCCATAAACTCCAAATTTTCTAAACAATTTGTATTCTATTTTGGCAATAATGCATCTCAATTAAATTAATACAAGTCAGTTTACATTTTGTTCTATGCTAATTAAAGCTTAAGTTTATTTTTATTTTGATATATAAACAAGTACCATCCCACACAACTCTTAAAGGAGCCAAAAAAATTAAAAAATATGCTTTTAGACAAACATGTCAACATTTCAATTTCGCAAAAAAAAACTCAAACAACATTTTTGTATTTGTTCTAAAAGCTATCGAAAAGCCTTGGGCAAAATATACCGATACCTTTATAATGTTAGGGTTTTTTAGCAATTTTAAGAAATTTTTAATGTTTCTAACAATATTTTATAATTGAAATCTTATAATCTTGGAAAACAATAAATTAATCGAAGGATTTACAACTAATGATGATTTGGAATATTTAGAAATTTAAAATGAGTGCTTTAAAACGGCAGTTAATGCTGCATATACCATTTTTGGTATAAATCGAAATAAAGGAAAAATTAAAACTGAAGTTCGAAAAGTCAGCAAAGTTTGTTTTAAATAAAATGTATTTTGAGAAATTCCTAAAAATTAATTTTATTTGTATTTATACACATATTATATTTGAGAAAATTTGTTTGCAAATATATTTTGTAGTACATTAATATATTATGTATGCGTTTCAAATATTTTTTTTTTTTGATTTTCAAATAAAATTAGTTTGCTTTAAAATATATAATACATATTTGAAAATTTGTGTTTCAAATATATTTTCTTTCTATTCAAACATATCAGAAAAGTGTACTATCCAATAGTTAGTGTTCTATCCAATAGTTAATTTGAGCCAAATCGGTTAATACTGTCCGAGGTGTAGGGTGTTGAATTTTGAATTTTTTATTAAACGGAACTTTTGTCCCATCTATATAAATTATTACCTATTATATTTAAAAAGAGTTTTCGACAGCCTTTTCTTTTCATTTTAAGAAAATAAAAAAAATCGCAAAAATATTTGTTGTGACTTTTCACACAATTGTTACCATTTGTGTAAGAGGTACTAGAAGGGGCGTGGCAATAACACACCCACTTTGTACTGGACTGTAGGTACTATACAAATAGTACACTGCTATAACATATGCAAATTCACGATAACCTGAAACCCTACTTTCATTTTTTGTAACGTCTGCAATGGAATTTCTGCCTCGAATATTGCATTTATTAAAAATATGTAGGTAAATATTTAAATAACATTTCAAAGAACTTTGAAGTAATTGTTGTTAGGTAAGGTTGAGGGTAATCTAGGGAAAACCCAATACACTTTGGCTATTTTCCTAGACATGGAAGGAGCCTTCAATAATGTGAAGTGGGAATCGATACATAACTCCTTAATGGATGTGGAAATTCCCCCTCTACTGGTTGGTTGGATTGATTCAATGCTAAACAGCAGAATCATCAACGCGTCACTTGCAGAGGGATCCATTAGGAAGATGGTAACCAGAGGAACTCCTCAAGGAAGGGTACTGTCACCTCTCCTGTGGCTCTTGGTACTAAATGGAATACTAATGGAATACTAATAATCAGATCTTTTGAGGAAGAAAGAGTGAAAGTTGTCGCCTACGCAGATGATGTTGTCATGCAAATTTCTTTCGACTATCACCGATCTTATTCAGGGTGCTCTTTGGAGGTTATCTAGGTGGGCAACGGCAAATGGGCTGCGCATAAACCCCATGAACACCGAGCTAGTACTATTCACCAGACTGAATAAGATGCCACATTTCACCAAACCTATTCTGGACGGAGTGGAGCTGAACCTGAGCTCTGAGGCTAAATACATTGGTGTCATACTTGACCGGAAATTTAGATAGAAAAGAAACACAGAAGAAAGAGTCAAAAAGGGATTGAACGCACTATACTCGTGCAGAAACTCCATAGGTAAGAGCTGGGGGCTCAAGCCAAGTACCATCCACTGGATGTATACAGCTATAGTGCGGCCTATACTCACCTATGGTTCAATGGTATGGTGGAAGGCGACAGAAGTTAAATATCAGCTTAAAAAGTTAGAGAAAGTACACAGAGCGGCATCATTATTTATATACAGTGCGAGAAAGAGCACACAACAAACGGCAATCGACATGGTATTGAACCTACAACCTGTAGGTCTTTTTGTCAAGTGCAGTGCTACAAAATGTGCTCTCAGACTCCGAGAAGCTCGTGTGTGGCGTAACGCGGATTGGGGCCACTCGGCCATTCTCATTGAGGCATCAAGAATGTCTGATCTAAGGGCTCTGGCAGGACCGACAGACTATTTCTCACCAGTTCAGAAAGTTTCCTCAAATCTCGTCATAATGATCACCCACAGAACAGACTGGTCATGCGGCAACCTTCCTTTGGAGGGCCATGCAATATACACTGACGGTTCAGAGATGGATGTAGGCACAGGGGCAGGCATTTTCAGCGAATCTCTTGGCATAAATACGTCTTACAGTTTAGCCGACACCTGCAGCGTTTTCCAGGAGGAGATCTTCGCTGTGCTGCAAGCCCTCAGTTTGATAAATCGACGAAAACTTCGGCAAGATGATCACATAACAGTCTATGTTGATATTCAGGATTCTCTGAAGGCACTGAAGTCAATAACTATTAAGTCAAAGGTGGCTAATGAGTGCCGTTTGGAACTGCAGCAATTGGCAGATATAATCAGACTGTGCTGGCTCCCCGGACTCTGTGATATCGCAGGGAACGTGAAGGTTGACGAACTCGCGCGAAATGGATCAGCGATGGACGCTGCAAGGTTTGAGACATCACTATATCCCCCCTTATGCCAATTTTTCAGTAACATAGAGTGTTTCTACAAAGTCCTGGCAAACCAGAAATGGTCGAGCAGATCTAACTGTAAAATCACTAAATCTCTATGGCCAGCCATATCGAAATCTAGGACCAAAGATCTTCTTAACTTCACAAAGAGGGACATTCGTTTAATGATAGGCACGCTGACTGGTCACTGTAATGTTAGATCTGTAACATCAAAGTGGCAGAGTGATCCGACTACTGTCGACTCTGTGACTCCAGTTCTAGGTTGCCGTTGCCCACCTAGAACTGGAAACAATCGAACTCCTTCTCTGTGAATGTCCTCCTCTATCAAGTCAAAGACATCAATACCTAAGTGATTAGACGATGCAAACTCTGGAATCTCTATCATACCACGATATTGATAGAATAACGGGCTTCATAGGTTGCTTGAGATGGATGGTTTGACATCAACTCATCTAAACCTCTCCTAGCATCATCTAAACCATCTCTCTTATCTATACTTATCACCTCCTTCATCTTCTTCGACCACTCCTAACCTAACCTAATTGTTGTTGCTGAGGGTTCTATGAAAATATTGCATTCAAAACGCCAACGGGATTGACATTAGTTAAACAAAATGCATTCGAATGTAATGTCCGCAATCCACGATTTGCCCATATCGCTCATTCACTTCAAGAGTGACAATTCAAAATTTTTGAGGTTGCCTTACAAAAATGCGAATTTTGTAAATGTCCATAAATTAATCTCAGCGAAATGTAATCTATAAGTAAACAACCATATTTCGGATTATTCAAGCGTTCTTTAACATCTTATTTCATGTTACTTATCTTTTTATACGGTCTTAAAGTTACACATCTTGGCAATTTTAAATTTTAAGTTATGTCACTCTTGAAGTGAGTGAGCGATATGTACTTTTAAATTTTCTTCAGCGCTAGATTAAGCATTTGGTCCATTGTGCGTCGTCTTCTCATGGGGTGAAACTTGCACCGATTTAAGTCCTATTGGATAGTAGTTATGACACAAAATTTTAAATCGGTTCATATGTTCTAGAAAGTTGTTTGTTGAGATCTTAAGTACATTTTTGTAGATGATTGTTCCTTGAATATTGAACGCGTTGCTACCTGTGGACATGAACAGGGGAAAAAAGATAAAAGATCGATTTTTTAATGTTTTTTGCGATTTTGACCTTGAAGATGAAGTTTTTTGAATTAATATGTCCACGATTTTTGTTCCGAACGGCTTGCAAGATATGAGCCTCAGAAAATGATCAGTTTTTTGGAAAAATTACACCGAAGTCCCAAATCTGTGGGGGCCCATAAAAAAGTGAATTTCTTTTGGCAAAACTGGGAGACACGGGTCTTTGTTGGTCTTTTATCACGTAGTGGTGCCCGTATATGGTTATATTTTTTCATGTTGCAATGTGTTATTGTACGAATCATTAATATAATATTGAAATACGACTTGCATTGTTAAAATCTCACTTATATACTAACCAAATGTGTACTAGTTTTAGTTGTATATACTTTCGCGGGGTTACCTAATGGTCCTTTCGTTCATCAGGAGGCGCCTAGTGGCCCTTTCGCCCCCGCCAGGGTCCCTAAAGATCCTTTCCTTCCTCAGGGAGGTGCCTTCTGGCCCTTCGCTCCGCGGGGACCCTAATGACACTCTAGTTTTAGTTGCAGCATCCCCTCGATGTTGCAAGGTGCCCGGAATGTTTAAGTAAGATTTGATTAAATTTCGATGATATCATTAATTTCTCTTGGTGCATAGATTGGCACATTCATCGTACGTTTACGCACGTTTAAATCTGCCTACTCAGATTTTCAAATTTCAACGAGTAATTATTTGTTTTTCTTTGACACTTGCGCCGCCTTCTCTCTCCATCTTGGACTTTCGATCGGTATAGATCATACATTTTGCTCGCTTAAGTACATCTTGCTGTACATATAAACAAAGGTAATCTTTGTTACCCTTATTACTAAATAAAGCTACGCTATACAATCATCGAAAAACTAAACTCTTGTGTTTTATATATTAACTCTATTTTCATTGTATTTCTGCATCGCCGCATTCGCCAACACCGGTCACTACATGAACATATTCACACACACATCGTTCCCCCCACTACTGAGCTATCGTTTTTTTTTGTAATTGGTTATTGTAGTTTGTCATAGAACTACAATAACAATACACAGTTTTTCGGATTTGCACACATGTTATTATACCCTACACCACACTGCGGTACAGGGTATTATAACTTTGTGCATTTGTTTGTAACACCCAATAGGAGAAGATTTAGACCCATCGTCTATTATACCGATCGACTTGGAATCACTTTCTGAGTTGATTTAGCTATGTCCGTCTGTCCGTCTGTGCATGTATTCTTGTAATCAATGTGCAGGTCGCAATTATGGTCCGATCTCGACGAAACTTTACACATATCTTTTTTTGGCCCAAGGACGATCCCTATTGAATTTGGTTAAAATCGGTTCAGATTTAGATATAGCCCCCATATATATGTTAGCCCCGATTTGACATGTAAGCGCTGTAAAAACTTTATTTTATATCCGATCAGTATGAAATTCGGCAGAAAGAGGTTTCTTATTATATGAATGAACACTGTTAAATTTAGAAGAAATCGGTTCAGATTTAGATATAGCCCCCATATATACGTTACCGCCGATTTGACATGTAAGCGCTGTAAAAACTGTATTTTATATCCGATCAGTGCGAAATTCGGCAGAAAGAGGTTTCTTATTATATGAATGAACACTTTTAAATTTGGAAGAAATCGGTTCAGATTTAGATATAGCCCCCATATATACGTTACCCCCGATTTGGCATGTGAGCGCTGTAAAAATGTTATTTTATATCCGATCAGTGCGAAAGTCGGCAGAAAGAAGTTTCTTTCTACATGAAGGAATACTGCCAAATTCGGAGAAACTCGGTTTAGATTTAGATATAACACCCATATATGTATATGTTACCCCCGATTTGACCTGTAAGCGGAGGTCGGAGAAAATCGGTTCAGATTTAGATATAGATCCCATATATATGTTACCCCCGATTTGACATGTAAGCGCTGTAGAGACTGTATTTTATATCCGATCAGTACGAAATTCGACAGAAGGAGGTCTTTTTACATGAATGAGTATTCAGGGAATATCGGTTCAGATATATATTAAAGCTCCATATATATGTTCCTCCTGATTTGGTATCAAACCGCTATAGAAGTTGTATTTTACTTCCGATCATTGAAATTTTCCAGAAAGATATTTCTCAATTTAGGAACGAATATTGCTTATTTTAGCGATTATCGTTTCAGAATTAGATAATATGTTTCTACCCATTTACCAATTGTTCCAAATTATTATGGCAATGACCCTTATCGCATTGTTAGGGAGGTGTAGGGTATTATATAGTCGGCCCCGCCCGACTATCTGCCTTTCCTTATTGGTTTTTAAATATTTTATGGCGTTTTTATATTTCTGTCTGCATTTGAAAATTGATTTTTTCATTTTTTTCCTGACCCTGTCCTAGAATTTTTATAACCTCACTTTAGTGATACGAGGGTATTTATCATTTGCTACGGGCCAAAAGTGTAACACATCGAAGGAGTGATCTAAGATCCTATGTATGTTCGGCAGATATTCGTTTTGGGTCATTTTAATTCGAACGAGAAATGCCTGTCCGTCCGTCTGTCTGCTGGCTGTTGCGCACGATAACTCTCGAAAGGAGTAAGCGATTGACTTCAAATTTGGTATACGGTAATATTTTTTTCTACCTCCTGCTAAGTTCGAAGATGGGCCATATTGGTCTACTCCTTCTGGTACCTCACACACAAAGTGTTAACATTTAGTGAAATATTGATTCTTTAATAACTTCTATAATCTTCTGAAATTCCTAACATTGTATTATTTTATTAGTCGCTATCACCTCGAGAAAAATGTGCGAAGTTGCCATGCCCCTTTTGGTTTCTCTCACACAAATGGACCATTTTGCATCAAAATTGAACTGCTTATAACTTTAATACCAGTGCATAAAAATACTTGACATTTTGTACAGTATAATGTTTTTGTAGCGCCTATAGTTCGGTAAAAAATGGGCGTTATTGTAAAGTCCATTTAGATACATCTCACACAAATGGACCGTTTTATACCAAAATTTAACGGCTTATTACTTTAATGCCAGTGCATACAAATGCTTGAAATTACAGTACAGTGTAATGTTGTTATAGTGCCTACTGTCTTCTGAAAAGTGGGCGTTATCACCACGCCCCTTTTTGCACCTCCCACACAAAATTACCAAATCATACCAACATTATTAAATAGCGCGTAACGTTACACCAGTGCATATATTGGCTTATAGTTCGGCACAGTGCAATGTATGTAAAGAATCTACTATTTACGGAAAAATAGGTGCATTTTTAAAACCCCTTCTGGTACCTCCCACACAAATTGACAGATTAATTAGTGTAATGCTATATATTACATTACTCACAAAGTGGGGGTATACCTTAGTCGGTTTACCCGGTTCTTACTTGTTTCAATACCAATGCATAATATAAATATCAATGTCAATGCATAATATAAATATCAATATCAATGTCAAATATCAATGTCAATATCAATATCAATGCATAAATACATAATATAAACCAAATTTTCTAAATTTGCTATACGATGACAGATCTGTCCACTGAGACTCCAGTTACGGTCATATCAATTTATATTTTCAAAATATTGGCAATTTTTGTATTTTATTGCGAAGAGGTATACATAAACCAGTAAGGAAAGGCAGAAAGTCGGGCGGGGCCGACTATATAATACCCTACACCTCCCTAACAATTCGATAGAGGTCATTGCGATAATAATTTGGAATAATTAAAAACGGGCAGCAACATATTATCTAATTCTGAGCCGATAATCGCTAAATTAAGCAATATTTGTTCCTAAATTGAGAAACATCTTTCCGGAAAATATTAATGATCGGAAGTAATGTACAACTCTATAGCGCTTTGATACCAAATCAGGAGGAACATATATATGGAGGTTATATATAAATCTGAACCGATTTTCCCTGAATACTCATTCATGTAAAAAGACCTCTTTCTGTAGAATTTCGTACTGATCGGATATAAAATACAGACTCTACAGCGCTTGCATGTCAAATCGGGAGTAACATATATATGGGGGCTATATCTAAATCTGAACCGATTTCCCACAAATTTTGCAGTGTTAATTCATGTAATGAGAAACCTCTTCTGACAATTTTTTTTACTGATCGGATTTAAAATACAGTTTTACAGCGCTTACATGTCAAATCGGGGGTAACATATATATGTGGGCTATATCTAAATCTCAACCGATTTCCCTCAAATTTGGTAGTATTAATTCATGTAATAAGAAACCTCTTTCTGCCGAATTCCGTACTGATCGGATTAAAAATACACTTTTTACAGCGCTTACATGTAAAATCGGGGTTAACATATATGTGGGGGCTATATCTAAATCTGAACCGATTTTCTCCGAATTTGGCAGTATTCCTTCGAGTAATAAGAAACCCCTTTCTGCCGAATTTTGCACTGATCGGATATAAAATACAGTTTCTACAGCATTTACATCTCAAATCGGGAGTAACATATATATGGGGGCTATATATAAATCTGAACCGATTTCCCACAAATTTTGCAGTGTTAATTCATGTAATGAGAAACCTCTTCTGACAATTTTTTTTACTGATCGGATTTAAAATACAGTTCTACAGCGCTTACATGTCAAATCGGGGGTAACATATATATGTGGGCTATATATCTAAATCTCAACCGATTTCCCTCAATTTTGGTAGTATTAATTCATGTAATAAGAAACCTCTTTCTGCCGAATTTCGTACTGATCGGATTAAAAATACACTTTTTACAGCGCTTACATGTAAAATCGGGGTTAACATATATATGGGGGCTATATCTAAATCTGAACCGATTTTCTCCGAATTTGGCAGTATTCCTTCGAGTAATAAGAAACCCCTTTCTGCCGAATTTTGCACTGATCGGATATAAAATACAGTTTCTACAGCATTTACATCTCAAATCGGGAGTAACATATATATGGGGGCTATATATAAATCTGAACCGATTTCCCACAAATTTTGCAGTGTTAATTCATGTAATGAGAAACCTCTTCTGACAATTTTTTTTACTGATCGGATTTAAAATACAGTTCTACAGCGCTTACATGTCAAATCGGGGGTAACATATATATGTGGGCTATATCTAAATCTCAACCGATTTCCCTCAAATTTGGTAGTATTAATTCATGTAATAAGAAACCTCTTTCTGCCGAATTTCGTACTTATCGGATTAAAAACACACTTTTTACAGCGCTTACATGTAAAATCGGGGGTAACATATATATGGGTGCTATATCTAAATCTGAACCGATTTTCTCCGTATTTGGCAGTATTCCTTCATGTAATAAGAAACCTCTTTCTGCAGAATTTCACACTGATCGGTTATAAAATAAATTTTTTACGGCGCTTACATGTGAAATCGGGGATAACGTATATATGGGGGCTATATCTAAATCTGAACCGATTTCTTCCAAATTTAACAGTGTTCATTAATATAATAAGAGACCTCTTTCTGCTGAAGTTCATACTGATCGGATATAAAATAAAGTTTTTACAGCGCTTACATGTCAAATCGGAGTAACATATCTATGGGGGCTATATCTAAATCTGAACCGATTTTAACCAAATTCAATAGGGATCGTCCTTGGGCCAAAAAAAAGATATGTGTAAAGTTTCGTCGAGATCGGACCATAATTGCGACCTGTACTTTGATTACAAGAATACATGCACAGACAGACGGACAGACGGACAGACGGACAGACAGACAGACGGACATAGCTAAATCAACTCAGAAAGTGATTCTAAGTCGATCGGTATAATAAACGATGGGTCTATTTCTTCTCCTTTTGTGTGTTACAAACAAATGCACAAAGTTATAATACCCTGTACCACAGTGTGGTGTAGGGTATAAAAAGTATGGATGAATTTATATTCATCATCGATTTACCTTTACAAATATGTATAATAATGTTAGATTTATCCTCGATTTCTGGTGTCAAGACGTACAAATTACAAAAAAAAAATAATTTTATTAAGTTTTTTCCGTATGTTATTTCAGGAAACAATTTTAATTTTCTATCGCTCTAAAAACCTCAGTAGTTGTTATATACTTATAGAGTACTTATAGAGTACAAAGAGCGAGTCAAAACTTGTATTAATAGTGTTGCCACACTACCTTTAATTACACCATTTTACGAATATTTCAAAACATGGCTACATTTTTGACAATTGCAAAGCTGGGATATAAAAACCTTTACAATTTTTATATAGTAAAGTGTTACGCGATAAACTGTAAAGGCATTATGATCCCGGCTTTTAGTATAAGAGATTTTGAGGAAAAACAAACAAATCACCTTTTGGATTTTCAAATTAATGTTGGGAATTTTCCTTTACAAATACAAATATGTATCATAATGTTAGATTTATCCTCGATTTCTGGTGTCAAGACGTACAAATTACAAAAAAAACAATTTTATTAAGTTTTTATACCCTACACCACACTGTGGTACAGGGTATTATAACTTTGTGCATTTGTTTGTAACACCCAAAAGGAGAAGAAATAGACCCATTGTTTATTATACCGATCGACTTAGAATCACTTTCTAAGTTGATTTAGTTATGTCCGTCTGTCTGTCTGTCTGTCCGTCTGTCCGTCTGTCTGTGCATGTATTCTTGTAATCAAAGTACAGGTCGCAATTATGGTCCGATCTCGACGAAACTTTACACATATATTTTATTTGGCCCAAGGACGATCCCTATTGAATTTGGTTAAAATCGGTTCAGATTTAGATAAAGCCCCCATATATATGTTACCCCAGATTTGACATGTAAGCGCTGTAAAAACTTTATTTTATATGCGATCAGTCTGAAATTCGGCAGAAAGAGGTTTCTTATTATATGAATGAACACTGTTAAATTTGGAAGAAATCGGTTCAGATTTAGATAAAGCCCCCATATATACGTTACCCCGATTTGAAGTGTAAGCGCTGTAAAAATGTTATTTTATATCCGATCAGTATGAAATTCGACAGAAAGAGGTTTCTTATTATATGAATGAACACTGTTAAATTTGGAAGAAATCGGTTCAGATTTAGATAAAGCCCCCATATATACGTTATCCCGATTTGAAGTGTAAGCGCTGTAAAAATGTTATTTTATATCCGATCAGTATGAAATTCGGCAGAAAGAGGTTTCTTATAATATGAATGAACACTGTTAAATTTGGAAGAAATCGGTTCAGATTTAGCCCCCATATAAACGTTACCCCCGATTTGGCATCTAAGCGCTGTAAAAATGTTATTTTATATCCGATCAGTGCGAACTTCGGCAAAAAGAGGTTTCCTTCTACATGAAGAAATACTGCCAAATTCTGAGAAAATCGGTTCAGATTTAGATATAGCCCCCATATATATGTTACCCCCAATTTGACATGTAAGCGCTGTAGAGACTGTATTTTATATCCAATCAGTACGAAATTCGACAGAAAGATGTCTTTTTACATGAATGAGTATTCAGGGAAAATCGGTTCAGATTTATATATAACATCCGTATATATGTTCCTCCTGATTTAGTATCAAAGAGCTATAGAAGTTGTACTTTACTTCCGATCATTAAAATTTCCCAGAAATTTAGCGATTATCGGTTCAGAATTAGATAATATGTTCCTACCCATTTACCAGTTATTCCAAATTATTATCGCAATGACCCTTATTGCATTGTTAGGGAGGTATGTTGTTTCAGGAAACAATTTTAATTGTCTATTGCCCTACAAACCTCAGTAGTTGTTATATACTTATAGAGTACACATTCATCTCTTGTTTATTTTATGGCTGCCGTTAACCCACTCCAATATAGCGCCTCTCATATTTGCCCACATATGCCCCGAATCACATACCTTCACAAAGTTGTGCTCTGTGCATTGTTGCACAGAATTCGCGAAATGTGTTTGTGTTGCATGTCGCAGTGTTGTCAACACAAATGCCAACGATGGTTTGAAAACACGACAGCAGTAGTGCACGTTTCACTTTTCACGTTCCTTCATCTATTCCGTGTCGCTGTGGCGCCACAATACCATTTAAGGTTACGCTCCGTCATGTCCTTCAGAGGAGATTAAATGGGACTTGTTATGTTAGGGGAAATAGGTAAGCAAAAAGCCCTTTACCATAATCTTAATATGCCAATAGATAGCATTGATTGTGTTTTTGGAAATTTTGAAAACTTCTGTAAATGTTGCTCTTTATGGCCTGGAATAGATGGAAACATACCAGAGAATATCAAGTAGCGCTTTAGACATAAGTAACATTTATTGATAAAAATGGCCATAGAAATTTAGGAGTATGCGCAAAAAATTAAAAACACTGAAAGAAATGAATATTTACTTTTTGGCTACACAGAGAAAATTCTGTGAATATTTGATGTTTGGGAAGGATATACAATTGGTCTGTTTCCAATTAAAACCAGTAAGGAAAGGCAGAAAGTCGGGCGGGGCCGACTATATAATACCCTACACCTCCCCAACAATGCGATAAGGGTAATTGCGATAATAATTTGGAATAATTGGTAAATGGGTAAGAACATATATATGTGGACATACCTAATTCTGAACCGATAATCGCTAAATTAAGCAATATTCGTTCCTAAATTGAGAAACATCTTTCTGGGGACTTTTGTAATGATCGGAAGTAAAGTACAACTTCTACAGCGCTTGGTAACCAAATCAGGAGGAACATATATATGGAGGTTATATATAAATCTGAATCGATTTTCCCTGAATACTCATTCATGTAAAATAGAAACCTCTTTCTGTCGAATTTCGTACTGATCGAATATGTCAAATCGGGGGTAACATATATATGGGGGCTATATCTAAATCTGAACCGATTTTCTCCGAATTTGGCAGTATTCCTTCATGTAATAAGAAACCTCTTTCTGCTGAATTTCGCTGTGATCGGATGTAAAATACAGTTTCTACAGCGCTTGAATTTCAAATCGGGGGTAACATATATATGGGAGTTATATCTAAATCTGAACCGATTTTCTCCGAATTTGGCAGTATTCCTTCGAGTAATAAGAAACCTCTTTCTGCCGAATTTTGCACTGATCGGATATAAAATACAATTTCTACAGCGCTTACAGGTCAAATCGGGGGTAACATATATATGGGAGCTATATCTTGAAGAAGTTCGTTCCAGTGATGCCGCCTGGCCATAAACTGGAACAACTTTTTCAGGGCTCATTGACATGTCTCGAACCGATTTTAGCCGCTTTTTGGCCCAATTTCTTTTTGGTTTGAAAACAGAAATTCATTGTTTGGGAAATTCATTACTATCAAATATATGGATGCGAGTAAAACTCCGACTCCATATAATTCCTTCGACCCATGTACTTAAAACCAACTCCAACTATTCATTCCAATCAAACAAAATAATGTTTGGTTGTGCTGCAGAAAATAGAAGAAGCTACGATTATATTCATATACATAGACATAATAAATTATGAAATGTAGAAAATAAAGCTGATATGTGTTAGCTACTATAATAAATTATGAAATATATTTATAAAAAAAAATAACACTAAGCTCCTTGTAGGATTATAGATTAACCCAAGCACTTCTTAATACATCAGCTGCAATTCTTCTCATATTAAATAGACGACAAATTTTCTAACATGCCCATTGAATCGAATTTCTATGAATTTATTAAATCAATGTTTTCTCTATGAGCGACAAACCATAGCCATCCATACATCATTCATTTCATTTCTTGAACTTTTGTGGAAAAATAATTTTCCTTCTAGTCAGCGAAAAATATCAAAAAAAAAGTAAACGGAGAATAGCAGAGACACTTTGTCATATCATCTATTCATTCATTCGTTCTCTATTCATTAGAATTTCTTCAATGTTTTATTTTTTTTTCCTCTATTTCTTTGGCCACAATCGTTGCCAAGTTTTCTCCTCTGTCATTTGCCAGTGTCTGCAGCAGACACCACAGCTGTGGTATTGAAAATGTCCAGTTTCCTTTTTTATTTCCTTTGAAGGGGGGTTTCCATGTCCCCCAGTTCGTTCACGCTGTAAGTGTGATAATTCATTTGAAGTATTCCGGTTTTGTATTAAGTCATTTACGATTAGATTGCGGATAATATTCCACGATTGGAAGGGTCACTTAGGGGAGAATAGGAAAACTAGAACTAAAAGCGGCGAACAGTGGACTAACAAAACAGAAATCTCGTTATGCGACAAAAATTAAATGAAATAAACAATTGTAGTAAAGCTAGAACCGGCTGTGTTTTACTTTAATCTTGGATATATTATTTTTGTCTTAAAAGACTAGGGAGGAATTAAGGAAATTGTTAAAGAGTTTTTTCCTTTTTTAAAAATTTTTGTTGAAGAACCACTCTCAGAAAATTGCATATTATTATACCTCTAAAGAGGTTACGATATTTTCCTATTTTGTCGATTTCTGTCTCATGAAGTACGAATTTAAAAAATCGGCTATTATATTAACTGTAAGAGAAAATATTTTAGTTGGGCAAACGCTTTTTATTTCCTGTCTAATAAGGATAATTTACAAATATAGAAGAATATCATATCTTTATTAGAGGGAAACACATTTATTCTACTTCGCGAAAATCTATTTCAGACCTTTTAGAGTAAGCATTATCAAAACAAGCAAGGAAACTTCCGTCGAGAAAACCGACTAAGTTATACCCTCACTTTGTTAGTAATAAAATGTGGAAAATTATACTTTTTGTGGGAGCAAAATTTTCTGAAATCAAAAAGAAAATAGAAAATAACATAGTTTACAAAGGGTTCGAAAAAACTAGGAAAATTGTGAAGTTATCTTATTCTTTTAGTATTATCTCTTGAACTACCGGCTATCCCAGAATTAATTTTTTTCGACATATTGGGCACCATACAGGTACACATTTTTTCCTGGTACAAATTTTTTCAATTTAAAAATATTTCGTTTTGGAGAAAACTCGATTTTAATTACTATTTTAAAAATAAAAATATACTATTTTAAATATATATAACATTGCTAAAGCTGAAGACTTTATAAATCTAGAAAAAAACCAGTAAGGAAAGACAAAAAGTCGGGCGAGACCGACTTTATAATACCCTCCCTAACAATGCAAAAAGAGGCATTGCGATAATAGTTTGGAATAAATGGTTTCGTTTCATAAACTAGATCTGAAACGATAACCTTAACATGGGCAGTATTTTTTCATAGATCAAGTATCGGAAGGAACAAATAGATGGGACTATACACAATCTAAAAGATTTTCATAAATTTGTTTCAAACATATTTCTGCCAAATTACATAAAGATCGGACGCAAAATTCAGTTTCTATACCGCTTCAATACTAAATTGGCAGGATACGAGTATGTTCCTGCCAATTTAGCATTGTATACATGTTGGTATACATAGTATGTTCAAAAATATTTGCGAATTTTTCAAAAAGTATTTATTTATTCATGAAAATCTATTTTGTCCCCTTAAAAGTAATTCCCCTCGGATATAATGTAGAATACACTTCTGCAAACGTTTTTTTCCAATCCTCGAAGCACTTCAAATAATCATTTTTTGTGATCTTGTTCAGCTCCTCCTTCGATGCCGTCTTTATCTCCTCAATCGTGGCGTAGCGTCGTCCTTTCATGGGCCTTTTCGGTTTTGGGAACAAAAAATAGTCACAGGGGGCTTGGTCAGGGGAATATGGTGGCTGCGGCACCATTACTGTGTTGTTTTTGGCCAAATATTCGCGCACAAGCAACGATGTGTGTGCAGGGGCGTTATCATGGTGCAAAAGCCAGTTTTTGTTTTTCCACAAATCCGGCCGTTTTTGGCGGATTGCTTCGCGCAATTTGCGCAAGAACTCATAGTGCACCACGCCCCTGCAATCAAAGAAAACTTTGAGCTCGGGCGTCCGGCACGCTGTTCGTTCTTCGCATCTTCTCGGCCCTCTAAGAACATTTTGTACCACCGATAAACGTTGCTTTGGTCTAAGGTAGCTTCACCATATGTCACAGTCAACATTCGGAATGCGTCAGCGCACTTTTTTTTTGTTTTTCACACAAAATTTGATGAAGATTCTTTGATTCATTTTCTGAAATAGATAAAAATCGAAGACAAGTTAAATCACATCCACGCACTACAGCTGTCAAAAATTAACTAAACATTAAAAATGGCCGACCTTGTCAGTATAAGTAAGGGACGTGAGTACCAACATAACGCTACAAAAATATCAAAAATCAAATACACGTAGCCCGCGGAAATTAAAAATTCGCGATATTCTTTGAACATACCTCGTATATATCTAAATCTGAACTGATTTTCCCAAAATTAAGCAGTATTCGTTCCCAAATTAAGAAACTTCTTCTGCCAAATTTTGTAATGATCGGAAGTAAAGTACATCTTCTATAGCGCATTGATACCAAATCGGGGGGAACATATATACAACATATAGCTGAATCTGAACCGATTTCTTAAAATTTGGCAGTGTTCATTCATATAATAAGATACCTCTTTGTACCGATTTTCTTACTGATCGGATATAAAATAAGGTTTCTACAGCGCTTACTATATCTAAATCTGAACCGATTTTCCCAAATTAATGTAATAAGAGAGCCCTTTCTGCAGAATTTCGTACTTATCGGATATAAACATATATATAGGGCTACAGCGCTTACTTGTCGAATCGGGGGCGCTAACTTGTCAAATAAAGAGTTTTCCAACAAGAGGTGTTATTTTGGTATTCAACGAAAAATTCAATTTTTGAGATAAATGATCGGATGTTTATCTCATAATAAAGAGGAATGTATGCCGTTAATAATGAAAAACAACATCAGCCAAATGGCCACCACGCTTACTGGACCATATCCTTTTCATGAAATTTTCCATAACCAAGTCGCAAAGTGGCTGCCCTATGTCCTCGATAGCCTTACGAATTCAATCTTTGAGGTCTAGAATCGACGCTGGGCTTTTGGCGTAGATCTTATCTTTTACGTGGCCCCAAAGGAAGAAGTCGCAAGGTGTTAAATTGCAAGATCTCGGTGGCCAATTGTGATCACCTCTTCGAGATATAACACGGTCCGGAAACTTTTCCCTTAACAGAGCAATGGTTTCGTTCCTTTTTTGGCACGTAGTGCCGTCTTGTTGAAAGTAAACCTTGTCCAGATCAATACCATCCAACTCCGACCATAAAAAATCATTAATCATCTCTCGATAGCGCAATCCATTCACCGTAACTGTCGACCTAACCTCATTTTCGAAAAAGTAAGGTCCTATCGCCCCGCCGGACCATAAACCGCACCAAACAGTCACACGTTGAGGATGGAGAGGCTTCTCAACAATAACTCTTGGGTTTTCCGAGCCCTAGATGCGACAATTTTGCTTCTTGACGTAGCCACCGAGGTGGAAATGGGCCTCATCAGTCAAGATGATTTTGTATCGTTCGTATCGTTTTTTTGTTCGATCATTTTGTAGCGTTCGATGATCGTGTATCGTTCCATTAGTAATGGCGTAGTTTCTACTTGTCAAATGTCAAAGAATAAAAGCTTCAAAGGTGACAGCTACCGAAATACCGGGTGTTGGTGTAGGGGTGCAAAAAGGGGGGTGCGTGTGGTAAAGGAAGAAATAAATAAAAACAAACGAATTTTAGTTTTAAATATATAAATAGTGGGAGGATCTTTATTTGGTGTATTTTCAAATAAACAAGGATCTATTACCGAGTATCTGTGTTTGGCGACAAGACCGGTTTGCGCGAGCGTAGTGCAGAACGACAAGTGGTGAACGCAGAGGTTCGACTACCATAGATTTTGCGAATAGAGAGAGAGAGAGAAAGACCCGAAGATGAACAAGGCAGCCGCACAACAACCACCACCCTTGTCAAATGTCAAAGAATAAAAGCTTCAAAGGTGACAGCTACCGAAATACCGGGTGTTAATGTAGGGGTGCAAAAAGGGGGGTGCGTGTGGTAAAAAAAAGAAATAAATAAAAACAAACGAATTTTAGTTGTAAATATAAATAGTGGGGGATCTTTATTTGGTGTATTTTCAAATAAACAAGGATCTATTACCGAGTATGTGTGTTTGGCGACAAGACCGGTTTGCGCGAGCGTAGTGCAGAACGACAAGTGGTGAACGCAGAGGTTCGACTACCATAGATTTTGCGAATAGAGAGAGAGAGAGAAAGACCCGAAGATGAACAAGGCAGCCGCACAACAACCACCACCCATAGGCAATCCGCACTCTACCGACCGTACTAAGCAAATTAGGTCTCCGAAGAGAGGTGTAGAGGAGATTCCAGTGATGTCAATACGCAACCGGTATTGGTCTGGCTCGGTAAGTTGAGACAGTGGTAGAAAAATTCCTCGTGAGCTGAACATATCGCGAGAACGGATACAACACATATTAAAAAATGAGCTTGGACTAAAGCCATTAAAGTTCCAAAAAGTGCAAGAGCTCACCGATGCACAAAAAAGTTAGACTGGAAAGAGCCAAGGAGTTGATTCGCTTGCACGAAAGTGGCCAGTTACGGAATTTGGTTTTCTCCGATGAGAAGCCATTCCAAATTGAGCAGTTTGTGAACACACAAAATGATCGGGTTTACTGGCCAAAGAGGTCAGCTGAAAATTTACACCTTCGATTGGCCACCAGAACTCAAGCGCCGCCGATGGTAATGGTGTGGGCCGCCGTAACGGCCGATGGTCGCTCCCCGCTCGTATTCATCGACCATGGGGTCAAAATAAATGCCGAATATTATCGGGAAAATGTCCTAAAGACAGTATTGAAGCCCTGGGCGGACAAACATTTCGGCCATTCGGCCATGGACATTCCAACAGGACTCAGCACCATCGCACTTAGCACGCCTCAACCAAGAATGGCTTAAAAAGGAGGTTCCTCGCTTCATTTCTACCGCACAATGGCCACCAAGATCTCCGGATCTCAATCCGTAGGACTTTTGCGTCTGAGGCATTTTAGAGAGTAAGGTTCGCACTAAAAAATACCAAAGAAACGATCATCTCAAGACGGCGCTTCGCCGGGAATAGGCCAAAATACCCCAGTGCCACTTTCGTGCAGCGTGTGATGGCTTTGTCGGCCGTTTGAAGGCCATAATTCGTGCCAAAGGTGGCCAATTCGAACAAATCTAAACTGTTTCTAAAATTTTATGTTATTTCCGACATTTTTTTGCTTTTGAACAATAAAATTTAAAAAAAAAATTAAAAAAATATATAGCGCTTTACTTTGTGGCATTACATATCAGCTACCCTGTATGTATTCTTAAATTTTAGTATTGTCTCTAAGTGTATCAAGGGACTTCTCTCTGTCAATTTAATACAGATCGGTTTAAAGATGTTGCTTATACGGGCATATATGCCAAATCGAGGGTACATATACAGGGTTTTCCAATAAGAGTGATATGATTTCTTTGAAAAAAAAACACGCTTATTGTTAAGGAAATTCAAAAGTTTTTTATTTAATGTTAAGTGCAATCGTTACAATTAAGCTCTAAATAAAACGCCAGTCAAACGGCCTCCACGGTTTCTTCTGCAGGAACGAATTCGATGAACCCAATTTTCGAACACTTTTTCCACTACATCAAATCGTATGTCATGAATGGCATGTTCAATATTGATTTGTAAAGCTTGAGGAGAGTCTGGTTTATTTTGAAAGACCAATGACTTCAAATAACCCCACAAGAAATAGCCTAATGGTGTTAAATCACAAATTCTTGGAGGCCATTCAATATAACAATTTCTGGAAATAATCGAATCTCCAAACTTTTCTCGCAACAATTCAATTGTTTAATTTGCTGTGTGGCCGGTAGCCACAGTCGGTCAATGGCAAAAAGATAGCTCTTAACGAGAGCTAAAATATTGCTCATGGATGTCAAGGTCGTAGGTCGACTGGAAGGTATTTTTTTGGATTTAAAAAAAATTGACTTAGCGCACGAAAAGTTGCAATTGGAGAACGATTATTTTGATAATAAAACTGAAAAATTTGTCAACGTTGTTCTTGCGTATATCTCTCCATGATGAAATTGTAAACACTACTGAATACAATGAAAACTAATGACAGATATTACAAATGGCCGAAACGTCACTTCAAAATCACATCATCCCTGTTGGAAAACCCGTTATAAAATAAACGCATTACTATCGTATCTATCACTTTCAGAAGATAAACACTGTACTAAAAAACTTGATAAACAGCTTGAGGCAAACTAGGAATTTGGTAATCTTCGCCAAATTGTGAATAAACTCTTATATTCACAGCGTTCTGTCAAAGGCAATATTTAAAGACAGGACTTGAAGGATAAATACACCCTCACGTGAAATTTAAAAATATCTACAGCAAAACTTTTTGTAATCTGCATACGTTTCCTGTCGTTAATCGAAATTTACCACTATTTTCGTGCAATATATTTCCGGAATGTGAGGGAATTTCGCAATATTTTTTTGGAATTTACAATACGATACATGCAGCTAATTTATTACACTTATTGAGATACAACACGTACTTTTTTTCCACTTTGTCCTTTATCGCGAATACTGTCTAAAATATATTAAATCTTTGGGTATGTATGGGAAGACATCAGTAGCAGCTTCAATTAAATACATCACATGATGACTTACGTCAAATAATAATATGTCAGGATTTTTTTAGAATCTGGATTCAAAACCGCCATAAATTCCTTAAGATAATCTATGAACGCAAACAGATTTGGCGTGGTGAATTTTTGCCCGAAGTATATGCAAAATCTGAATAATGTCAATTTGGGAATAAGCGTCTCCTTTTTCCAACCCCAATGCTTAAAATAAAATTACTTTTGCGCATATCTATCTATCTATCTATATATATAAAAATGAAACGGTCCATCTGTGTAATGGCATCACGTCAGAACGGCTGGACCGATTTGATTAATTTTTTTTTTATTCGATTCTAAATTTTCACGAGATGGTTTATATAGAAAAAAAAAATTAATTGGACAAAGGGGCGTGGTACCTCCCATACAAATCGCAGGTTAAAAATCCGATATTTCTGCTCCTATTATAGGTATAGTGCTGAAATTTTGTTTGTATGCATTTAATGGCAGATTATGTGAATTTTCCACAAATGGGCGGAATCGGACCAATGGGCGTGGCCCCGCCCATATAAGCCAAATTTTGAAATTGAGATATTTTGCACAATTTGTTAGCGAGAGTGCTGGAATTTTGTGTATATGTAAACGGTGGCAGTCTACGTGATTGGTCCAAAAATGGGCGGGATCGGACCAATGGGCGTGGCCCCGCCCACATAGACAAAATTTTGATATCTTGCACAATTTGCTAGCGGGAGTGCTGCAATGTTGCGTATATGTATCTGGTGGCATTCTACGTAATTGGTGAAAAAATGGGCGGGACCGGACCAATGGGCGTGGCCCTGCCCATATAAGCCAAATTTTGAAATTGAGATATTTTGCACAATTTGTTAGCGAGAGTGCTGGAATTTTGTGTATATGTAAACGGTGGCAGTCTACGTGATTGATCCAAAAACGGGCGGGATCGAACCAATGGGCGTGGCACCGCCCATATAAGCCAAATTTAAAAAATGTGATATCTTGCACAATTTGTTAGCGAGAGACCTGGAATTTTGTGTATATATATCCGTTGGCGATCTACGTGATTGGTCCAAAAATGGGCGGGTTCGGACCAATAGGCGTTGCCCCGCCCACAATGGCCAAATTTTGAAATTTTTATATCTTGCACAATTTGCTATCGGGAGTGCTGCAATGTTGTGTATATGTATCTGGTGGCATTCTACGTAATTGGTCAGAAAATGGGCGGGATCGGACCAATGGGCGTGGCCCCGCCCTTATAAGCCAAATTTTGAAATTGATATAACTTGCACAATTTTTTATCTAGAGTGCTGTCATGTTGTAGATATGTATCTGGTGACAGTCCACGTGATTGGTCCAAAAATTGGCGGGATCTGACCAATGGGCGGGCCACCGCCCATATAAGCCAAATTTTGAAATTGAATTATCTTGCTCATTTTGTTAGCGAGAGTGTTGAAATTTTGCGTATATGTATCTGGTAGCAGTCTACGTGATTGGCTTTCAAATGGGCGGAATAGGACCAGTGGGCGTGGCCCAGCCCATATTTTGATATATCTTGCAAGTATTATATAGGAAATACATGAACAAAAATGCTCGGTATGCGATAATTACAGCTGCTCACTCCAATACAATCGCAATATGATAATGTGATGCAATATCAATGAAACAAGAATTTGGAAATTTTATAAGTATACATTTCTATTTTCTGGACTTTCCACTGAATTCGGTATTTTTTCATTCAGTGAATTTATTACTAATACCAGTAAGGAAAGGCAGAAAGTCGGGCGGGGCCGACTATATAATACCCTACACCTCCCTAACAATGCGATAAGGGTCATTGCGATAATAATTTGGAATAATTGGTAAATGTATTTTGAACCGATAATCGCAAAATTAAGCAATATTCGTTCCTAAATTGAGAAAAATCTTTCTGGAGAACTTTGTAATGATCGGAAGTAAAGTACAACTTCTATAGCGCTTTGTAACCAAATCTGGAGGAACATATATATGGAGGTTATATATAAATCTGAATCGATTTTCCTAGAATACTCATTCATGTAAAATAGAAACCTGTTTCTGTCGAATTTCGTACTGATCGGATATAAAACACAGTCTCTACAGCGCTTACATGTCAAATTGGGGGTAACATATATATATATGGGGGCTATATCTAAATCTGAACTGATTTTCTCCGAATTTTGCGGCATTCCTTCATGTAATAAGAAACCTCTTTCTGCCGAATTTCTTACTGATCGGATATAAAATACAGTTTCTACAGCGCTTGAATTTCAAATCGGGGGTAACATATATATGGGGACTATATCTAAATCTGAACCGATTTTCTCCGAATTTGGCAGTATTCCTTCATGTAATAACAAACCTCTTTCTGCCGAATTTCGTACTGATCGGATATAAAATACAGTTTCTACAGCGCGAATTTTGACATGGGCAGCGAAGTGCACCGGGTTCAGCTAGTATTCATATAATTATTAAAAATTTGTATTCCAAATAAATTTTCTTTCAATTCAAACATATCAAAAACTGCGATTATCCCCGTGTTTATTTTAAAAAAAATATATATTTCCCATTTTAAAACAACTATTAGTCAAAACAAGCTTTATAATATTCCTAGCTTCATTTATGCAATAATATGTTAAATATTGTGGTATATGGTATAATATGGTCGGCTTTGTCTGACTTTTGCCTGTGCTCACTTGTTTTTCCCCACTGTGCCAGAATAAATGGATTTTTTCCTAGAATCAGTAACAAACGAACATAAATAGGAAAATTATTTCCGTTTGGTTAGGAAATCACGAAAAAGAGAGAAGCACAAAATGACAAATGGGAAATGTGAATACAATTATGGTACGAGTCGGATCGGTTTTCCCTAGAATTGTATATTCAAGTTATCTATATTTTGGGAAATGATATTGAGACAAAGATTTTAAATGATAGTTAAAATGATTTAAATCGCAATTTAAAGAAAAATAATTGCATTTAATCGTATCAATTTGTATAGTTGTGTACATGTGTTTTTTGTCAATTGTCACGTGTTTTTTTCTTAAACTCCGATTGAAGCCATCTTCAAGTGAACTGACTTTAGAAATTCCTTTAAAATATTATCTTCCCCTTTTCTTTTCATAATCAGGGCACACCGCGCAAAAGGAGAACACGAACGAGAATAAAATATCTAGAAAAAATATAATTATTATTTTAATTAGTTTTCGTGCATCAACAAACTGCACTTGAAGTTGGCTGCAGGAAACAATTTCTATGGCAAACAACAGCAAATACTGTCGGCCTACGGGTTTCTCTCGACTTCAACGTGAATTGCATGCAGGCAGGCTGGCAGAAAAAAAGCAAAACGGAGCAAGAAATCCTGTGACAGTTTTAATAATGAATGAAAGGAAGCAACGGACAATATGTATAGTAAAGGCACAATCACACAACCAGATCCAAAATCCAACGCTGAACAAGTACTCGTCGTAGAACGGAGTTATTTAAAGGGAAATGTGCGATTTTAACAATTGAAACAATGAACATGGCAGAAGCACAAACAGCGCTGAGAGGCTTTAAGGATTTTTTTTTTGGAAAGTTTATGCAACATTTTTTATTCACTGAAATGGATGAAGCAGCACCGTATCGCATTTGATTGCTACGAAATCAATGTGAAGCGGAGCTTTTAAAGATCGTCAATTAATTATATGTAATAAACACTGAAATAAAATATTTTTTTTTTTAGTTTTCCTTAAACAATTTGAAATAAAAACTAGTAAGGAAAGGCAAAAAGTCGGGCGGGGCCGACTATATAATACCCTACACCTCCCTAACAATGCGATAAGGGTAGAAACATATTATCTTATTCTGATCGGATATAAAATAACATTTTTACAGCGCTTACATGTCAAATGGGGGGGTAACTTATATATTTGGGGCTATATCTAAATCTGAACCGATTTCTTCCAAATTTAACAGAGTTCATTCATATTATAAGAAATCTCTTTCTGCCGAATTTCATACTGATCGGTTATA
This sequence comes from Eudasyphora cyanicolor, assembly GCA_963930755.1. Taxonomy (NCBI): domain Eukaryota; kingdom Metazoa; phylum Arthropoda; class Insecta; order Diptera; family Muscidae; genus Eudasyphora; species Eudasyphora cyanicolor. The sequence goes on along the minus strand of OZ005737.1, from coordinate 259,933,344 downwards.
AAATAAAGTTTTTACAGCGCTTACATGTCAAATCGGGGCTAACATATATATGGGGGCTATATCTAAAGCTGAACCGATTCTAACCAAATTCAATAGGGATCGTCCTTGTGCCAAACAAAAGTTATGTGTAAAGTTTCGTCGACATCGGACCATAATTGCGACCTGTACTTTGATTACCAGAATACATGGACAGACAGGCGGACAGACAGACGGACTTGGCTAAATCGACTCAAAAATTGATTCTATGACGATCGGTATAATAAACTATGGTTCTCTGTACCACAGTGTGGTGTAGGGTATAATTGTTATATCAGAATTTTTCAACCATTTTAAATTACATTTATGTATACTGTCAACAAATTGTAAAAGTTTAAAAACATTTTGTCAGAGGACTGTGCATAACTTTATCTATTGTAATCTGGAGTTCTAAAAGTTTTTTTGTATATATAAAATCGTTTTTTGGCACGAAAAAACATAAAAAATCGGAGGAAAATATTTCATTAAATTTTTTAAAAGCAAGAACGAAGGAAACAACGCTAATATACAAATAAATGTTGCAATTTTTAAGACAAATTCTAACCCTTTTGGTAGAATTAAGACAATTTTAAATTTTCTAGTTCACTATTGAACGTATCGTTTAGGGTAATTTTGAGTCATTTGAGCAAAATCGGTCCGTCTGGCTGGGTGCACGATAACTCTCTAAGGGAGTAACCGACTGACTGCAAATTTGTTATGTGCAAATGTAACTTTCAATCTCAGGCTAAGTTCGAAGATGAGCCATATGGCCAAAGGGTTAACATTTAGTGAAATATTGATTCTCTACTAACTTTTACACTACATGTATGAATCCTCTGTAATATGTATGTATATATCTATATGTGTATACCCGTGGCTATTACCTTGAGAAGAATGGGCGAAGTCTCCAGGTCTCTGTTGTAATCTCGCACACAAAAGGAAATTTTTCACAAAAAGTTAACAGATTATAATTTTAATAGCAGTACATGGAAATACTTGAAACTATGTGTAGTGTAATGTCTTTACATTACCAACAGTCAAGTGAAAATGGGAGTTATTACCACGAAAATTTAATAATTTAAGTCATTTTAAGGGCCTCTGTCCGACTGTTTATCTGCCTAGTTCGAGCGCACGATAACTTTCGAAACGAGTAACGGATTGATTTCAAATTTGGTATGTATGTTCCATATTGGTCAATTACTTCCAGTACCTAATCCACATTTAAAGAAGTATTGATTCCCTAAAAATGTTGGTGCTACCTATCTGAATCCTCTTTAATTTCCAAGATAGTACTATGTACACAGTATGTATTCTATTGATTTCTCTTCCTATTCCTCTTCGTCTACACAGCTTCTGCAAAAGTCATTTAGCAAGACTTTCAATATCTCTTGCCGTCCAATAAGACAGTGTCTTGTCATGACAGATACGATAAGTGAGACGTTCTCGACAACGACAGCAGTGCGATTTGAGTCTAGGCCGGGTCACATCAGCCTGGAATGTATGCAGTTCCTGACTAATCTCTCAAGAAAAGCTTGCAGGTTTCTAGAGGCATGCCCACACTATCACTATGGTGAATAATTACGGACATAGTGTCATTCTAGGTAGAATGCCTGACCTCCCGGGTACTGTTGATTACACTATGAGTAAACCATTCTCTGACAAGAAGTATCTCACTCTTATACTTGATAGATCTGAATGAAATGATCGTATCCCAGGACTGAGGAGATTCGTTAACTTCTTTACAGAGCGTTCCAAACTCAGTAACCAGGTGGGCTTTGGTGTCATTTCTGATGAACTTTAGCTTGATATGAATATTCAGTTTTTTTGTTTCAAAACTGAAATCTCAGTCCCAAATGTTGCTGAACAATTTTAATTATTTCTCTGAAGATAATCTCTTTCTTCGCCCTCGACTTAGGCAAATCATATTAAGTTTACAAAAATGCTTGCATTGACAGTAACATTTATTCAAAGGACTATGTCAAGCAGCAGTACTTGATACCACAACCCAAAATAGCTGACATTCTAGTTATTCTAAAACGACGGTGGTACATGATTACCCTGTCTGCGAATGTCAAGCGATACGTTCTTTCACAACCAGCAGCCATTTAATTAGCATCAAACTAAAAAACGAAAAGAATAGAAATTGATTAACTCCCATCAACTCTTGGCATCGAATTTGGTATAAAATATTTATCAAACAAGATATCTTTTTTTAACCAGTTTCTGAAAAATTTCCAGAATTCAAGACAATTTAATGGGAGTAGATTCTCGCCAGTTTAATTGTAAGAAGTTGGAAGTAAGACAGATGCTGACAGTTTATCCAAAAATATTAGAAGTATGAAACATTCTTTCTAAGTGGGAACAATTTCAATTATATATAATATCCTACTTTAAGGTACGTATACATAATATATTACTTATTTATAGATGAATACTATTTTGAATTAATATGACTCTATAATAAAATGTGTTCCCTTAGTAGAGGTTGGCATGAAATGAATTAAGTGAATTTGAACATGCTTCTTGTAGTGGATTCTAGAAAATGTTCTGCCATTGGAATCATCAGGAATGGGTGGGTAATGAAACAATTTTCGTCCATTGCCAGCAGGACGAGAACCAATCACTGACCTAGATATTTCTAAAATTTTTTTAAATTAACTTCATATAGAATTTATTTTTGAAATAGAGTTCCACATAGTTCTTTGTATATTTTCATAAATAAAAAGGGAATCTTCATAACTATTATTACAGTGTTAAACATATGGACCTGAACCCCCCAACCGACTGCTTTTGCTGGCTCCCGCAGTCCTAAGCCAAATCCTTATCGTTTATAAAAATTGTGTAGATAAATTCGTTCAATTTCGATCTTGATACTTTTTACGAAAGTAATTATAAAAAACGAGCAAGCTACCACTTGCAAAAAAACGACTGGTCACTGTAGTATTAACCGGGCAGAAATCTTAGCTACTAAAGACGGCTGAAATTAATGAGCTGACCAAAGTACCAGTGCATAAAAAGACTTGAAATTTTTTACAATTTAATGGTTTAATAGAAAACCAGTAAGGAAAGGCAGAAAGTCGGGCGGGGCCGACTATATAATACCCTACACCTCCCTAACAATGCGATAAGGGTCATTGCCATAATAATTTGGAATAATTGGTAAATGGGTAGAAACATATTATCTAATTCTGAAACGATAATCGCTAAATTAAGCAATATTCGTTCCTAAATTGAGAAACATCTTTCTGGAAAATTTTAATGATTGGAAGTAAAATACAACTTCTATAGCGGTTTGATACCAAATCAGGAGGAACAATCAATATAAATCTGAACCGATCTTCCCTGAATACTCATTCATGTAAAAAGACCTCTTTCTGCCAAATTTTGCACTGATCGGATATAAAATACAGTTTTTACAGCGCTTACATGTCAAATCGGGGCTAACATATATATGGGGGCTATATCTAAATCTGAACCGATTTTAGCCAAATTCAATATGGATCGTCCTTGGGCCAAAAAAAAGATATGTGTAAAGTTTCGTCGAGATCGGACCATAATTGCGACCTGTACTTTGATTACAAGAATACATGCACAGACGGACAGACAGACGGACAGACAGACAGACAGACAGACAGACAGACAGACAGACAGACGGACAGACGGACAGACAGACAGACAGACAGACAGACAGACAGACGGACAGACGGACATAGCTAAATCGACTCAGAAAGTGGTTCTAAGTCGATCGGTATAATAAACGATGGGTCTATTTCTTCTCCTTTTGGGTGTTACAAACAAATGCACAAAGTTATAATACCCTGTACCACAGTGTGGTGTAGGGTATAAATAGTGAAAAATTGGCATTACTGTGGCGTTCCTCTTGGTACCTCCCACACAAATGGACCATTTTGTACCAAAAGTTACCAGCTAATAAATTTATAACCGGTGCATACAAATACTTGCAATTTTTTACAGAGTAATGCTTTTATAGTACCTAGAGTCCAGAGAAAAATGAGCGTAATTGGTCCGCCCCTTTTGGTACCACCAACAGAAATGGACCTTGTTGTACCAAAAATTAACAACTTTTAACTTTAATACCAGTGCATATAAATACTTGAAATTTTGTACAGTGTAATGCTTTTATAAAGGGTGTCCCAAGAAGAGCGCAATTTTTAAATCTCGCAACATTCGAAGTGTCATTGTTTGACATTTGAATAATTGTTATTGTTTGTTAGTAGAAGGTACGAGGTTAGTAAAAATGGAGCGCTACACGAATGAACAACGCATTCTCATTGTGAAATTGTTTTACCAAAATGGTGAAAGTTTTGCTGCTACAGTTCGCAAATTGCGATCAATTTGGGGTCACAATAATGCTCCAAAAGAGTCAACTGTAAAGAGATTAATGGTTTTTGGGCTGGAGGAATCACTGGACCTTTTTTTTTATGAAAATGAGGCAGGTCAAGCGCAAACAGTCAATGGTGTTCGGTATCGTGAAATGATAACCAGTTTTTTCTTGCCTAGAATTGAAAAAATGAATGTGGAGGGCATGTGGTTCCAACAAGACGGCGCCACATGTCATACAGCCAGAGAAACAATTCAATTGCTGCATCAGTCATTTCCCGGTCGTGTTATTTCGCGTTTTGGAGATCAGAATTGGCCGCCTAGATCGTGCGATTTAACACCATTAGATTTTTTTCTTTGGGGTTTTTTGAAGTCGATGGTTTACGCGAATAAGCCGACTACGACTCAAGCCTTAAAAGACGAAATTGGACGCTGCATTAATGAAATACCGCAGCATTCATGCAAAACGGTCATTGAAAATTTCATTAAAAGATCGCGTGCATGCCAGCAAAGCCGCGGCGGCCATCTGCACGATATATTGTTCCATACATAACCTCATTCTGTCTACTTTACGATATAATAAAGTTTCACGATTTGTTCTTAAATATCTGTGTTTTATTTAAAATTAAAAAATTGCGCTCTTCTTGGGACACCCTTTAGTACCTAGAGTCCAGAGAAAAGTGACCCTTATTGGGACGCCCCTTTTGGTACCTCTCATACAAATGGACCATTTTGTACCAAAAGTAAACAACTTTGAACATTAATACCAGTACATACTTTAAAGTTATTAAATGCAATTTAAATTGATAGTAATTTAAATAAAACAAAAAAGTAAATAAATTTACTAATATTTTTTTAGACTCATGGTGAGGGGATTCATTATTCGGTTTACCCGACTGAACTTTCTTACATGTTTTTTCAATGTTCTGCCATCTCCCTCCCGATGTACCATATTACTTTATTTACAAATTGAAGGTACACCTTAGTCTGAAATTGTATACCCTACCCGACCGAAATTTTCTTTCTAGTTTTGTGTTTATTAATTAAAATCATAGGATTGATTGTTTACTATTAGCTAAAAAGGTAAATTTTGCCTTCAAAAATTGTGCATCAAAGCGTATGATTATTAGTCCATACTCATACGCTCCCAGAAACACTTATTGTAAAAGAATGGCAAGTATCAAATTTGTACAAGGTGGCGCAAAAGTAATCCTCCTATCAGAAAATGCTATAAATTTTGCGATTGGCCCCTAATGCCTAATGTTGACATTTGTTTAGTAAACACATGCGAAATACACGTTAATAAACAATGTTACGCTACACTGCTCCAGAACGCGGAATATTGCTGACTATTTATTTGACCAATAATCGGTCGGTGACTTTGGCACAAAAAACATCGAAAGGTTACTTTTGCGCCACCTGTTATAATTATGTACAACATTGTGCAACATAATTTTTGGAACAGAATAGCGACCCTATAATTTTGAAAAAGCTTGTTGAGTGGATCATTTTTGGTCTGAACTTTTTTACAGTGGGTCAAAGTTTTAATTTTTTGGTCGAAGGGAGCATTATACTAAATGAAAAAATATTGTATGTTAATGTCTGAGAAATTTCTTATTGTCAGATATATCCAGTGGAATTGTATATGGATCAGTTTTGTGGAAGATCTTAATCCTCTAGCCCCTCCATTTATGGGTCAATTTTTTCGAGAAAATCAAAAGAAATCTTTTCAAAAATGACATTTAAGGATTCGAATATTCTACGAAAGTTTTTACCGATAAATTTCAGTGGGGCTCACAAAAACATAAAAGTAGCAAATAAAGCTCTTTACGCTTAATCAGCAAAATTACACACCAACTTATACAACAAATTGCTATGAAGTAAATTTAAAGTCACTCTGTCAATAAGAAATCTCTCAGACATTAACTTACAACTTTTGTGTATTTATTATAATACTCCGTTCAACCTAAAAATTAAATTTTTGACCAACTGCTTGTTCTACCACAATAATCCACTCAACATATCCTTACAGATTTATACGGTTACTATTCTGTTCCAATCAAAAAGTTTTAATTTGATGGACAGTATAATTTTACATTAAACCGATTGTATAAGTCTACCTTTAGAGAAGTATAATGGGGAAATTGGTATGTTGTATGGGAGGTATCATACTGAAATGTCAACATATTTCCACGTGCTTGGCGAATAAATATGGAAACTATTATAGGAAATTCAGTGGTGTCATTTTTGAAAAGTGTGTTTTTCGGAGCTATTGCTTTGGAATTATCCTACATTACATTTATTCACATTAAATTTTCAAATATTTTGCAATAGCTTTTTATGAATTATTTTTTTTTTCATTTTAGTATATGTACTATCTATACAAAGAAGAAAATAAATCCATACAAAAGTGTTTACTGATTTGATGGAAATTTTTTTGTAACTTCTTTAATTTGCATGTGAAATTTTATTAACCCCGTTTTGTGTAAACATATATCAAGCTTTGTTAGCTGTCCCCCCATAAATGGATTTACAAACATGTTTGCAAAAATTGAGGCAAAAAAAACTACTACTGATATCTAAAAATTGCCATACTACATTCTGGCATATCATGAGGTTGAGTTGAGGGAGGGAAAGTATGTGCTGCTGCTAATGCCACTCGTTGATATATTAAATTTATACAATTGTCCTGGTGAAGTTTTCACTCCCATGTGGCCATTTCGATGCTGATGCAGATGCCTATGGGTGAGTGTGTGTGTGTGTTCAAACTTATACAGAGGCATAACATATTCCTCGTGGTAGAATATATGCATTCGTACATAGAAAATGATACTTATATATGTGGCTACATCCATACATACATACTACACAGTTGCAGATGTGTATGTATATGAAATTGCAATTACAAAATTGTATGTGTAATAATTTACAAATGAATGACATGATAAATGACAGTGGCACCCCGAAAACAGCAAGGCATTGGAATTGCATCCGAACCAGAACTCTAGAATAGACACAATCATCGAACACCACCACCGTTACCAACAGCAGCAGCACGTGGTCCCCACAATATCCAGGGGTATAGAATGTGTAGGGGCAGTAATAACAACATCCGTTCGAGTAAATGTAATATATTCCAATAAGCATAAGCCCAGAGAAGAAATTTGGTAATGATCGAAATATTAGTAATACATAAAGCTGGTAAACCCGAGCACCAATTAACATCATATAGGCCTATATCACTTCTTCCAATAATTTCCAAGGTTTTTGGGAAAATCTTTCTAAAAAGGCTTCAACAAATAATAGGCAGAAGACAGCTGATTCCAGTTCATCAATTTAGATTCAGAACTCAACGCTCTATGATCCAACAAGTACACCGAATCGTCGATGTCGCAGAAAAGGCATTCGGAAACAAACAAATATGCTCAGCAGTGATAAAGTTTGGCACCAAGGTCTACTGTTTAAGCTTTATACTGGCCTACCTAACCAATTTTACGAAATACTAAACTCATATATAAGCAACCGTCACTTTCGTGTAAAGCTCGAAAATGAGTATTCCAATCTAAAAACAGTAAATGCAGGGGTTCCTCAAGGTAGTGTCCTTGGCCCGATATTATACTTGTTATATACTAGACATATTCCGAGTCCAACTAACGCAACAATTGCCACATTCGCAGATGACACAGCTATCCTTACCACGGCAAACACTGAGACAGAAGCTACAAGCAATCTTCAACAAACCTTAAACGCTATTATAAACTGGATCAACAAATGGAGGATGTTAATAAACGAAAGGAAGTCCATCCACATTACATTTACAAATAAGCGCACATCACACTCTCCACTTCTAATAAACAACAAACGAATATCATATTCAAATAATGCCAAATACTTGGGAATGAATCTTGACACCAAACTTAAATGAGAGGAACACGTGAAGAAAAAAAACCAAGGAAATTAAATTAAAGTTCAGTCAAATTTACTGGATACTAGTTGATAATAGAGTATCTATAAAAAATGTATTACTTTTATACAACCAAACTATAAAGCCAATATGGACTTATGGCATACAGCTCTGGGGCTTTGCAGCGAAGAATGAAGTTGACAAAATTCAAAAAACACAAAATCTGATTTTGCATAGTTAAGGCCCCATGGTATATCAGAAATAGCGACCTACATAGAGATCTCAGAGTGAACACAATTGTGGAAGAAATATCACTCAGTGCTCGGAAGCATGCCAATAAATTACAGGACCATGCAAATCCCGACCTAAGGAAAATCGTTCACAACTATGATGCCACCAGGAGACTGCAGAGGACTATTCCCATGGACCTAGCAATATAACAGATGAAAATACTTAAAATAGAGTGTAATTATTGTATTATATCTCAACAACTTTGCTTGCTAATGTTAATTATTTAGTATTAAGCATAGAATTTATTACTAATGTAAAATTATTAAATGAGTGCTACTCAGTTGTAATAGAAATAAACTCGTTGGCCAATTAAAGAAATAATGCGATCACCAAATGGCGCCGACTGGGACAAATATAAATATATCACGATGGAGTCGATTTTCAACAATAATTCCTGAGTTTGGAAGACCATGACCAATATGCCCCTCACATGGAAATAGTGATTTAGTAACAGTTGTTAAAACAAGTAAGAGATTCAGTCAGGTAAAAAGACTTAGGTATACCCTCACGTTGTAAGCAATGTAAATATGAACTGGTAAATGTATTAATATTACGAGCTATTTAATTTTGGTCTGGTATGGCTCTTTTTGTATGGGAGGTACTAAAACGGGTGACTTTACACTCTGCAAAAATGTTGACTATTTATATATATTAGTATTCACGATATAAGCTGTTAATTTTTTGTACAAAATAGAAAATTTGTGTGTGAGGTACCAAAGGGAGCGTGATAATAGCTCCCACTGGACTTTAGGTGCTATAAAAGCATTGCACTGTACTAAATCTCAAGTAAAGGTAACACTGTTCTTGGCAGCTCAGCTGTTTTCTTGTTTTCATCTTTAAAATTGGTTTTCACCTTTCAAGATTGAATTGAATAGACCGTTGTATGTATTTTTTTAAATCAGAAACCTCGTAAAAAACACTCTTTTTAATTGTATGAAAGGTATTAAAGCTATAAGCAGTTTAATTTTGGTGCAAAATGGTCCATTTGTGTGCCAAAAGGCGTGGCAACTTAGCCCATTTTTTTCAAGTTAATATCAACTAATAAACTAATACAGGGTTTTCCAACAAGAGGTGTTATTTTGAATCACCCGGTATTTCGGTAGCTGTCACTTTTGAAGTTTTTATTCTTTAACATTTGACAAGTAGAAACTGCGCCATTACTAAAAGTGGAACGATACACGATTCAACAACGCATTGAAATTATTAAAATTCGAAAAATCGAAAATCATCGTAAGATCATCTTGACTGATGTGGCCCATTTCCATCTCGGTGGCTACGTCAACAAGCAAAATTGTCGCATCTGGGGCTCGGAAAACCTAATGGCGAATTCTTTTCTGTAAAAAAGTGCAACATTTTCATTGCCCTTTTTCCGAAAACGGCACTTTTGTAATACTTTTTTGAAATTTGGTAATTAAGTTATCGAATATAGCACAACTAAAATTTCAAAATTTCAAAAAAGCGATATAATAGTGCATTTTTCGGAAAAAGGGCAATGCAAGTGTTGCACTTTTTTGCAGAAAAGAATTCGCCATAAGAGTTATTGTTGAGAAGCCTCTCCATCCTCGACGTGTGACCGTTTGGTGTGGTTTATGGCCCGGCGGGGTCGTTGGACCTTACTTTTTCGAAAATGAAGTTGCATCAACAGCTACGGTGAATGGATTTCGCTATCGAGAGATGATTAATGATTTGTTATGGTCGGAGTTGGATGGAATTGATCTGGACAACGTTTACGTTGAACAAGGCGGCGCTACGTGCCACACAAGCAACGAAATAATTGCTCTGTTACGGGAAAAGTTTCCGGACCTTGTTATCTCTCAAAGAGGTGATCACAATTGGCCACCGAGATCTTGTGATTTAACACCTTGCGACTTCTTCCTTTGGGGCCACGTGAAAGATAAGGTCTACGCCAACAGCCCGGCGTCGATTCAAGACCTCAAAGATAGAATTCGTGAGGCTATCAAGAACATAGGGCAGCCACTTTGCGATTTGGTTATGGAACATTTCATGAAAAGGATATGGTCCTGTAAGCGTGGTCATGGTGGCCATTGGGCTGATGTCGTTTTTCATTATTAACGGCATACCTTCCTCTTTATTATGAAATAAACATCCGATCATTTATCTCAAAAAATGGAATTTTTCTTTGAATACCAAAATAACACCTCTTGTTGGAAAACCCTACTATGAGTGGAATTTCAGAAGATTTTAGTGAGTACTATAGAAGTTATGAAAGAATCAATATTTCACAAAATGTTAAACCTTTGGGGGGAGGTACTAGAAGGAGTTGGTCAATATGGTCCATCTTGAAACTTAGCCGGAGATAGAAAAAATATAACCACATACCAAATTTGAAGTCAATCGGTTAATCCTTTCGAGAGTTATCGTGCGCACCAACCAGCAGACAGACGGACATAGCTCATTCAACTTAAAATTACCCAAAACTGATACCCGCGGAACATACTTAGGGTCTTAGGTCACTCCTTCGTTGTGTTACACTTTTGGCCCGTAGCAAATGATATATACCCTCGAATCACTAATGTATAAAAATTATAAAAATTTTGTTTTTTCAACAAAAAAATATTTTTTGCTGGCACGAAAAAAACAACAGGCAAAAACGTTAAGTTCGGCCATGCCAAATCTTATATTTAGCCTCTGTATACCTATGGATTACATTCAATTTTATTACCGGATGAATCAATCCTTATTGTTTAAATAAATTATTAAAAAAACGACCGCTGCAATTTTTAGGCCGCAAATTATTTAGTCAAACTCTTCACCTGATGGCTTAAAATGGCTTTTTTGAGAGCTACATCTACACGGGGACTACAACAAAATATATGTACACATTTTACATTGGGATGAATTCTTGCAAAATAGATTATAAACTGAAAAGTTTCAGCTAAATTTCCTAGAAAACATGGTGTTCATGGCTTAATTAAGACTTTTTTGGGAGCGACATCTATAGGTGGACTATAACGAAGTATGAACTGATTTCAAAATTTTTTACTGCAATGAATTCTTGTCTTAATTAAATACAAACTGCAAAGATTCAGTTAAAATTCTTAGAAAATTTGGTAGTTATTTATGTTTTGAAGCGACCTCTATAGGGTGACTATAACAAAATATAAACCGATTTGTAAAATTTTTGCTGTGATGAATTCTTGTCAAAATGGAATACAAACTGCAAAATTGTTTTAAAAATGTGGTATCTGTGGCTCAAAAACCGTATTTTGCAGCGACCTCTATAGGGAAGCTATATCAAAACATTGACCGATATGGCCCATTTGCAATCCCAAACAACTTGCAACTATAAGAAATATTTCTACCAAACTTGATCAACGTAGCTCTATTATTAGGGACTCAAGCGTGATTACAACAGACGGATATGGCTATGGAAAAATGTCGAAATCATAATCCTGGTGGTTGAAGTTAGAACATTTTTAAAAATCACATTTGTATACCCTATTCCACTATTAGGAGCGAATATTTATACCAGCTTTCCACTGCTTCATCTACACCGTAGGTATTGAGTCATTGGAATTAATACCTACCCTCTTAGATTGTTCGCCGTTTAGGCAGTGTCCCATCACAACAGACACTAACGTAGACTGTCTTTTGCTCTCTAGTGCGATGAGACATTTTGACCTCTCAGTTCGTATCTTTGTTAGATTTGTCTACAGGTGACGATTTCTGGCCATCTTTCATTGGACTGTCTGATTGGCTCTTGACTAAGCCAAAGCTCGAGGATGTGTAATGTCGCCCCTTTCCTTTTTTAGTAAGTTCGTCAGATTTGCAGTTCCCCGGGATATCCCTATGCAGTCGTACCCATATGAGGTGTATGGTAAACTGCTCAACCGTGTCATTAAGACTCACACATTTATGTACACATTTAGCTTTAATGCAACTTTAATAACTCAGTCAATTTTTAAGAAATTGGTAGCATTTTTATACCCTACACCACACTGTGATACAGGGTATTATAAGTTTGTTTCACGGCAGATGTTTGTATAAAGTATACCTTAAAGTATACCGATCGACTCAGAATCACTAGCTGAGTCGATTTAACGATATCCGTCCGTCCGTCCGTCCTTCCGTCCGTCCGTCCTTCCGTCCGTCCGTCCTTCCGTCCGTCCGTCCGTCCGTCCGTCCGTCCGTCCGTCTGTCCATGTAAAGTTGTTCGTCGTCTACAGGTCGCAATTTCACTCCGATCGTTCTGAAATTTTGCAGTTTAGAGTATTTCGCGGCTGTTAAGGTCGCTATTGAATTTGGTTGAAATCGGTTCAGATTTAGCTATAGCTCCCATATTTATGTTTCGTCCGATTTGGCCCTTTAGTTCTATAGAAGCTGTATTTTACATCCAATCGTTTTGAAATTTAGAATGGTAGAGTTTCTTGATCCATGAACCAACACTGCCGAATTTGAAGAAAATCGGTTAAGATTTAGCTATAGCTCCCATATATATGTTTCGTCCGATTAGGCCTTTAGTCCTATAAAAGCTGTATTTTACATCCAATCGTTTTGAAATTTAGAATGGTAGAGTTTCTTGATCCATGAACCAACACTACAGAATTTGAAGAAAATCGGTTAAGATTTAGCTATAGCTCCCATATATATGTTTCGTCCGATTTGGCCCTTTAGTTCTATAGAAGCTGTATTTTACATCCAATCGTTTTGAAATTTAGAATGGTAGAGTTTCTTGATCCATGAACCAACACTGCCGAATTTGAAGAAAATCGGTTAAGATTTAGCTATAGCTCCCATATATATGTTTCGTCCGATTAGGCCTTTAGTCATATAAAAGCTGTATTTTACATCAAATCGTTTTGAAATTTAGAATGGTAGAGTTTCTTGATCCATGAACCAACACTACAGAATTTGAAGAAAATCGGTTAAGATTTAGCTATAGCTCCCATATATATGTTTCGTCCGATTTGGCCCTTTAGTTCTATAGAAGCTGTATTTTACATCCAATCGTTTTGAAATTTAGAATGGTAGAGTTTCTTGATCCATGAACCAACACTACAGAATTTGAAGAAAATCGGTTAAGATTTAGCTATAGCTCCCATATATATGTTTCGTCCGATTTGGCCCTTTAGTTCTATAGAAGCTGTATTTTACATCCAATCGTTTTGAAATTTAGAATGGTAGAGTTTCTTGATCCATGAACCAACACTGCCGAATTTGAAGAAAATCGGTTAAGATTTAGCTATCGCTCCCATATATATGTTTTATCCGATTTGGCTCTTTAGATCCAATCGTTTTTATACCCTACACCACACTGTGGTACAGGGTATTATCTATCTATATATATAAAAATGAAACGGTCCATCTGTGTAATGGCATCACGTCAGAACGGCTGGACCGATTTGATTAATTTTTTTTTTATTCGATTCTAAATTTTCACGAGATGGTTTATATAGAAAAAAAAAATTAATTGGACAAAGGGGCGTGGTACCTCCCATACAAATCGCAGGTTAAAAATCCGATATTTCTGCTCCTATTATAGGTATAGTGCTGAAATTTTGTTTGTATGCATTTAATGGCAGATTATGTGAATTTTCCACAAATGGGCGGAATCGGACCAATGGGCGTGGCCCCGCCCATATAAGCCAAATTTTGAAATTGAGATATTTTGCACAATTTGTTAGCGAGAGTGCTGGAATTTTGTGTATATGTAAACGGTGGCAGTCTACGTGATTGGTCCAAAAATGGGCGGGATCGGACCAATGGGCGTGGCCCCGCCCACATAGACAAAATTTTGATATCTTGCACAATTTGCTAGCGGGAGTGCTGCAATGTTGCGTATATGTATCTGGTGGCATTCTACGTAATTGGTGAAAAAATGGGCGGGACCGGACCAATGGGCGTGGCCCTGCCCATATAAGCCAAATTTTGAAATTGAGATATTTTGCACAATTTGTTAGCGAGAGTGCTGGAATTTTGTGTATATGTAAACGGTGGCAGTCTACGTGATTGATCCAAAAACGGGCGGGATCGAACCAATGGGCGTGGCACCGCCCATATAAGCCAAATTTAAAAAATGTGATATCTTGCACAATTTGTTAGCGAGAGACCTGGAATTTTGTGTATATATATCCGTTGGCGATCTACGTGATTGGTCCAAAAATGGGCGGGTTCGGACCAATAGGCGTTGCCCCGCCCACAATGGCCAAATTTTGAAATTTTTATATCTTGCACAATTTGCTATCGGGAGTGCTGCAATGTTGTGTATATGTATCTGGTGGCATTCTACGTAATTGGTCAGAAAATGGGCGGGATCGGACCAATGGGCGTGGCCCCGCCCTTATAAGCCAAATTTTGAAATTGATATAACTTGCACAATTTTTTATCTAGAGTGCTGTCATGTTGTAGATATGTATCTGGTGACAGTCCACGTGATTGGTCCAAAAATTGGCGGGATCTGACCAATGGGCGGGCCACCGCCCATATAAGCCAAATTTTGAAATTGAATTATCTTGCTCATTTTGTTAGCGAGAGTGTTGAAATTTTGCGTATATGTATCTGGTAGCAGTCTACGTGATTGGCTTTCAAATGGGCGGAATAGGACCAGTGGGCGTGGCCCAGCCCATATTTTGATATATCTTGCAAGTATTATATAGGAAATACATGAACAAAAATGCTCGGTATGCGATAATTACAGCTGCTCACTCCAATACAATCGCAATATGATAATGTGATGCAATATCAATGAAACAAGAATTTGGAAATTTTATAAGTATACATTTCTATTTTCTGGACTTTCCACTGAATTCGGTATTTTTTCATTCAGTGAATTTATTACTAATACCAGTAAGGAAAGGCAGAAAGTCGGGCGGGGCCGACTATATAATACCCTACACCTCCCTAACAATGCGATAAGGGTCATTGCGATAATAATTTGGAATAATTGGTAAATGTATTTTGAACCGATAATCGCAAAATTAAGCAATATTCGTTCCTAAATTGAGAAAAATCTTTCTGGAGAACTTTGTAATGATCGGAAGTAAAGTACAACTTCTATAGCGCTTTGTAACCAAATCTGGAGGAACATATATATGGAGGTTATATATAAATCTGAATCGATTTTCCTAGAATACTCATTCATGTAAAATAGAAACCTGTTTCTGTCGAATTTCGTACTGATCGGATATAAAACACAGTCTCTACAGCGCTTACATGTCAAATTGGGGGTAACATATATATATATGGGGGCTATATCTAAATCTGAACTGATTTTCTCCGAATTTTGCGGCATTCCTTCATGTAATAAGAAACCTCTTTCTGCCGAATTTCTTACTGATCGGATATAAAATACAGTTTCTACAGCGCTTGAATTTCAAATCGGGGGTAACATATATATGGGGACTATATCTAAATCTGAACCGATTTTCTCCGAATTTGGCAGTATTCCTTCATGTAATAACAAACCTCTTTCTGCCGAATTTCGTACTGATCGGATATAAAATACAGTTTCTACAGCGCGAATTTTGACATGGGCAGCGAAGTGCACCGGGTTCAGCTAGTTTAAGTATAAAATGTCCCAAAAGTAAATTACGAGAGTGGTGTAGGGTATTATATAGTCGGCACCGCCCGACTTTAGCCTTTCCTTACTTGTTTCCTTATAAAATATGCTATATATATAAATTAATTAATCGTACGGTTATCTCACAATATAAGTGGTAAAAACATTGCCTAATCTACAAAATGGCGAATAAGAATGAAAAAAATGTGTTTGTAGTACAAATAAACCTACTGCTATATATAGCCAATGGGTGATTTTAGTAGAGAGGCCCTACTGCGACCCTACAGTCTTCCTGCAGGAATATAAGGCGATGTTGGCCTTCTTTACATGTTCCAGTTCGTTAAGCCTGAATCACACTTTCATATCTAGAATTATTCCTAGAAATTTTGCACTTTCAGAAAAGACTAGATCTGTTCCATTAATCCGAGAAGGAGGGTTCACACGTGGGACCTATTCATCGTAGTAAAGAGAACCAATTGTGCCCGCTGCTTTGGGCCTATCTAGCCAAATTGTTCAGAGCCACCTGTATGATGTCTCTGAGAACGTTTTCGAATGTGCCAGTTACAGCGGCAGTTTAAAGGCCGTTTAAACTGCCACTTCTCTCACCACAATAATAATCGGCAGAGTAGTGCTCTTAGCGACATAGTCGCTGAGTCCTTAAAGCTCCGCTTATGCATAGCCAGTCAGTTCGCTGAACCGTTGATAGTAGGTTGATGATGGATAGTTTATTAGTTGCCGTCCACCACACCACAATGCAGTACAATAGTATTGGATGAACTACTGCTATATATATCCAAGAGACGATATTAGAGGAGAGGCCCCACTGTGATCATACAGCCTTCCTGCAGGTATATAAGGCGACGTTGGCCTTCCTTAAAAGTTCCAGCAGGTTAAGTCTGAATAACAGTTATACAATTATACCTAAAATTCTTGCACTTACAGAAAAGAATAGAACTGTTCCAATTATCCGAGGAGAGGGTCCACACGTGGGACCTTATTCATCATCTGTCTTGGTTGTGTTAATGCCCAAACCGCTGCTTCTGGCACATCTAGCCAATTAGTTTTGAGCATCAAAATTCGTATGGCTATTAAATTATTAATTGAGACAACTCGACTAAACGAATGATCCAGAAGTTATTATTTTTAGGGCTACTTTCACGTCCAATTTTTTAGAATTGAGTCCCAAATTAATGAGCTGAAAATGCTGTACTGTGTAATGAAAGAATCTAAAAGTCTTTCCAAACTTTTCAATAGGATGGAAAATAGGCTAATTTGTCGGAAGCCTCTTGGTCTAGTGTGCGATATCTTTCCCGCATTGAGTATGAATACCCTGAATGAATATCATGAGGTATACCTCCATAGATTGGGGCTGTATGAGATCCTGATACAGCCGTCATAAATGTTCTCCAGCCGGAGGATAATGTACTTCAACATTTTCTGCTAGAGGGATGCCGTCAGGTCCATGTGATTTGAAGTGCTGAAAGCTGTTAATCGCCCAGCTTATTCTGGATTTCTCAGTCAGCAAGGTAGCGACTCACATTTGTATGCAAAAAATATAAGGAGAGGTCCTATATCATTGAAACTTGACACCGTGTAATATATTTACCAAATTTAAACATAAATGGAATTTAATCAAAATCGTCCATTCCCAACGGCCACACAATCCAAATCGATTTTTTCTCATAACATTTTCCATCCTATCCAAGCAACAATCTTCAAATTTGGTACACTTCTTAGTACAAACAAAATATGCAGGCAAAGTTGCATCAAAATCGGCCAAGCCCTCTGTCCATAAAAATCAAATCGATTTTTATACCCTACACCACACTGTGGTACAGGGCATTATAAGTTTGTTTCACGGCAGATGTTTGTAACACCTTAAAATAACACAGCTAGACCCACCTTAAAGTATACCGATCGACTCAGAATCACTAGCTGAGTCGATTTAACGATGTCCGTCCGTCCGTCTGTCCATGTAAAGTTGTTCGTCGACTACAGGTCGCAATTTCACTCCGACCGTTCTGAAATTTTGCAGTTTAGAGTATTTCGCGTCTGTTAAGATCGCTATTGAATTTGGTTGAAATCGGTTCAGATTTAGATATAGCTCCCATATATATCTTTCGTCCGATTTGGCCCTTTAGTCCTATAGAAGCTGTATTTTACATCCGATCGTTTTGAAATTTAGAATGGTAGAGTTTCTTGATCCATGAACCAACATTGCTGAATTTGAAGAACATCGGTTAAGATTTAGCTATAGCTCCCATATATATGTTTCGTCCGATTTGGCCCTTTAGTCCTATAGAAGCTGTATTTTACATCCGATCGTTTTGAAATTTAGAATGGTAGAGTTTTTTGATCCATGAACCAACATTGCCGAATTTGAAGAAAATCGGTTAAGATTTAGCTATAGCTCCCATATATATGTTTCGTCCGATTTGGCTCTTTAGTCCTATAGAAGCTGTATTTTACATCCGATCGTTTTGAAATTTAGAATGGTAGAGTTTCTTGATCCATGAACCAACATTGCCGAATTTGAAGAAAATCGGTGCAGATTTAGATATAGCTCCCATATATATCTTTCATCCGATTTGGTCCTTTAGTCCTATAGAAGCTGTATTTTACATCCGATCGTTTTGAAATTTAGAATGGTAGAGTTTCTTGATCCATGAACCAACATTGCCAAATTTGAAGAAAATCGGTTAAGATTTAGCTATAGCTCCCATATATATGTTTCATCCGATTTGGCTCTTTAGATCCAATCGTTTTTATACCCTACACCACACTGTGGTACAGGGTATTATTTAAGTATAAAATGTCCCAAAAATAAATTTATGTAAACAATTTATACATGAATTACAAAATTTATATATCAGAGTTATTCAATATTACGAGAGTGGTGTAGGGTATTATATAGTCGGCACCGCCCGACTTTAGCCTTTCCTTACTGGTTTCTCATAAAATTCATAATTCTCTTTCAGAAACTGTATAAGTTTGTTTAGCGAACGCTGAAAGAAGGTGGATTTTTTTGCGTAAATTTAAAAAAAATGTTTTGGTATGAGAGTTTTAGTATGTTGACTTAGTTCGGCAAAATACGGGTTTGGGTAGCAGTTCTTGTTAAATTAAATTTACTGCTTCCATAAGTATTTCAGCTGATTTAAGTTAAAGACATACACTATTGCTACTGCATTCTGAAGATGATATGATAGAGTGGTATCTATCGAAAATGCAGTCAATTCTACCAAGCAATTAAAACTCTCTTCCAATTTTTGTATTTGTCTTTATTACTTTTTTGCAATAGACAGAAAGTAACTGAAACATGTGGTCTCAAACTAAAATAAGTTCTGACTGAACGACAAATTAGTTTTTCGCTTTACAATATTTAGGTAATTTCAATAGAGCTTTCGTATGACAAAATATTATTTTTTTCATGAAAACTAATTATGGATTTTTACTTACTGAAAAACTCCTGTATAAAGCTGCATCATTCGATTTTTGAAAAGTAAATGTCGAAAAAATGTGTTTTTGCATCCTAAATACCTATGTGCGGCGCTGGCAGTCCACTCGCTCTATGGTTGGTCTTGCTGATCCTCGGGTTCTGTTGGTGAGTTGTCTGGGAAATGTGTGTCGAGCAGTACATTTAATGACTGCTCGCTGTTTTATTTCCAGTTATTTGCCTCATCCTGAAAATAACCCACTGTACGGGGTGTAGAGGATAATAGAAGGTGAGCAAGAACGCCTTTGTGCTTTTCTAAGTACCTCCTTATAGATTTTGAGTTGCTTTTTGTAGGCATATCAGACATTGGCTCCGAAGTCCACGATTGTGGTTTATTTTTACCCTTGTACCTTGGTTTTGGCATAATGTAAGTCTTTCGTGAATTATTAAAAGAAAGGAACCGGATTCGATTTTGATATATTTATTGTTGAGTATAGGGGATGATTCTGAACAAAACCTCATTTGCCATTTCTGACGTCCATCTACTCCATCGCCTGGAGTACGCTATGAACAGTTTACAAAATGTTGGCAAAGGAAAAATCTCAAAAATTTGTTTTTGAAGAGTTTTTAAAGATAGTTTACCCAATACGAGTATTACCCATCATATCATAAATACCCCTATGGCCAAAATCAAAACATTTGCTGGGTTATTTATTCAGGCATATTAACACTCTTACACAACTACATTGACACATGCACGCACTCATCTATACAATTATAATCATTGTGTGCGTGTGTTTGGGTAAATACAGCATGTATTTATTTAGTATCAATCGCAAACATATTTAGCCGCACACATACTCATATACATATATTCTTCAGAACACCAGACCAACTAACACGCAGGAACACACATGTTCGCATTGATGTTCACACTCACTTCGGTGTGCATCGATGTGTGCGAGTGCTTGTCCCTGCGTGTGTGCGTATTTATGTTTGTATGGTGGTTTGGTGCCTAAAATGTTGGGCGGTGGTTTTTGCGGTTTAAGTGGTTTTATTGTGCGTTATTGATCGAAAAGACATTTGAAACATATTTCCATGACCCCCTCCGCAGCCCCAAAAGACCCGCAATCAACCCGGCCCTATTATAAACTAACAGCAGCAGCAGTCACTGCCGTCACAGTTGCCCCAGGAGCTGGAAGCCTCATCTAGGGAAACCTAAAAAAGAAACAATTGACAACGACATCGACGGCGAACATTATTGTCACCAGGTGTTGACAGTTATTTTACAGATATTGTTGCTGTGATTACATTTTAAATTTATTGTAAAATATCTCATAAATTCACGCACGACCAGGCCCAATCACGCACTCTTACTCAAGCAAAAATGCTCAGACGCCCACGTCGAACATCACTCACATGTGGTGGCATCACAAAGGGCGTTAATAGAGATAAAACGCTACGAAGAATATACACACATGTTTATAAGGATAATATTGTGAAAGGTATCAAAAGGGAGTTGTATATTTATGTGTGTTTAATCCTATATTCTATTAAAAAAATCTCATATTCTGACAAACATCATTTTATAATGTGCACAAAAAGAAATAAGATAAAATATAGTCAGCTATTCTTTTTATTTTCTTAAGTCATATTGTTAAATGCAATTTAGTTAAATATTTAAGAAACTGTTTTTGCATTTAACTTTGCATTTGCAGTCCATAATTTAAAGGAATAAAAAATAATGAAAACTTATTCCAAGCCTACATGTGTCCTGTCAAAAAAGAGAACTTGACATTACAACAAACAGAACAACAAACAAAATAAAACGCATAAAGTATACGGCTGTTAACTTAACACAAAAGCAGTCGCTTCCAATGGATTCTACAGTAAATAAACCCCAACCCACAAAATTTTAAAAATTAATAAAACAATTTTTTCCCTCTTTATTTTGTGTATGTAAATAAGGACATCTTCTTTAGTAGATGAACATGTCATCTTATTTTCATATATTTACGCAATGTATATGAGCCTAAACTTTGAGTTTATGTGACAAACAAAAGATAAAATATTTAAACAGACACCAAAAGAGGAGGAACACTTCAGAAATAAATAAGTAAAAAAATCGGAAAATGAATTTGTCCATAATGTGAGACAATGTACGGAAACGGAAATCCTTAAAGATGGAATTTGGCAAGAACAGACCGACCTTTTAGGTCCTACAACGATCGTGAGGATGTCATTTGTGTGACAAAAGATACCAAAAGTGGCGTGCCAATAACGCCCTATTTTCTTTGGACTCTAGGCGCTATGAAAGCATTTCACTGTTCAAAATTTCAAGTATTTGTATGAACTGATATTAAAGTTATAAGCAGTTAACTTTTAGTGCAAAATAGTCCATTTGTCTGGGCGATACGAAAAGGAGCGTGGCAACTTCGACCATTTTTTATGAGGTGTTAGCGGCACTAAACTAGTACTAGGTGTGTAATTGCAGAGAAGGTAGTACAGAAGCTATTTAAGAATCAATATTTCAGTAAATGTTAGCCCATTGCCAGGGAGTTACTAGAAGTTGTATACTAGTGGTTCTAAAACGAGTTAACTTTCCATCGCGATAGTATTTAAAGCAAGAAAATTAAATATAATCAATTGCAATACGTTCTAGGAAATTACGAGACTCGGTTTTGTGCTACTCATTTTTTGAAATATTTTTCATTTTATTTTATTTTTTAAGTTCATAACCACTTTTACATTCACAAACTAACGAGTGAATGTATAGCCAAATCAAAAATTTAAAAAACAAATAATTTTAGAAAAAAATTGCACTTACAAATTTTTATGACAGATGACCGTCAAATCAGAGCCCTCGATATATATTATTTTGGAGTTATAGAAACAGTTATTTAAAACAGACAGGGATAAATATGGTACAAGCGTATTTGTATAAAATAACAAATGGGTTTTTAAAATATATCAAATGCAATATTCGCATCCCAGGTATTGTTTTATAATAAATATTTTTTTTAAAAGAACGGGACTGAACACCATCTTGATATTTCCAGCGTTCGTTTTCAATTTATGGGGCTAGATAAATGTATATTTCACAGAATTTTATGTTGGTGTCATTGAGGTGTAAAATGCAAATTAAATTTGCAGATGCATCGGATGCATTTATAAATGTTACGGACTCGAAAATGAATCGCTGCTGTATAAAGAACAACTACTGACCGTTAAAATGAGCCTTCATTTGTAAAAACATGTCTATGCGTTAAGAAAATACATAACTCGAAACGTACGCCCTGCTGTGTCTCCGTTAGTTTTGCTCCGATCCACCTCAAATTTTCACAGAATATTCTTGAAAGGTTCTCTATTCAGAAAAAAAATAAAAAGCAAAAAAATGTATACACTTTGAAAGGTTTTAGTCTATGCTTATAGCAAAAAAAAGCATATAATTCCCCGTCTTAGTCCAAATAATGGACTATTTTTAGCCCCTCATCTTAGAGAGGAGGGTATATATAATTTGCTACGAGACAAGAGCGAAACATGTCGAAGGAATGACCTAAGACCCTGTCCGTCTGTGTGTCTGTCTACAGGCTGGTGTGCACTATAACTCTCGAAAGGATTAACGGGCTGACTTTAAATTTGGTATGCCTTCATATTTTTCTCTATCTCCGGCTAAGTTACATAGAAGATGGGCCACATTGATGCAAATATCTCGCTAAATAAGCCCCGTAGAAGGAAAAGGGCGAAATTTTGTTATCACTAATTTTTGACCAAAATTTAGCAAAACTTATAATGCAAATATCTTGTTAAATAAGCCCCGTAGAAGGAAAAGGGCGAAATTTTATTATCACTAATTTTGGGCCAAAATTTTGGATTTCCTTAGCAAAACATAAAATGCAAATATCCCGTTAAATAAGCCCCGTAGAAGGACCACTAGTATTTGTCGAGGAAAACGATCCGACCATGTCACAATTAAAATCCCTTATATATCCGTGTGGTCATATACTCGTACATTAGTACATCAATCCCTTTGTCATAGTCAAGCCATACGAAAGGTATAAAGAACTTCGGTTCTTTACAATCTGGTCCGCGCCCTATCCAGACAAGAAAATAGAAACATTTACAAGCACTAAAGTATGTTATTCCTTCATAATGTCAATATTTATACCCTACACCACACTGTGGTACAGGGTATTATGACTTTGTGCATTTGTTTGTAACACCCAAAAGAAGAATAGATAGACCCATTGGTTATTATACCGATCGACTTGTAATCACTTTCTGAGTCGATTTAGCTATGCCCGTCTGTCTGTCTTTAGATGTATTCTTGTAGTACAAGGTCGCAATTATGGTCTGATCTCAACGAAACTTTGCACATATCTTTCTTTAGGCCCAATGACGATCCCTATTGAATTTGGTTAAAATCGGTTCAGATTTACATATAGCTCTCATATATACATATGTACCTCCGATTTGGCATATATGCACTGTATAGCTGGACCCGGTCCACTTCGTTGCCCCAGATTTCAGATTTCTGATCCCGTCCATTTTTGGACTAATAACGTAGACTGCCTCCAAATACACATACAAAAAACTCAGCAATCTCTCTAACAAATTTCTCAAGATATATCAATTTCAAAACATGGCTCATGAGGGCGGTGTCACTACCATTGGTCCAATCCCTCCAATTTTTTTACCAATCACGTAACCTGTCACCAGATAAATATACACAAAATTACAGCAATCTCGCTAACAATAAAGATATCTCAATTTTGAAAATTTTACCTATTTAGGCGGGGCCAAGCCCATTTGTGCGAACTCGCCCATTTTTCGATCCCGTCCATTCTTCGACAAATAACCTAAACTGCCACCAGATACATATACACAAAATTACAGCACTCTCGCTAACAAATTGTGGAAGACACATCAATTTAAAATATTGGCTTATACGGGCTGGGCTACACACCCTGGTCCTATTCCGCCAATTTTTGTGTCAATCACGTAGACAGCCTCCAGACACATACATATACACAAAATTACAGCTCCATCGCTTATAAAATGTGCAAGATATCTCAATTTGGACAGTGCCACGCCCATTGGTCCGATCCCGCCCATTTTTCTACCAATCACGTAGACTGTCACCAGATACATATATATACGCAAAATGTCAGCACTCTTGCTAACAAATTATGTAATATATCTCAATTTCAAAATTCGGCCTATATGGGCGGGACCACGCCCATTGATCCGATTCCACCCATTTTTGG
Source organism: Eudasyphora cyanicolor (assembly GCA_963930755.1). Classification (NCBI taxonomy): domain Eukaryota; kingdom Metazoa; phylum Arthropoda; class Insecta; order Diptera; family Muscidae; genus Eudasyphora; species Eudasyphora cyanicolor. The sequence continues at coordinate 259,908,574 of OZ005737.1, read as the reverse complement.
ACCAATCACGTAGACTGTCACCAGATACTTATACACAAAATTACAGCACTATCGCTAAAAAATTTCTCAAGATATCTCAATTCCAAAATTAGCCTTATATGGGCGGGGCCACGCCCATTTGTCCGATCCAGCCCATTTTTGGACCAATTACGTAAACTGCCACCAGATATATATAAACTAAATTGCAGGTCGCTAACATTTTTTTCAAGATATCCCAATTCCAAAATTTGCCTTATATGGGCGGGCCCACGCCCATTTGTCCGATCCCGCCCATTTTTAGACCAGTCACGTAGACTGCCACCAGATATATATACACAAAATTGCAGCATTCTCGCTAAAAAATTGTTCAAGATATCTCAATTCCAAAATTAGCCTTATATGGGCGGGGCCACGCCCATTTGTCCGATCCAGCCCATTTTTGGACCAATTACGTAAACTGCCACCAGATATATATAAACTAAATTGCAGGTCGCTAACATTTTTTTCAAGATATCTCAATTCCAAAATTTGCCTTATATGGGCGGGGCCACGCCCATTTTTGGACCAATCACGTAGACTGCCACCAGATATGTATACACAAAATTACAGCACTCTCGCTGATAAATTTTGCAAGATATCTCAATTTTAAAATGTTGCTTATATGGGCGGGGCCACACCCATTGGACCGATCCCGCCCATTTTTGGACCAATTACGCAGTCTTGTACCATATACATGTACGCAAAATTTCAGCGCTCTCTTTTACAAATTGTGTAAGATATCCCGATTTCAATATTTGGCTTATATAGACGGGGCCACGCCCATGGCTCCGATCGCGCCCTTTTTTAGACCAAACACGTGGACTGCTAAAAAATTGTGCAAGATATCTCAATTTAAAATTTTGTCTTACATGGGCGGGGCCACGCCCATTGGTCCGATTCCGCCCACTTTTGGTCCAGTCCCGTAGACTGCCACCAGATACATATGCACAAAATTACAGTACTCTCGCTAACAAATTGTGGAAGATATCTCCATTTCAAAATTCGGGCGAGGCCACGCCCATTGGTCCGATCCCGCCCACTTTTGGACCAATCACGTAGACTACCACCAGATACATATGCACCAAATTACAGCACTCTCGCTAACAAATTGTGTAAGATATCGCAATTTAAAAATTTGTCTTATGTGGGCGTGGACACGCCCATTGGTCCAATCCCGCCCTTTTTTGGACCAATCCCGTAGACTACCACCAGATACATATGCACCAAAGTACATACAACACTCTCGCTAACAAATTGTGTAAGATATCTCAATTCCATAATTTGGCTTACATGGGCGGGGCCACGCCCCTTGGTCCGATCACGCCCATTTTTGGACCAATCACGTAGACTGCCACCAGATACATATGTACAAAATTACACCACTCTCGCTAACAAATTGTGCAAGATATCTCAATTTGAAAATTTGTCTTATGTGGGCGGGGCCACGCCCACTTGATATATCGAAAATTCAAGTACCCTATTTTCACCACGCCCCACATATGTACATTCTGTGAAAATTTCAAGAAGATCGGTCCAGCCGTTTAGACGTCTATTCGGTACAAACAAACCAACAAACAAACAAACAAACACACATTCTTCTTTATATATATAGATATATAGATAAGCAACATTTTTGAACCGATTTGTAAAAAAATTTACAGAGAGTAGTCTTGTGATACACCTAGAGACAATACCAAATTTGGGGGAAATCGGTTCAGATTTAGATATAGCCTCCATATTAGAGTGATCAAAAAACCGGTTTTTTTGAAAAAATAAAAAACCGGTGGATGGTGTATTTAAGTTATAAAAAAACCGGTGGACGGTTTTTTTCTTCGAAGAAAACCGGGGAAACCGGTAGAACCGGTTTTTTTCTGCATAACAAAACAGTATGAAAATTGCCGTTTGAAAAACATTTTCCTTTTTAATAACAAAAAAGGCGATTTTTTAATATTAAATTTTTAAAAGCGATGTCTTCTGATCACGAATCTTGCACCAAATTTAGTCCTGTTGGATAGTAGTTATGAGTTGGATTGTGATGAATATTGTCATTTGAGTCAAACGGTCCTTTTATCTCATACTTATAACTAATTAGCTATTGTATTTAGAAACATTTTCCAAAAGTGTTATCGATAGTCTTTTCTTCAACCATTTAAAAAAATTAGCAAATATATTTTCATTACTCTTTTGCAAAATTAAACTTTTTTGAAATTTTGGTAAAAACCTATGTTTTAATTTTTGATTTTTTTGCTCAAAAGAAAGCTTAGATAATTTCCTTAAAAAGCTTTGTGACCTATTAATGGGATGGGACCTGTTGATCTATCAAAATAAATATAAACCTCTGAAAAAAATAACGTTCAACCAAACATTTTAGCATTTCAGATGGGAAAAACAACCGTTTGACAAAAATGTCAATATTTGACACCCTCCAACTCGGAAAGTCCTTAACCGATCTCGTTGAAATTGTGTCTCATAACTACTATCTGATAGGGCTACTTGGTGCAATTTTCATCCCGACAGAAGACATCCCTTTTAAAAATTAACTCACTTGACATGCAATTCCCCTCATGTAGTTCAGTCAAGAAAATATTAATATTTCGGGGTATTAAATAGAATATTTAATAGAGGTACTAAATCTTTATACATATATATTTTATATACACACTTTAGTGCAGGTGGGTATATACGAGTATATAAATATATATATAAGAGTATACACTAGTCGGTTTACCCAATTGAAATTTTCTTACTTGTTTTTGTTTCGGTTTGGAAGTGGGAGAATGTGTTTACTTTTCACATAAAGTCTGCGCGTATGAATCATTTATTTTCTTTACATTTTTGTAATTTGTATAGAAATTGGTGAATGGCTTCGGATTTTAGCAAAGCTGCCGAGTCCTTTTAGGCCATATAAGGAGATCTTTCATATTATTATCTTAATTTGTGATATTTTGTATATACAGTTGTAAATAATTTTTAATATTTTAGTGATAATAAAAAAACCGGAAAACCGGTGGAAACAAACGAAAAAAACCGGTTGCACCGGTTGTTCGAAATTCATTATTTTGAGAAAAACCGGGGACGGTGGAAGCAAAAAACCGGTGGGTCGGTTTATTTTAAACCGGTTTTGATCACTCTACTCCATATATATGTTACCCCCGATTTGACATGTAAGCGCTGTAGAAACTATATTTTATATCCGATCAGTATGAAATTCTGCAGAAAGAGGTTTCTTATTACATGAAGGAATACTGCCAAATTCGAAGAAAATCGGTTCAGATTTAGATATAGCCCCCATATATATGTTACCTCGATTTGACATCTAACCACTGTAGAGACTTTTTTTATATCCGATCAGTACGAAATTCGACAGAAAGGGTCTCTATTTTTCATGAATGAGTATTCAGGGAAAATCGATTCACATTTATGTATAACCTCCATCTATATGTTCCTCCTGATTTGGTTACAAAACGCTATAGAAGTTGTACTTTACTTCCGATCATTAAAAAATTTTCCAGAAAGATGTTTCTCAATTTAGGAACGAACATTGCCTTATTTAGCGATTATCGGTTCAGAATTAGATAATTCCACATATATATGTTCTTACCCATTTACCAATTATTCCAAATTATTATCGCAATGACCCTTATCGCATTCTTAGGGAGGGGTAGAGTATTATATAGTCGGCCCCAACCGACTTTTTTCCTTTCCTTACTTGTTTTATGATAACATAAACCCGAAAAATATAAACCAATAGTAAACATGTCGCAATCTCCATTCAATCATTAATTTATTTTACTTCTATCATTTATGTTATACTAGCGTTTTCATACCCAACGTTGCACAGTGGGCTAAAATGGAAAAAAATTTACATAATTCCGCTATTTCAAAACCACCTATCGTATGGTGATTACATTTTAGGTGTGTATACAAGAGGTGTTAGAGAGTTTAATTTCGGAACTTGGGCCCCCTATCTCTTACAAGGCCCTAAAGTTCCTCGGGTATACAAAATTTTCATCGGCTTCTAACTTTTGAATGGAGAGTCCGATTTGAGTGGCGTACTTCTGTGGGTACTACTTGACCAGACCTACAATAAACATTTTATAGAATGAACATACCTTGAATAGTATCCGAGATATGTGAATTTTAAATTTGAATTTTTCATTTTTTCGCCGAATTTTCCTTGGAGTTTAGCCTATATCTCAGTCAAAAGTTTATCGATTTTCTTCGCGTGTTTTTTATGGAAAAATCATGAAAAAAAGAGTCGATAAGATATGTCAAGAAATAAGAAAGTTATGGCCCTATAAAATCAAATTTTTGAAAAAATTTTATTTTTGGAGATTTTTTGGGGAAAAAAGTCCAATTTGTATTTGGTCTTGTAGAAAAAGTTTGTTACTCACAGTACAACAAATTTATACTCATTTTAAAGGAGACGTTTCACAGAACCTGTTAGAGGAAATCCGAAGCCAAAATTTTAATTGGTGTGTTTGCCACCCTTCTCCGATTTGGACCTTTTTTTAACATAAATTTCAAAAGTTTGATCGATTTTCTCCAATCCAAAGCTAAATTGTAAAATTTGTTTTTTATTTATTTGTATTAGGGTGTAACAAACTCGACTGCAAAGGGAATTCCGAGCGCGGCTTTTTATATCGAAGGTATAGGAGTAAAAGTAAAAATCCCATTTTTGTCGATTTTTGATGTATTTTTTGGGAATTGAAGGATTTTCCATTAGAAATTTCCACATGTTGCATTTGAATATTATTGCTAATATCAAAACAAAGAACTATAAAAAAAATTCATCGAAATATATATATGTTTAAGAATTTTATGTCGTACTTACGTTTCTGTCTATATGCTAAATATTTTTTTTTAATTTTCCCTACCTTCTTGTACTTATTGGTTATTATATCAGTCAATATGCACTGATTTCTTGAAGATCACCTGTTTTTATCAAACAATAATACAATTTAGTAAGAAGAACAATCATAAAATTGAGTAAGAAGGATAAAAGATGTCGGCCTTTACAATATGTTGGTGTGACTCTTGTTGCCTTAAATTTGTGTATACCCATTTTGTAAGCGAAAGACCAACTTCTTGAGAAAAATAATTTATTTTCTTACTTTATTTCTGTAATATATATTTTATTATTTTATTTCTGTAAAATAATCTGAATAATCCATGTCTAGTAGATAAAGCAAATCCTTGTATTCCTCAGGATTGTCACAAGTCAATGAACGGTAACATATCCATCTTTTTCTTATTAAAGATAGAACAGGATCGGAAGATAGGAGAAGATTTACAAATAGATCTTCATTTTGAAATTCTCTTGAACTTTTTCGGGAGTGAAATTGCTGAACATTGCGAAAATCGCGATTTCGTGCCTCCTGGGCTTCTTCCGTAAGCTCGCCCAAAGGGAGAATATGAAATGCAATAATTATATCTCCATGACTCAATACTTTACGTACTGTTAGGGTCATATCTTTCCATGGATACAGTTCTATTAGAAGTTTCGAAATGCCTAGACAAATTTTTCTGTATTCACTCACATCGGACACTCCATTCAAAACTTAGAAGCCGATGAAAATTTTGTATACCCGAGGTGGTCATCTTTAGGGCCCTGTAGCTCCGCCCCTGTATGAGATAGGTGGCCCAAGTTCCGAACTTAAACTCTCTAATACTTATTGTATAAATACCTAAAATTCCATCGCCATACGATAAGTGGTTTTGAAATGGCAGAATTATGTCCATTTTTTTCGGACTGCATTTTATTATCGTGATTCCTGAAAGAATGAAAATAGCTATGGTCGCTGCTACACTGACCACAATCTTATAACTCAAAATTTATTTCCCGTGTATATTTTTAGTGTACAGTGCTACATATTATTTTATCTTTGTATCTTTTAGGAGTTTTTGATAGCCCGAGAACTTACCACGGGCCAAAAAGCGACAATGTATATACATATATCAGCTTCCTAGCTCTTACATGAACCTAAGGGGTCAACAATCTTTTGGCATAAAACAGCATATTTATATTCATCGTGTGTGTTACATCATATTTAAAAAAAAAATGCTTTTTATCTTATAAGAGGTTTCTGAAAGGACATAAATATTACTCATTTGTTAACAGCGACAGGGCAGGACAGGACAAAAATGACTACGTGAGTAGTCCGGGGTATATACAACACTCCTGTCTTTCTGTGTCAAATGGTCGAAAATCTCTTGCTGTAAAATCGAAAATCAAAGTAGCCCATTTTAATTTCCGGATATTAGTATATCTGTTCTCTAAGTTTCGAGAAAATTCGTTTACACGTTTAGACGTCGTGCGGCAACAGACAAACTAACGATATTATAATATTAATAGAATAATAGGTTTGGTGTGTCTTGAATTGAATAGAAATTGGCAAAATTTCATTTAAAAAAAAAAACGTCAAAGAGTTTTGCAAAAAATCTTTTTTTTGTTTTTGGGCAATAATGGCTATCTGCTAACTTGAACTTTAAAATGTAAAAGTGGCTATGAACCATAAAAGCGCGAATAATAGGGAATTTTGAAAACTTTTTAATCGTAGCAATTAGTAATCATCTTAAGATTACACTGTAGATGAATGGTTAATAATTACTCTTGAAAATAAGGAAAAAAGTGTTTTTTCGCTCACCTGAAAAATTTTGATTTTGTTCATAGCCATTTTTGAATATATAAAATATTTTTTTCCCAAAAAAAAATACAAAAAATCAAATTTTTTGGAAAAATAATTTCAATGGCCATGACAAAAGATATTGTCTTATTTTAATCACATAGCACATTTTGTTGTCAATTCAGAAAAGTTGACGTACAAAAAATTGGTACCTATTCTGATCTAATATTCACAACATACTTGGACAGGGTAGTGGAAAAAAATTAAAAATTCACTTTCAAATTGCAAATATATCGGTAACTATATGAGCTAACTCTTAGGCTTAAAAAGTCTTTAGTAGGCTTCGGTTAGTAGAATACACACAAAAAAGATTTTAAGAATCAGGTTTTGTTCACCCGATGTGGCCAACTTTGAGACCGTGTAGCTCTGTCCCTGTATACCTTAAAACTTAAGTTATCGAAGACATCTTGGGCGAAAATGCCAAGTTTTGTCGCGACTGGTACTCTGGCTAAGAAACGTTCGAGTTATTTCCCTTTTTTAAATTCCTCCCACTGGGTATTGGCTGTTTAGTTGGCTATCAAACAAAGCAGTGCTACCAACTCAAAGTTGTAATACTGTAAAAAAACCATGTTTATTAAGTTGTTCATTCAGCAACACCTTAATGTATTGATCTTAATTGTCGTAAAATCTATGTGTATGTCTATCTGTAGAAATATCATTACAGTCGCAATAATAAAGCAAATTGACTCAAATTTCGACAGAAACGTTCCTTGTTCATATAGATCTTCTCTGGATAAGGTCCTCATAGCAAAGTCCCATGTGATGCTATTTCTTTACATTACAGAAACCACAAACAAGGTTCTTCTTAGGGCCAAAAAGAAATTACGTTACAAACGCACCACTAACAGGTTCTGTCGCTTTAAGGTGTAGTGAAGAATACTGCAGATTCAATGTCCCCAAAGAAGCACAATAAGACACAAATAAAAAACAATAAAAGCAGTGCAGTAAATAATTAGGAAGCCAGTATCTCCCGGCTCCTGACTTCGGCAGTCATGATAACAAAAAACGGTATTAGACAGACCCACACAAAGAGCTAAAAAAATGGATAACGTAAAACAACAAAAACAGGGAAACAAAGCACAAAAGTCAGTCAGTCAGTACATTACACACACACCCGCTCATAAAAACACAAAAAAATCTAACCGACAATATGAAGGAAGCGCTTGACGCGATACATCTTAATGTGAGTTTGAGTAACAGCCTTTTTATGTTACGTATACGTTATGTGTACCCTCAGATGTAAAATAAATACCTAAACATGTTCAGCAAACTCTCCACTCATCTCTTCCCTGCCCAATCATGATTACTAAAATGTTCCCTTGCATTGCCTTCTCTGTCGTTGCGAGTTGATTTTGCTTTGGTTTTTTGTTGTTGCCACATTGAATTCCCTTTGCAGCTCTCATGCATACCTCTCGCTCAAAATTCTAAGCAACAACACATGATGAGAGCGGCACATTGACACCCACACTCAGAAGATTGACACAGAAGCCTTTAGTATTTTTTTTCTGTTTTCGTATAGTGTCATCTGTGGAAACACAGATATTGTCTCAGCACACAAACTCACGCATACACAGGCACTTACACAAATCAGCACAAATATCGAGATTCTTTGGCGAAAAAATGTTCAACTCCCCGAAAAGCTGAAAGATCATTTATCACCAACATTTGCACACTCATGCCATCTTCACTACTCACACACACACACACCGACTGCAATGTACGAACATGTGCATGTCTGCTCCTGATTTCGTATCGTATATTGGTGTACTTTCGCTTGGCAGTGGCTTTGTGTGTAATGAAAATATTAAAAGCTTTATACGCTCTTGATGGGATGCGATGTGCTATCAGCTGAAATGAACTCTATCATCGGTGTCCGCACTTATAGGCTCAGAAGCACAGCTGTGGTTTATGGAGTAGCAGCAGTATTTTAGCATTTTCGAGTTGTGGTTTGTTGACTTTATATGACAGATCGGCGTCTTATTAATTTAAAACAATCTAAATAAATTACTATTTGAAATGTCTCTAAAATGTAAAATTTTTAGGTAAATATTGCTTTATGAAGAATTGATAAAGAAATACAAAAATAATTTTATATAAAATATAAAAAAAATACGAATAATTATTTTGTTTGCTTTTCTAAAAGCAAACATCCTATCGATGAAGGAAAAATTCTGTTTAAGAGGGAAATCCGTCGATAAATGTACAAGTTACAACCCCTTTTGCAAAGAAATATTTGGCTTCATTTCTTTTACGAAAGTACTTAGCTTCACCGCCACATTAAGGCTTATACCAGGAGGAATTGAAGATGTTGATCGTAATATATAATATATTGTTGGAGAAATTTTTATAAACTAAACTGATTATTTCATTTCTCTACCAAGAAACTCCTCTCTACCAAATTTCGTAATGATAAGGTATTAAATACAACTTCTTTATCATTTTCGTACCACAGCGGAAGGGACCAATACATAGGTCATATACATACATTGTAATACGGCCCAGCAAGTACCGGGATTTCCAATAGGGACATAACAATTTCGTATCTTTATGTCAACGCATTCTCAAACATTTTTAATGATCTTTCAGTGTCAAAACGTTAGTCGAAGTCAACATTTTCATCATGGTTAGTTAAGTTCACTTACGTGCAACGTTTGGAAACACACGGCACGCGTTTATCGATTTACAAAAGGCAATTTGAACTCTATATCTTAAATATTCTGTGTTTAATTAATATATAAAATGTCTTCTTTACTTCAGAATGATGCAGGAAAAATGTAGCATCTGAACCGATTTTAACATTTTTAAATAAGGTTCATCCAAGTACCGTGAAACAGATGTAAAATTCAGAGTGGTAGAATGCAAAATACTAATATATTATCCACAGTCGAATAAGTAAAATCGGACAGTACATACGGTACGGATATATATGGCAGCTGTAAATTTGAACGGATTTTTATAATTTTCAGTACAGTTCGCCCTTGATGGTTCGTACCTGCAGCTATTCGAAGTATATATACCAAATTTCAGTCACCTAGCTCAATTATTGTAGAGGTAACGTGATTACAACAGACAGAAGGACATGGCTTTAGTATTTCAACCATATTTGTACCCTCACTTTAGTGTGGCGAGGGTATATATCGTTTGCTACGGACAAAAAGTGTAACACATCAAAGGAGTGACCTAAGACCCCAAGTATGTTCGGCGGAAATCCGCTTTGGGCTATTTAAAGTCATTTGTGCAATTTCCGTCTGTCTGTCTGGCTGGAGCGCACAATAACTCGAGAAAGAAGTAACGCATTGACTTCAAATTTGGTATGTGATTATATTTGTTTCTATCACAGGCTAAGTTCGAATATGGGCCATATTGTTCCACTTCTTCTAGTACCTCCTTCACAAAGGGTTAAAATGTTTTTAAAAATTTTATTCTGAAAAAATCTTGGGATATGGAGAAAATCATGATACAATCTTTTTTGTTTAAGTAAATAATTAAAAAAAACGAACGCTGAAATTTGGCTTTAATACGTATACATAGTTTGGAGCGACCTCAATAGGGTGACTATAACAAAATATGAACTGACTTGTACAATTTTTTCTGTGATGAATTCTTGTCAAAATATAATTCAAAATGCATTTAAATTCCCGGCGATGCCCGGGTTGTCTTTGAAAACAGTGATCCAAACATTAGTATTATTTTTGATTTTGAATAAAAAATAAGGACCCAAAAACTAAAAAAAAATGTTGGCTATAGCAAAATTTATGTAAAAATACGTATTTAAAATCTTTGGTTTATAAATACCTTCGAATATTTGATCATACGCCGATCATTAAAATTTTGTTCAACATCCAGAATCAGACTACTTGAAAGTCTATCAAACTCCAGATGCTCTCAAAAACTCAAACAAATTCACTGACAACAGTAAAAAATTCTGTAAATATGAAAGCACAACCTCAAATGTACGATATGTGTGCAAACTTTCAAATTAATAATTTTATGGGGTCAGTGGTCAAGAGGTCACCAAATATGTGGCTGAGAAACAAATGCATAATATGCCATGTATGTTTCAAATTTCGATATACTCGTATACATTTTTGTTTAAATATTACCGGTGTACATAGCGAGCGATATATTTCGAAAAGACTTATAAACATTATGTCTCCGTTTTTGTGTACCTCTTGTCCTCAGGCCGGACGACGCATTTCCTTGAAGATCGTTTTAGGCACATATATGTGCAGCTCCACAGATCTTTATGGGATTTTTATTTGAAGAATGAAAAAATCTTAAAGAATTTTGAAATGTAGTGGAAGATAGAAAATTGCTTTGGTCACTACTGACAACAATCTTAGAATTCAAAATTGTTTTTTCCTGTGTATACTACATATTATTTTACCTTTGTATAATTTAAGGGCGAGAGTTGATCACTGGCCAAAAAACGACTATGTTAATAGTCCGTATGCAATACCACACTGGAGTTTCTAGCTTTCTACCTGTTATATGAGCCGCAACGGTCAAGCGGCCAAAAGTCGCTTGGATAAGTATTAACATTTCCATTTTGGGCCCTTTAAAGTACAGAAAGAGTGGAAATTGCATTGATCACTGCTACACTGGCCACAGTCTGAGATTTGACCGAATTGACAAGGTTATATATGTATATCTTACCACATTAAGTGGTGAAAGATATATTAGAAGTTTTACAATCTGTAAAATAGTGAACATTGTTGTGGCCACTTCTTCACTGACCACAGTCAGAGAATTCAAAATTATTATATTTACAAACTTTTAACTTTGTGTCCCATAAGAGGTTTCAGAAAGGGCAAAAACAATTGATAGCGCCATAACTGACCACCGGCCGAAAAATGTCTACGTGAGTAGCCCGTGGTTTATACAACACTCATGTCTATGAGAGTGCAATTGATGGGATTTTTAATGTATTGAAAGAATGAAAAACTCTTAAAGAATCTTGAAAGCCAGTAAAGATTGAAAATGGGTTTGGTCATTGCTCTCGGGTATAGTACTGCATATTATTTTATCTGTGTATCATTTTAGGCGCTTCTGAAATACCTACAAAAAATATTTAAAATTTTGATAGCGCGACAACTGACTACGTGTAAAAAACGACTGTGTGAATAGTCCGAAGGGTATACAACACTCAAGTCTATACCAAAGCAAAATTTAAAGCTTCCTACTTCTTAAAGGTACCGTAATGGTCAAGCGGTCAAAAGTCGCTGGGTGTAAAATCGCATCCCTTGGAGATCAGTATACAAACGTAAATTATTAGGATTATAGCTCTTAAAGGACTATTAAAGTACAGAAAGTGTGGAAATTGATTTGGTTACTGCTAAACTGACCACAATCGGAGAAGTGACCGAATTGACAAGGTTAGATAGGTTATCACAGTAAGTGATAAGCGATATATTTTGAAAAGGCTTTAAAAATTTTAAGATGCGGTTTTATGTCCGGTTTGACTTAAGACTGGACATCGAATTGTTGTTTTCGCATGTCCATTGAGATCAGTCTGTACATATAAATTTGTAAATCCTTGGCTCTTAAGGAACTTTTAAAATCAGAGAAATAATGAAAATTGTTCGAGTCACAGTAAAACTGACCACATTCAGTAAATTCAAAATAATTTTTCGCGCATATATTTGCGGTTTATAGTACTTCATATATACAAAGTTGTAACTTATAAGAGAATTCCGAAACGACAAAAACAAAACGCAAGTTTTTGATAGCGCTACAACTGACCACTGGCCGAAATATGATTAAGCGAGTAGTCCGTAGTTTATACAACACCCCAGTCTATGTGTGTGCAAAATTTCAGCTCTCTAGTTTTAACAGGAGCCTCTGTGGTCAAGCGGTCGAAAATCACTTGGCGGAAAATCGAAAATCAATGTAGCATATGGCACTTCCCAGGCATTGGTCTATCTGTCCACCAAGTTTCAAGAAAATCGGTTCAGCCGTTTAGGCGTGATGCTGGAACAAACAAACAAACAGACAAACAAACGATTTTATAATATTAATAGGATTTGAAAATTTGTGTTACAAATACATTTCCTTTCGATTGAAACATATCAAAAAAGCAGATTTTGCCCCGAGTAGTGAGAAATCAACAAATGGAATATTTGAATTTAAATTGTTTTTTAATTCCTGTTGAAAATGTAGACCGAAATTCTGTTGAAAATTGTACTTATATTATGATTGTTAGAGTTAAAACACAACCCAAAGAATGACAAATTTTAAAAACAAACGTTTTAAAGAACGGTATAAATATAAGTACATTTGTGATATACCTTCGGTAATTTAGATCTTTTTTTATCAACACGACTGTAGGAAATTTGTAAAAGTGGTTGTTATCTAACAATACGTCAAACATAACTGAGGAAACAAAAATCACAGCTTTGCCTCCCAAAACTTAAATATATACATCCGAACAAACAAAAAAAGCAGAACCACAACAGAGTTAAGCAAAAACTGCGTTTACCATTTGTCAGAAAATGTTTACCACTTTCTACCCAACCTGTTTTAACCACGTTAAATGCTGAGTTGTACACCATGAAGGACTCAGCTACGCACACATTCACACTCACACTTACATAGATGTCAAATGCGCGAAAATACACACAAAACATATTATCTAACCTATTTTCGTGCAGTAATATGTACATTACAACACACACTTGTTTTTGATTGCAGGATGGGGCATGTCAAAGAACCGCCACATTGGCTCGAGTGAGAGTACTAGACAGAATCATCGCCTTTGTCGGATGCTCTCATCCGCCACTCCAGCTCATCATCGCCACCATAATCGCCGATACCACCAGCTAAACACACATTAAATGTCAGAGCATAAACCGCCGCCATGTTTCAAAATTCACATACACATCAGCTCCACTAAGCGAATTGTTTTCATGTACACATATAGTTTGGAAACGGTAAATGGTGCACTTCACATTTTCAGGTATGAGAAAACCAATAAGGAAAGGCTAAAGTCCGACCGATCCGACTATTTAATAACTTACAGCGCCTTGTTACATCGGAATAGGTCCACACATAGTTGAACCAAATTTTGTTATGACCCGCTGTAATATACGACTTCCAGCTGTATGGAAGGGAGCTATATGTGTCAGAATATTTAATATCGACCTATGTATTTTATTTTTGGCTAAAATGTTTATAAGCAGTTACAAATGGGTAAAATAAAATCTCGCTATGATTTTTTTTAATTGTTTTTCCAAAAAAAATGTCTGACATTTTTCGTCCGTTTTTGCAAACACTGCACAGTAGTACGAATTAAAAAAGGGGAAATAATTCGACCGTTTCTTAAACAAACAACCGATTGTGACCAAACTTGGCATGGGCCCCTAAGTCAGACAGGGGCGGAGCTTGTGGGCCTCAAAGTTGGCCACATCGGTTGAAGAAAACGTTCAAGCGCGTGTGTTTCTCTTCCGATTTATAAAATTTATTTTTGTGTGTGTTCTACTAACTGAGGTCTAAAAATAAACTGTTTAGACCTAAGAATTATCTCGAATAGTTACCGAGATATCTGCAATCAAAAATTTAATTTTTCTTTTGTAAATATATATATATGTACATATAGCACAATATGCACCGATTTCATCCGTATCAACATGTCTGGATGGGCAATAACATTTCCTATATGAAATATATAGGCAATACATTTTCCTATATGACGAAAAAAATTGGTTCGATATACCCAATAGTATAAATAGTTATGACTACTTGAATTTGAAGAAAATCGAGGGAGGGCTTTTTCCCACAAAGGTTTTTTCAAAAAAAAAACTTTCGGAAATAAAAATTATTTAACAAATTTCCAAAAAAAAATTTCTAATTGTGTCCTCTTTAAAAAAATGGGTTCCGCCGTTCGAGGGCAATTACAAATTTCGTAAATCACAAAAACTATTTTTGTTAATTTTTTCAAAAATTAAAATGCCCATAAAATTAAAAAAAAAATAATTTTTGTCAAAAAATGATAGCGAGATCTAATTTTACCTATTTGTAACTATTTTACCTATTTGTAAAATGTTTATAAGCATTTTAGCCAAAAAATAACTACATATGTCTAAATTAAATATTCTGGTCCATACATAAAAATGAACCGCTGTATTTTAAATCTGATCATTTCGAAAATTTGAAGAGTTTATTCGAAAATCGGCCCACGAATAGACGCTTCTATCTTTGAACGAAATCTGTACAGATATACATATGGGTAGTTCTTTCTTTAGTGTCACAGGTCAAAAATTAGATCTTTCTCAAATTCTTGGAAAATGTTGTTCTCAAATTCTAGTGTGTGGGAGTAATGACCTACAATATAAAAAAAGAAATGAAAATTGGTGGCAGGTTCAGAAAAATTGATTTTTTTCCTCTGTTTATTTGGAGAAAATCCGTTTTGGGTCATTTTAAAAAGACTTTAGCAATGTCCGTCTGTCTGTCATAACTTCCGATATGTGTAGCCGATTGCCTCTAAATTTGGTATATATTAATATATTTTTCTGGATAGAATACGTTGGTCTAATCGTTCGAGTACCTCCCCCATAAAGGGTCAACTTTTAGTGAAATATTGATCACCTCAGAAAATCTATTATTGGTCGCTATCATCTTGAGAAAAATGGGTGAGTTTTCACGCCCCTTTTGATACCTCCCGTACAAAAGGACCATTTTGCACAAAAGGTTTACGGCTTATAACTTTGATTCCAGTCCATGCAAATACTTGACAGTTTGTCAATTGTAATGTTTTAAGAGCACCTACAGTCCCGTAAAAAATGGCCGTTATTGCCTCGCCGCTTTTGGTACCTCCCATACAAATGGACCATGTTGCACAAAAATTTAACGGTTTTTGACTTTTGATTCCAGTCCATATAATTACTTAAAATTTTGTCAATGCCTTTACAGTGCCAATAGTACCGTGGAAAATGGACGTTATTACCTTTTGGTACCTCCCATACAAATTGCCCCCCCGTTTTGGTACCTTTCATACAAATGGACCATTTTGCACAGAAAGTTAAAGGCCTACAACTTTGAATCCTGCACATATACACATTTGAAATTTTGTATAAGTACGGTGTAATGCTTTTATAGTACATAAACTATATTAAAAAATGGGCGTCATTGCCACGCCCATTTTCACACCTACCAAACAAAACGGGCAAAATAAAATGTATGATTTTCTTTTAATTTCTTTGAAAAAAACACACTTATTGTTAAGGAAATTGAAAAAAAATTTTATATTATGTGAAGTACAATCGATACAATTAAGTTATAAATACAACGTCATTCAAATGGCCTCCACAACTTCTGCAGGAACGAATTCGATTAACCCAATTTTCGAGCTCTTTTTCCACTAAATCAAGTCGTATGTCATGAATGGCACGTTCAATATTGACTTGTAAAGCTTGAAGAGAGTTTGGTTTATTTCGAAAGACCAGTGACTTCAAATAACACCACAATAAATAGTCTAATAGTGTTAAATCACGACTTCTTGGAGGCCATTCAATATCAAAATTTTTTGAAATAATCGAATCTCCAAACTTTTCTCGCAACAATTCAATTGTATCATTTGCTGTGTGGCAAAAAGATAGCTCTTAACGAGAGCTAAAATATTGCTCATGGGTGTCAAGATTGATTCCACTAAATCAAGTCGTATGTCATGAATGGCACGTTCAATATTGACTTGTAAAGCTTGAAGAGAGTTTGGTTTATTTCGAAAGACCAGTGACTTCAAATAACACCACAATAAATAGTCTAATAGTGTTAAATCACGACTTCTTGGAGGCCATTCAATATCAAAATTTTTTGAAATAATCGAATCTCCAAACTTTTCTCGCAACAATTCAATTGTATCATTTGCTGTGTGGCAAAAAGATAGCTCTTAACGAGAGCTAAAATATTGCTCATGGGTGTCAAGATCGTAGGTCGACTGGAAAGTGTTTATTTTCAAATGTGAACGGAAAGTTTATTTTTCCCCTATCCCTTAACGGTACGTCGGACCGGTAATCGATCGATGTCAATAAGAGAGCTCTTAACGAGGGCTAAAATATTGCTCATGTGTGCCAAGGTCGTAGGTCGACTGGAAAGTGTTTTTTATACCACAATGCCGTATAGCAGTATAGGACTAACTACTGCTATATATATCCCGTGGACGATTTTAGGAGAGAGGCCCCTCCGCAACCCTACAGGATTTTTGCAGGAATATAAGGCGACGTTGGCCTTCCTTACACGTTCCAATACGTTAAGTCTAAATAACAGTTTTCTATCTAGAATTATTCCTAAAAATTTTTCACTTTCAGAAAAGACTAGATCTGTTCCGTTTATCCGAGATGGAGGGTCCACATGTGGGACTTTATTCATCCTAGTAAAGAGAACCGATTCTGTCTTGTTTGGGTTTACGCCCAAACCGCTGCTTCTGGCCCATCTAGCCAACTTGTTCTGAGCCACCTGTAGAATGTCTCTGAGGACGTTTTCGAATTTGCCACTCACTGCGATTGCAACGTCGTCCGCATATGCCCCGACCTTGCAGCCACAACGTTCTAGATCTAGCAGGATTTCATTCACCACTAGGTTCCAAATTAGTGGAGACAATACTCCTCCTTGTGGGGTCCCTCTGTTTACATACCTTGTTAGAGTTGTGGACCCAAGATATGCTGTTATGCGTCTTCTGTTGAGCAGACTTTGAAATAGTCAAATCAAGCTAGAGTTAACTTTTAGATGTGACAGTGCCGCAATTACTGCATCTGAGTGAATGTTGTTAAAAGCCCCCTCTATGTCAAGAAATGCCACCATGGTGAATTCCTTGAAATGCAGGGAAGATTCGTTAGTGCTCACAAGTTCGTGAAGGGCTGACTTTTCCCTTTATGTAGACTTCCCCTTATTGTAAGCATGTTGGTTCACCGACAGGAGTTTTGTATCCAGGTTTTCCCTAATGAAATAATCTAAAAGTCTTTCCAGACCTTTCAATAGGAAGGAGGATAGGCTAATTGGTCTGAAGTCTTTTGGTCCAGTGTGTGATATCTTCCCCGCTTTAGGTATGAATACCACTTTGGTATCCCTCCATCGATTCGCGATGTATGAAAGCCTGATACAGGCTACATAAATTATCTCCAGCCAGAGGATAATGTACTTCAACATTTTCTGCATTTCTGGTGGAGTGATGCCGTCTGGTCCAGGTGACTTGAAGGGCTCAAAGCTATTAATAGCCCAGCTTATTCTGGATCTCTCAGCTCACAAGCTAGCGACGCTCGCAGTCCACTCGCACTCTTGTTGGTCCTGCTGATCCTCTGGTTCTGTTAGAGAATTCCCCGGGAAATGTGTGTCGAGCAGTACATTGAGCGACTGCTCGCTGTTTTTGGTCCAATTATTTGCCTCATCCTGCAAGTAACCCACTGTATAGGGTGAAGCTGATAGTATTTTCCTCAGTCTTGCGGCGTCGGAGACCTTTTCCACTTCGCCACAGAAGGTATACCAAGAACGTCTTTGCGCCTTTCTAAGCTCCTTCTTATAGATCTTGAGTTGCTCTTTATAGGCATCCCAAACATTAGCGACCCCCGTAGATTTAGCCTTGTTGAATAGCTTGTTGCAGGTCTTTTTCATAGCCGTTAGCTCAGAAGTCCACCATTGGGGTTTAGTCTTACCCTTGTGCCTTGTTTTTGTGCAGGCTTCTTCAAGGGAACTCTTGAATGATGTGGTGATATGCTCGACCAGATTATCCAGACCGGCTTTGTCATTCGGTTCGTACAGAAGTTTGGAGTTGAGGACTTTCTTGAAATTCTTTTCATACAGGTGCCACTTTGTCTTTCACACATTTCTGTGGACGGCAGGTTCAGGCGCTTTTTCAGCGAGTTTGAACTCAATATAATGGTGATCTGAGAATGAGTGGTGGTCCAGTACATTCCACCCAATAATTTTGTCTGACAGCCGGTCAGTAGCAAACGTTAGGTCTAGTACTTCTAGTCTGTCTTTAATTGTAAAGGTCGGTTTATTACCTATGTTACAAATACTTAGGTTGGTAGTTAAAATAAAGTCAAGAAGCGAATCACTCCTATTGTTTATATCCGTACTACCCCAGATAGTATGATGAGCGTTCGTGTCTGCGCCAACAATCAGCTCGACCTCGTCAGACGTTGCTTCTTCTACTACTTCCCTGAACAGAGCAGTCGGTACTACAGCTTCATAAGGCAAGTAACTATTCTCAGTTGTTCTTGAGCGACGTGCACGAGTTTTATTCTTCACATCACTAACTTGTCCCAACAGCTCGAATTTTTCCATCAATTTCTGTATTGCGGTCCGACAAGGTGCTTCACGACGACCAAAAAATGCTTTAGTTTTGCCATCTGTGACTGCAAGATTTTCACCATTTTTGTAGTGAATTTTAATAATTTCAGTGCATTGTTGAATCATCTATTGTTCCATTTTTAGTAATGGCGTAGTTGTACTTGTCAAATGTCAAAGAATAAAAGCTTCAAAAGTGACAGCTACCGAAATACCGGGTGATTCAAAATAACACCTCTTGTTGGAAAACCTTGTATTTATCTTCCATAAAGTTTAATTTCACTAAAACTTCAAACGTGATTTTGTCGAAAAAATTATACACTATTTTTCTATTGTGGGGATTATACATTTATCCATATTTTTTTTTCAAATAGGCACTGTTTAAGAGGCAATTTTTTTCTTTTTATACCCTACACCACACTGTGGTACAGGGTATTATAAGTTTGTTTCATGGCAGATGTTTGTAACACCTGAAAATACTATAGCTAGACCCACCTTAAAATATACCGATCGACTCAGAATCACTAGCTGAGTCGATTTAACGATCGTCCGTCCGTCCGTCTGTCCATGTAAAGTTGTTCGTCGACTACAGGTCGCAATTTCACTCCGATCGTTCTGAAATTTTGCAGTTTACAGTATTTCGCAGCTGTTAAGATCGCTATTGAATTTGGTTGAAATCGGTTCAGATTTAGATATAGCTCCCATATATATCTTTCGTCCGATTTGGTCCTTTAGTCCTATAGAAGCTGTATTTTACATCCGATCGTTTTGAAATTTAGAATGGTAGAGTTTCTTTATCCATGAACCAACATTGCCGAATTTGAAGAAAATCGGTTAAGATTTAGCTATAGCTCCCATATATATGTTTTGTCCGATTTGGCCATTTAGTCCTATAGAAGCTGTATTTTACATCCGATCGTTTTGAAATTTAGAATGGTAGAGTTTCTTTATCCATGAACCAACATTGCCGAATTTGAAGAAAATCGGTTAAGATTTAGCTATAGCTCCCATATATATGTTTCGTCCGATTTTGCTCTTTAGTCCTGTAGAAGCTGTATTTTACATCCAATCACTTTGAAATTTAGAATGGTAGAGTTTCTTGACCCATGAACCAACACTACCGAATTTGAAGAAAATCGGTTAAGATTTAGCTATAGCTCCCATATATATGTTTCGTCCGATTTGGCCATTTAGTCCTATAAAAGCTGTATTTTACATCCAATCGTTTTGAAATTTAGAATGGTAGAGTTTCTTTATCCATGAACCAACATTGCCGAATTTGAAGAAAATCGGTTAAGATTTAGCTATAGCTCCCATATATATGTTTTGTCCGATTTGGCCATTTAGTCCTATAAAAGCTGTATTTTACATTCAATCGTTTTGAAATTTAGAATGGTAGAGTTTCTTGATCCATGAACCAACATTGCCGAATTTGAAGAAAATCGGTTAAGATTTAGCTATAGCTCCCATATATATGTTTCGTCCGATTTGGCCCTTTAGTCCTATAAAAGCTGTATTTTACATCCACTCGTTTTGAAATTTAGAATGGTAGAGTTTCTTGATCCATGAACCAACACTACCGAATTTAAAGAAAATCGGTTAAGATTTAGTTATAGCTCCCATATATATGTTTCGTCCGATTTGGCCCTTTAGTTCTATAGAAGCTATATTTTACATCCAATCGTTGTGAAATTTAGAATGGGAGAGTTTCTTGATTCATTAACCAACATTGCCGAATTTGAAGAAAACCGGTAAAGATTTAGCTATAGCTCCCATATATATGTTTCATCCGATTTGGCTCTTTAGATTTTTATACCCTACACCAAACTGTGGTACAGGGTATTACTTAAGTATAAAATGTCCCAAAAGTAAATTTATGTAAACAATTTATACATGAATTACAAAATTTATATATCAGAGTTATTCAATATTACGAGAGTGGTGTAGGGTATTATATAGTCGGCACCGCCCGACTTTAGCCTTTCCTTACTGGTTTATGCCTTTTTTTCACGCCAAAATTGCTATGACGATACTTACGTTTAGTAAGTATCGTTATAAACATTTCTACGTGGAACTGATTTTGCCAAAATTTGTTGTCCCCATAATTTTCTTTAATTGAAAGGGTATCAAGTCCGTATCGGGCTTTTACTTCAAAAAATATGTTCGAAATACTAAAGGTAATTTCCTTAAAAATCTGAATTTCAAAGAAAATTTAAAAAAAGTTACGTGGTAAAATTTTTTGGTTTTATAAAATAGTATACCTCAATCTGCACAAAAGAAAAGTTTTTAGGTCTCGAAGACAAAAAAAAAACAATTCTTTTTGTATAGTGTTGTTGGAAGATTACGAAACTATTCTTTGTACTAAAGAAGTTGTTCTTTGTTTCACTGTACACATTTTTAGCAGTGCAGTACTTTGTAAAAGTATCCACCAGTTTTTAAGTTTCTATGTTCAATCACTCACACTGTGCATTATTTACAGAATCGCTTCGTCATCTATGTACGTACCTTTCAAATTGTTGCCAAATGTATCCATGTTCATTTCGCCCAGTGCAAGTGTACTTGGATGCTACATATATGCGTACGTGGTCGTCGAGGTTGTTGATATGCGTAATGTCGGTAGATTAAACTGGGTTGAAGCTGTCAACAGTGTTGACGTTGCCATGAACCTTCTCACTTCCTGTTTGGACATGTGTTCGTACGTATGTTAGTGCGTGTTTGTACATGCGTGCGTGCATGTCGTTGTTTGGATAGAATGACGTTTTCTGCTTAGATGAAATGCATTTTTGTTACACATATTTTCGGGAGAATTTAGGTCAGAGTGCCAACACAGAAAATCAAATTTATCAATTAATTAATTAGATGCATCATTGACTTTTCGCTGTATGTAAAAATGGAACATTGCTCAATGGTTCCACGATGCACGGTAACCAATTTGTTGTAACTGTAAAAGGCAAAATGACGATGTAATTGTCCGTGGGCCATGTGTATGGATGGTTGTGAGATAACCGAAAACGAATAGTTGAAAATTTTTATATAAATTAAAGCGAAAAAATGTAGCATTGGACGTGAAATACATTGTACCGACGCAAAATAGGAATAGCTGCGAAATTTAGCTACATTGTCTCGTGTCTCCCGTATTGAGCGTTCAATTAGAATATGAATTTAAATTTATATTCTTAAAATATGCACAACATCGTCATTCCATCATGTAACATTTTATTTTAAAATTTAACTTATTTAAATCTAAACTGTATTTAATCATCCTAAAAATATGCAATCATTCGGAAAATGCAACAAAACCCTAGAAGTATACATATGATTTTACACGTAATTATTTTCATACTACACTTCATTTCGCAAATTAATTCCCTAACATTAGTAAGACCATTATTTGCACATGCATTGGGAATTATCTTCAGGGTCAAGAATAAGTCAATTGACTTAAATATACCAAAGGGGTCAGACGAGTGTCTATTAAAAGGTCAAAGACTTACCTAAGGAATATTTTAAATCTTTGCAACAACAAGATATCGTATAAACATACCGCAAATCCACAAAATGATTAAAAACAAAAATGATTGCCATCTTTTAGGCGTTATACCAATTGTTTTAGTTAATAGAGGGAAACAAATTTAAGTACAAACCATTCATGTTTTTATATTTTTATCCAAATACTCCTTTTGTCGGATATCAAACCATAATTCAAGCAAAATATGTAGTTCAATTTAAAAGTCATTGTTTTTCAAGTACTAAAAATATTCAGTAAAAATATTTTGTGTATGAAATTAAAAACTTTACTTTAGGCTTAACTCCATAATTAATACCATAATTAAAAGGCAAACCAAACAGGCTTTTAACGAAGTATTCAAAAAAATTCACTACAAAGTCTTTATGCTTAAAAATAAAAACCATTGCCTACTTGCTGGTGTTACACCATAATAAACCCTTTAATAAAGCAAATTGTGGTTTTTTCTACGGAAATGATAAAAATATAATTTTCAGTTTTTTTTTCGCAAATGTTACAAACTTAAAAATTCCGTCGACTTCCGGGAAAGACAAAAACCTCTTCAGTGTTTTACAAAAATATGTATGTATGTAAAAAATATTGTTGTGTATAGGGTAATTCCAAAGAAAATCGACCCAAAAATGACGATTTGAAAATTTTACATTTTTGATTTTGCTGACATTTTGCATGCGCATACTGCAAGATGTTACGAAATAATAATAGTTTACCGTATGTCAAAATTTGTAGCGGTTTAGATTTTATAGGGTGCCAAAGTAGGACATCTACATTGTTTTGTAAAAAATTAAGCTATGTTCAAGTCGCCATAACTTTTGAACGGAAATTCAGATTTAATTGAAATAAGTACCATATTAAAGATATTATCCTTATTTCTATGTATTATACACATAAGGATAAGTATATGTGTATTAAGGATATCAAAAGGACGAAAATGTCCTTAATCCTTGATTATCCTGAAAAAAGTATTTTCAATTTTTGTAATTTTATATCTGAATATTACCCCCATATTGCTCTATAAAATATAAAATTTTCAGAATGGGTGCTCAATGGGTTCAAAAGATATGACTTATTTAATGTCCGTCTGTCTGTCCGTTTGACTGGTTTATGCCAATGATATCTCTGAAAAGGAGTGACCAAATGACTTACAAATTTGTATGTGGTAATATTTTCCTCAAACCTACTTAATGTTTTGAAGTGGCCCATTTCGGACCCCTCCTTGTGGTACCTCCTGTTGTAATATGAATTTTATATATTCTTATCTAAGCAACCTTTGTAAATTGTATTTTATTATTTTCTTTCTTTGTCATAATTATTTCAATAAAATATTATTCAGTCTTGTTCTGAAAGTCAAAAACATTACATGGCGCAGTCGTAAAAAGGAAATAAAAAATTCCCACGTGTCTATATATGTATATGTATACCTATATATTCAAATATATTAAAAAAGAAACGAACAAAGGGAAAAAGAAAGCCCAATATGGATAACTTAAAATCTGTAGCTGATTTGAAATTAACGGGCAATAGAGCAAGAAACTGGCAAATTTTTAAGGACGATTTCGAAGATTTTGTTACAGCAAGAAATGCTAAAATGAATGATGCTGTGAAGTTAGCTCTTTTTCGGAACCAAATTGGACAAGAAGGCAAAGATATCATAAAAGCTTTGACAATTTCAGATGAAGATCGGTCCAAATACGACAAAGTTATCAAAGCCTTGGACGAATTTTTCGCTCCAAAGACTAACATATTATACGAAAGATTTGTATTTTATAACAGAAACCAAAAAGAAAACGAACCGATTGATGAATTTGTTAAGGAACTACAAGAATTAGTGTCCAGTTGTAATTTCGAAAATGCATCTGAGATGTTAAGGGACCGTGTTGTATTTGGAGTGGCTGACCTAAATCTTCAAGAAAAACTATTAAAGATGGAAGATATCGAAATAGAAAGCGCAATAACTGAATGCAGAATATACGAAAAACAAAAACAACAAGTCCGTATAGTTCAAGAAGCAAAAAGGACAGTGGATGCAATTCAAGGGAATACTGATGAACTGTTTGAGAAGGACGATGTAAACGAAGTACGAGTAAATAGAAGGAAAACTAAAAATGCACTGTCTAATGAATGGAATCAGGAAACCAAACTATGTTCGAGATGTTTCAAGACTCATAGAATCAATAACTGTCCCGCCCTTGGAAAAACTTGTAATAAGTGTAAGAAATTTAATCATTTTGCTATAGCATGTAAGTCTAGAGGGGTTCATGTTAATGCTTTATCTCAGGGCAACGGTGAAAATTCTGATTCCAGTAGTGAATTTGCGTTAACTTACAGTATTAAGTCTCGCAGTAAACGAGATTTGTGGGTTCATGATATTAAAATATGTGGATTTTCCGTGAATTTCAAATTGGATACGGGTTCTGATGCAAATATAATTCCACTTTCGACATTGCGGAAGATAATTAAGAAACCAATTTTAAAACCCAGTAAGACTACATTGCAGACATATAGCGGACACAGGATTAATCCGATAGAGCAGATAATTCTTCGTTGTGTAGTGAATGATAATATGAGTGACGAAATTTTCCTTGTAGTAGATGATGGTTATAAACCAATTCTTAGTAGGGATTCTTGCGTGAAGTTGGGATTGATCAAGAGAATTTATAATGTTAAGAATGGAACAGATTGACTAGATAATATATGCAGGGAGTACAAGGATGTCTTTGAGGGTGTAGGCAGGTTTCAGAACCTTTACAAAATAGAGATAGATAAGAATGCTGTTCCCGTTGCTCATCCTCCAAGGAGAGTTCCTTTGAAAATAAGGGATAGATTGAAGAAGAAATTGGATGAAATGGTTGTGATGAACATCATAGAGAGAACTAATGAACAATTTGGTAATTAGGGAGAAGTCAGATGGGGCTCTTCGTCTGTGTTTGGATCCGAGGGAGTTAAATAGATATGTGATACCGAATCATTATTTGATACCGACATTTGAGGAGATAACTGCCAATTTGGTGGGATATGCTTATTTTTCAGTTTTTGACTTAAAGGATGGATTTTGGCATGTCCCGTTGACAGATGAATCGAGTAATTTGGTTGCATTTAGTACTCCTTTTGGGTGTTATAAGTTTAAACGGATGCCCTTCGGTTTGGTTACGGCATCTGAGGTGTTTCAAAGATATAATTATGACACGTTTGGAGATCTTCCTGGTGTTGGTATTTACATTGATGATATAATGATCGGTGGTAAAACTATTGAGGAAGATGATAGAAATGTTGCGATGGTTTTGAAGAGGGCTAGGGAACGGAATATAAAGTTTAATAAGGAAAAAATTCAATTTAGAGTCCAGGAGGTGAGTTTTTTGGGACATGTTGTCTCCAGAATGGGCATTCGGCCAGATCGGAAGAGGGTTGAATCAATTATGAACTTGAAGTGCCCGGGGGATACCACTGAACTTCAATCGTTTCTAGGCCTTGTGAACTATTTGAGGAAATTTATTCCCAACTTGGCAGACATAACTTCTCCACTGAGAGAATTACTTAAGAAGGATATTAAATATGAAATTTTACCGACTCATTTGGAATGGTTTGAGCGTATTAAGAATATAGTATCAAATCACGTGGTTTTGACTCCCTTTGATGAAAAAAAGGATATCACGATTCAGACAGATGCATTCAAGGATGATTTAGGCTGTTGTTTATTTCAAGGAGGGAAATATTATTTCTTTTGCTTCTCGGTCTCTATCTAGTGCAGAGAAACAATATGCCCAGATAGAGAAGGAATTTCTAGCAATTGTCTTTTCCTGTAGAAAATTCCACCAATTCATATATGGTAGGAAGGTTATTGTTAATTCTGACCACAAGCCGCTGGAAACGATATTCAGGAAGGATATAAATAAGATTGGATCGACAAGGTTACAAAGATTAAAATTGAAGATGTTTCCATATAACGTAGAAGTTGTTTACAAGCCGGGGAAGAGCATTGTGGCGGCTGACTATTTGTCTAGAAATTTCATTGATACGAAAGATTCTGAACACGAGAATGGAGTGACGGAGATGGTACATAGTATTAATATCACTGATAGTAGTTTGGAGGAAATTAAAAGGGCCACGGAAGATGATGAATTGTTGAGAATGATTAAACATTATGTATTTAATGGTTGGCCAAGGAAGGATAAGATACATGATTTTGTTAAAGGATACTATAATAAAAGGCATGACATTACGGTAGATGATGATCTTGTTTTCTATAATGAGAGGATAATGGTGCCGAGGAAATTGAAGGATAATATTTTGGAAAGATTGCATGAGAGTCATATGGGCATATCGAAAACGAGAAAGAGGGCTTCTGAATTATTCTACTGGATGCACATGAATGAGGATATTGAGAGGAAAATACAGAAGTGTAGGAAATGTCAGGAAAACAGGTCTTCCAATGCGAAAGAGCCTTTGGTTTTACATGAGATTCCAGATCTGCCCTTCATGAAAATAGGCTGCGATATTTTAGAATATGCTGGCAAGAATTTCTTAGTTTTAGTAGATTATTATAGTAAGTGGATAGAACTTTTATACTTGAGATCGAAGACAGCTTCGGGGGTAATCGAATGCTGGATAGAGGTGTTTTCCAGATTAGGTATACCTAGAGTTGTGATAGCCGATAACATGCCTTTTGGGTCATATGAATGTTCGGAATTTTCTAGAAGATGGAACTTTAGGATCATAACTAGTAGTCCGAATTATCCGAGAAGTAATGGCATGGCCGGAAGAGCTGTTGGAATTGTTAAGGACATTTTGAGAAAATCTGATAATAAGGAAGAGGTATTTAATGCATTATTGGAATACGGGATAACACCCCTGTTTAAGATTTGAGCTACTCGCCAGCACAGTTACTTCTACTCAGACGTTTGAGAACGAAAATTCCGAAAGCGGATAATTTATTAAGGCCCAACAGCAAGTATATTATGAATGAGCGTATAGCTGGTGAGATGAGTATGAAGAGGAGGAATTATGAGAGATATTACAATCGGAACACACGGACAAGAGATAGTTTTAAAATTGGCGACGCTGTATTTTTTAAAAATGGAAAATCACGCAAATGGAATTCTGGGATTGTAGTTGCATACCATGGAACTCCGCTATCGTATATTGTAAAGAGTTTATCTGACGGCGTGGAGTATAGAAGAAATTAATTTCACCTAAAACAAAGGGTATACGGCGCAGGGGATATTGATTTGGATATGAAATCCACACCTGCAATATTTAATGCTGTAAGACCGAATCACGAATCAATTCTTCAATATTGGCTTCCAGTGCGCCAACCGTTGCGGGCTTGTCCATATAGACATTAGCCTCAATATAGCCCCACAAAAAATAATCTAAAGGCGTTAAATCGCACGATCTAGGCGGCCAATTGACCGGCCCCAAACGAGAAATATCCAGTTCTCCGAACTTAAAATTCAATAAAAATAAATAATGTTCAATAATCTGCATGCGTTTGAAAGTCCTGCTATTTTTCTTAAATATTCGGCTTTGGATTTAAATTAAATTAAATCATGTCCCAAACTGTAAATCTTATGTTTCAGAACAGAATCGAAGAAGTGAAGACATCAGCCATAAAATATAGATAGTATCTACCATCTAATCGTTTTCAAATGGATATCAAATTCTTCTCAATTTGCATGCACTTATTTGTATCCTCTTTATTTGTTACTGTTTTTCAGTTTAACAACTTTTATAATTTCCTTACGCTATGACTCGTAATGCAAATTTGTTCAAACTTACTTTGTGACTGTGTGGTTTGGTATGTACACAGAAAAAAATTCTACATACTATTATTATATATAATACAATTATTATATATTAACTTGGGAAGCATACAGTAAAAAGGTTACCTCAGTATTTTTTTATATCCTCCACCATATTTTGCAACGTGATATGGCTCAGGGACTCCATGAAGTCTATATATTTTTAATCTTAATCTATATATTCTTAATTTAGGCCATGCCTAAATCGTCTTCGAATACCTGTAGGTATATTGTAATCACGCTACCATCCACAATAATTGAGCTAGATGAGTGCAATTTGGTACAAATACTTCTTATACGAGTAACTGCAGGTTAAAATTGAAAATTGCCAATATCGATCCACTCTTTGATATAGCTTCCATATAAAGCACCTCCCGTATTTGATTTCTAAACATGTAATAGGAATTACGTCCTCATATTAAGGAATACTCTATACTGGTGAGGCATTGTGTCGTACGATTCATGTATACACTAAATTGAGTATCATACGCACGGGGTACTTCGTATTTGAAACATGTATGGAAAATCATGTAATCGCTACTGGTGGTGAATGGTATGATTGTTAATATTTGGTAACATTAGTTTGTTGAAAACATTTTATGGTCAGACGGACAGACAGGTGTACGAATAGTGGACCTAGCTAAGTCATTTCAAAGATTCAATTTGAATTCCCATAACCGTTTTGCTCTTTTTTCGGTGTATTTATTAATATTCGGTGTATACGTGAAAACTTATATATGCGTTTGTGATTGTGTGTCGGATAAACAGGTCTATGTTTTCACATTACCACTAAACTGTTAACTACTTTCAAAACCACGAACAACAACTTCCTGCATTTGTTTTCCTCATCCTCGCCTCCGCCTCCGACTCCACCGACACACAATCGATAGAAGAGCAAGATAAAAGCGGAGCGGAAAAACACAAAATGGCAAATACGAATTTTCCACACGAATGTGTGGATTTCCGTGAAAGTTCAACTAGAAATTACAGCATCATTTCCTACTTCGTAACCACCACTACCAACAACAACTTCTACATACTACCAGACCAACAACATCATTAAGTTGCAGCAAAAATACCAACAACAACCACATTAACAAAAAAAAAAGGCTCAAACCAAAACCAGCATCTGACTGGAACTGAACGATCATCATGTGGCGGTTCGGCGTGGTGCGATGTGGTGTAGTGCAGGAATTGTCATAATCATATTTTAGTCATTCAGTGTGTGTGTGTAGGTGTGAGTGTTATGCCGAGTTAAAATTGTCATAAATCGCGAGCATTTTTGTAGAGCGAGAACGAATGTGTTGTTTGTGGGTTATGTATCACGGCAACAACATTAACACGTACACGTGCATAAGCAATAGCGTGTGTATATTAGAGTGGTTTCATTTGTGAGGACAAAAAAAGTTCGCATTGTTCAAAGCTTATATGAAAGTATGGGCTGTTTGAAGTATATCTGCAAAATATTTTTTTCTGTGATCGCACAATTAGGGTCTATTTGCAGTTTAAATAACGTCTATAAATCAGCGTTTGCCTTAATAATGTTGTCAATTTTCTTTACTTTTGGGAATTGATAACTGGACATTAAATTTTTGTATGAGCTTTGAGCAACGCGAACTTTTTTTGACGCCACTCGAGTGTACATGTGTTTGTTTATTCAGGCGTCGTTGATATAGAACAAAATATATTTTCACCTAATATAGGTATGTACATGTAAAGGCCAAGTATGTGTGTGCTTATTTTGTTGACTGTATATCATATCCGTATTTGTAAATGAATTACTGAATTATTCTACACTCTGAAAAATTGCTTCTCTATTAGGTCTCCAAAAGCGCTTCCTAACTTTGGCTGGTGCGCAGTGTCCATATTGCTGAAGTTACATCTGCCGTATTGGCAGTCATTAATTAGGCTGTTCTGCAAAATCGCCGTGGCATCGCACAATGAGAGGAATTAAAAAAAGGAAATAATTCCACCACTTCTTAACCACTCAACCGATTGCAACACAACTTTGCATGCTTGTGGAAGAGGAATTTAACTTTGAATTTGGGCCCCCTATGGTATACAGGGGCGAAGTTACAGGGCCTCGAAGTAGGCCACTCGGGTGAACAATATGTTTAAAGCGCGTATATCCTTTGCCTTTTTCGTCTGATTCATAATATTTTTTCTTTTGTGTGAATTCTACTAACTGTGGTCTACAAAGAACATTTTACACATAATACTCGTAGTTATCTCGTATATATACCGATATAGCTGCAATTGAAAATTGCAATTTCTCCAGACGTTGTCCTAGTATTTTGTGAATATCGGAGCAGAATATGCACCGATTTCTTTCACATCAACTTATCTAAATAGGAAAATTTGTTTGACAATTTTGTTGCATATGACTTTTGCCTTAGCGGGTATATCTATCTAATGGCAATATATTTATTCCCTTTACTCCTACAAGAAGCATAGGGCAGTAACAAGTTCATTCTATTATACACGATCATTCAACCGTAATTGTAAACATTACAGATCCGCTTCTTATTGCCGCATCCATGTGTGGGCTGGTCTTCCCCTTCTGCGGCTGCCTTGCGGATTCCAAGAGATGGCTTATCTGGCAATATTTGTCGGTGGTTTCGCAAAGTGTGACCAATCCACCTCCACTTGCGTTAACGGTTTAAGTCGTCCGAATACTTTCCGTGCTATATTTATCCAGCTAGCTATTGTTTCACGTTGTGCGACTAGTGTCTGTTCAGTTCTAGAGTTTATGCGCATTGCTTTTGTTTTTTCGATGTTAATTATCAAGCCAACTGCTCATTACAACCTCCAGTATGCAATTGAACAACATGGGGGATAATATCTATCTTTGACGTAATTCTCAGCGAGTTCCAATTGTGTTACTAAGCTGTTTTTCATGTAGGATTATACAAGTGGCATCAAATGGCTATATTTTTTCAAAAAATAGCAAATATTGTTGTCTATCCAGAAAGGATAACGAGAAAGAAGCCGGTATATATCCGGATTTAATATATGCCGATCCGTAAGAAAGGTTAGGGGAAAAAATAACAAATGAAGAGGGATTAAATTCGGCCATGCCGAATCTTATGTACCCTCAACAATCGATCTCATGTTAATGGTTTTGGGTTAAAATAAACTCATTATACCAAATTCCTGCCCAATTCGTTATAATTTGAGGTTTCTTGTGGCGTTACGAAGTCAACATTAGAGTGAACTTTGTATATAACTCCCTAACCATGCAAAAAGTGGTATTGCGATAATAATTTGGAAATGATTGGTTTCGTCAGATCAGATCAAGAATCGGACGGCACAAATAGAGGAAGACCACAGTATAGAGGAAGACCACAGTATAGAGGAAGACCACTGTATATGTAGAGGAAGACCACAGTATAGAGGAATACCACAGTATAGAGGAATACCACAGTATAGAGGAAGACCACAGTATAGAGGAAGACCACAGTGGTCGACAGTGGTCGACTCTAGTATAGAGGAAGACCACAGTGGTCGACTCTAGTATAGAGGAAGACCACAGTGGTCGACTCTAGTATAGAGGAAGACCACAGTGGTCGACTCTAGTATAGAGGAAGACCACAGTGGTCGACTCTAGTATAGAGGAAGACCACAGTGGTCGACTCTAGTATAGAGGAAGACCACAGTGGTCGACTCTAGTATAGAGGAAGACCACAGTGGTCGACTCTAGTATAGAGGAAGACCACAGTGGTCGACTCTAGTATAGAGGAAGACCACAATGGTCGACTCTAGTATAGAGGAAGACCACAGTGGTCGACTCTAGTATAGAGGAAGACCACAGTGGTCGACTCTAGTATAGAGGAAGAC
Organism: Eudasyphora cyanicolor; assembly: GCA_963930755.1. Classification (NCBI taxonomy): domain Eukaryota; kingdom Metazoa; phylum Arthropoda; class Insecta; order Diptera; family Muscidae; genus Eudasyphora; species Eudasyphora cyanicolor. Next base: position 259,876,433 of record OZ005737.1, on the reverse strand, counting down.
CACAGTGGTCGACTCTAGTATAGAGGAAGACCACAGTGGTCGACTCTAGTATAGAGGAAGACCACAGTGGTCGACTCTAGTATAGAGGAAGACCACAGTGGTCGACTCTAGTATAGAGGAAGACCACAGTGGTCGACTCTAGTATAGAGGAAGACCACAGTGGTCGACTCTAGTATAGAGGAAGACCACAGTGGTCGACTCTAGTATAGAGGAAGACCACAGTGGTCGACTCTAGTATAGAGGAAGACCACAGTGGTCGACTCTAGTATAGAGGAAGACCACAGTGGTCGACTCTAGTATAGAGGAAGACCACAGTGGTCGACTCTAGTATAGAGGAAGACCACAGTGGTCGACTCTAGTATAGAGGAAGACCACAGTGGTCGACTCTAGTATAGAGGAAGACCACAGTGGTCGACTCTAGTATAGAGGAAGACCACAGTGGTCGACTCTAGTATAGAGGAAGACCACAGTGGTCGACTCTAGTATAGAGGAAGACCACAGTGGTCGACTCTAGTATAGAGGAAGACCACAGTGGTCGACTCTAGTATAGAGGAAGACCACAGTGGTCGACTCTAGTATAGAGGAAGACCACAGTGGTCGACTCTAGTATAGAGGAAGACCACAGAGGTCGACTCTAGTATAGAGGAAGACCACAGTGGTCGACTCTAGTATAGAGGAAGACCACAGTGGTCGACTCTAGTATAGAGGAAGACCACAGTGGTCGACTCTAGTATAGAGGAAGACCACAGTGGTCGACTCTAGTATAGAGGAAGACCACAGTGGTCGACTCTAGTATAGAGGAAGACCACAGTGGTCGACTCTAGTATAGAGGAAGACCACAGTGGTCGACTCTAGTATAGAGGAAGACCACAGTGGTCGACTCTAGTATAGAGGAAGACCACAGTGGTCTTCCTATGGCCATTAAGACATTACCCATATTGTAAAAACAGGAAAATTCAAAAAATAATTTTTCATATTTTTTATTTTCAGTTTTGTTTGGGAGGAATAGAAGTTATAATCCGTTAAATGTTTATGAAAAATGGTCAATCTGTATGTGAGGTTCCAAAAGGGAACCTATAGTCCCATTTTGCACGGGACTATAGGTACTGTAAAGCATTACACTCCACAAAATATTAAGTATTTTTATGGACTAGAATCAAAGTTATATACTGTTAACTTTTTGTGCAAAATGGTCCATTTGTATAAAAGGCTTACGCCCATTTTTAACGCATATTTCTTACGGAAATGTAGGTAAAATAAAAACATTACACTTCACAAAATTGCAAGTTATTCTATGGTCTGGAATCCAAGTTATAAGCCGTTTACTTTTTGTGCAAATTGTCCATTTGTATGGGCGGTACCAAAACTGACGAGGCAACTTCGCCCATTGTTCTCAAATTGATAGCGACCAAGAAACTTATTCCATATGTGGAACTGTGAAAGATTCTGAGTAGTAGTAAAAAAGTTATGAGATAATCAATATGTCACTTAAATTTGACCCTTCGTGGGGGAGGTACTCGAGGTACTCGAGGAGTGTAACAATATAGTCCATCTTTGATCTTAGCCCGAGATATAAAAATACATTGACACATACCAAATTTGAAGCCAATCGGTTAATCTTGTCGAAAGCCACATATTCTTGGGGTCTCTTAGGCCACTCCATCGATGTGTTACAATTTGGCTCGCAGCAATTGATATATACCTTCGTTTACAATAGTGGGTGTATAAAAACCGGATTATGCTGAAATTCTCTTATTTCTACCAAAATTGTCATAATTTCTACATTTATCCATAGATTACATCTCAAATAGGAATTGTTTTCTTCGTTAGGATGCTAGCTTTCAAAAACTGAAATAAAATTTTTTTTGCGATTTTTTATTTTCAATATTTATCCCCTCACCTTAGAGAGGAGGGTATACATCATTTGCTACGAACCAAAAGTGTATCACATCGAAGGAGTGACCTAAGACCCTAAGTATGTTCGGCGGATATCTGTTTTGGGCCATTTTAAGTCGAATGAGCAATGTCCGTCCGTCTGTCTGCTGGCTGGTGCGCACGATAGCTCTCGAAAGGAATAACAGATTGACTTTGGTCAATTGTGTGAAATTTGGTATGTGGTACTATTTTCTTCTATATCCGGCTAAGCTCGAAGATGGGCCATATTGGTCCACTCCTTCTAGTACCTCCCTCACAAAGGGTTAATATTAAGTGAAATATTGATTATTAAATAACTTCTATACTACTTATTTGAATCCTCTGAAATTCTACAAAAAGTATTAGTTTGTTAGTCACTATTACCTCGAGAAAAATGTGCGATGATACAACGCCCCTTTTGGTACTTCCCACACAAATCGACAATTTTGAACCAAAAGTTAATAGCTTATAACGTTATTACCAGTACATACAAAGACCTGAAATTTTGTACAGTGTAATGGTTTAATATTACCTACAATACGGTGAAAAATTTGCATTATTGCCCCGCTCCTTTTGTACCTCCCACACAAATGGACCATTTTGTACCAAAAGTTAACAGCTTATTTTTTCACACTAATTAAAATCTTTTTTTTTAAGTACTTATAATATTTTAAATTGGAAAATTGTGGACCTGATGATAACCCATATTGTGCCCTGTATGGCCAACAAAAATTAATTTTGGGATCGCCGGTATTTTTTTAGATGTACCCTCGTTCACAATAGTTGGTGCATAAAACCGGATTATGTTGAAATTATCTTATTTCTACCAAAAGTGCTATCATTTCTACATTTATCCACAGATTTTCTTCAAATAGTCATTGTTTTCGTTGTTGGATGCTATCTTTCCAAAATTGGAACAACAAAACTTTTTTAATTAAAATGTTTTCCAATTATTTTAACGACAGTTACTGAACTTCTGTTTTCACATGAAGTGTCATTACTAACATTCATTTAAAGTGTACCTCCACTTTAAACCGCATATATTTACTTAAAAAAAATGATCCAAATACTAAAGGAAATGGAATTTTTAAGAAAATTTTTTAAAAAAAAAGATACCACAACAATTTGTTTCGTATTTAGGACACCATATTACACCAGAAAATGTTATGCACAGTCCTTCGTTACAAAGGGAGTGACTAAAGAATATACTATCACTATCCTATGAGGGAGGGTATACAAATATAAGTTGTAAAGGTTTTAATATTTTAACTTTGCGTTTGGAGAAAATGTGGCATTTGTGTAAAAAATTACGTACATTTGAGAAGCTTGGCAAGAATACCGGATCGACATCGAAATTCCGAAAAAAAAAATAATTTTAATAAGAGAAAAATCCAAAATTGTTCTTCCGTATGTCTATATAGATAGTATACGAGCATTTGCTCACACAAATATTTTGTTTACATTTTGCTCTCAAACTTATTCTATTTACTGTTTTTTTCTCCGTGTACGATTTGAACTGGCAGAACTTACCAGCGTACTTATTTGATGTTTCAATGTTCGTTACAACAACATTTTTTCATAGTGTAATCAAATCATTGTAACAATAATGTTGGAGAATACCGTGCATTTCAAAATGTTAATTTAATTTCCGTCATGAGAAATTCGGGCTACTAAATGAAAATTCATAACACCGGATTTCAAATCAATAAATCCGTACGTGATAATTGCAATTTTAATGATATGGGATAGAGCTTTAACTTCACAGAAACTAACTGAGTAAGTATGTATGTGGTTGAAAATTCGTGTATTATTTAATGTTTAACTTTTGATAAAATAATATTAAGTTCTCGTTTTAGGATTAAGCTGGACTAATTTAATATTTTTAACGCATTAACGGCCAGAATTTGAAACAGGGAATTCCAATCTGAATTAAAAAAGATTTTGAACAATTTTCCTTTCGAACAAATTGTTGTTCAAATCAGCAATATCTATGCATAATTTTACATTTTTAAGACATCTTCCATAAACAAATATTTGTTTATTATATTTCTAAAAGTTTTTGCAACATAATAAAAACTTTCTTAAAATTGTTGGTAGAAGTTATTTAAAATAAAACATTCTTAAAAAGTAAAATCGATTAATAGGGTTTTGATTATTTCCTTGAGATAAAATAGGAATTAAAATAATATTTGCATACATTTTTGGAGCTCTTAGTTTAACAAAATTTACTACAAATATCCATTGGACAAAACTCTAGAAAATCGTAAACCAAAGGGTTCTTGATTAATATGGGATGAAATATTGTCGAATAGAAAATGCTAATAATTTAATTGAGTTAAGCCTGTGGGTCCATTTAAAGCTTCTTAGCAACATACAACTTGAAATTTTATTCCGATCGTGAAGAAATTTGTTTTCTTCCATCTGGAAATTGTATAATTTAATTCGCTCTTATAGTTTGATGCATTACAAACAGACTCAATAAGGCTTTGACATATAAAAACTTAATTTGTCAAGTCTTTAGGTTACAATCTGAGAGACTGATAACACTATGCAACAAAATAACATAAAATTTTTTGGTGTAATATGGCGTTCAAAAACACGAAAAAAATAATGAATGGTAAATTAAAAAAAAAAAATGTTCTTTAATTTTCTCATTTTCTTGCAACGTGTCCTTAGTATTTGGGTCATCCTTTTTGAAGTAAATGCTCGATAAAGCCGGGATACACCTTAAATTAAACTAAATTATGAGCAGTACAATTTCACCTGGAGACAGAAGTTTAGTAACAGTCGTTAAAACTAATACAAAAATTATTTTCTTTCAAAAAAAAGCTTTTTGTTGGTACAAAAAATCTTAAAATATAGAAAAAACTATCGAAAAATATTTTTTTTTGTTCGAATTTTTGAAAACTAGCATTCTAACGAAGAAAACAATGCTTATCTGAAGAAAATCTGGAAATGTATAAATGCAGAAATTATAGCGATTTTAGTAGAAATAAGAGAATTTCAACATAATCGGATTTTTATAACGGGGTTTCCAATAGAGATGGTATGATTTTGAAGTGACGTCTCGGCCATTTGTAATATGTCATGATTTGTCATTTTGTTTCATTGTATTCAGTAGTGTTTACAATTTCATCATGGACAGATATACGCAAGAACAACGTTTACAAATTATTCAGTTTAATTATGAAAATAATCGTTCTCCAATTGCAATTTTTCATGCGCAAAGTCCATTTTTTTAAAATCCAAAAAAATCCACTTTCCATTCGGCCTACGACCTTGACATTCATGAGCAATATTTTAGCTCTCGTTAATTTTGCCGAATTTCACTCTGATCGGATATAAAATACAGTTTCTACAGCGCTTGAATTTCAAATCGGGGTTAACATATATATGGGGGCTATATCTAAATCTGAGCCGATTTTCTCCGAATTTGGCAGTATTCCTCCATGTAATAAGTAACATCTTTCTGCCGAATTTCGCTATGATCGGATATAAAATACAGTTTCCACAGTGCTTGAATTTCAAATCGGGGGGTACATATATATGGGAGCTATATGTAAATCTGAACCAATTTCAACCAAATTCAATAGGGATCGTCCTTGGGTAGATAAAGATATGTGCAAAGTTTCGTTGAGATCGGACCATATTCTTTGATTACAAGAATACATCTACAGACAGACGGACATAGCTAAATCGACTCAGAAAGTGACTACAAGTCGATCGGTTTAATAAACAATGGGACTATCTCTTCTCCTTTTGGGTGTTACAAACAAATGCACAAAGTCATAATACCCTGTACCACAGTGTGGTGTAGGGTACAAAAATGGTTTGGTTTCATAAAATAGTATGCCTCAATCTATACAAAAAGAGGTCACTGACAAAACTTACAGAGTACATATGAAATTTTTTGCCTCACACCGCATCCCATTAAAACAATGTTCTTTAATGGATTTCGAAACATGTTATAACCATTTTATTTACTTTGTTATTACAAATTAAAAACAATTATTTAGGACCTTCAAAATCTCTAAAATGTATTTAGGACCTTTTTTGCAATCAGCATACAGATATGTTTGATTTCCTGGAAACGAAGCCGGATTACTAAATACTTACAAAAGATTATATTAATAATAAAAAACGAAAACAATATTATCAAACATAATTTATAAAGTAAATAAACACATATAAATCCTATACAAATAGTTGGGGTGGAAATACGCAGAAAACAACAACAATAACATCGAGCAGCAACACAAAGGACCTTTTGCTGCAATCCCCATCGATATGAATGCCAACGACTTACAACGCGAATTTTAAATAACGCACGTTTTTATTAAAATACGTGCAAGGCATTGATAATTATTAAATATTTTCCGATTTCCCGTGGGTGTTTCAACCTTTTTTTACAAACTTTGTAATAGATTTTATTTGTTAGGTATGGATAATGTTTACTAAATATTATGGGATTCAGGTCACACGGATTGGAAGGATAAGCGAACGGAAGGAAAGGGAAACGGAAACTAATAAAATCGTTTTTTTAAAGGCATTTAAGACGGCACCTGTCTTTGCGTCACGCAGAATATGTTAATGAGCCATTGGATGGGGTTAAAGAGATAGTACTAGAACAATTATCTACATTTACGAGTATATTTGTGAAATTATTTGAGTTTTAATACGGGTTTTATATTTTATTACATTGAATATTTAATAAAATATTTAATGGTAGTTTACCTTTTGGGAAAGTTTGAGCATATCCTCTATTGTTTTCGCGTATATTAATATCCATTTTATTATGTTTTAAAAATCGTATTGTTTTTATACAAGATGGGGGTATATTCATGTTGTCACTTTGTTTGTAGCACCTAGAAATGTTGATCAGGGGCCGCACGAAGCAATGCGTGATTCAGCGTAAGGTTTGATTTATAATGTATAATGAGACACATATATTTGAAAGTTAACTTACAATTTTTATAATCGGTTAAAAGATCATTTTATGAAATTTACTGTTTGAAAATGATATCATGTAAATGTTGGCTTTGACTGCGTCTGAGGTGGTCCATTTGAAAGGTCCAAATTTGGGCGACTCGTTTGAGCATGGCGAATTACACGAGTAATGGTGCCTTCCATAGCGTCAATCGTAGCTGGCTTATTAGTGAAGACCTCAGACCTTAAAGAGAAAATAGTCTAATTGTGTGATATGTGACCAATTTACCGTAGAAAAATGGGAAATTACAGGGTGGCTGATATGTGTTGCAACCAACTTCAGGTTGCTATCATTTCTAAACCGCTAGTCTGATAACTGACAGATTTATTTCAGTGACAGTTCATTTTATTGTTTACAAGCTTACAAAAGCATTTTGATCTACTGCATTCAGAAAAAAAGTTATTCGTGATTGAATTCAAGCGTGATAGTGTGATTGCTTTATATTTGGGTGGAAAAACGTTCGTTAGAGCCCTCCAGCATTTAAATGTGAATAAATCTTTTGTTTCTTGTACCATTGCTCGTTACCGTGATACTGGCAGTGTTGCATCGCGTCCAAAAAGTGGACGAAAAAACGGTAACAACACCAGAAATGATCCGAAAAGTGAAAGCCAGATTTGATCGAAATCCACGCCCCAGTGGTAGAAAAATTTCTCGTGAGCTGAACATATCGCGAGAACGGATACAACACATATTAAAAAGTGAGCTTGGACTAAAGCCATTGAAGTTCCAAATAGTGCAAGAGCTCACCGATGCACAAAAAAAGAGCCAAGGAGTTGCTTCGCTTGCACGAAAGTGGCCAGTTACCGAAGTTGGTTTTCTCCGATGAGAAGCCATTGCAAATTGAGCAGTGAAGAAAAAAAAAATGATCGGGTTTACTTGCCAAAGAGGTCAGCTGAAAATTTACACCTTCGATTGGCCACCAGAACTCAAGCGCCGCCGATGGTAATGGTGTGGGCCGCCGTAACGGCTGATGGTCGCTCCCCGCTCGTATTCATCGACCATGGGGTCAAAATAAATGGCGAATATTATCGGGAAAATGTCCTAAAGACAGTATTGAAGCCCAGACAAACATTTCGGCCGCAGACCATGGACACTCCAACAGGACTCAGCACCATCGCACTCAGCACCCGTCAGCCAAGAATGGCTTAAAAAGGAGATTCCTCGCTTAATTTCTACCGCACAATGGCCACCAAGATCTCCGGATCTCAATTCATTGGACTTTTGCGCCTGGGGCATTTTAGAGAGTAAGGTTCGCACTAAAAAATACCAATGTATCGATCATCTCAAGACGGCGCTTCGCCGGGAATGGGCCAAAATACCGCAGAGCCACTTTCGTGCAGCGTGTGATGGCTTTGTCGGCCGTTTGAAGGCCATAATTCGTGCCAAAGGTGGCCAATTCGAAAAAATCTAGACTGTTTCTAAAATTTTATGTTATTTCTGACATTTTTTGCTTTTGAACAATAAAATTTAAAAAAAATTAAAAAAATATACCGCTTTACTTTGTTGCATTACATATCAGTCACCCTGTAAGTGCTCACCTAAATGATTTATCAACAAGCCATTGTTTCACGCGCTGAATGGCTCGTAGCGCCGTCTTGTTGAAAACAGAGCTCACCATGCGCTTGAATTTCAGGATACACATAGTCCGTTAACATGGTGCTATAACGGTTACCATTAACGGTATCGAATAGTGATTTCAGTAGGTCGATTATGCTCATCATAAATTCGTCGAATCGCACGAAAAACATTTCTCAAAGGAGACGAAGTTGTGGTGTGAGTCTTTCCATGATGACTTCCCAAACGATACTGAACAAAAATTACAAAACAGTTTGATTTAAGTCACGCGTGATCTAGAAAAAAGCATATTGACATGCTGTTATATATATTCTTAATCGTAGTAGAATTCGATAATGACTTGATGATAAAGGAATAACTCTATTCTAAATAATCAACAACAATTTGTGTGGGGTGTACTAGAGAGGTTTGGCAAATACGCACGTTGTAGATACTTTAAAGACATTGCACTATACCGAATTGTGAATGTTTATGTGTGCTGATATTCAATTTTAGTATAATTGGGCCATTTTGTGTGGGATGTACCAAAAAGGTCGTGACATTTACACACATTATTCACTAATCTGTAGGTACTGTAAAAGCATTACACTGCACAATATTGCACATACATAAACTTGTTTTATATACATTTTGATATAAAAAAGCCCCTCTGTGTGGGAAGGAGTGAGTTATATACCCTCCACCGTGGATCGCATGTGAATGGTTACGGGTTCTAATAAAGTCATCATACCAAACTTGAGCCCAATTCGTTGAAATTTGAAATTTTTGTGGCGTAACGAAGTCAAATCTATAGGGAACTTGTATGGGGGATGTACCAAAACATGGACCTATGACTACCGTTGTTCGTGTGAAGGATATCGGGTATTAATAAATCCCAGTTACCAATTTTCACCCCATCAGTTGACATTTGTGGTCTCTATGACGTTAAGAAATCAAATCGGGGAGATGCCATATATGGGGGCTATATCCAAAATTGGAACAATATTGCCCATTTTCAATCCCAACATACCTGCAGATTTAAGAAGGATATGTACTAAATTTCATAAATAGGTAAATCGCCTTAAAATGTTACGACGATTAATAATATATATACTTTATGGGTTCTCAGATCAATATTTAGTGGTGTTAAAAACGCAGTGACAAAATTAATATACCCCCATCCTATGGTGGAGGGTATACAAATTAAACTTTCACATGAAAAGAGATATTTAGTAACTGTCGCTGAAACAATTAGAAAACATTAAAATTTTTTTTTATTAAAAAAAATCTTTTTTTTGCAAAAAAAAATCGCAATGAAATGCTTGTTCAAGGTTTTGAAAGCTACCATCCAAACAAAGAAACAATGTCTATTTGAAGAAAATCTATGGATAAATGTAGAAATTATAGCACTTTTCGCATAAATAAGAGAATTTCAAATAAGCCCCACTATGATGCTGCGGGTCAAAAGTGTAACACGTCGATGAAATAACCTAAGAGACCCCAAGAATATTTGGCGGAAATCCGTTTCGGGGCATTTTAAGTCATTTGAGCAGTGTCCACGATAACTTCCAACAGGATTAAACTATTGACTTGAAATTTGGTATGTGTCAATACTATTTTCTATCTTAGGCTAAGCTCAAATGTGGACTATGTTGGCCCACTCCTTCGAAGAGTCAAAATTTTTTGAAATATTGATTTTTCTCATAATTTCTGCACTACTACTCATAATCACACATAGTATTAGTTTCTTGGTCGCTGTCATTTTGAGAAAAATGGGCGAAGATGCCAAACCTTTTTGGCGCCTTCCGTACAGATGGACTACTTTGCACAGAAAGTGAACGTCTTATAATTTTGATTCCTGTCAATGCAAATACTTTAAATTTTGTTCAGTGCAATGCTTTTATTGTATCTACAGTTCCATGAACAAGTAAGAAAGTTCAGTCGGGTAAACCGACTTATGAATCCCCTCTCCTTGAGTCACAACAAATATTAGTAAATTTATTTTCTTTTTGTTTTAATTAATTAATTATTAATTTAAATTGCATTTAACAACCTTGAAGTATGTACTGGTATTAAAGTTATAAGCTGTTAACTGATGGTGTAAAATGGTCCATTTGTGTGAGGGGTACCAAAAGGGGCGAGCAAATAACGCCCATTTTTCTCTGGACTCTAGGTACTATTAAAACAGTATACTGTACACAATTTCAAGTTTTTGTATGCACTGGTATTAAAGTTAAAAGCTGTTAACTTTTGGTACAAAAAGGTCCATTTGTGTGAGAGGTACCAAAAGGGGCGTGCCAGTAACGCTCATTTTTCTCTGGACTCTAGGTACTATAAAAGCATTATACTGTACAAAATTTCTAGTATTTGTATGCACTGGTATTCAAGTTTTAAGCTGGTAACTTTTGGTACAAAATGGTTCATTTGTGCGCGAGGTACCAAATGGGGCGTGGCAACTTCGCCCATTTTTCTCGAGATAATAGTGACTAATAAACTAATACTATGTGCCGAATTTCAGTGGATTCTAGTAAGTAGTATAGAAGTTATTAAATAATCAATATTATACCAAATATTAACCCTTTGTGGGGGAGGTACTAGAAGGAGTGGATTAATATTAATATTCGAACTTAGCCGGAGATACAAGAAAATATTACCACATACCAAATTTGAAGTCAATCGGTTACTCCTTTCGAGAGTTATCGTGCGCACCAGCCAGCAGACAGACAGACAGACGGACGGACATTGCTTATTCGACTTAAAATGACCCAAAACGGATATCCTCCGAACATACTTAGGGTCTTTAGTCACTCCTTTGATGTTTTACACTTTTGGCTCGTAGCAAATGATATATACCCTCCTCTCTATGGTGAGGGGAAAAAAGGTTGTTATTGCCACGCCCCTTTTGGTATCTACCAAACAAATGGACCTTTTTGGACAAAAAGTTAACTGCTTATTGATTTCTTTGATTCCAGTCATTACTTCATTACTACCTTTACAGTACCTATAGTGCCGTTCAAAATGAGCCTTATTGCCACACCCTTTTGCTACCTCTCAAACAAAATTACCGAAATAAACAAGTAAAGACGGATTAACTTCGACCATGTCGAATCTTATATACCCTCCACCATAGATCGCATGAGAATGTTTACGGTTACTAATAAATTCATTATACCACATTTCAGCCCAATTCGTTGAAATGTTCACCCGAGGTGGCCAACATTGAGGCTCTGTAGCGCCCCCTAACCTATAAAACCCTTAACCTTTAGAGGTACCTTAACTTTTCTAATACCTGTTCTACAATCGTGCCAAGTTTTGTCTGGTTAAGAAACGATCCTCCCATTGGGCACCGGTACAATTTGACAATACATACGAGTATTTATTCTTAATCTGCTCTTATCGGTTGGTGTGGGGTATCATATAATCGCTTTCGTCCGACATTGGCCCTTCCTTACAGGTTTTGATTATAAGATTGGTTAAATTTTAATAGCTGGACTCGGTCCACTTCGTTGGCCCGGATTTCGGTTTCCCGATCTCATCAATTTTTGGACCAATCACGTAGACTGCCACCGCATACATATACACAAGTTTACAGCACTGTCGCTAACAAATTCTTCAATATATCTCAATTTCAAAATATGGCTAATATGGGCGGGTCACCAGATACATATACCCAAAATTACAGCATTCTCGCTAACAAATTGTGCGATATAATTCAATTTCAAAATTTGGCTTATATTGGCGGGGCCACGCCCATTGGTCCGATATCGCCCATTTTTGGACAAATCGCATAGACTTTAACCAGATACATATAAACAAATTACATCACTCTCGCTAACATATTGTTCAAGATATCTCAATTGCAATAATTTACTCATATGGGCAGGACCACGGACCGGTCCCGGCCATTTTTTGTACAATCAAGTTTTTTGCATACAAAAGCATACAAACAACATTTCAGCATAATATTGAGTGCCATATCTAGGGAGTTTTCAAAAATCGGGGCGTATGGGCGGTTCCACGCCCACTTGGGATATAAAAAATCTATACTGAACCAACAAACAACATACAAATTCATTTTTATATATTTAGAAGATACATAGACAGATGAAAGTTAATAATAGTGTATGATTGATATGCGTTTATCGGACATTCGCCTCTGCTCTAAGAACCATCTTTTGGTAGGCCACAATTTCATTACGAAAATTCATGCAGTCAGTCACTCAATCTTTTCAATATAAGTTTATTTATGCACTTCTACAGCCTCACCCCCAGCTAGCCATTTTACATCGATTCGTATTTACAACGAACGAATGCAAATATTTACATTTAATTACTTGCAATTTACGTTCATTTGATGCAGATGATATGTTTCCGAAAATGAAATGAAATGAAATAAAATAAAAGAATATATAATGTGAAGTTCGTTGTGCAAAATTAATTTGAATTTCAATTTGTTTATTGCTTTCGATAGAGCATTGGAGGATTGCATAAGTAAATTTGTTAATAAGTCAAATAAGTCCTCTGCCTTTGTAATTGATTAATATTGGGTTTCCGTAATGATATTTAATGAGTTGCATCAAATTAAATGATAACGTTCAAAAGTTCTGAAATCAGAGTTAATTAACAAATTTACAAATAACCAGAGGAAACTTTCGAAGGGATACATTCGTTTCTGTTTGTGCAAGTTTTTGGTCAGCTCACTTAGATGCGGATCATTTTATGAAACTCCTCCATGTTGCTGTTGATTATTTGCTTAATTTATTATTTGTTCTATTTGCCGCTTTTTCTGTCTCTCTCTCTCGAATATTTGCTTAACTGTTGTTTAAACACATTTTGATGTTTTAGCGAAATAACAACTTTTAACGTTGTGTTTTTCTACTTAGTTTTACCAAAAACTCAAAACTCTTCCCTTGCGTACCGGTGCAAAGGGAAAAACAAAAAAGAAAAACGCTACAGGTTCTGAAATTGTTGATGTTACTTTATTTATCTAGGATGGTTGGCGTTCGTCCGTCGTGAAGTGGAGTGGCGTGGGCGAAGTAAATGTTTGCACAAGCATAAACTGGTGCTGTAGTGAGTGGAAACAGGTAAATATTCCGCCAAAATACTAACAGCTTGAGGAAACACTGCTCGCGCCACGAAACTAAGGTCCTTGTTATTTTTGGTTTACAAATTGAGAGTAGCGAATAGACTTGAATGAATGGCACCACTGAGGATAGGTCGAATTAAACTAACCGTATTTACGCATAAATATGATAGACAATGTTGTTTTGGGGGATTATCAATGTTAGTAGCGAACACTTGAAATATTTATTAAACAGAATAATAAAAATGAATTTGGTATGAATTTAATTTAGATTTAAATATTTGAAATCGGGCAAAAATATCGAAAGAGTTTGCATTCAAATGCTCAAAACATTTGTTTTATGAGGTATTAGAGAAGTTAAGTTCTAAGTTATGGTATACGGGGCCTCAAAATTAAAAAAAATCCACAAAAATACGGCCCGTTATGCTCTCTTTCAAACGACGTAAACTTTTTGCAACTCAATTCAGATGTTCTAGAACAATTACAAATTTCGTAAAACTAATGGTGAATTCTTTTCTGCAAAAAAGTGCAACACTTGCATTGCCCTTTTACCGAAAACACATACCAAATTAGAAGTCAATCGGTTACTCCTTTCGAGAGTTATCGTGCGCACCAGCCAGCAGACAGACAGACAGACGGACGGACATTGCTTATTCGACTTAAAATGGCCCAAAACGGATTTCCGCCAAACTTACATAGGGTCTTAGGTCACTCCTTCGATGTGTTACACTTTTGGCTCGTAGCCAATGATATATACCCTCCTCTCTAAGGTGAGGGGATAAAAAACGAACGCTGCATTTTAGGCCACAAATTATTTACCCAAACTCTTTACCTAAAAAATGTGACATTTATGGATTAAAATAGCTTTTTAAAAGCTACATCTACACGAGGACTACAACCAAATAAGATTTTATTTGTATACGTTTTATTGAGATGAATTCTTGCCAAATTAGAATACAAACTGCAAAGTTTCAGCTAAATTTCTTAGCAAATGTGGTGTTTATGGCTTAAATAAGCCTTTTGGGGAGCGAAAACTATTTCAAAATATGAAATGATTTAAAAAATTTTTACTGCGATGAATTCTTATCTTGATTAATTACAAACTGCTAAGATTCAGTTAAAATGCTTCGAAAATATGGTATTTATGGCTTCTATACGTATATTTTCTATACGACCTCTATAGGGTGACTATAACAAAATATGAACAGATTTGTAAAATTTTTGCTTTGATGAATTCTTTGCAGAGAATGTTCTCGAAGAAAGAACGGGTCAAAAATATACACTGGTATGGAGATGTACTTTACATTCCGATCCTATTGTGGAGAGTATTAAAATTATAGAGTACTTTCCAGAGAATGTTCTCGAAGAAAGAACGGGTCAAAAATATACACTGGTATGGAAGTTGTACTTTACTTCCGACCACTAAAATTTTCCTGAAATATGTTTCTCAATTTAGCAATGAATATTGCTTAATTTAGCGATTATCGGTGCAGAATTAGATAATATGTTCCCACCCATTTACCAATTATTATCGCAATTACCCTTATTGCATTGTTAGGGAGGAGTAGGGTATTATATACTCGGCCCGCCCGACTTTGAATTGTTTTGCAATTAGCTTTGAAAAATGATATCCTGTAAGTGATGTCCATTTCCTTCATATATTTCCATAACCATATTTTCCATAACTTTTTGCAAAATTTCGGAAAAATTCAATAATTTTTGTACGTTGTTCTATTAATAATTAATTTCCCAAGTCTTCTTCACAGAATGCTGAAAAAACAAAGAAAGAATAGTAATTAAAAAAGTTATGAAGAATTCAAACCATATAGCTCATTCTGCGCAACCCTGTATAACGTGCTCTTTTTAGCATATTTTCCATAAGTTTTCGCAAAATTTCCGAAAAATTCAATTAGTTTTGTACGTTGTTCGTTTCATAATTAGTTCTCCAAGTCTCCTTCAGAAATGCTAAAAAAAAACAAAGAAAGTTATAAAGAATTCAAATCATATAGCTCATTCTGCGCCCCCTGTATATTGTTAAAAGTCGTAAAATTCTAAGGCTCTTTAGCCAGGTCCGTCTGTTGTAATCACGCTACAATCTATAATACTTGAGCTAGGTGGCTGAAATTTGGTACATATACTTATTATATCTGCAGGTATGTTTTTAACGTAGTAGATACAACAAATTGATAACCTGGGTATATTTAAACCAGGGATGTAGCGAATATTCACATTCGCATATGCGAACTCGAATTATTCGAATCATTTTAACATTTGCTTTCGCATTCGCAAAACCACTTTTGGATTATTCGCCTTCGCTTTTGCAAAAATATATTTCAGTATTAGCTTCCATTTGTTAAAATTGTTAAATCTCCTTATTCCATTCACACAATTTGAAGATGTTAATACCAATGATAACTTCTGCCACTTCTCTTCAAAACAGTTGGAAAAATATTTTTGTCCTTGTGGTAACAGGAGGTACAAATATGGAAAACATTCTTAATACTTGAATATCCTGGAAAAGTCAATTCAGTGCCTTAAATTGGTTGGTACTAAAGGGTCAAACAATTATTCGTATTCGCATTCGCTTTCTCAAGAATTCATATTTCACTATGCACTTTCGCATTTGCAAGAAATATATTTCAATATTCGCTTTCGCTAAAGTTTCGTTACATCCCTAAATTAAACCCGGAATCCTTCACACGAAAACGGTAGGTCCTTGTTTTGGTATATTCGCCATATAAAGGTCCCTCGTAATGCCACAAAAACCTCAAATTTCAACGATTTGGGCTGAAATTTGGTATAATGAGTTTATTAGTACCCGTAACCATTCACATGCGATCTATGGTGGAGGGTATGTAAGATTCGGCATGGCCTTAGGTTCGGCGCTTTTACATGTTTTTAAATAACTTCTTCCATAACTCCAAAATACGATATATACTTTTTTCCTAAAAAAAATTGCACAAAAATTACACTTCTGGAAAATTTGTTTCATCATAGCAAATTTTGTTTGCAAATTCAGTAAAGTTGCAGTGATACTAAATCGGGGGAACATATACGTGGGGGCTATATCTAAATCTGAACTGACTCTAAGGGTATCAAGGGACTTCTCTCTGTAAAGTTTTATATAAATCGGTTGAAAAATGTTGCTTATACAGGGCATATATGCCAAATCGGAGTTACATATGTATTTATGGTAGCTATATATAAATCTGAACCGATTTTCTCCAAATGAAATAGGGATCGTTCTTTGGCCAAAAGAAATATATGTGCAATGTTTCGTTTAGATCGGACCATAATTTCGAGCTGTACTTTGATTACAAGAATACATACACAGAGAGTGATTCTGAGTCTATCGGTATAATAAACGATGGGTCTAATTCTCCTTTTTTTAGGTGTTGCAAACAAATGAACAAAGTTATAATACCCTGTACCAATGTTTTCATACCCATTGTGTTCTCATGCAAACGACGCACTATGGGCGGAAATAGGAAATTGTGGCCAAAATGCTGTAAAATCTACAAATATGCTTGCATTTTTATAACATTTGATGTGAATGCAAATAAAGTACTCATTCATATCGCTTAAACATTTTTTTTTTTTAATTTTTATTTTGTAAAATTTTCATAATTTTTCTATAAAAGAGTCGTAAAACATCGGAAAATGCACAATGATTACATTTTTTATTATTTTATCGTAAAAAAACAGTAAGGAAAGGCAGAAAGTCGGGCGGGGCCGACTATATAATACCCTACACCTCCCTAACAATGCGATAAGGGTAATTGCGATAATAATTTGGAATAATTGGTAAATGGGTAGGAACATATTATCTAATTCTGAACCGATAATCGCTAAATTAAGCAATATTCGTTCCTAAATTGAGAAACATATTTCTGAAAAATTTTAATGATCGGAAGTAAAGTACAACTTCTATAGCGCTTTGATACCAAATCAGGAGGAACATATATACGGATGTTATATATAAATCTGAACCGATTTTCCCTGAATACTCATTCATGTAAAAAGACATCTTTCTGTCGAATTTCGTACCGATGGGATATAAAATACAGTCTCTATAGCGCTTACATGTCAAATCGGGGGTAACATATATATGGGGGCTATATCTAAATCTGAACCGATTTTCTCCGAATTTGGCAGTATTTCTTCATGTAAAGGGAAACCTCTTTTTTCACAACTTCGCACTGATCGGATATAAAATAAAATTTTTACAGCGCTTACACTTCAAATCGGGGGTAACGTATATATGGGGGATATATCTAAATCTGAACCGATTTCTTCCAAATTTAACAGTGTTCATTCATATAATAAGAAACCTCTTTCTGCCGAATTTCAGACTGATCGGATAACGTATATATGGGGGCTATATCTAAATCTGAACCGATTTTAACCAAATTCAATAGTGATCGTCCTTGGGCCAAATAAAATATATGTGTAAAGTTTCGTCGAGATCGGACCATAATTGCGATCTGTACTTTGATTACAAGAATACATGCACAAACAGACGGACAGACAGACAGACGGACAGACGGACATAGCTAAATCAACTCAGAAAGTAATTCTAAGTCGATCGGTATAATAAACGATGGGTCTATTTCTTCTCCTTTTGGGCGTTACAAACAAATGCACAAAGTTATAATACCCTGTACCACAGTGTGGTGTAGGGTATAAAAATGGAACGATACACGATTCAATAACGCATTGAAATTATTAAAATTCACTACAAAAATGGTGAAAATCTTGCAGTCACAAATCTAAAGCGATTTTTTTGAAGCGATGAGGCCCATTTCCTCCTCGTTGGCTACGTCAACAAGCAAAATTGCCGCATCTGGGGCTCGTAAAACCCAAGAGTTATTGTCGAGAAGCCTCTCCATCCTCAACGTGTGACTGTTTGGTGCGGTTTATGGTCCGGCGGGGTCATTGGACCTTACTTTTCCGAAAATGACTTTGGATCAACAGTTACCGTGAATGGATTGCGCTATCGAGAGATGATTAATGATTTTTTATGGTCGGAGTTGTATAGTATTGATCTGGACAACATTTACTTTCAGACGGCGCTATGTGCCACAAAAGCAACGAACCCATTGCTCTGTTCCGGACCGTGTTATATCTCGAAGAGGTGATCACAATTGGCCACCGAGATCTTGTGATTTAACAACTTGCGACTTCTTCCTTTGGGGCCACGTGAAAGATAAGGTCTACGCCAACAGCACATCGTCGATTCAAGACCTCAAAGATAGAATTCGTGAGGCTATCGAGGACATAGAGCAGCCACTTAGCGATTTGGTTATGGACAATTTCTTAAAAAGGATATGGTCCTGTAAGCGTGGTCATGGCGGCCATTTGGCTGATGTTGTTTATTATTATTAACGGCATACCTTCCTCTTTATTATGAAATAAACATCCGATCATTTATATAAAAAATGGCATCTTTGAATACCAAAACAACACCTCTTGTTGGAAAACCCTTTATATGCCTAACTTTGGGCAGTCATTTGATCATCTAAATATTAAAATATTTGGTTTATTTGCTCAACTGATTGACATAATCATTTTTTCAATATTACATGTTCCATAAAATTTGAATTTTGGTCACAATTTTCGATATCCGCCCTTAGTGCGACGTAAACTATGTAAAAATCGGATCAGCCGTTCAAGAAAAATTACAAATTTCGTAAAACGAAAAAATTCAATTTTTAAAATTTCAAATCCCCATATAAATATTTTTTTTTTCAAAAACTAAATGATATCAAGTTAATATTTTACCAGTTAGCTACTTTTTATAAATTTTTTAAGCATAAATAAAAATCATAGGTCAATATACAAAATTCTGACCCTGATGTTCGTTAAAATTTTCCGCTAAATTATCACTGCTTTTAGAGATTACTGTTACAATTCTCATTTTTACCTTCCCTCAGTTATAACCCTTCTAAGTCACATGTTTTTGTGGAAGTGCTTCCGGATTATTACGTTAACGGCTGCGAAATGAATCCACCACCATCGGATTTTGAGTCTAGTGGAGCCATAGTGGTTAGAACAATTTTAATTCCCATACAAAATTATGTTTTGGTATTTCTCTTTAATATCTACATATACTCCACTCACTTGTTGCAAATGTTAGGATAAACTTAAATGACTCGCGGTAAAAATACACATTGATGAATATAGAATGCTCTGAATCACTAAAGTTAGTGCTAGGAAAAAAAACAAAACAAAATAGACGAACAAACTCTATGGACACTGTCGAAAAACTTTATTAATTTTTCAGATTACTCTAGTCTAAAGAAACAACCACAAAAGTGATGAAACTCCAGTTGTGGTTGAGAAAAAAACACAGGAAGGCAACGAATTCAACTCCAATATTAACGCTTCGCCACTTGACTCAGAGCCATGAAGTGGAACTGACGATGAAGAGGGTTTGAAGCGCTTTAAATAAACCATTTTGTTGGCAAGCTTTTTAAACTACAATTTAAAATGAAGAGTTTGAATTCTACCAAAGATTTGAAAATTTAATGAATTTGATGAACAATTACTTTGTAAACATTTCTAACTTTTAGAAAAAAAAAATATATATAATCAGTAAATAAAATACTGAATTTGCTATAAAAGATTTTTTAAAAATATTATTATTATTATGTGATTAAGTTATATGCACATCCAATGATATGCCATTTCCCATTTATAGTATTATTACCCTTTAGTTTTAATTTTTATTTATTTCACCTTGCAGAGACATCAGCAATTTCCAAGACATTAAGTTGCCAATTACCTGTATTTACATGTTGCACTGCTCTTAATATCCTGAAATTAATTGCTCAACAAAGATACTCTCCCAAAAATATGCAGAGCAACGCATCTTATTCGTTTTCTTTTCTTTTGCATTTTCCTCTACGGTACAGTGCACACGGAAGGATAAGCAAATAATTAAACTAAAGGCAAACAGAGCACAAGGAACTCGAGATAAACTTCTCATATGACAACATTTTTGCCATTTAATCCATGGTGTGGAGGAACCCGTTGTAAAGGGATACAAAAAGAAACGACGCAACAAAGGACATGGAATTAAGCATCGTGCGGCACTGGCAACATTTCCATTCATTTAATAATCACTTACACATGAAGTCCTTGTCTTCGCTACATTTCGAGGAACTCCGAATTTGCACATATTATGTACCACTTGCAAATTCTTAAGTGAAATGCCAAAGAGTACAACTAATCAAAAAGGTCATGTGAGGTATGTACGTATGTTTTTCGATGTAACTCCAAAAAATTAAACATGAAGCGTTATTTATGTTTCAATGATCATTTATATTAAATACAGATAATTAGTTATATTCTTTTGCTTTCGACTCCATTAGCAACATCGAACAGACAAAATTAAAATGCACCCTTTGTACAAAGAAATGCAGTGGAAATGTGGGTAGCTGGGATCGATAGAAGAGTATGTAAGGGCCAAGTTTATTCGAAACTTTGATCATTCGGAGAAATATTCTTGGTATTGAAATAATTTAATGTAAAATTTGCACAGAAAGACATATGTCTTATTGGAACATATTATTTTAACAAACCATCTTACATCAAAAACACAATGAAAGTCAGTCAGTAAATTTATTTATTCTTTTGTTTTAATTAAATTATTATCAACCTAAATTGCATTTAATAACTTTGAAGTATTTACTGGTATTAAAGTTGTAAGCTGTTAACCTTTTGGTACAGAAATGTCCACGCCCCTTTTGGTACCTCCTCACAGTGGGAGATAGCTCCAATTTAGCGCGAAAAGAATATATTATAGTTTTTCCATGTTTTAGCTCGCATTTAAAAATTTTTTATAAGTTAAGTTTTAATTTTTTTTTGAAAAATATTTATTTAAAATGGAAATTATCTTCGAATTTAATGCATGTGGTTTAAACAAATTAATTATTTTTTGTTAAATTTTGTTACTAATACTTAGTCCAAATTTCCCTAAACCATAATGCGTTTGCGAAGAACTTTTTCCGAATTTTTTTTTGGCTTTGTACCAAATATCAAAATTTCCCATCGAGCGAATCTGCATATTTCCTACAAATAATTAGAGAAAATCAATAGGCAAATCTTGGCAGCCAAAATTTTCGGAAGTTATACTTTATAAGGTGAGCAAAAAATAAAATAAAAATCTAGGCTGTATCGCACAGCATTCCTAACTAAACCCTTACCGATAGTGTAACAATAGAAAAAATTATATATTAAAGTATTTTTTCCGCAATTTTGTTATATCGTCATGAGTGAAATAATTGAGAAATGTGGAATGCCGGTAAGTGCAGCCAAGCCCTTAGATAAGTGTACCAATATTTTAGTATTTGTTGTAAGTTCATATTTCGATTTTTTTCGTGCTAAATTAGATGTTTCTCCCACCGTGCTCCTGCTCAAATGGACTATTTTGTACCTCAAGTTAATAGCTTATAACTTTAATACCAGTCCATACTTAACAGTTATTAAATGTAATTTAAATTGATAATAATTTAATTTAAACGAAGAATTAAATAAAATTACGAATATTTTTTGGGATCAAAAGGGAGGGGAGTCTTAGGTCGGTTTACCCGATTGAACTTTCTTTAATGTTATTCCCTCACCTTAGTAACACAGGAGTGACCATAGACCCCAAGTATGTTCGGCGGATATCATTTTTCGGTCACCGATTACTTCAAATTTGGTATGTAGTAATATTTTCTTCTATCTTCTAAGTTCGAAGATGGGCCATATTGGTTCACTCCTTCCTGGGGAGAGGTACCCCACAAATGGCTAACATTTAGTGAAATATTGATTATTTAATAACTTCTATACTACTTATTATTTGAATTTTTGTACAAAAAATTAACTAATTTAACTTTAATAACAGTGCATACAAATGTTTGAAATTTCGTACAGTGCAATGCCTTTATAGTACCTAAAGTCTAGAGAAAAGTGGCCCTAATTGTCACGCCCCTTTTTGTACCTCCCACACAAATTGAACATTTTACACCAAAAGTTAACAGCTTGTAACTTTCATGCCAGTGCATATAAATACTTGAAATTTTGTACAGTGTAATGCTTTTATATTTCCAAGAGTCCATAGAAAAATGGGCGTTAACGCAAACTTTTCACTGCACTCTAGATACTATAAAAGCATTACACTGTACACAATTTTAAGTATTTGTATGAACTGATATTAAAGTTATAAGCAGACAACTTCTCGGTTCCTCCCACTTGCGTGGAATAATGCCCATTTTTAACCGGACTGCAGGTACTATAGTAGCAATACACTGCACTAAATTTCAACTATTTATATGCACTGGTATATATATAACGGGTATTCCAACGAATTCGATGAACCCAATTTTCGAGCACTTTTTCCACTAAATCAAGTCGTATGTCATGAATTGCACGTTCAATATTGACTTGTAAAGCTTGAAGAGAGTTTGGTTTATTTCAAAAGACCAATGACTTGAAAAAACCCCACAAGAAATAGTCTAATGGTGCTACATCACAACTTCTTGGAGGCCATTCAATATCACAATTTCTTGAAATAATCGAATCTCCTAACTTTTCTCGCAACAATATAATTGTTTCATTTGCTGTGCGACACGTAGCCACAATCGTCAATGGCAAAAGATGGCAAAAGATGGCAAAAAGATAGCTCTTAACGAGAGCTAAAATATTGCTCATGGGTGTCAAGGTCGTAGGTCGACTGGAAAGTGTTTTTTTGGATTCTAAAAAAAAATAGACTTAGCATCGTAATTGTCACTAAAAATTGTCGTAATTTGTCACTAACAATATTTGGCAAAATTTTAGCCACGGTAAATCTGAACAACTTTTGTGAACATATCAATACAATCTGAATGTGTCTAGCCAACCTAACTAGCTCAATAAGACCACATTGTACCTCAAAATTTCAAGTTCAGCAACTTTATTGAAAATATTAACGCCAATATTTTTGTGAAACATATTAACCTTCTATCTCCCCCACAAAACTGTAATTTTTTCCCCATTTTAACAAATCTTCAAAACACCCCTAAATAAAATGTTCCACAAAAATATTGGACATAAAATTTTATTATATGTGCCAAAACATATCAAAGCCCAAAATTAACACAAAACCCAAACAACGGTCAAATTCTAGTCAACAAGCTCTTTACTGGTATCGTTATGGCTTCGACCACAAGGTCGTATGAATAACATTGGTGCATTTTTGACTGGAAATTGACTTTTTGTGGTGTTTGTGTTAATATTATCTATTGGCCTTAATATTATCTATAAAGATGCTGAAATACCCTACAACAACAAAAAATATGTGTGTTACAAAATAGAGAAATACTAAAATGTTTAGGTACAATGTGGTCTTTTGAGCTGTTTCGGGTGCCTAGACACATTCAGATTTTATTGATATGTTCCCAAAAGTTGGTCAGATTTACCTTGGCTTAAATTTTGCCAAATATTTTTAGTGAAAAATGGTTTCGGACATCAGAAATCTGGGGCAACGAAGTGGACCGAATCCAACTAGTTAAATATATAAGCAGTTAAATTTGTGAACAAAATCTCCCCTTTGTGTGGGAGGTATCAAAAGGCGTGGCGAATTCCACCCATTTTTCTCAAGGTGATAGCGACCGATAAACTGTTAACAAGTGAGGAATTACAGATGATTCGAATAAGTAGTATACATAGATGTTATTAGAGAATCAATATTTCACTAAATTGTAACCCTTTGTGAGGGAGGTACAGGAAGCTTAATATGGCCCATCTTTGGACTTAGCCTGAGATAGAAAAAACTATTATCGCATACCAAATTTGAAGTCAATCCGTTACTCCCTTCGAGAGTTATAGTGCGCTCCAGCCAGACAGACAGACGGACGGACAAATAGAAAGACGGACAGACATTGCTCAAATTACTTAAAATGTCCTAAAACGTATTTCCGACTGAAAACATACTTAGTGTCATAGGCCACTCCTTCGATGTGTTACAGTTTTGACCTGTAGCAAATGGTATATACTCTCCTACCTGTAAGGTGAGAGGATAAAAAGCGTTGTCGGGTACAGCCGACTGTATGATACCCTGCACCAACCTGTTAGAAGAGTTGTTCTAAATCTTTTAACAATTTTCTACAAATTAGGCAGTTTTCTTTCATAGATTAATAAACCTCTCCCTTTTTGTTTTAACACAGTTGGGAAAATACTTTACAATTATATACAAAATCGGGTGACTTTGACTTACTTCAAGAGTGACATAACTCAAAATTGTCAACATAAAGAGATAAGTAACATGAAATAAAGATGTTTGAAGAAGCTGTAGTCAGCGATGCCAACTTGGTGATTTTTCCGCTACTTGTGGTGATTTTTAATCTCCAAATACCACTGTTTTGTAAAAGTAGTGATTTTTCAGAAAATCCACTACGGTAGCGTTTTTAACAATTTTTTGTAGCGCTTTAAGTGATTTTTTACATATATTACATTAAACAATTCATGTATTTTACGCAACGTATCGTCGCACTCTTTTAGAGCACACATAATGTAAAAACGATGTCGCTTTCATTTATGTTTCTCCATATGTTCTTATGTGATTTGTGCCCGTAATTCACAACTGAGCGTTATGAATTGTTTAAGAACAACGTTAGTCCTGAATCCAAGCAAGTGTCAAAGTTTGTAGGATTATTTAATATTATTTATACAGTAATTATTTAATACAAATAAAATATGTGTTAAAGTTTCAAAATGTTTGCTCCTCGAAGTAGGAGGAGATAGAGGAAAATTATACTATTTTATTTGGCCAAGAACAAGTCATTTATTAAGAATTTAATCCTAAGAATGGAAAACAAAAAAGACTGTTACGTTTATGTTATAAATATAAGTTCTTATATATGTTTTCATAGAAAAATTTTACAAACATTATCTAAATGTTTAAAAAATTAATTGAATTCAAAAATATTTGGTTGGTGGTTTTTAAAAATAATTCATGGTTAACATTTTTGTTAGTGTTAGCGTTTTTGGCACATTTTGTTATTTTCTTACAGCGTTTTTTGGTGTTTTCATACTTGGTTGGTAGTGGTTTTGTGGTGGTTTCTGCACAGTTGTTCCGTAGTGATTTTTGTCTCGGAAGAGTTGGGAACACTGGCTCTAGTTATCTGAAATATGGTTGTTGACTTAAAAACAAAATTTCGGGAAAATTAATTAATTTTCAAAATTAGTACAGGGTTTTCCAATAAGAGTTATATGATTTCTTTGAAAAAAACACACTTATTGTTAAGGAAATTCAAAAGTTTTTTATTTAATGTGAAGTACAATCGATACAATTAAGTTTTAAATAAAACGTCATTCAAATGGCCTCCACGACTTCCTCTGCCGGAACGAATTCGATGAACCCAATTTTCGAGCACACTTTCCACTAAATCAAGTCGTATGTCATGAATGGCACGTTCAATATTGACTTGTAAAGCTTGAAGAGAGTTTGGTTTATTTCAAAAGACCAATGGCTTTAAAAAACCCCACAAGAAATAGTCTAATGGTGTTACATCACAACTTCTTGGAGGCCATTCAATATCACAATTTCTGGAAATAATCGAATCTCCAAACTTTCCAACAATTCAATCGTTTCATTTGCAGTGTGGCACGTAGCCACAGTCGGTCAATGGCAAAAAGATAGCTTTTAACGAGAGCTAAAATATTGCTTATGGGTGTCAAGGTCGACTGGAAAGAGTTTTTTTGGATTCTAAAAAAAATAGACTTAGCATAATTTTCAAATGTGAACGGAAAGTTTATTCTAGCTGCTTAACGGTACTTCGGATCAGGAATCGGTCAATGACAAAAAGATAGCTCTTAACGAAAAAAAATTTATTTATGGCACGAAAAGTTGCAATTGGAGAAGGTTTTTTTATAATAAAACTGAATAATTTGTAAACGTTGTTCTTGCGTATATAACTCCATGATGAAATTGTAAACACTACTGAATACAATGAAAAACAAATGACAGATCATGACATATTACAAATGGCCGAAACGTCACTTCAAAATCATATCATCGCTATTGGAAAACCCATTATAGCCTCCTCTCTAAGGTGAGGGGATAATGAACTCAAAATGTTTAATAAAAATGTATACTGCTCTATTTAAAATAGCGTAAATTCTGGATTAATCTGTCCACTCAAAAAAAGTTATTGAAAAAAAGGTGTGTAACATTATCGTAATGCCTTATCAGTAGTGAATTAAATGAGACCATTCCGATGACAATCGATGGATAATTAGAAAGTTGTAGCTAATTAAGTAAGTTTACAAATAAAAAAATGATATTGGAAGAAGATGAAGAACAATTGGAAAAAATTGTCTTAGCTGACGTATATCTTCATGAAAACAGTCGGGCTTTTTTATTTGTGATAATTTTCATATCCCTGAAGATGACTTTAGATTTTAGTCGAAGTTTAAGATAAAAAGGCAAATAAATTAAAAATCGAAAATTAAGGAGTTTTAATTTCCAAGTAAAGACCTCAAGCCAAACTATCCGAAAACCAAATAAAATTCTACAGGTCTACAATAAAATAATACCAAAATTTATTTTTTTTTTGAAAACAATTATTGATTTTTCCTGGCTGGAAAGGAACCAAAAAAAATAGAGAAAATCACCAAATAATATTTGTGTCCAATTTTTTAAAGCTAGCATCCTAACGAAGAAAATTATGCCTAAAATTATGCCTATTTGAATTGTAGCACTTTTGGTGAAATAAGAGAATTTCAACAAAATTATGTTATTATGAACGAAGTTGGTGCGGGCCAAAAGTGTTACACATCTAAGCAGTGTCCTACGAGACTCCAAGAATATTTAAAGGAAATCCGTTTTGAGCCATTTTAGGTAATTTAAGCAATGTTCGTTGACATGTGTTAATACTTTAATCACGCCCTTTTTTGTACCTCCGTTATTATCACGCTCATTTTTGTACAAATGGACCATTTCGCACAAAAAGTTAACGGCAAATGAAATTTTACACTTGCAATATTGTACTACGTAATATGGTTATAGTACCCATAGTCTATTTTATCTTTATATATAATATCCTTCGAGAATGAGAGAAAAAGAGCTAAAAACTTAACAATAGGTTCATATTTAGAATTATTTTCACCGCGATAAAAGGCGGAGCTGTCAAGTTATTTGCAATATTCGCAATTCCAGAGCAGATCTTGATAATAGTTTGTATGTATGATTATAACCGGTAGATTGCGATGTAGTAGTCTTATTTCAAATAAACATTTTTTAATGATTCTTTTCTGAAACTCGGGATGTATGCATTTTTTAATGAAATATCAATGAATAACAAATCAATGCATCCCAAACAGAACAGGCAGGTCAGCAAGTACATTTATATAATTCCATTTATGTATACAGGTCATAATATATACATTTACCCATAGCTTTTTTCAAATTTCATCGATAGCCTTCAAAAAATGGAACAAAAAATCGATTTTTTATATTTTTTATAGCTTTTTCGTGACAGAAAAAACTATTTTTTGAAATAAAATTCAAAACTCACAATTTTCTTTCATTTAAAGGGAAGGGAAGGGAATGTACAAAATACTAAGGTATATTCCATGATAATTGGAATAAAGAAATATTTTCCATAAAAAAATGTTGTTTTGGTTTCATAAAATAGTATGTGGTTTGTCTATTAATATTGTCAAAAATGTCAAATAAAATACAACATATTATTTTATTTGATGATTTGATTTGTATAACCTTTCTTGGAAATTGTAGGTCAAATCCGCTTGGCAATACTGGTTGTGGGCAGTATTAACCACAAGAGTGATACAAACATTAGTATTATTTTTGATTTTTAATAAAAAATAAGGACCCAAAAAACTAAAAAAAAATTTTGGCTATAGCAAAATTTATGTAAAAATACGTATTTAAAATCTTTGATTTACAAATACCTTCGAAAATTTGATCATACGCCGATCATTAAAAATTTGTTTAACATCCGGGATCAGTCTACCTGAAAGTCTATCAAAGATCTATATCCTTGAAGATCGTTTTATGCACATATATGTCCAGCTCCTCCGATCTTTATTGGAAGAATGAAAAAAAGCTTAAAGAATTTTGAAATGTAGTGGAAGAATGAAAATTGCTTTGGTCACTACTGACAACAATCTTAGAATTCAAAATTGTTTTTTCCTGTGTATACTACATATTATTTTATCTTTGTATAATTTAAGCGCGAGAGTTGACCACTGGCCAAAAAACTACTATGTTAATAGTCCGTAGGCACACTGGATTTCTAGATTTCTACCTGTTATATGAGCCGCAACGGTCAAGCGGCCAAAAATCGCTTGAATTAGTATTAACATTGCCATTTTGGGCCCTTTAAAGTACAGAAAGAGTGGGAATTGCATTGGTCATTGCTACACTGGCCACAGTCTGAGATTTGACCGAATTGACAACTTTATATATGTATATCTTACCACATTAAGTGGTGAGATTAATATTTTGAACAGGGGTTAGAAGTTTTACAATCTGTAAAATAGTGAACATTGGTTTGGCCACTTCTTCACTGACCACAGTCAGAGAATTCAAAATTATTATATTTACAAAGTTTTAACTTTGTGTCCTATAAGAGGCTTCAGAAAGGACAAAAACAATTGATAGCGCTATAACTGACCACTGGCCGAAAAATGTCTACGTGAGTAGCCCGTGGTTTATACAACACTCATGTCTATGAGAGTGCAATTTATTGCTGAACTGACCACAATCGTAGAATTCAAAATTGCATTTCTCGGGTATAGTACAACTTATTATTTTATCTGTGTATCATTTTAGGCGCTTCTAAAATACAAACAAATATTTAAAATTTTGATAGCGCGACAACTAAATACGTGTCAAAAACGACTGTGTGAATAGTCCGAAGGGTATACAACACTCAAGACTATACCAAAGCAAAAATTTAAGCTTCGTACTTCTTAATGGTCAAGCGGTCAAAAGTCGTTTGGTGTAAAATCGCATCCCTTGGAGATCAGTATACAAACATAAATTATTAGGATTATAGCTCTTAAAGGACTATTAAAGTACAGAAAGTGTGGAAATTGATTTAGTCACTGCTAAACTGACCACAGTCGCAGAAGTGACAATGTTAGATAGGTTACCACAGTAAGTGGTGAGCGATATATTTTGAAAAAGCTTTAACAATTTTAAGACGCGGTTTTATGTCCGGTTTGACCTCAGACTGGACATCGAATTGTTGTTTTCGCATCTCCATTGAGATCAGTCTGTACATATAAATTTGTAAATCATTGACTCTTAAGGAACTTTTAAAATCAGAGAAATAATGAAAATTGTTCGGGTCACAGTTAAACTGACCACATTCAGATAATTCAAAATAATTTTTCGCGCATATATTTGCGGTTTATAGTACTTCATATATACAAAGTTTTAACTTTGTATCTTATAAGAGGATTCCGAAACGACAAAAACAAAACGCAAGTTTTTGATAGCGCTACAACTGACCACTGGCCGAAATATGATTAAGCGAGTAGTCCGTAGATTATACAACACTCCAGTCTATGTGTGTGCAAAATTTCAGCTCTCTAGCTTTAACAAGAGCCTCTGTGGTCAAGTGGTCGAAAATCACTTGGCGGAAAATCGAAAATCAAAGTAGCCTATGACACTTCCCAGGCATTGGTCTATCTGTCCACCAAGTTTCAAGAAAATCGGTTCAGCCGTTTAGGCGTGATGCTGGAACAAACAAACAAACGATTTTATAATATTAATAGGATATTGAAAATCGTATACCAGTTTTGACAAAAAATTATAATGTTCTTTGGAAAATCACATAAAACTAAAAAAAATCAAATTACAGAGATATTAAAAAAATTATTAATTGTAATATTAATATATGGCAAACATAAAGCAAATGTTTTCTGAACAATATGCGACATAATATTATGCAAAATGTTCCCATGAATTTGCCAGTAAATCTCGAAATTTTAATTGGTTATTTTACTGTTAAATGTTAAAATGTTTAAATGAGTTTTGTAAAACCAATCCGGCTTCCTTTTAACCATTTCCTCTGTCACATGGACATTATCCTTCGACCCAACTGACCTTAAGGCCATTGCTACATGTTTCCACGCGTCCATCTATGTACATATTCAGATGCCTTGTCAAGTGACACAAGTCACGTGTGTACTAGCCGCCATTGCAAGCGTAAACAAGAGAGGAAATTGCGACTAATGAAAGAAAAGCAACCGTTTATGTCCATAACTGACCCTTCAAGCACTGCAAGAGGAAGATACTGTGAAACACATAAGGTACACCGAAAGAAAACTATTTTTTTGCCGAGAACAATGAATACGAGTAAATTATACTTTCAACACAAATGAGGGCTTGGACATTTTTTGATACATTAGTTTTTTTTAAGGAATTTTGCACTAAAAAAATCAAGAATAGGCCAGTCAATACTCGTATGGTTAATCTTCGAAATCTAAAGTGTTACCAAAGGGGCTTGCAACTTTTCTTTGCTCATGTTTAAAGCGATTAAGATACAATTACTATGTGTGGAATTACGGAAGAATTTGGTAATTAATATAGAAGATATACTTGATTCAATACTCGTATTTCACAAAAGTTTAGGCCTTGAAGAGGCAGATAGCAATGCTTAGTATGTTGAAAGAACAAGGTACATATACGATTTTATCATTCAGTGCAAGTTGATGGCATATATGTATATATAATGGTTATTATAACCAATATAATTTATTAAATATTTTCTTTCATTGTACCCTTTCTCACATCACTACGACATCCCTTCCATCCCCGGGTAACTATAAATGTCAGACAACCTTAATATTAAATTAAAGTGAAATGGTTATTATAGTTATAAAATTAATTAATTAATTTCTTTTAATGTAAATATCTTGAAGTGTAGCCTACTAACTGACAGAGTAAAATATAACACTTTCGGAATGCGTAAATCTTAAGGACAACCCTGTATAAGAGTGCGTGAAACCTTAAAGTTCAAACTTGTACATATTTTGTCGATGAGAACAATACAGTGGAAATATTGAATTCAGTACTACTACGGTATCTACATTTCAATATTAAACGTGGACATTTTAATGCAACATGTCCGTTGCCATCCACCGAAGGACATCGTCACGCACACCCGCTCTGACATTCATTGAAATTATCAGCTCAGACATCCATGCAAAGGACATCTTCAGTGCATTTTTTGTCGACGTTGTACACTCGGTGTATTTTATGGCAACATACTGTACGCCAACGCTTGCAATTAAATGCAAATTTTTAAAAATTTATTTCCCACTTATGTATGTATGTCTTGAGCTATGAGCCCTGTTTATGTAACCAAAAGAGATTGGGTAATTTTTTGAGCAATTTCTTCATGGAATGAAGCAATGCAGACCAGGAATCGTAATATTGAACTGGATCGGAGGTAATATAAAAATTCAGAAGGTTTTTTAATCATAGAAACAGTAACAATAGAAACAAATAAGGAAAACAGAAAGGCGGGCGTGGCCGTCTCTGTACATCTGTAACTCTAAAACGATAAACTTAAAATGTGCAGATTTCTTTCATAGATCAAGAAGGAAAAAATAGATGGGACCACATATCGCTCACTCACTCCAAGGGTGTCACAACTCAAAATTTTTGTGCTTGCCTTACAGAAATACGAGTTTTGCAAATATGCATAAATTAATCTCAAAGATATTTAGTTTATAAATAAACAATCATGTTTCGGATTATTCCATCTTTTTAGACTTCCTATTTCACCTTATTTATCTTTTTATACGGAAAGTTGCACATCTCCACTATTTTCAATTTTGAGTTATGACAGTCTTGAAGTAAGTGAGCGATATAATCTAAAGATATTTTCATCAACTTGGACCAAAAACCTAATTTCTGCCAAATTATATAAAGATCGGACCTAAAATGCAGTTTCAATAGCGTTTAAATACAAAATAGTCAGGAACATTTATATTCGGATATATCTTAATTTCAGCCGATTATCCACAAATTATGCAGTATTCGTTCCTTAATTAAGAAACTGCTTTCTGATTCACCGATTTGCAAAGAATTGGCAGTATTTATTCATGTAATTATAAACCTATTTCTACCAATATCTAAATCAAAACCGATTTTCCCCAAAATTTGCAAGTATTAATTCAATAATAGGGTAAGTAATATGAAACCTCTTTTTGCCGAATTTCGTACTAATCGGATATATAAACCAGTAAAGAAAGGCTAAAGTCGGGCGGGGCCGACTATATAATACCCTACACCACTCTCGTAATATTGAATAACTCTGATATATAAATTTTGTAATTCATGTATAAATTGTTTACATAATTTTACTTTTGGGATATTTTATACTTAAACAAGTAAGAAAGTTTCAGTCGGGTAAACCGACTAAGGTATACCCTCACTTTGTGAGTAATGTAATATATAATATTACACCAATAAATCTGTCAATTTGTGTGGGAGGTACCAGAAGGGGTTTTCCAAATACACATATTTTTCGGTAAACAGTACATTCTTAAATACATTGCATTGTGCTGAACTATAAGCGTTTATGTGCACTGCTATATTAAAGTTACGAGCTATGTAATTTTGGTATGATTTGGTCATTTTGTGTGGGAGGCACAAAAAGGGGCGGGGTGATAACGCCCACTTTTTACAGGACTATAGGCACTATAACAGCATTACACTGTACAAAATTTCAAGTATTTGTATGCACTGGTATTTAAGTTACAAGCCGTTTACTTTTGGTACGAAACGGTCCATTTGTATTTAAGTTACAAGCCGTTTACTTTTGGTACGAAACGGTCCATTTGTGTGGGAGGTACCAAAAGGGGCTGTACGATAATGCCCATTTTTACCGGACTATAGGCGCTACAAAAACATTATACTGTAGAAAATTTCAAGCATTTTTATGCACTTGTATTAAAGTTATAAGCAGTTAAATTTTGATGCAAAATGGTCCATTTGTGTGGGAGGTACCAAAAGGGTCATGCCAACTTCACCCATTTTTCTCGAGTTAATAGCGACTTATATACTAATATTATGTGCAGAATTTCAAAAGATTCGAATGAGTAGTATAGAAGTTATTAAAGAATCAATATTTCACTAAATTTTAACCCTTTGTGTGGGAGGTACCAGAAGGAGTAGACCAATATGGCCCATCTTCGAACTCATCCGGAGATAGATCAAAATATTACCACATACCAAATTTGAAGTCAATCGGTTACTCCTTTCGAGAGTTATCGTGCGCACCAGCCAGCAGACAGACAGACAGACAGACGGACGGACATTGCTCATTCGACTTAAAATGACCCAAAACGGATTTCCTCCGAACATACTTAGGGTCTTAGATCACTCCTTCGATGTGTTACACTTTTTTCCGTAGCAAATGATATATACCCTCGTCACACTAAAGTGAGGGTATAATAATACCCTGTACCACAGAGTGGTGTAGGGTATAAAAACGATTGAATCCAAAGAGCCAAATCGGATGAAACATATATATGGGAGCTGTAGCTAATTCTTAACCGATTTTCTTCAAATTCGGCAATGTTGGTTCACGGATCAAGAAACTCTACCATTCTAAATTTCAAAACGATTGGATGTAAAATACAGCTTCTATAGAACTAACGGGCCAAATCGGACGAAACATATATTTGGGAGATATAGCTAAATCTTAACCGATTTTCATCAAATTCGGTAGTGTTGGTTCATGGATCCAGAAACTCTACCATTCTAAATTTCAAAATGATTGGATGTAAAATACAGTTTCTACAGGACTAAAGAGCAAAATCGGACGAAACATATATATGGGAGCTATATCTAAATCTTAACCGATTTTCTTCAAATTCCGTAGTGATAGTTCATGGATCAAGAAACTCTACCATTCTAAATTTCAAAACGATTGGATGTAAAATACAGCTTCTATAGGATTAAAGGTCCAAATCGGACGAAAAATATATATGGGAGCTATATCTAAATCTGAACCGATTTCAATCAAATTCAATAGTGATCTTTACAGCTGCGAAATACTCTAAACTGCAAAATTTCAGAACGATCGGAGTGAAATTGCGACCTGTAGTCGACGAACAACTTTACATGGACAGACGGACGGATGGACGGACAGACATGGTTTAATCGCCTCAACTACTGATTCAGAGTCGATCGGTATACTTTAAGGTGGGTCTAGCTGTGTTATTTTCAGGTGTTACAAACATCTGCCGTGAAACAAACTTATAATACCCTGTACCACAGTGTGGTGTAGGGTATAAAATGTTTCTACAGCGCTTATATGTATATCACATCGGGGGTTACATATATATGGGGACTATATCTACATCTGAATCGATTTTTCTCAAATTTAGTGTTGTCTCTATGTGTATCAAGAGACTTCTCTCTGTCCATTTTTATACAGATCTGTTAAAAATTTTGCTTAGACGGTGCATATACGCCAAATCGGCGGAACATATATAGCGTGATCCATTTCAGGGTTCCCTACTTTTTTAAAGAAAAAAACACAGAAAATTGAAATTGAATGGGGAAGGTTTATTATCATTTGAAAGAACATGCTTTGGCATTTTTTTTAAGATTATGTGTATCAAATGTTGGCCGCGGCTACGTCTCAGATGGTCCATCCGGTGAGTCCAATTTTCGATGACTCGTTCGAGCATTTCGACTGGTAACTGGCGAATGACACACGTGATGTTTTGCTCCAAAGCCTGAATCGAAGCGGGTTTGTCCGCATAAACTTTAGACTTTACATATGCCCACAGGAAAAAGTCTAACGGTGTGATATCAAACGTTAAATTATCTGCTCACCGAAGTGTTATTTCAATAAATCCATTGATTGATACGATGTGTGGAAAATGGCGCCGTCTTGTTGAAACCAAATGTCGCCGAGATCACAAGCTTCAATTTCAGGCATCGAATAGTCGGTTATCATGGCACGATAACGGTCTCCATTGACGGTTACGTTCTCACCGGCATCATTTTTGAAGAAATATGGACCGATGATTCCATCGGCCCACAAACCACACCAAACCGTTGTTTTTTCTAGATGAAGCGGCAGCTCTTGAATCTCTTCAACTTGCTCTTCGTCCCAAAAGCGGCAATTTTGCTTGTTTACATACCCATTGAGCCAGAAATGGGCCTCATCGCTGAACAAAATTTGGCTCGAAAACGTCGGATCTTCTTGGAACTTTTCAAGAGCCCATAGAGCGAAGCGATGTCGCTTGGGAAGGTCGGGCGGCTATTTTGTATGCTTTCAATTTAAGATGCGCCAAGTCGTTCCATACGTCAGTCCGAGTTGCTGCGAACGGCGCCGAATCGACTCCCCACGGTCTTCGTGTACACTCTCAGCGACGGCCGCTACATTTTCTTCACTGCGTGCTGGACGTGTTCTATTCGGTCGAATATTATCCAGTAATGAATGCTGGGTCTCAAGATGGGTGATGGTGTTGCGAATAGTACGCTCAGTAGGCCGATTATGTTGATCATAAGTTGAGCGAAGTGCACGAAACACATTCCTCACAGAACGTGAATTTTTGTAATAAAGTTTGTAAACGTTGTAAGTCTTTCCATGATGAAATGCCAACCAAAAAAAAAAAAAACACGACACACGCGTGATCTGTCAAAAAAAGGCTATTGAAAAAAGTATTTCTACTTGAATCACCGTATATTATCAATGTGGGTATGTTTAACTGTGTCTGGATCCGATAGGTGACGCGAATTCTTAGGCGTTGAATTGTCAATTTTGGAAATCTGTAAGCCTGGGCTTGATATTAAGCCGAAAAATTCATACCTCAAGAACAAAGCGATTGATTTATGATTGATTGATTCGGTGGGATTGATTTGAGTTCGAAAGGGCTTCAATGATTCGGTGGGATTGATTTGAGTTCGAAAGGGCTTCAATGAAGAAATTTTGGATACAATTAAATTTGATAAGTACTTGATTTAAGCCAGATAACACTTAATTGAAGCCTGATCAATATTTGATTTAAGCCTGATCGCTCTTAACTTAAATACATCGTATTTCCATATTGAAAAGTATGAGACAATATAACTTTTTGACAGAAAAACGAAGAATTTAGCTGTAATTATTCGATTTAAAACGCTGACATGAAAGCAATAGCTTCATCGCAAAGAACAAGAATTGCCACTGATCTACGTTATTTCAATTGAAAAAATCACTCCAAGTAATGTATTCTAAAACACCGCTTGCACAAGAAACAAAATTTACCCGTCTTAATGAACAATGATAAGTAAATGATAAAAGTCAGTTCAGATTTAGGTACTGTCCTATACAATAGGGGTGGTACATTTTTTTCGCACAAAGCGTCAGTCAAAAAAAAATATTCTGCGGAAAATTCTACGATTATTTCTCCAGGAAACCATAGGTTTAAAATGAATTCCTAGCTGGCGGAAATCGATTTCAAATTTTAGGTCACATTACATATTAAATTGTACACAAAAACCCTATCTATCTATATATATAAAGAAGAATGTGTGTTTGTTTGTTTGTTTGTTTGTTGGTTTGTTTGTTTGTTGGTTTGTTGGTTTGTTGGTTTGTTTGTACCGTATAGACGTCTAAACGACTGAACCGATCTTCTTGAAATTTTCACAGAATGTACATGTGTGGGGCGTGGTGAAAATAGGGTACTTGAATTTTCGATATATGAAGTGGGCGTGGCCCCGCCCACATAAGACAAGTTTTAAAATTGAGATATCTTGCACAATTTGTTAGCGAGAGTGCTGCAATTTTGTACATATGTATCTGGTGGTAGTCTACGTGATTGGTCCAAAAATGGGCGGGATCGGACCAACGGGCGTGGCCCCGCCCCTTTAAACTAAATTTGGAAATCGAGATATCTTGCACAATTTGTTAGCGAGAGAACTGTAATTTTGTTTATATATATCTTTTGGCGACCTACGTGATTGGTCCAAAAATAGCCGGGGTTGGACTAATGGGCGTGGCCCCGCCCCTTTAAGCCAAATTTTGAAATCGAGATATCTTGCACACATTGTTAGCGAGAGAACTGAAATTTTGTATATATATATCTGGAGGCAGTCTACGTGATTGGTCCAAAAATGGGCGGGGTCAGACTAATGGGCGTGGCCCCGCCCCTTTAAGCTAAATTTTGAAATCGAGATATCTTGCACAATTTGTTAGCAAGAGAGCTGTAATTTTGTGTATATATATCTGCTGGCGACTTACGTGATTGGTCCAAAAATGGGCGGGATCGGACCAATGGGCGCGGCCCCGCCCATATAAGCCAAATTTTGAATTTGAGATATATTGCACAATTTGTTAGTGAGAGAACTAGAAATTTGCATATATATATATGGAGGCAGTCTACGTGATTGGTCCAAAAATGGGCGGGGTCGGACTAATGGGCGTGGTCCCGCCCTTTTGAGCCACATTTTGAAATCGAGATATCTGGCACAATTTGTTAGCGAGAGAGCTGTAATTTTGTGCATATGTATCTGCTGGCACTCTACGTGATTGGTTCAAAAATGGACGGCATCGGACCAATGGACGTGGCCCCGCCCATATAAGCCAAGATTTGAATTTGAGATATCTTGCACAATTTGTTAGCGAGAGAGCTGTAATTTTGGGTAAAT
The DNA here is from genome assembly GCA_963930755.1 of Eudasyphora cyanicolor. Taxonomy (NCBI): domain Eukaryota; kingdom Metazoa; phylum Arthropoda; class Insecta; order Diptera; family Muscidae; genus Eudasyphora; species Eudasyphora cyanicolor. Next base: position 259,838,240 of record OZ005737.1, on the reverse strand, counting down.
ATATCTGTTGGCGACCTACGTGATTGGTCCAAAAATGGGCGGAATCAGACGAATGGGCGTGACCCCGCCCATATAAGTCAAATTTTGAAATTGATATATCTTGCACAATTTGTTAGCGAGAGAGCTGTATTCACTATTGTTTAGCTAGAGTGCTGTAATGTTGTACATATGTATCTGGTGGCAGTCTACGTGATTCGTCCAAAAATGGGCGGGATAGGACCAATGGGCGTGGCACCGCCCATATAAGCCAAATTTTGAATTTGAGATATCTTGCACAATTTGTTAGCGAGAGAGCTGTAATTTTGTTTATATATATCTGTTGGCGACTTACGTGATTGGTCCAAAAATAGGCGGGGTCGGACTACTGGGCGTTGCCCCGCCCCTTTAAGCCAAATTTTAAAATCGAGATATCTTGCACAATTTGTTAGCGAGAGAGCTGTAATTTTGTGCATATGTATCTGGTGGCAGTCTTCGTGATTGGTCCAAAAATAGGCGGGAGTGGACCAATGGGCGTGGCCCCGCCCTTATAAACCAAATTTTTAAATTGATATATATTGCACAATTTGTTAGCGAGAGTGCTGTAAGTGCATATGTATTAGGTGGTGGTCTACTCAATTGGTCCAAAAATGGGCGGGATCGGCCAATGGGCGTGGACCGCCCATATAAGCCAAATTTTGAAATTGAGATATCTTACACAATTTGTTAGCGAGAGTGCTGTAATTTTGTGCCATGTATCTGGTGGTAGTCTTCGTGATTTGTCCAAATATAGGCGGAATTGGACGAATGAGCGTGGCCCCGCCCATATAAACAAAGATTTTAAATTGACATATCTTGCACAATTTGTTAGCAAGAGTGCTGTAATTTTTGCATATGTATTAGGTGGTAGTCTTATTGGTTGGTGCAAAAATGGGCGGGATTGGACCAATCGGCGTGGCCCCGCCAATATAAACCCAATTGAAATTGACATAACTCGCACAAATTTGACATAACTCGCACAAATTATTAGCGAGATTACTCTAATTTTGTGCATATATATTAGGTGGCAGTCTACGTGCTTGGTCCAAAAATGGGCAGGGTCGGACAAATGGGAGTGGCCCCGCCCATATAAGCCAATTAAATTTTGTGTTTGATATATCTTGAGCAATTTGTTAGAGAGATCAATGTAATTATGTGCAGATATTTGGTGTCAGTCTACGTAATTAGTCCAAAAATTAACGGGATCGGAAATCAGAAGTCTGGGGCAACGAAGTGGACCGGGTCCAGCTAGTCTATATATATAAAGAAGAATGTGTGTTTGTCGGTTTGTTTGTTTGCTGGTTTGTTTGTACCGAATGGACGTCTAAACGGCTGGACCAATCTTCTTGAAATTTTCACAGAATGTACATGTGTGGGGCGTGGTGAAAATAGGGTACTTGAATTTTCGATATATCAAGTGGGCGTTGACCAGCCCATGTAAGCAACCGTTTGAAATTGAGGTATCTTGCACAATCTATTTGCGAGAGTGCTGTTATTTTGTGTATATGTGTCTGGTGGAAGTCTATGTTATTGGTCTAAAAATTAGCGGGATCAGACCAAAGCGCGTGGCTCCGCCCATATAAGCAAATTTTGAAATTGAGATATCTTGCACAATTTGTTAGCCATAGTAATGTAATTCTGTTTATATGTATCTGGTGGTAGTCTACGTGATTAGTGCAAAAATGGGCGGGATCAGACCAATGGGCCAAAGCCAAATTTTGAAGTTGAGACATCTTCACAATTTCTTAGCGCGAGTGCTCTTTTTTATGGAGATGTTTTTGGTGGCAGTAATCGTGATTGGTTCAAAACTGGACGGGATCGGACATCAAAATCTAAAGTAAAGTACAATCCTTCCGGTTAATAATGGAAAATAATTTCATTTAAATGGCTGCCTCGGCTGGCCATGCAGTAGCCTACACGATCGATCGAATTTTTAAGCACATTATCGATTGTGTGCAGCTGTATTTCTCCAATGGCTTCACGAATATTATCCTTTAAAGCGTCAATTGTCTCTGGCTTGTCGGCGTAACACTTATCTTTGAGGGCACCCCACAAATAATAGTCCAATGGTGTCAAATCGCAGCTCCGAGGTGGCCAAACGACATCAGCTCTGCGGCTGCTAATACGATCTTCAAAAACAGGGCGCAAAACATCGAGTGTAGCTTCTGCTGTGTGGCACGTAGCGCCGTCCTGTCGAAACCAAATGTTGCCAATATCCTCCAAATTTTTGTGAACAAAAATTCGTTCAACATGGCCCGATAACGATCGCCATTGACTGTAACGGCCACTCCTTGCTCATTTTCGATGAAAATAGGCCCAATTATGCCGCTGGATCAAAATCGGCACCAAACAGTGACTTGTTTTGGGTGTATCGGCTTTTCAATGTATGCATGCGGGTTTTCTGTGCCCCAAATGCGACAATTTTGCTTGTTTAAATACCCGCCAAGATCAAAATGAAAAAAGCAAATGAAAATCAAAAATGAAAAATGATAAAAAATTTAAAATCAAAATTTTCAAAGTAATGTTGCAATATTTTACAGCGTTGTTCAAGCGTATACACAACCATATTCGTTCAGCGGAAGGATAAAACTAATTATCTGTCAAATCAGACTTGAGCTAAGTGTTACCATTCACGAAAAAAGCACTAGTTGAAAAAAACGTTAGATGGCGGACCCTTTATAAATGGATGTGTGTATGTTACGTATGGACTCCAAAACGGCTGGATCGGTTTTGATGATATTTTCAGGGAATGTTCAGATAAGCTAGAGGGTGACATAGGCTTTGTAAGTTCTTGATACAGGGGGCGTGGGTCCGCCCTATAAGCCAATTTTTTACGTGATTCCTACTGTCCGTACCAACGAATATATTAACGAGATTCCTACTGTCCCTACTAAATGAGACATATCTTGATAAATGGACGGGATCGGGAATCTGGGGCAACGAAGTGGACCGGTACTGACGGTAAGGGGATTCGTATGTCGGTGTACAAGACTGAACTTTCTTATTTGTTTAAAAACATTTCATTAATTTTTCTTTTTTTCACTACTGGTTTTCGTATATAACTATTTTAACAACATTCCCAGCAAAATCTTGGTAAGTACCTGTCATTATTCCCTGCATTACCAAATAATGACATCTCATTATTCGCTGCAATACTTTCGGCTTATTAATAATGACTTACCAATAATAACAGAAATAAGTGATTTTTTGTTTCAAAGTCATTGTGGCAAATTTTATTATAATGCAATTTTGGCTATATGTGGGTTATTGTGCAAGATTTATTTATATTTCAACATGTTTTCAAACAATACGTGCAGATTTGAATGAAAATACCAGAAATTCGAATCTGGCATGAGGAAATTGTTTGTTTCGAGAAATATGCGCGACAATATGCAAAAAATCATTTTAAATGGCCATTTCTACTTATCTACTACTTATTTTATAACTTATTGGTAATGCATTATTCAAGTACATAAAATCCAGCTACAAATAAGTACTTATAATGCTACTTTATTGTATGCTTTTGGGAAGTACTTTCCTCCAATGACATCCCCATGTTAAAATAATGAGAAAAGTGGCTAAATAATAAGTACTTACCATTATCGAACTTTGCTTACTCGTCGGATTATTTAGTAATGAGAAATTTTGCTGGGTTATATCCTCATTAGATTGATTTTTTTTATTTAACGACAATAATTAGATTTTAATCTTCTGTAATGATAGAAAAATTTAATATAAAATAAATTTGTTAAGTTTTTTTATATTGTTTTGCTTATCATTAAACATCATTATTTCAGCATAAAAATCTAGAAATCGTCAATTTCTGTCTATGATCTTAACAAAAAGTCAAAATTATCACAAATTTGCATTTTTAACAACATTTCACATTACTGCTATAATCATTATGTAGCTTTTGATAAACTTTGTATGCCAAAATGTTTACCCTAAACCTAAGATAACATAAAACTCATCAATATACAGCTTTTTATCCAACTGAGATACTTATTTAACTCGGCACACATACGTAAATCCCTAGCAATAGCTAAGTGAGTGCATTATTTTCAAGCTGTTTTAAACTATATCCCAAAAAAGTATTCAAATTACAAAAAGCCACAATACATTACCTCACGGACACTCGTCATCAAGATATATATAACCCATATTCCAAGCTGAGCATAAAAACATCGCTCATAGCTATTACCACACATAAGTTCAACGAAAGCCGCCATCACTATATCATTGCCGTAAGTTATGGCCGTGATAGTGAAACCACTCCACCACTTAGCCAGTCAGTCCATCAACATCAGTATCAGCGGCAGCAGTAGTAGTAGCAACTCCAGTGTTGCAGTTTTCAACTTCGGCCTCAGCCTCAATCTCAGCCCCCACAATGTGGTTTTCCACTGCTATGCTCACCTCCAGCCTCACCCGCTGCCGCCTCCCAATCACTTCCAGAACATAAATTAGTCGCTGTATGTGCTTTTCGACGCTTTACCTCTTTGCACACATTCATAGCGCCCCCTTTTGCCCTCAAGATATGAGGGGAAATATTTCATGTGAACATTTATGTGAGATTTTTATGAATTGAATTCGTCGTGATGCATTTTGTTGCAAGGCAACCGAATGAATAGAAACTAATATTTTCCACTTGGGCATTCCAAATGGAATTTATTGCTCGCATCATTTCTAAGAGTTCATCGTGTGCTCCGGCGTAGCTTGAGTGCGTGAAAACTGCAGTAGGTATTTGACGCCAAACAATCCTTTGAACCATTGGTGACACTTGCTGCAAAGAATTATGCGAAATATACGATATTAGTACTTCAAGAACTATCCACAAATAAATTTGAATGCGCTGAGATACCTACAAATATAAATTTTCGTTTTTCTTACTTTCTTCGAAATTTTAAGATATTTGCCCACAAAATTGTTGGAAATGGAAAATTTTGATCACTTAAATTTCAAATCTTTGAAATAATGGGTTTTCCAACAGGAGGTGTTATTTTGGTAGCTGTCACTTTTGAAGCTTTTATTCTTTGACATTTGACAAGTAGAAACTAAGCCATTACTAAAAATGGAACGATACACGATTCAACAACGCATTGAAATTATTAAAATTCGAAAAAACGCAAAATCATCTTGACTGATGAGGCCCATTTCCACCTCGGTGGCTACGTCAACAAGCAAAATTGTCGCATCTGGGGCTCGGAAAATCCAAGAGTTATTGTTCAGAAGCCTCTCCATCCTCAACGTGTGACTGTTTGGTGCGGTTTATGGTCCGGCGGGGTCATTGGACCTTACTTTTTCGAAAATGAGGTTGGATCAATAGTTACGGCGAATGGATTGCGCTATCGAGAGATGATTAATGATTTTTTATGGTCGGAGTTGGATGGTATTGATCTGGACAACGTTTACTTTCAACAAGACGGCGCTACGTGCCACAAAAGCAAAGAAACCATTGCTCTGTTACGGGAAAAGTTTCCGGGCCGTGTTATCTCTCGAAGAGGTGATCACAAGATCTAGTGATTTAACACCTTGCGACTTCTTCCTTTGGGGCCACGTGAAAGATAAGCTCTACGCCAACAGCCCAGCAAAGATAGAATTCGTGAGGCTATAGAGGCCATAGGGCAGCCACTTTGCGATTTGGTTATGGAAAATTTCATGAAAAGGATATGGTCCTGTAAGCGTGGTCGTGGTGGCCATTTGGCTGATGTTGTTTTTCATTATTAACGGCATACCTTCCTCTTTATTATGAAATAAACATCCGATCATTTATCTCAAAAAATTGCATTTTTCATTGAATACCAAAATAACACCACTTGTTGGACAACCCTTTATTAATCATAATTTTTCTTATTTTCTTCGAAATTTTAAGATATTTGCCCACAAAATTGTTGGAAACGGAAAAGTTTGATCACTTCAATTTCTATTCTTTGAAATACAATTTACATGTCTGAAAATTTAATATAGAGGAGCTGTGAACAAACAACAAAATCGCCTTCAAAAAGTATGACATATCAAGTCATAGATAGTGCTAACAATTTTTTTAAATATAATCTTTTACAAAAACTATCCTCATAATAATTACTACAGTGAAAGAAATCATCAATATTCGATTTTGCTAATATGTGTGCAAACTTCTGATATACGCGACAAATGTATCCATTTTGCAAATTATGTTTTACTAGTTGCATGCAACTCTTATTCTCGATGTGCACGCCATACATTTCCATTATCTGTTGAGTAGATCGGCGGAAAAATATAAGTAGAAAACAAAAAAAATTTCATAAGCATATTAATGAAGACATATCTTCCGCTAAAATTAACATTTTGCAAAACTACACAAATTGTGTTTTTTATTTGGCGTTATGAATCCACATTTCGATTTTCATAAAAAAAATATTTTAGGCTGTTTTAAAAAAGAGTTACCCTTATGTAAATTGTCAATTAAAAATTATTCTGATTCATTGTATTTTTTCGAATAATGAAAGAATAACGAATATTTTGACATATGCTGATAGAATTTCGTATGCCCTACGATTGTACGATCAACTTTTTCAAACACACCGAAAAAAAATTATTGTTTAGCATTTTTTTAAATTTCTACTTGGAACCACAATAAATTTCGCGGAAAAACTTAGTTCACAAACCAATAAGGAAAGACAGAAAGTAGGGCGGGGCCGACTATATAAAATCCTATACCTTCCTAGCAATGCTAAAAGGCGAATTGCGATAATAATTTGGAATAAATGGTTTCGTTTCAGTTAACAAAGTACTTAGCTCCAAATCCTCATCAGGGCTTTTTCAAAGAACGAGTTGAAGATGTTGATCATAGTAAACTAGATGAAAATCGATAACCTTAAAATGCGCTGAATTCTAGCATATATCAAGAATCAGAAGGAACGTATGACTATACATAATCTTAACAGATTTTCATCAACTTGGATCAATAACCTCATTTCTGCCAAATTTTATAAAGATCGGACGTAAAATGCAGTTTCAATAGCGCTTAAATACTAAATAGGCAGGAACATATATATTTGGCTATATCTAAATCTTATTCCCCAATTAAGCAGTATTCGTTACTAAATTAAGAAACTCAAATCGGGGGTAATATATACATGAAGGCTATATAAAAATCTTAACCAAATTTGTGTGGGAATAGTACTGTGGAGTAGTATGACTTATTTTATTCTAGAAACTGTTTTGTAATATTGGATTGCTTTGATTTTTATTCATTCGTTTTATTAGCTTTATTTGTCATTTGTAAAAACTTAAAAAATCAGTCTTGAAAAATATTTTCTGAAATAAAGACACCGAATTTTTTGAATTCGTTGACAATTCTTTACATTTTGTATTCATTCATGTAATAAGAAAAATACTCTCTGCAGAATTTCGTACTGTTCGGATATAAAATACGGTTTCTACAGCGCTTACATGTCAAATCGTGTGTAGCATAAGTGGGAACTATATCTAAACCTAAACCGATTTTTCCCAAATTTGGCAGTGTTCATCCATGTAATAAAAAACCATTTTCGAATGAATTTTGTATTAATCGGATATAAAAACAGTTTTTACAGCGATAACATGTCAATCTCTGTTCATTTTTATACAAACCGTTTTAAAAATGTTGCTTATACAGGACATATATGCCAAATCAGAGATACGATTTTCAACAAATTAAATATGGATCGTTCTTGGGCCAAAAGAAATATATGTGCAAAGTTTCGTTGAGATCGGAGCATAATTGCGACCTGTGCTTTGATTACAAGAATACATGCACAGACAGACGGACGGACATAGCTAAAACTCAGAAAGTGATTCTGAGTCGGTCAGTATAATTACCAAAATAGTTCACAACTATTTCGACCTTATCTCGCGTTTTTCTCAGCCACCGTTCACATTTGTCACTCGTAGTACAGACGTTAAGTGCAATACGTTTATGGAAGTATTCAGTCATCCGCTTGAGCTGGAATTGCTTAAGAAGAAATCCTGTGAAAAACACGTAATAAAAATCTTTTCTTTCATTCATTCTCATTTATTGTCGTCAACAAAAGTACGTTTGCTAACATTCACGAAAATGAGCGCTTTGCTGAAATATAGTTATATTCCATTGAATCTGAAATATTTGTATTCGCTGCAATATTGTACGCATTTTATTGCTTTCACATATTGAACGAGAGCAAAGACGGAATCGGTTGCTTTTTTGTGACGTGTTAATAAAGTGTTGTTGCACATACTCAAGTTACACTCGAATGTTTGATAATGACACACTTGTCGAACGAGAAAAATGTTGTTAATAAAGCATTAATTTATTTTCATTGTTCTGGTCATTATGTTCAGTCATGACGGGAAATAATTGAAAATTCCTTTTGTAAAAATTGCTGTTAATGAATGGACGAATTAAATTTAAACAAATGTGTAATAATTGAAACTGGAAATTTTATTTTAATTTAATTTAAAAAATTTTGAAACAATTAATAAAAATATGCCACTGGTGTGTGATACATAATGGAAGCCAGTTGCATCTGGCGGCAACTAGTTTTTATTCATTTAACTATTAGTGTCCAAAAACACAATGATTTATGTAATGTAATGTTACTTTAATATTTATTATCTTGTAAACTATTCATATTAAAATAAAGGAAATTGTTTTGTTATCAGTTGTCAAGTCAATATTGTAATCTAATCTAATCTAATCTAATCTAATCTAATCTAATCTAATCTAATCTAATCTAATCTAATCTAATCTAATCTAATCTAATCTAATCTAATCTAATCTAATCTAATCTAATCTAATCTAATCTAATCTAATCTAATCTAATCTAATCTAATCTAATCTAATCTAATCTAATCTAATCTAATCTAATCTAATCTAATCTAATCTAATCTAATCTAATCTAATCTAATCTAATCTAATCTAATCTAATCTAATCTAATCTAATCTAATCTAATCTAATCTAATCTAATCTAATCTAATCTAATCTAATCTAATCTAATCTAATCTAATCTAATCTAATCTAATCTAATCTAATCTAATCTAATCTAATCTAATCTAATCTAATCTAATCTAATCTAATCTAATCTAATCTAATCTAATCTAATCTAATCTAATCTAATCTAATCTAATCTAATCTAATCTAATCTAATCTAATCTAATCTAATCTAATCTAATCTAATCTAATCTAATCTAATCTAATCTAATCTAATCTAATCTAATCTAATCTAATCTAATCTAATCTAATCTAATCTAATCTAATCTAATCTAATCTAATCTAATCTAATCTAATCTAATCTAATCTAATCTAATCTAATCTAATCTAATCTAATCTAATCTAATCTAATCTAATCTAATCTAATCTAATCTAATCTAATCTAATCTAATCTAATCTAATCTAATCTAATCTAATCTAATCTAATCTAATCTAATCTAATCTAATCTAATCTAATCTAATCTAATCTAATCTAATCTAATCTAATCTAATCTAATCTAATCTAATCTAATCTAATCTAATCTAATCTAATCTAATCTAATCTAATCTAATCTAATCTAATCTAATCTAATCTAATCTAATCTAATCTAATCTAATCTAATCTAATCTAATCTAATCTAATCTAATCTAATCTAATCTAATCTAATCTAATCTAATCTAATCTAATCTAATCTAATCTAATCTAATCTAATCTAATCTAATCTAATCTAATCTAATCTAATCTAATCTAATCTAATCTAATCTAATCTAATCTAATCTAATCTAATCTAATCTAATCTAATCTAATCTAATCTAATCTAATCTAATCTAATCTAATCTAATCTAATCTAATCTAATCTAATCTAATCTAATCTAATCTAATCTAATCTAATCTAATCTAATCTAATCTAATCTAATCTAATCTAATCTAATCTAATCTAATCTAATCTAATCTAATCTAATCTAATCTAATCTAATCTAATCTAATCTAATCTAATCTAATCTAATCTAATCTAATCTAATCTAATCTAATCTAATCTAATCTAATCTAATCTAATCTAATCTAATCTAATCTAATCTAATCTAATCTAATCTAATCTAATCTAATCTAATCTAATCTAATCTAATCTAATCTAATCTAATCTAATCTAATCTAATCTAATCTAATCTAATCTAATCTAATCTAATCTAATCTAATCTAATCTAATCTAATCTAATCTAATCTAATCTAATCTAATCTAATCTAATCTAATCTAATCTAATCTAATCTAATCTAATCTAATCTAATCTAATCTAATCTAATCTAATCTAATCTAATCTAATCTAATCTAATCTAATCTAATCTAATCTAATCTAATCTAATCTAATCTAATCTAATCTAATCTAATCTAATCTAATCTAATCTAATCTAATCTAATCTAATCTAATCTAATCTAATCTAATCTAATCTAATCTAATCTAATCTAATCTAATCTAATCTAATCTAATCTAATCTAATCTAATCTAATCTAATCTAATCTAATCTAATCTAATCTAATCTAATCTAATCTAATCTAATCTAATCTAATCTAATCTAATCTAATCTAATCTAATCTAATCTAATCTAATCTAATCTAATCTAATCTAATCTAATCTAATCTAATCTAATCTAATCTAATCTAATCTAATCTAATCTAATCTAATCTAATCTAATCTAATCTAATCTAATCTAATCTAATCTAATCTAATCTAATCTAATCTAATCTAATCTAATCTAATCTAATCTAATCTAATCTAATCTAATCTAATCTAATCTAATCTAATCTAATCTAATCTAATCTAATCTAATCTAATCTAATCTAATCTAATCTAATCTAATCTAATCTAATCTAATCTAATCTAATCTAATCTAATCTAATCTAATCTAATCTAATCTAATCTAATCTAATCTAATCTAATCTAATCTAATCTAATCTAATCTAATCTAATCTAATCTAATCTAATCTAATCTAATCTAAAAAAATCTAATTTTTTGTATAAGTATATAGGGGATTTCATGTGAAGTGAGTAACAGATTACCATCAACTTCAATCAAACACTTAATTGCTGCTAAATTATAGATAAATCGGACGTAAAATACAGTTTTAATAGCGCTTAAGTACTAAAGAGGCAGGAACATTTATATGTGGCTATATCTAAATATGAACCGAATTAAGGAGTATTCGTTCCTAAATTAAGAATCTTCTTTCTGTCATATTTTGTAATGATCGGAAGTAAAGTACAATTTCTATAGAGCTTTGATGCCAAATCGGTAGTAACATATACAGGGTTTTCCAACAAGAGGTGTTATTTTGAATCACCCGGTATTTCGGGAGCTGTCAATTTTGAAGCTTTTCTTCTTTGAAATTTGACAAGTAGAAACTACGCCATTACCAAAAATGGAACGACACACGAGTCTACAACGCACTGAAATTATTAAAATTCATTACAAAAATTGTGGAAATCTTGCAGTCACAGTTCGCAAAACTAAAATATTTTTGGGTCGTTGTGAAGCACTCTGTCGGACCGCAATACAGAAATTGGTGTAAAAAATTCGAGTTGTTGGGACGAGTTAGTGAAGTGAAGAATAAAATTCGTGCACGTCGCTCAAGAACAGCTCAGAATATTGCTGCTGTAGCCCAAAGTGTTTAAGAAAACCCAGTTTGTCCATTCCTCGTCGTTCTTTGGAATTGGGCATTCCACAAACGTCATTACACCGTATCTTGTATAAAGACTTGGGTCTTAACGCTTATATAGTTCAGTTAACTCAAGCCGGCCGATCATCAACAACGCCGTGTCTTTGCAGATTGGGTCCTTGAAATGCATGAAAATGATCCGGAATTCCATCGAGAAATCATCTTGACTGATGAGGTTCATTTCCACCTCGGTGGCTACGTCAACAAGCAAAATTGTCGCATATGGGGCTCGGAAAACCCAAGAGTTATTGTTGAGAAGCCTCTCCATCCTCAACGTGTGACTGTTTGGTGCGGTTTATGGCCCGACGGGGCCATTGGACCTTACTTTTTCGAAAATGAGGTTGGATCAACAGTTACGGTGAATGGATTGCGCTATCGAGAGATGATTAATGATTTTTTATGGTCGGAGTTGGATGGTATTCATCTGGACAACGTTTACTTTCAACAAGACGGCGCTACGTGCCACTCAAGCAACGAAACCATTGCTCTGTTGCGGGAAAAGTTTCCGGACCGTGTTATCTCTCGAAGAGGTGATCACAATTGGCCACAGAGATCTTGTGATTTAACACCTTGCGACCTCTTTCTTTGGGGCCACGTGAAGGAGCGTCGATTCAAGACCTCAAAGATAGAATTCGTGAGGCTATCGAGGACATAGGGCAGCCACTTTGCGATTTGGTTATGGAAAATTTCATGAAAAGGATATGGTTCTGTAAGCGTGGTCGTGGTGGCCATTTGGCTGATGTTGTTTTTCATTATTAACGGCATACCTTCCTCTTTTCTATGAAATAAACATCCGATCATTTATTTAAAAAAATTGCATTTTGCTTTGAATACCAAAATAACACCTCTTGTTAGAAAACCCTTTATATGGGGGCTATATCTGAATCTGGACTGATTTTCCCTGAATTTGGCAGTGTTTATTTATATAAAAAGAAACCTCTTTCTGGTGAATTTCGCACTTATCGCATATAAATTAAAGTATCTAAAGCGCTGACATGTTAAATCGGGGGTAACATATATATGGGGGTTATATCTATATCTGAACCGATTTTCTCCAATTTGCATGGTAGAGTTTATTGATCTATAGACCAACATGACCCAATTTGTAGAAACTCGATTCAGATTTAGATATAGCTCCCATATATACTTATATGTTTCGTCCGATTTGGCCTTAAGCCTCTTAAGAGGCTTTATTTTGCATACAATCGTTATGAAATTTAGCATGGTAGAGTTTATTGAGGCGTGGACCAACATAGCCGAATTTAAAGAAAATCGTTTTAGATTTAGCTGTAGGCATCATCTTTGTTTCGTCCGATTTGGCTCTTTAGCCCCTTTAGAAGCTGTATTTTACATCCGATTCTGCCCTAGAAGCTGCATTTTACATCCAATTATTTTGAAATTTAGTATGGTAGAGTTTATTTATTTAGGGATCAACATTGCCTAATTTGAAGAAAATTGGTTCAGATTTAGATACAGCTCCCTTATATAAGTTAAGCTTCTTCGAAACGAAGCTTAAAAAAAATAAATAGTTTCTGAGAACTTATCAAAAGTCCACAGACACTACTACGTTGACTTGTCAAAACTCAACGGACACGAGTTAATTAAAATAACACGAGTTAATTAAAACAACCGAGTTTGGATTTTAATCGAACTGTCTTTATTGACTGCTATCAAACAAGTGCAAACAATAAACATTTAAGCTGTAAAAAGAAACTTAAAAATATTACAATAATTTGCTTATTTAATTAAAAGTGTTAGTGTCAACAACTTTGATCTAAAGACAGACGCTGCAATGTAAATGGAACGGAAATTAAGTTCCCAATTAATTATTTAAGGTAAATGAACTAATACCGAATATGAATAAGCTTAAGTTGCACTATTAGTCCACGCGCCGCTTTTGGGGTATTGAACCAATTTTATGTTAACTTGAATAAGCATAGCTTGCGACTTTAGTGCACACGTCGTTTTGGGTTATTGAACCAATTTTATATTAACTTGAATAAGCATAGCTTGCAACTTTAGTGCACACGCCGTTTTGGGTTATTGAACAAATTATGTGTTAACTTATATATTTCGTTCGATTTGGCCCTTTAGCCCTATAGAAGCTGCAGTTTACATAGAATTGTTTTGAAATTTAACATGGTAGAGTTTCATGATCCGTGGACCAACATAGCCGAATTTGAAGAAAATCAATTAAGATTTAGCTATAGCCACCATATATACTCGTATGTTGTGTCCGATTTGGCCCGTTAGTTCCTTTAGAAGCTGAATTTAAAGAAAATCGGTTCAGATTAAGTTATGGTGGCTAATAGCGCCATCTGAGGTCAACTAGCGGCTCTATTCCCGAGTTAACCTTAGGCTGGACATCTAATAGTTATATTCAGTCAGTGTGTACATATACATATTTATATTCTAAGCTCTTAAATAAATTTTAAAATCTGTGATGATTAATGAACATTGCGTGATGCGGGAATAGTTTGATCTGCAGTTTTTATTTTTTTTGATTTTGTTCAAATATGAAATGTATGACCAACAGGAAACATTGTAGTAAAAGAACTGTGAACTAGTGTACTACTGTTTGCACAAGTGTAATCCCTAAATATACTTCCATTTGCGGTACATGTTTGGAATTCTTTTACCACACCCCAAAATGTAAGGGGTTTTATTTCATTTGGAATCTTTAATTGCATTACTTAAAAGAGATCATAAAGCGATTAAGTGTAATTTATATTAAATTTTACTGGTATTAACTGTTTCCCATAATGGCATAAAGAGGCCAACCAACATAACGGCCAAGGGTCCTTTTCATAATAAATAATCTTTACCGCAAAACTATTAAAACTCATATATGTACACACACAGAGGCACATAAATAAATCGCCTCACTCACACATACACATATATATCTACCCTCATATTACCACCCATAAATACCACAACACAAGGTACCAACTCGACTACTCACATCCCATTTTACCTTTTTCTTGAGCTTTTTGCAAAATACTCATATATCCTATAATAACATAAACTCCTGTGAGTCTAGGTGTGAGTGGGTGTGTCTGTGTATAGAAGGCCCCCCTTTCTTTTTATAAAGTGTATGATAGTTGCCTCTGTGGGGGAAGGTTGTGTATGTATATTGAGGGTCTGGAGGCAGAGATTTGGTTTGTCGGCTAACCAAATTACAATTTTATTTGTATATGAAACTATTTATTATTTATATGGCATTTTGTAAAGACGGTAACCACAAAATGTTTTAAAAGAATTTGTTAACTAAACAAAAAGGATTATAAAAAAACCATACTCTTTTATGTGCCCACCCGTACTTGTATGCACACTCACATACTCCAAGCGTAGAGTTGACCCCGTTACACGCTTTCGTTGTGTCGGTCTTAAAGATTATTTTTATGGGTAACAAAACGGCACCACAGGAAGGACATACTGTTTCACACAACATTCAAAATCAATGTATGTCTGAGATATGGCAATGATGTAATGCAAATTGAGGTTCAATTTAAAGGACATTTTAAAGGCCAAATTTAAGGCTAATTGGTTGTATATTTGGGTTTTATAAGATACATATATTTGTGTGCATTTCTACAAGGAACTTTACATGGGATGTATATTAAAATTAATGCGCAATAATAATAATTTGTAGGTAAAGTGAAAACTATTTTCATCAGTTGCGTAAATCCAGTGAAGTACCCTCACCGTCACAAATATTACAGATGGAATTTAAAAATTGGTGGAACATCAGGCTTAAATCGATTTGACTCCTTTGCAATTTTTGTGGAATAATATGAAAATCCTGTGTTATGCGAACAATCCATTAACAATTCAGACCCTTAAGGCGAACATCGAGCAAAGGAAGCCATCCGAGGCAGCATCATGAATGCAATCGGGTTTCATAATTAATATAATTGTTTGATTTTTCGAATAAACCAATTACACTATGCAACAATAATTGTTTTTGTGTCATAGACATACAAAAATGTGTTTTTTTTTTATAAAGGGTGGTTAAATTTTAACCGATGTTGAATGTGAACCACACCTAAACGTCAAAATTTGAGCAAACCGGGTCTGAAGGAGATGTGAAAACCCAAGTGCATGCTCGTACTTCATAAAATATTGCAGCTGTTCGCGATAGTGTGGCTGAAGATCCGTCCACCTCAACTCATCGTCGTGCCCAACAAGTGGACATCTCACGCTCGTCGTTGATGAACATTATGCACAAAGACTTGCATTTACACGCTTACAAGGTGCAATTGACCCAAGAACTAAAGCCTCTTGACCATTTCAAACGTCGTCAATGGTCAGAATGGTGGCAAGAAATGGCAACAGTGGATGATCCATTTTCGAAGAAAATCATCTCCAGTGATGAGGCACATTTTCACCTCAGTGGATTCGTTAATAAGCAGAATTACCGCATTTGGGCGAATGATAACAAAATTGTTGTCCAAGGGATATGGATAACATTTTCTGGAGCAATTAGGTGTCACAAACACGAAAAAATATTAAAAAATCTTTTTATGGTAAATTATTTTTTATTTTTTTTTTTAAATTCCAGCTTTCGTGGAACGTACATTCAGTATTTGGACATAAATTTTCAAGTACAAGGCTCAAGTTATGCCTCAAATTAAAGGGAATTATGAGGGCTACATATGCTGCAAATATCGCTTTCACGTAGAATCTTTGGTTTAGTAACAGTCGTCAAAAATATGAGAAAACCAGTAAGGAAAGGCAGAAAGTCGGGCGGGGCCGACTATATAATACCCTACACCTCCCTAACAATGCGATAAGGGTCATTGCCATAATAATTTGGAATAATTGGTAAATGGGTAGAAACATATTATCTTATTCTGAAACGATAATCGCTAAATTAAGCAATATTCGTTCCTAAATTGAGAAACATCTTTCTGAAAAATTATAATGATCGTAAGTAAAATACAACTTCTATAGCGGTTTAATACCAAATCAGGAGGAACATATATATGGAGCTTTAATATAAATCTGAACCGATCTTCCCTGAATACTCATTCATGTAAAAAGACCTCCTTCTGTAGAATTTCGTACTGATCGGATATAAAATACAGTCTCTACAGCGCTTACATGCCAAATCGGGGGTAACATATATATGTGGGCTATATCTAAATCTGAACCGATTTTCTCCGAATTTAGCAGTATTCCTTCATGTAATTAGAGACCTCTTTTTGACGAATTTCGCACTGATTGGATATAAAATAACATTTTTACACCGCTTACATATCAAATCGGGGGTAACGTATATATGGGGGCTATATCTAAATCTGATCCGATTTCTTCCAAATTTAACAGTGTTCATTCATATAATAAGAAACCTCTTTCTGCCGAATTTCATACTGATCGGATATAAAATAAAGTTTTTACAGCGCTAACATGTCAAGTCGGGTTAACATATATATGGTGGCTATATCTAAATCTGAACCGATTTTAACCAATCAACGGGGATCGTCCTTGGGCCAAAAAAAAGATATGTGTAAAGTTTCGTCGAGATCGGACCATAATTGCGACCTGTACTTTGATTACAAGAACACATGCACAGACAGACGGACATAGCTAAATCAACTCAGAAGTGATTCTAAGTCGATCGGTATAATAAACGATGGGTCTATTTCTTCTCCTTTTGGGTATTACAAACAAATGGATTTTTATAATAGGGTATACAAATCCATAGAAAAATTGAAAAAAATCGAAAAATATTATTTTATCACATTTTTAAAAAGCCAGCATGCTAACGAAGAAAACACTGTATATTTGAAAAAAATCTATGGATAGATATAAAAGTAATGAGCCATTTTGTAAATGTTAGGGAAATTCAAAAAATCTTGTTTTATATTTTTTCGTTTTTAAATGATGGTTTTGCTTATATTGAATTCGCCATATGTGAGAGAGACATATAAGAGACATTGCACTTGCATTTTATTTTATGAGGATTGATGTCAGACATTATAATATTATAGAGAGGACGAGGTTTTATGGCCGTTCGTAACCCTCCATAAAAAATTATATGCAATGTGAGAGCTATATTGGATGAAATCCGCTCAGATAGAGGGTCATTCAACAATATTTGTGGTTTTTTATTTATGAGGTTTCCATCCAGTTACGCCTTTTACGGGCATGGACATTCTAGTCGTATATACAGGTAGTAAAATTACATATATGTACGCAATACAAAGTAGTACGCGGCAGTCTATATGTCAGCTACAGGTACTGCAACTTATGAACCCGGAATTTATGAATTAAATTTCTTATTAATAAATTACTGTAATTCAGCGCCTTAAAGAGATAAGTCGATTTTGCGAAAAATATTACAAAGTTATATTATTTCGAAGTATGAGTAAAAGGCAAAGAACTTTTCAATGTGTAAATGATCCCGACAATTTCTGCTACATCTGCGGAAAATATGTAATTAAAAAAATCGTTTAGTAGAATAATAGAAGAAATATATGTGTAATATTTTGGTATACGAGCTAAAAATATGAACGAACAGTGGACACCTAGTATTTTGTGTAATTCGTGCCATATAAATCTTACTCGATGTGGAAGAATGCGGTAAGTACTTTAAAATTAATGTATTACAACGTTTTGTGGAATAAAATGTTTTAATTTTAGACTTCACGTGCAATTTGGAATGCCAATGATTTAGAGACAACCATTCATTCACGATACGGACTGCTATCAGAAACCGTCGATTCCCATCGCTCATACTGTCAACACTATCGAATCATATGAAACAATGGCTAAATTGATAAAATACATCAAATATGAACATGACTGGAAAATTTGTTGCGATTTAAAAGTAGTTGGCATGTTATGCCTCTGGGATAGCCGATATTTTGCGACAACTGCATATTAAGCTGGGGCTCTTTAAAAAATTTGTAAAAGCCTTAAGGAAAGATGGCATTCACTCTCATATTTAAAAAGTTTATTTTAAAGTCTTTCTTTTCAAATAATCGAAGAAGGAGTTTTTAATGGGCCTAAAATAAGGAAACTGATGAAAGATGTGAATTTCGAATCATATTTGATGTCGGATAAAATTGCAGCATGGAGGTCATTTAAGCTTGTGCTTCAAATTTCCTTGGATCCAATAAAAGCCCGCAATATGAAACAATGATTAATGATTTGTTAAAAAAAATTGGTTAGAAATATAATTTTTTATATTTTTGTATACAACACATATGTATTCTTCCAACTTAGTTTTAGCTTTATGTATTCCAACAGGTGTTAGTAAATATGTCCCTCAAAATTCATTTCTTGCATTCTCATTTAAATGTTTTCCCCGAGAATCTTGGCGACGTAAGAGACCAAGAATTGAAGTCCATCGAGCGGCGTTACCAAGGGCACTGGGATGACAGAATGATGGGAGATTATATTTGGTTCCTCATTATAGAAACCGATTCCGAAATCTACAAACGTCAACAAAGAACTCGCAATTACTTCTAATGAAACTTGTTCATGTAAATAAACTCAAATGTACATAATATAAATAAAAGTAATAAATAAAATCACTATTTAAACAGAAATTTAAAAAAAATGTTTTGAAATTCCCTTACCTCTACCAAAAGGGCTGTAATTTCTACATTTATCCATAGATTTTATTATTATTTTCTTCGCTAGGATGCAAACTTTTAAAAAATAAAATATTTTTTTTTTTGAAAAAATCTACTTTTTACGACTTGTTTAATGACTGTTACTAAACCAATGTTTTTAAGTGAATGAGATGTTTCCAAGATTGGTAGCCCACATTAATAGCTTCAATTTAACGTATAAGTGGACCTGATCGGGCATATACTCCAAAAATTATAGTGCAAATACTAAGGGTACCTTCGACGATAATAGTATTCTTATTCCGATCTGGTCATTTATCACTTCAGAAGCTTTATTTTACATCCAATCGTTTTAAAACTATGCATTGCATGGTTAATAATTTATACTCCAAAATTACATTTTTGTTAGTTATTTTGAATAACTTCATTAAATTCCGAAAAAATTTCATACTTATGATTTGGAAGTATGAAGAAAACCCTTTATATATTTTTATACTATATATATTATACGTTCCAAGAATATGGGAATTTTTAAGAAAAAAAAATTTGATTCTAACTAGGATACTCCCCCGACTTCAAGACCATTTTGTTTCTATATTATTACAGAAACAAGTATTTTATACATGGCGGTGTATACATAAATATGTATTTAAAATTGGCAGCACACATACTGTATCATGATTTCTGAGCCGTGACACTCGTTATCAATAGTTCTGCTGCAATTGTATGGGAGATATGGAGCTCTATAAGGTTGATTTCTACACACAAGCGAATGAGAAATCTTTGTGAAACCTCACTTCTCCAAAATCTTCCAAAAACAACTGTTAACCAAAGTTAATACCAAGCACCAGCCATGTCCAATGAGAAGCAAATTTTGCTCCATCAAATGGAAAATTACCACGCTATGCAGAAAAGCTGTTGAAATCATGATCCAGTATGTGTGCTGCCAATTTTTAATACATATTTATACACCGCCATGTATAAAATACTTGTTTCTGTAATAATATAGAAACAAAATGGTCTTGAAGTCGGGAGAGTATCCTAGTTAGAATCAAATTTTTTTACGATAAATTTTTTTTTCTTTAAAATTCCCATATTCTTGGAAGGGGTTTATAGTATAAAAAATATATAACAGACGAATAAAAGCAAGCAAGCAACATAATAAAAAACAAATTTAATTTTTTTTTGTTTATTTGACTAGTATTGCTGGCACTGTCTGACAGATATTAAATTCTTTGTATGTTTGTGAAGATATCAATAAGAAATAACATACGAAGATTTACGACAAATAATAAATCATCAGGATTCTTTTAAAATCTGGAACTGAAGTCGGCATGGTTTCGTGTCAGTTAACAGAATATATGAACGCCGATATATGCGAACAATGTGAACAATATAAAATAAAAATCAGTTAACAAAAAATTATTATTGTCCATATTCACTTTTCTATAAATAATGTCTTTGAATATACTTTTCACATATCAAGGGTGGTCTTCATACCCAAGCCTGGCGAGGTAAGATAGCCGATGACAAGCTAAAATTCCAGCAACATGCATTTGCTACGTTCAGACCGATACACTTATCCAGTCTTTAGACGAGTTTCAGGTTGACCGGGCTCTGATAAACTGAATCAACAATATGCTAAGGAATAGGTGGATTTTTTCTGGGTCATATGACGTAAAAATCAGAGACAAGGTAAATCGTGGTATACTTCAGGGGGCATTTTGTCGCCTCTGCTATGGGTTACGACTATAAACAGTCTTCTTAAAGCCCTCACCAATGAAGGACTTAAACCATTCTGTTATGCAGACGACGCACAGTGGGCTAAAATGAAAAAAAAAATGGACATAATTCTGCCATTTCCAAAACACTTATCGTATGGCGATGAAATTTTAGGTGTGTATACAAGAGGTGTTAGAGAGTTTATGTTCGGAACTTGGCCCCCCTATCTCATACAGGGGCGGAGCTAAAGGGCCCTACATTTGACCACCTCGGGTATACAAAAATTTCATCAGCTTCTAACTTTTGAACGGAGTGTCCGGTTTTAGTGGCGTTTTTTTTCTGTGGATACTCCTAGAATAGCTTCCGAGATATGTGGATTTTAAATTTGAATTTTTCATTTATTCGCCGACTTTGCCTTGGAGTTTAGCCAATATCTCAATCAAAACTTTACCGATTTTGTTCGCGTGGACTTTTTTTATGGATTTACAATAAAATTTACAATATCATGAAAAAAAGAATCGATAATATATGTGAAGAAATACGAAAGTTATGGCTATATAAATCAATTTATTGAAAAAATTTTAT
The DNA here is from genome assembly GCA_963930755.1 of Eudasyphora cyanicolor. NCBI lineage: Eukaryota > Metazoa > Arthropoda > Insecta > Diptera > Muscidae > Eudasyphora > Eudasyphora cyanicolor. Next base: position 259,816,655 of record OZ005737.1, on the reverse strand, counting down.
TTTTGGGGATTTTTTGGCGAAAAGAGTCCAATTCGTATTTATGTCTTGTAGAAAAAGTTTGTTACATAAAGTATTCCAAATTTACACTCATTTTAAAGGAGACGTTTCACAGAATCTGCTAGAGAAAATCCGAAGCCAAAATTTTAATTGGTGTGGTTGCCACCCTTCTCCGATTTGGACCTTTTTTTAACAAAAATTTCAAAAGTTTGATCGATTTTCTCCAATCGCAAAGCTAAATTGTTAAATTTTTCTTTTCGTTTGTATTAGGGTGTAACAAAATCGACTGCAAAGGGAATCCCGAGCGCGGCTTTTCGTATCGAAGATATAGGACTAAAAGTAAAAAATTAAATTTTTGGGGATTTTTGATGTATTTTGTGGGAATTGAGGGATTTTTCATTAGAAATTTCCACATGATTATTATTTATAATATCAAAATAAAGAACTTTAAAAAAAAAATTCATCGCAATATATATATTTTTAAGAATTTTATGCCGTATTTACGTTTCTGTCTATATGCTTGTACTTATTAGTTATTATATCAGTCAATATGCACTGATTTCTTGTAGATCACATGTTTTTATCAAACAATAATACAATTTAGTAAGATTTACTTTCAGAAAATATTGTTTTGTGGCACTATTTCTAGGAAACCCTTAATCATTGACAGGTATAACCAGTAATGAAAGGCAGAAAGTCGGGCGGGGCCGGCTATATAATACCCTACACCTCCCTAACAATGCGATAAGGGTCATTGCGATAATAATTTGTAATAATTGGTAAATAGCTAGGAAGATATTATCTAATTCTGAAACGATAATCGCTAAATTAAGCAATATTCGTTCCTAAATTGAGACATCTTTCTGGAAAATTTTAATTATCAGAAGTAAAGTACAACCTCTATAGCGCTTTGAAACCAAATCAGGAGGAACATATATATGGAGGTTATATACAAATCTGAACCGATTTTCCCTGAATACTCATTCATGTAAAAATACCTCTTTCTGTCGAATTTCGCTTACATGTCAAATCGGGAGTAACATATATATGGGGGCTATATCTAAATTTGAACCGATTTTCTCCGAATTTGACACTGATCGGATTTAAAATACAGTTTCTACAGCGCTTACATGTCAAATCGGGGTAACATATATGTGGGGGCTATATCTAATTCTAATTTCTCCGAATTTGGCAGTATTCCTTCATGTAGAAATAAACGCCTTTTTGCCGAATTTCGCACTGATCGGATAAAAAATAACATTTTTACAGCGCTTAAATGTCAAATCGGGGGTAACATATACGAGGGTATATGGGGGCTAAACCTAAATCTGAACCGATTTTCTCCGAATTTAACAGTGTGCATTCATATAATAAGAAACCTCTTTCTGCCGAATTTCATACTGATCGGATATAAAATAAAGTTTTTACAGTGCTTACATGTCAAATCGGGGCTAACATATATATGGGGGCTATATCTAAATCTGAACCGATTTTAACCAAATTCAATAGGGATCGTCCTTGGGCCAAAAAAAGTATGTGTAAAGTTTCGTCGAGATCGGACCATAATTGCAACCTGTACTTTGATTACAAGAATACATGCACAGACAGACGGACAGACAGACAGACGGACAAACGGACATAGCTAAATCAACTCAGAAAATGATTCTGAGTCGATCGGTATAATAAACGATGGGTCTATTTCGGCTCCTGTTGGGTGTTACAAACAAATGCACAAAGTTATAATACCCTGTACCACAGTGTGGTGTAGGGTATAATTAAAAAAATATTTTGCATATAGACAGAAACGCAAATACGGCATAAAATTCTTAAAAATGTATATATTTCGATGAATTTTTTTAAAGTTCTTTATTTTGATATTAGAAATAATAATCAAACGCAACATGTGGAAATTTCTAATGGAAAATCCCTCAATTCCCAAAAAATACATCAAAAATCCCCAAAAATGGAATTTTTTACTTTTAGTCCTATATCTTCGATATGAAAAGCCGCGCTCGGGATTCCCTTTGCAGTCGATTTTTTTACACCGTAATACAAATAAATAAAAAGAAAAATTTAACAATTTAGCTTTGCGATTACAGAAAATCGATCAAACTTTTGAAATTTATGTAAAAAAAGGTCCAAATCGGAGAAGGGTGGCAACCACACCAATTAAAATTTTGGCTTCGGAATTTCTCTAGCAGATTCTATGAAACGTCTCCTTTAAAATGAGTATAAATTTGATATACTTTGTGTAACAAACTGTTTCTACAAGACCTAAATACGAATTGGACTTTTTTCGCCAAAAAATACCCAAAACTTAAATTTTTTCAATAAATTGACTTTATAGGCCATAACTTTCTTATTTCTTCACATATCTTATCGATTCTTCAATTCATGATATTGTAACTTTTATTGGCAATCCATAAAAAAACACGCGAACAAAATCGGTAAACTTTTGATTGGGATATTGGCTAAATTCCAAGGCAAAGACGGCGAATAAATGAAAAATTCAAATTTAAAATCCACATATCTCGGAAACTATTCAAGATATCTTCAACCTATAAAATGCTTATTGTAGGTCTGGTCTGGGAGTATCCACAGGAGTAGCCACTAAAACCGGACACTCCGTTCAAAAGTTAGAAGCCGATGAAAATTTTGTGTACCCGAGGTGGTCAACTTTAGGGCACTGTAGCTCCGCCCCTGTATGAGATAAGTTCCGAACTTGAACTCTCTAACACCTCTTGTATACACACCTAAAATTTAATCGCCATACGATAATTGGTTTGGAAATGGCAGAATTATGTCAATTTTTTTTTTCATTCTAGCCCACTGTGCGACGTTATAATACTTCTAAGGGGCATACATCCAAACATACTATGCAGAAGAGCTGAGGAGGCACATAACATAGCGTATAACTGGGCACAACCAAGGGGATTAAATGTTAACCCAGACAAAACAGAAATATGTCTATTTACAAGAAAAACGAAGATCCATCCTTTTACCGTGCCTCGATTTCTGGATAAGAAAATTGTTATATCTAAAAAGGTAAAATACTTTGGAGTAATCTTGGATCAGAAACAGATTTGGAAAGATCATATTGAAGAAACAGTTACCAAGGCTCGCAGATGTTGGTCGTTGTGCAGAAGAGCTATAGGTTCAAAATGGGGACTACGTCCAAATATGGCTTTACATGAGCGTGATTAGACCAATAATAACCTACGCCTCTGTAGTGTGGTGGACATCAATGGACAAGAAGTACAACGTAATACCATTGTAAACAGTGCAACGTATGTGCTGTCTAGTCATAAGCGGGGCAATTAGAACCGCACCAACAAGAGCGTTGGAGACTATACTGCACATCCAACCAATAGATATTCGTATAAAGTAAGTATGAGGAAGCCCTAACAGCAAGACGTCTACAAGTGATGGGTGAATGGATAAATCGAGACCACAAGTCAATCAGAAGATATTACAATCACTGGTCGGTCATATTCAAACAACAAAGTCTCCGACCGCATTCCTGAAGTGCGGCTTATAGCTACCTGTGATTCGTTCGGATCTGGGACTTTTTATTGATGAAGTCGAACTTTAATTCCGCCTCCCAGACCATAACACAGTATTTTAAGCAGAAGTTCGAGCAATCACGGAGTGTGTTAACTGGCTCACTAATACCACAAAGCCTAAATATGCCAACATCTTCACAGATAGCCAAATGGCGATCAAAGCAATAACATCGGAAAAGGTCAAAACCAGAACAGTGTTAGACTGTAAAAGAACAATAAATAATTACTCAGTCCATGGTCAACTGCGTATTTTCTGGGTACCGGGACACAACGGAGTTATTGGAAATGAACGAGCAAACAGCTTGGCTTCAAAGGGCAGAGAAAGGATGAGTTGAAGCACTGGGCAGTGATGGCACCCACAACTGTGTGGAATAGAGCAAATGCAAAGATACTGTGGGGTGACCCAAATGAGAAGAAAACAAGTAGTTTTCTGAAACTAAACAAGCTCGAGATTATTAAGATGATGAGTGTTCTAACGGGACACTCAAGCTTAGAGGCACATCTTCATCGCATAGGACTAGCAGAAAACGACGAGTGCAGGGCATGCAGGGAAAACATCGAAACGATGGGACATTATTTGTGTCACTGCCCAGTGTTCACACATGTAAGATCCCGATATTTCGTTTCCGACATATTGCCAGACCTGACTCATCTCAGAGGATATGACTGGAAAATACTGAGAAAATTCGTGTCTAGTACCGATTTTCTGTAACCCGTGGGGAATAAAAATCATAAATAAGGAGCGAAAGGCCGAAACACTGGCTTAAGTGTATGTCCAAGGACATGAGACGTTTAAACGTCTCCCCTATTCAACCTAACCTAACCTACTTATCACATGGATTTTGTTTTTCGTGAACGAAAAGCTTCAAAATTTAATGTTAAAATGATTACTTCTATAGTGACAAGCAATAACTGCCTAACTCGAAATCATGCTTTCGAGAAAAATAACTTTTTATTTGTCTGTAAGTGAGCGACTTAGGTCAATATGTTTATACCCTACACCACACTGTGGTACAGGGTATTATAACTTTGTGCATTTGTTTGTAACACCCAAAGGGAGAAGAAATAGACCCATCGTTCATTATACCGATCGACTTAGAATCACTTTCTGAGTAGATTTAGCTATGTCCGCCTGTCTGTCTGTCCGTCTGTCCGTCTGTCTGTCTGTGCATGTATTCTTGTAATCAAAGAACAGGTCGCAATTATTGTCCGATCTCTACGAAACTTTACACATATCTTTTTTTGGCCCAAGGACGATCCCTATTAAATTTGGTTAAAATCGGTTCAGATTTAGAAATAGCCCGCATATATATGTTAGCCCCGATTTGACATGTAAGCGCTGTAAAAACTTTATTTTATATCCGATCAGTATGAAATTCGGCAGAAAGAGGTTTCTTATTATATGAATGCACACTGTTAAATTTGGAAGAAATCGGTTCAGATTTAGATATAGCCCCCATATATATGTTACCCCCGATTTGACATGTAAGCGCTGTAGAGACTGTATTTTATATCAGATCAGTACGAAATTCGACAGAAGGAGGTCTTTTACATGAATGAGTATTCAGGGAAGATCGGTTCAGATTTATATTAAAGCTCCATATATATGTTCTTCCTGGTTTGGTATCAAACCGCTATAGAAGTTGTGTTTTACTTCCGATCATTAAAATTTTCCAGAAAGATGTTTCTCAATTTAGGAACGATTATTGCTTAATTTAGCGATTATTCCAAATTATTATGGCAATGACCCTTATCGCATTGTTAGGGAGGTGTAGGGTATTATATAGTCGGCCCCGCCCGACTTTCTGCCTTTCCTTACTGGTTTTATTAATATCTTTTTAAATAAATTTGTTAGAGAAATTTGGATTTTACGTAAATATCAAATATTGTTAGCAGAATATTATAATGGACATCTTTCTTAAGTCGACTTTCGAGAACAATCTCTTTTTAAATTATTTTTTTCTAATTGGGCTTTATAACATCTTAGGTCAATATGTTTTTGTTAACATCTTTTTTAAAAACAATATTAGAGACATGGGGATTTTACGTAAATATAGAGTATTGTTAGTAGAATATGATGTCATACATAAATCAAACTCAAATCTCAATTGTGACCACAGATTTTATGTTGCATGTGTGTGTGTGTCGAAGGCCACTGTCGAAGCGGTACCACAGATCTGTGTTTGTGGTTTTAACAAAACATGGTTTATGCACGTCTTTAGGCCATATAAACACATCTCATATATATTGAATATTTATTTTCAGTTTATTGGATATTGAGCATTGGCTTGAATACAAAATCTTTTCTGGGAAAGGGATTTTTTTATGTCCACATCAGAGTTTCCAATCTTCGCCACCTTTCCGTCGGCTACGCTGTGAGGATTTTTTATTTGTGGTATACTCGTATATGAACTGAACTTTATGGTTACTTTGAGGGTTTATTTTATTTGATGATACCCTTAAGGGTTTTGCGGGAGTTGCTGTGTGTTTGACTTTTTTCATGAGCTTCTCGTTTTGGCTTTGGCCATTTTTCGTTGTGGCCTCTTTTGTGTGCGGCAGACGGAGATAAGATTTGGTAGTTCGTCTTTCGCATCTGCAGACATGGAAATCATTAAAACCTTTACTTACCCCTATCACAGTGATAAATCGAATTCGCAATCGCATTGGCTGAATAAGAAGATGAACAACATAAAACATTGGGCTTTCAGCGTTTTTTATAGCCTCAAGTTTGCGGTGGCGGCGTTAGCGAAGACGACGGCGGCGACGACGATGGCTGTGTTGTACACTTTCAATATTTTTTCTGGTTTTAGAGAATGGTAAATCACCAGTTTGTTTAAGTAATAGTGCATTTAGTTGATTACACATAGGATTGCAAACGATGTAATAAAAATTCTTTTATGAGCTTTTCATATTCTCCCGATTTAAGCAGGGGCGTACTTGAACGAGGTCTGTCGAGTTTTGCTGGAATGGATCTGAATTAAAGAACTTTTTTATATGAAGAAACGTGTTCTGGATCCAACCAGTGATTTCATTGGGCATTGATATATATCTAAGATGGATTTATTCACAAATATTCCACCTTTGTATTATTTTTGGAGATCATTAGAGTTAATGTGTTATTTATTAATAATTAGAATTCACAATAAGGTACTTCAAAGTTTGTTTTCAGAGACGTCTTTTCGTTTTAAATAATAAAAGTAATATCTCATTTATATGGGGAATTCCACGACAAATCGACGGGTTCAACAAAATTTAGGTTTTGATTCTTCCCATTTTTTTATGTTTTTAGTACATGAAACGCTTTGTTCAGAAGTTATCGATATTTAAAAAATGTTTAAGATATCACTCTGGTTTTTGGTCATGACATCTTAAGTTATGGTCCGATTTCAAAAATCATTTTTTGTGTGCGATTTTTAATTTTGAAATTTAAATTGTTTTACTCTCCGATTTTTGCGATTTTTTTATATTTTTAACTTCTATTATTTCTCTTAAATGTTAGCTTTGGATGGAAGTGGGCCTACAATTATTTATTTTTTTGTTTTAATTTTTTAAAAAATGTTGGTGAAAACCACTGTGTTTGTGGCTTGAAGGATTCGGAAAAGATGCCCCACGACAAAGAACTAAATAATGGAGATACTTCAGCAAATATTTCTTCCAAAGGCCCGCCACCCTCGCTGATCCCCTTACCCCTGATAATCTCCCTACAAAAATTACTATATAACAAAAGTATTAGAAATTAATGAATTTTTTGGGTGATGTATTCGACAAAAAGATTCCTTGTAAAAAACCAATGAAAACTCAATGTATAACCAATAAATACGATATATTTAAAAAACCATTGAATTGCCATAAATGTGTATTGTAGGCACTGACCATATCCATAGGCCATTGCTACCTTTTCTTCCGGCTGTGCTCATGGCTTGGGGTGGTGATCTTGCCAGTAAGAATAGGCCACGGTCAATCACGATAAACTTTAATATTATATGTAGCAAGTCAAAATTTATTACATTGGCAGCTATAAGTAGTTGTTATAAAGGAAGCTCTATTGAATAAGTGAGAGGAGCCGACTCAAATATCTGGTCAGCCCACAAATACTTTCTAATATGTCATACCTTCAATTTCGTGGATTATTGGATCAAGTTAGAAATTTAAAATATCATCATTAACATTTATTTAAACAAATAAATAAGGACTAAATTAATCCTATGACTCTTTGGACTGGTGCAAATTTAAAAATGTTACATATAAGTCATTCCATGCCAACCGGGACGATTTTTGACATCACTATTTTTGATTGCTTCGAAATTTTGTGTATGTATTATTTACCTAAAAATATCTTATACGTAGTTCAAGAAAAAACTTTAAAAAAATTTCTTTAAGAGTTATAAGCAATTTAAAGTGTTCATTCTTTAGCGTGTATCTCCTGAAATACTTGACCGATTTTAATGTGATATACCTTGTTTTGAAGGTAATTTCAACTTCTACAACAAACTTAGAGTAATCACTGCAACAAATATAGCAATTTTTAACCTTTTGGCCCTTTTGTACTTTCTATTGCGATTTTCAAAAAGAAAAGTGACGTGAACTATATTCAATAAGAGGTTATATGGACCAGTAACTTATAAATACTATATAGAAATATTAAATTAATACTCACGAATTTAATTACTCCGTCTACAAGCGCTTGTGGACTGCATAGTTGTGAATTCGTGCTTTCAAGGACTCCAAAGATGTCTTAAAATTAGTTATTCTACACTAAAAAAAAAGCGTACTGAAAATCAATGAATTTTTCGTAAAGTTTAAGATTTCGGCAATGATTTCGAGCCAAAGACAATCGCTATAAAAATAAGAAGGTTTTATAGTTAATTTAAAGACGTGAATAGTACTTGTTTTGAGGATGCATTTCATAGAATTAAGAATTTTGGGTAATAAAACTAATTATATTTGGTCTTAAAATAAGCACATTTTTGCGTAAATTTAAGTATGGCGCGTGCTTATTTTTAGTAAAATATAATATAATTTAAAACATTATCGTAATAAAATTTAAAATGTTTGTCCTTGATATAAGAATATACTGGTAATTAATTTAAGGCCTACATGAATTTAAATACAGTTTTTTTTAAATATGTATGGAAAATTCTTTACATTATATTGATTATAATGTTATTCTTTTAAATGAATCATTTTCTTTTAAATCATTTAATATTCATAGAAAATTCAATAACACAACACTTTATCTTTCTAAATAAATATTTTATTTGTTATATATTATATTGGAAAATACAAAAAAATATAATACATATTACGGATAACCTTGAACATTTTATAATTTAAAACAATATGTAATTGTATAAAGACAAGACAAGTTTGACTTTTATTCGAATATTGTATTGTTATGTATCGATTCTATAGCGGGATTCGTTTCTCTATTTGTTGTCCATGAACAATTTTTATCGGAACCGACCTTAATGATTTTTAACCTAGAATTTGGCTGGAATTTAAATAGAAATTATTTAAATAGAATTATGATTAGTTTGTATGCTCACTCATTTCCTGCAATTTGTAAATCTTTAATTCCCCACTGCATTTTTCATATATCCAAATAAAGTTCAATTGCGTGAACTAAAACAAAAACAATTTGAATTGAAATCAAACAGAATGATTTATATACGATAAAGTATTAAATTAAATTTTATCATATAACTGTCACAAAATGTTGAAAAATAAGAGATATATTCAAATCTTTGGAATATACTTACTTACACTGAAATATTTAGTCACTTTTCTACGACACAAATTCTCATAATAGATCCATACAAAATTTGCTGTACTAAAAGTTAAAAAAATATTTATGTAAGATATTATTAATAATAGAAACTGATTGTTTTGAAAGTAACGAAAGTGAAATTTTTCATATAAATTGAGTTATCAAAAATAATTTTCTCAAAAAATTCAATCGTGACTTAGATTTTAAAATCTTAAGTTTTGTTAGCAAACAAAACTACAAATACTTATTAAAAATTACTTCTGTAAAACAAAAGCTAATGCTGCTTATGACATTCTTAACCCTGGTGTTAGATTAGAAAATCTGTACGAATCCTAGATTAAGAGTCCATTTGGTCATCATTACATTTTTCATATAAAATGAATATGGAAGACAATATTTTATATTTATTGTTATTCAATACTTCGTAAAAAGAAAGCAGCTTATTTACAATTATTTTTTAGCAAAAACGCTTATTATTTTGATTTTAGTAAAACAAAAATATCCCTTGGACCAAATTATAAGGCAATATATATACTTATATATATTACCGTTTATAAAGGAAACGATACAACAATTGGACTAAATGGGCCTAATCTAACAGCAGGTTTAATTATGAAGCAATTATGAACACGAAATAAAGGAAAAATTTAAACTAAAATTCAAAAAATGAAAACATCTTTTTAAATAAATTATATTTGGAAAACTTTTTAACAATAACTTTGTTTGTGTGAAAACACGTATTATATATGTGAACGTCAGTTCGCAAATATATTTTGTTCTAATACCGTAATATATGCGTTCCAAATGAAATTTCTTGATTTTCAAATAAAATATATTTGTTCAGAAATACATAATACTTACAAATATTGTTTCCAAATCTATTGTTTCCAAATCTCACTTATTTGTTGTAATTTATAAATGGCATTCAGCACTGCATTTTTCATATATCCATCACCTTCAAATATTGCGTGATCTAAAATTAAAATAATTAATTTTTTTTCTGAAAATAAATCAAATAAAATTATCTATAAAAAAAAATTCAAATAAATTTTATCATATCACAATTGGAAAACGCTGAAAACTAAGAGAAATATTTCAGCCGTTCATATATAATACTTACGTTGAAATATTTTGTAAAATTTGCCACTCTTCTCACAAAAGACCCATTCTAAAATTGTTTTACTAAAAAAATTAAAAAAAGATAGTTATATGTATAACATATTATTAATAATAAATTTCTATATTGCCACAAATAATTTTATATTTCTGCATTATGCGCTGGTATTTTTAATAAATAAACAATTTCAATTAAAATGTGTTTTGGTAATTTTGTAATTGCCAATAAGATGTTTATTTCAGAATAATATTATCTTTCACGTACCTAAACATTTTCCCATTGTCTCTTTCAGTACTACAAAACCTATTACTCACATTTTTATCATTCATTTGGCACAAATCTCTTCACAGGACTTACAAACAAGATCTCCTTCAAAAACGCATGTACATACATCGCCATAAATAACATACAGCAAAAATAACTATGACACACGCACTTCCTTATCACAGCGATCGATGGTGACGCCGACGGCAAAACCACATGCATACACACATTTACACGACGGTTTCATTTGTTGTTGTTGCTATGCTTTAGCAAAAATAACTGTTAACAGCCCATATTAAAATTATTTTCGGTGCAATATGCACGTATGTATGCACGTATACTTACATATTCACAGCAATCAAATTTCTTCACAATCCGCGTCCCGAAAACAGACAACCGTTTCCTTCCATCGCTTGTAAATAACTGACGATTTAAAAGAAAACGAACAATAGAACTGTTCTCTATTTTCTCTTCTAGCATTCCATAATTGATTCACACATTACCAAACAAAACTGATTCTCCGAGCGAGAGAGGGAGGGAGAGATTGTATAATTCTCTCGTATGTATTCTTAAAAATAATGACAATAGTCATAAAATTTATTACCAAGACAGCCTTTCCTTTAAGGGGAGCATAGCCTTAAATTTATTACTCAAATATCTCATACTGTTAATTAAGTCCGATTCGGCATTAAAACTATGACATGTCTACGTCATAGTGTTAATGTAGAAAATCCTTAAAAGTATTGAAATATTACTTAAAATAATGCGGATTGTCACAAAAATAATGATTTTTTTCTTTAATTTAAATGCGTACATTTAAAGAAGCGCGTACACAAAACTAATGATTAGATAGTCATTAATTCAAATTCAAAAAACGTTATATTAAGGAAAATTTCGTAAAAAACGTGTAAATTTTCATTATTTTAATGAAAATTGTCATTGAATTGATGCCGAGGTAGCATACTTAATATAAGAATGTGTCATCATTAGTTTTATTACTATTTTTTTTTTCAGTGTATGTGTAGATGTATGTTAAAAGGTAAAAGGATTGTCATTTTAGATAGTGAACGATGTGATTGTAAAATTATCCATTTTTTTCTTTTTTTTAGAGGTAGAATCTCTGCGCCGAGTTACTTATATATAATCAGGACTTAACGAATGAAAACGGAAGTTTGTATGCGAAATTCCAATGATACATATATATATTATACTTGATTTTGACTTCACAGGATTCGAAAATTCGTCAAATAAGCGTCGAGCTCCCCCATTAGGAATTTTTTTCTTTGATAAGGCCTTTGTATTTATAATTCGGGAGATCTTGGTTTACGCAGATAGTTTACTTTATGGTTTGTTCAAAATTTTAGTTCGAATATCTCCTGGTAAGTATGAAATTATCATCTTCAAATATCTTTCGTCTATTCAGTATTCATGCAAAATGTCATATCCGATTTACGCTCCAAAATTGTCTGAATGTGGTTCAAAATTAAAGGCTCTGGGATCAATATCCCACAAATGCGTAAGCAAATATCGCACTGCCAAACAATCGTATAAATATTCTTCTGATTCACGACTTTTAATATCAATTGATGTATCCGCGTTTCCAAATTATACTCGTATGTAAATTCGCAATTCGATTGTCTATCTATTTATACCCTACACCACACTGTGGTACAGGGTATTATGACTTTGTGCATTTGTTTGTAACACCCAAAATGAGAAGAGATAGATCCATTGTTTATTATACCGATCGACTTGTAATCACTTTCTGAGTCGATTTAGCTATGTCCGTCTGTCTGTCCGTCTGTCTGTCTCTCCGTCTGTCTGTCTGTCTGTAGATGTATTCTTGTAATCAAAGTACAGGTCGCAATTATGGCCCGATATTGACGAAACTTTACACATATCTTTTTTTTGGCCCAAGGACGATCCCTATTTAATTTGGTTAAAATCGGTTCAGATTTGGATATAGCCCCCATATATATGTTACCCCCGATTTGACATGTAAGCGCTGTAAAAACTTTATTTTATATCCGATCAGTATGAAATTCAGCAGAAAGAGGTCTCTTTTTATATGAATGAACACTGTTAAATTTGAAAGAAATCGGTTCAGATTTAGATATAGCCCCCATATATACGTTACCCCCGATTTCACAAGTAAGCGCCTTAAAAAATTTATTTTATAACCGATCAGTGTGAAATTCGGCAGAAAGAGGTTTCTTATTACATGAAGGAATAATGCCAAATTCGGAGAAAATCGGTTCAGATTTGGATATAGCCCCCATATATATGTAACCCCCGATTTGACATATAAGCGCTGTAGAAACTGTATTTTATATCCGATCAGTGCGAAATTCGGCAAAAAGAGTTTTCTTATTACATGAAGGAATACTGCCAAATTCGGAGAAAATCGGTTCAGATTTAGATATAGCCCCCATATATATGTTACCCCCGATTTCACATGTAAGCGCTGTTGAGCCTATATTTTATATCCGATCAGTATGAAGTTTGGATAAAAGAGGTTTCCTATTATATGAATAAACACTTTTAAATTTGGAAGAAATCGGTTCAGATTTAGATATATCCCCCATATATATGTTACCCCCGATTTGACATGTAAGCGCTGTAAAAACTTTATTTTATATCCGATCAGTATGAAATTCAGCAGAAAGAGGTCTCTTTTTATATGAATGAACACTGTTAAATTTGAAAGAAATCGGTTCAGATTTAGATATAGCCCCCATATATACGTTACCCCCGATTTCACAAGTAAGCGCCTTAAAAACTTTATTTTATATCCGATCAGTATGAAATTCAGCAGAAAGAGGTCTCTTTTTATATGAATGAACACTGTTAAATTTGAAAGATATCGGTTCAGATTTAGATATAGCCCCCATATATACGTTACCCCCGATTTCACAAGTAAGCGCCTTAAAAAATTTATTTTATAACCGATCAGTGTGAAATTCGGCAGAAAGAGGTTTCTTATTACATGAAGGAATACTGCCAAATTCGGAGAAAATCGGTTCAGATTTAGATATAGCCCCCATATATATGTTACCCCCGATTTCACATGTAAGCGCTGTTGAGCCTATATTTTATATCCGATCAGTATGAAGTTTGGATAAAAGAGGTTTCCTATTATATGAATAAACACTTTTAAATTTGGAAGAAATCGGTTCAGATTTAGATATATCCCCCATATATATGTTACCCCCGATTTGACATGTAAGCGCTGTAAAAATATTATTTTATATCCGATCAGTGCGAAATTCGGCAGAAAGAAGTTTCTTATTACTCGAAGGAATACTGCCAAATTCGGAGAAAATCGGTTCAGATTTAGATATATCCCCCCAATTATATGTTACCACCGATTTGCCATGTAAGCGCTGCAGAGCCTATATTTTATATCCGATCAGTACGAAATTCTACAGAAAGATGTCTTTTTACATGAACGAGTATTCAGGGAAAATCGGTCCAGATTTTTTATATAACCTCCATATATATGTTCCTCCTGATTTGGTCTCAACGCGCTATAGAAGATGTACTTTACTTCCGATCATTAATATTTTCCGGAAAGATGTTTCTCAATTTAGGAACGAATATTGCTTAATTTAGCGATTATCGGCTCAGAATTAGATAATATGTTCCTGCCTACTTACCAATTATTCCAAATTATTATGGCAATGACCTTTATCGCATTGTTAGGGAGGTGTAGGGTATTATATAGTCGGCCCCGTCCTAATTTCTGCCTTTCCTTACTGGTTTTCAAATGTATTTATAGATTTTTTTTCTCACTGTTTGAAACTTTTTTTCAACTGTTTGAAACTTCAAAGCTAAAGAAAATTTTAAATGAAAAATGTCTATATTGCTATGAAAATACAATTTCCTGGCTTGTTTTCATGGGACAGTTTTTCTATTCCCTCAATTTTTCAAAGTATTTTAGGTGTATTTGTACCAACTTGTAAAAACAGATATACAACTTTTTGCGAACCTCACAGCACTTACAGTAAAGTTTTACAAGGAATCTATTTGCCGAATACATCACCCACAAAATCCATCGATTTCTACTACTTTTCAAAAAATATAAATAATTGTAGGCCCACTTCCAAAGCTCATATGTTAAAGAATTGATAGAAGTTTAAAATATAAAAAATTCACCAAAATCGGACAGTACAAACAATTCAAAAAAGGATATGGGCATTTCCGCGGGTCGCGAACGTACGTTCGTACGCTTTTGATGTACAAAAAATATAGAAAACGAAAATTTTCCCCGCATTTTTTTTGGTGATTTGGTAGCATATTGGTACCTCTTTGTTAGGTGCAAAAGATGGGTTTCATCCAGTTTTAGTTTTCATAATGATAGCAATAAACATGTGGTCACGAACGTACGCGAAATAGAAGTCAATTTTGGCTGAATCTTGTAACATGCAAAAATCTGCGAAAAGGAACGGAATATTCTAAAGCTATCTAAAGCTAAAGCTATGTAGCTTTCTATCGAGTATTTACACAATAAATTATCTCTATTGTTTTTTTCTAATTGGCTTATGTGTCGGTCGCGGACGTACGATTTTTCCATCTGTTTTAACCGTTAAATTAATCGTTAATCGAACTTTTTTTTTTGAGTGATCTTGCATTTTTCTCTACTTAATTGATTGTAATAGAGAAATTTTGTAGAAAGAGTGCAAGCATAACATATGTTTTTATATGTAAAATAATTAAATATAAAAATGTCTGTAAAAGTAGCTTAAAATGGAAAAAATAAAAATTTTCAGTTTTTAGGCAAATTTTCTCATGAAAACAACTGAGATATGCATTCGGCGGAAATTCCCATATTTAAATACAAAACTTAAAATCGCACACAAAAAATTAATATTTTTTAATATATTTGTCTGAAAAGTATGTAAAAATACAAAAATTTAAAAAAAAAGATTTTTCAAATCGGACCGTTACTTAGGAAGTTATGACCAAAAACCCAATACACAGAAAAAAGGTTCTGAACATACTCCATACATCAGATGTAAAGAACACATTAGCTTAAAAAAATGTTTGTCATAAAATTAAAGAATGGCTCCAAAGAAGTTCTTAGTCTCTAAAATAAGTACATTTTGTACTTAAAATATAGATAACTTAAGTAATATTAACTAAATTTTATTAATTTTAAGTATAAAACATACTTATTTCAAAGATTAATGAAGTCTTTGGAGCCATTCTTTAATTTTATGACAACATTTTTTTCTTTGAAGTTTCATTTGCCAATATGCTGCACGAACAGGCGAAAACGGTGGAATGATAGAATGTTGATAATTTTTTATCTGAACATAGTCACAGGAAATATAATCAAAAACACAGAGCTTAGATATATTGAAATTAGGATCAGAACTTTTAATGTTAACCGATTAATTTTATTTTTGACTAAAAAGTTAAGTAAAAGTTGATAAATGGTAAAATAATATAAATAGATTTAGGTTAGAGTGGCAGCAGTTTTTTTGCCCCCTAACGTTAACTAGTTTAGGACCCTAGTGTTACCACAAGCTGAAATATCCCTCATCGAAGCCAACCTGTTTGATCAAAACGGGACAGTAAGTGCTCAATGTTCTTCACTTCTTTCTCATCTCGACTGCATCTGCAGAAGTCATTGGAGTCAATACCCTACCTTCTGGCGTGTTCGCCGATCAGTCAGTGTCCCGTCAGAACTGATACTAACGTAGACAATATTTTTTCTCTCTAGTGCTTGGAGATATTTTGACCTCTTCAGGTCTAATCTTGTCCAGATTTGTCAAGTTATACTACAAGTGCCGATTTCTGTTCATCTTTCGTTGGACTGCCTGATTGCCTCTGGCCTAAGCGAAAGTTTGCATGTTAAGAGATCTGCGGCAGTCGAGTGCGGTTTATGAGTTTAGGGATGTGGCCTCCAGAGAATTGATGGGGTGGATGTCCGACTAAATGAAACGCCAGTGTTTGTTACAATTTTGCGACTAAGCCATATTACCATTATTTCGGCTTAATAGACACTGAAGGTATCTAGTAGTCTGTGAGCTATATCCAGACTAAGTTCATTACAGTGTAATCCGAAGGCAAGCTTCGAACCATCCGTATAGAAGTGGTATGCTACCACCCAATCATCTCTGGTTGGAATTATAGTGATGTAGTTCTTCTAGAAGGTGTACACCGTTGTGCAGTTCACTCGGTCGGTTACCACAGCACTACACTTTGATATCCTCATGTGACCGTAGTTCTTGTACCTCCACATCGATAGACTGTTTAATCTTAATGCCGCACTGGTTGCAACTTCTCTTGCCACAATATTAATCGGCAGTATGTGGAGTAGGGCTTGTAGAGACTCAGTCGCTGTAGTTCCGATTATACACAGTCAGGCAGTTCTGTGATCCTTTGCTAATAGGTTGGTGATTATATCCTACACAACACCATGGTGTTATGACTTTGAGCGCTTGTTTGTAACGCCCAAGAAGAGAAGATGTAAACCCATAGTTTATTATACCGATCGACACAGAATCACTTTTTGAATTGATGTAGACATGTCCGTCTGTCTTTCCATGTATTCTTGTAATCAAAGTACAGGTCGCAATTATTTTCCGATCTTAACGAAACTTTCTTTTGGCACAAGTTCGATCCCTACTTAATATGCTATAAATCGGTTCATATTTATATATAACTCCCATATATATGTATTTCTGATTTGGCATATATGCTCTATGTAAGAAACATATATCTGAAGCGATTTCAATTAAATTAAGTAGTTTTTAATAACAATGTTTACCTTGACCTGATGTAAAATACAGCTTCTATAGCACTTGGATGTCAAATCCGAAGGAGCATATGGGGGCTATCTAAATCTGAACCGGTTTCCACTAAATTTAGTAGGTTTTATTAATACCTGAAGAGATTTTTCTCTGCCAATTTGTAACTCGATCTGGTGTAAAATACACCTTCTGCCGCCATTAGAACCCAAATCGGAGGAAAATGTATATGAGAGCTATATATATATATAAATCCGAACCGATTTTCATCAGTTTTAGTAGGGATCGTCCCTGGCCTAAAAAAGTACTCTGTGCTATATTTCATCACAATCAAACCATAATTACGACTTGCACTTTGATTACAAGGATACCTCTACAGACGGAGGTAACTGGAAACTTGGTATGTGATTACAATTTTTTTTTGTCTCAGGCTAAGTTCGATAATTGACCATATTGGTCCACTCCTTCCAGTACCACCCCCCCAAAAGGGTTAAAATTGAGTGAAATATTGATTCTCTAACACTTCTATACTTGTTATCCGAATCTTCTGCCTGGTTATCTGAAAATCTGATGTATGTGAAAATAATACCAAATTCGAAGTCAATTGGCTGACAGACGTCTAAAGTCTTCTTGCTCCTTCTCCAAACTCTTAAAATATTTTGTAAACTCTTTCGGAGATTGACTAATTACAATTAGCTGCACTCTGTATGAAACCCATTTTTATTATTTTATTATAAAGCATATTATTATTATTATAAAGTATATCTCTAATTCGATGTTGCCGGCTTCTTAGCCCTCTTTTACTTGTTTCATTTACATTTCTACACTTCAACACAACTTCATGTGTGCATTTACTCATACATAAATGAATACACCCACAAATGGAAGTATGTATATATTTCTATACATTCTCACAAATGTATTTACTTGTACTTGCCACTTGTGCTCATATTTCCATTCATGCGTATGCAAGTGAGTGTTTTTGTATAGGTTTTGTTGGGTAAGTGGTCTTTGCAAAGTGGACCTCGCACTGCTATGCGGGGTTGTGTGTGTGTGTGTGTGTGAAGGTTTTGTGTTGTTTTATTTCTTGTCAATTCTTTCCGCTTATTTAATTCTTCAGCCCTGTTGTGTGAGTTTATATGAGTACATACATATGTGTAGTGAGCTTGAGTAACATGACACAGTACAACAAGTTGTAGAACATTTTGGTTACAATTCACCTCTACTCTCTTATCTGGCTGAAATTGTGGGAATATTTTAAATTTTACCAATTACCTTTTATTGTAATAAAACTAGTTTATTATTTGTATTTTAAATTTGTTTTAGTCAGCTCATCAACGCAAATATATACCTTCATTTCAACATCTTCATTCCATGCATGGAGTGCTAAGTAGACTTAGCACGTTTCAGGGATGTTGCTTTTTTAAATTCTAAATGTTCCAAATATTATTCTGTAAAAAATAGGTATTTGTTGGTCAACACTATCAAAAGTTATTCACAAAATAGTAAATGGCATTCGATTTGCATTATATAGGAATTCCATACAAATTTCTAAAACTTTGATCGTCTCTCCTGAAAAACTATCTGTTTGTACTTAGCATGTTTTGGAATGGAGGTATCGATATATTCTCCCCTGAAATTCAGTGTTCCTGGGTACGTATGGGAAATGGTCAATAGAATATCAATATTTTCAATAACGTATTATTAAGTTCAATACAGCCATGAATAACTTAATAATACAAAATAAAAGCCAAATTATTTTTTTAAATTCCTTTCAAAATTACACAAAGTTACTGGGTTTATTAAACAAATTATATCTTTTATCGTTAAAAGTTATCAAAATGTGACTTTTTGAAAAATGTTAGTTAATATTTGCACTCTTAAGGAAAAATAGAAAACAAATTTAACGAAACATTATTTTCTAAAAAAATTTTAAAAAATGTTTCTTTTAAACCTTTTCATTTTTAAATTATATTTTTAGTATTTTAAGCCCAATTGTCCTCTAAAATAAAGTTCAAGTTCCAAGATGGTCTTTTTGTCCATCCATATGGGTAATTCCAAATCCCAAATAACTTGCCATGCGTTGCAAGTTATTAATATTATACATAGTTCTCGCATTTGCCGATAAGAAGCAAAATTGTAGATCAAAATAGCTTTTACGCGAGCTTGTTTCAATCATTAGTAAGTATTATATAAACATATCAAACCATATTCGGAAGCAACACATGTTTGGGGAAATTTTGTAAGGTCCGCACGGGATTTGTTTCCTTATATCTCATGTGTATATATCTAGGAAGTGCCCATATACACCCAGCCAAACTTCTCATTACCAAATAATCCGACAAATAAGCACAGTTCGATAATGGTAAGTACTTATTATTTAGCCACTTTTCTCATTATTTTAACATGGGGATGTCATTGGAGGAAAGTACTTCCCAAAAGCATACAATAAAGTACCATAATAAGTACTTATTTGTAGCATAGGCATACCACATAAATATGTGCTTATATTTTTTTAAAGTACTTGAATAATGCATTACCAAAAAGTTATAAAATAAGTAGTAGATATGGTAGATATTTAGAAATGGCCATTTAAAGTGATTTTGATCATATTTCTCGAAACAAACAATTTCCTCATGCCAGATTCGAATTTCTGAACCCAAACTCCCATGTTAAGGATTTACATCATGTGATATACGTAAATATTTATGGTATTTTGTGTGTTGCATTATATTTTAATTTGGCAACATGATTTTGATAATATTCGTAAAAAATCACTTATTTCTGTTATTTATTTATTTATTTATTTAGTATTTTTGTTTCTCTTACAACAAGATTTAGAATCTTATAGTTAAAGTAAGAGATATCATGATGTTCAAAAAAAAAAAAAGTAAGGTACAATGTTTAAATATATCTTAAAAATAAAATAATAATAATACATCAGACTTAGTTAAAGTTACAAGGAATTAAAAATAAAAAAAAAACATTTAGAAACATTTTAGTCGCAATTTACCAGAACAGTTATAATTGACAAATCAAATTACTGGAAGTAATCAAAAAGTAGTTTTTTGAATAGCGGTGCTTTGTTTGTTCGTTGTAAGTTCACTGGCAATATGTTCCAAAGACGAATAGACGTTACAAAAAAGTGCCATTCAGATAATTGTGAACGGTATCTAGTAAATAGCAGGTTATTATTTCTTTCAGAATTTGTAAAACTGAGTTTACTAAAAAGGTACTCAGGTTCGCGAGAGTGGATGATTTTGTGCAATAAGGTTAATGTCCGAATTTTCATAATGTCTGAAAAAGCTACACCAAATAATTTTGTTGAATAGCTTGTAATGTGGTCGTATTTCTTTAGACTGAATACATATCTTAGGATGGCATTGTAAGCTACTGTTCGTTTACGTTCGCTTGTTGAGTCGCAACACATAGTTAATTCACAGCCATACATCAGAGTAGGTAAAAGGTATGTTTTGGCCAGTAAAATTCGTATATGAGTTGGAGTATAGAATTGGGTGTTCCATAGCACTCGCAGTTTCGAATACGTTTGACCAACTGCCATGTTAATGTGATTTGACCACGTTAAGGAGCTATTAAAAACAATACCCAGATTTCTACATGTGGTGACGGTAACAATTTTTTGGTTATTAAGAATAATGTCTGAAGGAAGTATTATTCCAGTTGTCTTTCGTCCTATGACCATACATTTCGATTTAGAGGGATTTAATAAAAGACCATTGGATGTGGCCCAGATATAGATACGGCGAAGATCATTGTTTAGCTTTAGAATGCATTCATTAAGTTCATCGACTCTGCTGCTTATGTAAATTTGTACATCGTCGGCATATAGATGAATTTGACAATGTTTTAGCTGTTGAGTAATGTCATTAACATACATCGAAAATAACAGCGGGCCTAGAATTGATCCCAAATGCACGTCTTCATGCAGGCCTATTTCATTTCCAGTTTGGGTTTCTAGTAGTGTGACGCGTTGATTAACTTCGTCGATTTCCCTCTTGAGTTCACCCAACTTAGTGTCAAACATTTTAGAGATGCGATTTTCACTGTTTTTTATTTCCTCAGTTATGTTTAGAAGTTTACGCTCAAATCTCTCAAATCTCTGGTCGATCATGGTGATAATGCGAGACTCGATTGTTAGCTTTGGAGTTGTGGAAGAGTACTCCATATCTGGTTGTAGTAGAATTGCTCTCCCGCGTTTTGATGGAGGAGTAACTGAGGTTGTTAAGACACTCTCTGTATTATTATTCATTTTTGACGTTCAACTGAGTGATTTTTTGAGTGTGTTTGTTTGTTTTACGGTGGTTCTTGTTTATGTTATATTTTCTCACTCGTTAATGTGTTTTATTTTGTTTTGAACTTGTGTTATTTGGTTGTTTTCTCAGTATAATTCTTGTGTGCACGTCTCTTAAGAGAGATTTTGGAATTGCTGTATGCAAATTGTCACTCAATTATGTGTTTATTTTGATTTGATTCTCAATTTAGCGTTTTGCTTTAACTTTGGTTCTATTACTGATTTATTTTCATAAAGAATTTGCAATTTAGTTATAATAACGCCGATGATTTAGATACATAGAACGGTAACAACACAATTTGTTGATGTTATGATATTATTTTCGTGAAATGTAGTTTAGTAACAGTTGAAATATTATTGAGAAATCCGGAGCGAATAAAAACACATCCACTGTAGTCCAGCTACTGAGTTCAACTTATTGGTAAGTCATTATTAATAAGCCGAAAGTAATGCAGCGAATAATGAGATGTCATTATTTGGTAATGCAGGGAATAATGACAGGTACTTACCAAGATTTTGCTGCGCAATCACGAAATTTAGTGGGAAGGTAGTCCTTGCGCCGTAGACATGTAATAAGGCGGGATTTTTCGAAATTCGTACTTTTGGGCACACATTGGGTCAAAGAAGAAAAAATATGGTACCTCAGACTTTTTAGGGGCACAGCGGGACAGAATGGATATATATGGTACCACCGCCAAATGCACCGCCATCACGAAAATTGAAGCGAGGGACGTTTTGTCCTTACGGCAACGGATCGGGGTAGTCAGTATTTCTCGATATTCGATACTTTTAGGGGCATAGTGGGGCAAAAAGTGTAAAATATAGTACAGTGGGTTCAAAACTCTAAATATGGTCCCATGCTATGGTATCTTTTGGAACAAAACTAGAGACGGGAGTGATTTTTAGAAATTCTAACTTTAACAAGCACAGTGGGACAAGTCGGGGTAATTATTGTGCATGGGGGCATAAATTAAACAATCTGTCAAAATTGGAACTGGAAGTGTTTTTATGCTTTTAGGAGCACAGTGGGTCACAAACTATTAAATAATGTAAAGTGGACAAAATGGTACAGTGGAAAAAATATGGTTAAATATGGTACAGTGGGGGAAGGGGTTAAGTATGGTAGCGTGGAGACCAATTTTAAATATGGTACAGTAAGATAAAAATTTGTTAAAAATTTTACAATGGGCCAAAAAATTTTAAATATGGTACGGTGAGGCAAAGGGTTATATGTGGCACCTGTGGTGCAAAAAGGGTTAACTATGTCACTGAGGGTCCAAAATAGTTATATATGGTAAAGTGGGACAACATGGGTTTAAATATGGTACCGTGGGGTAAAAAGCGTTAACAGTGGAACAGTGGTGGCAAAAATGTACTAACTATGATACAGTGGGGCAAAAAGGGTTAAATATGGTACAGTGTGACAAAAATTTTTAACTATACAGTACAGTGTTGCAAAAATGGTTACAAATATCGTACAGTAGGACAAAAAGGCGTTAAATATGATTCAGTGGGCGCAAAAGGTTTAAATACGGTAGAGTGGGTCAAAAAGCGTACATTTAGTACAGTGGGAAAAATATGTAACTCCTTGAACATAAATATGAGATAAGAAGTGTTTTTTTTTTCAAAATGTATGCTTTTAGTACCACTGTGGTGCACAAATTTTAAAATTATGGTGCAGTTGTGGCAAGCAAATATAGGTCAATATGTTATAGAGGCGAAAAGGTGTTAAATATTATTTAGTGGAGCAAACATATAGATATGTATATACATATATTACAAAGTGGCGCAAAAAGTATTAAATACGGCAAAATGGTTAAATGTGTTAAGTGGGGAAAAAAATTTCAGATATGTATAAAATTTCGTACTTTAGAAGCAGAATGGAATAACAAGTGTTAAATATGGTACAGTGGTGATAACGGGTTGAATGTGGTCCCAGAGTGCGAAGGTAGCCTCTCACAACATAAACCAAAGCTAAGACATTTTTTTTGAAATAGGTGTAAACCGTGGGGGAAAAACATGTTAGGTTAGGTTGTAGAAAGGAGACGTTCAAACGTCTCATGTCCATGAACATGCACTTCAGCCAGTGGTTCGGCAAACATTTTTAATTACAGCCTAATGTTTGACTTTTTTCATTGCACTTCTTAAAAGTCGTACTTAAGGTTGAATTTTGAAAACAATGCCTTTTTGAAAAAATTCAATGGACAAATGTATAAATTTAGCCCATATTGTAAAAGTAAGGGAAACTAAATAATTTTTTTATCATTTTTATTTTGGTCATTTCGTTTGGGAGGTATCATAAGGGGCGTGGCAATAACGTCCACTTTTCAATAGACTATGGGTACTATCAAAGCATTCTGCCGTACAAAATGGTTTCTTCGTTAGGAAAAAATATTTTTTACGATTGTTTTATTTTTTTTATATTTTTTCGCTGCATCAAAAAACTATTTTTTTTAAAAAATTGTTTCAACGACAGTTACTTAACTTCTGGTTCTAGGTGAAAATAATTTTTTCAGCATTTGTAGCCCTCACAATTTCTATTAATTTAGATGTTATCCCGGCTTAATCGAGCTTAAAAACAAAAATGTTAACATAAAAAATGTTTGAAATTTTTGCGAGGACACTATATATGTATCACCAACGGTGCCGATGAGAGAGCTTGGTAGTATTCCAAACGATATCGTCCACCAGACCTTAATATATTTCACACATTTCTTCCGCTTATTGTTTCAAAGAAGATTGTTTCTTTTGTTTTCGATTTATTAAAAAATGCATTAAAAACATGAACATGTATACTTCTTATTGAATATATGTTGAAAAATTTTCATGACTTCTGATAAAAAATGGCTCGGAATTTATTGTCTCATGTTCAATATCGGAGAAAATTTATCACTTTATTTTATTGAAGAAATAACTAAATGACTTTTAAAGGTTTTTTTGGGAATAAACCTAAAACATTTCAAATTTTCATATAAGTCAATCAGTAACTCTTATTTTTGAAAAAATGGCGAAATTTATTATTCTTTTGATATAGATTAGGGATGTAAAACTATGGAAAACATTCTTAATCTTGAATATCCTGGAAAAGTATCAATTCAGTGCCCTAAATTTGTTGGTACTAAAGGGTCAACTATTATTCGCTATCGCATTCGCTTTCGCAAAAATGCATATTTCACTATTCGCTTTCGCATTCGCAAGAAATATATTTCAATATTCGCTTTCGCATTTGCATTCGCTTTCGCTAAAGTCACAGTCATATAGACACTCTATTACCGTCTGATTTAACTTAATCCCGTTCTATAAGTTACATTGTTCAAACGATGCTGCCAAAATTTGGTTCTTTGTATTTTATTTTGCCATAAATGATTCCAGGGAAAAATCGGGCGATGTTGTCAATGTTTTTATATAGCAATCATATAAGGTTTTCCTCCTTTTGTTTTTATTTACTTTCTAGAAGCTATATTTTTTTTATAATCGTCCCACCTGGAATTTGCAGATTGTATTTTTTTTTTGCTTAAAATTAATTTTGAGAAATGTGGGCCATATCTGGCCAAATATGTCTATCTATGGCTACCCAGCAAAATTTCTCATTACCAACTAATCCGACGAGTAAGCAAAGTTCGATAATGGTAAGTACTTATTATTTAGCCACTTTTCTCATTATTTTAACATGAGGATGTCATTGGAGGAAAGTGCTTCCCAAAAGCATACAAAAAAGTAGCATAATAAGTATGTACTTACTTTGATTATCTATGTACAGAAGACATTGATATCAATGTTAAGAAGATTACCGAGGCTCTTGTAAAATCATTCGAAGATAGTTGCCCACTTCGAGAAAGGAAATCTGCCTGTCATCCAGGGAAAAACCCTGGATGACAGGACAAATTCGCTCGATTGGCAAAGACGTCCGCAGACTTTACAACAGAGCTCGACGTAAAAAACAATCAGTATATTGGGACGACTACCACAGAAGACTCAAAGAATACAATAAAATCGTTAGATCGGCGAAACGTAACTCCTGGAGGCTTTTCTGTGAACAGGTAGACAGCGTTAACAGCATGTCTAAAATGAAAAAGTTCCTCTCAAAAACTCATGTCCAAACCGAAACACTGGTAGATGAAACGGGCAAAAGGATGGAAACTATAGAGGATACCGTAAGGCTCTTGATGAAAACTCATTTTCCGACTGGTAATGCTGGACCAACAGAGGAACAGTTACAGAATGAAAATGTATTGCATCAAGTACCTATTACGGATATAACAGATGGTATGGTTAAAGAAGCGATAAAAAGTTTCTCTCCCTTTAAGGCTGCGGGACCGGATGGAATATTTCCAGCACTTCTGCAGAATGAGGTGGATCTGGTATCAACTCATCTGGCTGGAGTGTTCACTGCATGCCTAACCCATTCGTATACCCCAAAAAACTGGCAGGAATCAAGGGTGGTCTTCATACCAAAGCCTGGCAAGGCGAGTTACACGACCCCAAAGGCTTATCGACCCATTAGCCTTACTTCTTTCCTGTTAAAAACAATGGAGCGAATAATTGATGACATGGTCAAAGGTAAAATAGCGGATGACAGGCTAAAATTCAAACAACACGCCTATGTCAAGGGAAGATCAGTGGAAACAGCTCTGCATGAGGTAGTGCACCACATAGAAGAGTCCTTCAGTAAAGAAATGTATACACTTGCTGTTTGCATAGACATTGAGGGCGCATTTAACAATGTACAGACCGATACACTTATCCAGTCCTTAGACGAGTTTCAGGTTGACCGGGCGCTGAAAAACTGGATCAACAATATGCTAAGGAATAGCTGGATTATTTGTGGGTCATATGACGTTAAAATTAGAGACAAGGTAAATCGTGGTATACCTCGCCTCTTCTATGGGTTACGACGATACACAGTCTTCTAAAAGCCCTCACCAATGAAGGACTTAAACCAGTCTGTTATGCAGACGACGTTGTAATACGTCTAAGGGGCTTTCATCCAAATCTATTATGCAGAAGAGCTGAAGAGGCACTTAACATAGCATATAACTGGGCACAACCAAGGGGATTAAATGTTAACCCAGACAAAACAGAAATATGTCTATTTACAAGGAAAACGAAGATCCCACGTTTTACCCCGCCTCGATTCCTGAATAAGATAATTGCTATAACTAAAAAGGTAAAATACTTGGGAGTAATCTTGGATCAGAAACTGTACTGGAAAGATAATCTTGAAGAAAGAGTTACAAAGGTACACAGATGTTGGTCGTTGTGCAGAAGAGATATAGGTTTAAAATGGGGACTACGTCCAAATATGACTCACTGGCTTTTTGGCAAGTGATGGGTGAATGGATAAATCGAGACCACAAGTCGTACCATCAGAAGATTTTAGAATATCTAGTTGGTCACATTCAAACGCCAGAAATCTCGAACCGCATTCCTGAAGTGCGGCTTACAGCTACCTGTGATACGTTTGTGCCATACGCTCCTGGGAAAATGAAACTTTGGCCCATGTACCAGTGGGAACCAGCTGCTACACGGATGGTCCAAGCGAGGAGGAAAGACGGGTCTGGGACTTTTTATTGATGAACCAGAAGTCGAACTTCACTTCCGCCTCCCTGACCATAACACGGTATTTCAAGCAGAAGTTCGAGCAATCACGGAGTGTGTGAACTGGCTCAGTAACACGACAAAGCCTAAATATGCCAACATCTTCACAGATAGCCAAATGGCGATTAAAGCAATAACATCGGAAAGGGTCAAATCCAGAACTGTGTTGGACTGTAAAAGAACGATAAATGATTACTCAGCCCATGGTCAATTGCGTATTTGCTGGGTACCAGGACACAACGGAGTGATTGGAAATGAACGGGCAAACAGCTTGGCTTCAAAGGGCAGAGAACTTTGAGTAATAAACTTGGAAAATTGGATACCTTTCGAAGCCACGAAAAATGAGTTAACGCACTGGGCAGTGATGGCTCATAAAACTGTGTGGAATAGCGCAACAGTAGGAGCAACTGCAAAGGTACTGTGGGGTGACCCAAATGAAAAGAAAACAAGAAGTCTTCTGAAACTAAACAAGATCGATATTAGTAAGATGATGAGTGTTCTAACGGGACACTCAAGCTAACAAGCACATCTTCATTGCATAGGACTAGCAGGAAACGACGAATGCAGGGCATGCAGAGAAAACATCGAAACGATGGAACATTTTCTGTGTCACTGTCCGGCTTTCACACATGCAAGATCCCAACATTTCGGGTCCGACATATTACCAGACTTGACTCATATCAGAGAATATGACTGGAAGATACTGAGAAAATTCGTGTCTAGTACCGATTTTCTGTAACTCGTGAGGTATAAAAAGATCATAAATAAGGAGCGCACAACAGGCCGAACCACTGGCTTAAGTGTATGTCCATGGACATGAGACGTTTAAACGTCTCCTCTCTTCAACCTAACCTAACCTAACCTAAGTACTTATTTGTAGCATAGGCATACCACATAAATATGTGCATATATTTTCACGATTTTATGTAATTGAATAATGCAATACCAAAAAGTTATAAGATAAGTAGTAGATATGGCAGATATTTTAAAATGGCCATTTAAAGTGATTTTGAGCATATTTTTCGAAATAAACAATTTCCTCATTCCAGATTCGAATTTCTGAACCCAAACCCCCATGTAAAAAAATATTTAAAGGATTTACATCATGTGATATACGTAAATATTTATGGTGTTTTCATTCAAATCTGCACGTATTATTTGAAAACATGTTGCATTATATTTTAATTTTCCAAAATGATTTTGATAACAAAAAATCACTTATTTCTGAAAGTAATGCAGCGAATAATGAGATGTCATTATTTGGTAATGCAGGGAATAATGACAGGTACTTACCAAGATGTTGCTGGGCATAGGTCTATACCGATCTCTTACTTATATTTTTGTTCATCCAAGTATATAACATAGGTGATCATTTACAAGATAAAATTGGCATCGCAATAGTGCTTTAGTGTCTAACACAGTCAGTCCAGCGCGACGATAAACTTTTATTTATGGTTTTTATTTCGTCCATCTAAAAGAAAAACGGCTTTTTGGAAATATATATCAAAACACTGTTATTCAATTGTTATCCAATTCATTTATGCATGAGTATGTGTATGGATAAAGGTGTGCATTTATATGTGTATGTCTAAAGAACTTTGTTAAAATCCGATTATAGTTGTATGCGTTTTTATTAATAGGTGAGGGTGTGTGTTAGTATATGTGTGTGGTAATTCTGTTTCAGTGTTTGTTTGCTCGTTTATTGTTTGCATGGTACAATAAGATAGAATGCAAAATTTGGAAACTTGAATTCTTAAATCTATGTTTTAATAATTTATAAAATTAGTAACAGTAAAAAAAGTTTTGTGAAATATCCATTTGTATTGAAATTAATCTTTGTGGACGGAACAAATCTGAATGTTGCAGTTTTTCAGACTCACCTAATATCCCTTTAAATGTTGGAACGTTTTCTTCTTTGTTGTGGAATATAGTTTTAATTTGTTGCAAACTTCGTGAACTAGCAAAAGAAATTTAGCATACTTCACAATTGAAGAGATAGATTAAGTTTTAATAACTTGAAGCAGACCAAAATTTTTTCTAATGTAGGTCCAATTAGGAAATGAGAAGATTTCTTATTGAACTATAAATAATAATATGGGGATTTCATGTGAAGTGAGTGCATTTTTAAAACCGATGTCTTCTGATCGGGATAAACTTATTTTCTTTTGAATTTTTTTACGAAATTAAAGCTTGTTTTTTTATTTTTGTCTAAAACTATATTCTTTATTTTTGTTAGCTCAAGTGAAAGCTTAGACCATTTCCTCTAAGAGCTCGGTGGTCTAATAGTGGGATGGGACTTGTTTATTAAAATAAAGATATACATCTAAAAAAAGTGGGTCGCAAAAAAGTTGCACCGGTCACCCCCTAGTTTTGAAGATTATCAAGAGACAATTCCGGGGCAACAAAAACATCTTTTTCCTGTGCACACTACATGACGCCCTTTTGGTTTTATTATCCTGCGTTGCCATTTGATGTCCGATCGTAACGGGATGCATACCGTTGTTCGAGTTTTGACAAGGGCTATATTTCGTCCATATGTCACTTTTGACTCCGAAGTCAAATTTGATAAGTGACCTCTGTCATCTCGTTTTCTACCCCCCTAACTGGGGAATATTTCGAAACGCTAATAAAGGTCTTCAAAAATAATGAAACTTTTGCTTTTAAAGTACCCACTTTTGTTACAAACAAAAAAGTTTTACTATTTTTAAAATTACAAAATACATGCAGAGGTCAAATTACACAATCTACTTTTGACGTCGTTTTCTGTCTGTCTCTCTCTCACACACATACACACAGATAAACCCCGTTACCACAAATGCACATCCACTACGAGTTCGGGTTTTCATACGGTATCGCACAGTGACAAAATTTCTAATTTGGTATAGTGTAGGGTGCATGAGAAAACAAAGTGATTTTATTCTGATTTTGTTCCTTAAGCTGAGTATAGACGATTGCCAGATCGGCAAACCCTGTTAAAGTGCTGCAAATATGCGGACAATTACAGATTGTTAGGCAAAGGTGATTTGACAGTTCAGACGATTGCAAGAAAACATTACAATTTCATATATTTACAATATATTTTGTAAATATTTATATTCAGGATTGCCAATAAAAATACATTATAGACAGTGTTGCAAATAAAATGTTTTTCCGGCAATGGCGCCGTTGTCACATGCCTAAACTTCGCACATATAACAATCTGCAAATTATCTCGCAATGACTTTTCTGCTAACGTTGCAAAACAAAAATTGTTGTAAATTCACAGGGTTGAATTTGTCCACCATTTGTCTGGCAATGTTGTCCGATCTGCAAATCGTGTGTACTTACCTTTAGAATGCATAAACATTTGGTGACAAAGCTCGCAAATTTAGTTCGTTCGTACTAAAACGAACTCATAGTGGATGCGCATTTTTGGGAACGGGGTAGAGTTGTGAAGTTCGTGAACGAACTAGTTTAATTGAACGGGTCACTTTACTGAACGGTACGAACTAGTTCACAAAACTCGTTCATTTCAGCTCAGTAGTTCAACCCTGTCATTTCGCCATCTCTTCTCATTTCGTTCTCTCTTCTCAGCTGTTATGTGTTGTTTCCATTTTTATGTCATCATGAATGTAGGATTTTTCCTATACAAACGCATTTGTACCTATATTCAATTCATTTCATTCATGTTCCAATCACTGATGGTCTGAACGGAATGAAATGCTGATCTAAAGAGCTGTTTAAGTAAAGTGAGCTGATGAGCTAAAGAGCTGATGAGCTAAAGATCTGGTGAGCTAGAGAGCTGGTGAGCTAAAGAGCTGGTGAACTAAATTAACAAACTAGTTCACTCAATTGAACTGAACTAAAAATAGCGATCACTTAAAAGAACTAAAGCGCCCAACTCTAGAACGGGGTATTTCTGTGTGTATGTGTGAGAGAGAGAGACAGAAAACGACGTCAAAAGAATATTGTGTAATTTGATCTCTGCATGTATTTTGTAATTTTAAAACTAATATAACTATTTTGTTTATGAATAATAGTGGGTTTATGAATAATAGTGGGCAAAAGTTTCATTATTTTTAAAGACCTTTATTAGCGTTTCAAAATATTCCCCACTTATGGGGGTAGAAAACGAGATGATAGAGGTCACTTATCGAATTTGACTTCGGAGTCAAAAGTCACATATGGACGAAATATAGCCCTTGCTAAAACTGGAACAATGATATGCATCCCGTTACGATCGGACGGCAAATGGCAACGTAGGATAATAAAATTAAAAGGGCGTCATGTAGGGTGCACAGAAAAAAGTTTTTTGTTGTCCGGAATTGTCTCTAGATAATCTTTAAAACTAGGGGGTGACTGGCGCAACAATTTTTTTGTATGGGGACCGACCCTTACTAATATCCATTTATCCTAATCGTTTCAGAGAAGCTTTAAAGGATCTTAAATTCAGTTTCATCCCTTCCGCGGTTTCAAAGATATTTTACAAGATATTGCGAAAAAAAAGCAATTTTTTGGTAAAAATTTAATATTTTTTAAATGAAAACCTATTATCTTAATCGCAAAGAAAATCTATGCCTAACTAAAAGTTTTAGCTTTTTAAATCTTTCTTGTGGTTCAACCAATATTATTTAGATATTTATCTTAATTTTAATAAAAAATAACCCATCACACTAAAATACCACAAAACTCGTAAAGGAAATGACTCAGGCTTCGTTTGAGCAAAAAATAATAAAAATAAATATGATTTTAGACAAAAATCATGTTCTAATTTTATAAAATAATAGGTTTGTGAATTTTTAATTTTTTTAAAAAAAGATTGAAGAGAAAGCTTGGAAAAACACTTTGGGCAAAATTTTCTGAATACAATATGTAATTATTTATATGGATAGGCAAAAAGGCCAGTTTGACCAACATGTCCAAATTTAACACCCTCCAACTCGTATATATAAATGAATGACAACAAATTTTAATTCTGAAACAAATATATAGTCATGTAGCGCCATTTGTTCTAAACAGATCCTACTAATTTGAAGAATAGTAGTACTCCCTTCACATTGAAAACTATAAATTTCCTATATTTTCACACCAACTTTAAATTTACAGCATCAGCACAGATCCGATACTGCTACACTAGAGGTGCTTCATTATATACTTATACATATATGAAAATTTGGTAGGTAGTATACATATTTACAAAATATTTTCTTTCTGCGATTGTCCAATTACGAGCGATTCTTGATTGAAATAACCTCCAAAATTCGGTTTTTCTTTAATAAAAATAGCTGTGATATTTTTTTCGAAATCGAGCATTAGACATTAATGAAACGAGCAATTTTTTTATCAGATATCGTGAATTTTTTTTTAAATTTTCTACTATGAAGGTCACTTTACATGTTTTTAATTCATTTTTTATCCCCTCACCTTAGAGAGGAGGGTTTATATCATTTGCTACGAACCAAAAGTATAACACATCGAAGGAGTGACCTAAGACCCTAAGTATGATCGGCGGATATCCGCTTTGGGTCATTTTAAGTCGATTGAGCAACGTCCCTCCGTATGTCTGTCTGCTGGCTGGTGCGCACGATAACTCTCGAAAGGAGTAACCGATTGAATTCAAATTTGGTGCGGGGTAATTTTTCTTCTATTTCCGGCTAATTTCGAAGATGGGCTATATTGGTCCACTCCTTCTAGTACCTCCCCCACAAAGGGTTAACATTTAGTGAAATATTGATTACACTAAGCAAAAAAAAATTTTTTTTTGTGTCCTAGACGTAAAAATTATTTTTTGGTATAGATTGTGGCATACTGTTATATAAAATCAAAACCAAAAATTTTTTTATGGATACATTTTTTTATAAAAAATTTTGTATTAAAAATACTATTATCGTCGAAGGTATCCTTAGTATTTGCACTATACTTTTTTGAGTATATGCCCGATCAGGTCGACTTATACGTTAAATTGAAGCTATTAATGTGGGCTACCAATGGTGGAGATATCTCTTTCACTTAGAAACAGTGGTTTAGTAACAGTCATTAAACAAATTGGAAAAAGTCGAATTTAAAAAAAAAATCCTTGGACAAAAAAAACAAATAAAAAGAGAAGAAAAAAATCGAAAAAAAAATATTTTATATTATTTTTTAAAAGTTTGCATCCTAGCGAAGAAAATAATGCCTATTTGAAAAAAATCTATGGATAAATGTAGAAATTATAGCCCTTTTGGTAGAGGTAAGAGAATTTACAAAAAAAAAATCATTTTTTTTAATTTCTGTTTAAAAAGCGATTTTATTTTTCACTTTTATTTATATTATGTACATTGGAGTTTATTTACATGAACAAGTTTCATTAGAAGTAATTGTGAGTTCTTTATTGACGTTTGTAGATTTCGGAATCGGTTTCTCTAATGAGGAACCAAATATTATCTCCCATCATTCTTTCATCCCAGTGCCCTTGGTAACGCCGTTTTGTATCGACTGTTTCTGATTTCCGTTGTGTAAAAGTACTGATTTCAAACTTTCTTTACTGCTGTCATTTGAATTGTTTGTTTGATTAAGTTCCTCGAACAATCCGGGAATGTCCTTGCAAAAGCATCTGTTATCCACAGTTATATAAAATTGTTTGTAACGTATATCACGGACTCTATAATATGATATGTTAGCATCTAGGGCCAAAATATTGTACTGTTTCATCCGAGATGCAAGTAGTTCTGCCTTATCTTTGGTCAGTTCCAAATCTCTCACTAGATCAATGAGTTGAAACTGAGTTAATTGCGATGACTTCTGACTCAAACTTGAATCGCTCAGAGTTGAGTACTCAGTTGAACTTGATGACGTTTCCGTAATTAGGCTGTTAGCTATACTTGGACACTTGGGAATTGGTATTGTTTCCGAATGTGCAACTGGCAAAGTGACAGATTTTACTTCACCGTAATTCCAGCGAATGTTCCTTCCTACTCAAATCTGTTTACTTAGACAAAAATAGCAGTCCGTATCGTGAATGAATGGTTGTCTCCTTTGTAATATTTTTCAGAAAATCTACTTATCTCTTTAAGGCGCTGAATTACACTAATTTATTAATAAGAAATTTCATTCATAAATTCCGGGTTTAAGGTTCATAAATTGCAGTACCTGTAGCTGACATATAGTTTGCTTCGAAAGTAGACACCCAATATTTTCAAGACGCGTACTACTTTGTATTGCGTACATATAAGTTTACTACCGGTATATACGACTGGGATGTCCATGCCCTAAAAGGCGTAACTGAATGGAACCCTCATAAATAAAAAACCACAAATATTGTTGAATGACCCTCTACCTGAGCGGATCTCATCCAATATAGCTCTCACATATGTTTCATGGAGGGTTACGAACGGCCATAAAACCTTGTCCTCTCTTATTTTTTATAATGTCTGACATCAATCCTCATGAAATAAAATGCAAGTGCAATGTCTCTTATATGTCTCTCTCACATATGGCGAATTCAATATAAGCAAAAACATCATTTAACCAGTAAGGAAAGGCTAAAGTCGGGCGGGGCCGACTATATAATAGCCTACACCACTCTCGTAATATTGAATAACTCTGAAATATAAATTTTGTAATTCATTTATAAATTGTTTACATAAATTTACTTTTGAGTCATTTTATACTTAAATAATACCCTGTACAACAGTGTGGTGTAGGGTATAAAAACGATTGGATGTAAAATACAGCTTCTACAGGACTAAAGAGCCAAATCGGATGAAACATATATATGGGAGCTATAGCTAAATCTTAACCGATTTTCTTCAAATTCGCCAATGTTGGTTCGTGGATCAAGAAACTCTACCATTCTAAATTTCAAAACGATTGGATGTAAAATACAGCTTCTGTAGAACTAAAGGGCCAAATCGGACGAAACATATATATGGGAGCTATAGCTAAATCTTAACCGATTTTCTTCAAATTCGGTAATGTTGGTTCATGGATCAAGAAACTCTACCATTCTAAATTTCAAAACGATTGGATGTAAAATACAGCTTTTATAGGACTAAAGGGCCAAATCGGACGAAACATATATATGGGAGCTATAGCTAATTCTTAACCGATTTTCTTCAAATTCGGTAGTGTTGGTTCATGGATCAATAAACTCTACCATTCTAAATTTCAAAAGGATTGGGTGTAAAATACAGCTTCTATAGAACTAAAGGGCCAAATCGGGCGAAACATATATATGGGAGCTATAGCTAAATCTTAACCGATTTTCTTCAAATTCGGTAGTGTTGGTTCATGGATCAAGAAACTCTACCATTCTAAATTTCAAAGTGATTGGATGTAAAATACAGCTTATTCAGGACTAAAGAGCAAAATCGGACGAAACATATATATGGGAGCTATAGCTAAATCTTAACCGATTTTTTTCAAATTCGGCAATGTTGGTTCATGGATCAAGAAACTCTACCATTCTAAATTTAAAAACGATTGGATGTAAAATACAGCTTCTATAGGACTAAAGGGCCAAATCGGACGATAGATATATATGGGAGCTATATCTAAATCTGAACCGATTTCAACCAAATTCAATAGCGATCTTAATAGCCGCGAAATACTCTAAACTGCAAATTTTCAGAACGATCGGAGTGAAATTGCCACCTGTAGTCGACGAACAACTTTACATGGACAGACGGACGGACGGACGGACAGACATCGTTAAATAGACTCAGCTAGTGATTCTGAGTCGATCGGTATACTTTAAGTTGGGTCTAGCTGTGTTATTTTCAGGTGTTACAAACATCTGCCGTGAAACAAACTTATAATACCCTGTACCACAGTGTGGTGTAGGGTATAAAAACGAAAAAGTATAAATAAATAGATTTTTTTCAATCTTCCTAACGTGTACAAAATAGCTCATCACTTTTACATCTATCCATACATTTTTTTCAAATAGACAGAGTTTTCTTCGTTGGTTTTTTTTTTGTACCAAAAAAAAGTGTCTTTTTAAAAAAAATATTTTTTTTTCTCATATTTTTGACGACTGTTACTAAACCAAATATTCTACTTGAAGCATATGTAGCCCTCATAATTCCCTTTAATTTGAGGCATAACACGGCTCAATCATTCTTATACTTGAAACATTATGGTCCAAATACTGAATGCACTTTCCATGAAAGCTGGAATTTAAAAAAAAAAATTCTAAAAAATGATTTACCATAAAATTTTTTATACCCTCACTTTAGTGTGACGAGGGTATATATCATTTGCTACGGAAAAAAGTGTAACACATCGAAGGAGTGATCTAAGACCCTAAGTATGTTCGGAGGAAATCCGTTTTAGGTCATTTTAAGTCGAATGAGCAATGTCCGTCCGTCTGTCTGTCTGTCTGTCTGTCTGTCTGTCTGTCTGTGTGTCTGCTGGCTGGTGCGCACGATAACTCTCGAAAGGAGTAACCGATTGACTTCAAATTTGGTATGTGGTAACATTTTTTTCTATCTCCGGCTAAGTTCGAAGATGGGCCATATTGGTCCATTCCTTCTAGTACCTCCCCCACAAAGGTTTAAAATGTTGTGAAATATTGATTCTTTAATAACTACTATACTACTTATTCTAATCTTCTGAAATTTCACACATAGTATTAGTTTGTTAGTCGCCGTAACCGATTGACTTCAAATTTGGTATGTGGTAATATTTTTTTCTATCTCCGGCTAAGTTCGAAGATGGGCCATATTGGTCCATTCCTTCTAGTACCTCCCCCACAAAGGTTTAAAATGTTGTGAAATATTGATTCTTTAATAACTACTATACTACTTATTCTAATCTTCTGAAATTTCACACATAGTATTAGTTTGTTAGTCGCTATCAACTCGAGAAAAATGGGCGAAGTTGCCACGTCCCTTTAGGTACCTCCCACACAAATGCACCGTTTTGCACCAAAAATTAACAGCTTATAACATTAATAACGGTGTATAAAAATACTTGAAATTTTGCACAGTGTTCTGCTTTTATATTGCCTACAGTCCAGAGAAAAATGGGCGTTGTTGACACGCCCCTTTTGGTACCTCCCATACAAAGGTACCATTTTGCACCAAAAGTTAACAGCTTATAACATTAATACATACAAGTGTATAATAATACTTGAAATTTTGTACAGTGAAATGTTTTTATAGTGCCTATAGTCCTGTGAAAAATGGGCGTTATCGCCACGCCCCTTTTTGTACCTCCCACACAAAATGGCCAAATCATACCACAATTTAATATCTCATAACGTTTATACCAGTGCACATAAACGCTTATAATTCGGCGCAGTGCAATGAATTTAAAGTATCTACTGTTCAGCGAAAAATAGGTGTATTTGTTAAACCCCTTCTGGTAGCTCCCACACAAATTGACAGAATAATTCGTGTAATATTCTATATTAACATTACTCACAAAGTGACACAAATTGACAGAATAATTCGTGTAATATTCAATATTACATTACTCACAAAGTGAGGGTATACCTTAGTCGGTTTACCCGACTGAAACTTTCTTACTTGTTTTAATATTTTTTTCGTGTTTGCGACACCTAATTGCACCAGAAACTGTTATCCACATCCCTTGGACAAACATTTTGTTGCATAGTGATATTTAATAACTTCTATATTACTTATTTGAATCCTCTGAAATTCTACACATAGTATTTGTTTATTAGTCACTATTACCTCGAGAAAAATAGGCGAAGTTTTTATACCCTACACCACACTGTGGTACAGGGTATTATAAGTTTGTTTCACGGCAGATGTTTGTAACACCTGAAAATAACACAGCTAGACCCACCTTAAAGTATACCGATCGACTCAGAATCACTAGCTGAGTCGATTTAACGATGTCCGTCCGTCCGTCCGTCTGTCCATGTAAAGTTGTTCGTCGACTACAGGTCGCAATTTCACTCTGATCCTTCTGAAATTTTGCAGTTTAGAGTATTTCGCAGCTGTTAAGATCGCTATTGAATTTAGTTGAAATCGGTTCAGATTTAGATATAGCTCCCATATATATCTTTCGTCCGATTTGGCCCTTAGGTCCTATAGAAGCTGTATTTTACATCCAATCGTTTTGAAATTTAGAATGGAAGAGTTTCTTGATCCATGAACCAACATTGCGGAATTTGAAGAAAATCGGTTAAGATTTAGCTATAGCTCCCATATATATGTTTCGTCCGATTTGGCCCTTTAGTCCTATAGAAGCTGTATTTTACATCCAATCATTTTGAAATTTAGAATGGTAGAGTTTCTTGATCCATGAACCAACATTGCTGAATTTGAAGAAATTCGGTTAAGATTTATCTATAGCTCCCATATATATGTTTCGTCCGATTTTGCTCTTTAGTCCTGTAGAAGCTGTTTTTTACATCCAATCATTTTGAAATTTAGAATGGTACAGTTTCTTGATCCACGAACCAACACTACCGAATTTGAAGAAAATCAGTTAAGATTTAGCTATAGCTCCCATATATATGTTTCGTCCGATTTGGCCCTTTAGTCCTATAAAAGCTGTATTTTACATCCAATCGTTTTGAAATTTAGAATGATAGAGTTTCTTGATCCATGAACCAACATTGCCAAATTTGCAGAAAATCGGTTAAGATTTAGCTATAGCTCCCATATATATGTTTCGTCCGATTTTGCCCTTTAGTTCTGAAGAAGCTGTATTTTACATCCAATCATTTTGAAATTTAGAATGGTAGAGTTTCTTGATCCATGAACCAACATTGCCGAATTTGAAGAACATCGGTTAAGATTTAGCTATAGCTCCCATATATATGTTTCGTCCGATTTGGCTCTTTAGATCCAATCGTTTTTATACCCTACACCACACTGTGGTACAGGGTATTATTTAAGTATAAAATGTCCCAAAAGTAAATTTATGTAAATAATTTATACATGAATTACAAAATTTATATATCAGAGTTATTCAATATTACGAGAGTGGTGTAGGGTATTATATAGTCGGCGCCGCCCGACTTTAGCCTTTCCTTACTGGTTTGTAAATGTCACAGTTAAAAAATTTATATTAATCGATAAGCGCAAAAAACGTTCAATCAATATTCGCGGAATACTGTTTTTTCGCGTGTTACAATTCATTCCTATTCGTTCGTAACTGATAGATTTTGACGTTTCGGCCTGAAGGAATGTCTTCTTATATTCTATTTGTCTTTGCTAAATATTCTGTGTTTTATTAATATATAAAATTATTATGTCCTTAATGGAAAACCCTTTTACTAAGAAATATCACTTTTCTGCTTTTTCATTGAACATTTTAAAATATTGTTTGAAAATTGCACTACGCAAAACCATTTTAGAATAAAAACTGCTGTTTTGTCAACATACAAACGAAATATTATTTTTATGTATGAAGAAGTTCCCGGGATTGTAGGATTAAAAACATGATTTATCTCCATGATCACGTTGCCGGGAAAAACTCTAATTGTGGGATTCCACAAAGAAATGTCTAACGGTGTTAAATCACAGCTCTGCGGTCTTTAAAAACTCGCAGATGCATGTTTATTTTTTTGGTTTCTCTACCATAATCCATTGTCGGATCCCAGTTATTTTGGAAAAAGTTGGACATTGTTGTGCAGTGATATATGTATATCTCAAACCTATCACACCCCATGAAACCAAAACTAACCCAATCAATTTCACTTCCCACCACCTTAATATCCAAGCCATAAAAGAATTAATTTAATTTGCAAACACGTTATGAATAAATTATAAATTTAAATGTATTTTAACTTTTATGGTGATGGTGGTGGTATTGCATCACTTTTCCAACTCACCAACACTGGCCGAAGGCGGTAAATGGTGGTTAATGGAGGCAATGGGTGCATGCCCCGCCTGAGTGGCGGCTGCGTTCATTCAGTGCTTCCATTTTGGATTATATATATGTATATTTTGTTCCCTTTTGCCATGCGATTCATGCTTAAGATGGACGAATGAATATGTTACGAGAAATAACTGAAACGGAATTTTTAAATGAAACATTTTTCGGTAATAACTTCAGTTTATGTTTAAATGGTATTGTGTGACTGAAATACGAGTGCTTCTGTTCGCAAATGCTTGTTCAGTGCTTTATTTAGCACTGAGTGAAGCTGAATAAAATATTGACGCTAGAGGAGATTTTATGTGAGACTGTAACGTAACAACAGAGCAGATTTGTTATTACATATTTTGATAAAATTGAATGTAATTGCGGGATTCTGTGGAACTATTTCAAACAAGTAAAAGCTTTAAGTTCGGCCATGCCGAATCTTATATAACGTCCACAATGGATTGCATTCAATTTTATTATTGGAAAAATCTTTGAGTATGGAGCAAATCATGAAACTTCCTTCCTTTTTATACCCTCACTTTAGTGTGACGAGGGTATATATCATTTGCTACGGAAAATAGTGTAACACGTCGAAGGAGTGACCTAAGACCCCAAGTATGTTCGGAGGAAATCCGTTTTGGGTCATTTTTAGTCGAATGAGCAATGTCCGTCCGTCTGTCTGTCTGTCTGTCTGTCTGTCTGTCTGTCTGTCTGTCTGTCTGTCTGTCTGTCTGTCTGTCTGTCTGTGTGTCTGCTGGCTGGTGCGCACGATAACTCTCGAAAGGAGTAACCGATTGACCTCAAATTTGGTATGTGGTAATATTTTTTTCTATCTCCGGCTAAGTTCGAAGATGGGCCATATTGGTCCACTCCTTCTAGTACCTCCCCCACAAAGGGTTAAAATGTTGTGAAATATTGATTCTTTAATAACTGCTATACTATTTATTCGAATCTTTTGAAATTCCACACATAGTATTAGCTTATTAGTCGTTATCAACTCGAGAAAAATGGGCGAAGTCGCCACGTCCCTTTTGGTACCTCCCACACAAATGCACCATTTTGCACCAAAAGTTAACAGCTTATAACATTAATAACAGTGTATAAAAATACTTGAAATTTAGTACAGTATTATGATTTTATATTGCCTACAGTCCAGGGAAAAATGGGTGTTGTTGTCACGCCCCTTTTGGTACCTCCCACACAAAGGTACCTTTTTGCACCAAAAGTTAACAGCTTATAACATTAAAACCAGTGTATAAAAATACTTGAAATTTTGTACAGTGTAATGTTTTTATAGTGTCTATAGCCCTGTGAAAAATGGGCGTTATTGCCACGCCCCTCTTTGTACCTCCCACAAAAAATGCCCAAATCATACCACAATTTAATGTCTCATAACGTTTATACCAGTGCACATAAATGCTTATAAGTCGGCACAGTGCAATGAATTTAAAGTATCTAATGTTCTGCAAAAAAAGGTGTATTTGATAAACCCCTTCTGGTACCTCCCACACAAATTGACAGAATAATTCGAGTAATATTCAACATTACACTACTCACAAAGTGAGGGTATACCTTAGTCGGTTTACCCGACTGAAACTTTCTTACTTGTTGTTTAAGTACATTATTAAGAAAAACGAAGACTGAAATTTTCAGTCCGCAAATTCTTTAGCCAAACTCTTCACCTGAAAAATTTGGTTTTTATGGCTTAAAATAGCTTTTCGAGAGCTAAGTCTACACGGGGACTACAACAAAAAAAAATTGTA
Organism: Eudasyphora cyanicolor; assembly: GCA_963930755.1. NCBI lineage: Eukaryota > Metazoa > Arthropoda > Insecta > Diptera > Muscidae > Eudasyphora > Eudasyphora cyanicolor. The sequence goes on along the minus strand of OZ005737.1, from coordinate 259,774,718 downwards.
TTTGTATACATTTTATTGAGATGAATTCTTGCCAAAATAGAATTTAAACGGCAAAATTTCAGCTAAATTTCTAAGCAAATGAGGTATTTATGGCTTAAATAAGCCTTTTTGGGAGCGACATGGGATTATATAGCTGTGATGAATTTTTGTCAAAATAGAATACAAACTGCAAAGTTTCTGCTAAATTGCTTTAAAATGTGGTATCTATGGCTCAAAAACCGTACTTTATAGCGACATCTATAGGGAAGCTATATCTAAACATTGACCGATATGGCCCATTTGCAATCCCAAACAACCTGTAACTATAAGAAATATTTATACCAAATTTGATCAACCTAGCTCTATTATTACGGACTGTAGCGTTACAACAGACGGACGGACGGACATGGCTAAATCGTCTTAAAATTGTACAACGATTAATAATATATATACTTTGTGGAGTCTTAGATCAATATTTAGAAGTGTTACAAACGGATTGGCAAAATGAATATACCCCCTATCCTATGGTGGAGGGTATAAAAATGGGTCACGAAATTTCAACCAAAGTTTGCAACCAATATTTATTTACATCACACTGTGGTACACGCTATTATAATTTTACGAATTTAAAACGGCAGTTTATCCCAAACGGAGGTAATGTATTATACCAATCTATTTAGAATCACTTTCAGAATTGGTTAAGGAAATTATGAGGGCTACCACAATTGTAATATATTTTATTTTTACGTAGAACCATAAATTCAGTAAGAGTCATGAAAACTATAAATTTAAGAATTTTTTTTAAGAAATATTTTATTTCTTTTAACTGGAAATGGTTTTTGCTAGCCCAAAAAATCGGAACAAATCGTCCGGCTGTCTGTCTGCTGGAACGCACGATAGCTCTCGACAGCAATAACCGATTAACTTCATATTTGGTAAGTGGTTAATATTTTTTCTATCTCAAGCTATGTTCGAAGATAGGCCATATTAGACAACTGCTTCTAGTACTCGTCTTCTAAAATTCCACAAATAGTATTACTTTACAACTTGTGATTAATGGGCGAAGTTGCCGCTCTCCTTTTGATACCTTTCATGCAAATTGACCATTTTGCACCAAATATTAACATAACATAAGTGCATAAAAATACTTGAAATCTTGCACAGTGTAATGATTTTATAGTACCTACCGTCCAGTGACAAATGGCTGTTATTTCCATGCCCCTTTTGACACCTCCCGCACAAAGGTTCCATTTTGTACGAAAAGTTACAGCTTTTAACTGTAATACTAGCGAATACAAATACGAAAAATGTTGTTCAGTGTAATGTTTTTATAGTACCTGTAGTCTGTCGAAAAATTAATGTTATTATCACGCTTCTTTTGGTACCTCTCACACAAACGTACCATCTTACACAAAAAAAAATTTAAGAGCTTTTTCGTGAATACCACACAGCGTAGTGGTGGGTTAAAACTACAGGGTTTTCCAATTAGAGTGATATGATTTCTTTGAAAAAAACATACTTATTGTTAAGGAAATTCAAAAGTTTTTTTTTATTTAATGTGAAGTAAAATCGATACAATTAAGTTCTAAATAAAAAGTCATTCAAATGGCCTCCACGACTTCTTCTGCAGGAACGAATTCGATGAACCCAATTTTCGAGCACTTTTTCCACTAAATCAAGTCTTATGTCATGAATGACACGTTCAATATTGACTTGTAAAGCTTGAAGAGAGTCTGGTTTATTTCGAAAGACCGATGACTTCAAATAACCCCACAAGAAATAGTCTAATGGTATTAAATCACAACTTCTTGGAGGCCATTCAATATCACAATTTCTTGAAATAATCGAATCTCCAAACTTTTCTCGCAACGATTCAATTGTTTCATTTGCTGTGTAGCACGTAGCCACAATCGGTCAATGGCGAAAAGATAGCTCTTAACGAGAGCTAAAATATTATTTATGGTTGTCAAGGTCGTTGGTCGACTGGAAAGTGTTTGTCTTTTTGATTTAAAAAAAATTGACTTGGCATCATTTTCAAATGTGAACGGAAAGTTTATATTTGCTCTAGCTCCTTTACGGTACGTCGGATCGGGAATCGGCCAATGACAAAAAATAGCTCTTAACGAGATCTAAAATCAAGGTCGTAGGTCGACTGGAAAGTGATTTTTTTTTGGATTTAAAAAAATGGACTTAGCGCACGAAAAATTGCAATTGGAGAACGATTATTTTGATAATAGAACGATTATTTTGAACACAAATCTTAAAAATTTCCTAAAGGTGTAGCAAGAATGATCTATGCAAAAAGTATAAAAATTTTACTTTTTTCATAGCTTATCTTAGAAGAAGTGCTTATCAAGCATATACTTCAAAAATATGGTACAAATATAAAGCACCTTCCAAGAAAATTTGAATTTTATAGAAAAATTAAAAAAAAAATATTATAAATTTTTTTTTAGTATTTTTTTTGTGTTTATTGATTCATATTACACCAGAAAATGTTATGCGCAACCCTTCGACAACAATTTAGTTGCCTGGTGTCATTTCTCGAGAAAGACCAAAAAGGCCATCGTAGAACTTGGATATATTTTAGAGGACAATTTGGTCTAAAATACAAAAAATAAAATTTAAAAATAAAAATTTTAATACCTTTTTAAAAAAAATTGATATTTTTTTTTTTAATTTCTTTTCTATTTTTCATTATGAGTGCAAATAATTGCTAATATTTTGCAAAAAGTCCCATATTGATAGCATTTATCGATAAAAAGCTACAATTTTTTTAATAAACCCACAGTACTTCTCATAATTCAGAATTTGGAAAATTTTAAAATATTCATAGTAGGCCTGTTTTAATTTTTTTTTTTTCAAAATAATTTGCATGGATTGTTGACAACAATTATTATAACCATTATACCAATTTTCACTAAAATTCGTTATATGAGCTAAAAATATTGTGTTCACTTAACATGTAAATGCTGATCAATTCTGCCACATTTTTCAATTGATCTGTCTGAAATTTAAGAATTTATACTTTATATTGGACCTAAGTAAAAATGGCCTAGTAAAATGGGGTTCTTCGGCCCATGTTTTTGTATAGCCCCCTTATAAAGTTCTCCAGCTATGTCACTTCTTGAAGCTCTAAAAAACACAATTTTCATTTGTAGCTTATACTTAAATTCTAAAGATTCCATGAATATTTTAAGGGCCTGTTTCTGAAACTTATTTTCGTTCGTTTACAGAGAACGATAAAAAATCTCTCAACTATTACTTGAATTCTATAAGACGCAGGTTAGAAATATTTTAGGTACGAGCTTTCTACGTGCTTTTCTATAGACACAACGAATTATAAACTGCTGTGACTTATAGTTTTCTCGCAATAATTGAGTGATTTTTTATCGTTCGCCATAGACGAACGAAAATAAGTTACAGAAACAGGCCCTAAAACAAACTAAAATTGACCATATATTTTTTTGGTTTTGATTTAATGCCATTTATTCCTCAATCTACACAAAAAAAAAGTTTTATAGCCTTGGACCCAAAAAACTTTTTTTGGTAGCATAGTTTTATCACTTTGCCATAGAACCTATCAAATATGGATGAATGGAATAGAAAATGTGACTTTTTTTAAAACCTGTAAAATATGTAAAATTTGAAGACATATATGAGCATTTCCATGTTAAGTGATCTTTTTTTGGCTCTTACTTAAATAAATTGAAAGAAACTTCTTTAGCTCAGTTTTCTTTGATCTAAAACCTTTATTGCTCTTCGGACGGGTATCCCATTATAACAAATAACTTCACCCCTGATTTAAGCAAACCACAAAAAGCCATCAATTTCATGTCATTAATTTTTTATATTAAAAAAATATATTTTTAAAATTCCTTTTTAAGTGTAAGCTATTGAAGCGCTATTTGCATATATATACAAATTGATTTATTCGCAGTTTTTCCCCACTTAGACCTCAAATTTCAGCTAAATTTCTCCCAAATTGTGTCATTTAATTTGAATATCGATTTCGAATCGACCTCCTATCAGAACAAAAACGAGAGACACCATTTTTCATTTGGTTGGCCATCCCGACCCATCACAACTGCCAATGAGAAAACGAAACGAAAGCCAATTGATATAAATCTAAATCACAGATCCCATGAATTTGAAACCACTTTAATGGACGTATTTTGTAAATAAAATCCTCTCGTTTTGTGCGATTTTTTTTTTAATTTGCCCTGTTTTATAATATTTTATACGATTGTTATCATCCGTTATCGCTGTATCCTTTATATCTGTATCTTTACACTTTGTGACCGTGTCTGCCATTTTTTCCCGGTTCCGGTCATTGGGTTGCTGTTGTTGGTGTTGTTTTAGTCATCGGATGCCTATAAATGTCACAGGACTCTGTTAGTGCTTTGGGTTTTTTTGCATTTATTTAATTTATTGTTTAACACAAAAGTGCTGTGATTGCAATATGATTTATGGTCCAGCAGCCCAAGTACAAGTCACACTTCCTTTCCAATCCACCAGTAAGACCATCACCATCGCCACCAGAGCAATAACATCGACATTGTTGGCTTTTTGGGTTACAACACCGAACATCCTGTGTGCAGGATACAATCGCCTCTTCTCGATATCTTTACGAGTTGCGATTGCTGCCGGGGAAATCCTGTCTGAAACAAAAGCTTTATTGGTTCTTTCATTTAGGGATGCATAAAAATTCACCAAAGGACATAGGCCCGAAGGAGCCACGATGAGTGTGTAGATGTTAACAGATTTTTTCTTCTTTATTTCAATTTGTCCGGTTGAAAGGACTCAAGTATATTTGGTTTTATTTCTTTGTGTCCTCATGAAGGGCGCTTCAGTGGAACTGGTGAATTGGTGTTGGGGGTAGGTGGTAGATTGTTATGGTTTGTTTCATTTTAAACTTTTAAATAATTGAGTGGTAAACTCTTAAAAAATCTTTGGATCATTTCGTTGAGTTCTCACTTAAATGCGTTCTTTTATTTTGTCCCTAGCTAACTTTAGGGTTGTAAATACTGAGAAAAAATATTGAAGTTCGAGTATGTCTCAAGTGAAGAAGTTTAGTTCATACTTTGTATATTTGTATAGAATACTTTGTTTGATTTGTTTCATTAAACATACAGTTAAAGACAGTTGTGGCTACACATAACAAACTTCAGTCGTTCATATGTTAATTAACCGTATTGTGCACTTAAATGAATCCCCAATGAGACCAACTTGTTCCGCCCATAATTTCGATGTGTTAGGGGCTTTAACCATTTGCCCTCATCATCATTAAGTTTTTCAGATATTTATCCACAAAGTTTACAGGCGAATCAAATAGTTTTGCCTCTTCAACGACATGTTTCAATCGGTGATTTATAATATAAGAAATCTGACGAACACTTAGACAAATATATGACAAAATGTGCTTTCTCAGCACGTTATCACAAATAAATTTCATGTAGTACCTTTGACAAAAATTATCCTCGTAAAGAGTTACTATAGGCCCTCTTACAATGCACAGTGGAGAAATCTAAAAAAAAAATCTGCCGCTTCTTAACCAATCAACCGATCGAAGAAACTTGGCATTCCTATTATGATGGGGAGTATAAGTCTTAAAGTCTTAGTTACAGTACCTCAAATCAGGCCACCTCTATTATAAACAATATTAAATGTGTGCGTGAATATCAAACGTTCTTGTATAGTTACCAAGCTGTCAATATTTCAAAATTCTATTATTCACTTTTTTTCTTTATCATACATAGTCTTGTATATTGGTACCAAAATGCCGTCTATTTTTTGCAGTCATTAGATACATATTACAAAAGCATTGCACTTCACAGGAGTATTATTGTGGCCCGAATCTTAGGGACCAGAGAATGTCAAAAAGTACAAAAGTACAAGTATACACCGAAATGTACTCCATATTTTTATACCCTCCACCATATGATGGGGGGTATATTCATTTTGTCACTATGTTTGTAACACCTCTAAATATTGATCTGAGATCTCATAAAGTATATATACAGGGTGGCAGATTGTAATGCAACAAAGTAAATCGCTATATTTTTTAATTTTTTTTTTAAATTTGATTGTTCCAAAGCAAAAAATGTCGGAAATAACATAAAATTTTATAAACAGTTTAGATTTGTTCGAATTGCCCACCTTTGGCACGAATTATGGCCTTCAAAAGGCCGACAAAGCCATCACACGCTGCACGAAAGTGGCTCTGCGGTATTTTGGCCCATTCCCGGCGAAGCGCCGTCTTGAGATGATCGATACTTTGGTATTTTTTAGTGCGAACCTTACTCTCTAAAATGCCCCAGGCGCAAAAGTCCAACGGATTGAGATCCGGAGATCTTGGTGGCCATTGTGCGGTAGAAATAAAGCGAGGAAGCTCCTTTTTAAGCCATTCTTGGTTGACGCGTGCTGAGTGCGATGTTGCTGAGTCCTGTAGGAATGTCCATGGTCTGCGGCCGAAATGTTTGTCTGCCCAGGGCTTCAATACTGTCTTTAGGAAATTTTCCCGATAATATTCAACATTTATTTTGACCTCATGGTCGATGAATACGAGCGGGGAGCGACCATCGGCCGTTACGGCGGTCCACACCATTACCATCGGCGGCGCTTGAGTTCTGGTGGCCAATCGAAGGTGTAAATTTTCAGCTGACCTCTTTGGCAAGTACAGGGTTGCCCATATTCGACGGACCCACGGACTCGTTGGGCCCATTCCAATCGACGAGGCTTGTCCGCAGGCAACAATCTTTGCTTCAATTGAATTTTGTACGGGAACAAATGCAAATCAACGCGAATAATCCGTTGTAAAGTGGACCGAGCCATGCCCAACTGCTGAGAACGGCGTTTTTGGGATGTTCTTGGGGACCTCTCAACACTGGCTCGTACGGCAGCGATATTCTCGGCCGATCGCCTTGGTCGACTTTTATTTGGCCTCTTCGGATTAGAAAGAGTTCTTGGAGTGCCTTCACAGTTGGCCACAAGCAGTTTAAAGTTGGGTGTCCTAATACCGCACACCCTTCCTCCCACTACGTAGGGCTCCTGCATCAGGACGATGTCTACTGCGCCTGTGGACAGGCGCAGCAATAGAGCCGCTGAGGCTGCTTTAGCGTGATGGAGGTTAATCTGTAGAATTCTTACCATCATTGGTAATTGACAGATTAACATCCACCCCGACAAGGGTGTTATCGAACTCTTCGTCCGTATCGTCGAGAAGCATGTCCCCGCCAGATGCGTCAAAGAGTCCGGAGACTCCCCTCAGCCTCTCTGTGTCCGAAGTAGAGCTTTTTTCCTCAGAGAAGGACGTTACAGATCTTCTGTTAGAGTTGGAGTCACCAGAAATAATAGGCGTGGGTACCTCCGCACTTCCAGGAAGTGCCACGGTGGACGACTCACCTTCTGCAGTGGGAGCTATATCCTGCTTGTATATCTTCAAGACTATAGTCTCGAAGCCATATTGTAGGGTTGCACTCGCACTTTGTATATGGGAGGTGGATTCAGCGTTTAGGATAAGATTGACCTGCCGCTTTTTACCATCCGCCTCACCCACCTTGCTGATTCTCCAATTATGGGCCGGCAGACCAGGATTGGAATCTTTTATTATTTCTAAGATGTCAGCCGGGTTGGAGGGCTCTTCTGTAATCCAGGTGATGGCTCTAGGGTGACTAGGGATGTTGTTTTTTTCGACAACATCCAACTGGGCACCCGCCCACACCTCACCCGCTCGACTCAGAGCAGACTTATACAGGTCTACTGATCTGGCATCACCGAAATATAAGAGCTTTACTCTCCCCTGATGCCATCCTGCATCGTTGCAGATTGGTGGTTTGCCCGGCATTTCTCTACGGACATCGAGGTAGTGAGCCATAATGGCTGATTGTACATGACTCCATTTGTCCTTGAGGATGGATCCATCCTCACTACTTCTGTCTATAACAGCCATCACTAGACTCTCCTTCGCCACTTCATTGAAGGGCTTGGTGAGTGTCCTGTTGATGGTGACATTAGGGCCTCTTGCCTTTTTCGAAGGCAGGGGTTCATCAGGTGATCTGATTCGTTTTACTTTATTAGCCGTTAACACAGCTGAATTTGTGGCTCTTTCAGCCGACTCATTGGCCTTAGAAGCATCTATGACGCCTTTAGCCCAGGTAAGTGACTCTTTTTGTTTTTCGGTAAGAGCCGAAACCTCAACAGCCTCCAACTTCGTCAAAACTCTGAGCGCTACACGATGCTCATTGTGCTTCCGTTTTGACGGTCGGACATGACGTTTACCCCTCACCGCACCACCTGTTGTGAGTACTTGGGGGAGATTTTCACCATTTTTGGTGTGGTCGGCTTTGGCCAAGACCAACGGACGGACAGTCGGACGATTGGGGAACCGCGCTCCATCGGAACACGAAGACATCCCCGTCAAGAGAATTTATTTTTATTTTGTCTGTATTAGACCGTAATAGGTACTACGATGTAGGCCTTACAGACTTTGTACAGATTTTTGCTATTGCGTAATAGGTACTGGTAACTATCCGCTATGTGATAAACACGTCCGTTCACTGCGAATGATCAGCAACGATCAAGTATAACATAGGGCTCTAACGATAGCCACTTGTGTTTTTCCACCCAAATAAAAAGCAATCACACTATCACGCTTGAATACCATCACAAATAAGTTTTTTCTAAAAGCAAAAGATCAAAATGCTTTTGTAAGCTTGTAAACAATAAAATGAACTGTCACTGAAATAAATCTGTCAGCTATAAGACTAGCGGTTTAGAAATGATACCAACCTGAAGTTGGTTGCAATACAAATCAGCCACCCTGTATTTGTAATCGTCGTAAAATTCTAAGACGAATACACCATGCCCGTCCGTCCGTCTTTTGTAATCACGTTACAGTCCGCAATAATGGAGTTAGGTAGATCAAATTTGGTAGAAATATTTCTTATATTTACAGGTTGTTTGGGATTGCAAAATGGCCATATCGGTCAATGTTTTAATATAGCTCCCCTGTGAAGGTTGCTCCAAAATACGGGGATTGAGTCACAGATACCATAAATTTAAAGCAATTTAGCAGAAACCTTGCAGTTTATATTATATTTTGAAAAGAATCATCACAGCAAAAATTTTACAAATTGGTTCATATTTTGTTATAGTCACCCTATAGAGGTCGCTCAAAAATATACGTATTTAAGCCATAAAAACCATACTTTCGAAGCATTTTAACTGAATCATTGCAGTTTCTATTTAATTAAGACAAGAATTTATCGCAGTAAATATTTGTTAAATCCGTTCATATTGTCATATGCCACCTATAGATGTCGCTCCCAAAAAGCTTTTACATCTATAAACACCACATTTTCTACGAAATTTAGCTGAAAATTTGCAGTTTGTGTGCCGGGTTTTTTTGTCAAAACTTCTTAAGTTATAGTCGGATTTGGAATATCTTTTTTTGGAAATGTAGGTACTTTTAGAAAATAATAATTATTTTGTTGTTGTATACGATTTTTAAGTTTTGAAATTTAATGTTAATGTAGTTTTTTAAATTGTCTGTACTTTTCGATTTCCGCAATTTTTTATATACTAAACTTGTATTAATTCTCTAAAATAAATGCCTTGGATGGTAGTGGGTACAATATTATTTTTTTTTAATTTTTTATAAATACTATTTTGCAAGCCACTGTGCTTTTGGCTTAAAGTCTTCGGAATAGATGTTCCACGCCAAAGAAAAAAATAAAGGAGACCCTTCAGTAAGTATTTCTTCCAAAACACCCGCCATCCCCGTTGATCATCTTACCCTTGCTAACATCCCTTCAAAAATAACTATACATCAAAAGTAGTAGAAATCGATGTAGTTTTTGGGTGATGAATTCGACAACAAAATCCTTGTAAAAATCACTATAGGTGCCCATAATACGCTTTTATGGCAACTCAACGGTTTCCCAATACAGAGAGATATCTTAACGAGTTTTTAAATATCGATAACATCTGAACGAGTTATCCAAAAAATCTCAAAAAATTCCAAGAGGCGTTTCTTCAGCTGCACTAAAAAATATATAAACCAGTAAGGAAATACAAAAGGTTGGGCGGAGCCGACTATATAATACCCTACACCTACCTCAAAATGCGAACATGGGTATTGCGATAATAATTTGGAATAATTGTTTTTTTTCAGTTAACAAAGTACCTCCGCATCAAATAGATAGATTTAAACGATAATCGTAAAATGGGAAGTATTCTTTTATAGATCAAGAATAGGAAGGAACAAATAGATAAGGCTATACATAATCTAAGCAGATTTTTATAAACTTTATAAATTTCATCACAATCGGACCATAAATACGACCTGAACTTTAATTACAACGATACATCTACACACGGACGGACAGACGGACGGACAGACGGACAGACGGACATACCTGCAGACAGACGGACATGGTTAAATCGACTCAGGAAGTGATTCCATGTCGATCGGTATAATACGAGGGCTCCTATATATATTTCTGGCCTAATAAAGAAAATGCGAACATTAATCATCGAAAATGGTTTTATTGTTTTTCAAAGTATTCTCCAGCATGAATTATACACTTTTTCATGCGCTCAAACCAATTGTCGAAGCACTTTTCCACTCCGATTGGGACACCTCGAAAACATGGTTTTTGAACGCTTCAACAGAATCTTCTGGCGACGAAAATCGTTGACCACGCATTTTTTTCTTGATGTGCGGGAATAAAAGAAGTCATTGGGTGTCAAGTTAGGGCTGTATGGCGGACGACCCATCAATTCGACGTTTTGGCCGGTCAAAAAGGCGCTGGTTTGAGCCGATGTTTGAGAGCTCGCATTGTCATGGTGCACAATGATTCGTCTTCTCGTGTTCGTTTTTAGAATTTCTCCGAAGACTTTAGGCAAACAAATTGTGGTATAGCACTCAGAATTGACCGTCCTACGTTGCTCAAGCGGAACATTCGCCACATGACCAGTTTTGTCGAAGAAACAGGCGAAGAAACATTTACTTCGAACTGCTTCTTGCACGAACAACTTTCGTTGGATTTGGCTCGTCTTCGAAGACCCACACGGTCCATTGCCGTTTTGTTTCGGGCTCATTCCCTCGTACAGCAATAAGCTGTAATTTTTTTGTTGAAAATGGTCCGATTGTGTGGGAGGTACCAAAAGGGGCGTGCCCGTAACGCCCACTTTTCTCTGGACTCTAGGTACTATAAAAACACTACACTGTACAAAAAATCAAGTACTTTTAAGAACTGATATTTAAGTTATACGCAGTTAACTTTTGGTGCAAAAAAGTAAATTTGTGTCGGAGGTAGCAAAAGGGGCGGGGAAACTTCGCCCATTCTTCTCGAGGTGATAGCGACTAATAAACTAATACTATGCGTGAAATTTCAGAAGATTCGAATAAGTAGTACAGAAGTTATTAAAGAATCAATATTTCACTAACCGTGTGGTGGAGGTGCTAAAAGGAGTGGACCAATATGGCCCATCTTCGAACTTAGCCGGAGATAGATACAGAAATTGTCGCATACCAAATTTGAACTCAACCGGTTACTCCTTTTGAGAGTTATCGTGCGCACCATCCAGCAGACAGACACACAGACGGACGGACATTGCTGAAATTACTTAAAATGGCCCAAAACGGATATCCACCGAACATACTTGGGGTCTTAGGTCACTCCTTCGATGTGTTACACTTTTGATTCGTAGCAAATGATATATATCCTCCTCTCTAAGGTGAGAGGATAAAAAACATTACCAGAAAAATTTTTGTTGCTTTCATAAGATAGTAAGCCGCAATCTATACAAAATAAGTTCGTAGGTCTCAAACAAAAAAATATTCAACACCCTACAACTCGGACTGTCCTTAACCGATCTCGTTGAAATTTTGCGTCATAACTACAATCCAATAAGACATTTCAATTTCAAAACTTAAAAATCGCACACAACAAAATTTTTAATATTTTTTCCTGAAAATACCAAATACCCGATACACAGAGTGATATCTTAACGATGTTTTAAATACGCTGTCCACCGCTGTAAGACTTTTTGATTGGAACAGAATAGCGACCCTACACGCTGAAAAAAAATCGCTTCTGTTGTATATTGTCCCAAACATATTCGGCTTGAAACATATATATGTTTGGGGTAGACTCTAAGCATGTAATATTTGGTACACACAAAAATTGTGTATTTGGGAAGATGTTGTTCTAAACAAATATTTGTTTACATTCCAATATGTTTTTATTTGGGACCATTATTTTCGAAACAAATATTTATTTGCATTTAAGTATTCATAAAATACATAAATTGTGTCAAATTTTTCAAATAATTCAAAGTTAACTTTTTAGAAACTTTTAATGTTCATAAAAAATAATAATTGAAATCATATAATCTTGGATCAATATAAAGTACTTAGAGGATTGACAACTAATGATGGCTTGGAATACTCAGAAATTTGAAATGATTGATTTAAAACAGAAGGTAATGCTGCATATGGTATCATAACTGGGAGGTACAATTCGAAACCCAAGAAAAATTGAAACTGAAATATGAAAAACTCAGCAAAAGTTTTGGAAATATTTTTTAAATAAAATATATTTGGAAAAATTCCTAAATAATAATTTTATTTGTATTTAAACACATATTTTATTTGAGAAATTTAATTTGCAAATATGATTTGTTGTAATATATTAATATATGCGTTCCAAATATATTTTATTGATTTTCAAATAAAATTTATTTGCTAAGAAATATATAATATTTAAAAATTTGTGTTCCAAATATATTTTCTTTCGATTCAAACATATCAAAAAAGGCGATTTTTCCCCGTGTATAATTCTGAAAGCGCGTGTTGAGTAGATCAATTTTGTACAAGTTTTTGTTTAGTTCAGTTTTTTTACAGTGGGTCAAAGTTTTCATTTTTTGGTCGAAGGGAGCATTATACTTACTTGAGAAAAAACATTATGTACACGGGGCAAAATCGCCTTTTTTGATATGTTTGAATCGAAAGAAAATTTATTTGGAACGAAAATTTATAAATTCTATATATTTCTGAGCAAATAAATTTTATTTGAAAATCAATAAAATATATTTGAAATACATATACAAAAAAAAAATATATTTGTAAACTAAATTTCTAAAATAAAATATTGTTGAAATTCAAATAAAATTATTGTTTAGGAATTTCTTTAAATATATTTTATTTAAAAAAGATTTTCAAAACTTTTGGCGACTTTTTCGAATTTTAGTTTTATTTTTTCCCTGATTTCGAATTGTACCTACCAGTTGCGATACATTCTGCAGCATTAACTTCTGTTTTAAATGAATCATTTCAAATTTCTGAGTATTCCAAGCCATCGTTATTTGTAAATCCTCCAAGTAATTTATTTTGATCCAATATTATACGATTTAATTATTATTATGTATTATTTTACGAACAATAAAAATTTCTAAAAAATTATTTGTGAATTACTAAAATATTTAACACAATTTAGGTATTTTCTGAATACTTAAATTCAAATAAATATTTGTTTCGGAAATAATAGTGCCAAATAAAAAACATATTGGGATGTAAACAAAGATTTGTTTAGAACAACATCTTCCTAAATATATTATGTTTGTATGTACCAAATATTGAATGTTTAGAGTGTACCCTAAACATATATAAGTTTCAAGCCGATTATGTTTGGGACAATATACTAGAGAAGCGATTTTTTTTCAGCGTGTAAGGTAATGTCTGAGAGATTTCTCATTGTCAGAGTTTATAGCGGAATTTTGTGGAAGACCTTAACCCTCTAGCTTCCCTCTTATAGGGTCAATTTGGAACTTTTTTCGAAAATAAAATAAAATAAGTCAGTTCTAAAAGGATATTCAAAGATTAAAACATTCTACTAAAAACTTTGGCGGAAAATTTCAGTGGGGGTCGCCAAAGACACCAATGTTGTAAATATAGCTCTTTACGCTTAATTAGCAAAATTACAAGCCAACTTATGCAAAAATGCTACAATGTAAATTTAAAGTCGCGCTAAGTTAAAATACAAACACTTGCAATTTTGTACAGTGTAATGCGTTTATAGTACCCATAGTCTATTGAAAAATTGGAGTTATTGACATATCCATTTTGGTACCTCCTAAATATTATGCCCAAAATATTTTTTTTAATTTCCCTTATTTTTATAATATGGGTAATAACTTATATATTTATCCATAGATAACATACTGCTATTTTTTCTCTTTTAATTCCGTTTAATCGAAAACTTTAAAGCAAAAAAAATAAATACTGTTAAAAAAAATTTGTCTTTGTGTCTTTGGCGACCCCCACTTAAATTTTCCGGCAAAATTTTTCGTAGAATATTTTAATCCTTAAATGTCCTTTTTGAAAGGACTTTTTTGATTTTTTTCAAAAAAAGGCCAAATTGGCATATTAGGAGGGAAGCTACAGGGTTAAGATCTTCCACAAAAATTATTCTCATAAAATTTCACTATATATCTGTGGCAGACATTAATTTACAGCCTTTTTTCATTTAGTATAATGCTCCCTTCGACCAAAAAATTAAATCTTTGACCCACTGTAAAAAAAAACTCAGACCACCTGAACCATAAGTTTATTCCACAAAAATGATCTACTCAACATGCCATTTCAAAATGATAGGGTCGCTATTCTGTTGGACAATGATATCGATAACTTCTGAAACAGTATACATTTCCATTATTTATGGAACACGATTTTATTCACGGCTGTTTTCGTAGCCGTTTCGATAATTTTTAATTTCTTTTTTTTTTGTAAATTCATGCTGTAACCATTTCAAGTCACAATTTCATAGTCCTTTTGCCCTATGCTTTCATTTATTATTCTTTTCTAACATTCTACAGAATTTTATAGGAATTTTCTTGTTATTTCATTTATGTTCAACAAAAAAGACAAAAAGAGCACAAACTGACATTTATGGTTTGTATTTTTTGTGGCAAATATTTTGTCGATTTATTGAATGTCCCTTTTATAGCGAACTTCGACAGCCATAGCAATGGCCACATCAAACGAAATAAATTGTTCCTATGAAAAATTTATAGATTTCTCAGCATTTATGA
The DNA here is from genome assembly GCA_963930755.1 of Eudasyphora cyanicolor. Lineage (NCBI taxonomy): Eukaryota > Metazoa > Arthropoda > Insecta > Diptera > Muscidae > Eudasyphora > Eudasyphora cyanicolor. The sequence goes on along the minus strand of OZ005737.1, from coordinate 259,759,643 downwards.
ATAATAAACTTCTAGTCCCGTAGAAATTGCATGAATAGCGATTGTTCAACTTTTGATAAAAGCAAAATGCACACAGTCGTCTCCAAATCGAAGAAGAAGAGTTGAAATGCGTTTCAATATTTTATGAGAAATTTCCGTTTCTGATGGTACAGTTTCTTTTTGATCGTTATTTTCTTAGTTTTTTTTTATTCTTGTTATGCTCCGCAACAGGAAAATGAAGGAAATTGAAAAATCTTCTTCTTCATTGGTTAGGATTAGGCGAAGACAAATGTCACCCCTCAAGAAAAGCCAACAATTCTGTCAAATCGAACACAAGAACATATGTTCAAGCAACAGATTTCTAGAGTTTTCCTCTTTTGGTTCATATTTTATTTATTTAATTTATATAGGGCGAAAATACAGGAAAAAATTATATATGTATGTATAAAAATTATGTATGTTTGTATGTATTTTTATGCTTAAAATGTTTTATAAATATTAAAAAAACAACAGCCACGAGACATCATTCTGAAGACAAACATGAGGTTTGCTTACTCAAGTTCCGACATTAAGTAAACATAATTTAATAAAGTAATTAAAATTTAAAGTTATTACATGTTTTTTCATGGGAAATTTGAATAATTAAAAATATCAGAAATAAAGAAACAGGAACATCTCAGTCAAGTGCACAAACCATCACATGGATGATACGATATAACTGTGCAAATTGAAAAATATGCCAATTTCTCAGCGAACGCAAAGTGTAGTCTTAGGGATTTAAAAAAGGGAAAAAATTCCGCCGATTCTTAATAAAACAAGCAATTGCAACTTGGTGTGCTTGTAGAAGAGGTATTAGAGAATTTATATTCTAAACTTGGGACATCTATTGAATACTGCGACGGAGTTACAGGGCATTCAAAATGTCTAAGCTCTTTTAACTTTTGTTTTTGTCGTCTATTTCGAATAATCCGAAAATTCTCGAGATATCTTCAATTTAATTTTTTCCCGACACTGTCCTAGAATCTCCTTAATATCAGATCAGAATATAAACCGATTTATTTTACATCAACTTTTCAGCATTGACAACAAAGACTTGCTAAATGAAAAAAAAAATCAAAATTGCCACTTGAAGTTATATATTTATTAAATTTGATTTGTTGTAAATTTTTCGCATAAAAGTATATATCGTTTTTTGGTAAATAGAAAAGTTGTTTTTTTAAAAGTCCAATATATTTATATTCACCTTAAAGACAACTTCCTGGATAATTTTTTCAAAGAAAAACATATTATTTTTTAAGCAAATTTTAAAATTCGCGTAGCTAGCATTTCAAAACTTTTACAATTTTTATATGTGTTTGAAGCGCTGTTTTTAGAGTACACAAAAGACGAAAATAAAATGATATACGTATGAAAACCTAATAAATTCATAAAGCTTTGTGATTGGAGAAAATGAGGCTTAGTATTGAAGTTTGGCTAAAAAGGTTGGAGAAGAGTGGCAACATTACTATTAGAAATTGTTAACTTATGTTTCTTCGCAAACATTCTTTAGGAAGTGTTCTTTCAGATGTATGTACGAGTATATACATTTGTTATACTTTTTTCAAATAACGTTTTCTCCAAATAACGTTAACTCCAAAAAAGACACATACTTTTTTCGTAACAAAATTACAAAAAAATCAAAAGTTTCAAAACTATGACTTCAAATGGACTTAACTTTTGTATTATTGGGTATATCGGATCAATTTTTTTTCATTATACAGAAAACCCTCCCAAGCTCCCTTCAATAAACAAATTATCGCTCTTATTACTATCCCCTCACCTTAGAGAGGAGGGTATATATCATTTGCTACGAACCAAAATTGTAACACATCGAAGGAGTGACCTAAGACCCTAAGTATGTTAGGCGGATATACGTTTTGGGTCATTTTAAGTCGAATGAACAATGTCCGTCCGTCTGTCTGCTGGCTGGTGCGCACGATAACTTTCGAAAGGAGTAACCAATTTACTTCAAATTTGGTATGTGGTAATATTTTCTTCTATCTCCGGCTAAGTTCGAAGATGGGCCATATTTGTCCACTCCTTCTAGTAACTCCCCACAACGGGTTAACATTTAGTGAAATATTGATTATTGAATAACTTCCATAAATATATAAATACTTATTTGAATCCTCTGGAATTCTACACAAAGTATTAGTTTATTAGTCACTATTACCTCGAGAAAAATAGGCGAAGTCCAGAGAAAAATGGGCTTTATTGGCCCGCCCCTTTTGGTACCCCCCACACAAATAGACCTTTTTGTACCAAAAGTTAACAGCTTTTAACTTTAATACCAGCGCATACAAATACTAGAAATTTTGTACAGTGCAATGCTTTTATAGTAACTGAAGTCTAGAGGAAAGTGGCCGTAATTGGCACGCCCCTTTTGGTACCTCCAACACAAATGGACCATTTTACACCAAAAGTTAACAGCATATACCTTTAGTACCAGTGCATATAAATACTTGAAATTTTGTACAGTGTAATGCTTTTATAGTACCTAGAGTCCAGAGAAAAGTGGCCGTTATGGTACCTCTCACACAAATGGACCATTTTGTACCAAAAGTAAACAGATTTGAACTTTAATACCAGAACATACTTTAAAGTTATTAAATGCAATTTAAATTGATAACAATTTAAATAAAACAAAAATATAAATAAATTTGCTAATATTTTTTTGAGACTCATGGTGAGGGGATTCATTAGTCGGTTTACCCGACTGAACTTTCTTACTTGTTTTTACTTTGATTAATAAAATAAAATATCGTTTAAATTGTATTTGTTTTTAATTTCATCAAAATTGTAGTTTTATGAAAATGTCATTGACATTGTTTTTTCTCTAGAACATTTTGCGAAAATTGTATTTCTCTACAAACTTATTTTTCGATGATATTTTAAAGAAAAATTTAATTTCATGAATATTTTGTAGAAAAATTAAATTTCGAAGACATTTGCTAGAAATACGCAATTTCAATGAAATTTTCTAGAATATTTTATTTTGACATAATATTATACAAGGTGGTGCAAAAGTAACCTTTCGATGTTTTTTGTGCCAAAGTCACCGACCGATTATTGGTCAAATAAATAGTCAGCAATATTCCGCGTTCTGGAGCAGTGTAGCGTAACATTGTTTATTAACGTGTATTTCGCATGTGTTTACTACTCAAATGTCAACATTAGGCATTAGGGGCCAATCGCAAAATTTATAGCATTTTCTGATAGGAGGATTACTTTTGCGCCACCTTGTAGAAGAAACGAAATTCTTAATAAAAATTTATTTTCAACAAAATTTCGAAATTTTCTAGAAAAATCTAAATTTGAAATGCAATTTTCAACGAAATATGTAAAACAAGTAAATGCGTTAAGTTCTGCCATGCCGAATCTTATATACCCTTCACCATGTATTGCATTTAATTTAATTACTGGAAAAATCTTTGGATATGGAGCAAACCATAGACAGACGGACGGATAGAAGGACATGGCTAAACCGTCTTAGAATTTTACGACGATTATGAATGTATGGGGAATTCCACGACAAAATAATGGTTTCAAAAAAATGTCGTATTTATTTTTTTCCATTTTTTACATTTCTTAGTACACCTGAGGTAACGCTTTGAGGAATTTTTTGAGATTTTTCCGATAACTCTTTCAGAAGTAATCGATATTTTAAAAATCGTTAAGATATCATTCTGTTTACCGGGTTTTTGGTCATAACTTCTTAAGTTATGGTCCGATATAAGATAAGGCATGGCCGAACTTAACGATTTTACTTGTTTTCTTTAGCGTGGAACATCTATTCCGAAGCCTTCAACCAACAAGCACAGTGGCTAGCAGCCAAATTTGTTTAAAAATTTTAAAGAAATAAAATAAAACTTTGAACAATTTTTGGCACACTTCCATCCAAAGCTTTTATGTTAGAGAATTAATAGATGTTTAAAATATAAAAAATTTGCTAAAATCGGGGAATTCAAACAATTTAAAAAATGACATTTAAATTGTAAGACTTAAAAATCGCGCACAAAAAATACAACTTTTTTAATTTTTTTTCCGAAAAGCACCGAAAAATAGCAACATTTCAAAAACCAGTAAGGAAAGGCTAAAGTCGGGCGGGGCCGACTATATAATACCCTACACCACTCTTGTAATACTGAATAACTCTGAAATATAAATTTTGTAATTCATGTATAAATTGTTTACATAAATTTACTTTTGGGACATTTTATACTTAAATGGTACCCTGTACCACAGTGTACCACTCTACCATTCTAAATATCAAAACGATTGGATGAAAACTACAGCATCTATAGGACTAAAGGGTCAAATCGGACGAAAGATATGTATGGGAGCTATATCTAAATATTAACCGAAACTCTACCATTCTAAATTTCAAAACGATTGGATGTAAAATACAGCTTCTATAGAACTAAAGGGCCAAATCGGACGAAACATATATATGGGAGCTGTAGCTAAATCTAAACCGATTTTCTTCAAATTCGGTAGTGTTGGTTCATGGATCAAGAAACTCTACCATTCTAAATTTCAAAACGATTGGATGTAAACTACAGCTTCTATAGGACTAAAGGGCCAACTCGGACGAAAGATATATATGGGAGCTATATCTAAATCTGAACCGATTTCAACCAAATTCAATAGGGATCTTTACAGCTGTGAAATACTCTAAACTGCAGAATTTCAGAACGATCGAAGTGAAATTGCGACTTGTAGTCGACGAACAACTTTACATGGACAGACGGGCGGACGGACATACATGGTTAAATCGAGTCAGCTAGTGATTCTGAGTCGATCGGTATACTTTAAGGTGGGTCTAGCTGTGTTATTTTCAGGTGTTACAAACATCTGCCGTGAAACAAACTTATAATACCCTGTACCACAGTGTGGTTTTTCAAATCGGACAATAACTTAAGAAGTTATGACCAAAACCCCGATACGTAGAGTGATATCTTAACGATTTTTTAGAAATCGATAACTTCTCAAAAAAATACCCAAAATCGTTTCTTCAGGTGTACTACAAAATATAAAAAAATTTAAAAAATCAAAAGTGAAATTTTTTAAACCGACGATTTGTCGTGGAATTTCCCATACATACTTTATGGGGTCTCTGACCAATATTTAGAGTTACAAACGGAGTGACAAAATGAATCCTATAGTGGAGGGTATAAAAACATTTTTCTGTCAACTTTTATAATAATCGGAAAGTGCAAATTCTAAGCACTTTGATACCAAATATTTTTCTAAATCGATTTTCTTAAATTTGGCAATGTTTATTCATGTAATAAGAAACCCATTTCTGCCGAATTTCATACTGATCGGATATAAAATACATTTTCTACATCACAAACATGTCAAATCGGGTTTAATATATGGTTATATATGGGGGCGATATCTAAATCTAAACCGATCTTCTTCCAAATTTAGTAGTGTCTTTAAGGATAACAAGAGACTTCTATCTGTCAATTTTTATACATATCGGATAAAAAATTTTGCTTATACAGTACGTATATTCCAAACCAGAGGTACACATATGTATATGAGAGTTATAAGTAAATCTGAATCTATATGTAAATCTTAAAATACATTTTCTACATCACAAACATGTCAAATCGGGTTTAATATATGGTTATATATGGGGGCGATATCTAAATCTAAACCGATCTTCTTCCAAATTTAGTAGTGTCTTTAAGGATAACAAGAGACTTCTATCTGTCAATTTTTATACATATCGGATAAAAAATTTTGCTTATACAGTACGTATATTCCAAACCAGAGGTACACATATGTATATGAGAGTTATAAGTAAATCTGAATCTATATGTAAATCTTGGGCCATAAGAAAGATATGTGCAAAGTTTCGTTGGGATCGGACCATAAATGCGACCTGTAATTTGATTTCTTGAGTACATGCACAAACAGATGGACGGACATAGCTAAATCATCGCAGAAAGTGATTATAAGTATACTCATCTTTTATTATACTGAATAAACGAGTTGGTTATTCCATCTTCCATCCAAAGTTATAATACAATCTACCACGAAATTTTTTACAAATTCAAACATTTCTCGTTTACAAAAATTTCCTTTGAAATAAACAAAAATTTGTTTGAGCCAAACAATTGTCAGGTACAACCAGCGAAATTTCAGTTCTAGTAAAGAAAGGATTTTTCTTTGTGTGTGAAAGGTCGTATTTTGTCAACATTTGTTCATTTTCAACAAAAATTTTATTAATTTTATTTTAACATTGAAAGTAGAATTTAGAACTCCATTATATGTAAGTTCAATCTTTGATCAGAACAATTTTGATTTTTAAAATTCAACATTTATTTTATCTCTGGTTCATGTTTGTACTATAATTCCCGCATGAACTGGGATCGATAATACCCATGAATTCAAACTCCCTGGGAATGTCTCACACAATCACAATAAATTGTTTTCGATTTTTCGAATGCATAGATTAAATTATGTTCACATGGAACAAGTACTTCATTTCCACTTTTATTTTCTCCGTTGAAGAGAAATATTTTTCTTTATACATTTCCTTTCAAATTATATTTTTCTGATATTTTTTCGTCTTTCTCTGAAAACTTCCTTCGAGTATATATGTATAAAACATATAAGAACGAGTTTATCATCCATCGCATCTTTGAAATATTTCTCATTTGGGAGCAATAGAATTGTGTGAATGTGGTTTGTCGCCAAGCGAACAACGCACGAATAACTAATGAAAAACAACAACAACTACTACTACTGCTTTCCTCACACATATCTATACAGATACAATACGCATGCATACACTCTCACTTTACAACAATTTTTGTTTTTCTTTAAGCTTATGAAATTATATTTATTCACTAGCTGTATTTACGAGTATAACATTATAAGGATGTCTGAGGGAGTGTGTTTCTTATTGATGTGTGTGTGTCTGTATTTGTGTATATGCTGCACTAGTAAATGTTAGGTAATCTATATAACAGTGAAGATTAAAAGTATATGCATTCATGTTTATACAATTACTTTACTTTATAACTTTTACAACGAAACTAAAAGTGATTTAGATTCTGAAAAAAATGTTGCCCCGTCAAACCGAAATTCTGAAAAATGTTTGCCCTGTTTATGTGGACCTGATGTAATCTCTCGAATTGAACTTAGCTCATATTTCAAAATGACGTATAAATGTCCACTTGTTGTACTTTTTTTCCGAAACGAAATCGCCTTTAGTGTAACATATTGAAGGAGTGACCTAAGTCCCCATTAATTTGTCTTAAAATTTTGTTATATGTTTACCTGTTTCTAAGTTCCAAAATAAATCATAGTGATTCACTATTCCCAGTACTTTCACTACAAATACTCATAACTAACATTTAGGGAAATATTGAATCCCTTAAAACATATACATACCAACCTGCATCTCATCCGATTTCACACATAGTAATACGAGTAGTATCTTCAGCGCTATCAACACGAGAAATTTTTTCGAAATTTATTTATTTATTTAATTTTATCGACATAGTCTAGCCAAGGCCTTCCGAAACGGGTAGCCGTTTGCATAAATTTTCTAGAAAATCTTCCTTAAATTAACATTTTCTTGCAAATTTCATCAAAATTTGCATATTTATTGTAAATTTAATGGAAGTTAAATTTGTACACAAAATCTCAGCGAAACCGAATAGAAAACTTGCTTTGTAAAATTTTAAATTGTTAACAAATATCGTCAAAATTTGATTTTTCTAAAAAAATCGTTGAAAATTGCATTTTTCTATAAAATTTCTGTCATTTTCAAATTGTGCAATTTTTAGACAACATAAAGGAATCTTCACACTTTTGCATGTTACTTTTTATATTAATATTATATTAAATTCCGAAATAAAATTTCCTTAACTAAATCCATTGCAGATAAGCATTAAATTTTTTTATTATCCCATAGATTTGCGCTTAAAATACGCTATTTAATTTTTAAGTCCCGTTCTGGAAATATTCGACGAAATATGATTTTATTGAAAGTTTAATAGAAATAGCAGCTTTATTAAAATTTTAATTAAAAAATTAAGTTGTACGAGTTGTCGTATATCAACAATAAATACAATTACACTTTTATAAGTATGTCCTTCAAAATTGACGAAATTGTATTTTTCTAGTAAAAGTTTCTTAAATTTATATTTTTTGCAAACTTCATCAAAATTACGTATTTATTGTAAACTAGCTGAGCCCTGTGCGCTTCGCTGCCCATGTCAAAATTCGCGCTGTAGAAACTGTATTTTATATCCGATCAGTACGAAATTCGGCAGAAAGAGGTTTCTTATTACATGAAGGAATACCGCCAAATTCGGAGAAAATCGGTTCAGATTTAGATATAGTCACCATATATATGTTACCCCCGATTTGAAATTCAAGCGCTGTAGAAACTTTTTTTTTTATCCGATCAGTAAGAAATTCGGCAGAAAGAAGTTTCTTATTACATGAAGGAATGCCGCAAAATTCGGAGAAAATCAGTTCAGATTTAGATATAGCCCCCCCATATATATATGTTACCCCCAATTTGAATGTTAGCGCTGTAGAGACTGTGTTTTATATCCGATCAGTACGAAATTCGACAGAAACAGGTTTCTATTTTACATGAATGAGTATTCTAGGAAAATCGATTCAGATTTATATATAACCTCCATATATATGTTCCTCCAGATTTGGTTACAAAGCGCTATAGAAGTTGAACTTTACTTCCGATCATTACAAAGTTCTCCAGAAAGATTTTTCTCAATTTAGGAACGAATATTGCTTAATTTTGCGATTATCGGTTCAAAATACATTTACCAGTTATTCCAAATTATTATCGCAATGACCCTTATCGCATTGTTAGGGAGGTGTAGGGTATTATATAGTCGGCCCCGCCCGACTTTCTGCCTTTCCTTACTGGTATTAGTAATAAATTCACTGAATGAAAAAATACCGAATTCAGTGGAAAGTCCAGAAAATAGAAATGTATACTTATAAAATTTCCAAATTCTTGTTTCATTGATATTGCATCACATTATCATATTGCGATTGTATTGGAGTGAGCAGCTGTAATTATCGCATACCGAGCATTTTTGTTCATGTATTTCCTATATAATACTTGCAAGATATATCAAAATATGGGCTGGGCCACGCCCACTGGTCCTATTCCGCCCATTTGAAAGCCAATCACGTAGACTGCTACCAGATACATATACGCAAAATTTCAACACTCTCGCTAACAAAATGAGCAAGATAATTCAATTTCAAAATTTGGCTTATATGGGCGGTGGCCCGCCCATTGGTCAGATCCCGCCAATTTTTGGACCAATCACGTGGACTGTCACCAGTTACATATCTACAACATGAGAGCACTCTAGATAAAAAATTGTGCAAGTTATATCAATTTCAAAATTTGGCTTATAAGGGCGGGGCCACGCCCATTGGTCCGATCCCGCCCATTTTCTGACCAATTACGTAGAATGCCACCAGATACATATACACAACATTGCAGCACTCCCGATAGCAAATTGTGCAAGATATAAAAATTTCAAAATTTGGTCATTGTGGGCGGGGCCACGCCTATTGGTCCGAACCCGCCCATTTTTGGACCAATCACGTAGATCGCCAACGGATATATATACACAAAATTCCAGGTCTCTCGCTAACAAATTGTGCAAGATATCACATTTTTTAAATTTGGCTTATATGGGCGGTGCCACGCCCATTGGTTCGATCCCGCCCGTTTTTGGATCAATCACGTAGACTGCCACCGTTTACATATACACAAAATTCCAGCACTCTCGCTAACAAATTGTGCAAAATATCTCAATTTCAAAATTTGGCTTATATGGGCGGGGCCACGCCCATTGGTCCGGTCCCGCCCATTTTTTCACCAATTACGTAGAATGCCACCAGATACATATACGCAACATTGCAGCACTCCCGCTAGCAAATTGTGCAAAATATCAAAATTTTGTCTATGTGGGCGGGGCCACGCCCATTGGTCCGATCCCGCCCATTTTTTGACCAATCACGTAAACTGCCACCGTTTACATATACACAAAATTCCAGCACTCTCGCTAACAAATTGTGCAAAATATCTCAATTTCAAAATTTGGCTTATATGGGCGGGGCCACGCCCATTGGTCCGATTCCGCCCATTTTTAGAAAATTCACATAATCTGCCATTAAATGCATACAAACAAAATTTCAGCACTATACCTATAATAGGAGCAGAAATATCGGATTTTTAACCTGCGATTTGTATGGGAGGTAACACGCCCCTTTGTCCAATTAATTTTTTTTTTCTATATAAACCATCTCGTGAAAATTTAGAATCGAATAAAAAAAAAATCATCCAAATCGCTCCAGCCGTTCTGACGTGATGCCATTACACAGATGGACCGTTTCATTTTTATATATATAGATTTAGTGAAAGTTACATATTTGTAGAAACATTTCAGCACAATCGAATACAAACTTGGGACCGAATGCTTTTTAAAATTTTAAACTGTTAACAAATTTCGTCAAATTTGCATTTCTCTAACAAAAATCGTTAAAATAATGTCTTCAAAATTCGGTCATTATTTTACGACATCTTCAAACTTTTTAAAGCTACTTTTTATATTAAATTTATATCAAATTCCAAAACAAAAATTCCATGTCTAAATCCATTGCAGAATAGATTTCATTTGTTTATAATCCCATTGATTTGCCCATTAGATATACTATATTTAAGTCCCGTTCTAAAAAAATTCGACGAAATATGATTTTATTGAAAATTGCATAGAAATTGCACATTTTTTGTTATTGTAATTTTTATAAAAATTTAAATTGTATAGCAAACTTAAATGTCCTTTATAATTATCGGCCTGTTTCTGTATTTCTAACTAAAGTCTCTGCGAACGAAAACCAGTAACTCACTTTCGTCTGGAATTTGGTTTCTCTAAGGTTCGTTCGTTCGCCTGGCCTTAGTCAACGACGTTAGCAATTTACCAATTGGAAAAAAATGTGATTGCCAAATCAATAATTTCACAACTTCCGGTCTAAAAAAACACACATTTTTGTATGGTCGACCTTCTCATTTCTTTCTCTCTCTCCCACGTCTCTCTCATTGTGCGCTGATGTTTTTTTTCCATCTTAGCGAGCTGCCAATGTTGACTTCTTTATGCTTAAATATATAAACATATGTAGACAATTTTATTGCTATTTAATTGATTTTACCATAATTATATTTTTACCTACTTATTTTTTGCTTTTAATAACGTTTTTTTGCCATTGTTCCTATCAGTCGACAAATAAAATAAAGTGACTCGCCATTTGTGTTCGCCCAGATGACAGCAGAGAGAGATAGAGAAACCAAAATTTACACTGAAATGATTACGTTTTCGTACGAGTTCATTATCGTGCGACTTGTCGTTGTGATGGTAGTTAGTGAAACCCAAATCAGCTGTTTGTCATCTGGCAGGCGAACGAAAGCAACATTTTAAGTTACAGAAACAGACTGTATGTCCTTCAAAATTGTCGATATTTTATTTTTCTAGAAAATCTTCCGTAAATTAATATTTTCTTGGAAATTTCATCAAAATTGCATATTTATTGTAAATTTAGTGGAAGTTAAATTTTTCTAGAAAATTGCAGCAAAATTGAACAGAAAAATTTAGTACGGAAAGCTTTGTAAAATTTGAAATTGTTAACAAATTTCGTCTAAATTTTAAAAATTGTAAATTGTTTATTATTATGTCCTTCAAAATTGACAAAATTGTATTTTTCTAGAAAATCGTCATTAAATCAATATTTACTTGTAACTATTTACTATTTATTGTAAATTTAGTGGAAGTTAATTTTTTATAGAAAATTTCAGCAAAATCTAATAGAAAAATTTTATAGAAAGCTTTGCCGAATTTGGAATTGTCCACAAATCTCGTCAAAATTTCATTTTTCTAAAAAAATATTTGAAAATTGAATTTTTCTATAAAATTTCGTCAAAATTGTGTTTTCTAAAAATTTTCATCAAATTTAACTTTTGGAAAATTTTTTCAAACATACTTACTCGTATTACATACATTAATTACATTAATATGCTTTATTGAAAACTTCGTTTTTTATATAAAATTATGTCAAAATTCAATTTTCCGAAAATGTATTCGAAATTTTATTTGTCTAGAAAATTACTTTCATCGGCGCTTAGTCAAGTCACTATTGGACCTTTAATCCGTTCAGCGGCCCTTTATCCCCTCATTGTCACCTTGACATTTCAACAACATTTTCTAAAAAAAAATAATAAATTTTGGTCGATTTTCTAGAAAATTATGTCAAAATTCCTTTTTCTAGAAAATTACATCGAAATTTAATTTTTCTATAAAAATTCTTGAAATTTCCTGAAAATTTAATTTTTCTGCAAAATTGTATTTAAACTGATTTTTTTTTAGAAAATTTAATTTCGATGAAATTTTGTAGAAAAATTAAATTTTAATGAAATTTTCTAAAAAAAGATCGGTCTCAACAAAATTTTGCAAAAAATTAAATTTTTAAAGAAAAATTCATTTACGATAAATTTTTCAATAAAATATCAAATGTTGTTGTATTTGGTTAGGCTGTAAATACAAATAAAAGAAAACATGTAAAAGCGTTAATTTCGGCCATGCCGAATCTCATATACCCTCCACCATGCATTGCATTCAATTTTGTTACTGAAAAAATCTTTGGATATGGAGAAATAGTGAAACGATCCTTTTTGTTGAAGTAAATTGTTAAAAAAGAAGTAAGACAGTTTCAGTCGGGTAAACCGACTAAGGTATACCCTCACTTTGTGAGTAATGTAATATGGAATATTGCACGAATTAATGTGTCAATCTGTGTATGAGGTACCAGAAGAGGTTTATCAAATGCACTTATTTTTCGCAGAACAGTAGATACTTTAAAAAGATTGCACTGTGCCGAACTATAAGCGCTTATGTGCACTAATACAAGTATATTAACGTTATGAGCTATTAAATGTTGGTATAATATGACCATTTTGTGTGGGAGGTACAAAAAAGCGTTACACTGTGGAAATTTTATAATATTTTCGTGCATTGGTACTCACGCTATAAGCTCTTAACTTTTTGTACAAAATAGTCATTTGTGTGGGGTACCATAAGGGACGTGGCAATAACGCCCATTTTTCACTAGACTGTAAGCACTATAAAAGCATTACCCTGTGTTCAAGTATTTATACCCTACACCACACTGTGGTACAGGGTATTATAAGTTTGTTTCACGGCAGATGTTTGTAACACCTGAAAATCAGAATCACTAGCTGAGTCGATTTAACCATATATATGTTTCATCCGATTTGGCTCTTTAGATCCAATCGTTTTTATACCCTACACCACACTGTGGTACAGGGTATTATTTAAGTATAAAATGTCCCAAAAGTAAATTTATGTAAACAATTTATACATGAATTACAAAATTTATATATCAGACTTATTCAATATTACAAAGGTGTAGGGTATTATATAGTCGGCAACCCCCGACTTTAGACTTTCCTTACTGGTTTTATGTACTGGTATTAATGTTGTAAGCTGTTAACTTTTTGTACAAAATGGTCCCTTTGTGTGGGAGGTACCAAAAGGGGCGGGGCCACTTTACCCATTTTTCTCAAGTTCATACCGACAAATAAACTATTACTATGTGTGGAATTACAGAGGATTCGGATATGTAGTATAGAAGTTATTAGAGAATCAATATTTCACTAAATTTTAACCCTTTGTGAGGGAGGTACTAGAAGGAGTGGACCAATATGGCCCATCTTCGAACTTGGCCTGAGATAGAAAAATATTATCACATACCAAATTTGAAGTCAATCCTTTACTCCTTTCGAGTGACAGACAGACGGACATTGCTCAAATGACTTTAAATGGCTCAAACCGGATTTCCGCCGAACATACTTGGGGCCTTGGGGTCACTTCTTCGATATGTTTAACTTTTTGTCCGTAGCAAATGATATATACCCTCGGCACACTAAAGTGAGGGTATAAAAACGAACGCTGCCTTTTTGGGAGCGACATCTATAGCTGGACTATAACAAAATATGAACTGATTTAAAAATTTTTATTTTGTCCGGTACCCCTCCCTGTCAACATTGATTTACGTTTTTATATAACCCCCCATATAATACTCCCAGACAAATATATCTTCTTGGCGATGTAGATGCCAGTTTTTGGAGTCTATTTAACCTCTAACAATTTCATGTAATAATGGTTTCATATGGCCCCTGCAGTCGGACCCGCCCGACTTTAGTCTTTCCTTACTGGTTTATGTTTGTAAACGAACGGATCCGAAGAAGTTTTGTTCATGTTATGTTTTAACGGCAGCTCCAGCGGCTTTCTTTTATAATGTTGCAAATTTATTTGATACACGCATTTAATAAATGTATATGTGGTGGTAATGCGGTCCAGATTTGGAAGGCCGAATTTAAAAGTTTCAGTTAAATGCATCACGTTTGTAATACACGTTTCTGTCAATGTTAATAGTTATTTCGTAAATAATAGTCCCTTATAATGATTATTAGGACGGAAAACATTCTCCCAAACATATAATATTTGTGTGTGTCAAATATTATATATTTGGAGTAAACCCTAAACATATGTATTTTTCAAGCAGAATAAGTTTGGGACAATATACTACAAAAGCGATTTTTTTTCAGCATGCAATAATTGGATATTTTTCAGTTCATAGTATATTTTTGTAGCATTCAAAGATCATCCATTTCGTAAAATCATTAAATTACTTCTTTTGTTGAAACATGTAACTTCGACAGTGCACTGTAGTGACAAACATATGTGCACATGGGTGCATCTTCGCAATGTTTTGTATATATTTGTTGTGAAACTGTTCAAACTTAAACCGGAAATCAACAAGAAAATCTTTTCAACAAATTTTCATTGCTCTTTTTCAGCACAGTTACTGCCATGGCATTGCCGTCAAGGGATTCCGAGACGATCCTTCTTCCTTTTTTTTTGGAAAAAAAGTCAACTCTAAGTTATTTACATTCAATGTTTATGTATTTTTCCCTATCGGTCCTAAGACTCCGCAGAGTACCGCACAAGAACATCTATAGACAAAATATGCGTTATGCGTTTGTGTTAGTATTGGTATTCCCTTGTGAGTGTCTGTGTTCTCCATTTAACTATGTGTGTGTGTGCGTGCGTGAAAAGGACGAAATGAAGGCTATGAAATTGTATCTTTGCTCTATGTACTGTATTTGAAATGCTAAACTATTTCCTTTTTTGGAGTCAGGAAATTGTTGGATTACAAGTAACAAATACAATGTTTGCCGTTCTTCTTCTACGTCTATTTACGCGGCATGCAGAATGATGGGACTGTGGAGTAGGATGAGGTGAACGGAGGACGAAGGATGAAGGATGAGGGTGGTTAAGAGGCAATGAACGTATATCCCTTTATTGCTCCAATGACACACTTATTTTGCTGGAAAATTTCAGATACACTCACACACATACGTAGAAATAGAAAACGGCGGATATTTAGGATGACTCAAGCTGTGCAACGGAATTAGAATTTCCTCTTGAAGAGTTTCGTAAGTTTGTTCGAAACGCCTTAAGTACGAACTAATTTTGCATGGGTTTAGTATAGTATATGTACATATATACATTTGTACTTTATGTATTTTATGGTACTTATAAGGGTCATATGACTAACTTCCCATTTGGTACTATATGACTAAAACTTGTTTTTTTTATACTAATATTATATTTAATGTTAGTATAAAAATAACAGCGAAAATTTTAAAGATAATTTCGACAGATTTATACACATTTATTATTTTTGTTCATCTAGTTACTTCTATTTTTATCCCCTCACCTTACAGAGGAGGGTATTTTTCATTTGCTACCAGCCAAAAGTGTAACACATCGAAGGAGTGATCTAAAACCCCAAGCATGTTTGGCGGATGTATGTTCGTTTTGTGTCATTTCAGCAATATCCGTCCGTCTGTGTGTCTGTCTGCTGGCTGGTGCGCACGATAACTCTCGACAGGATTAACCGATTTACTTCAAATATGGTATGCGGTAATATTTTTCTCTATCTCCGGCTAAGTTCGAAGATGGGCCATATTGGTCCACTCCGTCAAGTACCTCCCCCACAAAGGGTTATCATTTTGTAAATTATTGATTCTTTAATAACTTCTATACTAAAGCGTGATCCATTTCGAGGTTCCCTACTTTTAAGAAAAAAACACAGAAAATTCAAATTGAAGGGGGAATGTTTATTATCATTTGGCATTTATTTTTTGAAGATTATGTCTATCAAATGTTGGCCGCGGCTACGTCTCAGATGGTCCATCCGTTGAGTCCAACTTTCGATGACTCGTTCGAGTATTTCGACTGGTAACTGGCGAATGACACGCGTGATGTTTTGCTCCAAGGCCTGAATCGAAGCGGGTTTGTCCGCATAAATACCCCCACAGGAAAAAGTCTAACGGTGTGATATCACACGATCTTGGTGCCAATCGACTGGCCCAAAACGTGAAATTATCTGCTCACCGCAGTGTTCTCTCTCTCACGAGCGTCAATTTCAGGCATCAAATATTCGGTTATCCTGGCACGATAACGGTCGTTATTGCCGGTTACGTTTTCACCGGCATCATTTTTGAAGAAATATGGACCGATGATGCCGGTACGTCGGATCGGGAATCGGTCAATGGCAAAAAGATAGCTCTTAACGAGAGCTAAAATATTGCTCATGGGTGTCAAGGTCGTGGGTCGACTGGAAAGTGTTTTTTTTTTGGATTTAAAAAAAATGGACTTAGCGCAATTGGCGAACGATTATTTTGATAATAAACCTGAATAATTTGTAAACGTTGTTCAGGCGTAAGTCTTTCCATGATGAAATGCCAAACAATACTTAACAAAAATAACATGACAGACTCACACGTAATCTGTCAAAAAAGGCTATTGGAAAAGATATCTCTACTTAGATCATCCTATATATATAGAAAAATATGATATATATAAAGGGTCCGCCAAATAACTTTTTTGAAAACATCGAGTGTAGCTTCGGCTGTGTGGCACGTAGCGCCGTCCTGTAGAAACCAAATGTTGCGAATATCCTCCTCTTCAATTTTTGTGAACAAAATTCGTTGAACATGGCCCGATAACGATCGCTATTGACTGTAACGGCCACTTCTGCTCATGACCCAATTATGCCTCTGGACCAAAATCCGCACCAAACAGTGACTCGTTTTGGGTGTATCGGCTTTTCAATGTATGCGTCCGGGTTTTCTATGCCCCAATTTTGCTTGTTTATATACCCGCCAAGATCAAAATGAGCTTCATCTGAAAAGATGATTTTTTTTTGGCAAAATCGGCATCTTCTGTAAGTCGATCGCAGGCCCACTTGTTCAAGCGTATACACAACCATATTCGTTCAGCGGAAGGATAAAACTAATTATCTGTCAAATCAGACATGAGCTAAGTGTTACCATTCACGAAATAAGCACTAGTTGAAAAAAAAACGTTAGATAGCGGACCCTATATTTAACACATTGAAGGAGTGATAAAAGACCCGGTGTCTGTCTAACTGAGTCAACACATCAATGTTCCCAGACCAAACTCGTCAAAATGAAATCGGCACAAAGTTTTCAGTATTAAAATCTACAATTTATGTATAGATGTTGAGCTTTTTAGGAAAATTAAATGCTTCAGAGACAGTTATGTATTGTCATGTTGGGTAAGGTTTAGTTAGGTTGTAGAGATGATATGTTTCGACCTGTTGAGATGATATGTTCACCGTAACTGTTGATTCAACCTCATTTTCGAAAAAGTAAGGTCCAATGACCCTGCCGGACCATAAACCGCACCAAACAGTCACACGTTGAGGATGGAGAGGCTTCTCAACAATAATCTTGGGTTTTCCGAGCCCCAGACAATATTGCTTGTTGACGTAGCCACCGAGGTGGAAATGTGCCTCATCAGTCAAGATGATTTTTCGAATTTTAGTAATTTCAATGCGTTGTTGAATCGTGTATCGTTCCATTTTTAGTAATGGCGTAGTTTCTACTTGTCAAGTGTCAAAGAATAAAAGCTTCAAAGGTGACAGCTACCGAAATACCGGGTGATTCAAAATAACACCTCTTGTTGGAAAACCCGTTATTTACAAGTATATAAAGTAATTTTCCACATTAAGTAATAATATGTCATAGTAAGTATAAACATTATTTAATATATTTTTGGTAAACATTTTATTCTACTAAGATTGTTTTTTAGAATCCTCTTTTTAATGAGATTTTCCGAAATTTTGCTTCTAATTACATAAAATTATTCTTTCGAGAATTTAATAATTTCTTATGTTCTTAATTACAATGTTTTAATGAAATATGAATTTCCATTAGATTTTGGTGACTTATAGAGACTGTTCTGCTGATTACAAGAAAACTTTATATTTTCTTGTATTTCAGGAAATACAAAAGTAAAATACCAACTAATATGACGAATTTTTCCTATCGACTTCTTCTGGGTCGTTTATAGCACTATTTCCCTCAAAGTAGTTAGCGCGAGCACAGTTTTTACATTGTGTGCCCCTCATTTGCCTCGTTTTTGTTACTTCTGGCAGACAAATATAGTTGTTAACATAATTGTTGCTTATTTACCATTTAAAGAGATTAAAAAAGTTTTGTCTGCATTTCTGTGGTATGAGCAGATTGGAACGCAAACTTTTACTCTCGAAAGAACAAGATTTATAGAAATTGTTTTACAAACGGAAATTCAAAAGTTTTCAAAAAGAGAAAAAAGGAAGAAAATCCAAATGAAAAAAGCCGCAAAGTTTATGTCATAAATTTTGCTTTTGAATGGCATTGAGTTTTTGCCTGAAATAAGATTTATTCTAGAATAGACAGAAAATAAACTAATAATTTGTTGAGATACTATATGCACACAATTCTTGGTGACTCATTCCCGTTATCTGAAATTGGGGGGAGTGTAATAATAATTCCAAAACTAATTGAACGGTAAAACTGAAATTGTGAGGTGACAAAAAGGAAATAAAACAACTTACAAAAAAATGCCCGTGGGAATGCATGTCTTTCAATAGGACCATTTTATTTTGCAAAGCTAAAAATGTACTGCACTGCCAACGTATTGTTCATAATAACTTTTTTCCTTCAAATAATGTTTCATAGTTTGTCAAAGAACGTTTAATAAAAATAAAAAAAGTTCTTCAAAATCTTCTTTGGCTGAAAACAAGGAAATATATCGAGCCTTAACCGCTAAAAAGACGTAAGCGAAACTCACAAAAATTTAGAGGAGAAGGTTTCTTTTGCGATTATTTTTGGTTTAAAAGCATATGTAATGCATACATCTGTTTTTATAAATGTGATATTTAGTATAACGGTACATTTTACAGCTAAAAAATTCGGACACATGATACCCTTTGTCATAAGTAAACGGTTAGGGCTCGATGTGTTCTGTGGAGACAAATTAAACAAAAAATTCCTCAAAATTAATATGAATTTGCGCCTAAAAGTCGGCAACAGCTTAAACTCTAGAAATATAAAACTCTTAAAATATTTTGGGGAATAATGGTGTTATCTTTTCTAAAAAATATGTTGCCCTGTCAGAGAGCAGCATTTTAATAATGTCGCCTGCAACCTCTCGTACTGCTGCAATTTTTACGGTCGGAATCGAAAATAAAAAGCGCTTTTTAACTCACTAAAAAATAAAAACAAGGAATACTTCACGGCACCGCCTAAATTAAGCATCTGGCCCGACTTCATTAGAATAAATACTTGGACACCACGCAAGTACAAACGCGGGTATTTAGGCTATTCACTCATAGCTAAGAAAACATCTGTTTTGTTTGACAGCGATTAAATATAGGTCTGAAATGTTGCATTTTTGCACCGTACAAGTGCGACATTTTTCGCAATGCTGCATTTTTTTTAAACGAAAACAAAAAGACATTTCCTTTGAAAACGGACTCATAGTATTTTTTCGCGAAAAATATATTACTCAAAGACACCAACTAATTATGTCGTTGATTTGTATGACGTTTGATGTAATAGTGTGAGAAGCGTTGGTGATTGTTTTGAGAGAAATAATTCTCTAAGGGTTGCCTTTATTGCGTTCTATGGACTGAAGAGTGTATACCGAAGTCTTCCACTTCAAAATCACCTCCGAGATAACTAACCTCTCTGATTTCACAACAAACTTTGTGGTCGAATATCGCGAAAACAAGAGCTAACCTAGAAAAAAGACCAACACCCCTGGATTCAGCAAGGTCGATATAGGTATATTCATAGGGTCTGCTTTCTGTTACATTCTTGGAATAGCACAGTGTTCTATACATTTTTTAAAATTTTTTAAAAATAAATTGTGCAAAACACTGTTTTTGTAGTTTCAATACTTCGGAATAGATCAAAGAAAACAAGTAAAAGCATTAGGTTCGGCCATGCCGAATCTTATATACCCTCCACCATGGATTGCATTCAATTCTATTACTGGAAAAATCTTTGGATATGGAGCAATTCATGAAACGATCCTATTTGGTTAAGCAAAATATTAAAAAACCAGTAAGGAAAGACAGAAAGTCGGACGGGGCCGAGTATATAATACCCTACACCTCCCTAACAATGGAAAATGGGCATTGCGATAAGAATTTGGCAGTGTTTATACATGTAATAAGAAAACTCTCTCTGGCGAATTTCGTACTGATCGGATATAAAATACGCTTTCTATAGCGCTTACATGTCAAATCGGGTGAAACGTATATATGGGGGATATATCTAAATTTGAACTGAATTTCCCCGAATTTGGCAGAGTTCATTCCTGTATTAAGAGAACTCTTATTAAATACAACAAAATACAGTTTCTACAGCGCTTACATGTAAAATCGGGTGTAACATATATATAGGGGTTATATCTAAATCTAAACCGATTTTGACTGATTTCGACTCAGGAAGTGATTCCAAGTTGAACGGTATAATAAACGATGGGTCTATCTCTTCTCCTTCTGCGTGTTACAAACAAATGCACAAACTTGTATATATATTTTGGAGCGACCTTTGTAGGGTGACTATAACAAAAGATGAATCAATTTGTAAAATTTTTGCTGTGATGAATTCTTATCAAAATATAATACAAACTGCAAAGTTCCTTCTAAATTGCTGTAAAAATGTGGTATCTATGGCTCAAACCCCGTATTTTGGAGCGACCTCTATAGGGGAGCTATATCAAAACATTGACCGATATGGCCCATTTGCAATCCGAAACCACCTGGAACTATAAAAATGTGGTACCTATGGCTCAAACCCCGTATTTTGGAGCGACCTCTATAGGGGAGCTATATCAAAACATTGCCGCTATGGCCCATTTGCAATCCCAAACCACCTGCAACTATAAGAAATATTTCTACCAAATTTGATCATCCTAGCTCTATTACTACGGAATGTAGCGTGATTACAACAGACGGACGGACGGACATGGCTAAATCTTCTTAGAATTTTACGACGATTAAGAATATATATACCTTATAGGGTCTCAGATCAATATTTAGAGGTGTTACAAACGGAGTGACAAATTGAATATACCCCCCATGCTATGGTGGAGGATATAAAAATACAATGTTTCGCGAATTAT
Source organism: Eudasyphora cyanicolor (assembly GCA_963930755.1). Taxonomy (NCBI): domain Eukaryota; kingdom Metazoa; phylum Arthropoda; class Insecta; order Diptera; family Muscidae; genus Eudasyphora; species Eudasyphora cyanicolor. Next base: position 259,737,987 of record OZ005737.1, on the reverse strand, counting down.
TTCAGAATTGTGAATTTTTAAATATCGAAAACTTCTGAAGGAGTCGAAAAAATTCCAGAAAGAGTTACTTCAGATGTAATTAAAAATATAAAAAAATCGGGAAAATCAAACACGAAATTTTTTGGAACCCGTCGATTTGTCGTGAAATATATTAATATATCATTGAACAACAATTATATACAAAATTTCGTCATTATGTTATCAATATAGTATAAATGTTATTAATTTTGCCGGCATACAAATGCTAAGGTCGCACACTGCAGGGGTCCGTTTTTTGTGTTCGTTTAAACCCCGTGTATATACATATATTTACAGAAATGCAAATTTTGCAAATGTCCAATAATTAACAACAGCGAAATTTAGTTTATTGGTAAACAAAAATATTTCGGATTATCCCAGATTTATCTCATATGAAATTTTTATGTATAGATGCCTTGATTGTTGCCGGATGCTTTCAGAATTGTTGGCAAAGACAAAAATACTAAAGATCCGGCTGATGCGACAGATGGTTTGCACCCAATAGGCATGTTTTCGTTACAATCTATCGATTTTAGTTAAGCACACTGCAACGAAAACAACTGACTTCCACTAACTGGTGCATAAGCAGAAAGTGACGGTGTTCAAAGGTGACATCTCACTTTTGAACATCAGTGTGAAACGTCCACTATATGTGTAGGTGTATAAATGCATTTATATGCCCATACATGCATAACTTATGCACTCATCACTCTAAAGCACTCATTACTCTAATTTCCCTTTTGTTTATATGTTTGTTTACTTGTCGCTTGCCATCTGTAGCTTAACGAAAGTCGTTAAGTGAGCTTAGAAGAGATAGATGGCAAGCACAAGTAATCAGTCTTTTACCGATCCTTTAACTAAACTCGTGCGTCTCTCCCCCGTGATAAGTGTGTTTCCCGGTTTAAATAAGTGTAATAATTACCCAACAGTGAACAATAAACTAGTGAAAATAAACAATAAACATTGTGAATTACATTTAGAACAAATCGTGTACCTTAAGAACAACACAAATTAAAATTAAACCAATAAACAAAAATCCACATTTTATCACACATATATATGTACTCATTTACCTACTAAAAAAAACCAATGAATTGAAATAAAAAAAGATTGTGAATTTTAAAGTGAAAAACTTTTGATTTCTCATTTGGAAAGGTAAAGGTTAAGTTTTACTAATAAACATTTGGTCCTATGCGAACCGGATAAAAAAGTGCGTTTTTTTAAATAATTAAAAAACAAAAATATCAACGTGTGTAGTGCAATTAAAACAAAAAAGTGTTTTAAAAAAAATATTTAAAATTCAAACACCGTGAGCATTGTGCAAGATCGGTTAAAATAAAAAATCTGTTCGGCGCGATTAAACAAAACAAACAAAGTGACCCAAAAACTAAAGTGACCCAACACACCAGTGACCCAACACAAGCCAGCAGCACAAGACCCCTTGGAAACACAACCCAACAACATCACGCTTGAACCCCTAGAAGGAAGGAAGGAAGAACCAGCGACCAACGCCAACGCCAACATCAGGTACCCCAAATACATAAAAGGATTAACGTGAGTACCCAAAATTTGTGCAAGTAGCGTTGTTACATAGGGTGCCAAAACCATTTTTTTTTCGAACTCCGTCATATTGATATATGAAGGAGATTTTGGCGGGTCTGGCCCTATGTACGACGCTGGCTTGGTTTTTGCCTTTTACATATATACAAAAATAACTGAATACTTAACTGCAGTTAGCTTGCACTTATATACATAGCACTTTGATATACTTACATACATACATAAGTGCAGTTAGCTTGCAGTTACATACCTACACATTGCTGCACATACATACCCTTTTACATATATACTAACCTACATGCATTCTAACCTCTGAAAGTTTTTTGACGATTTTTTCGGTAACAACGCCCGACTGTACTGTTTTCTAGTTTTCGAAACTTTAGGAAAATAGCGACCCAACCTTTTTGGAAACCCTTCGATAATTTGTTCAAATAATTTATTACGCAGTCGAGTCGATTTATGCCATCAAGTTATTTTTAAGATAAGATTATTAAGATAAGAGTATTAAGATACGATTATTAAGATAAGATTATTAAGATTTGTTTCGGACGCGCGGACGGGCACCCATTGACTTAATCCGAAAACCTCAGCAAGAATTCCAGATAATTTTGTGCTGAATAACGCGTGGACGGACAACTTTCTTGCGAAACAAAAGAGCGAAAATTTCTTGAATCTTTTCGGCTGCTTAAATCGCGGTTATATTTATTAAGCTTACTTTTATTCTTATTACTATTAGTATTAGCTGCTTGAAAGAAAAGAAAAAAAAAAGGAAAATTTATTGGCTCGACTCATCCGCTGACTGGCTTGTGAACCCTACAAATTACTTCGTTATTTTTGGGTACCTTAAACATCGAGTTTGCAACTAAGAAAAAAGAAGACATTTTTTTTGTCTTTTTTTGAGGGAGAAATCGACCGTATGACAACCGCATATGCTTTGGAGACGCTAAAATCAATCCCAATCAATAAATTAAAAGAAAAAAAATAATTTATTTTTTTTGCTTTACAAAATACGTGTTCCAACTTTTTGAACGACCCTCGTATTGCCTTAGATTCAATAGAAAAACCCTTTTGAAAAATGTCAAAAAATTTACAATTTTTTACATTCTTTAGCTATTAATATGTGTGGTTTGTGCTATAAATCAACATTATTGTAGTTTCCAACCGATTTGAAACGAAAATCTTGATATATTTTATAAAAAAGTTCCTGTGCCGACACTTTCAACTCGACCCCTCGTACCCATTAAAACAACAACAACAGCAGTCTATGTACATCGATGCATACCAGACAATAGGTAGCGGATTTTTTTTTTCGTTGGTTTCTCGTTGTCTTTTCATTCGTTTTCACTTCTTGCCTTGATTAGGGAACCCAAAGGTTAATGTACCACTGAAGTTTTTTTGTGAAATAGAAAAAAAGGGAGAAGTAGGAAAACATAATTTCAGCCGTAAAGAAAGGAATGAAAGAACATATGGTTTGATGGTTGATGGGATCGGACGGACATTTCGGCAAAAGCTAAACAGAACTAACACAATAATTTACATTTATTGAAATTTATTTATATTATTGGAAATTACACATTAATAGCAAAATAAATTTGCACAGAAATTTATTAAGTGGCAATTTTTTGGAAATTGCACTTTACTACGAAAAATAAATTGACACAAAAATTTCTTAAGTGCTAATTTTTGGAAATTACACTTTACTACGAAAAATAAATTTGCTCGAAAAATTTATTAAGTGCTAATTTTTCGAAATTACACTTTGCTACGAAAAATAAATTTGCACAAAAATTTATTAAGTGCTAATTTTTGGAAATTACACTTTACTACGAAAAATAAATTTGCTCGAAAAATTTATTAAGTGCTAAGTTTTGGAAATTACACTTTGCTACGAAAAATAAATTTGCACAAAAATTTATTAAGTGCTAATTTTTGGAAATTACACTTTACTACGAAAAATAAATTTGCTCGAAAAATCTATTAAGTGATAGTTTCTTGGAAGAAACACCTTCCTACAAAATTTGGGTATTTTTTTTTTTTTTGAAAAAAACAAGTTCCTACAAAGTTTGTTTTTTTGTTTGTTATAATTTTGCAAAAAACTCTTTCTTACAAAATTTGTTTTTTGATTTGATACGTTTTTTTTATTTTTTTTTGTTTTGTCAAAGAAGAGTTGGTTGATAATTTTGTTGAGAGTACACTAGCCGACAAAGAATTACTTTCGTTCAAATTTTTATTTATATAATTTTTTTTCCAAAAGACCCAAGTCTATAAAAATTATTATCGCTAAAATTTCTTACTTTTCGCACAAACGACACAAGTTCAAAATAAATTGCCATTATTTATATCTATTCGTGAGAAAAGACAAAGTCGGACTGTAAAAGATTGACCCCATTCAACAAATATTTAGCGTTTTTCTGAAATTATTTTGCAAATATTATCAAAGTAATTTTTTACAGAAATTGTTAAAAGAAAATCTCAATTTTAAAAGTTTCTTAAAATTTTAGCCAGTTTAAAATTTCATAAAGAAAATATTTAAGAAGGAGGAAATATGGATAAAGTTTTACGTGATAAATTTGTAAATTGCGTAAATGATCTGATAGACTTTGAGAGTGGTTACTCTGCTACTAGCACCGATGATAATATTCACTCATTAGAAGTGACACGTGTAGAATTGAACTCTGTTTGGGATCAGGTGAAAAGGGCCTATGTAGATTGTAGAGACCGTGTTCCCGAAAAAGATGAGGCCCCAATCGATAAATCAAAGTTGAGGACCCATTATAAAGAGGCATTAGAGACATACAAACGATGTTTAAGCGCAGTAAATGGAGAAATTTTAGCACTAACCGACGAAAGGCAGCAGGAAAAGTTCGAACGAGAATCGGAGACCCGAAAAAAGGAAACAGTTGAGCCAAACAACCATCTATCGTTACGTTTACCACCATGCGACACCGACACATTTCATGGAGGATACAGCGCTTGGCCTACTTTTCGGGATTTGTTTTCGGCCTTGTACAGAAATAATTCTAGACTTAGTAAAGTAGAAAAACTTTTCCATCTAAAACAAAAAACCGCGGGGGAGGCACGGGAAATTATTAGTAACGTACCACTAACAAATGATGGTTTTGATCTAGCATGGAAGAACTTAGAAAACAGATACGAGAATAAACGAATGCAAGTAAATGAACAACTAAAGACTCTACTTAGTTTACCACAAGTTTCGGCAGATTCAGGATCCTCGATCCAAAAACTTCAACGCACTATTGATGGTTGCGTTCAGACACTAGAAACACTCAAGGTAGATGTAAAGGGGTGGGACCCAATTTTAGTTTACCTTACTTCTACGAAACTGCCGAGAAATTTCTTAGAAGAATTTGAAAACAGTTTGGAAGACTGTTCCATACTACCGTCTTGGAAAGATTTGAATGAATTTTTGACACACAAGTTCAAAACTTTAGAATCTGTAGGAAATATTAAGCCCCATTTCTCCAAAAATAGTCAGCCTAGACCCGATTATAGTAGGAAGGAAAATAGGGTTAAGTCATTTCAAACTAATGTTGCGCAACAGACTCAAAGTTCGCAAAGAAGATTCAACAATAGCAACAGATTTAGCACATCTACGCAACCTAGTAGTCGTACAAATGGACCGAGTTGCCAAATTTGCAAGGCAAACCACTTGTTACGAAATTGTCCACAATTCCTTGAGAAAAACGTGAATGATCGCATTCACTTAGTAAAACTTCACAATCTTTGTTACAACTGCATCACTTCGGATCATGGTGTAAGAGATTGTAAGAGTCGTTTCACGTGTAGGGAATGTAATCAAAGACATCACACTTTATTACATAAGGGTAACGAGGCCCGACCTACAAATTCACAACCGGTTAGAGATGACGTACGACCTAGTACCAGTGCGGCAGCTCTAACCACCCTAGTACAATCCACTCCTAGTTTACAGTCCACACCTAGTTTTCAAACTCCTAGTATAACGACTCTAACTCTCAAGGAAAATTCACAGCTTAGCCAGCAGCAATCGAAAGAAACACTACTCTTCACAGCGATTGTTCAAATTTAATCTAGAGGACAGCGATATGACGCACGAGCGATTATCGACCCTGGATCTCAATCAACATTTATTTCGGAGAAGATTAGAAACCAACTGAAGCTTCCAACTAGGAAGAATCTTGTTCATGTTACCGGTTTAAGTGAAACCGTTTCAGAAACTTCAACAAAAGCTTGTCTTTTTAACCTTTGTTCTCGTACAAACCCTAGTTTTGAATTAGAAGTTTGGGCACCCGTTTTGAAGTCCCTTCCTTCAAATTTGCCGTCGCGCACCCTAGATAAAAAACAACATAGAGAAACAACTCAACTCGAGTTAGCAGATCCTCGTTTTTACGAAAGCCGACCCATAGATCTTCTGATAGGTTTAGACATAGGACCCTTAATTTACACAGTAGGAGCTCCAATGAAATCTATAGGATCTTTACTAGCGCAAAGTATCGTTTTTGGCTGGATAGTGGGCGGAGCCCTTGAAAAATCAAACACAAATGATAAGAAAATTTCACTTTACAATACAGTTTCGATCGAGAAAATTCTCACACGTTTTTGGGAGGTGGAGGAGACCCCAAAAAAAGTTTTGAGGTCAGCAGAAGACACCTTTTGCGAAACAAATTTCAAAAATACAACGCGAAGAACTGAAGATGGACGATATATTGTCACGATGCCGTTCAAATCTTGTGCTGAACTTGGAGCATCTCGAAATATCGCAATGGCGCAATTCTATCGAATGGAAAGAAATTTGCAAAAAGCGCCCGAAATCAAATCTCAATACAACGCAGCGATAATGGAATATTTGGAACTTGGACACATGCGGAAACTGAGACCCCAGGAAATCGAGAAGACCCCTCACTACTATTTGCCACATCATGCAGTTATTAAACCAGATAGGGTTACTACTAAACTTAGGGTAGTTTTCAATGCGTCAAGTCCCACATCAAATAGGAAAAGTCTTAATGACATTTTACATCCAGGGCCTATTCTTCAACAGGATTTAGTATTGCAGATTTTAAAATGGAGGTTTTTTAAATACGTATTTAACGCGGACGTTACCAAAATGTATCGTCAAATACAAATCGACCCAAGTCAGGCCCCATTTCAAAGAATTCTTTTTAGCAGATCAGCAAATGACCCAGTTGAAGACTTTGAACTTTCGACAGTCACTTTCGGAATTAATTGCGCCCCATTTCTAGCTCTTAGGACCCTAATTCAATTGGCAGAAGATGTTAAAGAAACATACCCATTAGGTTCGGAAATTATAAAACAAAATTTATATGTCGACGACGTTTTAGCTGGAGGTCACACTGTAGAAGAATCCCTTAAGTCTATGAAAGAATTAGTAGCAGCCATGGACTCAGCAGGTTTTGAATTGAGAAAATGGAGCTGAAACGACCCCAATCTACTTCGCGATCTGCCACCTGACTCACTCTTGCCGGTCAATTCGTTGAATATTTCGGAAGGAACTTCAACGAAGACTCTAGGTATCCGATGGAACATTTCGGCTGATAACTTTACGTTCACATCACCACCCACGGAAGAAAGGGAATTATGCACCAAACGAGAAGTCCTTTCAACAATTGCCAAATTTTTCGACCCATGTGGATGGCTGGCTCCAGTAATCATCGTAGCGAAACTTATCATGCAGCAAGTCTGGCTGGATAAAGTAGATTGGGACGACGCGTTGAAGCCCATAACTCGAATGAATTGGAAGAATTTCATTAAAAATTGTCCTTCAATAGATTCAGTTTCAGTACCTAGGTGGATCAGATTCAAACCCTCAAGTAAAATTGAAGTACATGGTTTTTGTGACGCTTCAGAAAGCGCTTACGCCGCGACTCTTTATGTTAGAGTAGAACATTTAGATCAAACAGTCGACACGTTTCTTTTGGCAGCGAAAACTCGAGTAGCACCCATCAAAAAAATATCTCTGCCTAGATTAGAATTATGCGGAGCCGTTCTCTTAGCAAAATTAACCACAGCGGTGGTTCCCAACTTACAAATTGAAAATATTTCAACACACTTTTGGACCGACTCAACGATCGTGCTAGCATGGCTCAAAAAACCACCGTGTTCTTGGAGTGCCTTTGTAGGAAATAGAATTTCAGATATTTTAGATAATGTAGGCAACGAAAATTGGAAGCATATAGATTCAGAAAGCAACCCTGCTGATGTAGCCAGTCGAGGATGTTCGCCAGATGATTTGCAGTCACATCATTTGTGGTGGACTGGACCCCAATGGCTGAAGTTTCCAAGAGACCGATGGCCTAGACACGACATTATGAGCGACACAGAGTTAGAAGCAAAGGCAGTTAAAGTTTTCGCGACCACAACAGTTGAAGATCCTTTGGATAGATTTCCTTCTCTATCTAGGGCATACAAAGTCTTAGCATTTGCGATTCGTTTTTTGCGAAATACCGGCGTCAATCGGACCCGACTTAGAATTTCTTCAGCAGAAATCACCCACGGTGAAATCCAAGATATCAAAGATCGTCTTATTGTTTTAACACAGAAGCGTTATTTCGCAGAGGAGTATTTAGCGTTAACCCAAAAGAAAAGACTCTCATCTAGTAGCAGTCTTTTATCTCTCAATCCATTCATTGATTCAAAAGGAATCATTAGGGCAAATGGCCGCCTTGTTCAGTCCCCAGCACTTACATATAACGAGCGCCATCCCATTCTTATCCCATACGAATCGAGATTAGCTCTTTTGTTAGTAGAATTTATTCACAAAATTACCATGCATGGCGGAAATCAACTCATGACTCGAGTAATCAGGTCTGAATTTTTGATATTTAAATTGAAGCCCTTAATCGAGAAGGCAATTCATAATTGTCGAACTTGTGTTTTGTATAAACACCAGACTCAAACGCAAATTATGGCCTCACTTCCGCCCCAGCGAACTATGCTGACTCGACCTTTTACCAATACAGGAGTAGATTTTGCAGGACCCTTCAACATAAAGAATTTTACAGGAAGAGCTTGTTTAATAACAAAGGGTTATGTTTGCGTCTTCGTTTGCTTTTCCACAAAAGCAATTCACTTAGAACCCACTAGTGATCTATCAACTCAATCCTTTTTAGCCGCTTTACCTCGCTTTATTGGGCGACGAGGAAGCCCAGCCAAGATCTACTCAGATAATGGGACTAATTTTGTAGGAGCAGCAGAATTATGGTGCTCCTACAAAATATGAGGTGCCCCTCATATGGGAGGCGGGAGTTAAATCATTCAAAACACATCTACGAAAATTTATACCGCAAATGAATTTTACCTTTGAAGAATTCGCGACCATTTTAGCGAGAATTGAAGCCTGTCTTAATTCTCGACCCCTAAGTCCAGCCAGCGACGACCCTTCCGACTTAAATCCTCTCACCCCAGCTCATTTTCTGATTGGTACTTAAATTTTGACCCCAACTGAACCCGATGTTTCAGACGATAACATCACCCTTGCCAATAGATGGAAACGATTAAAAATTATTTCTCAATATTTTTGCCAAAGATGGAAAACTGAGTATTTGAATGAGCTACATCGTCGATATAAGTGGAAGTATCAAACAGAAAATGTAAAGGAAAACGATTTAATTGTAATTAAAGATGAGAGATTGGCCCCGACAGAATGGAAATTAGGCCGTATAGAAAGAACATACCTTGGAACTGATCAAAACATTAGGGTCGTAGATATTCGGACAGCACACGGAGTAGTTAGTAGACCGATAACGAAAATCGTCAAACTATTTTCAGATTGACTAACACTCTATTTATTTGTAAAAGAACTTGGTACTCACATCTCTTCTACCCTAGATATGGTTTCTCAGTTGCCTAGCCCAACCCCGAGTCGTGACTCATCCAACTCACGAAGTACCGTTATACGACACGATGTCAGCCCATATTCCCTGAAGACAGATGCTGTACCCAGTACCCTACCACTTCGACCCTACTCAGACCCGCCATCGCATTTCCGTCAACTTTTGTTATTCAAGCCTTGGATCCGGGACAGGCCCCAAAACTGGATGGGGTTTTCATCCACGGGAGCCAAATGAGCTGCCGTTTTAGATTAAGCCAGTTTAAGTTAGAATAATCTACACTATATCACGGGGGGGTAGAATGTTCAAAGGTGACATCTCACTTTTGAACATCAGTGTGAAACGTCCACTATATGTGTAGGTGTATAAATGCATTTATATGCCCATACATGCATAACTTATGCACTCATCACTCTAAAGCACTCATTACTCTAATTTCCCTTTTGTTTATATGTTTGTTTACTTGTCGCTTGCCATCTGTAGCTTAACGAATGTCGTTAAGTGAGCTTAGAAGAGATAGATGGCAAGCACAAGTAATCAGTCTTTTACCGATCCTTTAACTAAACTCGTGCGTCTCTCCCCCGTGATAAGTGTGTTTCCCGGTTTAAATAAGTGTAATAATTACCCAACAGTGAACAATAAACTAGTGAAAATAAACAATAAACATTGTGAATTACATTTAGAACAAATCGTGTACCTTAAGAACAACACAAATTAAAATTAAACCAATAAACAAAAATCCACATTTTATCACACATATATATGTACTCATTTACCTACTAAAAAAACCAATGAATTGAAATAAATAAAGATTGTGAATTTTAAAGTGAAAAACTTTTGATTTCTCATTTGGAAAGGTAAAGGTTAAGTTTTACTAATAAACAGACGGATTTCCCCTATCTGGTATCAATGGTGTCATGAGTTGCGAAGAAAGAACAGTGCAAAACAGACAAAAAATGCATGTAATGTATGTATTTATACAACATAAATTTACTATTCTATGTTCAATTGTTTACACTCTTTTTGCAAATATTAAAATAATTTTCAATTTTTTTTTCTTCTTTCCGTTAATAGTTGATAACAACCACTCCAAAAATGAGATGCCATACTGCGAAATATAGGATGCCCAATCTGGCAACACCATACTCGATTAAGACAGGAACACAAGCATCAAATTTCATCGGGAACTAATAATGCTTAAAAGTGCTTAGCTCCCCATACAAATTAAGCATCTTTGGTGTAACGAAAACACGCCTAATATACCTTAGACGGGCTTGTTTCATTGGTGCCCAATCTTTTACTCGAAAAACTTATGTCGTTAGTGCATAAAGGCCTAATCTTTTTTATTTTTCAAAGAAGGGCGGTAGTTCATCCCACTTAATTATATCTCCGGGACTTGGTATTACTAAAGGTTAGTACAGACGATTTGCAGATCGGACAACATTGCCAGAAAAATGGTGGAAAAATGCAATCCTGTGAATTTACAACCGTGTGAACACACAATTTTTGCCTAACAATCTGACATTGCCCGTATATTTGCAGCAAGTGTGAGAATAAGAAGAAGAAAATTATTGCTTGGGTAGCTATCGCACGTCTGCGTTTTGGTGCATTTCGCTGAATAGGCTGTAAAATTAAATTCCCGATAAAGTTATCGTTGGCAACACATTGAAGAAAATCGTACGACAAGTCTTCAAGTGTTAACAGAACATAAAACAGATTTCGAGGATTATTATTTTGAACAATTGTGTGCAAGCTAAGTGAAATATAGCAGAGTCACAAACCTTATAGATGCCTTGATTGTTGCCGGATGCTTTCAGAATTGTTGGCAAAGACAAAAATACTAAAGATCCGGCAGATGAGACAGATGGTTTGCACACAATAGGCATGTTTTCGTTACAATCTAGCGATTTTAGTTAAGCACACTGCAACGAAAACAACTGACTTCCACTAACTGGTGCATAAGCAGTAAGTGACGGATTTCCCCTATCTGGTATCAATGGTGTCATGAGTTGCGAAGAAAGAACAGTGTGAAACAGACAAAAAATGCATGTAATGTATGTATTTATACAACATAAATTTACTATTCTATGTTTAATTGTTTACACTCTTTTTGCAAATATTAAAATAATTTTCAATTTTTTTTTCTTTCCGTTAATAATTGATAACAATCACTCCAAAAATGAGATGCCATACTGAGAAATATAGGATGCCCAATCTGGCAACACCATACTCGATTAAGACAGGAACACAAGCACCAAATTTCATCGGGAACTAATAATGCTTAAAAGTGCTTAGCTCCCCATACAAATTAAGCACCTTTGGTGTAATCTTTGGTGTAATTAAGCATCTTTGTTCTAATCTTTTTTTTTTTCAAAGAACGGCTGAACTACCGATTATATCTCCGGGACTTGGTATTACTTAATTATATCTCCGGGACTTGGTATTACTAAAAAATTGAAGTAAAAGAAGAAATATCGTTAAAACTGGTGAAAATTAATTCGTATTTTATTAGAAATGAACACTGTATATTTATGTACTGTGCACATGTGTTTCAAGAAAAACCAAATCCCTATCGGGTAATTTTAACCGCATAGATGGTGCTAGGTTCTTCTTGGAACACATGTGTACAGTGCATAAATATCCAGTGTTATTTCTAATAAAATACAATTTTATGTTCATTAGTTTTCATGATATTCATCAATTTCTTAATAATGTCAACTCTCGGAGATAGAATTATGGGGAAGATTAGGCCGTTCAGCCGTTTTTGGAATAAAAGATTGGACCCTTATGCACTAACGACATCTGTTTCTCGAGTAAAAGATTAGGTCTTAATGGAACGACGCCATCTGGGGTATATTCTGTGCAGTCCAAGTGCCGCATCTTTTGATTTTTTGTCTTTGTTGTTGGTACTTACGATAACTGATGAGACGATCACATTATTTTGCTATACAGCTTAGACATAAACCACACGAGATCATCAACTGTTCTACCATTTTTTGGAGATAAATAATAATTCAGTAACAAAATGCCTCATCAAACACAAAAACCTGAGCAAGCAAATCTAATGAGTGAACAATTGCGATAATTAGTGGGTATATATTTGTTTCGTTCACTCCTTCATAGGGCCATAACAAGATTTTGACCTATGATCCTAAGTATGTTTGGCGGAAATTCGTTTGAAACATTTTAAGTCATTTGAGCAATGTCCGTACGTCTATCTGTCTGTATGTTTTTTCATAAGGCTAACTCATTTACATTTTTTGAGAAAATTTTTGAAAAATTACTGGATTTTCGTGATTTTTCTGGCACATGAGTTGACGTTATGCTGAGACACAGAAATTATGGATTTTATACGGGGTCCCAAAATTTTATAAGAAATATTTTTTTTACAAAATGAAACAGCAGAAATACGCATTTTCTGACAGAAATACCAGACATCCATCACTATCTGCAAATTTACAAAAGGCTAAAAAATTTAGCTTTATGTTCATACTGAATTACCAGAAAACCGGTGTTTACGACACTCAAATTTACGAATTTATAAATTTACAATATATAAAATTGCGAATTTACAAATGACAAAACCCGAACATTGCTTCATTTTCCAACTAAAATAAGAAGGGCCCAGAATTATCAGCTCGCAAATTTAAAAAATTAAAAATTGCAAAATAAAAATTTTTAGAATTACAAATTTAAAATTGTGCAAAAGGCAAAACCAAATTTTGCTTAATTTTCCGACTGAAATACCAGGCGCTCAGCATATTCAGCAAGCAGTTTTAGAAATTTACAAAATTGCAAATTTAGAACTATACAAATTTGCTAATTTACAAATGACAAAATTCATATGTTGCTTTATTTTTTGACTCATATACTTGAGCCCAGCATTTTCAGCAATGTAATTTTCAATTTACAACTTCCAAATTTTCAAATGACAAAATCCAAATGTTGCTTTATTTTCCGACTGAAATACCAAGTGCTCAGCAAGCAAGATAGCAAATTTACATATATACTTATATACAAAATTGGAAATTTAAATATGACAAAATCCAAATGTTGCTTTATTTTCCGACTGAAATACCAGGCGCCCAGTACTACGAGCATTTTCAGATTTAAATATATATAACAACTCTGTTTATTTTCCGACTGAAATAAAAGGCGCCTAGTATTACGAGCATTTTCAGATTTAAATATATATAACAACTCTGTTATATTAATATATACTAGTATTACGAGCATTTTCAGATTTAAATATATATAACAACTCTGTTATATTAATATATACTATAACATTTGCTTAATACTGTTCTTTATATAGATCGAAAATAAAGAACAAAAAAAATGTTTCGCTCTAGAGCCTCTTTCTTAAGGAGTTAATGCTATGTTGAGTTCTGCAGGAAGAGTTCGAATGACTATAACCAGGTCACATCCAGCAAATTTCTTTTGAGCTATTAAAGCAAATTACAAAATCCTTCCTTTTAGCAAAAAAAAATTCCCAAATTTTTTTCAATGATCGTAGAAAACGCTTTCGAATACACTTTGCACAAACTTTTCTACTTACAATAGGTAATTAGCTAAATGGATTGGAAAATGGGCTGTTTGACCAAAATGTCAAAATTCAACACCCTCCATCTTGGACAGAACAGTTGACATTTTGAGGAAGAGCTGTCTAGCTCCTTACTCGTAAATTAGACATCAACCGTAGACTCTAGCTCTTCATCGTTGCCAAATATATCCCACCGAGCCATTTTTTTAAATCTGGAAATAAATATAAAATAATCCGAGGGAAGCTTAATCTAGTACGAGTAAATAAGGTACGTGATGAAGAAGTTCAAACTTTATTTAATTGAGTTTAGCGATCACAATAGAGGATGTGAACTGATGCATTATCTTGATGAAATGACAATTTATTTTTCGCCAAATGCAGACTTTTTTCCTTGATGTGGATTTTTTTGGCCGTTTCTGCCGTGGACTTATGGTGTTCGTCTCGGTAGCTCGAACGGGCTCTTTTAAATTCTGGCACCAAATATTTTATAGTCGTAAACAAAGTAGCAGATCCCTCCAGAGTAGAATTTAGTTAGGCTTTAATAGAAATTTCAGATTTATAGAAACTTGCATCCCATTGTACTTTTAATTTGATTTATGTTTTTCTAAATTGGCGAAAATGTACTTTTTTAGAAAATCATTTCTAAATTAATATTTTTTTGCAAATCTCAGAAAAATTACACATTTATTGGAAATTTAGGTGGAATGTCATAACGTCCAGGGACAAAATGTCCATGCACGTTATGACACTAAAAAAAGTTTCATAATGTCGACGAACGTTATGACATGCCACCATAAAATTTAATAGAAGTTGCATTTTTATAGAAAATATCAGTAAAATTCAAAAAAAAAAAGTTCTATAGCACTTCTTTACAATTTTATTTTTGATTAAAATTTCATTCTTCTATAAAATGTCTTCAATTTTATTAATAATACTAATATCGTCGAAGGTACCCTTAGTATTTACACTATACATTTTGGAGTTTATGCCCGATCAGGTCGAATTATACATTAAATTGAAGATATTAATGTGGACCGCCAATGTTGGAATTATCTCTTTCACTTAAAAACAGTGGTTTAGTAACCGTCATTAAACTAATTGGAAAAAGTAGATTTTTTCAAAAAAAAAAAAAAAAATCCTGGGACGAAAAAAAACATAATAAATAGAAAACAATTTCCATTTTTAAAGGTTTGCATCCTAGCGAAGAAAATAATGCCTATTTGAAAAAAATCTATGGATAAATGCAGAATTTATAGCCTTTTTGGTAGATGTAAGAGAATTTAAAAAAATCTTTTTTTTAATTTCTGCTTAAATAGCGATTTTATTTGTTACTTTTACTTATATTATGTGCATTTGAGTTTATTTACATGAAAAAGTTTCATTAGTAGTTGTGAGTTCTTTGTTGACGTTTGTAGATTTCGGAATCGGTTTCTCTAATGAGGAACCAAATATAATCTCCCATTATTGTTCCATCCCAGTGCCCTTGGTAACGCCGCTCGATGGACTTCAATTCTTGGTGAAACCTTTCGCCATGTTCGTCACTTCGTCGCCAAGATTCTAGAGGAAAAAAATTAAATGAGAATGAAATAAATTAATTTTGAGACATATTTACACCTGTTGGAATACATAAAGCGAAAAACAAGTAAAAGCGTTAAGTTCGGCCATGCCGAATCTTATATACCCTCCACCATGGATAGCATGTGACCTTACAAAATAACTCAAAACTAAAGAAAATAACACCGAAAACACAAAAAATATAGTAGATGAGAACAGTAGGAATCACAACAAGTTAGATGCTATATATGGGAGCTATATCTAAATATGGACCGATATGGCCCAAACAACGTGCAACTATAAGAAGTATTTGTACCAAATTTGATCAACCTAGCTCTATTATTGCGGACTGTAGCGTGATTACCACAGACTGACGGGCGGACGGACGGACGGACGGACATGGCTAAATCGTCTTAGAATTTTACGATGATTAAGAATATATATACTTTATGGGGTCTCCGATAAATATTTAGAGGTGTTACAAACGGAGTGAAAAAATGAATATACCCCCAATCCTATGGTGAAGGGTATAATAAGTTGGTAGAATACATACATATGTGTTATATACATAAATATAAAAAAATATATTTCTAACCAATTTTCAATTTTTTAACAAATCATTAGTCATTGTTTCATATTGCGGGATTTTACTGGATCCAAGGAAATTTGAAACTACAAGCTGCAATTTCATCCGACGTCAAATATGATTCGAAATTCACATCTTTCATCAGTTTCCTTATTTTAGGCCCACCAAAAACGATATTTTGAAAAGAAACACTTTTAAATAAACTTTTTAAATATGCGAGTGAATTGCCATCTTTTCTTAAGGCTTTTACAAAATTTTTAAAGAGCCGCAGATTAATATGCATTGGTGGCAAAATAATGTTTTCTTTTTGGACGAGAGGTGTGTATTTTATGTTCACCCAATGTAATGTCTTTTTCTTGTTGGCCATTTCTTTCTTCTGTAATGATCTTCGCGAGCTCTTTTAAATCGCAACAAATTTGTTCATATTTTATGTATTTTATCAATTTAGCCATTGTTTCGTATTATTCTTTAGTGTTGACGGCATGAACAATGGGAATCGACGGTTTATGATTTCCGTTGTGCAAAAGTACTGCTTTCAAACTTTCTTTACTGCTGTCAACAACTAACATCCATTCTTTTAAATTGTCTGTTTGATTAAGTTCCTCGAACAATCCGGGAATGTCCTCGCAAAAGCATATGTTATCCACAGTTGTATAAAATTTTTTGTAAGGTATATCACTGACTCTGTAATATGATATGTTAACATCTGGGGCCAAAATATTGTACTGTTTTATCCGAGATATCGTATCGTGAATGAATGCTTGTCTCCAAATCATTGGCATTCTAAATTGCACGTGATGTCTGCAATTAACACGTTTTATTCCACAAAACATTGTAATACATTAATTGTAAAGTACTTACCACTTACAAAGTTGCAGTACCTGCAGCTGACATATAGTTTGCTTCGAACGTAGAAACCCAATACATATAATTTTACTACCTGAATATACGGCTGGGATGTCCTTCCCCTAAAAGGAGTAACTGAATGGAAACCTCATAAATAAAAAACAACAAATATTGTTCAATGATCCTCAACCTAGCGGATCTCAATATAGCTCTCACATTGCATATCATGTTTTATTGAGGGTTACGAACGGCCATAAAACCTCGTCCTCTCTATAATATTATAATGTCTGACATCAATCCTCATAAAATAAAATGCAAGTGCAATGTCTTTTATATGTCTCTCTCACATATGGCGAATTCAATATAAGCAAAAACATCATTTAACCAGTAAGGAAAGGCTAAAGTCGGGCGGGGCCGACTATATAATACCCTACACCACTCTCGTAATATTGAATAACTCTGATATATAAATTTTGTAATTCATGTATAAATTGTTTACATAAATTTACTTTTGGACATTTTATACTTAAATAATACTCTGTACCACAGTGTGGTGTAGGGTATAAAAACGATTGGATCTAAAGAGCCAAATCGGATGGAACATATATATGGGAGCTATAGCTAAATCTTTACCGATTTTCTTCAAATTCGCCAATGTTGGTTCATGAATAAAGAAACTCTACCATTCTAAATTTCAAAACGAGTGGATGTAAAATACAGCTTTTATAGGACTAAAGGGCCAAATCGGACGAAACATATATATATGGGAGCTATAGCTAAATCTTAACCGATTTTCTTAAAATTTGGTAGCGTTGGTTCATGGATCAAGAAACTCTACCATTCTAAATTTCAAAATGATTGGATGTAAAATACAGCTTCTACAGGACTAAAGGGCCAAATCGGACGAAACATATATATGGGAGCTATAGCTAAATCTTAACCGATTTTCTTTTCTTTCATGGATCAATTAACTCTACCGTTCTAAATTTCCAAACGATTGGATGTAAAACACAGCTTTAATAGGACTAAATGGCCAAATCGGAGGAAACATATATATGGGAGCTATAGCTAATACAGCTTCTATAGGACTAAAGGGCCAAATCGGACGAAAGATATATATGGGAGCTATATCTAAATCTGAACCGATTTCAACCAAATTCAATAGCGATCTTAACAGCCGCGAAATACTCTAAACTGCAAAATTTCAGAACGATCGGAGTGAAATTGCGACCTGTAGTCGACGAACAACTTTACATGGACAGACGGACGGACGGACGGACAGACATCGTTAAATCGACTCAGCTAGTGATTCTGAGTCGATCGGTATACTTTAAGGTGGGGGTCTAGCTGTGTTATTTTCAGGTGTTACAAACATCTGCCGTGAAACAAACTTATAATACCCTGTACCACAGTGTGGTGTAGGGTATAAAAACGAAAATATATGAAACGAGTTTTTTTTAATTTCCCTAACATTTACAAAATGGCTCATAACTTTTACATCTATCCATAGATTTTTTTCAAATAGACAGAGTTTTCTTCGTTTGCTTTTTCAAAATGTGATAAAATAATTTTTTCGATTTTTTTCTATTTTTTATGTTTTTTTTTTTTGCAACAGGAAAAAGTTTTTAAAAAAAAAAAAAAAAAACATTTGTGAGTGTTGAATGGTGGAACTTTTATGGCCCGAATTGAAAGATATGAATGTGGACAATATGTGGTTTCAACAGGACGGTGCCACTTGCCACAGAGCTAACGAAACAATGGCTCTTTTGCGAAACAAATTCAATGGCCGTGTTATCTCACGTCGTGGCGATGTCAATTGGCCGCCAAGACCATGTGATTTGATACCGTTATACTTCTTTCTTTGGGGTTATTTGAAAGAAAGGGTGTACGTCGATAAGCCAGCAACAATTCAAGATCTAAAGGATGAGATAATTCGGCACATTAACGGCATAGAACCTCAATTATGCCTCAGCGTCATCGAAAATTTGTACCATCGGATGGTGGTGTGCCGCCGAGGTCGCGCCGGCCATTTGGCCGATATTTTGTTCCATACATAATTATTATTATCATAATAAAATTTATTTTATTATTATCATAATAAAAAGAAATGACAATAATTTACTAAATAATTTGGGTTTTTATTAAAAATCAACATCAACCTTAAAATTTAACCACCCTTTATAATTTTTTTTTTTCAAAATTGTATTTTTTTAAAAAATTTATTTTTTCTGGAAAATTTGGTCGAAAATAAATGTTTATTGAAAGTTTATTTTTTCCTAGAAAATGTTGTTGAAATTGCATACTTCTTAGACATTTTCTTCAAAATATATATTTCTTTTAGAAAATTTCTTTTCTAGAAACTTTTTTCGAAATTTAAATTTTTCTAGAAAATTTAGTTGGATTTGCATTTCCTTCATCAGCCTTTAATAAAGTCAACTACCTTTAATCAGGGAAGTGATAACTAATCATGGGTCATGCACTCACTGATTTGAAAAATGCAATTTCAACAAAATTTCACAAAAAAAACAAATTCAAGGAAATTAAAAAAAATTAAGTTCAACATTTTTTAGAAAAACTTACATTTAAAGGGATTTTCTAAAAAATTTGGAAATTTGCAGAAATTTTCCAAAAAAAAGCAATTTCAATACTTTTTTAGAAAAATTTAATTATAAATAAATTTTCAACAAAATGGCAAATTTTTTGGAAAAATTTAATTTCAAAGAAATTTTGTACAAAAACGTAATTGCGGAGTATTTTTTGGAGAAATGTAATTACAATAAAATTTCTAAACACAAAAAAGCAGTATCAACGAAATTTTAAAGGGAAATGCAATTTTGATGATATTCTCACAAAAAAAATAATTCCAACGAAATTTTTTTTTGACAAATTTTATTGCAACATTTTTAGAAAATATCAAGTTTTTATGACATTTAAAAGATGTATTTCATTTATTTATTCCGACGAAATTTTGTTGATAAGTTCAAATATGTTGATTTATGACATTTTGGCCTATTGTACAGAATGGGCCATACACAATTTGAAATTTCTATAAAAAAAAATGTGCTGATAATTTTTTCAAATTTGATTTGAAAGGTTGATCTTTGTCATTTAATAATGGAACACAATAGCATTCATACCACGACTGGCTCGGAAATTGAGAATTTTAGGGATGGACTCAGGAACGGGTGGGCCATTTAAAATTTTAAATTAAAGTAAAGTACTGCTAATTTTTTCAAATTTCTGGTTTATTGGAAATGTTGAAATTTAATGGAACATAATATGAATGATATGATTAACACGACTGGCTCGGCAGTATCACATCCGATCAACCAAATTTTTTAGTACATTTACGATTGTTGCGGGTCGAATCTCTTCAATGGCAACTTTGATTTCATGTTTCAACGCTTCAATTGTCTCTGGATGCTTTGCGTAACATTTATCCTTAATGAATTTCACAGAAAATAATCCAAAGGGCTCAATTCACAAGTTAATGTAATCGGAAGTTCAAATTTAAAATTTTACATGGTCCACCTTATATTTAAAAAAATTTGCCCAAACTGTTTCGTTAGCATTATCTTAAATTTTTTAAAAATTAAATAAATTAACAAAAATATTTCTTTGAGTTCGCTTTAGAGTTTGTTATTTTATGTCATAAATAGCACATTTTCTAGTCGATTTGTCAGAAATTGGTGGACAAATTCGAGCTTTTGGGACAAGTTAGTGATGTGAAGAATAAAACCCGTGCACGTCGCTCAAGAACAACTGAGAATATTGCTACTGTAGCCCAAATTGTCTTTGGAATTGGGCATTCCACAAACTTGGGTCTTAAGGCTTATAAAGTTCAGTTAACACAAGATATCAAGCTGGCCAATCATCAACAACGCCGTGTCTTTGTTGATTGGGTCCTTGAAATGCATGAAAATGATCCGGAATTCCATCGAAAAATCATCTTGACTGATGAGGCCCATTTCCACCTCGGTGGCTACGTCAACAAGCAAAATTGTCGCATCTGGGGCTCGGAAAACCCAAGAGTTATTGTTGAGAAGCCTCTCCATCATCAACGTGTGAGTGTTTGGTGCGGTTTACGGTCAGGCGGGGTCATTGGACCTTACTTTTTCGAAAATGAGGTTGGATCAACAGTTACGGTGAATGGATTGCGCTATCGAGAGATGATTAATGATTTTTTATGGTCGGAGTTGAATGGTATTGATCTGGACAACGTTTACTTTCAACGTTTACATTGCTCTGTTACGGGAAAAGTTTCCGGACCGTGTTATATCTCGAAGAGGTGATCATAATTGGCCACCGAGATCTTGTGATTTAACACCTTGCGACTTCTTCCTTTGGGACCACGTGAAAGATAAGGTCTACGCCAACAGCCCAGCGTCGATTCAAGACCGATTTAAGAAGAGGTGATCATAATTGGCCACCGAGATCTTGTGATTTAACACCTTGCGACTTCTTCCTTTGGGACCACGTGAAAGATAAGGTCTACGCCAACAGCCCAGCGTCGATTCAAGACATCAAAGATAGAATTCGTGAGGCTATCGAGGACATAGGGCAGCCACTTTGCGATTTGGTTATGGAAAATTTCATGAAAAGGATATGGTCCTGTAAGTGTGTTCGTGGTGGCCATTTGGCTGATGTTGTTGTTCATTGTTAACGGCATACCTTCCTCTTTATTATTAAATAAACATCCGATCATTTATCTCAAAAAATGAAATTTTTCTTCATTCTTTCAATAGATGCAACATTTTCCAAACAATTTGGCTGAAACTTTGCTCCATTAGTTTTAATTTTAAAATAGTCTGCTACAATTTGCTCCTTTTCCAATCCAATGGTGGATGGTATATACGATTTTCTTACTTGTTTTTAGTTTATTTTTCAGCAATAGAAAAGCTTACCTTTGTTTAAAACTCTGCGTAAATAAAAAACAACTGCAATTTAGTTTTGTTTAACATTTCATATGTGTTTTTCACTTTTTTATTGATTTATTTCAAGTTAGGCTTTTATGTTTTTTTTATCATTTCTGTAAAGGACATTCTAGGACATCATTTTTTCTGTTTTTTTTTTCTTCATTTATTTGTTTTGTTTTATTTTCGAATTTACACTTACGTTTCTAGATAAATGTTGTGTTCTGTTTCTGTTTTTTGTTTCACGTTTAATTTTAAATAAAACATACAAATACTGTTTCTTTTTCGTAATTATAATTAGGTATTAATTATTATTATTTAGTTTTCTTTTTTTTTGTGAGTTGTGTGTGTCTGTCGGGGCTTTCTTTCTTTGTATTTGTGGATTTAGTTTTTAATTATTATTATTAATAATAAATATTATTACCTCTGTTCTTCGGCATATTGTGTATTATTCGTTCTTTTTTGTTATTCTGTTTAAAGTGTCTTAAAAAAATCCTTTAAATATAGTTTTTTTGTTTTAATTTTATTAATATGTATATGGATTTCTAGAAATTATCGGGTTTCTTGTTTTTTGCTTTTCTTCTTCATTTTTTCGGATCGTTCTTTTGTTTATAAACTATATGTGTAAATTAGTGTTTCCGGTTTCATATGCAGTTTTACTTTTCTTTTTTGTTTGTTTTTTGTTTATAATTAATGACTTAATGACACTTTTGTGTGGTATTTATTTATTTTTAAATTTAGTTATTATAATTCCATTTTTATACTCCTTTTTTGTTTCTTTTTACTACTTTTACGTGCTAAAAATTGTATTTACAAATGAGATTTTCATTTCATTTTTTTTGGGTTTTCTATTTATTATTTTAATAATTATAATATTTTTCAGTTTTGTGTTTTTTGTTAAGTTTAATATTTTGTTTATTTTCTCAATGAATTGCACTAAGTTCTTTCTAAAAAGGTATGTTTATGGTATTTTGTTTTTTTTTTTTAAATAAATGTATCTTCTTCTCTTCCGTTTATTTCCTCTGTCCCATCTTAGAATATTTGTTTTTTGTTATTTGTTCTTTTTCGATATATGTATGTACTTTCAATTGTTTATTGCTAATTTTGTTGTTAGTTAAAGGGTTGATTTATTTAATGGGGGGTGTGTTTTTGTGGAGCTGCATGGAAACAAATGTGATTTTTTCAATGCTTTTTATGCCATTTTTTTATAGATGTGTCATATGGATTTTTATATGCAAAATCGAATCTTGATTTTCTGATTTTTTTTTGGTTTGTCTTCATATAAATTTTCTCCTTTTTTTGGGATATACTCAAGTTTAGTTGTTTAAAAAATGCATTGTTTGATAAATTAATAATTGTTTTGTGGCTTCTGTTTTAGTGTTTTTTTAATATATGATTTAAAGACTAATAGTGATTTGGTTTTTGTTAATTTAACAACAATTGCAAAAAAATATATATGTTTTTCAGTTAATAATAATGTTAAAATCTGTGGACAAATGATGTGAACTGTAATTACAATTCATGGTTTAATTGCATTGTCCACCAAATCATTGGACCATATAATTTTGTGGAAAATTTTTTAAGGGAAACTTTAGCTCTAATGAACTGTAATTATATGTGATGGATTTTTTTCAGTGCAACTACACTGAGAGAACTTTTTTCCCGTAATTTGTTATTAATTGTTCATAAAAAATCGATGCAGTAAGGTTTAATTTCACCTAAATGTAAAAACATTTTTATGAATATTAAATTTTTTAAAATAATTAAATGTTTCATACATTTTATTAATTGTTTCATATGTATATTTATTTCGTCAAACGTTTTGTTGAGACTTTTTTTATGAAAAACCTATAAATTCTTTTTTCATGTATAATATGACGCATTAATATAAATGCAGTTTCTACAGTTCTGATGTTGATTAACACCTCATAGATTACAGCTTAATTAATGATCTATGAACGAAGGAAGCTATTTTATTAAAACCTTAATGGGAGAAAAATCGTTATAATTTTTTGAATTTTTAATTGAATTTAATGTTTTATGTATATAAAATAGCTGAGGATTTAGACAATCAATTGAAAACTACTCATTCTGATGTTAATTATACAAGTACGGGGTCTGTCCCAAAAATTAGCCGACATGAATTATATATGGCGGCAGTAGTTTGATAAAAATTACTTTCATAAATTGAGACAACATTCTAAAATATATGTTTTAATGAACAAAAATAAACCAGCTCAGTGAATTTGTATACATGGACAGTATTGGTCATCGTTATGAATTTCATTTGAAAGGTCTCAGTCCTACCATTATTAAAGACGACTTAGATAATATTCTGGGGGAGTCTTCTCCTTCGTTTATAACTATTAAATATTGGGTGACAGCGTTTAAATGAGGCCATACGTGGTAACGACGAACACTGTAGTTATCGACCAATTGAGGTATCCACGACAGAAACGGTTCAGAAATTGCACTAAATGGTATTAGATGATCGTCGACTAAAGGTGCGAGAGCTAGGTGAAATGATAGGCACTTCATATTTGGAAATAGGAATATTTGGAAATTTTCAGATTAGAAAACAGTGCGCAAGATGTGTGCCGCTTTTACTCACAATGGAACTTCGGCCCACAATGGATCGTCGATGAAGGTTGCTTGAGCTAACTGAAATTATAAACATCTCAAAAAGTGCAACACATCGACAACTTGAAGATGTGAAAGCAGTGCGTAAGATGGGTGCCACGTTTGCTCACAATGGAACGAAACTGAGCCATGAAGAAGTTTCACTAGAGTGTTTGGCTATGTTTCACCGCAATAAAGCCGATTCGTAACCATAGGTGAGACATGGGTACACCACTTCACACCTGAGAAAAAGGAACAGTCAAAGCAGTGTGGACTGAAATGGAAGAATCGTGTCCCAAGAAGGCGAATACAGTTCCATCTGCAGGCAAAGTCATGGCTTCTGTTTTTTGGGATCCACGTGGAATAAGTTTTATTGATTATCTTCAAAAAGACAAAGCAATCAATGGCGATTATTATGCTAATTTATTGCAGAGTTTAAGTGATGCAATTAAGAAAAAATGCCGCATTTTGTGAAAAGCAAACTGTTGTTTCATCAAGACAATGCACCCGTTCACACATCAACTGTTGCGGTGGCCAAAATCAATAAATTAACGTTCGAATTGCTTCATCAATCACTTCATTCGCCAGATTTAGGTTAGGTTAGGGCAGCTGCCGGTCTTGCCAGCTCACATATACCAGTAAAGGTCCTTAGTGATACCCCGGGACCAGTTGCTCCTCATTGGAACCAACCTGTTAGATACACAGAGTTTTAAATTATACGATCAACGGTGCCGGCAAGATCTGACAGACTTCCTAGAAAGGTCGACCCCTGTAAATCCAGACGTCGTTTACTCAATGCAGGACAGTAACAATGCAGATGCTCTATTCTCTCCACCTTCTCATCATTTCCACGTCTTCTGCAGAAATCATTGTACTCAATTCTCAACATTCTGACGTATTCACAGATCAGCCACCTAACGTAGGCAGTGTCAGCTCTTAAATCGCCAGATTTAGCTTCCTCGGATTATTTCATATTATTTCAAACTTGACAAAATGGCTCGGCGACAAAAGATTTTCCAACAATGATAAGGTGAAGTCTGCGATTAATGGCTTTCTTGAGGAGCTAGACAGTTCTTCCTATCAGCTCGAAGCATTTCACTATCACTGAGAAAAGTGTATCGGGCTACAAATACGATTATTTTGAGAAATAAAATAGTTTTTCGAATTTTTTGTGTTGTCTCTGCTCGTTTTGGGACCGCCCTCGTGCGTCGGGCGCCACTTTCCAGAAACAGCATTGTCCACGAATTCATTGCGTCGGGCGCCACTTTCCAGAAACAGCATTGTTCACGAATTCATTGGATATTATAGTTTTTCAAAAATTGCTCAACTTCTCTTTTATCTCTAATGAACTGTTATTGCAGGTGATGACAACTACACCAAGAGAATTTTTACTTATAATTATCTTGCAGAGTGTTTATAAAAAAGTTGTCAAAAAAGTGATTTTTTACGCAAAATGTGAGAAACATTTGTAAAAACATTTTTTTATTTTTATTTTATATCAATTATGAGTAATACAAAGTAAATTTATATTCTAATTTTACCGCCCAGGGATACCGGGTTACAAAGACTATGTGATTTTGCAGCGAAAGTCCAGGGTCTCTGGTGGGAATCGAAGCGACGACCACCAAACTCATAGGCAAGGATGCTACCAACTCACCTACTTCATACATATTATTTATTGTTTCACATATTTAATGAAACGTTTTTTTGGACCATTTTTATTGAGAACCCATAAATATCATTGCGCTCGAAATTAACACTTTGAAAATGTAAGAGAAAGGAGATACATATTTATTTTAATGTTCCCTTTATATCGTTCCTTGAACTGAATCGTGTATTCCGAAGCCTTCCACTTCAAAATCGCCAACGTGATAACAAGTCTCTCTAATTTCCCAGCATATTTTGTGGTCGAATATGGCGAAAACAAGAGCTAACCTAGAAAAACGGCTAATGCCACTGGATTTAGCAAGACCGAAATAGGTCTATCCATTGGGTCTCCTTTCTGTTAAGTTTTTGGACTAGCACAGTGTATTTCTTCCGTAAATGCCGCAATATGCTGCATTAAAATTGAACGTATTATTACTCATGAAATTTGTAAAATTTCCCTTAACTGAAGTGGAGCTTCACAAAATATTGTTGTCTTCCACAGAAATCACTGCAATCATGGATAGATATAGAAAAGAAAGCGAACCTCAAAATGTTCTACTTTGAACTCTGGGTTTTTGTAATGGATTGATAACTATTAAAAAGTGTACGTCGGGCGCCAGTTTTTGGAAATCGAGTAAATGCATAAATATAAACGCGATGAGTTTGAAAATTGTTTTGAAATTTTTAAAATTATTTTTATTTTTTGCGTTGGGCACAATTTTAAGGAAATTTTAAAGAGAAAGAAATCCATTGACTTTTTTAAATTTATTGGAAATATATGAAATACTTTATTGATCTAAGGGTTTTTCGTTATCAATTGTACTTGGGGCACCAGTTTATTAGGGTCCTAACTACGAGATTCCAGAATATTGAACATTGTAAAATTATAAAAATACAGGTTTCTTAAAAATGTTCCCTTAACATTATTGCAACTGAACAAAATATATATTCTTTTACTTAATGTTTATCTTTAATTTCAACATGTGACTCAAGTTTCCAAAAGGCTTAAGTTCTTAGCTGTGAAAAAATGTTTTAGAATTAGTGTTAGTTTATATTTCTGTGAATTTATGAGTATGTATTAGAGTGGCTCTTAGCTTAAGGTTTCTTCAAAACAAGTAAGAACATTTGTATTAAGTAAACCGACTGAAGAACGAACGATGGCTCTGATTTGACGCCAAAGGTGCGGCAATTTTGTCAATTTGTTACTGAACTGTAGGCACTACTAAGTTTTTGCAGAATATACCAATCTTCAAGCGCTTGAGTGCTCTGTTGGTGGTGAATTTAA
Organism: Eudasyphora cyanicolor; assembly: GCA_963930755.1. Taxonomy (NCBI): domain Eukaryota; kingdom Metazoa; phylum Arthropoda; class Insecta; order Diptera; family Muscidae; genus Eudasyphora; species Eudasyphora cyanicolor. Next base: position 259,710,566 of record OZ005737.1, on the reverse strand, counting down.
TAAAGATGCATGTTAATAGCATAGCTTTTATAAACGATTATTGAATCCACTAAATAATAATCCATTGTTGGCGAAGTACCACATGGAGTCGGCAAGTATCCCCATCTTGGGAGATTTGTCGTACACACCCACCGGTCAGACAGACGGACACAGCTCAAATGAGAGTCCGAATTTTAATATTAACTTAAGAATTATATTTTTGGCTAAAAAGTTTATAAAAATTTGATAAATGGTAAAAAAATACTCGTTGAAAAAAAATCAAAAATTTGATGGGGCTTTAAAAAATTTAAAAAACAATTTTTTTCGATCTTGTGATTTCTGTAATTGCTTTAAATGGCCGAATAGATTTTTACGAAGTTTACGTCCTTTGAACGGGAACATTATGGGCTTTTTTTTAGATTTTGTACTAAAAAATTTAGAATTTTTTTTCGAAAATTTTTTTTTAAAATTTTAATTTCAAAAAAAATTCCTTCCCAAGAAAAAAATGTATAAAATTGCCAGACCTACCTTAGTATTTCCTCCATATCTTTTATAAATATTTAGTCCCTAAAAATTTCATTTCTATTTTCGAAAGTCTGGATCATATTCTGTGTAAAATCTAAAGAAAAGAAATTTCTCTTTAAATAAAAGATTAAAAAAACACTTCGAAAAAAATTATAAATTTTTTAACAAAAAATTCCAAAGGATGACCCTTTGTTTCTCTTTTAAAAGACGTAAACTTTATAAAACGCAATTTAAATTCGTAAAAACAAAAAGAGTATTTTTTTTAATTTTTAAAAATTAATTTCCGCTTAAAATTTGGAAAACATATTTTTCAAAAAAATTGATACCTAATGACGATTTCTTTTTTGCAAAAAGTGCAACATTTTCTTCCCGAAAACTGGAACCTTATACCACATTTCGGAATTTTGAAATAGGAGCTACGTTTAATTTCAGGGACTACATCATTTGGGCAACTATTTTACAGAATTTCGCGTCGACGGAGCAACACACGAAATAGCCATAAATTAAAATGCATAGGTTAATATGTATCAAAAATTGTGACCCATACCACTAACATAGATATCAACTTTTTTAATAACCATTTTCCGATTTATTTTACAAAACGTGATAAAATTAGGTTTTTGTCCAAAACTCTTGGCTAAGAGCCACCCTAGTGTGAGTGTGTTTGCTGCAGTATGTGTGTGGTGTCTTAACAAAATCATGAGGATTTAATATAACATTTTTCTTTGTATCCGATTTATGTTTTTTTTATGTATTTTTGTTGTTGTTTATAATAATGATGGAACGAAAACAGTCTTTGGGTATTCATTACATGTTCATGTTTTTTTTCGTCTTCTTGTAAAATTGAATTATTTAGTTTATAATTTAATATTTATACTTATTTATATATATTTAGGTATATATATAAATATTTCTTTTATTATAATTATATAATTAATTTAATAATATAATTTTTATAATAATAATGTTCATAATAATAATAATAATTGCCTTATAAAAAAGTGTGTGTTTATTTCGGTTCACGTTTCGGTTTGGTTTAATAATAATAATAATAATAAATTTGTTATAAATACCGGAGTTCATTGAATATCATTTCTTTTGGAGTGAAATTGGAGTGGAGTGGAACGACTATTTGTTTTGTTTTTGTTATTGCTGTTTTTAATTAATCATTTTGCAAAATAACATGGCATGACATGTGACATGATTGATTGATTAATTAAAGGGGAAAATATTACAAAACAAAAAAATGTCAATTAAGTAAGATAGATACAAAATCCATAGTTTCAAATTAAGGTATAACATATTATATTATTTATAAAAACAACGGAAAAAAATATGGCCTGTTATACACAGAGACATATTTTAGGAAATAAAATATGCTTGAGAGCTGAATTTTAAATGAACCTTCACTTATGGGTATAAATCAAAACATGGACCAATGTGATCTATTTTCACGATTTAAAGCAACATGAAGTATGAATGCTAAAATTTCCGACTTACTGTTTAAAAAGATCGGTGTTTTTTATTAGATCATCAAGAAGTCGTAATCAGAAGTGCTGTATTAAAATATGGACCGAATTGACCAATGTTCGCTAGGGTCGGCTAAGTGCAATATAAGTTTTGACATCAGCTAGCTCATCTGACATCACTCATCGGTTACGAACTCATCTCCTAAAGCGTCAACAAGTCTAATCGAAAATAACATATTTCTGGCGTTTACATGAAATCATGGACCAATATAAAGTATAAATGCTTAAATTTCAGCCAGATCAATTGAAAAAATATTGTCTCTAGAGCGTCAAAAATGTACATCAAAGGGGAACTTTATATTTGGGGCTATATCAAAACGGGCACTGATATACCCCATTAATAAGGGGTCGTCTTTACTAAGAGACGGACAGACAGAGAGACTGGCATGGCCAAATCGACTGAAAACGTGATTTTATGCCGATCGATATAATTGACTATAGTCCTGTTCGTGAATGCATCACTCCTCTGCATCTGATGCGACTCACGATCATAAATGCAAAATATTGCTACATTGCAGGCGTCTGTGTTCGTGCATCATATGATGTGCAAACTTTCTGCAAATGTCCATCATAAAAATGTCTGATGCTCAGAATCAGTAAGTTAATTTTTTTGGGGTTTTTACAATATTTCATTTATTTTTTTTAATTTTATTCATTTTAGACTTTATGTGAGAAATTTATAGAGAAATGGCAGATGGCAATTTTCTAAAGAACGTTTATATATGGAGGAGCAATTTGTGTCAGGGAGAAAAATACTGTTCCCCATAAGGAAAGGATACATGAAAAAATTAAAGAAATTCCTTCTTTTATTCCGTGATTACCATATCCTGCACATACCATTCGCATATTTAATTCGAAAGAAATTTTTCCATTTTATCATTCTTTATTGCATGTGTGCTATCTCTTCTCTTTTTGGGTGTCACAAACAAATGCAAAAATGCATAATACCCTGTCCCCCGGAGTCGTGCCGGGTATAAATAATGGAAACTCACATTTAACAATTTATATGGACCTCCTTAGCCCAGCCCAACCAGGGTTAAAATGTTGTACAAATATGATGGCCATGAAATTTTACTATATATGGGCAAATCCTGTGTTGCGGGCGTTACATTCTTATGCATTTGTTTTACTAATATTAATCCCGTTTGTGTTCTGAATGCAATATTTTCATATAACCTTCAGCAAAACTAATTATTTGTAATTTGTAATTAGATTTAAATATTTACCTAAATATTCGTGGCGAAAGTGCCGTTGCGGACGTTACAAAAAATGGAAGTAGGTTTGGAGGTTATTGCGAATTTGCATCTTTTTAAATAATTTGACAGAAATATCGAAATAAATAAAAGAAAGATAGCTCTCATTTTAATTGAACAATTCTTGGTTCATCCAAACATTTAAAATTCGTCTATTGCGGACGTTACATTATATTCTGAAGAAGTTAAAACAACAATATCTGTGGAAAATTTGTATTTAATGTTGCATTTCATACACCCATTTCAATGGAAAGTACGGCACAATAATGATTTTGAAATTTTTGGTATAATTTTTTCGGATTTACCCATATGTCAGAAAACCCCAAAGCTCGAAACATAACACAAACACCAAAAAACGGTATCATTACTGCTTCTATCACCAGTAGGTATAAATATTAGTAATCCTATAATTAATGTTATTTATACGAAATAATGGCCGTATAGATATCATTGCTGCACGAACATGCAAAATATTGTTTTGACTGATATTTAGCTGTTTTTGGTGTTTATGCTCAGTTTTGGGTTTTGGTGTGTTCTGACATATATAGCAAAATTCCATGTCCAACATTTTTGTAGAACATTTCATCTCCGACCTCCCCACTTTTAGGGGTGTTTTTTACGATTTGTTCAAATATGGCCAAAAATTACTATTATGTGGGAGATCTAACAATGAAACTATTTTTCAGATTAAAATCGTTTACTGGCTTCGCTTAAAGGTATTTATTTTATCCAAATCGGACAAGTTGTTTCCGAATTATGGTAAATGATATGCAGAAATAACCCAACAATTTTATCTACACTTTTGCGATTTTCCAGCACTGGATGCTGTTTTTACGAGCCACTTTTCCTTAAAGTCCATATCTACAATTATTCTGAGGGCTGTAAAACAAAATTCCCATTGGTTAACTAGCTATAGCCATTCGAGGAATTACATTTTCTCAGAAAATTTCTCAAAATCAAGTTTCAGCCAAAATATATAATATAATATTTACGATAGGATAAAAACCGAATTGGAGCTAAACCAGAACAGCCAAACGGCAGTTTGTTACTTTCGATAAGCATTTTCAGAAACTGAAGTCAACTTATTATTTGTTGCACTGTTTATGTGACCCATTCAAAGGTTCTACTCTTTTTGACTTTTTGAAGCCATGTGGTGATTTCGTTTCCGAAAAATAATGGACCACATCATGTTGCGACATTTTAAAAATCCCCCTGCACCCTCTGCTAACCTACATTATTGCGCAGTCATTTGGTAGTGCTTTAAGAATGTACGCTTTCATTTAGGTTTGGGTCTGAAGTCTGCATTTTGACGGTGCAACACTCCATGGACCGTGGATAGGGCTGAGTGTGGAAAATGCGATATTTACGCATTTGCGGAATGCAAAAATTTTACAAACGAAATCAAAACCCGTTCATACGGCTGCACAATTTTTACTATCGAACTTAAAAATGCGGTTCAGTGTAAAAAGTAGAAACATTTTTAAATTTTTTTGCACAAACGGAATCACCTTTAGTCACCTCAAATAACAACCTATTGATTAAGACCCCATATAAACGTCCTATACTATTTGACTTCTTGGCGCGATGAAATGACGGAATTAAATTTGACAATTTGCATTTAATTTTGCTCAGAGCCATTAACAATAGTTATGTGCCTAATACGTTAAAATTTGGATGTAGGCTCCATATAAATATCCTACACGATTTGACTTTTTGACGCCATTGAAACATCAAATACCAGGTGAGTAGGTTTAAATTGGGCAATCTGACGTTTATTTTATACAGAACACTTTAACGAGCAATGGACTTAATAGGCCCACATTTTGATATAAGTTCCATATAAAAGTCCCACCCGATTTGTCCTCTGGACGCCATATACATTTTATTACATTTATATATAGGCTTCACATGTAGGGCCTTTACACAATTTGACTTCATGAAAACCATAGAAACCGCAAATACTAACTGATTATACTTAAATTGGGCAACTTTGATTCTATACAGAGCCCTAAGTAGTGCACATTTTGATGCAATTGTAGCCAGAAACATTTAAATCAGCAATATACCTATTTATACAATAATGTAGCTCCCATAGATAGGTCCTTGCCGATTTGTCTTCCTAACGCCGTATAACAACCATCTATGCTAAAACATTAGTCTACTTTCATTTGATTTTACCCAGAACTACTTAAATGTGGAAGGAATCTAATCACATTTTTATATATGTAAGCCCCATAGAAAGGTCCTACCCGATTTGACTTCTTGACACAGTAGAAACCATAAACCTCTTAGGCTAAAATTCGCCAATTTCCATTTAATTGTATGATTGGTTCACATTTTGATATTGGTATATCGATACCTCCATTCTAAACTATGCTAAGTGCAAAAACGTAGTTTTTCAGGAGAGGCGATCAAAGTTTGATGCATTCTTCAAATTTGTATGGATTTCCTTTATAAAGCACATCGAATGACCTGTACTGTTTTAGGAATAACTTTTGATTGGGGTGACGGATTAAAACCAAAATTTGACTGAACATAATTTGGAATATTTAGAAATTAAAAATTCAATCTCCCTAAAACTATGGTAAGTCGACTTAGCATGTTTTAGAATGGTGGTATCGATATAGGGCCCTACGTGTTTTAACATATTGACAAATTGGGGTCAAAAGTTTCCCAATTTGCATTTAATTTTGCCCAGACCCATTTAAATCAGAAATGCATCTAATTGGTTTTTATTTAAGCCCCTACCCGATTTGATATCTTAACTTCGTAGACTTCTTAAAATTGAGAAATTTTCATTGCAAGTTTTTTGAGAACAATTTAAATGACCAATGGACCTGATTAGACCACATCTTGATATAGGACCCATATAAAAGTCCTAATCATTTTAATTAATTTCTGTAGATCCAATTTGGAAATATTTCTGTATTACAAATATTTGATATTGTCCAATTCTTTGGATGCCTCTTTATTGGTGTAGATATTCAAACGTATTTGTATTTAATCTGACCCAAAGGGTCAGAATTATTAATATGAAATTAATTTTTAACTAAAAACTTTATAAAAAGTTGCTAAATGGAAAAATAAAATATGGCTATCAAGATTTGTTCCCAAAATTTTTGGATATTTAAAATTTTCAAAAATTGAAAAAGATGCATTTTTGGTTTTTGCAAAATTTTTAATTGCTCTTTATTGGCTGAATTTTACAAAGTTTACTTCGTCTGAAAGAACACATAACGGGACATATCATTATGGAAGAAAAATGTCCAAAATCTTAAAAAATCTTAAGTTCCCAAAAATTTAGTTACTTATTATTATTTAATATTAATATTCAGCCTTCAAATATATTTTATTTCCTCGATGAAAAGTTTTTTTTTTCAATGTAATAAAATATGTCCTTGTTTTTGCTGCTCTCTCTCTCTCTCTCTCATCTAGTGCTTTGTTTTAACGGTTTTGAGATAATGAGTTAACATTTTGTTTTAACAATATTATGTATGTTTAATGTTATTATTTGCATTTGTTAATTTGTTTTCGTTTTGTTGTTCTTAGTCCTGGAGTTTTTTTAATGGATATTTTGTAAATATTCCCTAAATAACACATATTGTTATCGCTGTTTGTGGTTTGTTTTCTGTGGTATGGATAGGGTTAGGGAAGGACTTCTGGGGAAAGTGTTTAATGGTGTTTGTCTGTTTTACAAAGTTTTGTGAATTTAGTTTAGTGTTTGTTTTTCTGTTTAGGTTTATGTCTGAACTCAATTCCTGTGAGTGTTTGTAAAAATATAATTTCTAAGCAGAGATGGTGGTCTCATAAAAATGATAATTATTTTAACGTTAAAAAATGTGTTCATAATAATATGAGGAGGTATGTGGAAAATTGGGGTACGGATGTCATTTTTGAAGTTCCACAAAATTCTTAAATTGCTAGCTCACAAATATTCTTATAGTTTATTTTTCAAATGGGGTTTCATATGAAGAAAACATAATGATTTTGCAAATTCCACCAGCCAGATAAGGTTAAGCTTTAGTAATGTTACTAATCATATGATTTGGAATCATACATTGGATGACATTCGATAGTTTAACGGAGAATATTCGATATTTTAAAGTAGAGGCTCACAAAAAACCACATACTTATTGATTACGGAAAAAGTAATAAGGAAAGCGATTTCTGGTCTTCTCCCTGGTTTGTACCGCAAATAAATAATATCTCATGGAATTTGCAAATACTTTAAATATACAAGATGTCCATACTCACTGCGAAAATGGTTCTTCGATAATATCACAACAAAGAACTTTTACCATAGGAAGAGACATTCCATAACATCGGGCAGGCTGTTAGTTTGTTTATATATAGTATAGGATATATCCTAAGAACCCCAACTGAATGGCGGTGTGAGCTACAGCTAAATTTGTTTTAATACCATTTTGAATTTCGATAATAACATTCATCGAAAATGGACTTCGGCATATTATCCTGCTTTCCGAAGATATATTAAAGAGCATTGCGTTAGCAAGATTATACAATTCTAACCCGTTTTACCGTCTAAACAATTGTTTTTAATTTCGATAAAAAAAATTATAGAATATGGACTTGGTCACTTCATGCAGTACTCCGAAGGATTTTTTGCAAGATTTATTCAAATATTTAAAGTGAATACTTTATGCATTACTAATATTTGTGATTAATTAAAACTTTATGCATTATTTTATATTTTGATAACGAAATTTATCGAATATGAGTTATATTGCAGATAGTAAATCTCTCTATATCGTCTATATAGTGAGAACAAGAAGCTGTATCATTTCAATAACTTATTTTGTCGATACTTCAACACAAATTGATAAAATGTCTTCTTCGATTTGGTTATATTATATATATTATATTGAAGAGAGAATTCAATAAAAAATGTATCGATATATGAGGTATACATGTAAAAAATTACCTAGAAATTTCGTTATGCAATATTTGTCGACATATGCATCGTCTGTTTTGTAAGTTGCAACTATTTAAAAAAAATTGGGAACACTTCTATTTTCTAGAATCGAAAGCTTTCCAAAAATTAATTTAATTTTAATAATTTATTTTTAATGTATTCTTTATCCTCTAACGGAAAAAGATTTCGACTAATTAATTTTCCAAAAATTTTGTTATCACTCACATCGGGTCACATCATTACAATGTTTTATATCAACTTATAGCGAAAGATGTCTTATACGATAAGTTTTTAAATTTTGGTTGAAATTTTTGCTATTTTTATCGAATTGGGCTCTTTACGCCTTAGATATGGTAGTTCGCTCTATGAAAATGTGAAGTAAATTCCGATAATTGGTTTGTTGTCGACAGCTTATGTTATTAAATGATAAAATTTAAATTGTTTTTTTGAAAAAATGTGAACCTCAAAAAAATGTTTTATCAGAAGAATTGTAGGGGCTCGAGATCTTTTTCTCGCCTAAGTAGATATCGAATTGGACATCTATCAACAGATAGATCGCGGAACGAATAAAAATGGTAGATTTTTCGAACTTTAATGTCCAAATCGACAACTACTTAGGCGAGAAACGTATCGTGGCCCCCCACAATTCTTCTGATAAAACATGTTTTGGTGGTTCACATTTTTTCAAAAAACAATTTAAAATATTTTGATAGATATTTGTATAGAGCACCTAAAAATAAGAAAAACAGTAGACGGGCTTGTTATCGATATTTCGCTTAGTTATCGAGTTATCGGACGTTGAAAAACGATTATTTTTGTTTATTCCAAAGGTCTACAAAAACTAGTTGTCGATAACTAACTTAGTAATCGATAACATACTAGTTATCGATTACACGCGTTGACCTGCCTAGCCGTCTTTCGATATACCCTAAAGGAGAAACTCATAAAAACATTGATTCGTTTTGGGCATTTCGATAACTCGAACGCTATCGAAAGATTTTACCCACTTTTTAGCATTTTAAAAATTATGCAAATTTGTTTTTCTAAAAATATGTGAACCACTAAAAGATGTTTTATCAGAAGAATTGTGGGGATATCCGACGGATCACAATGTGTTTCTAGACTAAGTAGTTATCGATTTGGACATCAAAGTTTTAAAAATCGACCATTTTTGTTCGTTCTGCGATCTATTCTCTTATTTTGATAGATATTTGTATAGAGCACCTAAAAAGAAGAAGAAAGTAAACGGGCTTGTTATCGATATTTCGCTTAGTTATCGAGTTATCGGACGTTCAACTTTCAAAAAACGAAAGTCTTTGGATATACCCTCAACGAGAAACTCATAAACACTTTGGTTCGTGAGGTTTTTTTTTCATTTCGATAACTCAAAAGCTATCAAAAGGTTATCTATTTTTCTGCATTTTAAAAATTGTGCAAATTAGTTTTCTGAAAAAATGTGAACTACCAAAAAATGTTTTATCAGAAGAATTGTGGGGGATATCAGACGGCCGGCGATATGTTTCTCGCCTAAGTACATAGTTATCGATTTGGACATCAAAGATAGAAAAATCTACCATTTTTGTTCGTTCCGCGATCTATCCACATATTTTGATGGATATTTGGATAGAGCACCTAAAAAGAAGAAGAACAATAACTGACTTAGTTATCGAGTTATCGGACGTTAAACATTGATAATTGATTATTTTTGTTCGTCGAATGATCTCCAAAAATTAGTTGTCGATAACTAACTTAGTAATCGATAACATACTAGTTATCGATTACACGCGTTGACCTGCCTAACCGTCTTTTGATATACCCTAAAGGAGAAACTCACATCGAAAGATTTTTTAGCAATTTTTAAAATCCGATAACAAATCGTCCGTATACTGAATAAACTGACAAAGTACATCATCGATAACCTTCGTTATTGAAGATTAAAATCACAAGTTACACTATAAATTGGATGATGTTATTATACATTTTATTGCAAATTTCACCAAAAGAAATCATCCATAAGTTGGCTAAGAAAAAATATAAAATTAAAAACAGAATATAAAATTAAAAAAGATCGATAAACCAGTTAAAATTTACATTGAATTTGGTTTGTTTAATTGATCCATTATGTGCACTGATTTATAAATCATCGACAATCTGCACAATTGAGTAAGTCTATTACGATAATCATTTTTTATTTAAAATTTCCATTCGGACAAATGTTTAGTATCGATTGTTGAAAAGTTTTCTTATGTACAAAAGACCCCCGAATAAAATTAAAAATTACATTTTCGATAATTTTTTTTATCGGAATTTAAAAACACTATTTGGATTATATAAATCGATTTATATTATCACACCGTTTTCATAATCTGTATAATGGTGGAAGTAGTAGAAGTATTCTGTAAATTATCAAAAAATAATTAAATTCTAAATTTCGCTACAAAATAGTTATCGGACATTTATCTTTTTTTTTAATTAAAGTGAAATTTGCTCTTGTGTTATAAATTATCCTCATTCTGCGTTAAAGCCACTTCGATAAATATTTTGCATTTAAATTTCAATGCGAATTTTTACATGCTTATCGAAATTGTTATATATTTGTCTTTGCTAATTTATAGAAGATGTCTTCTTTTATTAACTGGATTAAAATAAAGTAATAATGTGCCCGACTTACCATATTAATCATCAATTACAATTTCGATAACATCATGTATCGAAATGGTCTTGGTCACTCCAACAAACCCGATAACAAAAATTATCGTTTGACTTCTCCTAAGGTTATCTAGTCTTATATTGTGTTTAGGTCAATTTTGCATTGTTTAAAGGAAATTCGAAGACTATCAATAACCGCATTTTTTTAAAAAAATTAATATTCGAATTTTATTATTATTAATACAAAAACCGAATGACATCCGTTTTCTAAAATGTTGAATGAAAAAAAAAATCGAAAAAGGTATCGTCTTCATTTTAAAATTGTTTACATTTATTTTTGTTTTCTATCAACTAAGACGTTGAGGGGCGGGGGGAAGGAACACATGTTATATTTTACATGTAAATGCTTAAATTATTCAACTTATGAGTAAAAAAATAATAAAAATATAGTGAGAAACTGAATAAAAAGAAAACAAAAAAATTTATATTATGATTTGTAATATCTTTCATTTTTTTAACTTAGAAAAAATATAAATAATTTAATTCTGAATAATACTAAACATAAAAAATTTACAAAAATTCTCTCTCTTAATTATTTTAATAATATTTTTTATTACTTATAAAGTAGATACTTTGGTTTTACACTTGTTTGAGTGTGTGTCTGTGTGGTTTTTTCTTCTTACTTGCTGTTTTTGTTTTATTAATTAATTAATTATTCGTACTAAACACAATAATTTTTTTCGTTTTTATTTTGTTTTACTTTCAGTTTCGAAATTAAATACTAAAATGAATGTTTGTATGCATGTATGTATATGTATATGTAGATGTATTTATGTATGTTAGTATGTCCTAAATGTATGCATGTATATATATGTATGGGTGTATATGTGTGTGTGTGTGAAAGTAGTATTTTACAAATGTTTTCTTTTTTTTCTGGGGGTGTAGTTTTTCTTGATTTTTGCCTTATATTAGATGCGTTTTTTGTTCGATTTGCTGCTGTTGTTGTTTGTTGAAATGTAGTTATTTTTGCTTTCTTTTCAGAGGAATTTTACTCATTCCGCTGTTTCAGTTTTCCGGGGTTTTTGGTCTTTTGAAAGACCTTATATCTTTGGTAGTGTTGTTTTTGTTTTTCTTTTTGTTTCTTGCTTTTCGAAAAAGGTTATCGTTTCTAGTTTCCGATTTTCATTAATATCGTTTTCCATGTTATCATCTCATGGTTTTTGTTTCCTTTCTCTCTTTACGTTAATTATTTCTTCCATTCCAAGTTTGCTAAGCAATCTTTTTTCCATTTGTTTTCTCATCTGGATGAGTGTGTCTTCAGTTTTCAGGACTTTTTTGGTTGAGTACTTCCAAATCAAATTTTTGTAATTGCATTTTTCGCGATTTCTTGCATTTTTTTCTTGTCGTGTTTTTGTTTCTTCATTTCTTGGTAAGGGAATCGATTTGTGGGGGGGGGGTTATGGCAAGTAGGGAAGGATGGTTTTACGTAATTGTTTTCAGTTTGTCCAGTGTTTCGGTTTTGGTTTCAGGGAGTAGGATATTACGAGTTCCTTTCGAAATTTAGCTCACTTACAATTCTAGATCGGTGTGATTGTTAGCCTCAGGTCCATACATATTGGCCAATTTATCAAAGCGCGGTCCCCAAGCTCCCAAATAGTCATATTCTTGGCATTCATCATCAGTTCCTGGAATTTTATGAAAAATAAACAATTGCAAATAAATTAGAAAAAATATTTCTAAAAAATATATTTTCTATAGAAAATAAATTTATATATTTTACTTTCTTTTTTTCTTCATCTTCAAATTTAATGAAAATTCTTTATGATTTTTATGCTCCTCTTTTTATGTTTACACCCAATATTCGGCTGTATTAGAATGTAGTCTTAGGCGTAGGCCTGGAATATTAACAAAACACATATTGAATACAAATTTGTAAGTTTTTTAGACAAACAAATTTTCATTACTGCTAAACGTACTTCTGATAGATAGGACTACTGGTTGGATGTTTTTTTGTGGGTGTTATTAACTAATGTTTTGCTAATATACTGGATTTGGGGTTTTGTTTGTAGGTATTTTCAAAACTACAAAGCCAAAAAAATATTTTATATAAATTAAATATTGCTTAAAGCTTCAATAGGTTAGATTACTGCTCTATATTAGGTGTGACTACTATTTTATATAAATTCTCTCTGAAATTATTTCTTCAAAGCAAAGCAACAAACACGAAACAAATATTTAAAAATTTTTTAATGTTTTTTTATTTCCAATTTTCGCCTTTAGTTTGGACCATATGTTTTGAAGTATAAGCTTGATAGATTCGGAATACGCGTTAAATTTAAAAAAATATATGAGGGCTACAAAAATAAGAAATATACCCCTTTCATTTAGAAATAGTGGTTTAGTAACAGTCGTTAGGAAATTAGAAAAAAGTGGATTTGTTTTAAATCGTTTTTTGCTGGTGCAAAGAAAACATAACATGAGACACAAAATTTAACAAAGAAAACACAAAATTGCAAGTATTTGTATGAACTGATATTAATGCAAAATGGTCCATTCGTGTGCCCATTTTTCTTAACGTTTTGGCAACTAACAAAGTAGTACTATGTGTGATATTTCAGAAGATTCGAGTAAGTAGTATAGGCGGTATTAAAGAATCAATATTTCACTAAAAGTTAACCCTTTGTGGGGGAGGTACTAGAAGGAGTGGACTAATACGGCTATCTTTTCCTTCGATGTGTTACACTTTTGGCAAATGATATATACCCTCCTCTAACTCAATTACTGTAGATTGATTACAACATAAGAAAGGACGGACATAGCTAAATCGTCTTAGAGTTTTACGAGAAATTGAGAATATACAGGGTTTTCCAACAAGAGGTGTTATTTTGAACCACCCGGTATTTCGGTAGCTCTCACTTTTGAAGCTTTTATTCTTTGACATTTGACAAGTAGAAACTACGCCATTACTAACAAATAAAAGCGTTAAGTTCGGCCATGCCGAATCTTATATACCCTCCACCATGGATAGCATGAGACCTCACAAAATAACTCAAACCTAAAGAAAATAACACCGGAAAACACACAAAAATATAGTAGATGAGAACAGATGAGTATTTGGATTTAGGTGGATACACGCCGTTAGGCTTAACCCCACCGTGCTCTAAACACTCGGGTAAATGTATGCGTCGACCAGCGCCCTCACACACAATGTGCATGAGTTCCAATCAATTCCGTGCTTCTGGCCACTTCTTCCCCTCCTTGGTTAGGAGCGGAGCCCATCTAAAACTCCTTCCAATCTTTGGGTCATGGCGCCCGGCTGGTTTGCAACTCCACATCCGAGACCATTCTCTCCCAGCGATTTTGGTTTAAACCACAGCCACCACGTTGCATCCAACAGGATCCTCACCAATAGTCAGGCCGGTACCTGCGTACCGAGGGCTTTCTTGACTCCCGTGGTACCAGATTAAGTACTCTGGTCAGACTGCGTAGCCGAAGATACTACCTGTTAGACTCCAGAAAATCTAGGACTGGTGACCAGTCTTGGATCTACTTGTCCAGCCCCCATCCTGAGAATAGATGGGAGCTATAGGATTCGTAGATCCTTTTGTGGATCACAGACCGTTTTCCGGGGACTGTGATCCTCTGGGATCTACTGTCCAGCCCCCATCCTGAGAATAGATGGGAGCTATAGGATTCGTAGATCCCAATCAGGGATCACTGTCCAGTCCCCACCCTGAGAATAGGTGGGAACTATAGGATTCGTAGATCCCCCAGTAGATGAGAACAGTAGGAAAAACAACAAGTTATATGCTATATATGGGAGCTATATCTAAATATGGACCGATATCGCCCATTTTCAATCTTACCTGCAGCTATAAGAAGTATCTATACCAAATTTCAGCCACATAGCTCAAGTATTATAGATTGTAGCGTGATTACAACAGACGGATGGACAGACGGACATGGCTAATTCGTCTTAGAATTTTACGACGATTAAGAATATTTACGGGGTCTCAGATCAATATGTAGAGGTGTCACAAACGGAGTGACAAATGAATATACCCCCCATCCTATGGTGGAGAGTATACAAATGGAACGATACACGATTCAACAACGCATTGAACTTATTAAAATTCACTACAAAAATGGTGAAAATCTTGTAGTCCCAGTTCCCAAAACTAAAGCATTTTTGGGTCGTCGTGAAACACCTTGTCGGACCGCAATACAGAAATTGTTGGAAAAATTCGAGCTCTTGGGACAAGTTATTGATGTGAAGAATAAAACCCGTGCACGTCGCTCAAGAACAACTGAGAATATTGCTTCTGTAGCCCAAAGTGTTGAAGAAAACCCAGGTTTGTCCATCCTCGTCGTTCTTTGGAATTGGGCATTCCACAAACGTCATTACACCGTATCTTGCATAAAGTCTTGGGTTTTAAGGCATATAAAGTTCAGTTAAGACAAGAACTCAATCCGGCCGATCATCAACAACGTCGTATCTTTGCTGATTGGGTCCTTGAAATGCATGAAAATCATCCGGAATTCCATCGAAAAATCATCTTGACTGATGAGGCCCATTTCCACCTCGGTGGCAATGTCAACAAGCAAAATTGTCGCATCTGGGGCTCGGAAAACCCAAGAGTTACTGTTGAGAAGCCTCTCCACCCTCAACGTGTGACTGTTTGGTGCGGTTTATGGTCCGGCGGGGTCATTGGACCTTACTTTTTCGAAAATGAGGTTGGATCAACAGTTACGGTGAATGGATTGCGCTATCCAGAGATAATTAATGATTTTTTATGGTCGGAGTTGGATGGAAGTGATCTGGACAACGTTTACTTTCAACAAGACGGAGCTACGTGCCACACAAGCAACGAAACCATTGCTCTGTTACGGGAAAAGTTTCCGGACCGTGTTATCTCTCGAAGAGGTGATCACAATTGGCCACCGAGATCTTGTGATTTAACACCTTGCGACTTCTTCCTTTGGGTCCACGTGAAAGATAAGGTCTACGCCAACAGCCCTACGTCGATTCAAGACCTCAAAGATAGAATTCGTGAGGCTATCGACGACATAGGGCAGCCACATTGCGATTTGGTTATGGAAAATTTCATGAAAAGGATATGGTCTTGTAAGCGTGGTCGTGATGGCCATTTGGCTGATGTTTTTTCATTATTAACGGCTTACCTTCCTCTTCACAAAATTTTGAAGCAGTGGACGAACATAGTCCATCTTTGACCTTAGCCTGAGGTAGAAAAAAATATTGTCATATACCATTTTTTTATACCCTCCACCATAGGATGGGGGTATATTCATTTTGTTACTCCGTTTGTAACACCTCTAAATATTGATCTGAGACCCCATTAAGTATATATAGTCTTAAGACGATTTAGCCATGCCCGTCTGTCCGTCCGTCTGTTGTAATCACGCTGCAGTCCGTAATAATAGAGCTCGGTGGCTGAAATTTGGTATAGATACTTCTTATAGCTGCAGGTAACTTGGTAAATGGGCGATATCGGTCCATATTCAGATATAGCTTCAATATATAGCATCGAACATGTTGTGATTCCTACTGTTCTCATCTCCAGTATGTTTCTTGTGTTTTTCGGTGTTATTTTCTTTAGGTTTGAGTTAATTTGTGTGGTCACTTGCTATCCATGGTGGAGGGTATATAAGATTCGGCATGGCCGAACATAACGCTTTTACTTGTTTTTAATATGATCAGTTAATGCTGCCGGAAGTTATCGTGCGCACTAACCAGATAGGCAGGCTGACGGACATTGCTCAAATGAATTAAAATGGCCCAAAACGGATTTCAGCCAAATATTCTTGGGGTCTCTAAGGTCATTTCGTTAATGTGTTACACTTTTGGCACACAGCATCTGATAAATACGCTTATTCACAATAGTGGGGGTTTAAAAACCGGATTATACCAAAAGTGCTATAATTTCTAATAGGCATTGTTTTCTTCAACAGGATGCCAGATTTCAAAAAATGGAACAATCAACATTTTTGCAATGTTTCTATTTTTATGGATTTTTTGTGCCAACAAAAAAGGTTTCTTTTTTGAAAAAAAAAAACAATTTTCTTCTAATATTTTAAATGACAGTTACTAAACATCTCTTTCCACACGGAAGTGCCATTACTAAAATTTGTTGGAATTGTAATTCTAAATTTGGTGCAGCAAAATCTGTCTAGTCGTTCTCGATTTATGTCAAATAAAAGACCCTCAAATGTGACAAATTCACCTATATGTTACTAAATAACTTCAAATCGATGCATCTCGATTCCTAGACGTGATCCAGCGCTACGTCGAGACCGATACAACTTTTACTGGTAGTCAGAACCCATGCAGATTACTGACCCCTATCATTTGCCGCACTGTGTTATTGGTCCTAGCTACAAAAACATGTTATGAACAGTGCAGATATTCAGTTACATCTACAGTTTTTACTTATATCGACAGATGTACAGAAATGCATTTAAATAAATTTCCATCAGCAAATATGTAATTTTTTCTGGATACTTCAAAATACAAAATTTACATAATAATTTCTCAATGTAAAATTCTCAAACTTTGTTTTGCATAATTTTCATTTAATTTCATATTTAACAAAGTGCGTAAAATGGTATACTTTCATAACTTCTGGGTTATATGTTACGGGAGTTTTATCCTTATTTTTGATTTGCTTATGTTCTTCTTTTCTTATCAAATTAACTACACTGCATCTAATAATTACGAATATTGAGTGCAATTTAATTTTATGTATTTTTTTTTATTTCGGAAGCATAATTTTGCACTAAATCTAAGTTTGTTGGAATATAAAAAAATTCATATTCCATGTGAAGAACTCACCTGATGCCAACGAACTCAATGAACCGGCGGTACTGCCGCCTCCCTCATAGGCGTAGTTGCGCAAATCATCGAAGGGCGGAGCATTTGGGTCACCATCAGCACGTTTTTTATGCTCTTCAATGAACATACCAACATTGGGCTCTTGACCGGGCATTAAAGTCATAACAGGATCTACATGTTTAGTATGCGAAGAAAAGAAAGAGAAAAAACAAAAACATGTTATAACAAAAATCAATTAGCAAATTGTATTAAACATTAATATGAATGAGTTTTCGTATGTGGATAAACATAGAAAAAATATCCTTTACATAGAAACGAAATGTTACGACCCTAAAACATCCCTTTGTTTACAATAAATAATTTACCACAGCAAAAAACTATTTCCAGTTGCAGATGTCTAAAATTTCGTTTCTATAAAATTACTTTTTCATTTAATGTAACATTTAGCGAGGTTAGCTACAGAGAAACAAATTGTCATCACAATGAAGAACAAGTTATTCGAGCCCAAAAAAGTTTTCTTTAATAAAAATATTTTTGCAATATAAGAATCTCTTTTTTATGATAAAGTGGAAAACTTCGGTACTTCAAAGAAATATTGCTTTCTATATAAGAAAAAGTTGTATCGATTTTCTTGGACCTTGAGAAATTTCGTTAATTTAAAATAAATTACAACAACATTTAATGGAATATTTTTCTTTCTAAGATAAAACTGACATTGTTCGAAAATATTTTCTGGAAATTAAGTCACAATTTTCTGATTGTCTACTTTTTTCGATTCTTTTCGAACGCACCTCGTTAAAATACATTTTTGTGTTTACAAGTGCAACAAGAATTATAACTATTACCCATATGCACAATGACCCGCTTATGTTTTCACCTTGTCATATGACTAACTATGTACGAATATCCTCGGTATACTTACACATAATTGGCATTTTCATGGTGGCTAGCTCGGGTGGCATTGGTCCACCAATGGGTATTTGCAATGGCGTAATATCGAATGCAGTCATATCATCTTCGCCGCCTCCCTCATCATCGTAGTTAATGATATTCTCGCGTACATCATCATCAGGTCCAGGATATTTAATATGCGCCTCACGTCGACGATTATACACCACAAATACCAGAACCAAAACTGTGGGTTGGATTGCCGGGTAATAATTTGCACAACAGATGACCCCATCCAAACATGTACGCGCAGATTATGGCGTAGTGAATGACGAGCAGGCGGAGTTGGAATAAAGCAGAAATGGCCGGGGAGAGGTAGTGGTGGAGAGAAGAGAGAAAAAATGAAAATTAATATGATTATGTAAATTTTAGTTTAGTCTAACAAAGCAAAAAAAAAAATAAAAACAGCAACGAAAAAATCTCTGCACAATAATCTGTTTACCAGGATATGCTTGTTTTGCAGAGTAAAATTTATGTTAAAACTACTTGCGCTTTATTATCTCGACGAAAATAATAAACAAAAAACTAGAAAAAATATGTTTTTAAAATGTGATTTAGTTATGTATGAAGCATGCATGTTGTATAAATATTTTTTTTCTAGATTAGATTATGTTTAATGGCATAGTTACGTAATTTAAAAATAAGATTATACATATTTCAAATACGTACTAAATACTAAATACATTAAATATGAAAAGTAACCCAAAAATATTATTTATTCAATATTACAAAGCCTAAAAATAAACAACAAATGTCAATTATAATAAATAACAGCCTAAAAGTAGGCAAATATAATAAAGTATATTTTAAACCAAATGATTCAAATATGAGATTGGTTTTTTCAATTTAGAAGCTTCAAAAAAATCGGTGTGGCTTACTGTTATATTTTTTTGTGATATTTATTTTACAATCATATAAATTACTTTTATTTGATTGCAATTCATTTTCCTTTGACTTCTTATCGATTACTTTCTTTCCATAATCCTTGGTCTATTCGGCATCATTATATTAAATTGATTTGATAGACATAGCCTAGCTTCTTTGTAACAACTTATTTTGAAATATCTTCAATATTCATATTATTTGATTAAACTCGTTGTTCAACATATTCCCCAACAAATTCAAATTCAAAAGAAAGCATTTTTCATACTCCCCCTTTCAGTCATAAAGATATGCTACATTTTTAAAGAGAAGAAAAATTCCTAAAGGTATGCAAATTCTTTTGAAGTATGGAGTTTAAGGTTATGTTTATAATAACAAAATATGTAATAAAAGGTGAAACTCCATAAAGGAAGAGATTTGTAATATATATATATATAAGATGAAGATTTTTTTTATTTATCTAAAATTATGGCATATTTTTGTATGAAATAGCTTTTGAAAGAAAACTGCAACTTTTTACTCGGAAAGCAATTATAGTATAATTTTTTTGGATTTTCTTATTTACAAAGAAGGCAACATCAATCATAAAATGCATATATGTACCTTTGCAAAAACTAAGAGTAAGGAAATATGGGAGGTATTTTCTGTGTGGACGGTCGAGATTTTTCTTTAAATCATGTCATGATTTAAGTAAAAATTGTTCTTACCTCCTTAAATCATGTTAATAACAATGTGGTATTGATATATGACATTAAAAAATAAAAAAAGTTTCTAAAATGTCCAGAAAGCCAAATAGAACCCATGACTATCAATTGAATATTTTTTTCCGATCGAAAGGTTACATGGAAAACTTTTCTCTATTCATTTTGTCAACTTTCGGTTGAAAATAATATGTGTTAAAAACCAGAAAAATCTAGTTATACACTCCACGATAGACAACTCTAAATATTGATCTGAAACCCCACAAAATATATATATTTTTAATCGTCGTAAAATTCTAAGACGATTTAGCCTTGTCCGTCCGTCTGTTCTAATCACGCTACATTCCGTAATAATAGAGCTAGGTTGATAAAATTTGGTAGAAATATTTCTTATAGATGCAGGTTGTTTCGGATTGCAAATGTGCCATATCGGTCAATGTTTTGATATAGCT
The DNA here is from genome assembly GCA_963930755.1 of Eudasyphora cyanicolor. Lineage (NCBI taxonomy): Eukaryota > Metazoa > Arthropoda > Insecta > Diptera > Muscidae > Eudasyphora > Eudasyphora cyanicolor. The sequence continues at coordinate 259,689,865 of OZ005737.1, read as the reverse complement.
CCCCTATAGATGTCGCTCCAGAATACGGTTTTTAGCCATAAATCCCATATTTTTAAAGAAATTTAGCAGAAACTTTGCAGTTTGTATTCTATTTTGACAAGAATTCATAACAGCAAAAATTGTACAAATCATTTGTTATAGTCATCCTATAGAGGTCGCTCCAAGATATACGAATTTAAGCTATAAATACCACATGTTCTAAGCATTTTAACTGAATCTTTGCATTTTGTATTTAATTAAGACAAGAATTTATCGCAGTAAAATTTTTTTAAATCAGTTCATATTTTGTTATAGTCCACCTATAGATGTCGCTCCCAAAAAGGCTTATTTAAGCCATAAACACCAAATTTTCTAAGAAATTTAGCTGAAACTTTGCAGTTTGTATTCTATTTTGGCCAGAATTCATTTTTGTAAAATTTATACAAATCAAATTATATTTTGTTGTAGTCCCTGTGTAGATGTAGCTTTAAAAATGACATTTTAAGCCATAAATACAAAATTTTTCAGGTGAAGAGTTTGGTTAAAGAATTCGCGGCCTAAAATTTGGGTAAAAATTTTAGCGTTCCTTTTTTAATAATTTACTTAAACAAAAACATGATTTGCTCCATATCCAAAAATGTTTCAAGAAATAAAATTGAATGCAAGCCATGGTGGAGGGTATATAAGAGTCGGCATGGCCGAAATAACGCTTTTACTTGTTTTCTCTTAATATTTTGCAAAATAAATTCCAAATAATTACCCAAAGCTGATATTTAGTTTTCAATAAAAACAATTTTGCACTGATTGGCTTTCTATCCAAATTGTTGTATAAAAAAACACTTTGAGTTCTAGAAACCAATTTTTATCAATTATTTAATGTACAATACACCCAGAGCGTTTTTAGTAAATTATAACCTATAATTTTATTCTTGGAAATCACAGCAGTATTTGTGGAAATAAATGGCAATGTGGCGAACAGAAATATGTATCAATGATTGCAACTTCGTCCAGTGAACTGTAAGCTTTTGCTTCTGGAAAAGTAAAAAAATGTATTGCAATAATTTTATTTAAGTGTTTAAAAAACCATTTACGTAGTGTTTATGATAAACGCAACACACATCTATTTTTATCCTACAATATATGCTATAAATTGCTGATTTTTAGTAAAATCTCTTAGGTAGGAAATACATTTTGACATTTTATTTCGGACTCTTTTAATGGAAAGACACAGTGAATTGAAGGGAAATGTCGTAGTACCGACTAATTTAAAGCAATAACAAGCAAACATGAATAATGTAATATGGAATATAGTACGTCGAATGGGAGATGGCAGAACGATGAGAATTTTTTTTAATTCTTTGTCTATATATATATCTAAGGGAATTTTCGGCTAGAATACAGAATATGAAAACATTTAGATGATTGGTTACGAAGTTTTTGGTTAGATGATAGAAGAAGTCGTCGAACAAATTCAAAGCTTTTGCTTCTGGAATTTACAAAATGATCTCGAAGAAAAATTATGAGATAGCAAAAAAAATGTATTGCAATAACGTCATTTTAATGTCTAAAACCCCATTTTGCTTTGTGTTTGTAATAAACAAAACGAAATCTATTTTTATCCTACAATATATGCTATAAATTTCGATTTCCAGCAAAAGCCTTAAGGTAGGCAATACATTTAGGCATTTTATTTGGAACTCTTTTAATGGAAAGCCACAATGAAATCAAGGGAAATATCGTAATTCAGACTAATTTAAGGCAATAACAAGTAACCAAATTTCAGTTGGGTAAACTGACTAAGTTTTACCCTCACTTTGTGAATAATTTAATATGGAATATATAGTCCCAATATCGCTGGGAGAGAATAGTCTCGAATGTGGCGTTGAAAACCAACCGGGTGCCATGACCCATGGAATGGTAGGGAGTTTTAGATGGGCTCCCCTCCTAACCAAGGAGGAGGACAAATATATCCAGTTGGTCGACGCATTTATTCACCCAGGTTGGGGTTAAGCCCAACGGCAGGAACTCACCTAAATCCAGAATACCTAACAGATCGTTTAATTTCCCCTATTTTTCGGGAGTATGCCATTATACAATTTAAATTTTGCTTCTTATTTTAATGCATCTGATGTCAACACTTCAGACATTTTTCGGAGAAATGCTATGTAAGCAAACATTAACAACCAGACTTGAACTAATTAAAATTGAATTAGCGCCCAAGGCGTTTTAAATATTTTGACATTTGTAAGAAGAAAAGAATATTTTGTGGTATATGTCAAATATATTAAATTACATTTTTGCAAACAACGTTAAAGGTTGAAGCCCTTTATAGCTCTAAAAGGTTGAAGCCCTGAAAGTCGGCAATATTTCTTTTTATATTTTTAAAAGCCCGAAATGTATGCAACGGTAAAATGCCAACATAAATTTTCATTTTTTATTCACTTTAATAATTTAAAAAAATATATATATATTTACAATTTTCTTTGACACATCGTATCCTTGAAGTGTTTCATAGCAACGCGCTCTTACTTGTCATCAGGTTACGTACATATGTATGTATATCGATGCGGTTTTACTTTTTGCCTTTGCCCCAACATGTCTTTTAATTCTCGTTAATTGAAATGTTTGTGCCCTGTGCAGTGCTCTACACTACTCTCCTCTTCCATGCAACATAGTGGCTGGCATACTAGTTGCTGCAGCAGTAACTGGTGGCAATTGCCGCAACCAAACCATAAAACTCCCAATTCCGTTAATTAATTTTCAACTGCGGCGCATAAAGAACGCTTAACAATATTATGGCTGGATGTTCGTGAGTCATACGATATCTTGTCATATTTGCATATAGTATTTTCTGATATTGTAATGAGGACAGAAATATCAACACTACCGAATACTCGTAAACAATCATTATTGCAATACGTGCAAACGCTTTTGTATACATATACGAAAGCAAAACGTGCATGTGAGTGTTTTTTAATAATTCTTGGCGTGTCGACATGGCCAGAATGTAAAACAACAAAAATTATACTTTAAAAGTCCTTGAGCACATATATGTATATATGTAAAATGTCCATGAGTTATATCTCACGTATGTAATTAAATTAATATTTCGATATCACATTGCTTCATTATGATTATTAAAGTAAGAAAAAAGAATACATGAACAAGTTTAATGAAGCATTCATTGGACAATGTCAAAGGGAGGATTTTATCAGGAAAAGGTTGAACCTGCATCTGTTCTTGTGATTGAATTAATTGCTGAAACCCTAAAAGTATGTGCACATATATGATAATTATTTTCCCGAAGCCTGACATTTCTTAGCCCGTATAATTCCCATTGTATATTTAATGGGAATTATGTCAGAGCTCAATTGATTGATAAGAAATGTGTATTTTAAGGCTCGTTGGTTTTTTTTAATTTCCTTCTAAGGAATTGTGTATTTACAAAAAGTCATTGTCTATTTTTATTTACGTAGTTGAACTACTGTTTGGTTCTGGAATCCTGAGACATATCTAAAGTTTCGTATTTCTGAACAAATTAAGATATCGATTGTTTTTTTTTAGGAGCGGAAAATTTTCGTTGAAGCCTAATGAAGCATTCATTGGACAAGGTGGAAAATAATCAGGAATATATGGAAACTGCATCTGTACATATGATTGAATTAATTGCTGAAATATTAACAGTAAGTGCTCATATATGATAATTATATCCCAAAACCTGGCAGTCCTTAGCATATATAATTCGCGTTGTACAACTATTGGGAAATTATGCCAGAGATGGAGAAGAAATCTATTTTAAAGCTCGTTTATTTTTTTCATTTTAATTTTCAGCATTGCCTACTTTTAGTACGTAGTTTAACTACCTTTTAGTTCTGGACTCTTCAGATGTACGTAATTTAAGTCTCGTATTTCTAGGAAAATGAAGAGATCGATTGCTTTTATTTTAAGCCGCAGAAAATTTTCGTTGAAGCTTAATGAAGCATTCATTGGACAATGTCAAAAGGAGAAATCCATCAGGTGATTAAATTAATTGCTGAAACCCTAAAAGTATGTGCATATATATGATAATTATTTTCACAAAGCCAGGCAGTCCTCAGCTTACATAAAACTATGCAACCAAAATATTTTTTTTTTGTATCCAAGACATAAAAACTTTTTTTGTTAGGCATTTTAGATTGAGGCATACTATTTTTAATGCCTCATGTATGCTACAATTTCCATGTATGGTACCTTTAGTAATTGGACCATATTGTTTGAAGTATAAGCCCGACAGGGCCTTTAAATTAAAAACAAGTAAATACGGATTAAGTTCGGCCACGTAGAATCTTATATACCCTCCATCATGGATCGCAAGTGAATTGTTACGGGTACTAATAAACTCATTATAGCAAATTTCAGCCCAATTCGTTGAAATTTCAGGTTTTTGTGGCATTAAGAAGTATATGTACCAAATTTCAGCCAATTACTTCAAGTATTTATTATTGATTGATTGTAGCGTGATTACAACAGACGGATAGACGGACATGGCTAAATCGTCTTAGAATTTTACGGAGATTAATAATATAACGGGTTTTCCAATAGAGATGATATCATTTTGAAGTGGCGTTTAGGCCATTTGTAATATGTCATGATCAGTCTTTGTTTTTCATTGTATTCAGTAGTGTTTACCATTTCATCATGGAGAGATATACGCAAGAACAACGTTTAAAAATAATTCAGTTATATTGTCAAAATAATCGTTCTCCAATTGCAAAATTTCGTGCACTAAGTCCATTTTTTTTAAAATCAAAACAAGTAAAAATGTTAAGTTCGGCCAGGCCGAATCTTATATACCCTTCACCATGGATAGCATGTAACCTCACAAAATAACTCAAACCTAAAGAAAATAACACCGAAAAACACAAACACAAAGAACAGTAGGAATCACAACAAGTTAGATGCTATATATGGGAGCTATATCTAAATATGGACCGATATCGCCTATTTTCAACAGACGGACGGACGGACAGACGGACATGGCTAAATCGTCTTATAATTTTAAGACGATTAAGAATATATATACTTTAAGGGGTCTCAGATCAATATTTAGAGGTGTTACAAACGGAGTGACAAATGAATATACCCCCCATCCTATGGTGGAGGGTATAACAACAACTTTCCAGTCGTCCTACGAACTTGACACCCATGAGCAATATTTTAGCTTTCGTTAAGAGCTATCTTTTTGCCATCTTCCGATTCCCGATCCGACGTACCGTTAAGGAGCTAGAACTAAATTGTATCGATTGTACTTCACATTAAATAAAAAACTTTTGAATTTCCTTACAATAAGTGTGTTTTTTTCAAAGAAATCACATCACTCTTATTGGAAAACCCTGTACTTGGAATTTTATGCAATGCTTTTATAGTACATACAGTCCCGTAAAAAATGGGTTTTATAACCGCGCCCCTTTTGGTACCTCCCTTACAAATGGAGAATTTCTCACAAAAAGTTACTGGCTTATAACTTTTACTCTAGTCCACACAAATACCTGAAATTTTGTGCAGTGTAAAGCTTTTATAGTACGTACAGTCCCGTAAAAAATGAGCGAAATGGGCCGCCCCTTTTGGAACCTCCCAGACAAATGTATTCATGACGGGTAATTCCAAAGAAAATCGACCCAAAAATTACGATTTGAAAATGTTTCCTTTTTGATTTTGCTGATTTGCTGCACGCGCATACTGCAAGATGATATGAAATTTTTACATTTTACCGTTTGTCAAAATTTTTGGCGGTTTAGATTTTATAGGGCGCCAAAGTGGGGCGTTTACATTTTATTTTTGAAAATTAAGCTATGTTCAAGTCGTCATAACTTTAGAACGGGAGGTCAGATTTATATGAAATAAGTATGATTTTAAAGATATTAACGATCTTTCTAAGTATTATACACAAAAGGAGCACTAGATGTGTATTAAGGATGCCAAAAGGATAAAAATGTCCTTAATCCTTGATTATCCTGAAAATAGTATTTTAATTTATTGTTATTTTACTTCTGAATATTACCCCCATATTTACCCATAAAATAGAACATTTTCAGTATGGGTGATCAATGGGTTCAAAAGATATGAATTAATTAATGTCCGTCTGTCTGTCCGTTTGACTGGATTATGCGAACGATATCTGTGAAATGGAGTGACCGAATGACTCCCAAATTCGTATGTGGCATCATTTTCCTCAAATGTACTTAATGTTTTGAAGCTGCCCATGTCGGACCCCTCCTTGCAGTACCTCCCCCACAAAGGGTTAAAATTTTGTGACACGTTAAAGCTCTTATAACTTCAATACTACTCACGGGAAACCAATCATGATTTCATACATAGTAATTATTTCACCATATCTATTAGCTGGACAAAAATGGGCGAAAATGTCACGTCCCTTTTGGTACCTCCCACACAAAGGGACCAAAGTTAAAAGCTTATAACACTAGTACTATTGCATAAAAATATTTGAAATTTTGTACAGTGTAAAGCTTTCATAGTGCCTATAGCCCTGTGACAAATGGGCGTTATGACCATGCCCCTTTTTGTCCCTCCCACACAAAATGACCAAATCAACCCACCGCTCCGCGCAAAATAGGAGAATTCTTCTAACCACTTCCGGGGCCCGTCACAAAAGATGACAGATTCACTTGAAACCATTTCCCATAACATCTGTAGCAATTATCTTAATGTTTTCATACTTTGTATTTTAGACAAACTTTCCAATGACTGACACATAATGAACAATGTTTATTCAACGTTCTGGCATCTCCCACCCGAAGTAATCACAAAGTTAGCGTAAAACTCAGTCGGTTTAGCCGACTGAAATATTCTTACTTGTTGTATACATTATTTACTCCACTTTTGTTAGTAGTCTGACTAAATATAACTTTGTAAATTGTTTTTGTCTTTACATTTAGATTTATTTTAGATTTAGATGCTTTAGATTTACATATATACAAAATTATGTCTACTTTTAGGCTTTTATTATTTGAAATATTTCAAATGGTAAATAACATAACTTAATTAATTAACTAAAAACTGCAGTCTACTTTTAGGCTTTGGTTTAAAATAAAGTAAATATATCTTACATTAAAGAAAATGCAGTTTTAAACTTCTTTAAAACTCCCCTCCCAAAATGTTTACTTACACCATCATTATTTTAGTACTGTACACTACTTTTGTTAATACTCTTACTTAAAATGACTTTGTCAATTCTTTTGTCTTCACACATTCTACATTTTCGAGATTAGTACTGTGGTCTCTCTTAACCACTTCACTGTTTTCTCTTGTTTCTTTTTTTTACTGTACTTACGTATCAAGGTGCTCGAACACAGGACCAGGGCGATGATGAAATCACGTGAAGGTGTCAATACACCCGATGCCAATAATTCCAATTCACAGTGCATACCGGTAAAGCCGATGGGACATTGGCATTCATATTTCTTGGGCGGATTATGGTCTCGACAACGACCGCCATTGCGGCAGGGGAATGCTAAGCACTCATTGTCATTGACACATGTACTGCCGGAGATTTTGAAACCAGCGGGACACCTAAGTCAGGGCAAATGGAGGTGAGAAATTGTTTGTTTTGCTGTCCTCGCAGGAGGACATATTTTTAGAGGGAAAGATGTCAGAGAGAGAGAGAGTGAAAGAGAAAGGCGGGAGGTGCTGGTGATGGTTTGCAATAGTCAGCACCGTTAGTTTATGAAAGTTTATGAAAGCATTTGGTTAAATTAGATTTGATTTTCATATCCCATTTTCGTTTTGGTTTTCCATTCGTTAGCCACGCTTCGTTTTTGTTCTGTTTTTTTTGGATAATCCCAATACGTTTTAGCTATTCCTCGGTTTTTGCACCCATAAAATTTAATGTGTGAGAATTTAGTTTTTTTCAAATATTTTTTTATGATTTGGCTTTTGGAGTTTTTTTTATTTCATTTCGTTTAGGTTTTGTTTTATCAACTTTACTTCTCTTAATTGGTGGAGATGGTTGGAGGGATATAAATGATTTTTATAAATTTGCAAAAAAAATTGAATTCTGTCAGATTACAGTGTTATTTATGCCCGGCAATATAGTCTAAATCGTTCATTGATCTAGTCGTTGCAACGTTTGGAAATCATATCAATTTGTCTTTATTATTTATTTCATCTTGATGACTTTGAGGTCATGAAATTTAATATGCCATCATAAAAAAAATTTTAGTTATTTTTTATACTTCGATATTTTAGTTAAAGTAATATTGATTTTGCCTTTGGTTAAAGCATTGAGAAATATTTTGTTAGCAAAGGTTGTGACACGAAATAGTTTGATATAGACATGACCTACACTGAAAAAAATTTGTTTATTAAAATAAAGAAAAAGTAATTTGATCAAAAGAAATATTTCGATAATATTTGAATCGAAAAACATACATTTTAAAATTGACCTCTTTTGATTATCATACAATTTGGCACAATAACACAAAACTACCTTTGCTGTGGCACAGGGTTTCGCAGACGATTTGACTATATAAGATAATACAGTGATTAGATTAAAAGGTAGTTTCTTTGAATAGTAGTTTTGTTTGACATCTGACGATAAATCGCTACATGCAAAAATAGAGATGTTGAAACAAATATTATGGCATAGCTCGAGAAACATTTCTCCGAATTAGTCCAGGAAAAAATTCAAAATGAAGTAGCCTTTTAGATTTAGAGTTGATTTTTCTTAAAATTATCATTTGTTAAAATTGTCATATCTTCATAACCGCTTCGAGTATTGCGAAAATATTATTACCAATGAAGAGCTCTGCTACTCCTCTTCAAAGAAGTGGAATAGGTCGTCAAAATATAGAAATATACTTAATCCTCGAATATCCTGGAAAAGTATAAATTCAGGTCTCTAATTTTCTTCGTAGTAAAGGGTTAAACTATTATGAACTGACCATTAAAAGCTCTAAAAAGGGCCTTAGTGGACTTAAAATATCGAGCCCTACCCGCCAAAAAGACTTAAGCGCAACAATGACTTACTTTTAATTTTTTTATGGGAAATCGTTTACTTATGACAAATTGCTGTAAAATGTACCGTTATGCTACATTTCACAGTTATATAAACAGATGTATGCATTACATATGCATTTAAACAAAAAATAATCGCAAAAGAAACCTTTTCCTGTTAAATTTTGTGAGTGGCGCTTACGTCTTTTTGGCGGTTATGGCTCGATATATTGTAATTTTATGGAATCAATAACACTATGCAACCAAAAAAAATTGTTTTTGTCCGAGACCTAAAAACTTTTTTGTGTAGATTGAGGCAAACTATGTTATGACACCAAAACAAAATTTTTTAAAAAAAAAATTCTTTAAATTCCATTTTTCATGGAAGATACCTTTAGCATTTTTTTAAGTATAAGCCCAATAGGCCTCCGACACCCTTTAAATTAAAGCAAATTATGACAAATAATGTGGAAATGTTGGGAATATCACTTTCACATAGAAATAGTGGATTAGTAACTGTCGTTAAAGTAATTAGAAAAAAATCGTTTTTTGATGGCTCGAAAAATATAAAAAATCGAAAAAAATCCCGGTTGTTTCAGTTTTTGAAAGCTAGCATCCTAAAGAAGAAACAAATGCCTATTTGCAAAAAGTCTATAGATAAGTGTATAAATTATGACCCATATTGTAAAAATAGGGAAAATCAAAAAATTATATTTTATTTTTACAGTTTTGTTTCTGAGGTACCAAAAGGGGCGGGGAAAAAGACGCATTTTTTAATATACTATGGGCGCTATAAAAACATTACACTCTACAAAATTTCAAGTGTTTGTATGTACAGGAATTGAAGTTATAAGTCGTTAACTTTTTATGGGAGCTACCAAAAGGGGCGTGGCAGAAAGGACCATTTTTTACGGGACTATAGTTACTATAAAAGCATTTCACTTAAAAAAATGTCAAGTATTTGTATGGACTGGAATCAAATTTATAAGCCGTTAACTTATTGTGCAAAATGGTCCGTTTATATGGGAGGTGCCAAAAGGGGCGTGGCAACTTCGCTCATTGTTCTCTAGTTCTATTGTTCTAAAAAACTAATACTAAGTGTGAAATTGTGAAAGATTCTGGGTTTTAGTATAGAAGTTATGAGATCATCAAACATTTACCTAATTTTAACCCTTCGTGGGGTGCTACCCGAAAAAGTGGACCAAGGTGGTCCATCTTTGATCTCAACCAAAACTAATAACACATACTAAATTTGGAGGTAATCGGTAACTCCTATCGAAAGTTATCGTGTGCACCAGCAAGACAGACAGACGGACAGGCTGACGGACATTGCTCAAATGAATTAAATGGCCCAAAATGGTATTCTCGGGGTCTTAGGTCACTCCTTCGATGTGTTATTCTTTTGGCCCGCAGCAACTGATATATACCCTGGGGGTACAAAAACGGGATTATATTGAAATTCTCTTATTTCTACCAAAAGTGCAATAATTTCTACATTTATTTATAGATTTCTTCAAATAGGCATTGTTTTATTCGTTAAGATCGTAGATTTCAAAAATGTAAACAAACTAATTTTTTGCGATTTTTTTCTATTTTTCATGATTTTTTTGGTGCCAAAAAACAATTTTTTTCTAATATGGGGTTTTCCAACAAGAGGTGTTATTTTGGTATTCAAAAAAAAATGTCATTTTTTTGAGATAAATGATCGGATGTTTATAAAGAGGAAGGTATGCCGTTAATAATGAAAAACAACATCAGCCGAATGGCCACCACGACCACGCTTACAGCACCATATCCTTTTCATGAAATTTTCCATAACCAAATCGCAAGGTGGCTGCCCTATGTCCTCGATAGCCTCACGAATTCTATCTTTGAGGTCTTAAATCGACGCTGGACCATAAACAGCACCAAACAGTCACACGTTGAGGATGGAGAGGCTTCTCAACAATAACTCTTGGGTTTTCCGAGCCCCAGATGCGACAATTTTGCCTGTTGACGTAGCCACCGAGGTGGAAATGTGCCTCATCAGTCAAGATGATTTTTGGATGATTTTCGATTTTTCGAATTTTAATAATTTCAATGCGTTGTTGAATCTTGTATCGTTCCATTTTTAGTAATGGCGTAGTTTCTACTTGTCAAATAATAAAAGCTTCAAAAGTGACAGCCACCGGGTGATTCAAAATAACACCTCTTGTTGGAAAACCCTGTAATTTTAACGACAGTTACTAAAATTTTGTTTCCCGGAAAAAGTTTCTTTGTTGATATTTGTAGTCCTCATAATTTCCTTTAATTTAAATTATATCCCGGCTTTATCGAGCTTATACTCCAAAAAATTATGGTCCAAATACTAAAGTCACTTTCTAAGAAAAATTGGATTTTTTAAGAAAATTAAAAAAAAAATTTACCATAAACTATTTTTTTCGTGTTTAAGACAGCATGTTATACACGAAAATGTAATGCACAATCCTTCGAAAAAAATGTTGTTGCATAGTGTATTCTTTAATTTTTAATATTAATTTTTATTTTTTTTTACGACTTTTAGGAAAATTGATCCTTACCGAAATTAAAATTTGAATTTTCGTTGTTTCAGTAAAATCTTAAAAATTAAAAAAAAACTCGGCGTAAGTGATGTTAAATTTTATAAATTTATGTTCACATTTCCTAATATGAAAACTTTCCTTAATTGGAAGTAAGTATTGCACTCGAATAAATTAAAATGTCTATATTATTGTTAATATACAAAAAGTTACAACAAAATTTTATTCATTTATAATAATATAATATTTGAATAAAATGCCAATAAAAAATATTAGCCGATATTTTAGTTCATAAATCTGTACGTAATTTTTGCCACGTATTCATTGTCTGCACATTTAAATTTTAAAATTCTTGGCCATATTGATACAATTATCTATCATAATATTTATGAAGTGAGCTCATAAATTTATTGTTATCGTAAATAATTTGATTTTGTTCATAATAATATCTATTTAATTTTATAAATATTATTAAAGCATTTTATAGTAATGTTCTATAAAAATTTATAGATTCATAGCAAACAATTCTTACATTTATGAATCATTTTTCTTAAATTGAATAAAATCCTTCGGCATAAACTTTGTGAAAATTTTCACAAAAAACTTTTTCGTGTAGACAGATGGCGTGCGCAACAAACCATCAATCGGGGCCGTGTTCCAAGGTTGTCCCGCATTGGAAGGTGGCACGGCTGGCAACGTATTGGGTTCGAGTTCAGAGGCCACAACCGGAATTCTGATAAAATATAAAATAATAAAAAAAAATTAAAAAAACTAAAATCGAAAATTATTTCCCAAAATAAACCCCGTGGAATTAACAATGGCAATGAATATGAAATGGAACGCCCCAAGAAATAATACATGCAAGAATTATTTTCCCAAAAGAATGAAGGAATATTAAATCATTGGCCTCTAACATGGCCATATGATATACGAGTTTTGTAAGAGTTTTTTTTTAAATATTTTATGAGTACTTTCATAAATGTTAAAAAATATGTATTTTGTAAATTCCATGAAATATTTTATAAATTAATAACACATGTTCATAAATATTATGAACATTTTCTTTGGCCACATTTTATGAAGTTTTTCATTAATCTATCTTAATCATCAAAATAATTCATTGCTCACAGTTTTAACAAATGGTAATTTTGAGAAAAATCCCTAAGGTAAGTAACTAGCTTTGGAGCTCTGTACCACAAAAACTACAATGAATTTGAAAAAACCAAAAAGGTCTCGCACATTGGGAGAATTATTGTGATACATTTTGTTAAATTAAATGGGGTCATTTTTGCGATATTCGAACTGCTCTGGAATTACTCGAATTACAAGTCCGTCATTTATATAAGAAATTTTTTTAATTTAATATTTTCAATACATACGTTTAATTCAGGTATTTCGAAGAAGTTGTTTCTTAGAAGCAATTATATTTTTTATTTTAGGTTTGTTATACAAATGTATAAATTGTTATCATTTTGGATATTTTTTTTAAGATTATCACTGTGTATTTCTATTTTAAATATATATTTTTTTATTTATTTTCTCATTTTGTAAATAATCGTCTAAACCTACCTGTAGAAAAACGCCGCTTTAATATCTGGGTACGTAGTTTTTGGAATGTCAATATTTTCACTTTCAATTTGTTTATACATTTATACACATCGAATCGAAATGAAATTCTCTAAACTAACACATCGATAGGAAAATAGTAAAAGCTATAACACTAAATGTATACATATGTATGTATATATGTATATAGAAATATATGTTTGCATATTTATGCCTCTAAGGGATAACTATATTTGTTATATGTATGTATGTATTTTATTTGCATTGATATGAAATTTCTATATATAAATAAATATGAATGCAAAAATATTCATCTAAATATATATGTAGTAAAAATATGCATGTACTATGTATGTATATGAAATAAAATGCACAGCTATGAAAACTATGATAGAATATATCATCATTTTTTTATTTTCAAATTGGGGGATGAGAATTTTGAATGAATGTGTGATTATGACATTGAACAAATTTCGTATTTATATTTGATGGAAAAACTAACAATGACTAAATTAATAAATATTTTTTCGCTGCAAAAATATACACAGAAAAAAAATTTCAATTAAATAAAGGAAATAAAAAATTATTAACATTTTAAAAAATCTTCAATTATGTCAAATAGTCAATCTTCAATTAAAAATTGCTTAATTAAATAAATTTTCTAACTAACTCAATTAATTTCTTAATTGATTCAATTAATTTCTTAATTGATTCAATTAATTTCTTAATCGATTCAATTAATATCTTAATATATTCAATTATTTTCTTAATTGATTCAATTAATTTCTTAATTGATTCAATTAATTTCTTAATTGATTCAGCTAATTTCTTAATTAATTTAATTAATTTTTTAATTGATTCAATTAATTTCTGAAATGATTCACTTAATTTCTTAATTGATTCAATTAATTTCTTAATCGATTCAATTAATATCTTAATATATTTAATTAATTTCTTTATTGATGCAATTAATTTATTAATTGATTTATAAAAAAGATCAATTAATTTATTATTTGAATCAATTTTTTTAATTGAAAACTATTAATATTTTCAATCACAAAAATTATTTGAATCAATTGATAAATGACTCAATTACGTTTTAATTGCTTCAGTTATATTTTTAATTGAGAATTCAAAAATTGCTATCATTTTCCTAATTGATTCAATTAATTTCTTAATTGATTCATTTAACTTCTTAATTGATTCAATTAATGTATTAATTGATTTCACTAATTTCTTAGTAGATTCAATCATTATCTTAATTGATTCACTTCATTCAATTAAATTCTTAATTGATTCAAATAATATCTTAACTGATTCAATTAATTTCTTAATCGACTCAATTAATTTCTTAATTTATTTAATTAAATTATAAAATAATCTAATTAATTTCTTATTTGATTCAATTATTGGTTTTTGAGTGAAGACTATGAACATTTTCAATCATAACAATTAACTGAATGACTCAATTAACATTTTAATTGCTTCAGTTAACTTTTTAATTGAGAATCAAAAATTTCTATAATTTTCTTAATTGAAATTTCTAAATTGATTCAATTTATTTCTAAATTGATTCAACTAATTTCTTAATTGATTCAATTAATTTCTTAATAGATTAAATTAATATCTTAACTGATTCAATTCATTTCATAATTGATTCTATTAATTTCTTGATTGATACCATCAATTTCTTAATTGATTCATTTAATATCTTAATTGATTCAAATAACTTCTTAATCGATTCAAATAAATTCTTAATCGATTCAATTAATTTATAAAATAATTCAATGAATTTCTTATTTGATTCAATTATTTTTATAATTGAACAATAAACAAATGTTCGTTCATAAAAATTAATTGAATCAATTGATTAAAAGATTTGAATAGTCGACTCAATTACAATTTTAATCGTTTGAATCAAAAATTTTATTGAGAATCAAAACATTTTCCATCATCTTCCTAATTGAATTTTTTTGAATATTGTTTTGAATGAATGACTCAATTAACATTTTAATTGCTTCAGTAAATTGTTAATTGAGAACCAAAATGTGTTATCATTTTCTTAATTGAAATTCCTTAATTGATTTAATTAATTTTTTAATTGATGCAAATTATTTATTAATTGATTCAACTAATTTCTTAATTGATTCTATTAATTTCTGAATTGATTCTATTAATTTCTTAATTGATTCAATTAATATCTTAATTGATTCAATTAATTTCTTAATCGATTCAATTAATTTCTTAATCGATTCAATTAATTTCTTAATTGATTTAATTAATTTATAAAATAATTTAAATCATTTCGTATTTGAATCAGTTATTTTCTTTATTGAAAACTATTCAAATGTTCAAATAAAAAAATTAACTGAATCAATAGAATGAAAAATTTGACTAATCGACTCAATTAAAATTTTAATTATTAGATTTAGATTTTCTATCATTTTCCTAGCTGATACTATTTGAATATTGATTTTTTTCTGTGTATAATAAGTCAATGGAGAGTAGAATTTGTATGGATTTGGTGGTGATTATGGCAAATAATTAAATATTTTTTTTTTTGCTGAGGAAAAACGGTTCAAATGACATGCATATAGTGAAAAAATGCCAAACATATGGGAATGTTGCAAAAAATATATATTAAACTATTTTTTGATTAAGAATGAAATTGAATAGAGATGCTGATGAAGGTCAAAATGAAAAGAGCGAAATCGTTTAATAATGATTTGGGAATTTTGAATGTTTTATGATTTCTCCAATGAATAGTGTTGCAAATGCAAATTTATGAATGAAAAAAAATGAGATTCGCTTTTTTTTGATGGCGTAAAAGTGATGATAAGTAGATTGAGGGAATGATTTTCAATTTTTTTTCTATTAAAACAGAGGAGAATGTTGATGTGGTATAACACAGAGCGAAAAAGGAAACACAAAAATAATTGGTGTTTTTTTGGGGAGAGAAAAAATATGAATAAATTTCCAACTAACACCAATGTACATTTAAATGAAGTCTAAAGCGAAATTTACATTTATATATGAAAACATTTAATAAATATAAAGAGTTTTTTAAACGATTGTGAGTTCAAAGCATTAAATGTTTAATAGCAAAATGATAAACAATTTAAACAAAAATGTGTTGTATTGGTATTAAAGTTAAGATGAAGTTAGATTATTTTTTAAAATTTTAAACATTATAATGTCAAAACAAAATTTAATAAATAAAAATATAAAAATACGCAATAAATAGAGATATATATTGGGTAAATTGGCCAATTAGTTTCATATTATTTAATACAACATTTTCAACTGTAATTCGATAAATTTTAATAGCAGTTTAAAAAACATCATTTGGAATTAAAAAATTTCATTTGTTAATCAAATTTTCAATTTGCAATTTAAACATTTCAATTAAAATTAAAAACATGGCATTCGAAATTAAAAAAAATCATTATGAAACTCAAAATACATCAACAATTTGAATTTCAATGTATGATGTATTTTGAATTTAAAATGGAAAAGTTTAATTTTGAATGCAATTATTTTAAATTTCGATTGATGTATTTTGAATTTCAAATTAAATAATTTAAATCTCAATTGATGTGTTTTGAATTTCAATTGATTTTATTTGAAATTGAAACAATTTTTCATTTGAAATTTAAAACATTTCAATTGGAATTAAAAACATGGCATTTGAGATTATAATTTGAAATTTTAATTTAAATTGATGTATTTTAAATTTTCAATGGAAGAGTTTAATTTCGAATGCAATTATTTTGAAATTCGATTGATGTATTTTGAATTTCAAATAGAATAATTTAAAGCTCAATTTATGTGTTTTGAATTTCAGTTGATGTTTTTTGAATTTGAATTGATCTTATTTGAAATTGAATCAATTTTTCATTTGAAATGTAAAACATTTTCATTAAAATTAAAAACATTGCATTTGAAATTCAAAGCACATACGTACATAATTTGAATTTCAATTGATGTATTTTGAATTTTCAATGGTAAACTTTAACTTCGGATGCAATAATTTTTAACATCGATTGATGTATTTTCTATTTCAAATGGATTACTTAAAATCTCAATTGCTTTGTTTTGAATTTCAATTGATTTTTTTTGAACTTCAATTGATCTTATTTGAAACTGAATCGATTTTCCATTTGAAATTATAAACATTTCAATTAAAATTAAAAATATGGCACTTGAAATTAAAAAAAATTACAGAGGAAATTCAAAACACATCAATAATTTGAATTTCAATCAATGCATTTTGAATTTCAATTGATTTTTTTAATTTCAATTGAAGTTGAAAAAAGTCCATAATAAATTCAAAACACATCAATAATTTGAATTTCAATTGATGTATTTTTAATTTTCAAATGAAAACTTTAATTTCGAATACAATAGTTTTTAATTTAGATTGATGTATTTTGAATTTCAAATGATTTTATTTGCGTTTTAATTGATCTTATTTGAAATTTAATCAATTTTCCATTTGAAATTTAAAACATTTCAATCAAAATTAAAAACATTTGAAATTAAAACAAAATTTATATGAAAATCAAAACACATCAATAATTTGAATTTCCATTGGTGTATTTTGAATTTTCAATAGAAAACTTTAATTTCGAATGCAATTATTTTGAATTTCGATTGATGTATTTTGAACTTCAAATGGAATAATTTAAATCTCAATTTATTTATTTTGAATTTCAATTTATTTGTTTTTGAATTTCAATTTATTTTATTTGAAATTGAATCGATTTTCCATTTGAAATTTAGAACATTTCAATAAAAATTCAAAACAGGGAAGGCATTTGAAAGTAAAAAAATCCATATGAAATTTAAAAACATTAATAATTTGAATTTCAATTGATGTGTTTTGAATTTCAATTTATTTATTTTGAATTTCAAATAATCTTATTTGAAATTGAACGATTTTCCATCTGAAATTTAAAACATTTCAATTAAAATTAAAAATATGGCATTTGAAAATAAAAAATTCCATATGAAATTCAAAACACATCAATAATTTGAATTTCAATTGATTTATTTTGAATTTTCAATGGAAAAATGAAATTTCGAATGCAATTGTTTTGAATTGCGGTTGATGATTTTGAATTTGTAATGAAATAATTTAAATCTCAATTGATGTGTTTTGAATTTCAATTGATCTTTTTTTAATTACTTGAATTATGAATCTTGTTTTAATTGAATCGATTGTTTTCGAATTACCGTTGAAAATGGGAAACTCAAAAAATTTAAATTGAAAGTAAATTCATAAAATTAGGCACACTTTATGCAGAGTTTTTTTGCGTTTTAAATAACTTTTTTTTATATTTCAAGCGGAAAAATTTAATTTCTGCAGATTTAATTAAAATAACAGGATTTGTTTGACTTTGGATCAGAACTTTTAATATTAGCCTATGCATTTTTTACTAAAAAGTTTATAAAAGTTTGCTAAATGGTAAAAAAGTGCTACCATTTATTTTTCGAATCCCAAAATTTTATGGGGATTTGGGATATTGTTAGTTGCTATTGAACGGCTGAACTGATTTCTACAAAGTTTAGGTCTTTAGGAAAAGAACATAACGGAGTATTTTTTGAAGTTATATTTTTTTTTTACTTTTAAAATCTTTAATTTATAAAATCTCTTCCCTAAATATTGTTCAAGTTTTAGGAGAATCACTAGACATCACAAATTCAAAACAGTAATTGGATGATTGGATTGGATTGGGGACTCAAAATTTGTAAAAGTTATGGACGAAGTCCTAAGGCAGGTCTGGAAATTTTGGACATTTTCTTTCCTGTTTCTCAACATATTCATTTTAAAATTCGTTTATATGAAATTTTACATGCAGAAATACAAGAAACATTTTAAAAATATCCAGACCTATCTTAGGACTTCGCCCATAACATTTACACATATTGAGTACCCAAAACTCCAGTTACTGTTTTGGATTTGTGTTTGTAAGATTTGTAAGAGTCTGATGCATATTCTGAGTAAACTGGAAAAATTTTAAGTGGGAGACTATTTTTAAAATTAAAGTCGAAGAAAAATTTATACATTTTTAAGAACAAAATCCGCAAAAATATATTCCGTTATGCTCTCTTTTAAAACGACGTAAACTTTTTAAAAATCGTTTCAGCCATTCAAAAGCTATTCAAAATTACGTAAAACCCCAAAAATCATTTATTTTTTAAAATCCACAAAATTTCAAATTCCTCTAAAATTTTGGAAAACCAATTTCGGGAAATAAATGATAGCGAGATCTTATTTTACAATTGAATAACTTTTTATAACCTTTTTAGGCAAAACTAAAATTCATAGTTTATTACTAAAAATTCTGACCCGTTTTTCACTTGACATGTTTTGAATTTCAGTTTATGAAGTTTGAATTTCAATTGAAGTTCTATGTTTTCTATTGAAATATTTTGATTATTTTCAGAATTTTAAAAATATAATTTTTGTGTGCTTGCAGTTGATATTTTTTGAATTAAAGCTGAAATTCTTTGTTAAAAATACTAAAAAATTTAAAATTAGGATAAAAAAATAACTTTATTTACAACACATTTTTGAATAAATATAAAATAACGATTTGTTTTTTTTTTGGCTAAAGCTTTTGTTGAAAAACGAGAAACATGAAACATTTATGAAACAAACCAAAAAAAACGACGCAAGTAGTTTCAAATTCATATAAAAATTCGCAATTTTTTTTTCGGTAAAAAGTATGTTTGTTTTTGTTCTTGGTTTGCTCACTTAGTATGATTAGCAAGCACACGAGTATGGCCGCTAAGGCACCCATGCTCAGCTTCAGCGTCTGTCCTTCTTGGACCAGTTCACAATTCTCGCCCCAAAAGCCATCGGGACATATGCAACGATAGCGCAGTCGTGGCTCCAAATTTATACAGGTCGCCCCATTCAAACATGGTAAGTCCAAACATTCATTGCGATCCATACAGCCTTTGGCATCCGGTGACATGACACGTCCTTCGCCACATCTTTAGAGATTCCAAAAAAAGGAGCGATGTCGTCGTAAAAGGGTTTTATGTGAATGAACAACAAACAACAACAACAATAAGATTGTAACAAACATATGAGAGGGGTGGGGGCGGACATAGTCAGTGTGGTAAAGGTAATTTGTCTGTTCAGAAGGGAGGGAAAATGGCGACGGCGATGACAAAAATTATGTTTGCTTTTTTTGCTTAAAAATTATGAAAAAGCTCAAACACAGAATGATGAGAAAATGCTGAGAAACTTAAAAAATAATGCTTTTGATATAGCGAAGCATTAATGATGTTTTCAAAAAAAAACTTGGAAAAAAATATTAAAAAAAATTAAAGTGTTGTCAATAAATTAGAAATCAGCAATCCTTTGTGTAGTGATACAGACAGCTGTTTGTAAAAATTTATATTTATTTATATAATAAATTAATAAAAATTTGGAAATATACAAATCTTACAAATCTTCCGATCTTCAGGGAACAAGAGGTCTTTATTCTTTCCGATTTTTTCTATAATGGTGACGGACATTACAAGAGCATACGAGGGTGGGCCCTAAAATTAGCCGAAATGACGTATAGCTGGCGGCAGTAGTTTGAAAAGAAAATACTTTGGTGAAAATGGCAACCTTATAAGAGATATTGATGGCTTATATCCAAAAGCTGCTATATTAAAAAACCCAATTTTTCAGGAGAGCAAAATAACTGTTGAAATTTATTATTTCGCAAAAAAACTTTATGATATGAATTATGCATACGAATGATATGAATTATGTATACACCGTGCGTCACCAATGTTTGGTCATGAAAATCTCTACATAATTCTGAAAGCTGACAAGAAACAAAACTGTATACTCGGTTTTTTATTTTCTGGTCGAGTTCGCGTTTAAAAGGACACGACATTTTCTGAGGATATATTAATTCAATTTTTTTTTGTGAAAGCCTTGGTTTCTTGCCAGCTTTCAGAAGTGTATAGACATTTTCATGACCATTCAAGTTTTTTTCAATTTTGTCGCATGGTGTAATATATACCTTCGAAATCACATCATATTAAAATTATCGCATTTATTGGCTATTAACTATCGTGAAATAATAAACTTCAAGAGTTTTTTGCTCTTCCGAAAAATTGGGTTTTTTAATATAGCAGCTTTTGCATATAAACCATAGATATTTTTTTGCAGCCATCAAAAATAAACAATCTCATTGAATTTGTAAACATGAAAAAAATGGTCACCGTTATGTTATACAATACTTTAATTTGAAAGGTCTCAGTTTAACCAATATTAAAGACGAGCTTGGTTCTACTGGAAGTTGAGACGGCTCCTATGTTTACAACTATAAACCAGTAAGGAAAGGCAGAAAGTCGGGCGGGGCCGACTATATAATACCCTACACCTCCCTAACAATGCGATAATGGTCATTGCCATAATAATTTGGAATAATTGGTAAATGGGTAGAAACATATTATCTAATTCTGAAACGACAATCGCTAAATTAAGCAATATTCGTTTCTAAATTGAGAAACATCTTTCTGGAAAATGTTAATGATCGGAAGTAAAATACAACTTCTATAGCGGTTTGATACCAAATCAGGTGGAACATATATATGGAGCTTTAATATAAATCTGAACCGATCTTCCCTGAATACTCATTCATGTAAAAAGAACTCCTTCTGCCGAATTTCGCACTGATCGGATATAAAATACAGTTTTTACAGCGCTTACATGTCAAATCGGTGTTAACATATATATGGGGGCTATATCTAAATCTGAACCGATTTTCTCCGAATTTAGCAGTATTCCTTCATATAATAAGAAACCTCTCTTTGTCGAATTTCGGACTGATCGGATATAAAATAACATTTTTACAGCGCTTACATGTCAAATCGGGGGTAACGTATATATGGGGGCTATATCTAAATCTGAACCGATTTCTTCCAAATTTAACAGTCTTCATTCATATAATAAGAAACCTCTTTCTGCCGAATTTCATACTGATCGGATATAAAATAAAGTTTTTACAGCGCTTACATGTCAAATCGGGGCTAACATATATATGGGGGCTATATCTAAATCTGAACCGATTTTAACCAAATTCAATAGGGATCGTCCTTGGGCCAAGAAAAAGATATGTGTAAAGTTTCGTGGAGATCGGGCCATAATTGCGACCTGTACTTTGATTGCAAGAACACATGCACAGACGGACAGACAGACGGACATAGCTAAATCAACTCAGAAAGTGATTCTAAGTCGATCGGTATAATAAACGATGTGTCTATTTCTTCTCCTTTTGGGTGTTACAAACAAATGCACAAAGTTATAATACCCTGTACCACAGTGTGGTGTAGGGTATAAATATTGGTTGGCAGAGATTAAACGAGCTGCCAAGACAAACATCGTCAGCTAAAGGTAGGAGATAGCTAAATTGATACGCATTCTTAAAAGTGATATACTCGTACATCGCATACTGACCAACAATTTGACGATGAAAGAGCTGTACGCAAAATCAAGACAATGCACCAGTTCACACATCTACTGTTGCGATGGTCAAAATCAATGAATTAAATTGTTTCAGCACGCCCCTTAATCGCCAGATTTAGCTCCAAGTGATTATTTTTTCTTTCCAAACTTGAAAAAATGGCCCGGAGGAAAAAGATTTGCCAGCAATGAAGAGACGGGGGTTGTGGTTGAAGATAATTTTCAGGAGCTACACAGTTTTACTATAAACAGGATATCGAAGCTATTGAAAATTTGCTGGAAAAAACGTATCGAGCTAAAGGGAGATTACTCGTATGTTGAGAAATAAAGAACAATTTTCCCAAATTTGTTGTGTTTTCTTTGTTAGGCCGGCTAATTTTGGGACCGCCGTAATTATAATTATAGAATAACATAGTAAAGAAAAAGTTACATCACTTCACTTCGAACTGCTAATGCCTTTATTTTGTTGACCAAGAAAATAAGGGTATTGCATTTTCTATAATATGATTTTTATGAAGAATTTTTTTTTTATGAATTTTTGTATGTACATTCCGGCGATTGATTTTTGTTTTGCCTAGAAAAACTGAAACTCATGCGGTTTTTTTTTTGTAGTGAAAATATGTGGATGGTTGTGTCTGAATCCATAGAATTGATAATGAAATTGTGTTAACGATGATATGACTCATATGTCTTGTGAAATGACTGAGTTTCGGTGAGATGAGATGTGTGATGAAATGGTTTCTTAACTCTTTTCGATTAGGATTTCACAATAATACTTCTAAATTTGATATAATTTATATTTTCTAATTATTTATTTTAAAATAAATTTCCTCAGATTGGGAAAATATTTATTAAATGTATTCCACTTGTGGGGTAGTTGTGAACACGTAAACATATCAAACCAGTTTTCCCATACATTCATTCATTTACTGTCATCGTGCTTGTGTAGCACACATTTTACTTCTTCGGCTCATTCTTCATCTGTTGGCTGGCTACCTGTACCGTACCTGTACCGGTACATAATTAGTAGTGTCTACCGTTCGATCACCAGACCAATAGCGCATTCAATTTTCTTTTATCAGTTCATTAATAAAAAGGTAATAATGGTATTTTATAGCCATGATTTCGTGCAAGAAATAAACACCATATGAAAGGTTTGGTATCAGTGCATTATGCATTGTTGAATAGAAAAATACGAGTGGCAGTAATTAATGAAGTGTGATTCAATCATGGAGAATGAAAAGACCAAACACAAAACATTGATGTTTTAGTTATATATATTTTCTTTTAAGTTGTATACTTCTGTTTAACATATGTAACAACAATTCATTGTTGAGTTTTATTTATCGAAATTTATAAATTATGTAGTTTCGATATAGGAAACATATGAAATCGCTATATAAATGTATACGCTTTTTCATATGATAGTTTAGTAATTTTTACAATTTCTTAATTATTATTTGTGACTTTGCTCCGCTGAAAATGAAAAGCGCTTTCAATATTGATCATTTGCACTCATTAGAGAAGGAGCAACAGTTTCAGATACTTACATATAGTTAAATTAATTCAGAAAGGGCGTAACAATTTAAGGATTTTAACGTATTCTGTTAGATTTCAATGTTATCTGTCAGAATGTGTACAAAAACTCAATTACGAAAACATTTTCAGTTGCGCCGTTTCAGAATTAATGTAACGATATACACACTTCTAGACCTTAGTTGTGTGTAAAACGTTACACAGAGATTCATAGTTAAAAAAACGAATATCACCGGGGCAAACAGATATATCATCCGAAATTTACAAACAGTAAAGATTTCGCACAGTTTTTCAGATAAAAAACTGGATTGATAGTTTGGATTGCAAAGCAAGCCAAGCCAGACACATAAATGAAATCGTGTTTCATAAAAATTAGAAATGTTTTTTCCAATTCAATAAATCAATAAAATGCCGACAAAATTGATTTTTGTTATTTTTTTAATTTTGAAAAAAGAAACCTGGATTTTTACCAAACTTTATTATGCAGAGAACTGTCGTTGTACTCACGAGCATAGACTCTTAATTAGATAGACACTAATCATGGTACTAATCTCCTAAACGTGATAATAATAAAAAAATCGGTCTGAAAATACGTGAAAACCCGTACTCGTTGAAATCAAATTCCTATTCGTTCGTACTGACAGCTACTCGCTGTACGATGAGACATCTTCGTAGTCAATTATTTTTGCTCACGAGTCCCTTCGATGTGAGCTTTGTTCCTCCGCATTACCTATTGAATTCGTTGGTGATTTCAGAATACTAAGGCAAATGTAGTATCGATCGAGAAAACCCTCTCTACATTCATAATATTGCCCTCACATGAGAGTTAAAAAAATTAAGTTATAGAAAAAGGCGCTCAAGAGTCAAGATTTGTCTCCGTAATTTAATACATGATTTTCAAATATTAACATGTTCGTCTTTCTACACCATTTCCAAGAGAAATTTAGAAAGAAAATCAATTGAAATTCAGATTTTCCATTTGAAATTCAGAACTCGTCAATAACAAATATCAGATTTTCCATTGAATTCCAGAATTCGTCAATTCAAAATTCAGATTTTATATTTGAAATTCAGAACGGCTCAATTGAAGTTCATAAATTCTATAGTGACTTTTGAATGAAATTCTATAATGTGCTAGCTAAATGTAGTATTGGTTTGCGAGCGAGAAATTGCTCTCTTCATTAATCAGTTAGCCTTCACATGGGAGTTAACTAAATGACAATTTCTGGATTTTAAATGAAAAATTCTGAATTTCTATCGATCTTTTCTGGTGTAGATACGATAATAGTATCATCAGTATTGCCCAAACAAAATAAAGTTATAAAGAAGGTCCGTCCAGTAGCGAGCAGTCTATCAGTGACGAACGAATAGAAACTTGATTTCAGCTAGTAATTTTTTTTGCGTATTTTTAGACCATTTTTTCGCAATTATCACATTTAGAAAATTAAAATCGATCGTTAAGCACAAACATTTTTTAAAATGACTCCAGGAAACAGTTTTTTTGGGTTCGCAAAACTTTTCTATTCTTCTATGTAAACAAAGTCACGACAGCACATCTATATAATAGAGAGTCTGTGGTATTTCCTAATCTCTATCTATTAAACAAGTCTTGGCTCACGAGCGAAAAAAACGCGATATTTTCAGTCATTACTCTGCGCTCACTTGGGAAGCAGTGAAGAAGAGTTATAATTGCTGAGACTTGAGCTAACGAGCAGAGATTTTTCAATTGTAATACAGAAGTTTGAGATGTTCACTTCTCGTTTTTATAGTTCTTCCGTGCATTTGGGATATTTCACAGAGAGTAATCGATATACTCACGAGTTTCTCATAGGGGATTTTTTTCCCCCCTTTCGAACTTTTCAACTATAATGCGAAGAAATCAATTGAAGTTCAAAGACTCCATTTGAAATTCAAAGACGTTAACCTAAATTTAAAATACATCAAATGCAACTCAAATGTTTTTTGTATTTTTATATATATTTTTTAAATTTCAATTGGAATTTCTGAACTTCAATTGATATTATTAGCAATTGAATTGATTTTTTCAAATTACATTTGAAAATGGTGTAGTTAGGGAGTAAAAAATTTTAAAATTACTGAAGTATGCTCATACGAGTCTAAGACAGGAGAGTTTATTAGATTATGAGATAAGGTGAAATTAAAAGAGAGGAGACGCTTTCAAGTCTCAGTCAATGTAAATTTAAGTAAGTACATCGGCCTTCGGTACGCTCTTTACTTATTATCTTTTAAACTCAGTGTTTTCCCTGTAGATTCTCTGAGATGGTCTGAGATAAATTATCTCCTCTTTCACAATTGCGCTCCAGGTGACTTTTTGGATTATTTAATTTGGTTTTTTTTTTTTCAATGTAAAATCGCCCGGTCTGGCATTAATCGCCTCAACTTTACTGAAAGGTTTAGAAACCACTAAGTTTTATTGACTTTATTCTTTATAAATTTTTGTTATAGAAACGAGTTTGCATTTCTTTTACTTTTTTAGATGAGATTGAGGTCCATTTTAATTCAATAAAACTGAAAATAAAACTAAAAACTTTTAAATTTGATTTTTGTAGTTTTTCTTTGTTGTTGTTGTAGCATGACTGTCCGTGTAAAAATGAAGCTTTGTTGTGGTTTATATTGTTTTGGGGTGGAGTATTAGGTGACCTATCAAAGTGTTGCATTGTTTAGAAAATATTTTCTAATTTTTTTTTATTAAGGTTCATCCCAGGGGATCAACTTCAATATGTATGTGTGTGTCTGAGTTTTCATAAAAGAGGATTAAAATGCTGTGCTTTTTATAAGGAGTGTCCTCCTCTTCGTATATTATCAATTGTTTGCACAACACCCCTGAACTAAAGATATTTTTTGTTTTTCTTGTTTTTTTGCAAATTCATAAAAATCAATTATACTGGTTTTTGTATTTTTTGTGTGGTCGTTTGTTGGTTTGGCTTGAATTTTTCCGTTTTCAATAAACTGAAAATCCTTAAAAACAAACAAATGAAATGAAATTTAACCGATATTGTATAAAACGTAACGAAATCATCGCTATATACATATGTATGTATGTACGTACGAGTGTACATACAACATATAAGGTGATGCAGCAATTTTAGCTAAAAGCGCTATTAAAACGTATATAAAATGATAATCGAAAGAGAAAAAAATCACTAACAATAAAAACAGAACAAAAACGATTTGATGGCGAATGGCTCTAACCAAAATGAACCAAAAACTATCGCGAAAAAACAATGAAAGGTGAATGAAATGGGTTGGATGGGATTTAGGGGGATGGGGGTAAATAATGGATTTTGGGAACAATTTAGAGAGTAGGTATTTTATGGGGGGCTTTTGTTATAAAAAGTGTGTTTGTGTAGCGTGAGAGAGAGAGAGGGGGGAGACACCGAAATAGGACCAAATCAACTTACGTGCATTCGTATTCATTCCATAAATCAACACATTCGAATGGATCCGGACAGATGACATTCGAACATGGTTTATTTGAGGGGCAATTCTTTTCCAAATTACGCGCCATCGTTGCCTGACCCCATTGGGTGCCATTCATAGCCGGTGGCAATGGTAAATGTTTACCTTCAAGCCTAGATTTTCAGTCCAACAATGGGTGGCGGGGGTTCAGCGAATCCGTGATGAGACAAGAATTGAAAATGAAAAAAAAAGAGAAACATATTTTAGGTTTTATTTGTGATGTGTGTACGTTTTCGGTTTCTGGGTTAATTGTTTTTGATGGATTCTTATGCATTTCTAAGGCACTATGCAACAAAAACGCAATTTCTTTGTGCCTAGAAAAAAATAAAAAAATTTGGTAATTTTCTTATTTTTTTACAATTTTATTTCTACAAGAAAAAAATATTTTTAGAAAAATGAAAAAAAATATTTCTTTCAAAAATCTCACAAAATTTGAATTAAAAAAAATAAATAAAGAAATATAAAAGAAAGGAAAGATTGTAGAAAAAATTATTTTTAAAACATTCACAAAAACAAAATAATTTTGAAAAATTACTTCAAACATTTTCTCAATTACTTTAAAAAAATTCACAAACAAGTAAAATTATAGGAAAATTTAAAATACTCTTATTTGGTCATAGAATTTTATTTACAAATTATTTAGTGTCGAATTTTTCTATTCTAAAATATAGGTAAAATGGTACAAACGCATTTGTCTGAAAAATAAAAAATACTCCTCTTTACACAAAATTTTAAAATTTAAATACAGAAACAAAACGGAAAAATGGCTTTATTTGTTTAAATTCTAAATAATATAAACATTTTTGCAATAAGTATTTCAAAAAAGATAGACATCGAATAAAATAGTTATGAAGTAGTTGACATCAACTTGGGCTTGATTGGATGCTTCTATGCCAAACAATAGATATCCAAGTGGTGACATTTTCACAAAAACAATTATTTTTAGAAAAATTAAAAAGAATAGTAATTTCTCCTAAACTCATAAACAAAATTAGAAATAAAAAAATAAATATCCAAGAAAAGTAACATTTTGGAAAAAAGTGTAAAATTTTTATTAAAAAACTATAAAAATGTCCTCTAAAATTAAAAAATCATCACTAATTTTTTTTAAAATATTAACAAAAAAAAATTTTTTTTGAAAAATTATTATTCAATTACATAAAAAAATTTACCAAAGAAATATTCCATATCATTAATATTCTTTTCTAAATTAAAAAAAAAATAATTGATCGAAGTTTCCTATTTTAAAAACCAAAATGGTAATAATATAAATTACGTTAATTGGAAAAATCAGAATATAAAAACAATCCCAAAAAATTTCTTTATTTTATTCATAAATTCTACTAAAGCGATTTTTATAAAAATGGAACATTTTCAAAATTTTTTTAATAAAAAGTATTAAAATTTTTCCTCAAAAAAAAAAATATTTTCAAAAAACTAATTTTTAAAATATTAAAAAAAAACTAAAAATTTTCAAAAATCTTTGTTCAATTGATTCAAAAAATTAACCAAAGCAAAATTTATCTTTTTCTAGATTTAAAAAATATACAAAATTACAACTTATTGAATTTTTCTATTCTAAAAAACAAAAATACTTTTATTAAAAACGTAAATCTTTTTAGAAAAATAAAAAATTTTGAAAACAAAACCGAAAAATGTCTATTATTTTCATAAATTCTAATTAAGTTATGTTGGAATAATGGAACGTTTTTCAAGAAAAAACATTTTAAGTTTTCCCCAAAAAAAAATTAAAGAAAAAAAATTTTAAAAAAACATTTTAAAATATTTACAAACAAAATTTTTTATTTGCGTAGGAAAATTCGCAACTGGAATATTCCACACAAAAATCAACAAAAAAATATAAAAATTGCTTTTAACCGAATTTTTCTATCCCCAAAAATAGCCAGCCAAATAGTAAAAAGTTTTTTTTAATAGTCGTATTTAAATAAAAATATAAAAACAAAGTCGAAAAATGTCTTATTTCTAATTACGTTATTTTAGAAAAAGAACGTTTTCAAAAATTTGTAATAAAAAAATTATTAAAGTTCTCCTCAAAAAAAAAAAATTAACGAAAAGTTATATATAAAATATTAAAAAAAAATTTATAAATTTTGAAAAGTAATGTTTTCAATCGAATGTAAACTTAACCAAAGATATATTATAAAGCAGAAATATTATTTTTCAGATTAAAAAAAATAAAAATTGCAGTTCATTGAATTTTTTCTATTCTAAAAAACCAAAATAGTAATAACGTAATAATATATAAAAAATACTCGCATTCAAATAAAAATATGAAAAAAAACCGAAAAAACATATTTTTAAAATATTTACAAAAAAACATTTTTTAAAAAAATTCAGCACAGAAATATTCCGCACAAAAAATATTATTTTTCTAAATCGAAAAAAAATATAAAAATTACATTTGACCGAATTTTTCTATTCTAAAAAACAAAAATAGTAAAAGCGTAAAGTACGTTAAAAAATATAAAAATTACATTTGACCGAATTTTTCTATCTAAAAAACAAAAATAGTAAAAGCGTAAAGTACGTTTTCTAAAAAACGAAAATAGTAAAAGCGTAAAGAACGCCTTTTAGAAAATTTAAAAAATAATCGCATTTAAATAAAAATATAAAAACAAAGCAGAAATATGTCTTTATTATTTACATGAGTTCTAATTAAGTTATGTTAAAACAAAATGGGGCATTTTCCAAAAATTTTGATAAAAAATCAAAGAAAAAAGAAAAATTAAAAGAAAAAATATTTTTAAAATATTTACAAAAAAAATATTTTTAAATTGTTTTTTAGTTAAATAATTTTTTTTTGTTACATAAAGTATTCACCACAGAAATGTTCCATACAACAAATAACCTATTCTAAATCAAAAAATATAAAAATTTGATTGGACAGAATTTTATTTTTCTAAAATATAGCCAGACAAATTAGTAAAACAGTTTTAAAAAAATAAAAAAATGTTGCTTGCTTGCTTTTATTCGGTCTGCAAATCTTTGTGATTCTAACTAGGATACTCTCCCGGCTTCAAGACCATTTTGTTTCTATATATATATATTATTATGTTTCTATAATAATATAGAAACAAAATGGTCTTGAAGCCGGGAGAGTATCCTAGTTAGAATCACAAAATAAAAAAATATTACATTTAAATAAAAAATATGTAAACGAAATCGAAAAATGGCTTTACTATTTTTAATTAAAAGTTAAAGTTATTTTAGAAAACGTGGATCTGCGAAACATACACTTCAATTAAGTTAATTTAGAAAATGTAGAATATTTTCAAAAATTTTTGATAAAAAAATTTTAAAGTTTTCCCCAAAATATCAAAAAAGAAATAGAAGTGAAATGAGAAAACATTATTATTAAATATCTAAAAAAAAAATTTTTTTATATTCTAAAATTAACCAAAATAGTAAAACCATCTTTTTTTAAAAAAAAAATCTTTTCGCATTTAAATAAAAATATAAAAAACCGAAGAATGGATTTATTTTTTTCATAAATTCTAATTAAGACAAACATTTTGCAACACGTATTTTTGAAAATTTCACCGAAGAAAGGGAATTTTGGAAAATAGAAAAAAATCAGCTTGATATAAAAAAATAGAATAAATCAAAACTTTTTGTTTAAAAAAATAAATACTAATAACAATATCTAAAAAGTAAAAATTTAGAATATTTTCTAATTGATAAAATTGTGTAAAAAGTAACAACAAATTGGAAAGAATAATTTTTTTATTAAGAAAAAAAAAATTAAAAATATAAATTATAAATAATACAACAAAACGGAAAATGGCTTTATTTTTTCATAAATTTTAAATAAGTTACACATTTTTGTAATAGGTATTTACGAAAATTTCTCCCAAAAAAAAAACTTGGAAAAGAGAGAAATTTAGCTTGATCAGTTGTTTCTATTCGAAAAATAGTGAACATTTTCAAAAAAATATATAATAAATTGTTTCAAAAATTACAAAAAAAAATACGATTTAAAATAAAAAATATTTGAATATTTTCCAATTTATAAAATTGTTTAAAAAGGCTCAAAACGGCTCGACAAGAATATTTTTTTATTAAAAAATTGGACTTGGAAAATTGAAAATGTTATAGGTAAAAAAAATCTTAAATAGTAAAAATTTTGAATACTTTCTAATTCACAAAATTGTTTAAAAAGGTAAAACGACTCAAAATACTTAGAACAGGAATATTTTTTTATTTAAACAAGTTATAAAAAAACTGGACTTGACCGAGTGTTTCCATCCCAAAATTCAATATAGTGGAAGTTAAAATGGATGTAAAATGTGAAACATTTTTAAATTGAATTATTGAAATTCAACCAGAAAAGTATTATTTTGGAAAAATACAATACTTTAATAAAAATTTGTTTAGTTAGTTACAAAAACTCTTTTAAACGATGTAAAATTTATAAAAATTGGTTCAGAAAATTACGTAAAAGCCCAAAATGATATCTTTTAACTTTTTAAATTTAAAATCCCTATAAAATTTCGGATTTTAATTTTTTTCAAAAAATAAATTATAGCCAGATTTTAATTACCGTTTAGTATCTTTTTATAAACTTTGTAGTCAAAAATGAAATGCAATAAAACAAACTTTGCATTCTATAATAAATAACAGAGGCAACGATGGTCTAAAGCCAGAAGAATATCCTAGTTAAAAATCGATATATTAATTAACAAAGAATAAAAAACAAAGAAAATTTGAAACATTTTTAAAATTTTAAACAAAATGCAATATATTTAAAAAATATCTTCATAATTTGTAAAGATTATAAGAAAATTACATTTTTAAAATTATTCTTTTTAAATATATTTTAGGATACCAATGCATCATAGGTCTACTGCATAAACTGACTACAATCTTTTTCGATAAATTTGTTATCGATTATAAGTTATACGAAAAAAATTAATAAAAATTATAATGAAACTGCGTTTTTTAAATTTCTATAAAAAAATATACAAATGAACCCTTTATGTAGTATACAATAAACAAAAATTTGTTCACAACTGTAGGGAGAAATTTTTGTTGCATAGTGTAGTTTGTGACAGCATTTTTTTGTTTTCCACAGAAATTTGTATGAAACAATTTTCTGTCTTCAACACCATCTGCTGTTGGTGATGGTCTTGGTTTGGTGTAGCCATTCTTATGTTAGTCTTACCTTATGTCGTCCAAACAACTCTTTTGATAGTCGGCATAAACCTCAAACGTTCGCACACCCGTATATTCAGCTTTGCCTCCAGCATAGACACCCTCTTGTTTGTCCACCAACAGCCATTGATGACCCACAAATTCAAAGGTTTCATTGTAGCGCCGTCCCTCACCGCCATCCAATTCCAGTGTGGCTGCGGAGCCATAACGATTAATGCGCACCACATGCCATTGGCCATCGTCAACGGCCACAGCATTTAGCCATAAATCTTTCTCTTCGGTACGCAACGAATTCAAATTGTAACGGAAGTGAAGACGTGCATCTTTGATTTCCAAAATGCCATATTCGCGATTGTGTTGATCACTGACGCGGAAGAGTTCGCCATGTTGCTCACGTGTACGGAATCTCAGTTGTATTTGGGTACTAAAGCGATCGGGTTCAAAGCTGAGAGCATATTTAACATAACTCTGTTGCTTGAAGGTGGTCGGTATAGTGGGTATATTACACGCAGGTCCCGTCCAGCCGGGGCGACACTGACAACGGGCCTCACTTAATGAGCCCACACAGTTGCCATGTTCCCAGCAGCGTGCCGTTTGTTCCGACTGCGCACAGACTTCTTCGGTTTGAGGACAGCCGGCCACACTGTTGCGCGAGAGTCCGGGATGAGCCAAGTCATAGAGTTTAGAGTTATGAATTAAATTTCTTATACAGCCATCAAAGCCTTTGGCCATGGGGGTATAATGCCAGAAGTACAACGAGGGATCAAATTGTTCGCGGTACAAACCGCCCACCTGCAGAGGAGCATTGACATTCAGATACTCGCTGAATGGCGGAATATTACCGCGAGCCTGACAAGACATATCATCGAACTCGGGCAGTGAACCATCTTCCATTTCACTAATTTCAGCCGATTTACAAAAGTCCACAACCATACGAATATTTTCAGAATCCCAGAATAAATCAATTCTATGCCATTCGCCATCATCCAAAGTCTTTTTAGTCTTCACTCTCAATTCCAAAGTACCCGAACCGAAATCAATCAGCAGACGGGGATAACCTCTCTCCAATTCCAAAGAGATAAAATCGGAAATCAACATTTCATCCCGTTCTGGCGGCACAATGGGACCATTATAGATAATCAAGCCATCCGGTTTGCGGGTAATGAACTCCAAACTCAAATGAGACTCATCACACATTTCCAAGGGAGGATACCAAGCCCAGCCATTACCGCGGAAGCTCCTTGTTGTCTGCTGACATCTGGGACCAGTGTAGCCAACGGGGCAGGAACAATGCGGTCCAAAACGCGTGTCCACACATCGTCCTCCATTGTAGCAGGGCGTGTTACGACAATTCTCGGGTTTAGAGAAATTCCGAGCACCACAAGTACACTCAGCCAAAGTGTCCACTCTGACTCCCACCAAAGCCGTTTTATTGGCATTAACCATATAAGGCAAGGAACTGATATCCAAGGTATTCGTGCAGGAACCTTCACACATTTGGTTTTCATATAAACACTCATCGATGCCCACCATAGTGATGTTAATTCCCACATCCTTTTCGATTTCTTCGCGATTCATCAGCACAATACCATTTAGACGAACTGGCTTATAATAAGGCGATCCATGGGCGGAAAATCTGACATCGGTTAGAGGAGGATGTTTCTTCTTCAATTGCACACTGAAGATATCAACATTTTCCCGATCGGTATTCAACAAATCCGCCAATTTATCGCGGAAACGATCCATTTTCGAACGACTCAAGGACTGAGTTCTATAGTTCCAAACTCGAATGAAATCTTCATCTGTTATGCCCGATAATCTCACCGAACCCGAATTAATCACTGCCTCATGGGGTATTTCGCGCACCGTTACTGTCACATTAGCTGGAACATCTGTCTGAGTGTGTTTACGATCGTAGACCTTGAAACGTAAATGATAACGTCCCTCCCGTGTACCGGCTCTCATGGTGACCATACCCGAATCTTCATCCAATTTGAAACGAGGATGCTCCTGGGATTCCCAGTAGAATTTCTTGTCGGGTAAATCCCAATCATCCAAATCATAAACATAGACGCGACCAATTTGTGTGTCCGGCGATTGCCCTTGATAGTTGTAGGCGAATATATCCTTAGAACCAGGTTGCATTTTATTATCGTTAACATCGCCAATAATGACGGTCAGAGTACTAGTACCAGTCATGGCCGGCGAACCATGATCCTTGATGACAATGGGAATCATATATTCCTTTTGTTGCTCACGATCGAAGGAACGTAGAGAAGAAATGACAGCCATACCATCACCGTTAGCGCCCTCTGTGGGAGAGAAAATACAAAGGCCAAGCATTAGTTGTGATTCAAAATTAAAAAAAAAATTAATCCAATATGGTTTTGGGAGGTATATAGAACAAAATCGTTGTTTATTTTCTTAATTCTTCGCGGAAAATAATACTGATATTAGTTAGAATATATACAAGAAGGATGAGTTGAAAGAATGGGAGAAGAACGCCTTTTTTCATGGGTCACTGTATAGACCCATGAAAAAAGGCTGCCATAACCTTCGACGCAGCGATTGTGCGGAGCCGGAGCAGTTGCAAGAGAAATATGTTTACAGAATGGAGATCTTATTTTAAAGGCCGATAAAGATGGGTGAATACTTTGAGATAGGCCCAACTGCGGTATCAATGTTCTATGACCCATATATCATCCTCATCAAAATACCTAAATGATTTTTAAACCCCGCGAAATGATATTTGCAGAGTACAATGTAATATGTTATTATTAAAATAATAATATGGTAACACATGATTACCATTGCTTATAATCGACTTCCTAAAAGTAGGCATCATAACATTAGTTTCATCTAAGCATCCTAAAAATATGCAATAATATTCACCGTATGTTTCTATCTCGAATTGTAGCCGAAATACTAAAAATTGCATCACGGAAAAATAAACAAGTAAAATCCTGCAGCTATAAGAAGTATCTGTATCAAATTTTAGTCACCTAGCTCAATTAGTGTAGATTGTAGCGTGATGAAAACTGACGGACGGACGGTCATGACTAAATCGTCTCAGAGCAATGTATAGAGCTGTTACAAACGAAGCGGCAAAATGGTCGTAGAAGTGCCCAATATTATTGTCTAGACATATTGATTTGCAAATAACTTTTTTTAGTTCTACGAAAATCAGTAACCTATTTTCTAGGCTATGTTAGGGTGGCAGCCGGTGTTACCAGCTCACATAGACCAATTGAATCCCTAGTGCTATCACGGTCCCGTTGTTCTAATCGGACCCAACCTATTTGATGTACAAGTTACCAATAAAACGTACATCGGTCCCGGCAAAATCTGCCAGACTTCCTAGAAAGGCCGATCCCAATAGTAACAAAGTAGAGACTCAATGCTCTCCACTTCCTCCTCAACACCACAGTTCTGCAGATATCATTGGATGCGTTCGCTGATCAGGCAATGTCCATAAGAACTAAAATATCGTTTTTTATACCCTCACTTTAGTGTGGCGAGGGTATATATCATTTGCTACGGAAAAAAGTGTAACACATCGAAGGAGTGACCTAAGACCCCAAGTATGTTCGGAGGAAAACCGTTTTGGGTCATTTTAAGTCGAATGAGCAATGTCCGTCCGTCTGTCTGTCTGTCTGTCTGCTGGCTGGTGCGCACGATAACTCTCGAAAGGAGTAACCGATTGACTTCAAATTTGGTATGTGGTAATATTTTTTTCTATCTCCGGCTAAGTTCGAAGATGGGCCATATTGGTCCACTCCTTCTAGTACCTCCCCCACAAAGGGTTAAAATTTTGTGAAAAATTGATTCTTTAATAACTGCTATACTACTTATTCGAATCTTCTGAAATTCCATACATAGTATTAGCTTATTAGTCGCTATCAACTCGAGAAAAATGGGCGAAGTTGCCAAGTCCCTTTTGGTACCTCCCACACAAATGCACCGTTTTGCACCAAAAGTTAACAGCTTATAACATTAATAACAGTGTATAAAAAAACTTGAAATTTTGCACAGTATTATGCTTTTATATTGCCTACAGTCAAGGGAAAAATTGGCGTTGTTGCCACGCCCTTTTTAGTACCTCCCATACAAAGGTACCTTTTTGCACCAAAAGTTAACAGCTTATAACATTAACACCAGTATATAAAAATACTTGAAATATTGTACAGTGTAATGTTTTTATAGTGTATATAGCCCTGTGAAAAAGGGGCGTGGCGACCCTTTTTGTACCTCCCACACAAAATGCCCAAATCATACCACAATTTAATATCTCATAACGTTTTTACCAGTGCACATAAATGCTTATAATTCGGCACAGTGCAATGAATTTAAAGTATCTAATGTTAAGCGAAAAATAGGTGTATTTGATAAACCCCTTCTGGTACCTCCCACACAAATTGACAGAATAATTCGAGTAATATTCAATATTACATTACTCACAAAGTGAGGGTATACCTTAGTCGGTTTACCCGACTGAAACTTTCTTACTTGTTCCTCTATAGTGCTACTTCCCTGGTAATACCACGGGCACAGCTGCCCCTCATCGAAACCAACCTGTTTGAAAGGCAAAGTAATCAATAGTATGGACATCGGTATCGGAAAGACTTGTGAGAATTAAAAACTATCCCCAGTGTACCCAGACGACGTTTACTTAATGAGGGACAGTAACAAAGCAGGTGCTCAGTGCTCTCCATTTCCTCCCCATCACCACAGCTTCTGCAGAAGTCACTGGACTCGATTCCCAACCTCCTGGCGTGTTCGCCGTTCAGGCAATGTTCGTCAGAACTGACACTAACGTAGACAGTATTTTCCTCTCTAGTTCGAGGAGATATGTTGGCCTTCTTAGGTCGTAGTTTGGCCAGATTTGTCTAGGCACCCTACAGGTGGCGATTTCTGTCCATCTCTCATTGGACTGCCTCTTGACTAAACGAAAGTTTACATTTGGACAGTGGCGCACCAATGTGTATAAATTCTTTGATCGGCGATTATCGCCGGTGAGTTGGTGAACTAATGAGATGTTGACCTAAAGAGAAGTTGAGCTAAAGTGAGCTGGTGAACTAAAGAGCTATTGAACTAAAGTGAGCTGTTGAACAAAAGATCTGTTGAACCAAAGTTAGCTAAAGAGATGTTGAACTATAGTGAGCTGGTAAATAAAAGAGCTGTTGAATTAAAGTGAGCTGGGGAGCTAAAGAGCTGTTCAACTTAAGTGAGCTGGTGTACTAAAGAAATGTTGAACGAATTTGATCTAGTGAGCTAAAGAGCTGTTGACCTGTAGAGACTTTGAACTAAAGAGCTGGTGAACTTGTGAATTAAAGAGCTGGTTAAATAAAGAGCTCTTGATCTGAAGAGCTGTTGAACTTAAGTGACATGGTGAACTAATGTGACATGGTGAACTTAAGTGACATGGTGAACTAAAGTGGCATGTTGAACTAAAGTTGCATGGTGAACTAAAGAGCTGGTGAACAAAAGAGCTATTGAACTAACGTGATCTGGTACATTAAATGAACGAAATTGAGTGAACAATTGAACTGAACTAAAATGAGCGATCACTAAAAGAACTGAAGTGTCAATCTCTAATTTGCGCATACGTTTTTTTGAAAATTTCAAAAGTTGGTGCTAAATTTGAAGCGAAATATTTGCCACATGGTATATATTGGCACGACTAAACTAAAGACTAGGATATTCGGACACAGTTCTGATCAGAAAGCTACTGACAAACCTATAGAAAAAAGACGGCGCTTACAGCACATAGCACTCTGACGGGACGTAAACCAAATTTGAAAGAAAGTGACATTGTGTCACAGGAGAAAAATCACAAAAGGAGATAAACATTAGAAATGTTACACATAATAAATGTACCAAATGATGAGAGAATGAACTATAAAACTGACACGGACTATTGTGAACAGATTTACAGAAATTAAGTGGAAAAATACGGACGAAGGAAATAATTTGTTAGTTAATCGTTAACTCTGTTAAGAAGTAGTCGATAGTTTCCGTTCTAAATGTAAATATTGTGACATTATTTTTGTCTTTTAAACATTTTTGAATAATTTGTTATTTATTTGTATTCTAAAGTTAATTTCCCTGAGGATGACTGTCGAGGGCAGTCGAAATATTGGAAGCAAATAAAATTGAAACTATTTACGCCCTGTTTTTGTAAAACGTTTTCGTTCGTTTACGACGAAACGTCAAATTCAATCAACTATAACTCGAAATCTTTAAAACACAGACATGAAATATTTTCTGTACCAACTATTTCCGGACTTTCCTTTAGTACAGAACGAATTATTGACTCCTGTGGCTTATATATTTCGTATGAATTGAGTGATTTTTGATTATTCGTCTTAGACGAACGAAAACGTTTTACAAAAACTGGGGTTTAAAACAACAAATCCATAGTTTTTTAAATAATACATGACCTCAAGCCAAGCCATCAATAACTTCATAATATAATAAAGGTAAACAATATATAATTAATTATCGGGAAGTTAATTATTATTTTCAGAATAAAGTGTATTTTTAATGAGAGGTTAGAGGAAAACATCTTCAGTATCGCAGCAAACTTTGTGGGCAAATATCAACAACTTTAGGTGATAGTGAAAAACTATCAATGCCAATTAATTAAGAGTATGGAAATTGGGGGTTCAGGTTAATTATATTAAATATTCATAGCATTTTTCTAAATAATTTAATTTCTCTCTCCCTCTTTTGATCACATTGTTACAAAGCTTCTGTTGCAAACATCAAAATACAAAATTCTGAGACAATCAAATTGAAATTCTATTACAGAACCACAAAACTTACATCTAATTGTGAACTAACGCAAAGCGCAATGAGAGTAAATTTACTGAATACCAGTAAAAATCTATAGAATAACCAATTGCCGGCACTCGAATGAGTGGTACGAGTTGCTTCTTAGGAGTTGTACTCCTATGCAGTGGTGGCAGGAATTCATTGCAACAAACGAACATACTCGTACATAGTAAGTGTGGTAATTAAATTTTGTAAATTTACAC
This sequence comes from Eudasyphora cyanicolor, assembly GCA_963930755.1. Classification (NCBI taxonomy): domain Eukaryota; kingdom Metazoa; phylum Arthropoda; class Insecta; order Diptera; family Muscidae; genus Eudasyphora; species Eudasyphora cyanicolor. Next base: position 259,650,089 of record OZ005737.1, on the reverse strand, counting down.
TTCATACATAGAGTAAAGGACCGACAGACCCCTCTCCCAGATGACTGGGTGGCCTGATTGGCCAACTCATTCTTGATGCCACAAAATGTAAAATTTGCCATTGCAGTTTGTAATGCTTCTTTGGCAGAATTTCATTTCATTACTGCATTCAAGTTGGAGCAGTGTGATTTCTTCCATTGTAAGTTCGAATTCGATAATTGGATTTTAATAGTAAAAGTTCATTTGTTGTACAAAAGACAGAAAAAGAGCAAAGCACAAAATCCACAATGTATTGAGTTCGGGGCGGAAGTGACAAGAACCGAACCCTATCGAATAGTGTGCGAGAGAGCGGAGAGAAATGAAAGGGAAATCAAGAAAAGGGAGTTTTGTGGTATTTCGGTTGGCCTTAAAATTGACTTGAAATTGCATATGTATGTAGTATGTGTTTTTCCAAACTTATTGGATTTTTCCGTACTGGTGACTTTAGAGAATATCGACATTGTCAATGATTTAAAGCAAATAAATAAAGAAATACAGAATATACATTAGGGCGGAGTACAGTGGTGGGAGCAAAAATTACAACCTTAATATACCCTATATTTTAATCTATTAGAAAGAAACGCAGAACAAACCACATCTCTAACATTAATTTGGTTTCTCCGAATTTTCAAAATTAAGTTTGCATGGTAATCAAGGAGTTTAATCATTTCTGGCGCAATTTTGAGGTGGAAGGAATGGAACATATCCGAGAACGAGATGAAAAAAACCCTCAAAGATTTATTTCGTAAGTACCCGACGACCCTAGCCATCTCTTTGGTCATTCATAACAGCCATCAACAAACATATAATAAAGGGTCCGCCATCTAACGTTCTGTTTTCAACTAGTGCTTATTTCGTGAATGGTAACACTTAGCTCATGTCTGATTTGACAGATAATTAGTTTTATCCTTCCGCTGAACGAATATGGTTGTGTATTCGCTTGAACAACGCTGGGAAATATTGGGACATTACTTTGAAATTCATGGTAAAAAAAAACAAAAATTTGCAGGCAAAATTGTCGCATTTGGGGCACAGAAAACCCGCACACATGCATTGAAAAGCCGATACACCCAAAACGAGTCACTGTTTGGTGCGGATTTTGGTCCAGAGGCATAATTGGGCCATTTTTCTGCGAAAATGAGCAAGGAGTGGCCGTTACAGTCAATGGCGATCGTTATCGGGCCATGTTGAACGAAATTTTGTTCACAAAAATTGAAGAGGAAGATATTGGCAACATTTGGTTTCAACAGGACGGCGCACAGTGTATTATGAGCGGCAAAAACTCCCAATTTTCATGAGGCCCAATCTCAACAGTTTTGATTCCAATCTGTAAAGAACATTCCAATTAACTAAGTCTTTAAAGGTTTTACCGATATTTTGGCGAACTATCGCGGTACAAGCATTTGAAATTCATAAATGGTACAATGGTTCCAAAGTTTGTCATATAAGAGGGTATTTTGTAAGCCCATATCTCCGAAACTATGAGACTCATTGGAACTTCGTTTAAGTCATACTATACAGAACCTTTTGACGTGTTTTTTTGCATTAAACAAAATATAATTGTGTTGTAATTTTCCTATTTAATCTGTGGTTTACTTGCAAGTTGCCAAAAATCAGGGTGTTTCATTTTCTCCAGGATAAAACTAAACTTCCGAGGCCGACCGAGGTCTTGTCATTAACAAAAAATGATAAACTAGGGACTTAGTTAACCATTGCAAAAAGAAAATTCTGCCTATACCTGCCTATGTTGATTTATTTAACGAAATGGTAAAACCTACTCGGCAAAAAACAACACAAAATTCGTTATTTTTAGTCCATCTTGCTATGTATTGAACAACATTACCAAAGCATACCTTAAGGGGCAAATGATAAATTGACTGCAAATATAACAAAAAGCATATAAAGCATGTATAAACGCAAGTTGGTCTTGAGCCGAAAGAGTATCTCAGTTTACATCAACGATTACAGACCGAATTAAACGGCAACCGACATGAACGAGGTAAATATTCATATAAGCGAACATTTGTTTGCCAATCTACTATGTATATATATGTACATGCCTCATTGTTTGTGTGCCCTTTCAACATATTCCTAAAAGTATGATTTAAAAATGACGTATTATTAATGAACACTTTGCTAAATCAATGATTATTTTTTCTGGATAGTTGGAATGATTGATTAATTAACAAAAAACTGTAAACTATTTCATCATGATTTTTTTGCAACTGTTGAGCTTATGTATTGCGCTGTAGGTATATACTTTGTTCTATGTACTGATTTACATAGAACAAAAGATACAAAGCGTTTTATAAAAAAATTTCCTGTAATTTCCAACATCGTAAAAAATTTAAATTGATATATGGGCGTTGGGCGTGACACTTGTGATGTTTATATAATTGAGGACTCAAACACAATCTCTACAAGTGATTTGTAATAATATAAATGCTAAATTGAGAAAAATACCAAGATTTTTAATTTTAGGTTATGTGGGAAGTAGCCGTGGTTATGGGCGGATTTAAGCAAAAAATTGGGTTTTAGCTAATTAGGCGAAATGAGTGATAGGTACCAAATTTCAAAGCTCTAGCTCAATTCCTTCTAATTTTTGCCGCGTCTTGTGTGAAAATATTCCACTGTGCGGCGCACAGTGTATTATGAGCGGCAAAAACTCCTAATTTTCATGAGGCCCAATCTCAACATTTTTAATTCCAATCTGTAAAGAACATTCCAATTAACTAAATCTGTAAAGGTTTTGCCGATATCTTGGCAAAATATCGCGGTACAAGCATTTGAAATTCATAAATGGTACAATGGTTGCAAAGTTTATCATTTAAGAGAGTAATTTGTAAGCACATATCTCATAAACTGTAACACGCATTGGATCTTCGTTTAAGTCATACTATACAGAACCTTTTGAAGTGTTTTTTTGCAGTAAAAAAATATATATTTGTGTTGTCATTTTCGCATTTAATCTGTGGTTTACTTGCAAGTTGCCAAAAATCAGGGTGTTTCATTTTCTCCAGGATAAAACTATACTTCCGAGGCCGACCGAGGTCTTGTCATTTACAAAAATTGATAAACTATGGACTTAGTTAACCATTGCAAAAAGAAAATTCTGCCTATACCTGCCTATGTTGATTTATTTAACGAAATGGTAAAACCTACTCTGCAAAAAACAACCAAAAATTTGTTATTTTTAGTCCATGTTGCTATGTATTGAACAACATTACCAAAGCATACCTTAAGGGGCAAATGATAAATAGACCGCAAATATAACAATGAGCATATAAAGCATGTATAAAAGCAAGTTGGTCTTGAAACGAGAGAGTATCTCAGTTTAAATCAACGATTACAGACCGAATTAAAGGGGCAACCGACATGAACAAGCTAAATATTCATATAAGCGAACATTTGTTTGCCATTCTACTATATATACATGCCTCATTGTTTGTGTGTCCTTTCCACATATTCCTAAAAGTATGCTTTAAAAATGACGTATTATCAATTAACACATTGCTAAATCAATGATGATTTTTTCTGGATAGTTGGAATGATTGATTAATTAACAAAAAACTGTAAACTATTTCATCATGATTTTTTGTGCAAATGTTGAGCTAATGTATTACGCTTTACTTATTTACTTTGTTCTATGTACTGATTTACATCGATCAAAAGATACAAAGCGTTTTATAAAAAAATTTCCTGTAATTTCCAACATCGTATAAAATTTAAATTGATATATGGGCGTTGGGCGTGGCACTTGAAATTTTTTTAATTAATGAGGACTCAAATACAATCTCTACTAGCGATCAGTAATAATATAAATGCTAAATTGAGAAAAATACTAAAATTTTTAATTTTAGGTTATGTGGGAAGTGGGCGTGGTTATGGGCGGATTTAAACAAAAAATTGTTTTTTTTGCTAATTAGGCGAAATGAGTGATATGTACAAAATTTCAAAGCCCTAGCTCAATTCCCTCTAATTTCTGCCGCGTCTTGTGTGAAAATATTCCACTGTGCGGCGCTACGTGCCACACAGCCGAAGCTACACTCGATGTTTTGCGCCGCGATGTTTTGAAGATCGCATTATCAGCCGCAGAGCTGATGTCGTTTGGCCACCTCGGAGCTGCGATTTGACACCGTTGGACTATTATTTGTGGGGTGCTCTCAAAGATAAGTGTTACGCCGACAAGCCAGAGACAATTGACGCTTTAAAAGACAATATTCGTGAAGCCATTGGTGAAATACAGCTGCACACAATCGATAATGTGCTTAAAAATTGGACCGATCGTGTAGGCTACTGCATGGCCAGCCGAGGCAGCCATTTGAATGAAATTATTTTCCATTATTAACCGGAAGGATTGTACTTTCAATTAAAAAAATAAATTTGAGAAAATATTCAGTAGTTTTTTTTATAGCATTTTCAAAAAAAAAGTTCTTTGGCGGACCCTTTATATATAAAATGTTCTCTTTAAAAAACAGCTTCAAATCTTCTCTTAACTTTTTACGAATAATTTTGCTGATTTTATGTTATTACACGATTTTTGTGCAAATCCAAAGACATAAAAACAATAAACATATTGGCGTAAAAAAAAGAGAACTTGATATGGAGATGGCGTTACAACAGACTAAATTTATCAATTTTATAAAGAACTAATATTACAACAAAGAATCCATAGGATTGTCCAAAGACCTAAAAACAATAACGATACAAAAAAATGGATATTGCCGTACTAAAAGGAGAAATTGACATGACGTTGCAGGCTGTAGGCCTGCAAATTTATGAATTTCATAAAAAGCTCTCTCATGTCATATTAAAAAGTCTAGAATTTAATATAGCAATGAGAAATGAGTGTAGAAAATAATCCAAAGGATTGAACAAAGTGTTAAACCAATATAGACGAAACAAGACATGCAGATGGCGTAACTACAGCCTGTACACAAAGACCCAGGACTCATGAAGACTGAGCATGACCAAACAAGAAATGACCAATATGTAGATGGCTTTTTATGAAATAATTAACAGATTTTACATGATTTTTGTATAAATCGAAGACCTTTGGAAATAAAGACACAGCAAAATACATATTGTCGTAAAAAGGAGAACTTGAGATGAAGATGGCGCTACAACAGACTGTACATTTATGATTTTTCGAAAGAGCTCTCTCATGCAATATTACAAAGTAATCCAAAGGATTGCTCAAAGACCTAAAAACAATAAGGATAGAAAGACATGAATATTGCCGTAGAAAAATCAGAAATTGACATAAATATGACGTTACCACAGACTACGAATTTATGAATTTTATTAAGAGCTCTTTCATTTAATATTAAAAAAAAACTTGAATTAAATATAATATTAACAAAAGAGCGTAGAAAATAATTCAAAGGATTGTCAAAGACCTAATGATTATAAAGACACAACTAGACATGCAGATGGCGACCAAGACCCAGAACTTGCAAAAACTGCAGATGATCTGTTTTGATCGAGTTCCGTCTTCTTAAAAGATTTTACGATTTGTTTGAAAATTCGGAGGACCAAAATGATTTGAGAAATATGTTTTGTTCCGCAATTTTGTAGCAAAATTTCGTGCAGAATTTATCCTCCCTAATACGCATACATACATACATATTTCATATGGTACATTGAGGGAAAATAACGAAGAATGAAATGCTATTTTAGATTAGTTTAATTTTTCGGTTATTGTCCAAGGACAATGTCAATTTAAATTCCTGTTGACGCTGGGGTTTTGCAAAAATTTTCAGCATTGGCTTTTGGCTTAAGAGGATTTAACAAAATGAAATAATAAAGTTTCAATAGTCAGAACTAATAGAACTAATGAAAAGTAAACTAGAAATTGTTCAACATGACAGTTGAGGCAAATAAAAATATGAAATATTATTGCATACACACGCATTTACTTCAATATTCCTACATGTTATAATTGGTATAACAAATCGACATTTAACATATGTATGTATATCAAATGTTAATTTTTCAGAAAATATCAAAAGATATGAAAACAAATCTACTCTATAAAAGCTAGGCTTTTTGTGAAAGAAATCCCTTTAATACACGGGACAAAATCGCCTTTTTGATATGTTTGAATTGAAAGAAAATGTATTTGGTACACACATTTTAAAATATTATATATTTCTGAGCAAATAAATTTTATTTGAAAATCAATAAAATATATTTGGAACCCATGTATTAATATATTACAACAAAATATATTTGCAAACTAAATTTCTCAAATAAAATATGTGTTTTTCAAAAGTTTTGCTGTCTTTTTCGAATTTCAGTTTCAATTTGTGCTTGGTTTCGAATTGCACTTCCCAGTTATGATACCACACGCAGCATTAACGTCTGCTTAAATCAATCTTTCAAATTAATTTATTTTGATCCAATTTATTTTGTTCAAGTAATTTATTTTTATCGAAGATTATACGATTTCATCTATTATTGTTCATTATTTTACGAATATTAAAAATTTCTAAAAAACCAACTTTGAATTACTTGATATTTGTTTCGGAAATAATAGTCTAAAAAAACATATTGGCATATAAACAATAATTTATTTAGAACAACATCTTCCCAAATACTTATTTTTTGTGTGTACCCAATATTATATGTTTATAGTGTACCCTAAACATATATATGTTTCAAGCCGAATATGTTTGGGACAATATACTGCAGAAGCGATTTTTTCAGCGTGTAACAATGGAAAATTATTCCGAGTCATCTTGACGAAAATATACATTGCCGATCTTCTCGAGAAGTATATATGGCTCGCTTAATATAAAAACCTATAAATATGCATTGAATTTGACGTATGTTGAGAATTGAGTGAAATTATTTTTTTTCGAAACCCTATGAAAGCTAGGCTTTTTGTGAAAGAAATACCTTCTATTTTAACCTTGGAAAGTTATTCCGAGTCATTTTGACGAATAAATACATTAAAAGTCTAGCCTAGAAGCATAGTACATGGCTCGCTTAATATAACAGCCAAAAAAATATGCTTTAAATTTGACTTATGCTGAGAATTGATTGAAATTCATAGAGTTTCAAAATCAAGACTGTTAACAAATTCGATTCGTGTTTTAATGAAACTTCAGTTAGGACTGTTGTTGTTGTTGCAGCAGTTTGGAGGCGCAGAGGTGAAAATCCTTATGTTTGTTACAGAATTTGTTCCGGCATAAGTATATCTGATTTTGCGGGAACCTTAAGTTGTTTTCATCGTACTCAATGTTGTCCGGATGTTACTTAACATTTTTCTGCTAATCTTAGGGAATGTGTGTTATTTCAGCACACCGTTTCTATTCTCCACTAGGAAAGCATATCTAATAATTTTAATTTCTAGTGCCCTGACTGGGAATCGAACCCAGCACCTGTAGAATTCAAGTCTAACGCACTAACCACTGCGCTATGAAGGCCACTCATGCAAGACCGCTACGTGATACCGACTTTTGGTAGCAAAATATATACTTTATATTAATAAATAAAATCTACATGATGGCTGTCTCTTTATAACCTCACTTTAGTGGCCAACGACCCGTATGTTTCGCGAAAATTTGACCTCACAAAGGGTCAAAAGGTGGTGTTATATCGATGTGCTAATAACTTCTATACTGCCTATACGAATACTCTGTAATTCCACCCATAATAACAGTTTATCTGTTGTTTTATACCACATTATGGAATTTTGAAATAAAGGGTTTTCCAACAAGAGGTGTTATTTTGGTATTCAAAGAAAAATTAAATTTTTTGAGATAAATGATCGGATGTTTATTTCACAATAAAGAGGAAGGTATGTCGTAAATAATGAAAAACAACATGAGTCAAATGGTCACCACGACCACGCTTACAGAACCATATCCTTTTCAAGAAATTTTCCATAACCAAATCGCAAAGTGAGGTCCAATGACCCCGCCGGACCATAAACCGCACCAAACAGTCACACGTTGAGGATGGAGAGGCTTCTCAACAATAACTCTTGGGTTTTCCGAGCCCCATATGCGACAATTTTCTTGTTGACGTAGCCACCGAGGTGGAAATGGGCCTCATCAGTCAAGATGATTTTTCGATGAAATTCCGGATAATGTTCATGCATTTCAGGGACCCACTAAGCAAAGTTTTGCGAACTGTGACTGCAAGATTTTCACCATTTTTGTAGTGAATTTTAATAATTTCAATGCGTTGTTGAATCGTGTATCGTTCCATTTTTATACCCTACACCACACTGTGGTACAGGGTATTATAACTTTGTGCATTTGTTTGTAACACCCAAAAGGAGAGAAAATAGACCCATCGACTTAGATCGACTTAGAATCACTTTCTGAGTTGATTTAGCTATGTCCGTCTGTCTGTCTGTGCATGTATTCTTGTAATCAAAGTACAGGTCGCAATTGTGGTCCGATCTCGACGAAACTTTACACATATCATTTGTTTGGCCCAAGGACGATCCCTATTGAATTTTGTTAAAATCGGTTCAGATTTAGATATAGCCCCCATATATATGTTAGCCCCGATTTGACATGTAAGCGCTGTAAAAACTTTATTTTATATCCGATTAGTATGAAATTCGGCAGAAAGAGGTTTCTTATTACGTGAAGGAATACTGCCAAATTTGGAGAAAATCAGTTCAGATTTAGATATAGCCCCCATATATACGTTACCCCCGATTTGATATGTAAGCGCTTAAAAAACTGAATTTTATATCCGATCAGTATGAAATTCGGCAGAAAGAGGTTTCTTATTATATGAATGAACACTGTTATATTTGGAAGAAATCGATTCAGATTTAGGTATAGCCCCCCATATATAAGTTACCCCGATTTGACATGTAAGCCCTGTAAAAATTTTATTTTATATCCGATTAGTGACTGTATTTTATATCCGATTAGAAAAAAATTTGACAGAAAGAGGTCTGTTTACATGAATTAGTATTCAGGGAAATCGGTTCAGATTTATATATAACCTCCATATATATGTTCCTCCTGATTTGGTATCAAAGCGCTACATAAGTTGTACTTTACTTCCGATCATTTAAATTTTCCAGAAAGATGTTTCTCAATTTAGGAACGAATAGTGCTAAATTTAGCGATTATCGGTTTAGAATTAGATAATATGTTCCTACCCATTTACCAATTATTCCAAATAATTATCGCAATGACCCTTATCGCATTGTTAGGTAGGTGTAGGGTATTATATAGTCGGCCCCGCCCGACTTTCTGCCTTTCCTTACTGGTTAGTAATGGCGTAGTTTCTACTTGTCAAATGTCAAAGAATAAAAGCTTCAAAAGTGACAGCTACCGAAATACCGGGTGATTCAAAATAACACCTCTTTTATGAGCTATGTTTAGATAGAGGGACTACATCTGTTCCATCTAAAAAGGGCAAATATTTTTCGGAATTTGGCGTCGACGTGGCAACATTTTTTTCAGAATCGGAATTACCATTAGTCGGTTTACCCGATTAATATTTTCCTACATGATTTATGTTATTTATGTTTCATTTACATCTCAATTAATAATTATTAACTGTGAATTTTATGTGAATTTTGTAAATAATAAATATGCAATCAATTTCCCCCAGCTCAATTACTTAAATGTTCCCTCTTTTGTATATAACCTCTTAACAATATACAAACAATTACTAGTTTTAAATAATGTTTGCATCTATTAAAGTTATAGAAAAATTTTAAGCAATGGCCTCAATTAACTTCACAACTAAAACTATGCTTTGCAAAAGCCTATAAGTATGCTTTAAATAAATAACACAATGCATTTACTGTGACCTTTGGAACTTTGAATACATTCTCGGTTTTTATAAAAATAAAAACAAACCCTTTTTTCTCATTTCCCTCAATAAAATACACCGGCAACAATTAACAGCTTTTGTTCTTTACAAAATCTAAAATCCAATTTCATTTAACATTTTGAAGGGTAAAAAACAAGAACAATGTAAGCCATTATGTATTTGTTAGGAAAATACAGAAAAATAAAACATTACCAGTAGTTAGTTGAGGCTTAAAAATCCATTTAGTTTAAATACAGTTGCATGTTCAACAGCAAAACTTCTCTGAGGTTGATTGGGGAGAGAAAAGTTTTAACTAAAATCGAAAAGTAACAATGCAATCACGGTCATGAGATTATGTGAGCAGTGGTATTGTACCAAATCCAACAGATGTTTGGATTGGAAGAATGTAATTAAGGGCATTGCAAGTGGAAAGTGAAATGAAGACAATACGATGATAGCTCAGAGGCTGAAGGCAAACTGAAGAGACGGCGGATTTTATGTAGTATCCTTCAATAGGATTTGTTCAATCAATTATTTGTTCCTCTTAAAATTATACTTTACTATTGGAAGAAAGGAGAGGATTTTATAGAAAAAAGGATTCTACATAAAATCCTCTCCTTTCTTCAGCATAATTTTAGAAGGAAAAAAAAATACAGAACAATTGTATTAAAAATAGTTTTGAGAGAATAATACAAATGCGGAAAATTAAAGCATAACTGTAGGAGGAAACAAATTGATGGGAAAAAATTATATTGAACGATTTTCTCTAAAATCCTCTCCTTTCTTTAAAAAGTAAAGCACAATTCTTTGTTCTACCCAAAAATACGCTTTACTTTTCGGCATTTTTATAGCTCTCCCAAAACTATGTTCAATACCATTATTTCAATCATTTATTTGTTTCTCATAAAATTATGCTTTACTTTTTGAAGAAAGGAGAGGATTTTATAGAAAATAGTTCAATATAATTTTTCTCATCAATTATTTTTCCTCCAAAGGTTATGCTTTAACTTTCTGCGTTTGTATAATTCCCTCCAACTATTTTCAATACATTTGTTCCATCAATTCTTTCTTTCTTCTAAAATTATACTGCAGAAGGGAGAGGATTTTATGTAGAATAGTTCAATACCATTTTTTCAATAAAACATTTGTTCCTTCTAAAATTATGCTTTACTTTTTGAGAAAGGAGAGGATTTTATACAAGATCGTTCAATAAAATTGTTTCAATCAATTCATTGTTCCTTCCAAAAATTAAGCGTTACTTTTTCGCATTTGTTTATATCTCCCAAAACTATGTTCAATAACATTTTTCAATCAATTCTTTGTTCCTCTAAAAAAGTATGCTTATTTTTAAGGATTTTATACAAAATCGTTCAACACCATTTTTCCCCATTAATTATTTCTTTCCTCCTAATGTTATGCTTAAATTTTCCGCATTTGTATTATTCTCCCAAAACTATGTTCAATAAAATATTTCCATCAATTCCTTGTTCCTCCTAAAATTATACTATTATTACTTTTGGAAGAAAGGAGAGGACTTTATAGAAAATGGTTTAATAAATTTTTTCAATCAATTCTTTGTTCCTCCCAAAAATTATGCTTTACCTTTCGGCATTTATACTCGTATAGTTCTCCCAAAACTATACTTTATTTTTTTTATAATTTTTAAATGCAAATCATCTACTCACTTTGATCTTGTTCCACCTTGAATGAGGCACGTATGATATCATCAGCACTGGGATCCAAACGAAATTGGAAGGGTGGTCCATTACTCTTGGAGCGATCATCATCATCGGTAGCCAAAATTTCTACAACTTTACGTGGTGGCACATGTTCAGGCAATACCGGTCTATAGTCTTTCAAGAATTTGGGAGCATTATCGTTAATATCCTGAACAATAACCGTTAGTGTAGCCGTTGCCGTCTTGGGCGGTGAACCATCATCAATAGCCAAAATTTTCACCTGATGTCTGGGTACCACTTCACGATCCAACGAACGTTGTATGGTCACCGAACCATTTTGATTTATGGCAAATTGACGTTGTCTATCCGAAGAACGATCAATGGAATAGGAAACTTTACTGCGTCCACCCTGATCGGGATCGGTGGCCTTGAATTTCTCCAGCTCTGTGCCAACTTTGGTATCTTCAAATACGGACACTTCAACATTGGCCCTTTCAAAATGCGGCTTATTATCGTTGATATCCCTTAGTTTAACTACAACCCACGAGTAGGCCACATGATATTTGTCATTGTCATTATCTTCACCCTTATCATTGACTTGAATGCGGAATCTAAAGCCATTCGATTGCAGCTGATCTTCATAATCCAAAGGCTGGACAATTTTCAGGGAACCGGTGCCATCATTATTACGTACCATGGTAAATTTATCCGCACCATAACCACTGTTGTCTATGACCTTATATTGGAATTTATTCGTTTCATCTTCATCGTGCACTGTTACCGTGAGTATAGGCATTTCGGGCAGTGTAGTCCCGTCCGTTTCATCCACCTCCGTAAACCATTCATCCTTCGTAAACTGCGGCGGCATATCGTTTATATCTTTGACTCGTATAGAGGCCGTCCCCGTACCCTTTAACCCCCCGCCATCCATTGCCACAACTTGTATAGAATAGTCAGGAGTACGTTCACGATCCAAACAACAGACGGCTGTCTTAATGACACCGGTGTCGGGTTCAATTTCGAAAATTGGTGAACCAGTTTCTTCTTCGATGACATTTTTCTCTATGGAATACACGAGCTTGGCATTGGAACCCTCATTGGGGTCGTCATAGTCCACTGCGGTCATAGTCATGACCACCATACCAGCAGTGCCGTTTTCGGTGACATTGCCGAAGTAAACGCCTTGTGGGAAAATGGGAGCATTATCGTTGATATCTTTTAGATTGACCTGGACATCGGCATAACCGACCAGACCTTCACCGCCTTCATCTTGGGCGAAAACAGTAAAGCGCCACTGAGGACGTCCGTTCGGTTGATCACGATCCAGGGGCTAAAGTGGAGAAACAAAAAGAAGGAGATATTATTAAAAAATAATTCTTATAGAAGATAATCCCTAAAATTATACCATTGTAGTTGACGACTATTTAAAGATATTAAGAGAATTATAAATTATATTATAATTACAGAGAAACGTTAAAATCCAAAAAAATTTTGCTCGAACTCCCTAAAATATGCAATTATTCTTTCATTCCCCTAAAGTAGCAAATATTTTTCAGTTTACTAAAAAAATGGTCCTATTACACCGAAAGATGATTCCGCGAAGATAATGCCTAATAATATGAGATAATAGTAGACACACATTTAAAGATATTAGATATTATAATTACAGAGAAACTTTAAAATGAACCTACTTTTTGCTCGAACTCCCAAAAACATGCAACAATTTTTCTTTATCCCCCCAAACTAGGCAAAATGTTTGAGTTTGCTAAAAAATGCTCCTATTACACCGAAGGATCATTCCTTTAAGATTATACCTAAAATCTAGCCATAATAGTAGACAAATAAAGATATTAGAGAATTAAGGATTATATTATAATTACAGAGAAACTTTAAAATCAAACAACTTTTTCCTCTAACTCCTAAAAACAAGCAACTATTCTTCTTTATCCCCCCCCCCCCCCCCCCCCAAAGTAGGCAACATGTTACACCAGAAAATGATTTAATTTTACTCGAAATAAACTAAAAACTAATAACTCAAGGTAAATTGTAATTTAAATCAAGTTTGTGGTTTCTCATTGCTCGTACTTCTAATTTTCAATTAAAATTTAATACCTCTCTGTCTGTGTACGATGTGTTACGGTAACATAAATTAACCTGTTTATATTCTAATACTTCTTAAATCTGCTGTTTTTTTGTTTGTATAAGTGTGTGTGTGTGTGCAATACGAACTGATACCATTGCCAGAGAGTTGTTCCTCATCCTCTGGCCCAGCATCTGTCATAAGCACCGTGACAACCGCAAAATGCATTACAGTGTGTATTTTACGTGCTGTATGTATGTGCAGTTTTTTTTTGCTGGTGTAATGGTATAAAAACGGTAGAGTGTCATAGAAGTGGAAAAATGGGAAATCCAAACACAGACACACATAGTTTCAAACTGGCACACTTCAAAACCATGTAGAGTTGGACAAAGCCGCAGAACGCTGGGCCGCCCAAAGGGGCCTTCTGTTGAAAGGGAATGGAATTTATCACATAGGAGATATATGTTTTATAACAAGAGATCTGAACTAATATAGTCCAAAAATCTGGGCCTTTATTCCGAAGATTTGAGCATCTATTTCCAAAGATATGAACATATTAAGATATTTGTTCTACTTTTACAAAAAATCTGAGATTTAATTGTCTAAGATTTTATCTCCTATTTCAAGAGATATTTTCTTATATTTCAATAAACATCGACATAACTCGCAGAAAATCTGGTCTGCTCTCTTTAAAAATCGTAGATCAATAAATCTGATTTATTATAAATGATCAGACCTTCAGCTCAACAGACGGAAAATCTTTACTACCATTTCAGGAGATATTGTGTTCTACAACAAGAGATCAATGCAATGTGTACACTGCCTTATAGGATGGCACGCACGAGCTGTGGGCACGAAGAAGAGGAGGAAGGTATTCTGCTGTGTCTGTGACTTGCTCTCTTTCTCTCTCAGGCTACACAAGGCTTTCATTTCTTTGGGGAGTTAGCAAATTTGGCTAATTAAAATCTGCCAACTTTTAAGCTATCTAAGATAATCACATTCGTTCAACGGAGGGAGAGGCTAGTAAAAACTTATGTATTACCTTACGTGCCTGTGTTGCACTATGAGTTAAATAATCATGTGAGCTTGTCTTACAGGCTGTTACTATTAACATAAAACTAACTATATGCTAAAATCTGATTTCCTATTACAAGATATCTGGCGCAAAAGATCAGATGATAAATTTCAACAGATCTGTTCTTCTTTTACAATTGATATATATATATATATATATATTGATAATCTTATCAGAAAGATTTGATCTCCAATTTTAACAGATAATCTTGTTGCGAAAAATCATGACCTGTCAGAAAGACCGACATATCTGCTCTTCATTACAAATGCTCTGGAATTTATGTGCGGAAGGTCTGATATCTCTATTTCCAGATATCTTAACTGAAAGTTCTGCCCTTTAATTTCCAGAGATATTCTACTACCACCAAAAAACTGGGCTTTTACTGCGGCAGATCTGTCTATGTCAAGGAACTGTGCTTAAATTATAAGAGATTTGAGCTTCTCTTGCGAAAGATGTGGTCTTCTCAGACCTCTATAATTTTACTGATGAGAACTCTTGTAATCTTCGATTCTGCGATTCCCTTGATGAAGATCTGGTCTTGCAACTGATCTGATATTTACTTTGAGGGATCTGGGCATAGTTAATGTACTCCTGGACTGGACTTCTGTTAAAGAAGACATTGTATTCTGTTGCAGAATATGTCTATCTCTAGAGAACTAATAACATATTTGAGCTTCTCTTGCTAAAGATTTGTTCTTCTCGGACGTCTGAATTTTACTGAGGGAAATCAGTTCTTATGCAGATCTGTTATTATATTAAGTAAAAATTATCTGGAAGTTATGTGCAGAAGTTCTGATCTTTCTTCTATCACCAAAAACGAGTCTTCCGTGGAATATATGATCTTATATATTATATATAAGATCTGGATATATTAAATCTGGCCTTACATTAAAAGGATTCCTGGTTCCCTGTTAAATCAGATTTGACTTTTGAACAAATAAAATAGTTGTTAAGATTCAGGGGCCCTTATTTTTTTTGGGTCCACATTGTGCCTACACTTCTGTATCGGTGGCCCTTTCACAGAATACATTTTAACCGTATTTGTGTTGGTTACATATGCTCCCCCTGCATTGTTGCCTTAAAAACATCTGCTGTTGCCATTCATTGTGAATGCGTTTTGGTTGCCTCTTTAATTTTTTTTGTCCGGATGCCGTGTTATTGTAGTCGTAGTTGTCGTTTCGGAAAAACAAAATTTATATTGCATGCTAACTACTACTGGTACTGGTACCAGAAGCAGAACACACAATGCCTCTTCAGAGAATTTTATTTAATTTTCATATTAAAATTGTCTGATGAGTCTTTGGGGAGGAGGGTGGTAAGCAAGCGAAGTGGAAGAGAGTCTCCGCCACTCTTTAAAATGCCCCCATATTGGGAGGAAGGCAGATATTTCTGGTTCAGGATTGGTGCCCTGGTAATCACACAAAATTTGCAACATTTTGCTGAAACTGCTTTGGGTGTCACTTTGTTCTCGGCAATTGGTAGTTGTTGTTTCAATGGCAAAATGAAAGCAATTCATTTGGTCCTTCTCTCTGCGTTTTTTTTTTTCACATTTTCGAAAACTAAAACATTTATATTTGCCTCACGAAATTAGCATTTAAAAGGAATGACATATTGTATATAGTGGTTTTTGTGGGTATTTGCATTTTGCACAACACGAGTTGAATGGTAGTCGTGCGCCACAGGATTGGGATTGGGCCATATAACTAATACCACCTAGATTGGATAAAATATATTTTTATACAGGCAGACACATACATACACATATGCATGTCATTAATTTTGCTCCTAACTAATGGCTACATGCACATTTTTATCATTTTATAAATGCATTTAAAAAGGCTTTTAGTGAACATGTCATGTTTAGGGAGGGGGAGAGAGAGAGAATTTTGAATACTTCAAACCCCATCCCCCAGAAAATTAGAGCATATTTATAGGCTTTTCGTTGGCTACATGCATTGATCCAAATTGATGATACTCATTTTAAGTACAGCCTATAGACAGCTGTGCTCTGGTTTTGATGTTGATATACGATGACATATTACATGGGCTTTTGAATAAAGTGGCGACATTTGAAAGCTTTAATAGCCTAAAGCTGTGCTATGCACGTGGATTTATCGCAATCGATATTTTGTGCTTAAGAGGTGATTTTTGATATAAAGTATAGCAAATCACAACTAAAATTGATTGGTTTAAATTTGATTTTTATCACTATTCAATCTTGAGTGTGAAAATATGCAACAGATTACCAACAAATATAGGGAAACATTAGCATACATTAAGGCTGCGAAATGAATATAACGAAATGCTTGCATAATTATGGTATATTTTAAGGATGAAAAGGACTGTATAAAATTGAGATTATTTTGAGGTGACAATTTGTATTAAACCAATTAAAATTTTAGATTTATTGGTTTAAGAAACAAAACAAGATATTTTGACATTTTTTTCTCTCTTCCATGATTCAAAATTCCTTAACCGACAGCTTATTTTTAATTGCAGGGGGGGTTTTTGTCTTCTATTACAACAAACCTTGTCTGTTGTTGTACATAAACATCAATTTAGTCTTCTTTTAGTATTAGACAATTCTAATTAGTATTAGACAATCGGCAAGTATCCAGTGGTATATGATCAATATCTCCTTAAATGGGTGCTTTTTTTTTTGAAGGAGGAGAGCTTTAAGTTATTAACATTGCTTTCAGTCATTGCCGATTTGATAGCTTTTGGTGGTTTGTAGTTTTTGTGATATAGTTTTGTTTTTATCTTCAGTTGAAGTAAAATTTGTTTACTAATCAAGGGATGTATTAGACAAGAATTTGTGAAAAAAAGAGTGAGGTTTTTGTTGGTTGTTTTTAGAGAAAGACCTTGACTTTTATTTATTTATTTTTTGAAGACTTTTATTATTTTATTGACTTTTATTGAAGTTGTTTCAATAAAAAAATTGCTCTATTTAAACATTTGAGTTTAACATTGGCGTAAATTTATGAAAAACATAAAAAGTCCAATTTATGTATATTAACTTTTACTTCCTCCATCTTGTCTAAAAATCCTCCCACAATATCCAAATGGAAGATTTCCCTGCCATGCATACGATTATAGTAACTTTGTCTAAGTAAAAGCAGGAAACGAAAGGGCTGAGCGAGTGCCGGGACATGGAGTGGGTGGCTGAAATGTTGTAGTATAAACATTATCATCAAAAATGTCATCATAAAACCACTGAACGGAAGCTGAAGTGTCAATGCTTTTTTGGTGTCAAACATGAAAATGCACTCTTCGAAATGCTATAGAGTTGATGTTTCAGGCGAACAAAAAGAAAGTTGCAGAAAGTCGTTTCCCCTCTCTTTTGTTTGCATGCCAATGTCAGAATTGTTACTTTGTGGTTCGGTATAACCCCCCACTCCCCGCACAAAACATAGTATGCACATAGTTTTATGACAATATTTTCCATTAAATAAGTGAATAAAATTTAGCATTTATGACGGGTGTTCGGAAAGTTTTTTCCTTTTATTCAGATGGGGGAGGGACAATGAAAGAAAGCTGGAAAGTAAATATCTATTAAGACTTTTGTGTTGAAAAGTGAATCAAAAAAGAAAATAATTTGATTCACTTTTCTTTGTTTCATCTTTTAAAATTTTTTGGGTAAATATTTGCTTCAAATTTCATAAGTTCAGGGTTATGCATTAGTTGGCGATTTAAGGTAAAGTTTTTTTTTCAATTTTTTTTGTTAACTCAAATTTCAGCAGTTTTATAACAATCCAGATTTTAATGTCCAGTGGTCAATCCCTAAAAGTAATAAAAATTTACAATTTTATTAAGGGAAAACATGATTTTTAGAGGTTATTTGAACGGCAAATAGCCCCTAATTTCGCGATCGCAGAAAATAAATATTTTGCGAATCTATTTAAAACAAACCATATTCTCATATATGCTTTAAACAAAGCGAACTTTTTTGACGCCACTCTACTGTATAATACCCATCACCATTGTTTGCCAACAAATGCACGGATAACCATTATTACTACTTACAGTTGCGGTTTAAATGGAGTACATTTCTAAATTCCAGGCACAAAAGGTAAAAAATTATGACCCTAATGAGGGACTTATCAAAAAATGCAGCGATATATTCCATGTTCATTAGAAAAGATTTAATTCGAAAGTTTAAATTTCCGCATGATGGGTTAAAAAATGCGTCCCTTAGAACGCCAAGAAGTCTAATCAGTAGGGACCTTTATATGGTAGCAATATCAAAATATGTTTCCCGATGTTTCCCATTTCCTCTAAGAACGATTAAGTGTTCTTTATACTTATAAAGTATAAATTCTTAAATTACAGCCAGATCAATTGGAAATTTGTTCTCTAGGGCGTCAAAAAGTGACATCGGTGGGGACCTTTATATGGCTATAAGCAATAATACCCTGTAGCACAGTGTGGTGTCGGGTATAAAAAATCTTCGGATAAATGTGGAAATTATAACCCATTTGGCAGAAGTAAGAGAATTTCAATAAAATCATGTTTGTATATAAGTACACTCTCAAATAAAAAATTTTTTTGTGCATTTTTTGTATTTTTTTGTAGATTTGTTTGTGCCAGAAATAAATGATTTTTTCAAAAAAGTATATATTTTGTTTACATATTTTTGATGACAATTGTTGATGTGCAAAGTTTCGTTGAGATCGGACTATAATTGCGACTTGCACGTTGATCACAAGAATACATGGACTCGGGTAAACAAAATGTTTAAGCACTTGTAACTTTCGTCCGATTCCTAAAATTTGTGTGTATTCTAAAAACTGAGTCTGCAAAAGTTTTTTTGCACCTAACAGTTATCTTGTATAGTTACCGAGATAACTGCATCTAAAAATCGAATATTAAATGTTTTCCCCGACCCTGTAGATATCGAAGTAGAATATGTACCAATTTAATCCGCTTAACTCTCCGTCATTCAAAAGTATCTGGCCAGACATTTTACGAATTTAACTGTGATTTAAATATATTTCTAATTTAGCTAAGGGTTTGAGTCTTCAGGTACCCACTACAAATATTGTTACTTATCGTTTTATAAAAAACACATTAAAATAAAAAATAACAAAAACAATTTATGAGCATTTTTTAATCTACACATCACGTACGTAGCATATGTGTCTGGCCAGATACACACATATTTTGTATAAAGAAGAGGGATTTTATATGCACTCTGCATGTGGTAAGGTGTTGTGAGTTGAACTGCAAAGGGAATCAGTATAGAAGATATAGGGGAACCCCCAAAATTAAATTTTTGGGGATTTTCAAAATTATTTTGGGAATTGTGGGATTGACTTTTGGAAATATAATGATTTGCGAATTACATTCGATTTGTGATATCAACACTTACAAACTACTTTTTGCTTTTGTCTGCATTTGAAAAGTGATTTTTTCACCTTTTTCCTGACCCTGTCCTAGCATTTGCTTAATATCAGTGCAGAATATAAACCGATTTCTCTCACATCAACTTCTCTAAATTGACAACAAAATTTTCTATATAATGTAAAAAAATTTCAGTCAAATGTGTCCACTTATACAAAAGTTCTAGCCATATCAATTAATATTTTCAAAATATGGATAATTTTTTATTTTATTGCGTAAATGTATAAGTAGTATTTTGGAGATACAGAGGAATTTATAAAAAGAAAGTGTAACATATTTAAATTAATCTTAAAGGACACTTCCTGTAGAATAGTTTTGAAAAAAGAACGAGTCAAAAATTTGTATTAATAGTGTTGCCACGCTTCTTCAAATTACACATTTTTTTACGAAAATGTCAAAACATGGCTACATTTTCGACAATTGCAAAGCTTGAATATTAAAACCTTTACCATTTTTATATGTAGAAGTGTGTTATACGATAAACTGCAAAAGGAATGTTGAGTCCGGCTTTAAGTATAACAGATTTGGGGAAAAACCAAAAATTCCCTTTTTGGGGAATTTTCGAATTTATTTTAGGAATTGTGGGATTTATATTTACAAATATAATAACATTATAATTAGCCTCTATTTCTGGTGTCAACACATTACAGAAAAAAAGAATTGAGATCTATTAATTTTTAAAGATTTTATAAAATTTCCTTTGAAAATAAATAGTTGTTTGTTTTTCCCGATCCTTTCCTACGAGTAGGTACATATTAATGCCCGTTATAAATCGATCCCTTTCGCATTATATTTTCTGAATAGACAACAAAATTTGCTATTTGATGGCAAAATATTGCAATTTGATATGGCCATCGTCTACATCGGATTATTTTTTGTTTCCACAATTAAATAGTGGCTCGGCGAAATAAAAATTTGCCAGCAAGAGGTGGAGATTGCGGTTGAAGGCTATTTTCAGGATGTTCAAACTGTTCTCAAATTTTTTGTGCTTTCTTTATTAGGTCGGCTAAATTTGGAACCGCCCTCGTACTTCGAATAATAAAGTGCAAAGACTAAATTTTTAACAAACGCCATCAATAAAAATTGGAAACAAAAACAATATACCATAAAAAATTATATTTTGTGTAAACTAGTGTAAACTAGTGTTACAGGAGACTTCACCTTTTAGTCCAGAAACCAGTTACTTTATCGGAGGAAAACCACTTAAAGTAAACGAAGTCTTATTAGGAGATCAGATCTAATAAAATAATTTATTAGATTTAAAAAATGCTTGTCTGTTATAAAGACTAAATTTTTGTTGGCGACAAAGTAATCACAAATTTCTTTGAATCAAATAACTTTTTGTTTCACTTAATGAACAATATTTGTTCAGAGCCGTTATAAATGTTTTTTTTTTATTTCAGCCTCTACATTTCGATGCCGTCCAACTCAACTTCTTACAGTGCGCCTAATGTTATGCTTTACCATTTTTCCCTTTAAAGTATGCTTTCTTTCTGAAGCTGAAGTGAATGATTTGATTTTTTTTTTGTTTTAAATAATATTGGCAGACGTATTTCATGCATTACAAAAACAGATGTTACATTTATTTAACATAAGTACTATGCCTTGAAGGTTTATTGTTTGTTTTATGATAAATGAAGGAAAAAACAAATTTTAATATTTTTATTTAGCAAAATTAATTTGTCGGGTGAATTGTTGAAGACGTATTACATACCAAGTTGATTACAAGACATTTAAATTGAGCATAATTTATATATAATAAATTGATTCCCAATCAAAATTAAATTTCAGAGAGTAAACATTAAGATAACAAAACTGTTTTTTTTTGAAAATATTTACAAAAAGCAGCATTACTTAATGTTATGCTAAATTTAAGTAGAGTCATTTATTTTATTTCAACATTTGTTATTGCATATTGTATTCAATCATTCAAGCTTGTGCAAAATTATAGTCATCACTTTTAAAAGCCTATTTATTTTGGAGCGCAAACAAAATTATTGAAATTTAAGTTAAAAAGAATGTTAAACATGTACACAATGTGATTAAGAGTAATTTGCGTTGCGGTTTCATTTACGTTTTTGCGCCATTCGGTCGCAATTCGCTATTTTTGTGGAGGGCCATTAAATTCCTATTGAATTCTCGGCATTAAACAATGAGGCTGAAGCTTTCACATTATATGTACTTTCGGTAGTCAAAGTACATATAAAGTGGAAGCTGCCCGGTGAGAAAGAGGGAGAGAGAGCACGAGTGCAAAGAAGAACTATAATCTGTCTTATGGTATATTACAAGTGGTCGGATTTCGTTCGTTTCGTATTGTAAAACCATTATTTACTGTTATACCAATAATTTATTTTTTTTTTTATTCAATACACGTACAACTCAACTACTCTAGAGAGAGCCCCGACCTGAATGCGAAACCAACACCAACGCATCCTTGTCATTAATATCTTGTATAACATGGGCCACATTACACCATTCGACGACTGACACTTACGCCATCTGTAGTTCAACCACATGAAATTCGGGAATTTATCGCCATTTGTCAGACCGCAAGTTTGTGTGCGAATAAATTTTATTGTATTGCATAGTGAGTTGAGTGTATGTGTGGGCAAAAATTATTGCATACCTTAAGGCTTGTCATAGGCTTATCATGTAATAAGCCTACGAGATTGTATGGAGGAAAACAGAATAAGGCATGTTGTTGATGGGCAAGGCAATGAATGCATGTCCGTGCTTGTAAGTTATTGTTGTTCTGTTATTGTCAATTTCAACAATTATTATTTATTGCAGTTGTTGTCGTCGCTACTTTTTTTGGGGGGAGTAATTCCCTTCAACGCCTTTTAGCCAGCCCACATTTGGACTGCTTTTATGTGTGTGTATGAAAGGTTTTTTTCTGCTTTTATGGCTTATGCAAAAATTATAAGTCATTTTTCATTATTATACCAGCAATTATTTGGCTTAATGAATGTTTAAAAAGCTTATGTGAAGCGGGGTGGGGAAAGGATTTCATTTCGACTTCAATCACTTTTTGATGAGATTAATGTCGGCATCATGTTGCAGTGCACAAACGAATTTCATATAAATGCAAATGCAATTATAAACTTCTGAGGATGACATGATTTCAAAAGCTATTTAAGTTAAAACATTAATCGCGTTTGTCTCTTCTTAACTTAAGTTGTATTTCGATAATGGATGTGGAAAATAATCAAAGACTTTTTTTTAAAGAAACAAAGATAAACTATGCTTTAAACTAGGTATCCAAGTCTTCTATAACAAGAGATCAGGTCTTTCATTACAAGTGATAGATGCTTCATAACAGTAGACTAGATCCCTCATTCTAGGTGATTAGATTTTACATTAGATTAGATAAGAACAACCATTGCGTAAAATGAAAATATTTTCAATACGAGAAGACCAGTTATTCGCTCACAGCTGATCAGCCATTCTATTGCTGGAGGTCCAGTCTTCTTTTACAGGAAATCAATTGGTATATTACATTAGACTAGAGCCTTCTATTATAGTAGATCAGGTGCTCTGCTACAGGATACTAGGCCGTTCTTCTATGATATTATGGGCCAATAGGTCAGTAATAGAAACTGGGGTTTCTGTTACAGGATATGATAGGTATTCTATAAACATCATTTTAAAGAAAGAAATATAAGAATAAGCTTTAAACTAATTTAAAACAGCATTCTCGCAGGTCCAAGTCTTCCTGAATAAGAGATCTGTTTTTTCATAACATCTGAACAGATGCTTAATAACAGTAGAGTAGGACTGGCACTATATAAGACTGGGTCATCCATTAGAAATATGTGAAAAGGAAAACTATCTGCAATACAGCTGACCAGGTCCTCTATTACTGGAGTCCAGATTATCTATTACTGTAGAAGATAGACTACATCGTATGTTACAGTTGCCCAGGTCCCCTATTAAAGGATTCTAGATTTTTCTTCTATGACATTGTAGTCTACTAGATATGTATGACAATTGTTTTGGTCTTTTATCACAGAAGACCTGGTTTTCCTTGACCAGAGGTCTGTTCTCCTATAACGGGAGACTGGGTTTTCTATTCTATAAGAAAACCTTTAAAGAATGAAATAAAAAAATAAGCTTTAAACTAGCGTGTCCAAGTCTTCTATAAGAGCAGACTAGGTCTGGAATTATATAAGATTGAGTCATTCATTAGAAGTGAGAGCAATCATTGAAAGGCAATTATTTTCAATGCAGTTAGTCAGTTCTTTTAATCTATAGATTTTTCATCTATGACATTGTGTGGTATTAGATCTGTATGACAATAGTTTTGGTATTTTATCACAGGAGACCAGATTTTCTCTGAGTACGTTTTCTGTTACAGAATATGAGAACTATTCGGTTACGGGATATATCATCATTTGTTAAGTCACACTAGGTCTTCTATTACAGTATAAGAAATAACGCAACTGGTCATCTTATAGGGAATACATATCCCAACTAGTCGTCATCTGATGAGTAGATAACCCAACTGGTCGTCATCTAAGGAGTAGATAACTGAACTTGTCGTCATCTAGGGAATAGATAACCAACTGGAACCCATCGAAGGAATAGATAACCCAACAGGTTGTCATTTAAGGAGTAAATAACCCAACTGGCCTCCTTCTACGGAGTAGATAACTCAACTGGGCGTTTACAAAGCACTAGATAAAAAAACTGGTCCTTACCTAGGAGGAAATAACGCAACTGGTCATCTTATAGGGAATACATATCCCAACCAGTCGTCATCTAATGAGTAGATAACGCAACTGGTCGTCATCTAAGGAATAGGTAACCCAACTGGTCGTCATCTGAGGAGTAGATGACCCAACTGGCCGCCTTCTATGGAGTAAATAACTAAATTGGGCGTTTACTAAGCACTAGCACAGTCCTCTGCTAATGAATAGATAACTCAACTGGTCGTCATTTAAGTAGTAGATAACTCAACTGGTCCTCTGCTAAAGAATAGGTAATCAGTTGGGTGATCTAAGTAGTAGTTGACCAAACTGGCCGCCTTCTACGGAGAAGATAGCTCAACTTGACATTTACTAAGCACTAGATAAAACAACTGGTCCTAACCAAGGAAGTAATAAAGCAACTGGTCCTCTTATAGGGAATACATATGAAAACCTGTCGTCATCTAAGTAGTAGATAATCCAACTGGTCGTCAGCTATGGAGTAGATAACCCAACTGGTTCTCTGCCAAGGAATTGATAACTCAAGTGGTCGACATCCAAGGAGTCGTCCACTAAGGACTAGATTTTTCTGATGGAGTCGTGTAATCGCATACCACATACAAAAATATTTGTTGGTGCATCTAACCCTAAATAACAGATACCAATGAATCCCTGTGTGATCAGATCAGAGATCAGTTCCCAATTTATCCAGTACTAGAATCAGTAGACGGAGGAACATGGACACCTCATATCACTATAACTATATATTCTATTATAGCAGATTTGTTTTCTATTACATGAGACGAGTTGTAATAATACTGCGTACTGGGTCTTATTTACATTATAGGTTATATTATATGTTGGTCTGTAATTGTCTTCAACTAAATAAAAATGTTATGTATTACAGTACACCATATCTTCTAATAATCGAGAATTGTAGTTCTGGTAACGGAAATGCTCTTCTAATGTAGGATAGATGGTATTGTAATATAGGAGACATGGGGCCTAATTACCGCATCCAATTCGGATCGTAATTCCACTACGTGATATCTAATACCTCTAACATTTTTGTACATATGTTGATGAAATTTCAGCATATCATTTATAAGATATTTATATAAAAATAAACATTTTTATATTTTTATAATTCATAATATTCATAATATTTAATATTTGAATAATTAAAAAACTTACCTTTAGCACAAATATTTCTCCAGTTGTACGATTAATATCGAATTTACTATTGGCGGGATTATCGGGGTCAATACCTTGACCCGTCAAGAAGTAGACAATATTTTGAGGACGATCTTTATCACCATCGGTGGCTGTGACCTGTTGCAGTTGCAAAGCAGTTTTGCGTAGAAGTAAATTAGAAAATACAAAAGAAAATATTAGATTCAATGTAAACCTTTAGTCAAATATAAAATGATAATTTAGAACAAAGCTTCAATAATAATATTTCACTTGCAATTTCTTAAGAATATTTCATGCAAATTTAATGAAAACGGAAAGCACATGCAAAATGAAGCGAAATGTGTAATATACTAAATTAGAATGATTTTTGTTGTTAATATTTATGAATATGAAAAATTATATACATGCTTTTTAGTTAGTTATTAAGAAATGAATACGAAATTATAAAAATATAAAAATGTTTAATAATATTTTGAATCCCAATGTTATATTATCATCCAAAATTTCTGAAATGAAATCTTTCTTATCTCTAGACTAAACGGTAAGTTGAACTATTTCAACTTAAAATGGCATAATATTTTTTTCAAGAAACTGCAATAAACCCTGAGTATGACATTTGCATTTTCGAAAAGAATATTTTTCTATTTCAGAATAGAAAAGGAGTAATCATAAAATGTTATTCAAAACTAAATTTTAATTTTTTGAGAAGATTATTTATGTAGATTTGGATAAGGCAAAACTGCGCTATGTTCAAACCAAAAAAATAATAAAAAAAATAAGCTTGCCAAATCATCACAATCATAGTGTACCTTAAAATATGCTTCAATATTTCCCCCTAAAAGCGTCGTATGCTTTTAAATCGAAATCTCAGTTTAACTATTAACTTTGTGCTCCTAGAAGTCGGCAACACAGGGCAGAGCTGCGCAATGTTCAACGCAAGAAAATAATAAAAGAAAATGTTAGCTTAAGAGCTTTATTTTTAATCGTAGTGCACCTTAAAGTATGCTTCAATATTTCCCCCTAAAAGCATACTACATTTAAATCTGAATCTCAATTTCAATATTTCCAGGGTACAGTGATTTGTTTCCCCCTTTTCTCTCTCTTTCTAATTCGATTAAATATTTTTGATTTAACCTACTTTATATTCACACTTTTTGTAATTATAAACAGATATCAATGCGTAGTGTTATGGGTGTTACCAGCGATTTATTGCTGTTTGTGTTTTTCATTTTCCTATAGATTAATTTATTTTCATATTTATTATAAATAAATATCCAATCATTCATTTCATTTAGAAAAGTGTATTGAGGTAATTAAATATGGTTTTTATACAGATTAAAAACGCAATTTCATAGAACAATTATATTGTGTGAAAAAGTATTTACAATTAATGCTCTGTTCCAGTTGTTGGTGTCGAAGTTGAATTTAATGAGCTTGTGGGCTTTTTTTATAGTTATTTAAATAAAACTTTAACTGGGATTTGCGTGGTTTTGTGACATATTTTTATTTAATTTTTTCTTACCGGTATTTATTTAATTAATTTTATTTAATGATCTCTCAATAATGTGTGTTATTTAGTTGACATATGGTTTTTTGTGTTATGTATTTGTTTTTGAAACTCAATCAACGGTGGTGGTCACAGTATAAGCAATTGTTTGTTTAGAGCTGAGGTATTATAGAAATAACCTTAATCAATTTTCTCTATTAGACTCCCGGCTAAGAGACAATAATTAACACAGATTTATGTTTTGTTTGTTTCATAAAAGTAAATAGAAATAAATTATCATATTTAATATATAATAACTAAAAAAACGACAGTGAAATCAGGACATTTTTTGCATTCTAAACATTAATTTATAAAACATAAAGTAAAAATAAATAAGGTAAACAGAAGGACGTCTATTAAACCTGATTTATTTTAAATTAATCTTTCTATTTTAAACAGCGGCAACATTTGTATTTTTTTAAACACTGTTGTTCGAAGTAAATTGAAATGATTGATACATTCCCCCACCCCCGCCATTTATTATTCACTACTCTATTGTTGGAAATTTCTGAAAATCATTATTGTGTTATTTTTATGAATTACTTTAACACAATCCATTTCATAGATATTGTGAAAAATCATGGATATGTTTTTTTGTATTCTCTGCTTGTTATTAATTATAAATTAATCCACAATCACCATAATACCCACAAAACGTGCTTAATATGTTTCCTTTTGTATATTGTTATTGTTTATTTTGTAACTTTTATATTTATTATTAATTTGTTAAGGATTGTTTGACACAAAAAGGCTTTACGAGAGGACAAACACATGTCATTAACTACATTTCAATAGTTTTTTGTACAATATCTACATTTTTACAACTTATCCAATATGAGTTCGAGTGTATCCCTTTGTACACCCAGAAAAACAATTAATCTTATTGATTACAGTTTTATAGATCAAAGTGATTATGTATTCTTGGTTATATGTATAAAGAGACTACAGCAAGGATACTCAAAAAAGATATGACAATGTCCACTAAATGACAGAAGCTCCCTAAAAGTATGCCTCAATATATGCGCCTTAGGATATACATCATATCTTTTGATTTGCACTAAACTTACAGATGTTCTTTTTTCGTCTATACAATTAGCTTGGTGGAATTACAATAGAATTTGTTTGCTTTGTATTTCAAACTTTTCGAATTTTTCATTAAACATTTTGAGAACTGGATATTCAAATATTTTCAAATCAAATCACTAGAAAAAGTAAACTTAAATAAAATATATAAAGTTATTACTTTATTGGGAAAACATTTTCTGTGTTAAAAATTTTTTAAAATGAATACTCCTATAAATATATATCAAAAAAATATGCATTATTTTAAAAGAAATATTATTGGAAAAATATGTTTTTAGAAATATTGCAATTTTTAATTCAATTAATTTTCTAGAAAATTATTTCTTCGAAGAATATTTTTTGTGAAGAAAATTATTTCCTTGAACAATATTTTTTGTGAACATTTATTTGTATAAATGAACTTATGAAAGGGATAATTTTTTAGACACACTTCTTTCAAAATATGTATTTTCCCATAGAGATAAGTCAATAATATCAATTACTATTAAACAAAAATAAATACAAATGAGCATGGAAAACATAAGCAAATTTAAATTATGAAAAAATCCTTTCGAAATATGGCTCTGTTCAGAAAAGCTTCTAAAATTTGCGAAAATTTGTTTCAACAAAAATGTTTGGAAAATATATCTCCAAATTGAATAATTTTTTTAAATACTGTTTTCACAAACACAATTGTGGCAATTAAAGAAAATTGTAATAACATTGAAGAATTTGTTTCCTAACTTAAATGAATTTTTTACCCTCTTGTATCTTTAAAAAATTTTAAATTTTCTCAAATAAAATTATTATTTTCCGAATAAAAACACTCAAATTAAAAGACATTTATTAAAAAGACGTTTGGAAACTTTTTTAAATTTTTTTTAGGTTTCGAAGATAATTATTTTTCTCTGCGAATATTTGTTTTCGCAAACAAAATTGTCGAAATTAAAAAAAAAAATAGTAATAACTTTGAAGAATTTGCTTCCTAACTTAAATGAATTTATTACCTGCTTGTAACTTTAAAAAATTTTAAATTTTCTCAAATAAAATTATTAATTTTCGAATAAAAATACTAAAATTATGACATTTTTTTTAATAAACAATTTTTTGCGATTATTTTTATTTTAAATGGTTTTTTCAGGACAGCAAAAAAAACTGCAAAATTCTAAAAAAAAGTTTTACATAAAAAAAATTTTGGAAAAATTAATTTTTCTTTTACATAAAAATTTTATTTTTACATAAATTTTCCGAAAATATTATTTTTACATAAATTTTCCGAAAATTTTATTTTTACATAAATTTTCCGAAAATATTATTTTTACATAAATTTTCCAAAAATTTTATTTTTACATAAATTTTCCAAAAATGTTATTTTTACATAAATTTTCCGCAAATTTTATTTTTACATAAATTTTCCGAAAATTTTATTTTTACATAAATTTTTCTAAAATTTTATTTTTACATAAATTTTCCTAAAATTTTATTTTGACATAAATTTTCCGAAAATTTTATTTTTACATAAATTTTCCAAAAATTATATTTTTAAATAAGTTTTCCGAAAATTATATTTTTATATAAATTTTCCAAAAATTTTCCGGAAATTATATTTTACATAAATTTTCAAAAAAAAAAAAATTTTACAAATTTTATGCAATATATCCCATTTTTTTTTTAGAAAATTCTTTCCCAAAAAGTTTTTTTCACATAAAAAAGATTTTTTTTTGGAAACTGTAAATTTTTATTAAAAAATTTTATAATTTCTTTTGGAATAATTGGTTTATAGGAAGAGTTCTCTTCCCGAAATTTTATTTTTACATAAACTTTCCGAAAATTTTATTTTTACATAAATTTTCCAAAAACTATATTTTCAAATAAATTTTCCAAAAATTTTATTTTTTTTAGAAATTTTCTGAAAATTTTATTTTTACAAAAATTTTCCGGAAATTTTATTTTTACAAAAACTTTCCGGAAATTTTATTTTTACATAAATTATGTAAATAAAATTTTTTTTTTACACATTTTATGCAATATACCCATTTTTTTAGAAAACTCTTCCCAAAAAAGGTTTTTTTCACATAAAATTTTTTTTTTTTGTAAAACTAAATTTTTAATAAAAAAATTTTATAATTTCGTTTGGAAATATTTTTTTTTAATTCTTTTACAGGATATTTATTGTCTTTCGAGAATTAGTGATTTATGATAAATATTTAATTTTTCAGAAAATATTAGCGCATTTTCAATAAACATTTAAAAGATTGTAATTTTTTCTCTTAAATAAGTTTATTTTCTATAAACAATGTTTTTTCGACTAATATTTTTGTAGCTTAATTCAAATTGAAAAGCCTGAAAAAACTGTTTAATTTCTATTTTTATTTTAATAATATAAAAACATATTTTATTTTTAATGACTTAATTATTTTATTATGCCCTGTCAAAAATCAACAATTTTTATTTTTTATTAAAAGTATAAAAAAAATATTTAATTTTTAATGACTTAATTATTTTATTATCAACAAATTTTAGTTTCCATTAAAAAAGCTTTCAACATAAAATCAAAAAATATTTTTTTTGGGGAAACTATAAAAATTTGTTTGGAAGACAAATTTGCTTGAAAACAGTACTGATCACTAAATTTTTTTGGAAAATTTGCAACAGAGCTTTATGTTTAAAATAAGAAAATTAGCATGTTAAAAAAAAATAAAAAACTTTTTTGTTTGGAAAACAGTAAATTTTTAATAAAAATAAATTTTTCGGAAAATTTATTTTTTCAAAGCGTTCTTTTTACTTAAAAAATACTTTTTTTAAAACTCTAGTTTTTCTAATTAAAAAAATGTATGAACATTTTTTTCTATAATTTTTTTTTGTTAAATTCGCTTACAGGAAATTAGTTCCTTTTCGAGTAGAACTTCTTTGTATTTTTAAGGGATTACTTTATGATAC
The DNA here is from genome assembly GCA_963930755.1 of Eudasyphora cyanicolor. Lineage (NCBI taxonomy): Eukaryota > Metazoa > Arthropoda > Insecta > Diptera > Muscidae > Eudasyphora > Eudasyphora cyanicolor. Next base: position 259,618,615 of record OZ005737.1, on the reverse strand, counting down.
ATTTTTAATTCTTCAGAAAATATTAACACATTTTCAATACAATACATTTACAATACAAATGTTTTCTTCAGTAAATAATGTTTTTTTGGAAACAGTTGAAGAAAATGATTTATATAAGTCATTTCCAAAAGAATTTAAATTTTCTAAAATACAAAATTTGTTAATATTAATTAAGATTTAATTATTTTATTACGCCATTCAGAAAATCAATAATTTTTAGTTTTCATTTAAAATCCTTTTTTCAAATTAAACATTTATACTGAAAGGTAGAAGAGGTTCGGAATAAGCATGTAAGTTCAAATAAAAACATTAGCATGACAAAAAACCAAAAAAATATAAAAGAAAACTAAAATATTTGGAAAAATTGAAGAAAAAAAATATGTTTCGAAGAAATATGTACTTGGAAAAAGGACTGCTCAATAGAAATATTTTTGGGAAAATTTGCACCAGAACTTTATGTCAGCATGATAAAAACCAAAAAAACTTGTTTTTAGCAAACAGTTTTTAGTAAAAATGAATTTTTTAAAAAGAAGAAATTTTTACAAATTCTACTTTAAGAAAGAAGCCTTTTTAGGAAATTTCTCACAACAACGTATTTTAAAAACAATATATATATTCTCTTTTGTTAACAAAATTATATTTTATGAACAATATTTTTAAAGAAAAATTTTTTCTGAAATAATTCGTATATTTTTTCTGAAATAATTCGTATACAGAAGATTCGATTTGAACATTGTGTTTCATTTATACCTTTAATTTTTTCCGACAATTTTAGCGTATTATAAATAAAAAGTTAAAAAAATATATGCAATTTTTTAAAGCATTTAAAAAAAATTGATACGCGTCAGAACTTTCAATATTAATCTATGAATTTGTTTATTGCCAAAAAAATTACAAAATGCTAATAAAGAGAAATCACTATCACTTACGTTTGAAACAATTTTTGAGAAAAATTTGCAAAATGATAAAATAATATATCGCTATCATTTATTTTTTTGAAAATTTATTTTTTCCAAAATTTTTTTTGGGGTTTAAAAATATAAAAAAAATTGTGAAAAATTCATTTTTGGATTTTACGAAATTTTTAATTGCTAATGAACGGTTTAACCAAAATTTAATTTTTCTCAACTTTTTAGAATTATAAAACCCCATAACATTTTGAAAAAAAAAAATAATTTCCAAAAAATAAATGATGGCGATATCATTTTTTACCATTTAGCTAGTTTTTATAAACATGTTAGGGAAATATTAAACATTTTTAGGTTAATATTAAAAATTGTGTTTTTGTTTTCTAAAATAAAAGAAGTATTATTATATTTATGAAATTTTACATTAGAAATTTTGGAAGTTTTATTTAAATTAATTTTTTATTTTATACTAAATATATTTTTTTAATTTTCTTGAACAACTTTTAATTTAAAACTTCAAACATAATTGCTATTGACTTAAAATATTATTAAGCCAAATGTTTTTTAAAAATATTCACAAAAAAATGTATACTTTTAAGACTTAAATGCCGACTATTTTTTTCTGTGTACTTCGGTTATCCATTCCTACATTTCCTGCCACCTCCTTTCAAAATGTCATTAAATATATATTTGTTTCCATTGTCATTTCAATCACTACTCCCTTATATATTGTATATACAAACAAACAAACCAGTCCATTTATACATACATACATTCATATTTCAATCATAATTTCAAGAAGTTTTATTTTATTTCACTATTATTATTGTTGTCAATAACATTAATGCAAAAAGTCCAATAAATTTGTTTCCGATTGTTGTTGTTGTTTTTTTTTGTACAGTATTAATTACATTATGTTAAAAAGATCATGACAGTGAGTTATAGTACGTGATATTGTTGTTGAAGTGAAATGTGATTTTTTTTTGTTGAGTGAAATGAATATTAAAATAAATATTGTAAAAAAATATAATATATATATATAGAACAGAAAAAGTGATGAGAGAAAAAAATAATAATCAAAGCCCGACCTGCATTATGGTGAACGGTGCCTTCATTTCCTCATTCAGCGTACGTTCATACAGTGTCTGAGGGAAGACCGGAGGCAAATCGTTAACATCGCGGACATTGATAATAATCGTGGTGGCGTTTTCATTCAAACTATCCGAGGCGACCAATTTTAATTCATACTTTTTATCAGGTTTTATTTTGTTGTTGTTTGTTTTATTTGTAAATTGCACATTGGGGTATAGTGGGTACATAAAAATAAAATGTATAAAATAAAAACGAAAATAAATAAAAGTTTCTACAACAAATTAAATTATAATAAAACGAGAAAAGAAGGAAATAAATTATCTTTTTTTTACAAATGTATTTGATAATATTTTTGATAATGTGATTTTTGTGGCTAAGGCAAACTCTCTGTAATCTATTTACATTGAACGAATTTCACTTTTCATACTATTAAAACAAATAAATAACATTTGTAATTTTTTTCTTATTAAATCATTTGTTTTGTTACTTTCTCGCAGATAGATGATTTGATGATATATCAAATGTGTGCGACAACAAAGAAGAAAATATTTCAGTCGAGACTAAGATATACTTCATTTTATGACTAATATAGGATTTTTCGCTTAGGTGCATTACACTTAAGCGCCTTTTGTCCTTACCTGCACAAAAGAGAAAATATATCGCTTAAGTGCACATAGGGCGGTTATATGAATCGGATATGTGCATATTTGTGCAGCTAAGTGAAACAAAAGAAAGCGAGGCAGCTAAGCAAAAGAGAATGAAAAACGTAGTTTTAAAAAAATTTAAAAAATCTTTAGAATACAAAATTTTTTTTGGTTTGGATTTAATGGAATAGTAGCGGGTTTTCCAATGGGGATGATATGATTTTGAAGTGGCGTTTCGGACATTTGTAATATATCATGATCCGTCATTTGTTTTTCATTGTATTCAGTAGTGTTTACAATTTCATCATGGAGATGATGAAAACACTTTCCAGTCAACCTACGACCTCGGCACCCATGAGCTATAGTTTAGTTCTCGTTAAGACCTATCTTTTTGCCATTGACCGATTCCCGATCCGACGAACCGTTGAGGAACTGGAGCAAACATAAACTTTCCGTGCACATTTGAAAATGATGCTAATTAATTTTTTTTAAATCCAAAAAAACACTTTCCAGTCGACTTACGACCTTGACACTCTTGAGCAATATTTTAGCTCTCGTTAAGAGCTATCTTTTTGCCATTGGCCGATTGTGGCTACGTGCCACACAGCAAATGAAACAATTGTATTGTTGCAAGAAATGTTTGGAGATTCGATTATTTCAAGAAATTGTGATATCGAATGGCCTTCAAGAGGTTGTGATTTAACACCATTAGACTATTTCTGTGGGGTTATTTGAAGTCATTGGTCTTTCGAAATAAACCAGACTCTCTTCAAGCTTTACCAGTCAATATTGAACATGACATACGACTTGAATTGGTGGAAAAAGTGCTCGAAAATTGGGTTCATCGAATTCGTTCCTGCAGAAGAAGTCGTGGAGGCCATTTGAATGACGTTTTATTTAGAACTTAATTGTATCGATTGTACTTCACATTATATAAAAAAGTTTTGAATTTCCTTAACAACAAGTGTGTGTTTCTTTAGAAGAAATCAGATCACTCTTATTGGAAAACCCTGTATTAAGCAAATCTATGAATCAAACTAAAATTTCTAAAAAAATCATTTGATTTGTCGATCTCTCGCAGATGTTTTGATGATGATGATTTCAGTCGAGAAACCGACATAGACATATTTCGCTTTATGCGTAATATATAGTATATTTCGCTTAGCCGCATTACACTTAAGCTCTTTTTGTCCTTACCTGCACGAAAGGGAAACTATTTTTTTGTCAGAATTATCATATCGCTTAAGTGCACATATATGATATATGCGGGTATATGAATCGGATATGTGCATATTTGTGCAGCTAAGTGAAACAAAATAAAGCGAGGCAGCAAAGCCTCGCAAAGCAAAACAGAATGACAAGGTTAGTTTACCGGCAATGGTGGCAGATACAAAAATTAAAAAATCTTTAGCATAAAAAATTTTGTTGGTTTTGATTCAATGGAATAATATCTACACAAAAAAATATTTTTTTTGGTCTGGGACACAAACACATTTTTTTATTGTATATTGTAATTCATATTTTTATGCTTAAAAATGGTCTATTCCTACTATATCTATATCATTTTTCGCTTTTCTGATTTAATTTGCTATTTGGTCGACGCCTAATTTCTCTAAACACCTTTATAACCTTTTTATACCCTCACTTTAGTGTGACGAGGGTATATATCATTTGCTACGGAAAAAAGTGTAACACGTCGAAGGAGTGACCTAAGACCCCAAGTATGTTCGGAGGAAATCCGTTTTGGGTCATTTTAAGTCGAATGAGCAATGTCCGTCCGTCTGTCTGTCTGTCTGTCTGTCTGTCTGTCTGTCTGTCTGTCTGTCTGCTGGCTGGTGCGCACGATAACTCTCGAAAGGAGTAACCGATTGACCTCAAATTTGGTATGTGGTAATATTTTTTTCTATCTCCGGCTAAGTTCGAAGATGGGCCATATTGGTCCACTCCTTCTAGTACCTCCCCCACAAAGGGTTAAAATGTTGTGAAATATTGATTCTTTAATAACTGCTATACTACTTATTCGAATCTTTTGAAATTCCACACATAGTATTAGCTTATTAGTCGTTATCAACTCGAGAAAAATGGGCGAAGTCGCCACGTCCCTTTTGGTACCTCCCACACAAATGCACCATTTTGCACCAAAAGTTAACAGCTTATAACATTAATAACAGTGTATAAAAATACTTGAAATTTTGTACAGTATTATGCTTTTATATTGCCTACAGTCCAGGGAAAAATGGGTGTTGTTGTTACGCCCCTTTTGGTACCTCCCACACAAAGGTACCTTTTTGCACCAAAAGTTAACAGCTTATAACATTAAAACCAGTGTATAAAAATACTTGAACTCTTGTACAGTGTAATGTTTTTATAGTGTCTATAGCCCTGTGAAAAATGGGCGTTATTGCCACGCCCCTCTTTGTACCTCCCACACAAAATGCCCAAATCATACCACAATTTAATGTCTCATAACGTTTATACCAGTGCACATAAATGCTTATAAATCGGCACAGTGCAATGAATTTAAAGTATCTAATGTTCAGCAAAAAAAGGTGTATTTGATAAACCCCTTCTGGTACCTCCCACACAAATTGACAGAATAATTCGAGTAATATTCAATATTACATTACTCACAAAGTGAGGGTATACCTTAGTCGGTTTACCCGACTGAAACTTTCTTACTTGTTATAGTAAAATTTACGATTCTTATAGCTATTTTTTTGCAATAAAATAAAAAAATCGGTTTCTAAGAATTTTTTATGGTTAAAATTGGTCTATAACTAATTTCTCTAAATACGAATTTAAAACTTTTTTAATGTTTTTTTTTTAATTACATATTTTTTTTTTATATTACCCAAAATTTTAATCTTCATGAAAACTTCTGCGAACCCTGTGCACATAAATTATGCATCAGCATGACACAATGTACAAATATATTACAAAATATAAAAATATTTTTGCTTGACGACTACTATTGCAGTGGGTTAAATAAAATAAAAAACAAAACAAACAAATATTTTTAATATCCACCAAAAATGAAATATTTCCAATTTTTTCAACTCCCTTTTTTCAGCTCCGAATATAAGAAAAGTATTATTACAAGTATGAAAAAGAAAAAAAATGCATGTGACATCATGTATGCATTCCACAGAAAGAAAAACTCAAATATGTAAAGTGAAATAAAAATTGGAGGGATTTTCACACACAAATGGTTGATGGTATCCCGAAATGAAAAACGTGAATGAGTGAAAGTATAGGGTTGTTCTCTTCCATGTATCTGTGCGCCGAACAATGTCACCAAATATAAATATTTGAAATGTAAACAAGCGTTTAATATCATGAAGTATTTAAATGAAAAACAAAGAAAAAAAGATTTCTCTGCAAGACTTATCCATCAGTGAAACAAAAAAAAATTCAAAAAACGAAATGTAACCAAATTTAACATATATAACATCCATGATTGACATATTGTCATCCTGACAAACAAACCAAAAAAAAAGAAAAAACAACAGAAAAAACATTAAAGAAAACTGAACTGATATAAAATTATATTGAACACATTCAACAAACTCTTTGGAAAATAATGGCCATACCTCATTCGCTTGGCGCTGTACAACGTACGGTCATTTAATTTTCGGTTTGACGGACATTTCGAACAACTTTCGGATTTTATGTAGCTAATATACTCTGGAGTATATACATATCGATACCTCCATTCTAAAACATGCTAAGTAGACTTAGCATGTTTTTAGGGAGATTGCATTTTTAATTTATAAATATTCCAAATTATATTCAGTCAAAATTTGGTGTTTATACGTCAACCCAATCAAAAGTTATTCACAAAACAGTGCAGGTAATTCGATTTGCATTATAAAGGAATTCCACACAAATTTCAAAAAATCATCAAACTTTAATCGCCTCTCCTGAAAAACTACCTTTTTGCACTTAGCATAGTTTAGAATGGAGGTATCGATATGTACATATAATCAATTTTTATTTTGGACAATTACGTTGTACGTCAACGCGGGACTGAGGTACGGCCTTCTGATGCATTGATGACAATGGTGTTTGAAAAATAACTAATATTCTTTAAGCTTCAAATGTAACACTAACACTGTTGAGGATATTTATTTTTGGGAGAAAACAAAATAATTAAAATGGTGCTAACATTGTGTTTTTTTAATTAAAAAATAATTTTGCAATACAAATCAAAAACTCAATAATTTTTTTACATTTTTATAACACATGCATAAACTCAATAAGGCCAATACAATTGACAGCTACTTTTTAAATTGAGAACTATAGTTTCAATGCGAAAAAAAATTAAAGAAAAAAACGCTATTTTTCAATATTATTTGAAAATGTATTCTTTTTTGTTAGTAACCTGTAAAACGCGCTTGGGTAGATTGCGATCATCTTCTTCGGTGATTTGGGTGCGATATGTGGGTCTTTCAAAGACAGGTGGATTATCGTTGACATCCTTAACGTGTATTATAACGGTGGTATAGTTTTCCTTTAAATTATCCGATGCTGCCAAACGTAATTCATACTGGAGAGTTTTGATAGGGGAGGAGCGACAAATTGGGTTAGTAAGTTGAGAGAAATTGTATAAAAAATAACAAATATTATGAAAATGTAGAAACATTTCCAAAAAATACTCTGAAAGAAAAACCTTCATAATTTTAAGAAAAATATCCTTTGCTTTCTCAGCATATTATAAAAAATGCAATAGAAATTGGTTCGGAATTTTTAATATTAACATATAAATTTTATTTTTACATAAAAATTTTATAAAAAGTTGCTAAATAGTAAAATAAGAGCTCGATATCATTAATTTTTTGAAAAAAAAATTTTCAGAATTTTATGGGTTCGACTTTTCAAAAATTAATTTTTGGATTTTACGAATTTTTTAACTTCTCTTGAACGGCTGAACCGATCTTTACGTCGTGAGAAAGAGCATAAAGAACAATTTTTTGTGGATTTTTTTTAAATTATAATTCTTTTTTGAGAACATTTTTAAAAGCTTTAATGAAAAAAATCTTTCTCCCTCTAATTTTTTAAAATTTACACAAAATTTTCTCCGGACTTTCAAAAAATTTTAGGGACTCAATATTTGTAAAAGTACTAGGTCAGGTTAGGCAATTTTTGACATTTTCCTTCAGTTTCTTAAAATTCATATGTGTAGAAACAGAAGAGAAATATGCAAAATTTCCAGACGTACCAAGTCGTCTGTCGTCTATAGTTTTTACAAATATTGAGTCCCCAAAAATGCATATTCTGCATAAATTTGAAAATGCAGAAATTTTTTTTAAAAAAAAATTCGAAAACAGAATTAAGAATTGAAAAATCTACCCGTTATGGTATCTTTCAAACTCGTTATCTTTTTAAAAAAAACGGCTCAACCGTTCAAAACCAAATTCAAATTTCGTAAAATTCAAAAATAAATTTTATAAATGAATTCCTGAAAATGTTCTTTTTTAAACGACGTAAACTTTGTATAAACTGGTTCAGCCATTCAAGAGCAATTTAAAATTTCGTAGAACTGAAAAATAAATTTCATAAATTTATTCCCGAAATTCTCTTTTAAACGACATACACTTTGTTTAAATTGGTTCAGCCGTTCAAGAGCAATTAAAAATTTCGTAAAATTATTTTTTTACATTTTAAAAATTTAAAATTCCTATACAATTTTGGATTTTTTTTCAAACAATATATGATATTGATTTCTTATTCTACCATTTACCAACTTTTTGTAAATTGTTTGTGTAACAATAACATTCATAGGACAATATTAAAAATGCTGACAAAATTAACTTAAAAAAGTTATTTGACGACTTTACCATATCATAAATAAAGTCATTGACTTATCCTATTAAAGAAATGCTATGCACTTAGAGAAAAATTCAGCTGAGACCAGCGACATTTTCGCGAACCGAATTGTTGTTGTTGACAGAACCATATTTTAAGTTCTGAAAATCTAATGATACTGACAACTACAAACGTCTGTTGTGACAACACATAATGACGACAGTTTTTTGTTGTTGGGGGAACTACAATTTTAATCAATGTACCCATTGATTAATAGGAAAATAACATGGCAATAATTTTACAGTTCTACAAATCAAAAAACCGTTTTTTCCACTGACATCGCGTTTTCGACATATTTAGCCACATTCAGACACAATTATAGTTTAGAAGGCTTAGGAATAAATGTACCAAGACAAAGAACTAAATAAAGGAGACACATAAAGAAGTTGTTGTTTTAAAACACCCGGCACCCATATAATTTATAAAAACCCTAAAGATATGTGATACAATTTCTTTTATTAATAATTCCTTAAAGTATGATATAGGTTTTTATAAAGAGACATAACTTTATATTTGACAAACTTAAAGTATTATCTAATATGAGCTTTCTTTAATATATAACACCTATCAAATGCAAAATATTGATATATGTAATAGATAATTTGTACAAAATATTGTTTTAAAAATTATATCAAAATTATTTTTTTTCTGGAAAATGTTGAAATCTATTTTTTCAAAAATTTCTTCTTCAACTGACTCTTTTATTTTGTTCTTTAAGATGGAACATCTATTCCAAATCATTCCATACTAAAACTGTGTCTGAATTTAATAAACTCCTTGTTTACCCCGCAAACTTTGTGGATAAATACAATAGATATATTTACAAAAAGTGAGTTGCTTTGAAAGTGTAATGTGGGGTTCCATAGCGATTTTTTTACAAGGAATCTTTTTATCAAATACTCACTCAAAAAAACCATCGACATCTATGACTTTTGATATATTATTATGTTTGGAGGGAGATTTTCAGGGGTAAGGGGATGAGCTGCGGCTTCTAGTCTTTTTGGAGAAATACTTCTTGAAGTGTCCCCTTTATGTTGTTCTTTGAAAGGAAACATATATTCCGAAGCCTTCTATACTGAAACTGTGTTTGAATTTATATGCCTTCTTTCCAACAAACTGTGTGGCGAAATATTTCGAAAACGCAATGTCACAGAAAAAAAAGGCTAATGTCGAAACAGATCGAAATTATGCGGGTAAGTTGTTTTCTTCGATGATATATTTTTAAAGTGCATTTTGAACACTCAGTGTTATTGATCACATCTGAGCGTGGGTCGGCGCTCTAAGGTAGTTAGAAAGTGAGTTAGTTAATTGCAACCCACCTTTTAATGACAATGAGCTAGTTTTTCGACAAGCGTCAGTCTGTTATGTTGTTTACAGGTTCCAGGTGCATATCGTTGTACGTCGCAGTTAAAAATGTTATTCAAATGGAATTCAAGTACAGCAGTGTTATTAGTTTGTATTAGGCTGGAAAATCGCAACCAGCCAGTGTTAATGAGCTATGATATTTTCGTGTGAACAAAATGTTTGTGTGTCGGAGCATTACATGTTACAATGGGTCTGGTTGCGCCTGCATCAGTAATGGTTTAGGCAGTTATAACTGACGCAGGACGCTCACCACTCTTTTTCATTGAACACGGCTTAAAGATAAATCAATAAATCTAACGTGAGAGTGTTTTAAACGATGCTTGGTTACCTTGGACACATAAACAATTCGCTAGAAAGAATTATACGTCGGAATGGGACTCGGGACCACACCATAAAACCAGTGAAACCATCGTTTTTTATAAGAAAACCGTTCCAGCTCAATTTCTTTACAATAATGGCCACCATATTTCCCGAACATTAACCGAATGAATTTTTTGAATGGTTCATTATGGACGCCAACTTATTAATTAGATAAATATGAGACGATCAATGCATTAAAGATTGCTCTTGGCCAATAATAGGAACAAATCGGGCCACATTCGTACAGTGTGTGAAGCCTTTCCGGAGAGACTCGTTGATATTTTCGATGTTAAATAAAGTTTCACAGAAAAATATTTTTTCTCTAAAATTTGAAATCATTTTGAAATCTATCCAGAAAATTATTTCAAAATTTATTTTTTTTCGAAAATTTATTTTTTTTTAAAAATGTCTCAAATTTATTTTTTTTATTTTGGTTTCTTTTTCTACCGTTTTCTTGCCGACCAAGTAGTGACATCTGTTTGCATTCCTTTGGTTTTTTTTAATGGAAAATATTTCAACTTACCCTTCTTCGCGTCTCATAATCCAAAGCTCCTGCCACATAAATGGCACCAGTCATATTCTTTACAGCGAATGCACCACCAATATTACCACTGGTAATTTCATAACGTATGCGAGAAGCTTTAAAAATAAAATGAAGAAACAAACGGAAAAACAACCCGAATTAATTAAATATGCACGAATGTTCAAACAAGAGGAAATCCCAAAAGTATACTCTGGATACCATTAGCCAACCACCGTATGCATCATCCTAAGAGTATGCAAAATGGACTTGACTCCTCAAAGTATACTTCAGTAAATGAGATGGATAAAAGTTTTCCATTTTCTGGTTTATTTTTGTTGTTGAACTTTACTTACATTCATCATGATCCTTGGCGGTTACTGTTAATACGGTATGTTGGATATCTTCATTTTCATCAACTTCAGCTTCGTATAAACTTTTATCAAAATATGGAGGATTATCGTTTTTATCCGCAATGCCAATACGTATGAATTTCGTCACTGTTGTTTGATGTTGTCGGTGATGTTGAAGAGTTGGCGCAAGACATTAATTAAATGGAAATATAAAGAAAACGGAAAAGAAGAAGAAGAAGAAATAAATACATATATTAATATAATATGCTCAATGTGTAATTATCACGTAGTTCATATACAATTTTCATATTATTAATATGGCAAACGTGTTCATATGTACATTTATTTGGCAAGCTCTTCCTACACCGTACTTACTACTCTGCGCCTACCCCAGGCTAGTGGTTATAATCAAGTTATGCTGGGAAATTAACAATTACTTGAAGGCAGGAAAAAATTCCATTCATAAACTAAAAGTATTCAAATGCTTGTGAAATGGCTTTGCGAAGAAATTTTTCGGCTTTTTTTGGCATTTACATGTGGTTTAAGGGAAGGCGAGGAGAAAATCAAATTAAATAGTTGCACGTAGGATAAGGAATTTTTTCGTCGTTTTTTTTTTGTTTATTTAGCACACATCATATAATTTATAAAAATCCTAAAGATATGTGATAAATTTTTTTTTATTAATAATTCCTTAAAGTATGCTATGGGTTTTACTACGAGACAAACCTAAAGTATAAAGTAATATGAGTTTTTCTAGATAGATTTGTAAATAATCCCTTAAGGTATGCTTTAGTTTTAATTTAATTAATATAATAACGGGAGGCCCATCTAACGGTTGCTTTTTGAGCCACGACCGACTCGCAGCTGCGTTTTGACTCCGATGGACTATTTTTTGTGAAGAGTCGTTAAGTATAAGCGCAACGCCAACCATCCATAGACGTTTCATGACTTGAAACACGAAACTGCAACCAAAGAGGGCCACACAATCGAAAATATGTTGAAAAATTTGGTCGACAGAGAATGGGCTTCTGCAGAATGTTGAGAAAAAATAAAAAAATTAAAACAAAATCTAATAAAAAATTTCATTTAAAAGTATTCTTCAAACTTACATTATACTATAAAATTTCACCAAAATTTATTTTTTCAAAATATTGTAGAAAAATACCGGTTTATTAAAAATTTCATTTTTTAGGAAATTATATCAACGTATTTTATTTCTGAAAAATTTCAACTAATTTTATTTTTTTTTTTCGAAAATTACGTTGAAATTTATTGTTTTCGAAAATTTCGGTGAAATTTATTTTTTTTCGAAAATTTCGGTGAAATTTTTATTTAGAAAATTCCGAATATTTTTTTTTTGATAATTTCATTAGAATTCTTTAAAACAGTGAAATTGAATTTCTTTAAAATATACTTTGGAATTCCATTTTTAACAAAATTATATTTTTATAGAAGATTTAATAAAAATTGCACTTTTATAGAAAATTTCATAATAGGGAAAGATTTTTGAAATTGCACCTTTTAAAAATTCCTTCAAATGTGATTTTTTTAGAAAATTCTTTTAAATTTGAAGTTTCCTAAAAAATGTTGTTGAAATCGAATTTTCCACAAAATTTCGTTAAAATTGCATTTTTAGGAAAATTTTGCCGAAACTCAATTTAAATTAAAATTTTATTAAAAAATTAATTTCGATATAACTTTCTAGAAAACAACTAAATTTTCAATAACAACGTATTTTCTACAAAATTTTTAAAAAATTATGTTTTGACCAAAATTTCTAGAAAAATCAAATTTTGACGAAACTTTTCAAAAAAATTAGTTTTCAGTGAAAATGATGAGACTTTTTCTGGACAACTTCAAAGAATTTCAATGAATTAAAAAAATGCGAAATTTTCTTAAAAAAATAAATTTCAACGAAATTTTTGAGAAAATTCGCCAAAATTGATTTTCCAAAATATGGTGGAAAATACGTTTTTATTGAAGTTTCGTTTTTTCCAGAAAATTGATCAAAATTATTTTTTTTTTATAAATTTTGTTGAAATTTATTTTTTCGAAAATTTCGTTGAAATTAATTTCTTCGAACTTGCATTATACTAGAAAATTTCGCCAAAATTATTTTTCAAAATATTGTAGAAAAATACCTGTTTACTGAAAATGTATTTTTTTAGGAAATTATATCAAATAATTTTTTTCTGGAAAATTTCAACCAATTTTATTTTTTTTTTCGAAAATTTCGTTGAAATTTACTGTTTTCGAAAATTTCGAAGAATTTTTTGTTAGAAAATTTCGCGTCTTTTTTTTTAATTTCATTAAAATTCTTTTAAACAGTCCAGAAAATGTCTTTCTTTTTAGAGAAATTTATTGAAATTAAATTTCTTGAAAAAATACTTTGGAATTGCATTTTTAACAAAATTATATTTTTATAGAAGATTTAACAAAAATTTTACTTAAAAATTCCTTCAAATGTGATTTTTTTTAGAAAATTCTTTAAAATTTGAAGTTTTCTAAAAAATGTTGTTGAAATCAAATTTTCCACAAAATTTCGTTAATATTGCATTTTTAGGAAAGTTTCGCCGAAACTGAATTTTTATAAAAAAAATATATTTCGAAATAATGTTTTAGAAAAAAACTAAGTTTTCTATAAAAGGTAGTAGCCACATATTCTTTTTTTACCTTTTAGTTACGTATAAACGCTTTGATATTTCTTTGTTTTTGTAGTATTTATAACCATATATGGCCCACGGCTCGGTTTAATATTGAATAATAAATAAAAAAATACGTATTTTCTACAACATTTTGAAAACATTAAGTTTTGAAGAAATTTTCTAGAAAAATCTAATTTTGAAGTAACTTTAGAGAAAAATTTTATTTTCAATGAAAATGATGAAAGGCTTTTTCTGGACAATTTCAAAAAATTTTAAAGAAAAAAATGCGAAATTTCCTAAAAAAATAAATTTTAAGGAAATTTTCGAGAAAATTCGCCAAAATTGATTTTACAAAATATGGTAGAAAATACGTTTTTATTGAAAATTTCGTTATTTCCAGAAAAATGTTCAAAATTAATTTTTTTTGAAAAAATTTTGTTGAAATTTATTTGTCGAACTTACATTTTTCTAGAAAAATCATTGAATTGCATTTCTCTAGAAAATCTTATTAAAATTTAATTTCTCTACAAAATTTCTTGAAATGATATTTTTTCTGCAACATTTTGTTGAAATTTCAAAGGCCGATAAGCGGATTAAGTGCTACTGATCGGATTAAAGATCAAAATCGTTTAAAGAACGGTCACTGCTTAGATTAAAGGTTATTGGCTTTGGTAAATGCCAATGGCGATGGAAAATTTCTGGAAAACTTTAAAGTAAAATGTAATTTCAACGAAACTTTTAAAAAAATAAAATTTTTTTTTGAAAATTTTTAAGATAAATGCAATTTCAACGAAATTTTTTAAAAATTATTTTCGACGGAAATCTCCAAAAAAAGTTTAAATTTTGATACATATCATTTTCTAGAAAAACCGACATTTTCAATAAAAACGTGTTTTCTATTAAATTTAAAAAAATTTTGGTGTAATTTCAACAAAATGTAGAAATAAATATGATTTCAAGAAATTTTGTAGAGAAATTCAATTTTCATAACATTTTCTAGAGAAATGCAATTCAATGATTTTTCTAGAAAAATGTAAGTTCAACAAAATTTTGAAAAAAAAATTAATTTCGACGAAATTTTTCAAAAAAAACGACTTCAACGAAATTTTGTAAAACAATTTGATTTCAACAATATATTTTAGAAATGTTTTTTAAAAAAAGGCCCATTTGCAGGAATTTTCTAAAAAATTTAATTTCAAGAATTTTTGCAGAAAAATTTAGTAATACTTAAATTTTCTATAAAATTAAAATTTTTATTAAATTTTCTATAAATAAATATTTAAATTCAACGAAATTTTGTAGACAAATGCAATTCCAATTTTTTATAGAGACATTTAATTTAAATAAAATTTTCTAAAAAAAATAATTTTTATGATATTTTACAGAAAAAGGCAATTTTGAGAAAATCTTCAAAACAAAATACAAATTAAACGAAATTTTTTATTAATATTTATATTAAATAATATAATTTATTATATATATTTTTGTGGAAAGGGGGCATGAAGATTCTTTATATGGTTGTAAAAGTTTGGAAGCCCCGCCTTAAAGTATGCTATGGGTTTTTGCAGAAATATACATATAAGAGCGAAACTTAAAGTGTAAATTAAAACGAGTTTTTCCTTCCTAAGATCTAAAGTAAGAAAGTTCAGTCGGGTAACCCGACTAATGCATCCCCCACCTTGAGTCCCATAAAATATTAGTAAATTTATTTATTTTTTGTACCAAAAGGGGTGTACCCCATAATTAAATTTTCTCCATTTTCATTATTTAATAAAATGTCTAGAGTCAATGTTTGCCTTCTCATTGCTGTAATTATTCTTTGAATATTTTAAATTCCAATATGATTTGTGATTTATTAACAACATTAATGTATTTGATAAACTCTTAAATATGCAATACGTTTTGTA
Source organism: Eudasyphora cyanicolor (assembly GCA_963930755.1). NCBI lineage: Eukaryota > Metazoa > Arthropoda > Insecta > Diptera > Muscidae > Eudasyphora > Eudasyphora cyanicolor. The sequence goes on along the minus strand of OZ005737.1, from coordinate 259,602,956 downwards.
AAATTATGTATGCATTCGTATTATTCTCAAATTTAAATGGAAAATTATTAGGATTTGTTTTCTCGGTAAGAGTCTTACGGTTTGAATAAAACCCACATGCATTTATAAAACAAAATTAATTAATTTGTTTTCTTTCCTTATATTTTGTTCTGTTTACAAAACTAATTAAATTAATAACATTTTCTTCATTTTCATTATTAAATAAAATGTTTAAAGTCAACTTTTGACTTCTCATTGCTTTAATTATTCTTTGAATATTTTAAATTCCTATATGATTTGTGATTTATTAACTTTGTTGTTTACAATTCGAAATGCTTATATAAATCAGGCTTTTATTCATGAAAATCAAAGTTTACATTAACAAAAGACAATAGTTTTGCCAAACAATCACTATAACAAAATATGTACTTTATAGATAAGATAGAAAACAAAGTTTTGTAAAGATAATTTGTAATAATAAATAAATATGAATTGCATTTGGAGCTGATTAAGACAAACAACGAATTATCTAAAGCAATCAAAATGTATTAATTAACTGATTGAATAATTGAAATTCGTTTTATTATCTAAAGAAACCAGTGTGACTGCTAAAATATTGGGGAAAAATAAAATCTAGTTGTCTCTTAAATTTAATTTCTATGGAAGCCTAAATATATGCCGTAGTTTTTAAAGAAGATTTAATTTTCAAGATTCAAGATTCGATTTATTGAGACATATATAAGAATTTAAAGGTTGGAATGAATATTGACAAAGAAAACTTAAAACTATTATGTATTATTTTAATTTAATATATATGTTTATAAGCAACGAGCTTTCTGAATTGGTATTGACTATATTATATCGTAATAAAGGTTCAACAGCGCTTGCTCCAGGCGCTTTGACAAATATCATGGAGGTCAAACTCCGGGAAGTAATTAAAAACTATTACATAAAAGAAGATTTAATTCTGTTAAACAAATTGCAACATCTTTTTTATTTTTTTTTAATTGAAGAAAAAGCTAAAGACAACATTTTGAACATAATTTTCTAACAGGTAATAAGTAATATGAAAAGGGCTGTCCTTAACCGATCTCGTTTAAATGTGTCCATTAGGACTAAACATGGTGCATGTTTCACACGGATCAGAATACATCGGTTTCAAAAGTTTATTTTCCGCTTCCATATAACAATATATTGTATTGCATATCCACCTGGGTTTTACTGAAATACTATTAAAATACAACGTCTTCTTTCAGGCGCATTTAGCTCCACACATAAAAATAAAACAAGTTGTTGGGTACGATTTAACCAACAAAATTGTTAAAAATAAATAAAAAATTGTTGGTATAACAATTTTGTTGGGTAAATTGTACCCAACAACCTTTATTGAGATTTAGATTTTTTTAAGATTAAAGTTTTTGTTTTAAAGTACAAAAAGTTGTCGAAATGAAGATTTCGTTCTTAAGAATTCAACTGTTGCGGCAAATACGTTACACTTTTTGTCAAGTGCTAAAAGTACTTGTTTTATTTTTCTATCCGTAATAATTTAAAGTTTAATACTCAGATTTATTTTTTAAAGCCTCTTTACTTCAAATTTATTTATCTTTTTTTAATGAACATAATATAAATATGTATGTATATCGACAATATAAATAAACCACGTTCTGGCGGTGACAACTTCAATTATTCGTTGCGGTTAACTGGAGTTTATTTTTCCTTTTCAGTTACAGTATTTTTTAATTTTTCTCTCTCTTAACTATTGTGTAACAAACGGGGCAGTATTAACTATTAATCAGTCCGGCGACACCGAAACCATGACAATAATAACAGAGTTCTTGTTGTTTTTAATTAAAATAACTATAACAATTAAATATGTATATATACATATGTATGTATGTATACATGGGTATGTGCGTGCTAGTTGCTTCAACATTTGTATTTCTGGTTTCGTTTAAAAAAAATATAAACGAAATGAAACTCCATCAAGATTTTGTCTGAAATTCATATAGCAAAAAAATGCAAATCCACAGGAAGTTTATTATCATTACAATAAACGAAGATAGCTTTAATGACATCCGCATACGGATGACTATGGACCGAAGGGATGGCACCACCACGATGGCGATATGAATTTAATGAACGGAAAGGAAATTAATATTTATTTAAATGGCGGAGAATGAAATTGAAAATGTTTTTGGGTGGGAGGGAATTTCATTTTACAGTAATTAATTTGAACAGTAAATATTTTAGTTGCTAACAGTGGGAATAACGGATCTCGATTAACTGAACATGTTTTAATTAAGAAAACTCTTGCTGCTCCGCCTTATTTGCCTTAACTACCCCTTCCCTGGAGAGTTTAGGAGGATTTTCAAACAAATAGAAATAGTTTTCAGTGATATACATACATATGTACATAATTAAGAACACACATTTTACACATTTTTGTAGTTGGCTTTGATTAGTTTATTTATTTATTTATTAAGTCAAAATGGAAAATATGTTTCTTAAACTAATTTGTTTAGGCCTAATTTCAACAAATCCTCTTTGACAATATTGGTGACAATGATAGCATACAAATTCATTAGAATCGCAAAACTTGTTTTAATACAGTTCAAAGGAAATTTGTCATCATACACAGAAAAAAATTAAAATGAAGTTCTGACATGGAACCAATGGTACAAGGGCGGTGCCAAAATTACCCGTCCTAATAAAGAAAACACAACAAATTTGGGAATATTTTTCTTAATATCTTAACAAAATCTCCTTTTAGCTCGATAGACTTTTTCCAGCGATTTCAATAGCTTCGATACCCAGTTTATAGTACAAACTGTCTAGCTCCTAAAAAAAAGCCATCAACCGCAATCTCTACCTTCTGATTACTGGTAAATCTTTTTCCGCCGAGCAATTTTTTTCAAGTTTGGAAACAAAAACTAATCCGAGGGAACTAAATCTGGCAAATAAGGTGCGTGCTGAAGCAATTCGAACATTAATTAATTGATTTTGGTCATCGCAATAGGGAAAGTGTGAACTGGTGCATTGTCTTGATTTTGAGCAAACGCGGCACCCATCTTGCCCACAGCTTTGTTATCATACAATTTCCATCAATATGCGATGTATATCACTTATTGAAATGCCTATGACTTCAGCTAGCTCACGAACCTCGACCGTCGGTCATCCAATACCATTTCGTGGATTTTTTAACCGACTCTGGTTAAAAACCTCAATTGTTCGACCACCTCGGTGTTCGTCTTGGCAGCTCGTACGGCCCCGTTTAAACTCTGCTAGCCAATATTTTATAGTTGTGAACGAAGGAGCAGATTCCCCCAAAGTAGAATCTAGCTTGGTTTTAATATTGGTTGAACTGAGACCTTTCAAATGAAAGTATTGCATTACATGACGGATTTTTCATGTTTACAAATTCACTGAGATCGTTTATTTTTGAGAGCTGAAAAAAAACTAAACAACGTGGCGCCTTGAAACTTAAAGCATATGGTTTAGAAGGTTGCCACTTTTCTCGAAAGTGTTTTTTAAACTACTACCGCCCTCTATGTATCAGTTCGGCTAATTTTGGGATATATATAGTACCAATAACTCTCTTTTGTAAAGGTGATTGATATTTTTCAATTAACAAATAGTGTAATTGCTTACAAAAGTGATCGAAAAATATGCAAATCAAAAAATTATTAAATATTTTAATGATTTCAATAAAGTTATAATTAGGAAATAATCTTTAATACAGGGTTTTCCAATAAGAGTGATATGATTTCGTTGAAAAAACACACACACTTTGTTGTTGAGAAAATTCAAAAGTTTTTTATTTAATGTGAAGTACAATCGATACAATTAAGTTCTAAATAAAACGTCATTCAAATGGCCTCCACGACTTCTTCTGCAGGAACGAATTCGATGAACCCAATTTTCGAGCACTTTTTCCACTAAATCAAGTCGTATGTCATATGGTTTATGGTTTATGGTATATGGTTTATTTCGAAAGACCAATGACTTCAAATAACCCCATAAGAAATAGTCTAATGGTGTTAAATCACAACTTCTTGGGGGCCATTCAATACCATAATTTCGTGAAATAATCGAATCTCCAAACTTTTCACGCAACAATTCAAATTGTTTCATTTGTTGTGTGGCACGTAGCCACAATCGGCAAATTGCAAAAAGATAGCTCTTAACGAGAGCTAAAATATTGCTCATGGGTGTCAAGGTCGTAGGTCGACTGGAAAGTGTTTTTTTTTTGATTTAAATAAAATGGACTTAGCATCATTTTCAAATGTGAACTGAAAGGTTATTTTTGCTCTAGCTCCTTAACGGTAAGCCGGATCGGGAATCGGTCAATGGCAAATGAGAGATAAAATATTGTTCATGGGTGTCAAAGTCGTAGGTCGATTGGAAAGTGTTTTTTTTTTTGGATTAAAAAAAATGGACTTAGCGCACGAAAAGTTCCAATTGGAGAACGACTATTTTGATAATAAAATTTAATAACTTGTAAACATTGTTCTTGCGTATATTCCATACTTGCGTATACTCCAAGATAAAATTGTAAACACTACTGAAAACAATGAAAAACAAATGACAGATCAGGACATCTTACAAATGGCCGAAACGTCACTTCAAAATCATATGATCCCTATTGGAAAACCTGTTATATTAGTTGCTGTGGCCCAAAAGTGTAACATATCGCAGGAGTGACCTAAAAGACACAGAGACACAATATTGGCGGAAATCCGTTTTGGTCCATTTTAATTCATTTGAGCAATCTCCGTCAGCTTGTCCGTCTGTCTGTCTGGGAGGTGCACACGATAACTTTCGACAGGAGTAACCGATTGACAGTTTATATTTTTTCTATCTTAGGTTACGGCAAAGATGCACTATGTTGAACCACTACTTTGAGTACCTCCCCCATTAGAGGTCAAAATTTAGCGAAATATTTATTGTCTCTTGCGAAAAATGGGCGAACTTGCCACTTCCCCTTTGGTACCTCCCATACAACAGGAGCATTTTGCACAAAAAGTTAAAGACTTATAACACTCCATATAACACTTCTATAGTACTTATAGTCCCGTATAAATGGTCATTATAACAAAAGGGCCAAAATAAAAAATATGAAAAATTATTTATTTGAATTTCCCTTACTTTTACAATAATTTGTACATTTATCTATAGATTTTTTCAAATAAGCATCATTTTCTTCGTTAGGATGTTAGCTGTGAAAAAATGGAACAAACTTTTTTTTGTGATTTTTGTATATTTTATTTACAAAATAATTTGTTTCTAAATGTTTTAACGACAGTTACTATAACACTTTTTCTACGTTAAAGTGATTTTCACATCTTTTGTTGACCTCGTAACAATACCCTATACCACACTGTGGACTGGGGTATTATGAGTTTGTGCATTTGTTTTTAACACCCAAAAGAAAAAGAGAGACCCATCGTTTTTTATACCGATCGATTTGGAATCACTTCCTAAGTTGATTTAACCATTCCCGTCTGTCCGTCCGTCAGTAGATGTATCGTTGTAATCAAAGTGCAGGTCGTAATATTGTTCGATTGTGATGAATTTTAGCACAGCGCACTTTTATAGCCCAGGGACAATTCCTATTAAAATTGGTGAAAATCGATTCAGTTTTATATATAGCGCCCAAATATATTTATCTACGATTTGGGTTCTAAGGGCTATAGAATATATATTTTTCACCAGATCGAGGTAAAAATTGGCAGAGACAAGTCTCTTCACCCATTATTAAAGACTACTAAATTTATTGAAAATCGGTTCCGATTTAGGTATAGCCCCCATGTATATGTACCTTCCAATTTGGCTTATAAAGGCTGTAAAAAGTGTATTTTACACCAGATCTTGGTAAAAATTGGCAGAGACAAGTCTCTCTACCCATTATTAAAGACTACTAAATTTATTGAAAATCGGTTCAGATTTAGGTATAGCCCCCATATATATGTTCCTTCCGATTTTACTTCTAAGGTCTATAGAAGGTGTATTTTACACCAGGTCGATGAAAATATTGGCAGAGACAAGTCTCTTGACACATTATTAAAGACTACTAATTTTAGTGGAAATCGGTTCAGATTTAGATATAGCCCTCATATATATGTTCGATCCGATTTAGCTTCTAAGGGCTGTATAAGCTGTATTTTAAATTGTAAGAAGGGAGTAATTTGTTCTATGAATAAACGCAGATAAATTTTAAACAAATAGGTACAGATTTAGATTTCGGTTATGCATTTCAAAAAATTTGGTCCAAATACTAAAGCCGACTTCCATGAAAAGTGGAATTTAAAAAACAAAAATAAAAAAAAATTACTATAAAAACCTATTTTGGTTCATCAAATATACAAACAAAAAAGTTTTAGGTCTCGGACACAAAAAAAACCCGAAATCGAAATTTTCAAACATAGGTTTTAATTCCAGAAGACCACAGTCATACCCTCGTTCACAAAAGCGAAGGGTTTAGTCATATATCATTAGATTTTTTCCAGGATTTCCTTGTTTTCTTCGCTAAGATGCTGGATTTTAAAAAATTTAATAAGATATTTATTTACGATTTTTTTCTATGTTTTAAAACATTCTATTATTGTTAATTGACAATTTTTGTTATGAATGCCGTTTCTTTCTGTGTATTTTCTAATATCATTTCTGCTCTATTTGTTTATAAAATATTCAAAATTTGTTTATGGAATATTCCCCCTTTACCCCCACCACCTCCCATTGGCAAATAGAGCAAAACAAACATATATGTAAATAAATCCTTAATAAAATATGTACATATCTATGTATGTATGTTTGCTGTCAGTTACATTCACTAAATGTGTAACAATTTTCCAACAAATTAACACATTTTCCAAATGAAAGTCTAGGCATCCTTTGCTGTTCCACTCCACTCGACTGCTCTTCCCTGCCATTCCATCTCTGAAATGTATTCAACAATAAATTTACGAACTTCTCCGTGTCTAAAAATAACAATTCCTTTAAATGTATCCTGTATCCGTTTCCGTTTCTGTAGAAAAACAAGGCCACCTCTTCTATATCTTCTTAGCCTCCAGTTGTTTATTATGCCAGTTGTTTTTTTGTTGTAGTTGTTATAGTTGTTCTCCTTCTCTTCATCTCTGAAATATACACTCATTCATAAAATGTTGCGAAAAACAAAAATAAAAAACTTTATTTAACACAATTCCGAGCTATTCTGGGCTATGATGACAATTTGTTTATTTGAATAAAAGTTTATGGTTCGTCGACCGTTTCTCTTGTGTCTGTTTTGAATATTTCTATATATTTTGGTATTAAATGCCTTCCCAAATGTTGTTACTGTACTATGTAGTTGTTTATTATATGCATTAAAACTTTTTCAAGATAAAATGCAATTTTTGTTTTTTTTCTGCTCTTGCAAATACTATTACTCTACCAAAGATATCTTAAGACAAAAAAAAACGAACTTCTTTAATTGTATGCCTTGAGAAATAGTGAATTTTACGATTGTTTATAAATTTTACAATTCTCTATGATATAACTAGAATTTTTCCATTTATTTGCATGATATTGCAATGGGGTCAGATTTTAAAGGAAAATAAATTTGAAAAACATTTTCTTGATTTCATATTGTGTTAAAGTTGTGCTTGAGCTCGTAGAAGTAGGCTGTAATTTTTTATACAAATTTTTTTAGCACTTAAAATATGTTATGCTATTTAAATAATTGCTTTGTGATATTTCAGACAATACTAAAGAAATTATTTATTCTTAATGACAATTTCTATAAACTGTTCTGAGGTTAATAGTGTAGATAAGTAAGATATTTTTTGTTTTAATTGCTGCCTTATACCGATTGAAACCTGTAGACTATGGGAAATGGCTGTACAAACAGACTATTTTCACTTAAGAAGTGGAGAATATGAGGACAAGAACAAGATTGCCTTCTAATGCTGAATATTTTCATAAGAATTTGAAATACACCCATTATGAGCTAGGCAGTGGTTATTTAATACTGTTATTTGACAACCGATTAAACAGCTGATAGTTGCTTTTTGTTATGTTTGATTGCCATTTTACCATGGATCGACTTACAAGAGAGTAACGCTTAGAAACGGTCAAAATTTTCTGTCAAAATCCAAAACCATTAGCATTTAGTGGTACAAGAGTCATTGAACATCCTTGGGTTAAACTTGTGCTTGAGCTCCTAGAAGTAGGCTGTAATTTGTTATACTTATTTTTTTAGCAATAAAAGTATGTTATTTAAATAATTGCTTTGGGATATTTCAGAAAATACTAAGGTATTTTTTTTTATTGTAAGTGTCAATTTCTGCAAACTGTTTTGAGGTTAATAGTGTAGGTAAGTAAGATATTAGTTGTTTTAATTGCTGCCTTATAATAGGCATTTATTTTTATGATTTTCGCATTTTTTTGTAGGAAATGACAGAACGATGGAAACATGCAGACTATGAGAAATGACAGAACAAAGCGGATATTTTCACTTAAGAGGTGAAGAATAGGAAGACAAGAACAAGATTGCATATGGCAGAATATTTTTATAAAAATTTGTCAATTTGTGTGGGGTTACAAAAAGCGTCTTTGGAAATACACCCCTTTTGAGCTGAACAGTGGTTACTTTAAGAGTGTTTCTTGCAGGTTCACAACTTTGTCTTGGTAACACTGCTTTATTTGATAACCGATTTTAGAGCTGATAGTTGATTTTTGTTAAGTTTGGTTGCCATTTTACCATGGATCGACTTACAAGAGAGCAATGCTTAGAAACTGTTGAAATTTTCTATCAAAATAATGGTTTTGTTCGTCAAACATCTAAATTCAGTGATGAAGCCCATTTTAGTTTGAATCGGTACGTAAATAAGCAAAATTTTCTCATTTGGGGTAAAGATAATCCACAAGCTTTTGTCTAAACACCATTACATTTGCAGAAAAATATTGTTTGGTGCAACATATGGGCTGGCGGAGTCATTGCTCCATATGTCTTCAAAAACGATAATGATTTGAAGTTCGCACCTAAAATATCTGACATTAATCTTGCGGACATGGCACGCAGCGTACGCTATAATTAATTTACTCAAAAAAACTTTGACTGAACGAATAACTTCACATAATGGTCCTATTAATTGACCACCAATATCGTGCAATTTATTCCCAATCGATTATTATCTTTGGGGTTATTTAAAGTCACTTCTCCACGCCAATAAACTAGTGAAAGTTGAAGACCTGGAAATCGATATTTGACTTGGATATGGCGAAATACATCTGCAAAAGCTGGGAAAAGTGTGTGCAAAATGGACTTCAAGTGGAGTGGCGGCCACGTGGACCAAATCATATTTAAATATTGATGGCATCAAATTACACTATGCAACAAAAAAAAATTATTGCGTCCTAGACCTAAATCCAGAAAATTATGAGGGCTTCAAGTGTTTGGAATATCACATTCGCGTAGAGACAGAGGATTAGCAACTGTCGTTAAAATATTTAAAAAAATTAGAGTTTGTCTAAAAATCGTTTCTTGGTGCCGCTAAAAATACCATAAAAAATAGAAGAAAAAATAGCAAAAAATTGTTTGTTCCAATTTTCTAAAGCTACCATCCTAGCGCAGAAAACAATACCTACTTGAAATCCATGGATAAATGTAGAAATTATGACCCATATTTTAAATTAAGGGAAATTCACAACATCATTTTTCATATTTTTTGTTTTGGCCATTTTGTTTGGACGTACCAAAAGGGACATGGAAATAACGCCTATTTAGTAATCCGTACTTGAATCAAGTCGTAGCGGTGTTAAAAGTACGCTAAGTAAGGTTTTGTTAAACCAAGCACAAAATACATGATTCAAGTACGGATTTATAAGCCCTGAATTATTAATATTAGCGCCCATTTAGCTTGATTTAAGGCCGACATATTCTCATTTCAAGCATAAAGCGATTGATTTATGAATTTTATTGGATTGGTTTGAGTGCGAAACGGGCTTCAATGAAGAAAATTTAGTTTGCTTTAAGCCTGATAATACTTGATTTAAGCATGAGAATACTTGATTTAAGCCCGATCAGTTCTTGCTTTAAGCCTAACCAATACTTGATTTAAGCCTGATCATACTTGATTTATTGTGCTTTCGTTTGTTTTATACCTATATACCATTTATATTAATTATACCATTTTTGCCTCTATATTGCAGAAAATGCAATATTTTTTTAAAATGGTATGTCAAAATACATTTGCTTGACAGCAAAAGTAAAAGTTTAGCTGTAATTATTCGATCTAAATATCAAACATATAAGGAATAGCATCAACGAAACGAACAAGAATTATTAACAAGTTCAAAAAACTTAAATCAAAAAAGTCACGCCAAGTAATATATTTACAAACGCTGCTAGAACGAGAAACCAATTAGATATTGTTGCGCACAAATGTCTATACATATGCATCCAACAAAATCAACCATTTTAATGAGAGTGGTTAAGAGGATAACTTTATTGTGCTCCATAATTGTTCTGCCACTCAGAGATTAAAGCAAGCTTTTTCTTCTTACTTTAAGCCATATTAGGCTTAATTTCTCATTTTAAGTAATGTTTACTTGATTTCAAGTACAGGGTCTCCCATATTCGACGGACCCATCTGGCAACGCCATAACTTTTGACAGAGATGTCAGATCGCTTAATGACATACCGCGTTTGAAGCGTCAGTCCAAGCAGATTTTTACCATGGAACAATACACGCCACGCGAGCGCTCTGAAATAGTTGAAATTTACATTCAACAGAAGAAGTCAAGTCAACGTGCTTTTAAAATATTAAAAAATGTGAGAAGTGCGCCTTCTAAGAACACCATTAAGCGTTTATACGAAAAATTTTCGACTGGTGAGGCTCTTTCTAATCCGAAGAGGCCAAATAAAAGTCGACCAAGGCGATCGGCCGAGAATATCGCTGCCGTACGAGCCAGTGTTGAGAGGTCCCCAAGAACATCCCAAAAACGCCGTTCTCAGCAGTTGGGCATGGCTCGGTCCACTTTACAACGGATTATTCGCGTTGATTTGCATTTGTTCCCGTACAAAATTCAATTGACGCAAAGATTGTTGCCTGCGGACAAGCCTCGTCGATTGGAATGGGCCCAACGAGTCCGTGGGTCCGTCGAATATGGGCAAACATGTATTATATACTTATTGTAAGACTTTTACCGCTTGATTTTTTCAATGTAAGCCGATTTATACTTGTTTTAAGAAAAACTTAGTATGAATGTAATGAAATTTTTAAATACAATTTCGGCTTAAATTAAAAATTTTTTACTTGAATTTAGTACGACAGTTTTCTTTCTGTGTATAGGTTCTACAAAAGCATTACACAGTACAAAATTTCTCTCAAAATAGGCGTCCAACTTCTTTCCACATTACCACTAGAAAATACAATCAAATATTATGATATGACAAAGGTCATACACATAGCATCCATTTTTGGGTGGTATCTTTAAAACAAATCCTCATAAAAAATTACTATTCATTTTCTTTCAAACGACGCAAACCTTTAAAAAGGTTTTTCAGCCGCTAAGTGCAATTAAAAATTTCGCAAAGCCCAAAAATATTTTTTTTTTAATTTTTAAAATTCCAAATCCCAATAAAATTTTGGAAATTTTTTTTTAATAAAATAAATGATAACGATCTGGTATTTTACCATTTAACAATTTTTTATAAACTTTTAAGACAAAAATAAAATTCATAGGTTTATATTAAAAATTCTGACCCATTAATGACAATTGTTCAAAAACAATGACACTTGTCATAGCAATCATGTCAGATTACATTCAAATTAAGTTGTTATTTTAATCTGGGGAAAAAAGTGCTTTCAGGATTTTTTTAATTCAGTTTATTTACAATGACAACATATTGGGCAAATTGTTTTCAATTCATCTCGACATGTCTTGAATTTAAATACGGAAAATATATTTTTCTGAAGATTTTTCTCATAAATTAACAGTGGTTTTTTCTATTTCCTAAAATTATTTTCCGTGTATGTTATTACCCCCACACTTTATTCAAATTATGTTGGTTTAATAAATATTGCCTAAAATTTAAGTAAATTTTTAATTTATGTAAAGCCCAGTGTGTTTGATTAAGGGTTTATATATGTACATATATATGTGCTAAATATACTCTCCCCTCTCAACAAAAACATAATTATTGTACAAAACAAAATCAAAATGTTAATGTAAAACAAATTGTTTGCGAGCATTGTTAAATAAAAAATTAGCTGCTTTATCAAGCTTTCATTTGTTTTCTCATTAGTTTTTGTGGACATTTGGCATTGAGTTTTTGACAGTTTTGCCTAATAATGAAAAAACTAAATAGTAATGGAAAAAATATCGTTGTACACAAAATAATAAAAATTTGCCAAATAAATGTGTTAAGTTGGGGTATATTGTCAAATTCATACAGATACATAAGTACAAATTGCATGACTAGTTATCTTTAAAATTTCATAAAACTTTTATAGGCTCTCTTGATAAACTAAATTTTGCAACTTTATTTGAGATTTTGTTATTATAAAAATGTCAGCCTTAAAATATTCTCCTATATTTTACATTAATATTCATCTCTCCATGGATATGATGCAATTTGTTAAATAAATTTCAAACTACTTTGAACTATTTAAAAATGTATCAAAACACTTTCGCAGAGAGAGAAGAAAATCTTAAAAACTCTAAAAGTGCTTAAATCTTTTATGAAACCCAGAAACGGACACTAAACTCGACATATGAAAGCTTTTGTTAACACTTCACTTGACCCTATTCTCTGTATGGCGAAGTTTCTCCTTTATTCTCAGCTATCTTAGCAGACATTATCCTGTCCTGCAGGAAGGACACAGACAACAAGGTACAATAAACTTTAAGTGACATCTTTAGTATCCATAGCTGTTCCTGCTGCAACAGACAACAAAAAGGAAGGTATTGATTTTTGCCTGCTTTCTTAGCACTTTCTTTGGAGCTGACCAGAGTTTTGTGTTTCCATTATTCTTGGCACTCGTGAAATATACAACAACAGATAGAGATAAAAGGGAGAGAGAGAGAGCGAAAATGAATGAAAATGCATTACATTGTATTTAAATTGTTATGACATGTTTAAAGTTTTCCACTCTTCGGTAGACAGACCGAGAGATATAGCATGGCTGGACATGAAAGGAAACGAAACGAAAAATGACCAACAAAAATGTTATTTTCATTTTCTTCATTCGTTTTTATTGTTGTAAATTAAATTGTTCATGAGAGGAGCTTGTAATGGACATGGCATCACCCTGAACTCATCGAAAAACCTATCTCATTCCTCACTTCCAACATTGGCGCCACAGAGCAAAAGTGAAAATGTTTCCTAACTCTCTCTGGAGTAAAAACATAAACTGGCGACAATCGTATAACACAACAACATTGTTAACTGACCACACACTCCTTCAAATGAGTGGAATGAGAAGTATTATTGCACCGGACCAGCGATTGTAGCCAGCGAGCAACAGCAAAAATTAGCCCGGTATCTCTGACAATACAGAGAGCCTGGGAGAGTGAGGAAAGGAAAATAAATTAAAAAAACTCTCCCGCTTTAAGGATTAGCTAATGGAAAGGTTGAAAACATTACTAAAGCTTTGTGATGGCTTATTACGAGCTTAATGATGGTAGAGTATTGTGAAATCGCAACTGTCAAAAAGTTGTTATACACTGAAAGAATTATCTTCTAAGAATTTATGATAATACTGAAAAAAATCAAAAACAAGTGCGCAAGAAACATTTTCCATAAAACTGCTGTGAGAGGTGCCTTTATGCCAAATCGGAGGTTCATATATATCGGAGCTAACGGGTTTTCCAATAGGGATGATATGATTTTGAAGTGACATTTCGGCCATTTGTAATATGTCATGACCTGTCATTTGATTTTCATTGTATTCAGTAGTGTTTACAATTTCACATTAGAGAGATATACGCAAGAACAACGTTTAGAATTATTCAATTTTATTTTAAAAATAATCGTTCTCCAATTGCAACGTTTCGTGCGCTAAGTCCATTTTTTTTAATTCAAAAAAACATTTTCTAGTCGACCTGCGACCTGGACACCCATGAGCAATATTTTAGCTATCTTTTGCCATTTACCGATTCCCGATCCGACGTACCGTTAAGGAGCTAGAGCAAAAATAAACTTTCCGTTCACATTTGAGAATAATGCTAAGTCCATTTTTTTAAAAAAATCAAAAAAAAAAAACACTTTTTAGTCGACCTACGACCTTGACACCCATGAGCAATATTTTAGCTCTCGTTAAGAGAAATATTTTTGTCATTGACCGATTGTGGCTACGTGTCACACAGCAAATGAAACAATTCAATTGTTGCGAGAAAAGTTTGGGGCCTCCAAGAAGTTGTCATTTAACACCATTAGACTATTTCTTGTAGGGTTATTTGAAGCTTTACAAGTCAATATTGAACATGACATACGACTTGATTTAGTGGAAAAAGTGCTCGAAAATTGGGTTAATCGAATTCGTTCCTGCAGAGGAAGTAATGGAGGCCATTTGAAAGACGTTTTATTTAGAACTTAATTGTATCGATTGCACTTCACATTAAATAAAAAACTAAAACGAATTTCCTTTACAATAACTGTGTTTTTTTTTTTTTTCAAAGAAATCATATCACGAATGAATGAACTTTTGCCTATTAATGACTAAAATAATGTTTATTCCATTTAAATATTGAAAAAGGTCACGCACAAACCACATTGAAATGATATTTTTATGAAAAAATGAAAAATTTTTTTTTTACATATAAATCTAAAACGGAGAAAAGTGTCAAGTCTTATAACTTTCACGGAAAGCCACATAACCTATGAACATAATGAGACATTGATCATAGAAATCGATGAACATCTTTCGTTTTTATTTACAATTAAGTGAAGATATCTCATTTTGAATCGAATGTATCTCTTTGGAAAAAATGTTGACGACTTTTTTATGATTCTCATTTTTACTGATTTTTTTTTAGAGAAACCACATTTATATGACCGCTCATAAATTTTGAAAGTTTTGAAAAATTTTTAAAAAAAAAAAAAAATAAAAAATTGCCCAAAAAGCTGATAAATAAAAATTTTAAAATCTTTTTGAGCGTGAGGTTTTTTTTCGAGTCTCCTTATATGTAAGATTTTATCTAATCTTAAATAAAAACTCATCTAAATATGATGCAAGGAAACGAGTTTGTATAAAAGTCATCACCCTAATATGTATATCTTAACCGATTTCAATAGGGATATTGGGCTAAAAGAATGATATGTCCAAAATTTCGTTGAGATCGGATGATAATTGCGACCTGCACTTTGATTAGAAGAATACATTTACAGACAGACGGGCGGACAGACAGACGAATATAGCTAAATCAATTCAGAAAGTGATTTTTCTGAGTCGATCGGTATAATAAACGATGGATCTATTTCTTCTCCTTACTGGTGTTACAAACAAATGCACAAAGTTATAATACCCTGTACCACAGTGTGGTGTAGGGTAAAAACATCAAAAATTCACAATTATTATATTTTTATTACTTTATCGGAAAGTCTGATCGCTCATGAACAAAAATGTGACCATTTTGAAGAAAATCGATGTATAATTTATTTTCGGTGCTAAGTTCGAAGACCCACAAAGTAAGGGTATATCAACTGAAATATCCTTACTTGTTACAATAATTACTTCCTAATGATGGATGAGGGTTTTTTTTTCAAAGTAATAATTCTATAAAAAGTTTTCTCTCTAATGAATAACTTTACATGTTCTATCCAATTATCCCCACATAGTTACAATATTACACCAAAAGTCAATAGCATTTGTGTTACAAAAATAAATCCTTCAGCAATTTACTTAATTTTTATCTTTGTCACACTTTCTTTCATTCCAAATGGATTAACACATGCATAAAAATAATAATATTTATTACAGTTCAATGAAAATATTTTTGTCTTTTTGGGTTTTGGTTCGCAGGCATATCCCAGCTATAGATTGTCGCCTTTGGCAAAATATAGAAAAAAAAAACAAACACGCCAAAACCCATTCAATGAAATGAATAACGACCAAAAAGTGATTTTTGTCATAACAACGATAAAAACAACAAATAATTGTTAGCTTAATCCTGGTGAACAATAGCAACAACAACTCAAGCAAAACCAAACCAAATAACAACGACAACACATGTGTTGTTTTCCACAGAGAGAGAAAACAGGGAAAAGGATCAAGTGTTAGAAATTCAAAGGAATCGAAGTGGAAAGTTTAAGTGAAAAACAGTTAAACTGTCATAAATTCTCATCCACACACATACCCAGAGATGTGTGACTATCGATGACAATAAGAGCAGGGAGAAGACTTTGGCAAAAGGACGACAACGAGGTCTTTACTTATTGTTCTCCAGAAAGGATATATCTGTTTCTGTAGCAACACTTATTTTCCGTATTTTTGTTGGTTTTTTTGTGTGTCTCCTCTTAGAATTGTTTTGTCTAACAATTCTTGTGCGAAAAAAAAAAGAATTACAACTAGTTTTCCGTTTCCCCCCTGAAAACGAAATGTTTTCGCCATTCCTCTCTGTTGTCCTAGATGCCGTTCCGCCTCCTTCTCCCTCAGCCTCTGAGCCAGAGTGTGTGAGCGTGAATGCGAGTGTGAGGCTATCGCTGATGAAAAGACAAAGCGAGAAAAAAATATGGAAAAGTTTATCGTTAAGTTTAACACTTGACTGAATTTCAACAGTATTAAGTAGTTTTTTTTCGTTTTTTGTCGTCGCCCGCCATCGTCAATGAAGGAAAATAAGACGACGCAATGTACAATGCACAATTTTTTCGTTATTATATTTTCGTCTACGGAAAATGAATGGCTTAGCTTAGAAGATGGAAGAGGAAAACAATTTGGAGGAGAAGAAAATCATTATACACTTTCTTTTTTGATACAGTAATTGGAATTTAATACCAATTTTGGAATGTTTCTTCACGCTATTCTAAAAAAGAAAATGAATTTAAATTTTATTGAACATTATTCCCCAGGACTTATGAAAAAAATAAGGGAATTATAAAGAAATTGGAGAAAATATAATGTACAGAAATATAGAAAAAGAAAATCACAATAATTGTTAATTTTCAATAGAGAAAATGCAATTAAAATAAACAGTATTTTAGATAGGGGTCTCGCGATTGCGGCCATTTTTTACTGAAACTACACTGACGTCTTCTCTATACTAGAGTCTTAGGTCTTCCTCTATACTAGAATCGCCCAATGAGGTCTTCCTCTATACTAGAGTCGACCACTGAGGTTTTCCTCTATACTAGAGTCAACAACTGATGCTTTCCTCTATACTAGAGTCGACCACTGAGAACTTCCTGTATACCAAAGTCGACCACTGAGGTCTTCTTCTATACTAGAGTTGACCACTGCGATCTTCCTCTGTACAACAGTCAACCAATGTGGTCTTCCTCTATACTAGAGTCGACCACTGAGGTCTCTCTCTATACTAGAGTTGACCACTGTGATCTTCCTCTGTACAACAGTCGACCAATGTGGTCTTCCTCTCTGCTACAGTCAACCACTGAAGTCTTCCTCTACACTAGAGTCGACCACTGATGTCTTCCCCTGAGGTCTTACTGTACACGAGAGCCGACCACTGAGGTTTCCTCTATGCTAGAGTCGATTCCTGAGGTCTTCCTCTATAATAGGGTCGACCACTGAGGTCTTCCTCTATACTAGAGTTGACCACTAAAGTCCTCCGCTATACTACTTATAGATTCAACCACTGTGGTCTTCTTAATTTATAGTCGAGTCGACCACTGAGGTTCTTTCTTTATACCAGAATCGACCACTGAGGTCTTTCTCTATACTAGAGTCGGTCACTGAGGTCTTCCTCTATACTAGAGTCGAACACTGAGGTCTTGCCCTATACTAGAGCCGAACCCTGAGGTCTTCCTCTATACTACAGTCGACCACAGATCTCTTTCAGTATACTGAAGTCGACCACTGAAGTCTTCTTCTATACTACAGTCGACCACTGAGGTCTTTCTCTAACCTCAGTCGACCACTAAGGTCTTCGTCTATACCAGAATCGACCACTGAGGTCTTCATCTATACTACAGTCGACCACTGAGGTCTTCCTCTATACTAGAGTCGAGCACTGAGGACTTCCTCTATACTACAGTCGACCACTGAGGTCTTCATCTATACTACAGTCGACCACTGAGGTCTGCCTCTATACTAGTGTCGACCACTGAGGTCTGCCTCTATACTAGTGTCGACCACTGAGGTCTTCCGTTATACTAGAGTCGAGCACTGAGGTCTTCCTCTATACTAGAGTCGAGCACTGAGGTCTTTCTCTATACTAGAGTCGACCACTGAGGTCTTCCTCTATACTAGAGTCGACCACTGAGGTCTTCCTCTATACTAGAGTCGACCACTGAGGTCTTCCTCTGTACTAAAGTCGACCACTGAGGTCTTCCTCTATACTAGTGTTGATCACTGAGGTCTTCCTCTATACTAGCGTCATCCACAGAGAACTTGCTCTGTACTCGAGTCGACTACTGAAGTCCTTTCTTTATACCAGAATCGACCACTGAGGTCTTCCTCCATACTATAGCCAATTCTTGAGGTCTTCCTATATACTATAGTCGAGCACTGAGGCCTTGCTCTATACTATAATGGACTACTGAAGTCATCCTCTATACTAGAGTCGACCACTGAGGTCTTCCTCTATACTAGAGTCAATCCCTGAGGTCTTCCATCACACACATCTTTAAACTTAGCCTGAGATAATCACAAATATTATCACATACAAAATGTGAAGACGATTGGTAGATCGCGGGTACCAGCCAGACAGACAGACGAACAATGATCATATTATTTAAATTGTCCTCCAAACTATGAAATTCCCTCATTCGCTTCTTGTTTACTGAGAACTTTCTACAAATACTGCTATTTTATTGAATTTATGATATGGTCATAAACAAAAAAGAAGTTTAAGATAACTTTAAGTAAAACAATCTTTAAACAATTACATATCGATAAACCACAAATAACTTTCCAAAGATTAATCGTATCCTTTTTGAAACATATATGTGTTTGTATGCTCCTTCCCCACCATTGAATAAATGCTAAACTCTTCAATCACTTTTAACCACATTCAAGGCAATGATTTGAAATTAAATTCCATTGTGAGAAATTCCTTAAAGACTAATGATATGTGCAAATAACACACAAAAGAAGGAACCCACAATGGATGTTAAGAGAGGAATTGCTTTTCTTAACAAATTGCAAATGTCTGCCGATTCAAGGGATTGCTTGTTGGCTTGTATATATGTATGTACGAGTAAGTTCTTAAAGGGAAACCACAATTTCGAAACCCTAGTGGTTATAAGCAAACAAAAAAAACAAATGAACATATAAATGTAGCAAAAAAAAAACAGAAAAATGCTATCAAATTATGCAAATAGAACCACTTATACCTGTTAGAAAAGAACAAACAAAAAAAAGAGCAAAATAAACACATTTGCCACCAGGACCACAAGGCGTATGACTACTATTATATTTATCGGAACTCTAGAGCGTATGATTATTGTGATGGAATTTAAATAATGCGTTTACGAAATTGTGCACAGTGAATGCTTATTTCTTGGAAGTTGTGTTTACAAAATGTGATTATCTTTTTATGTCCTTAAAGATTTTATTTCTGCTTTCGTCGCTGAATTTTAATGCTCAACCAAAAAAAAACCTGTTAGGCTATTTTTTCGCCGTTCATTGCATGGCATATTCTGCTGAATGGAAAATTCGCAATAAAAGCTGTTATCCAGTTACTCCCTGTTGCAAGCCTTCTTTTTCTGCTGACTATGAAGAAAATAGCCCCAAAATTCCTGAATATTCGCAAATCGATTTTCCTTTGTGTTTATTGTGGGTATGTGTGTATTTCTTTATTGTCATGTCTGTAAGCAACTTTCATGTCAATTGTGAAAATCGAATTGTTCGTACTGTTTGTTTGTTGTTATGTCGATAGGGCTTTACCTTAAATGTTTTTTTTTTTTTTTTTGTTAGGAATCTACATATTTTGTTAGCCCTCTTACCTTTAAATTACCTTTGTTTGCGTAGTCTTGGGGTTATTGACTTTTCGATTGTAAGAAACTTACAATCGAAAAGAAAACTCAACATTAAGGTAAATTGTCCCGGAGATTGCGAAAAAACATGCCAGTTTAATATGTAGAAATATGCTATGAATTTAAATGACAACAAATGATTGCAATGAATTTCTTATGGGGTTCAAAACCTTCTGCGAAAAAATGTTAAAGGCTATTGAAGAACAAAAAATGAGCAGGTAAATATTTTAAAAGCAAGTTTCAAAAGAAAGAAAGTAAATTGTTGATATTCAAGATACTTTATCCATTTTATTTCTTGTGATTCAAAGATCCTTGTGAACCTAAAGATGAAATCAAAAACTTGTTTTTCGCGGACAGACGGATGGATTGACGTGGGAAATTGCAGATCAATAAATGAACCGACGGATGGATAAATATAACAGATGAATGCTGAGCCGAATGAAAACAGACTAGTTGAATGGATGAACAAGTCAAAAGACAAACAATAATTTTGTTAGACATTTCAGTCCAGAAAACCGGCCCTCATTTTGTGAGAAATTAAATGTTTACAAACAAAACTATGTACATTTTCTATGTTCTCTCAGATTCCACAAAATAAAAAAACATAAATTCATAAACTCTACGGACGATAGCCAAAAACAAAAGCAATAACACTTAAATCATAATTAATAAAACAAAATTATTATTATTATTTTCCCCCATAAAAACATCTTGATAATGTTTATAATATTTACCTGAATGTGAATTCTGCAGTTATTACTTTTCTCGAAGCAAATTTATTCCAATATAACAATAATAACAATATATAATATTCATGAATTATTTTAATTACAGCCTAAAATTACTGCTAGCCTAAAATCGTATTTGTATTACAAAATAACCAACCAAACAAATTTTATTGCATACATTTATAAAGATTTATATGGGTTTCATTGAAAGCTTTAATTACTTTGGTATGCATTTTTAACTTTAACTCAGTTCTTATTTGTTGTTGTTGTTGTTGGAGAATTATTTATACATTTGCAGGTTACTGGCCATGTGTAAAATCTTACAATTGGACCACCTGTTCCTTGTGGCCATATGCATCCGGTAGTGATATCATGCAGATCATTGTTAAACCCCATTTACAATTAATTATTTATGAATATGTATTTATAATTAATTTATTTTGACAAATAATTATGGCAAACAAGGGATTTTTCGGTCTTCGGTCTATGTGTAAGGAGACTGAAGTATTAAGGTGCCTCAATTGTAGATGTGCTAAAGGGAATATTTGGGTTAAAAACTCTACAATAAATTAAATTGTGTAGTATAGTTTTTAGTCCTTAATTATCCTCCAATAGTAACACGCCGGTCTCGTGAATATGTATAGGAAAAGTTTATTTTGCAAAGAGGTTCCGAATGATAGAGAACAACAAGAGAGAATCGCATATACTGTTGTAGAATACATGAAGATGGGCAGAATGAATGAAAGAAACCCTAAGAGGAAATCGCATATACTGTTGTAGAATACATGTCATATAACAATTGATGGTATAGACATCGACCAAAATATAGCCAGCTTAGCAAAATATGACAGAAAACATAAATTCTTAGACTCAGTCTTTATGTTTATATATTTTCGTATAACATCTACGGTGAGCTTGTTATTATTTTGACAATAAGTCCTGATAATCTGTCTATACTATACAATTGCCTATGTGGCGTATGAATACTTTTTATTTATCGCAACCCTAGATCGTTTGTATATTGTTGTATAATTTAAATAATACGGGCCAAAAGTTTAATAATGGGTTTTCCAAAAAGAGTGATCTGATTTCTTTGAAAAATAAACACATTTATTTTTAAGAAAATGTGAAATACAATCGATATAATTAAGTTCTAAATAAAACGTCATTCAAATGGCATCCACGACTTCTTCTGCAGGAACGAATTCGATGAACCCCATTTTTGAATATTGACTTGTAAACCTTGAAGAGAGTCTGGTTTATTTCGAAAGACCAATGACTTCAAATAACCCCACAAGAAATAGCCTAATGGTGTTAAATCACAATTTCCTGGAGGCCATTCAATATCACGATTTCTTGAAATAATAATGTTTCATTTGCTGTGTGGCACGTAGCCACAATCGGTCAATGGCAAAAGGATAGCTCTTAACGAGAGCTAAAATATTGCTCATGTGTGTCAAGGTCGTAGGTCGACAGGAAAGTGTTTTTATTTTATTTAAAAAAAAAATGGACAGCATAATTTTCAACTGTGAACGGAAAGTTTATTTTTGATCTAGCTCCTTAACGTTACTTCGGATCGGGAATCGGTCAATGGCAAAAAGATAGCTCTCAACGTTGGTCGACAGGAAAGCGTTTTTTTTTTGGATTTAAAAAAATTTACTTTGCGCACGAAAAGTTGCAATTGGATAACGATTATTTTGATAATAAAACTGAATAATTTGTAAACTCTGTTCTTGCGTATATGTATCTCTCCATGATGAAATTGTAAACACTACTGAATACAATGAAAACTAAGTGACAGATCATGACATATTACAAGTGACCGAAACGTCACTTCAAAAATAACATGGAAGGATTGACTTAAGACATAGGTTCGGTGGAAATCCGATTTAGGACATTTTAAGTAATTTCTGCAATGTCCGCCCTCTCAAAAGGAGTAATAGATAGAGTTCATATTTGGGGCGAGGTAATATTTTGTTCTAACTCAGGCTAAGTTCGAAGATGAGACATATTGGCCAACCCCTTCAAGTACCTCCCCTATAAAGGATTAACATTTTGTGAAATATTGATTCTCGTGTAACTTATATAACGGGTTTTCCAACAAGAGGTGTTATTTTGGTATTCAAAGAAAAATGAAATTTTTTGAGATCAAGGATCGAATGATTATTTCATAATAAAGAGGAAGGTATGCCGTTAATAATGTAGGACAAGATCAGCCAAATGGCCACCACGACCACGCTTACAGGACCATATCCTTTTCATGAAATTTTCCGTAACCATATCGCAAAGTGGCTGCCCTATGTCCTCGATAGCGTCACGAATTCTATCTTTGAGGTCTTGAATCGACGCTGGGCTGTTGGCGTAGACCTTATCTTTTACGTGGCCTCAAAGGAAGAAGTCGCAAGGTGTTAAATCACACGATCTCGGTGGCCAATTGTGATCACCTCTTCGAGAGATAATACGGTCCGTAAACATTTCCCGTAACAGAGCAATGGTTTCATTGCTTTTGTGGCACGTAGCGCCGTCTTGTTGAAAGTAAACGTTGTCCAGATCAATACCATCCAACTCCGACCGTAAAAAATCATAATTCATCTCTCGATAGCGCAATCCATTCACCGTAACTGTTGATCCAACCTCATTTTCGAAAAGTAAGGTCCAATGACCCCGCCGGACCATAAACCGCGCCAAACAGTCACACGTTGAGGATGGAGAGTCTTCCCAACAATAACTCTTGGGATTTCTGAGCCCCAGATGCGACAGTTTAGCTTGTTGACGTAGCCACCGAGGTGGAAATGGGTCTCATCAGTCAAGATGATTTTTCGATGGAATTCCGGATCATTTTCATGCAATTCAAGGACCCAATCAGCAAGGACACGACGTTGTTGATGATCGGAAGACTTGAGTTCTTGTATTAACTGAACTTCATAAGCCTTAAGACCCAAGTCTTTATGCAAGATGCGGTGTAATGACATTTGTGGAATTCCGAAGAACGACGAGGAATGGACAAACCTGGGTTTCTTCAACACTTTGGGCTACAGCAGCAATATTCTCAGTTGTGCTTGAGCGACGCGCATGGGTTTTATTCTTCACATCACTAACTTGTCCCAACAGCTCAATTTTTTCCACCAATTTCTGTATTGCGGTCCGACAATGTGCTTCACGACGACCCAAAAAAGTTTTGCGAACTGTGACTGCAAGATGTTCACCATTTTTGTAGTGAATTTAAAGAACTTCAATGCGTTGTTTAATCGTGAATCGTTCCATTTTTAGTGTGGCGTAGTTCGATTTGTCAAATGTCAAAGAATAAAAGCTTCAGTGGCAGCTACCGAAATACCGGGTGATTCAAAATAACACCTCTAGTTGGAAAACCCTGTAGTACATATGTTATCCAAGTAACACTTTTCGACACGATTTTTGGGTCTGACTTCTAGGTGTTCAAATTTGGTTTCTATTTTGTTACTAATAAAGGGAAAAATTATTTTTTTGTCAAAGTTTGTTTTTGTAGATATTAGAGCATATTTTTGAATTTCAGGAGAAGTGACTGGTTTCCTCGCTACATCATTTTAAATTATGCATTGATATTCCTCGGAATAGTTTTATTTTAATCTTGAACGATCAGATTTTGTCGTAAAATCATTTTACAATTTTGAGTTATTAGATGTTTTTATGAGGATTTTATTTACAAATTATTAAAATTTTCTTCGCAATATTTTGTATAACATCGTCGAAGTCGTTAACAAATGGAAAATAATATTTTAAGAAGTTGAAGGTTTTTTTTTTAATTTTATAAAACTTTCCTGAACCAATTCGGAGAAATGGTTGGCACGATTTTAAAAGTTGTAGCTAATTTAGTAAGGATTTAACTTAAAAACTTTCTTATCGATGCAAAATTTACTTAAACAGACTTTAAAATCTAAGATTGAATATTTTGGAGTTTTTTGTTGTCTAGCATAATATAAATCCAAGACAAATTTGGTTTTTGTCGACCGGTTTAATTCTTACCCGAATACTTCTTATACAAATAAGAATTTATTTAATTTATTGTCTCTGTTTCAATTATTAGATAGAGCACAATCTTTTTCTTTTGTTATTTCAACCATGAGATAGAACACAATATTTTTTGTGTCCCTTTACCATAACAAATGAAAAAAACCCACCATGAAGGGTTGAGGTATAACTAGTTAAAAATATTAAAATAGTTGACTCGGGTATTCCTAAAAACCGAATTAAAATTTTAAAATTTAAATCATAGGTAAAGTTATATTTACATAAAAATACTCGGGATAGCTACTCTCATTTACCTATTTGTTGAACTCTCGAACTTCGAGACTTCTAATACAACTCCCAACCTCCTGAGACTCCCTAATAATTACATACATGTGATAAAATAACCAGTCCCAGTAACCACCTGAAATCACCAAATAACGACGACATTCTCGCAGCAGGAAAATTCCAAGGAGACAAACTGTTAACATCTGAAAGGACACATTTAAATGTGAATACGTTTGGTTTTACTATATGTATATCTACAAGTGACTATCTATCTCTTGGGTATTTTAAAATACGTGTGTGTGGATTTGTTTACATTATTCGAAAACGTACAAGTATTTAGCATTAACAATTATCATAAGGATTGAAAGGGATAAAAACATTTCAACACACTTAATGCTCACTCTTTAACAACAAGAAATGCCCACACGCAGAGAGCGAGAGATAGGATCGCCACATGACACGTGTATGCGTGTATGTGTTAAATATAAAATACTCTCATGACAATTTTAATGCTCTAACAAACAGCATACACACACGCACAATTATAGCTCCTATAATATCGTTTAGACAGGGTTTGTAATATAGACAAAGCCTAAGTGCGTGCGGTGTAGTACGGGAAAATTTCGTTCTTATGTTGGTGTGTGTGTGTGTGCGTCCGTGTTTGAATTTCTTTGTGGTTTAGATTGTAATTTCACCAACTTTACGGTTCATGTTAATTTGTGTCTGTATCATCTCTCTCTCTCCCTGAATGTCAACGTTTATATCTGTTGGTTGGTTACTTTTGGTTGCCTGGATGACTGCCTTTGTATGTCTGTGTGTGTGTGAGTCGGATGTGATTATTTACTTGGTTTTTGTGGTTATGTAATTGTTATAATTGTTCTTAACAACAGTAAAACGACAAACTATTGTGTAGCCGAAAAGGAAATTACTTGAATTGTAAACTTTATGATATGGGAAATAGCCCCTCTTTAATAAGAAAAAAAGTTAATTAAAATAATTGATATGATCCAATTATTTTAACTGAGTTGTTTTTCGTTGGAAGTGAACTTTTTAATTAACTAGACAACATCTAAACGAATAATTTATAACAATAAAGTTAATTTTTTAAAGTGTCGTACAGTGCAACGATTTCCTTTAGAGAATGGCCGAAAAAATAAATATAGTTCAATTCTATATCGTCACATGAAATGCAAAATGGCCAATCAACACATTTCAACATTTTACAGGGACATTTTGCATTAAATATTAGCCACATCATGAATATTGCATTGTATTTAATACCAAATATTGATTTCATTCGTATTGAAGTGCGAATGGAGGTGCCAAAAAACAGTAGACCCAAACGGTTAGCTGGTATTGATAGCGACAATGACGGTATTAGCACAAACACAGCTGTATAACATTGCAGTAAATATAATATATATCGCAACCTAAGAGTGAAAAGGCGCTAAGTCCACTTTTTGCCTAAATGTATTTTTTGAAGCGGAACGTAAGATAAGTGGGATATACATCGATTTGAAATCAAAAAGCCAAAAAAATCATGCTTTGTCATTTTTAAAAGCTGAATCGTAAGAGAGCTAATTCCATAATCCCTTTATAAAAACATTCATATATGTACAGTAAGTATTTTCCTCTCCTGTACAATTTTAAATATAGGATTTAGCGCCTTTACACTCTTAGGTCGCGATATATATAAGTATACTAGCGCACAACAGGCCGAACCACTGGCTTTAGTGTATGTCCACGGACATGAGACGTTTAAACGTCTCCTCTCTTCAACCTAACCTATCAACCTATAAGTATACTTATATGTCTAGCCTTAACCGCCAAAAAGACGTAAGAACCAATCACAAAAATTGAGAGGAGAAGGTTTCTTTTGCGATTATTTTTTGTTTGAATGCAAATGTAATGAATACTTCTGTTTATATTACTGTGAAATTTAGCATAACGATATATTATACAGCTACAAAATTCTGATACATGATTCCATTTGTCATAAGCAAACGATTTCCCTCAAAAAATTAAAATAAATCATGCTGGCGCTTACGTCTTTTTCGCGGTTAAGGCTCGATATATGGGTGGTTCTTTCCCAAGTGTCACAGGTCAAAAATAAGATCTTTCGCAAATTCTCAGAAAATGTTGCCCTAGTATTTGGAAGTAGTGGCAAACAATATGCGATTACTCAGAATCGATCTATTTTTTCCTTAATTTTTTATAAAAAATGGCCCATATATACTCTACCGATGGTGTACATTTTGTAATAACTGACAATCTTCACCAAATTACAACAAAAAAATATTTGAGGCAAAAATCAACAAACAAAATATAGTTGAAAATACATAAAAATATTTGTTCTTTGTAATTTGGTGAGGAAATTCAGTTATTATAATGTAATTTTTTATATAAAATTTATATTTTTATTTCCGCGAAAAGTGATCGAAATAAATTGTTTAAGATAAAATTAATATTTTTTATAAAACGTGCACGGAAAATTCATTTTGCAAACAAAATTTTATATTTAAAATTTCTTATGCTTTGTAGCAATAAAATTAACTTAAAGAAACATTACAGACAAAAAAACAAATTTGTCTGCGCTTTAACCTGCCTCCAATTTTCATTTAATTTTTTAATATTGTGGATCATTACTCCCACACACTGGGGCAATATTTTCTGAGAATTTGAAAAAGATCTAATTTTTGACATGTGACACTTCAAAAAGAACTACACATATAAGTTATATGATACTTAATGTTTCCCGAGAGAAGATCAAATGTGATATTTATTGAACTTAGTTTGGAGAAAATAATAATCAAATATTCCGTTTTAATTTTAAGAGCGCCTTAGGGCGAAAGACGCACAGATGGATATTATGACTTCAAATGCATCAACAAACCTTCCTCTGTATTTTGAAGTTAAAAAAAGTGCCATTAATTGCATAACTTTAAAAGCTTGCCAAATTCTTGCATAATTTTAGGCGTTTCCGCTATGACTTCAAAAGCACCAAATCCTTCTCTTTATTCTGAGGTTACAAATGTTGATAGAGACAATGACAGTATAAATTTAACTTACGAGGGCGGTCCTAAAACTAGCTGATCTAACAAAGAAAACACAACAAATTTGGGAATTTTCAACATAATCTCCCTTTAGCTCAATACACTTTTTCCAGTGAATTTCAATATCTTCTATACTTGTTAATAGTTAGAACTGCCAAGCTCCTCAAAATAGCCATCAACAGTAGCCTTCACCTCTTCATTGCTGGCAAATCGTTTTTTGCCGAGCTATTTTTATACCCTCCCCATAGGATGGGGGTATATTCATTTTGTCACTCCGTTTGTAACACCTCTAAATATTGATCTCAGACCCCATAGAGTATATAAATTCTTAATCGCCGTAAAACTCTAAGACGATTTAGCCATGTCTGTCCGTAATAATAGAGCTATGTTGATTAAATTTGTTAGAAATATTTCTTATAGTTGCAGGTTGTTTGAGATTGCAAATGGGCCATATCGGTCAATGTTTTGATATAGCTCCCGTATAGAGGTCGCTCCAAAATATGGGGTTAGAGCCATACATACCAAATGATTAAAGCAATTTAGCAGAAACTTTGCAGTTTGTATTCTATTTTGACAAGAATTCATCACAGAAAAAATGTTACAAATCGGTTCATATTTTGTTATAGTCACCCTATAGAGGTCGCTCCAAAATAAACGTATTTAAGCCATAAATAACATGTTTTCTAAGCATTTTAACCAAAGACAAATATACTAAAGATGAGACAATCTTAATCACATAGATGGAGCTTGGTTTTTCTTGAAACACGTGTGTTTAGAGAACATAAATATACAGTGTTAATTTCTAATAAAAAACGAATTAATTTTCACCAGTTTTAACAATATTTCTTCTTTTACTTCAATTTCTTAATACTATCAAGTCCCGGAGATATAATTAAGTGGGAGATTCGGTAGTACAGCCGTTCTTTAAAAAAAGATTAGACCCTTATGCACTAACGACATCCGTTTCTCGAGTAAAAGATTGGGTCCCATTGCAACAACGCCATCTTAGGTATATTGTGTGCAAACCATCTGCCGCATCTTTAATATTTTTGTCTTTGTTTAAACTGAATCTTTGCAGTTTGTATTTAATTGAGATAATAAATCAAAGAAGTAAACAATTTTAAAACCAGTTCATATTTTGTTATAGTCCACCTATAGATGTCGCTATCAAAAAGGCTTATTTAAGCTATAAACCACACATTATCTATGAAATTTAGCTGAAACTTTGCAGTTTGTATTCTATTTTGGCAAGAATTCATCTGAATAAAATTTATAAAAATACAATTTTATTTTGTTGTAGTCCCCGTGCAGATTTAGCTCACAAAAGGCTATTTAAGCCATAAGTACCACATTATTTAGGTGAAGAGCTTGGCTAAATAATTTGCGGCCTAAAAATTGCAGTGCCCTTTTTTTTAATAATTTACTTAAACAAAAATGGTCGTTTCATGATTTGCTCAACATCCAAAGATTTTTCCAGTAATAAAATTGAATGCAATCTATGGTGGCGGGTATATAAGATACGAACTTAGCGCATTCACTTCTTTCAAGTTTGGAAACAAAAAATAATCCGAGGGAGCTAAATCTGAAGAATGAGGTGCGTGCTGAACCAATTCGAGCTCCAATTTATTGATTTTGGCCATTGCAATGGTGGATGTTTGATCTGGTGCATTGTCTTGATTGTGGGCAAACGCGGCACCCATCCGTTTTCCGTCACTATGCGATGTATAGCACTTTTTAAAATGCCTATGACTCAAACTAGCTCACGAACCTTCAACCTACGGTCATCCAATACAATTTTGTGGATTTTTTAACAATTTCTGGCGTGAACACCTCAATTGGTCGATCACTACGGTGATCGTCTTGGCAGCTCGTACGGCCCCTTTTAAACTCTGTCATCCAATATTTTAAGAATTGCATTACATATCGGTGAACAATTTTTTCCATGTTTACACATTCACTGAGATCGTTTACTTTTAAGATAGTTTTTTTAAACTACTACCGCCATCTATTTGTCTATTCGTGTTCTGTGTGACTCTTCTTAGATGAACTTACCCGAAGACACTAAGGAAATTCGTGCCATCTACGGAATATTTAGGCCTACATTGGGGAGGTGGTGCCAACCGGGTTTACTAATATGACCCACTTCGCATAGTTTGATAAAAATATTGTCACAAATAATTTGGATAAAATTGGACAAAGCTCAAATAAACTACTCCTACAAATCATGTGCGCATAACATACATATCGTCATCAGAAACGAAAAAGGGCCTCACAACAAGAAAAATGGAAATTCAGTTTTTGGTGGATTTCGATACACTGCATCAAAATATACATCCTGGCAAATTTTTAGCGACCTACTATCAAAAATAGCGAATTTATTAACGAAATTCAAAAGGGCCTAACAACAAATTAATTCTTTTTCATAGTTAAAAATTCTTATCTCACGGAATTTTCACAAACAAGTTATAAATCATGTTTGTGGGAATTTATGTATACATCATTATGTTTAGGTATTATCTTAAAACCCCTGTTTTTCTAAAGACAACATTGTTAATTTTTTTAGTTTTTTTGCTTCTCCTGTAAAATTGTCAAATACATATGATGATTTCTCGATTCTGATGACGATATGCTTCCTTCAAACCTCTATGTGTTTTTCCCTTGTGCTTTATCAAATAATGTATGCATTAAGGTGATAAATTTCTAAAGTATGGCATACTTTTAGGGTTAGGGTAAAGTTTTACGTACCTTCTGACGGTATGCTAAATATTTATTATTAAAATAAACTATTTTATTTGTTTGGGAAAGGCAACAAAAATCTATTAAGAATAACAGTCGTGAACAGCGAAAATATCGGTTAAAATCAAACTATAGATATTAGGCCGGGTCGATTTGTGGGGAGGCAAAAAAAGTCCCTATTGCTCATGGAAAATCGTATTCTAGGGATCAAAATAAGAAACTTTGCCGAAGGAACCATACCTCCTTCCTGATGTCCCGGAATTTGGGTCGAACTTTCGAGTAGGGGCAAATTTTGAAAAATCCCACTCGATTGGAGCACTCTAAATGGGTTAAAGTGGGATTTTTTCCGTGACATCAGAATTCGTTTTAGTGGTATGGTTCCTTCTGCAAAGTTTCTTATTTTGATCCCTAGAATACGATTTTCACTGAGCAATGGGCGATTTTTAAATCGACCCGCCCTAATAGATATAGGATCAGGCATATGTCCTCAGATTGCCATATGTCCAATTTATAGGTCTTTGCAGCGGTAAATGCCAAATTGGCACCATATTTACCGTAGAGATTAAATATAATTTGGAAGTTTTTCGGAAAGTTACCAGAGGTAGATTGATAAATACGATCAAATTGAACTGTATAGTGGGTATATCACAAATATTGCATTGAGGCAAAGAACAAGTGCTTTTATGCACTAATATATATGTTGACTAAGAAAGTCCGGCAAAGATTACCCTTTACTCCCATTTTCTAACATTTTAACCCTATTACTGTTCCCTCAGCTACCTGCCTACCTATATTTTGCTACTATATATCCTTTGCTTTTTGCTTTAAGATAACTTACAAATAAAATCACATACATTTGCAACATAATTTTCTTACAAAACAGAGACTTTGTATTATATTCGTTTACCTTTTACCTCCCACAAGGGGGTGTAGTATTGTGTCACAGCTTGTATGTTTAAAAGGCATTTTTGTTAAAAAGGAAATTAAAGTTTTATCTTGATTTAAATAAAATGTATCTTCACTTCATACATACTAACTACATACTAAGATTTAATTAAAATTTATGGCATATTTCAATGGGTTTACATGTAAACGACTATGTAAGTAAATGTACTGGAATATCCTTTGAAAAACTTAATTGATTATTTATGGCTGTGTTGATTAGATACAAAATATTTGCAACATGTGATGGACAACATTCATTCATATGGCATGTCGTTCATCAGTTCGCCTGTCTGTCAGTCTGTCTGTCCACAATCTAACATGTGCTTAATTGTGATATGGAAATTGAAAATATTATCAATTTTATTTGAAATTAATTGTAGTAAATTTATAGTGCCTGTGGTGAATATGGCAGAAGATTGTTATGATGGTTTTAATATAAATGTAATATTTGTTAACTGTTACATTATTGTTAATAGCTTAAATATCAAGAAGTAAGAACATTTCTGTCAAGTTAACCGACTGCAGTATAACCCCCTGCAGAGAATTATAATTTGCAAATTGATACGTTGAGTGGAAGATTCTTAGTGTTTATGTGCACTGGTATTAAAGTTATGAGCTATTCCATTTTTTGTGGGAGTTTCCATAAGGGAGGGGAAACTTCGTTATTTTTTCTCAAAGTGATATTACGATTTGTGGAATTATAGAATATTCGAATAATTAGCATAGAAGTAGTAGAGTGCGATGTACCAGTAGGAGTGGACCAAAATAGCACTTTGAACTCAGCCTGAGATAGAAAAAATATAACCACATACCAAATCTGAAGTCAATCGCTTATTTTTTTTCAAGAGTTATCGTGAGCACCAACCAGACAGATGGACGGACATAGCTCAAACGACTTTAAATGTTATAAAATGGATTTTCCTTCCCTAATCAAAATTGATTGTATACTTCACATATATAGCAGTTAGCTCAGTTGTAAATATAATTACAAATATTGTAATTTGTCTTCTTCAAACTACCTAATTGAAACCATAATTGACAGATTTATTTGAAATGAAGAGGAATTTCTAAATGACATATAACTGCTTCAAACATCCTAGGAATTTCTTCTCACATCAAAACAATTTAATAGAATTTAAGACTCTTCGTTCGCCTCTTCATTTGAATATGTCAATTTTCTTCTAATATTATTTTTATTCTAGAAAGGTGCCTACAATGTTTGGAATTAATATTCTCAAGAATTTCGCATATGCATGTATGGTTTTCATAGAACTTCTCATAGAACTTCTCCTTCATCAAATTTACCATTTGTAAAGAATTGTACAATTTAGCTTTCCATTGAACGCAAACAAATGATAAGAACTATTCCATAATTGTCGTCTGCTGCAAAGGAGGTTAACCAGCAACAAGAGAGACGGAAGGAACACCAGAGTGTAGTCATCAACGTTATTATGCATGAGGTGATATTGTCAATTGCAAATGCAAATATTGACAAAAACCACTACAAGCCATGCGCTCCTTTAGTATCACTAAAAACCACTGCATTACTCCCAAGGAAGAGGGACAGTCTGCTCTCCCCCAAGCAATGATGGCTACGAAGTGTCGGGATAAAACCGCGTCACATTCCCAACAAACGTCAAACAGCAATCAAACACCTCATCTATTGACCTGAGAGGTGGAGGGGAGGAGCTTCGCGATATTGAGTGACGAACTTACTACAGGGATACACTCAAAAAATTATCATGAAACTGACGAAATTCATAAATAAATTTATTGATGTCAGAGTTATCTACTCCTACAAATATGACGATAAATTCTGGTTATTAACTCCTTAGAAGAGGACCAATTAGTCAAACTGCTTCTTTTGAGATGCCCAAGTGGGTTATCTACACTTCATTAGATGACTACTTGGGTTATCTACTCCTTAATAGAGGGCCAGTGGGCCATCTACTCCGTAGTAAAGGACCAGTTGGGTTATTTACTCCTTAGAAGGCGTTTAGTTGGATTATCTACTTCTTAGTAGAATGCCAGTTGGTTTACCAACTACTTAGTAAACGACCAACTAGGTTACTTAATCCTTAGTTGAGGGTAAATTGGGTTATCTACTCTTCACTAGACTCCTAGCTGGGCTATATACTCCTTTTTAGAGGGTCAATTGGATTATCTGCACTTCATTAGTCGACTACTTGGTTTATCTACCCTTAGTACAAGGTGGCGCAAAAGTAATCCTCCTATCAGAAAATTCTATAAATTTTGCGATTGGCCCCTAATGTCAGTTCTGTTTTGACATTTTTGACTGCTCAAGAACGCGGAATATTGCTGACTATTTATTTGACCAATAATCGGTCGGTGACTTTGGCACAGATTTCCTGGCCGTCCAACGCCTACTGGTGAAACACTGCGACGTTTAGCCGCTCGCCTCGAAGAGACTGGCACAACACGAGATTCTGCCAGACGTGGCAGACCCCGGAGTATCCGTTCTGCCGAGAATATTGCTGCTGTAGCCGAGGATGTCATGGAAGCGCCGTCGACATCGACCAGACGACGTGCCACGCAAATGGGTATCAGTCGACGGTCTCTACAGCGAATTTTGGTACAAGATTTGAAGATGTTTCCGTACAAAGTCCAGACGGTACATCAGCTGTTAGCTGCTGACCGCTAATCGCGTCTAACATAACATCGAAAGGTTACTTTTGCGCCACCTGTTAGAAGGCAAGAGTGCTATCTACTCCCTACAACTGGGTTATTTATTCCTTAGTACAGGGTTAATTGGGTTATCTACTCTTGACTAGACGAATAGCTGGGTTATCTACTATTCACTAGACGACTGATTGGGTTATCTACTCTTCACTAGACGACTAGTTGGGTTATTTATTCCTAGTACAGGGTTAATTGGGTTATCTACTCTTGACTAGACGACAAGTTGGGTTATATACTCTTCACTAGACGACTAGTTGGGTTATCACTCTTCACTAGACGACTATTTGGGTTATCTACTCTTCACTAGACGACAAGTTGGGTTATCTAATCCTAAGTAGGAGGCCAGTCAGATTATCTGTTCCTTAGTATAGAACAATTTGGCTTATCTAATCCTGGCCGCCCAGTTGGGTTATCTACTCCTTAGTAGACGACTAGTTGGGTTATCTATTCCTTTCTAGAGGGCCAAATGGGTCATCTACTCTTCATTAGATAACTACTTGGGTTATTTATTCCTAGACTTGTCTATCTACTCCTTAGTAAACGACCAATTGGGTTGTCTAATCCTTAGAATGTGGCCAGTTGGGTTATATACTTCTATGTAGAAGATTAGTTGGGGTATCTGCTTCTTAGTAAACGACCAATTGGGTTATCTTATTCGTAGCAGAACCCAAGAAAGTTTATCTACTACTTACTATATAACAATTTGGCTTATCTAATCCTTAGAAGGCGACAAATTAGGTTATCTATTGGGTTAATTGGGTTATCTACTCTTCACTAGACGACTAGTTTGGTTGTCTAATCCTTAGTAGAAGGTCAGTCATATTATCTATTACTTGATATACAACAATTTGGCTTATCTAATCCTTAGAAGGCGGACAGTTGGGTTATCTACTCCTTAGTAGAGGGCCAGTGCGCTATCTACTCCTTAATAAACAAACAGTGTGGTTATCTAATCATTAGTACAGGGCCGGTTTGGTTACCTACATATTAGTAAACGACCAACCGGGTTATTTAATCCTTAGTAGAGGGTCAATTGCGTCATCTACTCCTTTTTAGAGTGCAAATTCGGTTATCTAATCTTCATTAGTCGACTAGATGGGTTATCTACTTCTTAGTAAACGACCAATTGGGTTATCTGATCCTTAGTAGAAGGCCAGTTGGTTTGTCTACTCCTTAGTAAACGAGAAGTTGGGTTATCTACTTCTTAGTAAACGACCAATTGGGTTATCTGATCCATAGTAGAAGGCCAGTTGGTTTGTCTACTCCTTAGTAAACGAGAAGTTGGGTTATCTACTTCTTAGTAAACGACCAATTGGGTTATCTGATCCTTATTAGAAGGCCAGTTGGTTTGTCTACTCCTTAGTAAACGAGAAGTTGGGTTATCTACTTCTTAGTAAAGGACTAATTGTGTTATATTCTTGTACTTCGTAGTATATCTAATCCTTAGTAGAGGGCCAGTTTGGTTAGCTACTTCCTAGTAGACAACAAATTGGGTTATCTAATCCTTAGCAGACAAAAATTTGGGTTATCGATTCGTTAGTAACCGACCAGTTGGGATATATACTACTTATTAGAGGAGCTGTTAGCTTAGAATATGACATCTAATGTCTGACATTGAAGGGTTAGGTACTGCAGATATTCCTTTAGACTATAACTTGGATATGTCAGAAGTTCGCAATTCACCACCTCAAATGACAAAGACATGCGGACCGATCTATGTCCTTAATTGACATATTACGCTTTTGTTATTGTACCGGTTCATTTCCCCATAGGGATACTAACATTGGAATGTACCTCATCGAAGGAGTGACCTCAAAAACTAAGTATATTTAGCGAATTTTTGAGCTATGTCCGTCTATCTGGTAAACCTCGAAAAGGTTGATCGAATGTCTTCAGATATTATTTTCTCCAAAATTTATTTAGGTTTGAGATGGGCCATATTGGGTCATGCTTTCTCCTATCTCACTCACAAAGTGTTAGCAGTTACTGCTATATTGAATCCCTTACAAATTCTATATTACTTATGCGAAACTTATGAAATTTTTCACACAAAGTTATAGTTTATTCGACTGTATGAATAAAAGTTATTACAAAGGAAAGGGTTCAAACTCAATGACATTTGTCGTATTATTCATGCCAGAGTTCATTTAGATTATGTGCCGTTTTCTTTGAGTGTATAAAACACCTACATAATAACTATACTAAGGACACAAAGGACAAGCATAACAACAAAAACAGGGACATCTAATAAACTGAATGTTAATAAAAAAAGTTCATGAATAGAAAGTAGTGGTTTACCTTCACGTCCACCTCATCGCCACTACCACCATCGGAACTTTATAGATCCACTATAAAGTTCAGAAAGTTAAGTTAATAACGTGCTGTGACATCAATTCCTATTCTATTTCAAAGTATACTATACTACTTTACAGGATGTTTGCCGTTTTTAATTCCATGGTCATTGTTTTTTTGCTATCTTTTTTTGTTCTGTTTGCCCTTATTGTGTTGTCCTTTCGAAGGGAAACGGGGAAGAAAATCAAATTAAGCAACCAAATGGAGAGCGAACAAAAAAAGGAAAGAAAGACAAACAAAACATGCAATTAACGATTATTGCTTTAGCAATTAAGTTTTTAAATATTTATAGAAAGGAAAAAGTCAAAAGAGGAATATGAAATTTAAGGACAAATTGGGATTTCGTTAAGATTTTTTTATTCGACTTTTTTGGAATATCCAATTCTTGTAAATAAGAGACACGCTTGAGATCTAGTTTGTAGTTAGTAGGAAAAAAATAAAAATTAATCTATAGCTAACTAGATTTCCAGTTTCAATATTATTTACAAAAAATGGTATTTAGTTCATGGAAATGTTTAATTGAGTTAAGTATGATATAGTTCTAAAATGGAATTTACATTACATATATACTCGTATATCTATTCTGCTGCTATGCGAGGCATAGGGCTTTAACTATAGAATTCCCATAATTTATATTTGTATATCTACATTGGGTATTATCAATTATTGTGAAATACTTTTCGGTTCATTAGAGCCATATCAATTCCATCACTGTCAAACTAATTCCAACACTATTTGTTTCCCTTCCTCCCTCAGCAACTACCAGAAAAAACCCCATTGATTTTGATTAATGATTTTGATATAAAAAAATAAATAAATGACACAATTCACGCCTTTACAAGAAACTAACAAAAAATTGGTTAAATGAATGACCAATAAGGCTACAATGCAAGGGGAGGTCTGTTAGTTAAGCACGTATTGGCATTTTATGAGGAGGTTCCTTCCTTTAGGACCGCCCCAAAAGCCGCTTATGAGAGAATATAATTATGCAAACTGACTAACCGATATTAATGGAATGAATATAAATGACACAGTTTTTGCGTAGAAATCTTTCACTATCTCTTATGTTCGATAGTTTTTTCTTTGTTAAGCGTCATTTAGGGGAAAAAGTTTAATGTCTGAACGGAAAAGTGAAAGAAGATGGGGAAGACCACTTTTTTGATGAATTAATAATGGTTGGTTAAATACTATAAAAAGTGTTTCCGAACGGATACGACAGTTTTTCAAATCGAGATTAGACTTGATTCTCCCTTTTTTATAGTGGTTTAAGTAAATGATTTTAATAACATTCGAGTTTCGTTTTTCCTTCTACTACTTTTCTGTTAAATAACAGAAATACGAGTATAACAGTCAGCAGGAGGATAGGTCATAGTCGGCAGGGAGTTTATGAATACAAGGCAATGTAAAGGGATATAAGAAAATTGTGCTAGTCCAAAAATGTAACAGAAGGAACCCCCTACGGATAAAACTATCTCGTCCATGCTGAATCTAATGTTGGTAGCTGTTTCTCTAGGGTAGCTCTAGCTTTCGACATATTCGGCCACATAGTTTTGCTGGGAAATCGGTGATGGTAGTTATCTCGGTGAAGTGAAATTCTTCGGAATACACGCTTCAGTCCAAATAATGAAATAAAGGGGGACCCAGCAGAAATATTTTTCTCAAAAACGTGTTTAGGCTTCTCACCCCGTTACCCTTAGAAATTTCAATTAAATCTTGTCATAGGGCCAGAATTTTTAATATGAAATTTATGAAATGGAAAAAAAAATTTTTGAAAACTTTGTGGGGACGTGAAAATTAAAGAAATTAAAAGAAAAATGTTTTTTTTTTACGAAATTTGTATTTGCTCTCTAACAGCTGAACCGATTTTTGCCAAAATTAGTTGCTTGAAAAAGAACGTAATATATTTTATGAAATTTTTAAATTGTATGGAATTTTTTCATAATGAAAACTGAACGACCTGTACAGTTTTTGCAAAACTTTTGATTTGGTTGACGGATAAGCCAACAAATTTTGATATATGTCCCTCAAAGGTAAGTCGACTTAGCATGTTTTGGAATGAGAATATCGATATGTCGATGTCGTATGTAGCCCACGTATTAAAATAGGATATAAATAAGATTTATTTAGATCTTGTTCAGAGCTACTTTTTTGCCATTGACCGTTTCCCAATCCGACGTACCGTTAAGGAGCTAGAGTAACGCCGCACAATGGGAAAAAATGGGTAAATACGCGCGCATAGCAGTATTTTTATTCTCACGACTATACCGTTAGAGATAGAGTCCATCTTCAAGAGAATTCTTTGGAGAATAATTTGGTGTAGCCAGATTTTTCTTACTGTTACCATTTATCGCACAGTGGGGCTTCAAAATCGACTTTATGGAAATTAGTGTAAAACTCCGAATATCGTGCCAGTGATCAGTGATCTTGATTTTAAATTAAAGCTGACAAAATTTTGCTTAAAATCTGTTTTTTAGGTGCTTGATTTTGTGTTGCTGCGTTTTAAATATGCAGACCATTGAAGTTCAAAAATATGTTTGTCAAAATTGCGAAAAAAGTCTACAAAACCTGCCATGCTTTTAAAATTGAAACTAAGACAACTTAAATGGGATAAAATTGTGGGCTGCAATATTTTTAAAAGCTGAAATTTTACTATAATGTACTTTACACAATGGTTCGTAGACTGATAATAATAGAAAGTTAAATTAAAAACAAAAAATAATCGGTCAATATATTTTATTGTAACTATATGTTTATAGGTTTTGTAGATGAAGTGAAGTATAAAAATTACTATAATCCTTATAATATTAACAAGATCTCTATTTTTAATCGTACTTGATAAAACTTGCAGCCGCGTGTTAATCCATTTATTCTCGTACGTTCAGTACCCTTCGTAATTATTATCCGATTTCGCCGAAATTTCACAAACGTTATTTTTTTTAACCAAGAATATTGGTCCATATGTTTCAGGAAAATCGGTTCATAGATTGATATAGCTCCCAAACATATTTTCTATATTTAATGAAAAAAAAGCACATATTTAAGGTAAAAAAATCGGCCATAATCGCAAAAAGTCGCAGATAAACTAGGTACCGTTGGATTCATTCCTAAGTCACCTCTATTCTCTATGTCGTATGGTAGTGATCCCACGTGATCCAAAAAAGTTGTGTTCCATTTACTGTGGATCATTTTTTTGAAAAACAAAAAAAACTGTTTTTTTTGCTTTAAAATATCTCTTCATTGGAAGGCGTTAAAAATACGTTTTATACACAAAAATTAAGATGAATAGTACCTTATTATATGTTCCAAGTCCTATCGCATTTCACCAATAAACGTGAATTCTACAAGAATTTTAGTATATGCATTTGATCATCGCAATGTTATTTGCATTTATTAGTAAAAAAGACAAACTTTGAATGGTCATAACTCGAAATCGCCTGGAGATATTTTCATAAAATTTGTAGGTATTTTCATTAAATGTTATCCTCAATAAAATAGCACTCCCAAAAAAATTGATTTTTGAAAGGTGTTTTCAAAGTCCTATGCGCGCATATTTCATCATATTTTCCCATCGTGCGCCCTCGAGGTTTTTTGGAAAATGAAATTTTTCAAATTTTGCGTGAAAAAACCGACCAATTGGTTATTGTTACATAAAAAATCGCGAACAGTTCGGTTAGAACCGCAGTGCGTATGGTTAATATAACTTCGTTTATTTCTATTTATATTACTTATACGCATGGCATAACTGATGAGCTTATGATAATGTGAATTGCATGTCGTTTTTTATACCCTACACCACACTGTGGTACAGGGTATTATAACTTTGTGCATTTGTTTGTAACACCCAAAAGGAGAAGAAATAGACCCATCGTTTATTATACCGATCGACTTAGAATCACTTTCTGAGTTGATTTAGCTATGTCCGTCTGTCTGTCCGTCTGTCCGTCTGTCCGCCTGTCTGTGCATGTATTCTTGTAATCAAAGTAAAGGTCGCAATTATGGTCCGATCTCGACGAAACTTTACACATATCTTTTTTTTGGCCCAAGGACGAACCCTATTGAATTTGGTTAAAATCGGTTCAGATTTAGATATAGCCCCCATATATATGTTAGCCCCGATTTGACATATAAGCTCTGTAAAAAGTGTATTTTTAATCCGATCAATACGAAATTCGGCAGAAAGAGGTTTCTTATTGCATTAATTAATTCTGCCAAATTTGAGGGAAATCGGTTCAGATTTAGATATAGCCCCCATATATATGTTACCCCCGATTTTACATGTAAGCGCAGTAAAAAGTGTATTTTTAAACCGATCAGTGCGAAATTCGGCAGAAAGAGGTTTCTTATTACATAAATTCGGAGAAAATCGGTTCAGATTTAGATATTACCACCATATATATGTTACCCCCGATTTTACATGTAAGCGCTGTAAAAAGTGTATTTTTAATCCGATCAGTGTGAAATTCGACAGAAAGAGGTTTCTTATTACATGAAGGAATACTGCCAAATTCGGAGAAAATTGGTTCAGATTTAGATATAGCCCCCATATATATGTTACCCCGATTTTACATGTAAGCGCTGTAAAAAGTGTATTTTTAATCCGATCAGTACGAAATTCGGCAGAAAGAGGTTTCTTATTACATGAATTAATACTACCAAATTTGGGGGAAATCGGTTGAGATTTAGATATAGCCCACATACATATGTTAAACCCGATTTGACATGTAAGCGCTGTAGAAACTGTATTTTATATCCGATCAGTAAAAAAATTGGCAGAAAGAGGTTTCTCATTACGTGAATTAATACTGCCAAATTTGAGGGAAATCGGTTCAGATTTAGATATAGCCCCCATATATATGTTACTCCCGATTTGACATGAAAATGCTGTAGAAACTGCATTTTTATTTCCGATCAGTGCGAAATTCGGCAGAAAGATGTTTCTTATTACTCGAAGGAATACTGCCAAATTCGGAGAAAATCGGTTCAGATTTAGATATAGCCCCCATATATATGTTAACACCGATTTGACATGTAAGCGCTGTAGAGACTGTATTTTATATCCGATCAGTACGAAATTCTACAGAAAGAGGTATTTTTACATGAATGAGTATTCAGGGAAAATCGGTTCAGATTTATATATAACCTCCATATACATGTTCCTCCTGATTTGGTATCAAAGCGCTATAGAAGTTGTACTTTACTTCCGATCATTAATATTTACCGGAAATATGTTTCTCAATTTAGGAACAAATATTGCTTAATATAGCGATTATCGGCTCAGAATTATATAATATGTTGCTGCCGACTTACCAATTATTCCAAATTAGTATCGCAATGACCTTTATCGCATTGTTAGGGAGGTGTAGGGTATTATATAGTCGGCCCCGACCGACTTTCTGCCTTTCCTTACAGGTTTATAAATGAAAAAGGGATTTCTGTTTCAGCAGAAAAAATATATGGATATTTAAAAATTATTATGTAAGGTGGGAAAAATTATACAGGTCAGATGACCTCCTCATGAGTTGAGGTATACTTGAGTTGACCGCTTCAATTTTGTACGCAAGTTTAGGTTAGCACTCATTTAATATTCCATAGTTTTATAATACATATTCGAAAACAATGACACCTAACCATTAATATCTTAACTTTTATACATTATCATTATTATCATCATTATTAAATCGCCATAAATGTAACAGTGACAGTGCTTGTCATCCTCGGGCCAAAAAGTTAACAATTGATTTAAACCTTGTTTGTTTACGCACAACGCAAGTCGTCCGAAAGTTTTGTCTTATCGAACATCTGACGCTGCATAATTAGATACCTGAGCTGGAGTGTACAAAAAAAAACAGAAAATAATGTTTTTTTCCTGCCAAACCTAAAGGAAACAATGCAATACCTATTGTATATAAAGTTTTGAAAAGCGTTGACCACAGAAGCTAACTTTTCTCATATAAAAATAAAACAAAAATGATGCAAAAAAAACTTCTGAAGATAACAAATACACAAAAGAATAAGAAAGAACTTTAGAGACACAAATACTTATATAAACAGCCTCATACATAGTCTAACCTACAAAGTGAAGAAGACAAAACAGCTGAAGGAAACTCTAAACAAATTATAAACAAAACTGCCGTTTGACAACTGTACAAGGGACTAATTAAGACAAAGTTATGACAGAGAATGAAGAGCGATGTCAACGACATTCTTGCAAGCAGTTCACCATAAACGACCAAAGAGTGTAAAAGAGCTAAGTACAATATTTAAAATTTTACCAGAGAGACATAATACTTGTTATAGATGTTTTTATATAGTATGGTATATATGATTAAGCTCTTAAAGATGACAAACCATAGTTTGGCTTTTTCTTTCCAATCCTATGTAT
This sequence comes from Eudasyphora cyanicolor, assembly GCA_963930755.1. Classification (NCBI taxonomy): domain Eukaryota; kingdom Metazoa; phylum Arthropoda; class Insecta; order Diptera; family Muscidae; genus Eudasyphora; species Eudasyphora cyanicolor. The sequence continues at coordinate 259,559,675 of OZ005737.1, read as the reverse complement.
TTTCCACTTATCTTTTTTTGAGCTTCAAAAAATACGTTTAGACATAAAGTGGACATATCTTCTTTTTAACTTTAGAGCGCAATATATTCCTTAGATGGAGGAGGATGTTTTGTGGGACTAGAGTGATTATTGCTGGTGCGGAAAAACGCTGATGAATTTTCAATGTAATTAACTTTAATAGTTCCATTATGCCAGCTATCGCTCCCAGTGTTCAGGCAAAAGTTCAATTTTGTTTTAAAGTTATGTTTGAAACTGCTGCAGTCAAAGCTAAAACCTAAATGGAGGCATTTCACATAGTTTTCAAACTCAACATCATCGGTGTGAAGGAGACAATTTGAAGAGTCGTGGCGATGGTCTTGTCTTATAGACGAGGTTTTCCATTTTGAATGAGAAGGAAAAAACCATGTTCAGCTCCATCAAATAGTTGCAAAATTGTTTGTTCTCTGAGTAAAGCGGTCCCATGGACTGACTGACTAACTACTGTTCGACATTCAAGTTTAATGAAGTGTTGACATGGCAGAGTTTCAAACTGATTTTATTTCCTTTGGGCGCTACAAATTATCATAAGTTAATCGTGCGTTAAATTTAATGGCTTCTACGAAAGGTAAAGTTAATTGTGTACTTGTGACGAAGGACTAAGTTTCAAATTGTGCAAACTAAGCAAAAGAAAAGATAACTAGGATATTTGGAATGTACATATAACACTGTGCAACAGTGAAAAAAATACACGAACTTGGCAGTATAGGTTCGATTCTACTATCAAAGTGTAGTATAACCCTATACTCGGTTTGGCGAAACTGGTGACCAATTTTTTTTATGAGCCTCCAAAGATTCTGAAAATAAGTGGGCCCCTCGAAAAAGGTGTAATCAGCTTTTGGCCAACAACTGATTCAGACTTGGTGATACCGCTTAAGTATATTTGGCAATAATGTAGCTGGGAATATGCCCAACAAAGTTTCTCAAAATTTTTTGGGAAACAATTTCTTTTCCGTTACTTTTTTTTTTAAAAGTGAAGGAAAAAAATATTTTTTTTTCACTTTTTTCAGCATAACTTCCGGGGAGTTGTAATTTTTTAGTAACAATGCTTAGAAAAATTTTAGCCAAAGTAAATCTGAACAACTTTTGTGAACATATCAATACAATCTGAACGTGACTAGGCTCCCTAAATAGCTCAAAAAACCACATTGTACCCCGAAAATTTTAGTATTTCACTATTATGTAACAAAAATATATTTTTCGGTGAGGGTATGTTCAGCAACTTTATAGAAAATATTAAGGCCAATATTTTTGTGCAACATATTAACCCATAAAAAAATTGGTCACCAATTTCGACAAACCGAATATAGGGTTATACTACCCTTTGATAACAGAATCGAGCCTATACTGCCAAGTCAGTGTATTTTTCAAAAAGTGTTCATTTGTTGCATAGTGTAATTATCAAACACTTTCTCAAAATGGTGCGGAAACCACATCGACAGTGAATATGCTTCAATCTTTGTTTGTTCTCTTCACTTTTAAAATGAGATATAAGAAGTCACCATATGAAACATGAGAGTCGATTAATTTTAGTTGGTCCTTAAATGACCACACAACTTTATTGCTTATGTTGTGGCGATTAGATGATTCTGCAGATCTTTGGAAATGATATTCCTATAAAAGTTTAAGACTTTATATTTCGAAAGATATACCCCAAAAATAAAGTTTCGGTTAGATTTGAGCACTAGTGCGTATGACTAATGTTGTTAATGAGCCGTAGTGCGTATGAATAATGTTATTGCATTAATTTCTATTAATATCACGTATACGCATGACACAGTAAAAATGGCAAACAGTAAAAATGGAGTTGCGTTTTCACAGAAATTTTACTTGGTACGAGTACCGACTTGATCCATTTCTTTTCAACAAATAGAACATTTTACAAATATACCAAAAATATGTCAACATGCTATACTATTATGTTGCCGCATCGAAAGCTAATTCAAAATGACGATATAAACCAAACAAAATACCGAGTGACAGACATTGGCCACAAAACTTACAAAATCAAATAAGCTTCAGAAATCACATAAAGCAGAACCACGCATAGCAAACATCTTCGCAACGTTAATGTTCCGCCCATCAAATAGTCTATAAAAACACTATAAATCTTTCGGTTATTATTTTCCTTCCTTCTTGCTACAGCTAAACTGTCAAAGAATATCCAATGGATTTGCTTTTTTTCATTACATTGTGGTTATTCAATTTTTTTTTGGAAATTTCTTGCCATCATACTTAAGGATATTTATATGAGTCTTGATTTGGAATGTTCGTTGTTTTACAACCGTATAATGGAGTTTTTCGTATATATATTCTCATTTCTTATGCCATTTCTGGAATATTTTTATGCACAAATACCCTTAGCCTTCTAACTCATACCATTTTGTAGATGTTTTTTCGATTATCCTTTTTTGTTTGTTTTATGTTGCTTGGTTTGAATTGCCTTTGCTTGTTTTTTTTTCGGTATTTCTTGTGACTTTTGTCGTGTAATCAATCAATTCTATGCTTAATTTATCATTTACCACATGACTATTTATCTTAAGCCTCTAGAAAACTTTTTTTACTTTTGCTACAGTTTTCATATGACAGAGCCCTGCTGAAATAGCAGAGGAAAGGGCTGGTTGTTTTGCTAATGTCATGCAGTATGAAGTGGCATATTGTAGGGGTAAAAAGATAAGATTTGGAGATGTTAACTGCAAAATACTTATACTTGGTCCTGGTGTTTTTGCTGTGGTTGTGGTTGGGAGAGAGGGGAAAAATTAAGAAGTTAAAGGCATACCATAACACATACCTAAACTTTTAAACGAGAAGGTGTTTCGTAATCACATTATTATAAACTTTTTTTGGATATTATATCATAATATTATATTGGATATTCTCCTGCCTCTAAACCATCTTTGCCCCTATTATGTATTATAGAATGCAAAGTTTCTTAAAAACGGGTGAAGCAAATACAATTACTTGACAGCTCAGCTCCTCGCCTTAAAAATCGCTAAAATGCCCACAAATCATACAATATCTGTCAGTAAAGTATTGAAAATATTGAACATTATAAAACAGAAGATAACATTTTAGCGATTTTTTAGGCACTGGATACACTTTTTTCGGGTAGTTTTGTTCCGCATTTTTTTCTCCTATTCAATATCTACAACTTCAGACTCAGACTCAAAAGAGATATTCCGCACGGTATACCGAGAAAAAATATAGAAAAAGTGCAAAAAATCAACATTGAGCAAAAAAAAAATCGTATGGCCATTAAATTATTAATTGAGCCATCTTGTAGAATCATGTAGAAGTTCTTATTTTTGGGGCAACTTTCACGTCCAATTCTCAGTATTGAGTCCCAAATCAATGAGCTGAAGAATGCTAAAGCTGAAAGACCTAAAAATGTATCTTAGTTTTGACGTATTTCTGGTGTTTGTATTGAGTTTAGAGTTTTCGTTCTACTTCAGAGACTTATAGTAGCATTTTATGGCAAATGTTGTTGTAGAACATTTTAACCATCTATCTCATCAATCTAGGGGCCTTTTTGGTCACTTTTGTGGAGAAGGGTAAAAGCCACACCTAAAATAGGTGTTCAGCGAGTCAAAACGTCCTACAAAAATATTTGACTGAAAATTCTACTATAAGTCTCCGAAGACACCAAACTCTAAACTCAACCTAAATACCAGATACAAGACAAAACTTAAGATCCAATTATAGGTTACATTCGTATTTTTTCCAATTGCGGATAAACCTAAAAATGGATTTTTGAATTATTTCTGGCATTGCGGTTGAGTTTTAGTTTTTGTGTATTCAGAGGCTTATAGTAGTAGAATTTTGTAGCAATTATTTTTGTAAAACATTTTGACTTGCTAAACACTTGTTATAAAGGTGATTGTTTACCTCTTCCACAAAAGGGTCCAAAAAGACCCTTACATTTAAGAGCTAGAGGTTTAAAATATTCAACAAAAATGATACCCGTAGTATTCTGAGTAATGTTGCTGATGACAATCCAAACCTGAAATGTAAGGATCACACAGTTTCCTATGCCATCATAATATGTGCAAAAAGGGGGAAATATTGATCCCCCTCTAAAATGACCATCATACGTTAACATCCAAATCGCCGATACACGTATATTCCTTTTTTTTCCCCCTCTATCAGAATCCGTTGTCAGAACCTTGTTTTTTTTTTGTTTCACAGTGTAAATTGTTTCAGCATTTTTAATATTCAGCTTTTTTAAAAAAAATTCACTTTAGTATCAAGCAAAAGGTGCAGAAATTTATTCAACTCTGCCAATTGAATTCTACTTTCCTCTAGTTTTTGCAAGAAAATCCATTTACCAATTTAAAGTCATGTGAAACAAAGTGATATTTGATATACGTTAAAAATAATCAATATTTATGGCCAACACCTGGTGAGTTCAACAACAAAGTTTAGCATCTCTACAATGTAATTCCCAGAACATTCACAAAAAAAAAACTTCCAATTCACTTTCAATTGAAACAGAAAAGGGACTACAAATGCTGAGCTCCTCCAATAAAAGGAAACGAAATGAAATTTGAATCAAATTTGCAAAGGAATTTGAAATCCTAGGCGGTAATTTTCATGTATCAACGAGTTCAAGATAGACCAGAGTCACATTGGTTTGTGCCTCTTTTGTCCAGTAAATCCTCCAATATTAAATTACTTGACATGTTGAATCTATTATAGATTCCATATTCATGGTATATTGTCACTTTTGGACAGGTTAGCTGTAGGTCTTTTGGGCTATGTTAACACATATACATATATACCCAATACCCCCACATTTTCGTTTCACTAATATGAAAGGCATATAAAATATGTAAACTTCCAATTCGTTTCATATTTACAAAAACTCAAATATACGCTCAGGTAAGTCAGGCTATGGTTTTTCTTTTTGAAGAATATGCTGCCTCTATCTCTGCCGTGGTTTTATACATCTATGACCACCATCAACCGTCGCCAGCAGGTGAAGGTGACGCTGATGGTTCCTCAGTTTGCATAGAAGTCATATAGACCGTGTCAAAAAGCTAACCACCTACCCCTCAAAAAAACACAGACTATCACTGTAATCTTGTGGTTAGTTTTTTTTGGGGTTTTGTTAAGGTTTTTTTTGTGGCAAAACTTGTTTTTTAATAAAGTCAAGAACTGAGTCGCACAAAACGCCGGATATTTCCCAATCATAACTAAGGATAAGGTGGACAAACTGAATTTATATGCGTTTTTCATGGAAAAGCTAGTGATGGTTGGTTGGTTTGAGGTCTCATCGGTGTTGTACATGAGTAGTTTCCTGGTGAACATGATGTTCACTTGTTTTTTGCTTGCATACACGTAGAGAAAACTGTACAGTTGAGGTGAACTGCAGCCATGAGTCTTTGATGTTGTGAATATGCTAGAGTCCTTGTTTTTCACTTCATACAAAGGGTTTTCCAACAAGAGGTGTTATTATGGTATTCAAAGAAAAATTCCATTTTTTGAGATAAATGATCGGATGTTTATTTCATAATAAAGAGTAAGGAATGCCGTTAATAATAAAAGACAACATCAGGCAAATGGCTACCACGACCACGCTTACAGGACCATATCTTTTTCATGAAATTTTCGATAACCAACTAGCAAAGTGGTTGCTCTATGTCCTCGATAGCCTCACGAATTCTATCTTTGAGGTCTTGAATCGACGTTGGGCTGTTGGCGTAGACCTTAGACGTGGCCCCAAAGGAAGAAGTCGCAAGGTGTTAAATCACAAGATCTCGGTGGCCAATTGTGATCACCTCTTCGAGAGATAACACGGTCCAGAAACTTTTCCCGTAACAGAGCAATGGTTTCGTTGCTTGTGTGGCACGTAGCGCCGTCTTGTTGAAAGTAAACGTTGTCCAGATCAATACAATCCAAATCCGACCATAAAAAATCATTAATCATCTCTCGATAGCGCAATCCATTCACCGTAACTGTTGATCCAACCTCATTTTCGAAAAAGTAAGGTCCAATGACCCCGCCGGACCATAAACCGCACCAAACAGTCACACGTCGAGGATGGAGAGGCTTCTCAACAATAACTCTTGGGTTTTCCGGGCCTCAGATGCGACAATTTTGCTTGTTGACGTAGCCACCGAGGTGGAAATGGGCCTCATCAGTCAAGATGATTTTGTATCGTTCGTATAGTTTTTTGATCGTTTTGTATCGTTCGATGATCGTGTATCGTTTCATTTTTAGTAATGGCGTAGTTTCTACTTGTAAAATGTCAAAGAATTGTGGTCATAATTTACCATAACATTTTCTTCATAATTATATTTTTGGTATAATTCACCACAATATGTTCATCATAATCATATGGAGGTGCTTATAATATACCAAACTATTTTCTTCATAATCATAATTTGGTCATTATTTACCATAATATGTTTATCATAACCATATTTTGATTATAATTTACCACAATATGTTCTTCATAGTCATATTGAGGTCATAATTTTCTATTATATGTTCTTTATAAACATATTTCAGTCATAATTTAGAATATGTTATTTAAACGACTTTGTGGTCATAATTTACCATAATATACTCCTCATAACCATATTGTGGGCATAATTCACCACAATTTGGTCTTCATAATCATATTGCGGTAATAATTCACCATAATATGTTCCTCAAAATCATATTATGGATATAATTTGCCGGAATATGTTCTTCATAATCATATCGCAATCATAATTTTCCATAATATGTTGTTCTTAAGCATATTGCGGTAATAATTTAGAATAATAGTTATTCAAAACCCTTTTTGTAGTCATCATTTCCCATAATACTTTTTTTCATAATCATATTGTGGTCACAATTTACCATAATATGTTTCTCATAACCATATTGTGATAATAATTTAACACAATATGTTCTTCATAAACATGTTGTGGTCATAACACAGTACAACACATGATTTTGGGACTCAATTCTGAGAATTATACGTGAAAGCAGCGATAAAAATAAGAACTTCTGCATCAGTCAAGTTGGCTCAATTAATAATTTAATGGCCATACGATTTTTGTTTGCTCAAGGTGGATTTTTAGCACTTTTTCTATATTTTTTTTTCGGTATACCTTACGGAATATCTCTTTTGTGTCTGAAGCAAAGTGGTAGATATTGAATAGGAGAAAAAAATGCAGAACAAACAAAGCCGAAAAAATTGCATACAGTTCCTTAAAAAAAGCAAAAATGTTCTGTTCTCTTTAATAATGTCCTGTCTTAATGTTTTGTTTTATACGTATTACGTATACGTCATGTAGGAGGAAAAAATGCGGAACAAACCTACCCGAAAAAAGAGCAAAAAGTGCTTTAAAAATCGCAAATTCTACCCTTATAGTCTACATAGAAATTTATGGGCTGCCTCGGCAAAGTTTAAAAGAGACTTTTCTCTGCGTGTATGGGGACTACAATTTTTTTTCTGTTGAAAAAACCACGTTGCAGCGCACGCACCGAAAAATCACACACATACGCGCTATCTTTTCCACATTTATACGGGTATGTATATTTCGTATTTTTCGCATTTGTTCTAGTTGGAGATATTTTTTTTTGCTACAAAATAGTTACCGAGAATTTTTAAAAACGTGTTGCGAAAAAAATATTTATGAAATGGCTTCACAAACAAAAAAAACATATCGAGCATCTGATATTACTTATGTTTACGCCAAAAACGTGGCGCACGTTTTCCTTTGCTTTAGAAGTTTAGATAAATTTTTTCCCAAAAAAGTTTTTGACTTATTCCCTCCACCGCATCCGGTTGCCACTAAACGTACTTTGTATGCGCTTTTACATAACAACTATATATTTGCTGTTGCAATCTAATCTGATTTTGCTTTATTTTTTTTATGTTGTTGTTGCATTAGAGCTTGCAATTTTTCTCTAATACTAACAGAGTTTTGATAGGGTTTTCAAATCATTAAAATGGGATTAATATGTATTTACGCCGCAGTTTGTCGAATGTTTAAAGCAACGTATTAGGTGAAAACGTATTAGAGAATTAATATTTTACTCTCACTAAAGGGAGTGGACCACTATGGACACTGGACCCATTTTCGAACATTGAGAGAGACAGAAAAAATATTACCACATGAAAAATATTAAGTTAATCGGTTACTCCTTTCGAATGTTATAGTGAGCTCCCTCCAGACAGACAGACGGACATTGCTCAAAAGGCTTAAAATGTCCTAAAATGATTTGCGATGAACATACTAAGGGTAAGACGTCACTCCTTCGAGGTGATTTATTTTTTCGTAGCAAATTATATATGAATACTTTTTCCTTTCTGGCTTATGTCAATTTCTTTTCCGGAAAAATATTTGCACATTTAACCCCCATCAGCACAAAACGAAATAACCGAGCGTTAGAGCAAACGAAAGTTAAATTGTATGGGATTTGACAGCTATAACAGGCAGTTACTCGTAGCTCTTAGCCCTAGTATGAATATTTAATTATTGTTAACGGCCCTAAGTCAAAATAATGTAGTCTCTCGAATTTAATTTAACACAAATTTCCAAACATCAAAAATGTATTAGAAAACCACAGTTTCCGACAAAAAAGCAAAGAAAATGCTGCACTTCTCCAGAAACGAAATCGCCATTAGTATTCTCCTACTATTTCATATAATTTTTCGCAGATGTTCATCTTTACTATAGGTTCGCGTTGTTATGTATTGAAGTATAAAAATATACTACCCCTCTGAAAAAACAAGCAAACATCGCTACATTTAAAATTGTTTAACAAATTAAACTGAATACAACCACCAATTGCCAAACCTCATTTCAATTTAAATTTGCCAAATATATGTGAAGTGAAAATGAACTTACATACTTGCCAAAAAAAATTCGCACCATAAAACTCATATGTGGCGGTGTTGGTTAATGACACCGGAGTTTATATTTTACCTGCAACGATAAAAATAAAATTTTATTAGTTTCACTTGTGAAGCACTTGCGTGTTACTGTTCTGAAAATATCAACAACAAAAGCAATACATAAAATAAAATAGACAACTCTTTGGCAGTTATTAAAGTAATATGTATTGTAGCGACGCAAAACAAAAAAAACACAATTAAATGCGAAACACATATTGAAGCGTTTTGTTCATTTTTCTTTTGTTAGTAGTAGACTTTTATGTTGTTAATTTTTATGTGGCCTATTTTTTCTTCACTTCCTTTTTACGTCGTTGTTTCAGTGCAACATATGTTTGTTATTAATTTTTGTTATCTTTGTACACTGAAAAAAAATCGAGTATATTTAATCTAAGTAATATTTTTCTTAGATTTTTCATTATATATTTATGAACATTTTAGAGAATCAATAAAACAAAGAAAAAAAAATAATTATGAAATTATTAAAAGGTTCTTCTTCAATTAAAAGACAGATGAGAGTTGAGGCTTGATCTGTTCAGTCAGCATGGCTCGGTAGCGGTCGGTGGAACACAAAATCATTTTTTAAAATTATTTTCCAAGATTAAAAAAAAATTAGTTTGAAGAGTTAATAATAAAGCAACTAAATGGTCAGAATTTTGTAAAGGGTGGTTAAATTGTAAGAGCCGATGTTGAATGTGAACCACACCTAAACGTCAAGTTTTTTTCTGCATTTCATTTAACACTTCTCAATTTCAGACTAACTCAATTTAAACCATGGAAAGATACACAATCGAGCAATGCGTTAAAGTTTTTTAAGCCTTTTACGAAAATGGCCGATCAAATAAAAATGCAATCGGGAGAATTGTGCGCAAATTTCAGCCAACCGAGTCTGTAGGAGATGTGAAAACACCTGTGCATGCTCGCCCAGTTCGTATGGTATGGCTTCTGGGCTGGCGAAGTCATCGGGCCATACTTCTTCGAAATGAGGCCGGTCAGGCAGTTACTGTGAATGGTGTTGGCTATAGTGAGATGATAACGAACTTTTTATGGCCCGAATTGGAAGATACGGATGTGGACAATATGTGGTTTCAACAGGACGGTGCCACTTGCCACACAGCAAACGAAACAATGGCTCTTTTGCGCAACAAATTCAATGGCCATGTTATCTCACGTCGTGATTTGACACCGTTGGACTTCTTTCTTTGGGGTTATTTGAAAGAAAAGGTGTACGTCGATAAGCCAGCAACAATTCAAGAGCTAAAAGATGAGATATTTCGGCACATTAATGGCATAGAACCTCAATTATGCCTCAGCGTCATCGAAAATTTGGACCATCGGATGGAGGTGTGATGCCGAGGCAGCCATTTGGCCTATATTTGGTTCCATACATAATTGAACCATACCAATATTATCATAATAAAAAGAAATGACAATAATTTCCTAAATAATTTGTGTTCTATTCAAAATCAACATCGACCCTTAACCACCCTTTATATTTACCTAGTATTTTTTTCCTAAAAAGTTTATCATAATTTGCAAAATGATAAAATAAGATCACGCTATAATTTATTTTTTGGAAAAAATTCCAAAATTTTATGTAGATTTGAAATTTTGAAAATTTGAAGAAAACAAGATTTTTGTGTTTTACGAAATTTGTAATTGCTCTTGAAAGACTGAACCGATTTGTGCTAAGTTGAGGTCGTTTGAAAGAGATCATAAAGGGACATTATTTGGCGATTTTTTTTTAAATTTATAAAAAAAAATTACAACTTTAATTTAACAATTGGGTTTTTGCAGACTCAATATTTCTAAAAGATATGGGCGAAATATTAAGGCAGATCTGGCCATTTTTTGCATTTTCTTCTCCTTCAGCAAAACACTTCATATAAAATTTCATACAAAGGGATTTTAAAATTCATATGTGCATAAACTGAAGAAAAATTTCCAAAATTGCCTGACCTGCCTTAGTATTTCGCCCATAAGTTTACAAATATTGAGTCGCAAAAATCCAATTTTTTTGTGGAGTTGTGAAGTTCTGATGCATATTCTGCGTGAGTTCCAAAAAAATAGAATATATAAAAAAAATATTTTAAAAATCGGTCTCCTAACATCCAATTATTGAATTAACGTTTAAAATAAAAATCTACACAAATTTTTATAAATTAAATGTTCTCTTCAAGCGACGTAAACTTTGTAAAAATCGTTTCAGCCGTTCAAGAGCAATTACATATTTCTTAAAACCAAAAATGAATTTTTTCAAATCCCCATACATTTCTGGATAACAATTTGTTTTCAAAAATGATGTCACAGCAAGTTCTTATTTTACTAGTTTGCAACTATTTATAAACATTTTAGGCAAAAATATAAAAGCAAAATAAAAATGCTCATAGCTTTTACAAAAATTGAGTCTCCAAAAATCTAATAACTATTTTGGATTTGTGAGAGTCTGATGCATGTTCTGCTTAAATTTGAAAAATAATCGATGGGAGAGTATTTTTTTTAAATTAATGTTAAAAAAATTTCGAAAATAATTTTATATGTTATTTTAAAAACATCCAAAAATAATTTACTCGTTTTCATTCAAATGACGTAAACTTTGTAAAAATCGGTTCTACCGTTCAAGAATAATTGAAAATTTCGCAAAACCCAAAAATGTATATTTTTTTCAATTTTTTCAAATCTCCATAAAAATATGCATCTGGATCTCACCAGTTTGCAACTTTTTATAAACTTTTTAGGCAAAAATAAAATTATGGCCCAAAACTTTTTGGAAACAGACAAAAAAGGGGAATCTACAAAGTTATTCTTGTAATCAAAGTACAGGTCGCAATTATGGTCCGATCTCAACGAAACTTTGCACATATCTTTTTTTAGGCCCAAGGAAGATCCCTATTTGGTTAAAATCGGTTCAGATTTACATATAGCTCCCATATATATGTACCTCCGATTTGGCATATATGCACTGTATAAGCAACATTTTGTAACCGATTTGTACAAAAATTGACAGAGAGTAGTCTCGTGATACGCTTAGATACAATACAAAATTTGGGGGAAATCGGTTCAGATTTATATATAGCCCCGATTTGACATGTAAGCGCTGTAGAAACTGTATTTTATATCCAATCAGTACGAAATTCGGCAGAAAGAGGTTTCTTATTACATGAAGGAATACTGCCAAATTCGGAGAAAATCGGTTTAGATTTAGATATAGCCCCCATATATATGTTGCCCCCGATTTGAAATTCAATAGCTGTAGAAACTGTATGTTATATCCGATCACAGCGAAATTCGGCAGAAAGAGGTTTCTTATTACACGAAGGAATACTGCCAAATTTGGAGAAAATCGGTTCAGATTTAGATATAGCCCCCATATATATGTTAGCACCGATTTGACATTCAAGCGCTGTAGAGACTGTATTTTATATCCGATCAGTACGAAATTCGACAGAAAGATGTTTCTATTTTACATGAATGAGTATTCAGGGAAAATCGATTCAGATTTATATATAAGCTCCATATATATGTTCCTCCTGATTTGGTTACAAAGCGCTATAGAAGTTGTACTTTACTTCCGATCATTACAAAATTCTCCAGAAAGATGTTTCTCAATTTAGGAACGAATATTGCTTAATTTAGCTATTATCGGTTCAGAATTAGATATATCCGCATATATATGTTCTTACCCATTTACCAATTATTCCAAATTATTATCGCATTGTTAGGGAGGTGTAGGGTATTATATAGTCGGCCCCGCCCGACTTTCTGCCTTTCCTTACTGGTTTTAAACTTAAATAAAAGTGTTGCTTTTTAGAGAAGTGCCTAGAAAGTTTCTTTTAAATATTTCTCTTAATTGAAGCACTGGATTAATTACACAGTGCGACTAAATAAACTCAAGTTGAAAAGCAAATGAAGCGCCTTTCCTGTAAGTTTTGTCGAGTAAAATGTGAATTATTTTTTGAATTCACCGGACAACCCTAAAATCCGGATAAAACCAAAATTTTCTTGCCGTTTTCAACTTAAACGCCTATAAAATTTTATTTATTATTTTCATTCCCTGAATGAATTTGGGAAAAAGAGACACAGACCTTTCGAACGATATATATGTTGTTTATATAAAAATGTAGGAACATATTTCTAATTGTCCTAAAAACACCTTTTTTCGATATTTTATAGTTTAGGCAATGGTTTTACCAATTATATTGTGAGATAACCGCACGATAAATTGATTTACATATATATATATGTATATCGTTCAAAAGGTCTAAGTCTCTTCTGTCCAAATATACATACGAGTATATTGAAAATCGGTTAATATTTTACAAAGTTATAGGCGTTTAAGTGCAAAAGGCAAGAAAATCGTTTTTTTTTTTTACCAGTGAATCCGGATTTTGGGGGTGTCCATTTCACAGAACAAACGTTGTTTTACTCATCATGACCTACAAGAAATAAAGTATAGCGGTTTTTGGTTTTTCGACTGTCGCATTGTGCTATCTCAAAGAAAGTAGGTTTTTCGACTAAAGAAAGCTGTTCTTTGTTTCAAAGAAGCGTTTCTTTGGCCGACATATAATAAAGCATTTCTATGGATCAAAGAAATGTTTCCCTGCCTCAAGAATGTAATTTTTTCAGTGTCTCTTTGATGGAGTTTTTGTTGTTTTTTTTTTTCATTCGAACAATTGGCCAACAATTTGTGCAAAGCGAATATAATGGAGTTGTGCGGAAAGAGGAATGAGAGATATTAAAAATTAATGTTGTTTGTTGCATTTTATAAGAGTTTTAATTAAAGCCGTTTTTCACTTTCTCTCAGTCGGTGTTGTAAACGTGTTATAACAATATGTGACAATAATAAAAACAACAATAGAACCTCGATTATTCGATAAACGAATGGGGTAGTGAACGAATAGAAGATGGACAGAGAGATAGGAGCAGAGACAGAAAGACGGACAGGTTGACAGAAAAAGAGACGGACAGACAAAAACACAATGAAATACTGAACGAGTATTAAGATATCTATATTACACTATGGAACAAAAATTGTTTGTGGTTCAAAGGCCTGACAGCTTTTATTTGTGTAGACTGAGGGATATAATTCCATAAAATCAAAACCAAACATTTTGTAATGATAAGTGTTTTTTATTTAAATTACAGTTAGAAGTTTGACTATACATATTCTTATAACGGCTAACTAATGTTGGAAATATATCATTCATGTAGAAATAGTGGTTTAGTAATAGTCGTTAAAAAATTAGAAAACTTTTTTTCCCCTAAAAAATAGAAAAAAATCTCAAAAAATATTTTGTTATATTTTTCAGTATCCAGGATCCTAACAACAAAGCAAAGATAACTTGCAAAAAATCTACGCATAAATTTAGAAATGTTAACCTTTTTAGTAGGAGTATTGTGAACAATGGAATCATTAGCTACGGGCCAAAAGTAGCACATTGTAGGATTGACTAAGATCTCATGTGTATTTGGCGGAAATCTGTTTTGAGCCATTTTGAAGTCATTTGAGCAATGTCCGTCCATCTGTCTGTCTGAATGGTGCGCCCGATAATTATCGACAGGCGTAACCTATTGACTTCAAATTTCGAACACGTTAATATTTTGTTCTATAGCAGGCTAAGATCGAAGATGGACCATGTTGGTACACTGCTTCTAGCACCTCTCCCACAATGGGTCAACATTCAGTGAACTATTGATTCTTTAATAACATCTATACTACTTATCAGAATCTTGTGCAATTCAACACAAGGTAATTGTTTATTAGTAGCTATCACCTTGAGAGAAATGAGCGACGTTGCCACGCCCCCTTTTTGGTACCACCCACACAAATCGACCATTTCGCACAAAAAGTTAACTGCTTATAACTATGACTCCAGTTCCTAAAATGACTTGAAATTTTGTATTTTTTTTTGCATAAAATTGTTGAGAGATATAATCACTTGTTGTGAAGTAAATGTTTGCCGAATTTTCCAAGATTTTCTTGACATTTAATACATCATTGTTTTGTATGGCAATATTTAAGGGGTAATCAGAAGGCTAAATTATGAAAATAGTCATTCTAGCCCTTTCCTCATTTCACTACCAAATATGGAACATGTACTCCAAAGACATCTGCCATAAAATGTTCCCACAAGTTAATAAACATTTTTTTTATTACCCAAAAAACTTTAATTGGAAAAATCGAAGGGTCAACAATAATTTCATAGTTATATTTTGTTTTTGCATTTATTCATAAAATTTCATATAGAATCCGCGCGCTTGGAGCGAACAAAAATTACCCCATCCTAGTACCTAGTGATGCCCTTTCTTTCACTCTCAATTGAAGAGCAAATAGCATCATTTTTATTTGACTCAATTGCTGTTGCAGTGATTTTCAATAAATCTTTTCTAAAACCACTTTCTCACACGATTCTGTCTCAACGAGACAGAATTACTTCTCCAACAACTTCTTAACTTTCCCATTGAATGTAGTGCAGAGCCATTGAATTGCAATCAAGAGAACTTTATTTCAAATGTTGGAACAAAATCGCCACCCGACACTTTAAATCAACTTTAAGTCAATACAAGTACAACTACGAAGTGATTAAACAAACTCAAAGTGAAAGAAACTCTTGTGAAACCAAAAGAAAAAATCCCGTATATATGCCAACAATTGAAACTTGAACATAACGTGAAAGAGAATAGTTTGAAGTCCAGAAGAACATCGGGGTTTTCTCTAATTTCCAACAACTGAAATGCAATAAAGACTCGACTTGACTGCCAAGAAAGAAACTCTTTTTAGTATTTGTTTCAAACACGTTTTTCATGCCGAGATCCTCCCTCGAATGCAGTCTTCACTCCCAATGCAATATTAGAACAAGTCGTTACATTGAAACAAGTCAGCAGTAGCGCAGAAGCAGGCAAAAGTAACAAATGTTTACATACTTTGGGGCGGGAGCAAAAAAAAAACAAAAGAACATTCGCTGTGTGTAAAACATGGCACTTTGTTGGCGGTTTTACTTTACAAACTAGTTCAAAGAGTTATTTGCCCCCCACCCTCACTCAGTCCGCGCGTTATTTATGCGCTCAGTAACCTAGGTAAGAAGCGGCAGCAAGAGAAAAATTTTACCGAAAATTTATTGGTTGCATACTTTCAGGCGAAGGCCAGCCCCAGTTTGTAAAGCATATTTTAAAGAAGAGGGTGGTAGTGTTGAATGGTATTGAGGGAGAGAGTGAACGAGAGAGGGAGGGCGTGGAGAGCCTATAAATATGCAACATACAAATTGAAAAGTAATAGCAACAAGGAATTATTTTTTAAAAGCTTTCCATGATAAATGATTTAAGGCAAGCGGAAAGTGATGGCGGTGGTAGAGTGTTTGGTATTGAAATTTATTTATTTACCAAAAGGTAACACTATTCTCTGGGCCAAGAATTTAATTTACCGAAACGCAACAAGAATGGACAGACTGGCGAACATTTTGGGCTATAAGGATGCAGATGGACGATGGAATGGATGGAAAAAAGGATGATGTATAAACCGAAAATCAGACATATATACAAACAGTGAGCAAATTGAACAGACATGTAGTCGAAAGAAGCACAGAAGAACAGTACTAAGGATAGACATAGCCCGGCAGGGCTATTTTTAATGGTAAAAAACCATTCCAGCCAGCAAAAAAGGATTTTTTTTTTAAAAATGATATTATTATACCCTCCACCATAGGATGGGGGGCATATTAATTTTGTCACTCCGTTTGTAACACCCTTTAAATATTGATCTGTGACCCGATAAAGTATATATATTCTTAATCGTCGTAAAATTCTAAGACAATTTTGCCATGTCCGTCTGTCTGTCCATCCGACAGTCTGTTGTACTCAGTCCGTAATAATAGAGCTAGATTGATCAAATTTGGTAGAAATATTTCTTATAGTTGCAGGTGATTTGATATAGCTCCCATATATAGGTCGCTCCAAACCACGGTTTCTGAGCCATAGATACCACATTTTTAAAGCAATTTAGGAGAAACTTTGCAGTTTGTATTTCATTTTGACAAGAATTCAGCACAGCAACAATTTTACAAATCGGCTCATATTTTGTTATAGACACCCTATAACAAAATATAGGGTGTCTATAACAAAATATACGTATTTAAGCCATAAATATCATATTTTCTAAGCATTTGAACTGAATCTTTGCAGTTTGTATTTAATTAAGACAAGAATTCACCGCAGTAAAAATTTTTCAAATCAGTTCAAATTTTGTTATAGTCCACCTATAGATGTCGCTCCAAAAAAGGCTTATTTAAGCCATAAACACCACATTTTCTAAAAAATTTAGCTGAAACTTTGCAGTTTGTATTCCATTTTGGCGCGAGTTCATCTCAATAAAATTTTATTTTGTTGTAGATTTAACTCACAAAAAAGCTGTTTTAAGCCACAAATACCGCATTTGTCAGGTAAAGATCTAAGCTAAAGAATTTGCGGCCTAAAAATTGGAGCGTTCGTTTTTTCATAATTTTTTTAAACAAAAAAAATCGTTCCAAAGATTTTTGCAGTAATACAATTGAATGCAATCCATGGTGCAGGGTATATAAGATTCGGCATAGCCGAACTTAACGCTTTTACTTGTTTTCAATTGTTTTAGCGACAGTCAGTAAACTTCCGTTTCTACGTGAAAGTGACATAATATTTGTATACCTCCACTCAAGAAATTCTACAATGCTTAATTTCAAAACGATTGGATATAAACTACAGCTTCTATAGGGCTGAAGGTCGAAATCGGACGAAACATATATATGGGAGCAATATCTATGTCTGAACCGATTTTATTCAAATTTAGCAATGTTGGTCCATGGATAAATAAACTCTATAATGCTAAATTTCAAAACAATTTGATGAAAAATACAGTTTCTATATAGCTAAAGGGTCAAATCAGACGAAACATATATGAGAGCTATATCTAAATCTGAACCGATTTTCTTTAAATTCAATAGAATTCCAGGTTCGAAAGATTTTTAACTGCAAAATTTCAGCACGATCGGAGTGATATTCCGACCTCTATTCAACGGACAACTTTAGATGGACAGACAGACGAAGGGACAGACATGGTTAAATCGACTCAGCTAGTGATTCTGAGCCGAGATCGGTGTACTTTCAGCTGGGTCTAGCTGTAGTCTTTCTATGTGTTACAAACATCTGCCTTGAAACAAACTTATAACTGGTTTTCCAATAGGGATAATATTATTTTGAAGTGAATTCGGCCATTTGTAATATGTCATGATCTGTCATTTGTTTTTCATTATATTCAGTAGTGTTTACATTATATTCAGTGGTGTTACATCATGGAGAGATATACGCAAGAACAACGTTTACAAATTATTCAGTTTTATTATCAAAATAATAATCCCATTTTTTTAAATAAAAAAAAAAACACTTTCCAGTAGACCTACGACCTTGATAGCCATGGGCAATATTTTAGCTCTCGTTAAGAAATATCTTGTTGACATTGACTGATTCCCGATCCGACGTACCCTTAAGGAGCTAAAGCAAAAATAAACTTTCCGTTCACATCTAAAAATGATGCTAAATCAATTTTTTTTAAATCCAAAAAAACACTTTCCGGTCGACCACGACCTTGACACCCATGAGCAATATTTTAGCTCTCGTTAAGAGCTATCTTTTTGCAATTGACCGATTGTGGCTACGTGCCACACAGCAAAAGAAACAATTGAATTGTAACGAGAAAAGTTTGGAGATTCGATTATTTCAAGAAATTGTGATATTGAATGGCCTCCAAAAAGTTGTGATTTAACACCATTAGACTATTTCTTGTGGGGTTATTTGAATTTGATACGAAATAAACCAGACTCTCTTCAAGCTTTACAAGTCAATATTGAACGTGCCATTCATGACATTCGACTTGATTTAGTGGAAAAAGTGCTCATCGGATTCGTTCCTGCAGAAGAAGTCGTGGAGGCCATTTGAATGACGTTTTATTTAGAACTTAATTGTATCTATTGTTCTTCACATTAAATAAAAAGCTTTTTGCATTTCCTAAACAATAAGTGTGTTTTTTTTTCAAAGAAATCATATCACTCTTATTGGAAACAGATCAATATACTTTCAGGTGGGTCTAGCTTTAGTATTTATGGGTGCTACAAACATCTGCCACGAAACAAACGTTTAATACCCTGTGTAGGGTATAAAAATCCTAAAAAATACATGTCCTTTAAAGCACGAACTCGGCCAGGTAATGAAAAACTGAGTACACAGTTTTGTTTTATTTCTTGCCACCTTTCAGAATTTTATAGAAATTCCCATGACCAATCAATTATTATTTTGTCGCACGGTGTAATGCTGACTTTTCGTTTTTCCGCCTCAGGCTTAATTTGGACCTACTCTCTTTCTCTCAACCTTCTTCAGAAAAGCTCACAAAAATAGCTCAAAGAACATTTTTACATAAATAATGATATTTTATATTTTATAAATTATTACATATATAAATTTGACAATGTATTTATTATTTTAATCCAATCACAATAATAGATTTTGTAATGAGGAAAAAAAAAACAAAACCATAGAATAATAATAGTCATTTTTGCAATACTCCACTCAACATTTGTTGTATATGATGATGTAATACAAGTAAATAAATATTATTACACTATAATCCCTTTGAAAAATCATAAGCCCAAATATTTGTATTCGCACAAAAAAAAACGGATATTTACATAACATAACAAAAACCATAAACTGTTTTAGATTTATGTATAATAAACGAAAATATATTGTGTATTTGATGAGAATACAATGATTTTTTAAAATGCAGAACAAAAAATCTGCCCAAAGGTATGCAACCAAACAATAGAGAAAAATGTTAGCACCACAAAGTATTTTTGTAAATATTACATGAAACAATATTTTTGTTTTGCTTGACGTGCACTTCCAGTAAAATAAGTAAATAAATTAGCAGCGATTTTAAAAATTCTATTAAGTAAAAGCCTTACGCGACGAGTAACAAGTAAATTTACAAATTTGTTTTAATTTTTTATTTCGCATATTATATGGCAAAGTAGTGCAACAGTTCTGTTATTTTTTTTTGTTTTTGTTTGTTGCATAAAAAATGTTTATATATACAACTAGTGATAATAGCTTTAAAGGCTTAGTGTCGTCGAGTGGTAGCAGTTGTATACTTTGCGTTGCGCAAAAGTGTTGCATCAAACTGGGAGAGGGGGCACTTAAATTTAATTGCACTACACCAAGTGCAGCGACAACACAAAGCTTGGAACAACAACATTCTGACCGTTTTTTTCCTGTCGTTGTTGCTCTTGAATAATAGAATGTTTTGTTAGCCAACATAAATCGCTGCAATGTGCAAAGGCACAAAGCTCTGCTGTATATTTTCTGACATTAAAGTATTTTTCGAGAATAATTGAAAAGCGATTTAGTAAGGATTGTAGCGACACAAATTCGGCAATTTATTTAGAAACTCTCTTGCAAACAATATATTGCTTGGAGCTCAGGATCAAATGGAAGTCTAGCATTTTTATAAAGATTTCAAAAAGCTAACATACTTTTTGCTACTTTATGGGCAATTGCACAAAAATGTCATAAATTGAAAATTGTTATCGTCACTCAGCAAAGAGGAAAGCCGAAAAGAGTGAATGTTTTATGTTAAAGCACGAAATGAATTTCATAAAAAATAAAGTATACATTTAGGCATTCACCGGAATGAAAACTGTTGGAGAAGCATACTTTCAGGCAGTCCACATTTACCACAGACATGACTGCCGTTGCTAAGAACAAAGGGTTATAAAATAATTGTTGCTACTTAACTTAAAGAGGGAAATTTTTATTTTAAATTATAGAGTTAAACAAGTTCCTAGATTTTTCTAGAACGAAATTGAATAAACATTTTCCTAAATCGTATTCCCAAAAAACCGCTTTCTAGCTATCAAATTGTTTATGGAGGAATGGACTGATATATCTGTTTATCTGAGAGGAAAACGAGATAATTTTAAAAATATTATTTTAACAATTTTATTTTACTGTCTCTGCACCGAACGATGTAATTAGAATAGCTGAAATAATATTTTATAATTTTTTTTATAAATTAGTTTCAGAAAGTCCGTCCATCGAATCTACCCCAAATATATATTTGTTCGTTTTCCTCTTTTTTGACAAATATATAGAATATTATCCGAATAGAAGTTGCACTTTTCATGCAACGACTTCCAAAGATCGATAGCCATAATTTGATAACCCTTTTTTTTCCCAATGCACTTCGCTATTTTGGCAACCAATGAAGCATGGAATCATGTGGAATGTGCACAAAATTATTAAGTATACTTTAAGAGTTTAGCTTTAAGCAAACAATACTTGCGAACGGGTGTGGATAGGCGTACGCAGAGAAGAAAAAGGAAGGAGAGGATTAGCAAATTAAAAACTCATGCCAACAAAGGTAAAGAGCACAAAATCAAGTAGAGGAAAACCTCAGAAAATCAAATAGAAATACTGATTGCAAAATACTGAGCTGATTTCAAACGTACTAACACTAGAGAACTGTAACAATTTAAGGATATTCAATTACAAAGGTAAATGTAAGTGGATGCAGTAGATGTAGTGGCTGATTTTCCAATTTTTTGTGTATGTATGTCGTTTGTGTGGAAAACACACTCGTACATACTCAGGCTCTCTTGGTACGTTTTAAGCATAAGTGCTAGCAATTTAAAGCTAGTTGCTCTTTCTACAAAAAGTTTATCAACAAAAAAGGACTTAAGCATGTACGTATGTATGTAGGCACTTGGCAAAATTACAAAAATTAGTTTAGACAAACATACACAGACCGACACTAGAGGACGGCCAACAAAAAGGTATCCCAAAAAAGTATATCTAACAACTTAGTTTCAACAAGGAAGGGTTGAGTTTACCTCTTCATTAAGTCCATGCGAGAAAAGGAACTGATAATAAATTTTGTAATTGTGAACTTCCTAAAGTAGTTGAAAAGGTTTTTTTCATGAACTTTTCGGCTTGCGATAGGTGTGAGATAAATTTGTAGAGTTTTCAAACTAGGCTTTAAAATAAAATTATGTAAAAGAGACTATGGAAAAAACTAAATTGTACAGCCTAAAATGATACTATATTATTTGCTATCAAGGAGTTCCTTAGTGACGTGTTGTATATGACAAGCTAATATTTTGCTAGATTATTAAAAACACATTTCACGGAATTCTTATACAGGGTTTTCCAATAAGAGTAATATGATTTCTTTGAAAAAAAAACACACAAATTCAAAAGTTAATTTTTAATGTGAAGCACAATCGATACAATTAAGTTCTGGATTATTTCGAAAGACCAATGACTTCAAATAACCCCACAAGAAATAGTCTAATGGTGTGAAATCACAACTTCATGGAGGCCATTCAATATCAAAATTTATTGAAATAATCGAATCTCCAAACTTTTCTCGCAACAATTCAATTGTTTCATTTGCTGTGTTGCACGTAGCCACAATCGGTCAATGGCAAAAGGATAGATCTAAACGAGAGCTAAAATATTGCTCATGGGTGTCAAGGTCGTAGGTCGACTGGAAAGTGTTTTTTTGGATTTAAAAAAAATGGATTTTCAAATGTGAACGGAAAGTTTGCTTTTGCTATAGCTCCTTAACGGTACGTCGGATCGGGAATCGGTCAATGGCAAAAAGATAGCTGTTAACGAAAGATCGATTGGAAAGTGTTTTTTTTATTTAAAAAAATGCACGCACGAAAAGTTGCAATTGGAGAACGATTATTTTGAAAAAAAAATGGATAATTTGTAAACGTTGTTCTTGCGTATATCTGTCCATGATGAAATTGTAAACACTACTGAATACAATGAAACACAAATGACAGATCTTGACATATTACAAATGGCCGAAACGTCACTTCAAAAACATATCATCCTTATTGGAAAAGCCGTTATATCAAAACAAAGATAAACATAAACATTAAAAGCGCTAAGTTCGGCCATGCCGAATCTTACATACCCTCCAACATGGTTTGCATTCAATTTTATTACTGTAAATATCTTCAGATATGGAGCAAATCACGAAACGATTCTATTTGTTTGAGTAAATTATTAAAAAAAACGAACGCTGCAATTTGTAGGGCACACATTTTTTAGACAAACTCTTCACCTGAAAATGTGGTATTTATGGCATAAAATAGCTTTTGTGAGAGCTTCATCTACACGGGGACCACAACAAACTAAAATTTTATTTATATAAATTTTGTTGAGATAAATTCTTGCCAAAATAGAATACAAACTGCAAAGTTTCAACTAAATTGCTTAGAAAATGCTGTGTTTATGGCTAAAAGAAGCCTTTTTGGGAGCGACATATATAGGTGGGCTATAAAAAAATATGAATTGATTTATGTTTACTGTGACGAATTCTTGTCTAAATAAAACATAAACTGCAAAGATTCGCTTACAATGTTTAGAAAATGTGGTATTTATGGCTTAAATAGGCATATTTTGGAGCGACCTCTATAGGGTGACTATAACAAAATATGAACCGATTTGCAAAATTATTACTGCGATGAATTCAAGTCAAAATAAAATACAAACTGCAAAGATTCTGCTAAATTGCTTTAAAAATGTGGTATCTATGGCTCAAAACCCGTATTTGAAGCGACCTCTATATCAAAACTTTGACCGATATGGCCCATTTGCAGCCCCAAACGACCTGAAACTATAAGAAATATTTCAACCAAATTTGATCAACCTTGCTCTATTATTACGGACTGTGGCGTGATTCCAACAGACAGACGGACATGGCTAAATCGTCTTAGAATTTCACCATAAAGAATATATATACTTTATGGGGTAGCAGATCAATATTTCATGGGGTTGCAAACGGATGACAAGTTAGTATACCCCCATCCAATAGTGGAGGGTACAACAAATTATCTGAGCCTGGAAATGTTTTATGTGAATTGCCTCAAATACATAGCAAAATAGATTTTAAAGGAATTACTTAGAGACCAAGTGTGGTTTCAACTACTATTAAACAAAAATTGTTGGTGTATTTTACTCTTGGTGTATTTTACTCTTGAAAAACTGCACACGCTTTATATAAACATAATTCTAGCGCTTAAAGCCTAATGGTATGCATTTCCGAATGTTTCGAGTGAAACGTAGTTACTACAGAATAAGCGACCTCATTCTATGCAATATTTCAATTGAAATTATTTAGAACGCAACGACCATAAAGTTTAATTTTAGAACAAAATGCAATTTCCCCTTAAAATCAAGGATAACATTTCAGTTCTAGTTATAATGCCTAATGATATGCAATTCCAATAGTTTCCACTTAAACGGCCGTAATGTATGCAATATTTTAATGAAAAATGTGGATGTTATTTAGAACATTTAATTTGGTTTATTTTGGAAGAGAATATTTTCATAATAAAACAAAATTTCACCTTAAAGCGTAGGATAACTGACTTCAAGTGATTATTGTTTTGCGATTCTTCGAATTTAGCGAAATTATTCCAGAATATGCGAACTTATTGTGGGCACTGTTTAAATGTAAAATTTGGAAATGATTAACAGCTAACGAACAAAAGATTATTTTGATTTGCACAAATTTAACCAAATTTAAGTAAAATAAATGTGATTCAGATCAAAAAGAGACAATTGAGTTTAAGAGATTGTAATGTAAACCTAAAATATTTATCATACTCTCCTTTATTTGCGTAATTCTAAGCTTTTAATTTTGAAAAGTGTTTTGCCAAAACCCCCTCTGCTTAACGCCCTCTGGCATTAGCCAGTCGCCAGATTATTATCCAAACTCTATATTTTTTTATTATTTTCTTTTAACAGAAGGTTGAGTGTTTGCGAGCCAATCTCTAGATACAATCGCCTTAGTAACAAATTCAAATTTTTAATAATAAATGTCGAGTTTTATGAGTGTCAACACCTGACTTAGGACCACACAAATATACTGCAAGTGCAAAGTTTATGATGTTCATAATATATATATATTTGCAAAATTTACATTAAAACGCAAAACACGTACCAAATTCCCAAAGATATAAAACAAGTGCCGCCTCAAGTAAAGCAAAACAAAATAAAATTGAAAAATATGTTTTGCCATATCCCCCTTGTGGAATGGTTCGATTAATTAATAATGTCTAGACTTCATATTTTGTATAGAGAGGTCATTGTTTGGAAACTGAGAGATTTGTTAATGGAATGAAATTGATGAATATTTTTTTGATAAGGCGCATTCATTAATAAGGAAGCCAGCAGTGATACTAACTGGATTTGAATGAGAAAAAATTTGATAAAGGGGAAGAATGTCTTAACATAAAAATTTTGAGTCAAAAACGTAGTAATCTTTCCGATAAATATATTTCATACTTCAAATAACTGAAAACTAAAGATATTGGTTTTAATTATAAGTAGATATGAAATGTGCTTATTTTACATATTTCTGCTTCTTTGGTGCAAAATCTTTAAAATTTTGACCTTTTTAGATATTAGTATTTTAAATCTTTGGATTATATAGAAAAAATAGAATTTTGGAAATTCTGGAAAATTACAGTCGTCGTAAAGTTTCTTTCTTCTTCTTTCGTAAAGTTTCTTTCTTTCTTATTCGAAAATAATAAAAATTAATTATAAAAATAAGAAATAAATATGTAATAATTTGTTCTCTTTATCTTTCATTCTAAAAATCGCACCTATTACAAATTTTACATTTGTTGTCAATTTTCTAATGCACGAATAAGAAAAAAATAATAGAATTCTGGACGTATTTTTCAATTCCCTCAGAGATAAAATTTTCAATTAATCGAAATGATATTATCACAAAAGCCGAGTATTTTTCAAACTCTTTTTAGTAATTTGACTAAACCTTAAATAACGATTATATTTTGCATAACCAAATGGTGCAGAGTTCCTAAAAGTATACTTCATAGCCAAAAAAAACTTTTTCAATCTCAAAAATCCGCTTAAAGAACAACTTTGAATAATTAAAGAATTTGGCCATTTCATTTTCTATTTATTTGAAATTTAGTTGTGACACTCCCAACAGCGACAGCAAATATAAAAGACAAGTTTTAATCTCCTAAAAATATGCTTTACATTTTGTCTCTTAAGTAAATCCTCCCTAAATCTTATTTCATAATAAATATTTTTGAATATTTATTATGGCATTGAATATATTTTCACAAAGCTTTAGCAATTCTAAAGTGTTGTGTTAAGATTTTGTTAGAATAAATTTAATAAACATTACTCAACAGAGTGGAGAAAACTTCTCAAAATATATTCAGCAAGAATTTTTAATCATTTTTTATTTGGCACAATCATGCTTGAGGTGTTGCGGATGGAAAAACAAACTGTTGTATGCTTTGTGGCGAAATAACAAATTAAAAATGCATCTAAAAATTCGACAATTCCAAATTTCCTGAGAATTATAAAATCTGCAAACATCTGTGGATATGCCATAATTTATAAAGTTCTTGATTGGAGCCTGATAGTGTGCTACACTTTGTATAGCGTTGTGTGTTGTTGATTGAAGGTATTGTTGTGATTTCTCTAAAGCTTCGAAAATATGTTTTACTTGCAATTTTTTCATAATACTACAGTTCACACACACATACAAACACAAATTATTGTACAATTTGATGTTTATTTTTGTTTTCTTGTTGATACATGAAGCACAGAGCATCTAATGGGGTAGTAGTTTGATTTGTTATTCTTTGTAGTTGGTTTTATGAAAGCTAGAGAAAAAAATATTGTTATTATTTTGAAGTTCGAAATAAGTTTCTTGTATACTTTCGTATTAATATTCCATTAGGAAACAAGCTTGAATAAACATGATTTATTGATGTGCCTGCAGGTATGCTTTGCTTTTTGAAAATTATAATTTCGGTTATGATAGTTGGGATTTGGCGAGCACTTCTCTGGCTATTCGATTTTCGAAAGATATCTTTAGGTTTTAAAAGCAATCATCACCATTGTATTCCCTCAGCAAAATAAATTTTAATGTTTATATTTTAATTTTTATTCCTGAAAGTATGCTTTAGACAAATAAAAAAATCATTGTCCCTTCGCTGATTCCCCCAAAAGTATGCTTTCTTCTCTATCTGTCCCTCTGTCGCTCATCGAAACCCTGAAAATATGCAATATATTATTTACATAGAAACTATTATTGTCTGAAAATATATATCCTCTTTCGCTATTGCATACTTATATAATATTTTTTGTGCTTTTTGCACAACTGCGTAAAAGATTTTATTTACTAAAAGCCAAAAACTAATTTCTCTATATACTATTACAGTCAATTTTACTGCAAAACACAATAAGTCGTTACTAATATACAAATGTATATAAGCGAATTATATTTGTATCTTTGCTTTTCCTATTTTTTCCCCAGCACCATTAACAAAACACAGAATTGAGGAAAAGGCAACAATAGATTAAGGTTTACCCAACTTTATGAAACATTATTTCCCTTCTTGTTTGGCAAAAGATCTTACTAGAAATACATATAACTGTTAAACTGCAGAAAGTAATAAGAACTAAACTTAGTTAGCTTTTTTGGTATTAGTATTCCTTGAACAGCGGATATATTGAAGGTCGAAGGGGGAGAGGTCCGAAGGACCACCATTTGCTTCCATTGCTACATGCTCATTTCAGCTCCAGTGATTTCGATAATAACTATAGCAGGAAAGGAAATCTTAACTGCTTAACAACTCCAGGAGTCGAAGAACATTTCGTATACAATTCCAATGAATTTAAGCAAATAAAACATTTTCATTAACCTTAATGTCCTTATGGTTGTGTAGAATGTATAGGTAGAATATTTCTTGGAAAAGGGAAACGCATGTTAGTTAGTCTAATTAAAAGCAATATATGCCGCCTTGGTAACAATAATAATATTATTTTTAAGAAGACTTGTGCAAGGCTAATTTTTATTTGTCTATATTAATTAAGGATATTGTCCTTTGAGTGGGTAATTAATATGAACAATTTTCTGGGTAACCGTTTCAAACGGTGAAATGTGTGATCTTAGCAACTCCATGGAAACAATAGCATACTTCTGGGATAATATAGAGTAAACATATAACTTTTTTTTGCATACTTTTGGGGAAATGATTAGATATATTTAACACATTGAGTTATGCAGCGGGTGCTTCTTTATATTATATTTGAAATGTGTGATCTTAGAAACCCTGTGGAAACGATAGCATACTTCTGGGCTAAGATAGAGAAAACATAGAACTTTTGCATACTTTTGGGCAAAATAAGTATACAATTATAGAAAAAGGTAAAGAATAAAAGTGCTAAGATATATATGATACATTGAAATATGCTTATTTAACAATTTTTCATTTTATAAAAAAAAACTTTTTTTTTGACATTTCTTCAATTCATTCAGCACAATTGATTTTAAAAATGTTGAAACAGTGTATCTAAAATTTTTTGTGTTACAGTCTATGTATGTTTGGTATATTTATCTGCAAAACCTAACAATTCTGTTTAGAATTTCAACTGTTATAGTACCAAAGTTATCTTTCATTAAATAAAATAAGATCAGTATAAAAACTTCATCTCCGTCCTTCTTCGCCCAAAAGTGTAATGTGCACTTTGTCTTCGTTAAACACTTAGAAGTATGCAACATTTTACTAATGTTGAATTTCATGTCATGTGAGTGAATTTTGAAAGTGATGTCTTCTGATCGGAATGAAACTTGCGCCAAGTGTAGTCGTATTGGATAATAGTTATGACACAAAATGTCAAAGTGGTCGGTTAAGGGCAGTCCGAGTTGAAGGGTCACGCATTTTTACATTTTGGTCAAACGGTCCTTTTTTTCCCATCCATATAAATAATTATCTATTGTATTTAGAAAATGTTGACCAAAGTGTTGTCGATAGCATTTATTTCAATATTTGAAAAAACATTGGAAAATTATTTTTTTTTTGGAAAATAAAATCTGGGTTTGAAATTTTTCTTAAAAACCCATGCTTTTATTTTTGTCTTTTCTTTGTTCAAACGAAAGCTTAGGTAATTTCCTTTAGGAGTTTTTTGGTATATTAGGGGGATGGGACTTGTCTATCTATCAATCAAAATAGAGTTAAACATCTAAACAAAATAGGGATTTTAGAATATCTCGAGAAAAATTTGTTCCTAATTTGTTCAGGAAGGCTTTAAAGAATCCCACATTAAATAGCCTTCATATTCTTACAACATCATTTTTTAATCCCATTAACGGATAAGATAAACAGCTAAACAAAATAGGGATTTTAGCACAACTCGAGAAAACATTTTCCTTGTTTGTTCATCCCATTAACGGATTTAAACAAAGCTTACAAAATTTTGCGAAAAATTCAATTTTTTTAGAAAATTTAATAAAAAATCCACAATTATTATACTTTTAATATTTTGTGAATAAAATCAAACCATTCCGAAGAATCGCTGCATAATTTAAAAAGTTATGAGCCGATTTTTTTTGAATTTGTCGGCGCAATTTTGTGAAGGTTTGAAGCAAATTGTTGCTTTTATACCGCATAACTGACAAATCGCATAAATACATATGTATTATAAGGGATATATGTATATAAATCAGAACCGATTTTCATGAATATGTCATTACTGCCTCAAAAACTTTCTTTAAACTAAAGATCTGCCTAAATAGAAGTCGTAAATGTCAAATCGGATGTGCATATATGTATAAGGGAGATATATCTAAATCTGAACCGATTTTGCCCAACTTCTATACGCTTCCTCCCTGATGCAAAAAAGAGCTATGTAACAAATTTCATCTAGATCGGAGTAAAATTTCGGATCCAAAAATCCATTAAGGTTGGTCTAGTATTTTTAGGCTTTACAAACGCCTGCTTCTTATCCCTGGAAATATGCTTTAATTTTTCAACTTCCTCAGACTTATGCAGAAGCTGTGTCTATTTCCATTTTCCCCAGATGTTTGCTTATTTTTCAAATCTGCTGCAACAGGCGCCTGGAAATAGGCAACATTTTATTTATATAGAAAATAATAATTTCTGAAAATACTTTATTTTTCCATAATGTTTACAGAAGTGCATCAATTATAACCATAAAATGAAACAAAGTAAATTTGTCCTACATTTTTTTTGATGAAGTATCGTACACGAGACAAACTTATTTGAAGGCCGAGTAGAAAAATTGTGCAGACAAAATGTTTCGAAAGTGACTGCCAAAATACTCATAATCCTAAAACTATGCTACTATTTTAATTTTACATTGAAACTCTCGGTAGATGGTGAAGGTTGCAGGTTCGACGAGCATCAGAGACTAGTAATATATATAAGAAACATAGGGCAATATTTTATTTACAGAAAATAAAGTTTCCGACAATACAATTTTTCGAAATTTATATAGAAAACTTATATTTTCTGAAAAGACAACGGACACATCTTAAAAAAGTGTTTACAACATCAATATAAAAATAAAAGATTCTCCTTTTTTATTGAAAATAATTTTTAATCGCTGGAAATATGCTTTAATTTTTCGACTTCCTTTGATTTTTATACAGAAGCTCTTTCTCTTTCTCTTTCTCTTTTTCCCAAAAGTATGCTCACTTTTTCAATTTTTCTCGATCCTCTAAGCCCCCGGTAATATGCAACATTTTATTAATATAGAAAACAATAATTTCTGAAAATAGTTTATTTTTTGATAATGTTTACAGAAATGTTTAGTGAATTCTGCCATAAAAGAGAATGATAAAGTACACCGTAAACCAGACAAAATGTTCTTAAAATGGCATTGCCAAAATCCTAAAACTATGCTACTATTTTAATTTTGTATTGAAACTCTCGGTAGAATGAAATACTTTATTTTTCGGAAATACTTTATTTTTGGATAATGTTTTTTTATAATTTTTTTTTTAAAGTACACCAGAAAAACATTCCCATGCCATATTAAAAAAGTGTACCAAACAAAATGTTCTTAAAATGGATCTTCCAATATAATCATAACCCTAAAACTATGCTAAGCCTAAATTTTATATTGATAGTGGTAGATGTGGAAGTTGCAGGTTCGATTAGCATCAGAGACTCTATTCTATAGCTGCGTGGTTTACCCGTCATTACTAGGTGTTAGTATTATTTCCTCTAATTCCTATAATGAACATAGGACAACATTTTAATTATAAGTATGGAAAATAAATTTCTGAAAATATATTTTTTTTGGAAATTTATATGGAAAATATTATTTCCTGAAAAGCCAACCGACACAGCAGAAAAAATTGTTTAGATCATCCAAATAACATTCCTTATATAAAATAATTTTAAATCTATTTTAATCCCTGGAAATTTGCTTTAAGTTTTTGACTTCCTAGGACTTATACAAAAGCTGCGTATCTTTCCTTTACCCCAAAAGTATGCTAATTTTTCAAATTGTTCTCGCTTAGCCAAGCCCCGTAAATATACAACGTTTTATTTAGATAAAAAAATAATTTTCAAAATACTCTATTTTTCAACAATGTTTGCAGAAGGTTTAGTGCATCAATTCTAACCAGAAAAAAGCCTGAAAAAATGTTCTGAAAATACTCTGCAAGAATAAACATAATCCTAAAACTGCCTTTATTTAAATTTTTTATTGAGACTCTGAGACTGTGGAGGTTGTAGGTTTGATTCCCATCAGATCCTTTGGTCTATCACTGCGAAATGTAGTCTCTTTTCCTTTTCTTTGTATTGTATTTTATATAAATATAGATATATAAACAATGACGTCATACCCTTAAAATATGCCTCAGCTCTATCATGTGGAATTTTCTGTTCATTTCGAAGGTCTTTTAACATTATTATTTGCTCCTCAAACTATGCAATCAGACTGAAAATGGTTTATTGCATTAAAAGCAGACACATGTTTTTATATGTAATTATTTTCATACATTCATTATTTACATACTACACTCCATTTAGTAAATTACCAAAAACATTACTTGTCGCATGCGTTGAGAATTGCCTTCAGGGTCAAGAATATGCCAATTAAATATAACAAAAGGGTCAGACCAGACGACAGTCAATTAAAAGGCTAAACACTTAACCTAAGATATGTTTTAAATCTCAATAGAAAAATACAACAAAATGTCCTATAAATATAATGCAAACCCACAAAAATAAATTAACATGGTCTAATTGACAAAGAGACAAACTGTCAGAAGAACAAAATGTGATATCTTGAAATACGTAAATAAATACTTTTGAAATAAACGATATAAATTCATTTTAAAATGTGAAAGGTCAACAAATCTTTTTGTTTAATAATTACATTGATTCATACGAATGTAAGCGTGTGTGATTAAAAACAAAAAATGGTTGCCTTCTTTGGGGCATTAAAACAAATTTAATATTTAATAGAGAGACAGGCAGATAGATAGCCTATTGAAATTAAGTAAAATATACAAATACTAAATTTTAAGGGCAAATGCTCACTTTTTATCTTAAAATACATCGAATGCATATTTTCGGACGTTGAACCATAATTAAAGAAAACTATGTAGAAAAAGTTAGAAAAGTTGTAAGGCAAAATTTTTTTTTAAATATTCAAATATTCACTAAGAACTTTTTTTATGTGAATAAAAAAAATATTGCCTACTTTCAGGCGTTAAACAATAATAAGAACAAAATTAAAAGGCAAACTAGTCGTGATTCTTAATTTTTAATGAAAGCATTCAAAAAGTTCAATACAAAGGCTTTTGTTTGAAAATAAAAACTATTGCCTACTTTTAGGTGTTACACCATAATGAAGAGCCATAATAAAGCAAATTGCTGTTTTCTACGGATTTGATAAAAAACATCATATTGTGAATTTTGTTTCCAAATTTTTCCCTTTAAAATACTCTCGACTTCTGTGCAAAACAAAAAGCCCTTGAGTGTTTTATAGAAATATCTATATACACAACAACAGTTATTTTCAACTTCCTTATTTACTATAGTTAGTTGTCCGCATACTGCACGCTCCCACAAACAAAAAAAGAAGAATCCTCACAAAAACTTGCAGGCTCCGGTGGCCAACAAAAAGGCAATAAACCGGTACGCCAAACTTTGACGTAAATAAATACTTCCGCGTATTTTTTTCTTTTTCATTCATCTTCGCTTCTCGGGGAATTTTACGATTTCCATATTTTTGGTTGAACGCACTTTTTGTTAGTTTAACAAATAAACAGGCAATTTAAAGCTGCAACAAAACTGGCTTTAATAAAGAATAAACAAGCAATAACCACGAAAAAAATTGTGAAGAAAATGAAAGAAGAATTTTTTGTATAAACGATACAATAGTAGGAATTTCAGGTATTATCCTTTTAGATTTTTGCACAGTTTGCTGTTATCGTCCAGGTATTCAGTATTTTGTGGAAAATAACTGCACGAGATGGACAGAGAGAGGGAGAGAGAGAAAGAGCAAAAAATGTGACTGTGGAATTGTAGACCGGAAACCGGAAAAGCTCTATACATAGCAATGTGAGATGATGTGGCGTCAGGTTTGGAAGTCGTAGCCGCCACCAAGAAAATCAACAACAATTTTGTGGGGAAAATTTTCGTTGTGTCTTCTTTTTATTTGAGTGCTTAGGAAAGTATGTTTTTGAGGAGTTTTATTTATCGTTTGTTTTTTTCTTTTGAATAACAAAAAGAACAAACTTTTTTATTTGTTGAACAATTGGTATGCCTGAACATTGAAAGCATATAGCGGTGATATGCTGGAGCTTCTTTTTGTTGGTGTTGTTGTTTAAATGTTGGTGGATAAAAATGGAGGAACAAACTCGGTAACGATAATAGACAACATTCAATTTGTTATGAGAGTTTTTTCGGCAAAATTTTATTTGGTTATGCTTTAAAGTTATGGGATTATGCTCTTACCACGTCAAAGCCTACTCTATTCAGTTTATTAAAGGAAATTGTTAAAAGTTAGTAAATTTCCTGTGGGTAAAATATTTAAATTGCAATAACAACTTTATATAAGTACATACAACAAGAATTATTATTGGCAAAGAAACCTTAAAAATTTTAGGGATTCTAATTTTGCAGAAGTGCTTTAAAATACTTCCGATTTATACTTTTATTTTAAAAAAGTAAGCTGCTATAAAATTGGCTACTTTAAAATAGCTGATATTTATATTTTTATCCCCTCAGCTTAGAGAGGAGGGTATATATCATTTGCTACGAGCCAAAAGTGTAACACATCGAAGGAGTGACCTAAGACCCTAAGTATGTTCGGCGGATATCCCTTTTGGGTCATTTTAAGTCGAATGAGCAATGTCCGTCCGTCTGTCTGTCTACTGGCTGGTGCGCACGATAACTCTCGAAAGGAGTAACCGATTGACTTCAAATTTGGTATGTGGTAATATTTTCTTCTATCTCCGGCTATGTTCGAAGATGGACCACATTGGTCCACTCCTTCTAGTACCTCCCCCACAAAGGGTTAACATTTGGTGAAATATTGATTATTTAATAACGTCTATACTACTTACTTGAATCCTTTGAAATTATACACATAGTATTAGTTTATAAGACACTATTACCTCGAGAAAAATGGACGAAGTTGTCACGCCCCTTTTGGTACCTTCCACACAAATGAACAATTTTGAACCAAAAGTTACCAGCTTATAACTTTAATACCAGTGCATACAAAGACCTGCAATTTTGTACAGTGTAATGGTTTAACAGCACCTAAAATACAGTGAAAAATGGGCATTGACACGCCCCTTTTGGTACCTCCCACACAAATGGACCTTTTTGTACCAAAAGTTAACAGCTTTTAACTTTAATACCGGTGCATACAAATACTTGAAATATCGTACAGTGCAATGCTTTTATAGTACCTAGAGGCTAGAGAAAAGCGGCCGTTATTGGGACGCCCCTTTTGGTACCTCCCACATAAATGGACCATTTTGCACAAAAAGTCTACTGCGTAAAACTTTAATACCAGTCACACAAATACGTGAAATTTTGTTCGGTGTAATGCTTTTATAGGACCTACAGTTCAGTGAAAAATGGGCGTTATTGGTACGCCCCTTTTGGTACAAAAAATAAATAAATTCACTAATATTTTTTGGGGACTCAAGGTGAGGGGATTCACATGTCGGTTTACCCGACTGAACTTTCTTACTTGTTTTTTAATTCAATCCCTAAAACTAGGAAAAAGATCATAAAAAAATTGCAACGTCTAAATGTCCGGTAACACTATGCAACAACGTATTTGTCGAAGGGCTGTGCATTATATTATCAGGTGTAATATGTTGTCCTAAACACGAAAAAATATGAATAACAATTTTTATGGTAAATTTGGTTTTTTGACAAAAAAAATCAATTTTTTCTAAAAGTTTTATCCACAGCTACTAAACTACTGTCTATACGTGAAAATTACATTAATAACACTTGTAGCGCTGATAATTTCCTTTAACTTCGGTTCGGATTTATTCATCAAAATATGGACCAAATACAAAAGATACAGTACAGGAAAATTTGAATTGAAAAAAAAAATTAAAAAAATTACCATATTTATACCCTACACCACACTGTGGTACAGGGTATTATAACTTTGTGCATTTGTTTGTGACACCCAAAAGGAGAAGAAATAGACCCATCGTTTATTATACCGATCGACTTAGAATCACTTTCTGAGTTGATTTCCGTCTGTCTGTCCGTCTGTCTGTGCATGTATTCTTGTAATCAAAGTACAGGTCGCAATTATGGTCCGATCTCGACGAAACTTTACACATATCTTTTTTTAGGCCCAAGGACGATCACTATTTGGAAGAAATCGGTTCAGATTTAGATATAGCCCCCATATATACGTTACCCCCGATTTGACATGTAAGCGCTGTAAAAATGTTATTTTATATCCGATCAGTGCGAAATTCGGCAAAGAGAGGTTTCTTATTACATGAAGGAATACTGCTAAATTCGGAGAAAATCGGTTCAGATTTAGATATAGCCCCCATATATATGTTAACCCCGATTTGACATGTAAGCGCTGTAAAAACTGTATTTTATATCCGATCAGTGCGAAATTCGGCAGAAAGAGGTTTCTTATTACATGAAGGAATACTGCCAAATTCGGAGAAAATGGGTTCAGATTTAGATATAGCTCCCATATATATGTTACCCCCGATTTGACATGTAAGCGCTGTAGAGACTGTATTTTATATCCGATCAGTACGAAATTCGACAGAAGGGGGTCTTTTTACATGAATTAGTATTCAGGGAAGATCGGTTCAGATTTATATTAACGCTCCATATATATGTTGCTCCTGATTTGGTATCAAACCGCTATAGAAGTTGTATTTTACTTCCGATCATTAAAATTTTCCAGAAAGATGTTTCTCAATTTAGGAACGAATATTGCTTAATTTAGCGATTATCGTTTCAGAATTAGATAATATGTTTCTACCCATTTACCAATTATTCCAAATTATTATGGCAATGACCCTTATCGCATTATTAGGGAGGTGTAGGGTATTATATAGTCGGCCCCGCCCGACTTTCTGCCTTTCCTTACTGGTTTTTAAATACTAAAGGTACAATCCATGAAAAATTTGAATTTAAAAAAAATGTTTAAAAAAAATTACCATAACATTTTTTTTCGTGCTTAGGATTCCAAATTACACCATAAAAATATGTGTACAGCCCTTCGACAAAAATGTTGTTGCAAAGTTAAATTAGTATCTTTAAAATATAGAAAATTTTAGTGCATATCGAAAATATGCCAAAACTATATTTGAACGATAAAACGTCTAAATGCAATGTTTGGTTCCAATCGCAAGAAAAATTAAAATATGTACAAAATCTAAAGTCTAGTAATTAGTTAGATGGGAAACAAGAGCCATTTGACCAAAATATAAAAATTCCACACTCTCCAACTCGGACAGTCCATAACCGATCTGGTTGAAATTTTGTGTCTACTACCAAATAAGACTAAACCTGGATTAAGTCTCATCCCAATTAAAAGATATCGGTTTCAAAAGTTCAGCCAGACGGACGCACTTGCCCTAATGATTAAAAAAGTCCTATAAAGGATTTTCGCCAAACATTCGTAGGATATTTAGACTCTATTTCGATGTGCTACATATTTGGCCAACATTTTCCTTTGAGACAAATATTTTTGTTCTCATTTTTTTTTAAATGCCTAAAAGTAGTTTGAAATTTATTTTAAAGCATTGAAATATATTTTTTTGCTGCCCGTGGCAAATGTCTAGACTTTTTGCATTTAATTAATTATTACGATACAAGCCTGGGGGTATGCTATGCAAAATAACATATTAATGACGTATCTGGAGTCAGCTACACAGTAGATGTGTTTTATTTGACAAACTAGCATTTTTGCTTATTTTTTTTGCAAAAAAAACTGTATGCACGTTCCAGGCGATCAAGTGAAGACGGCGTTAAATTCGGTCATTCCGAAACTTATATACCCTCCACCATGGATCGCGTGTGAATGGTTTCGATTAGAAATAAACTCATATTACCAAATTTCAACACGTTTCCTTGAAATATGTGGTTTTAGTTGTGCTAAGAAGTCAGATAAGTTTTGGGGGCTATATCAAAACATGGACCTATGGCGAACGTTATTCGTGTGAAGGGTTCTGGGTATAAATACACTTGAAATACCGCTCTTCAGCCAGATCAGTTGAAATTTGTGGTCTCTATGGCGTTAAGAAGTCATATCGAAGAGATGCTATATATGGATGCTATATCAAAACATAGACCGATATTGCCCATTTTTAATCGGAACTTACCTGCACCTATAAGAAGTATCTGTAGCAAATTTCAATCATATAGCACAATTATTTTAGATTGTAGCGTTATTACAACAGAAGGACGGACGGACAGACGGACATAGCTAAATTGTCTTAGAAGTTGACGACGATAAGGAATAGGGATGATATGATTTCATTGTATTCAGTAGTGTTTACAATTTCATCATGGAGAGATATACACATGAACAACGTTTACAAATTATTCAGTTTTATTAACAAAATTATCGTTCTCCAATTGCAACTTTTCGTGCGCTAAGTCCATTTTTTTAAAACAAAAAAACACTTTCCAGTCGACCTACGACCTTGGCACCCATGGGCAAAATTTTAGCTCTTGTTAAGATCTATCTTTTTGCCATTGACCGATTGTGGCTACGTGCCACACAGCAAATGAAACAAGTGAATTGTTGCGAGAAAAGTTTGGAGATTCGATTATTCCAAGAAAATGAAATATTGAATGTCCTCCAAGAAGTTGTGATTTAACACCATTAGACTACTTCCTGTGGGATTATTTGATGTCATAAGTCTTTCGAAATAAACCAGACTCTCTTCAAGCTTTAAAAGTCAATATTGAACGTGCCATTCATGACATACGACTTGTTTTAGTGGAAACAAGGGCTCGAAAATTGGGATCGTCGAATTCGTTCATGCAGAAGAAGTCGTGGAGGCCATGTGATTTACGTTTTATTAGGAACTTAATTGTATCGACATTAAATAAAAAACTTTTGAATTTCCTTAACAATAAGTGTTTTTTTTTTCAAAGAAATCATATCGCTCTTATTGCAAAACCTGTAAATATATATACTTTATATATGTACAGGGTTCAATACCTCGCAGTATTACATACGGTGTGACAAAATGAATATACCGGAATACCCTCCCCCATCCGATGGTGGAGGGTTAAAAAAGATAATATTTAAAAGGAGTTGGTGTTTAATATTTATTTTCTTGTCAAGTAAACCACTCCTATTATCAATATTTGTGCATCATATTACTTCGTGATCAAATATAAATTAATTAATTATTTTATATTCTCCAAAATGTATCTTTCTTTCATACAAAACTAAGTTATGGACATCTTTGAATAGTTTTCATAAAAAAATAAATATTTTTTAACATTGAATAATGGTGATTTCGTTTCTGCAAAAAAGTGCAACATTTTCCTTCGGTTCCACCTAAAAATGGCAAATAATTGTCAGAATTTCGCGTCGACGGTGCAGCATTTTTTTCAAAATCGAAATCACCATAAGTTCTGCCTAAAAAACATTTCATAACAATATTCTAAAAAAAATTAATAGTTTGCATTACCATCTGCTTAAAAGATGCAACACATATAGAAATTTAAACACAGCCTTAAATTAGGCACCTGTTGTGGAAAAAAATCATTAATTAAATTCTAGCTAAACAACTTACAAAAAGTGTGACAAGCTTGAAACCAGAAATGACTACTCGATCCTCGGGATGAGATGACAACATTGGTGAAATTTTATTGTTTTTTCTTATACGAATCAGGAATAATATAAATTCTAATAGACTACATTCAAGGACATTTGGCGCTTTATAGATAATGTTATTACCGCCTTAGGGTATGCCATGAATTTGTCAACTCAAAAAAGCCTAAAAGAAGGCTTTGAATGTTTTTGTTTTCTCTTGAAGTTTATACAAAATCGGTTTATTGCTTTTGGTGCTATATATTTATTCTAGCTTTAATTATCCGAACAAACAAAGAACAAGAATACAAACGTCATCCATTTAATTATGTAAATATTTTCATTACACCTGTCACCAGTCACAAAACAAAGAAATTCCCAACACTCCCACATCAAAGGAAATAAAGAAGAAGAAAATCATATAAAATAGAGCTATGTAGGACCCTCTTCAAACTAAGTAGTAGTA
Organism: Eudasyphora cyanicolor; assembly: GCA_963930755.1. Lineage (NCBI taxonomy): Eukaryota > Metazoa > Arthropoda > Insecta > Diptera > Muscidae > Eudasyphora > Eudasyphora cyanicolor. The sequence goes on along the minus strand of OZ005737.1, from coordinate 259,520,097 downwards.
GTACTACTACAACCCATGACAAAAAATGAAACACATACATATTCAGCATCTTTTTTCCCACTCACTTTCTTGTATTCAGCTTTAATTTCATTACAGCTGTAGTGTTGCATAGAGTTGGGCGTCGAAAGAACATATTGCATAATTTAGGGAGTTTTTTTGTTTTATTAAAAGATGTTGTCTCAGCATACGTTTAGACATGCGAATGGAGTCTCACATCAACAATGTGACGAAAGCAATAGAAAATTAACTATTTTCCCTGTCACCTGCCAGGGGTAAAAGAAAGGTATACGAGAGTTGTCGTTGCCGTTTTCTCCCTTATCATGCCATGAGAACAGGGTTATTTTCTGGAAAATTGTTTTCTTTACCACTGACACTCTGTGTCGTTTTAAGAAGGGTCTGATCAGTTTTCCATTTAACATTTTTTGCACCACACACTTTTCATCAGGACACACATGGAACTTATTTGTGTATTGTAGGAGAAGACGAAGAAATTTTGTTTTCTCAGTTTTATGGTTTTTTCTCACATTCATTTTTATTTAAAGTTTATTTTAAGTTTTTAAATGTTTATCCATTATTATTATTTCTTGTTTCTGTAGTATTTATAACCATATATGGCCTATGGCTCGGTTAAATATTGAATAAAAATAAATAAAAAAAAAAAATAAATGTCATCTTAAATCATAAATTTTCCAATTTAGTTATTTTTGCTCCAAAACTAAAAGAAAAGTTATTTGTTAGTTGCCTGAAGTTTACTTGTCGCTAGGCGAAGAAGAATAATGTCAAAAGAGAGACAATTGCATACTTTTAGGAATTTGCAAAACAAATGTTGTTTACTTTACGGCAAGTTGCAAATTTGTAACATATTTTCAGGAGGTGAGGGTTCTGGATACAAAATGTTTTAATTCAATGGCCTACTTTGGGGAGGAAGTTGGATACGAATTTATGCAGATACATTTAAGTTTTGCTAATAATTTTATTTAATTAAACATGACGGAAGGAAATGCATAGTACGTTAGAAGTCCTACTTAGTTAAATATGCATAAAACTTCTTTTGTTCTACACTAGAGTTGTCAACGGATATGATTTAATATTTGATAATAGATTTATATCTTAACAGTATGAAAACATACAAGAGGTCTGTTCATGGAAAAGGTGACCTTTGAAACAGACCTCGTAAAACGACTAACACTAAATAAAATTAAAGAAAAAACAATTTAATTATTTAAATTGTAGAAAACCACAAAAATATTCTAATATACTTCTGCAGTTGTAAACAAATTAATCGTTTATGCACTCCAACTTTTTAATATGTACCCACACCTTTAGTAGCGTTAACAACAACCACTAACCCCAACCCCTAAAGTATGCAAAGTATTTTTTACAAACTCAACAAATCAAAATCTTCACATTCAAGAATTATTAAAACATTTAAACTGAATGTCAATAATTAAAATTTAAGAAAAAAAAAAAATAAACTCCGTCATCATTGTTTAGTTTTCAAAAACCTACAAAAATATTCTAATTTACTTTTGCACTTTTAAACAAATTAACCCTTTATGAAAACCAGCCTTTTCATATAGACTCAGATCCTTAATAGCGTTGACAAAAACCACTAACTCCCACCTCCTTAAAGTATGCAAAGTATTATTTACAAAAAACATCCACAAATGCATCTTACCTTGATTGCATTGCTGGACTAAGTTTAGGACACAATCTCTTGACGCCACAAGACTTGGTAAAAAGTTTTCACACAAAATTATAGTTACAACAACAACTCAAACTAGTTGGAGCATGTTTAGAATTCAACAGGACGTTATAGGAAAAACCTCAACTAAAGCCTGCTGATGCTGCTGCTCACTAGACAAATTATAAAGTATTAAAAAGTTTACTAACTATAAGCCAAGGAATGTTTTAAAATGATTTAGTGATTGTAGACTACAGACAAGCAGAGACGAAGAAGACGAAGAAGACTGAGAAAGGCTAAAGTTCATCGAGAAAGGTTTATCGTGTGGTTGAGATTTTCTTCTTTGAAAAAATTCTAGGCATATTTTCGTTCAGAAACATAGGATAATTAAATGCTAACAAAAGCGGTTGTGCAAAGGGGGGCATGAGAATAATGTCCTTAGTTAAATAAGATAAAAGATAAGAGAGAATTTCATATATTGCATTGAAGTAAATTCTTATAATTTTTATTTTTTAATATACTCATATATAAAAAGAAGTAAAACAAATATATAAGGGAAGTGAAACAAATTTAAAAAATACAGCACTTTTATTGCAGAAGAAGAAAATTGGTATCATTTTAATAGCATACCTTAGCTTTTGTTTATGAAATAATTGCATACTTGTAGGCTTTGTTTTTGCGATGTCAGTTGAAGAAATTATTCATGTTGACAAAGCAATTTTTGATAATCGCATAGACATACTAAGCCTAATTTAACCGGATTTTTTTTCATTTTTATGGACATTAAAATAAACTTTTTCTTTTGAGTGCATAAATAAATGCAGATAGAAATGTAACCCGCATTTTTACACATATACATTGTGCCCTTTTTTCTATTTATTTTCCACGTTCAGATCTATGAAAATCTCACATTAACCAAAAACTTTAAAAGACTTCAGTCAAACCTATATGTTGAATATTTAACACAAAAATTATGCAATACTTGGGTAAAATCCTTGAAATATTATATTTTATTTCCAAAACTACAGTAAGCAAAAAAACATTTTTGTTTAGTCAAATCCTTAAGCATAAAATTTGTTTCATTTTAAAAATCATGCCTTAGCATGTGTTTAATAAAAATAATTGCATACTTGTAGGATTTGTTTCTGTGATATCAGTTGAATAAATTTCCAATGTTCCACAAATCAATTTTTAATAACGGTAGTTTTTACACAAGTACGTTGTGACTATTTACTATTTCTTCTACATATGCATATCGATGAAAATAATACATTTATCAAAAACTATGAACGATTTCAGTCAAATCCTTAAAGTAGGCTAATATATGTTGAATGCTAAATACAAAAAGTATACACTACTTGGTTGAAACGCTTAAAATATAATACTTAATAATATTTGTAATATTTTTACATATAACACAAAATTATTGATAACAGTAATTTATACAATTTTTAAGTCCTAAAAATCTAAAAAAATATTAAATTTTTTTAAATTCCAATTTTTAGAATTACAGGGTTTTTCAATAAGAGTGATATGATTTCTTTAAAAAAAAACACTCTTATTGTTAAGGAAATTCAAAAGTTTTTTATTTAATGTGAAGTACAACCGATACAACAAAATTCTAAATAAAACGTCATTCAAAAGGCCTCCACGTCTTCTTCTGCAGTAACGAATTCGATGAACCCAATTTCCGAGCACATTTTCCACTAAATCAAGTCGTATGTCATGAATGGCACGTTCAATATTGACTTGTAAAGCTTGAAGAGAGTCTGGTTTATTTCGAAAGACCAATGACTTCAAATAACCCAACAAGAAAACGTCTAATGGTGTTAAATCACAACTTCGTGGAGGCCATTCAATATCACAATTTCTAGAAATAATCGAATCCCCAAACTTTTCTCGCAACAATTCAATTGTTTCATTTCCTGTGTGGCACGTAGCCACAATCGGTCAATGGCAAAAAGGTAGCTCTTAACGAGAGCAAAAATATTGCTCATGGGTGTTAAGATCGTAGGACGACCGGAAAGTGTGTTTTTTAGATTTAAAAAAATTGACTTAACATAATTTTCAAATGTGAACGGAAAGTTTATTTTGAGAGCTAAAATATTGCTCATGGGTGTCAAGGTCGTAGGTAGACTGGAAAGTGTTTTTTTTTTATTTAAAAAATGGATTAGCGCACGAAAAGTTGCAATTGGAGAATGATTATTTTGATAATAAAACTGAATAATTTGTAAACGTTGTTCTTGCGTATATCTCTCCATGATGAAACTGTAAACACTACTGAATACAATGAAAAATAAATGACAGATCATGACATATTACAAATGGCCGAAACGTCACTTCGAATTCATATCATTCCTATTGAAAAAGCTACAATGCTGAGAAATATCACATTCACGTAGACATAGAAGATTAGTTACTGTCGTTAAAACAATAAGAACAAATTTATTTTTTTTAACTAGAAAAAAACGCAAACAAAATTTGTTTTTTTTCAATTTTTGAAAACTATCATCCCAACGAAGAAAGAAATGCCTATGAAATGAAAAAAAATCTATGGATAAATGTCTTATTTATGACTAAAAGTAAGGAAATTCAAAAAAAATATTGTTCATAATTTTTATTTTAGCCATTTTGTTTAGGAGATAGCAAAAGGGACGTGGCAAAAAGGCCCATTTTTCATTAGAATATGTGCACTAAAAAATGCATTACACTGTACAAAATTTAAAGTATTTATATGCGCAGGAATCGAAATTATAACTCTATAACATTTTGTGCAAAATTGTCCATTACACTGCACAAAATTTTAAGAATTTCAAAAATCGGCGTTTTTTTGAAAGTGGAAATATAAAAAATTCTGATAAGTAGTTTCAGAGTTATTAAAGAATTAATATATCGCTAGGAGTGGACCAACATGATCCATCCAAAATCTTAGCCTGATATAGAAAAAAATATTAACACATGCCGAACTTGAAGTCAATCGATTGCTCCTATCGAAAGTTATCGCGCGCACCGGCCAGACAGACAGACGGACGTAGAGACGGACATTGCTCAAATGATTTAAAATGGCCCAAAACGGATTTCCGCCTAATATTCTTGGGGTCTGTTAGGACACTCCTTCGATGTGTTACATATGTATTTTAGACGGCAGTAACTGATAAATACCCTCGTTCACAATAGTGAGGGTATAAAAATATGATTTTGTTGAAATTCTCTTTCTTCTACTAAAAGGGCTAAAACACTGTGGCACGAAATTAACCTTTTTCCAAAATAACAAGGTTCTGAAAATGGATTCTGATAGAGGTGGTAAAAAAAATATACGTGTTTCGGCCTTTTGAATGTTTACGAATGGAGGTCATTTTGAAGGAGGATCAATATTTCCCTCTTTTCCACATTCCTATGATTGAATCAACATAGGAAACCATGTGATCCTTATATTTTAGACTTAGGATGTCTTCAGCGACATTACTTACAACACTACGAGGAACACTATTGTTGAACATTTTAACCCTTTAGCCCCTCGATGTAGGGGTCTTTTTGGTCCCTTTTGTGAAGAAGGGTACAAATCACCCCTAAATAAGGTATTTACCGGGTCAAAATTTTCTAAAAAAATATTTTATATCAAATTCTACTAAAGTCTCTGAATACACCTAAACTCAACCAATTTTAAGTTTTGACTTATTTCTGGCGTTTAGGTTGAGTTTTGGTGTATTCAGAGACTTTTGGTAGAATTTTATGGAAAATATTTTTGTTGAACAGTTTAATCCTTTAGCTGCTCAATCTAGGGGTCTTTATGGTTTCATTTTTGGAGAAGGGTAAAAATCACCCCTAAAACAGGTGTTTAGCGAGTCAAAATGTTTTACAAAAATATTTGTCATAAAATTAAACTATAGGTCTCTGAATACACCAAAACACAAAAATCAACTTAAATGGCAGAAATAAGTCAAAACTCCCGCACAAAATGACAAAATTAATAACTTTATTGCCAGTGTACATAAAACCTTAGGCAATTCGGTACAGTGTAAAGTCTTTGAGATATATACAGTTCAGCGCAAAATAGGCGCATATGTCAAGCCCCTTCTGGGGTCAATTGGGTGGGAGGTATGCACTCGGTGTTAAATGCACCGTGTGAGGACGAAAAACAGTTCGAGTTGATCAAAACTTATATGCAAATTTGGTTTGTTTTATGTATATTAGCAAAATATTTTGATTCTGCGATCGCGAAGTTAGGGGCCCTTTTTTGCGGTTGAAATAACCTCTAAAAATCAGGTTTTCCCTTAATAAAATTTTCAATGTTCTATTACTTTTATGAATTGACCACTGGACATTAAAATCTGAACCCTTATTTATAGAGCGAAAATTGCAATGCAAAGTCACTCTTTCCTCGATTCTATTGCAATTTTTAAAAATATCGAAAACAATTTCCACAATTTTGGTCCGATATTCACTTTTCATGGCTTGTTATAGAACTGCTGATCTCTAGATTTCATTTTTATAAAAAATTAAACAATTCGCTTTAACCCATTTGGGACCAACAATCAAATGAAAAGCTTACGGCCTTGAAAGGGTAAATTTTTTATAAAAATTAAATCTAGAGATCAGCAGTTCTATACCCACCCATGAAAAGTGAAAAATTTCGGAAATCGTTTCCGATTTTTTAAAAAAATTTACTAAAAATTGCAATAAAATCGAGAAAAAAGTGATGTTCTTATAAATTCCCCCTAATTGCTGCACAATCATCACAAATTCGTCGGGCAAAGAATGTGTTATATTTCCCTGCCCCTTCTGATATCTTCTTATTCTATTTCTCTGTGGGTGAGAGTATATTTGACAATATTTAGTCGCCAAAAAGTTTCTTACTTTATTTTCAAGGCCTTTCCCAACAACTCTAATTTTTTATTTATGTCGTTGAAAACATAGTACCAGCAAGTACATATGGAATATTTTTTAACATAGTCCTAAAAGTATGCAATATTTTAGAAAAAAATTCTAAAGTTATGCTGTGCTTAATGAAAACCCTGAAAGTATGTTAGCTTTTATGGTGATTTAAGCAAACAGTTTGTTGGAGTAATTCTAATAAAATTGTGAATAAAATATATTTCGCTTTAAATTATTTATTTAGTAAATATAACTAAATAACTATGCATTTTTTATTACTCAATTTATTCGAAATTCTAAAAGTTAATTATATTCATTTTACAAATTCAGCAGATAGTTGTTTGGGAACTTCATTGAAACTTAAACATTTTTTTAAAAAAACTGAATAATATTTAACGATACTCATTATCTATTGCAAACTTTGTGGTATTGCCTTTCGCTTATAAGTTCTTCTCAGGTTGTATACAATTAAGAATTTTAATTGTTGCACACAACTTTAATGGATATTTAAACCGGAAGCTATAAAAGTAACAGACAATATAATGCCGGACAAAAAATTTAACAGGATATAATGCAATTTACCTTAATCAGGGTATGCGAAACAATTAAACGGATATATACCTCAATATATGAAACCGTATACATATGTATATGCATATAAATGGTTTCAAATATATTTATCAGAGTAAATACAAATTGCTGCTGCAGTGTGTGTTACCAATTAATAATGGCAGAAGATAATATTTCAACAATACATATACATATATATAACATAATTGATATAAATATGTACGTAATACATATGCATGTTATACATATTTATGTGTCTCCCTCTCTGATCTGTCCGCAAAGGAAGCAGTTTTATATGGATAACCATGGTTTGAAACTTTAAGCCTATGAGACTATATACATATCTACTCGTATGTATATAGACTTACTTGCAATCTTATGCACTTCTTTGGGGAATCGTAAGTTATCCATGGCAAACTAATTATTAATGAGTTTTCAGAAATTAAATTACATATGTATGTGGGGATTCACAGGAATCAATCTTTGGCATAAATTCCATAAATATTTTACAATTTTAAACGCCTCAAAGGTATGCTACAGAAATGCAATAATTGAAACTGTAACGAAATATGACAAGAACAATCATGAAAAGTGATTGTTAGAGTTAATATGGATGTTATGCCTAAATGTATGTCATCTTTAAGAATCTCTTGCATAAATTCCATACATACTTCTTGAAATATCAAACGCCTCAAAGGTATGCTACAATTATGCAATATATGAAATTGTGACAATATTTTAAAAGAATTATCAAGAAATTGTAGAGTATTATTTTGTCTTAATATAAATTAGGCCTAAAAGTATGCTTCATTTTCATATGGTGGTTTTTAAAATATAATATTGAAAACAAAGAATGCTTGAAAACTATAATTAATTTCCTGGTCGCCATGGTGCTCTGGCTCAGATGTTTAATACAACAACATGATTTATATAAAAAAAACCTAAATATATGATAAAATTAATAGCTGAAGGCTCTATTATTTGTATGCTACAAAAATCGATTTTTTTAAATCCCGAGAAAAAGTACTGAAGATAATCAGTGAACCCTTGAAGGAAATAAAATTAGGAAAATAATGCTGTCAATAACCCGCTGCGCTTGGTATTTCAGAATATCACTTACGTATGAAAAGTTCCTTTACAAATGGACGCTTGCATCACTACCATGATAAAACATAGGAAACCAAACAAATCGTTGTGTATATAAAAGTGTTTTCGCATTAAAAAATTTTAAATTCCTAGAGGTAGACTATATGTATATGGGAAACCATTAAGACAAATTTTTCTGTCCCTCCCTATTTCTGCTAGAAATTTCTTAATTATAGCATTCTAAAAACATGGCACAACTCTCAAACAAAAAAAAATCAATTTCCAAAAATTACTCTTCCAACAAAACAGAAATCAAACCTATAACATTATTTGCATTCCATCAAAAACACCTACGTACGCTCATAAGGCAACACATTGTTGTTCAAATATTTGACTACATATGCTTCGTTTTGGATCCATAAAAGAAACAAAATTAGCCCTCAATTAAGTCATTGCCATTTGTTACCCTATTAGGATTATTGTTTGATTTCGCACGGACGATATGAAGGCGCCTTACCTGACTGACAGACATTTTGTGTGCTTAACTTTTCTCCAACATTTGGCCTTATTGTTGGTTTAATGCCAAAACAATAAGTTTTTATTACCAAATTTAATAGCCCATGTCAAGAGGATTGACAAGGGACTCCATAGCATTGGGAAGAGTAAGTAGCTGTGGGTGTTTTCCTTTGTCTAGATAGGCATTGAAACACGAATATACAGTCTTCATAAATTGTTTTTTAAATTCTTATCTCCAAACTCTTTGAAGTCGAGCAAAAAAAAATCTGCTGCAAGGTATGCTACGAGTATTGTGTGCTTTCATTTAGTTTCATTCACTTCGAAACAAATGATGGACAGGTGTTTGATGCTAAATGTTGCCTACACTTAGGCTAAGATGCAAAGGACTTAAAAACTACAGCATACCTTAGGGCTTTTCAGAAGGATTGTTTTTGATTTGAGCTCATAATTGTTATGAGCACAAAATTGATAAGACAACTACGTTTTGTTTGATATGTCATCAAAAGATGAAGACTAGACAGCAGTCTACTGATACAAACAGTTGGCGTTGTATTTCAATGAATACAATATATTAAAAGCTACTGAGATGTCAGAATTGGAATATTCAATCAGAATTCTATCACTTTTTTCAGCTTATTAAATAATTTATGAAAATATAGCTTTATGAAAATAATTATTGTCAACATTTTTAGAAGCAACAACGAACTGGGTGCAAGATTAAAATAAAATACATGTGAAACATTATTTCAACAAATCCTTTTCCCGAAACAGGTGTCGATTTAATTTTTTAGCCGGATTTAAGAGCAATCAATGTTTTGCTTACTTAATTTCATCTAAGTCACCTTAAATCGTTTTCTAATAGAACAATGAGTTTCCACTCAGAGGTAGTTGTACTAGTACCTTTGGATAAATGATATTTCCCGGAAAATCTATGCCACTACAATGGTTTATCTTGTTGTTTATGAAAAGCATGACTTGTCTACCCTACTCGGAGCTTTGTTTTTTTTCCGTCCCAAAACACCTGCCGACACTAAATCTGTGTTGACATTTGGTATTTGACGAGGAACTCATCTTCTTCTGTACTTCCTTGCACAGCGCAGAAAAATTATCGGTATTTATTTGCCATTGTCGTGTCATGCCACACAGCCGTAGAAGTTATTTCAAATATGTCGACCATTTAATTAAAAGTCTCAATGAGCATTGCTGTAGATATCCTTGTCAGATGATCGCAGTATATCCTTAGCGCAATTCAAGGCTAAAAGTTTTTCAATTTAAGTGCAAGTATTTCACAAGTGATTTGTCACTTGTGCTCGAGAGTAATGTACATAATAAATCAAAAGGATTATTGGCTTGGTAAGTTTCCCGGCAAAAGGAATGAGCAACGAAACAAAACTGAGGAAATATGTTGGTCTACAAACACATACCCATACCCGAGTATGAGAATACAGTAACTCAACCCATTTCCTTTATAGAAAACAGTACCACATGATTAAAGGCGGGATATGTGAGAGCACCGGATATGGATATGAGCATACAAGTGGGGGTATATAAGTATATGGGGAATTCCACGACAAATCGATTGGTTCAAAAAATGTCGGTTTTGATTTTTCAATTTTTTTTTTTAGTAGACCTGAAGAAACGCTTTGTGGAGTTTTTTTGAGATTTTTCGGATAACTCGTTCAGAAGTAATCGCTATTTAAAAAATCGTTAAGATATCACTCTGTGTGTAGGATTTTTGGTCATAACTTATTAAGCTATGGTCCGATTTGGAAAATCTTTCTTTTGAAATGTTGGTATTTTTCGGTACTTCGGTAGAAAAAAATACTTTTTCTGCAGTTTTGTGTGCAATTTTTAAATGTTGATATTTAAATGTAATTTTTGAAATTTTGTTTACTCTCCCATTTCGCAAAGTTTTCATATTTTAAACTTCTGTTAATTCTTTGGATGGAAGTGGGCCTAAAATTATTTATATTTCCTTTAAACTTTTTTCAAAGTTTTGTACAAAAATATTTTGCTTCAGACCACTGCTCTTGTCTTCAAACCTTCGCAATACATGTTTCTCGCCAAAGATAATCATCAAAAAGATTCTTTGTAAAAAATCACTATAGGTGCCAATAATACACTTTTATGGCAATTCAACGGTTGTTTTGATATATTGTACTTATATGTTATGCATTGAGTTTTGTTTGGTCTTGAAATGTTTCCTACAATTTTCGATTTGTCATGGAACTCCCCATATGTATGTACGACTGACTGTATGTATTGGTACACAAACCAATTTATAATTCAATAAAAATGGCAAATTGTCAATCTGTTTGGTACTTGTATTACAACAAGAAATTGATGTGGTTCGCACATCGTCGTCAGTCAGTTGTTGTCGCTATTGAGGGCGACAATCACTGGAAAAAATTGTTAAAGGAAATTTAATATAAATCTTTGAAATTAAATTGCAAATGGTAAAAACCGACATCCACATTCACGCTTCCCCTTTCATTTCGGTGTCATTTCCTCTGAATTTCATTATGTTTTTTTCTTTTCTCTTGTCAAAGCCGAATATAAGCGCTGGCAAGTGTGTGTACTTACTGAGGGATGGGGGACAGGGGAGGTGGTTTGCCTTTGTGGCTTTTAAGGTTCCCTGAGAGTGACATGGAACAGTGTCAGAAAAACGGACCCAAATGTCAGGCGGTAACAACTTCATTAACACCGCCATTTTTTTAAAAGGTTATTTATTTTACATAAACCAATATGAGTTTATATTACACAACTACATATATGCCTGCATGTGGGGATGTGTGTAAATACAGGTGTTATATGAGGATGTCCCGGATTCCTTTAACTGTAAGAAAATTGTATTCGGGTAAAACTAACTAAGGTATACCCACCCTCAGTTTGCGAGGAATGTAGTGTGTGTACTTCGGATGCGAGATGCCACAATGTTGAAAAAACATTGTTCATTCTTTTTCATTCTATAGTCATTGAAAATCTTGTCTCAAATACAAACTATGAAAACATTTAGATGAATGCTGCAGAAGTTATGGTAATGTTGTGTTTGAATGAATCCATCAATTTGTATGGGAGATATCGGAAGTGGCCTGACGAATATGCCCATTTTTCGCTGAACGGAAGGTACTTCAAACGAAGGTTGAAATGCCTATTGATATTTGGGAAAAGACAGTTTAAGACACTAGAGAGTCTTTCGCTACACGACAGATGACCACTGAGGCCTTTTTCTATACTAACGTCGACCATTGAGGTCTGCCTCTATACTAGAGGTGACCACTTGCATCCTCCTTTATACTACAGTCGACCACTGACGTCTTCCTCTATACTCGAGTCGACAAGAGAGGACTTCTTCTATACTAGAGTCGACAAGAGAGGACTTCTTCTATACTAGAGTCCACCAAAGAAGCCTTCTTCTATACTATAGTCGACCACTGAGGTCATCCTCTATACTAGAGTCGACCACTGAGGTCTTCCTCTTTACTAGAGTCGACCACTGAGGTCTTCCTCTATACTAGAGTTGACCACTGAGGTCTTCCTCTATACTAGAGTCAACCACTGAGGTCTTCTTCTGTACTATAGTCGACCACTAAGGTCATCCTCTATACTAGAGTCGACCACTGAGGTCTTCCTCAATACTAGAGTCGACCACTGAGGTCTTCCTCTATACTAGAGTCAACCACTGAGGTCTTCTTCTGTACTAGAGTCGGACACTGAGGTCTTCCTCTATACTAGAGTCGACCACTGAGGTCTTCCTCTATACTAGAGTCCACCACTTAGATCTTCCTCTATACAAAAGTCGACCACTGAGGTCTTCCTCTATACAAAAGTCGACCACTGAGGTCTTTGCTCTATACTAGAGTCGACCATTGAGGTCTTCCTCCATACTAGAGTCTATCACTGAGGTCTTCCTCTATACAAGGGTCGACCGCTTAGGTCTTGCTGGGGGCGTTTCTACTTGTTTTAATTGTATACAAAAGTCCGCATCAAATTAATGCTGATATAGCACAAGCCGTTCATGGGAACGCGCTCATTTTTTGACAAGCGTCAGTCTGTTATGTTGTTTACTAGCCCGCAGAAGCATACCCTTTTTCGTCGCAGGTAAAAAAGTTATCGAAATGAAATTCAAACGCAACAGCTGGAAAATTGCTACCAGACATTGTTAATGATTTACGACATTCGGTGTGAGAACAAAGGGTTTTGTATATCGGGAAATGAACACGTTACCATAAATCTGTTAGCATTCAAAACCCGTCGTAAAGGTGGCCAGCTACATATCTAAACATGAAATCTTATAAAATTCTCCAAAAATTACAAACCTACACCCTAGTTAACGTTGTTACTGCACACAAAACCTATACAACCATTTTTTAAACATTTTTCATGAAGACCAAACCTTAGTCTTCGTTCCACGTTTAACCTAGATTCCAAAAAAGACCAACAAGAAAAAACGTTAAAAAAGGTATAGCATACTTTGTGGCCGTTCTGCTTATTCCTCATGTTACTAAAGCATACATTTTGGCGGAGATATATCATTATACTATATATTTTGTTGTAGTTTTCACATAGTTCTGCCACTATCATCAGCTCTTTTTTGTGTTTTTTGCTTTGGGGTTAACAAAATATGACAGCTGTTGAAAGTGGTGGTGGTGGTGGCGGCAATGATGACGATGATGATGCTACCTCTGCTATGGTGCAAACAACGACTGGGTTTTGGCTGACCTTGATGATGTTGTTTACCTTAGTGTTTTTCCTGCAACGTCTATTCCTAACCCACTATCCCAACGCCTTCCACTCAATCATTTACCCATCTTGTGTTGAGTTGCTGATGATGAGGTTGCAGCTGCAGATGATGATGAGGATGTTGATGTATAATCAACTTAAGTTGTTTAATGTTATCTCTGGCATCACTCACTTATTCAGAGCACTGAAAACACTGCAACTGGCATTGCTCCTTTAGTTTGGCGGTGGCAACATCTGCCTTGCAATGAGTCGCTACTGCTCAGAGCTCTGGAGGTGGGTGCCACAATATTCATGCTGTTGCATGTTTTAGTTATTTGTAATTGTCAACATTTGTTTTGTGCTGCTCGGCAGTGCAGCAGGCGAAGTGGAAGAACCGAAAAAACTACCATTCTATACATACATATATACAAAATTCTAGTTTTTTTTGTTGACGACTAGATTTGTTGCATACCTCGTTGTGTTTTCCCTAATTTTGTCTTGCCTTTTCAAGTACAACACCAGGCAAATGGCAGCGAAGTACAGATTTTCTTGTAGTTTTAATGAGCCACACAACCTTCACCTTAATCGGCGATGGATGGATGGGTCTCATATATAAGTATATAGTAGTAAGTATGTATTATACACGAGTAGAAAATTTAGCAGCAAAAAAATGGCGGATGTAAAAAAGTGTAAGTAATTGAAACTACCGCAAAGGGTTAAGCAACGCTTGTCATGCGAATAATTCAGTTTTTGAAATAGTAAATATGAGCAGCTTTAAATTTGGGCAAGTGTGTTTCTTTCTGAAAATGAAGGACATGGCATAGCTTATTATATTATTTTACTTAAAATAGAGCAAATTGTAAATGTAAATTCTTAAAATAACCACTTAGGGTAGTCATTTGACCTTTAGGAAATCTAAATAAGTTTTATCTGTATGGTTTTATCACAAAATACAAATATTCGGTTGCAACGACTTGTGATATTTGTAAACAGACAGTTTAGAAAGCCTTGAAATATAAAATAGAAAAAATTAAACAAACGAATTAAAAATGTAATACTGTATTATTTAGCACAAGTAAAAACAGTATTCTTGGCATACCTTTTGGCGAACCATTTAAAAAATAATTATAATTTAAATATTATCAACTAATGAGTGAGGAAGGACACAAGTCTGGTGGAATTCAATATTTAGAAAGCTTGTCTTTTGTAAGTGAAATGTTCCAATAGGGACAGTCAGATGCCTCCCTCGACTTCCTCTAAACTAGAGTCGACTACAGAAGTCATACTTTGTATATAATAGAGTCAACTACTGCAGCCTTCTTCTACACTCGTGTCGACCACTGAGAGGATTTAGAGACTGAGACTTTCTACTTCACTTCAGTCGAATAATAAGATCTTCCTCGATACTACAGAGTATACCGCTATACGACAGACGACCACTGAGGTCTTCCTCTATACAACAACCGGCCAATGAGGTCATTTTATACTCTACACCACACTGTGGTGCACGGTATTATAAGTTTGTTTCATGGCAGATGTTTGTAACACCTGAAACTACTGTAGCTAGACCCGCCTTAAAGTATATAGACCCGCCTTAAAGTATATAGACCCGCCTTAAAGTATAACCATGTCTGTCCGTCCGTCCGTCTGTCCAACTTAAGTTGTACAGGTAGCAATTTCACTCCGATCTTTCTGAAATTTTGCAGTTTCGGGTCTTTCGCAGCTGGAAAGAACACTATTGAATTTGATTGAAATCGGTTCATATTTAGATATAGCTCCCATATATATCTTTCGTCCGATTTGGGCTTTTAGTCCTATAGAAGCTGTATTTTACATACAATCTTTTTGAAATTTAGAATGGTAGAGTTTCTTCATCCATGGACCAGCATTGCCGAATTTGAAGAAAATCGGTTAAGATGTAGCTATAGCTCCCATATAACGGGTGATCCAAGTAGAGATACTTTTTTCAATAGCCTTTTTTTGAGAGATCACGTGTGAGTCGTGTCACGCTGTCATGTAATTTTTGTTAAGTGTTGTTTGGCATTTCATCATGGAAAGACTTACGCCTAAACAACGTTTACAAATCGTTAAACTTTATTACGAAAATTCACGTTATGTGATGAATGTGTTTCGTGCACTTCGCTCAACTTATGGTCAACATAATCGGCCTACTGAGCGTACTGTTCGCAACACCATCACCCATCTTGAGACCCAGCATTCATTATTGGATAATATTCGACCGAATAGACCACGTCCAGCACGCAGTGATGAAAATGTAGCGGCCGTAGCTGAGAGTGTACAAGAAGACCGTGGAGAGTCGATTCGGTGCCACTCGCAGAAACTTGGCCTGATGTAGGGAACGACTTGGCGCATTTTACGTCGAGATCTTAAATTGAAAGCATACAAAATACAGCTTGTGCAGGAACTGAAGCCACCCGAACTTCCCAGGCGACATCGCTTCGCTCTTGAAAAGTTCCAAGAAGATCCGACGTTTTCGAGCCAAATTTTGTTCAGCGATGAGGCCCATTTATGGCTCAATGGGTATGTAAAGAAGCAAAATTGCCGCATTTGGGACGAAGAGCAACCTGAAGAGATTCAAGAGCTGACACTTCATCCAGAAAAAACAACGGTTTTGTGTGGTTTGTGGGCTGGAGGAATCCTCGGTCTATATTTCTTCAAAAATGATGCTGTTGAGAACGTAAACGTCAATGGCGACGGTTATCGTGCCATGATAACCGACTATTTGATGCCTGAGGCGACATTTGGTTTCAACAAGACGGCGCCACTTCCCACACATCGCATCAATCAATGGATTTATTGAGAGAACACTTCGATGAGCAGATAATTTCACGTTTTGGGCCGGTCGATTGGCCACCAAGATCGTGTGATATCACACCGTTAGACTTTTTCCTGTGGGGATATGTAAAGTCTAAAGTTTATGCGGACAAACCCGCTTAGTTTCAGGCCTTGGAGCAAAACATCACTGGTGTCATTCGCCAGTTACCAGTCGAAATGCTCGAACGAGTCATCGAAAATTGGACTCATCGAAAATTGGACGGACCATCTGAGACATAGCCGTGGCCAACATTTGATAGACATAATCTTCAAAAAATAAATGCCAAAGAATCTTCTTTCAAATGATAATAAACATTCCCCACTCAATTTGAATTTTCTGTGTTTTTTCTTTAAAAAAGTAGGGAACCTCGAAATGGATCACGCTATATATGTTTTGTCCGATCTGGCCATTTAGCCCTATAGAAGCTGTAGTTTAAAACCAATTGTTTTGAAAATTAGCATGGTAAAGTTTCTTGATCCATGGACCAACTTTGCCGAGTTTGAAAAAAATCGGTTGAGATTTTAGATATATACTAGAGTCGACATCCAAGGTGCCCGTCTATACTAGAGTCGACCTCTGAGGACTTCCTCTTTATTAGAGTCGACCACTGAGTTCTTCCTCTATACTAGAGTTTACCACTGAGGTCTTCCTCTATAATAGAGTCGACTACTGAGTTCTTCCTCTATAAAAGAGACGACTACTGATGTCTTCCTCCATACTAGAGTCGATCACTAAGGTCCTCCTTACATACATATATATAATTAAAATATTTAACTATCTATCACAGACCAGCCTTTATGCAAAGTTTTTAGCATTTTTCCTTATCTCATCACATTTAAATCATAGCTTACATTTATTTAATGCAATACCACTTTCATAAAATCATAAACAAGAAATGTAGGTCTACTATTACTTTAGATATTAAGGCTATTGTTCTTAATATCCTTTGTGTAAAATGTCAAGTGCCAACAGTAGTCGTCATATTATACCAAATGCCTTAAATGACCCACAATTTAACTCAAGTGCACTAAAGTTAGATGACTTTTAGTCGCTTAAGAGGTTGTTGCTGTCTCTCAAAGGGGGTCTTTATGCTGGCTCTTAACATAACAAATGATACACTGTTACATGAAAAATAATTCTCTTAAAATAAACTCATTAAAAACCCTGATAATAATTTTGCTATAATTTATCTAAGAAATTCTCTTATTCTCAGTTGGCAACTAGTAAATGGTTAAAGCGTTAGAATACATTTTCAAACTCTCTTAAAAATGCTCGACATATATTTAACGTCAACGGCCCTCTAGTGTAAAATTCCCGAAATTGTGAATGCTTACAATATTATTTAAGAAATTCCTAAAGCTTATTTCATTATAATATCTTATATTAGCTTAAAATCCACATAACGAAAAATGTTGATACATAGTTTATTTTGTTTGAAAAACTTTCAGTTATCTATTTCTTTGAAAAACTTTTAAGTTTACATAAATTCATTTTTGTATCTTATCCGCAAAACGAATAAAGTTCTATAAATGTTGGCCAAGACTAAGTAATTTCATAGTAAAGCTTTTTGGAAAAGTGCTTTTGTAAATACATAGTTGTTAGAAAAGACCGTTATGAGTGACAAACTGCATTGACTTTAACTGTGCTACTAAAAGTAATGATAACGGTTGCAAAAGTTCCCTTACAAGACCGTTATACATACTCGTATATGACAACGGATACTGACTATAACTGTACTACAAAAAATGGTAACAGTTATAAAAGCTATAAGGAAGGAATTATATTTTAAATGAAGTTTTGTTAAAATATTAAAATTGGAATTTTCGTTCTTAAAGAGCAAGACAAAACTGTCTTCATCTGTGCTACTAAAAACATGCTAACTGTTGTAAAAGCTTTAAAGAAAAAAAGTAGTATTTCTTTTTAAGTTTTAGTGACATATTATGAAGTTCTCATATAATTTATATGATAGATATAAATGTTATAATAGTTTAACAAAAGCTTTAAATTGTGAAGTTTAAATATAAGCGACCCAAAGAGCTTTTGGCCTTCTGGACAAGCAGTAAATATTTTACAACTGTATTATGAAAACTGTTATACATTATACCACGCGATTTTGACAAACTTAAGATTGTGTATAGTTGTTTTAAAAAGTTGTTCATTGGCAGGCCTGCGAACTGTGCTATAATTATTTTTGGTACATTAATTATCATGTTTTTTTGGCAAGCTAACTTCTAGACAAACGGTATATATATTACCACTGTACATATTATCAAAAGTGATTCACATTTTATTATACCACACGATTTTGACAAGATTAAAATTTTCTATAGTTTTTACAAAAGTTGTTATACAATAACAGGCCTGCAAACTGTCATGTTCTATTTGACAAGCTAACAATTTGCTAGATTTTTGATAAATTATTAAATATTTTTGCGCCTAAATGCAGGCAATATGGGGCAGTGTTTAATAAAAATTAATGCAAAAATCTGGCTAGCCAAATAAAACACCCCAATGTACCACAAGCCAAGTGAAGCTCTCACATAATGGTCTAAAATTTTTTTCTTCTAGATGAAGTTTCCTCCTCATAGTTGTACTGTATAACCATGTTCATAACAGCTTCGCAAATAAGAATACATTACAAAGTCCAGAACTTAAAAAAATTATATAAATTCTGGTTATAGGAAAATTTGTGACGTAAAGTAATCATGGCACAAAGTGATTCATAGTCGGCGAAAAGCTTTCAAAAGGAAGAAATTATTAAATAGATTATTGTATGCTGTACAGTTTTTTTATGCTACTGATAATATTGCCTATCTCTAGGCGTTGGTTGTTTCGTTTAAGAGTTATACAAAGTTTCAGAGTTATAGAAGGCGCAAAAGTTTTACAGATGGCATTTATTGTATCATCATATTGTAACACAAAAATAAATGTAGGTTCGACAAGCTTTCAAATATATAGGAATACATTTAAATTTGTGAAAATGCTTTACTTAAAACTCTAGAAACATAGAGTCGTATCCAAAAAAGTTATAAAAGCGAAACAATTTGTTTTCAGCGTAAAAAAGTTCTGCAAACCTTCTAAATTTTATTATGTACAAGGGCAATGTACTGTACATACATAAAACAAACAAAATATTGTCAATTGTAAATGTACTATATTTTTATATCAAGTCACTATTATGATAGCAATAGTCTCATAGAGGTTTCAGTTTTTTTCCTTAAATTATGGTTTATTATTTGCAAATGAAAGGAGCCTAGATGTAGGCAATGTAAATAATAGAAGTATGGGTACAGGTTTTTAGTGAAACAAAACCAAATATTGGATGCATTGGTAGGTTTCCCTAAACTAAAATATTTTGCAATAAAAAAAGTAAAAAAAAAACTTTTCATACATAAGCAACACCTAGAGGTAGGCAACGTTATATGTTTGCAATATAATATAATATATGTTTGTTATATAGCATGACATTGTCTAGAAAAATACTATAGTTAAGAGAACTATGATTAAATTCGGAAATAAAACTCTATATATGACATGTACTACATATAATGTAATAAGTAATTAAATATCGTATTTTTGATTTTGATAAACAATACGAAAACAATTTCAATCCAAGACAATTGAAGGTACAGAAACCTTATCAGGGCTGACTGTCAAAATAACAACAAAGCTCTCTGTAGATGACATTCTAAAGTACTTCTCGGTCCGGACCGACAATTTGTGTTTTCTGCCATCTTTTGAGACGATTGGACAAATAGCTCCGTTAAAAAATAATGGAGTTTTTACAACAGTTTGATGTTACAATCGATGAAGGTTTGTTCAAAGACAATCGAAGGTATATACACCCCAGTGTATTCGCACATTTTTACCAAAAGATGGGGTAAAATCAATTCCGCGTACGTTTGTATGCAAGTAAGAAGATTTTTATGTAGCCATCTACAGAAAGCTTTGTTATTACTTTAAAAGTCAACTGCGATAAAGTGTCTATACCTTTGAATGTCTTTGGTTTGTTAACAGTTTATTTAATTTAAAAGTGAAGTGCATGTTTGTGCAGAACATTAAATTATTTAAAATCCCAGAAACATAGAGTAGTTTTCATTAAAGTTATAAAAGCTAAATAACTGTACTGTACAAAATATTGCAAAAATTATTTTCAATTGTAAATCTAATATGTTTTTATATCAATTCTATAAGCAAAAGACTAATAGATGTTTCAAATTTTTTCCTAAAATTATAGTTTATTATTTACAAAATAAAACGAGCCTAGATGTAGGCAATGCAAATAGTAAAACTTTAGTTACAGTCATTTAGTGGAACAAAGGCAAATGTTGGTAGCATTTGTACTTTTTTGCAATAAAAAGTAAATGTCGAAAAGCTTTTCATAAACAAGCAACACCTAAAGGTAGGCAGCATGTATCGTATGTAACATAGCATGACACTAGATTTTGCAAGAACAGTCAAATCAGTAGATATTGACAGTAAAAATTCTTTAATAAAGAGAATTACGATTCTGTTAAGAACATAAAGTCTGAAATTTATTCAAATTGTATATAATGTAATATGTAAACATACATATATCGTATTTTTGGTTTGGACAATCAATACGAAAACAATTTTAATGTTAAGCTCTTACTATAAGTTGATGTTACAATTTATGGAGCCTTTTATACAGTTTATTTACTTTACTAAAAATGTGGTCACCTTAAAGCTTTTGTGTCCATTTTTATAAGTTGGGATCTTATACACTAAAGGCCTTATTTATAAAAATAGAATAAAGGCTTGGAGAAACGTTATAGCAGTGTTAAGCTGTAGGCGCAAAAGCTACATCAGTTAAGGAACTTACAATATACTGCACAAATTAATGTCAATTGTAAATCTACTGTATTCTTATAACAGGTCAATTTTATATAAGGTATAGTCCAAGACATGTTTCAAATTCTTTCCTAAAATTATGATTTATTATTTACAAAATAAAACGAGCCTAGATGTAGGCAATTCAAATAGCAAAACTTCAACTACAGTCATTTAGTGCAACAAACCCGAATTTTTGTTGTATTACTACTCTCTTGCAATAACAAGTAAATCTCGAAAAACTTTTCATAAACAAGCAACGCCTATATGTAGGCAACAGTATACGCAATACCGCATAAACATATGTATTTGATATACATATTTCCAAGCACAGTCAAGACATTGACAATAAAAATTTTATAAATAAGAGAATTACGATTCAGTTAAGAAATAAAACATTAAAATGTACTTATATGTGAACTGTATATAATGTAAAATGGAAACATATATCGTATTTTTGATTTTGATAATCAATACGAAAACCAGTTTAATGTTAAAAATAATAATAGAGCTTTCACAACACAAATTGTAAGAGTTCGATGTTACAATCAACAGAGCTTTTTCAACAGTTTATTTAATTTACTAAAGCACGCATGCACTAAAATCTATGAAAGTTCTAAGAACAAATTTGTGAAGAGTCATATCTGTTAAGAGAAGTGTAGAGTTCTATGTTTTCCTAAAGATAAATAATAACAGAGATATTTTTAAGATATGACAGAAAGGTGTAGCCTCATGTTAAAGGACCACTGTAGTATGTAAAGGACAACTGTAGTATGTCAACTGTAGTCAAAAGAAATCTAGATATCTTTCAAATATAATTAAAACTTTTCGTAGTAGTGTAGAAAAGCGAAAAAACATTTAAAGATGAATTTCATCACATATTAATATGTATCTTTAGATTTTTGAAGATATTCGTTATTCGATTTACTTGAATGCTATTTTCATAAATGTCTTAAATAAATTATTTTATTATTATTGATGTTTGTTTTTGGTATTCGACCTTCTTGTTCTTGTTTTTAACAAGAACAAAAACACATAAACTATTTTATTCAAAACAAAAATTTGTTTTAATAAAATAACTTTCAGGTTCAAAAAACGCTGTTTACGGTTCCTAAACGAGGAGTGCAGTTGTTCAACATGTCTTTCATACACAAAACATTAAACATATATTTGTTGGAAACAAAAAGCAACTACATTTTTTTTTGTCCAAATATTTTATATTTACAAGATGGAAAAATGTTTAAATATTTTTTTCATAATCTTTTTTCAGCTTTCGGTGCAGATTATCTTAAAAAACGGAGAAAACTTAGAAATATTATTACAGAAAAATTTAGTTTTAACAAAAATAGCATGTTTCCAGAAAATATACTACAGAATCTACAAAATTATTTCTTGTTTATGCTTAATTTAAAGACTTTTCAAACAAACTCGCACTAATGAAAACAAATTTGAAAATTACCCCTAAAAATATGTGCAATATATATAAAACATTTGTTAAATGTTGCCCCAAGATATGCAACAAATTCCATGGATATATGTGTGGAAACCTTTTTTCAGACTTTCGGTGCAGATTATTTCAAAAACGGGGAAAAATAAGAATATTTTATTACAGAAAAATGTAGTTTTCACAAATATGCATGTTTACAGCAAATACACTACAGAATCTACAAAATGATTTGCTTGTATATGCCAATATTTTATTTAAAGACTTTTTAAACAAACTCACTCTAATGAATACAAATTTGCAAATGAACCCTAAAAATATATGCCATATATTTTTAAAACATTTATTAAATGTTGCCCCAAGATATACAACAAATTTCATGGATATATGTGTGGAAACATTTGCACTTTTTATGAAAGACAAAAAAATGAGGAAATATTTTAATTAAAATATCGGCAAAATCAGCATGTTCTAATTCGTTTTCAAGTTAACAAAGCGAACAAAAACTATTCAATTCCAAAACGGCTACATATGCATTGACTAAATAATATAGTAGAGGTAATGGAAATATATTTCCAAATTCATTTATGTACGTATATGCAAATAGGGAATAAATGACACGTTTGGATTATTAGATTTGGCGCCGATGGAAAATAAAAAAATTACCATCAACGAATAGCCAATCACAATATGTGAAATGTTGATATTTTTTAAATAGTTTCGTTAGACAGCATAGATTTTTCAACAACAATTCATTTTGAATTATACCCAAATAAATATTTGAATTATTAAAATTTCACCTTTAGTGATAAATAATCTCATTCTCTCTTTTCTAAATAAAATGTATATTATTAAAATGCCAGCTTCATTGCCAGTAAATAAAATGTGTAATATGAATTAGTTTCTGATTAAATAAATCATTGACCGTTGAGGTGTTTGTATTGTCTGCAAAAGTCATATGTATGCACATACATACATACATACGAGTATATGTATATGTATGTGATCAAATAATATAGCATGAATGAATACATATTTAATAATAAAATCACGCCCTATTGTTATTCAATCAGTCTCGTAGAAAACATAATATAAATGTAGTGTGTGTGTTAGACATTATTATTGTCGATTTTGTTACACGAGTATGACATACAAAAAATTGCCACTCAGAAAAATACAAGAGAAAATTAAATTTGACCCCTTGAATTAGGCAATAGTTTTCCTATACAAGCTAAGCCTAAATGTAGGCAATGAATTCGTGAAATTTATATGAAAAAAATTCAATGTAATACTTAAACTAAGCAATAGTATTTGTAGACCAGCTGAGCCTAAATATAGGCAATTAAGTTCATAATATTTGTATTTTAAATTATCAATGCAATGATTAAATTATGATATTTTTATAGTAAACTATTATGTTAATGGTATTTAAATCTGCTAGAATTCGTTATTTTTTTAAAAAGATTTAATTTTTCTATTTAATTCAAATTTTACCCAATCTAATAGCGAATTCTTTTCTGCAAAAAAGTGCAACACTTGCATTGCTCTTTTTCCGAAAACTGCACTATAATATCGCTTTTCTGAAATTTTAGTTGTGCTAAATTCGAGTAACTTAATTACCAAATTTCAAAAAAGTATCACAAAAGTGCCGTTTTCGGAAAAAGGGCAATGAAAATGTTGCACTTTTTTGCAGAAAAGAATTCGCCATAAGCCTAAATATAGGCAATGAAATCAATAATATTTCTATTAAAAAATTGCAATGTAATACTTAAATTAGGCAATAGTACTTTCAGACCAGCTGAACCTAAATGTAGGCAATGATATTCATCATATTTTTATTATAAATTATCAATGCAATGGTTAAATTAAGCAATAGTATTTCTAGACAAGCAAAGCCTAGATATAGGCAGTACAATTTAAAATATGATTTTTATAAACTATTAAGGCAATGATATTTCAGTATGCTTGAATTCGTTATTTTTGTTATAAAAATTTAATTAAAATTTGTTAAATTTATTTTCTAATATCTTCAGCAAGTTTCTCATTTTTCTCCGAGTGTGCGCCGGTAATGCCCTTGCAATACCAAAAAAATAAACAAACCCAAAACATAAATACAAATACTCTACAATATAAATAACATTAATAATAAAAGCAATGAAATGCACAATCAGACAACAGGAATCACCCACAATTCGCTGCACATGAATAATACTTATTTTTGTTATGTTTTTATGGGATTTTTCTCGTTTCTTTTTTTTTTAAAATTGAAAATGTACTTTTGTTTCCCTTGTCATAAATCATAAGCATTGTAAATGAAAGCAAATCCTTTT
This sequence comes from Eudasyphora cyanicolor, assembly GCA_963930755.1. NCBI lineage: Eukaryota > Metazoa > Arthropoda > Insecta > Diptera > Muscidae > Eudasyphora > Eudasyphora cyanicolor. The sequence continues at coordinate 259,495,183 of OZ005737.1, read as the reverse complement.
ACACGCCTTCTTTTTCACATGAAGAAAAAAGAAATAAAATCTCCGTACCATAATGTTGACAATAAATAGACAATAAGGAAAAAAATCTTCCCTTTTGATATTTGTCAATAAGGGACTGAAGGAAGTGAATGAAAGGTGGTGTAGTAGGGCAGAGAGGCTTTTTCAAATATTTATTGACCCTGAGTGTTTTAGATTTATATTGTCACGACGTTTGTGCACAATTACTTTCCGAAAAAAGAAGGTGTGCTCAAGTGTAATGGGGCGTGTGGTGTCTTTAGCACACTCAAAATATATGGTGTGGGAGTTATGATAGATATCGTTGTCCTAACAACCTAAGAGAAAGAAAGAGCGAGAGACTAATACTGGGAAGAAGATTTGCACTTTATTTACTGTATATATTGTGAGGTATGTTAAACAAAAAATTAAGAAGAAATGTTGGTTTTACTTGTAGATTTATGTAATATATGTTCATATTTTCAAATACATGCAAAAATATTACTATATACCCTAAAGTCAGCAATATATTTTCAATGTAATATTTTCTAAACGGTTCATTTACATTTTTAATTAAATTTCAAAGGAAACTATTTATAAATCATTAGAATAGAAGAATAGCCTAAAAGTAGACTAGAATTTTCTTGAAGAGCCTTAGCGTATCACACAGAGGAAGGAATTTGGGAAAAATAACACTGTACTACAGTGAAAAAATACACTGACTTGACAGTATAGGTTAGATTCTACTATCAAACGGTAGTACAGCCCTATACTCGGTTTGGTGAAATTGGTGATACATTTTTTTTATGCGCCTACAAAGTTTCTGAAAGTCAGTGGGCCCCTTGAAAAAGTGTCATCAGTTTTTGTCCAACAACTAATTCAGACTTGGTGATACAGCTTAACTATATTTGACAATAAGGTAGCTAAGAATATGCTGAACAACTAATTCAGACTTGGTGATACAGCTTAACTATATTTGACCATAAGGTAGCTAAGAATATGCTGAACAAAGTTTGTTAACATTTTTTTGCGAAACAAATTTTTTGAAAAAGTGAAGAAAACAAATATTTTTTTCACATTTTTCAGCATAACTTTCAGGGACTCGTAATTTTTCACTAACAATGCTTGGCAAAATTGTAGCCAACGTAAAATTTTTTTGGTATAGGGTATTTTCAGCAACTTTATAGAAAATATTAAAGCCAATATTTTTGTGGAACATATTAACCCTCTAGCTCCCCCACAAAACTGTAAGTTTTGGCCCAGTTTCAACAAATCGTAAAAAACACTCCTTAAAATGGGGAGGGCGGGTGAAATGTTCTACAAAAATGTTGGCCATAAAATTTTACTATATGTTTCAGAACACACCAAAGCTCAAAACGTAACACAAAAACCAAAAAAGTCAAATTGAATTATTTTCTAATTCATCATTGGAAACATTTGTTATTAAAATGTCACCGAAAATGTGAAACAGAAATATTTTCTGACAAAGAAAACAATTTTAATATCATTAAAATAGGTTAAAAGCCTAAAAGTAGGCTTGATTAATTTTGAAAAACCTTATAAACCACCCTGAGAAACGAAATTGGGAAAGGAGGAGAAAAATAAATTTAACAGTATTTTAAAAGACATGTGAAAACAGTATCAGATGTAGACAATATTTTTATTAATATTGACTTTTCTGTAATTTTTTCATTTCCGGCCCTATGATCCTAAAGAAATCCTTCTTACAAATTGTCTAATATTATATTCCAAAGATAAGGTTTTGACGATATTACAATGATATATTGAGTACTCCATTGTATACAAGAAAATATAAAGTGAATAAGATTTCATGGAATTGTTTAGGATAAAAATTAAAAAACTGTGCCCCAATTTTTCTTAAAGAGATACTGTACGCATTATTAGGAAAAATGTTTCTTCCCAAAATCTTCTTTCTGATGTTAGATTGAATTTTTTCCATATTTTCAAAATATGTTTGTTGTAACTTCTAAGGACAAAAGATTTCCAATATCTCTTTAGACAATTTCTACTTTAGTCGTTATACTTTTGTGAATTTTCCAATTTTCACAGAATTTTGTTATTTATAAAATAAGCCTAAAAGTAGGCAGACATTGTACCAACCCTCTACGCCTTGCAGTAGTGCCACATTTTGTTTTGAATCAAAAAATATTCAATATATATACTTTACTTACATATTTTCAAAGGAAATGCATATGAATACGATTTTAATTTTCACATACCTGCAAATAAATAGGAAAAGAAAGTTCAAATTAGTATTACTCGTACATACACATATGACTGTATAATTATTTTATTTTTAGAATACATAATCAAAGGCTATTCAATTCTGAAAGATGTATCGTGTTGTCAAATGGTCTTAGCATTTCATAGCGCTGTCAGTTTCAGTCAAAGGCGTTATTGTAACTCTTGCGAACAAATATTCCCAGAATCCACTGCGAACAACAACACACCCGTACAAGCTGAGGAAATTACTTTAAACCCATTATGTGCAAAACATGTGCGATACATCAGAACAAAAGAAAACTGATGAATAAGAAACTTCCAAGTAAAGTAACATACACGTATTATCGTCCTCATCATCGACGGGAAACGAGAAAACAAAGTCAAGAAAAACTCTTAGATCTTGTTCTTGGTTTTTATTGCAATTTTTGCATAACAATTTCGTTGAGTTCATGTGTTAGTAAGTGTCTGAAGGATATGGCAGAGTGTGTGTGTGTGAGTGTGAAAAAGTGAGTCCTGCTGATTGTGATTGTGTCACGTTTAAATGTATGTATGCAAGTGTAATTTGGGTACATTTTGTTCCTCATACATCACATGTAGACAGAAGCACACTCATACACACACCCACACTCGCCAAAAAGGGACGACGAGTTCTTCTTTCTATCAACACATGGGTATAGGAAGTTTTTTATGGCCAGACATACATACATATGTATGTGAGTGTTGTATATTTGGGCACTTTTTTTCTTCTTTTTTTGTGGAGACATAGAAAGTTCACTATTTATTCAAAACTTGTTTGAGTGTGAGTAAAGCAAGGACGAACCAAATGGTAAGAAATGTAAATTGCTTTTTAAAATGAATGTCAATTTTCAAACGAATACTCTATTTTCGTGTTCTACACTTGTAGTAGTAGTAAGCATTTTTGCATCTTCAATTTCAGAACTTAGTTAGGAGGCGTGTGTAAGTAAACTACACTTGTTTGAACATTTGTATTTTAAGGAAAAGGAAACGGTTTTAATGAAGTATGTATTTTACTTCGAATAACAGGTAAGGTGAGGAAATCAGAAAATGATTAATGCAAACAAATTGAAATTGTAAGTGGTCCTTTGAGAATTAAAAATGAAGGCAATTTTTTTCCTGTCCTGGTTTCTCTTGATGTAATATGATGACACCAAATGGGAAACAAGTATTTTAATTTTTTCATTAGCTAGATAAAGAAGAAAATGGACAGGGAAGATTTTCTAGTAAAGAAAATGATTGAAATGTGAAAGAGCCTAAAAGTTGACAAGAAATTTCTTGATAATTCCTAGAGTAGCTTCGAGAACCAAAATTTCGGAAATAAAGTGATAGGAAATTTCACAAAATTATTCAGGGATTGAATATGTTAACACTTTTAAAAGTAAATAAAAATAAAAACAAAAATAAAATAAAATAAAATAAAATAAAATAAAATAAAATAAAATAAAATAAAATAAAATAAAATAAAATAAAATAAAATAAAATAAAATAAAATAAAATAAAATAAAATAAAATAAAATAAAATAAAATAAAATAAAATAAAATAAAATAAAATAAAATAAAATAAAATAAAATAAAATAAAATAAAATAAAATAAAATAAAATAAAATAAAATAAAATAAAATAAAATAAAATAAAATAAAATAAAATAAAATAAAATAAAATAAAATAAAATAAAATAAAATAAAATAAAATAAAATAAAATAAAATAAAATAAAATAAAATAAAATAAAATAAAATAAAATAAAATAAAATAAAATAAAATAAAATAAAATAAAATAAAATAAAATAAAATAAAATAAAATAAAATAAAATAAAATAAAATAAAATAAAATAAAATAAAATAAAATAAAATAAAATAAAATAAAATAAAATAAAATAAAATAAAATAAAATAAAATAAAATAAAATGAAATAAAATAAAATAAAATAAAATAAAATAAAATAAAATAAAATAAAATAAAATAAAATAAAATAAAATAAAATAAAATAAAATAAAATAAAATAAAATAAAATAAAATAAAATAAAATAAAATAAAATAAATAAGATACAGCTTGATATTTTTAAATGATTTGTTTTTCCCTATTTTAATGTTTTTCCCTATTTTAATGTTTTTCCCTATTTTAATGTTAAAGGAAAGTGTCTTTAAAGCATTCTACATATGTATACGAGTATATTTGTTTTTATACCCAGAAATATCGTATTTAAAGATTTAACAGCACTTTAAGTCAATTCACTCAATTCTATTTAACTTCTTAGTGCTTATTCTGTCGGCCTCTTGAAGAATTTGTTTAGGCGAATGCTATGCGTAAGAATGGAATCAACATAGACAATATAGTAAGATGTCTAAAAGTATATCACACTTTCTAAAGTGAAGTTACCTAAAAGTATGCTCCATAATTTTCAACCAAACATCCGAGCACGGTTGTACATTTGCACGGTTATACATTTGCGAAATCTCATTTTATAAAATCCAGTATGTTTTAACTTTTGTTATTCAATTGTTTTTGGTATATTTACCAAACAGCAGAATAAAATCGGGGTATAAAAGCCATTTACAACAATGAAAGGACCTTTGTGGCAAACAACTGTTGACCACATATGTTTGCACACTTTAAGGGATTGCCACACATTTTGTAACACAGAACAACAACAACAAAAAACTTATTCTCCCTTTCTTTTATTCTTGTTTTTGTAGTTGTCGTTGAGTTGTCCCCTGCCTTTGTCCTTTGGTCAGAGATTTGTATACTCTGGTCCAGTGTTTGTTTTGGTATTGGGTTACTTGTTTTTCTCTCTCTCTCCCTATCCCTTTGCCTTTGTCGTTACGTTTTTGAATATATATTTGCTTAACTTCCTGGCATATCCTTTTGATCAACCAAACATGTTTTTTGCTGTGTTAAAATGTCATATATACCGGGACTAAAGGATGAACTGGATGAAAGCATGACCGGTTGCGTTTCCGTTTGTTTTTTGTTGGCGCTTTTGTTAAGTCATGAATGTCGGAATACCCGTAAACTTCAGTAAATAAGGGTTATAACTATTTGATTATACTTCGGGAAGAGAATGTGCATTGTTTTGAATAGGGAAAAAGATATTTCATTTTATAACTCATGTAATATTTTCCAATAGCAATTATTGTCTTAAGCAATTATCCAAAAAAATATTTCCTAAAAAAGAAAATATGTTGAAAGCAAAGCTTTATGCCGACTAATTGGCTACAGCTCAAATTACTGTCAATGAGGATTATTTTTCAACACAAAAAAATAACTATTACTGAGCATAGTTTTCGCTAAGCATTCGATCGAATGTGTTATTGTTGTTGGCATAGGCAACCACCATGTCTACACGCAAAAAAATTTGTTACTCCCAAACGAAAACCGTTTGTAGTCTATGTTTGTCTCAAACGATTTATGTTTATCCAAAAACCCAATGAAACGCTTATAGCAAACAGTTAGAGTGATTATCGTAAATGATTTATAATTATTACAAACCATGTGAAACGTTTGGTGGTTATTGGGCTTGGTACAAGCAATGCCTGTTTATCCCACACCCTGTGAAACGTTTGCTGCTAACGGTTATTACGTTTGTCACAAACAATGCCAGTTTATCAATAAATGAGAAAACGTTTGTTGCAAATATTGAAAATTTTGCGGAAAGCCGGGATTCCAAAAACAATAGATTTTAACACAAACTGTGGCGAACCATCTATTGTTTATTGTATTGACTATTTCGTTATTTTCCCTATCTCGTTATTTTTCCACCACCGTCAGCGGAAGTTGTAATAAAAAAACGCGGATGAACAACGTTTCTTTTTGTGTTGTGTACATACATATTATTCGAATATATAAAAATTAAAAAATTTATAAATCCACACTCTCACCAAATGAGAACAAGTTATCTTTAAAATATTCAATCTTGTTTAAATACAATGTGTTTCCGTAAACGTTTTTCGTTTACCATAAAAATAAATTTTGGAATGAAAGAATGTTCGTGTACAGCAGGAGAAACTACGTTTACGATAAATGTTTTAAATTACTAGAAATATTTCAACCATTACGGGAAAAGTAGATCGTTTGAGACAAACGAGCTATGTTTGCGATAAACGACCTGCAAACAAAGAAATCTTTGCGTGTAGGGCGAGCAGAGTTTATAGTCGACACTTATAAAAATTTTGTTTTTATTTCATAAAAGATGCTTTATAATTCTTCTTTGTACTTGTAAAATAGTAAGAAAGTTTTGATATTGGATATAGCGGATCTGTTTTGATTTTATTTTTTTTTTTGGTTTCTTCAGTTTGAGGTCCTGTTTCAATTAAGAAAGTTTCATTGATATAAAAGAATATTCACCGAAGAATGTTTGTTAACAAAATTAATATATTTCCTTCAGTGTACTTATCTTATATTTCTTTAATGATTTGTTTTATATTTTTTATTGTCTTTACTCGGACTTTTTTAGTATATTAATTTTTGCTTTAAACTTTCATCTCTTTTTTAAGATAAGGATTTTATTTGTAAAATCCACTTAAAATTGTTTGTTTGTTTTTTTTTTGTACTAACAACACTTAAGATTTCAAAAGCAAATATTTTTGTTTCCCTTATCTCTATTGAGTTATTTTTTGCTAAATCATCAATAGCAATTTAAATAGTTTTTGAAATAAACAAACTGTTTGTTGCTTAAAACAACATGACTATTCCACTTATACATATGAGCATATTTATTTTTAATTTATTTGCCACTAACTGAGTTTTCATGTTTGTAGAGGCAAAAGAAAAAAAACTATACCCACTGAATGTATTACACTTCAAAACAAATATTTTGGTTTTCAAATAATCTTCTCTATTTAATCTGATTTTCTTTGTTTTTGTTTTTTTTTCACATAGACAATTATTTATTTATCGTTTATTTTTGGCAATCAGGCAATTCCTTGGAAAATTGCATTTATTTTGCTGGAATATGTAGACAATTTGTTGTTACTTCAATATGATTTATTTATTGTAATATAAATTGTACACTGCTTAGGGAAGGAAAAGTTGTGTTGTATACTTTTAGGGATTATATTAGAGTACTGAAACTGTAGTACATTTTTAGCAGTAATAATCCTTAAAAATAACACCACATTTGCCGGAAGCTTTGTGTATGTGTGCGGAAAATTGACTTTAGACTTGTAGTTTTAGAATAATATATTTGTTGTAGACAATTTTAAGTCAATTGTAGAACTATTTTAATTGCTTTTAGAAAGAATATGCCAAAGCCATTCAAAGGGGAAATCCATTTAAAAACTGAAAGGCATATATGGAAAAGTTACAGTGTTAAATCGTTAGTACAATAAATTTTAATAAAAAATCAGTCATCTAAACGACTAAGGTAAACCCTCACTTTGTGAGTAAAGTATTATGGTATACAGGGTGAAAGAAGTCAGAACGTTGAAAAAATTTGCATTCTTTGTCAGTCTATAGTCATTAGAAAACACGGTTGAAATTACACAGTGCGACAGTCCAAAAACCGCGATACATTTTTCTGTAGATCTTGGCGAGTAATACAACGTTTGTTCCACGAAATTTGCAAAATCCGGATTTACGGGTAAAAAACGATGTTCTTACCTTTTTTGACTTGAACGCCTAGAACTATGTTAATTATTACACGATTTTAAATCTCTGAACGAACTTGGAAAGAAGAAAATTAGGCCTTTCGAACAATATAAATTTTGTTTATTTAAAGCTTTAGGAATATAGGTTTATTTGTCCTACAAACATATTTTCCAATTTTTGTTTTCGTCATTTTCTAGTTTAAGCAATATTTTTATTAATTATTTTGTGAGATAACTGTACGATTAATTGATTTATATATATAACATATTTTATAAGGAAAAAAATGCAACCCTTCTCTTAAAAATCCGTTTGCCATTGACTGAGTTATTAAAGTTTCATTAAAACTAAATAGATACTTCAAAATCGGTCTTTCCAAATTCGTTCAGAGATAGAAAATCGCTTAATAATTAACAATGTTATAGGCGTTCAAGTGAAAAGGCAAGAAAATCGGTTTTTTTACCCGTAAATACGGATTTTGGGTGTGTCCGGGGAATTCCAAAAAAAGATTCGTGTTTTATTCGACAAGACTTACAGTATCGCGTCATTTGCTTCTCGGTTTTTAGTTTTTTAGTACGGAAAAACCGCAAAAGGTATTAAATACCCTTTTGTAGAAGTAAGATAATTTCAACAAAATCATGTTTTTATACCCCCTCTATTGTTAACAAGGATATTCTCGTATATCAGTTGCTGCGGGGCAAAATTGCAACACATCGGAGAAGTGACCATAGGTTAATATTAACCTCATAGGTTAATATTAACCTATGAAATTTATTTTTAACATAAAACTTTATTATGAACATCCCAATAGGTGAGGTGGTAGCGTGCTCGCCCATGAGTTTGGGGTCGTGGGTTCGATTCCCACCAGAGGCTCTGGTCTGTCGCTGCAAAATCTGGCCGTGTGATCTTTGTAGCCCGGCTTCCCCGTAACGTAAAATTGGAATATAAATTTACTTTGTATTGTAATTCATATAAATAAATAAAAACTTTATAAAAAGTTGCTGAAGGGAAAATGAGATATCGCTATCATTTATTTTTTGAAAGAAACAAAATTGTTTAATATTTTTTTTTTAAATTGAGAAAAATGAATTGTTCATATTCACGAAAATTTTTGCTGTTAGCAATTTTTCTAATTAAAGTTTTAAAAATTTTTTTTAACCTAATTCCATTAAATCACCCTTTTATGTTTTTCAAACGACGTAAACTTTGTAGAAATCGGCTCAGTCGAACAAGAGCAATTGCAAATTTTCGTAAATCCCAATTTTTTTTAAAAAATTTTAATTTTAAAATATCGTAAAACGGATTTGGGGCAGAATTTTATAAAAAAATTTGCTAAATGGAAAAATAAGAAATCGTTATTATTTATTTTTTGAAAAACAAATATACAATATTCATGAGTTTGGTGGTCGTTGGTTCGATTCCCACCACAGGCTCTGGTCTGTCGCTGCCAAATGTGGCCGTATGGTCTTTGTAACCCGGCTTCCCTGGACCGTAAAATTAGAATATAAATTTACTTTGTATTGTAATTTACATAAATAAATAAATAAAAACTTTATAAAAAGTTTGTAAATGGAAAAATGAGATATCGCTATAATTTATTTTTTGAAAGAAAACAATTTTTGAATTTTTTTTTAAATTGAGAAAAATGAGTTGTTTGAATTCACGAAATTTTTGCTGTTATCAATTTTTTTTTTTTAATATAATTCCATAAAATTGCCCTTTTATGTTTTTCAAACGGCGTAAACTTTGTAGAAATCGGCTCAGTCGTACAAGAGCAATTGAAAATTTCGTAAATCCCAATATCGTAAAACGGATTTGGGGCAGAATTTTATAAAAAAATTGCTAAATGGAAAAATAAGAAATCGTTATTATTTATTTTCTGAAAAACAAATATACAAAATTTTATTTAGATTTGAAATTTTAAAAAATTGAGAATAGTAAATTGTTCTTGGTTACCAAATTTTTTAAAAAAAATAATCAAAAAATTTAAGTTTTTTAAATATAATTTCATAAAAATGTCCCTTTAATGTTTTTCAAATGACGTTAACTTTGGAATAATCGGCTTAGCCTTTCAAGAGCAAATGAAAATTTTTGTAAATACCAAAAATGAATTTTTCTCAATTTTTTTAAATTTCAAATCCCCATAAAATATTGTAAATTTTTTTTCAAAAAATAAATAATAACGACTTATTATTTTTCAATTCAGCATTTTCTTATTATAAAATTCTGCCCCAAATTGGATTTACGATATTTTAAGTCATTTGAGCAATGCCCGTCCGTCCGTCAGTATGGCTGGCGCACACGATAACTTTTCGTAGGAGTAACTGATTGACTGCAAAGTATCAAAATAGAAACCTCTTATTGATAGACCAATATTTTATTATTTTTTTAGAGTAAAAATTCCCAAACCGCACTAAATCTCCGTAAAAAAATGTATTATTTTCAGGCAATCCTCCACATTTCCCAAAAAAAATTTAATTGAAATAAACCCCTATTTTTCTATTTATCATTAAATTGCATATCATTGTTTTCTCAAGCTGTACTCTATTGTGTACAATTTGATAAAACAAAAGAAAAGCGTTTTATCATCCTTAGACAGCACTTACTTAAACTCAGCCTGTCCAGTCATGTCTTTATTCTTAAATAAATCTCAATCTTGGGTTTTTCTCTCTCGTTGCCACAACAAGAAGCAGGACAATGAAGCTAACTTTTCGAATTTTAGCCTAAGCCAAGCATATAAGAAGTACCACCCCCACCCCCGCCACAGAACTATGAAATGCAGTCAGGATGACAACGACAAGAAATCAGGACATTGATAAATTTTTATGCAAAAGACCTTTTGCTGAACTTTTGCGACATTGAATTGAGTATAAGGGAGAAAAAAAACATAAGACTGCCAAGAAACGAAAAAACAGCATCACCAAGAAAATCTCCCATCACAGAAGAAAGTGATTTTTTCTTTTTTTTTTGAAGAAAAAAAACTTTAGTGATAAATTGAAACTTAAATTAGCCTCTTTAGGGTGTGCACCACAAAAAGAATGTTGATTGGCTAACCAGGAATAGCCCCTGATGAGGGTTCAGAAAAGCAACCAAAAAAAAAGATGCTTAGGGACATCTCAATGTCTATGAGTGACTGGATGACTGACTGACGTCTGCATTCAAGTAGCCGAGCCAAGTATTGATGTTCAACAGGATTGCCATAGCATCCTGCTCTTGGATAGACGATGATGTGCTGATGTTGGTTTCGGTAATCTACTAATTCCCCCTCTTCTGGGAAATATTGGTTCAACGACCAAAAAAAAGAACAAAGAACATGGGGCTGACCGAATTTTGGATTTTTTTTTTGTTTGAGCTCCTGTCAGAAAGTATCTAGTCAAAATTAATGTCATCAATCATGTGCTTATTTGGTGGCTATGATCATGTTGCCCATCACAATGATTGCCTCAAAGAAGGAAATCACCATTACATCAAGACAAAGACAAGGACCTTTTTTTGTTTTTCGTCGCCGTCTTCGTCGTCAGTCAGTTAGTCTCGTTACTTGTGTTAAGTGCTTTCACAACACCAGCTGAAGGTAATCGAAAAAGGCATTAACTTGTCTTAACAGCTTTTTTGTTTGTTTTTCCATTCCGTGTAAGTGCGCGATTTTTTGTTCGTTTGCTTGTTTGTTTGTTTTACCTAAAGATTCAATTTAAGCTTCTTATATTTTAGCACAACATTCTTGTTTATTCAGCTAAGGCCATTGCATTTCACTTTTAAAATGCCAGCAATTTTTAGAGGCTCAATTGTAATGTCAAGATATTCTCAAATAAATGTTAACAAGTGCAAAATGGTCTCCCACCAGGGAAGAGATTGTGATAATTTATTTGGGGATTACAGAAGTCAATCTGTCAATCTGTATTAATTGATTTAATCAATTGTCTGATAGGCAATTGATTAAAGATATTATAGCAAACAAATATAAAGGCCATAATATAAATTACTTGAGGGTTATGTGATAAAAAAAAATGTATAACAATATAGGAAAGAAAAAATATATAGGAAAATAATTTAAAATAAATTATAGCTTTTCAGGGAAACTTGGAGATAATCTGACAAAGCAAATCTGGAGTTTTTTCTTTTTTTTTAAAAAAACACAGGAGTATTATACGACAAATTGTCCAATAAAATAAGAATACTTCGAGTTGAAACAAATGAATAAGGGTAAATCCAAAGTAAAACGACCAATAAATTATGATTTGAATATTTAACCCTTTTGATTTCATTGCTTCGATTTCATTGAAACTTTGAATGCATATACTTTAGGCCAATGCGGAATTATGGCCTTTTACCATTTGTCCAAATCCGCATTGGTTTAGATTTCATAGGGTGCCAAATTTGGTCATCTACAAAATTTTTCTAAAAATTTAGCAGTTTTTAAATCGATATCACTTTTGAGAGGGAATGCCAGATTTAAACGACCATGTACCCTTTTAAAAATTTTAACTAAGAATAATAGGTGAAGTGATCCCATCTTGTGTATTAAGGACATAAAAAGGTCAAAAATGTCTTTAATTATCCGAAACAAGTAAGAAAATTTCAGTCGGGCAAACCGACTACGCTCACTTTGTTAGTAATGTAAAAGTATACACCGGCTGGGAGACGCCAGAACGTTGTGGGGGTACCACAAATAGCAAGACGATTACGCATATTTTGCGCTGAACAGTAGATACTTCATAGATATTGCACTGTACCAAATTGTAAGCATTTTTTTGCACAAAAGGGGGATTACAATAAAGCCAATTTTTTACACGACGATTCGCAGCTACTATAAAAGCAATACACTGAACAAAAAAGCAAGTATTTATATGCACTGGTATTAAAGATATTAGCAGTCAACTGTTTTTTCAAAAGGGTCTCTTTGTGTGGGAGGTACCAAAAGGGTTTTGGCAATAACTCCAATTCTTTAACGGACTGAAGGCACTATAAAAGAATTACACTACACAAAATTTAAAGTATTTATATCAACTGGTATTAAAGTTATTAGCAGTTAACTTTTTGTACAAAATGGCCCCTTTGGTTGGAGGTTCCAAAGGGGCGGGACCACTTCGCCATTTTCTCAGGTTGATAGCGACAAATAAACTATTACTATGTGTGGAATTACAGAAGAAAAAAATATTATCCCATACCAAAATTGAAGTCAATCCGTTACTCCTTTAGAGAGTTATCGTGCGCTCCAGACAGACGGACGGACATTGCTCAAATGACTTAAAATGGCCCAAAACAGATTTCCGCCGAACATACTTGGGGTATTAGGTCACCCCTTTGATGTGTTACACATTTTGTCCGTAGCAAATGATATCGCTCATTTAGAAAAAGAACGTCACAACTCAAAATTTTAAATTTCACTTAAGTTTGATTTAAATGATGAATACAAAAATAACTATTTGGAGGAATGGGATGACATAACTACTGAAGTTCGATAAATATTACTGTTTTCTCAGGAATCAGCCCAATCATGGATCAGCTTATAGATATTGAAATGTAGGCCGATTTAGTATGACCAACTAAAAAAAATAATTCTACCAATCAATCTACCAATTATCCAATTTTTATACCCTACACCACACTGTGGTACAGGGTATTATAACTTTGTGCATTTGTTTGTAACACCCAAAAGGAGAAGAAATAGACCCATCGTTTATTATACCGATCGAGTTAGAATCACTTTCTGAGTTGATTTAGCTATGTCCGTCTGTCTGTGCATGTATTCTTGTAATCAAAGTACAGGTCGCAATTATGGTCCGATCTCGACGAAACTTTACACATATCTTTTTTTTGGCCCAAGGACGATCCCTATTGAATTTGGATAATCGGTTCAGATTTAGATATAGCCCCCATATATATGTTACCCCGATTTGACATGTAAGCGCTGTAAAAACTTTATTTTATATCCGATCAGTATGAAATTCGACAGAAGGAGGTCTTTTTACATGAATGGGTATTCAGGGAAGATCGGTTCAGATTTATATTAAAGCTCCATATATATGTTCCTCCTGATTTGGTATCAAACCGCTATAGAAGTTGTATTTTACTTCCGATCATTAAAATTTTCCAGAAAGATGTTTCTCAATTTAGGAACGAATAGTGCTTAATTTAGCGATTATCGTTTCAGAATTGGATAATATGTTTCTACTCATTTACCAATTATTCCAAATTATTATGGCAATGACCCTTATCGCATTGTTAGGGAGGTGTAGGGTATTATATAGTCGGCCCCGCCCGACTTTCAGCCTTTCCTTACTGGTTGTATTTGTTTCTATTACTTTTTTGCAATAGACAGAAAGTAAATGAAACATATGGTCTCAAACCAAATAAATTCTGACTGAATAACAAAAGCACAGACCAACAATAAATAACAACAACACATACAAACACAAGAGGTACGATGACGTCGGCATGAGCCGTTGACAAAACTACATTTGTTTTCCCCAAGCAAAAAACAAAAATGTATTGGTATCAGAGTTTTAGTATGTTGACATAGTTCGGCAAAATACGGGTTTGGTTAGCAGTTCTGATTAAATTCAATTTACTGCTTCCATAAGTATTTCAGCTGATTTAAGTTAAAGACATACACTATTGCTACTGAATTCTGAAGGTGATAGAGTGGTGTCTATCGAAACTGCAGTCAATTCTACCAAGCAATTTGTCCGCCTAAACTTTAGACTTTACATATCCCCACAGGAAAATATCTAGCGGTGTGATATCACATGATCTTGGTGGCCAATCGACCGGCCCAAAACGTGAAATTATATGTTCACCGAAGTGTTCTCTCAATAAATCAATTGATTGATGCGATGTGTGGGATGTGGCGCAGTCTTGTTGAAACCAAATGTTTTTGCTCTTCGAAACAAAATTATTAACATTTTCGTTCGAAAAGTATTCGAAGAAGTTTCTTTTTGTTTCAAAATAATTCAAATATTATTCATACTTAATCTTTAGTAGATTTTTTTGACTTTTCTACAGCTTAAATTATTAAAAACATAAATTTCAGTTCAGATTTTGTGAACGTTTTAAATCGAAATTTATTTTTCGGTTTACGTATTCTGTAGAAGCTAAAAACGTTTTCGATTTCAAAAACGTAAATTCTTGTACGATTTTCCACTCTGTGATATGCCTGTGTGTTTGATGAGTAACCATATCAGCCCACCCTTTCTGGTACCTCCACCACATTAACATTTGTGAATCTTAAAACTCGTATAACTTTTATACTTATTTCCACTTTTTGTAGCGTGCGTCAGAAAACTTTGTAATCAATTATTTCGTAAAAAGTGCGCTCGTCACGCAGGATTTTGCCACACTTGTAAACCCTCCTCCACATTTTTTTTATTTTTTCTATAATTTTTGCATTTACATAAAATTAAATGTTGTTATTTAAAAACAAAATTCTAATTTCCCTCCAAAAAAAATTAAATAGTCCGTGTTTTTTCTTTTTGTCTACTGTTGACCATGTCTGGGCCTTAGATTTCATTTAACCTAAAATAACATTTGCCAAACAGAATAATGGTTAAACAAATATTTGTTCTACTCTCTAAAAAAAATAACTTACCAAAAGGTAGCATTTAGTTACAAGCCTCAAAACAAAAGTTTCCCCTTTTTAGGGGAACAAATTTAGGAGGTAGAAAAGAATATACACTAAAAAAATAATAAAGCTGTTCGCATTGATGCCAAAAGTATTAACATAGACAGAACAACACATGATTTTGGAACTCAATTCTGAGAATTGGACGTGAAAGAAATAAAAGAGATATTCCCTGCAAAAAATCCACCTTGAGCAAAAAAATCGTATTGCCATTAAATTATTAATTGAGACAACTTGACTAAACGAATGACGCTGAAGTTCTTATTTTTGGGGCTACTTTCACGTCCAGAACTGAGTCATTGATTGAGTCCCAAATCAATGAGCTGAAAAATGTTGTAATGTGATATTAAAGAAGTAAATTTGTATAGATAAATTTAATGCACTTTATATCAACTACATTGCCTTCAGTTTAAGAATAAATTTTACTTATTCTAATGTGTTATTGGCTTTACCGCAAAAATAAAGTCAGTATTTACTTAAGTTTAAAATAATTTACTTGATAGACTACGCATTTTTAATATTAACCTATGAATTTTATATTTTGACTAAAATGTTTATAAAAATTTGCTAATGTTTAAGACAATTTACTTAATATGGTAAGAAATGGTTAATGTTAACCTATGAATTTTAGGTTTTGAATAAAATGTTTATAAATAGTTGTTTAATGGTAAAACATTATTATCATTAATTTTCTATATATTTTATTTTCAAATATATGGGAATTTTAAGTTTTAAAAAATTTAAAAATAATTTTAGAGTTTTACGAAATTTGTAATTGCTCTCGAACGTCTAAGTCTAAGTTTTTTGCAAAGTTTACTTCATTTGAAAAAAAGCATAACAGGCCATTTTTTGTGTTTTTTTTTTGATTTTTTTAACTTCAATTTAAGAAAATTGCTTCAATTTTTTACAAATTTACATAAAGTATACACCAGTATTTGGATTTTTGAGGACTCAGACCTTGTAAAAGTTATACTAAGGCAGGTCTGGCAATTTTGAATAGCTTGCAAATTCTTCTGTGTAAATTTGAATAAAATCGAATGGGTGGAAATTTCTTTTTATACCCTCACTTTAGTGTGACGAGGGTATATATCATTTGCTCCGGAAAAAAGGGTAACACGTCGAAGGAGTGACCTAAGACCCCAAGTATGTTCGGAGGAAATCCGTTTTGGGTCATTCTAAGTCGAATGAGCAATGTCCGTCCGTCTGTCTGTCTGTGTGTCTGCTGGCTGGTGCGCACGATAACTCTCGAAAGGAGTAACCGATTGACCTCAAATTTGGTACGTGGTAATATTTTTTTCTATCTCCAGCTAAGTTCGAAGATGGGCCATATTGGTCCACTCCTTCTAGTACCTCCCCCCCAAAGGGTTAAAATGTTGTGAAATATTGATTCTTTAATAACTGCTATACTACTTATTCGAATCTTTTGAAATTTCACACATAGTATTAGCTTATTAGTCGCTATCAACTCGAGAAAAATGGGCGAAGTCGCCACGTCCTTTTTGGTACCTCCCACACAAATGCACCATTTTGCACCAAAAGTTAACAGCTTATAACATTAAAACCAGTGTATAAAAATATTTGAAATTTTGTACAGTATTATGCTTTTATATTGCCTACAGTCCAGGGAAAAATGGGTGTTGTTGCCACGCCCCTTTTGGTACCTCCCACACAAAGGTACCTTTTTGCACCAAAAATTAACAGCTTATAACATTAAAACCAGTGTATAAAAATACTTGAAATTTTTTACAGTGTAATGTTTTTATAGTGTCTATAGCCCTGTGAAAAATGGGCGTTATTGCCACGCCCCTTTTTGTACCTCCCACACAAAATTCCCAAATCATACCACAATTTAATGTCTCATAACGTTTATACCAGTGCACATAAATGCTTATAAGTCGGCACAGTGCAATGAATTTAAAGTATCTAATGTTCATCGAAAAAAAGGTGTATTATATAAACCCCTTCTGGTAACTCCCACACAAATTGACAGAATAATTCGAGTAATATTCAATATTACATTACTCACAAAGTGAGGGTATACCTTAGTCGGTTTACCCGACTGAAACTTTCTTACTTGTTTTAAATAAAGATTTAAAAAAATTCCAAATTTTTTTTTATTATTTTTTTTTAAATATCCACCAAAATGCCCCATTATTTTATTTTTTGTAAAAATCAGTTCAGACTTCAGAGAGCAATTAAAAAATTTGTAAATTCAAAAAATGCATTTTTTACATTTCTTACATTTTTTAAACTTTAAAATATCCATAAAATTTTGGAAATTGTTTTTTATTTCAAAAAGTATGAAATCTTTATTTATAAATAAATTGCATAGCTGCATATTAAAAATTCTGACCCAATATTAAATACTTATCTTCAGTTTAAGTATATAATTATTGAATATTAATGTTCAATTACTTTTGGCGACAAATCAAAGTCTATTTTTTTATTATTAGTTAAATTTTTTTCCGTGTAGTTGAAACATGAATGAATTAAAGCGAATCGCCAACTGAAAATGTTAAAATGTAGAACAAAACGATGAAGAATAACAAAACAATTGTTTTCCCTCCAAAAATATGTATGAATATACCCTTATAACGAAAATCCAACAACATTAGTTCTGTACGTACATATATACGAACGTATGATGACAATGCAAAGAACAACAATGGCTTTGGGAATGGCCGAAAAATGTCCGGAAAAACTACAAATTAAATCTCAAAACATGCTTAGATTAGAATGAGAACAATTTTATATCATCGTAAAGTACAATACTCGTATTACAGTTTGAGAGTAGCAAAATGGCCAACTATAAAAGTAACTGTGTTTTTTTGTTTACGGGGGAGGGAGGGTTGAACCCTTAACAACCGAGTAATCAGTCGGTTTAATTAATTTTGCCAACTTGACAACAAAATAGCCAACAATATTTCTTCGCTTGTTTCAAATATAAAACAGGGTTTTTATAATGGACATTGTTTACTAACCGGTCATTTAATGTTTATTTTTCTAAACTGTTAAAACGTAAATATCTCTCATAACGGTGGGAAATGGTTTAACAGACAGGAAACTGATACTTATGATAATAGGTGTCACATTATTAAGTTCAATTACAGATTTTAATAGGGTTGAGTAGAAGATGTAAAATGGTCTACCAACAATTTTTGGCACAATAGATGCTGAAAGCATATCCTCAGTTTAAGAGAAATAAATAATGATTCCAATTTACAGACGGACAAATATACTGAGGGTCTTAGGTTACACCGCTAAAGTGAAAGTCTGTTTAAAGTAAATATTTTTTCATTCAGAATTTGTAAACCTACTACAAATTTAAGACACGAAAAAACATCGTTTAAATATTTTTAATTTCAATAATCTTTATTCCACGTACCTCTATATTCCAATGACACTCCTACCCATTTAGTGATTCACAACTACACTTCAACACACTTTCCCCCTATTCAGAATCCCTCAATGGTTCTTTGAATTGTCACAAACATATACATATACCATTCTAACGATAAAGTACGCTTCACTTAATTTTGTGTCGTTTTTTTCACATTCTGCATGTGTATGTGAGTACACGTATGTCATCGCTGTGATTTCATTTATTTACTTCATTTATTTACTTCACTTAATCGCATGTTTTCAGCCTTCCTTTTCATAGTTATATGCACATCCGTTTCCTCCTGTTTCCCCTCCCCACCCACACTAACTCTTCGGATGAAGAGAAGAGCATGGAAAAAAATAACTAAAATCTCCTATTCTAAACGCCAAGGCAGAGAGATAAAATTTGATTGAAAGGTAATGCCTGATGATTTGCTGAAACAGCAAATGCATGGAAGTGGAAGTCGGTCGTTGTAGGTACGCGTATATTGGGATAAAACGAATGCGCCATTTTTAGAGCAGAAATGCAAATTGGTTTGGAGAAAAATATGAATTTATTATTCATATCATATTATTATGACGACATTGTAACGGGTTTTCCAATAAGAGTGATATGTTTTCTTTGAAAAAAAAAACACAATTATAGTTAAGAAAATTCAAAATGTTTATATTTAATTTGAAGTAGAATTGATACACGACTTCTTCTGCACTTTTTCCACTAAATCAAGTCGTATGTCATGAGTGGCACGTTCAATATTGACTTGTACATCTTGAAAAGGGTCTGGTTTATTTCGAAAGACCAATTACTTCAAATAACCCCACAAGAAATATTCTAATGGTGTTAAATCACAACTTCTTGGAGGCCATTCAATATCACAATTTCTTGAAATAATCGAATCTCCAAACTTTTCTCGCAACAATTCAACTGTTTCATTTGCTGTGTGGCACGTAGCCACAATCGGTCAATGGCAAAAAGATAGCTCTTAACGAGAGCTAAAATGTTGTTCATGGGCGTCAAGGTCGTAGGTCGGCGGGAAAGTGCCTTTTTTTTATTTAAAAAAAAATTGACCGCATCATTTTCAAATGTGAACTGAAAGTTTATTTTTGCTCTAGCTCCTTAACGGTACGTCGGATCGGTAATCGGTCAATGGCAAAAAGGTAGCTCGTAATGAGAGCAAAAATACGTGTGTCAATGGTGTCAAGGTTGTAGGTCGATTGGAAAGTGTTTTGTTTTTATTTTAAAACAAAATGGACTTAGCGCACAAAAAGTTGCAATTGGAGAACGATTATTTTGATAATAAAACTGAATAATTTGTAAATATTGTTCTTGCTTATATCTCTCCATGATGAAATTGTAAACACTACTGAATCCAATGAAAAACAAATGACAGATCATGACATATTACAAATGGCCGAAACGTCACTTCAAAATCATATCATCCCTTTTAGAAAATGCGTTATATGAATGTGATATAAACAAAAGGCAAGTTCTTTGTTTTTCATAAAATACACAAATCTTCCAATGAAAACGTATGCTTATTTCTGCAAAAACAATTCCACTTTATTTAGAAATCTTGAGCTACTTACTTTATTTTAAATATTATGCCCACCCTAATGTGCAGTTAGGTGGCCCGCCAAAAAAAGAAATGCAGGATATGTTTGTATGTTTAACATTTACCCACGAGCATAAGCTTATTTGTTAGTGGTAGTGTAAGGCACATACAAACACAGAAAAATGTAAAATGCACAACATGTACATGTTCGAAGAACAAAAACAACATGCTAAACAAGAACAACACTGCTGGTAATATCAGCGACAACAACAACAAATGCAACACTAACATAGTTATACTACCCTACAAGGAAGATTTTTTTTTATTTTACGAGGTTGGTTATAGAAGTTTGTTTGAAATGTCAGGCGAAAATACGCAAAACTCAAAAAAATCAGGAAAATAGAAACAAGGAAACTCTGAGCTAAAAAATACATTTTTTAATTCCCAGTTCAGAATGTTTTTTTTTAATATAGATAAACAAACTGAAAATCGATTGGTTTGAACCCGGGTCTCCTTGCGCCATAGCAGCATAACATCACACCCTTATGTTCTCACAAACAAATTCGAGTTAGTTGTAAGAAATAAAAGACAACGACAAAAACAGAACTATTTTTTAGCTGGGAAAGATTTTTAACATTTTTGCAATATAGTTTGAGTAAAACTGCAATAAAATCGCAAAAGTGGCAATGTTAAATATCTCAATTATACCGGTATCTAAATTTTTTCGATTCATTCTTTAGAAATCAAACATAATCCCCGTTTCCTAGAAATTCGAAATCAATTCTCTGCATAATTGCTGTTTTTCAGTAGTTGCAAAACCTTTAACGAATGGAAAAATTTCGCCACAAATGCATAGCTCATAATGCAAGCATTATTGGGAAATACAGTGGACGTCAAAAGTATGCAAATTAGTAGATAACTAATAATTATACCGGAAACCAGAGAAAAATTACAGTCGCAAAGCGTAATGTACTGGTTATGAAATTCATAATTATATTGTTACTCGATGATATAGTTAAATAATATAATTATTGATTTTCGTAACCATGATCTGTACCTGATCACAATTGTACTCCAATCTTGAACAAATGTGGGACAAATTACTAAATTGCATCACGAACGAAGCCAATTAATGTGGGTCAAATCTACAATCTTTTGTCCAAACACCTTTACTTCCACAGAAAAATACTGATTCGATTTGTTAACAATATTGTGTTTTTAAAAACACTTGGATGTATATTAATTTGGATTTTTAAGCAGATTTCTCATGGAACACATCGGCCGCAAAATAGTCTGAGAGTATATATTAATATATATCTGCCTCTGAAAAATTTCATTCGGCAGAAAATGCTCAAAATCGTATGTCAATAGAAAACTCTTGAGTAGACAATTTCGATAATTCAATTTGACGATTTTAGCCCAAATTGATGTGGCGCCATTGGGTTAGAACCTCAATTTCTCTACTACTCTATGATATTTGGTATACGAGCATGATAGTTTTTTTATATAGGGTGATCTAAGTAGAAATACTTTTTTCAATAGCCTTTTTTTGACAGATCACGTGTGAGTCGTGTCATGCTGTCATGTTATTTTTGTTAAGTATTGTTTGGCATTTCATCTTGGAACAACGTTTACAAATTATTAAATTTTATTATCAAAATAATCGTTCGCCAAATGCGCTAAGTCCATTTATTTTATATCCAAAAAAAACACTTTCCAGTCGACCCTCGACCTTGACACCCATGAGCAATATTTTAGCTCTCGTCAAGAGCTACCTTTTTGCCATTGACCGATTCCCGATCCGACGTACCGGAATCATCGGTCCATATTTCTTTAAAAAATAAAGCCGGTGAAAACAAAACCGTCAATGGCGACAGTTATCGTGCCATGATAAGCGACTATTTGATGCCTGAAATTTAAGCTCGTCATCTCGGTGACATTTGGCTTCAACAAGATGGCGCCACTTCCCACACATCGCATCAGTCAATGGATTTATTGAGAGAACACTTCGGTGAGCAGATAATTTCACGTTTTGGGCCGGTCGATTGGCCACCAAGATCGTGTGATATCACACCGTTAGACTTTTTCCTGTGGGGATATGTAAAGTCTAAAGTTTATGCGGACAAACCCGCTTAGATTCAGGCCTTGGAGCAAAACATCACGCATGTCATTCGCCAGTTACCAGTCGAAATGCTCGAACGAGTCATCGAAGATTGGACTCAACGGATGGACCATCTAAGACGTAGCCGCGGCCAACATTCGATAGACATGTTCTTCAAAAAATAAATGCCAAAGAATGTTCTTTCAAATGATAATAAACATTCCCCATTCAATTTGAATTTTCTGTGTTTTTTGCTTTAAAAAAGTAGGGAACCTCGAAATGGATCACCGTATATAATCAGAAATTTAGCAAAATAACGTAGAAATCGTTTAGTTATTGTGTCACAATTTAAAATCCGATCTTTCAGCTAAGGTCGATTTAATCGTTGTGAAGGGTTATCCAAACAGCGGTTTCATCTTGTTATTTTAAACAGACTTGTATTTTTTAAGAAAATCATCGGATGTTTATTTCATGGTAAAGAGGAGGTCATGCCATTAATAATGAAAACAAAATGAGTCAAATAGCCGTCATGGTTACGCTTGCAGGACATGATCTTAAATTTTATCGAAAATCATCTTGAGTGATGGGGTCCACTTTCACCTCGTAGGCTACTTAAAAAAGCCATACGGGGTCTGTTCAATAGAAAACGTGAATTTTGAAATTTCTCGGGCTACTTGTTGGAACACTTTTCTCGAACATATGTCCTTATTTGAGTTTGTTTGTGTTTAGTTTGTTTGTGAGAGACATAACAGTTAGACGTTAGATAAAATACTTAATGTTATTTTTAGTTTGACTCTCACTGTACCCGAATGGCTTAGTTCGTGTGTGTGTGTATATTTATGCGCAAGGATATTCCGCTTTTATGCGGATGTCTGAATGCAATATTTTTGATTTTTGTATGACTTAGCAAATGCTGCTGTCGTTGCTTGCGAATTCGCAAAAAAGGTTTATTCATCGTTGCCTGTTTCATTCCATTTCCGTTTCTGGTCTGAACAGCTTTCCAGACAACACACACACTATCTATCGTATGCGTGCTTGTGTGTTTGCTTTGGAATATGCATACATTTGTTTGGCAAAATATGCGAACTGAATATTCTCGCGCTCATGTGTGGGTTTGTGTGTGTGCTTTTCCAGTGAATATTTGTAATTTAATTTGTCGCATTATGTACGACATGCAAAGAGATACAGGGAAAGGAGAACGCGGCCAGGTCTGTATTCACGTGCAATGATGTGAACTTGTCTAGAGCCAAAAGCTCCCTGGCCCTGCCATCAGCAAAAGCGAAATCAGAATCAGCAACGACAGTGGCAGCGGCCGCATCATCGGCTTCACTGCAGCTAAATACTGAATGCCATCATCCGTGTAACATGACATGCCACGTAATTCAAGAGACTTGATTTAACACAGCTCTCACATGCATGGGGGTGTGTGTGAGCAAGAGTATGTAAGCGTGTGAGAGCAGTTTCAGGCACCAATGCCACTACCACCATAACGACGACCAAGAGCAACAACATCAGTTGCCTTGTCAGATCAACAACAACAGAAAAACCGAAGTAGACGAGGCTTAAATGTTAATGAGCATAGCAAGAGTATGTAATAAAAATTGCATTTGCCTTTCATTAAATTTCAATACAAATACACAAAATAATAATAATAATCACGTTTCCATATATGTGAGCATAAACGAGAGAGAGTGTAGGTTTTCACATTTTATTTACTGAACAAAAAATCTGATTATAGATTTCATAATACAAAAAGGTAGACTTTGTGTGCGGATAAGTTTGTCTAAATGTATGCAATGAAGCCCTTCGTCTATGGAGATTGTGAAACATATATTTAAATAGTTTGGAAGCACTCTTAAACTATGTTTTAATTACCTTATCAAAGGAAGCCGACAAAAGCTCCTGTTTCTACACAAATTTAATTAGGTAATAATTGAAAAATAAAATGTAAACAAGTTGTGAAAAGCTAATGTGGGGAAAGTGAACTATATGATACCTTACACCACTAGCCTGTTAGAGCGGAATAAGGAAAACTATAGTTACATCTAAGGACGATCTGACCCAACAACATAAGTAACATAAAACTATGGAACTTGACAAATATGGATCCCATACTGAAGCAGATAAGGTATAGAAAATGGAGGTGGATCGGCCATACCTTAAAGAAAGACCCCCCATGGTAGTACAAGGATGGCACTTGAATACAATCCCCAAGGATCAAGGAACCAAGGTCGACCACGAAACACCTGGCGCGGCACAATTATCCAAGCACTGCGACATAACAATCTTACATGGGAAGAAGCAAAAAAACTGCAGCAAATAGTGTAACATGGAGATGCTTTCTGGAAGCCATATGCTCCCAAGAGGAGTAACGGAGAAAAAAGGACAATTATTTTATTTTTGGAAAATTTTATAAAAATTTGGAGAGAAATGAGAGTTCTAAAGCGTTAAAATGAATATGTGGGATTTCAGTGAGTGAATTTTTAAACCGATGTCTTCTGATCGGGATAAAACACCAAGTTTTGTTCTATTGTAAAGGGTTTTCCAACAAGAGGTGTTATTTTGGTATTCAAAGAAAAATGCTATTTTTTGAGATAAATGGTCGGATGTTTATGTAATAATAAAGAGAAAGGTATGCCGTTAATACTGAAAAACAACATCATAAAATGGACAGGACCATATCCTTTTCATGAATTTTCGCAAAGTGGCTGCCCTATGTCTTCGATAGCCTCACGAATTCTATCTTTGAGGTCTTGAATCGACGCTGGGCTGTTGGCGTAGACCTTATCATTCACGTGGCCACAAAGGAAGAAGTCGCAAGGTGTTAAATCACAAGATCTCGGTGGCCAAATGTGATCACCTCTTTCAGAGATAACACGGTCCGGAAACTTTTCCCGTAACAAAGCAATGGTTTCGTTGCTTGGGTGGCACGTAGCGCCGTCTTGTTGAAAGTAAACCTTGTCCAGATCAATACCATCCAACTCCGACCATAAAAAAATCATTAATCATCTCTCGATAGCGCAATCGGTTCACCGTAACTGTTGAATCAACCTCATTTTAGAAAAAGTAAGGTCCAATGACCCCGCCGGACCATAAACCGCACCAAACAGACACACGTTGAGGATGGAGAGGCTTCTCAAATATAACTCTTTGGTTTTCCGAGCCCCAGATGCGACAATTTTGTTGACGTAGCTACCGAGGTGGAAATGGGCCTCATCAGTCCAGATGAATTTTTGATGATTTTAGATTTTTCGAATTTTAAAAATTTCAATGCATTGTTGAATCGTGTATCTTTCCATTTTTAGTAATGGCGTTGTTTCTACTTGTCAAATGTCAAAGAATAAGACAGCTACCGAAATACCGGGTGATTCAAAATAGCACCTCTTGTTGGAAAACCCGTATATGGGAGCTATATCTAAATTTAAACCGGGTTTCTTCAAATTCGGCAATGTTCGTCCATAGATCAAGAAACTCTACCATACTAAATTTCAAAGCGATTGGATATAAACTGAAGCTTCTATGAGGCTAAAGGCCCAAATCGGACGAAACATATGTGTGGGAGCTATAACTAAATCCGAACCGATTTTCTTCAAATTAGGCAATGTTGGTTCATAGATCAATATACTCTACCATGCTAAATTTCAAA
This sequence comes from Eudasyphora cyanicolor, assembly GCA_963930755.1. Taxonomy (NCBI): domain Eukaryota; kingdom Metazoa; phylum Arthropoda; class Insecta; order Diptera; family Muscidae; genus Eudasyphora; species Eudasyphora cyanicolor. The sequence goes on along the minus strand of OZ005737.1, from coordinate 259,469,046 downwards.
ACAATTGGATGTTAACTACAGCTTCTCTAGGGCTAAAAGGCCAAATCGGAGGAAACATACGAGTATATATGGGGGCTCTAACTAAATCTGAACCGATTTTCTTTAAATTCGGCAATGGACCAACCATAAACTACAGCTTCTATGGGGCTAAAAGCCCAGATCGGACGAAACATATGTATATGGGGGCTATACCCAAATCTGAACCGATTTTTTTCAAATTCGGCAATGTTGGTTCACAGATCAATTAACTCTACCATTCACAGATCAATTAACTCTACAGTTTATATGATTTCCTTCAAATTCGGCAATGTTGGTTCATAGATCAATAAACTCTAGCATGATAAATTTAAAAAACAATTGGATGTAAAATACAGCTTATATAGGACTTAATGGCCAAATCGGACGAAACATATACAAAACGAAATGTAACAAAGAATGATCCTTCCTCTGTAGAGAAATCGGGCGAAACATATATATGGGGGCTATAGCTAAATCAGAACCGATGTTCTTCAAATTCTGCAACGTTGGTGCATGGATCAAGAAACTCTACTATGATAAATTTCAAAACAATTTGATGTAAAATACAGCTTTTCAAAGGCCAAATGGGACGAAACATATATTTATATGGGAGCTATAACTTAATCTGAACCGATTTTTTCAAATTCGGCAATGTTGATCCATGAATGAAGAAACTCTACCATACTAAATTTCCAAACGATTGCATATAAACTACAGCTTCTATAGGGCTAAAGGGTCAAATCGGACAAAACATATGTATGTGAGCTATATTTAAATCTGAACCGATTTCAACCAATTTCAGTATGGTTCTTTCCTAAATGCAAAATTTTGGCATGAGCGTAGTAAAATTGTTGTATATACACAAGTATTTATATCCTGCTCCCCGCTTCTTTAAATGAACTCATTTCCATTAATTTTATTTCCACTTTCCTCCGCAAACGTCCTTGTCTTTATAATTGATTTGAATTGCAAATTGTTTTTAATGCAATTTTCTGTGTGTGTTTATTTTTCATTTTCGCAACAAAATTAAATGCAAATTGCCCTTATAACCACAATTATGTACCAATGATTAATGTCTTTGAATATGAGACATTTTCATGCAAACCGCATTTACAACCGGTGACTGATTTTACACGGAGACGTCACACGGCGCACGACTGACTGCCTGCCTGCCTGTGAATGAGTGAGTGACTGACTCTACTCGCTTCACTTAAGCCTTGACAAACAAAAACGTTCAACATTTTGTTCGCTGCTCTGCTAACCGGAAGTTGATGACATGTAAACAATTATACACCAGTAAATATAGGGGCGGGGGAGATGTTGATAAAAAAATTACGAAAAAAAAAATATATGTATATATATGTATATAAATCATACAGTTTGGCGAAGTGACTGGAGAATGTGAGCTTTTCATATTTTCTTTTGAAATGTAGCGGCGACGACAGCGAATGTGTATTCTCCCAACAATATCCATCAGAAATGCATTCTCATAAAAAAGAACCTCCAGCTTTTTAACAACATTTCCGTTTCCGTTGCTTCACACAAACGCTATCACGCGCGCAGGCACACACACGCACGCCACTCAAAACGGTTGCTCTTTTACATTTATTCATATGAATGAATGTTTACACGTTTTGGCATAAAAGCAAAAAATATACGGCTTTCATATATCTGAGTGTTTTTGACTTGGAAAATGGGTATTAGGGTGAAGTGTTATTTAAAAAATATGACTTGCAAATGTTATTTAAAAAAATATGCTCAAATTTGTCTCCTTAAATTTCAAATCAATTCCAATTCCGATATCGTATATAAACTTTATGGGTTCATTATATACAAATCGGTTAAACATTTTTTTATTGATTAAAATGTTTGACCCATAACTACCGAACTTTTGATTTTTATCCCTACACCATAGGAAATGTATGAGTATATATAAGACCTTTTACTCAAATGCGATCGTATTATATCTTGTAAAGGGTTTTCCAACAAGAGGTGTTATTTTGAATCACCCCGTATTTTGGCAGCTGTCACTTTTGAAGCTTTTATTCTTTGACATTTGACAAGTAGAAACTACGCCATTACTAAAAATGGAACGATACACAAGTCAACAACGCATTATTAAAATTCGAAAAATCGAAAATCATCAAAAAATCATATTGACGGGGCCCATTTCCACCTCGTTGGCTAAGTCAACAAGCAAAATTGTCGCATCTGGGGCTCGGAAAACCCAAGAGTTATTGTTGAGAAGCCTCTCCATCCTGTTTGGTGCGGTTTATGGTCCGGCGGGGTCATTGCACCTTACTTTTTCGAGGTTGGATCAACAGTTACGGTGAATGGATTGAGATGATTAATGATTTTTTACGGTCGGAGTTGGATGGTATTGATCTGGACAACGTTTACTTTCAACAAGACGGCGCTACGTGCCACACAAGCAACGAAGCCATTGCTGTGTTACGGGAAAAGTTTCCGGACCGTGTTATCTCTCGAAGAGGTGATCACAATTGGCCACCGAGAACTTTTGATTTAACACCTTGCAACTTCTGCCTTTGGGGTCACGTGAAAGATAAGGTCTACGCCAACAGCCCAGCGTCGATTCAAGACATCAAAGATATAATTAGTGAGGCTATCGAGGACATAGGGCAGCCACTATGCGATTTGGTTATGGAGAATTTCAAGAAAAGAATATTACAGGAGTAAGCGTGGTCGTGGTGGCCATTTCGCTAATGTTGTTTTTCTTAACGGCATACCTTCCTCTTTATTATGAAATAAACATCCGACCATTTATCTCAAAAAATGTCATTTTTCTTTGAATACCAAAATAACACCTCTTGTTGGAAAACCCTGTATATAAAATGTTTCAAAATTTTTATATTTTGTACTGATTAAAAATTCAGCTAGCCTAATTCTTGACTCATAACTTCAATACTTTCTTTTTTCTCGGTACACCCTAACAAATGTATAAGGAGTAGTGCTTACTTTTGTGTATATATGTATATTCATATTCAGTTTGCACTATGAGTAGAGAACTCCACTGCCATGTGTCACTGGTTTGCAGTTGTCATTTGTTGCAAGAACGAAGCTTCTCCACCCAAAAAAAAAAATCCCAAACTTGTCATATGCACTGTGCATTTACGAGCACAAACATACATACATGAGGAAGAGTCGTCAGTCAGTCAACCAGTGATAAAGTCAAAATTTCTACCACTTTAAGTGTAGAAAAAGGCGGCTTTTTCGTGTCTTGTTAAACTCTGGCGGTCTGTGTCTTGCTTAAAGTCCAAAAAAATTGCACGTCAGTTTGATGCTATAGTTTTTGTTGTTGTTTTTGCTTCTCGCCAGGGTTTATTTGGCGAGTTATAAATATCATTGAATGACTGGTGTTTCCCGTCTTTTTGTGCTGTAAATTCTTTTGGTGGTCACTAGATATTTGAGTGACTGAAAAGACGCCAGAGAAGACGGATTTTTTTAAAGTTTCACGGAATACCATTTATCAATGTGGAAAAGGTTTTTTGCCAAAGGAATTTTTGCTCACAAAATTAAGTGTTGTATTTCCGTTGGAAAAAAAATCGAATATTTTTTTCTTTGTCCCGGTAGTGTTTGACATTAAACTCATGGACTGATAATAATTGTATAAAAAGGGATTTTTCCTAATAAATATGCTATAGATTATTCTCTAGAAAAATACCTAAAAATAGGCAATTCTAATTTTGTTTATGTAAAAAATTAATAATAATAAGTTTTTTCCCATAAATATGTTATAGAAAACTACTCGTAACTTCAAAAATGTCTTAAAATAGACAATACAAATTTTTGGGAAATACAAATGTTGCTCAATAAGCTTTCAGTGCTTAAAGTAATTAATAAGTAGTAAAATAATAATATAGGGTGATCTAAGTAGATCACCTTTTTTTGACAGATCACGTGTGAGTCGTGTCATGCCGTCGTGTTATTTTTGTTAAGTATTGTTTGGGATTTCATCATGGAAAGACTTACGCCTGAACAACTTTTACAAATTATTCAGTTTTATTATCAAACTAATCGTTCGCCAATTGCGCTAAGTCCATTTTTTTTTTAAATAAAAAAAATCCTTTCCAGTCGACTCACGACCTTGACACCCATGAGCAATATTTTAGCTCTCGTTAAAAGCTACCTTTTTGAGAACGTAACCGTCAATGGCGACCGTTATCGTGCCATGATAACCGACTATTTGATGCCTGAAATTGAAGCTCGTGATCTCGGCGACATTTGGTTTCAACAAGACGGCGACACTTCCCACACATCGCATCAATCAATGGATTTATTGAGAGAAGACTTCGGTGAGCAGATAATTTCACGTTTTTCACGTAAAGTTTAAAGTTTATGCGGACAAACCCGCTTCGATTCAGGCCTTGGAGCAAAACATTACGCGTGTCATTCGCCAGTTACCAGTCGAAATGCTCGAACGAGTCATCGAAAATTGGACTCAACGGATGGACCATCTGAGACGTAGCCGCGGCCAACATAATCTTCAAAAAATAAATGCCAAAGAAAGTTCCTTCAAATGATAATAAACATTCCCCATTCAATTTGAATTTTCTGTGTTTTTATACCCTACACCACACTGTGGTACAGGGTATTATGACTTTGTTCATTTGTTTGTAACGCCCAAAAAGAGAAGAAATAGAAACATAGTTTATTGTACCGATCGTCATAGAATCAATTTTTGAGTCGATTTAGCCATGTCCGTCTGTCTGTCCATGTATTTTTGTAATCAAAGTGCAGGTCGTATTTATGGTCCGATTGTGATAAAATTTATCACAGTGCTCTTTTTTGGCCCAAGGACGATCCCTATTGAAATTGGTCAAAATCGGTTCAGATTTAGATATAGCCCCCATGTATATGTTACACCCGATTTGACATGTAAGCGCGTTAGAAACTGTATTTTATATCCGATCAGTACGAAAATCGGCAGAAAGAGGTTTCTTATTACATGAAGGAATACTGCCAAATTCGGAGAAAATCGGTTCAGATTTAGAAATAGCCCCCATATATATGTTACCCCCGATTTGAAATTCAAGCACTGTAGAAACTGTATTTTATATCCGATCAGAGTGAAATTCGGCAGAAAGAGGTTTCTTATTACATGAAGGAATGCTGCCAAATTCGGAGAAAATCGGTTCAGATTTAGATATAGCTTCCATATATACGTTACCCCCGATTTGACATGTAAGCGCTGTAAAAACTGTATTTTATATCCGATCAGTGCGAAATTCGGAAGAAAGAGGTCTTTTTACATGAATGAGTATTCAGGGAAAATCGCTTCAGATTTATATGTAACCTCCATATATATGTTCCTCCTGATTTGGTTACAAAGCGCTATAGAAGTTGTACTTTACTTCCGATCATTACAAAATTCTCCAGAAAGATGTTTCTCAATTTAGGAACGAATAGTGCTTAAATTACCGATTATCGGTACAGAATTAGAAAAAATGTTCCTACCCATTTACCAATTATTTCAAATTATTATCGCAATGACCCTTATCGCATTGTTAGGGAGGTGTACACGGGGCAAAATCGCCTTTTTTGATATGTTTGAATCGAAAGAAAATATATTTGGAACACAAATTTTTAAATATTATATATTTCTTAGCAAATAAATTTTATTTGAAAATCAATAAAATATATTTGGAACGAACATATTAATATATTACAACAAATTATATTTGCTAACTAAATTTCTCAAATAAAATATGTGTTTTAATACAAATAAAATTATTATTTAGGAATTTTTCCAAATATATTTTATTTAAAAAAGATTTCCAAAACTTTTGCTGAGTTTTTCAAATTTCAGTTTTAATTTTTCTTGGGTTTTGAATTGTACCTCCCAGTTATGATATCATATGCAGCATTACCTTCTGTTTTAAATCAATCATTTCAAATTTCTGAGTATTCCAAGTCATCATTAGTTGTCAATCCTCTAAGTACATTATATTGATCCAAGATTATATGATTTTAATTATTATTTTTTTTACGAACATTAAAAATTTCTAAAAATTTAACTTTGAATTACTGAAAAATTTGACACAATTTATGTATTTTATGAATACTTAAATGCAAATAAATATTTGTTTCACAATTAGCAGTCACATTGGGATGTAAACAAATATTTGTTTAGAACAACATCTTCCCAAATACACAATTTTTGTGTGTATCAAATATTACATGCTTAGAGTCTACCCTAAACATATATATGTTTCAAGCCGAATATGTTTGGGACAATATACTACAGAAGCGATTTTTTTTCAGCGTGTAGGGTATTATATAGTCGGCCCGCCCGACTTTCTGCCTTTCCTTACTGGATTTCTTTAAAAAAGTGGGGAACCTCGATATGGATCACGCGATATATATAATACGGGTTTTTCAACAAGAGGTGTTATTTTGATTCACCAGGTATTTCGGTAGCTGTCACTTTTGAAGCTTTTATTCTTTGACATTTGACAAGTAGAAACTACTCCATTACTAAAAATGGAACGATACACGATTCAGCAACGCATTGAAATTATTAAAATTCGAAAAATCGAAAACCGTCGAAAAATCATCTTGACTGATGAGGCCCATTTTCACCTCGTTGGCTACGTCAACAAGCAAAATTGTCGCATCTGGGGCTTGGAATACCCAAGAGTTATTGTTGAGAAACCTCTCCATCCTCAACGTGTGACTGTTTGGTGCTGTTTATGGTCCGGCGGGGACATTGGACCTCACTTTTTCTAAAATGAGGTTGCATCAACAGTTACGGTGAATGGATTGCGCTATCGAGAGATGATTAATGATTTTTTATGGTCGGAGTTGGATGGTATTGATCTGGACAACGTTTACATTCAACAAGACGGCGTTACGTGCCACACAAGCAACGAAACCATTGCTCTGTTACGGGAAAAGTTTCCGGACCGTGTTATCTCTCGAAGTGGAAATCACAATTGGCCACCGACATCTTGTGATTTAACACCTTGCGACTTTTTCCTTTGGGTCCACGTGAAAGATAAGGTCTACGCCAACAGCCCAGCGTCGATTCAAGACCTCAAGGATATAATTCGTGAGGCTATCGAGGACATATGGCAGCCACTTTGCGATTTGGTTATGGAAAATTTCATGAAAAGGATATAGTCCTGTAAGCGTGGTCGTGGTGGCTATTTAGCTGATGTTGTTTTTCACTACTAACAGCATACCTTCCTCTTTATTACGAAATAAACATCCGATCATTTATCTCAAAAATTTGCATTTTTCTTTGAATACCAAAATAACACCTCTTGTTGGAAAACCCTTTATTTTAATTTCATTGTGTGTATTAATAATTAATAATTTCAATGAAGATTTGTGTACTAAAGAATGATGCAATAAACTTGAAAGTCTCGAGAGTATGGAAAACTATAATTGCTGCAGCGGCTGACCTTGCAGTAGCCCATTCTGTGTCGACCCAAGACATTTTCGATTGCGTGGCCCTCTATCGCTGCTATTTTCGTGCGAGGCGGCCGTATTTCAAAACGCAACCGTTAGATAGACCACCCATTATATGATAAAATTAGTTGTCTGGTCATGACATTTTCTTAAATTAATTCGCATGTTAAATTTTGCTTTGAAATATAAATTTTTGAACATATTTCCATAACCACAACTTTCACTTATTCGTTTGAATATCCTATGTTCTCATTACCTTTAAATCTTTGCTAATTAATATATGTACAATTAATCAACAAAATATGTACTATAATTCAACAAATTTGATGTCCCAGGACAGGTTAACTTTACATGTAACTGTCAGTTGTAATTAATTAAATGGTAATCAATATTATTGTAAATATCAGCTATAAAATTACTTGTCATCATCCATTGAGGAGAATTGTCATCATAATTTGACACAAATATCATATTCCATTGAAATAATGATTTATTGTCATTTTGGTTATTTTAACAAAAATTTCTCCAACAAAAAGAAACCGGCAGACCACAGATTGCAAAGTAAAATTCAACCAATTCAGAAATTTAATATTCAACCAAAATAAGAAAAAATATATTCATACATAAAAGAAATCAGCAATTTCAAGATAAGTGTGTGGGACTGTATGAAATGATATCTTAAGCTTGAAAAATTTCAATTGACATAAAAGAGAATATCCTTAAGAATATTTATTGCGTTTTTTTTATTTCAGCAAACATAATGCGAGTACAATTTTGTTTATCCTATGATATAAAACAAGCGTTGGCCTCTAAAGAGTTTCTTGGAATTTGTGGTATTACTTAGGGATAAAAATGACATACATTTAGGCTGTGCCACACAAATGTTTGAATGTCTGGAGCACTTTTGAATGATTTCAATACAAATTCTGTCTGGTTTATTAACATAAAGCAAACACCAAAGAAGAACGAGCATGTGCTTTATTTCTACAAGAATTTGTTGGATGATTTATTACTGGACACATGGCATATTTTTAGGCTTTCCTTTGAGAAAGTACATTTGTGGTACATTAATATGTCTTTGGACTTTGTCAACTGCCAAATGTGTATAATACATATTTTTTATTAATGACAAATTCTGTCTGATCTCTTTAATGGTCGTCAAAGGTCAGGGAGAAAAATATATTTATGTACTTTGTATAAACTGCTTTCGAACTTTAATATTGTAGATTTTTGTAGATAATTTTGAAAATCCTCTAAAGTAGGCAATGCTATTTTTGTGTAAATACAACGTAAGGTATACCATAGGATTTTAATCAACGATTGCGAGAGTTTTAATATGTCCGACAAGTTTTAACAATGGACAATTAAAAAATTGTATACCAATATACCTAGTCTATGTTTTTTTTATTTTAAAATTATTGCCGAAGATATTACACAGAAGTACCCTTTCCTACCCACACATATACTACATATAAGAAATTTTATTTTAAAATATATTTTGATTATTTTATTAATTGAGCTCGAGGCTAAAGGAATATTAATTTGAAATACATTTTGATTATTTTATTTATTGATCTCGAGGCCAAAGGGTTGTTGTTATTTTATTGAGTTTTTTTTCTTTTTTCAATATTTCGATCCTCGTTTATCTTTCGTTATCATATTCAGGAAAATGAGAATCAAATAAAAAAAGCTTAAAAAATATTCAACAGCATGTCAACCTTCTTTCATCAAGTCTGGTTTGACACTCAGTGTCAAACCAAACGAAGGATCGACATTATACCATAGGGTTTAAAAACAAAGCTTTTGCAAGCTCTAATATGTCCCGACTGTATTAACAATTGATAATAATGTTCCTACAAGAATATATATAGTCTATGTTATTTTTTTGTTTTAAAACAATTACTGAATTAGAAGAGGATGTGACACATATCAAATACCCTCACATATCCCACGGCCAAGTAATTTTAATTAAAGTTTTATATGACTTAATTTAAAAGTCCAAAATATGTGTAATTACGTAAAGTTGTTCTCAAAGTAATTTAAAATGTTGGCTAAATTCAAATGTCAAAGAAATATGTATATAATAAAATTAACTTTTTGTCGTGTCACAAAGTTCCAAGAAAATTTACTTAATAAATAATATACGAGTACTTATATGTATATGCTTAAACATTTGGATAATATAAGCAAGATACTACTACCACCGTAAGGAAATAGCATAAGGACATTGGTTTCGTATAAGTTTATAGAAATGCTAACTTATTGATTCAATTACTGAACAAAAGTGGGAACTTGCTGAAGAAATAGATATTTGCTAATGAAAATTTTATAACCCCTAAAAATATACTACAAAATGCCAATGTGCCTCAAATTGATTTTCCCAATTATTCTGCATTTTATTCAACTTTTTCAAATCGAAATTTAAATAATATAATTCTTTCTTAATTCTTCACAAGTAATACTTAATTTTTGGAATAAAGACATTATTTCAAATCCCAAAAGGTATGCTACAAAATTTTAAAGGCGAATTTGCCTAGCTACCGGGTGGGTCAATAGCTCCGTGACTTTTAGAATTTTCCGCCTATTAACTGTAAGGGCAACAACACTGCTCCTGTCAAGAGACATCTGTCAGCTGACTTCTGTCATCATTGTAATAAGCAGCATTATTTACTTTATGTTTGACAGTCATTGATAGCAGACTATCACTTGATTTAAGGAGCAATTGGAAACAAGTGAATTTCATGTGCTCATTAAGCATTATTTTTTTGCAAAAAAAAAACATCAAACCAAGGCTAAATACTATGAGAAATCTGCCATCAATTTTAACGTTAAGAAAGTGGTTTACGGACGTGGTGTCCTTATAAACATTCTGCTCTTTTCAGACTCCTTTTCTGACTTTGAAAATATTACAAATATTTTGAAAACCCCAAAAGTAAACAACAAGAGGATTATGTGCCTTAAAAGGATATAGCCATTTACGTTGTAACCTGTTCTTGTCAGATACTTTTTCAAATTAAAATATATGTTTTTATTATTTAATTTTTAAAAAGGAGTAAATAAATGATTGACTATGAGAATATTGTAAATATTTGTTAACCCCTAAAAGTATACCAAAAAATGTTAACGGCATATTTACCTTAAGAAGATTTTCACTTTAAGAGTCTGAATTCCGCTCTTTTCAAACTGTTTTTCTGACCATGAAAATGTTTTGAAACGCCAAAAAGTAAACTAAAAAAGTATACCGGAAGATATACTACAAAATTCCATAGGATTATGCACCTTTGGAAGATAACTTTGTATTCTGCTCTTGTCAGATAATTTGACAAATCAAAATATACATATTTCTTAATTCTTAAAACGAATTATTTCCTTTCTTGAAACGCCAAAAAGTTTACTACACAATTTGAACTTTAACTCTGAACTCAGTTATTTTTAGAATATTTTCCAACTAAAGCTATAAATATTTTATGAAAATTCTTAAAAATGCCAATTATTCCTTAGCCGAAAAGTATACCACAAAAATGTTAAATGCGTATTTAAGATGGTTTACACTTTAATTCGGTATTCTGTTCTTTTCAGACTCATTTTTTTTAATGGAAGATAAAGTATATAACTGTTTGATAATTCCTGAAAACTGCCAATTTTCTCTTGTGTCATTTATTTTCTTCATTGCATTTAAATTTTTACAAAATTTGCATTTGCATTTGGTATTTAGAAAAACTATATTGAATTCATATATTAAACACAAAATGCCAATTTGGCCTTTTGCGCACATTTTTAATGGAACACAATAAGCCTCTGCCATTTTGTGTTATTTTGAGGATTCAATATAGAATTCATTTCATGAAATGAAATCAATATTTAATTATGTTTAGGAATTATAAAATATGCAAAACACGTTTTATAAAATCGAACATTTTTGCTCGACAACGAAACAAAAATGCACATTGTACACTGAAAGTATTGATTGTTTTTGGCTCTAATTGTGTTAGTTTAGAAACGTGTTTTTGGTTAGAGGAGGAGGAGGAGAAGGAGTAAGAGATTGAGGAGAATAGCTTCCGGATGAAGCCTCACTTCAATAAAATAATCAAATAATAGGCGTATGCATTTATTGATGAATTATTTGTTCTCTTTTCTGCTCTTGTAGCCATAATTGATTGGATTAAATTTTCAAATTTCAATTTAACGGATTACGAATTTCTAATGGGAAACATTTTTTTTTAATATTTATTTGGTCTATTAGCGAAATGATGAATGGCAGATATATGAATAATTTAATGTAGCCAGGAAATAATAGATTTTGGAATTTGTATTATTAGGAAAATAACGATAACATAGAGAAATATTTTGTTTCAATGGAAAACTGCCTGTTTGGGAGATTATTTTTTTAAGGGTTCTATAGTATATAATAGAGACAAAGATGGTCTAGAGAGAGAATATCCTAGTGATAAATCAATATCCTAGTGATAAATCAATATCCTAGTGACAAATCAATGTGTAATTTATTTGTATGCTCTCAGCCCACACGAAGGAGGCTTTATAACATTTTTGCATAAAGTAAGCTCTGTAACTTGTAAAGAGCTTTAAATATGTAGTTTTAAAATAATTTTAGTTATTCAAATTAATAAAAATGTCTAAATTTCTAAAATGTTAAGCACCATAAAAATGTAATCCTACACTATTTGATCTTTGTCCTGGCATAGCTAAATACTATATTATATAGCTATTTTTCTTTCACCTTAAATAATATACTTTTATCTCATAGTATTACCTTTAAAGACCATAATAAAATCTAAAGCATACTTTAAGGCTTCAACACAAAACGCTTTAACTGAAGTATACTTTTGTGCTTTTCTAAATTAATCATTAACTTTCAAGCCATTGCAGTGGTGGCAGTAGTAGTAGTATTGTATGGGCAGCTTTGACAAAGACATACATAAATTATCATACCAGCAGCCGTATAAGAAGATTTACTGCTGCAAAAAGATACACGAGAAAAACACACTCACATGACATAAATTAGAGTTACTCCACCCCTAACTAATCCTCATCCTCCAGCTCCTCCTCGTCTGGCACTTGATCTCGTATTTTAATCAAACACTTAGCTAGGATCTGGCAAAAATAGATTGGGTGTGCATTTCCTACTTTTGCAGAGAATTATGCAGTAACAAGTGAGAGACTCCAACAAAAATGTAAAAAAACGCAAAAAAAAAGCATCATCTTTGTTCTTTATGTGCGAGCTAAGCGCGCCAAAAAGTATGCAATCAACAACATTAACTCATGCAATTCTAGTTCTCCTTTATACAGACAATTGAGGGTACGAGTGCAAAATGACTTATCAAAGAAATTTCGAATTTTACTGAATGCAAAAAAGTCGTAGAAATCGGGGCCCACTCTTTAAAAACTCTTTGATAAAACTTAAGCTCTTTGAGGAATTTTTTCAGTTACGGGGAATTGCCATAACCGTTTTCCCCTATCATATCAAGTTTGTAAAATATTTCCCCCAAAAGTTGGTTGGGACTTTGTAGAGGTTATTTGTTTCAGCAATGGATTTGAAGATGAAATCTTGGAAATACAATATTAATGTCGGAGAAAGAAATTTAGATTAGTCTCGGGCAAATATAACTCTTAAAGAACTCGTCTCTCTAACTTATCTCGTTATTCCTACAAATGGGACCTTAAATGATATTGTTGATATTTTAATATCTTTAGTTCCTTTTATATTCTACGCAAATCCTATGAACGAACATTGGCAGCCTTCAGTAAAAGCGTTCATCACATATTACCATATTACTATGCTTTTATTTTGAAACAAAAATAAAATGCGAAAAAAAACATCACGAATATATCCTGCATGTACTCGTATAGAGGAGGTTTCCAATGCAGGAAAAATAATGCATATTATACATACGTACTCGTTCGTATTCGTACGTACTAAAATACAGATGTACTTACACCCGTTTACAAATAGATATGCATATATATGTGTGTGTGTATGAATACTTTTTACTCTTGATGTACGATATACTTACCCTGCAGTCAGCCAGGCACCATATGTCTCTATGTCACCACTTGTTCTATAGTGACAATTGAACAAGGTAAAAAGTCTACAACTTTCCTTTTATGCGCGAGTAGAAATACTTTACAGACAACTGTTGTACAGTATTTATGGCGACATTGTCATTGCTTGTCTTTTTTGTTTGACTGCGCATTATAATAGCTGCCTGCAGAATGCACAGCTGCGCAGTCAGCAGGTAGAGATTTTTTGACAATTGTTCTTTTTTCATTCCTTGATTTTCTTCTGTCAAGGAAGCACGCGTTAGTTTTGTGAAAATAATTTTTGTGTGTTAAAAATATGATTACAATTATTTTATAAAAATAAAATAATGAGTAAAAGAAATTATAAAAGACTTGTAAAAAGCAAACAATATCATTTAAAAATAGAAGTTTGCAATGTGAGCAAGAAAACAGCGAAATGAATATTGTGGGAGAAAGTGAAGATTTTGTGGAGAATTTGGAGTTCCGAAATTTACGTTGCGGGAGAAGTTAAAGCAGTGGTACATAGAAACAACTCCTTCTAGGAAGTGTTTGGAGAAACTATGTCAGTATTTATTATTTTTTGTTAATTAAATGAATAAAAGGTTTAGCCAGCCTCGATGAAAGTGAGCATATAAATATATGTGTTTTAGTGTACTGCGCCCACCTTTTTAAAGATGTAGACCAGGGTCACTAAAGTTTACTACTGAATCTTTGGTTCAAATGTCTCTATATGAATTACTTTGACATTTAACATTTAGTAGTGAATCTTTGTTCCAAATGTCTACATATGGTTAACTTTGACATTTAACATTTAGTAGTGAATCTTTGGTGCAAATGTCTACATATGGTTTACTTTGACATTTAACATTTACTACTGAATCTTCGGATCAAATGTCTACTGGTGGTTTTTCAATGACAGCTAATGTTAAATGTCTATAGGAGATTACATGGGCAGGGGCACATTTTGTCTGTAGTACTACTGACAATGTCACAAGTAAATCACTACAATTTTACTAATGGCATTTCCTACAGGGTATATACGAGTATAGAAGAGTATATCCCCAGAATTTCAAAGGATAATCTGCTGTTGTGGCATGTGTATAAGCTACAGACATTTTTTTGGCGAGGAAAATGCAAATGCATTTCGTCTCCTCTTAGTCAGAAAAAATACATCAACAGAAAAGTTCACCCCATTCCCCACTCTCAAAAAAATCCAACAAAATTGGAACAACATTTTTAGTTGATTTTGTTGTTGTTTTGTTTTGTTTGTGTGCCATTGATGATCCCAGCAAACTGATACTTTATGGATTTTTGAGTACAGAAATCTTATGAATAAATTTTTGATAAATTCAAATCCACACATGCACCGACACATATGTATGATGGTACACTGTGAAAAAATGCACATGGGCAAATCCAGTGTACTAATTTTAATCCCGTTGTCGTTTTGAATGCAATAGTTTTCTTCAGCAAAGAACAATTATTTGACAGGACTTTGAAATGACTATTTATTTAAATATTAAAATTTAAATGCGTGAAAAATATAGTTCTGTAGCCCCATATATTCTAAATGAACGATGAACATTTTAAGATGGCGTTCTTCACCGTTCTTTAAAAAAAAATATTTATTATTTATTATATTTTAAAAACGCGGTTGTGGATTTGTCCATATTAGAGCTCTTCTTGAAGTTCTTGACAGGACATCCTCAATATATGCGAAAATTCGCCAATATTTGCTAAATGCGTTATTTATTTGTCCTCTTAAATATTAATTTGCATACTGGACCAGGAAAACACCAACATAGATATATGAAATATCTATAGGCATGTACATAGTCCTATTTAATCTGATTTGATTCAGCAAATTTGAATCTGGTGTTGTCTTCTGTTTCTATATAAGAGCATTTTTACTTAAAAATGTCAGAAATAGAAATTATTTTTTATTGGAATGATTCTGTCTATATTATGATTTCAATATTTTTCATAGTTTATAAAGGAAAATCATTGGAATTTTTTAGTAAATATTGTTTTAAAAAGGCTGAACACCACCTTGAAATTTGTAGAGTCAGTTAAGGACAAATGGAGCTACATGACTATATTTTTCTCGGAATTTTAGGTTGGTGTCACTGATGAGCAAGATGCAAAGTAAAGTTGCGTATGCAACTGATGCATTTTAAAACTTTGAACTAAACAGCATTAATATATGGCAAATTCCCACGGCTTCAAAAGATTTCGGTTTTGATTTTTCCCATTTTTTTATATTTGTTAGTACACGTGAAGAAACGCTTTGTAGAATTCTTTGAGATTTTTCCGATAACCAGTTCAGAAGTTATCGCTATTTAAAAAAATCGTAAAGATATCAATCTGTGAATCTGTTTTTTGGTTATAAATTCTTAAGTTATGGTCCGATTTTAAAAATCTTTTTTTTAAAATGTTGGAATTTTCGGTACTTTTCAGATTAAAAAAAATATTAAAATGTTTTTCTGTGTGCGATTTTTAAGTTATATAATTTAAATGTAATTTTTTAAATTGTTTGTACTCTTAGATTTTTGCGAATTATTTATATTTTAAACTTCTATTAATTCTCTAACATATAAGCTTCGGATGGAAGTGGGCCTAAAATTATTTATATATTTTTCAATTTTCTTAAATTTTTAAAAAAAAATTCGCTGATAGCCACTATTTTTGTGGCTTGAAGGCTTCGGAATAGATGCACAATTCCAAAGAGCAAAATAAAGGAGACACTTCAAGAAGTATTTCTTCCAAAACACCCGCCACCCCCGCTGATCCTCGTACGCCTGATGATATCCCTCCAAAAATAAATATGTATATAAAGTAGTACAATTCGATGGATTCTTTAGGTGAAATATTCGGCACAAAGTGAAAGGGGGAAAATTTTCTCAATTTAAAGTTTTGAAACAAATTTCCACAGAATATCTATCGACGTAAACTTTGTAAAAATCGGTTCAGCCGTTCAAAAGAAATAACAAATTTCACAAAACCCAAAAATACATTTTTTAATTTGTTAAAGGTTCAGATCCCCACAAAATGCTTAAGTATTTTTTTTCCAAGAAATAAATAATAGCGAAAACTTATTTTACCATTTACCAATTTTATATGAAATGTAGTCAAAAATATAAATCATAGATTAATATTAATAGTTCTGACCCTTAAGCCAATTATGATGGCTACAAATTTTGCAAATATCTCCTTCGCGTAGAAACAGTGGTTTAGCACCTAACAACCTTTAAAAAAATTAGAAAAAAAAATAAATTTTTCAAAAAAAAAAAAGGTTTTTTGCTGGCTTGAAAAAAAATAGAAAAAATCGCAAAAAATTATTGTTTTTTATTTCCTTAACTTTTACAAAATGGGCCATAACGTAAGCTTAATCAATACTTTTTTTTCAAGTTGGAGCTGCTTTATTTAGTATATTGCTTTAAAAAAATTTAATAAAATATTTTGCGTCGAATTTTGTATTATTTGTTTTTTTTTTTTCGTGCAAGCAAAAAATTTTTTTTTAAAAAAATTAGAAAAAAGTTAATATTTTCAAAGTAATGTTTTTTGCTGCCACGAAAAAAATAAAAAGTCGCAAAAATTATTGTTTTTTATTTCCTTAATTGTTTTTAAAAAGAAATCATTTTTTTCTAATTTTTTATTACTAAAGATATCTTTAGTGAAAATTTAATTAAAAAATTGCCATACACTTTTTTTGATATATTTGTTTCGTGTTTAGGATTCCAAATTACACCAGAATATGTTATGCGCAGCAATTGGGCAAAATTTTTGTAAACTAGTAAAGCAACAATAATCCTATGACAGAGCGAAAAATTAAACTCAATAAGATTTTTATTGAAAAGATAATTTATTTAGTACCCAAAAAAATTTAGGAAAATATTTCCCAAAAATAAAAACGTTATAAGTACTAATAAGTTTCTTAGATTTAAAGAAACTTTTCATTAAATTAACAAGTACCTCAGATTTTAGTAACTTTTCCATATTTTCAAGAAAGGCTTCATATTGTTTTGACCCGTTTTTCTTTCAGTGTATGTAACTTATCAAACTACAACTGCAGTAATTAAAATTGATAGAAAAAAAATTGTAGAAAATACACACACAGACAAAAGGAAAGGGAAAAAATTCAATATTTTAAAATTCCAACAGGAAATGTGTTATAGAATTTTGGGAATGTATTTTTTGTGAAAATAATTCTAATGCAATTTCGAAATAATTTCTGATGAGTTTCCCTTGAAGAAACTTGGTTGATCGATATACATATGTATGTATAGCAAGAAGTGTTTACATACATAAGGGAGAAAGTATGCAATTACAATTACAGTTATGGTATTATACAAAATGTATAAACTTTCAAATGAAATAATAAAAATATTTATTATAACTCTTGTAGTTATGTATCTCATATTTTATGGATTACTGATGGATTTGTTGGATTGCAACAATACTATTTAGGAATTCATTGATTTGAAAATTTAGAATTTTTGAGATTCCAAGAACAAAATACATAAAATAATTTTTGTATAGAAATAATTGAATTTTGGTGGCAAGCTTGAAAATTGGGTTTTTGAATTTTTTTCTAATGAAAAAAAGTGTACGGTTCAGCAATATGTAAACAGACAAAACCATTGGGAGTGGTAAGAGTGCAACAATTCCGATCAGCGAATTACTTTGCGAAAGCAACTGCCTGTATCGAGGATGGTTTGGGTCACATGACGCTCACCACTCGTTTTCATTTAACAGGAGGTAAAGGAAAAAATCAATAAATCTATCACGAACAAATTGTAAAGGCTGCTTTGTTACCTTGGGCACGATATCAGTTCGGGAGCAAATATTGAACGTTTCAGCAAGACTAGGCTCCTTTCTATAAACTCCCGAGAAACCCAACGTTTTTCTTAAGAAAGTGTTTTTTTCGATATGGTCCTTTCCAAAGTATGTAATATGAACAAAAGAAGTAATCAAATTTTAGTTTATTTCTGATACTATATTAGAACAGTTAGCCAAGAGCCTATTTTGTTCTTTTATTTCCTCAATTTAAACAATTGTATGCCTCCACCATACTCAAAGAGAAAAAAGTTTTTTTTAAGCATTTAACACTTTTAGATCTTCTTCCCTTTACTCCAGCCCTAAATAAAACTTTTCATACCCATTTAAAATCTACACTATAATTTATAGTTCCCGCTGCAGTTGATAATTTATGGAAGGGGGCAGTTAAAGTTAACACTTCTCAACCACCAAGCGGTAACTTGAGTTGTTCCTCTTCCACTGCTCCTTCTGATTCACCAAACCTTTCCAATTGGTTGTTCTCAAGAGAAGAACAAAAACAGCAACAATCTGTCGTCTTTTAACAAATTTTATAATAAACCCATAGCAGGACGTTTTTAACTTTTCTTGTTCCCCACTAAGTAAGTATTTAGTAAGTCTGTTGCACCTTTTGACTGTCGTCTAGTAGTTTCGCCCCGCAGACCGACAGACCCCATCTCCATCAACATCTTGAGTTGATACAAGTGAAACCAACAACGGTCACATTAACAATTGCTTTTATTTGCTATGAAAGAGACCCGAAGATGAGGTAAGCATAGAGTCCAAGCTTGCCGCGTCCACCATTCATTTCAGAAACTTTAAAAAGGGCAATTAAGTACACCACAGGTAGCGAAGCCATTGTACCAAAAAGAAAAATAAACCATCAAAAAGAAAATAAACTAAAAGAGACAGAGAGACACTCCAAGTGGCAGTCTCTACCTCTCAACATTTCAGATTTTTTTCGTTGATAGTTTTTGAAGATGAAGCTGAAGAAGCTGCTGAATGAAATGAAAAGGACGACAAACGGTGTAATGAGTGGCGGTGGTGGTGGCAAAATAGTTAATGATATTATTACCTTCTATGGTCAGGACACTATAATTTTTGTTAAGCAAATTTCATGTTAATTAAAGGAGTTGAAAGCAGTGGTACAATGTTTATAAATGCGGGTTACGGATAAAATGAATAGATGAATAAATCAGCGACTGTTATGAATTGCATTCAAATTAGTTTCAGAAAAAATCTATTCAGAAGAAGAGGTCGGAAAGCGTTGATTTTGCAATTAGTTAGAGTAATTTATTAATTTAATTAATCTAAAGCAGATTAAATGCAAAATTACAAAGCACCGTTGAAGTTTTGCAATAAATTATGCTGCATTTAAATGGAGGGAGGGAGGCATGAGTATTAAAAATTAATTTATATAGATCATACGCACTGATGTACAATACCTATATCAAATATTTAGTTGTTTTTTGTGTCATTAACTGAACATATTTCATATAATAAGAGGCCGATAAGAGAAAAATAATTCCGTACAACAATTTTAATCTTTTTAGAAAATTCCGGAGTTTTGACATGGGATTCTGGTAGAGGAGAAAAAACAAATATATTTTGTTCTAGGCAGGGTTTTCTTTCCCCCTTTGGCCTGAAACTATGTGTTCTTTACATCTGAGCTGTAGGGTATGTTCAGCAACAGTGTAGCAAGTATAAAGGACAATATGGAACATATTAACCCTCTAGCTCCCCCACATTGCAGTAATTTTAGGGTATATTTCAACGAGTCTTGAAAACACCCCTAAAATGGGGAGGGCTTTGATGAAATGTTCTACAAAAATGTTGGTCATACAATTGTCAGAATACAAGAAATTCCAGCCAAACCCCTCATAGGCCTGTTCGTGCAGCAAGGGTATGCATACGACCACTAGGTCGTATTAATTATAATGTTTCATACGACCTAGTAATAGAAACAATAACGATAACAGTAAAGAGGGGTTTGACTGGATCTTTACCCTTGACTAGGTCGTATGAATAACATCAATTATAATTTTGCATACCTAGGATCGAAATAATAACTATACCAGTAAAGAGGGTTTTGACTGGAAGTTTAATCTCACCTTAAATAAAACTCAGATGTAGTCTTTGGAAATGCCGACACACGTATATTTTTGGTCACAATCCATTGTCAGAATTTCGTAATATTGTGTAATTATTCTTCAATATTTCATCTCTGAGCGAGAGTAAACATTTGAACGAGAGGTCGTTTAAAAATAACCAATTAACGTATGAGTATTAAATTTAAATTTATATAAATCATACACACTAATGTATTTTTTTTCATAAGTCTGAAAAGGGCCATATCTCGTAGGATTGCGATGTATAGGTATATTAAATGTTAACAATAAGCGAATTGTTTTAAAAAAACCGAATTAAAACTAAGTTTTTGAAATACGACGGAAACAGGCATTCAGTCATAAAGCTGTGTCAATTTTTTTACATGATTATTAATTTTTTAAATGATATGATTTATTTTCGAAATTAAACGAAACTAGGTGAAAATATTACCACATATTCGTTTACAAACTTTCGAGAGTTATTGTGACAGACGGACGGAGTTCAAATGACCTAAAAATAAGACTATGCAAAAAAAATATTTTTTGTGTCCGAGATTAAAAAACTTTTTTTGGTGTAGTTATGTCATACTTTGTTATGAAACCAAAACGAAATTTTTGTTATGGTAAAGTATTTTTTTTTAAAAAAATTTTCTTCAAAATTCTAATTTTCATGGAACGTGCCTTTAGTATTTGGACCAAAATTTTTTCGGGCTCGCAAAAACCATAAAAATATTTTAAAAATCGCCTAAAAAAATTTGTTCCATTTTTTTAAAGCTAGCATTCTAAAGAAAACAATGCCTATTTGAAAAAAACATCTATAGATAAATTAAGAAATGAACCTAAGGTAAAATTAAGAAAAATTCAAAATCTAAATTTTCATATTATTTATTTTGGCTATTTTGTTTGGGAGGTACCAAAAGAGGATTGGCAATTACGACCACTTTCCAATGGACTATATTTACTATTAAAAAATTATAGTGCACAAAATGTCAAGTATTTCTAAGGACTGAAATTAAAGTTATAAGCCGTTAAATTTGTGTGCGAAATGGTACATTTGCGTGGGAGGTACCAAAAGTGGTGTGACAATAACGCCAATTATGTAGGTACTAAAAAAGCATTACACTGCACACAATTTAAAGTATTTGTATGGTCTAGAATTTAAGTTATAAGCCGTTAAAGTTTTGTTCAAAATGTCCCATTCGTGTGGGAGGTATCAAAAGCAGGGTGGCAACTTCGATTGTGATCGCTCAGGAATAAAATGAAACCATTTCGAAGAAAATCGATAGCAAATCAACCAACCTCAAAACTTTTTAAGCTATGCATTGATTTTCTTCAGAATTGTCAGATTTTATTCATGACCGATCAGACTTAACGATAAAATAATAAAAATATAATATCTGCTAAATTTACAAGTCACGACCTAACAAATCAGCCTTCATTTGTAAAATTCCGCCCACGCGTCTGCATAATACAAAACTTCTGAAATACGGCTTTTTAGATATTTTCTCAAATTTCTCAGATTTCAGTTGCTTAAAACATCTGAAAAAACTTTTGGTTTTTTTTCTCGCCAACTACAAGATGATTCAATCTTGAATGTCGACCAGATTTGTTTCGAAAAATCGTTCGGTTTGATATTGTGATAAATTTTCTAAAAAAAAATAAGCTGAGACGGTTTAATTGTTTGTACGTATGTTGCTACATATTCCATATGTTAATTACTTGATGGTAATGTCTCTTTGACTAGACAAAGTTCATGTAAATATTTGAAAATATTAATAAATCGTTTGGGAATAATAAATCATCTCCGCATCCTTTGAGGTAAGAAGTTTATTAAATCTACCTCGCATTCTTCTTCTAAGAAGAATCCCCTGAGTTATCATTGTATCATTGTGTTATATGTCCAATTTTAAAAATATCCATTGAGATAAGATATTTATTAAATATGCTTAGCATTATCCATCTGTGAAGATTCCACTGAATTAACATTTTTCTTCCTGTTAAGAAACTTTGGAGTGCTTTGAGAATCTTAGTAAATATAATTCGCGTTCTTCTCCTACAAACATGAAGATTCCCCTGAATTTATGTTATCTTTACTCAGTAGATTGTTTCATTGTGTTATAAGCCCAAATTGAAATAAATAATACTTCGAATATTCTTCGAATTCTCCTTCTAGGTAGATTCCCCTGAATTTCCAGAATCGTTACTATTTTTGTTGTATTAAGACATATTTTCACATTCGAATGTTAGATAAATCTCTTACAAAATATTATTGTGTTAACAATTGTTCGAATATGGGTCAGATAATTTTTCACTATTAAATGTTTCGCTAATGTTATTATTTCGCTAAAATACATTACCCCTCAAAGTAACAGAAACGTATCCACCCAAAGGGTACTATTAACATTTAAATGTATTATCTTATCTAGATTCCTAAATGAATTTGTATCTAACATTATCAACCCCCTAAAATGTAAGCATTGTAAATTTCGATTTTATTTACTCCTTTACTCCTTAAGCGTTAACATTTTATGTTCGAAAATTATCCGCAGATATATTTATTTTAAAATTTACTGGCAAAAATGTTTGTCTAAAATATAAATGTTAAAACTCCGCTCCTTTTCGGCAACATAACACTACTCTTTAGGACAAGCTGATATAGTTCGAAAAGTCTCTCCTTCATGCTCTCTCCCTCTCTTTGGAATCATTGCCGTGTATTTAACATTTCTCATTCATGAACTGTTAGATTTAATCTTTTGCTCGGAGAACTAGTCTCTTCTATTTTTCTCTGTTATATGCATAACATTCCATTATACTCGTATTTCGAATTTTAATATTTAACGTTTTTTGTTGTGGATTGTGTTAAAGGACTTGACAATGAATTCGTTACGCTTGCCTTATACATACATATATTATTGTGTATATACATATATACGAGTATTTATATTTATGCACGTACATGTCTCTGTTTGACATACATTTGATATCCTTGTGAGCGAAGGGTTAACAGAAATGCTTCAACGCCATCATCAAGATAACGATAATTATGTACATGTACTTACTTATAGATTTGTAAGATTTGCGTAAAAGATAAGAAACATACCTGTAAAGAGACAATAACGAGGAAATATTTGATTAAATTTCACTTGATAAATGGGCGGAGAAAGTGTGTCAAATAGTAATTAAATAAAGCATATGACAGGAGTGTATTTGATTAATATGAGAAGTGATATAGATGCAATAATAACTATACTCAATATTGGTGATATTTAAATTTGAATATTTAAGGGCCATTAACAATAAATAAATTAACTATGGTTAACAGCTAACTACCGGTTATAGCTGTAAAATTCAATACAAATTAACCTTCGTTAGCCCTCTCACTTATTTTGTTTTGTGTTAGTTAAAATGTAATGTAGAAAAAATTAAAAATAATAATTTTATATCAAAATTATTTCTTAATTTTTAATGTTTTAACTCCTATCTTACTCTGTAGATTTAAACAAAACTAATTTTAACATTAGTGGTCACATTCATAAGGTTTATTGCTCTGATATTTATTATTAATATTATTTAATTTCCATAGTTCCTAGGAGGAACATAGGGCCATTAAACTTACTTTTGATCTTTTATGTTTTTTTATTTATATGTTAGACAAAATCTGGTAAAGGCCAAAGATATTCTTTATCAACACCTGGTGTTTCTAATTATAAGGTTAATATGTATAGAAGAGTTCCTGATTAATTTCTTACAATTGGGATTATTATTATTATAATTCAAGCATTTTGAAAGGGCAATAAAAAGAATTGTCATAACGATTTTTAAACATTTTTTTGAAATCCTGAAAATATAACATTTGAAATCCTGAAAATATCAATACATATTTGAAATCCTGAAAATATTGAGACTGATTTCTGAACAAATATGTATGAGCTAAGGGAGCATTGACTGATATAATATGTTTGTATAGTACAATAACACTATGCAATATTTTCGAGGTCATCGAAAGATGACTCCCTTTTGACTTCAGTTTCTGAAAAATAACAAAATTGAATTTGGGTTTTTCTGGTTCAGCTTTACCAATTTGGATTTTATCATATCGTGAATAGTTTTTTTGGCTGAAACTTGATTTATCAGAGGAGATTATATATAAATTTTCTCAGAAATACGAGTATAATAATAACATATGCCTATCCTAATACTTCTTTTCGAAATTTCTGGATAATTACTAATTGGGGGGTTTATGTTGTATGAAGTATGTATTTATAATTGGCTATATTTTGTAGAGCTTATGCAGTTTTAGAGTGGTTTTAAAGAATACTCATATATTTCATGGAAAAAGTCGCGGCACGTATGACTTATAACAATTATTTAGCATACGTTGCCATTTTCTCGGGAATACTCGTCAAATACTCACAGTAACATGAGTGGTTGTTAGTCAAGAGGAATTGTAATTCTTCTTTTTTTGGATCAACAATTTCTATAGAGGACTAATTGATTTAAGTATCAAATTTAAAGAAAAATATTGTTTCACATATTATTAACAAAATAACTGTGCGTGGAGGAAAATACAGCCTCGATTAAAACAACTTACCCCGCATAATAAAAATACATTATGTGTTTCTATATAAAACCGTTGAGTTGCCATAAAACTCACCTATAGTGATTTTTACAAAGAATCTTCTTGTCGACTATATCAATAAAAATTTCCATCTATTCTACGACATTTGATGTATCATTATTTGTAGAGGGAGATTTTCTGCGGTAAGTGGATGAGCGGGGGCTTCGGTTGTTTTGGAAAAAATACGTCTTGACGTATCTCCTTTATTCCGTTCATCGATATGGAAAATCTATGACGAAGGCTTCTATACTAAAATTGTGTCTGCAAACTTTGTGGTTGAATATCTGCAAACTTTGTGGTTGAATATCTCAAACTTTGTGGCTGAATATCTCGAAAACGTGATTTGACCGGAAAAATATTGTCTCTATATTAGCAAATCGTAAAAAAACACACCTAAAAATGGGGAGGGGGATGAAATGTTCTACAAAAATGTTGGCCATAAACTTTTACTATATATAAAAGAACACACCAAAGCACTTAACAAAAACACCCAAAAACAATATGTTTCAGTTACTTTCTGTCTATTGAAAAAAAGTAATAGAAACAAATACAAAAATTGGTAGACTTTTAATTGCTTGGTAGAATTGACTGCAGTTTCGATAGACACCACTCTATCATCTTCAGAATTCAGTAGCAATAATGTATGTCTTTAACTTAAATCAGCTGAAATACTTATTGAATTTAACGAGAACTACTAACCAAACCCGTATTTTGCCGAACTAAGTCAACATACTAAAACTCTCATACCAATACATTTTAGTATGTTAACTTAGTTCAGCAAACTACCATAAGTATTTCAGCTGATTTAAGTTAAAGACATACACTATTGCTATTGAATTCTGAAGATGATCGTATGAATATGAATAATTGTAATTGTCAAACTAACCATCACCAACCTACTAACAAAGGTTCAGAGAACTGCCTGCCTGAGCATAAGCGGAGCCTTAAGGACTACAGCGACCGAGTCTCTACAAGCCCTACTCCATATACTGCCGATTAATATTGTGGCGAGAGAAGTTGCAACCAAAGCGGCAATAAGATTAAACTTCCTATCAATGTGGAGGTACAAGAACTATGGTCACATGAGGATATCAAAGTGTAGTGCTATGGTAACCGACCGAGTGGACTATATACCAACTGTGTACACCTTCGAGAGAAATTACATCACTATGATTCCCGCCAGAGATTAATGGGTCGGCAGAATACCAGGTAATAGAAACCATCTCCACTTTTACACGGATGGTTCGAAGCTTGATGAAAAGGTTGGATTCGGAGTACACTGTGAAGAACTTAGTCTGGATATAGCTCACAGACTACCAGATACTTTAGTGTCTATCAAGCCGAAATAATGGCAATATGGGAAGTTGCCAAGTGGCTGAGTCGCAACATAGTAACCAACACTGGCGTTGTCATTTACTCGGACAGCCAGGCTGCCATCAATTCTCTGGAGGCAACATCCCAAATTCACAAACAGCCCTCGACTGCCGCAGATCTCTTAACGAGATGGCTGAGCAGTTTAGTATACACCTCATATGGGTGCCTGGGCATAGGGATATCCCGGGGAACTGCAAAGCCGATGAACTTGCTAGGAAAGGGACGACATTACAAATTCTCGAAGAATTTGCATATATTGGTGCGCCACTATCCACGTGCAAGCTTTGGCTTAGGCAAGAGGCAATCAGGCAATCCAACGAAAGATGGACAGAAATCGGCATCTGCAGGGTAGCTAGACAAATCTGGCCAAGGTATGACCTGAGAAGGTCAAAATATCTCCTCGCACTGGAGAGGAAACGATTGTCAACGTTAGTACAGGTTCTGACGGGACTCTGCTTGATCGGCGAACACGCCAAATGATTGGGTATTGACTCTAATGACTTCTGCCGAAGCTGTGGAGATGAGGAAGAAGTGGAGAGCATTGATCACTTGCTTTGCGACTGTCCCGCTTTGAGTAAACGACGACTGGACATACTGGGGTCGGCCTTTTTAGGCAGCCTAACAGATCTTTCCAGTACTGATATTCGTACCATCGATAAATTTATATATCAAACAGGTTGGTTTCGATGAGGGGCATTTCAGCCCGTGGAAACACTAGGGACCTAAACTGGTCTATGTGAGCTTGTAAAAAAAAACCGCTGCCACCCTAACCTAAACCTAAACCTAAAATACGACCGTTTGGTCGTATGAATAATTTTAATTAATACTACATATCGTCATCAGAAACGAAAAAGGGCGTATCATCATGTTTGAAAATTTTTTGGACTACGCCTCTAAAAATTTGTCAGGATGTGTATTTTGATACAGTGTACCGAAATCCACGAAAAATTTAATTTCCATTTTTCTTGTTGTTTCGCCCTTTTCCGTTTCTGATGACGATATAGATCTTGTGAATAATTTTATTAATGCGACCAATAGGTCGTGTGAGTAGTTATAATTAATACGACCACTAGGTCGAATAATTATAATAAGTATGTCGACACAAATTCCAGTCAAAGCCCTCTTTGCCACTAGGTCGTATGAATAATTATAATTAATGCGACTAATAGGTCGTGTGAATAATTATAATTAATACGACCCGTAGGTGGTACGAATAATTATTATTAATACGACCACTAAGTCGTATGAATAATTATAATTAATACTACCCGTCAGTCGTAAGAATAATTATAATTAATACGACATCCAGGTCGTATGAATAATAATAGTTCAAATGTATATATTCATAATTATAATTAATACGACCACTAGGTCGTATGAATAGTTATAATTAATATATCACTAGTTCGTATGAATAATAACATAACATCAATACCAATATTGATATTGGTATAACACCAATATTTCGTTTGAATAAATATAATTAATACGACCACTAGGTCATATGAATAATTTGAATAAAAACGACGATAATTTTAATTGATACGACCAATAGGTCATGTGAATAATAATAATTAATACGACCACTAGGTCGTATGAATGATTATATTAATACAACTCAATAATAATATTAATGTCGTATGAATAATTATAATTAATGCGGCCCATAGGTCGTCTAAATAATCATAATTAGTATGACGTATGAATAATTAAAATAAATACGACTACTAGGTTGTTAAAATACTTATATTAATATGGCCATTAGTTTGTATGGATAATTATAAGTAAAAAGATTTGGACTGGAATTTAAACATTTCATCATCGATATTTTAAAATAGAGCCAAATATTATCTTTATATGGGGGAGCTAGAGGTTTAATATTTCATATGGCCCTAATATTTGGTACAAAGTTGCTAAACATACCCTATACCTAAGATAGACTGCACAAATAGGCCACAGGAGGGAACTTCAACCCCCTAAAATGCAATTCTCCTGTGATATTTGGATATTTGTTTGCCTCCTCTACAAGAATTCTTTGTCAAAACGCCGAAATTGTGGAAAAGCTCGAAATTCTTGTACAGTGTTTTGATTATTTGAAATTTGTTTGAATTTAAAGTACATATTATTTTCTCTACTAAAGCAACCAAAGGCCAACACCATCTAAAATTAAACTTTAATCTTTTCGGATCACAAATTAATTTCTCTGTTCAATTTTTTTCTTCAAATCTCTACCAGCCTTACCGAACGAACAAACAAACTGAATGACTTCCAGGAAAATTGGTCACGAAGACCAGTTTATATAAAATTTCATTACCTGGCTGGTACTGCCTATTTGATTTTCTCGTTTTTTTTTCAACATTTCAGTTGACGTTGTTTTCCAGTCCCCTAATTTCTTTGCAAATCTATGAATGAATGACTGACTGACTATTCTTGCAAATAATTGAAAATAAAACATTTTATAAAAAACGCTTTTATATACATATATAAAAAAAATATTTTTTTTTTGCTTTTTGCCAGCATAGAAAAATACAACAACAAGAGCAACAAACGACAAGAGGAGGACAGAACACGAGTCAATGGAAATAATCAATTTGTCGTGCAAATTGAAAAAAAGAAATATATACACAACATTGTATCAGCCAAGGACATGTTTTGATTGCCAGCCTGTGACTGTTGTAGAAGAGAGGGATTTTTTTCTATGAAAGGAAAGCAGTGAGTGTATTTGGACGAGTGTATGAGTGAGTGTGTGCGCGAAGCAAGCAAATTCTTGATGGGCTTTAATAGGGGGTACCAAACAAAGCACGAGATACTTTTACGGGAATGAAAGTAGTGTAAACAAGCACCACTTGCCAGTATATTTAGGGCGAAGACAAACATGCCCATATACGAGTATGGTACTGTAGGGGTTTTTCAAAAAGGGCGTTTACTGCGGTGGTCCATCTGCCTGTCAAAATTGTTGTTTATTATTGAGTCACTGATGCCAATTCATTGTGTCATTTCTGAAAGAGTTTCGGAACAATAAGTATTTAAAATATTTTGCTCAATTGTAACGGTTACCGTCACCAATATACCTTTAACTCCTGTATTTATAGATTAATTTGTGTGAGCTATACCTGGGTATTTCGTAAAAGTTCACTTCGGAACCCAAAAATAAAAGATATGTTGAAATTCCACAATTCCTATTTTTATGTTTTTTTTACAAAAGTTAAAGGAAATGCCATTGAGCGTATGATCAATATTACTTAGTAGAACAGTTATCAGTTCGTAAAATGAAATTTTAATTTTGTTGTACAAATTTAACATAAATAATTTCTCTACAAATTGAAGCCTCTTAGCGGCCATAGGATATCAGTTTACGACATATTAAGTCAATGTCTAAAAAACGTTTCTACAACTACAACATTTCTTAGAAATGTTTAAGTTATAGAATTTTTTTTATAGAAAAGAAACTTTTTATTTTTTAGAAAATTTTTTTGAACTTTTGTATTTGCAGAAATTTCATAGAAATTTTGTAATTACAGAAATTTCTTAGAAATTTTGTATTTACAAAAATTTTGTATTTACAGAAATTTCGTCAAAATTTTGAATTAAAGGAAACTCCATAGATTTTTTGTATGTATAGGAATTTCTCAGAAATGTTTTATCTACAGAAATTTCTTGGAAATTTTGTTTTTTAGAAAATTTGTCTTGTAATTATAGAAAATTAGAATTTGTAATATTAGAATTTGTTTTTATTCGACCTTTTGATATGAATTAATAGCCAATAAATAGTCAAGCTCGAGGTCATAATTTTAATTGTTATTAAAACATTTTATTTAATTTCCAATATTTCGCAATTGCTTTAAATTGCTTCATCAGGGAAAAATAGAAAAAACAACAACAACAATTTAAGAACTTATTCTACTGTAGTTTCACTACCATCGTCTAAGGTTGATATTGCACTGTTGATATTGCACTGTCTTAGAAATTTCGTATTTATAGAAAATTTCTTAGAAATTTCGTATTTATAGAAAATTTCTTAGAAATTTCGTGTTTATGGAAAATTACACAAAAAACGTTTCTACAACTACAACATTTCTTAGAAATGTTTAAGTTATAGAACTTTTTTATAGAAAAGAAACCTTTTATTTTTTAGAAAATTTTTTTGAAATTTTGTATTTGCAAAAATTTCATAGAAATTTTGTAATTACAGAAATTTCTTAGAAATTTTGTATTTACAAAAATTTTGTATTTACAGAAATTTCGTCAAAATTTTGAATTAAAGGAAACTCCATAGATTTTTTGTATGTATAGGAATTTCTCAGAAATGTTGTATCTACAGAAATTTCTTGGAAATTTTGTTTTTTAGAAAATTTGTTTTGTAATTATAGAAAATTTTGTATTTATAGAAAATTTCGTCGCAATTTTGTATTTATAGAAATTTTTTTCGCAATTTTGTATTTATAGAAAATTTCGTCGCAATTTTGTATTAATAAACAATTTCGTTGCAATTTTGTATTTATAGAAAATTTCGCCGACATTTTGTATTTATAGAAAATTTCGCCGACATTTTGTATTTATAGAAAATTTCGCCGACATTTTGTATTTGTAGAAAATTTCGTCAAAATTTTGTATTTATAGAAAATTTCGTCAAAATTTTGTATTTGTATAAAATATCGTCGAAATTTTTATTTATAGAAAATTTCGTCTAAATTTTGTATTTTTTCTTAGGATAAATACAAAATTCTTAGAAATTTAGAAATTTTATATTTATAGAAAATTTCTTAGAAATTTTATTTTTATAGAAAATTTCTTAGAAATTTTATTTTTGTAGAAAATTTCTTAGAAATTTTATTTTTGTAGAAAATTTCTTAGAAATTGTATACTTATAAAAAATTTCTTAGAAATTTTATATATATAAAAAATTTCTTAGAAATTTTATATTTATAAAAAATTTCTTAGAAATTTTATATTTATAGAAAATTTGTTAGAAATTTTATATTTATGGAAAATTTCTTAGAAATTTTATATTTATGGAAAATTTCTTAGAAATGTTATATTTATGGAAAATTTCTTAGAAATTTTATATTTATGGAAAATTTCTTAGAAATTTTATATTTATAGAAAATTTCTTAGAAATTTTATATTTATAGAAAATTTCTTAGAAATTTTATATTTATAGAAAATTTCTTAGAAATTTTATATTTATAGAAAATTTCATAGAAATTTTATATTTATAGAAAATTTCTTAGAAATTTCATATTTATAGAAAATTTCTTAGAAATTTTATATTTATAGAAAATTTCTTAGAAATTTTATATTTATAGAAAATTTCTTAAAAATTTCGTGTTTATGGAAAATTTCTTAGAAATTTTGTATTTATGGAAAATTTCTTAGAAATTTTGTATTTATGGAAAATTTCTTAGAAATTTTGTATTTATAGAAAATTTCTTAGAAATTTTGTATTTATTGAAAATTTCTTAGAAATTTCGTATTTATAGAAAATTTCTTAGAAATTTTGTATTTATAGAAAATTTCTTAGAAATTTTGTATTTATTGAAAATTTCTTAGAAATTTCGTATTTATAGAAAATTTCTTAGAAATTTTGTATATATAGATTTTTTTTTAAAAATTTTGTATTTATAGAAAATTTCTTCGAAATTTCGTATTTATAAGAAATTTCTTCGAAATTTCGTATTTATAAGAAATTTCTAAGAAATTTTGTATTTATAGAAAATTTCTAAGAAATTTTGTATTTATAGAAAATTTTTTATAAATTTTGTATTTATAGAAAATTTCTTAGAAATTTCGTATTTATAGAAAATTTCTTAGAAATTTCGTATTTATTGAAAATTTCTTAGAAATATCGTATTTATAGAAAGTTTCTTAGAAATATCGTATTTATAGAAAATTTCTTAGAAATATCGTATTTATAGAAAATTTCTTAGACATTTTGTAGTTATAGAAATTTTCTTTGAAAAACTTTGCATTCTATAATATTATGGATACAAACATGGTGTAAAGCCAGGAGAATATCCTGGTTACAATCATTTACCATAAACAATTTTCTTTAATATCCTTTTCTTGTTTAGGACATCATATTTAACCAAACTATTGCTATTATTCCTTAGCATAATGCCACCCATGGGTCCTTTGTTAACATCTCATACACAGCTTCTTTAATTCCCTTCCAATATAACAAGCCGCCCTAATTGGAAACCCCTCTGTATATAGATAAAATGTTGGTGATTAAGGACATGGTGATAGAACACGAACTGGTGTTGATGTTACGCTTGGTTGTGGAGATTTATAGCAAGAGTTCTAATTTTTGTTTTCGTTTTTTTTTGTTTTGAAAAATGTCAGCCGAAAGCAACTTTTAATAGATCACACACTGCATCCCCCTCTATTGGACATTGGGGAGTAATGAAATATTTTTTTCAGCTTTTTACTCCTTCAAATTGCCAACCCTTCCTCGTTGCAGATGCTGTTGCACACCACCTCCACCACCACATTGGTTTGATATTATTTAGATGGGTAGATGTATATATGTATGAAGGTATATATGTATATCTTTTTTCTAATATTATTTCAAGGTTAGTTATATCGACATGAACAGAATTTCTATTAAACTAAATAAAAATGATTTGTTGTTGAAATGTGCGGAAATGTGCTGAAATAATATCTATCTTTGTATGTATGTAAACAAACTAACAATATCAACCATTAAATGCGGAAAAAATATACAAATTAAAATGTACAGTTTTTTAACTCACTATCTAGCTCTCTCTCTCTGTCACTCTCTCTTGTTCTATTTGCTAAATGTCGACATATGAGATAAAAACGTACTCGTTGAAACGGAAATGATTCGAATGTAACACAAACAGCGGAATTGTCTATGAATGTATTTTTGTTTCTGTATTGTTATGTTTGTGTAATGTTTTTATTCTATACAAAATTTGCAAGAACGGGAGAAAAAAAAACTATTAAAATCGTTTTTTTCGCTCTGTTTTGGTAAAACAATTCTCAGCTTGAATTTAAGGTTAATTGTTTGTGTGTGGGATTTGTATGGCGCTTTTGTTTTTTGGTCGCGTGCCAAAACCTATGAAAAATTGATTAATGGCTGACAAATGAGAAAATAGTAAAATAGCATGGCATACAATAATAGTAGTAATAATAACAATTAAACCACACCATTATGCTTTAATGACTCGCGTAGAACATGCATTTTTAATCCGCCGCGGGGCAGTTAGGAAGTGGAATTCAAATTTGACGTCATGAGTTGTGCGAACAAGTGTTAGCTGCAAATTTGTTCATTTGGAAAATTCAATTTTAGCCAATTTATTTGCATAAAATTAATTGAATTAATAATACCTAAGGGCAAAGATATGGAAATATTTATACCTACTTATAGGCAATACTTATTTGAAAAAAAAACCCTATTAGCGTATGATTAATATAAATTAATTGTTAGGCATATGTTATATATCGAGAATTTTTTGTAAAATCAATATTTTTTATAGCGAGAATGTCCTTAAAAATATATTATTATTGTAGCGTTGACAGCAAAAGATTAATTACATCCCATTTATTGCGACGATGTGAAGTTTACTATTCATATTAAAAAAACATATGCCTATGAGTAATGTTAATTAAATGTTTCGCCGATAATTCATACTCGCCCTTATCGCTACAATTTTGTTAAAAAATCTTCAAAACTATTGGAGATATGAACATTTAAACATTAGAAATTGAGCCCAATATTGAAAAATGCATGCATTCAAATGCTCATAACTTTTGCTCTAGAAGAAATAATTATTTATTTAGTTTTGATCTAGATTTGTATAGATCAATTTGATAATATCTATTTGGATTATTTCGGATGCTGCATAACACATTTTTATTCCTAAAATAGTAATTAAAATAGATTTTTTCCCCAAAAAATCATTTTACAAAAGGTTCTCCCACGAAAAAGTTTCGTTTCAAAATTGAAGTATGCGACTCTTTTTTTAGATTTTTATGTTTTAAATTTAAACCAATTCAGAAAAATTTGCTTTCCATCAGTTCACATTTCCACATTTGGCTATTCAAAACGTCTATATGTCATATCAATGATCACGTGCAAAATTGCAATTCAAATGAAAATGTCCGTGATAATATTGAATATCTATTTGCAATTGAAGTGCAGCGACAAACAATTTGCCATTATTATTTTCTGATAACCCAACTAATATGTGCCAGTAATTTTGTATGTTGCAATATTGAATTGTTTGACTAATCAAATGGTTGCCCAAAATGTCAAAGGTATTTTTAGAAAACGAATGAAAACTGAAAATTACTGCCACAAAAAAAAGAATGTCATTGCAATAAAATTTTAAATTCTACTACAATAGCGAGGGGGTAATGTTGGAAAATAGAAAATGTTATATTGAAATATTTGTAACGATATTGAAGATATATTTGCATTTGTGTGTGGAGGTGTGCCATGAATTCACCTGCATTCCACAGAGAATGCATGTGAAATGCTTCCATTTTTCCCATGAATGTCACTTCATGTGGCTGTGGGTGGGTCATGACTCGTCCCACTAAGCTCTGTCTCTGGTTTACCACATTAGTCATTCATGCTCCCTCAGCTCGGTGTGCTATCTGATTTTGGCTGGCTCTTCAAACGCATTCGACAAAAGGGAAGTTTATGCAAATTTCCAATTCACAGACGACATGGTGGGCGTTGGACGGTATATGTTGGTAGATTCTAAATCAACCACGGAAAATGTTTTTGTCATTTTCAATCAAAATCTTGTTGGCAATATTAACATATTCAAGTGGTGGCGGAAATGACGGTATTGGCTGTTACAAAGACACTTATGTCAACTCCACCTCCATAACTATACATACTTGTGCATTGTTATGAAATACCTAAGCTCTACTGGTGTTATTGTAAAATACAAGTGTACTACTCCAATTTTTGGGAAAAGTGGGGTGGAATATATGGAAATGAATGACATGCCACGCTGTAACCATCACTTTGTACTAAATAAACATTTCCGCTGTCACCGCTAAGTTCGGTTTGTTTTCCTTTTGGTCGAGTAACCACACCCTCTAACGCCCACCCAAATTGTCATCTTTACCAACTGGTATAATTGGAAAAGTGTAGTAGATCTGAATTTCGTTACTATTCTACTTTCATTCCAGGGGACAAGTGTTATCTCTGGACGACATAGTCACACTTACCATATCACGGATGATGGCTGGTATAAGAGGGATACCATAATGGGATATGGGAATAGATGAGTGCATATGAGTGATTTTGGTTTTAGTCAAAGGTAAAATATGCAGAGAACACCAAAAAAAAGAAATTAAAAATTGATGTTCTGCTCACAATGCAAATGTCGCCTAAAGCAATGTAATCGCAGGGTTATGAAAATAAATTGGAAATTTAGTTTCAGTAAATACGCGAGATCAGTTTAAATTGAATGTTCAGAAAGAAGGAAGTTATATTTTTAGTGAAAGGAAAACAAAAATACTTTGAAAATGCTTATTTCCAATAATATTTGACCTTAACCCAAAAAACACAATGCGTATGATTAATAAAAATACAAGTTTTATATAAATTATGCTATGATTGAGGGAAGCAATTTTAAAATGCTTTTAAGTGGTCTTATATTTCAAAGGAATTAAAAAAAAAAACGAACTGTGAAATATTAAATCTTCACCCAAACTTGTGAGCATGATTAATGCATTTCCACCTCCCTCGCAAAATGGCAAATTAATACAAAAATTATTCCCCCTTATTTTCTAAAAAATTGCCTAAATGTAGTTAAATTCGGTATTTTAAATTATTTCCGTTAATTGAATTAAGTCTGAATCAAAAAATTTCTTGCTTATTTAACAATTAGCAAAAAAACACAAAAAGCACTACAAATCGCTTTGAAAATTGTCTTTAAATGCCAAAACTCAGGTAAAACTCATTCTTAGCGTTTTTCAAGCAATCGCAAAAAATACCTCTTCCATTTGCTTAATGAATTTCGAGTAAAATTTTCTTTCGTTAACAAAAACTTTGCAACCAAGCTGGACGGACAAGTTTAGCGACGAAAGTTTTGGGCGAATAAATGTTGTCCTTACTCATGATGCACAATCTGTTGAAACAACAGATTTGCGAACACGACCAACGAAAGAAAAACAGAACATTCTCCCAAAGAAAATCATTGGCAATTGAAGAAAGCCAAAACGTGAAGAAAAAGCCAAAAACTACACACTAACATTGAACAATGCGCAAAACTTTGCAGTTTTAACGAATTATTTGTTTTTAAGAACATTTCGTGCAATTGTCAAATGGTTTGTTACGCGAAAAAGAGAATGCTGCGTTAAAACGTTGTTTTCGGAGAGCAAAAAATGCAATATGCGTAAACAAAGTGCATAAATGCATAGATAACATTTGCATAAACTAGGTAAACAAAATTACTACAAGTTTTCTCTTTTTTTTTTAAGGCGGTCTAGGAAACGAAGAACTTGTGTTTATATAGGAAAATCTTTAAAAGAACAACTCTTTGTCCAAGCAAGCAAAACTCGTTTTGGAGAGGGAGGGCTACACTAAAAGAAAAATTCACTAATATTAAAGATATTGCCTTAAAGACGTGGAAAGCCCTTAAAATTGGTACACTTAATACTTAAAAAGAAGACAATTTCTTTAATATTAACTAAGTTGTCTTCATTTTAATTTACGTATGAAGTAACCTTATTTTTATACCCTCCACCATAGGATGGTGGGTATATCCATTTTGTCACTCCGTTTGTAACACATCTAAATATTGATCTGAGACCCCATAAAGTATATATATTCTTAATCGTCGTAAAATTCTAAGACGATTTAGGGCGGAAAGAGGAACGCCCGTCCGTCCGTCTGTGGTAATCACGCTACAGTCCGCAATAATAGAGCTATGTTGATCAAATTTGGTACAAATACTTCTTATAGTTGCAGGTTGTGGCTAAAGTGCATTTTACGTCCATTACCCCGTTTTTTTTGAAATTTTGCACACCCCCCTAAATGACTCCCAAATCACGAAAATTTTGTCGAAAATTGGGGCTTGGACCCATGGGGCCCTCAAAACCCCCAAAAATGGACCCGGTCCCCCACATAGTCAATATTATACTCAAACGAAAGGAAAAATCTTTAAAATAAATACATTCAATACTTAAAATTAAGACAGATTATTTAATATTAGGTAAATTGTCTATATTTTGAGTATAAAAAATCAAATTTTTGCTTTGAAGACGACATTATTGTCAAAACTTTAAAAGGAGTGGCTTAATCTTAAAAACAAATAATTTGTATACTTACCTTTAATATGCAGTACATAATATTAAAAAATATATTCATAAATTTTAAAGACATTGCTTCAAAGACGTCTTAGTCTTAAAGATAAGTTCACTTCATACTTAAAATTAACATTACATATTTTCCTAAATATAAAGAAATTGTCTTCGTTTTAAACATGTTATGTATTTATATTAAAGATTTGGATGTCTTTAGATAGAAAATATTCATTTAAACAATTTTAAATGTTTATATACTATAGAGAAATTGCATTTATTTTAAGTAAAGGGTCCGCCATCTAACGTTTTTTTTCAACTAGTGCTTATTTCGTGAATGGTAACACTTAGCTCATGTCTGATTTGACAGATAATTAGTTTTATCCTTCCGCTGAACGAATATGTGTATATTGCGAATATTGCGACATTACTTTGAAAATCATGGTAATGTTGCAGAATGTGCACGCAAAGAAAAAATTCGTTTCTGTGAAACGAAATATTAGACAACTACAATTCTCGTTTGCTGGAACTGAAATTTCGTTTGTTGTGAAAGAAACATATTCTGATCAAAATAAATTTCAGTTGTCGTAAACGAGAATTGTAGTTGTCGTAAACGAGAATTGTAGTTGTCTAATATTTCGTTTCGCAGAAACGAATTTTTTCTTTGCGTGTGTGCGAAAATTGCGTACGGATTTTGGAAGAAGAGATGTACCGTCAGCTCCGTATGTTCGTTATCTTGTGAAAAAAGTGAAAGAAACTGGCATCCTCATCGATAAACCAAAGCGCGAAAAGCCAGTGCGTACACCCGAGAATATTGCTGCTGTGGCAGAAAGTGTGCGTGAAGCGCCATCAACGTCAATTCACCGTCGTTCTCAACACTTGAACATTTCGGAGACATCATTGAGACGAATTTTGCATAAAGACCTTGGTATGACGCCATACAAAGTCCACTTGGTTCAGGAGTTGAAGCCAACTGTTATTTGGCGGACCCTTTATAAAACGTAGTCGTTTTAAAGATTCGAACAAACGTTATTTTCGGTTAAATATGTATTAATTAAAAATTTTGTAAAAAAATGTTTTCTGGAAAAGTTGTTTTCATTCAATCTAAAGCCAAAGACGCGCAAGTCTTAAATATAAATAATATAAATTATAAATAACACAATTTCTTTATATAAATATAAATTAAGACAATTTCTTTAATATTATGTAAATTGTCTTAATTTTAAGTATAAATTTTGGGTTTAAGACATCTTTGTTGCCTAATCTATAAAATTAAAGAATATGTATCTAATATTAAGTATTGTATATTAAGGATAAATATAAAACGTTTTTATATTTCAGATTTTCTCATTTTCACATTTTTTCCCCAGGGGAATTTGGGATTTGTTGCCTAATCTGTAAAATTAAAGAATATGTCTCTAATATTAAGTATTGTATATTAAAGATAAATATAAAAAGTTTTTATATTTAAGATTTTCTCATTTTCATATTTTTTCTCAGTGCCTTATGAGAAAAAAACATTTGCACAGTGACTTATCAGACGAAGGAGGACACGAAATCTAATCTATAAAATTAAAGAATATGTCTATAAAATTAAAGAATATGTCTCTAATATTAAGTATTGTATATTAAAGATAAATATAAAAACTTGTTATATTTAAGATTTTATCATTTTCATTTTTTTTCTCAGTCCCTTATGAGAAAAAAACATTTGCACAATGACTTATCAGACGAAGGAGGACACTAACAAAAAAGTGCCAACACACATAAAGTATCCAAAATCCGGATATGCTGCACCTTTATTGCTCTTGTCTCATACTCTTTAGCACAATCTCTTCCTATCAGTGTATGTGTGTATGTTTATTTGTGTGCGAGCGACAATATAAAGTTGGTTTTGTACTAACCTGAATTGGGTTGTCCATTGCTGTTGGGTCGAGCCGAGGGTGCGCCATCACGTGCCTCCACCTCCAAAGCGTAGGCGCCTTTCTTCTCTCTGTCGAAGACGGTTTTGGTGAAAATTTCTCCACTTTGTAAATTAATTTCGAAGAATTCTTTGCCTTCGTTACGTGGCGAATCGACGATGTAATAGTAAACCTGAAAAAGTAAAAAAATCGAAGAAATAAAGTTAAAAATAGTCACAGTGCAATTTGTAACAGTTTTAAATAAATATTTATGACAGTTGTAGACACTTGGTAATAAAGAAATTTCAATAGCCTAAAGCAGTTAAACATGTGACCTAAAGCCCTAAGTCTGGCTGAAGGATGATCAAAACGAACCCACTCATTCTGACACCTTTCACACAAAATGCCAAATTCCATTTAATATATCTCTGAAAGTGAGCACAACTTTCAGTCGGTTTACTCGACTTGAGATTTGTTTATTGTATGGCCATTTCTGGTTTATTATACTTATATTACATTACATGGTACCCTTTTTTACAAATATTTACTCTATTTTATGTTTATCCATTGCCATTTAACTTGTCGCAAAAAACGAATCTCCTTAAAATACTTAACAAAAATTAATGCAAATTAGGAACAAGAAACCATAAAATTTTATTTTATATAAAAACGCTCTTCATGCGGTGCTCATGGTAGTATCGATTTTTTCTTGAATAACAAATTCGCCAGCAAATCGTCCACATCACAGCCATAAGAACCTCAAGGTCTGCAAATAAATTTCCACCTTCATTTGAATTTTTTTTTCTGTTTCTTTCGTAACTGACATCTTTAGATTTTTTTGTTTGCATCTTTTTTAAAATATACGGATTACAAATTAAAAAATAACAGACACCGGCTCTTTGTTTTCATTCCCTCCCCGTTTTTGTGAACCGAAGTAGTAATAACGCACATCTTTCCCAAAACACCTTTGTCTAGGCTTTGCCAGAGAACAGAAATGCCATAGCACAGGAAGAAGAAATAGAAACCAAGAAGACGCCACCAAAGACCAGACCGGACAGGAAAAGTTATGGTGAAAGGACTTGTACAGTTTTAAAACAAAGCTTTAATCCACGACAAAGGCATCCTTTTTGCCAATGGGCAGAAAAACAGACATGGTTAAATACCAAAACGAAGAATGGACATAGAAAACTGAACACGATGAGCAAATAAATTACGCCTGACTAGCAGCGGAAGAGTGGTGACGAAGGAAGGGGAATTATGTAAAAAAGCAAAGAATTACGACATTTGCAAAAGGGAATGATTAAATAAATGCAATTTCAATGTTAGAGAATTTTTTGAACAAAGAGGTGGTAAAGGCCTTCTTAGATTGAGGAGAAAGGTGAAGGGGCGGCAATTCGAAAACTAATTAGTTGGGTAGAAAATCCTAGGAAACAAAAAACCCAAAGAAGAAAACAGATAATTCGGACATAAAAACACAAACTGATTTGAATTTATTAAATTGGAATTTAATGGATAATTACAGAGAAAGGATATTTGTATTTGCATTATACAAATATCGATTAAATTAGCAAACAAATTATGTCAATGTATATTTTACCTAATACGAGTAAGTCAAAAAAACAAGTCGATAGAAAATCTCATTCGTTAAACTGACCGAAATATATCCTCACTTTCAAAGAAATACAATATGGAATTGACACTTTGTGTGAGGGATACCGGAACGAGTTAGGAAATTTGACTTATTCCTTGCCTGTCAATAGTCATTGGAAAAGTAATCTATTAACTTATTTTGAAAGTATTGAGATGATAAGTACTGTATTTATATGAATTTGCTATTTTATAGGGGAAAGGACAGTAATTACATTGCCGATGCATCGTCACTCTGTTCGAAATGGAAAATTTAAAAATGTTACAGAAAGGTGACCATATGGGTAAACCTATTTCGGTCATGCTGAATTCAGTGATGGCAGCGATTTTCGGTTAGCTGTTGCTTCTCTAGATTTCAAGCAACGAAGTTTGCTGGGAAATCACAAAGCCTAGTTGCCTCAGGGTGAATTTGAAATCGAAAACATCGAAATACTCGATTAAGTCCAAAGAACGAAATAAAGAAGATCAGTGAAGAATTATTTCCTAAAAAACTGTCAACGCCTGTTGGCTACCGCTTTGCAGTAATATTTATGTCACAAGTCACACAAATCGTCGACATTTTTAGTTGGTGTCATTGGCAAAAATATTCCTTGCGAAGCAAATTACAAAGCGTTTGTTCTCTTAAGGCAATGGCGACAGCGAAACTTTTTGAACAAGTATGTATACGTAGGAGTTTAAGCTGATTTAAATCTTGACTATTTGTTTGGGAGATACTATGTATAACGCATTGTTCCTATATGGTCCCATCATCAAACTAAGATTAAGTTTGGAGAAAATATTTTCATGTACCAAATTAAATTTTTGTAGTTATGGCGGCTAAAAAATCTCCATAAAGAAAAGGGGTCGAATAAATGGGCGACAATTAAAAAAAAATTTTCAAAATGAATATCAAAATAAATGTATAATAAAAAATATTTTTTGATTACATTAGTTTAGACATACTTTGCCGAAGTGCTGTGCATAAAATTTTCTGGTGTCATACGAGTACACAGTACAACTCATGATTTAGGAACTTCGAGAATTTGACGTGAAAGTAACCCCAAAAAATAAGAACTTCTGCATCATTCGTTTAGTCAAGTTGGCTCAATTAATAATTTAATGGCCATACGATTTTTTTTTTGCTCAATGTGGATTTTTTGCACTTTTTCTGTACCATTCTCTCGGTATACCGTAAGGAATATCTCTTTTGTGTCTGAAGCAAAGTTGTAAATACTGAATAGGAGAAAAAAATGTAGAACAAACCTACCCGAAAAAAGTCCATCCAGTAGTGCCTTAAAAATCGCCTATAAATGACCACAAGGTAATAACCATATACGTATAAAACAGAACAGAATATTTTTGCGATTTTAAGGCACTGGATGCACTTTTTTCGGGTAGGTTTGTTCCATATTTTTCTTCTCCTATTCAATTTCTACAATTTTTCTTCAGACACAAAAAAGATATTCCGTACGGTATA
The DNA here is from genome assembly GCA_963930755.1 of Eudasyphora cyanicolor. Classification (NCBI taxonomy): domain Eukaryota; kingdom Metazoa; phylum Arthropoda; class Insecta; order Diptera; family Muscidae; genus Eudasyphora; species Eudasyphora cyanicolor. Next base: position 259,426,353 of record OZ005737.1, on the reverse strand, counting down.
CCGAAAAAAAGTATATAAGTTGTTATTAGTTTTAAGGACAATATTTGTTGAAATATTAGCTCTATAAATTACACTGTGGAACAAAATTCAAACTTTATCGAAAATAACAAGGTTCTGACAACGGATTTTGATAGAGGGGGTAAAACAAGAATATACGTCTATCGCCCTTTTAAAAGTTTGCGTATGGAGGTCATTTTGGAGAGGAATCAACATTTCCCCCTTGTGCACATTCTTAGGATGAATCTGCGTAGGAAACTGTGTGATCATTACATTTTAAGTTTATGATGACTTCAACAACATTACTTAGAACTCTACGAGGAACATTTATGTTGCACATTGTAACCCTCTAGCTCCTCAATATAGGGGCATTTTCGGTCCCTTTTGTGGAAAATGGTAAAAATCACCCCTAAAACAGGTGTTTTGCTAGTCAATATGTTTCACAAAAATATTTGCCATAAAGTTCTACTATCGGGTTTTCCAATAGCGAATATATGATTTTGATGTGACGTCTCGGCCATTTGTTATATGCCATGATCTGTCATTTGTTTTCATTGTATTCAGTAGTGTTTACAATTTCATCATGAAGTGATATACGCAAGAACAACGTTTACAAATTATTCAGTTTTATTATCAAAATAATCGTTCTCCAATTGCAATTTTTCGTGCGCTAAGTCCAAACAGCGCACTTTAAGAGCTATCTTTTTGCCATTGACCGATTCCCGATCCGACCTACCGTTAAGGAGCTAGAGCAAACATTTGAAAATTATGCTAAGTCAATTTTTTTTAATCCAAAAACAAAAACACTTTCCGTTCGACCTACGACCTTGACACACATGAGCAATATTTTAGCTCTCGTTAATAGCTTTCTTTTTGCCATTGACCGATTGTGGCTACGTGCCACATAGCAAATGAAACAATGGAATTGTTGCGAGAAAAGTTTGGAGATTCGATTATTTCAATAAATTGTGATATTGAATGGCCTCCAAGAAGTTGTGATCTAACACCATTAGACTTCTTGTGGGGTTTTTTGAAGTCATTGAAATAAACCAGACTCTCTTCATGATTTACAAGTCAATATTGAACGTGCCATTCATGACATACGACTTGATTTAGTGGAAAAAGTGCTCGAAAATTGGGTTCATCGAATTCGTTCTAGCAGAAGAAGTCGTGGAGGCCATTCGAATGACGTTTTATTTAGAACTTAATTGTATCGATTGTACTTCACATTAAATAAAAAACTTTTGAATTTCCTTCACTCTTATTGTAAAACCCGTTAGCATGCCTCAATCTATACAAAAAAAAGTTTTTAGGTCTCGGACACAAAAATGTTTTTTGTTGTGTAATTTATGTAATTAATTTTTCAAAATTTAAATCCATTTGGCACTGTCCCTCTGTCAAACAAGCTAACAAATCGTTTACAAAATCCACTTAGATCACTAGAGAAACTCTAATTTAGTTAACACATTTTCACACTATATTTGGATATTTCATTTTCGTTATATCTAATTTCCCCTTGAATCTAATTAAAATACATCCACTGACAACATATCCCCTCTGAGGATTTCGAGCGGGAAGAAGTAGAATTTTCAATTTAAATACAAGAAAACCAAAACATGTTTCCATTTTCCATCCCCCTCTTATTATGTACGAGTGTGTGTATGATAATTTTACCTAACTAAATTGCGTATAATTATCAGTCTAGCGTAAATAAGCACATAATTTACACCTAAGCAAACACACAAAAAATATAAAACGCTGTAATTAGCACTTTTGGCATTTCGAAATGAAACGAAGTGAAAAATATATTCGGTTAGGACAAAAAAAAACGAAAGAGCCAAAAACAAAAACTGCCAACTCAGACGGTGCGAAAATAAGCCGACCTTTATCAGTTTAACTTTTAGTCGGATGAGTTTTCGAAAAACAACATTTTCTAAGGATTCTTTTATAACAATATCGCTGTTGCTTCGCCTACTCTGGTAAGGGTAATGGATTTAAGAAAACCTAATCTTTATAATTATGATTTTGTTATTCACGTCAGCTTAAAAATAGGCAAATATCTTTGGGAGACGCGAAGAGGGACAGGGAGTTTTCCATAACATTAGCTTTGGAGTGTTTTTTACTTACCTGATTATTTGGAAAGGTGCCATCTTTATCGATGGCATTCACTTGTGTGACTTTTGTGCCAATCGGTTCACCTTCCAAAACCGTTTCCTGTTCACGTTCAGTGAAAAGGGGAATTTCGTCATTAACATCTTCGAGCATTATGTAGACTGTAGCTTCAGAGGCCAATTGTTGTGCGCCATTGTTCTGGAAAAGAAGTTGAGAAAAAAGACGGAATTTTAGATATAGAATTAACAAGTTAAAAGTAATTTATATTCTATTTAAGTTTGTGTGAATTTCTAAAGTAAATTGCTCGTATTAAAGGAAATTCGTTTATTTAGTTTTAAATAACGATTTTGCACAGTTGTCTTTCCATTAAATATAAATTTAAATATTTAAAAAGTTAAACAAAAAAATATATAGCAAATCTTGCTTTAAAAAATACACAGAACAATACTTTCATTACATATACAAAAGTTCAACCGCATAACTGGTAACTCTGTCATGAATTCCAATAAAACTAAAACAACAAAAAACGGAGTTACGTTCGGCCAGGTCGAATCTTATATACCCTTTACGATGAATCACATTGCTCACAAAAAAATATCAAAATAAAGTAGTAGGAAATTATATCAGAATGTGAGCCAATCGAAAAGCTGATTAGATTTGAGCAAAATTCTCGGGACCTTTGTATGTGTGCTATATCAAAATCTGGACCTTTGATGGACGTTGTTCTTGTGAATCATTCAAATAACCTATCTTTGACTGGATCAGTTGAGAAGTGAAACTGGGGAGGTACGAAGGCTATATCAAAAATGCACCGATATAGTCCATTTTCGGTCCTCTGAAATTTTTAGCTTGATTAAAACAAACGGACAGACAGGCAAACGGACATGACTAAATCGTCTTAGTAATTATAACGATTAAGAATATGTACTTTTTTATGGGGTCCCTGATCAATATTTCGAGGTCATACAAACGGATTGACAAAAAAAGTATAGTCTAATATAAATGATTGAATTGTTTGTCTAATACTAATGATCTGTTCAAACATTTTTATTTTATAACGCATAGATTCAAAATCGGGATAAAGGTACTTACATATATATAGGGAAATATATCTAAATCTGAACCGAATTTCTTCAAGTCATTGGAGGCTGTTTATATCTAAATCTGAACCGATTTCTTTAAAATTTAGTGTCGGTTACGGTGCCTCAGGAGATTTCGCTCTACCAATTTTCGCAATGGTTGGGTGTAAAATACAGCATCTGTAGTATTTAGATGCCAAATCGAAAGAAACATATATATGAAGCCTATATATAAATCCGAACAGATTTCCTTCAAATTTGGTAGGGTATATTTGGGGTCAAGAGACTCTCCTCTGTAATTTGTCATAATGATCGAATGTACAATGTAGCTTCTATGGCCCTTAGATGACAAATCGGAGAAATAAGGCAATATCTAAATCTTAACCGATTTACAGCAAATTTGGTAGCGACTGTTCCTGTAACAAGAGATATACTTCTGCTAATTCCGTACACATCGGACAATAAATACCACCTACACTTTGATTACAATGTTACATCGTTATAATAAAATATATATCGCATCTCCTTCTGGGTATTACAAACAAATGCAAAATCGAATAACCCTGAACCACAGTATGGTATAGGGTATAAATAGTAAAACAAAATCCATCCATTTTTTCAACACTAACCACATATAGTATTCATATTATTTGCGAAACATAAAAAATATGCTTTGTTAAAAAAGAGTAGGGTAAAAATATTATTATTTTTTTCTACCGACCACTTTGTAAACAAACATTAAAAAACAAACTAAAAAAACACTTTGGCGGAAGTGGAAAAATAATAATTTGTGCTTTTTGCTCTCACAAAAAAAAATGCAATACAAAATTTACAAATAAAATTGTAAATAAATACTTTGCATTTAATTGTGTGGCCAATAAAAAATCGGTTTGCAATGAATCCCAAATTAATGGGAAACACTTTTTTATTGGATTTAGTTTTTTTTATTAAAGTCAATATGCAGTAATGTATTATTTAAATTGTGTTGATAGCTACGCCCAATTGAAACCTTATTGAGATATATATGTAAATAATAAGGATTGACTAAAAAAATGGAAGGACAGACAACAAAAACTTGACGGCCATATACACATCAATCATTTTGTACAAGAGTGTCACATTTCGAGATAGGATATTTTATGTAAGGCTGATTCAAATGCTCTATACAAAAATAACTTTACGACAGAATAGGATGACTTAATCTATGAAGTGCGGCAAATATTGTTGTCATCCTCAGGAATCAGTCCTGTAGAAATCGAAATGTAGTACACCTTGATATGACCACCTCAAAAAAATTATATTTCGAAATGGACAGGAATCGGTCCGCAGATTGTCTCTTTTATATGAAAAAAACGGTAAATTTAACATGTATTTGTCATTAGAGGTAATGCATTCCCACATTGTGACATATCCAGGTACTGGTCTTAAAGAATACCTACAGTACTAGACCCTTCAATGTGTGATAGCGCAAGTCACATTTTGAACCCATTAAATGTTTACTATGTAATCGTTAAACTTCAAAAATGGACGCAACTGGTCCTCTACTAAGAAATATATAACCCAGCTAGTAGTTTACTAAGAGTAAATAACCCAACTGATCATCTACTGAAGAGTAGATGACCCAATTGTGTGTATACTAAAGAGTGAAAAACCCAATCTGTCGTCAAAATCACATTTGAAACCAATTAAATATGTATTATGTAATCGTTGAAATCAAAAAACTGGCCCCAAGTGGGCCTCTACTAAGAAATAGAAAGTCCAGCTAGTAGTCTATTAAGGAGAAAATAAACTAATTGACCCACTATTAAGGAGTAGGTAATCCAACGTAACGTCTTCTAAGAAGTAGATAACCCAACTGATCGACAACTAAGGATCAGATAATCGAACTATTCCTCTACTAAGGCCTAGATAACCCAATTTATCTTCTACTAACGTATAGATAACCTAATTTGTCGTCTACTAACGTGTAATTAACCCAACTTTCAGACTTCTAAGGACCCAACCAACCCACTGGGTGATAACTAAGTATTATACAACACAAATGGTCGATAACTAAAGATTAGATAACCCAGTTAATTCCTCTAGTAAGGTTTAGATAACCTAATTGTCATCTACTAAGGAGTAGATAACCCAATTTTCAACCTACTAAGAATTACAGAACCAAATTGACGACCTACTAAGGAATAGATAATCCAACTGGTCGACAACTAGGGATTTGATAATCCAACTATTCCTTTACTAAGGCATAGATAACCCAATTTGTTGTCTACTAAGGAGAAGATAACCCAATTTTCGTCTACTAAAGAGTAGACATCGCAAGTGGTCGACAACTAGGGATTAGATAATGAAACTTTTCCTTTACTAAGGCATAGATAACCCAATTTGTTGTCTACAATGGAGTAGGTTACCCCTCTGTTCGCCTACTAAGGATTAGATAACCCAACTATTCCTCTACAACAGCATAGATAACCCAATTTTCGTCTACTAAGGTGGAGATAACCCAACTGTCCGCCACCTAAGGATTAGATAACCAAATTAAGCTCCTACTAAGGAGCGGATAACCCAACTGGTCAAAAGCTATGCATTATATAATCCAACTATTCCTATAATAAGGCATAGATAACCCTACTGGTCGCCTACTATGGAGTATATAACCCAAAGGGTCGTCTACTAAGGTGTAGGCTGACTACTTAGGAGCATATAATACAGCTGGCCGTCTATAAAGGGTAGATAACCCAACTGACCGCCTACTTAGCATTTAATAAGCCAATTGACCGCCTACTAAAGAGTAGATAATCCTACTAATTCTACTAGACTAGTAGTTTACTATGGAGTAAATAACCCAACTGATAATCTACTGAGAGTATATAATCTAACTGTATCTCTGCTAAAGAGTAGAAAACAAAATGTGTCGTCAACTAAGGATAACTCACCTGGCCCTCTACTAAGGAGAAGATAACCCAATTTGTGGTCAATTAAGGAGTAGATAAGTAAGATATTCATCCATTTAGATTTCCATATCCTGTGCCTAAAAACTAATACCAAATATACCCTACGAGATCAGGTAGTGATAGAATCCCGTAGGGTATTTCAACCACCTAGCACTCACTTAACACAGCTATAAAGATTACTCTAGAGTCGAGTAACATTTTGTTCGAATACGAAATATTTCTGTTTAGATCTTTTGGAAATTATAAAATTCTTCTGTGCGCATTTGTTAGTCTTCAATGATTTCTAAAACGTGTGAACCCATTACTGTCGTGTTCCCACTAGAAGTTCGTCAAAAGGATCAAATTATGACCAAACCTTTGTTTAGGGCCTAAAATGATTCATACTCATATAAATAACTAAAATTAGAAGCATTAGACAGAGCAACATTCGAGCTGCTTAAACATTTTCTATTATGGCAGGATCGCTGAAAGTTTTTCCTACATGGCGGGAGGGGCAGAATGACATCTGCAGGGCCAACTAGTCATTATATCCTACGCCGCACTGTGAAGAAGTATATTAAAAATTTGTTTTGTGTTAGATGTATGTAACACCCTAGAAATACTACAGCTGGACCTACATAAAAATATAATGATTAACTGGGCGTCAACAGCTCAGATGATTTAAGCATGTCTGTCTGTTCATCTTAAGTTCTTCGCAAATTCCTCCGATATAAGTCAAATGCGATACAAGAAAAAGTTTTAGACCGAGTTGACGTCGCTGAATTTCAAAAAAATCGTTCCAGATTTATTAATACTCGTACATGTGTTCACTCCGATTTGGCTTCTAATAGCTATATAAGCTGCATTTTAAATACAATAACTATGGAGTTTGGCAGAGTAGAGTTTATTGATCCAAAGGAGAACGATGCTTAATTTCGGTTCAGATTTAGATAAAGCCCTCATATATTTATGTTATGTTCCTTCCAATTTAGTCTCTTAGCGCTATAGCAGATCTCTTTTAAATAAAATCGTTTTAAAATTCGGGAAAGTTGAGTTTCTTGGCCTAAGGACGGATACTGTCCAATTAGAAGAAAATCTTATAATAAAAATGTAAACCATCAACGGTTATCCTACAATTAGGCCAAATAAAGTACAATTATAGCTAATCGAACGAATATAATTTAAAAATTTACAGCCTAAACCACGATGTCGACGTTAACGTTAATTAACAGCTGATTTGCAACCTACAGCAAATCATCAGAACGACAAAGCGAATGGAAACATACTGCCCGATGCCTTTTAGTTTGCAATCGTGGGTCAGGCGGTTAAACCGTTGTATTCCTCAAACCAGTGACGATGAAAATGTGGGTTATTCCTTTGTTCCTTAACACAAATACTTACAAATTTAAAAGATGTACAGACAAATATTTGCCCTCTCACAATTTTTACTTGTCGGAAAACCACATCATCAAAGTTCATTTTCATATTTACAGACTCATCATAATTAGTATCAAAATGTTAGTTCTTATTTACCATATCTTGGTTATTAAAGCATATCCTGCCATACATATATACTCGTACAAACACCCCTACAATGGTCTTGGATTTATCGTCTAGATTTTTGTATTCTCTCACTTCCTCTCAGTACAACTAAAGTCCCATAAATTTTTGTCATAATCTTTGGCATCATCATTTATTAAAACATTTGTTAAGCGGCAGTGAGGGTGGGCAAATCTTTGTTATGCACCCAAAAACTTCTTACCCTATTTCAATTACCACAAAAATACTATGAAATTGTGTATATTTCCTCATCCTTCTGCTGCTGCTCTTTCTATCTGGTCTCTTTCAAAATCGGCGTATTTACATTGAAAAAGTTTTGTGTCGTTGTTTTTTTTTAAACATTTTTGCGACAGTGCCATAGTAATTTCTTCTTTTTCGAGAGGAAAATTAAATTGAAAATTAGAAAGTTTTAAAGTTAACTACCAGGAAGTGGCAGACAGACGGACGGACAGACAGACAAACAAAATGAGCGCTGAGAGGGAGTGGAATTGGTTGTTGAATTGTAATGATTACGTTTTTCTAAATTCAAAAACCGTAGAAGAAGAACTTTTGTAATTTTTGCCAAACAGCAAAATGTTTTGGAATTGTCATGAAATATGTATATTGTGAACCTTGTTATGAAACTTTTAAATATGCTAAGATAAACATAATTGTTGAAATTGGTAAAGATTTTATAGAGAGAGAAATTTATGACAGTTTGTAAAGATCATAATCCTTGTGGAGAGAAATTTTTGCAAATCGCTAAAGTTGGCAATTGTTTGTAGTTGACCTCAGAACAAAACATCAATATGAACTTAATTGAATCATATAATATATTTTAGAAGTTAATATTGGTTATATTTGAAAACGAGACACTTCAGTAAACAATAGAAATGGTTCAAATGATAAGGTTATTCATATAAACGAAATAACACGTTTTTCAATAGGGATGATATGATTTTGAAGTGACGTTTCGGCCATTTGTAATATGTCATGATATGTCATTTGCTTTTCATTGCATTTAGTAGCGTTTACAATTTCTTCATGGAGAGATATACGTAAGAACAATGTTTACAAATTATTCAGTTTTATTAACAAAATAATCGTTCTCCAATTGCAACTTTTCGTGCGCTAACTCCATTTTTTTTTTAAATCCAAAAAAACACTTTCCAGTCGACCTACGAAATTGACACCCATGAGCAATATTTTAGCTCTCGTTAAGAGTTATCTTTTTGCCATTGGCCGATTCCCGATCCGACGTACCGTAAAGGAGCTAGGGCAAAAAAAAACTTTCCGTTCACATTTGAAAATGATGCTAAGTCCATTTTTTTTAAATTCAAACAAAACACTTTCCAGTCGACCTACGACCTTGACACCCATGAGCAATATTTTAGCTCTCGTTAAGGGCTATCTTTTTGCCATTGACCGATTGTGGCTAGGTGCCACACAGCAAATGAAACAATTGAATTGTTGCGAGAAAAGTTTGGAGATTCGATTATTTCAAGAAGTTGTGATTTAACACCATTAGACTATTATTGGTGGGGTTATTTGAAGTCATTGGTCTTTCGAAATAAACCAGAGTCTCTTCAGGCTTTACAAGTCAATATTGAAAGTGCCATTCATGACATACGACTTGATTTAATAGAAAAAGTGCTCGAAAATTGGGTTTATCGAATTCGTTCCTGCAGAAGAAGTCGTGGAGGTCATTTGAATGACGTTTTATTTAGAACTTAATTGTATCGATTGTACTTCACATTAAATAAAACTCTTTTTAATTTCCTTAGCAATAATTGTGTTTTTTAAAGAAATCATATCACTCTTATTGGAAAACCCTTTATATGCACCTCCGATTTGATATGTGAGCGCTGTAGAAACTGTATTTTATATCAGATCAGTAAAAAATCTAGCAGCGAGAGTTCTTCTATTAAATGAATGAACACTGCCAAATTTGGGGAAAATCGGTTCAGATTTAGATATAGCCCCCATATATATGATACACCCGATTTGTAATGTAAGCGCTGTAGAAACCGTATTTTACACCCGATCTGTCAAATTCAGGGAAAATCGGGTTAGATTTAGATATGGCCCCCATATACGAGTATATGTTTCACCCGATTTGACATGTAAACGCTGTAGAAACCGTGTTTTACGAGTATATCCGATCAGTACGAAACTCGGCAGAGAGAGTTTTTTTATTACATGTGTGAACACTGCCAAATTCTTATCGCAATGCACATTTTCGCATTGTTAGGGAGGTGTAGGGTATTATATAGTCGGCCCGCCCGACATTCTGTCTTTCCTTACTGGTTTATGATGAGTTATAAAATTGAATTTGCAAATTTCATATATTGTATAATTATTTAGAGGATTTAAAAAAAAAATCTAATAAAACAAACTTTTTATGTTAAAATTATTTCTAAATAAACTTATTTCAATTATTAGATAGTTAATACATTTTGTCACTTACCTCAACACGTATTGTCAAATTGTATTCCTTTATACTCTCATAGTCCAGCGGATGATTGACTTTTATATCGGCCCACGTATCACCATTATCCGGTCTTTGTTGCAGATAAAACGTGTGAAATTTATTCGTTTGCGCCGTTGACCCCGGCATTAGACGATAGAAAACCGTAGGATTTCCCTCAATACCCGAACTATTTGTCGTGCAGAATATTAGTCACCGCAACGAGGTAAGGGGAAATATTAAAAGTAAATATTAGTAAAATGCAGTTAACGGGATCGTCATCGATTAATAAGAGAGTATTAGGTGATAACTAAAGGAAATTATTAGACAAAACTAAATTTAAAATTAGGTTGAGAACAAATCGCAAAAGAAAATGCAGTGGATGAAGCCCTTTAAATATTAAGGCTTCAATTAACAACTGAAATAATACATTGTATTGAAACAACTTTTGAATTTTTATTGTCTACCTAATTGACTCAACTATTTTCGTTGATTTATTTTATCCATTTAATGAATAGTTTTAATATTTAACATATTTAGAATATTCAATGAATAATAATTGGCTTATTTAGATGGATCCACAATGAATAATGTGGATTATGTAGTAAAATTTAAATATTTAAAATCATTAATTAAATTCGTTGATTGAAACCCAAAATATAAGCTTTTATGAATTACTTTTTGATCTTTTATTTCCTTTAAAAATATTAATATTATATAAAAACAAAAATAATATTTAAATAGATATAAAATAAACCACGAATTTATATAAATTTTTTTAATTTCTATAAAATTTTTTAAAATGTATACACTGCATTTTCTTTTTTCATTTCTCTTTTAAAAAAAATAACTAATAACTCAGGTTCAGTAAAAAAAATTATTTAGGAGTAAATAAACGCTTTTCTTTTGCAAAATCGTTGTTTTGTTTTCCAAAAGCATAATCAACAAAATATCAAAGAAAAATTTAATTATTTTTATTTTCAAAATTTTAAATTAAATAATTGAAAAATAAAATGAAACTAAGACTGTAGTATTGCACAACATGCGACATAAACAAAATACAAAAATTCATTGTTTTATGACGCAATGTTTTATTTCAATTTTTTTTTTGCTTATTTGCAATAATAATAAAATTATGACTATTGTGTGCGGGCACAAGTTCCCATAATTTTTCGTAGTTAAAAAAATGGTGCTTTGCAAAATGTTTGTTGTGTAAAATTGCTGTGAAATATTATTTAAAAAAATTTCAACAAAGTGCTTTGGGGAAAAAAACGGAAACACAACATTTAAAAAACACGAAAATTGTTTGTCTTTTTCTCCAACAAACGGAACGTTTTATAAACTTTATAAATTATACACACATATAAAAAAATTAAGGGAAAAAAACACAATTTTGTAAGGCTGCAAAAAGTACATAATAGCCTTGTTTTATTCAAGAGGAGTGTGATTTCAGGGAAACGGTAAAGGGAGAGGGGACGTTTATAATTAAAATGTGATTAGGCATGAAATAAAAACATTTGTTTTTTGATATTTCAAAACAACACATGGCGGTGTCAGTTTTCGTTTGGCTCAAAAAAATAACGAACAACTTTCACTTGCCTGCGCAAAAAAACATAAAAACAAATGAGGTGTTGTTTTGGGGGAAAAAGGAAAACAGGCTCTTTTATGAGGGGATAGGAATGATGGGTAAATTTGGGTATATGAAATTTAATATTTTTGCTGTTCTGGAATGTTACGAGTATGATAATTTTTGTTGTTGTTTTGAATTTTTTATGGATTATATGAAATGTTTGTTATGAGTTGTGTATTCTTTTTTTTCGTTGTATGACAAATGGGTGGATTTCTGGTTGTTCGGAAAAAAATCGTTGTTAAAGTTTTGTAAAAAAATTGCCTAAAGATGTTTTTTTTTTAATTGTATATATGGAGGTGAGTGATTTCTTCATTACCTTGCCTAGAAATAAATATATAACAAATATACAATAGCATATCCTATACTTAAATGGGGAAAGTGATTGGTGCATTTTGAAGGAGAAAATATGTTTGTATGTCTGTTAAACGACAAATTACAAATATAATTTGTAAAAAAAATATTTTCGTTTTTAAATCGAATTTGTTTTGTCATACTCCACCGGAAAAAGCGTCGTCCGGGCATTATTTGGGCAAATAGCAGTGTCAGGGTCAGAGAAGGCATTTGACAAATATGCCTATTTTGCACTGAACAGTAGATATTTCAAGGATACTGCACTATACTGAGTTTTGAGTAGAAATATTTACTGCTATCAATTTAATGATCTATTCAATTATGGTATGATTTGGCCACTTTGTGTGGGAGGTACCAAAAGGGGAGTGGCAATAGAATGGTTCAAATGCCAAATCGATGAACTCCATTTTGCCAAATCGATTAACTTGATAGATGCCAACTTGTTTACTATTCATAAAATTCTTTTTCTCATTTTTCTCAACTATTTGTTTAAAGGAGTTAATTAATTTGGCATTTGAGCCATTCAATTATTAAAAACAATTCATCAAATAATTACATAAATTTAATGAATCTGGAGTCAATCAAAATTTAATTGAAAACATTTTTCAAAAAAATTAAATAAATTGTTGAAAGGTGGTTTTAATTAGAAAATATTGAATCTATTAAAAATTTTTTAAATAAATATAAGATGTTTTTGATCAACTCAAACATGAACTGAATCTATATTTAAATTGTAATTTAATAGTTTTCTCATTGAATCATTGCAAAAACTAATTGACTACATAATTTAAGTCACAAAAAAAAAACTAAAAAAAAGTAAAAGTATATTGAATCAGTTTAAAAGAATTTTTATAGATGATTTATAATTAATTTAAAAAAAAAAATAAAAATGTAATTGAAATTCATTATTTAAAAAAAATTGATATATGGGGTATTTCATGTCAAGAGAGTACATTTTTAAAAGTGATGTCTTCTGATCAGGATGTAACTTGCACCAAGTTGAGTACTATTGTATAGCAGATATGATACACAATTTCAGCGAGATCGGTTAAGGACTTTCCGAGTTAAAGGGTGTTGAATTTTGAAATTTTGGTCAAACTGCCCTCTTTTCCCATCCACATAACCAATTTCCTATTATTAGAAAATTTTTCACGAAGTGTTTTCGACAGACTTTCTTCAATCCTTAAAAAAAAAATTTTAATTTTTTTTGCGAAATTAAAATTTTTTTGTAAAACCGCATATTTTAATTTTTGGTTTTCTTCGCTCAAAAGAAGCTTAGGCCATTTCCTTGAGCTTTGTGGCCTACTAGTGGAATGGGACCTGTTTATCTATCAAAATAACGATAAACCCTTTAAAAAAATTGGGGTTCAACCATATATTTTAGCATAACTGGAGAAGCATTTATAGTAATTAGCTCCGGAAAGCGTTAAATGATGCTTAGGTCATTTCCTTGAGCTTTGAGAGCTATGTGGTCTATTAGTGGGATGGGACCTGTTTGTCTATCAAAATAACGATAAACCTGTAAAAAATTGAGATTCAACAATATATTTTAGCATAACTGGAGAACCATTTGCAAAATTAAGTAGTCTTCATCTTCTTCAAACATAATTCCTTCATCCCATCAGCGGTTTCAAAGATATCTTACAAAATATTGCGAGAAATCCAATTTTTTGAGAAAGCCTTAATATTTTTTTAGCTTAAACCTCTTAAAAACATCGTAAGATTCACAATTATTATATTTTTATTCATCGCTTTGAATGGTGCATCCATTTTATTCAGAATGGTTTCATTTTATTTTAGACCGACAAGACTTTACGAGAAAATAATAAAAATATAATAATTGTGAAATTTTTCGATATTTTAAGATGTTTTAAATAAAAAAAATAATAAAATGCTCTCAAAAAATATGATTTTTTTTTCAATATCCTGTAAGATATCTTTAAAACCGATGATGGTATGAAAAATTATATTAGAAGAAGATGAAGGCCTCATAATTTGAGGTTATTTAAAGCTTTCCTGAACCGATTCCGATAAATAGTTCTCCAGTCTTGATAAAATATATGGTTGAACCTCAATTTTGTTTAGAGGTTAATCATTATTTCAATAGATAAACAAGTCCCATCCCACTAATATACCGCAAAGCTTTTAAAGGAAATGAATCAAAATAAAAATATGAGTGTTGACAAAAATGTCAAAAAAAGTTTTAATTTCGCGCAAAAAAAAATCACAAAAAAATATGTTTAGCAAATTTTTTTATTTTCTTAAAAATATTGAAAAAATCTATCTAAACAAACTTGAGCGGAATTTTCTAAATAAAATAGCTATTTAGTTATATAGATGGGAAAAAAGGACCGTTTGACTAAAATTTTCTTATTCAACACCCCCAAAGCTCAGACAGTCCGATCTGTTTGAAATTTTGTATAACTACTATTCAATAGGACTCAACTTGGTGCAAGTTTCATCCCGTTCAGAAAACATCGTTTTTAAAAATTGACTCACTTAAAAAGAAGTCACCCATATGTACATACATAAAAAATACATATTTCTGAAAATCAATTAAAAACTCATCTAAATCATTAAAAAAGTTCATTACATTTTTTATTGTTTTCTTGTTTCAAAAATAATTGTACCCTTGTATCTCTGTAAATGTGGTACTTAAAAATTTATCCGTCCGTTATTTTTCTCCGTATTCGAGTATGTTGCAAAAACAATGCAGCAATCACTTTCTCCCATTTTTGGTTATGTGTTTGGAAAATCTATTTAACAATAACAATAAAGCAAAAACTATACTTAAACTACATTTATACTTAACGTGTTCTTAATGGCTTTGGCCATTGTTGAAAATGTTTTTCTGTTCACCTTACCCCCTCCCACGCCACTCATACGGCTGGTTTTGCGGAAGACAAAAAAAAGCCGCAACAGCTCAAAGATAGGGAGCAAAATTCAAGAAATTTCAACAATAACCACAACCATATATACAATGTATACATGTGTGTGTGTGTGTGTGTTTATTTGTCTGTGTTTTAATGCATTATAATACGATAACCTGACACGAAAACTGTTATACTTAAACCTAAATGAGGTTTTTTGTTAACAACACTCACGTGTGTTTTACAAATAAAATACATAAGAATACTTCTTTTGCTACTGTTTCTTGCCACTGTTACGTAGTATTACACACATTGCAGGTAGCGTTGGTTTAGTGTTTTTTTTTTTAATTTTATTTATAACTGCCATAAATACGTTATGCTTTTTTATAATTTATCATAAGTTGTAGCGATAATTACATGTAATGACTTGAATTTCTCTAGACTTAGTACTTGTCTTAACTGCTTGTACTATACGTAAGCTTTTAAGAGGTGGTTTTCAAAGGTGAGAGTTTAGTTTTGAAATAAAATTGAATATAGAATACATTTGTTGTATAAAAACGGAATCAAAAGGAAGAATACATTTTAGACTAAGGTGCTGCTGACATAAACAATGTGAAGATATCTTTTTTTTTTTTGATTATAGGGGTGCAATCTTTGTGCCAAAAGTGCGAGTGCATATGAAATGGAATATAAACCTATCACCTACCGGGGGGAGATTTTAGTCTACAGATATTTTCGACGCAAATTTGTGAACATTTTCGGGGAAATATATGTATTTATTAAATTTATACTTTTAGGTAACTTTGGGGGAGAGTTTGAATTTCTAATCAAAAATACTGAAGCCTTTTGAAATAAGTTTGTAGGATTATTTCACTGTTTTAATTTTTAGCATAACACTTTCGAAGAACACCTTCCCCAAACGATAGATATCTGATCTAATTATAATTTTTAATTTTCCTTATTAAAAATATATTATTTATTACGTATCAAAAACGAACACCTAAAACAAAATTACGAACTGTTATACGTAGAAACATTCATAAATATTTTTGACTGCTTTTTTAATCTCAACTACAATATCTTGGGCTAATGTTTTGAAATTAAATTGGAAACTGTAATACCTCCTAGAACGCATTTCTTTAAATTTAACAAACTGAAGTGATTTATGTAGACAATTTATACAATTTTGATAACCATGCCATCCCACCCCTTAACTGTTATATGCTACTAGGCATACGAGTATTAAGGCAAGTTAAAAAAAATGATCACAGCAAAAACCTATGTTCAGATATATTTGCAAGTTTTTAAAGAACAATCCGTTAATCTGTTATACAGTAAACTACAAAGTTGACAAACGTATGTGAAAGGCTAAATCTTTTGGGGCGAATGATCTAATCAAGCGGAATATGTTATATATTTTGAAATAAATCTAGAAAATATTGCTTCTGTGTTTTGAGGGGAATACGACACCCCAATTAAAATTATTATTCGTTTACTAGACACGCTTAAATACATATGAAGTGTTACCCAGTAACTATATAGTTGATAAACTGATAGGAAACTTTTACACTGTGAACCTTTTTCCCTTCTTGTAAGTTCAACAAATGTATAATCCTTTAACTGTTATACTTCAAATTACTCATCTTAGCTACATTTGAAATATCACAAACAGTTATACACCATTGTTAACAATTGGCCTTCAGAAATTATAATTTGTATAAACCCTAAAGAGATATTAGAAGTTTATACTGTTTCGAGAATGTGTTATACAGATAAAGAAAAATGTTGACAAATACATATTCATGTTTTCGACACTGTTTTATGACTTTTATAATATTGTAAACTAAATTTTACAATCTATTTGAATATCAAATAACTTGCCTTTAAATTTTCACAAATTTGTTGAAAACTGTTACATAAGTTACCTATATCGTTGTTTTTTGTTGTTTTATACCATAATACTCCTACTACTAAAAAACTATCTGCTGTTTATAAATACTTTTATACTGGTTATAAGAACTGGTATACAGTATACACGATCTGTAATATACCACTGTCGTCCAGTTTATAAGAAGATTAGAACTTGATTAGTGAATGTTTAAAAACTGTTATACCGATTATAAAAAACATTTATACTGTTTATAATGACTTCTTATACAGTTTATAATACTTTTCTTTTATAATAACGTTATACTGTTTATAAAAACTGTTAAACAGTTTATAATAACTGTTATATAGTTATAATAGCTGTTATACAGTTTATAAAAACTGTTTATACAAACTGTTTATACAAACTGTTTATAATAACTGTTATACTATTTGCTGTTATATACTGTTTACTGTATATAATAACTGTTATACTCGTATAAAAATACGAACTGTTACACAGTCTATAAAAACTGTTACACAGTTACTACTATACAGTTCAGTATAGTAGTATACAGTTAGGAACAGTTATACAGTTACGAACAGTTTATTAGAACTGTTAGTATGTATAGAACTATTATACAGTTAAGATCGGTTATACAGTTAAGAACTGTTATACAGTTAAGAACTGTTATACAGTTAAGAACTGTTATACCGTTAAGAACTGTTATACAGTTAAGAACTGTAATACAGTTAAGAACTGTTTTGCATTTAAGAACTGTCATACAGTTTATTAGAACTTTTAGTATGTTGTAGAACTAGTATACAGTTAAGAACTGTTACACAGTTAAGAACTGTTATACCGTTAAGAACTGTTATACATTTAAGAACTGTCATACAGTTTATTAGAACTGATACATACTAGTTATGTATGTACTATTATACAGTTCTATGTACTTATATATTAAACAGTTTTATACACTGTTACACAGTTTATAAAAGCTCTTATACAGTTTATAAGAACTCTTATACAGTTTATAAGAACTCTTTTACAGTTTATAAGAACTGTTATAATGTTTTGAAGCTGTTACACTGATTCTAAAAACTGTCATACTGTTATACTATTTATAATAACTGTTTTACGACTTATAAAAACTGTTATACAGTTTATAAAATATACTGGAATATAATTTCTTTCTAACTCATTTACTGGGGTTTAAAACTGTTATACATGATTTTTGAGCTTGTATCTTCTTAACGTTGTATACAAATTAAACACATCTATTTCCTAGAAAACCAAATTATTATTTTATCGATTTTCTCTATTATATTATATAATTATTGCATATCCTCAATGAAAAATTAGTTTTTATATAAACACTAATTTAAAACTATTTAGTTTTATTCCATTTCTGTCAACGAAAGTTGAATAAACTTTGCTCTATGTTTGTTTCCTCACACTTTCAACTAATGTATACTAATTATTAAGTACATAGTTTATGAATACTATTTGCTTTGGAATAGATGTACCCGTATGCACGAATGTATTTTGCCGAGGTTCGCTGACATGGCTTAACCATGTTTAAGTGCAAGTGGGTGCATAGTTGTAATGAAGTACGTTGTGACTAAGTACATACATAAATGTATAATATACATATAAATTGTTTTCTAGTGGTTTTTGTTTGTCACTGATCTCATTTCGGACTGAATGTATTTTGGAGAGTTCTATACTATACTATAATATAACATGGAAAACACAATATATGTATGTATGTAGGTACATATGTGATGTGTAAATTTTGTGCTAAAGTGTGCTTGTTTATAATGAAAAGAGTGCATAAAAAGGTGAATGCATTAATATAATGTATTAATACAAAGTGAGTGAATGTGTGCTGATTTTATTATTTTTTTCGGTGCAGATGAAAACAAACATTTTAAGTGCAAGTGCGATAAATGAGTTGGGTGATTGTAAAGAGGAAGTGTTGAGGGTGGAGGGAGTTCTATGGAGGGATTCATTTTATTTAGAACGTGGAATAGCTTTAACAAAGGGGGAACTAAAAAAGCTATGTTATTGGCGATACAAGCACAGAAAAGTTTATTCATTTTTAAGTCAAAGCCGACAATTTTTTATGTCATGCTTTATTTTATGTTGAACTTTAATTAATTAGAATTGACCCACCCAAATGACGTATGCATTTTTGTAATAAATAAAGATTTCCCTTTTTTGTGTGTAATTTATGCAACATTACTAGCTTAATTCTTCCACTTGACTCCGAGGAAAACAATGATTTTTTTTGTTTCAACATGACACAGGGTTATTTTTAATTAATTTTTAAAATACGTTAAATGGAACACAAGCCAAATACATTTAAATGTATTTCTATCTATAAATTGTTTAATATTTCTTAATAAATCAACCAACGCGGATAACTGTGGTTCAACATGACGTATGTTTAATATTAATAATTCGCATTTAAATTAATAATACACATTTTTGGGATATGTAAAGTAATAACAATCATACGTCATATGGCACTTTGAGTGCCTTTTAATTGGCCATTGATTTTAATTATAAAATATTATTTTTTTCCTTCTAACTATGTAAATGAATAAACTTTTCTCACTTTATCAGAGGAAATGAAAACAATTTAAAACTATATACGCATTTTTTCACTTAAACTTTAATGTTTACTGGTGCATATTGTGCAAATAACATTTAAAGACAAACACTTAAAATACATTCAACACATTATAATAAAAATATAAACAAGTAAATTAAAAAAATAAATAAACATAAAAACAAATACAATCAAATAAATTATAATATATTCGTAGGGGGTGGAGAACAAAATCAAGTTGTTGTTATTCAAAAATAGGTCTTATTTCCCCTCAAACATAAAAACAATTATCATCACAAAAATATGTAATTGCTTTTAGTGTGAGGATATTTGGTTTTGCTATTTTTTTTCATAGTGTCATATCATTTGTGGTATTCAACAGACCTGGCTTTGATCGAGACGACTTTGCCGCCAACGGGCATGTTCTCCTTGACATAGATGGGACCGTAAACGGTATGATCCCAAACGGGAGGATTGTTGGCGCGATCTACAACATCGATTTGAACCTCTACGGTACGTGATAAAGGCGGATAGCCTTTGTCTTGTGCCATGGCTTCTAACTTATAGGTTTCACGCTATTTTTGTTATGGTTTTGGTATATATTTATGGTTTCATATGATATTTTCACACGGTTTTGTAACATTCAAAAATTCAAGTTTGTTGACAAAAACCAGGGTTATACATTTTTTTGGTTTGGTAAAGATGTTAGATGAAATTAAAAAAGATGGACAAAATACAAAAAATTATAGTTCACTTGGGAAATGTAATAAATCACATGGTATTGTTGTTATTATAATTATAAAGATTATATAATAAAAATTTAAATTAAAATTATATGAACAAAAATATAGAAAAACCAACACCTAGTTTAGCAAAACCGAAAACAAAAATACTTAAAAATAAAAGCTTTCCAAATAACCATATTTGAAAGTACATAATATGAAAAAAAAATACGCCGCAATGATTCATTCATTCGTTCATAGGCAGTGCAAATTATTAAATGATCTTCACCTACAAAAAGTCTCGATTTAAGCCCTGTTTTTCGATTTTTCACAAAAAAACTTAAATTTAGGTTTTATAAAGCTAAAATATATGTAAACAAACTTATAATCAAAATTATATTGTTTTTTTTTTTATTATTACTAAATTAAACGATTTAAAATAAATAATAAAATAGGTTTTGTGCATTTTCTTGGATCGTTTAAGCATTACATTCATTATAAATAATATTTAATAAATTTTGAATTATCTTTTCGTTTCAGTTTTTATTGCAATTGTTTTTTAACATTTTTCTGTTCTGTATAGATAATTATTATAGTTTATAGCATTTTACCTGTTCGATATTAGTACCTCATAGTTAAAAGATAGCCATTATTAGTTATGTAGTACGAGTATGTAGGTAATG
The DNA here is from genome assembly GCA_963930755.1 of Eudasyphora cyanicolor. NCBI lineage: Eukaryota > Metazoa > Arthropoda > Insecta > Diptera > Muscidae > Eudasyphora > Eudasyphora cyanicolor. The sequence continues at coordinate 259,405,489 of OZ005737.1, read as the reverse complement.
AATGATAGCAGTAATAAAACAATTTTTGTTTGTTTTTATAAAAACTATATTTTTGTATAGACCTAAGATGAAGAAACCCAACACCATTTGTTTTTATTTGTTTTGCTTTTTGTACACAATATAGTTGTGAAAACTTTTAGTTTACATTTTTTCAGTGGATGGAAAGGCAGCTAAATGTATAGTCGTAGGCAAATTTTAATCTTTAAATTAACTATTGTCAAATTGTTTGTTAATTCCACAAAAATTCTAAATAATACAAAATTATTTGACGCAATTAAAAATTATTCAATGTTTCGAATCAATTAACTATTTCATTGAATCACTTTGCTATCTAAATTAAATAGAAACAGAATAAAAAGCCTTTCAAAATTGATTCAGCCAACTAATAACACTAGTTAACAAAATTTTTGTTGGCTGTGCATAACGTTTTCTGGTTTAATTTGGTGTTCTAAACTCGAAAAAAATATAAAAAAATTTATAGCATTTTTTTTTTAAATCCAATTTTAAAAGGGAGTTTTACTAACAGTTGTTAAAAAAATAGAAAATCAGATTTTTTTTAAAAAAAAAAGTTTTTTGCAGTCTCCAGAAAAAAAAAACAAAAAATAGAAAAGAAATCGGAAAAAAAAATTATTCCACATTTCAAAGCTAGCATCCTAACGAAGAAAACTTGAAAAAAATCTATTGATATATGTATTACACAGTACAGCATTTTTCAGCTTATTGATTTGGGACTCAATTCTGAGAATTGAACGAGAAAGTAGTCCCAAAAATAAAAACTTCTGCATCATTCGTTTAGTCAAGTTGGCTCAATAAATAATTTAGTGGCCATACAATTTTTTTTTGCTCAAGGTGGATTTTTAGCACTTTTTCTATATTTTTTCTCGGTCTACTGTACGGAATATCTCTTTTGGAACAAACCTACCCAAAAAAAAGTGCATCCAGTGCCTGAAAAATCGCCAAATGGTCTTTTTGTGCAAAATTGTCTTTTTATGTGGGAGGTACCGAAAGTGGTGTGGCAACTTCATCCATTTTTCTCAAGGTGATAGCGACTAATAATTTAATGCTATTTGTGGGATTGCGGAAGATTATGGTAAGTTTTAGAAGTTATTAAAGAATCAATGTTTCACTAAATGTTGACCCTTTGTGGGGTAGGTACTAGAAGAAGGGGACCAACATTGTCCTACTTCGATTTTAGCCTGATATCTCTCGGTTACTCTTATCGAGAGTTGAGAGCGCACCAGCCAGACAGACAGACGGACGGACATTGTTCAATTAAGTTAATATGTCCCAAAACGGATTTCTGTCAAAAATGGGGGTATAAAAACATAATTTTGTTGACATTCTCTTACTTCTACCTAAAGGGATATAATTTCAACATTTATCAATAATTTTTTCAAATAGACATTGTTTTTTTTGTTAGGATGCCAGCTTTAAAAAAATAGAACAGACTATTTTTTTCCTACTTTTTTTCGTGCCAGCAAAAAACGATTTTTTGAAAAAAATCAAATTTTGTATAGTTGTTTTAACGACAGTTACTAAACTTCTGGATCAACGTGAAAGTGATATTTTAAGCATTTGTAGCCCTCATAATCTCCTTTTATTTAGTATTGCATTAATTTAGATGGTATTCCGGCTTTATCGAGCCTTTACTTATAAAAATATGTTCCAAAACTAAAGACAACTTCAAAGAAAATCGGAAATTAAAAAAAATTTCTTTTTGCAATATTTTTTTCTTGTTTAGGACACCATATTACACCAGAAATTGTTATGCAAAGATGTTGCTGCAAATTTTTTAATTTTTACTGATACAATTAATTCATTTAATTTTGTATTGATTTTAAATAAATCCTGAGTTTAGAATTGCTGATTTGTTAATTAAATAATAACAAAAAAAGTAATCTTTATTGAATTTGTTTTTTTTAATTATAAGATTTAAAAAAAATTACAATCCAAGATTACAGATTTTTCTAATATTACAATAAACAAATAATGAACATTTTCATATATATAAAAATTTTCATAACAATAAAAAATTAATATAAGGTTATTTCTTACTTAAATTTAATAAATACTATTTGCTTCATACCAATTATGTTTTATTTAATTTAAATACAAATTGGACTTATTTTAAGATTTTAATGTCTTGTACGACTTTACATTTACAGCCTTTCCTTCAGCAAATTTTTTAAATAATTTGTTACCAATATATATCTATTTTTTTGTTAATTTCTAAGCCATCCTTATCCGCGATGTAGTAGTGACTGAAATGTTGTAGAAAATGAGGAAAGGGACCACAGCCAATTTTTTTCTTCTAATTAGTTCTAGAGTTTTTCTATAGAATTGTGTTAGAGTAGCTTTGGGGGGCGGGCGGACAATGGGATATTGACAAAAAACACAGGGTGTCAGAAATGCAAAAATTCAAAAAAATCGTTATTTTGCATTTCAACAAAAAAGTGCTCTTCCATACACACCCCATAAAAATGTTATCCTTTGTAAAAAGGATTTTCCAAAAAGGGAAATGTGTTTGTATATGATTTAGCAAAACTACGCGAAAAAAGTTAACTTATGAATTTTGTTGATTTTAGCTTAGACATCCGCAGTAACAACCAGCCAGCAACATGCGCTGCTTCAGACGAGACAAATTTTAAAAAATCACCCAATAATGGTTGTTTTTCCTTTTGGACACTCAACAAATTTCCCCAAGTCGTGGTGGGGGTTTTTTTTCCAGCGGGAGCTGTGGTGAATTGCATTGATGGTGTCGACAAAAACAACGGAAATGTCATTGATTCAGCGTTTTGTTAATAGAGGGAAAAATGTTTGGCAAAAAGGATATTTTTGTTTACTGTTCAAAAAAGTATCTCCCTTCACAGGAGTGTTAAAAGCTTTCTTAACCAATACCAATGTTATGTTATGTTAACATGGGAAAAAAAAGAAAATTAGTTTTGTTCGGTTATTTCATATCGGATAATGTTAAATCAAATGAAGAGTTATTAGCAGAATTTTCTATTAACAGAGTTTTGTTTGTACTGAGTTTACATAGTATGTAGTATTAGTTAGCGTAGTATAATGATGAAGTGGAAGACATTACAATAGCAGAGTAAGAGAAAGAGAGGAGAGTGTGTGAGAGAGTAGAATACCAACCTGGCCTTAACCGATGTTACAACCGTACCCACAGTGACATTCTCACGTATATGTATTGGACCGTAAACACTTTTATCCCAGATGGGCGGTTTATTATTGCGATCGACGACATCTAATTCAACATCGACATCGGCATACGACGGCGGTTCGCCACGGTCAGAGGCGCGAACACGTAAACGATAACGCTCACGCTGTTGGTGAGATTACAGTAAATGTTGTAGTGATAAATGTTAATCGAGTGTTTGTTTGTTCGATGGTTTTTGTTACAGAGAAATGTAAATGTTACAGAAAAAAGGACTTATGTTAAAGTTTCGAATCATTCTTTCGAATGTTAATGGGTTTTGCGTAAACACTTATACATCTATGTTAAGAGACATTTCGTTTGTTGCGCAATAGGTTTGTGTATTTGATAAGTTACGTTGCGTTACGTTTGGTTTATTTCAAGTTACGTTTGATTTTGTTGCTGCTATGGTTGTTGTTAATACATTAAATTAGTTTACATTGCTGGGTTAATGGCATTGCTATTTGTGACGTTATTGTTTACGTTTCACTTTTGGGGGTTAATTTTAGTTTTTTCTTGTTGTAACAAATAATATGAAATGAAAAGTTATACAAAATGAAAAAAAGTATATTAAGGGATTTTTTTTTACAAATTTATAAAGGCGTATATAAGCTTTTTTTTGATTTGGGGAAAAACCAATATTGTTTTTTTTTGTATGGCATTAAACCTAAACTAGAGACATTTATTGGCCTAAAGAAATTTTAAGGTACAATTTGAGAAAAAAATTTAATTAATTTCTAGAGCGTATTGAAAGAATAGACACTACAATCGGAGATATTTTATCATTAAACTTAAAGCTCAGATTAATTCAGATTTTTTTTTGATTAATAAGATACATGTTTAATCCAGTGAGGAAGTACGGAACGTTTTGGAAACCTGCAGTTAAAATTTCTTTTATTAAACTTGCTCCAAGTTTAGTCTAGTCCTATTGGATAGTAGTTATGACACAAAATTTCAACGAAATCGGCTAAGGGATGTCCGAATTGGAGGGTGTGGAATTTTTAAATTTTGGTAAACGGCCCTTTTTTCCCATCCATAACACTATTGCATTTTGAAATTGTTGCCAAAAGTGTTTTCGTTAGCTTTTCTTCAATCTATTTAAGAAAATAAAAAAATTTAGATTTTTTTTCGAAATTTAAATTTGTTTTGACATTTTTGTCAAAAAACATATTTTTACTTAAAATTTTTTTTTCTCAAAAGAAAACTTGGGACATTCCCTTGAAGAGCTTTGTGGTCTATTAGTGGGACGGGACTTGTTTATCTATTAAAATAAAGATTAACATCTAAAATAATAGAGGTGGAACCATATATTTTGGCATAACTGTAGAACCATTTATCGTAATTAGTTCAGGAAAGATTTAAATTAGTCAGTTTGTCTTGCCATTTAATCATGAATATATGTACTTAAAAACGAAAAATTTGCAAATCATTGAGTTTTTTTTATAAAATTCGTGTTTTTCGAAAAATTCGTTTTTATTGCAAAATTGTCTTCAGCGACAAGGCTCATTTGTGGTACAATGGTTATGTCATTAACGAGAATTACCGAATTAGGTCCTAAGAGAAGACAGAGGTTGTTCAAGAGCTGCCAATGTACCATGCAAAAATGCATGGGTGCTCGTTGCGACTTTATAGGTCAGCGGCATCATGGGACCGTAATTCTTCAAAGACGATGATGGACGAAACGCTACGGTCAATGGGACAAGGTACTGTCCGTTAATCACTGACTTTTTCTCCCAACATGGAAGAATTGGACTTGTTTGACGTATGGTTAGAATAGGATGGTGGCACACTGCATGCGATACCATGAACCAGTTGAGAAGCTTGGAGAGCTTGATGAATGTCACGTTTTAGCACTGTCAATTGGCCGCCTGAATCGATTTGGCCCCATTTCGTTTTTATCTAAGGGGGCGAGTGAAGTCCCTCGTCCATGGGGACAAGCTACCAAGATTTGCTGCCTTGAAAGACAATATTACACGTGTCATTGCTGAGATAGCGGCCGAAGTGAAAAATACAGTAGTCAAAATTGGAAAGGAAGAAATTGAAAAGGACAACCTGAATCGTAGCCGTGGAAATAATCTAGAAATAATCTTTAAAAAGTAAATTGCAGGCATTGATTAATCAATCCAATTTCTTAAATTTTCAAAAACCAAACGCTTAAAGATCACACGTTATTATAGAAATTCCGCTTAAATTGTAAAGAATCGCGAAATGGCTTCAGTGGGCAAGTTTGGGCGAGAGTACTCTCTTAAGCCGCGAATTAATTGAGTCCCAGAAATATCGTTCCCGCCAGTATGATATACAATATGAAAACATTTAGATGTGGGGGATACACGAAGGGGCTTGAGAAATACGCCCATTTTGCGCTGAACAAAGACAATTTCATAGACAATTTGAATGGGAGGTACAAAAGGGGAGTGGCAAAAACGCCAATTTTTCTCCGGACTGTAGGTTATGTAAAGGCATTACACTGCACAAATAGTCAACTATACTTATATTTTGTTATTAAAACTATAAACTGTTAATTTCGGAAATTTTTCTCAAGTTCATAGCGACAGATAAACTATTACTATGTGTGGAATTACGGAAGATGCCAATAAGAAACATGTAAGTTACTAGATAATCAAAATTGCAATAAATGTTAACCCTTTGTGGAGGAGGTTCTTCAAGGAATGGACCAATATGGTCCACCTTCGAACTTAGGCTGAGGTTGACAAATATTACCAAACGATCAACCGATTACTTTTTTCGAGAGTTATCGTATTTACATACTAGCAAGGCAGACGGACGGACATTGCTCAAATGACTTTGCGTCCAATGCATTCCAAAAAAGGCACTGTTTGGTCTGGATTTTGGCGTCATCTGAACATATTTCTTTGAGAACTACGATGACTATGCCATCAGCACCAAAAGCGAGTGCTATAGGTCGATGACTACCAACTCCTTTTGAGGAGTGAAAGTACGGAAGATTATAATAAGAAAAATAGAAGTTACGAGATAATCAAGATTGCAATAAATGTTAACCCTTTGTGGGGGAGGTTCCACAAGGAGTGGACCAATATGGTCTATCTTCGAACTTAGCCTGAGGTAGAAAAAAATATCAGCATATACCAAATTTGAAATCAATCTGTTACTTCTTTTGAGAGTTATCAGCCAGACGGACGGACAATACATCCCGAAAAATTCACCCTCGGGATTATGGGCTGGTGGCGTCTTCTGTACATATTTATTTGACAACGACGTTGGCCAGGCCATCTTCTCTAAAAATATGAAAAAGTCCTAGGCCTAGTCATAACCAACGGCGAGCGCTATAGGTCGATGATTACCAACTCCTTTTGGCCCGAATTGAATGATATGGACACCAAGGACATGTGGTTTCTATAGGACGACGCTACGTGCCACACAGCTCATTCCACATTGGACATTCTGCACGAATTATTTGAGGGCATGGTCAACTCACGTGGAGGTGATTTGAATTGGCCATCGAGATCGTACGATTTGACACCGTTAGACTTTTTCTCTTGGGGGTTTGCTAAGTTGTTGTTGTTCTAGCAGCTTGGAGACGCTGAGTTGATAATCCCTAATTCTATTTCTATTACAGACTTCGTTCCGGCATATATCCAAACATCGTGGGAACCTTATGTTGTTTTCATCCTACTCAATACTGTGCCGTTTCAATTCTTCACTGCATTTGCCTCTTGGTGTTATGTTTATTTATAGCTTTCCTGTTGACTTGAGCGATCAGATATTGTTGTAGTGGTAGTGTATCCGGTGAGTTATTTTAGCTGCAGAAACTCGAATTATGATGAAAACATGGAATGTTTATGTTAAATTTTTCAGTGCCCTGGCTGGGAATCGGACCCAGCACCTTCGGAAGCCAAGTCTAACACACTAACCACTAAGTTGCCGAAGGCCACGGTTTCTTAAGTAGCAGTACTATGCGAATAAGGCACAAACTACAGTGCCCTCAAAGCCAACATAACCCATGCCATCAGTCAAATTCAGCCCGATTTATGCGCCAGCGACATGCAAATTTTGACATTTCTAATGCGCGAAGCCGCGGGCGTCATTTGCACGATTTTAGTTCCATACATAATGACATCGAATAAATTTCGATAAAATCTCACACATACTTTGTTTTATTTTAATTTAAAGATAGACAGTTAAAAGAAAGGCACTTTATAATGACCAAAAGGATTTTCGATCAATGTTATTATGGGAATTTAAATAAATCGCCCACTAACTTCAGGAGTGACAACTCAAAATTTAATTTTTTCTTTTAAAAAAAATTTCGCTGATAGCAATTCATCTGACTAAAGTCCTCTAGTAGTATAATTAATTAATAAAATTTTCAAATTGTACCGTAAAATTTCTTTATATATATATATACCACTGAAACACATATTTACCTAACATTAAATGATTGGTTAGCATGGGGTGATTACAGACAATCTATAAAAACTAAATATGTATAATCGTCTGTATAATTCAATTTTTTTTTGTGATGAAATTCATTAGAAGTTTCGAAATGATGACATTTAGAATTATTTAGTTTTATGTTTGTTGTGTTTTTGCTCTGCATACAACAATGACTATGTATTTGTTCAAGGTGATGTTAAAACATTCAATTTTGAAGTCTATATATGGGTATGACAACTTCAAAAGCATATAGTAGCCCTTAAGCAATGTGTTTGTTTACTTACAGGATAACAACCCTTTAATCGCGAAATGTTGTAAGAATTTGTTTTTATGTTATGAAAAAAAAAACGAAAAGAAACAAAGTTATGAAAAGAAAATTTCTCATAAACACAATTACTTAAGATTAAAAAGGAAAGTATAAACTTAACTTGGTAAAAGGTGCACGAAACAGAAAAGGTTTTTAATTAAAACGAATAACCTAAATTTTTTATTTGCGACTATATATATAGATACATATATTTTTTGCTATATATATGTAGGTGGTATATACGGATTATATTGTATGCATGCTTTTTTGTCAGAAAACACATATATTTTTCCGATTTTTGTTTTTTTTTTATTTATACAAAAAGAGACTTTCAAAAATTCGCTTAGTCTCATTAAACATTTGTTTATCAAAATATGGGAGCAGTAGTTGTTAAGAAAAACAAAACTTATTAAAGGGCTAAAAAAGTTAATAAGGAATAGGAGAAAGGTTTTACAACCCAAAAAAAGAAGGAAGTAAACTTAAACGAAAACAGCATTGCCATTATTTAAACAAAAATTGTGAATAGCTTGCGATGTTTCTTCAAAAATTGGGTTTCACATCGTTTATTTCTTAATTTAAATTCAGACGAAAATGCCACAAAATTATGTTTTTTTTTGTATTGCTATGTATAGGGAAGTGATTTCATAAATATTGTGTATAAGAGTAGTTTTTTGTTTAGTTATTCATTTTTACTTAAAAAAAGGCCTGACCCAAAAACCTTGTATAACTTTTTGTTCATACATACTTTTTTTTGTATTATTTTTTATTGGTTTAGGAAAAAATGTTAAAAATCAATTATCTCATTTGCAAATATGGGTTAAGTACATTCCATTTTTTCAAGCCAATCTTTTCATCATCATCAACTTTATGTTATAAACTAAACTAAAGCAAAACTTAGGGATGATAATTGAAAAAGAAAAAAACAATCGTTTAAAATTTAATAAAATCTGTTTCTCAAAAAATTTTAGTTTTTTTCAGTTGAAAACTCTAGATCATATAAGGATTTATCAAAAATTTGCACTGCTTACTTGTTGCCTAGCTTTTTGCTTGTTTTTCTGTGGGTTAGTGTACATTTTTTTTTATAAAATTATAAACTAATTAAAAGAATATTCAAAATAGTTTTTTAGAAAATTTGCAAATTAGTTTAAAGAAAGCAACCCAAACTACTGATTTCTTTTGTTTGTTTTAAATTTCGGAAACAAAATCTAAACTGAAAATGGTGCAGTAAAATTTAAATTAAAGTTAAAATAAAAATTTTAAGAATTTATTCAATTATTTTGATTATTATAAAAAAGCTGCCGAAATGTTAAATGATTAGAAATATTTAAATTTGAAATGAAAATTCCCTTTTTTTTGGTTGACAGAGTTTAGACTGAAGTTGTGTCGATAACCCTATTGAAACGCGTATGTGTAAAACCTTACAAAATGTCCAAACCGAATATTAGTAACTCGAACAGAATAATTTTGTGTTAGATTTTTAGGTATAACTATCAAGGAAGAAAGTTAACAATTTTATTGCAAAAAAAAGTCGAGGTTTGAAATAATATAAACAATAGCCCAGCCTTAAGAAGAAGGTAAACTTTATAATTTGTAAAAAGCTATAATATTACAAGCTTATGACAAGAGAGAATATTTTTGCTATAAATAGAGACCATTGTTATTGCTCAGTCCCTAATGCCTATACAAAATGTGAATTTGCATTTTATTTGCCATTTATTTTTAAAAACTAAAAACTGTGCGGCACACAGCTAACAATCAGTAAATATACATGCCCGGTAAGATCAAGACCTACAAGCAAACATTAAAGGTGCCATGGGGCAGCCACAACACATTATTAGACAAAATATACAAAATGTGATATAAAGTCATCATTAGCGACAACTTGTTTGTCGAAAATCAACATCATTGATGAATTTCTGATTAGAAACCTTCATCGATGACGATATCCCACACAATGAGGTAGTCATTTATGAATTTTCTATAATAAAATTTAATCGTTGATTAAATTTCTATAAGAAATGTTCAATGATATTGAGTTTTCCAATAAAAAAATTATATAGTTCATGACTTTTCTATAGGAAAATTTATAGTGGATGACTTTTCTATAAAAACATTAATCGTTGATGACTTTTCTATAAAAAATATAATAGTTGATGACGTTGATCGCTGAAGATATTTCTAAAAGAAATGTTTATGGCATATAAATTGTCTATAAGAAAAGATCATCGTTGATGAATTTCCCATAATAAAAGGTCATCGTTTATAAGTTTCCCATAAGAAAATGTAATGGCTGACGTTTTTCTATCAAAAAAGTAAAAAGAAAAGATCACAGCTGATGATTTTTCTGAAAAAACTATCATTGTCCTTTCCCTTCTCTAAGAAAATATAACCACTGATGTGTTTTCTTTAAGGAAAGGCCATCGTCAAAACCTTGTTATTTATTTTTGTATAATAAACTATGATTTATCTATAAGGAGAGACAAGCAGTTATAGAAAATCAGTTAATGAATTTATATCTTTGATTAACTATCTTTAAGAAAAGATCATCGCTGATGACTTTTGTATAAGAGAATAATATCGCTGATGGCGTTTCTATAAGAAAACATAATATTTGATGATTTTTCTAAAAGAAAATTGTATCATTGATGAATATTCTACAAAGGTACTTGGACTTGTAGACATGTCTCATCATCAATATTTCCAGATGGATAACTGGTGGAGAAGTTGAAACGATCATAGGTCATTGTAGATGTATTTATAAATTTTCTATAATACAATTTTATCGTTGATTAAATTTCTATAAGAAATGTTCAAAGTTATTGAGTTTTGTTCAAGACTTTTCTATAGGAAAATTTATAGTGAAATTATCGATAGACTTTTCTGTAAGAAAATTCATCGTTGATGACTTTTCTATACGAAAATGCATCGTGGATAATTTCTTTATAAGAAAAAGTCGATCGCTCAAAATATTTCTATAAGATAGGTTTATGGCTGATACGATGTCTATAAGAAAAGATCATCGTTGATGCATTTCCCATAATAAAAGGTCACCGTTTATAAGTTTCCTATTTCAAAATGTAATATGTAGTTGACCTTTTTCTATCAAAAAAACAAAAAGAAAATATCAAAGCTGATGTTTTTTCTGAAAAAACTATTATTGTTCTTTCTCTTCTCTAAGAAAACATAACCACTGATGTGTTTTCTTCTAGAAAAGGCCATCATCAAAACATTGTTAATTATTTTTGTATAATAAAATATGATTTATCTATACGAAAAGATAAGCCGTTATAGAAAATCAGTTGATGAATTGCTATCCTTAATTAACTAACTTTAAGAAAATATCATCGCTGATGACTTTTCTTTAAGAGAATAATATCGGTGATGACGTTTCTGTAAGAAAACACAATATTTGATGTTTTTTCTAAAAGAAAATTTTATCATTGATGAATAATCTCCAAAGGTACTCGGACTTCTAGACATGTCATGTTATTATCAATATTTCCAGATGGATAACTGGTGGAGAAGTTGAAACGATTATAGGTCATTGTAGATGTATTTTCTATCAAAAAAATTCTTCATTAATTATTATTCAATGAGCAAAAATCATAGCGGATGATTTTTCTAAAAAACACATCATCTTTGACGACCTTTTTCTATGAAAATATCATCCCTGATGTCATTTCTATAACAAAAGATTATCATTGATAAAGTTTTTATAAAAAAAAATATATTTTAGATTACTATTTCGGTAATTAAATATTATCGGCGTTGGCTTTTAGATAAGAAAAGGTAATCATTGATGATTTTTCTATATGTAAGGATCGTCACTAAGAGAAAATCAGTTGATGGATTTCTATCCTTCAAGGATTTTCTATAAGAATATATCATTGCTAATGCTCTTTCTATAAGAAAAAATTATCATTCTATAAGAAAACTTAAACCCTGATGATTTTTCTAAAAGAAATATTATCGTTGATTAGCCATGAGTTCTATGAAAGTACTCGTACTTATAGACATATCTCAGTATCAATTGTTCCAGATGGATTACTAATGGAGATGTTTATGTGAAACTGCTATTATTCAGAGTTATTAAAATAAACTCTTTTCAAACTCTTATAATCTGTAATGTGTGTATTAGGGCTACTCATGGATTGCTGGCAGAGGTTTTAGGCTCATGTAAAGTACAAGAAATGAAAATAGTTTAATGTTAGACACTTATGAAAAGACACATAAAGATGTATCTGTTTCATCTGCTTATCGATGGATTTCAGGTAAACATTTCGTTTAATCCCTCTGCCAGACTCTTACATTGGAATTTTAATACAATCCCAAATTTTTTGCAATAAAATTGTTTCCTTCATCTCTTTTAGTTTTCTCTCTCGCAAAGATGTTAGTATGTTCAACATAAAATTTACTTGTTAGTTTTACATGTTTCCCTTTGAAGGGCATAACATCGCATATAGACAAATAAAAAGAAACAAACCAAGTAAAGATATTTGAAAATAAAAAATTTACAAAAAAAAACAAACAAATCAGTTAACGAAAAACTTACGTCAAGTGGTTTCTTTAAAACGATCCAACCGGATTCGGCCTGTATATCAAAATATTCCAAATCATTGGGATTAAAGGGAGCACTAAGGCTATAGACAATGGCACCATTGTTATCGGCATCTTCATCGGAAGCGGAAACACGTAAAATGTTGGTGCCTATACTGGCATCCTGTTTGACATTTTCAACATATTTCTGCGTGGTTAAAGAAGAAATAATTAATTTCGTGTAAAAGGAAAGTTATATTTTTTCCACTTACCTGACGATCGAACAAAGGCGGATTATCGTTGACATCGGTAATTTCTACGGTAAACGAGCAGACACCTTCCAGACTGGGCTCACCCTGATCGGTGGCCTTAACGGTGACCGATACAAATTTGCCATCGTCTCCCTCACGATCGAATACTTTGTTGGTAGAGACCTCACCGGTTTCTTCGTCCACTGTGAATTTGGTACCTTTTTGATTGGGCTGCTGTACGATCGAATATTTGACCTAGGGAAGAAAAAAAAACGTAAATTGTCATTTATACTTTTTAATTATTTCATTTTTTTCTAAGGATTCAATAAAATGTATGTCACTCTAACCACAAATCGGATTATTTTCTAGTCAATATAAATTTAATTTATTCGCAATAAATTTGCTATTCAAATAATTTACATAAAGCTGTATTTAATTTGATTGGGCATGAAATCAACCAATCCCCCACAATGATTTAAACAGAAATAATTCAATTATGTTAATGTCGTTTACCATGGTGAGGAATAGCAAAAAAAATCGAATCAAATTTAATTTTTGTGGCATAGTTTGAAATTTATAAGGTACTTTTATTAAATTTAATTATTTTCCGATTTTTTCATTGTGGTCAGCGATATATTAAATTTATTTATTAACTAACTTATGGTATGAGCGCTTTCATGTTAAATTGTGGAAGTTGATAAAACTTGATGTATTTATAAATTTACTGATAAATATCAAAGATCAAATATTGGAACAAAAAATTAAATTTAAATTTGTTGAAAAAATTTATATTTTTATAAATATTTTTTTGGTTTATAAAAGGTTTTAATGTGAAATCTTTTGCAAAATACATCAGATGTAAAGGAAAATAACCAACAAAAGAGTGCTAACGATTTAATATTAAAGAAAATATCCCGTTTTGCTAAGAAGAAACTACGTACAATGATGATTTTTTTTATGAGAAAGCTAACGTTGATTACACTTTTACGAAAATATTATTGTTGATAACTTGTTCTATATGAAAAAAACCTTTTTATTTCTGTAAGATCTCCATTGAAGACTTTTTTTAAGAACGCTTTCATTGAAGACTTTCCTATGAGAAAAATTCATCGTGGATTTTTTTCTGTAAGAAAATTTCATTGTTGATTCATTTTCCATAAGATAATATTGTTGTTGACAACTGTTCCGTTTGAAAACTGTTTATGGGGTGATTTTTCTAAATGCAAATGTCGTCGTTAATGACTTTTCTACAAGAAAATCATCGTTGACAACTGTTCTATAAGAAAGTCTGGTAGTTGGCATTTCTTTTATAAAAAACAGCCATTGTTAATGCTTTTTCTCTATAATAAACATATGGCTATTGACTTAATTTGAGGAAAATGTCATCGTTTTGCGTATAGAAAATCTTTCTGATGACCATAGCTTATAGAAAGGTCACCAGAAAGATTTTCTATACGCAAAAGTTACGGTTCTAAAGAAAATATCATCGCTAATGAATACATTTCCTGTAAGGAAAAGTTATCGCTAACAACTTTTATATAATAAAATATATTCATTGACAGCTCTTCTATAAGAAATGGCCATAGTCGATGAATTTTCTATAAGAAAAATCTCATCGTTGATGACTTCCATAGGGAAAGGTCGTCTTTGACAACTTTTCAATTAGAAAGTGTCATTGTTAACAGCTCTTCTATAAGACACATTCAATGTTAACGGTGTTATTTTAAATCACCCGGTATTTCGGTAGCTGTCACTTTTGAAGCTTTTATTCTTTGACATTTGACAAGTAGAAACTACGCCATTACTAAAAATGGAACGATACACGATTCAACAACCCATTGAAATTATTAAAATTCGAAAAATCGAAAATCATCTTGACTGATGAGGCCCATTTCCACCTCGGTTGCTACGTCAACAAGCAAAATTGTCGCATATGGGGCTCGGAAAACCCAAGAGTTATTGTTGAGAAGCTTCTCCATCCTCAACGTGTGACTGTTTGGTGCCGTTTATCCTCCGGGTTGGATCAACAGTTACGGTGAATGCATTGCGCTATCGAGAGATGATTAATGATTTTTTATGGTCGGAGTTGGATGGTATTGATCTGGACAACGTTTTTTTTTAACAAGACGGCTCTACGTGCCACACAAGCAAGGAAACCATTGATCTGTTACGGGAAAAGTTTCCGGACCGTGTTATCTCTCGAAGAGGTGATCACAATTGGCCACCGAGATCTTGTGATTTACCTCGCGACTTCTTCCTTTGGGGCCACTTGAAAGATAAGGTCTACGCCAGAATCCCAGCGTCGATTCAAGACCTCAAAGATAGAATTCGTGAGGCTATCGAGGCATAGGGCAGCCACTTTGCTATTTGGTTATGGAAAATTTCATAAAAAGGATATGGTCCTGTAAGCATGGTCGTGGTGGCCATTTGGCTGATGTTGTTTTTCATTATTAACGGCATACCTCCTCTTTATTATGAAATAAACATCCGATCATTTATCTCAAAAAATTGAATTTTTCTTTGAATACCAAAATAACACCTCTTGTTGGAAAACCCTTTATAAGTTATGACCCATTATGTAAGTACATCGGTAAGGCATTGTATTACATTTTCCCGACTACATACAGACGTGCGTTTATTGTAGAGGCGCAGCTGCACTCAATAAATCGCAGCAATTGGACGAATTTGATGGCAGTAGTGTGGATTTTTGAGTAAATTCATACTAAAAGCGACAAGAAGTGTTCTCACTTTTATGAACATTATTTGAATACAAGTTAATGTCCAACGAATTGCTTTGCGCGTTAAATAAAACTCAAAACAAAAACAGCTGATTGTCGTGATTACACAATCTGTCGTTGCCACACGGACCTAATATCTTATCAATAGCACGGGTTTGTGCCGAAGCTTAGTGCAGACTAAACACAACTCGAAGCCAAGCATAGACACTTTATAACTGCTTAATGACAATAGAACAAATTCAAATAAAACAAGTAAGAAAGTTTCAGTCGGGTAAACCGACTAAGGTATACCCTCACTTTGTGAGTAATGTAATATTGAATATTACTCGAATTATTCTGTCAATTTGTGTGGGAGGTACCAGAAGGGGTTTATCAAATACACCTTTTTTCGCTGAACATTAGATACTTTAAATTCATTTCACTGTGCCGACTTATAAGCATTTATGTGCACTGGTATAAACGTTATGAGACATTAAATTGTGGTATGATTTGGGCATTTTGTGTGGGAGGTACAAAAAGGGGCGTGGCAATAACGCCCATTTTTCACAGGGCTATAGATACTATAAAAACATTACACTGTAAAAAATTTCAAGTATTTGTATACACTGGTTTTAATGTTATAAGCTGTTAACTTTTGGTGCAAAAAGGAACATTTGTGTGGGAGGTACCAAAAGGGACGTGGCGACTTCGCCCATTTTTCTCGAGTTGATAGCGACTAATAAGCTAATACTATGTGTGGAATTTCAAAAGATTCGAATAAGTAGTATAGCAGTTATTAAAGAATCAATATTTCACAACATTTTAACCCTTTGTGGGGGAGGTACTAGAAGGAGTGGACCAATATGGCCCATCTTCGAACTTAGCCGGAGATAGAAAAAAATATTACCACATACCAAATTTGAGGTCAATCGGTTACTCCTTTCGAGAGTTATCGTGCGCACCAGCCAGCAGACACACAGACAGACAGACAGACAGACGGACGGACATTGCTCATTCGACTTAAAATGACCCAAAACGGATTTCCTCCGAACATACTTGGGGTCTTAGGTCACTCCTTCGACGTGTTACACTTTTTTCCGTAGCAAATGATATATACCCTCGTCACACTAAAGTGAGGGTATAATCATAAAGATACCCTAAGATCCTTTATATAAACGTATTTTAATAAATTTGCAGCTTTTATTTCTTTAAAGTGTTTATTTAAAGAAACCATCATCTATCGCCATGAATTATACACCCGCCATAAATTAAACTTAATCGAATATTAAACTCTACCGCATATTGCCCCATTAATGCCTTTTAAATTTCCTGCCCTAATCGTTGGGAACACCGCAAAACTCTCAACTTGAATCTCTAAAAAATCCCACATCCCCCCAATTACCAACATCATCTTCTTACCTGTCCATTAACACCCTTATCTTCATCGGTGGCCACAACCTTTATAACCGGACTGCCATTAGGAGCTCCTTCTTCCACTTTGGGATAATATGTGGCGCAATCTTTAAACACGGGCTTATTATCATTGACATCGGTAATGAAGACCACTACCACAGCGGTGGATGTGTGTATGGTCTGGTCACCATTGACACAACATGACCCATCATCCATGGCCGTTACATTCAATTCATACTTATCGCGATCCAAGGTAATAGCCTTATTGTGCAAACGTATGACGCCGGTGATGTCTTCAATCACAAACTGACCGGAGGACGTACCGCCACCGACAAAACCGAAACGCACATTATCACCATCTTTGTCGGAAGCCACAACGGTGGTCACCAAGGTATTTGGGCCAGCATTTTCATCCACGTTTGGTGTATAGACCTGTTGTGAGAATTTCGGCTCTTCGTCATTTTTATTCTTTGTGTAAACGCGAACAGTGGCTACACCCGATTTGGAGGGTTCTCCTTTATCTTTGGCCGTCACCAGGAATTCATAGTAGGCATTATTGTTATCCGCATCCAATTGTTTGTTGTTCACTATGATGCCATTTGTGTCCACAGCAAAATGATCATCAGACACGAGGTACTCAATTTCGGCATTTGCCCCGGAATCGGAGTCCATGGCTTTAACGCGCAGAATACTTGTGCCCAGCGGTATGTCTTCATCCACATTGTGTGCCTGATAGTCGGGCAATTCGAATTTGGGCGCATTGTCATTGACATCGGTAACACGTATGGTAAGCTGAAATGAGGAGAGAAAGGGAAATTTTTTAGTTAAATCAAAAAAATTAATTTTTAAAATGTTGTCTTAGTTGATGCCTTAGAAAATAGCTCTGTAGATATTTTGACTCATAGTTGAAAACAAACAAATAAAATAACCTGTTTTTTTCATAATTAAAAAATAACGAATACGAACAACTTTATTTTGTAATTGTTGTTCTATTAAAATAACCGGTTTTTACAATAATAAAATAAGTATGTACTTAACAAACATATTTTGACTCATAATTTAAAAAAAAAAATTCTGTTTTATTGAAATAACCATTACATAAAATAACCTATCAAAAATTTTAAGTAGATTTTTTTTGACTCGTAATTGAAAAAAGGAAAATGAACAAATTTAATTGTGTCGCTGTTTCGATAAAAAAAAACCCTTTTTAAAACTTACTAATTTGTTTAGTATATATTTTGAGTCATAATTGAAAAACAAACAAAAAAAATAACTGGTTTTTAACGCTTTCAATAACTGTAAGTAGATATTTTTACTCATAATTAAACTAAAACAAAAAAATAAATATGAACAAATTTGTTGTGGTTTTATTAAAATAATCGGTACAGAAAAAAACCGGTTTTAAGGCTATAAAAAAGTATATATTTTGAAAAAAAAACCTTGTTGTTTTATAAAAATATCCAGTTTTGACCAAATCCTGGTTTTTAGACAAATGGTTTCTAAGATAGCAAAGTTTTAAAATACGAATCTGTTATTTATAATATTTAAAAACCGGACATTTTTAAGGTAATTTTAACGTCATTTAGACATTTATTTGAAAAATACTAATAAAAAGAAATTAAATTCTGTTGCTGTTTTTCATTCTGAAAATAACCGGTTTATTAGAAAACTGGGGTTTAAAACAACCGCATTTGAAAATAACCGGTTCTTTAGGTATATACATTTAATTTAAATTATTTTTGGATTTTGAAACAGCCAAAAATATATTAAAAGCCGTTCGAAGTGCAGTTATTTATTTAAAACCGGCCATTTTATTTATGAAACTCTTTTTTATAGGTTAAATTTAAAAAACGATTTAGAATCCGGTTATTTTAAAACCAGTAATTTTTTAAGATTATTTTAATGTTGATTTGGTAAAATAAACGCTTATGATAGTAATCGGTTTTTACATAGCCGAGTTTTAAAATGCAAAGTCATTAAAACTATAGTTTTTTAAAATAACCTTTTAAATTCAATCATTTTTAAAATAACCAATTTTTGGTAAATGTCCTTACAACAACCGTAGAGATGTCAAACGGGATGGGTTCTCAAAAATTCCGGGATTTTCGGGATAAATCGGGATTTTTTTCTTTCTTAATAATGTGATATTTCGAAATGGAATACAACCATTCTAGTTTAGTTTTAATTTAATTTGAATAATGATAAAAACAGCTAAAACATAAATTGAATTTTATTAAAAAATACTAACTCTTATTAAAAATGTTTGCAACATCTTAGCTATGGAATAATTTTGGTCTAATTTCTGTTCGTCGTCTGATTTATTATTGACGTTGTAATTTTCTATATTAAAAAATATTTTTTTTAAACTAGAGAAATCAGTTTGACTAATACCGTTTTTATGAGAACCACATCAAAATCCAGTAATTTTATAAGATTATTATGGAACCGGTCATTTTATATTATTATAAAACCGGTCATTTTCTAAGATAATTTTAAAACCGGCAATTTTATAAAGTCTTGTTAAAACCGGTCGTTTCAAAACCGGATAACCTTAGAACCGCTTGTTTTATTAATAAATAAAATAATCCTGTTATTGGATAGGGTAACTTTAAAAGCGGTAATTTTATCAGGATATTTTACAAACAGGCCTTTTTTAAGACGCACATTTTAAAACTAAATATATTTTTTCAGGTTATTTTACAACAGGTCAATTTTAAGATATAAGATAATTTTAAAACCAGTCATTTTAAAAGATAATTGTAAAATTTAATATTTTGTAAAGATATTTTAGAACCTGTCGTTTCAAAACCGGATATTCTAAACCAGGTAATTTTGGTTGTTGTTAGATTGGCGATTTTATATCCGATTATTGGTTAGTGTTATTTAAAATCCTGCCATTTTATCAGGTTATTTTACAGTCGATAATTTTAAATCCGTTTATTTTAAAAGCAGTAATTTGATAAGATTGCTATAAAACCGACTATTTTATTAGTTCAATAAACCGGCAAATTTTATAATATTATTTTAAAATTTGTAATTTTATAAACTTTCATTTCAATACAGGATATTTTAGGACGGCTTTTATTAAGATTCTCGATTTAAAATACGGTTATTGGATAGGGTTAATTTAAAGACGGCAATTTTATTAGGTTATTTTAAGTCGACCATTTTTTATCCGGCCATTTTAAAGGCGGTCATTTTATACGATTATTTTAAAGCCGGTCATTTGATAAAGATATCTTAAAAGCGGTTGTTTAAACCCGGATATTCTCAAACAGGTTATTTTAAAACAGACTGTTTTAAGATCGGCAAATTAAAATGTGGTTATCGGATAGGTGTACTTTAAAAACGGTAATTTTATCCGATTATTTTGCAACCTTTCATTTTATAAAATTTTTGTAAAACCGGTTATTTTACAAAATTGTTATAAAACCGACCATTTTATAGGAACGTTTTGAAACCGGCAATTTTATAAAGTTATGTCAAAACTGGTCTTTTCAACACCGGATATTCTAAAAAGGATCATTTTAAATTTTTATTCTACACTGCAAGGTAGAAATAGGTCCGGAATATGTATGTATGTAATGTATAATTTAAATAAAATAATCCGGTTATTGGATAGGGTTATATTCAAAATTAATTTTATCGGGTTATTTTACAAACAGGTACTTTAAAAACCGTTTTTTTTAAAAATCAGTCATATTATAAGATTGATTTAAAGCAAGTCATTTTATAAGATTATTTAAAAACCGGTTATTTAAAACCAGGGCTGTGGAGTCGGAGTCTGGGAAATTTACCCGGAGTCGGAGTCCGGAGTCGAAAAATTATGGTCGACTCCGAGATGTATTGTGGAAAATGTACCAATTATGTGATAGAACTTTTGCACTCAAAAAATTTTGGGAAAACAATTTTGGTAGAAAGGAGGGATAAAATATTCGAAGCTTTTAACCAAATATTTTAGTATGCCAAAAATATCTATAAAGTCAACCAAACTCTCCAGTTCTTTATGTAAAACAGTTTTAGGAAAGCTCTGATTATATTTAGGTAACAAAATAAGTATTTTTGCTATACACTTTTTCTAAGCGTGTATAAAACAAGTAAGGAAGTGCCGAGCGAATCAAACTTTATGATACCGTAAAACACCTTGATAGAACAGAATAAGCATATACATTGTAAATATACCTATTAGATAATCACCTTATAAATATAAATCTAACAGAATTTGTTAAAATTCGACAATATGAGTTCTTGGATAAATAAATTCTGCCCCACAAAATTAAAAACAAGTAAGAAAGTTTCAGTCGGGTAAACCGACTAAGGCATACCCTAACTTTGTGAGTAATGTAATATTGAATATTACTCGAATTATTCTGTCAATTTGTGTGGGAGGTACCAGAAGGGGTTTATCAAATACACCTTTTTTTGCTGAACATTAGATACTTTAAATTCATTGCACTGTGCAATGAATTTAATTCATTGTACTTATAAGCATTTATGTGCACTGGTATAAACGTTATGAGACATTAAATTGTGGTATGATTTGGGCATTTTGTGTGGGAGGTACAAAGAGGGGCGTGGCAATAACGCCCATTTTTCACAGGGCTATAGACACTATAAAAACATTACACTGTGCAAAATTTCAAGTATTTTCATACTCTGGTTTTAATGTTATAAGCTGTTAACTTTTGGTGCAATAAGGTACCTTTGTGTGGGAGGTACCAAAAGGGGCGTGACAACAACACCCATTTTTCCCTGGAGTGTAGGCAATATAAAAGCATAATACTGTACAAAATTTTAAGTATTTTATACACTGTTATTAATGTTATAAGCTGTTAACTTTTGGTGCAAAATGGTGCATTTGTGTGGGAGGTACCAAAAGGGACGTGGCGACTTCGCCCATTTTTCTCGAGTTGATAACGACTAATAAGCTAATACTATGTGTGGAATTTCAAAAGATTCGAATAAGTAGTATAGCAGTTATTAAAGAATCAATATTTCACAACATTTTAACCCTTTGTGGGGGAGGTACTAGAAGGAGTGGACCAATATGGCCCATCTTCGAACTTAGCCGGAGATAGAAAAAAATATTACCACATACTAAATTTGAGGTCAATCGGTTACTCCTTTCGAGAGTTATCGTGCGCACCAGCCAGCAGACAGACAGACACACAGACAGACAGACGGACGGACATTGCTCATTCGACTTAAAATGACCCAAAACGGATTTCCTCCGAACATACTTGGGGTCTTAAGTCACTCGTTCGACGTGTTACACTTTTTTCCGTAGCAAATGATATATACCCTCGTCACACTTAAGTGAGGGTATAAAAATATTGAATGTGAATATGAGCTCTTGGATAAATAAATTCTGCCCCACAAAATTAAAAAAATATTGAATGTGAAATACAGCTTCCATAGCGTTAGAAGGCCAAATCTAAAGAAACATTTATATCTGAGGGATATGGAAGTGAACCGATTTTCACCAATTCCAATAGGTTTCCTCCCTACTGTGAAAGAGTTCTTATTGCCAATTTTTAGCAGGATCGAAGTGAAATTTCGACCAAACAACTTAAGATGGACAGACGGACAGCTATGTAGTGATTCTGAGTGGAACCGTATATTTTAAGGTGTGTCTAGCTGTAGTATTTTTTACAAATCTGCAAAAAAAAAAACAAATTTATAACCTCCTGTACCATAGTAGGGTGTAGGGTATAAAAACTAACGAATTAACTTGTTGCCTGAAGCAAACATAATTTCCAAAAATTGCGGTATATTAAAACAGAGGCAGTGATTGATGAAAATTGTATCATGATTCCATGTTGAAAGAATTGTCATATTAGTTGCAACTTGCGACGATAAATATATAATACTATTTTATTTAATTACTGGTATTGAATACCTATTTTTTTGTGTTTTTTTTTAACAAAGCTGTATATTATTTTCAATAACAGGAACTCACGTCTTAGTAGAAATATAATTTCAGAAATTTATGTTATAGAACTGCCGGAGTCGAAGCTGGAGTCGGAGCCGAATGATTTTAAAATTCGACTCCGGGAGTCGGAGTCGAGTAGTTTTGGCTCGACTCCACAGCCCTGTTTAAAACCCGATTACTTTTAAACCGGTCATTTTAAAACCGATTACTTTTAAACCGGTCATTTTATACGGTTATTTTAGAAACACTAATTTTATAATGTCATTTTAAAACCGTTAATTTCTAAGGTCACTTTAAAACTGATTTTTTAATGGTTATTTTAAAAATGATAAGTTTAAAAGTTCATTTATAAAGGGTAATATTATAAGGTAATTTTAAAACTGGTCACTTTGTAGGCTATTTAAAAATCGGTTATTTTATAAAGAAATTCTAAAACCTAAGTATGTTCGGCGGAAATCCGTTTTGAGTCATTTTAAGTCATTTGAGCAATGTCCGTCCGTCCGTCTGTCTGTCCGTCTGTCTGTCTGTCTGCTGGCTGGTGCGCACGATAACTCTCGAAATGAGTAACCGATTGACTTCAAATTTGGTATGCGGTAATATTTTGCTCTATTTCCGGCTAAGTTCGAAGATGGGCCATATTGGTCAACTCCTTCTAGTACCTCCCCCACAAAGGGTTAACTTTTAGTGAAATATTGATTCTTTAATACCTTCTATACTGCTTACTCGAGTCTTCTAAAATTCCACACATAGTATTAGTTTATTAGTCGCTAACACGTCATGAAAAATGGGCGAAGTGGCCACTCCCTTTTTGGTACCTCCCACACGAATGGACTATTTTGCACCAAAAGTTAACGGCTTATATCTTTAATACCAGTTCATACAAATACTTGAATTTTGTACAGTGTAATGCTTTTATAGTATCTAGCGTCCAGAGAAAAGTGGCTGTCATTGGCACGTCCCTTTTGGTACCTCCCACACAAATGGACCATTTTACACCAAAAATTACCCGACTGAACTTTCCTACTTGTTTTATACCGTTATTTTATATAATTTTTCGTTTTATAAGGTTCTTTTAAAACCAGGGGCCAAATCACTGTATTCGATATCGAGAACTTAACGATCGAGATGTCTTTTTTATTATCATTAAAAGAGTATAACTTCTGTTGAATTCGAGTAGATTGTTTAAATACATTCTCATATATCTTATCAGGATAGTTTTTAATTAATTCCAATCTTCATTTTTTCTTATTAACTAAAATTAAAATGGCTTTTCGATCGAAAAGTTCTCGATATCGATTGCCGTGATTTGGCCCCAGGATGTTTTATAATATGGATTTAAGCCGGTTATTATAAAATAGTTATTTTATAAGGTTATGTTAAAATCAGTAAATTTTCTAAGGTTATTCTAAACCCGATCATCTTATTGGGTCATTTTAAAACCGGACATTTTATACGATTATTTAAAATTGGTTATTTTATAAGTTTAAACCGGATATTTTAAAACCGGTGTTTCTATACGGTTATCATAACAAGTAAGAAAGTTTCAGTCGGGTAAACCGACTAAGGTATACCCTCACTTTGTGAGTAATGTAATATGGAATATTAAACGAATTATTCTGTCAATTTGTATGGGAGGTACCAGAATGTTTTTAACAAATACACCTATTTTTCACTGAATAGTAGATTCTTTAAATACATTACACTGCGCCGAATTATAAACGTTTTTTGCACTGGTATATTAACGTTATGAAATATTAAATTTTGGTATGATTTGGCCAATTTGTGTGGGAGGTACAAAAAGGGGCGTGGTGATAACGGCCATTTTTTACAGGGCTATAGGGACTTCAAAAGCGTTATACTGTGCAAAATGTTGTTGCATTTTCGGGCATTGGTACTCATGCTGTGAGCTCTTAACTTTTTGTGCAAAATGGTACCTTTGTGTGGGAGGTACAAAAAGGGGCGTGGAAATAGCGTCCATTTTTCACAGTGCAAAAGACACTATAAAAGCATTACACTGTAAAAAATTTCAAGTATTTTTATACACTGGTATTAATGTTATAAGCTGTTATCTTTTGGTGCAAAATGGTACCTTTGTGTAAGAGGTATCAAAAGGGGCGTGAATATGACACCCATTTTTCACTGGACTGTAGGCACTATGAAAGCATTACTCTGTACAAAATTTCAAGTATTTTTATGCACTGGTATTAATGTTATAAGCTGTTAACTTTTGGTGCAAAATGGTGCATTTGTGTGGGAGGTACCAAAAGGGGCGTAGCAACATGGCCCATTTTTCTCGAGTTGATAGCGACTAATAAACTAATGCTATGTGTGGAATTTCAGAAGATTCGAATAAGTAGTATAGCAGTTATTAAAGATTCAATATTTCACAACATTTTAACACATTGTGGGGGAGGTACTAGAAGGAGTGGACCAATATGGCCCATCTTCGAACTTAGCCGGAGATAGAAAAAAATATTACCACGTACCAAATTTGAAGTCAATCGGTTACTCCTTTCGAGAGTTATCGTGCGCACCAGCCAGCAGACACACAGACAGACAGACAGACAGACAGACAGACAGACAGACAGACAGATAGACAGACAGACAGACGGACGGACATTGCTCATTCGTCTTAAAATGACCCAAAACGAATATCCGCCGAACATACTTAGGGTCTTAGATCACTCCTTCGATGTGTTACACTTTTTTTCGTAGCAAATGATATATACCCTCGTCACACTAAAGTGAGGGTATAAAAATAGTAATTTTAAAAGGTTATCTTAAAATCGGAAAATTGTCTAAGGTTATTTGAAAGCCGGTCATTTTATAGGGTCATTTCAAAACAGGCCGTTTTATAAGGTTATTTAAAATCGGTTATTTGATGTGGTCATTTTCGAACCGGCTATTTTATAACAATACGAAAACCGGTGATTTTATACGGTTTATATAAAAATGGTAAATTTATAACGCCATATTGAATCAATTTTATAACAAAAATGAAACAGTTTTCGGGGCTTTTAGAGCAATATTAGTTAGCACTTCTGAGGATAGAAAATGCAGATTGGTTGCTTCTCTGCATGACGTAGTTTCAGGGTAAGCGAGAAGGAGAATAACCAAAAGAAGCTAGATGAAAAATCTGCCTTATACTTATATAGATTTCTTTGATTGGAAAACACCAGATGACATGGCATATGATAAAGAATTACCGTGCAGATAACTTTATGATAGTGGCCCAGAAGCGCTTGCGGATCAAACAACTTTCTTTTGAAATATACATATATTGTTATATTCACTACACTTTCTTCCAACATTTTAATTAATTACCGCTAATTTATCGATTGTTGGAATTCATCATTGTTAATAAAATATAAATATTCCTAATAAATACAACTTCCTTTGAACAA
The DNA here is from genome assembly GCA_963930755.1 of Eudasyphora cyanicolor. Classification (NCBI taxonomy): domain Eukaryota; kingdom Metazoa; phylum Arthropoda; class Insecta; order Diptera; family Muscidae; genus Eudasyphora; species Eudasyphora cyanicolor. The sequence goes on along the minus strand of OZ005737.1, from coordinate 259,379,311 downwards.
TTCATCTTGATCTGGAAATTTTTTCAATTTCCAGCAAATCAGAATTCATATTTTCCATAACCTGATTACATTTGCACAAATAATCAAAATTGATGTGTACACCCAACCTCACACAGCGCAGGAACAGGAAGAAAAAAAACTAAGCCCATTTGAAAAAAAATATCCAATAAAACTGTCAATTTGCATCGACAAGTCCTTCCTGCCAATGGTTCAGTGTACACAAGTATCTAAAAGCTCAGCGCACGATGGCATTGGCAGAGCGAGAATTATGCATTTAAGTGCAATCGATGGTAAAGTTACAAAACAAATCTCCGATGACATTAAATTACCCTTGGAAAATTTACTACCATCATTACCACGCAGCAGCGCAGGCAGCAGCACCACCATGGCGATGCCCTGCCCTTTCCCACCCTTACTCGCCCTTATTTCTCCACGATTTTACTCACTGCACAAACTATGAAACTAATGTTGTGAAAAGGCAGTGAACTAAAAATAATACAAAACAAAAGGGACTTGCACTAAAAATTCTAAGAGTTTAAGACCCAATGGAGTATTGTGGGATGGAAGGACGAACGGACGGAAACCAATGTGCCAACATTGCCATTGGAGCATATTGAAAATTCCACTTGGGTAAAGTGGTGGCAAGAGCAGCAACAACAACAAAAATACGGATATTTATAAGTACTTACCTCGACAGATGTGGAGAAACCACCCGAATCTTCGGTGGCTGTTACAATCAGCGAATAGACATGCGGCTGTCGTAAATCTTCGAAATCCAATTCTTTCGCCAGTTTCACAATACCCGAAGAGGGACCAATATTGAAAGTACCCGCACCCTGGCCTTGAGCTTTCAAAGTGTAACGGATTTCACGGTCTGCAAACGACTTAGCTTTGACGGAAATAATGCTAAAGGGCGAAAAGAAGAAAACAAAATTAAAGCATACTTCAAGGAGCTGAATGAAATTAAATAAAAAATATTGCCTGTTCTGTCTTTCCAGGCGCTTCGATTTCAATTTTATTTCCTGCAATTCCCTTTCCTCCCCCAAATATTTGTTTGTTGCCAGGAGGAGTGAAGCAAACGGCAAAAATAAAAATAAGAAAACGAGCCAAGGAAAGAAAGCACTAACGAATGTTACAAAGAAAACAACAAATGTCTAGAGACTGTATTAACACAATAAGGTTAAAAAAGGACCATAATCAACACTAAGGGATCCAAATGAAGGAAAATTTAATATGAGAAATGTTCAAATGAAATAAATAAAAGTATAAAAATAACAACAACATATGTAACAAATGATTATTTGATTAAAGAACTGGAGGCTGGAGGAAGAACAAAAAACCAATACAAAAAAATCCTTTTTTCCAATATGATGAATTAAATCTCCCACTTACTCTGAGTCTTTTTTCTGGTTCTCCGGTATCTCTGCCTCATAACTGGGCATATAGAATTGTGGCGCTCTTTTACCTCCCACAATACTCAGGCGTTCTTCGGGTGTACTCTGAAAACGACGATCATCTACTTTGCCATTTTGATCTTCAGCCTTTACGTATAGCACATATTCCATATCCAATTGGAAGAGATCGGTGCCGCGAGTGCGCACAACACCCGATCTTTCGTCCACCTCAAAACGACCACCCGTACGATCGCGTACAATGAAGTAATGGATATTATGATCGGTATCCGGATCACGTGCTTGCAGTGTGAACACAGGGGTGTTTGGTGGGGCATTCAATTGGACTACGGCCTGCATGGGCAGTGGGCGATTAATAAAATAGGGTGGTTCATCGTTGACATCCTTCACATGGATGATGACTCGTTGATTATCGGTGTATTTGAGACCAGCTGAAAGAAACACAAATGAATAAAATTATTAAAAGTCACTAAAAAAGTAAAATTAAAAAAATAAATCTATATACAATTAGACCTTTGCATAATTCACAATTTAAATTATAAATCAAATTAAACGCGCCTTATTAATTAAGTTTTCATAAAAATATAGCATTTTGTTCTGTTTCTTGATTTTGAGGTATACGCTAATGAGTTTATACTAGCTTTGTCCTGCACCTACCGGCATCTGGAACAATGTTTTTTGTTCTTCCACAAGAACTGCAGATAACCTGTGCATAAATATAACATTTCTAAATAATTAAAAAATACGAAGAAATTGAATATTGTCACTTGTCATTGTTAAAATAACATTTTTATAGTAATCATTTTTTAAACCGGTTTTTAGAAATAACCGTTATTTAAACAATCGGTTCATGAGGTCATTTAAGCAAGCGGATTTTAAAACAGGCTTTAGAAAATGAATATTTTAATCGACTTAAAATGCAGTTATTCTGAAAAGAATAAGAAGTAGAATGGCTTTTAAAATAGCTATTTTTATACCCTCACTTTAGTGTGACGAGGGTATATATCATTTGCTACGGAAAAAGTGTAACACATCGAAGGAGTGACCTAAGACCCCAAGTATGTTCGGAGGAAACCCGTTTTGGGTCATTTTAAGTCGAATGAGCAATGTCCGTCCGTCTGTCTGTCTGCTGGCTGGTGCGCACGATAACTCTCGAAAGGAGTAACCGATTGACTTCAAATTTGGTATGTGGTAATATTTTTTTCTATCTCCGGCTAATTTCGAAGATGGGCCATATTGGTCCACTCTTTCTAGTACCTCCCCCACAAAGGGTTAAAATGTTGTGAAAAATTGATTCTTTAATAACTGCTTATTCGAATCTTCTGAAATTCTTAGTCGCTATCAACTCGAGAAAAATGGGCGAAGTTGCCACGTCCCTTTTGGTACCTCCCACACAAATGCACCGGTTTGCACCAAAAGTTAACAGCTTATAACATTAATAACAGTGTATAAAAAAACTTGAAATTTTGTACAGTATTATGCTTTTATATTGCCTACAGTCAAGGGAAAAATTGGCGTTGTTGCCACGCCCTTTTTGGTACCTGCCACACAAAGGTACCTTTTTGCACCAAAAGTTAACAGCTTATAACATTAAAACCAGTGTATAAAAATACTTGAAATTTTGTACAGTGTAATGTTTTTATAGTGTCGATAGCATCTCATAACATTTTTACCAGTGCACATAAATTCTTATAATTCGGCACAGTGCAATGAATTTAAAGTATCTGATGTTCAGCGAAAAATAGGTGTATTTGATAAACCCCTTCTGGTACCTCCCACACAAATAGACGGAATAATTCGAGTAATATTCAATATTACATTACTCACAAAGTGAGGGTATACCTTAGCCGGTTTACCCGACTGAAACTTTCTTATTTGTTTAAAACGATTTTGAAAATAACCGGGTCTTCCAACAATCGGTTCTTAAAGTATATTCTAGTTTTTTATAAGTTTATTTTAAAAACTGATAATTTTTTAAATAACCAGTCATTTTATAAAATTATTTTAAAACGGTTATTTTATAAGATAATTTTGTTAAAATAACAAATAAATGTAGTCGTTCTAATGAAATATCGAGTTTTGAAAATAACCGGTTATTTTATACGATAATTTTGTTAAAATAAAAAATAATATTGGTCATTTTGTTAAAATAGCCGTGTTTGAAAATAACCGGTTCTTATGATAGCCGAGTTTTAAAATATAAAGTTAAGAAACCAATAAATTTTTAAAATACTTTTTAAAATTATCTATGTACTAAAACATGAGTTTAAGACCAGAATTTTATACGATATTTTGATTCTTTTACATAACCTAAAAGCCGAATTTCGAAATCGAACATTTTGAATTTCGGTGATTTGAAAAAAGTAAATTTTATAAGCTTATTTTAAACGGACGGAAAAATCTGACATGTTATAAGATTGTTTTAAACTCTGTCAGTTTATAAAGCAGTTGTTTTGTTGGAATGTTTAAAAACCGCTTATATTATAGGGTAATTTTAAAACCGCCCATTTTATAGGGTTATTTAAAAACCAGTCCAAACAAATTATTTTAACATCGGTTTTTCTATACATCATATTGTTAAAATAACAAATATAAATAAATAAATATTGTAGTTTTGTTAAAATAACTGATTGTGAAAATAAACGGTCATTAATATAGACGAGTTTTAAAATGGAAAATTATTAAAACTATAGATAATTAAATACCCTACGAAAATGACTAATGTTCAAAATAATCTGTTTTTTTAGAACATGACTTTACAATAACCGAGTTTTAAAAGAACCTTAAAAATCGGATAATTTAAGACCACTTCTTATACCTTTAAAAAACATTTAAAATATCGTGTCGTATTTTAAGTCTTAGATCGGTAATTTTATAAAAACAAAAAACCGAATATTTTAAAGCGAATATTTTGAAATTCGGTTACTTTTTAATAACAAAATATTAAAAATATATTGCTAACAGGACTCAAAAACCGGTCACTTTGTAGGATTATTTTAAATCGGACATTTCATAAGGATGTTTTAAACCCTGATAGTTAATAAGGCAATTATTTTAAAACCGGTTATTTTATGAGGTTATTTTAAAACCAGCCAATAAAAATCGGTGATTTCATAAGGTCATTTAAACCCGTTAATCTTACGAAGTTATTTTGAAACCGGTTCTTTTATAAAAATCTTTAACGACCAGAGCAAACCGCTAAGGCTAGAATTATGAAGAGCGCCCCAGCACGTGATTTTGTAGCGTACTCGTCTATGAGTTTGGGGGTCGTGGGTCTGATTCCCACCATAGGCTCTGGTCTGTCACTGCAAAATGTAGCCTCATGCTCTTTGTAACTCGGCTTTCCTGGCACTTAAAATTAGAATATAAATTTACTTTGTATTGTAATTCAAATAAATAAAATTACGAAATTTGGACCTCGACTAGAGATAAGGATACAGTTTTCTAAATTCGGGGTTAATATGGGACAAATTGGGATAAAAATGGTATTAACAAGCCCAAAGTCAAATTGTTAGAGGTAAAGTAACGAAATTTTAAGTGTGTACTGCTTTTGTACCAGAGATGGGGAATAAGTTTTGAGATGGCACAGTAAGTTAGAACATTTCAGTGGGGTAAAGCAAGTCGGCCCCGCCCGACTTTTAGTCTTCCTTACTGGTTTTGATTTGTGGGAGTCTAGTGAATATTATGTGTAGATTTGGAATAATCAAAAGGAGATTTTTTTAAATTTACAGTATTTAAATAAATTTTTCGAAAAAAAATTATAAATAAAAAAAAATCACATTTTTTTTTTTAATTTAATTATTTGTGTAGATTGAAAAAAAGTCGAAATTTTGGAAAATTTGCAAAAATACGATAATTTAGCTAAAACAACAAATGAATGTTGTCGTTTTGTTAAAATAATTGGTTTTGAAAATAACCGGTTCTTAACATAGCCTATTTTAAAATAGGATGTTAATAAAAAATCGATTTTTAAAATCACTTTATAAAATGGCAGATTTTTAAAAAACATGTTTTTAGTAAACCGGATATTTTATACAGGTTTTGCAAGCAAACAATTTAAAATATCATGTAGCTATTTTGACTCTAAAATTCGTAATTTTATATAACCTAAAAAACGAATATTTAAAGGGCGTATATTTTGAAATTCCGTTATATTAAATAACGGTAATTTTAAAAAATATAGCAAACCGGATTTAAAATCGCCCATTTGTAAGGTTAATTTAAAATTGGATATAAGTCCTATAATATAGGACATAAGGTTGTTTTAAAGCCTGTTAGTTTATAAGGTTGTTATTTTACAACCGGTTATTATATGAGATTATGCTAATACCAGCTAGATTTATATGACTGTATGAAAGTCGGCGATTTCACAAGGTTATTTTTAAACCGTTCATTCTATAAGATTAAGATTTTTAAAACCCGTATTTTATAATATTATCTAAAACCGGTTATTTTATAAAAATAATTTAAAAGCCCGCCGACATTATATAAAATTATTTTAACATCGGTTTTTATAAGATAATTTTGCTAAAATAACAAATAAAGGTTGTAGTTTTATTAAAATAACCGGTTATTTTATAAGATATTTAAAATAACAAATACTTTTTTTAAAATACCCATGTTTGACATAACCGGTTCTAATCAAAACCGAGTTTAAAAAAACAATCAATTAAAAAAAAACCTTATTAAATAAATGACTGATTTTTAAAATAACCTGTTTTACAGCAACCGAGTTTTAAAATGGTATTTATAAACCGGAATCTTATACGAGGTTTAAACTAAATTAAATTATAACCTAGATATTTTGACTATTAAATCGTTAATTTTATATAACCTAAAAACTGAATATTTTAAAGCCAGATAAGTTGAAAGTGGGTTATTTAAAAGAACATTTTATAAGCTTATTTTAAAAATGGTTTACAAATCGGATTTAAAAACTGGTAAGATTATCGGACACTTCATAAAGTTGTTTTACATCCTTCAGATTATTGTAAAACTTTTCATTTTATAGGGTTATTTAAAACCCAGTCTTTTCATAAGATTATTTTAAACCCGGTTCTTTTATAAAATAGTTTTAAAGTCGCCTTCCATTTTATAATGGTATTTTTAAACTGACTATTTTAAAAAGTTTTATAAGATACATTTTGATACATATTTTAAAAGCTTTTGTTTCAAAACCGGGCTTTTGATACAGGTTCTTTAAAATCGGCGATTCTAATTCTCTTTATGGCCCTATGTTCCACTTTGGAATGCCGGGAATAAATATGTATATATTTTAAATCACGTTTTTTACAAGGTTATTTGAAAACCGGTCATTTTAAACCCGGTTATTTTGAAGCTCGGTATTTTAAATACGTGTATTTTAAAACCGACCATTTAAAAAATATTTTTTTTAAAACGGATTATTCTAAAACTGTCCATTTTAAACTATGTTGATCTAAAACCGGCCATCTTAAAGTCGGTTATTCTAAAACCGGTCATTTTAAAGCCTTTTTTTAAACCGGTTATTTTAAAACTCGTAGTTTTTAAACCGTTTATTAAAAAATCGGAAATTTTGAAACCGGTTATTCTAAAACCGATCATTTTGAAACCGGTTATTCGAAAACCGGTTATTCTAAAAACTATAATTTTAAAACTGGTTATTCTAAAACAGATCATTTTAAAACCGGTTTTCTAAAACCAGTAATTGTTAACTGAATGGCGGGGCATAGTGAATAATATTTTTTGGGATTCTCAAACAAATCCCCAAAATTTAGAATTTGTTTGCCAAACATCGTACGGTTTGGCATGGAATATCTTACATATGGAAGCAGTCATCAAGCATTTCTAGATTAGAATGCACTATAAACGAATGCATTCTTCTGATTTTTTATTATATGTAATATAGCATACCATTAGTAAGCAGACTTCTTTAAAACAACTGTAGTAATCTTTCAGGATCAACTATAGAAATAATTCTTGAAATTGTAAGACAAAATACGACAAAGTAGCTTTACTTTTATTTAAAGGAGAATCCGATTTTCTGAAAGGATTAACAGCACTCCCATCGACTTTGAACTTAAGCAGACATAAAGGTATTTCATGGTTCTAAATCCTTTGCTAAACAATGAGACGAGGAAGCCTTTTGGCAAACATCACTGTTTCTGGTATTAAATGAAGAAAAGAAAAACGTTCTCCCATATTCCCACATAAAATATGAACACTGTGTCGCCTGTTTATCAAGCACTTCAGAAAAATTCTATAAAGAAACCAAACAACAGCATCAATATGCGTCACTTGAAAATCATGAAGACTTAAGTCAACATGAAGTATGATGACGGCAAGAGCAACAATGTACACAGGCGTTAGAAGATTGGAGATGAAAAAAAAACCCAAAACATATACGAGCATGTTAGGAAATCATATAAACACGAACAGTCTGGTCTTAGAAATACCGGAACCGGAAACATGACAACAACGAATTATGGTTAATGCTGAAATTTGGCAAACGTTATAAATTATTCCAGTTTTTCTTGTACAGACAATTTAAAACTCAGCTGTTGGCTAAATGGATATATTCATAAATTGCATATACATATGTAGCTAACTGCAAGAAACATATCTACGTACATATGTATATATTTTTATGTACATACCATGGCAAACAACATAGGATATGTCGGAGAGCTTTTTATGTTTTGCAAAATTTAACATGGAACATATTTGGTGATTTTCAATATTTGGTCCTTGTGTTAGCTGAAAGGATTACAGTTGTTGCCAGAAGGAAACTGTTGGATTATGACAAAGGTATGTCCAGTTTCTGCAATTTGGAAAATGATGTATTACATTTTATGAAATAACATCTCCCCCAATGGGGGTGATTTTTATCGAGGGATGTGTTTTTTGACAAGAATGTCAAAATAAATTTAAAACTTGGAGATAAATGACCAACAAATATTTTCTTAAAAAGACAGTACTAAAAGCTATAGAAAAAACTTTGGTCACAATTTTCTATATTCAATAGGTAATTAGTTATATGGAAGGAAAAAAGGACCGTTTGACCAAAATTTCCAAATTCAACATACTCCAACTCGGACAGTCCTTAACCGATCTTGTTGAAATGTTGTGTCATAACTACTATTAAATAGAACCAAACTTGGAGCAAATTTCTTCCCGATCAGAAGACAACGCTTTTAAAAATTGCTTGAAATTAAATGTCCCATATGAATAATGTGCATATCGGAAAATAAATATTGAATTTTATTGCGTTGTTAAATAAGTTTATATATTTTATATACCATATATTATTTTTAAACTTAAATTTTGGCTTAAATTCAACAACTAATTCCCCACCCCTTTAGTCGTCATATCTCTCCCCTTTCATTGCACCACCAAAATGTTTCCTGTCAGTTAAGTGTCTGTCAAAAATCCATTAAATCAGTGCCTACCTTTAGGCTTATTACAAAAATACTGTCTACATTTAAAGTGATATTAAATGTATCCCAACCTCATGTCCCTTTCATTCCCATCCCCTCCAATTTGCATGTCCCTTCAATGCCCGGTAACTTATGTTGTTGACACAGCGGGAAGCGTTTATCTCGAAACATACATTTTACTTAATATTATAACAATTAAATCACATCAATTAACAGAGTTACATAAAAATGCAACAACAGCAACAGCAAGCGATAAATATGTTCGAAAACCACAAACGCAATTGACGGTTACAATATCCGTAGGGGAGGAATGACGGTGCGACTCCGCGCGCCCTTTTTTTTGCTACATCCCAATTGTATAGTAGACTTTTGTTGTAAAATTTAATACATATTTGCGAACAGAAAATCAAAATGAATGGATGCGTGGATTTCAAGTTGAGGCAGACTTTCAGGCTGAAAGATTACTTATATTACAATGGGAAATACAAATAACAAAGCATTAATGGAAATGTTTCAATTTGTCAATGGATCAATATGTAATTATGTGGAGACTTGGCGGTATTCTCGATTGAAGTGAAGTGAACTATTAAAAATCCATTGCTTTGACATAAATAGAGCAAGGAGAAGAATGGGACCCCCGGGAAGAACTTTGATGAAATCAGCTACAACTATAAGAAAATATAGTGAACTTTTGAAATTGAAAGTAAGACATTATAACGAAAAATTAAAATCAAACAGACTTTCAGGCTGAAATAAAAATAACAAAAGATTGCTGGAAATGTTTCATTTTGCCAATGAGTCAATATTTTATTATCCGGAAACTTCGCTGTATTTTCGAGGACAGTGAAGTGAGGCAATTAATACGAGTACGAAAAGCAATATCTTGGAAACTCAATTTTTAAAAGAACTGTCCAAATCATTTCGCTCTTATTGAAAAACTCTTTAGACAACGTTAAATGTCTTTAATTTCCCTGCTTCAATATCACTTTTGTAGAAATTATCTGCAAACTTTTAGGAGCCCTTGCTGGAAAACCCTAGACATATCAATAATATCATCGCTTAGGTTGGAAAGATTTATTTTTAATATATATGATTTGCATACTTTTAGGGGCGTTTTTTTCCTAGAACGCCTTCGAAACATCATTTAAACACTTAATAAAAACCATCTTAAGCAAGGTGTGTTTATCCTACTTCCCTCCAACAATTGCAATTGTTCAACTGTCCTAAACGAGGGGGGGAACCCAGCTCTTTTTGGTGATCCACACAATTGCATGATGGTTCGAATGAAAGGGTTAGAAATGCCAAGCCAATACCCGCCAACACTAAATGCCATTTATAGAACTAAATTTTATATGAAACTGTCAAATGACGCTTTTGCATGTTTGATCGTCTACAAGTGACGTGAACCTCAAACAATAGCGAAAAGTAATAGCAATGTCCCTTGTCTATCATTCTTTCTAACATCAGCGATATCTATTTAGACAACAACCCCGTCACGCAATAACGTTGAGTCCTGTGAGGAAGAAAGGACCTCTATAGAGTTTAACATCTGTATTAGACAGTTTTGTTACTCTATTTTTTTTTGGTTTGGGGTAGGGGAGCAAACAACCTTAAAACTTTTCTCTTGGCTACACAACAGAGCAGAATAAAAGTTAATTTCTTATTTCACTAAAAAAATTTTCCCCTTTCGAATTTCGAGAAGAAAATGCAAAAGAAACAAGTACCCGACTGAAAAGGGTGGCGCTCAAAGAGTTGTTAAAGTGTAAATTATAAGGTGTAGTACACTAAGGACAAATGTATACATATATACATATCTATGAGTGTGTGTGGTTTCAGAAAGTTAATGTTAAAGAAGACGATTTTGTGGCATTTCTCAAAAAAAAGACCGGGGTTGGGTTCTGTTTCCAAGAAAATGCTGTTTCGCTGCTTGCACGGACTTAGGTGAACGTGCTGGTGGTGAGGACATCTTCGTTTTTGAGGGTTGTGTTTCTTTATGGCTCCTGGTGTTTTAATATTTGTTTTTGACAGTTTGCGTGTCAAAACTTCAATGCGGCTTTGTCGCATAGGATTGTAGGTATGTCTAAATATATCTACATCGTTTATATTGCTTTAGTACTATACAACCTAAACCAAAAAAAAAATAAAGGAAACAACAGGACGTGACTGGAATTTGTCGAAACGAAATGTTGTTTGACACATAAATGCTGTAATTGAACTTTTACGGTTGGTTTCGTTTATTTTTCCATTTCTTTTGGAAATCGTTAGATTTTTCGTTTTTCAAGTAAAATCTGCACACCTTAATTTAGACGGATTTTTATTAAGTGTTTAATGGGCAGCAGTAGTCAAAGATTCTTCGAAATGAATCGAAGGGAATAAGGCGCCCCAAAGTATGCAAATGATAACGATAACAAATGAGACCAAAATAGCAAAAGCTAATATTTAAGCAAGAACACAGTCCGTCCTTCACAAAAGTGTTGTCATTTTTCCAAGAAACAAATTGTACAGGGTTTTCCAATAAGAGTGATATGATTTCTTTGAAAAACACACTTATTGTTAAAGAAATTCAAAAGTTTTTTATTTAATGTGAAGTACAATCGATACAATTAAATTCTAAATAAAACGTCATTCAAATGGCCTCCACGACTTCTTCTGCAGGAACGAATTCGATGAAACCTTTTTTCGAGCACCTTTTCCACTAAATCAAGTCGTATGTCATGAATGGCACGTTCAATATTGACTTGTATAGCTTGAACAGAGTCTGGTTTATTTCGAAAGACCAATGACTTAAAATAACCCCACAATAAATAGTCTATAAAAATAAATCGCAACAATTCAATTGTTTTATTTGCTGTGTGGCACGTAGCCACAATCGGTCAATGGCAAAAACATAGCTCTTAACGAGAGCTAAAATATTGCTCATTGGTGTCAAGGTCGTTGGTCGCTTGAAAAGTGTATTTTTGGATTTAAAAAAAATGGACTTAGCGTCATTTTCAAATGTGAACGGAAAGTTTATTTTTGCTCTAGCTCCTTAACGGTACGTCGGATCGGGATTCGGCCAATGACAAAAAGATAGATAGTGTGAGGGTCGTAGACCGACTGGAAAGTTTTTTTTTATTTAAAAAAAATTTTCTCTTGGAAAATGATTATTTTGATAATAAAACTGAATAATTTGTAAACGTTGTTCTTGCGTATATTTCTCCATGATGAAATTGCAAACACTACTGAAGACAATGAAAAACAAATGACAGATCATGACATATTACAAATGGCCGAAACGTTACTTCAAAATCATATCATCCCTATTGGAAAACCCGTTATTATTATAAGACGATATAGCCATGTAAGTCTGTTCGTCTGTCCCTTCGCCTGTTGTTATCACGCTACAATCTATAATACTTGAGCTAGGTGGCTGAAATTTGGTATATATGCATCTTATTTCTGCAGGTATGTTGGGATTTAAGATGGCCAATATCGGTCTATTTTTGGATATAGCTCCCATCATAGAGACCACAAATGTCAACTGATCAGACTGATAATTGGCAACTGAGGTTTATTTATACCTTGTATCTTTCACACGAACAAAGGTAGTCATAGTCATAGGTTCATGTTTTGATATAGCCCCCATACAAAGGTCCCACTAGATTTGACTTCGTAACGCCACAAAAAAACTCAAATTTCAACGAATCGGGCTGAAATTTGGTATAATGAGTTTATTAGTACCCGTAACCATTCACATGCGATCCATGGTGGAGGGTATATAAAATTCGGCATGGCCGAATGGATACGACTTAATTTTTTTTAATGTAATTTTAATCTTTGGACTTCAAATTTTTGAATACTTAATTTTACTTAAAATTTTAGAAAAAAAAAACATAAAAAATATGTTTTCATTGTATAAATATTTTTTTTGTTTAAGGTAGTTCTGCAAAACTTTAGCTTATTTAAGGTGATCCTTAAAAATATGCCACACATTCAAACCAAAATAGTTCGCTCCTCAATATAGGCAACAAATAGAAACATTCACAAACTAGTTTTGCTACTTTTTTAAATTTATTAGTCTGCTAACTATAAATTGGAAAAATTGAAGAAGGGAGATACAGGGTTTCTGAAAAGAAACTCCATATTTGGTGGATTGATTACATAATAAAAAAAAACTAGAAAGACTCTGGACGAAATGTATTGAGCTTAAAGGAGGCTGTGCTGACAAATAAATCCTTTTTTTGGCGAAAAAATTTAAACTAAGTAATAATTTCATTTTTATTGTTTTTTTTTAATATTCGACCTTTCTGTTAATAAAATTATTGTTGTTTAATTAATTGAGCCCAAGAACAATGTTTTTTTGTTTGTTAAATTGTATTTTCAATATTTCGATCCTCGTTGTAGATCATCTTCAGGAAAAACTAAAAAACGTGATATCACAAACATTAATTACTTTATAAAGACACATACTCGTATATTAATTGCGTTACGTTGAATTTTTTTAAGTGAACGTTGCCACGCCTCTTTTGGTACCTCCCATACAAAGGGACAATTTTGTACAAATTTTGTAGTTTGATGCCAATCCATACAAATAATTGAAATGTTTTGAAGTGTAATGCTTCCACAGTGCCTATACATAGTTCCGTGAAAAAATTGTATCTCCCAAACAAAATGTCCAAAATAAAAAATATGTAAAATTATTTTTTTTATATCCCTTACTTTTACAATATGGTTTGTAATTTTACATTTACCCTTTGGCATTGTCTTCTTCGTTGGGATGCTAGCTTTTAAAAAAAATGGATTTATGGTTTTTTTTTAACGAAAATCTATGTTTTGGGGAAATTTTTTTTTTTTAATTTTTTTAACGACAACTACTAAACTTTAATTTAATGGATATCTATCATCTATCGGGATTATACTTAGGAAAGGTACCTACCATGGAATTGGAATTGGAATTTTAAAGACAAATTAAAAAAAAAACTTTACCATAAACATTTTTTTTTTAATTTGTTTCATAGAAATGTTTTAGGTCTAGGACAATATTTTTTTGCTTCATAGTGTATTTGGTCGATTGAATAAATAATTTTTTTCTTAAAAATAATTCGTTCCCTTTTCCCACACCCATACTAATTATAAAAATTTAGTCAAGTCCAAATTAAACTTTATGTTTTTTTTTATTAAAAAGTTTCCCTAAAATATGCCACACATTTCTCATGAATTTTATAACTCCTCTACATAGGCAACATGTAATTACACTCTCGCCAGCAAAATAATATTGCTTCATTGTTCATGGCCTCTTCCCTTCAATTCCTGCTAGAGAATTATTTTTTAAACATTTAATATCCCGACTACGCTTTCCTAGAAAATTTTTTAATATATCCCTGTCAACCTTTTTTTTTTAAAAAAAAAGCCCTTCTAAAACGACATCCTGAAATTATGCCATGCTTTGTCGTTGTATGCTTTTTCTTTTTCGTTATCCTTTCTACGTAATTTCTCATCTTAATGATATTTTGATTACAATCTTGATGAAAAAACTTCTTCTTGCACCTAACACTATAATGTCTAACAGATTCTTAGCGTACAGTTGGCAGCAGCAAAGTCTGGTTATCCCCCCAACTCGGTTTTTTTCTCGGCTTGCTTTTTATAATTGTTCTATTCCGGTGCAGACACGCTCACCGGGCCCCCACTTGCCATGGGAGGCACTTACTTAAATGGAGGAAGCACCATCATCCACTTGTACAATTTTTAAAAACTCTTCTGCTTTAAGCTTATTGATTGTTGTTGTCTGAGTTGGTGGAAAAGGACGAAGTATATCCATTTTTTCAATTTATTCCTAGTTCTCTCTCTCTGCCACACCATGGAGACAGAAAAGGGTTGTCTCCTCCACATAACTGCTGCTATATCCGCTTCTAGTGTCCCTGGGTTTTGTTGTGTACTTTATGCGCAGATTAAACAACAGTTTAACTAGAGAATAGCTTTAAAAATAAAACAAGAGTTCCTTTCTAGGGGGTTTTTGCAGTTAAGTATTACTTTACTTTAACAACAAATTTATTACTTCAAAATGACGTCCTAGCAAAGGAAAACAGTCGTTTAAAAATGAAGGGAGAGATTGCACTGTATTCTACATAATCCTGCTGCACTGGTCTTTTACGGTCTAAGATTACCAGTTTTATTGCCACGTTGGGGTAGTGGCTGGCTGACCGTTTGACTGGCTTGCGAGCATAGCTTTCATTAGTTGATTTACTGTTTTTCTAATTCATTGCATTTTAATGGCTTAAGTGAAATTTTAGTAGCTTTAGAGTAAATTAAAATTACCCAAACGAGGGTATAAAAGAAGAGAACATGGGGAGAGAGGTTTGGCACTTGATAAAAGAGGAAAGGAAGAATGGCGGCGACAGTGGGATTCTTGACCTTTGGAATACGGAAAAGAAAAGTAACGTACACAAAAATTGAAATCACAGAAATCAGGCAAATGGGGGAGAAAATAAAATGTGCCTAAAGCTAGGCTACATTTGATAGTTCCGTTAAAAATATCTAAACAGTTAATGTAATTATCAGTGTAGCTTTAAATTCAAACTTAAGCTGCAAGAAGTATCTAATGAAGGTGATTATTAGATCAGCCAAAATGTAGGCTACTTTAAATACATACTTCTGCATAAAAAAATAACTTTAATCAAGTAAGGCGATGTTTAAATACATACAGAGGATAATAATATAAAGCAACATCCTGAGTATATGCTATATTTTATAATTATTTAATTTACTATTGGGGACATTTTAGAGTAAATTAAAACTACTCTAACGAGGGTATGGGGAGAGATGTATTAACATGAAGATATTTTTACCAGAGAAAAGTAAAGTAAATAGAAGTAATGGAGTAGAAAATAAAATTAGCTAAATGCAAGCTACACTTTATGGTAATATTAAAAATATCTAAGTACTTTATATTTTTATCATCGTAGCATCAAATTTGGCTATAGTTTTCGTACAGCTGCAAGACTTATCGTATATGCTAAAAATAAATATAATCAAATCAATGTGGTGTTGAAAAATATTTAATAATTATTCTTCAATTAATATAAATCCGAAGTAGTCTCGAAATTTGAAAAGTAGACAGTCGAAGTACAAATAAACACCCTAAGAGTAGACAATTTTTTATAATTATAGTCGTGACGTTCGAAAAGTAGGCATAAGTAGAACAAATAAACATCCTAAGATTGAGGTTATTGTCGTTCTGTTTACAAACTATACGACCCCGGCACTCAATATTCGACTCATTTTTAAAGAAACTTGTAATGTAAACTAACGGGTTTTCCAATAGGGATAGTATGATTTTTAAGTGACGTTTCGGCAATTTGTAATATGTCATGATCTGTCATTTGTTTTTCATTGTATTCAGTAGAATTTACAATTTCATCATGGAGATATATACGCAAGAACAACGTTTACAAATTATTCAGTTTTATTATCAAAATAATCGTTCTCCAATTGCAACCTTTCGTGCGCTAAGTCCATTTTTTTTTAATCCACCCATGAGCAGTATTTTATCTCTCCTTTAGAGCAAAATAATCGTTCTCCAATTGCAACTTTTCGTGCGCTAAGTCCATTTTTTTTTAATCCACCCATGAGCAGTATTTTATCTCTCCTTTAGAGCTATCCTTTTCCATTGACCGATTCCCGATGCGACGTACTGTTAAGGAGCTAGAGCAAAAATAAACTTTCCATTCACATTTGAAAATGATGCTGTAATCTTTTTTAAAAAATCCAAAAAAACGCTATCCAGTCGACCTATGACTTTGGCACCCATGAGCAATATTTTAGCTCTCGTTAAGAGCTATCTTTTTGCCATTGAACGTTTGTGGCTACGTGCCACATAGCAAATGAAACAATTGAATTGTTGCGAAAAAAGTTTGGAGATTCGATTATTTCAAGAAATTGTGATATTGAATGGCCTCCAAGAAGTTTTGATTTAACACCATTAGACTATTTCTTGTGGGGTTATTTGAAATCAGTGGTATTTCAAGCTTTACAAGTAAGTAATTATTCAAGCTTTGCAAGTAAATATTGAACGTGCCATTCATGACATACGAAAATCATGCTCGAAAATTGGATTCATCGAATTCGTTCCTGCAGAAGAAGTCGTGGAGGCCATTTGAATGACGTTTTATTTAAAACTTAATTGTATCGATCGTACTTCACATTACATACAAAACTTTTGAATTTCCTTAACAATAAGTGTAATTTTTTTCAAAAAAATCATTTCACATAATTTAGAATTTTCGTAATTAAAATAACTTAATATGTTCCGAAGCTGTACAGATATAAGAACGAGTCATCGAAAATTGGACTCAACGGATGGACCATCTGAGACGTGCCGCAGCCAACATTTGATAGACATAATCTTCAAAAAATAAATGCCAAAGAATGTTCTTTCAAATGATAATAAACATTCCCCATTCAATTTGAATTTTCTGTGTTTTTTTTTTTCTTTAAAAAAGTAGGGAACCTCGAAATGGATCACCCTATATTACTCAATTTTTTTTTGGATTCTGAAAAATCTGTTTCAAAGAATGTTTTAGAGCTCCAAAGAGCCTAAAAATGTATCACAAGTTACAGAAGGGCTCTTAAGGTACTAAAAGTACACCAAAAATCCCAGAAGGCTTTTTAATTTCCTAAAAGTGCACCACAAATTTTATGTAGCCCTTTCAATTTGGCTCTCTAAATCTACACATCTAGGGAAAAAGCTTTCCTAGTGGTTTGCATTTTATTATTAATTGAGTATGCTAAGAACTACAAAAGTGTAGCACAAAAATGAATGAGTAGTATTTTAAGGTAGTGTGTCCTTTAAATCCAGGTATTACTTTAATGTCCGATTCTGCACATTTTTGGGAAATGTGGCTTTTTGGTGATGTACCAAAACTGTACCAGAATTCTTTTCGAACTTTGTGAACCCTTCACAATCCTAGCACAAGTCTGCGAGAGGATTTTTTATAAGACTCTGATCGTTTATATCTTTGCAAGAAGTTTTTCCCAGTGTTATAAATTTGTTGCACACAGATAAAGAGAAAAACTGGATTTAATTAGGGAATGTATGTAGTCAATTAAAATTTTGCTTTATTTTGAACCTGTAAACAAGTTATTGATTCCACAAAAAAATTATTGAGTTGCAGAGAAATGCAAATTTAATTAAAAAATTAATTGACTAAAATACACTGCTTATTATAAATTATACTCACAATGTAGGCAATGTCAGCAAGCTCAACACTGCCAAAAATTAGGCAACATTTTGCACTTTATAATAGCGTTACTTTTTTTACGACATATTTTAAAGCTCTTTACAGTTATGATTAAAACAATTACTTTTACATCTTTATTTTCTTCTCATATTCAAAATATTTTATTAAATATGTTTATGGCATTTCTTTAAACATATCAAATTTCAATTATGTTCAATTGTATCATAAAATTGAATGGTGACTTTAATATCATTATTATTACGGTATGTGTTTTCCATTTTGTCGCCTGCCTGGATAATTTATAAAAATTACTCAACATGTGATTAATAAAGCTGCAAAAATTGATAACCACACAAAATCCTCATGCCGGTGTCATGGGTAACAAACTGCCTAACTAACGTCCATATGGAATCAACCAGAAAGGCCAGGAGCTTGACGCATCATTGTCATCACTCTTCACGTCATCGTTGCGGAGTCATAAAATAGCTCAGATGATGTTACGACGAGACACATTCACCAACAATCACAGACGAAATCAGTCAATGACTTGGACATAATGTGAAGACGACGACGACGGCAACAACCCATATATCGGAGTCGGGCCAGCAGACCCACTGGTCGTCTGACTGATGGCGATGCAGATGCAGATGCAATGAAGACATTTTCCCCTGCCCATCTTCAGGGGGCAGACGCATGCACGAATGAGGTGTCAAATTGCAATAAAAACGTAGAGCAGAAGAAAGATGAAAATAGCAGAACGACCAGCATCCAACTGCACAAGCAGTCAGTGAAAGAACTAAAGTGTGAAGTGTGGAATGACTGACATTTAAGTAATGAAATGACCAACTTGACTGACTGCATGTTTTACCAGGACGTCAACGATGAATACCAGTCAGCCAGCCAGCCAGCCAGCCAGCCACCCAACCAACCATGAACCATGGCCAGCATAGAGCACACACAGCACATGCCAAAGATTGCTTGCTGTGACCATAAAATTTGTTGACATCGTTTTTAAACAATGCGCGTTAACCGTGCAATGCACTAAAGTGCGTACTTATTTCGTGTCACTTAAGGTATGAGGATTTCCATGAAAATGGGTTTACCTAAGATGGATAGTTAGATTTAATTGCATTTTCTTCTACAACAACTCCTACTCTCTATCTCTGGGTAATGGTGAGAAATATAATTTAGGTGGAATCTTTTTTTTTATTTGCAAACGTTTTGCAGTGCGAAAGTGAGAAGGGGGAGGAATACAAGACGAGGTTTTTTTTGTAAAAGCAGAGCAGTAAATAATTGCAAATTCAGATGGATGTAGGGATAGATGAAGCAGTAAACTGACAGTTAGATAGATGGAAGCATTGGCTGGTGGATGAAGTAAGATACTGAGGGACGAACAACTAGAGATTAACTAGGGAATTTATGGCCAACCTGAATAAAATATGTTCTGCAATAATTTTTGTATACGTGTTTCAACAGAATCGGATTTCGAATCATTTTCAATTTCTTACAAGTTGAAAATTGTAAAGATTTTAAAAGTGTAGCACAAATCAGCCAAGGTTTTTTTAAGGCTTTCTAGAGCCTGAAAGTATACTACAAATCAGTGAAACGCTTTAATAGAAGTCGGCACGCCGACAGTTTGATGTATAGACGCAAGGGCTCGTGGAGGAACCAATAAACTAATGGACGGACCGTGAAAGATTAACCAAGAAGTGTATTCTAAATATGAATAAAAAATATACTAAAATCATTATTTTAATATAATATAAACCAGCATCTCTATGGAAAAACAGATTTCCCATGATGTAATATTTGTTGCATTTTGAGAATACTAGAGATTTTAAAAACGTATCACAAATCAGCCACGCGATTTTCAGGCTTTTAAGCGCCTAAAAATGTACTACAAATCTGTGAAAGGCTTTTAAAAAAAAGACAGATTTATAGATGAAAGGACCGGATGGTGAATGAACTATAGAACCATTAGACGGATCGAGAAAGATAATTCTCAGAAGTGTATCAAAATATATTCTGAAATCATTAATTTAAGTGTTCCAAAATGATCCTTTAGGGATTTTAATAGTAATTAAATAATCCTGCACGTCTTTATAGTAACTCATTTCAAGTGATCTAAATTTTTTGCTTCAAATGATGTAAATTGTTTACTTTAATAAAAATCGTCAAACCGACAGTTTGATAGACCGAAAGACAGTATCCAAGAAAGAAATATAATTTTATATTAGTCCTGAACAAAATAAGGTCTGAAACCATTATTTTAAGCGTTCCCAAAAATCCTTTTAAGGATTTTTATGGTTTTAATATAAATCTGCGCATCTTTGGGATTAAGGCTTTCAAGCGTCTAACAGACAGATTTATAGATGAAATTTCGTAAACCAACCATGGAACTAATAGACGGATCTAGAAAAATTAGAATTGTATTCCACTACTGAAGAAGAATTGTACTCCACTACTGAATAAAATATGTTCTGAAATTATTATTTACGATTTCCAAAGGAACCATTTAATGATTTGAATAGTAATAATATAATTCTGCACATCTTTCGGAAACTGACTTCCATTCATGACAATTTCTTTACAATTTGAGCACACTAACAATTCCAAAAGTGTATCACAAAATTGCCAAGAACTTGTAAGCGCCTTAAAGTAAACTACAGATCTGTCAAGTGCTGTCAAAATAATCCGACTGATTGAAAATTACTACAAATCTATGAAACGCTTTTAATAAAAAGTGGCAAACCCACAGACTGATAGACGGAAAGAAAGATTAACTTGGAATGTTTTCCCAATCCTGTATAAAATATATCATGAAATTATTATATTAAATCCAAAAATCCTATTTAGTACTTTAAAAGTCCTAATATAACTGGAACTAATAGACAGATCGAGAAATAATTGTATCCCAAGCCTGAATGAAATATATTCCCAAGAAACAAATGGACGAACCCAGAAAGAATACCCAAGAAGTGTATACCAATACTGAATAAAATAAGAAATCATTAATTTAAGTGTTCCAAAATAATACTTTAAATATTTTAACAGTAATAATATAATTCGGCACATCTTTGGGATAACAGATTTGCCGTCATGTCAATTGCTTGAAAGATTAATCATTAATTTTATCCCACTACCGAATAAAATATGTTCTGAAATTATAACGACTTCCAAAAGAATCCTTTAAGGATTTGAATAGTAATAATACGAGTATAATTCTGAACATCATTGGGAAAATAGATTTCCAGTCATGACAATTTCTTTACAATTTTAGGACACTAACGAACCTAATAGTATACCACAAAATTGCCAAGGAATTTTAAGCGCCTAAAAGTATACTACATATCTGTGAAATGCTTTAAATAACAATCGTCAAACCGACAGATTGGTAGACGAAAGAGCTCCGAGAATGATTAACTTAGAATTTTTAAAGTATTCTTTAAGGATTTTAATAGTAATAATACGAGTATAATTCTGAACATCTTTGCGAAAACAGATTTCCAGTCATGACACTTTCTTTATAATTTGAGGACACTAAAGATCCTTAAGGTGTACCACAAAGTTGCCGGGGACTTTTAAGTGCCTTCAAGTATACTACTTATCTAGGAAACGTCAAACCGACAGATTGGTAGACGGAAGAGCACCGAGAAAGATTAAATTAGAATTGTATCCCAATCTTAAATAACATTATTTTAAGTGTTCCAAAAAAAATTCCATTAAGGATTTTGAAAGTCTTAGTATTACTCTGCACATCTTTGCGAAAACATATTGTCAGTGAAGAAAATTTCATTACATTTAGAGGGCTCTAACGGCTCTAAAAATGCACCACAAAATTGTGCGGGGCTATTGAGGCCATTTGAGTTTAACACAAATCTCTGAAGTGCTTTTAATGTTGTACTCAAATTCTGCACATCTTTGGAAGACACATAGAGTGACGTATATTGTATTATAAATTGAAGACACTAATGATCTTAAAAGTGTACCACCAAAGTTCTGTGGCTCTTTAAAGGCTCAATAAATGTAGACCAAAAATCCCAGTAGGTCCACCTATAGATATTAACATGATTCTGCCACTCATCTGAACATTTAGCGTTTTCAGTGATGTAAACTTAATTATACCTTGAAATCACTAAAGAGCCTAAAAGTATACAACATTTAGTTTTTAATATGAGAAGAGCTTTAAAGCTTTAATATGTACCAGAAATCTGTAAAGCGCTTTCAGTGTGATACTCTAATTCTGATAATACTGGGAAGAAGAGTTTGTACGGTCTCTTCTTTAAAGGCCCTAAATATGTCATATATGCAAGAATGTAGGTAGTGGTAGGTGTTTGCATAAATCTATGCACATGGTTTTGTCAAGTTAAAAATTTATGTTATTAAAGATTGCCACAAATCTGTGAAGAACTTTTAAGGACCTTAAAGTGTACATCAAGACAGTGAGCCGCTCATTCTATACATCTTTGGAGAAATTACTTTCCAGGGTTGTATTATTATAAATTAATGATACTAAAGATACCAAATGTGTACCAAAAAATTATGTGTGTGTGGCCCTTTAAAGAACGTTAACATGTATCCCACAAAATCCCTTTAGCTTATCCCTTTAGTAATTGCACGATTCTGGAGATCTCTGAAAAATTAGCCTTTCACTGAAACTTTATTACAATTTAGGAACACCTGAACTCCTACAAGTATACTACACAATTATGCAGGCCTTTTAAGAATATTCATTATGAATTGTATGCATTATTAATTGTCGAAAAGTAATGACGTACATAATGACTAGAAATTGCAAATAACGATTTTAAAATTTGTGTCAATATTTATTGGATGAAAGTAATGCGGGGGTTATGGGGATGTCATTACCAGATAATTTAAATGGTAATCAGATACACTTATCAAGATATGTTGTGCCAACTTACCTATTTGTAATTTGCCAATTGTAAAGAAATTTATTAAAAATCGGCATTTTGAATTCAGTTACGAATTAAAATTTAATTTAATTAATATTTCGAATTGGCAATATACAGTGAACGTCAAAAGAAAAAAAGTATAACAAAGAGTATGTATGAGTGATTTTTTAAGAGCTTTTGGATTTGTTTTAAAAGAACACATAAAATTTAGAGATATGAACGGAATCTTCTTTTGAGCCGATAGAATGTTCTATATAATTTAATGTTTAAAGATGAAAACACGTAAACAGCTGAGTTGCCAAAAATTAAATTTGAATGAAGTGATACTTCATTATTTGATAACATTTTATGTTTTTGGTAGTCTTTGGTTGAGTATCCTCAATATATGTCAAAATATCAAAAAACCACCTCTGCCGTTCACGGTGTATACGTGCAATGAGTATGACCTTTAAGGCGATAGCAATTAATAGTCTTTGTAACCCGGACAATGACCATTGCCTGTGCCTTAGTGTTCCCGGAAAAGGCTTATTCTATGGCCAATTTATAAGACACCAATTGTCTACTTTTAATCCAAAAGCTACCCCAATCCTTCGCAGCCCTCTGCCTCATTTAATCCACAGTTGAATTCAATTTTAATCCTTCGATGAACAACAATATCTATGTACATTGCTGTGGGTTGGCTTCTTGCGCGACTTTGCCGCCGTGTCACGTTGACATTCAGGAGACATCTATTGTTTCTTATTACTTGTCATGTGATGTCCTGGCCACCCCTTTCCCCAGTCGGATCCATGTCAACAATTGAAATAAAGTACAATGGCGGCATGATAAGAATACGCAAATGTACTTGGAAACAGATGCACGGATGGAGTCGAAGAATGGCATAACAATGAACCGACCTGGAGCCGGAATGGAATGCGGAAAAGACTCCACCAAAAAATGCGCTCAGGCAAAGGTATACTGAAAACAAAATGAGCGAAATGGCGGGGGCGGCAGACAAACAACCGCAAAAAAGTTATACGTGAATGGCTTGACAAAGAGACGAATGAATGAATGAAATTTACAGTGAAAGAAAAGTTCGTTAGCGCATTGACATGACATGTTGACATTTAAGGTATGACAAATGGCATAAGTTGTTGGTTTCCATACATTCTGTGTCTCATATGTAATTGCTAACTCGAGATTAATGCAATGACATATTTTATTAATTATCTTGCTTAGATTATGTTGCGTTTTGTAAAGCAATAACTGCATTAGATCAAATGACACTTTACATGGAATGTATGCCATTTTGACAACACTATGAAAGATAACATCAGGGACGATATGTAAAGAAAAGATTTATTCTGAAGGTTAGAACTAATAACAGACAGACACAATAGGGCTGAAGTAAAAATAAATAAAATAAATTAATATTTTTAAGATTAAACTATACAATTTATTTTGCCTAAAAACTTTATAAAAAATGCTAGATGGAAAAATAAGATCTAGCTATCATTTATTCTTTGACAAAATTTTTTTACAAAATTTTATGGGAATCTAAAATTTTAAAAAATTGAGAAAAATTCATTTTTGGCTTTTACGAAATTTTGAATTAATCTTGAACGGCTGAACCGATTTTTACAAAGTTTACATCGTTTAAAAGAGAACATAATTTTTGTTCGTTTTATTGCAACTTTAATTTTACAAAAAGACGCTGCAGACTCTCACAAATCTAAAACAGTAATTGAATTTTTGGTGACTCAATATTTGTAAAAGTTATGGACAAAATACTACGACAGGTCTGGAAATTGTTAAAATTTGTCCTAAAAATGATAAAAAAAGATGTTGCAGACTCTCACAAATCTAAAACAGTAATTGGATTTTAGGCTGACTCAATATTTGTAAAAGTTATGGACGAAATACTACTTCAGGTCTGGAAATTGTTTTGCATTTTTCATAAAAATATAAAACCCAAAAAAACATTCGGTTCATTAACTGTTTTTTTTTTTGCCATAAAGTCAGATATATGAGAAGTAAAATAAGTCATATCATATCATATCAGCCATATCTCTTTAACATCAACATTTTTGTGTGCAAATATTCCTGTCTATGAAATCTCAAAATTATATTTGATTCCACTATAGTAATGGGTCCAGTTCAAGACATTTCAAGTTATATTTTTTTTACAATATATAATATATAAAATTTTACCAATGACACTTGTCATAGACTTCATGTCATAATACATTCAGAATACGTTGGGATTTCTTTGAGTGTAATTGGAAACAAACTGGAGTCGTAGCAAAAAAGGATATCCCCCAAAATTGCACAAAGAGAAAGACAACAATGTATGTATAAGTTAAACTCCTCTCCACGCATTACTTTTTATTTGCAACAAGGAGTACAAGGATATGGTTGACATAAAGAAGAGTAGCGGCTGCTCCTTATTCTACTCCATTTCCTCGGGACACAAATGTTGAGAAGGCACACAGCCACACTCAAGTGCACGGGGTGGGCTTTACATATGTGTGTTTGTGTGCCTTTGTAAATATCTGAAAAGGATAAAACCAAGGCAGGGATACTCCAGAAAGTTATAAATACCTCAAAGTATGTACGGCAAACCTTCTAAAAGGGGAAAAAGGATAATACAGGGAAATTACTTCCCGTAAAATACAACGTCTCTCCATGCATACTGCGGGGAAGAGTTTCTATGGCGGCTTTTATGAATGAGGCAACGGATATGAAAAGGTAGGGCGCCAATTTGACGACAGGATGTGTGACAAGCAACCGAAGTAATAACCATAATGACAAATGTAAATGAATAGTTATTAAGAATTCATCTCTAGAATTTTTAATTTGTAAAATTAATTTCGAAATGAAAAAAAAAACTTCTAGCAAATAGAGGGAGGGAAGTTATACTCTCTAAGGATTCTTTTGAATTACAAACATCTATCAAGAGGTTGGGTGGCCTCTCTAGAGTTTATAAAACCTTTTGGAGAGTTCTTCTTTTTATTTCATTTATTATTCACCAAAAGTTCAAATACCTGTTGGCTTTCAACCTGGACTTGAATAAAGGTAGAGTACCTTTGCTTTAGTTTGCATTTCTTTTTGAATTGCTTAGCAAAAATATTACTTTCATAAGAATTTTATGCTGCAACTGCATAAACATTGCAGTTTCTTCATTTCTTGTTAGTTTTGCAAATATATACACGTACACAGAAGCTGCATACGAGTATTTGTTTTGGTTAGAGTTTTTTTCTTGAAAATAAAAATCACTTGTGTAAGCAAATTTTGCATAGGAAACATTTTTCTTAGAAATACAAAAAAGTGGTATATTTTCTTTAAGACGAATTTTTAATACACCTGTCTCATTTTCTGACTCTCCTGAATATTTATTATTTTTAGCTTGCAACCGTAAGAGTTGAGCAAATTATCTTTTAGAAGAGCTTCGTAGCTGGAGTGGAGGGTAGGCGGACAAACGGAAGGATTTAATTAATTAGCTTCAGATTTCCCAAGAAAAATAATAATATACTCGTTAATATATTTGGAAAAAGGAAAATGTAAATACATACCTATTGTAATGGAAACAACCACAAAAACTTAATTGAAGAACATTTTGCTAATTAAAATATTGCAAAGGCAGAATGTTTCACAGATTCAAGATTCGTAATATTTTGTCAATTTGGTTGGGGGAAGTGGTTTGACAAGAACACCTATTTTACATTGAACAGTAATTATTAAATAATTGCCCTGAATAGTAATAGTAAAAATATTGAATTGTTTAAAATTTCAAGTGTTTTCGTGAACTTGTATTAATATTATAATATTAATAATAAATTAATGTGTAATAATAGTATAATAATAATGACAGTTTTGATATTTTTTGCTAAATTTTAATGAGAATTTATATTTTTCAATAGACCCTTTTTGTTGAGGTTTAATAAAGGGCGTGGCAAGCAAGAATTAAGGGAATTTTTTAAAATTGATTTCATTCATTGATTTGATCACAAATCTCAAGCCGATTCCTGAAACAGTTCTGCAGGTGTTTTGGTGTTCCATAACAGAGGCGTAATGATGAGTCCTCGCCTACACTGAGTGAAAAAAGTCGTTGCAAAATCAACCCTTTTTGTGGGCAGTTTATTCCCATTACGTGCATGAAAAATCCTCCCTGATTCGTGCTATAATTATCACCCAAAAGGGGAAGGGATCGGCTTTGTATTGTTTATTTGATTTGTTATTGTCAGCGTCTACGACAAGAAGATGAAAACACGAGGTCATTTTTGTTTTAGAAAGACGAGAAAAATATAAATAAATGACGAAGAAACCTAATTTGAAGGCCTGTTTGAATTCCTGTCTGATTCTGTGGCCACTCAGGCGAGTGATTAATAATGTGATTGCGAAATCCATTGACGATTTCCTTTTGCAGAAATTTCTGGAATCGGTATACGAATATCTAAATGTTAGGTATATGTAAATCACAAATCTCAACCCTGATTGGGGTAATTTATACCCATAACGTGCATGAAAAATCGTCCTCGACTTGTGCAATAATTATCACCCAAAAGGGGGACGATTTTTTGATCGGCTTTGTATTGTTTATTGGATTTGTTATTGTCAGTGTCTACGACAAGAAGATGAAAACACGAGGTCATTTTTGTTTTACAAAGACGAGAAAAATATAAATAAATGACGAAGAAACGTAATTTGAAGGCCAGTTTGAATTCCTGGCTGATTCTGTGGGCACTCTGCCGAGAATAATGTGATTGCGTAATCCAGTGACGATTTCCTATTGCAAAAATTTCTGGAATCGGTCTACGAGTATCTAAATGTTAGTTATATGTAAATCACGAATCTCAAGCCTGATTCGCATTCGCATATGTGAACGCGAATTATTCGCATCATTTTAACATTCGCTTTCGCAAAAAATATCTTTGGATTATTCGCTTTCGCTAAAATATATTTCAGTATTCGCTTCTATTTGTTGAAAGTATTATATCTTCTTATTCTCTTCACATATTTTGAAGATATTAATACCAATGAAAACCACGTCCATTTCTCATCAAAACAGTTGAAAAATATGCTTTTCCTAGTGGAAACAGGAGGTACAAATATGGAAAACCCACTTGATACTTGAATATCCTGGAAAAGTATCAATTTAGTTCCTTAATTTTGTTGTTACTAAAGTGTCAAACTATTAATCGCTTTCGCAAATATGCATATTTCGCAAGAAATATATTTCAATATTCGCTTTCGCTAAAGTCACTTTCGTTACATCCCTAATTCATTCCCATAGCGTGCATGAAAAATCGTCCCCGATTCGTGCTATAATTATCAACCAAAAGGGGGATGATTTTTTGATCGGCTTTATTTGATTTGTTATTGTCTGTGTCTACGAGTAGAAGATGAAACCACGAGGAAATTTTTGTTTTATAAAGACGAGAAAAATATAAATAAATGATGAAGAAACCTAATTTGAAGGCCTGTTTAAAACCCTGGCTGTTTCGGTGGCCACTCTGGCCGCCACATCCCCAGAGCATGCTTCAGTCGTCCCCAGTTGGGCTTGATTTTGCAACGAAGCGTTGTAGATTTGTGATGCCCAATTCTTGCAGGGCCGTGCATGGATTCGTCATATATATTTACATGGTTTGTTCATTATCATCCCCGAATGTCCAATGATTGGAAAGTGAGATAAAATTTCAACGAGATCGGGTAAGGACTGTCCGAGTTGAAGGGTGTGGAATTGTGACATTTTGGTCAAACGACCCTTTTTCCATACATGTAACTTATTACGAGTCCTTAGAGTTTTGCATATATTAATTTTTCATCCATTTGGCACCAAACTTTGCATTTAGACGATTTATCGTTCAAATAAAGAAAATTGTAGTGCATATCAAAAATATGCAAAAATATATTTGTCTAAATACAAAGTTTACTTCCAATTGGATGATTAAATTGAAATCATTCCCGGTTTTACTTGAAATCATCCCTAGAGCGTGCTTCAGTCGTTCCCAGTTGGGGATTGATTTTGCAAGGAAGCGTTGTAGATTTGTGATGCTTAATTCATGCACGGCCGTGAATGGATTCGTCACATACGGGGTTGGTTTATTATCATCCCCGAATGTGCACTGATTTGAGTAGTTTTGAGCAGAGCTCTGATTTACTCGATTTTACTCGCGAGTGAAAAGTACTCGCGAAGAAGAGTACTCGAAGATTACGAGTTTTAAAAAGAGTTTACTCTCCGCTCGTTTATATTAGGCGCGAGCGCTCGCGAGTTCTCATTCTTAAAAATTAAGAGTGGGAGTAAAAATCTTCGAAATAGAGCGAGAGTTTACTCTAAGAGTGAAATCGAGTGGCAAAATAGAACTTGCTGTAATAAAAAAGTAAAGAGTAATAAAAGAGTTATGTACGTAGTCAATGAACATTTTACAGTTTCAAGCATTTTATTTGTTGCCTTTGGTTTGGTTTTTTGCAGATTTGGGTGTGCGTGTGTGTGTAGTAGCAAGAATAGTAACTTAAACGGTTTTTGGTGTTGCTTTGGCTGAGGAGGGGAGATCGTGTGCAAGAGCCAGGGGCGGTGGTTTTTGTGTACAAAAATACTCACGAAGAAGTTTTTTTTATTATTTATTATTGTTTATTAAATTTATTTATTACACGAGTAATAAGAAGTATGAAAATAAAAATAGTATATGTGTAAAATGCTGTGATTTTTTAATATTTTATATTTTTAAGTAGTTCATTATTTAATTTTAGTATCAAAATATTGTCGAGTAAACTTTTAAAAATAAAATGAACCCAACTAATTGCTCCGCACACGCGCTCTGTATGAGAAAAACTGAAAGAGTACTCGGCTAGAGTATAATCTGCTCGATTTCGAGGGCATTTTACTCGCACTCGAAAACGAGCGAAGCATATGCGCTCTTATTCGAGTGGCAAAGGAAAAAGAGTATACTCGATTTTTTTTTTTTACTCGCAGGAGTACTCGCGCTCGAATTCGAGCGAGTTTCACTCTTTACTCGAATTCGAGCGAAGATTTCGGAGCTCTGGTTTTGAGACAACATTTCAACGAGATCGGCTATGGACTGTCTGAGGGTGTCCAGGGTTAGAAGTTTTGTCGTTTAAATATAGAAAGTTGTAGTACATATCGAAAATATGCCAAAAATATTTGTGAACAATAAAAGGTATAAATGCAAAGTTTAGTTCCAATTGGATTAATAATTAAAATATGCCACAAATTCGAAGCCTACTAATTACCCATTGTATTTAAAAATTTTTGCCAAAAGTGTCTGCGATAGCTTCTTCTTCAATCTATTTTAAAAATAAAAAACTTAAATTTATTTTTTTGTGAATTTTTTTTGGGGAAATTAAAACTTTTTTCGACATTTTTGTCAAAAATCTATATATATTTTAATTCTTTCGCTCAAAAAAAGTTTTTGAACAAAAAGCCAAACATTACATAGGTCTGACTAAAAAAACATTTAAAGCAAATTGAAACACTGTGAGGCATAAGAAGCTTAAAATTAGCATGGGACGTATATGTCCCAGCGGTCATCAAAAGATTAGAGATATTTGTTCCGTTCCAAATGGTCTGACCCATTTGTAATAACGATACTAGACATTTATTTACCACAACAAGTTTACATAACATTCATAGATGGGCTTAGGAATGTCCCATTCCATTTTCCGATAAACATTAAAGTGTTTATGAAATGGGTTTTGAAATGGTGAAATGAAAATCTTCTTCTTTATTTGCTGATCCGTTATTCGGACATTAGCGATCATACAAGTACAATATTAGATACATACTTAGTATTTAATTTAATTTAATTTCTGATGTTATTGTAATGTTGACAGCTCTCTATTTTTGGCAGCATTTATCAGATTCCTTTCGTCACGATATCCTGTCCACTCTTGGATGTTTTTAGCCAGAATATTTCTCTTCTGCCTCTGGCTCGTGTTCCTTCTAATATGAAAATATTTTTTTTTTTTTTTTTTTTTTTGGAAATATGGATTGCCAGAATTTAGTGCAGCTATTGTAAATTAAGTAACGATATATATTCATATTTGTTACTTTCGTATTTTATGAATTTTTTATGTAAAATTTATTCAACTTTCATGTGCGTTCGGTTATTTGAACCTTAAATTAACTCCATTGTTATCAAAACCATAAACTTGCTCTATAGAGTGGTTCTACCCGTATCATTTCCCCAATTTCTGTTTTAATATGTGTGTTGCAATATGTTCGTTGCGTGGTGTTGCACTGGATTTACAAATATGTTTGATTATTGACAATAATCGCTTGGCAATCATATATACACTTAGTATTTCAAATATCACTTTACATTGGCGGACAAAAAATCTTCGCAATTGTTAAGCAAATCTATATACCAAACATGTGTTCGAAAAAAACACTAAATTGTTCTCAACTGCTTTACAGTCTAACACACACATTATTCATTGGCGTACGTTTGTTGAAACAACTAATAAAAACGCATATATGCGAAGCGAAGTTACAAAACAATTTTTTTTTGCTTAGAGTACTCTAAAAATGCTGCAAATATGTTACATGGGAAAATGCATAAAATTATTCCGAAAAATAGCGGATATTTGAGAGGGGACAATAACGATTGCAAGGAACACTATTTTACTGAACGATGAATGGATGTTGTGAGATATACGTATTTATTTGAAGTCGAAAAGTGAGTACAATCGGGATCTAAGTAAGAGTTTTGTAACGGACGCAAAATTCTACGTTATAGCAACGTCATTTGTCACTGGAGGTGAACTATTTGCAGTCTCTGATGATAAACAAAATAAGTATATTGAAAAAATACATAACATATCTGTTCTTTTACTTACTACTTTTTACAATTTTCCCAACAACAGTATATACAAAATGGTAAAATGAAGTAGGTAAAGGAGCAGACAATTCAATTTAAATAACAATTTAAAATAAAGGCGAAAATCACGTTAAGTGATCAAGAAAATTTAGCCGATTTTAACGAGACTTGGTGGAAATGTTAAGTGTGGTGCCCTTAAATTGAACAATTTTTTTGATATTTTTGTTGCCAGTTTCTAATATTTAAACCTACATACCTCCCACAGTTTTGTATATTTTTCATTTCCACAAAGTTTCTTCAAAATTTGAGATGTTAAGGACATTTTCTTGATCATTTAACGTAATTCCCGTCAAAATAAAATTTTAGTCAATTTTACGATTCAACACTTTCTTATGTGGATTTCCTAAAGTTCTTCACTGCCGAACTTTAAGTGTAGCGCATCAGCCCATACCCAAAGTTCGAGTAATACATTTATTTCTCAAACGTTTTGCAAAACCAACAAACTATAAAGTTTTATGTTTATGTTTAACAAATATTTAAAATTACGTGTCTACACATTACTCCATTGCATTGCATTGCAGTCGGTTTGGCACAACATTATTTTCGGTACGTGTGTAAATCATGTCAAATTTATGGGTCCGAAAGCATTGATGCCTAAAACATTAGATACCATGAATGCCAAGGAGCGGGGGAGACAGAGAGGGAGAATATAAATGCTAGCCTAGCACATCGCAGCCGAAGTATTAATGTTTTATAGAGGGCTATTGAAGTGTATTAAATAATTTCTAACGATTGGGAAGCAAACTAACATAGGAAAATGGTTATTAGGAAAGAGGTGCATTATAACTATTTAGAAGGATAGATAAAGGGAGTGACATGCAGGAAAGGCAATAAAAAATACTAAATGACCTATGCAAAACGAAATGATAGACGGAAACTGTAGAAAAAATAATACATTGAAAAATGAGAGGGGGTGAAGGGGGGCCCAATAAGGAGTGAGAAGAGCGGAAAAAAGAAATGTTGAACTAAAAGAGGAGAGGGCAGAAAAGTTCTTGCAATAGACAATGCCGTTTTGGCAGATGGATGAGAGATTGTCATCCCCAGCCACTTCAGGCAACTAATATAATTGAGGATACTGACGATTCTATGCGATGACAGAGCTTCGAGATCTTCGATCGTAAAGTCATCTAGGTAGCGGTGTCTTCTACTAGAAATAAAGGGACATTGGAAAAGAAGATGCTCAATCGTTTCAAGTTCCTGTTCGTCTGTACAGAGACAGTAGTCCTCGGTGTCCCGTTGCCACTTTGATGTAAGTGTTCTAAAGTTACAGTGGCCTGTGAAAACGCCCACTAACTGGCGTAAATCCCTCTTTGTGAGGTTCAGCAAGTCCCTTGTTCTGAATTGTGATATAAGGGACCAGAGAGACCTAGCGATTTTACAGTCCGGTCAGGCTAACACATTCTAGTTATCATGCCGAAGAACTCACACATTGGTTATTACAGTGATGACACCGCACTAGTTTCCATCGCGACCCATTCCGTACGAACTCATGGAATTTAAATTTCACACACTTTTCGCAGCATTTGCGGCCGTATTTCGTCAATAACTCGTCGAATGTTGATTTCCGACGACATATATGAGTGACTGCTATGCGTTTAAATACCACAATCTTGATTGCCAATCAAAAAAAATTTTCAAAAATTGGTCAATGATGAAACGGCAAACTACGAGTAAAAAAAAAATTATCAAATGTTGAAATCGGTTGTCAATTGAAGGGGATTTTATCGGCGGCCGGAAGTTGGACCCCACGAAAATGCACCCCAAATTGAATATGAAAGTGCGCCCCAAATTTGGGGCATATTTTCGATACATAAACTGATTTAGGAAATTACAGCCCAATCAAGAAAACAGCATGAAATGACAATAAACCCCAAAAAACTAAGAAATTTTCTCTTCCTAAATCTGGGGAGTACGCAATAATACACGTATACAAACATATTTTTTAGTTATAAATCTATTCCTGTGCGGTCGGCCTCTGTTTAAGACTTTCTCCTATGGACAGGCTATACAAAGTTAGCAACGTGGAGCAAATCTTTTATGCGTAGCCTCTCCTGTTTC
Source organism: Eudasyphora cyanicolor (assembly GCA_963930755.1). Classification (NCBI taxonomy): domain Eukaryota; kingdom Metazoa; phylum Arthropoda; class Insecta; order Diptera; family Muscidae; genus Eudasyphora; species Eudasyphora cyanicolor. Next base: position 259,345,419 of record OZ005737.1, on the reverse strand, counting down.
TAAATTAATAGATGAAACTAAGCCCCAAAAAGCAGCCAAGAAATGAAAGTGAAACCCAAAAAGCAGACAAAAAATGAAATTAAGCCCCAAATAAAATTGTTGTTGTTTGATATGTTATTTTTGGGGCCCATATTCATAAAAATAGTGGGGTGTATTTTCCTGGGGCCCAACTTCATTCCGCCCCTTTTATCGTCCTAGAAGATGATGTATATTAAGTAATTGTAGAATCAAGGCCAATTTGTTTCTAAAAATACCTACAATTGTTTTTAACAATTTTATCTCAACTATAACTAATATTCCTAAAATAATGTCAATATTTCGGAAAAGATTTTTTTTTGCAAAATACGGCTAAAATGAGTAAGTTTTAAAATAAAAATTGTTTTCAAAAAAATTCTCAGAATTAAAGAATTTCTATTTAAGATTTTCAGCTTCAAAACTATAGGGCAATACGTTTATTTAATTTCTAAAATATAATTATATCCTAAACCAATCTTTGGTACAGGGCATTATAAGTTTGTTATGGGCAGAGGTTTGTAACGCCTAAAAATACTACTACTACTACTAGCTACTTTAAAGTATACCGATCGACTCAGGATCACTAACTGATTCCGACTGTCTGTCCGTCCATCTTTAGTTGTTCGCAAAGTAAAGGTCGCAATTTTACTCCATATATCCAGATCGAATTGGTACAGAGCTCTTCCTTGCATAATTGGACTTCCTATTGAAAATCGGTTCAGATTTATATACTCGTACAGCCCCATTATGAACATCTTCATTTGGCATTTAAGCGGTAAATGGGAATTATTTTTAAGCGGATCTTTATAAAATTTAGCACACGATTGTTTTATGAAGCAAAATTTTTTTCATGCTAAATTCCATGAAAATCGGTTCGGATTTATACAGGATAGCTCCTAATGAGAGCTAAAATATTGCTCATGGATATCAAGGTCGTAGGTCAACTGGAAAGAGTTTTTTTTGGATTTAAAAAAATTGACTTAGCGCACGAATGTTACAATTGGAGAACGATTATTCTTGCGTATATCTCTCCATGATGAAATTGTAAACACTACTGAATACAATGAAAAACAACTGACAGATCATGACATATTCCAAAAGGCCGAAACGTCACTTCAAAATCATATCTATTGGAAAATCCATTATAATATAACGACTGCCTTTAATTCAGTGGAAAATAGAGATTTTTAGGGAATGCATTACAACACGAGCACCATCTTAAAATTGTCCAACTTAAGTAGCCCCTCTATAATATTCAAAATAATAAAACTGAAATCCTTTTGAAGGCATTCTCAGTCTATTGGTTTATGGTAACTTCAAAGCTCCATATGAAATATATGATTATATACAAAATCATGTATTCCTCATTAAGGTTGCAAACCCGCCCAAGGCAATCCAAAGGGAATAGGGAATACATACATACAACCTATTTGATGAACATAAAGAAACCATTTTCTCTCTACATGGCCCTTGAAAGAATTTAGTATACGAGTACATATGTATGTAAGTACAGATTTCTTAGTAAAATTGCATTCTCATATGAATTGGGATATTAATTTTTTGGTATTCTATGACCGTAAACATAATTCCATTAAAGTTATGAACAATATCAAGGATTTGAAGCCATTGTATTCATACTTAGTGGTGTTTACTTGGAGAAGAAATACCGAAATACAATACATGGCAAATTGTAATAGAAACTTTATTGAACAATAAGTTTTGTCTGTAATACCATAAACTTTAGCACTTATGGTAAGTTTAAGACGATCAAGAAAATATTTATTAAGTAATCACAACAATATGAGAATACGAATATCCTAAAAGGGAATATCTTAAAGTTATCGTTGTGAGTGGCAAAGCGGAATTAAGCCTCTTCAGACACAAACCAAACTATAATTTTCTTAATAGCAATACATAACATTATCCGAAAGAGTATTACAATAAGAATATGTTACATATATAGTATATAATGCAGTGATTCTGTTTCGTAATTTTATTACTAATTAATATGTATAATTGTAATAAAAGCCTATCGAAAACAAAGTATTTAATAATTTTGAAAAATTAAGCTAAAACTACTTTCTGTAGAAATATGAATAAGTTAGGGGTTTCATTATAATAACTAAGTTGCAAAATAATAACAAAACTCGATACAATTCGTAAAGATTAGAAATACAATTATGTTAATTAATTAATTTTCAATAAATTTTTGATCGAAACCATCTATTTGAATTTTTCTACATACGTATAAACTGTTGTGCTTTATACCCCCGGTCGTACGTTTAACACCACATTTTATCGAAAACCCCATAAATTATATATGGGGGATTTCATGTCAAGTGAGTCAATTTTTAAAAGCGATGTCCTCTTGTAATCCAGTTTAGTATTATTGCAAATTAGTTATGACACAAAAAAGAGAGCGATTAAGGACTGTCCGATTTGGAGGTTGTTGAATTTTGGTCCATCCTAAAAAACACCAACTTAAAAAATCTATGGATAAAATAGGAAGTATAACCCTTTTGGTAGAATTAAACGATTTTCAACAATATCCTTGGTCCATCCTAAAAAACACCAACTTAAAAGATCTATGGATAAAATATAAAGTATAACCCTTTTGGTAGAAGTAAACGATTTTCAACAATATCCTGTTTCTATATCCACACTATTGTGAACGAGTGTACTTATATATTATTTCCTACGGGCCATAATTCCTCAAGTATATTCGGCGGAAATCCATTTTGGGCCATTTGAAGCCTTGAAACAATGCCCGTCCGTCTGTCTGTCTGGCTGGTGCGCACTAAAACTCTCGATTGGGGTAACCGATTGATTTCAAATTTGGTACAGGTTAATATATTTTTCCATAGCAGGCTAAGATCAAAGATGGACCATGATAGTCCACTCCTTCTAGTACCTCCCAAAGGTTAAAATTTTAGTGAAATATTGATTCTTCAATAACTTCTATACACTTATCAGAATCTTCTACAGTTCCACACATAGTAATAGTTTGTCAGTATCTATCACATATGAGAAAAATGGGTGGTGTTGCCACGCCCCTTTTGGTACCTCCGACACAAATGGAAAATTTTGCACAATAAGTTAACGTCTTGTAATTATGATTTCAGTCCATACAAACACAAAGCATTTTGTGCAGTACATATATAGTAGAAGTTCTTCTTTGTACAATTTGTACAATAAGTATTTTTCAATTAGACAATTTTCATAACAAAATTCTTCATAATTTTTCTTAGCTTTAATGAAACTCTAAATCTGTTTCAAAAATTCGAAATACAATCTATGATGAATATTTCATGAAAAATGTTTTTTAGATTTCATATATATAGTTTTTTCAGTGTAGACAACTGAATGTTTACTTATTCATTTTTCAGTAGCATTAACAGCAGCATCATCATAGTCGTTGTTGTTATTATTATTGCAATAACAATTTCTGTCATATTTATATTAACTTAACCTCTTTGAACTACGTACATGGGGCTAGATGTAAACATCAATAAAAATTGTGAAGTGATAAAAAAGCACTGAATGAATACTGAAACGTGAAGGATAAAATATAACAGAGGCAGTAGTAGTGTAAAAAAACAACAGCGACGAAACATTACTAATGTAATTTCATATTTAATTTATGATTTCATCAGTTTTTTCCCGTCGTAATACTGTCGCTTGTCATTGCCGTCATACGAATTTTTCAACGGCAGTTTTGTTGGCATCAACATCAACATTATTATTATTGTTATTTATCATCAGCAAGTCTATCAAAGGATGAATCTGCTAACTCGTATATATATAAACAGAGGAATCAGTTAATAAACGGCAGCAAAATATGGTGCCAGCATAAATTTATATTTATAGCGATGTGAAGGCAGTAGTCCCTTACAGAAATATATATAAGTTTTTACAGATTGACTGTGGAGGTTGTGATGCTTTAAAAGTGAACCAAACCAGAAAAAAGCAAACTAAATAAACTACGCTTGAGTTAGTAGAGTTCATAATGTTGGGAATTCGTTCTCTTCGTTCTTCGGATGACAAACTACATGGTAATAAAGTGAAATTTATTAAAAATATTTTTACAATTGAAAAAAATGTTGGAATTATATTAAAATATATATATCACTTGTTGGCGGAAAATCTATGAAACACATTATTTGCGCCAGTTATTAATAACTTTAAAGTACATAATTACTTCAATGCTACAGTGTACGGGTTGGCGTATGATTTATATTAATATATGTGCTAGGTGACGTATGGTTGATAAATTAATTTATATTACTGCCACTCGTACGAGGTGTAGACTTTTCAAAATTTAATAATAAAAATTACATTGTCATGTAATATTTAATAGCATGATGTCCGGGTAATTAATGAGTTTTGGCTGATATTATAAGTAAGTAAAAAATCCACTCGTAATCAATTTCCCAACATTGATTGTACATAGTATCATAAAATGACATAAATGAAAATAAAGTAAATAAATATGGGATGCGGAGATGGAATTGCTGGAACTCATTATGTACCTTAAATTTTTTCTATTAAAGAAAAAATAAACATAATAATATCCAGTCTAATATTTCATTCAGTCACTCTTTGTCAGACTATGGACTATGCAAAAGAAATTTGACTTTTCGGATGAGTGCTTCTAGAGGCTGTGGACCATATTATAACTTATAGTAAGTTCAGAGAAACTATTACCACATAAAACTTGTGAAATCCGTCGCATTGTCATTCTTAGAGTTATCGAACACAGGAGCCGAACAGACAGATGGACGGACTAGCTCAAAAGCCTTAAAAAGACCGAACAGGGAATTCTGCAGGTGATGCAAAAAGGATAGTTGCGGAAATTACTCTTTTTTCTCTATATCGATGAAAAGACTATACTGGAATTTTATGAAAACCACACACATTTTTTTTTTGTAGTAAAGTTTTTTTTTACAATTTTTAGTATTTGGACCATATTTGAAGTATAGTGCCGTTTGAGCCTGATATTCTTTAAATTAACGAAAATTTAGAGGGCAACAAATGTTGGGAATATCACTTTCACGTAGAGGCAGTGATTTAGTAACTGTCTTTAAAACAATTAGAAAAATAGTTTTTTTCGACCTGTTTAACTATTTATAGTTTTTTTTATTACTGTCGAGTTCGACATCGTTTTTTTAAAAAGTTTTGTCTAATACCCATAACAAACCTTCTTTGAAAAAGAAGAATAAAAAATATGTTAAATATATATATTAGGCTTGGCCACTGGTTGGTCGACGATATCGTTTCGGAAGCTAATTATATTTAATAAATTGTTTTTTTTTTTCAAAAACATGGACACAAAAAATAGATAAAAGTAGCAAAAAACTAGTAAGAAAGTTTCAGTCGGGTAAACCGACTAAGGTCTACCCTCACTTTGTGATTAATGTAATATTGAATATTACTCGAATTACTCTGTCAATTTGTGTGGGAGGTACCAGAATACATCTATTTTTCGCTGAACATTAGATACTTTAAATTCATTGCACTGTGCCGAATTATAAGCATTTATGTGCAGTGGTATACACGTTATGAGATATTAAATTGTGGTATGGGAATTGGGAATTTTGTGTGGGAGGCGATAGCGCCCATTTTTCACAGGGCTATACATGCTATAAAACATTACACTGTACAAAAGTATTTTAAAACACTGTTATTAATGTTTTAAGCTGTTAACTTTTGGTGCAAAACGTTGCATTTGTGTGGCAGGTACCAAAAGAGACGTGGCAACTTCGCCCATTTTTCTCGAGTTGATAGCGACTAATAAGCTACTACTATGTGTAGAATTTCAAAAGATTCGAATAAGTAGTATAGCAGTTATTAAAGAATCAATGGTTCACAACATTTTAACCCTTTGTGGGGGAGTTACTAGAATGAGTGGACCAATATGGCCCATCTTCGAACTTAGCCGGAGATAGAAAAAAATATTACCACATACCAAATTTGAAGTCAATCGGTTACTCCTTTCGAAAGTTATCGTGCGCACCAGCCAGCAGACAGACGGACAGGCAGACAGACATACGGACGGACGGACATTGCTCATTCGACTTAAAATGACCCAAAACGGATTTCCTCCGAACATGCTTGGGGTCTTAGGTCACTCCTTCGATGTGTTACACTTTTTTCCGTAGCAAATGATATATACCCTCGTTACACTAAAGTGAGGGTATAAAAATTATTTGATAAATTTTTTGAAGGCTAGCATCGTAACGAAGAATACAATGAATATTTATAAAAAATCTATAAACAAACATATAAATTATGACTCATATTGTAAAATAAGAGGAAATTCAAAAGAATCATTGATCAAATTTTTTATTTGGGCCATTTTGTTTGGGAGGTACCAAAAGGGGTCTGACAATAACCTTCATTATACCCTCACTTTAGTGTGACGAGGGTATATATCATTTGCTACGGAAAAAAGTGTAACACATCGAAGGAGTGATCTAAGACCCTAAGTATGTTCGGAGGAAATCCGTTTTGGGTCATTTTAAGTCGAATGAGCAATGTCCGTCCGTCTGTCTGTCTGTCTGTCTGTCTGTCTGTCTGTGTGTCTGCTGGCTGGTGCGCACGATAACTCTCGAAAGGAGTAACCGATTGACTTAAAATTTGGTATGTGGTAATATTTTGATCTATCTCCGGATGAGTTCGAAGATGGGCCATATTGGTCTACTCCTTCTGGTACCTCCCACACAAAGGGTTAAAATTTAGTGAAATATTGATTCTTTAATAACTTCTATACTACTTATTCGAATCTTTTGAAATTCTGCACATAATATTAGTATATAAGTCGCTATTAACTCGAGAAAAATGGGTGAAGTTGGCATGCCCCTTTTGGTACCTCCCACACAAATGGACCATTTTGCATCAAAATTTAACTGCTTATAACTTTAATACAAGTGCATAAAAATGCTTGAAATTTTCTACAGTATAATGTTTTTGTAGCGCCTATAGTCCGGTAAAAAATGGGCATTATCGTACAGCCCCTTTTGGTACCTCCCACACAAATGGACCGTTTCGTACCAAAAGTAAACGGCTTGTAACTTAAATACCAGTGCATACAAATACTTGAAATTTTGTACAGTGTAATGCTGTTATAGTGCCTATAGTCCTGTAAAAAGTGGGCGTTATCACCCCGCCCCTTTTTGTACCTCCCACACAAAATGACCAAATCATACCAAAATTACATAGCTCGTAACTTTAATATACCAGTGCACACAAACGCTTATAGTTCAGCACAATGCAATGTATTTAAGAATGTACTGTTTACCGAAAAATATGTGTAATTGGAAAACCCCTTCTGGTACCTCCCACACAAATTGACAGATTTATTGGTGTAATGTTATATATTACATTACTCACAAAGTGAGGGTATACCTTAGTCGGTTTACCCGACTGAAACTTTCTTACTTGTTTTTTAATAAAGGATGGTTAAATTGTAAGAGCCGATGTTGAATGTGAACCACACCTAAACGTCAAGTTTTTCTCTGCATTTCATTTGACATTTCTCAGTTTCAGACTAACTCAATTTGAACCATGGAAAGATACACAATCGAGCAACGCGTTAAAGTTTTTTAAGCCTTTTACGAAAATGGGCGTTCAAATCAATATGCATTTCGTGCACTTCGTTATGTTTTTTGATCAGCATAATCGACCAAATGTGTCCACAATCGGGAGAATTGTGAGCAAATTTCAGCAAACCGGTTCTGAAGGAGATGTGAAAACACCTGTTCATGCTCGCCCAGTTCGTTTGGTGCAACTTATGGGCTGGGGACGTCATCGGGCCATACTTCTTCGAAATGAGGCCGGTCGTATATGCTGAACATACCAGCAACATTATGAAAATATTAAGGCCAATATTTTTGTGGAACATATTAACTAGGGTGTCCAAAACCGGGACCGGTTATCCGGTTGACCGGTTTTGCAACCCAAACCCGTAACCGGTTTCTTAAAAAATATCATTTTCGGTTAACCGAGAAAGCCGATTTTTTCCTGTCGGTTAACCGGTTTTTTTATTTATTGTTTAAAACAAAAATTAAAGTATTGATCTATTTTTTCTTCTTGTTGTAGATACCATTTATAAAAGATGCAACAAACAACAACGATGAGGTGGATAATTCTGACAGTTGTTCTGAATATTCTGAAAGTGAATATGAATTCACTGATCTTGAAAATGATTTTGGCTTTATTCCTGATATCCATGATGTAATAAATAAAGTCAGGAAGTACAGCAAAGCATTCAATAAGTCGTCCATGAAGCACAGAACACTTCAAGCATACGTTCAAGAACGGAAAGACAAATAGCTTCGACTTTTTTGCGAGTTTAAATCCCGACAGAACAACCAGATACCTCTGATTTGGTTTGATATATGAGTTGTTATATTGATGAGTCCAATAAATTTAATTTTGGATTTATGTCACACACAGAATCGAAAAACGAAAGGCAAGCAACATTGTATGATGACTTTGCTTTTTTGAAAAGTTCAAGAAGAAAACAGAGAAGCAGTATTACTTATACAATGCTTTAATGACTATACGACTACATCAACGAAAGAAGAAGAAAACAGAGAAGCAGTGTTACATATACAATGCTTTAATGACTATAGGACTACATCAACGTTTGTGAGCTTTTTCAACGTCAAGTTACATAAAAAATTAAAAGAAAAATCGTTTAAAAATCATCATTTAAATTGTATTCTATTTTTAAGATATTATTATAAAAAAAATATTCTAAATGATTTATTATTTTTTTAAGGTAATTTCAGAAATATAATACTTTCTATTTAAAGTAAACCAAAAAATTAAACCTGTAATAAACAATATAATAATCTATTTGGGTTTACTAATTTTTACTACAAATGATTGTTGGTTGTTTTTTGTTTTACAATAAACATTTAATGACATTTTAATCACTTTCGTATATTATTTAAAAACCGGCCTAAAAACCGGTTAACCGGTTTCGACAAAAAATAACAACCGAAAACCGGTTTTTAAAAAAAGTAATATTTCGGTAAAACCGGAAACCGCTTTTTCGAAATAACCGTTTTTTTGGACACCCTAATATTAACCCTCTAGCTCCCCCACATAACTGCAATTTTTGGCCCAATTTTAACAAATCGTAAAAAACGCCCCTTAAAATGGGGAGGGCGGGGATAAAATGTTCTTCAAAAATGTTGGCCATAAAATTATACTATATGTTTCAGAACACTCCAAAGCCAAAAACTTAACACAAATGTGCTTTTTTCAGCTATTTAGGGTGCTAGACACGTTCAGATTGTTTTAATATGTTGTTCAGATTTACGTTGGCTACAATTTTGCCAATCATTGTTAGTGAAAAATTACTAGTCCCTGGAAGTTATGCTGAAAAATGTGACAAAAAATATTTTTTTTCTTCACTTTCTCAAAAAAAGTACCGAAAAAATTTTTTTTTGCAAAAAGTGTTAAGAAAATTTGTTCGAGTATAGGGTTATACTGCCCTTTGATAGTAGAATCGAACCTATACTGACAAGTCCGTGTATTTTTTTTCACTGTTGCACAGTGTAATTAGTTATATGGATAGGAAAAAGGGTCGTCAGACCAAAATTTAAAAATTCAACACTCTCCAAAACGGACAGTTCTTAACCAATCTAGTTGATATTTTGTGTCATAACTACTATCCAATAGGACAAAACTTGGTGCAAGTTTCATTCCGATTAGAAGACAATAATTTTAAAAATTGACTCACTGGACATGAAATTCTCCATAGTCTTTGTTAATCGTCGTAAAATTCTAAGATGATTTAGGCCTGTTCGTCAGTCTGTCGGTTTAATCAAATTATAAATTTACAATAATTGATGTAGATGACTGAAATTATGTACAAATACTGTGTGTAGCTGCTTATCTGTCCAATTTGACTTCTAAATGCCATAGGGACCGCAAATTTCAGCTGATCGGGCATTGATACGAACAACGGTTGCCAAAGGCCCATGTTTTGGATACCGTGAAATAAATCCCAAATGAAATAAGTTCACAAAAAAAAACGAAATATGTCCCAAAAATTTACATGTAAATTGGGACATATTTCATACATTTTGTTGGGTCATATTTCCTTTGGGAGTTATTACACGGTACCCATGTTTTGATAAGGCCCCTAAGATCCCTCTACATTTTACTTCTTAACGCCACAAAAAACAACACAAATTTCAACGAATCGGACTGAAATTTGGTAATATGAGTATATATACCCAAAACCATTCATTCCCATGCGATCCATGGTGAAGGGGATTTAAGATTCGGTATGGCATAAGTTAACGCCGCTTTTACTTGTTTAAAATTTATTATTCTTGAGAGAGAGTGAGGAACGAGCTTATCACTTCTATATTTGTTTTTAAATCTGCATTAAAAATATCATATTTATTTAGCTAATGTTTATTCTATGTTCGTTCATTATAAAAAATCTAAACCACATGCCACGATAATAAATCTCTCAGAATAACAAAATGAACCGAATCCCTGGGACTGATAAGCTCTGATGAGCTCCTCCGCAACATCATTCCATCAACTCAAATATCGTATTTATTTTGCAACTCATCTAAATCCATTGTAAATGAAGCTACTACAACCAGAGAACACTAAAAACACCAAAAATTTATGAAAACAAATCTCGTTCGTTTTTGCTTTCCTTTATTTTTGTTTTGGATGGTGAATGTCTATATTTCATGTGGTTATTATATTTGCATTAAATCAAGTCATGCTGTTGTCTGCTAACCGCAGTAATAATTCATAAAATAAATTGCGTTTATTTGTTTTCGTTTGTACTTTTTTCGCTCTCCTTTGTTCCTGCCACAAGAACACACTTCCTGGCACATAGAACCAACATTTAACTAACACCACTTGCAATCACAGCACTCCATAATGAAATGAAAGAAAATAAAAAAAAAACAACACTACACAAGTATTTGACCTTTCCAGCTGTTATTGTGGTTTTTTCTATTCGGAAATGCAATAGTGATTGCAAGGAAAGGAGAATGAAATTTAAGGCCTTGGCTTTACTTTTCATAAAAATTGTTCTTGAATTGGAGTAAAAAGTTGAGTTGTAAAGACAATAGAATACATCGCGACCTAAGAGTGTAAAGGCGCTAAGTCCAATATTAAAAATTTTACAGAAGACGCAAAATATTTACTGTATATGAATGTTTTTATAAAGGGTATATGGACTTAGCGCTTTTACGATTCAGCTTTTAAGGATGACAAAGAATGATTTTTTTGGCTTTTTGTTTTCAAATCGATGTGAATCCAACTTATCTTACGTTCCGCTTCAAAAAATACATTTTGCCAAAAAGTGGACCTAGCGCCTTTTCACTCTTAGGTCGCGATATCTTTTTTAGGGTTAAAGAACTAATTATAATAGAGTAAAATATGAATGCTAAAGTATTTTTCTTTTTGGTTGATAAAAATAGTTTCTCTTTTAGTTTCACTGTATAAATATTAATTCATGGCTCTGACACTACGTTGCGTATGAATGATATTAATAAATATTAAAAATCCAAGGTCACGTATGTGTAATATAAATTCATAGTAATATCACTAATACAACATCTATAATTATAGTTGACACAAGCTGCATTTATTAAATTGCATCGATTTAATTTTGCAACAACTATTTTGGTTTGTAGCCCAAGTCAATATCCTTCATCGCATTTCTTTCTTGGTGGGCATTCTTCATTCTTCTTATTTTTATGGTATTAACATAAATTCCTGTCTCTGGTACTATGTAGGGTATGATTGCTAATAATACATATTATAAATCCAAGGTGACGTATAAGTAATATAAATCCAGAATAATATTACTCATTAGTCGACACAATGGACACAAATAGATTTGGTCTTGAGGAAAATTTTCTTAATTAAAAAATGTACAATTTTAACTATTTCATGCACAACTCTGTTATTGTCATAACTGTCAGTAGTGTGTAAGAAGAGCCCTCTGCAAGGCCCTTCTTCTGGTCAAAAATAGAAGAAGTCCTCCCCCACCCCGCTCGTCGTTGAATGTAACCACATTTATTTTTATGTTCTGACGTTTCTTTTGTACGTTTTTTTCTGCCAAATGTTTGTGGAGTGGCAAACGGCAGCGAAGTGGTTAGGATTTACGCTTTTACAAATAAGCGCAATTCCCAACTGCCGCAGAAATGGTCATGCGAATGTAAGTAAGTGTAATATAATAGATATGTATGTGTACGCGAGTGCGTGATAGACGAGGCTGTGTGTTTGTGTTTATGTCGAATGCGTGTTATGTTTGTTTTTTGGTTATGTGTTGGTGTATAAACCACGAATGGTTTTTTGGTAAATTTCACTATCATGGCCACAAAGTAGTCGTAGTCATAGTCGTCGTCCTTGTCGTCGTCATCGCCATCCAGTGTTGCCGCACTCCTGTAGTTTTGTTATGCTTAAAGAACAATGAAAGCTCTAGGAAACGAATTATTCTTCCACACGACTCTTGTTCGTTCTTTGGTAGTATTATTGCCATGTGAACACACCCACAGAGATACGCATTTATGCGAACATATACACATTAGCATTCCTAAGGCTATAATATCAACCGCAGGGAAACAATTTATGGCTGAAGAATTTTTTCGTCGTTATGTTTGTTAGGAAAGGACCTGGAAATACGACAGACCTCTGTCTCCCTTACTTTCCCCCCACGAAGAGGCTAAAAAGCCTTTAGGTAAGGTAATCGTCCTAAAAGAGGTTATGCGAAGTGAGCTATACATCTTTTCTAAGAAAAGTATTTCAATTTGGGTCAGAATTTTTAAGGACGACTTGAGATTTTTGCAAAGGTTTTTCTAAAGAATTTGTAAATCGTTGCATGGAAAGAATTTAAATTTTACAAAGAAAAGTTAGATTCCAAATCGATTAATTTTTCAAGTATGGGGGATTGCATGTCAAGTGAATAGATTTTTAAAACCGATGTCTTCTGATCAGGATGAAACATGCTACAATTTTAGTCCTATTGGATAGTAGTTACGCCACAAAACTTTAACGAGATCGGCTGAGAACTGTCCGAGTTGGAGGGTATTGAACTTTAACATTGTAGTCAAACTGCCGTTTTCCCATCCACATAACTAATTGCCTATTGCACTTATTATTGCCCAAAGGGTTTTCCACAGCTTTTTCTTTAATTCTTTAAAAAAATTCCCAAAAATATTTTTTGTTATTTTTTTTTTTGCGAAATTACCACTTTTTTTTTATCAATTTTAATGTTTTAACTTTTTGATTTTTTTTTTGCTCAAACAAAGCTTAGGTCATTTCCTTTAAAAGCTATCTATTAGTTGGATGGGACTTGCTTATCTATAAAAATATAGATAAATAACCCAAGAACCATTTATCCTAAATGATTCAGCAAAGCTTAAGAAATTTCTAATTGAAGTAGCCTTAATTTTCTTCTAATATAATTTTTTCATTCCATCAGTGGTTTCAAAGATATTTTTTTAATTTAAACCATTTAAAAAAAATCGAAAAATTCACAATTATTATGTTTTTATTATTTTATCGTAAAGTCTGATTGGTCATGAATAAAATGAGACCATTCCGAAGAAAATCGATTCACAATTTAAAAATAAAAATATATTAAAAATATTACAGAATAGCTTTTACTTTTTAATTTTCCCATGAATTTGCTGTTAAATATGATAAGGTATGTTCTGGGCTAAGTTCCGCTCTAGAAAATTTCAACGAAATGTGATTTTACTGAAAATTGCTTAGAAATATGATTTTATTAAAAAATTTTTAGATAGGTATATGATTTTATTGAAAATTTCATAGAAATATGATTTTATTGGAAATTTCATAAAAATGTGATTTTATAGAACAATTTATAGAAATATGATTTTATTATTTAATTTCATAAAAATATAATTTATTGTAAAATTTCATAGAAATAGGATTTTATTGAAAATTTCATAGAAATATTTCATAAAATTGTAATTCTATTGAAAATTTCATAGAAATATGGTTTATTGAAATTTCCACAGAAATATGATTTTATTAAAAATGTTACAGAAATATGATTTTATTAAAAATGTTACAGAAATATGATTTTATTGAAATTTTCATAGAAATACGATTTTATTGAAAATTTCATAGAAATATGTTTTTATTGTAAAAATTTAAAGAAATATGATTTTATGAACAATTTCATAAAAATTTGATTTTATAGACAAATTTATAGAAATATGATTTTGAAGATTCTGTTTTTATTCGACCTTTTTTATTGAATATCCAATTCATGTAAATAATAGTCAAGCTCGAGGTCTAGTGTTTTGGTTTAATACATATTTTTATTATTCATATTTGTATCCGATATTTCGCAATTTCTTTGAATTGTAGAACATCCCTGATGATGCAATTCAAAGAAATTGCGAAATATCGGATACAAATATGAATAATAAAAATATTTATTAAACCAAAACACTAGACCTCGAGCTTGACTATTATTTACATGAATTGGAAATATGATTTTATTATTTAATTTCATAAAAATATGATTTCATTATAAAATTTCATAGAAATATTTCATAAAATTGCAATTCTATTGAAAATTTCATAGACATATGATTTATTGAAATTTCATAGTTATATCCTTCAAAATGTACAAAATTGTATTATTCTAGAAAATCTTCCCTAAATAAACAATTTTTAAAAATTCATCAAATTGCTTATTTATTGTAAATTTGGTGGAAGATAAATTTTTATAGAAAATTTTAGCAAAATCTAATAAAAAATTTATTTTGTTTTATATGTAGAAAACTATGAAAACATAAAAACTTTGAAAATTATTAAAACCATTTAAAAAGTCAAAAATTCACAATTATTATATTTTTATTATTTTATTGTCATGAATAAAATGAGACCATTCCGAAGAAAATCCATGCATAATTTAATATGGTATTTCTCTAAATTGTAAGCCTTAAGGTTAAAATTGACCCTTAATCTAAATTTTTTGTGGAAGTTACCTGATGGAGTTGACCAATAGGACACATCTTCGTACTTTGCCGAAGATAGAAAAAATATTACCACGTATTTGAAATTTGATATTAAGGATATTAAGTCACTTTTACGATGTGTTACACTTTTGGCCCGTAGAAAATGTTAAACAATCTCCTCCACTAAAGTGAAGTTATAACAAAACACCCCGGTGATCTTAAACAAACTAAATATAAAAAATCATATATGAAAATATATAAAAAAAAATCATGGTAGTTCTTATTAACTATAATTTACTACTTCCATAAGTATTTCAAGCTAATTTAAGTTAAAAAACATAAATTATTGCTATTGAATTCTGACAATGATAGAGTGGTGTCTTTAGAAACTGCAGTCAATGGGTAGGCCCAGCAATTAAAGCTGTCTTCCAATTTTTTTATTTGTTTCTATTACTTTTCTGCAATAGGCAACCAGATCAATTCTGACTGAATAGATCAAAAGTTCCATAACCATATCTTTACCCGATAACCCTTTTGGTGGTTTTCTTGTTTTTTTTTTTAAATCAAACCAGCAGTGATGCAGCATTTTCTGGTTTTTATTTTTAGTAAGTATTTTAACCGCAAATTGCTTGAGGAGTAAGAAAAATAGCCTAATGTATTTTTTCTTCTGGCAACAACGGCCATATATCCCCATGTGTCCTTTACAGTAGGCCCAGCAAATAACTGAGTAAGAGAAGAGAAGTTAAAAGAAAGGCCCATATCTTCTTAAGTCCAAATAATAATATGTATTTGGTTAAGTAAATCACGTTCCCTTATAGAAAAAGTTCGTAACTCACACACACCCAACACAGAAAGAGAAAACAACAACACAAATATATTGTTAAATCACATCATTGTTATGATTACTTTGTGGGCTTTCTTTTATGTATAGGCCGAGATTTCTAAATGTTTCTTTCATTTCTATCTTTCGCATTTTATTTACATAATTTTCGTTTAAGGACTTGCCTTAAAGCTAATGTTATTTTTTTCATACTCGTAGAAATATTTCTCCGAATAGCACCACAAAACAAAGCCATTTCCAGGACAAAGAAGAAGCCAACCCTTAGTTGTGGGTGAGGTTAACACCCTTTTTGGACTCCCTCCGACGTTGTGATATAAATCATTTATTTATTATTATTTGTTGTAGGATTATCATATAACTATATTCATAAGATTCATATTCATACATATATATGTATATAACACAGCCAATACCGAGATATATATACACAGACACGCAAAATTGGTATACATCTACCAACACTTGCTTTGTCCTTTTTGAAGAGTTATTGTTTGTGCTTCTCTGTTGTATGTTTTGCTGTTAGCGTGTGCCTGAACCATGCCACGTATACGTGATATTAATAAATTATTATTGTTAATAATACGCCCCCTTGGCTGGCACCCCTCCGGTTATTTGAAAATGTTAATCCCAAAGTTAAACATCGAAGTGGGCAAAAAGTCAGCATCATTCAACCACGTCACGTGTTTTGTGTCCTAATGAAATTATGGAAATTTGTTGCTACCTTTTTTCATTGTGTTTTTTTCTTGGTGTAGACTGACTGACTGGACGCGCTGCAGGAAACTCGTTAACGATTTTTTTTTGGTGCATGGTTAGTTTTCGGTTTGCTATTATGAGAGTTCAAAAAAGCAAAAAATAATGGTTGAAATGTTGAATAGTTTAGCATTTTAGCGATAGGGCAAATTATGAACAAACTATAATGCAATACAGTGGAACAAATGAAATTAATCGAATCTGCATTAAAATTACAATTACAATAGGTTATTTTTTTAGCTCAATTAAATCCTAAAAGAATAATTGCAAATAATAAACATTTGTACGGCAGTTGTCCAAGTAAACAACCCATATATGAGCCATATCAAATAGTTTGTTAAGCATTAGATGTCTTGTACAAAAATGTATTTCATTTTAATTAAATACATTTTTTTATAATATATTCTTAACGTTACCTCAAAATCAAAATAGCAGATATCAATAATATCATAATCATCAAAACTCACCTGAAATGAAAATAAACATATATAAGAATTAGAAAAATGTTAAAGAGCAAATTACTATAATTTTATTTGTTTCTCTAAATAGTATACAAATCTCAACAACGATGAATTATGTTATAAGTATATCAAATTATCGATAAACTATTACATATTTTGTTTTTGTACTCAGGCTCAAGATCGTTATTGTTGTTTTCATTATATGAAAACAACTTTGTTAAAAATTAAAGAAGAAGTAAGTGACATGTATTGGGGGCGGTTGTAATGGTTGGATAGACAGATCTGTTTCGGGAGCCACCAAACTCCCATTATCAATATCCTTATTACAACGATTACTTCAGTCGAAATTATTAAATATATACGCACAGCCAAGTATCATTAAACGAGAACTGTTTGCTAAAAGCGCATATCTTCAAAAAAAAGACAATTCAGTAATCATCGTCCCTCGTACATGCACCAACTTCCACTCTCGTGAGTCTTTACAATGTAAAGAATTCACACGAATGTTTTGCTGTAGTTGACTATGCAACAACAACGTATTTGGTCGTGCCCTACCATTTCTTCTTGTTTTTGTTTTTTTGTTTTATTCGATCTGCTTTCATAGTACATATTTTGTTTTTGTACTCAGGCTCAAGATCGTTATTGTTGTTTTCATTATATGAAAACAACTTTGTTAAAAATTAAAGAAGAAGTAAGTGACATGTATTGGGGGCGGTTGTAATGGTTGGATAGACAGATCTGTTTCGGGAGCCACCAAACTCCCATTATCAATATCCTTATTACAACGATTACTTCAGTCGAAATTATTAAATATATACGCACAGCCAAGTATCATTAAACGAGAACTGTTTGCTAAAAGCGCATATCTTCAAAAAAAAAAGACAATTCAGTAATCATCGTCCCTCGTACATGCACCAACTTCCACTCTCGTGAGTCTTTACAATGTAAAGAATTCACACGAATGTTTTGCTGTAGTTGACTATGCAACAACAACGTATTTGGTCGTGCCCTACCATTTCTTCTTGTTTTTGTTTTTTTGTTTTATTCGATCTGCTTTCATAGTACATATTTTGTTTTTGTACTCAGGCTCAAGATCGTTATTGTTGTTTTCATTATATGAAAACAACTTTGTTAAAAATTAAAGAAGAAGTAAGTGACATGTATTGGGGGCGGTTGTAATGGTTGGATAGACAGATCTGTTTCGGGAGCCACCAAACTCCCATTATCAATATCCTTATTACAACGATTACTTCAGTCGAAATTATTAAATATATACGCACAGCCAAGTATCATTAAACGAGAACTGTTTGCTAAAAGCGCATATCTTCAAAAAAAAAGACAATTCAGTAATCATCGTCCCTCGTACATGCACCAACTTCCACTCTCGTGAGTCTTTACAATGTAAAGAATTCACACGAATGTTTTGCTGTAGTTGACTATGCAACAACAACGTATTTGGTCGTGCCCTACCATTTCTTCTTGTTTTTGTTTTTTTGTTTTATTCGATCTGCTTTCATAGTACATATTTTGTTTTTGTACTCAGGCTCAAGATCGTTATTGTTGTTTTCATTATATGAAAACAACTTTGTTAATGGGAGTTTGGTGGCTCCCGAAACAGATCTGTCTATCCAACCATTACAACCGCCCCCAATACATGTCACTTACTTCTTCTTTAATTTTTAACAAAGTTGTTTTCATATAATGAAAACAACAATAACGATCTTGAGCCTGAGTACAAAAACAAAATATGTACTATGAAAGCAGATCGAATAAAACAAAAAAACAAAAACAAGAAGAAATGGTAGGGCACGACCAAATACGTTGTTGTTGCATAGTCAACTACAGCAAAACATTCGTGTGAATTCTTTACATTGTAAAGACTCACGAGAGTGGAAGTTGGTGCATGTACGAGGGACGATGATTACTGAATTGTCTTTTTTTTTTTTTTGAAGATATGCGCTTTTAGCAAACAGTTCTCGTTTAATGATACTTGGCTGTGCGTATATATTTAATAATTTCGACTGAAGTAATCGTTGTAATAAGGATATTGATAATGGGAGTTTGGTGGCTCCCGAAACAGATCTGTCTATCCAACCATTACAACCGCCCCCAATACATGTCACTTACTTCTTCTTTAATTTTTAACAAAGTTGTTTTCATATAATGAAAACAACAATAACGATCTTGAGCCTGAGTACAAAAACAAAATATGTACTATGAAAGCAGATCGAATAAAACAAAAAAACAAAAACAAGATAAACTATTACTATGTGTGATATAACAAAGACTATTCAGATAAGTAGTATAGAAATTATTAGAGAATCAGTATTTCACTAAACTTTAACCCATTGTGCAGGAGGCACTACACAACTCTAACTTTTTTTTCAACTAGTGCTTATTTCGTGAATGGTAACACTTAGCTCGTGTCTGATTTGACAGATAATTAGTTTTATCCTTCCGCTGAACGAATATGGTTGTGTATACGCTTGAACAATGCTGAGAGCGATCGAATTACATGCCGATGCCGATTTTGCAAAAAAAAATCATCTTTTCAGATGAAGCTCATTTTGATCTTGGCGAGTATGTAAACAAGCAAAATTATTGTAATTATAAATTACAGTCAATGGCGATCGTTATCGGGCCATGTTGGACTAATTTTTGTTCACAAGAATTGAAGAGGAGGATATTGGCAACATTTGGTTTCAACAGGACGGCGCTACGTGCCACACAGCCGAAGCTACACTCGATGTTTTCAAAAAATAAAAGTTATTTGCGGACCCTTTATAACCACATATCAAATTTGGAGTCCATCAGTTAGTTCTTTCGAGAGCTATAGTGCTCAGTAACCGGACAGACACACATAAAGACGGACTGGCGATATTGAGCAAACGACTTAAACGTCTTAAAACGGATTTTTGCTTAATAAACATAGCATGTTAGGTCACTTCTTCGATGTGTCCACTTTTGGCTCATAGGAAATGGTATATACCCTCCCCGTCTTCACTAAGGTATTCAAAGGATGTGCCGTATTATTTCTATAATTTAGCTTAGGCATTCCCAACAGGGGAGTCGCGGCATCCCAGGGAGCCGGAGCGATCTTCCTGGGGAGGAGCGTGGGCATTTAATAAATATATTAAAGTTTTCTAGGAATGTTATATTTTGACTTTTTAATTTGTCTCAAATTTATTTGAGAAGACAATTATGAATTAATCGGTTTCAATGAAAATTGTGCAATAACAGTCGTTTCCTTTCACTGCAGAATAGCTTTAACTTCTTTATTTTCCCATGGATTTGCCCTTCAAATACACTGTTTAATTTGATTACTGTGTCTCAAATTTCATAGTACTGCAGTTATATTGAAAATTTCATAGAAATTTTAATTTTATAGAAAATTGCATCCAATTGTATTTTTATAATTATGTCCTTCAAAATTTACGATTGATTTTATTGAAAAGATTATAGAAACATATTTTAATTATGTTTCTATAATCTTTTTTATTAAAAATGATTTTATTACAAATTTCATAGAAATATGATTTTATTGAAAATTTCATAGAAATATGATTTTATTGAAAATTTTATAGAAATTGTAATTTTATAGAAAATTGCATCCATTTGCATTTTTATAACTATTTCCCTCAAAATTGACGAAGTTGTAGTTTTCCAGAAAATCTTTCAAAAATTAATATTTTTTGCAAATAAAGAAATTGCAATTCTATTGAAAATTTCATAGAAATAGGATTTTATTCAAAATTTAATAGAAATATTGTTATATTATTATTATAATATCATTGAAAAATTCATAAATATTGCATTTTTATAGAAAGTTGCACTTTATAGTCATGTCCTCTAAAATCGACAAAATTATATTATTCTAAAAAACTTCCCAAAATAAATATTTTTTAAAAATTTCATCAAATTGCATATGTATTGTAAATTTAGTGGAAGTTAAATTTTTATAGAAAATTTTAGCAAAATCTAATATAAATTTAATTTTATTTTGTATGTAGAAAGCTACGTCATATTTTGTATTTTTAAAAACTTTCGTAAAATTTAAATTATTCAAAAAAAATGTCTTTGAAAATTTTAATTTTTCTATAAAATTTCTTTAGAATTGTATTTTTGTAGAAACATTCGTCAAAATTTGGTCAAAAATACATTTTTATTTAAAATTTAGTTTTTTCTAGAAAACTTCGTTAAAATTGCCAATTTGTAATTTTTTTTTTCGAAATTTAAGTTTTTTGAAAAATTCGTTGAAATTGCATTTTTTGTAAGAAATTCTTCGAAATAAATTTTTTCCAGAAAATTTCGTTCGTAGACCTTAAATAATGTCAATGAAATTTAAAATTTCATAGATATGATTTTATTGAAAATTTAATAGAAATATGTTTAATTGAAAATTTTATAGAAATATGATTTTATTGATAATTTCATAGAAATATGATTTTCTTGAAAATTTTATTATATTTTATTTTTTTATAAAAATTTAACTGAATATTTCATAGAAATAAGATTTTATTGAAAATTTCAAAGAAACGTAATTATTTTATTGTAAAATTTCAAAGAAATATGATTTTTTATTGAAAATTTCATAGAAATATGGTTTTAATGAAAATTTCATAGAAATATTATTTTATTTAAAATTTGATAGAAACTGTAGCATTTTTATAATTATGTCCTTCAAAATTGTCGAATTTGTAGTTTTCTAGAAAATCTTCCCTATATTAATAATTTCTTGCAAATATAGAAATTGGTGATGCTATTCTATTGAAAATTTCATAGAAATATGATTTTATTGAAAATTTGATAGAATTATTATTATATCATTGAAAAATGCATAGAAATTGCATTTTTATAGAAAATTGCACTTTTAGTTATGCTCTTCAAAATTGGCGAAATTGTATTATTCTAGAAAATCTTCCCTAAATAAATATTTTTTTAAAAGAATCTCATCAAATTGTATACATATTGTACGTTTAGTGAAAGTTAATTTTTTTTGGAAAATTTTAGCAAAATGTAATACATATTTTATTTTATATGTAAAAAACTGTGTCATATTTTGTATTTCTGAAAACTTTCGTAAAATTTTAATTTTTCAAAAATAATTCTTTGAATATGTGTTGTTGTTATTTATTGTTGGTCTGTGCTTTTGTTAGTCAGTCAGAATTTATTCGGTTTGAAAATTTAACTTTTTCTATAAAATTTCTTTAGAATTGTATTTTTCTAGAAAAATTCGTCAAAATTTGGTCGAAAATACATTTTTATTTAAAATTTATTTTTTTCTAAAAATTATTTTAAATTGCTCATTTCTAGAAAATTTCTTCGAAATTTATTTTTTTTTTCAAAAATTGTTCATAGATGGGCCGTTAATAAAGTTAACGAAGTTTAATTTGGTCAGTGAAAACTAATCAGGATTCATAGTCCTTTAAACAACTCATTGATCTTTAATACGTTTAGTGCCCTTAATTTATCTTAAAAATTTTTATTTATTATCAAAATTTGATTTAAAAACAATAATGAAAATTTTAAGGAATTTTCTGAACAAATGCAGTTTAAAAATTATTATAGAAAAATTTAATTACGGTGAAATTTTCTATAAAATAGCAATTTCCATTAAAATTTTCTAGAAAAATGAGTTGCTAACCGAATTCTATAGAAAAATACAATTCCTGGGTAATTTTTTAGAGAAATTCAATTTAAATGAAATTTTCTTAAAAAATTCTATTTTGAGATAATTTTAAAGAAAAAATACAATTTAAACGAAATTATATTTTATTAGCTAAATTAAAAAAAAAAAGTATATTTGGAGAGCCGTATGGTTGAAAGGGATGGAAATCGATGATGTAGTTGGTAAGTTATTGTACCAACAAAATGCAATTTCAAGAATTTTTCTAGAAAAATTTAATTATGGTGACAAATTTAATTTTCTTGAAAAATGTGTTATTAACCCAATGTTATAGAAGAATGCAATTCCAGCGTAATTTTTTACAGAAATTCAATTTCAATAACATTCTAAAAAAAAATTAAATTTGCAGAATATTTTGAAGAAAAAATACAATTTAAACGAAATTATTTATTTGGGGAGCGGTATGATTGAAAGTGTTGGGAATCGCTGATGTTATTGTACCAAATTAGTTATTTTTATAACGACACAAGTAAGAAAATCTAGTCGATTACAACAGCTAAAAATAATACAATTTTTTTTATTTTGAGCCAGAACTAATGAGAAATTTTAAACCACTATGAGACAATGTAGAGATTGTACAAAAATTTAAAATTATTTAATGTTATTATTGTTGGTTATAGTTTACCTGTTGGGATTTTATGTTTTTT
This sequence comes from Eudasyphora cyanicolor, assembly GCA_963930755.1. Taxonomy (NCBI): domain Eukaryota; kingdom Metazoa; phylum Arthropoda; class Insecta; order Diptera; family Muscidae; genus Eudasyphora; species Eudasyphora cyanicolor. Next base: position 259,322,032 of record OZ005737.1, on the reverse strand, counting down.
TGAAAAACAATATCAAAAACATATTATTTAAAATTTTGTTCTGAATGTTTTAATCTTTTATATAATTAAAATTATAATCCTCACTCAACAAAACTTGTTTCGGATTTTCGTTACTCTATAGCTTCACTGTGGCTACATCACATCTAGCTAATAGTGCCGTGGTAGTGAGTACTTGTTCCGCATCCTTTTACAAATTTAATAGTTTTCCCATAAATTCAACTGCTTCCTTTGACTCTCCTCCCCCTTATCCGTGTTTCCCCTCATACGGCTCCCTTGCGTCCACTCGTTTATCTATCCTTCAGCAATTTGTATTTTTTGGTGGAAAATTTCTCCACTTTCATAATGAATTCATGTAAATTTTTGTATTGTCTCACGCAATTTACATTTTACACCTGCATGCCGAAGCAAAACCAAGGGCGCTAGTGAATACCAATTCACTCTCCAATAACCACACACATACACGCACACTCACACAGATAAACATTAATTTCATTATCCGCATTTCCTTACATACCCGTACGAGTTACCTGCACAGAGAGAGAGGGCGGCAGAAGGAGCAAGAGTGAGAAAGAGGGTCATTTTATTAACGGCAGTAATAGTAAACAAAAAAAGAGTTGCAAGCAAACGAACAAACTTTTTCATTACAGACTTGCGGTTTTACACACTGACTGAGTGCAACACGCACACTTGCAAACATGTGTAATTTAACACATCGATTTCATGCAGGTGCAAGAGTAGAAGAGAGTGAGAGAGTGTGTGTGCGTGTGAGAGATCAACACTCGTAGAGTTGTTAACATTTGAAACTTACACAGGAAGTGCTCATACTCGCGGTGGCCAGTCGATGAAGTAGCGCATTTATATGCAAATATGGGATATTGCATAGTAAATTTCACTATTTTGGAATAAATTGCTTACAAATATTTTACTCTACCAAAGACGATATAAATTCGATAATAAACTCAATTGAAGTTATATAGAAAGTTGCTTTTCCTGGCCACCAATTTCATGGGAAATGTCTCATATATATGTATGTATATATATGATTGATGTTTTAATTGTTAAAAATATCCAATTATTGCAAGAATGTTATGGCAGAACGTAGTGGTTTTGTAATTCTTGTTATTTTTGCTTCCATTTTCTCGGTGGTTTTAATTTTTTGCTTAAATGTTTTTTGTGGCATTTGACTTTATGTGAAATTCTTGCAAAAATGTTACTAAAGAGTAAATTCGGTAAATGTAACTTTGTCAAGGTTTTTTCAATCTACCTATTCATACAACAATTTATTTAATTCTAGTAAATTACAATAAAAGTACACGGGTATTTAATTGAGAATTAACTTTCCAGACATGCTATACGCAAAAGTAATATTAAACGAAATGAAACTTATCGCAGACTGACAGACAAATTATCTACATAATTAGAAAAACAAATATGTCATAGACATTTTGCTAAATAAAAAACAAAATCAAAATGAAACCTAAGAAAAAATTTCGTCGACTAGAATAAAATTTTATACAACGCACGACATTTTAAAGTGAATAATTACTTTTTCAACAAACGAATTTTCAGTTATTGTATATAAGTATATGAAATGGATCAAAAAAGTGCCGCAATCAAATGTCGGAACTAAAAAATCGTTAACTATTTGCTAATCTTCTAATAAAACATTAATTGGATTTTAGTTAGTTTTCCCCAGGAAACATGTATGTGGGAAAGAGTAACAACTCCACAATCAGACTTATTAAAATGCTATAATAAATGTCAAAATTGTCATTTGAAATGACATATTTTCCCGTGTTAACAACAGTACTGGGTGCCTATGAGAAGATGTGTAAAGGTGGAGGGAATACTCTGTACTTCAAAATTATGCTAAAATTGTTAGTAATTATTATTTCAACCATAAGTTGGGCCACGTTTGCCAATTCTTAGCTAATATACTATTATTGCTAATTTCTATATATAAATTAATGACTACACTTTTGTTCGGTACTTAACAACCCCAAATTAAAACAAATGGTATATAAGTGAAAATATCTGTTTCGAATTATTATTATAAAAATTACACCTTTCTCACCACCTTAATATCCTCAATCAGAGCGATTTTCACTCACGATACCAAACATTTATTTGAACTATGAACAAACGAAAATCTCATTACACACATATCGCGAACATGACGACTGACAGAAATCAAAGTGTAGAGAAATCGCAAAAATCCATCTCGTGTAGCAATGAAAACCTATTCCATGTTCATTTTACGGAGAACAAAAAATTGCAACTAAATGTCACGTTCGGCAATTTAGTTGAATCAACATTGCAAAATTAATGCAGAATCGTAATTGAAACGATTGCAACAGACATACAAAATTACTACATTTCCATTTCCACATTGTTGGGTTGGGAGCGGATTTTCGCCAAAGGATTGGGGAGATTGCTCCCGGGATTGGCGTTGGAATAGTCACATATATCATTGCAGAGAAAATTTAAATCTATTGGAAATCTGTATGTTAATATACTACCATCGATTTGTGATATGTGTGAGTACTAAGTGAGTTATAATGGAATATTTTTGTTAAATGTCAATTATCTAGTGGATGTGCGAGGTCATGTTCATGGTACGGGTATGAATCTTGGAATATTCATATTTATGGAGATGAGTGTGAAAATAATTGAAATGTTTGAATATTGATTTTTAATATACATTCGAAGGTTTTAGTCATTTAAAATGTTCTGTATAATAGAATTTCAAAAATATTTCAAACACTCAATTAAAATGAGAAAGAATTTATTTTGAAATTCTACTGCATAATTAGAAATTGATGTGAAGCAAAGATTTTTATGGTACTATAAATTTACAGGTATTTGGGTTCAGCACACAAATAGATGGTTTGATGACTGAATGCAGCGACAATGAATGCTGAGATTGATAGTTATTATTTCTATTACAACAGGTATTTGGTATTACGACAGGAAATTATGGAACTTGGAATATTGTCACTATTAAATTGCTCCCAATATCATCGCAAATATACTTAAAAAAACAAAAACAAATATTTTTCATCCTTTTATTTAATTACAAAGCTTTTTCATTTCCGCGGCCACTTTAAAATTCACCAACAAGTACCTCGAAATTTAAGTAAATATTTTTTCTCTATTTGAGAAGTTAATGAATATTTCATGCAGAACAAATGTACAGCGACATTTAGTTGCGGTGGCAATGGTAGTGGTATTTGTTAATGGCTGCGCCCAACCAAGGAAAGGACATTGAAAATAAAAACAACTAACATTTTGAAGCCACAAATAAGCCTGAGGGAATTTTTAGGAAGCTTTAGACCGCACCAGAAGGTTCAACAAACCAGACGTTTCAAAAACGAAAAAAAAAAATACAAAATACAGAAACACGAAGGCAATAAAACCAACTATAGAGAATTGAAGGAAGTTAAACCAAAAAATAAACAACAACATCAGGAAAAAAGAAAATACTGATGGGGAAAACAAATGTTGCTGTAGCACACAGTTTTGTGTGCGAAATTTGGACGTGGTCACAATACAGAAGTGTCATCTGCAACACGGCCGTTCGCTTTTGGAGGATTTCAACTCATGAAATGACCCCTTTGCCGCAAAGGGACAAAGGGTCGAGAGGGGGTCCAATGATAAACCGACAAAATATATTAAGCAGCACTTTGGCTTAAAATCACTCTGGATCCGTAGCTGATGGCACAGACGACTGCAACAGACTCTCTCACACACCTTTAGCTCGTTTTCCGGCCCCGGTTGGTTTAGGCACATGAATGGAGCTATTTTCTGTAGACGGTTGCCAGGGCAACAGCCATTTGTGGGGTTGTGCCAGAAACTTTGCCAAAGTTCTGTGTTTTTTCCAAAGTTGATGCGACTGCCTTTTTTGCGTGTCTTGGGGTTTTTTCGTTACTTTTCTATTTAAGTCTTAAATGGAAAATACATGTCATTTTATATTTTCCTCCGTAAGAAGCAGTACCAAAAACTATACACGTTTTACTGCATTCCACATAGAGAACTCAACCACAAACATATACATAACAGAGAGGAAATAAAGAACTACAATTTATTTTCATCCAAAAAAAAAAAACTAACAGTACATTATAGGGTGAACATCCAGTTGCAGAGGAATAGATGAGATATACAGCCTGAGTCTCAGCCAAAGTAAACCGGAAATGTTGATTTAAACAACAGACTTTGGTCCTTAGTAGTTACTGTATGTGCTAAAGCAAAGTCCGTCTGCTACTTTTGCCTTCGCCTTCCCTGTTAGCCAATCAGCTATGGCCACGTTTCCCAGTTTTTTCGGGCTCCTCTTGGTTCCACTGATGTTTCTGTTTTGGAAAGCATAAGTGGATGGAATTTTCTTCGCTTTTTTGTTATTTGCTTTGTAAATCTGCAGCAGGATTTAGACAGTTTGTAGACATCAATGGAATTAGAAATGAAGGTGATGGCGTCTACTTCTTTGTTCGAATAATGTATGATTCAATTGAAAGGATAAGCAAAGTTTATTGATATGTTTTTCTTTTGAGAGCCGAACAACTTTATTTAGTGGAAATGACGGCTGTTATTGGCAAAGGCGGTAAAAAGTTGTGGGTAGCTTTATATGAGTGTGGTATGTAAGGGATAAAATAGTCTTAATTTCAGACTAACTATCTGAACCATGGAAGGATACACAATCGAGCAACACTTAACGTTTTTTAAGTCTTTTACGAAAATGGGCGTTCAAATCCAAATGCATTTCGTGCACTTCGTGATGTTTTTTTTGATCAGTATAATCGACCAAATGTCGAGAATTGTGAGAATTGTGGGCAAATTTCAGCAAACCGGGTCTGTAGGAGATGTAAAAACAGTTCGTTTGGTGCGGCTTATGGGCTGGCGACGTCATCGGGCCATACTTCTTCGAAATGAGGCTGGTCAGGCAGTTACTGTGAATGGTGTTCGCTATCGTGAGATGATAACAACTTTTTATGGCCCGTATTGGAAGATAGGGATGTGGACAATATGTGGTTTCAACAGGACGGTGCCACTTGCCACACAGCTACCGAAACAATGGCTCTTTTGCGCAACAAATTCAATGGCCGTGTTATCTCACGTCGTGGCGATGTCAATTGGCCGCCAAGATCATGTGATTTGACACCGTTGGTCTTCTTTATTTAGGGTTATTTGGAAGAAAAGGTGTACGTCGATAGGCCAGCAACAATTCAAGAGCTAAAGGATGAGATAATTCGGCACATTAATGGCGTAGAACTTCAATTATGCCTCAGCGTCAACGAAAATTTGGACCATCGGATGGAGGTGTGCCGTGGAGGTCGGGGCGGCCATTTGGCCGATATTTTGTTCCATACATAATTGAACCATACCAACAATAATTTCCTTAATAACTTGTTTTATTCAAAATCAACATCGGCCCTTAAAATTTAACCACCCTTTGGCATAGGGAAGACTTATGTGATCGACTGTAGTATTGAAGAAGACCTAGTATTGAGAAATACCTTAGTGGTCGTCTCTAGTATAAAGGAAGACCTCTATGGTCGACTCTAGTATATAGGAAGACCTCTATGGTCGACTCTAGTATAGAGGAAGACCTCTATGGTCGACTCTAGTATAGAGGTAGGTCTCTATGATCGACTCTAGTGTAGAGGAAGGCCTCTATGATCGACTCTAGTATAGGGGAAGGCCTCTATGATCGACTCTAGTATAGAGCAAACCTCTATGGTCGACTCTAGTATAGAGCAAACCTCTATGGTCGACTCTAGTATAGAGGATTACCTCTATGGTCGAATCTAGTATATGGGAAGGCCTCTCTGATAGATTCTAGTATAGAGGAAGACCTCTATGGTCGACTCTAGTATAGAGAAGAACCTCTATGGTCGACTCTAGTATAGAGGAAGAACTCTATGGTCGACTCTAGTATAGAGGAAGACCTCTATGGTCGACTCTAGTATAGAGGAAGGCCTCTATGATCGACTCTAGTATAGAGGAAGGCCTCTATGGTCGACTCTAGTATAGAGAATGACCTCTATATTCGACTCTAGTATAGAGGAAGGCCTCTATGGTCGACTCTAGTATAGAGGATGACCTCTATGGTCGACTCTGGTATAGAGGAAGACCTCTATGGACGACTCTAGTATAGAGCAAGACCTCTATGGTCGACACTAGTATAGAGGAAGACCTCTATGGTCGACTCATGTACAGATGAAGACCTCACTAGTCGACTCTAGTATAAAGTAGGACCTCTTGGGTTGAATATAGTACAGAGGAAGACCTCTATAGTCGACTCTAGTATAGAGGAAGACATCTATGGTCGATTCTAGTATAGAGGAAGACCTCTATGGTCGACTCTACTGTAGAGCAAGATCTCTATGGTCGACTCTAGTATAGAGGATGACCTTTATGGTCGGCTCTAGCATAGAGGAAGGCCTCCATGGTCGACTCTAGTATAGAGGAAGACGTCTATGGTCGACTCTAGTATAGAGGATGACCTCTATGGTCGACTCTAGTATAAAGGAAGACCTCTATGGTCGACTCTAGTATAGAGGAAGACCTCTATGGTGGACTCTGGTATAGAGGAAGGCCTCTATGGCCGACTCTTGTACAGATGAAGACCTCTATGCTCGACTCTAGTATAAAGTAGGACCTCTTGGGTCGAATATAGTACAGAGGAAGACCTCTATGTATAGTCGACTCTAGTATAGAGGAAGTCCTCTATGGCAAGATCTCTATGGTTGACTATAGTATAGAGGAAGACCTTGCTCTATGGTCGACTCTAGACCATATGAAGACCTCTATGGTAGACTCTAGTTTAATAGAAGTCGTCAGTGGTTGACTCTAGTATAGCAGAAGTCCTCAATGGTTGATTCTAGTATCGATGAAGACCTCATTGTTTGACTCTAGTATCGAGGAAGACCTCGGTTGTCACCACTAGTACAGAGGATAAGTGAGTAGATATATGGATTGATGATTTGATGGATTGAAAGACTAATGGAAATGAGTGTATATGAATGGATAAATGGAAGGATTAAGAAAAGCATAAGAAGGTGTCATACATATATTACCAAAGACAATATAATTTAAGAAGACATTCCTTTCTGTAGCGACTAATTGTCAGTTACGAACGAATAGGAATTTGATTCCAACGGGTGAGGTTTTTCACGGATTTTCACACACTTTTTCCCGAATTTTTTGTAATTGTCACAATTAAAAAATTTATATTAATTGATAAGTGCAAAAAAGTTCAATTAATGATGGAAAAACTAAAGGTAAAATAAATTATGTTTTTGTCAGATTCTAATAATTTCATTATATTTAAAAACTATAAACGTGAAATAAAAAGTATGTATATAGATTTTTTTGTTCAAAGGACTGAACTTCATCACAAATTAAAAATTAAAATGTAGGACTCAATGGTAAAGATGTTTGAATTTTGTTGTTATTATATACATATATCATTTTAAAAAACAATTTATCTTCATTTCAAAAACATTTCGCCTTTCTCGGTCATTGCAATCCATCCATTTTCTTCAGACAACCAAAAAAAAAAAATAAATCTATAAGAAAATAAGAAAAAAATATCCCCACTTTAAAACATTGGCTGCGAAATGTCGTATAAATTATCCTTTATATAACTATAATAACACTTTGTTATGATAATTTATGACGAATTTCCTTATACAACAAATACAAAAGCCCTGGCAAAGATGTTTGCGGCATCCAGACATCCTTTTACCAAGTGCCACAGGCAAAATTGCATATGTGACCGCAAGCATATTCGTTCGTTTTTGTGGAAAGTTAAAAACACTAAAAAATTATGTTAAGATTTATTGTCATTTTCTACGCATATGAAAAATGTGACAAGCATGAGTAATATATGTATTCAAATTCTAAGAAAAGAAATGGGTAAAAATATCAGCAGACACCAGTTGTGTCTCTTAACCCTACATCTGGAGTAACTACTGTTGTTGGAGTTTACCAAAAGGATTCAAGGGAACTGCAAGTTATTCGAATGAAGTAATAAGATGTTCTTCTTACATTTTATAGTAAAAAGAAATTGGTGTAATTTCTACATCTGCTTGATGGTTATAAGTGTGAAAAGGATATGCTCCTTATTATCCTTATTTGAAAGTCTCTTAAAATCTCTACATCATCTATGTATAAGGTCCAAGTGGTTTTCTCAGGAGAGCATTCACAATTCATGTGCATGTAAATGTGTGTGTGTGTACATTACGAACTGTCTATCCTTCGATGATGTCCTTTAAATATAATTCATTTTCGTACTTCCATATAACTATGCGTTTAAATATGTATGTTCATATTAAAATTTCGAAAGTTAATGGACTTTACAATTTTATATCATTACATTGGTTATCCTTTTAGAAGCCAAGTAGATTTTATGGTTTTGTCTACACATATAATATTTAAATACCTACATATTGTATATAATAATGTTACATATTAAATTATTATTTACGTGTAAATTATACCACAGAGTAAAGAAAACCACAGATGTAAATTTTATGTGACAAATATAAGGGAAATGTTGTAATGTGAAATGTGAGTACACAAATCTTGGTCGAGTAAATCGACTACAACGAGCCTTATTTTCTAAGATATACAAAAAGGAAAAAAATTATGAAATTTTGGTTGTTAGAAGCCGGAGCATTATATTGATTATTTGCTAGACTTTGGTTATTGCAAAAGTAATATAAAATAAAATTTCATGTATACTCGACTGTACTATGGAGGAAGACCACAGTGATCGACTCTAGTGTAGTGCAAGACCTCAGCGGACGAATCTAGTGCAGAGGAAAACCTCAGTGCTCCCGTCTGAAAGGCAGACGCATATAGCTCTATTGTCTTGCAAGGGATTTCTCCCAAACTTTTATAGGTTCTTAAGTCACATCATTGTGGCAAATGATTTACGAAATAATGTTCTCCTTCCCGTAAAGTGTAGAGTGCAGCTAAACTCATTTATTGTGGAAAATATCTGGGAAATATTTGAGAACATTCTATGTATATTTATTTAAATATTTTAAAATGTTGTGATTTTTAATTTACATTTAATGTTACTTTAAGGCTATAAATGAAAATTTAAAGATAATTACAACAAAGCCAAATGAACAAAGCCAAATTCTTTTAAACATACATAATTGACTTCAACAAAATATGGTTTTATGATAATGACAAATTTCGAAAAATCAAAACAACCCCTGTATAAAATATTGTCTAAATATTTAAACGTAAGAAAGAAAATTCCACTGTGTCCCATTTATCAAAATTAATTGAGTGTAACATATTCACACTCGTCCCTCAAAAGTCAAACCTCACCTCCATCTCCCCCCAGTTCCCTCACTCATCAAAACTACAACTTCCCTTTTGGGTAGCCGTGATTTATTTCATGTTTATCTAAAAGTTTCTTTCAAAAACTGAAACATTAAACATTTCCCTTGGGGAAACCTCTTTTCCTTCCAAAATTGTTGTTCAAGTAGTTTGACCTATATTGGGTGGCCTGTAAATGTTTTCTTAGAATATCTGCTGAAATACCCAAAAATCATCGCAATACTTCACTTGTTGTGTAGGTAATTTTGTAGGATGTAAGGAGGGGAGGGGATAGAGAGAAGGCCTTACATTTTATGTAATAAACTATAAATCAGAATTTATGAGCATTTTAGTTCAATGTAAATATTTCTCTTTTAGATTTCTAGTTTGAGGAAAACAAGTGTTGATAGTCGATGTCAAAATGTTAAAGGCAGGACTGCCTGTGATATGAAATAAGTGTAAGAAGCTATAGGGAAAGGGTTGGAAGAACTTTTTGGTTTTGAAGTACTGAACAAATATTTACGGCCGTATAGGATTTTAAGGAGGGAAGTTTCTTAAAAATCTAATATAAATTGGGCAAAGGGGAAAAAGACAATTTTTCTACACATAGATGTACTATTAAAAAAGAGATGGTCTTCGCTATATGTAACGTAACTATACATATATGAGGGAAATTCAAAATTGAATCAAGTCAAACTGTATACATTTACTTTAAATTCTTGTGATGAAAATGCATTTGTGAGGAATAAAATATTTACCCAAAATGCAAATAAATAAAGGGAAATAAAGGGAATATTTCGCTGAAAAACGGAGCGGAAAAAAATGTGGAGAAAAATCTAAGAAAAACATGGACAAACTCGCAACAATCGTTAGAAAATGGATGATTCAGTACCGATTTCGATGACAAGATTCCAAAAGTTGAATAATGAGAATATCCTGAATTGTTTTTCTTTGTTGGGTGACATCCATATCCTTAAGAGCCATCCACTCCTAGAACCCAATCTACAGATAAACCAGCGATAAATAATTCCATAGGTAATATTACATCTAATACTATATCCGAAGATCCAATATTAAAGCTGAAATCTAGAAATTATTTGAATGTCAAGGGATTTTGTCCGTCCATTTTTCATTAATATGTAGATATAACGGATCTAGTACAAACGTTCCACTCAAGAAATATAAGATTTAAGATTGATAACAAGAGTAAAGAACAAAACAAACTATATATAACAGATCCCTGTAACTAAAGTATTTGCAAGAAATTTTATAAAAATAAAAAAATTAAGAAATATTCTATAAACGAAGAAATTTTATACAAATGCAGTTTTGGAAAAAAGTTTCTTTAAATTCAAAATTTCTAAAAATATTCTATAAATAAAAATGTTTAAGAAATATTTTGAAAATGCAAATTTTTAAGAAATTTTCTATAAATATAAAATGTTTAAGAAACTTTCTAAAAATAAAAAATATGAGAAACTTTCTTTGAATAAAAAAATATGAGAACTTTCTGTAAGTAAAAAAACATTTTTCTACAAACAAACAATTTTGAAACATTCTCTACAAAATAAAAACAAAACTAAAAATGTTTCTTAAAAACTAAAAAAAATTCTATGAAATTTTTCTTCGATAAAAAATCTAAGACTCGTTTTTCACAATAATTTGAGAAATAAATAAAAAAAGATCTGCGGTATTTTAAATAAACAAAAAAATGTAATTTTGTATTTGTTTTTCAATCAAGCTCGAGGTCTGTGTTGTTGTTGATTTATTTATCTTTACTATATTCAATATTTCGACCTTCTTTGAAGATCATCCTCAGGAATTTAATAAATAAAAGAAAATAAATAACGCCTAAACTATTCGGCAATATCGATCTGTTATTTGGAAAAAAAAAATATTTACAAATAATTAGAAATTTTCTATACATAAAAAAGGTCAATGATATCGCTTACTCACTCAAAACTTAAAATTATTGAGGTTGCCTTACAGAAATACGAATTTTGCAAATGTCTATAAATTAATATCACCGAAATTTAGTTTATAAGTAAAAACCATATTTCGGAATATTTCAAGGTTTAAACATCTTATTTCATGTTACTTATCGTTTTATACGGACTTAAATTTACACATCTTGACAATTTTATGTTAGTCACTCTCGAAGTAAGTGAGCGACATGTTCTATAAATAAAAAAAATCCCAAAAATGTTCTTTAATAACAAGTACCTAAGAGATTTACTATAAGTTAAACATTTCTGAGCAATTTATATTAAACAGGTATTAAAAAAAAATTTAAAAAGTCTAAAATTATACATACATTTTGTAAATAAAAAAAAAAGTTTTCAGAGAATTATCTTAATGTTTTTTATTACGATAGAAGGATATATGACATTTATGTGTGAAACATTATATCGGCTCGCAACGTGTGACTCAAAATTAACATCGTGCATTATAGTTAGACCACCCTTTATAAAAAATCTCAGATATTTTTAATAATAAAAATATTCTAAACATTTTCTGTAAATAAAATATTTCTTAAAAAAATCTCCAAAAATAATTATCTATAAATAAAAATCTATAAGAAATTTTCTATAAGTAAATGTTTTCTAAAAAATTTCGGCTTTTTTTCTTTAAATAAAAAGTTTTAAGAAATTTGCATAAATAGGAAATTTATCAACAAAATTTCTACAAATAAAAAATTTGTAAGAAATTTTATAAAAATAAATAAATATTAGGAAATAATTTATAAACGAAGAATGTGTACTAAAATTCTATAAATAGCTTATTTTAAGAAATTTTCTTTAAATACAAAATTTCTAAAAAATTCTATAAATACAAAATTACTTTAAATTAAAAATTTATAAGAAATCTTCTAAAAGTAAGTCTTTCTAGAAATATTTTGTTTATACATTTTTGGAACAATTTGAATTTGTACAAAAATGCTTAAAACATTGTGAGTAACAAAGCTAATTTTTATTCATAAAAATTTCTTATAATTCTTGTAAATACAATTTCTTGGTATTTTTCATATAAATAAAATGTCTTAGAATTTGCAGAAAATGTGTTAGAAACTTTTTATTAATTTTAAAACTTTCTCATTTATAGGCAATTTCTTAAAATATTTAACTGCTAACATTTTTTCAAAAGCCTTTTGTTAATTGATTTATTTGATTGAATTTGTAGAAAAATGTATCAAAAAAATGTATTTATAGAAAACTTTGATTTATACGATTTTTTTAATTTTTAGAAAATTCCTTCTTTGAATTAAATACATTTTAAGGAATTTTGTTGTTTATAGAATTTTTTTTAGAATTATTCTTATTTATAGAAAATTCTTTCTTAGAAATATCATTTATAAAAATTTCTGACACATTTTTTACTTTTTTCTTATAGAAACCTTAGGATTTTTTGTTAATCGATTTTTTTTATTTATTTGTGGAAACGTTTTAGATATTGTTTCTTTAAATACAAATTTCTAAAAAAAATCTATAATACGAAATCAAAAATTTTTCTTAGAAATATTTTGTGTATAAAAAATTGTTAGGGTAAATTGAATTTGTAGAAAAATCCTTAAAACTTTGTGAGAACAAAGCACATTTTTAATGTACAGAAAACATCTTAGAAATTTTTTTGTTTAGAGAAAATTTAGTTTGAACTTGTTTCTTATAGAATTTATTTATTTATAAAAATTTCTTATAATTATAGTAAAATCTTTTATTTTGTTGATTTATTTTTATTCATAGCTTATTTCTCAAAAAATTGTATTTATAGAAAATTTCGATTTATAGAAATTTTATAGTTTTTAAAAAATAATTTTTTTAATTAAAGGCATTTTTAAGAATTGTTGTTATATATAAAAAATTTCTGATTCTCAATAAATTAATGGTTTCCAGGAGATTTCGGATTTTTTCTTTAAAAACATGTTTTATAAAAGTTTGCATAAATAAAAATTGTATCAAAAAATGTCCACGTTATGAAATGTTCTTTTAATTTATAATTTGTAATAAATCTTAAAAAAATAAAAAATATTAAGAAATAGTCTATAAACCAAAAATTTTTACAAAAATTCTACAAATTGATTTTTTAAGAAATTTCCTTTTAATACAAATTTTCTACAAAAACCTAGAAATACAACATTTTTAAGAAATTTGCTAGAAATAATAAAAATATTTGTAAGAAATCCTCTAAAAGTAAGTCTTTCTTAGAAATAATTTGTTTACAGAAAATTTTAATTTGTAGGAAAAAACTTAAACTTTTTTGTTTAGAGAGTTTGAACTTTTTATAGAGAATTTTATTTATAAAAATTTCTTTATTTATTGTAAATACAATTTCTTGGAATTTTTATATAAAGAAAATGTCTTAGAATTTAGATTTTTTAATTAATTTTAAAACTTTTTCATTTATAGGCAATTTCTTAGAATGTTTTATTGCAAATTTTTTATTTCTCCAAAAAAATTATTTTTAGATAATTTTGATTTATAGAAATTTTTTGTTTTTAGAAAATTCCTTTTTTAATAAAAAAAAAATTCTTTCATAGAAATATCTTTTATTAAAAATTTTTTACACATATTTTACTTCTATCTATAGATAAAATAGGAATTTTGTTTATAGACAATTTCTTAGAATTTTTTTATTTATGGAAACGTTTTTAGAAATTGTTTTGTTTTAAGACATTCCTTAAATTATTTTTGAATACAATTTTTTAAAAGTTTAAAAAAAAATTCTTAGAATTTTTTTATTAATAGGAAATTTATTAGAAATTGTCTATAAAAATATTATTAATATGCTTCATTCACAGACATTTTTCATTAATTTTATAAAATTTCTTCGACATTTTTTATTTTTATAAAATTTCTAAGTTCGAAGATGGCACACATTGGTCCACTCTGTCTCAAAGGTTTAAAATTTAGTAAAATATTGATTCTCTAATAACTTATATACCACCTATCCGAATCCTCTGTAATCCCACACTTAATAATAGTTTATCAGTCGTAATTACCTTAAGAAAATGGAAAAAATTGTGGGACCCTTTTGCTTCCTCCAACACAAAGGGACAATTTTGTATACAAAGTTAACAGCTTATTAATTGATTAGCAGTGTCTGCAAATACTTAAAATTTTGTGCAATGTAGTGCTGTTACAGTACCTACAGTCGTGTGAAAAATAGTCGTAATTGCCTCTTCTGGTAACTCCCATGCAAAATGTTCAAATCATATCAAAATATAATAGCTCATAACTTTAATACCACTGCACATAATCACATAGAATTCGGTGCAGTGCAATGTCTTTGAAGCATCTACGGTTCAGCGAAGAAGGGGGTATTTGTCAAGCCCCTACTGATATCCCTACACAAGGTTTCAGATTCATTCGAACTCAACTTCTACCAAAATGTTGTAGCAATCATCTAAATGATTTCATATTCTGTATTTTAGTCATTTTTTACAATGGCAATAAACTCGGTAAAATGTTTCCACTTTTCCGACATCCACACAAAGTACCATATTCTATATTATATTACTCACAAAGCGAATATTTGACTGTAATTTTTTACTTGTTTTAAAGTATATTTATTTATTAAACCCCTCGAAAATTCTCCGCTCCTCGCCGAATAAATGTTTTTGTAGGGATTGTTTGTTAACTTTAATTGTCCTTTTTTCTGGTGTGTCTTTTCGATTTAAATTAAATATGCAAATATGATGCTCAACATTTTGACAGTCAATTTGTTTGTTTGTCTAACAGGCAATCAGACTATGAAGTCTGACACAAGAGACTCCTCCCCTCCACCCGCCTTGCATAGACAATGAAATGTTTGACAACAAAAGTACTATATACAAAAAAAATAAAAAATAAACTAATTTATATTATTACAAATTTGAAAATATCATTGTTGTAATACTATCAGATATGTATGCACATTTGTGTACATTAAGGTGGGGTGAATTAGGATACCAGCAAGTTATTTTCTTTTACAAAATAATATGTAATGATTGCTTGTTATCCTGCAAAGTTGGTGCTCTCCACCTTAATGTATAGATGCATAAATAAACAAAAATAAACATAACAACACTGACAAAGTTTAAAATTTTAAAAATTCATTAAAAAATTTAATTAAGTTTAAAACTTTTTTTACTTAAAATTAGAAAAAAATAATAATGTTGCTTAAAATTAAGACAGATCACTTAAAATTAAAATCACGTATTCAGGTGTAAGACAATTTACAAAATATTAAGTAAAACAAATATTAAGTAGAACTTATCATTAAGTAAATTGTCTTTATTTAAATGTTCACTGGTCCTTTTTATAAAAATTAGAAGGTCTTTGGCGGAATATCATTAGTGCGTAGAACCAACATTTCTATGAGGTTAGCAAACTAATAATATCGAGATTTAGTAATTTATTTCTTGTCAAACATATTTCAATTTTAATAAGACCCTCGTATGTATATGTAAACATGTGTATGTATGTACTTGCACAAAGGTTTTCGTGTGAATATTTATGCACACATTATATCATTTAATTCGTAGACAAATAAGTTATATACAGATATACATATACATATGTATATACCAACGTAGAGAATAAATTTGATTGTATAAAGTATATAAATACACGTATACGTTCTTGTCTGTACGTGTGTACATAAAAATCCAATTTGGTTGATGTCGTAGTTGTTGTTATTGTTACACATACATATGCTAATAGCATTTTGAATATGTAACACATTTACTATGTCTGTGAGTGTACCAATGGTACTTTAACTATTAATGAATACCATCATCATCATATTCTTCCTTCCCATTTCAAAAGGGATGAGTGCGTGACAGTCTATTGTTAGGATGAAGGGTGTGAAGGCCCATCATCATCAAAACTCAACATTCCTGTATTGTATACTAATGTATCTTATCGAGTTAGCATTTATGCGAAATCTATCTGCTCAACACAAAAACTTCTGCTCCATTATCTATTCATGAATAATGCCCAAAGAAATTTATTTAAAACATTCTTTTAGAAATCTGAAAATTGAAAGTGATTGATGTTTGTGACACTAAAAGTTAACAAAAAATGTATTCCTCAAATCGGAAGTCTATTAATCTAATCCTTTGCACTAATACACTAACATTGCTAAAGTTTTTACTTTAAAGTTTAATGGAATTTTGGTTTTTCTTTTAAGCTGACAAAAACTCTGATTTATGTATGTGTTAATTATGCTCCTTTTTGGCTGGTTATGTGCTCTAAGTAATATACCAAGAAGACAAATGGCAAAAAGGCATTTTCATTAATGGATGCCAAAAATAAAGCCAAAGCCTTGGCGGAATACTTAGCTAACAAAAGGGTTACAATGTGAGATCCACATTTTCGTAACATAAATAAGCAGATAATACTAGTTTACAAAAATTTTGCCAAAGGGCTGTGCAAAACATTTTCTGGTGTAATATGGCATCCTTAACTCGAAAATCGGAAATAAGCTTTTCATAAATACCCTTTAAATTAAAGGAACAACTGTTGAAAATATCATGTAGAAAAAGAAGCTTACGTAGAAAAAGTTTATTTAGTAAAATAATTACAAAAAAAAATATTTTTTTCTCAAAAAATCGTTATTTGCTAAGGAGAGAAGAAACCATAAAAAATATAAAAAAATTGCTAAAAAAATTTCATTTGGTATCATAACTGGCAGGTACAATTCGAAACCAATGACAAATTAAAACTAAAATTCGAAAAAATCCGCAAAAGTTTTGAAAACTTTTTTTAAATAAAATATATTTGGAGAAAATCCTAAACAATAATTTTATATGCATTTAAACACATATTTTTTTGAGAAATTTAGTTTGCAAATATAATTTGTTGTATATATTAATATATGCGTTTCAAATATATTTTGTTGATTTTCAAATAAAATTTATTTGCTAGGAAATGTAACTATAAAGGGTGGTAAAATTTTAAGGGCCGAGTTGATTTTGAAATACTCCTAAACAACTTTAACGCTTTGCTCGTTGTGTATATTTCCATATTTGATGTTTAGGTGTGGTTCACATTCAACATCGGCCCTTACAATTTAACTACCCTTTATGATGAAATGGCAAACCAAACAAGACAAAAGGCAACTGCAGTTGTTAGATCACTTGTCAAATAAAGCAGTGTTTCCAACTCAATGTTGTGAGACTGTAAAAAACAACTTTTATATACCCTCCACCTCTGAAATGAAGTCCCACATAATTTGATTATTACTGCGATCTATCAGAGTAACGGAATAATTAGAGGTTTGAGTCCTGAAAGAAAAATTGTTGACCTATCGTTCACTAAACATCCTCATCGGACATAAAAAGTGTATTTGCTTTTCAAATTCAAAAATTTGATTTGGTAGAGAAAAATATCATTAAAACCATTTAACTAAGCCCTTTGCAATTGAACTGTTTATTTTGAAAGTGGCGTAAACGCCATTCTGCTTTGCTCTATTCACCATTGAAAAAAGGGTGTTAATAAAACCCAAATGGGAAAATTGTCACTTAATATAGAAACATTGAATTCCTGAGATGACCTGAATGTAAATAATATGTTTCTATTATTCACCTAGCGTCTTAACGACACTACTCTTGGTTTAAAAACAGAATGGCGTTTACGTCACTTTCAAAATAAACAGTTCAATTGTGGTGTAGGTTCGTTTCCATTGAGGATTCAATTTAGTTATTTTTCCAAATTAAAATCTAAATAATATTTTTTTTCCAAAATAACGTAATATGTTACAGATTTTGAGATTTGATACAGAAATATCATGCCCTATAGTCATACGTGCTATGATGGAGAAATCCCACTAAAATCATTCGACTAAGCCCTTTGAAATTGTGGAGTATGTTCCTTTCATTATAGATTAAATTTAGGTACTTTTCCAGATCAAAGTGTAAATATTAATCCCTTCTCTGAGAACCTTGTGCAAATGCGACGAAAAAGTGGCAACTTTACAAAAGCCTAAAGCCATAGATGTATGTCCTTTATGAAACAAAAAAAGAAACAAGAAACATAATTTCCAAGAATATCCGGACGCATGCAACAAAAACAAAACCAACATACGATTTGTTGCATATTTTTCCATGGAAAAACGAAAGAGAAACTCGACAAACCCAAAACTACGTCAGTCTAATAATGAAATACAAAAGAACAGAAAAAAACAACTGCAGAAAAGAAATACTAACTAACTAAACATGTGAGTTGCTTATGTTGTTGTTGGTTTTTTTTATATTTTCGGTAACTACAAAAAAGGACGAAAACAAGTAAAAGCATTCACACACAAACGCATCCATATCTATGCATATGATTCGCTTTGCTTTGCGCGTAACGAGTCAAACAAAAAGTTAGAGCATATGAGGTGAGAGAGGGGCAAGGGATATGCAAATGTGTGAGGTAACGAGGCAAGTATTTGCAGGTGGGGAAATATTATTACAGATGATGAGCACTAATAAGGTAGTAAAGTCTATGCAGGCTGAAAAAAATCGCTTCTGTAGTATATTGTCCCAAACATATTCGGCTTGAAACATATATATGTTTGGGGTAGACTCTAAGCATGTAATATTTGGTACACATAAAAATTATGTATTTTGACAGATGTTGTTCTAAACAAATATTTGTTTACATTCCAATATGTTTTTATTTGGGGCCATTATTTCCGAAACAAATATTTATTTGCTTTTATGTATTCATAAAATACATAAATTGTGTTAAATTTTTCAGTAATTCAAAATTAAATTTTTAGAAATTTTTAATGTTCGTAAATAATAATAATTGAAATCATATAATCTTGGATCAATATAAAGTACTTAGAGCAATGACAACTAATGATGGCTTGGAATACTCAGAAATTTGTAATGATTTATTTAAAACAGAAGGTAATTCTGCATATGGTATCATAACTGGGAGGTAAAATTCGAAACCCAAGAAAAATTGAAACTGAAATATGAAAAACTCAGCAAAAGTTTTGGAAATATTTTTTTAAATAAAATATATTTGGAAAAATTCCTAAATAATAATTTTATTTGTATTTAAACACATATTTCATTTGAGACATTTAGTTTGCAAATATAATTTGTTGTAATATATGAATATATATGTGTTCCAAATATATTTTATTGATTTTCAAATAAAATTTATTTGCTAAGAAATATATAATATTTAAAAATTTGTGTTCCAAATATATTTTCTTTCGATTCAAACATATCAAAAACGGCGATTTTGCCCCGTGTGAGGCACTGAAAATGGGGTCAAAATGGCAATGGAATAAAATAAATTAATCTGTGCCGAAGCATTACCTCTATATTAGACTACAGTAAATAATTTCAAGGAAAATGATTATGTTATTTGAAGAACCCAACGACTTTGTTTAGAATATAATAAACAAACATATAATTTAGAATATATGCGTGTTGAAAAAAATTCGCTTCTGTAGTATATTGTACTAAACATATTCTGCTGGAAATATATGTACATACATATGTTTAGGTTACATTCGTAATATTTTATATTTGGCACACAGAAATATTACATATTTGTGAAGGTGTTGCTCTCAACAAATCTTTGTTTCAATCCTAATTTTATATTATTTTGGCTATTATTTTCGATACAAAGACTTATTAGCATTTCGGTAATCAGAAAATATATATAATGATACATTAGATGTCAGCCAAGTTTTAGGTTCTTCAGTAATACAAATTATTTTTTTTTTAGAAATGTTAAATGTTCATTGTATTCTTTTGTAATTGAAATCGTAGACAACAAATGATAACTTGGAATAAATATAAATTAATAATTAGTTCTTTAAAACAAATTTTATTGATGCTAGTATCATTTTAAATTCTAAGGTACGAGTATAACTCGAAATCAATGAAAAACTGAACATGAAATTCGAAAAATCAGCAAAGTTTTGAAAATCGTTTTTAATGAAAACATATTTGGAGAAAATCCTAAACAATACATTTATTTGTATCTGATCACATATTTTTTTTGAGAAAATTATTAAAATTATTTATTTATATGAATTACAATACAAAGTAAATCTATATTCAAATTTTACGGTCGGGTTACAAAGAGCCTCTGGTGGGAATCGAACCCACGAACACAAAACTCATATACCCTAATAACATACTGGGGCGCTCATTATAAAAATATTTTTATTTAATATTTTGAAATGAGGAAACATTTATTGGGTCATGAAATGACGAAACATTATTTGGGTCAAAAAAGAAATTGTATTTTAAATTTTGAAAATGTTAAATCCACACTAAAATTAAAGATGATTTTTTCACCTTTACTTTATTTTTAGTTTGGTTTGCATTTCATTCTGGTTAGACTTAAACGAGAGCAACGTTTGCACATTATTGTCGCAGTTGGAGTGAAGATGGAAATTCTCCAGATTTTGTCCAAACACCATTCGATCCACAGAAAATCAGTGTTGTTGCTTCGCTTTATGGGCCGGCAAAGTCTTGGGTCCAGAAGTCTTCAAAAACAAGAAGAATGGGCAGAATGTTACTATCAACGGTATAGAGAAATTATTACAAGTTTTTTCGTACCTCAATTACTTGGTATTAAATGAGCTGACATATGTTTTGAACAGGACAGAGACACATATCACACAGCGCACGCTCCAATAAAGTCACTCAAATAATCTTTTGATGAACGAACAATTTCACACGCAATGGTCCTGTTAATTGGCCACAAAGATCGTGCGATTTAACCCCATTGGACTATTTTCTTTGGGACTTATTAAAAAGGACTCGTCTACGCCGATAAACCAGAGAAAATTTAACCCTTGGACTTGCAACATCTTATGGCCGCAACTGAGGCGAAGTTCCCGCTTGAACCATGTACGCGGCAGCCGTGTCGGCCATACGGTCCAAATTAAGTTCTCACTATCCAAAAAAAAAACTTTTTAATTGACACTAAAAATATTTTTCTTTGCTTATGTGTCAGAATTTATAATATTAACTTAGGAATTTTATTTTTGAATAAAAATTAAAAAAAAATTGATAAATGGTAAAATAAGATATCACTAACATCTATTTTTTTTAAAAACTGTTCTTCCAAAATTTTATGGGGATTTTAAATTTTAAATAATATGAAATATGCATTTTTGGTTTTTGCGAAATTTTTAATTGCTCTTGAACGGCTGAACCGATTTTTACAAAGTTTGCATTGTTTGAAAGAGAACATCTTTTTTAAGGATTTTTTTTGAAATTTGTACAAACTTTTTGGATTTTTTTAAATAGCTAACCCTGAGATTTTGTAGAATTTACAAAGAATATGCACCAGACTCTCAGAAATCCAAAACAGTAATTGGATTTTTGGGGACTCAATATTTGTAAATGTTATAGACGAAATACTATGACTGGTCAGGTAATTTTGGAAATTTTTTGTCTGTTTTTTTACATATGAATTTTAAAATCCCTTTGTGTGGAATTTTACACGTAGAGTTTAGCTGAAACAGAAGAATAATGTTTAAAAATGCCTGATCCGAATGCAAAAATCCAATTACTCTTTTTGATCTGAGAGAGTCTGTTCCTTTTTTTTGTAAATTTCCACAAATCTAGGGGGTAACTATTATATATTGGTAAAAAATAATAAGAAATTTAAAAAAGAAATCCATAAAAAAATTTAAAAGTCGCCTTAGCCGTTCAAGAGCAATTAAAAATTTCGTAAAACCAAAAATGCATTTTTAACTATTTTTAAAATTTCAAATTACCATAAAATTATTTAAAATTTTTTTCTAAAAAATAATGATGACGTTATATTATTATTCCATTTAAATATCATAAATGCCATAGGTTAATATTAAAAATGGTGACTTTTATATTAATTTGAAGTTTTGTATCTCTAAAAAAACTCCCGTTATAATTTGCTACGGGCCAAAAGTGTAACACATCGAAGGACTGACCTAAGACTCTAAGTGCTTAAGGCGGAAAACAATTTTATCACATTTTAAGTCATTTTTAAATAGTAATAGTTTATGTGTCCCTATCGCCTTGAGAAATAATGGAGAAGTTGTCATGTCCCTTTTGGTACGAAATTAAAAAAAAAAATTGAGCTCATAACTTTAATACCAGTACATACAAATATTCGAAATTTTGTGCAGTGTAATGCTTTTATGGTGCATAGGGTTCGGTAAGCCTCTTTTGGTACCTCCAATACAAAATGGCTAAATTATACCAACATTTATTAGCTCTTAACATTATTGTTCTGTAGAGTGTAATGTCTTTGAAGTATCTACTGTTCAACGCAAAATATTCGTATTTCTCAAGCCCCTTCTAGTTGCCCCACACAAAGTGACAGATTCATTCGAACAAAACATGTCCGTAACTTTTGTAGCAATCATTTACATAACCGAACCTACCCGAAAAAAGTGCAACTAGTGCCTTTAAAATAGCAAGAATTCCATAAAAGGTCATAAAACATCTGTCAGTAAAATATTGAAAAATTCGTATACGTATAGGTAATACGTATACCTATAAAACAGAAAATTAAAATAGAATTATAAAACAGAACAGAACATTTTTGCGACTTTTAAGGCACTGGATTCACTTTATTCGGGTAGGTTTGTTTCTCTTTTTTTATATCTATCCTATTCAATATCTAGAACTTTGCTTCAGACACAAAAGAGAATACCGAGAAAAATGTAGGAAAAGTGCTAAAAATCCACCTTGAGCAAAAAAGAATCGTATGGCCATTAAATTATTAATTGAGGCATCTTGACTAAACGAATGATGCAGAATTTCTTATTTTTGGGGCTACCTTCATTTTGGGGCTATTCTCAGAATTGAGTCCCAAATCAATGAGCTGAAAAATTCTGTACTGGGTTACCATTACTCGCAAAGTGAGGGTATACCTTAGTCGTTTTACTCAAAGAAAATAAAGTTATAAAGAAGGTGCGTCCAGTAGCGAGTAGTCTATCAGTGACGAACGAATAGAAATTTTATATCAGCGAGTGATTTTTTTGCGTATTTATCACATTTAGAAATTTAAAATCGATCGTTAAGAAGAAAAAAAATCAAAAAGACACCAGAAAACTATTTCTGTTTCGCGTTTGAAAATCCTTTCTATTCGTTCGTAACTCCCGCAAATGTAAACAAAGTCACGATGGAACATCTTTATAATTGAGAGTCTGTGGTTTTACTAGACCGCAATTTTCATACTTGTTTCTAATACAGAACTATTCATGCATTGCTAAGTCTCTGCTTCACATTTCGACTCAGTTATAAATTCTGACTTACAAAATTATAGTCAGTTTATTGGGAATTTTGAACATTCAGACAAAAACAACAAACATTTCTTTCGATTTCCTCCAATTTGTTAAACTAACCTCGTGTCTGTCAGACAATGTCGTTTACGTTGCAACATTGACACATAAGTGTACAAAGCATTTACTACACATTTGCAACAAGGGTATAGTAATTTAAAAGTACATGTGCTGCTGCTTTTTATCTCATTCTCCCATGTGAGTGAGTGAGTGGAGGCAAAATCCTCCACAAAGAACTGTATAACTACAATAAAGGTTTACTCCTCATCATCATCATGGATTGTTAGAGCAGCAGCAGCAGCCGCTTTCCTTTGTATTCGTCTTCCTCCTCTACAGCTGCTGCCACGGATGCTGCAACTGCCAGGGCTTCACATTACTGCAGGATAATGTTGCAAAAGGACAAGTTACATATTTTACGCATACTAATAGTACATCCGGGGAATTGTTTGCTTGATGTCAAGCCCAAGAAAAACAGCAGAAACAATGTCACTCACCAGGGCTAGGGGGAGAGGGGACAGAAGCAAAAGTTTTTCTTTGCATTCAGGATAAAAAAAATGTTTTTTAAACTTTGAGGGAAGTTTTTCCCCAACGGTATCCATTGGAAAGTTTACTTGGAATTAGGAGAGGGGGGGTGAGAGATATGTAAACGAATAAAGAAAATTATTTTCACTATTTTACTTTAGACGTCTGTTCCACGAGGAGGGTTGTTTTTTGTTTTTTTTTTTCAGTTTCTCTGGTTCTTCTCCATTTTGGCATCCCCCAGGATAGTGTGTGTTGAAGATTTTTTTCTTCCACCTTTTTTTTGTTCTTGGAACTTTCATTTTGCCCTGAAAGTTATACAGTTATCCCACAGGACTTGTTCTTCATTTGCACTTGTCCTTATTCGTTTTCATTCGCACTTTCGTGTATCAAATCCAAAAGAGGGTAAATTCCAAATAGAAGAATAATTTCCGTCTCCCTTGTTTTATTTATTTTCGCTGTTTAATAATTTTTTGTTGTCATTTTATTTTTAACGCTTATCGCCAAAGTTCTCCGGGAGAGAGCACTCAGCTGCTAAATCTCAATTATTGTCTAAAACTTTGTTTTCATATTGCTGAGTTTTCAGCCTAGTGCCATTACAAATTTTTCTCTCTGAAAACAATTTTAAGACAACAAATATATCGCATCATTATTGCTCTATGCCTCTCTGAGGCATTTCATTAACACTCGGCTTTTCCTCAATTTGATTTTCCATTTTCCTTTTGCAGTATAGGATAAATATATCTCTCTCTCTTTCTTTGGAACAAATCATATGTTTGTCCAGCACTCTCTTATGCTCTTTCTGTTTGTGTTGCAGATTTTTAGGTGGCAAGTGGGCACAAAACTCATTGAAACATAATGAGTTTTGAAACATTTTATTTCCCATCCCCTGCTCTGAGTATAGATAGCTCTAACTGACAGAGAGAGAGAGAGTATGTGAAATAAAATGTGCAGTATTTTTCTCTTTGTTTTCATTTTGGTTAGTGGTGTATTTGTAGTAAATTCTGCTAAAAAAAAGGACACCGTAAATGGTGGTGAGTTTGGTTTTCTCTTTACAGAACTTCCTTTAACGTCAGGAATTTTAAATGAATGAATTTGTAATTAGTTCTATAAGTATTTGTTATATTTTTATTCCATTTTTCTATCAATAATTCAATAATGCCTTCATTTCGTACAATCTATAAATAAAGGCAAAAATTAGTCTGACTGTGGGGGAATAAATATTTGAATTTCTAAGAGTAAAAGCAAATATGTAGTCAGTTAGTCCCTATAGAAATCTACTACAAGGTTTCATTTGAAACAAATGATCTCAAAACTATGTCAAACATAAATATTCAAGGTGATTATTTTAAAGCGAAATTTTACGGAATAAATGTATTCAAATATAAAATGTCGGATTTTATAAATACAGAGGAATTAGTGCAAATTATGAAAATTGTGAATGCTTATTAGAAATAACTTAAAATAAGAAGTTCTCAATTAAAAATTTTATTGGAAAATAAGTTATTATCGAATTCGAATTAATAAATCTAAATTTTCCTATGAAATAAATAATACATTTTAAGCAGAAAGGAAAGTCTAAAGAAAGGCTGTACACGCTGAAAAAAAATCGTTTCTGTAGTATATTGTCCCAAACATATTCTGCTTGAAACATATATATGTTTAGGGTACACTCTAAACATATAATATTTGGTACATACAAAAATTATATATTTGGGGAGATGTTCTAAACAAATCTTTGTTTACATCCCAATATGTTTTCATTTGGGACTATTATAGACGAAACCAATATTTTTATTAATTTAAGTATTCGGAAAATACATAAATTGTGTTAAATTTGTCAGTAATTCAAAGTAAATTTTGTAGAAATGTTAAATGTTCGTAAAATAATAAATAATAATAATTGAAATCGTACAATCTTGGATCGAAATAAATTACTTAGGAGGATTGACAACTAATGACGGCTTGGAATGCTAAAAAATGATTGATTTAAAACGGAAGTTAATATGGTATCATAACTGGGAGGTACAATTCGAAAACAAGGATAAATTAAAACTCAAATTAGAAAAATTCAGCAAAGTTTTGAAATTATTTTTTAAGTAAAATATATTTGAAGATATTCCTAAACAATAATTTTATTTGCATATAAACTCATATTTTATTTGAGAAAAGTAGTTTGGAAATATATTTTGTTGTAATATATTAATATATGCGTTCCAAGTAAATTTTATTGATTTACAAATAAAATTTATTTACTCAGAAATATATAATATTTAAAAATTTGTGTTCCAAATATATTTTCTTTCGATTGAAACATATCAAAAAAGGCGATTTTGCCCCGTGTATAATATCCTCAAATATTATTTACAAAACACTACATTTAACAGGGGTTTTCTAGAGGGTCTAGAGGACTTCTTCAAACAGCTTTTAATAGTATTTATAACGGGCTCAATAGAGCACAGATTTCAGACCAATAGGCAAAACCACTTCGCAAATAAAGCCTCAAAAATGTTAATAGGGATCTTCATATGGGGGATTACATCAAAACGTGAACCGATCAAAAAATGTGCCGATATGAAACATTTGAGCTAGAAATGGCATAGGAATAAATTAACTGCAAACTGCCAAATTGTAGATTTTTTGGTAAAATGTGGCTTCTGTGCAGTTTTGCCAAAAATGACAATGCATCGTCCTGTTGGGCGATATTAAGGCAAAAATTATAAAATGAAGATTTTTGTTCTGATATTACTATATTTTATGATCTGAAAAAATAAAGAAAATGTAATAAAGTTCATTAATATCAAAGCCTCTTGGTATTAATTTTTGCGATTCTTCGATTCTTCGCGACTTACTTGGCATTTCCATGCATCTTTTGGGGATGAATATCGTTAATTTTACAAAAAAAATCTCTTGAATTATGGCATGACGCAAATTGAAGCTCAAGCTGTTGATATTTGTGGTTACTAACCCATATTTTGAGATATATGTAAAAAAATCGTTTTGGGATAGTCGGTATCAAAATCATTTATTATAAAAAGTGTGGATTAAATTAGGCAAGCCTCACACTAAGTATTTTAATTTATTTTATTTCTTTACTGAGATTTATTATTAGATAAAAAAAATATTTAATTAAAAAATTTTGTGACAAAATTTTAATGGTTTATTTGATGTTAAGTGGATGAAACCGATGTCTTCTGATCGGTATGAAACTTACATCAAGTTTTGTGGTAAAGTCTGATCGGACACGATTCAATGAGACCATTTTGAAGAAAATCGATGAGTACGTTAAAAAGTTTTAGCTAATTAACTAAAACAAATCAAGAATACAACCTATGGGTAGTTTAGCAGATAGTGCAATAAATCTAAAAAAGGCAAAAGGGCGGTATATTTTGAATTGAATTGAAGAGCTGTATCTAACCTTTCAATTAATTGTGTTTGAGGGCGTGGCAATAACAGCCATTTTTCAATGGACTATGTGTACTGGGTAAAAGCAGTACATTGTACAAAATTTCAAGTGTTTGCACACGCAGAAATCGAAGTTACAAGCCGTTAAGGCAGGTACCAAAAGAGGCATGACAACTTCGCACATTATTCTCAAGGTGATAGCGACTCAGAATCTAATACTCTGTGTAAAATTGCGGAACATTCTGATAAGTAGTATAAAAGTTATTAAAAAGTCAATATTTCACTACATTTTTACCATTTGTGGGGCAGGTACTAGAAGAAGTGGACCATGATGGTTCATCTTTGATCTTAGCCTGAGATAGAAAAATTATTAAAACATACCAAATTTGAACTTAATAGGTTACTCCTATCGAAAGTTATCGAACGCACTAGCCAAACAGACAGACGGACGGTCGGACATTAATCAAATGACTTAAAACGGCCCAAAACGAATTTCCGCCAAATTTTCTTGGGGTCTCTTAAGTTACTAATTTGATGTGTCAGCCAAGCATAAAAACACCACAAATTTGTGAAAAATTTTCTTTAGTTCTCAACATAATATCCTTTTAAATCGATACACTTTTTCCAACGATTTTTAATAGGTTCTATACCCTGTCTATAGTATGAATTGTCTAGCTCCTGAATCATATGACGGACATTAATCAAATAACTTAAAAAGGCCCAAAACGAATTTCCGCCAAATTTTCTTGGGGTCTCTTAAGTTACTCCTTTGATTTGTCAAACTTTTGGCCCGCAGCAACAGATACGAGGGCGGTCCCAACATTAGCCAGCCAAGCATAAAAACACCACAAATTTGTGAAAAATTTTCTTTAGTTCTCAACATAATATCCTTTTAAATCGATACACTTTTTCCAACGATTTTTAATAGGTTCTATACCCTGTCTATAGTATGAATTGTCTAGCTCCTGAATCATATGACGGACATTAATCAAATAACTTAAAAAGGCCCAAAACGAATTTCCGCCAAATTTTCTTGGGGTCTCTTAAGTTACTCCTTTGATTTGTCAAACTTTTGGCTCGCAGCAACAGATACGAGGGCGGTCCCAACATTAGCCAGCCAAGCCTAAAAACACCACAAATGTAGGAAAAATTTTCTTTGGTTCTGAACATAATCTCCTTTTAGCTCGATACACCATTTCCAGCGATTTTTAATAGGTTATATACACTGTCTATAGTATTGTCTAGCTCCTGAAAATAGCGATCAAGAGCAACTTCCACCTTTTCTTTGCTGGCAAATATTTTTCCGCCGAGCCATTTTTTCTATTTTGGGAACAAAAAA
This sequence comes from Eudasyphora cyanicolor, assembly GCA_963930755.1. Taxonomy (NCBI): domain Eukaryota; kingdom Metazoa; phylum Arthropoda; class Insecta; order Diptera; family Muscidae; genus Eudasyphora; species Eudasyphora cyanicolor. The sequence goes on along the minus strand of OZ005737.1, from coordinate 259,293,168 downwards.
TAAACCCGAGGGAGCTAAATCTGGCGGATAAGGTGCGTGCTGAAGCAATTGAACTTGAACTTGAAACTTAAAACATATGTTTGAGAAGGTTGCCACTTTTCACGAAAGTAGTTTTTTTTACAATACTACCGCCATCTATATTTTAAGTAATTTTGGGACCGCCCTTGTTTATACGAGGTTCACAATAGTGGGGGTGTAAAACATTTTTAATTTTTTTTTGTTGAAAAAATTTCCATAATATTTTGTAAATATTTTTTTCGTGTTTAGGGCTCCATATAACGCCAGAAAATGTTATGCACTGCCCTTCAACAAAAATTTTGTAAACTAGTGTAACAAAATAAAAATCACTTCAATTGTCGCTGGCAGGCCCCCGTTCAAATCGCGGCATGATAAAAAATATCGTTCAGTTATTAAACGGAGCAAAATCGCCTTTTTGATATGTTTGAACCGATAGAAAATATATTTGTAACACAAACTTTTAAATATTATATATTTTTAAGCAAACAAATTTATTCGAAAATCAATAAAATTTATTTGGAACACATATATTAATATATTTGAACAAAATATAGTTGCAAACTATATTTCTCAAATTAAATATATGTCTAAAAACAAATAAAATTACTGTTTAGGAATTTCTTCAAATATATTTTATTTAAAAAAACCTTTTAAAACATTTTGCTGACCTTTTTGGAATTTCAGTTTTAATTTTTCCTTGGTTTCGAATTGCACCTGACAGTTATAATACCATGATCAGCATTAAATTCTGTACTAATTTAATAATTTCAAATTTCAGATTATTCCAAGCCATCATTAGTTGTCAATCCTCCAAGTAATATATTTTGATCCAATATTTTAAGATTTCTATTATTATTATTTATTCTTTTACAAAACATTAACAATATCTAAAAAAAATAACTTTAAATAACAGACAATTTTAACACAATTCAGGTATTTTATGAATATTTAAAATCAAATAAATATTTGTTTCGGTAATAAAAGTCCCAAATAAAAATATACTGGGATGTAAACAAAGATTTGTTTAAAACAACATCATCCCAAACATATAATTTTCGCGTGTATCAAATATTAGATGTTTAGAGTGTACCCTAAAAATATATATATATGTTTCAAGCCGAAAATGTTTGGGACAATGTACTACAGAATCGATTTTTTTCAGCGTGTATGGTTAGATAAAAAGCTTCCTAACGGCCAATTCCACAATATCCGGTTATCCTACAGTTATAGCTGCCAAATTGTATGAACTTTTTATTTTTTAACTGTGAGTTAGCTCTAACCGGAGTTTGTGAAATTGGGGGTAAATGTCAAATTAAAAATGAGAAAACAGATTTTTTCATTGACATCCTGAGAATATTAAAAAAAATATTAAGAAAAGGATATGCACAAATGCACTGATATAGAGGCGTACCTGGCGTGATAATCTAAAGCGAAATTTATCGGTACCTATTAAATTTTAAAGATATTTTTGTTTACAAGATTTTTCTTTGGGTGTTCTTCTGCACTTTTATGAGGAATTTTCAGCCTTAAATATTTAAATTGATTTATATTCTCATGACAACGATTTAATAAGTTGCTGTGTTTTTTCATTTTCTTTTCCATCTTAAATATATAAATTGATTGATCTAGACAAAAATGTTCTCAGGGCATTGATTTTATTATTTGGCATTTAATTTTAAATTGATGTAAAAAATCGAACAATTAGTTTTTGTTTTGTAAACAAATAATTGTTTCATATTCGTCAGAGTTTACCATATAAAGCGTCCATTTAAATCACCCCAAAAAATAGAGAAATTTGAATAGCATTTCATATGGAAATTAATGTCTTTTACAGCATTTTAGCTTTCTAATATTCTATAATTTCGAATCAAACATATTCAATAGATTTTCTTAATATTAAGATGTTTTTGGGCAACAATATATCAATCAGAACAAAGTGATTTTTATTTTTGCATAAACTTCATAATTAAATCATTATGCAAATCATTCCACAGTGATATTTGCCATGTCTAAATAATGCCAGGTTATGTGCCGAGATTTTAATTAAATAATCATGACGTTTCATAAACTACAAAAGGCAAAACCCACACAAAAAAAAAAGAAACGACAATAATTTGTTCACATGTCTGACACACAATATATTGTGGTCGAATGTCTAATTGATTCTTGCATAATTGCAAATAATATATATCACGTACAATACAATAAATTTTAATACGCACGAAATATACGTATATGATTATAAAGGAGAGATATTGAAAATTGTATTAGAGGGAGGCTTCTTTGAAAATAGGAATTAAATAATAAATATAGGAAAATAGGAATTAAAAATGTGTAATATAAAATATCGGATTTGTTTATCAGAATGTGGATTTTTCTTAAGAAACAAAAATTAAAAGCGGTTTATGTAAAATGGAGGTTTCTAAGAAAATAGGAATTAAATATTAGAAACAGAAATAAATAAAAATGTGTAATATTGCATATCATATTGCGTTACCAGAATGTTGATTTTTGTTAATAATCCAAAAATATTATATAGATTATTTTCTAATGAAATATTTTTTGGATTATTTTCTGTTCACTCTAAGAAATCTACCAAAGATTTTTTAATAAACACATTTTTTGAATATCAGAACACTCTAGTATTTCCTCTAAAAAGCCTGTTAAATATGAACCAACAAATTCCCAATTTTTGGTGTTATTTTCTCAACATCCTACATAATATATCGTTATAAAGGAAGACGGGTCATTTTGTGACTTTAATGACAGTAATCTTAGAGTGTTAAGTTAAAAATGAGTTACTTAGAAAACAGGACAAATAAAGAATTAAAATAAAATATAAATGCACTTATCAAATTGTCAATTTTTTATAGAAATTAATTAATTAATTAATTAATGTCTTTACTAAATCCATTATACATTTGTTCTTAAGAACAACAATAAGTATATATTGTGTTTGAAATAGTTTCTATACACCCTAATATTTATGTCCGTATCTCTACTTAAATGCCTATAAATATTTACATACACTCACTCATACAATATGTACGTATAATTATGCATACATTTAAATATCAAAGGATATGCAAAATGCATGTATATTTAACTATGGTTTGTGGCACATAATACAAGTTAAAAATTTATAAAACTATTGTTGAATAATAGCGTTAATAATAATCGACCAAATGTCTATAAAATATATGCAAATAAATAATCACAAGTGTACATATGTATAATACATACATATATATAAGAATTTAATGGCATTTTCAGAATTTAATAAAAAGCACAAAATAAAGCAAATAAATTGGAAATGAAAACAAATACAAATATGCATAAAGCAATTTAGTGGGAATTTCTCGAATGCAATAAATAACAAACGAAAATAAGTCTGTTTAAATTGCATGTGAATATTTTGTCTTTAGGACAGACTAAACGCTGAAAAAAATCGCTTCTGTAGTATTTTGTCCCGACCAAATTCTGCTGGAAACATACATATGTTCAAAGTACATTCCAACTATGTAATATTTGACATACACAAATATTATATGTTTGGGAGGATATTGTTCTAAACAAAACTATGATCCCGTCCTAATATTTTTTATTTGAAACTAATATTTCTAAATCAGAGATTAATTTGCATTTCAGTATTTTGGCAATGTGTTTTCTTTTTTATCAAAAGTTCAAAGTACAATTTTTAAGAAATTGTATATGTTTTGTAAAATTTAATTAAAATTTAAATCGTATAATCTTTTGCAACTATAAATTGCATAGATGGATTGGTATAAAGTGCTGAATTAGAATATTTATAGATTGAAAATTAGTGCTGTAAAGCAAAAGCTAATTCTGGTTATGATTTTTTTTAACTAATTATAACACGAAATCTAGGAAAAACTAACTAATTTTCGAAAAAGTCAGCAAAGTTTTAAAAATATATTTGGAAAACTTCGTTATTCTCAAACAATAACTTTGTTTGTGTGTAAACACATATTTAATTTGTGAAACTCTGTTCGCAAATATATATTATTCTAATATATTAATATACTCGTAAACGTTCTGATCTAAATTTCTTGATTTCCAAAAAAAAGAAATATTTGTTCATAAATATATTTTCTTTTATTCAAACATAACAAAAAAGGCAATTTTGGCCCGTGTATGAATAATGCGATTTTAAACGAGACAGAATTATTATCGCAATAAAATTACAATTATTTAATTTTATTTGTTGTGTATTATTAAGTATAACTGTTAAAGCTTTGGAGTGATTTGTCAAATATTCATAAATAACATTATGAAAAAGCATTAAATAATTGCATTAACTACTATACTACTGTGATAAATTATGACCCTCCCATATACCTCCCACACAAAGTGGGCAAATCATACCCAAATTTAATATCTCACAACGTTCAGTGCACGTAAATGCTTAAAGTATCTACTCTTCAGGAAAAAATAGGTGTATTTGTTAAACCACTTCTGAACCTCCCACACAAAGTGACACAATAATTCGTATAATATTCCATATACATAACATTACTCACAAAGTGAGGGTATGTATGTATACCTTAGTCGGTTTACCCGACTGAAACTTTCTTACTTGTTTAAAAAAAGAATTTAAAAAACATGATTTCCAAACGACATTAACGTTGTAACAGGTGGCGCAAAAGTAACCTTTCGATGTTATGTTAGACGCGATTGGCGGTCAGCAGCTAACAGCTGATGCACCGTCTGGACTTTGTACGGAAACATCTTCAAATCTTGGACCAAAATTCGCTGTAGAGACCGTCGACTGATACCCATTTGCGTGGCACGTCGTCTGGTCGATGTCGACGGCGCTTTCATGACATCCTCGGCTACAGCAGCAATATTCTCTGCAGAACGGCTACTCCGGGGTCTACCACGCCTGGCAGCATCTCGTGTTGTGCCAGTCTCTTCGAGGCGAGCGGCTAAACGTCGCAGTGTTTCACCAGTTGGACGGCCAGGAAATCTGTGCCAAAGTCACCGACCGATTATTGGTCAAATAAATAGTCAGCAATATTCCGCGTTCTGGAGCAGTGTAGCGTGACATTGTTTATTAACGTGTATTTCGCATGTGTTTACTACACAAATGTCAAAACAGAACTGACATTAGGGGCCAATCGCAAACTTTTGCGCCACCTGTTAAAATGTTGTGCAGCATTTCCAGAGCAAATGAAAATTTCGTTAAATCCAAAAAAAAACGTTTTCTCAATTTTTTAAAAATTTCAAATCCCCATAAAATTGTGAACATTATTTTTATAATACATAAAAAAACATAGAAATTATAAAAAAACCCGCAATTTACTTTGTTCCATTTTTTTTGAAAACTGGGCTGAATTTTTATTATTATCCTATGAAATTTATTTTTGCCTAAAAACGTTGTAAAAAGTAGCTAAATGGAATAATAAGACATTGCTTTCATTTATTTTTGAAAAAACAGTTTATACTAAATTTTTTAGGCATTTGAAATTTTAAAAAATTGGGAAAAATAAATTTGCAACATATGAGAAATGTAAAAAATTGTCGGACCTGCGTTATACACATATTGCGTCCCCAAAAATCCAATTACTGTTTTGGATTTGTGAGAGTCTATGGCATATTCTGGGTATATTTGGAAAAAAATCGATTTCGTTTAATTGAAGACTCAAAAAAAATTCGAAGACATTTTTTAACAACATTTTTTAAAAGCTAATTCTTTTAAAAATTTTGCTTTTAAATGACTTTAACTTTGTAAAAATCGGTTAAGCCGTTCAAGAGCAATTGAAAATTTCGTAAAATCCAAAAAACGTTTTTCTTAATTTTTTAAATCCCCATAAAATTGTGTAAATTTTTTATGATACGAAAAAAAATATTGGGAAAAAATAGCAAAAAAATTTTTGTTCCTTTTTTGAAAGCAGATTGTTTGTTCTGTTTTCCATTTTTTGAAAGCTAGGGAATTTTTAATATTAACGTATGCAATTTATTTTTGCCTAAAAACTTTATAAAATGTTGATAAATGGAATAATAAGACATCACAAAAATTTATTTTTCAAAAAAAAAATCAATTTTTGTAAAATTTTATGGGGATTTGAATTTGAAAATTTTGTGTAAACTGCATTTGCAATAGAAGAAAAATTGCCAGACATGCGTTCTACAAATATTGCGTTCCCAAAAATCCAATTATTATTATTTGTGAGAGTCTGGTGCATATTGTGTGTAAATTTGAAAACAAATTATTATTTTTAATTAAAGATTTTAAAAAAATAGAGAAACAAATTTAATTTTTTTTTAAATAATTCTATATTAAATTGCAGTGTTATGTTTCTTTTCAAACGACGTTAGATTTGTAAAAATCGGCTCAGCCCTTCAAAAGCAATGGAAAATTTCGTAAACGATAAAAAAAGCATTTTTCTCAATTTTTTAAATTTTAATTTTCATTCAATTGTGTACATTTTTAATGACTAAAAATTAGAATAAAAATTGCAAAAAATTTTTTGTTGCGTTATTTGAAAGCTGGGGCAGAATTTTTAGCCGATTAAATTTATTTGTGAATAAAAGCTACATAAAAAGTTGCTAAATGGAATAATAAGTTAATTTTTTGAAAATAAAATATCTACAACATTATATGGGGATTTGAAATTTAAAAAAAAATAGAGAAAAATGCATTTGCAACAGAAGAAAAATCTAAAAAATTGTCAGACATGCATTTTATAAATATTGCGTACCTAAAAATCCAATTAGTGTTTTGGATTTGTGAGAGTCTGGTGCATATTCTGTGTAAATTTTGAAAAAATCTAAAAAAACTGAAAATTTCGTAAAATCAAAAAATAGCATTTTTATCCATTTTTTTATAATTTCAAAAAAAAAAATTATGTTCAAAAATTGGCATTATTGCAAAGCTCCTTTTGGTACAAAATGGCCAAAAAAATGAATAATGATTTTTTCAGTTTTCCTTACTTTTACGATATGGGTCATAAATTATACATTTATCCATAGATTTTTTGAATAGGCATATTTGCTTCGTTAGGATGCTAAATTTCAAGAAATGGTAAAAACATTTTTTTGCGATTTTTTTTGGCGTTTTTTTATATTATTAGATTTTTTGTGCCAGCAAAATACCAATTTTTTGAAAAAAATCCAATTTTTTTAATTGTTTTAACGTCAGTTACCAAACTTCAGTCTCTAAGTGAAAGTAATTTTTTCAGCATTTCTAGACCTCATTTTCCTTTAATTTAAATATAAGCCCGGCTTAATCGAGCTTATACATCAACAAATATGGTCAAAATTCTAAAGGAAACAAGCAAATTGGAATTTTAGAAAAGAAAATGTCAACAAAAAACTACAATAAAATTTTTTTTGTTTCAAAAAATAAAACATTCTATACCAAAAAATTTGTTTAGGTCTAGGACACAACAACTTTTTTTTCTGCATAGTGTAATTAGACATGTTACTTAATTTGGAAATATGTTATGTTATTTTGTGATATTTATGAGAAATATATTCAGAAAATCGCTCACTCGATTTGTTAGAAAAGTTAATTTGCATTTCACTCCAATTAAAAAATATATAAAGAAAAAATTCATAAAAATGCTCCTAGTTGCCATTTAGATAACTCTGTTTATATACAAAAAAAAACAATTTGTTGATATAATAGAATAATACATAAATTGAGACCTTCAGGGCGTAGGTTTTCAATTAGAAGAACATGGATTACATAAAAAATCAATGGGAATATGTAAAAAAAGCAGTTGCTTAAATATATATTTCAAATATGTTAAATATGTGATCAAATATGTGTTCAAATATGTTGGTTAGGTTGCTGGTGATCTTTTTATTAGAAAACTTCCACCAGCGAACAAAAATGACAAAAAAAAATTATATTAAATGTTTAAAGCCCAGTCAACGAATTCCCAAAGGCCGTTAGATTTAAAATATTAAATATTAAACATTAACCGCTTTAAAAATCATCTAGAGAGAATGTGTGGAGAGGAGGAAAAAGTATTTTGGTGCATGCAATAAATCCTGGTAAGTGTCACAAACAGGACAGGACTGCTGCCCACAATGACAAAAAAAACACAACTTTATGCAAATTGCCAGTCTTGCTATCAGACTGAATGTCATTCCCTGATTAAACCTCATCTGTCTCTCCCCCTCTTTCTCTCTCTCGCTATGTTACTAATCAGGGCTCTGATAAATATTGCTCTGTCATTCCAGCATCAACAATAATTGGCTCGGATGCCATCAGGATTCATTGTTGCTGCTGTTGCTCCTGTTCTTGTTGTTTCTTGCTGCCTGCTACATGAATGACTGATGAATCCCTACGGTAGTGATGGACGGACACTTGCCCACCAACTAAAGTGCTGCAGCATTTCGTACATATTCATCCTGGGTTTTTTGTGTTCTTTGTTGGAATTGTCACATTTTAACTGTAAAACATAACATTGCACTTCTTTCGAATGCAAATTGTTTAGTTACATTGCTACTTATTGTTGTAGTTGTTGTTTTTGGTGGGTTAATTTTGTTGTTGCTGCTGCTGTTGCTGTTGCCATAAAATTTCAAGTGTGACATATGAGGCAACATAATCGTCATCATCATCAACGTCAGGGCCCACAGTCCTCATCATGAACTGGGGGGCTCTGCACTGGGATTATGATGCAGTGCAGCCCTATTGCAGCTACTCTTCGCGTGGCGAACAACTACACTTGTTCTGCAATTTACAAACACATTTCCCAGTTACATGACTACTACACTTTGCCCAAGTCAGCTGAGTCTAGGAAGTCATTATGAACAAATGCTACACAACATAATCGTGCATAGACAGTGGGACAAATTGTTGAAAAATTTTAAGAAAAACAAAAACAAAAATTAAGCAATATAGAGTTTTTAATTACAAGCAAATGCATGTTTATCATGAATTTTGTTACTAAGTTAATAAATTTGATTATTAAGAATTATTATGATTATATGGAGAAGTCTCTTCAACTATGAATTGACGCTATTTAATTTGAAAGAAATGTCCTCGGATTTAGATGTAGCCCTCTTATACATATATGTAACACTGATTAGTCTTATAAGCACTGTAGATGGCGCAAGTTCCAATCTTGTGCCAAGAAGAGATTTCGCAGAAAAAAATAAAAATTATTTTTGCGATTTTTAAGGCACTGGCTGCAAATTTTTCGGGTAAGTTTGTTCCTTCTCCTATTCAAGGTCTACAACTTTGCTTCAGACACAAAAGAGATATTCCATACCGAGAAAAAAGTATAGAAAAAGTGCAATAAATTCGTATGGCCATTAAATTATTAATTGAGCCAACTTAACTAAACGAATGATGCAGAATTTCTAATTTGCAGGGCTACTTTCATGTCCAATTCTCAGAATTGATTCCCAAAATCATGTGTTGTACTGTGTAAGTATCAAGAATCTTTAATGAAATTAGAATAATCATTATCCCCTCACCTTAGAGAGGAGGGTATATATCATTGTTTTATATAAACTTCATGGACGAAACCCTTGCATTTCATTACATTTATTAAAAAAGTTGGAAATCAAGTATATATCAAGTCTAAATTCATTGATTGATTTCCAGCACACTTCAAGGTGTTGGTCACAGTTAATGGATTTCCATTTCTTAAGAAAGATATCCAACGAATTAAAATTTTTTTGCATTATAAATAATTTAAGAGAATAAGAATTATATTTCTGTTCATTTCATTAATTTTTTCAAAAACTTTAGTAAATTTCAGTAAATTTCAAGTATAAATTCAACCTTAGTTCGACTTTGCAGTGTAATTCAAGTGTGCAATCACACATTATAGATTTCTATTCACTAAGAGGCATTTCCACAGAAATTCAAGTTTCCTGCATTTTTATTATATTTGTAAAAAAAATATTGCATGTAAAGTTAATTTTAAGTTAATTTTCAACTGTTGATTTCCAGCACATTTCATGTTGTGGATCACAGTTAATGGATTTCCATTTTTTAAGAAGGATATCAATAGACTTACAAGTTTTTTACATTATGTATAATTTAAGAGAAAAAATGGAAATCAAGTTAATTTGAAGTGACCACTAAACTTGAAAATTAGTTTAATTTCAGTAAACTTCAATTTGTTGATATCCTTAATAGGTTTCTCATTTCTAATAAATTTGTAAATTTGTAAAAACTAGTGCTTATTTCGTGAATGGTAACACTTAGCTCATGTCTGATTTGACAGATAATTAGTTTTATACTTCCGCTGAACGAATATGGTTGTGTATACGCTTGAACAACGCTGGAAGCGATCGACTTACAGAAGATGCCGATTTTGCCAAAAAAATCATCTTTTTAGATGAAGCTAATTTTGATCTTGGCGGGTATGTAAACAAGCAAAATTGTCGCATTTGCGGCATAGAAAACCCACACGCATACATTGAAAAGCCGAAACACCCAAAACGAGTCACTGTTTGGTGCGGATTTTGGTCCAGAGGCATAATTTGGTCAGTTTTCTTCGAAAATGAGCAAGGAGTGGTCAATGGCGACCGTTATCGGGCATGTTGAACGCATTTTTGTTCACAAAAATTGAAGAGGAGGATATTGGCAACATTTGGTTTCAACAGGACGGCGCTACGTGCCACACAGCCGAAGATACACTCGATGTTTTGCGCGATGTTTAAAAAAAAAGTTTTTTGGCGGACCCTTTAGTTGATATGCAATGTAATTAGAGTGTGTAGTCACATATTCTGTATTTGCCTTAACTAAGAGGACTTTGGGCAGATTTTTAAGTTTCCTTCTTTTAATTAATTTTAACATTTTTGAATCCCGTTGGAAATCAAGTATAAATCGTGCTTTAATTCCACTTTAATACTAGTTGAAAAGCAGTGTAATTCAAGTGTATAATCACTTATTGTGGGTTTGCCTTAACTAAGAGGGATTACGGCAGATTTTTACGTTTCCAGCTTTAATTTTTTTTGGTCCATCAATTTTCCATTTTAAGCTTTTCATAGTCAGTTCATAATAGTTTGACCCTTTAGTAACAAAAAAAAAAATCAAGGACATGAATTGATACTTTTTCAGGATATTCAAGGATTAAAGATATATTCCATATTTTCACAACCTTCCACCAAATGACATAATTATTTCATTTCAAAATATTGAAGGGGAGTAGCAGAGCTTTTTATTGATATTAATATCTTCAAAATACGATAAGCGGTTAAGGAGATATGGCTAATTCAACAAATTGTAATTTTGGCAAAAATCCATGAGATACATAACATTGGAGCTCTGTACCACAAAAACTACAATGAATTTTGAAAAACGTCAAAAAAATCCCGCACACTCGTAGAATTATTGTATTAAAATTTGTGAAAATTGATAGCGGTAATTTTTGAGTTAGTCGAACTGCTTTGGAATTACCCTGAAAATAATTAAATTTTTTTGTACTATATATAATTTAAAAGAAACATTGGAAACCTAGTTTATTTCACATTACCACTCAACTCGAAAATTAGTTGATTTTCAAAACACTTCAATTCTCCCTAAGTAACTTAAAGGAACAAGTAATAAATAAATAATAATTGCTAATAAATTTTTCAATGAGAATCGAAATCAAGTTTATTTTAAAATAACTTTCATAATTATATTTCTATGCATTTCATTAATGCACATATTTCATTTAAGAAAAACATTGGAAATCAAGTGTAAATTCAACCTTAATACTAGTTGATATGTAGTGTAAAGCAAGTGTAGAATCACATACTACGGATTTACCTTCACTAAGAGGGATTTCAACAGATTTTAAGTTAACTTGAATATGAGTTGATTTCCAGCAAACTTCAAGTTGTGGATTACAGTAAATGTATTTGATTAAAACGTTATTGCTATTGAATTCTGAAGATAATAGAGTGGTGTCTATTGAAACTGCAGTCAATTGTACCAAGCAATTAAAACTCCCTACGAACTTTTCTTTTTGTTTCTATTACATTTTTGCAATAGTCGGAAAGTTACTGAAACTTATGGTCTCGAACAGAATAACTTCTGACTGAATAAGGGGAAACTTTAAAAATCAAGTTAATTTAAAAGCAAAACTTGACAAATTATTTGATTTTCAGTAGAATTCAATTCGAGAATATCCCTTATGAATTTCTAATCAGATCTTTCTAATAAAGATTTTAAAGTTTTGCTTAACGAATTATAAAGTTTTGCGAAACGCATTGGAAATCAAATTTATTTTAAGTTAACGATTAACTTGGGAATGACTTTAATTAAAGTACACCTCAAGTTAGGATCACATTTAATGAATTTCAATCCATTAAGTTTGAAATTCATTAAGTCTACAGATTTTCAAGTTCATTGCGTTACATTAAATTTGAGAAAAACTTTGGGTATACCGTCCATTTAAAGTTGTCAATTTTAATATGAATTTATTTTGTATGTAATGTTACAAGTTGAAGACCACCTTTAGAGGGTTGCCGGGTGACAAGCAACGTGGCTTGTTATATTTTAGTAGCGACAGACCAGAGTCTCTAATGGTAATCAAACCCAAGACCCCAAAACTTTAAAAATGTACAGAAAATCTGTTATTCGTTTTTTCCGCTCCACTGTCTACCACCAAAATACTGCAGTACTGAACTAACATAAAAACCGTCCAGACTACTGTTAATGTCAGTCGACATATGAAGTCATTGGAGTACCAGTGGTAGCGCAACAAAGGCCAGACAGACAGACGGACACAGACATAGACACAGTGTAGTGCAGTACAGTACATTGCAGAGTAGTTCCATGAGTACATTTTCTGTCCAGTTATTTTTTGACAGACAAGTTCATGACATTAAAAACATTCCCTGTAATTTGTCCGTAGTGCTGGTGTTTGTTTGACGGGGCTCTATAAATATATTTATGTATGTGGCGCAGCGAAGGGAACTGGGAACCGGGACTGGTTGGTTATTGCTACTAGTGCTGCTCCTGTTGGAGCGGCTGACTGTTTGTTGGGACTGACTTGAAAGTGCTGATTGTTTTTCTTGTTCTTGTTGTTGTTGATTTTGTTTTCAAGAACAACAACATGACGAAGGAATGTATGCAAAGTGTGTTTACGGTTCTGTTCTGTTCTGTATCTCTCTGAAGTACTTTTGGGTAATTTCCCTTTCTTTTCTCAGTCCGCTGTTGGAGATGGTGCAGAGCACCCTTCAAAAATGTCCAAGTACTCGGGTGGCGGGCATATGTATAGGGCTTTCTCTTCGTATGTCTGTCTGTCCGTTCCATTTGTATTTCATTGTTGTTTATTTAGATTTCCAAAACATGTGAATAAATAATTGTTGTTTCCCTTCGTTGTCTTAATGTTTTGTTCAGTCAGTCCCCCTCTGCCCGCTTGTCTTCTACATCCCCTGATGTTTGTGTTGTATTCTGGTGACATTCCCATCACTGGCCTTCCTCGGTCTTCTCTCCTTCTCTTGAAGGAAATTTATACACATTAAGGGCACATGCGCTACAAATGTCTGGGTCTGTCCGTCCGTCTGTCTTCCTGATGGATGCCTGGACTGTGCCCTCCCCTCAATTTCAGGAGGGACATTTGGTGTTATTTTTCACTGACTCCTTGTGGAGTGTTTGGGCCATGGGTCTTTGGTGTTTATTTCTTTTTCTTGTTCGATTCACTAATTACTTTTTGAAGTTTTAATTTAAAAACATTTGCCAACATTTGTTAGTGGGATTCATTCTTCTTTGATTCCCTTAAAGAAACCGTTCTTTTACGGAAATGAATGGTAGACATTAGTTTAACAATTAACAAATAATTTTCATGTTTCTTGGTGTAGAAAGAATGAAAAACTGTCTTTGTTTGTCTAGAGGGCGTCAGTAAGATAAGGTTTCTTACGCGGAAAGTTTGAAAAGTCAGGGAAGAAAATAAGTCGTTATGGTGGTTCCACATGTGAGAAATTTTATATTTTATTATTTTGCTTACGATTTTTTTTAAGATTAAATTAGAATAAAGTTAGTTTAAATTTCATTGAAAAAATATATTTCTCAGTGCAGGAAATTGAGCTGTGTAGAATCATCGACTTAATAATCGTTCTAACACAGTTAGAATCATAAATGTCGGTTTATTTGGGTTACTACTTTTATTAAATCATCATTAATTCCACAATTTTCTTTAGAAAATGCTTCCTTAATTTCTTAACCTCCCCTCCTTCCATGATTGCTCATCAAGAATGCAATACATTAAGAAAAACTGCTCGAGAATGTTGCCAAGCATAGTTGTTGTTTTTTTTTTTGCAACTTTTAATTGTTGTCAATTTAAATTATTTCTTTGTAATAATTCGTCTTAATGAAGACGTGACTCTTTTGCATTTACAGATGTGGGGGGACAATGGCATTTAATGGGTGGCAAAAGCAGCAAAAAAGGGAAATAATCTTAATAGCGGGTAGGCCAATTGTATAATAAATGCTTGAGAGAGACGGACACTGTTGACCCAGGATGATATCAAAGAATGCAAGGAAAATGAAGGAGGGGAAAGGCACCCTCTACAATGCAGTTATATAAAAAAAATCATCAGCATAAGGCATTCAGCTATTATTTTAAATTTTCTACAGATATTTAATTAACTACTTTTGGGTATTGTGATTTATAAAGGTAATGTGAAGATGTGATTAAGCACGGCCTTCACAATAGGGCTTTTGGCTTTATAAATATATTATTGGAATTGCAGACACACAAATTAAAGGCAATTCAGATCTACAGTATATCAGAATTTAAGGGCATTACGTTAGGGCAGCAACCAGCTATTCTTGCTCACATAGACCAATGTAGGTCCGTAGTGATACCACGGGTACAGATGCCCCTCATCAAAACCAACCTGTTTGTAAACAAAGTTATCAATAGTACGAATATCATTACCGGAGAGATCTGTAAGACTTCCTAGAAAGGCCGACCTCAGCATATCTAAACGATGTTTCAAAAGGGACAGTAGCAATACAAGTGTTAAATGCTCTCCACTTCTTTCTTATCACCGCAACTCCTACAGAAGTAATTGGACTCAATACTTAACCTTTGATCGCCGATCGGGCAATATCCCGTCTGAACTCTCTCTCTCTCTCTAGTGCGAGGAGACATTTTGACCTTCTCAGTTCGTATCTTGGCCAGATTTGTCCAGGACAGGTGCCGATTTCTGTCCATCTTTCATTGGAGTGCCTGTTTGGCTCTTGCCTAAGCCAATGCTTGCATGGCACACAAATGTATGCAAATTCTTCCCCTTCCTAGCAAGTTCAACAGCTTTCTAGAAAGGCCTCCCCGGGATATCCCGGGGAACTGCAAAGTGGCTTCATTTGTGAGGACGAAAAAATGTTCGCATTGTTAGTATTGAAATTTGGTCTGTTTTAAGTATATTCGCAAAATATTTCTTTTCTGCGATCGCGAAATTCGGGGCTATTTTAGGTATAATAATAAAATTGTCCATTTTTAGTAAGTTTAGGAATTGGCCACTGGACAATAAAATCTGGACCATTATTTATAGAGCGATTTGACTTCCTTTATTGCAATATGAAGTCTCTGTTATCTCAATTTTAGTGAAACTTTTAATGCACTTTTCACAAAATCGGAAATAACTACTAAATTTTGTTATAAAAAATAAACCCTTTCAAGGCCGTAAACTTTTTATTTGGTTGTTGGTCCCAAATGGCAATTAATTGCCATAAAAATAGTCCTGTACGCATTATTTCAACCTCAAAACGGGATGACAACGCTAGTGTTGATCACCACTTGCAACTCAGTCACTTGCCGACTTTTTTTATCGCCTTAATTTCGGCTTGATAGACACTACAGATACCTGGTAGTCTATGAGCTACAACAAGACTGAGTTTCTAACAGTGCTCTCCGAAGCCAACCTTACCATCAAGCCTTAAACCAACTGAGTAGAAGTGGAGATGTTTTCTATTTCCTGGTGTTCTGTCAACCCATTGCTCTCTGGTAGGTATCTTAGTGCTGAAGTTCCTCCCGAAGGTTCACACCGTTGGTATATAGTCCACTCGTCGGTTACCATAGCAGTACATTGTGATATCCTCATGTGGCCGTAGTTTTTGTAACTATGAGAGACAGTTCAATTGTAATGTCGCATTGGTGGCAACTTCTCTCGCCAAATATCAATGAACAGTAGATGGATTAGGGCTTGACCTTACCGGCCCTAAAACATTACCACTACAGTTCTTGGCATATGAGATGATGGAAGGTCAGGAGTGCGTAAACTCTAGATGTACCTGTCCCTGCCATAATTTGAAAAGGCTCAACGCTCTGTCATGATTATCAAGACCGAATGTTTCACCAATTGCGTTTGTCATTGCGGTATAATCTCTGATAGGAATACATGTAGTGAGTCTGAAAGTCGCGACAAACAATGTCTATTAATTTTGTGGATATCAAGAGAAGGATAGTCAGGTATTGGGTATATTCCAGATATCAGTGGACCTGCAAAATGATAACCGGTCAAGCTCATTTGGTCTTGTAATCATTTGAACAACGAACTGCTAAGGTTATCAAGAACTAATGTTTTGCTACGAACAAAATCGTCATAAAGGGACACAGGTCAGATAAAAAAAACTCGGAGTAAAACTACAATTCGCGACAAAGAATGTTTACAGATGCTGTGAAAAGGAAGAGGAGGAAAAATCGAAAAAAACAACTCCTATGACCTGCAAAATAGAGGGTAGACTACTCTTTGCTCCCATTTCTTGAGTGAGCTAGAGGCTTTGCCTGGACCTCATTCAGGGATATTCCATATATCTGTGGCTCTGCAAATATTACAATACAATCATCATCAATAGCGCCCTACTTCGGCTGTGACTGACTTTTGGTCAACCGATTTCTGCACATGCTGCGGAGACGAATCAGTAAACGCCTCCTACGTATAAGGATGTGATTCTACATTCTAGAAGAAGTGGGATTGCGTAAGAATACCACATTCATCGGGATCTAATGATAGATGGACCACAGTCATGGTCTGCGATTGTTTCGCTGCGAACGGAGTCGTCATGAAGGGACACTGTTCGATAGGAAAACACCCAGTTAGACAGAAATTCGCGAAAGGTGATCTGCGTATGCTGTGGATATGAAGAGGAGGATAAATCCATAGAACACATCCTATGGGTAAGTCCTGTTTCTTTCAAATAGAAGCTGGACTACTCTCTGATCCTATATCTTTAGGCTGCTTGTAAATTTGGTAAATTACCGTAGTCAGACATTGCGTACATTCAAGGTATCTGTGGCCCTGCAAATATGAAAAACCTGTCCTACTCTCTGCATGTTTCCCTAATCGAGCCTGTGACAGACATTTGACACAACACAACTGATCTCTGTAGGAGCTGCTCATTCCTCCTGCGAAAAAGAGCAGGAGGAATGAGCTTTCAACTCTAGCAAGCGTTTACTGGTCGACACACTAATAATGTTTCACTGGTTTGAGGAACTTAGTGACCACAATGGGTGGGTTGTTTCACACGATAGACAATTTTATCCCCACCAGCGCCCGATACCTGAATTTTACCAGGCGGTAGAAGTATTTGCGTAGTATCTTTGATATAAGGATTTGATTCTACACTGTGGGGTACTTGGGATTGCGTAGGAATGCCCCATACAACGGGATATAAACATAGGTGATCCTCAGTTCGAGATTGAGTACAATCCAGATATCTAGGCCCCACAAACTATGGTTATCAAGACCGAATGTTTCGCTACAAAAAGAATAGTCATGAAGGGATAGACGTCTGAACAATATATACGGATGCTGCGGAAATTAAATCCATAATACATCTCCTATATATAAGTCCTGGTCTCTAGAATAGTGGGTAGACTACTCTGGGTTCCTATTTCTTTAGTGGGCTTGCGAATTTGGCTGGACCTCTGTTAGTCATTTCGTACATTCAATATATATGTGGCCCTGTAAAATGACACCGGCCTACACCTTCCTTCATTATCAAGACCGCATGCTTCCATAAACGTGTCTGTCACTGACTTTGGGAACACGATTTCTGCAGACGCTACGAAGGCAAAGAATAATCAATAAACGCCACCTATGTACGTGCCCTACAGTGATATGTTAGCACGCCTACGGCAAAAAATTACATGTGGTCACTAGTAGGGAACGGTAAACATTCCAGGATAATGTGACTCTGGCAAATCTCCGAAAGCAGCAACGTCCTGCTGTAGTTATTGAGACTGGATCACTGGACGACACGCAGAGTAATTGAAGGTCTTACAAAATTACATTTGCAGAAGTTGTGGAGACAAAGAGGAGGAGAACAATAGAACATTTTCTCTTTAGTAGGCGACATAATTTTCTGGGCTCTCATTTCTATTGGGAGTTTGAAAATTAGTGATAAAATCCGCCAACAGTGGAGCTTTCTAAAGCAATCAAATTAATTCAACGGGAGGGGCTACAAAAATGTATTTGTACCTTACGTCCTTGCCGTAGCATAGTGGGCTAAATAGTCTAAGTGAGCAGCCACTCATAACGTAAACCTAAATCTAGTTCACGGCCTTGGAATAAATCTGATAAACTGTCTTAAAAAATATATTATTCATCTTATAATCTTTCTATTGCCCTTAAAATTGTCTTTTAGTTAAACTTTTAATAAATAACAAAAAATGTCTCCACTTACCATTATGTCCCGTATTCGTAATGATCACCCAAAAGTCGATGGTCTTCTCCGGACCCAATTCCTCGTAGTCCCACTTCTTTTTCACTCGCACTGCACCATTCGTTTCCACCGTTACCCAGGGATTTTCATCGCGTATCTTGAATGTTTCCTTATCTGTTTCTTTTTCCAGTTGGAATACCGATTTACCTTCGGTATCCCCATCGGCTTCAGTGAACTCAATTCGTTTGGTAGGACGGACAGCTCGTGTAACACGACGTTTCTCACGATGATGTGAGTGCTCATTGACGGCATCATGCTCGAGATGTTGCATGATGAAGGAGACTGGTTCGGGTTGCAGGAACTCAATCAAGACCTTGGCAGGTTGAGAGCTAACCAAACTGGGATAGCGCAAATCATGAGCATCCACCTCCAGCAATAGTTCATTGGATGGCGGTTGACCCACCAGCATTATTTCACCGGTTTGAGGAACTATAATGACCGTATTGCTGGGCTGTTTCAAGCGATAGGCAATCTTATCACCATCAGCGTCTGAGGCTTCCACTTTTCCCACAATGCTGAAGCGCTTCCAGGTGGTAGAGGTATTTGTGTCCAGTTCCGGGGACTTAAGACCGGCAATGGCGAATTTGTAATCATGAGCCTTGAAGATGGGACGATTGTCATTTTCATCCAAAACTGTGATTTGTATTTTGGACACCGTTTTGTCAACATCTTCCAAGTCCGAGGCTTGTACGGACAGATCATAGTGAGCGGTTTGTTCACGATCCAACGGACGATTGGTGACCAGCCACACACCACTTTCCTCATCTCCGGAAATCACCACAGATGTAGATCTCTCATCACTTTGCTTGGCATGACGACTTTGCAAAGCAAAGGCTCCATCTTCATTGCCACCTATAATGGTGTAGCGTACTTTCTTAGGATCCGAACTCAATTCACCCTGGCTAAAGGCCTGCATCAGTGGCACACCTCTAACCCGTGTGCCGGCCGGCTTATTTTCCTTAACCTCACCGGAGGCATCCAACATGGAACCGGGAAATCTTAACATATCATTTCGATGCATAACATACAATTGAATATTGTGGGTCTGGGTGGAATTGGGTGTCTCCTCGACCACCACCAGATTCACGGGACGATTGACTAGAGGCGATATATCCGAGGTAGTCATGACCACACCATCATCCAGCACGGTGAAATACTTGGCATATTCGTTGTCCAGCATATGGTATGAGCCATGCTGGTATGAGAAATGCCCGGAGGGGCTGTCCGTAAAGTTACTGCTCTCGATGGGCTTTGTCTTGAAACGTTTTATACTAAAGCCGGGATAGGTGTCATGCGGCAAGACAAGGGACATGTCATTACTGCTGCTGCCACCGCTGCCGGCCAACATGCGTGCTGCATTGGCGGCCGACAGGCCATGGGCCTTATGAACTGCTGTAGCGGGTGCGTGTGTGGGAGCTGCTGATACATGGGACTGTGTCTGTGCTGGATGCCGAGGCTGGAGCTGGGACTGTGGCTGTGTTGCAGAGATCTCTTGAGTAAAAACGCTTTCGAATTGACTATTTATTGTTAATAATATAAATGCAAATGCCATAGTGTAACGACATAACGACGACGACGATGACGAAAATAACGATAACGACGACGACACGGCGGATGCGGACAATGACCGACACGATAACGACGCTAGGGATGCCGATAACGATGACGACGACGACGAGGAAGCGGACGCGAGCACGCTATTTCCGTTTCCGTTGTTTTCATTACACATCAGACTTTTGTCTGTAGACATTCTTCTTGTTGCTGCTGCTATTCTACTGCTGCTGCTACAAAAGCTTTTAAGCTTTGAGCGCTTTTTGTGCGCTCGATTTTGTGCCATGGCTGTGGCACGCGTTGCTCGTGAAGACGTTTAAGTTTTCTGGGTTAATCGTCTCTATGCTTTTTTTGGACTGTCTCTTCAATTGGTACTACGAAAATTTTGTTTATAATAAATTAAGCGGCTTTGTTTTAATTGGTTCTCTGGTTTATTAGCACATTATTGTTGTTTGATTGGTTTGGTTGCGGGTTAACTGAAAATAGAGAAGGAGAAGGAAAATTAACACACATTCAATTAGTATAAATTATTCCAAAAGGCAAATATATAATTAGTCAGTTTCAATTATGAGACTATTTTTAGTTTAGATTAACAACAAATAGTTTAATGGAAAACATGCTTAAAGCCGAAAAGGTGGGGTGGGGGAAATCAAGGATATTGATTTTCAATCAACTAGCAATAAGGAAGATTGCTTTGAAATTTTGAGTAAAACTATTAATTTATATATGTTTGTAGAATCGTTGCTTTTCAAATCAATACAGATTCGTTCGTTTTAAAATTTGATTCCAAAATTAATTGGGTTTAATTACTCGACTATTTTTTATTTAAAATCTTAATATTCCTGCGATTTTATTTTAAGTATTATTCGATTGATTCGATTTGTCTTGGAATCAAATAAAATGCCTGATCAGGGAAAATTCCTGGAGAGAATTTGTAAACGCCCTATGTTTATGTTTAACTACTTAATATACTTAATTTATTTATTTGTAAATAAAAAAAATATGTATACACACATATTATTCGATTGCAGTACTAACACAAAAAGTTTAAAACTTATATTTCGTATTTTTCAAAATAGACGAAAAAAATCAGCTTTTGTTTGAATGATGCACCCACGGAAAATTTAAATTTCGTCATTTGCTTTCCTCTTTTAGTCCACGCTAGTCAATATTCGATTTAGAAATGTTTCTCATTACCATTAAATAATTAAATACTACCGAATAACTATAATGGTCCGCTACAAAACTGGTCAGAGAAATTCAGGTGTTTTCTTTAGTTGGGAGAAAAAAGTGGGCGTTTTTTAATAGTCGTTAGCAGTTAATAGTCAATAATAATGGAAATCGTCACATAGTTGATGTAATAAAACTTTAGGATATATTTAAAAGATTGCTTAAATCAAGTCTAAAACTTTAAAATTCTAATTTAATGACAAAACATAAAATAAAGCCAAGTTGTAAGATGAAAATCGAAAAACACTTCCAACAGTCATCCAAAATGAGCAACAAAAATCAAAAACACAAACATTAAGGGATACATAGGAAATTGAAAAAAAATATAAATACAACTTTTTTAATTTTACATCCAAAGATTATCATAAAATAGCCAAAGACTAGCTGGAGTTACGAGTGTATATAATAAGCTTAGCAAGATTACTGTCAATGGGACGACAAAAAATGTTTTTGAAATTAAAAAAATACCACAACAAGACTTTTATGTATTTTTAATAAATGCAAGTTGAAATCTAAGGGTTCGATTTATAATAATTTATGACAATTTTAAAAACGTTTCATTCACTATTATGTAAATAAATAGCTTTATATGGAAGTATAGAAAGATTGTTGTGAATGGCAATAAAATTACAGGAATTTTGTTCTCAGACTCGAATTGAAGACTTGGAACTCCTAGGGTCATTTTATGGCACATTTTGCTTTTTTTAAATCATAAACAAAATGGTGTTAACAACCTTAGCTCAGTGGGTGCTTTTCTCGAACTCTTTTTGTGAAAATTGAGTAGTAGTAGTTTTGAAACATTTTGTATAAATTTTAATTTTTAGTATCAATAAAATATTTTTCAAAGTAGGAAACAAAATTTAATTTGTCAATAAATGCTACAAAACTGTGTAGTTTAATAAAATGGTGAGATGTGTTAACGACCTCAATTCCGAAAAATGGTTAACAAATTTTACTGTCTTTTGAAAAATATATTTGTATTATATTTAAAAAACCATAAATGATCAAGTGTTAACAACCACAGCGCAGTAGGATATGTTCCCAAGTAATGGGTTTTCCGAAAGGGACATAACAATTTCGTGTCTTTATGTCAACGCACCCTCAAACATTTTTTATGATCTTTCAGTGTCAAAACGTTAGTCGAAGTCATCATCGTAAAGTTCACTTACGTGCAACGTTTGGGAATCATTAAAAATTAAATTCTGATTAGGTGGACGCAACATTAGGAGCGCTTACTCCAATTTTCGGCCGTAATAATCGTCCCACCCGACAGGCTGTGAGTGCTATAGTGGATAAATTTGAATTGAAATTTTCACTTTTGGAAGTTCCGGTGCCAAAGAGACGCCGTACCGCTCGATGCGATGCCGTACGTTTAACCGTTCAAATCAGTCGATTCTACGTCTTTCTCAGGAATTTGGCATCTCCAAACCACACTGTGGCGTATTTTGGGAAAAGATCTTGGCCTTCACCCTTATAAGATCAAACTGACTCAAGAACTAAAGCCACTTGATCATTTGAAACGTCGAAATTTCTCCGATTGAAGTTTAACTTACAAATTTATTTACAAAAAATCGAAATATTGCAATATAAAGTATAAACATGGACCGATGTGTCCCATTTTTACTAGAGACTATTAGGTCCTATATAAAGTGTATCTTCTTAAGTTTAAGTCATATCGATTGAAAAATGTAATCTCTAGAGTGTCAAGAAGTGACATGGGTGGTATGGGGGCTATACCAAAACATGGACCAATATTCCCTATTTTCAATAGAGATTGTCCTATGTAAAAATCGCTTCATATTAGCGGCCGTCACTTGGATCACAAAAACACACGGATATAAAGACAAACGGACATGGCTAATTGGTATATATAAAAGAGTGGGATAATCCCTCAACTCAGTGAATGTTTTTAAGCCTGTGACATTTTCTCCCTCTGGAGGTGATGGGTGTCATAGTTGTTGTCTAAGATGACGTGTCAGTAGCTGTTAGAGGGAACTTACCGAGTACTTTTAGAGATCACATATAGCAGGCCTTTCATACAACCGCAAGAAGGGCTTTCGATAATGGTCTTAGTGTTAAACCGGCCAACACGGAACTAGTTATTTTCACCAGGAGAAATAAGGTACTAGTAACAACAGTTACACCTGTCTCCATGAGGGGGGGGGGGGTATTAAAGTTCCCTTATGTGAAAGAGCAAAATACATAGATATTTTACTAGACAACAAAGAAGGCTGCAATAGCGCTATATACCCGTTAAAGGACAATAGAAAAACGCTGGGGCCTGTACCAGTCCAGTAGTCAGACCGATAACTCTATACCGCATTATCGTCTTGTAGACAGCTCTTCAGAAATCTACATTCTGCGCAATACTAAAAAAGGTTCAGCTTATGACTGTTATATATATCATTGATGCTCTGCAAACGACAGCAACTGAGGCACTAAATTTTTTACTACAGGGTTTTTCAATAAGAGTGATATGATTTCTTTGAAAAAAAACACACTTATTGTTAAGGAAATTCAAAAATTGTTTATTTAATGTGAAGTACAATCGATACAACTATGTTCTAAATAAAACGTCATTCAAATGGCCTCCACGGCTTCTTCTGCAGGAACGAATTCGATGAACCCAATTTTCGAGCACTTTTTTCACTAAATCAAGCCGTACGTCATGAATGGCACGTTTAATATTGACTTGTAAAGCTTGAAGAGAGCCTGGTTTATTTCGAAAGATCAATGACTTCATATAACCCCACAAAAAATAGTCTAATGGTGTTAAATCACAACTTCTTGGAGGCCATTCAATAGCACAATTTCTTGAAATAATCGAATCTCCAAACTTTTTTCGCAACAATTCAATTGTTTCATTTACTGTGTGACCACAATTGGTCAATGTCAAAAAGATAGCTCTTAACGAGATCTAAAGTCAAAGTCGTAGGTCGACTAGAAAGTGTTTTTTGGATTTTTAAAAAAAATGAACTTGGCATCATTCTCAAATGTGAACGGAAAGTTTATTTTTGCTATAGCTCCTTAACGGTACGTCGGATCGGAAATCGGTCAATTGCAAAACTATAGCTCGTAACGAGGGCTAATATTGGTCGTAGGTGAACTGGAAAGTGTTTTTTTTGGAATTAAAAAAAATTATTCTTGCGTATATCTCTCCATGATGAAATTGTAAACACTACTGAATACAATGAATAACAAATGACAGATCATGACATATTACAAATGGCCGAAACGTCACTTCAAAATTATATCATTCCTATTGGAAAACCTGTTATATATGCGTTCCAAATATATTTTATTGACTTTCAAATAAAATTTATTTGCTCACAAATATGTAATGTTTAAAAATTTGTGTTACAGTTATATTTCCATATCAAAAAAGGCTATTTTGCCCCATGTAGTATTTTCTGAGTTAGAAATTCAAGATAAACTTGAAGAGGAGCCATATTGGTCCACTACTTCTGGCATCTCTTCTAAATGGTAATGAAATTCAGTGAAATATTGGACCCCATATAACTTCTATTCAAGTTAATCTTAATCGCTGAAAAAAAACGACTCTGCAGGATATTGTCCCAAACATATTCGGCTTGAAACATAGGGTTCACACTAAACATATAATATTTGATACACACACAAAATATATATTTGGGAAGATGTTGTTCTAAACAAATCTTTGTTTCCATCCTAATATGTTTTTATTTGGGACTATAATTCCCGAAACAAATAATAATTAACATTTAAGTATTCAGAAAAAGTAGTTAATTGTGTTGAATTTTTTAGTAATTCAAAGCAAATTTTAAATTTTTTTTTTAGAAATTTTTAATGTTTGTAAAAATAATAAATAATAATAATTGAAATCGTATAATTTTTGGATCAATATAAATTACTTGGAGGATTGACAACAAATTAATAATAAAAATTTTTGAATGTATGATTTAAACAGAAGTTAATGCTGCATATGGTACGCGTATTATAACTGGGAAGTACAATTCAAATTAGTAGTAGTATTGAAAAAAGTGTTAGTTTTGAAAATGTTTTTTAAATAAAATATATTTGGAGAAATTTCTAAACAATAATTTTATTTGTATTAAAACACATATTATTTTTGAGAAAATTGGTTTGTAAATAAATATATTTTGTTGTAATATATTAATATATGTGTTCCAAATATATTTTATTGATTTTAAAATAAAATTTATATGTTCAGAAATATATAATATTTAAAAATTTATATTCCAAATACATTTTCTTTCGATTCAAACATATCAAAAAAGGCGATTTTGCCCCGTGTGTGAATTTATATACTCTTTGTATGCGGAGCAACGGGTGGGTTTGAGAGAGAAAAAGATATAAAAACAAATGGGTTTTGTTTTTTTCAATAATATAATAGAGGCAGCGGTTTATTTGTGTATTTATGATAACTCATTTTACCATGTAGCGACCATAAACACTCAAACTAATAGATGGTCCGTCGTACTCTTTAAAAAGTGACAGTTACGAACGATTAAATTTTTGACAGTTGTTTTGCTCTCTTCGAGATATTTTGGCACTCTCTTGTTAGCTCTCAAGATTTAATTTGCCGATTTAAAGATGTGTTTTTTGCTATTTTATTTAAAAAATCAATTGTGTTTGCTCCAATTGTGATTGTAAAGTGAAATGTTTGAGGAAAAATGCCAAAAGTATGTATAAAAAATAAAAACAAATTTGTGCTCTTTCTTCTCCTAACTACTAATGTCAAAAATTTAATCGTTCGTAACTCGAGAAATTTGCTTAAGAGATCGAAGGACCATCTAGTAGTTGAGTGTTTATGGTAGCGACGTGCAGGATCCATAGAGATATAAACGGCCCGAGAGTAAAATGACAAGAGATGTGCGCGAGAACAGTGCAGAGCAACGACTTAGAATGACTTCTTATCTCGGAGAGTATTCAACAACGGCTAGTTATTATAGTTCGAGCGTATCTCAGAACAACCTCTAATTTCAATACGAGAGCAAGAGGTGAAGCAAGGAGTCGAAAATCCGTAACATCTCTTACAAAAGACAATAAATATGGAAGATGTGCCATCGCAAGTTTGTTTACATTTTCTCGAGTTACGAACGAATATGTGTGATTTTTCAAACGCGAAAAACATAGTTTTCTGGAGTCTTTTCTTGACCTTTCTTTGCACGTATTGCTTGATATTAATTTTCTAATCGTGATAATTACAAAAAATCGGGAAATTCGGTTGGAATCTTTCTAGTTGAAATCAAATTCGTATTCGTTCTCCACTGTGAGCTACTCGTTATCGGACGGCACATCTTTATATATTTATTCACTTTGTTAGAACTATTAATATATAGGGGATTTCATACCACGTGCTACAAGCTACAACTTTTTAAATAATGCATCAATTTTCTTCGGAATAGTCTCGTTTTATTCATGACCGATCGATAAAATGGTGAAAATAAAATAATAATTGCGGATTTTTCGATGTTTTAAGAGGTTTTTTTACTAAAAAATATTAAAATTTTCTCAAAATTTTAATATTTTTTGAAACCGCTGATGGGATGATAAAATCATACTAGTATAAGGTGAAGTCTATTTAATTTAGAATTATTTGAGCTTTCCCGAACTAATGACCACGAATGGTTCTCCAGTTGTGGAAAAATATATGGATCAACCTTTATTTTTTTAGATGTTTATTTTTATATTATAGACCACAAAGCTTTTAAAGTTCAATGTATTCGAGGTACAAAATATCCGTATTTGCCAAGCCCCTTCGTGTACCCCACATAAATTGACAGATTCATTCGAACACAATTTCCTCATAACTTTTATAGTAATCATTTTAAGGGTTTATTTTCTGTATTAAAGACAACATTTACAATGACTATAGACTGCGTAAAATGTTTCATCCTTCGTGACTTCAACACAAAGTGCTATATTCTATATGACATTACTCACAAAATTAGGCTATACTTGGTCCACTCAACTGAAACTTTTTTACTTGTTTTAAATTTCAGCGACTTGTTGTCGCCGAATCTTATTATAGTTCGCTGAAAAACAAGATCAAAGAAAAATGGACCCACATTCGATACTACATGATTCCAAGGTCGGAACAAGTGTATGTCAAATCATGAGTGTAAGCGTGATTTGTGAATGGGCGTGATTACCAAAAATTCTGTCATGGATGATCTGCGGTCATGCATGCTATTAGAAATTTAAATTGTGGGCAATCACAATCTATTGTTAATTTGATCATGGGAACATCGGACACGACAATTTCGTGTCACATGTCAAATCTTTACATCAAATTACAAAATATTTCTTTGGAAATTAATATTTGCTAAATATATGTTTTAACCTTTGGGGCGTTCATTAAAATATCTCCGATGTTTTTGGAATTCAAATCAAAATTTCTCATCAAACTTTTAAATCGACATCCGCCGACGCCTCTTGTTAGTGTCTTAAATATAACACTTTACATTTTCAGCATAATTTACATAAATTATTAAAAAATTAAAAAAACACACACAATTTATGGAAATATTATTTTATATTTCACAAAAAACTCTTTAGACATTTTTATGAAATGTGCTTAGACGCCACTATTCGAAATCGATAAGTAGCTTGCTGCCTGTTATTATGACGAAAATAATACGAATGAACAGAAATCATGCGCCAAGCTCAGTAGGGGTCCCGGTATTTGGCCAAACGAAAAAAACACAAATAGATTCAAAAACGCCCCAAAAAGAAGTTTTTACCAAATACTCTTCTTACCACAATTTATTTTCGTATTTTTCACCAATTTCGATTCAATACAAATGAGATGGACTATCGGCTATGCGTCTACCCAAGTATCATTCATATGGCAAGACAACGACGCGGACGACGACGACGACAATTAATTGTTCATTAAAATATCATTAGTATTCATTGACTTTTTATGGCGTTTTATTGGGAGTGGGGCAGGGTGACCGAAAGACAGAGGTAGAGAGAGGAAGCGGAGAGGAGACTGCGTGTGGACCGAAAGCCGGACAAAAAGCCCATTTGTATTATTATTTTTTTTTCATTTCCCGCCACAAACAATGACTAAATTAAATATTTTCTGTGTGCGTTTTTTTTCGATTATGAATATTTAATACTCAAATATGTTATTAATATTTTGTTGGTCATTATTATTTGTGGAGTAGGCATATTTCGAGTGTATCTATCTTCTGCTGCTCCTCCTCCTCTTTATCATGGCCATGTTGATTGCTTTGAATTGGATTGGACTTAAATTATTTGCTTGTTAATTTCGTTCGTTTTTTTTGTTAGCTGGGAAGCGTAAATAGTTATTGATTTTTTTATGTGGTTTCAGCAAAGCTGTTTGGACATTTTTCTGAATACCGTAGCGGTAAATATCAAAAACTAATATTTTATTAATTTTTAATGTTAATAAATAAATGTTTTCACTTTATAATAAATGTTTGCAGTTTGTCGTGGTACAATATCTGGTGCAAATGGGGGTGTGAGAGTTTGCGGAGCAGACCACCTAATGAGCGAAAGCATAAAACATCCCAATTGTTTGTAGGGGATTAGGTGGGAATTAGTTAGTTAGTTAGTGTTGTAGAGCATAACTTTAAACGATGTGTAACGAATCAGTTTTAGTGAGTATAACCTGTTCGCCGCTTGATCTCATATAAAGGAGGAAGTTGTCTCCCATAGCGCATAGACAGAGAAATAAACACATTCGAAATATAAATATAGACAGAATCCACAAAATCAATAATTATATTGAAAATCTTAGCAAATGTTATAATAAAATGGACCTATTTCTTGAAATTAAAAAAACGTTATATTTTGATTAATCCCCGTCACAGGGATTGATCTATTATTGATATTATTTTTGAGTTTTCTCACTGTGGAGATGAGCTGAAGATAAAAGGGTTTCCTTCTAAGTGAAGGAAGGTATTTGAATAGTCAAGTTCCTTTTCTTGTTCAGCAAACTTTTATCTATTAAATTTTATAACGTAATCTTGAGATATGTGGATAATACAGAGCCTAGATGATAAATCGGGATATGGGGGCTACATCTAAATCTTAACCGATAGCTCAATTTATTTGGTGTTCATTCTTGCCCGAAACAGCTGTTATCTACTAAATATCTGATGAGAAATTATCTATCGCTGAGAGTCAAAATAGATTGACCGATTTTATTAAAATTAGTCATTATCAGTCCTTTTATAAAGAAACTCTTTCAAATTTCTTTAAATTTTTTGCTAAATTAGATTCAACTTTTTAGATTATCCATCGATTTTCTTCAGAATTGTCTCATTTTATTCATGATCCACCAGACATTACGATTAGATAATATAAATACATTTTCCCAAAAAATATTATTTTCTTTATGTATGTACACGGGGCAAAATCGCCTTTTTGGATATGTTTGAATGGAAAGTAAAAATATTTGGAACACAAATTTTTAAATATTATATATTTTTGAGCAAACAAATTTTATTTGAAAAT
Source organism: Eudasyphora cyanicolor (assembly GCA_963930755.1). Classification (NCBI taxonomy): domain Eukaryota; kingdom Metazoa; phylum Arthropoda; class Insecta; order Diptera; family Muscidae; genus Eudasyphora; species Eudasyphora cyanicolor. The sequence continues at coordinate 259,263,230 of OZ005737.1, read as the reverse complement.
CAATAAAATTTATTTGGAACGCATATATTAATATATTACAATAAAATATATTTGCTGACTAATTTTCTCAAATAAAATATGTGTTTAAATACAAATAAAATTATTGTTCAGGAATTTCTCCAAATATATTTTATTTAAAAAGGATTTTCAAAACTTTGCTGTCTTTTCTAACATCAGTTTAAATTTTTCCTTGATTTCGAAATCTACCTCCCAAATAAAAATGGCATATGCAGCATTGTCTTCTGTTTTAAAGCATTCATTTTAAATTTCTAAATATCCCAATGCATCATTAGTAGTGAAACCTTCGAGTAAATTGTTTTATAGTAAATTATTGTTTTAATATTATACGATTTCAATTATAAAATATTTTTATAAACATTAAAAAAATTAACTTTGAATCCTTAGAAACTTAACGTTTTTAAGGTATCGGTATATTTTCTGAAAAATTAAATGCAAATAAATCCAAAAAAACACTAGACCTCGAGCTTGACTATTATTTACATGAATTGGATATTTGTTACGAAAAAATATGCCCTAATAAAAAATATTAAGATGTAAACAAAGATTTGTTTAAACCAACACCTTCCCAAATATTTAATATTTGTGTGTACCAAATATTATATATTTAGAGTGTACCCTAAACATATATATGTTTCAAGCCGAATATGTTTGGGACAATATACTACAAAAGCGATTTTTTTTCAGCGTGTATATATATATTTTATTAGAAGAACAAATGATAAAAAACTTATTAGAAGAAGTTGAAGGCCATTTAATTTTGATATATGAACAAGTCCCATCCCACTAATAGACCACAACCCTCTGAAGGAAAATACCAATGCATCCTTTTTAGCAAAAACAAAAAAATAAATAAAAAAAATATTTTTAAACAAAAATTTCAAAACAAGTTTTAATTGCGTGAAAAAAAATGTGTAACATTTCTTTGGGGTTAGTTTTAATTTTTTTTTTAAATATTGAAGAAAAAGCCGTCGTCAACACTTTGGATGGGAAAAAAGGCCAGTTTGACTAAAATATCAACATCATCCATCTCGTACAGTCCTTTACCAATCTCGTTGAAATTTTGAGAAGAAAAAATCACTTTTGTAGTATATTTGCTGGAAACTTCTTATTTTTGGGAAAATTAACTTTTTTCCATAAGTCGGGAAAAAATCCTGTAACCTTTTTAAGTTTTTCCCCGTATTTTAAGACAATCTGCACCGAAACATCGAAAAAAATATTGATAAATGAGTTAGTTAAGCATATTTTTCAGTAAGTAAAAATAAAATATTTGCACAAAAAAAGTCATTAAAATTTAGCTTTCAAACATATTTTGATTACTGTTTTTTTCTCCGTGTACCCAATAGTTTGACATGGTGCAAGTTTCATCCCAATCGGAAGACATCGGTTTCAAAAGATGACTCACTTCACATGAAATCCCCCATATGTACGGGGCCATAGCTATGCAATGGGTTTTTTATTAAATAATGTTAAATACGCGCTGTGGGATTAAAACCCGGACACCCCAATTTAATAATACTTAGATAAAGAGCACCCAATGCGGTGAATATGATCCAACTTTTCACAAATTTGCTAAAAAGTACTGATACTAATGTGTTCTTATAAATCCTCTTTATATCCCTACTCTATATCCCAGGACAGTGAAATTCCGAACTCGTTGGTGGCCGTGCGCGTTAAGGTGTGATGTTATGCTGATGCGGAGCAAAGAGACCCGAGTTCAAATCCACCGCAAGACCAAAAAATGTAACTTCGAAGAATTACTTAAAAAACACTTTATGAACATAAAATTTAAAAATAAATTAAAAGGAAGTAAAAATATTGTTTTAATTTGGTGCAAGTATGTTTGGATCGAAATAATAATATTTTCTTTACTTTCACTAAATTCTTGGTGATGCTCAAATTTTGAACTTCTTCCGGATAATAATATTATGATTTTTATACCCGCCAACATGGGATGGAGGGTATATTCATTTTGTCCCTCCGTTTGTAACTCCTCTAAATATTGATCTGCAGGTTGTTTGGGCTTGCAATATTGCAATATTGGCGATATCGGTCCATATTTAGATATAGCTCCCATATATAGCATCTAACTTGTTGCTCTCATCTACTATATATTTTTTGTGTTTTTCGGTGTTATTTTCATTAGGTTTTAGTTATTTTGTGAGGTCACATGCTATCCATGGTGGAGGGTATATAAGATTCGGCATGGCCGAAATTAAAGCTTTTATTTGTTATTACTTCTTTAGATGCTCTTTTTTTTGTGGGATTTGCTTCACTACAATATATTTATTTGGTATCTACTGTTCCATAACTTCTGTAGCTATCACATACATATATGTTTTCATATTCTGTATTTTGGACAACTTTTGTTTTTGAATTGTTGTTTGTTAAATTGTCTTTTAACCTTTAAACAAATCTTAAAACTGTAGCTGTGCGTCTCGAAATTAATTTTTGTTTGCGAACCGACTCGAGCTATTGTAGACCGATATAGGGGACTTTCTTGATGGAAAATTCAGGATGCGCCTGTTGTTGCTCCGATGCTTTGGCTGTGTTTGTTGTTGCTCTTGCTGCTTACCTAGACTAACTAACAGCAGTAACACACTCGAAAATATGATTAGAGAGGACTCATCAAAAGTGAAACGTGGTAGTTTTGCATGATTCTTAATGGTATTATTTTTGTGGAGAAATATACATTTAATATATATTTCACACTGATAATAAGTTGAGCTTTAGTCAAACTGTCTACTTAATGTTTATTCTAGTAAAGCAGTGCAAAAAGAATTTTTAGAATTACTTCCTTTTAGAGGTTCCTTAATCGTCAGATCAAAAACAACAAACATTATTAACTATGAATTAATGCCTCACTTTAAATTACTATCTCAACGATACAATCTAAAACTCATAACTTTGCCAGATGGCCGCCCGCTTGATAAATTAGGTAAATTTACAAATTCTATTGTCTAACAAATAACTACCTACAGCTACCTTTTAAAATAACATGATTTTGTATTTTCTTTTGTTTAACACAAAAAATCTCAGTTTAAACAAAATCACTGACCACAAAAATAGTGATGGAAAAAATATTTTTAGGCGTTTTAGATAGTAGACAATAGAGCCCACAAAACATTTGCATTCTTATCGGCGTCAATAATCTGCGCAAAAATTCAAAAATTCCTTATGTTCAACTTCAAAAGAGCTCCACAATTTATATGTTTCATTTTTCGCTGATATCATGATTCTTTGGTTGTTGATGTTTTTTTGCTGATCAATTAACAAATTACATATCTTAATTAAATATGCGCTAACGAGTGAATATAAAATATGTCATTATATAATAGGTGGTTTAACGAGATATTTTTTTCTAAAGCCTAGAAAACATTTTAAAATATTTCAATGGAAATCCCAAGTTAATCTCTTTCGGTCGATTGGTGGTGGTATATTCTGTTTGCGCAGTAGGCTTTTGTTGTTTGTTATTAATAATAAATTAGTTAGAGATGCTTATCATGTCAACCATAAATCTTAATTGGCCGTATGAAGATGTGGCGATGATAATGACAAATATACAAATATATAGAAAAAATATTTCTTTTGTTTCCGAAAAAAGCAATAAAAATATGGTAGATTTTATTGGCGGCTAAAAGTTTTTTTTTTTATAAATTTTATGGCAGTGTTTTTTGTTTAAATAAAGCAACATATGTGTAAAATAACAAATGTTATAATATTAATCATTTTATGTTCAAACACAAGCTTAGGATACAAGTTTTTGGTTAACAAAAAGAATTAAAATGGCTTTAGCACACTAAATTAAGCAATAACAGTAAAAAGTTTAATATGGAAAGGAGGTTATTTTTAGCAAGCAAAACAATTGGTATACATAAAAAAATTTGAATTTTTTCTAATAATATTATAATCTTGTTAGCATTCTTCTATGAAGAATATATCTTAAATATAGTATACCTTTTTTTTCAATGTACTGAAGAGTGTGCCAATTTGTAAGCCCCAAAGTCTTAGAACCTATCAAAGGATTTACCATCAAAAACATTCGCACGACAAAACAATATCCTTCCAAGGAAATGCACTTGAATATAATTAAAATTTCCATTATACTCGTATCCTTACAGCAAGCCTTTGCTGCTTCTTAACCAGCCCTTTGAGACGTTAACTCCTTACAACCACACAACATTTTTAGTCTTCGTTGAGCCCTGCCTTCATGAATATTCCCAACACGTGTTTGACACGTTACCATGACAACGGGAATATGATAAATGCATTTTGCAAAAACTTTTGTAATCGCAATATAAATTAAGAAGAACCAAAAATGTAAGAACAAAAAGAGAAAAAAAGCAATTGTTTTTCTTTTCTTTTTCACAAGTTCCCATTATTATGATTTTTTTTTATTATAAGTATGACAAGGAACATACACTCACTTCAAGGCTCCTCAACCTGCTGCCTCCCTTAATGCCACTAGAGAAAATCTTACAAAAAAAGAAAATAATTTTCCTCGTACTTCTTTAGCTTTCCCTGATGCAGCATAATGGTGTGGTTATATGCACCGCATCTTCCTTCCCCAGGAGTGTCACTCAGCAGTGTTAGCTGTGTCTCTTTGGTGTTTATGTAAGCAAAAATTCTTCGCCAAACTGATGATAATATCCGATTTTGTCCTGTACCCTGTGTCCTTGTCAATTTTGATTTTCGTTTTTTTTTCTTTCTGTTAGTTTACAACCATAACTTTTAATGTTTTAAGTTTTATAGTTCAATGATAGCAATGGCTGCATAACTACTGAGCTCTGAAAAGATTCCTCGGAACTTTTGGTCGTTTTTTCCTGGTAAGGACCTTACATAAAAGATAAATGGTGAAACCACCACAAAAATACTAGAATATCACAGCATTTTGTTGAAGAAAAAAATTCGGAAGATTTCATAAAACAAAATGTTAAATGTCACAAGTGAACACTTCAAGGTTTTTTCTGCAGCGCGAATTATTTTTGCAATTCTTTTTGTATTGATAAATGACTATAATTAGAGAAAACAATGCAAAGGGAGAGAAGAATGAAAAAAAAAATTATACAAAAGTAATTTTAACTTAGGCAAATATATTTTAAACATTGAGGAATTTATTTTCATTAAATCTATGAAGAAATAGAAATAACGGTGACAGCGTGAGGAATTAAAAAAGGGAAATAATACGTCCGTTTTTGATCAGACAACTGACTGCAACTGATTTGAAGATTGCATTTTGATTTTATCCGACCCTATGTATTCTATGAATATCGGAGCAGAATAAAACAATTTTTATATGCAGACAGAAATATAATTAAGACATAAAATATTTAAAAATTAATAAATTTCAATGAAAGATTTTTAGTTTTTACAAATATATATATATATATATATATATATATATATATATATATATATCTAGCACTGAGGAATTTATTTTTATTAAATCAAAGAAAAATTAGTAAAAACGGTACCCAATGGGAGGAAAAAAATTAAAATATTCGGCCGTTCCTTAACCAGACTAACTTATTAACATTTCTGAATTTCCTTTTGGTACCTCTCTCTCACAAATCCGCAGCAGTAATTGGATTTTTGGGGACTCAATATTTGTAAATTAATGGACCAAAGTAGGTCTGGTTATTTTTGTCATTTTTCTTTTGTTTCTGAAAAACACTGCGTGTAAAATTTTATACGAAGTGATTTCAAAATCAATATGTGAAGAAACAGAAGAAAAAAAGTTAAAAAATTTAAGAACTACTTTAATATTTTGTCCATAACATTTATAAATATTGATTCCCCACAAATCCAATAACTGTTTTGAATTTATGAAAGTCTGGTGCGTATTCTGTGTACAATAAAAAAAATCAAAGAATTAAAGTTTTTCAAGAGCAATAAAAATATCAAAAATTTCACTTTTAATTTCAAAAATTCATTTTTAATTATTTTTTTTAAGAAAATTGTCAAAATTTCCGGAACTTCTTTATTTTTGTCCATAATTTTAACAAATCATAAACAAATAAGTCCACAGAAACACAATAACTGTTTATGAGAGTCTGGTGCATATTCTGTGTACATTAAAAAAAAATCGAAAAATTAAGGTTTAAAAAAAATTTGGAAAAAGAATTTACAAAATTTTAAACAAAATCCATAAAAATTTCCCGTTATGTTCTCTTTCAAACGATGTAAACTTTGTAAAATTCGGTTCAGTCTTTCAATAGCAATTAAAAACTTCGTAAAACCCAGAAATTCATTCTTCTAAAATTTTTTAAAATTTCAAATCCCCGTAAAATTTTAGAAAATTTAGAAAAAAAAACAGTAAGGAAAGGCTAAAGTCGGGCGGTGCCGACTATAAAATACCCTACACCACTCTCGTAATATTGAATAACTCTGATATATAAATTTTGTAATTCATGTATAAATTGTTTACATAAATTTACTTTTGGGACATTTTATACTTAAATAATACCCTGTACCACAGTGTGGTGTAGGGTATAAAAACGATTGGATCTAAAGAGCCAAATCGGATGAAACATATATATGGGAGCTATAGCTAAATCTTTACCGATTTTCTTCAAATTCGGCAATGTTGGTTCATGAATCAAGAAACTCTACCATTCTAAATTTCAAAACGATTGGATGTAAAATATAGCTTCTATAGAACTAAAGGGCCAAATCGGACGAAACATATATATGGGAGCTATAGGTAAATCTTAACCGATTTTCTTAAAATTCGGTAGTGTTGGTTCATGGATCAATAAACTCTACCATTCTAAATTTCAAAACGATTGGATGTAAAATACAGCTTCTATAGAACTAAAGGGCCAAATCGGACGAAACATATATATAGGAGCTATAGGTAAATCTTAACCGATTTTCTTAAAATTCGGTAGTGTTGGTTCATGGATCAATAAACTCTACCATTCTAAATTTCAAAACGATTGGATGTAAAATACAGCTTCTATAGAACTAAAGGGCCAAATCGGACGAAACATATATATGGGAGCTATAGCCAAATCTTAACCGATTTTCTTCAAATTCGGCAATGTTGGTTCATGGATCAAGAAACTCTACCATTTTAAATTTCAAAACGATTGGATGTAAAATACAGCTTTTATAGGACTAAATGGCCAAATCGGACGAAACATATATATGGGAGCTATAGCTAAATCTTAACCGATTTTCTTCAAATTCGGTAGTGTTGGTTCAAAATGATTGGATGTAAATTTCAAAATGATTGGATGTAAAATACAGCTTCTATAGGACTAAAGGGCCAAATCGGACGAAAGATATATATGGGAGCTATATCTAAATCTGAACCGATTTCAACCAAATTCAATAGCGATCTTAACAGCCGCGAAATACTCTAAACTGCAAAATTTCAGAACGATCGGAGTAAAATTGCGACCTGTAGTCGACGAACAACTTTACATGGACAGACGGACGGACAGACATCGTTAAATCGACTCAGCTAGTGATTCTGAGTCGATCGGTATACTTTAAGGTGGGTCTAGCTGTGTTATTTTCAGGTGTTACAAACATCTGCCGTGAAACAAACTTATAATACCCTGTACCACAGTGTGGTGTAGGGTATAATGAATGAATAGGTATCTTATTTAATCATTTAGAAACTTTTTAGGCAAAAATAAAGATAAAAAGAGATTTTTTAATTTTTTAAAATTTAAAAGTTAAAATTAAATTAAATAAAAAAAAATTATTTTTTAAAAATAAACGAAATTGATACTTTATTTTATCATATAGCAACATTAAAATTCATAAATTAATATAAAAAATTCTAAGACAGCTTTATTTTCAAAAATTTAATTTTTTGGGAAAAAAGTATATGTTTTATTTCTGAGTTATAGAAAATTTTATATAAAAACAGTATAACATATTTATATTCATCTTCAATGAATCTTCTTAGAGAATATTTTCCAAGAAAGAACGGGTCAAAAATATTCACTGGTATTGTTGTTTAAGCTTTTCCAATTTCGTTATTATCCCCTCACCTTAGAGAGTAGGGTATATATCATTTGCTACGAACCAAAAGTGTAACACATCGAAGGAATGACCTAAAACCCTAAGTATGTTCGCCGGATATCCGTTTTGGGTCATTTTAAGTCGAATGAGCAATGTCCGTCCGTCCGTCCGTCTGTCTGTCTGTCTGCTGGCTGGTGCGCACGATAACTCTCGAAAGGAGTAACCGATTGACTTCAAATTTGGTATGTGATAATATTTTCATATATCTCCGGCTAAGTTCGAAAATGGGCCATATTGGTCCACTCCTTCTAGTACCTCCCCCACAAAGGGTTAACATTTAGTGAAATATTGATTATTTAATAACTTCAATACTACTTACTTGAATCCTACTTAATTGCCACTCCCCTTTTGGTACCTCCCATACAAATGGACAATTTTAAAGCAAAAGTTAATAGCTTATAATCTTATTGCCAATGCATACAAAGACTTGCAATTTTGAACAGTCTAATGGTTTAATAGTACCTACAATACAGTGAAAAATGGGCATTACTGCCACGCTCCATTTGGTACCGCCCACACAAATGGACGATTTTGTACCAAAAGTTACCAGCTTATACATTTAATACCAGTGCATACAAATACTTGAAATTGTGTACAGTGTAATGCCTTTATAGTACCTAGAGTCCAGAGAAAAATTGGCGTTACTGGCCCGCCCGTTTGGTACCTCCCACACAAATGGACCTTTTTGTACCAAAAGTTAACAGCTTTTAACTTTAATACCAGTACATACAAATACTTGAAATTTCGTACAGCGCAATGCTTTTATATTGGCCTGCCCCTTTTGGTACCTCCCACACAAATGGACCTTTTTGTACCAAAAGTTAACAGCTTTTAAATTTAATACCAGTGCATACTTTAACGTTATTAAGCAATTAACATTGATAATAATTTAAACAAAACAAAAAATAAAAAAATTTACAATATTTTTTTGAGACTAAATGTGAGGAGATTCATTAATCGGTTTACCCGACTGAACTTTCTTACTTGTATTTATTCAAATTTTAAAAGAAAGCCACACTTTATACAATTGCAAAGCTAAAATATATAAAAACATTTACCATTTGTATATGTATGAAAATGCAAGAAAATCACATTTTTGATGATATAATGATTCGCGAATAACTTTCGATTTCTGATGTCAAGACATACAAAATATTTCATTGAAATATATTCACTTTTAAATATTTTATGGATTTATTACATTTATCTATCTCTGCATTTGAAAGTTATTTTTTTTTTTAATTTTTTTCCTGACCCTGTCCTGGAATTTTTTCAATATCAGTGCAGAATATAATCCGATTTCTCTCGCATGAACTTTTCTCAATTGACAACAAAATTTGATATACTATTTAAAAAAATCGTGCAGATGTACCTACTGCGACAAAAGTTATGGCCATATGGATTAATATTGTAAATTGTAGAAGAATTGTAGAATTTTGACCCGTTATTTCGGAGAAAACATTCTCTAGGAAGTTTTCTTTCAGATGAATATAAATATATTAAATAACTTCTTTGATAGGTCCAAAATACGATATATACTTTTCCCTCAAAAAAATATTTTTTTAATATAATTTAAAATTGCCGTAGCTCTTGTCTTATTGCGTATATCGGATCGATTTTTGGTTCATAATGTAGCAAATGTTGTTGCCAATTCAGAAAAGTTGATGTGAAAGAAATATGTGTGAATTATTTCCTTTATTTTCGGAATTCCTCCCACTGTATATCGCTTGTGATTGATATGATTTGACTATATGATTTTTCCCTGTAACCTTTGGTTCTGAATTTTGAACAAAAAATTTTCAAACAAATGGAATAACATTATATTATAATTTATGTATAAATTATTATTTTTAATAATCCATTAGAAAAGTCACGGACGTACGCTATACTCCGTTTGATCATAAGCAACCCCTAAATCCGAACAAATAATAAAGAATTCAAAATTAGTTTAAGACCAATATTTTTTCACTTCCAGACATCGATAACAACGAATTTGACTAACATTAACATATTAATTAAGAATAATAAATTTTGAATATAGCTCAGGAGTAAATTTTTCTTTGAACATCTCAATGAGACCACCCATTAGCAGCTCCTTAAAAAACACCCTAAAAAAAGTTTCCTGCTTTTTGTTTATTTTGCTATTCCTCTCTCCTTGAAAAATTGTTGGATGGTTTTTGTTGTTTGGGTCTTCTAGAACAAAGACGCTTTACACAAATTCCAAAAAAAAATGAACTGCTGTTATTCTTACGTCTTTTGCTTTTTTGAATATTTTCTTCATTATTAATATTTTTACGCTTAATAAAGCAAATTGTTATTTCTTCGAGTGAGTTTTTGTTTTTGCTTCAGCGTCCTTTTTTCTCCTTCGTTTACACCGAAGTTTATCCATAAGCCCGAAAGGCCATAAATAACAAAAGAGAAACAGAAATGCCGACTGCAGAGCGTGAAACATCCAAGACTTGCTTGCTTGTGTGCCTCTTGTAGTGGTGGCACATGCGCCTTGGCGTGCCACATCAACTCACCCTCCGTCCCAAAAAACGCATAAAATTTCGTTTTGTTTTATTTCCACCGCTTCTACGAGAGAAACGCGAGAAACTGTAAGACTTGCCTGCGGCAAAGTGGCATGCGACCACCACCATCGCCAGGACGGCCGCAAGGGTGGTAATCTTTAACAAAAGATCACATGAATTTTAATGTTGTTTTAGTGTATTACAATATTTTAATGTTTGCCTCTGAACAAAGGCCGAATCAAAATGTAATATTTATATAAGAAACGAAAAAGGAACACAACAATTCACACACATCTGCTTGAATGGTTTTAACACAGTTTCGATTAAAATTGAGAGTTCTTTTTGTGGTCCTTTTGTTGTCGAAACTTGAAATCCTCTTGTTTGGGCAAATCAGTTGTATTATTTGCTCTTATCATTAGGAATATATCATCATCACACATATGATAAACTCAATGGAAGAAAGTAATTTGGTTTTCCATTGCCTCAGTTGTTGGATATGAAAACAAGAATAGCAAAACTCAACAAACAAATTAAAGGATTTTTATCGAAAATTGATCAGTCACATAGTAACCCTTTTTGGATATGAAAACCACAATTTTTGGATATGAAAACCTGCAGCAAAAACCATTCAAACAGATTAAAGGAGTTGTATCAAAAATTGATCAGATACATTTTATTTCGTAATGAAAACGTTAGCGTTAATATTTGGTTAGAGTTTGGGCAAAAAGCCGAGGGTTTCTTTCGAAGAACTCATTGAACATATTAGAAGAATTTTATCGTTAATTAATCAGAAACCAATGAGAGAGCATTCTTATGGAATGGGATATATTAGTAAAGAGAAAAACGATTTTAGATCACAACATAGGGGACACAGCGATATGAATTTGATAGGTTAATTATGATGATTTATTGCTCTCCAAACATTACTCAGCTCTATGTTAAAGTTAAAATCTTGATCAAATAAGCATAAAAAATAGATCTCCACCGTTTATTTTGGGTTTTTGTGTTAAGTTTTTGCTTTGGTGTGTTCTGACACATATAGTAAAATTTTGTGGCCAACATTTTTGTAGAACATTTCATCCTATCCTTCCCCATTTAAAGGGGTGTTTTTTACGAATTGTTCAAATAGGGCCAAAAATAACGGTTATGTGTTCTATAAAGTTGCTGAATATAACCTACACAAAAAAATATTTTTGTTACATAATAGGAAATACTAACATTTTTGAGGTACAATGCGGTCTTTTTGAACTTTTTAGGGTGCCTAGACTCGGTCAGATTGTATTGATATGTTCACAAAAGTTCTTCAGATTTACATTGTGAAAATAAAAACCAGTAAGGAAAGGCAGAAAGTCGGGCAGGGCCGACACCTCCCTTACAATTCAAAAGGGTCATTGCGATAATAATTTGGAATAATTGGTAAATAGGTAGGAACATATGATCTAATTCTGAACCGATAATCGCTAAATTAAGCAATATTCGTTCCTAAATTGAGAAACATCTTTCTGGAAAATTTTAATGATCTGAAGTACAACTTCTACAGCGCTTTGATACCAAATCAGGAGGAACATATATATGGAGGTTATATATAAATCTGAACCAATTTTCACTGAATACTCATTCATGTAAAAAGACCTCTTTCTGTCGAATTTCGTACTGATCGGATATAAAAGACAGTCTCTACAGCGCTTATATGTCAAATCGGTGGTAACATATATATGGGGGCTATATCTAAATCTGAATCGATTTCTTCCAAAATTAAATGTGTTCATTCATATGATAGGAAACCTCTTTCTGCCGAATTTCATACTGATCGGATATAAAATACAGTTTTTACAGCGCTTACACGTCAAATCGTGGGTAACATATGTATGGGGGCTATATGTAAATCTGAACCGATTTTCTCCGAATTTGGCATTCATGTAATAAGAAACCTCTTTCTGCCGAATTTCGTATTGATCGGATATAAAATACAGTTTGTTTTTTCTCTAAGTGTATAACAAGACAACTCTCTGTCAATGTTTGTACAATTCGGTTCAAAAATGTTGCTTATGCAGTGCATATATGCCAAATCGGAGGTACATATATATGGGAGCTATATGTAAATCTGAACCGATTTTAACCAAATTCAATAGGGATCGTTCAAAGTTCCGTTGAGATCGGACCATAATTGCGACCTGTACGTTGATTACAGACAGACGGACATAGCTAAATCGACTCAGAAAGTGATTACAAGTCGATCGGTATAATAAACTTCTCCTTTTGAGTGTTACAAACAAATGCACAAAGTCATACTACAGTGTGGTGTAGGGTTTTCCTTTTTTCGCATAAAATGTTAAGAAACAGTATTAAGCTTATTCTTAGCTACATTACTGCCAAATATAGTTAAGCTGCATCACCAAGTCTGAATTAGGTGTTGGACAAAAGCTGATGACACCTTTTTCGAAGGGCCCACTGATTTTCAGAAACTTTGGAGGCGATAACAAAAATTGGTCACCATTTTCGCAAAACCGAGAATAGGGCTATATTTTCATTTGGTAGTAGAATCGAACCTATACTGTCAAGTCCGCGTATTTTTTTCACTGTTGTACAGTGTAATCATCTTAAAGGAAACTTCCTAGATATTATTTTCGAAGGAAGAACGGGTCAGAAATATTGACTGGCATTGATACCAAGCTCCAACAATTTACACCACTTTTTACACAAATTTCAGAAAACAATATATTCTCCAATCGCAAAGTTAGAATATTGAAACCCTTACTATTTGTATACCTTTCACCATAGGATACGCCCCGTATATTCAGTTTGTCACACCGTTTGTAACACCTCTTAATATTGATATGAGACCCCATAAAGTAACGGGTTTTTCAATAGGGATGATATGATGTTGAAGAGACGTTTCGGCCATTTGTAATATGTAATGATCTGTCATTTGTTTTTCGTTGTATTCAGTAGAGTTTACAATTTCTTCGTGGAGAGATAGATATACGCAAAAACTACGTTTATAAATTATTCAGTTTTATTATCAAAACTAGCTGGACCCGGTCCACTTCGTTGCCCCAGACTTCAGATTTCCGATCCCGTTAATTTTTGGACTAATTACGTAGACTGACACCAAATATATATGCACATAATTACATTGATCTCTCTAACAAATTGCTGAAGATATATCAAACACAAAATTTAATTGGCTTATATGGGCGGGGCCACTCCCATTTGTGCGACCCCGCCCATTTTTGGACCAAGCACGTAGACTGCCACCTAATATATATGCACAAAATTAGAGTAATCTCGCTAATAATTTGTGCGAGTTATGTCAATTTCAAAATTGGGTTTATATTGGCGGGGCCACGCCGATTGGTCCAATCCCGCCCATTTTTGCACCAACCAATTAGACTACCACCTAATACATATGCAAAAATTACAGCACTCTCGCTAACAAATTGTGCAAGATATGTCAATTTAAAATCTTTGTTTATATGGGCGGGGCCACGCCCATTCGTCCAATTCCGCCTATATTTGGACAAATCAGGAAGACTACCACCAGATACATGGCACAAAATTACAGCACTCTCGCTAACAAATTGTGTAAGATATCTCAATTTCAAAATTTGGCTTATATGGGCGTTGCCACGCCCATTGGCCGATCCCACCCATTTTTGTACCAATTGAGTAGACCACCACCTAATACATATGCACAACATTACAGCACTCTCGCTAACAAATTGTGCAATATATGTCAATTTAAAAATTTGGTTTATAAGGGCGGGGCCACGCCCATTGGTTCAATCCCGCCCATTTTTGGACCAATCACGAAGACTGCCACCTGATACATATGTACAAAATTACAACTCTCTCGCTAACAAATTGTGCAAGATATCTCGATTTCAAAATTTGGCTTAAAGGGCCGGAGAAACGCCCAGTAGTCCGACCCCGCCTATTTTTGGACCAATCACGTAAGTCGCCAACAGATATATATATAAACAAAATTACAGCTCTCTCGCTAACAAATTGTGCAAAATATCTCAAATTCAAAATTTGGCTTATATGGGCGGGGCCACGCCCATTGGTCCGATCCCGGCCATTTTTGGACCAATTAAGTAGACTACCACCTAATACGTATGCACAATATTACAGCACCCTCGCTAACAAATTGTGCAATATATTTAAATTTAAAAATTTGGCTTATATGGGCGGGGCCACGCCCATTCGTCTGATTCCGCCCATTTTTGGACCAATCACGTAGGCCGCCAACAGATATATTTACCCAAAATTACAGCTCTCTCGCTAACAAATTGTGCAAGATATCTCAAATTCAAAACATGGCTTATATGGGCTGGGCCACGCCCATTGGTCCGATTCCGTCCATTTTTGAACCAATCACGTAGAGTGCCACCAGATACATATGCACAAAATTACAGCTCTCTCGCTAACAAATTGTGTCAGATATCTCGATTTCAAAATGTGGCTTAAAGGGGCGGGGCCACGCCCATTAGTCCGACCATGCCCATTTTTGGACCAATCACGTAGACTGCCTCCATATATATATATGCAAATTTCTAGTTCTTTCACTAACAAATTGTGCAAGATATCTCAAATTCAAAATTTGGCTTATATGGGCGGGGCCACGCCCATTGGTCCGATCCCGCCCATTTTTCACCAATCACGTAAGTCGCCAGCAGATATATATACACAAAATTACAGCTCTATTGCTAACAAATTGTGCAAGATATCTCGATTTCAAAATTTAGCTTAATGGGGCGGGGCCACACCCATTAGTCAGACCCCGCCCATTTTTGGACCAATCACGTAGACTGCCTCCAGATATCTCAAATTCAAAATTTGGCTTATATGGACGGGGCCACGCCCATTGGTCCGATCCCGCCCATTTTTGGACCAATCACGCAGACTGCCACCAGATACATATGTACAAAATTGCAGCACTCTCACTAACAAATTGTGCAAGATATCTCAATTTTTAAATTTGTCTTATGTGGGCGGGGCCACGCCCACTTCATATATCGAAAATTCAAGTACCCTATTTTCACCACGCCCCACACATGTACATTCTGTGAAAATTTCAAGAAGATCGGTTCTGCCGTTTAGACGTCTATACGGCACAAACAAACCAACAAACCAACAAACAAACAAACCAACAAACAAACAAACAAACAAACACACATTCTTCTTTATATATATAGATAATCGTTCTCCAATTGCAACTTTTCGTGCGATAAGTCCATTTTTTTTAGATAAAAAAAAACACTTTCCAGTCGACCTACGACCTTGACACCCATAAGCAATATTTTAGGTCTCGTTAAGAGCTATCTTTTTTCCATTGACCGATTGTGGCTCCGTGCCACACAGCAGGCCTGTTGTGATTCGACTATTTATTGTGGGGTTATTTGAAGTCATTGGTCTTTCAAAATAAACCAGACTCTCTTCAAGTCAATATTAACTGTGCCATTCATGACATACGACTAGATTTAGTGGAAAAAGTGCTCGCAAATTGGGTTCATCGAATTCGTTCCTGCAGACGAAGTCGTGGAGGCCATTTGAATAACGTTTTATTTAGAACTTAATTGTATCGATTGTACTTCGCATTAAAAAAAAACTTTTGAATTTCTTTAACAATAAGTGTTTTTTCAAAGAAATCATATCATTCTTATTGGAAAACCCTTTATATACTTTATGGGGTCTCAGATCAATATTTAGTGGTGTTACAAACGGAGTGACGAAATGAATATAACCCCATTCTATGGTGGACGGTATAGAGAATCCAAAATTGGACACTGAAAAGTCGGACCCAAAAATCGTGCCGACCGGTGTTATTATTAACCAGTAAGGAAAGACAGAAAGTCGGGCGGGGCCGACTATATAATACCCTACACCTACCTACCAATGCGAAAATGGGCATTGCGATAAGAATTTGGCAGTGTTCATACATGTAATAAGCAAACTCTCTCTGCCGATTTTCGTACTGATCGGATATAAAACACGGTTTCTACAGCGCTTACATGTCAAACCGGGTGTAACATATATATTGGGACTATGTTAAAATCTGAACCGATTTTTCCCGAATTTGGCAGTGTTCATACATGTAATAAGAAAACTCTCTCTGTTAAATTTCGTACTGATCGGATATAAAACATGATTTCTACAGCGCTTAAATGTTAAATCGGGTGAAACATATATATGGGGGCTATATCTAAATCTGAACCGATTTCCCCCGAATTTGGCAGTGTTTATTCATATAATAAGAGAATTCTCTCTGTTAAATTTCGTACGGATCGGATATAAAACACGATTTCTACGGCGCTTAAATGTTAAATCGGGTGAAACATATATATGGTGGCTATATCTAAATCTGAACCGATTTCCCCCGAATTTGGCAGTGTTTATTCAATTCATGTAATAAGAGAACTCTCTCTGACGAATTTCGTACTAATCTGATTTAAAATACAGTTCCTACAGCGCTTACATGCCAAATCGGGTGAAACATATATAGGGGGGCTATATCTAAATCTGATCGGATTTTCTCCGAATTTGGTAGTGTTCATTCACGTAATAATAAAACTCTCTCTGCAGAATTTCAATAAGATCGGATGTAAAATGTGGTTTCTACAGCGCTTACATGTCAAATCGGGTGAAACATATATATGGGGACTATATCCAAATCTGAAGCGATTTTAACCAATTTCAATAGGGATCGTCCTTGGGCCAAAAAAGAGCACTATGCTAAATTTCATCACAATCGGACCATAAATACGACCTGCACTTTGATTACAAGAATACATGGACAGACGGACAGACAGACAGACGGACATGGCTAATTCGACTCAGAAAGTGATTCTGAGTCGATCGGTATAATAAACAATGGGTCTATCTCTTCTCCTTTTAGGTGTTACAAACAAATGCACAAAGTCATAATACCCTTTACCACAGTGTGGTGTAGGGTATAAAAATTGTGGCCCACTTGTTTTTTATACCCTCCACCATAGGATGGGGGGTATATTAATTTTGTCACTCCGTTTGTAACACCTTTAAATATTGATCTGAGACCCCATAAAGTATATATATTCTTAATCGTCGTAAAATTCTAAAACGATTTAGCCATTTCCGTCTGACCGTCCGTCTGTTGTAATCACGATAGAGTCCGTAATAATAGAGCTAGGCTGATCAAGTTTGGTAGAAATATTTCTTATAGTTGCAGGTTGTTTGGGATTGCAAATGGACCATATCGGTCATTGTTTTGATATAGCTCCCCCATATAGGTCGCTCCATAGATACAGCATTTTTTAAGCAATTTAGGAGAAACTTTGCAGGTTGTATTCTATTTCGACAAGAAGTCATCACACCAAAATTTTACAAATCGATTCATATTTTGTTATAGTCACCCTATTGAGGTCGTTCCAAAATATACATATTTAAGCCATAAATACCATATTTTCTAAGCATTTTAACTGAATCTTTGCAGTTTGTATTTAATTAAGACAAGAATTCATCGCAGTAAAAATGCTGTAAATCAGTGCATATTTTGTTATAGTCCACCTATAGATGTCGCCCGCAAAAAGGCTTATTTAAGCCATAAACACCAGTTTCTAAGAAATTTGGCTGAAACTTTGCAGTTTATATTCTATTTTTGCAAGAATTCATCTCAAAAAAATTTATACAAGAAAATGTTTATGTTGTTTTCCTTCCAGTGTAGATGTAGCTCTCAAAAAAAGCTATTTTAAGCCATAGATACCACCGTAGGATGAAGGGTATATTAATTTTGTCACTCCATTTGTAACACCTCTAAATATTTATGTGAGACCCCATAAGGTATATATATTTGTAATCGCCTTAAAATTCTAAGACGATTTAACCATGTCCGTCTGTCCATCCGTCTGTTGTAATCAAGCTACAACCTTTAATACTTTAGCTAGGTGGCTGAAATTTGGTATAGATACTTCTTATAGCTGCAATATCGGTCCATATTTTGCTATAGCCCCCATATATATCATCTGTCTGATTTGACTTCTTAACGCCATAGAGACCACAAATTTCAACTGATCGGCCTGAAAAATGGTAACTGCGGTTTATTTATATCCGGAACATTTTACACGAACAACGGTAGTTATAAGGGCCAAGTTTTGATATAGCCCCTAACGAGGGTCCCTCTAGATTTCACTTCATAACGCCATAGAGACCACAAATTCGAACTGATCGGGTTAAAAATTTGTAACCAGGGTTTATTTATACCCGGAATCCTTCACACGAAAAACGGAAGTCGTAGGTCCATGCTTTGAAATAGCCCACATACAAAGGTCCCTCTAGATTTGCTGTCGTAACGCCATAGATACCACAAATGTCAACTGATCGGGCTGAAAATTGGTAAATGGGATTTATTTATACTCGGAACATTTCACAGGAACAACGGTAGTCATAGGGCCAAGTATTGATATAGCCCCCATACAAAGGTCCCTCTAGATTTGCTTTCGGAACGGCATAAAGACCACAAATTCCAACTGATCGGTCTGAAAATTGGTAACTAGGGTTTATTTATACCCGGATTCCTTCACACGAACAACGTAGTCATAGGTCCATGTTTTGATATAGCCCCCATACGAAGGTCCTCCTAGATTTGATTACTTAACGCAAGAACAACCACACATTTCAACGAATTGAGCTGACATTTGTTATAATGAGTTTATTTGTACCCGATGCCATTCACATGCGATCCATGGTGGAGGGTATATAAGATTCCGCATGGCCAAACCTTATCCGTCTTTACTTGTTTTGGTTTAACATATTTATAATCATCTTTTTGTTAAAAACCTATCTTTTTGTTTTTGATTATTTTTGCTTGATCAAACGAAAGTTTAGGTTATTTCCTTCAAGAGTTGCCTATTACAAGGATGAGAACTGTTTATCTTTTAGAATAAAAATAAACATTTACATAATAGAGGTTCCCTTATTTTAGCATAACTCGAAAACAAAATCGAAGACCAGTACTATTTGATATTTAGAATATAAAAATCTATATCTTTAAAAACATGCTAAGTCGACTTAGTCTACTTCTTAATATATCTGGAAAAATATACTAAAACAGTGTTTTTTCACAATCTAAATTTAAATTCCATTTATATTTTTCTTTGTGTGTATATCAGACAGAAAAAAAAACAAAAATAACCCTACCATTAATATAGCTGAAGGCTTATTTATTTTGGCTTAAACAAGTAAAGGGTTTCAGAAAAACCTTATGAAATAATATCAATTGCTTTAAAATCCTTTGCTTAATAAAAACAAAAACACCGATAATAAGCAAAATTTGAATTGCAGATTAGAACAGAATATTCATGATTTTCCCTTTCAAATTACTTCCGACATTGCCTATTATTAAAATGTGTAGCAATAAAAATCCTCATTAATCACTTCAGCATTACCCATAAAGATTTCATCCCTTTTTGAAAACAAAACGAGGATATGGAGATAAAAATATCCTATTTTCCAATACTCTACTTTTGTGCGAATATTATATATGAGATTGATAAACAATGAACTGATTTTTAAATCTCTGGCAAACATTTCATGAGACAGCCAAGGTTATATTTTGACAATATCAGCAAAGGCTCAAACAATAATTTACAAAAAAATCAGATGGAATAAAAACCCCACATCCCTTAACCGGATGTGAGAGTTTTGTATATGTGTTATACACAAGCAAAAATATATCACTGCTTAATTATGAGTTCCCGAAAAAAAAACACAAATACCCATTATCCCCCCAATCATCATTATCATTTCCATCCCAAAAATCATAGACCCGACACTCTGATCACTGACTATACAAAAAATAAAGCCAGGTGTGATGGCTGCCGCCAATCTCCCTTCTCTCTCATTCTCTCT
Source organism: Eudasyphora cyanicolor (assembly GCA_963930755.1). NCBI lineage: Eukaryota > Metazoa > Arthropoda > Insecta > Diptera > Muscidae > Eudasyphora > Eudasyphora cyanicolor. The sequence continues at coordinate 259,242,777 of OZ005737.1, read as the reverse complement.
CTATTATGGATTGAGAAAAAAGGTCAGATGATGAATGGCCCAAGTAAATGTAAAGGAAACGGAACTGAATGTTGTGTGTCTAGTACAACTCACGTGCACACTCTCCTACCTGAATTCAAACAAATCGTCGACATGGAGTTTGAGCGTTTTAAAATTGTTTGATTGTTTTAATAGAGTTCGTGATGGTGTTGGTCGATGGTGGTGATATACTCGAATAGGTTTGGTGAAATGTGGCACGTGTGTTTCAGACACAATGAGTGAATGGTAGCAATTATGATTTTTTTGGAAGCAACTTTGTGTATTGTTGTTGGATGGCAATCCGGGATTTGCTACCCGTTCAGGTAGAAACAATAAAATATTGAAATGTTTTAAAGACAAGGGTTTAATTCGAATGTTGGCACTTAAAATTGGGTGTGCGGATGACTTTTTTTGCGAAGTGATAGAGATAAGTTACTGAACAAAAAGATAATCATGGGGTTTTAGTGATATATACATATATATGAAGCAGCAGAAATTGAATCCACATACGAGTCTGTATAATATTAGTGTATTAAGGATATTTTATGAAAATGTCAATAAATTTTTTAAACATATTAATATTTGGGAAACATATTAATTTTTGTTTTTATACCCTCCACCATGTAATGGCCCTATAAAGAACTTATATTCATTCCGAATCGCCGTTAAATTCTAAGACGAATTGGTTAAGTCCGTCTGTCAGTCCGCTACCGTTCAGGTAGAAACAATAAAATATTGAAATGTTTTAAAGACAAGGGTTTAATTCGAATGTTGGCACTTAAAATTGGGTGTGCGGATGACTTTTTTTGCGAAGTGATAGAGATAAGTTACTGAACAAAAAGATAATCATGGGGTTTTAGTGATATATACATATATATGAAGCAGCAGAAATTGAATCCACATACGAGTCTGTATAATATTAGTGTATTAAGGATATTTTATGAAAATGTCAATAAATTTTTTAAACATATTAATATTTGGGAAACATATTAATTTTTGTTTTTATACCCTCCACCATGTAATGGCCCTATAAAGAACTTATATTCATTCCGAATCGCCGTTAAATTCTAAGACGAATTGGTTAAGTCCGTCTGTCAGTCCGTGGTCACTCTAAAAAATGGTCAGATGAGCCGTATCGGTTAATGTTTTGATATAGCTCCCCTAATATGTTTCCTTATGACACGAAAATAACCCTTTCTAAGCAATTTTGCTGATGCAGAAATTCTATTTGAATGTCATCACAACAAAATTATTCAAATCAGTTTATATTTTGTTTAGTCCCCATATAGAGATATTTCTCAAATATTTTTATTTAAAGCACAAATTCTACATTTTCCAGACGATTAGGCTGAAATTTTGCAGTTTCTGTTTTAGAACACATATCTACTTAAATTTTGTACAACGAAAACTGACCTAAAAAACTGTTTAACAGAGGTCGCTCTTAAATAAAATTTAGCTGAATCTATGCATTTTTTAGAAGAATTCTTAACAAAAAACATAAACAACTTCGGTCCATATTTTGATATAGTCATCATGTGGAAATCGCTTTCCAATTTCCTTATTTATGCAATAAATACCACATATTCCAGTCAATTTGTTTGAAATTTTATACATTGTATTTTATTAATACTGAAATTCTGTACCACGACTTATGTGCCACTTTTCATACTTTGTATACTGTCCTAAGATCCCAAGTATGTTCAATAAATCAAAAAAATTTTTTATTTTTATAATTTTTATTTTTTCATTTTCATTTTTATTTCTATTTTTTTAATTTTTAATTTTTAATTTTTAATTTTTAATTTTTAATTTTTAATTTTTAATTTTTAATTTTTAATTTTTAATTTTTAATTTTTAATTTTTAATTTTTAATTTTTAATTTTTAATTTTTAATTTTTAATTTTTAATTTTTAATTTTTAATTTTTAATTTTTAATTTTTAATTTTTAATTTTTAATTTTTAATTTTTAATTTTTAATTTTTAATTTTTAATTTTTAATTTTTAATTTTTAATTTTTAATTTTTAATTTTTAATTTTTAATTTTTAATTTTTAATTTTTAATTTTTAATTTTTAATTTTTAATTTTTAATTTTTAATTTTTAATTTTTAATTTTTAATTTTTAATTTTTAATTTTTAATTTTTAATTTTTAATTTTTAATTTTTAATTTTTAATTTTTAATTTTTAATTTTTAATTTTTAATTTTTAATTTTTAATTTTTAATTTTTAATTTTTAATTTTTAATTTTTAATTTTTAATTTTTAATTTTTAATTTTTAATTTTTAATTTTTAATTTTTAATTTTTAATTTTTAATTTTTAATTTTTAATTTTTAATTTTTAATTTTATTTTATTTTATTTTATTTTATTTTAATTTATTTTATTTTATTTTATTTTATTTTATTTTATTTTATTTTATTTTATTTTATTTTATTTTATTTTATTTTATTTTATTTTATTTTATTTTATTTTATTTTATTTTATTTTATTTTATTTTATTTTATTTTATTTTATTTTATTTTATTTTATATATTTTATTACAAATAAATTTATATATAATATATTTTAGTATATATAAATATATATATTTACTATTGTATTAAATGTCCCTACAAGCCCCTTCGAGACTACAAATGCTTATATCCTTGAGATATCTTCGTCATCATATTCGAGCAATGTTCGATAATTTTATTAATAGCAATTTCACAGACATCCTTTTAAGAAGTTCATTCAACCTCAAGGAGATAACTTTTCCGTTGAAAGGATAATCAAGACGAAGCCTCGATAGATGTTATTGTACAGCCAGAAATTTCATTTGCTTTTTTCATTTCCGTAAAATATTTATTTAACTTCCGTTTAACCTACAACATGTTTCTCTGGTCACAAAGCCAGCGAAGTCTCCTCATTCCCTGACATTCATGGGTTGAAGCCTTGTGTCAGTTCCGTTTTTGTACTTTTTGTGAAAGCCACAACCAGAGAAGGAACTAAAGATAAAGTTTATATCAATGTTTTTCTTGCTGCTGCTGCTGCCGCTCGCTGTTATTTTATTTAAACATAAAACACCGAAAAGGGCACATGACAGTGTACAACGAGTACATACATATGTATGGCAAGAAAATAAAGAAATAAGTTGGCAATGTGCCAGATAAATAACGCACACATACTCGTAGACACGTAGAACATAGATGCTTTAGCATATACTCAGACCAATGTAAGTACTCGTATCTACTACACCTCATAGGCCTATAGAAGCACATAACACTGAGGCTATAAGGACATTGAACCTAAATGAAGGAAGGAGCAAACGAACACACACACTCTTACACTGTGCTACACAGCAACAACAATGAAAATGCTCATTAAAGATACAATGCCTTGAAGACATGCGGAACATGAATGAACATGTTTGTGAATGGAAAATGGAAACACTGAACTAGAACTTATTTTCATTTTCTTTTTTGATAAAGCAAAGACAGATTTCGCAAAACATGTCCAAAATATGTACCTTGAAGTTGGGATGACCATTCTTTTTGGGTGGTTCAGAAAATGCAATGGTTCAAAAATGGACCTTTTAGAAATGCATGACTTCAAAAACTGAGCAAAGATATTGTCCCCTTCCCTCCGCCTAAAATAAATTGCACAACGGTAATGAGTAGACCATAAATCAATATGTAATTTAGTTTTATTGGGACAGACAGATGGACACAAAGTGATCACATAGGCAGACAGACAGTAAGACATTTCTCCATCCTACAGAAGGAGGAAAATCTACAATCAGCCAGATGGATGGTCGGATGGACGTGTATTGCAATTTGGATGGGGTTGCAGTATACTCGTAGATTCGTCGATTCGATTCGTCTGGACAATGGCCAGCGTTTGGCAAAAACAATAATTGACAGACAACCACTGAGTGGTTGGAATATGTTTTGTTTGGCCACAGCACCAACTCCACCACCACGTCATTGAAACGTGTCTGAGAATTTAGTGAATTTTTGTTCAATCAGCAATTGAAAATTCTAGTCCAAACAAACGTGTCAAAATGAAATGAAATTTAAGACACAGTGGGTTGGCAATTCATGTTTTCGGGGGAGGTTTAGGAATAGGAGTAGATTATTCGCATTGTATAAGTAGTTGCTGCGTATAGAAATAATTGTAAAATTAATCTTAAAATGTGAAGTTTGGCAAGTAGACTCGGGGACTTCATTTAGGCGGAAAGCGGACTTGGAGTTAATCCAACAAACAATAGAGTTGGTTCACTTCAGTAGGAAGTAGCAACTACTATCTCTAGAATCCATTTATTTAAAGGGGCCGAAATTATTTAGGTGGAACGAAATTCCTTTTACTATCTATGTATTTTGCAAGACGGAAAGTTGATCTTTAAGCTCAACATTTTGGATAGGACAAATAAAGCCGCAGAAGATCTAAATGCATGTAACTGACTGTAAACAAATGAAGTCATAAACTGTACGGAGCTATTATTTGTCGGATTGTTTTAATGTACTGAAAAAGAAGGGTTAGTCTTTGCATCGATAGCACTTTAAAAACAACGTCGTCTGATTTTAAAATCTATCTGATAGAGGCCGGGTCACGTGGAACTCTATTGCAGATCCTAGCTTATAAGGCTAGGCACTACCTTACATGCTTCGGAAATTTTTAAATATGTTGGAGATATGTAAGCTCTTCTTGAGAGATAGCGTTTTTATAAAAAGTGTTTTCAATGTTTCAATTTTGACAAAGGTTGGAATAAGTGTATTCTCCGATAACCAGACGGTCATTTAATCACTGGGTTCTGTATGCCTGAATTAAGGAATTTATTGCCGCAGATCTTTTAACGGGATGGCTTAGCATTATAAAATCAGATGTGCTTACAAGGCTAGGAGGTACCTTACATACTGCGAGGGAATTGGAATACGTGGGCGACATGCAATCGGTTCTTTAGAGCTAGTGACGTTATGGAAACAAATGACAGATGGCCACAAGTCAGGAACAGCATTGCAAGCTAATGTGGCCTTGCCACCAACTTAACATGCAGCAACATTCTGCTGTTGCTAACGGGGTGTCTGTCACAGCAACACAGCTGTGGAAGTGAAATTTAATGTCCTGAGAAATTACACACAGAATACAGTTTGGTTGCCTCAACCAAATTTTGGTAGTCATGTCTACTATTATTCGATTCCATCAGGACAACGAACATTTTGGTTGTGGTATACTTCTGTTTCCATGTTGACAACAATCATATTTGGTTGCGCCAACTACGAAAATTTTGGCTAAAATTATCTGTTGTATGTTGCCACAACCAACTGTTTTAAAAAAAAGTTGTTCTGACAATGTGTCAGTCATATAAAATTAATTGAAAAAAGTTTTCATTAATTTTTAAATACAACCGACACACGGTGTAGGCAATATACTTTTTCTTGCTAGTATTATTTTTTAATTGTTAGAATCGAATTCCAACCAATTATTTTCCTGGGTGTACTTGTGCTAGAGCTGCAGTGACAAAGAGTAGGAGGAAACAAGGCAGCAGGCAACCCTAGGATCAAATTTTATTGGAGAGCTGACAAACTTGACTGATGTTAGCATTGAAAAACTATTGGACTTTTTAAAGCAATCAGTTGGTTCAACGGGCGGGTCTAAGAAAATCTCTAATTTTGCCTTCCCTGTGGTATCACAATAGACTCTGTACCAAGTGCTACCATATCATCCTAATTTAATGTGGTAACACAAACTGAGCCACACTTTAAAAGCCACAACAGGTGTCATTGCAAAAGTAATCTAAAATACAGAATTTACAGAATTGAAACAGAGATAAAAGTTATAAGATTTAAATAAATTGTAATTTCCTGTGCGAGTAGTACCTGAAAGCGTGAACCAAGATAACCTATTTATACCCGACATCAAACAGTGGTACAGGGTATTACAACTTTGCGTAAATGTTTATTCTACCGATCTGCATAGAATTACTTTTTGAGTCGATATATGTAGCTATGTCCATCTGTCTGTGCACGTGTTTTTATGATCAAACTGCAGCTCACAAATATGAAGCGATCTTTACGAAAATTGGCACAGAAACATTTCTTACACTTCTTGACACTCTTGAGAACACTTTTCTTTAAATTAATCTGTCTGAAATTTAAGAATTTACCCTTGATATTGAACCCTATCGTCCCTAGTATAGTGGAATACATCGGTCCTTTTTTATACTGCCCTCATATAAAAGTACCTTTCGATTAGACTTAGGCGCACATTTTTTAACCCAAATCTAAACGTAAGCTTTTGTACTTCACATTGCATTAAATGGTCTCTTGTGAAAATGGAGTATAATCCCCTTACGAAGATTACGTTTTCTAACCGATGTGTCTAGATTTAAGAAATATATTCTAGTGAACCTCCAACTGTTAGTAGTAACAATAAATCCCCGTGGATTTGTTGACAAACAATGGTGGAGTGTATTATACAGTCGGTTCCGCCAGACTTCAATAAACATAAAATAATGGTTTCCATCATAAAATAAGTTTGGATACTTCATTCCGTCACTCCTATAGGATCCCACCAAAAAAGACCATCCAAAGATGTGATCAAAATCCTTAAAATCCTTCAAAATGGGATCATCACCAATGAATTTAACAAGCGCTTGTCGTGCCATAATGCTATTCTTTTGCTGTGCATTTTCTACAGTGCTCAGAAAATAATGCAAATGTTATTTTTGGGAAGCTCTTAGGATGTAAACATGTCTTTCAAAAAAGTAAAAAAACATGTTTTTACTTTTTCTTTAAATTGTTTTTTTAAATTTTATATTATTGTTATTTTATTGTTTTTTTAAATTTTATTTAATTATTCAAAGTTAAATTTGTTGGTCTTGCTGTGATTTGAACCTAGCGCCGCATCAGTATAACATGACACATTAACGCGCACGGCCACAAATGAGTTCGAATTAAAAGAACTATTTAGCGGAGGAGTACGTTTTAACAAAGCTGTGCAAAATCAGATCTGATTCATTGCTTTGGATGTTCTCTTTTTCTCAGTATAATTAAATCGGGATATCCGGCTTCAAAATTCAGCAGCTGGTATTTAACATTTTTCTTTAAAATTTGTTTTTTTAATTTTTTCAAACGTATTCACTTTTTTTTAGATCTATTTTCCATAACAACATTTTAATTTTTTATATTTTTCATAAAATATAAATATATGCATGACTACTACAAAAGAACATATTTGGAAGTGAAAAAATGCAGTAACTGCATCTTTAGAAGTACTTCAAAGGAATAACTTCCATATTTTATTGCTGGGATATTATGGTGCGCACCAGCTTAAACGACTTAAAATATTCTGAAACGGATTCTGTCCAAACATATATTGGGTCTGAGGTCAGTCTTTTAATTTTGTAATTATTTTTGTGACAAATAATACATATCCGCCTGGCGCTTCCCTTTTTTCACCTACCCATTAGGGCTTATACAAATGTTATTGCCAATCCACTGTGCAATATAGTATCACGAATCACAACAGTACTACTCACCAAAACAATACAAAGCAATTGTGATCAAGCGCCGCATTGAGACTAAGTCGAACCAAGTCAGCCTGGACCGGACGGTGTATCCTTTGTGCTGCTGATGGATGTTCCACAACACTAGTGTGGTTTTCGGAGACCAAAGAAGTCAGTCCTCTATTCAATACAATTGCTGAGCAATTGTTAGGGGAAGTGTCAAGGAAGCTGTGAGTGTTCAATGCTCTCTATGCAAAAGGGGGTTGTTGGTTGGTTGGTTGGTTGCAACATCGACGACAAATGCCTCTAAACAAGGGACATCAGCGAACGAACGGCAAATGGACAAAAATGAATGGTTTCCTAATGATTCATGACTTTATTTAGGATCTTTGCAAATAGAGGAACGCTCACACAGACATATACACAAACACATAGTAATGCGGAAACCTAGCCGATGCCTTGTTGGTTAGACGGATGTACCGGCAAACGTTTACACACACACATATCCATTCGTGCAATACTGCAATGTATGATGGTAATTTACAATAGTACCGGCTCGAAGAGAGAGAGAACCGTAAGAAGGAACGATTGAACAAAAAACGACATCAGAGTACAATCAACTCAAACCCATGACAATGACGTTTGAGTTACTTTAAACAAAATAACCACTGAGTGTGTTTTGAAAGTGTTGTTAGTTGAGATATGGGTGTTTACATGCGAAATCGGACTAAAATACTTGCGAACAATTTCAGATCTTATTATTTTCTTAAAACTGAGTTGATGTACACTTGGATAAAATATTCAAGTATTTATGTAGCGGTTTGCTTCATGGTAATATTTTAAAATGTCTGTTGTATTTTGTATTCGGTTGGTTGGTTGGGTTTTTTTCAGATAGATTAAATGAATCTATTTGTTATATATAAGATTTGACAAATATTATATCCTAACACCACACTGTGGTACAGAGAGAGATGTTTTGTAAGAGCAGAAAATAGTGGTGAAATACCATACAAAATTACGATCGATTTAAATCAATCGTTATGTGTCCATTTGGTGCACAGGGTATTATAAGCTCGTTTTGGCCAAAATCACCAACGCCAACACATAGTAGATCTGGACATTAAAATATATCGATCGACTTATAATCCCATTCTGAGCTAATTTAGTCAAGCCTGTGTATTCACAACGGACAGAATGTAATTTTTACTCGATCTTAATGTTTTAAACTTTGGTATTTCTGAAATTTTGAAGAAAATCATAGACTTGGGTGTATTTTTCTCCAATTTAGTAACAACCCACACATGTATGTTTAAATGTGTGCTTGGTAGTAGTAAAAATAACGTCATCGTTGCGCATCATCAGTTGTATTGTTTCATTGTAGTCGTTTGGTTTTGTTTTTTTTTTCGCACACACACTTTGTTTTGCTTTTCTTTTTTTGCGTGTTTTCCACGTACATACATGTTTTTTTTTGTTCGGCTCATGTTTGTTCCCATTTCTGTATATTGTCCCTTCATGCCTCCCTAACAAGCTAACAAGGGGAGCGCGAGTGTGTGTCTACCAAGGGGTTTCCTCTCTCACTTTGAATTTAGGGTGGGGTGAGGATATGGACTTTGTTGTAATTTTGGCATTTCCGTTTATATTGATTTTTCTCTCTCTCTCTCCCGGCTCTATGCTCAATGTTCAAAGTGCTGAGGTTCCTCTGTTATTCATAGACAAAGTCGGTCGTTGGTCGCTTAGGGTTCATTGTTATTGCAGCGATTGCAAATAATGACAGTGTCTATTTATCTGAACTTTTTCTAAAGTCTATAGTCGTTCACCGACACAGAGGGGCGCAGCTGCTTTCGAGCGGAGGGGGTAGGTGAGAATTGTTTCCCTCTGTTTTAGTTTTGTAAAACATTGAATACAAAACAAAAGTATTTTGTACAGAGTACATAACACATAATTCTTCATTGTCTTTTAGATAAGTCAAAAAGTTAATAAAAAAAGAACACAATGTTTTCTGAGATGGTGTGAACTCACAGAGGCAGAAAAAGGTTGTTAACTTTTCAACATGTTTCATTTACCATTGTTGTCAGGAATAAACAAAATTGTTTAAACTTAGAGAGATGTCAATCTACAATTGCTGGGACATTTTTGTTAAACTTGTTGATAACAAAATTGTTTTGTTTATTTTAAAAAAAAAACTTAAAATGTATCCTAAAACAATTGTGGGGTTTTTTATATCCTTAAACAATCGTGGGTTCTAGCAAATTAAAATTGATGCGTTCCATTGCCTGTTCTTTTAGCTCGGAAAGCGCTATGGAATATAGAGACCTAGATTAAGACATGATTAATTTGAATTCGTTAAAAATTTTAAAAATAGAATATGCTAATTTTGTCTCTTTTTTTTGACTCTCTGTTGTACCACAAGGAAAATCCGTATTGATATTGGTGAAAATCATATATAACCCTTTCCATAATTTTGAAGTGATCTGATGAAATTTGCAGGGAGAAGTGTCGTGATCCAGAAATTAACACGGGCAGATTTGAAGAAAATTGGCTGATATTTAGACATAGTCTGTTCTGTATATTTATTTTCAGATATATCATTCAACAACAACGAGAGCTAAAATTGTCAACCAATTTAAACACAATTTGAAAATAAATTTAAACTCTAATTCTAACACTGTTGAATTTGATACTGTTTAATATAGATCCGATACTTCATCGGCGCGCAAAAAAATTTAAAATTTTTGTGACCAAGAAAGATCTTTGGCGATTTTAACATTTTTATATTTTTGTATATTTGTATTTTTTACTTTTTATTTTAACATTATTGTTATTTTAGATTTTTGTATTTTAAAACTTTTGCGTTTTTTCATCAATATTTTTAAATTTTTATATTTTCATTTTTTATTTAAATATTTTTTTATTTTATACATATGTTTATTACTTTTTATATTGTTAATTTTAATTCTAATGTTTATATATTTTTTTTGTACTTTTTGTATTTCAGTCCTTATATTTTTGTGTTTCCGTATTTTTGTATGACTGTATTTTTATATATATACTTCCTAAATTGTTTTTTTCATTTTGGTATTTAAGTGTTTTTGTATTCATACATTTTCGTATTTTTGTTTTTTTTATACACATTGTGATATCTTTATATTTAATATTTTTGAATATTTAGATTTTTATACTTTTTGTTATTTTTTATATTTTATTGTTTTTGTGTTTTATTAGTTTTGTGTTTGATAGTTATATATTTTTATTTTTATGTTTCTATATTTTTGTATTTCTGGATTTTTATTTTTTCTTATTTTTATATTTATATATTTTTATTCATTCGTATTTTTATGTTTTTATATTTTTTTTTTTCACTATAATTTGTTGTTGTTAGACATTCAGGTAAAAACACATTTTTACTTTTATTATTTTGATATTTTTATAATTTTATGTTTTTTAATTTAATATTATATTACAAATAATAAAAGAAACAACTATGTTTTTTTAAATTTTAATTAGATTTGGCAGTATGCCATCTTTATTGTTGCGGGTGAGTCGTGAACTGATTAAATGTCACAGTAATGGCGTTACCATTACTGCGATTTGACTTCCAATCGACTTTGATAGGGGTCGACGTTTTTAACCACGAATCAATATAAAAACTAGGGGGCTCTAGTTGAAGATCAGCTGTTGATGCTTCAACACACCGCCGCCCTGGCACAAGTGCAATGTCAAGAATAATGATTTGCCAGTTTGTTGTTGTTATGTTATATTTATATGTCCAACGTCTCTTTGGTGTTGTGAGGATTGTTGTTGTGTTCGCAGCTTCAGTCCGTATGTGTTTTTTGTGACGTCATATCTCGAGAATTATTTACATTGGCCGCCGCTGGCTCGTGAAGCAGGATTCACGTGATGAAACCATACAACGACGGAAAATGTAATTGGTTCGTGAAACCATGTCTCGGAATAACACACAGTATTTTGCAAATACGTTAGAAATTTTTAATTATCACAACACATTATCACGGCACTGTGTCATCTTTGGTTCGAAGGACCATGCTCAATTCCGCGCCTGGCGGGAGTTAAAAAACAAAAACACAAAATATTTATATTTTTATTTAATTTCATAATTTTATTTTGGCCGTGAGCCTAGCGGTTTGGCAGTGTGCCAAAAGCGGGTGAGTCGTGAACTAACTTTAAAAAACGGCGGCGTTACCATCACCATGACGGCGTTCACCAATGCATTTCAGCTGCATCGTTGTTGAAGTGAAGTTAGGGGCGCTGCTGTTGAAGAACAGCTGTTGTCACTTCAACATACCGTCCCCATTATCCCACCGAATTTAGTGGCGTTTTTGATTTTATGGCGTTTTGATTTTTTTTATATGTTATATTTATATTTTTAAATTATTATATGTCTTATATTTAGATACTTTAGTATTTAATTGTTTTTACAATGACACATTTTTGCGTTTTTTTGTATTTTTAAATTTGTATACATATTTTTAATTTTTTGATATTTTTGTTTTCTATATTTTTTATTATTTTTATAAATTTTTTATTTTGATATTTTTATGTTTCTATATAATTTTTTAAATTTGTAGTTTAATTATAATTATCTGTTTCCAGATTTTTATTTTTTTTATATATTTTAGTATTTAAGTATTTTTAGTATTTAAGTATTTTTTGTATTATCGAATTTTGTATGATTGAATTGAATTTTTGTATTATTGTAGTTTTATATTTTTGTATATTTGTATGTTTGTTTTTTGTATTTATTTTTGCATTTCTGTATTGTGATTTTATATTTTTGTATATGGGCGTTATTTATTTTTAAGTTTTCGTATTTTTGCTGTTTTGGGTTTTTTGTTTTTCTAACTTTTTCTAATCTTTTAATTTAGTTTGTTTGTTGTTTGTATATTATATATATTTTTATTTTGAATTTTTATTATTATTTTTATATCTCTATATATTGATATTTTCAGATATTTTTGTATTCTATATATATTTTATTTTTAATTATTATTTTTACATGACATTTTTATTTTGTTTTGTTTTTATGTTTCTATATTTTTCTGTATTACTGTATTTTTTGCGTTTTTGATATTTTTTTATTATTGTAATTTTATATATTGGTATTTTAGTGTTTTTGTATTTTTGAATATTCCTATTTTCGTTTTTTTTTGTAATATTATATTTTTATATTTATAATTTTAAATTATTAGATTTTATTTTTTTATTTTGATATTGCTGTATTTTATATATATTTTTGTATATTTAAATTTTTATTTTTTGGTATTTTTTTGTATATTTAAATTTTTTTATTTTTGTATTTTTATGTTTTTATATTTTAAATATTTTTATATGTTTATATTTTTATTTGTATGTTATAATGTTTTTATATTTTTAAACCTTTTGCTTATTGTTTTTAATTTTTTATATTTTTATACTTATATATTTTCAAATTTTAAATTTTTATTATTTTTGAATTTTAATATTTTTATTTTAATTTTTTTATATTTTTTAAGTTTTTTATTTTTGTATTTTTATGATTTTATATTTTTATACTTTTATGTTTTTATAATTTTATATTTTATGTTTTTATGTTTCTATATTTTTATATTCTTATATTCTTTTTTATATTTATATAATTTTATGTTTTTATGTATTAACATTTTTACACTTTTATGTTTTTATATTTCCATATTTTTATATTTTAATATTTATGTTTTATTGTTTTAATATTTTTATAATTTTATATTTTTATATTGTTACACTTTTATATTTATACATTTTTATATTGTTATATTATTATATTTGTATATCTCTATATTGTTATATTTATATCTTTATATATTTTATATAAATATATTTTTAAATTTTCTATATTAATAAATTTTTATATTTTTAAATTTTTTATATCTTTATATTTTTATAATTTTATTTTTATATTGTTATATTCTTATATATTTAAATCTTTATATTGTTATACTCGTATTTATATATTTATACATATTTATATTGTTATCTTTTATATTTTTATATTTTAATATTTTTACACTTTATATTTTTGTATTTATACATTTTTAATTTTTTTATATTTATACATTTTTATATTTTTGAATTTTTATAGTTTTTTATCTTTATATTTTTACACTTTTATATTTTTGTATTTACACTTTTTTATATTTTTAAATTTTTATATTTACACATTTTTATATTTTTAAATTCTAATATTTATACATTTTTATATTTTTATATTTTTATATTTTTATATTTTTATATTTTTATATTTTTATATTTTTATATTTTTATATTTTTATATTTTTATATTTTTATATTTTTATATTTTTATATTTTTATATTTTTATATTTTTATATTTTTATATTTTTATATTTTTATATTTTTATATTTTTATATTTTTATATTTTTATATTTTTATATGTTTATATTTTTATATTTTTATATTTTTATATTTTTATATTTTTATATTTTTATATTTTTATATTTTTATATTTTTGTATTTTTTGTTTTAATAATTGCGACGAAAACCATTTTATTTGTAAATTGTAAATTGTAAATTTTGATGAAATTTGTTGGAAATGTTAAATATGGTCCTCTAATATCGAATATAAAATACATTGTAAATTTTGATGAAATTTGGTGGAAATGTTAAATATGGTCCTCTAATATGAATATAAAATATTGCTGATAAATCTTTAAAACTATGGGAGATATTTACATTTACACATTAGGAACTGGGCAAAAAATAAAGAAAAGTTCTTGCATTTAAATGCTCATAACTTTTGTTCTACTAGAGATATTTAAAAAAAATTTTTTGACCTAGATTCCTAAATACTTTAGCTTCAGCAATATTGAGGTGGATGCTGCTTGGAAGCGGCATGTCACTTTAAAAAAAAACAATAACTTCACAATTTTTTTTATTTCTATAGTTTTGTATTTGTAAATTTTCGCTGTCTGGTATTTGTTTTTTTCGTTTCCTTGTTTTGTTTTAATACTTTTGCAATTTCTTTATGTGTACTACATAGTTCCAACAAACATTTGCTTTGCATTTTTCTGCTAATTACGGTCAATTAAAATTTATTAGCCATTGCAGCAATTAAATGGATTTTTACACAAAAACACATTCACTGACAATGTAATGTATGTAACGCATTTTTTTGCTATTCTTTGTCAATAGTCGCCATTCAAAATTGGATCAAATTATAAAAGATATAAAATGCTAAATGAATCAACTCAAGCGAGATTTAAGTTGAAGCAAAGCTTGAATAAATGTGGGTTGAAAAAAACGAAACAAATTATAAAGTTTGCAGGAATTAAATAGTTTTCATTATTTTATAAATATATCACTGCAAGAATATATCGAGCCATAACAGCCAAAAAGACGTAAGCGCCACTCACAAATATTTAGAGGAGAAGGTTTCTTTTGCGATTATTTTTTGTTTAAATGCATATGTAATGCATACATCTGTTTATTTAACTGTGAAATTTAGTATAACGGTACATTTTACAGCTATACATTTCGGCAACATGATGCCATTTGTCATAAGTAAACGATTTCCCTCAAAAAATAAAAAGTAAATAATCGTGGCGCTTACGTCTTTTTGGCGGTTAGGGCTCGATATTTTCTATTAACTTTTGGAACAAATATTTATTGATTTAATTTTTATTGCCGCCAATTTTAACGATTGTCTGGAATATTGACATTAATCACAAAGTAGATAGTTTAGTTTTCTAACTGATTTAGATTTTGTGATTTAATCAGATTTTCTAAATTACGTTTTTTTTGGAAAAAAAACTTTTTCCTCTTTTATCTCCGAAAAACGAGCTAAATGAACTTACTCATCATTTTGCATATTACAGATGGTATCTTACGACGTCTACATTAGTTTCCTGATTATTATTGATTACGGGTATACAAATTATTTCTGCTTCTTTGAAAAACCCTCATCGGAATTCCCGGTTCCTAATTAATTTATGTAAAACTCTCCACGGTCTTAAAATATTTCTTAATTTCAATGAATCAATTTAAAGCTATGCTGACAAAGTGACCAATTTTCGGTGCTTCTTATACCTTTACAACTATTTTTAAAAATCAATATTTTTGTGGAAGCTTTTTTATAAGTGTTAACCTCGAAGTGAAGAAACTTATCGTTCGAAAGGCTTATACATTTTCATTTCATTACCTTAGAAAGAAACAGCTTCTGCATAAGCGGCTTATGAACATTAATTTTGTGATTTTCATCGTAAAATGTCACCATATTCACAGAGTTAATGGAGGACAGAACAGAAGATAACAATATTATTCATAATTAATTGTGGTGCTGGTGGTGGTGGTTGACCAATGTGTACATTTGTTTTGGGGATTAGGCCTAGGGAAAAGTGAATCAATGTCTCTGGAAACAATGTGTGAATTTATTGGAGACATTCGGAAGACACAAAAAAGATATTAATTAGACGAAAGATTTAAGACGGCTGTCTGTGGAAACTGAAAGGGGATGCGATTTCTTAGATTGTTGTCTTTTGTAATTAAGATGTTAGATTGACTTCTGCGTAGAAGTAGGTTTGCCAGGGATTTTGGTTTTACAAAGTCACATCACATTAATCAGGTTAAGAATTGGAGTTAGGCATATATTCGTTTTATATGTATGCAAGAGATGGTGATATTTCGAAATAATTTGCTTCGAAAATCAATAATAGAATGGGAGGTTCGATATATACGAATTTGACATGAAACCGTTATATAAACCGCATTTTGCAACAGATGTGAATGTCACAAGGAATTTGACAGTGGTTTTTATTCGAAATTATTTTCAGTCATTATTTCGTGTCAAACCTTCAACCCAAACAAATGTTTTGCACAAAACAGTAGAGGTCATTAGATTTCCAATATAAAAGAATTCCATAAAAATTTAAATATTGCATAAAACTTTTCTCGACTCTCCTGCAAAAAATAGGCTTTTATACTTAGCATCCTTCATAATGGAGCTATCGATATATATTCCATCCTATTGGTGTCTACTAAGAGCGCAACTCCTGCAGTTCTTAAACACAAAATCGGGATAAATTGATAAGGACAATATTTTAGTCTGAATGGATTTTATTCAAAATTCCCCTGGTTTAAAGATATTTTCTTGCTTGTTCTATTGGAGATCTAAGAATTTGCAGGAAGAAGTTTTTTTGTATAGAATAATAATTACCTTGGATGTCGTATAAAGAAGTTGATTATTTATGCACTCACCTGAAAATAAAAAACAAAAATATTTTATTAAAATTCAATATTTCAATACATATTTAATAAAATTTGATGTTATTAAAAAGTTTTAACAAATAAGTCTTTGAATTAAAAAAATGGCGATTGGTTTAATTAAGTGTATTGCCGTGTAGTTTGTTGTTTTTTCGGTACAACGTTTATGTGTTGATGTGTTTGAAGGGAATTCGCAGAAAAAATCAATAATCCTTTAATTGGCAAGAAAAGTACCACTATTAATTTCAATATACATACATTATTTTAAATATTACAGAAAACAAATTTAATATTCATAAAAAATTGCCGAATTTATAATATAAAAAAATTCAATTTATGCAAAAAAAGGATATATGCATTTCAATCAAACAAAATACAATTATTATATGTAACTCTTTCCCGTATTTGATCAGATGAAAAACCAAATGAAGCGAAATCGTTAACATTGCCATTGCCCGTGGGTCAAAGAGCTAAATCAAGCGTGGCAAGCAACATTTGTTGCAGCTGAAATAAAAACGAAATTGATTTGCATGAGGCGTAAGAGTGTTGCAGGTTTTTTTTTGTTTAAATTTTTTGTGTAATTTTCTTCTTTTTTTCCGTATGCTCGGAAACGTTATTATAATAAAACTTTGTGAACTTTTGGGCAACAAATTGCGGTTATGCTGCTACACACGGCTGATGGAGGCAGGCGCAGTCAAGGGAAGAGTTAAATTGCAACAAATGCTATGGAAAAAATGCGGTAACTAAGAACAAAAGCAAGGCCAACAAAAAAAGAAGAACGCTTGGCAAATCCACTTACAAAAATGTAATACAAACGAGCAACAACGAAACCCTCCATGCCACACATAAAGAGAGACAGACAGAGTTCATGTACGACTACACGCGGAAAAATATTGCAAACCATAATTTTTATTTGCGGTTGTATTAATATGTCAAATATTCAAAATACTTATATTGATGATCGGAGTAATTATAAAGTGTTTTCCAACAAGAGGTGTTATTTTGGTATTCAAAGAAAAATTCAATTTTTTAAGATAAATGATCGGATGTTTATTTCATAATAAAGAGGAAGGTATGCCGTTAACAATGAAAAACAACATCAGCCAAATGGCCACCACGACCACGCTTACAGGACCATATCCTTTTCATGAAAATTTCCATAACCAAATCGCAAAGTGGCTGCCCCTATGTCCTCAATAGCCTCACGAATTTTATCTTTGAGGTCTTGAATCGACGCTGGGCTGTTGGCGAAGTCCTTATCTTTCAAGTGGCCCCAAAGGAAGAAGCCGCAAGGTGCTTAATCACAAGATCTCGGTGGCCAATTGTGATCACCTCTTCGAGAGATAACACGGTGCGGAAACTTTTCCCGTAACAGTGCAATGGTTTCGTTGCTTGTGTGGCACGTAGCGCCGTCTTGTTGACAGTAAACGTTGTCCAGATCAATACCATCCAACTCCGACCATAAAAAATCATTAAGCATCACTCGATAGTGCAATCCATTATTTATTTATTACCCATTATTATTATTATTTATTGGCCATTGGCCAATATATATATATGACCAACGGCCATATATTTACAAATGATGCTACTATCATATATTTACATATGATAAATTTACTATGATATATTTACATATGATGCTACTATCAGCATCAAAAATTTAGTTGTTTGTATTTAATTAATAATATTTGAAGTTTGTACCAATAAATAATTTGTAGGACCATAAAATAAAAAATAAATAAAAACTATTTTTTTCTCCTTTAAATCATTCAAAATTAAATAAAAATATACTTCTGCTGATTTTTTGGAAGAAGAGCTTTCCGTTGGTATAAATTTTACTACGGATTGATTACCAAAAATCTTCCAAGTGTACTGCAAAACTATTTGCAGCTTTACTTAGCAGACAGCTCTGCTGTCACAGCAAACTCTTTCGAGTTGATAATATCAGAGGAATCTAATCGTGACGTAGTTAAAGCAGATCAACAGTATAATGTGTAGAATTTGTCAAGCTTTGTAACCGCGTCCCAAATTATATCTCGTATTCTGAACATTTGTGCCGGTTTATTTTGAAAAAAACTATTACAGTAATTTTAGCGTTCTACCGATCAATTGATAGTCACAAGAAATAAAGTTATGATCCTATCAAACACAAAATTTCGTTTTGCGAAAATGTCGGTTCTCACAACCAAATATTTCCAGTTGTCACTACAACTTTATTTGCCTTTGGTATTAATTATTGATGATTATACATAAATATAGAATGATAGCTACAACCATAATACAAGTCATTAGATCATTTTCTCATATATTATTCTGTCGACAACAAAGTTTTCTGTTTTTCAGTTGTTGAAAAAAATCAGTTGTCGCTACCGAACTCTTCTCTCTGTGTAGATGTGGGTACGTGAACCTCTCGGAAAAGTGGTGCAACCAACCAAAAACAAAAAAAGTTCAATCGATTTTTGTTGGGCGAATTCTCAGTAAACTAGTGAGTGAGTGAGAATGAAGCTGCAGGTGGTGGTGGTGCCACAGTTTTTTTGTTTGTTTTTTTTTAATATATATTCAGCATTTTGCGGTTAATGTGAATGAACATGTTCACCAAAGTTGTCGTTTTTGTCGAGTTGTTTTTGTATTCTTTTTTTGGTTCATGGAAAATACCGGCATTTTTCATCGAAAGTTTTTTTTAGTTTTTTTTTCGCATACAAAAATATTGTCGTTGTTATTTTTGTTTTTGCATTTTTTGGCGACATGTTTCCGTAAAACTGCTTTGGCTAGTGTGCCCGCTTTTCCCACTATTAATCACAACAATCTATAAATTGTTTCCATGAATGGAATTGTGCGGATTTAAATCCTTTACATCCTTAAATACGTTCGTTTGAATCCTTTCAAAGTTCATTCACATAAGTAATTGGAAGTGTATGTTTATTATACATTTATTTTTTCTTCTTTAGTTTACATTTATTTCCAGCACGCTTTTCTTTATGTTTTTGGTGGATTAAAATACACTTAATTTCAGGAAAATATTTTGTAAGCGGTATCATGTTGTTTGGGAAATTTGTTTGTAAGCTATTGGAAATAAAATGGATTTCTGTTGATTGATTTGAAAAAAAAACCAAGAAACTTTTAAATGGAAATTTTCTACAGAAAGTAGAAAATTAAATACGCTCAATGAAACGATTTACTTTGTAAGCTCAAACTTGGCGCATACGGGAATGAAAGTCACGATTGACAATTCGGAAGTTCACTGGAGTTCATTTACCAAATTTATTAAAATTTGCTACATACGAAAATGAGCGTACCGATACACACGAGATAACTTTAGTTGCAGCAATTCGAAAGTTCATTGGATTGAGAGGCAGGAGGAATAGAAAGGAGAATTCCTGATTTTTTTTCTGTATTAAGTTACTTCAAACGAATCAAACCCCCATTTCAGCAGATCCTTGGAAAAACAACTTTCTTTTGATATAAGCTTTCTTATGGTTTGATATCAAACAAATCCTAAAAGTGTACCACAAAACTATTTGTAGCCTTACATGCAGATAACTCTGCTATCACAGCAAACTCTTTCAAGTTGATAATATCAGATGAACCGAATCGCAACTTAGTTGAAACAGATCAATAGGGTAATATGTAGAATTGTTCATGTTGTTTACACGAGTCTACAGTTATACGATAGTCTTTGTATTTTTTGCGCGGTTTTTTTTGAAGCAGAAAATGTTAGCTATCTTCATGAAAATAAAATTTCTGCTATATCAGATCATTCTACGGGAAGTAAAAAACAATTTCTGCAGATATTTGAAAAAAGTATTATCCTTCGCTCTTGGATTTTATTACGGATTGATAGCAAACAATCGTAAAAATATACCACAAAAATGTTTGTAGGGCTTTTGGTATAGCTAATCATATTCGCAGATAGATCTGCTAACGAGCAACCTTCATGAAACGAACTGTTTTCTATATCAAGTTGTTCCAAACAAAATAAAAATATCTTTATGCAGTTTTCTGGAGGAAGGGCTTTCCTTTGGTATTAGATTTTATTACGTTTTGCCATCAAAACATCTTAAAAGTGTACCACAAAACTATTTGTAGCCTCACTTAGCAAACAAACCTGCTGTCACAGCACGAATATCAGAGGATTTTATTATGGATTGAAAGAACTTTTGGTATAACTAATATTTTTCAGGTAGATCTGCTAACGAGCAACTTTATTACGACTGATAGGAAAAAATCTTAAAATCCACAAAACTATGTGTAGCCTTACTTAGCAGACAGATCTACTATCACAGCAAACTCTTGCGAGTTGATAATACCAGAAGAATCGAATTGTAACGTTGTTGAATCAGATCGACAGGGTAATATGTAGGATTATTCATGTTTTGTACCCAAATCTGCAGTAGTACTATAGTCTTTGAACTTTTGAGCTCTTTTATTTTGATATAGAAAATCTTAGCAACTTTGTGAAATAAAAATCAATTTCTGCAGATTTCTGGTAGAAGAACTTTTCTTTGGTATTGAATTTTTTAAGCAGTGGCTAGCAAAAAATTTTAAAAGTGTACCACAAAAATGTTTGTAGAGCTTTTGTATAACTAATATTCTGTAGCAGATAGATCTGATAACGAGCAACCTTTATGAAATGATTGTATTCTATATAAAGTCATTCCGCACAAATTAAAAAAAAAATTCTGCAGATTTTTTGGTGAAGAGCTTTCCATTGGTATTGCATTTTTTGCGGATTAATATAAACAAATCTTAAAACTGCACAACACAAAACTATTTGCAGGGTTTATAGCATAAGCAATCTTTAGCAGATAGCTCTGCTAATGAACAACCTTCATAAAAGGAACTTTTAGCTCCATTATGTCTTTCGGGACGTATTCTAAATTAATTTCTGCAGATATTTGGAATAAGAGCTTTCCATTGCTATTGCATTTTACTGCGGATTAATAGCAACAAATCTTAAAAGTGTACCACAAAAATATTTGCAGGGCTTTTAGTATAACTAATATTCTTAAGCAGATAGATCTGCTGACGAGCAACCTTCATGAAACGATTTTTTGTATATTAAGACATTTAGTACAAATAAAAAATAATTTCTGCAGATTTTAGGAAGATGAGCTTTCCATTAGTATTGCATTTTAATACGGATTGATAGCAAAAAAAACTCTGGGACACCACAAAAATATTTTCGAGGCTTTAGTATGTAAATCAGCAGATAGTTCTGCTAATGGGCACCCTTCGTGAAATGAACTTTTATCCCCATTATGTCATCCGAAATGTAATAAAAATTAATTTCTACAGATTTTTTATATAATAGCTTTCCATTGCTATTACATTTTATTGCGTATTAATAGTAACAAATCTTAAAAGTGTACCACAAAAATTTTTTATAATTATAATTATAACTAATCCTTTGGTATTATATTTTTTCCTTTAGTATTATATTTTTTTATGGATTGATAGCAAGATATCTTAAAAGTGTACCACAAAATGTTTTAAGGGCTTTAGTACAAGTAATTTTCCTCAGCAGATATTAATGCTTGTGAGCAACCATTACGAAAATTACTTTTTTCTATTTTAGGTCATTCTAAATCTAATTCCGCATATTTCTGGAAGTTGTGTACCACAAAAAAGTTTTGAAGGCCGTTAGATTAACTCATCTCATTCAGCAAATAGCTCTGCTAATGAGGGATTTTCATGAATTTGCGCTATATTAAATCATTCCAAACGGAAAAAAAATATTTCAGCAGATTTTTGGAAGCGGAGCTTTCCGTTGGTATTGCATTTTTTTATGTATTGATATCAAACAAATCTTAAAAGTGTACCACAAACTATTTCTATCCATACTTGCATATAGCTCTGCTATAACAGCAATCTAGTTTGAGTAGGTAATGTCAGAAGAAAAGGCACGTGAATGGATGTGGATATTGTTAAGCTGTATATTCCAGTCTGCAATAATACGACAGGCTCTGAACTTTAATGCTGAGTAACCTTCATGAAACGAAATTGCATCTTTATTAAGTCATTCCCAATCGAAATAAAAACCGATATCTGCAAATCTATTGGAGAAGAGCAATCCTTTGGTAATGCATTTTATTAAGGATTTATAGCAAAACATCTAAAATGTGTACTACAACAAATTTTCGTGGGGCTTTTAGTATAACTTATCGGTTCAGCAGATAGCTCTGCTAATAAGCGACGCTCATGAAATGTACCTTTTTGTATACTTCGACATTCTAAGCGAACTGAAAATCCATTTCTGCAGATTTTTGAGATAAAAGCTTTACTTTGGCATTGAATATTATTAGCGATTCCTTGCAGGAAGTCTTAAAATTGTACCACAAAAATGTTTGTAGGGCTTTTGGTATAACTAATCTTCTGCACCAGAGAGATCTGCTAATGAGCGACTTTCATGAAAATTACTTTTTTCTATACTTAGTCAATCTAAGCGAACTGAAAAGTTATTTCTGCAGAATTTTAAAAGCCTTCCTTTCGTATTAAATTTTATTACCGATTCATTGCGGGAAGTCTTAAAATTGTACCACAAAAATGTTTGTAGGGCTTTTGGTATAACTGCAGCAGCTAGATCTGGTAATGAGCCACCTTCATAAAACTAACCTTTTTTCGTTATTAAGTCATTTCGGCAGATTTTCCGAGGAAGAGATTTCCATTGGCATTGAAAGCAAAATATCTTACAAGTGCGACACAAAATGTCTGTGGGACTTTTAGTATAACTAAACATCTGCAGCATATTGATCTGACTTTTTTCTATACTAAGTCATTACAAGCGAAATTAAAAATCTATTTCTGCAGATTTTTAAAAGAAGAGCCTTTCTTTCGTATTAAATCTCATTATCGAATCATTGTATGAAGTCTTAAAATTGTACCACATAATGTTTGTAGTTCTTTTAGTATAACTAATATTTTACAGCAGATAGATCTACTAATGAGCCACCTTCGTGAAACCAAACTTTTTTGCTATAGTAAGTCGTTTCAAATGCAATGTGAACCTATCTCGGCAGATTTTCCGAAGAAGAGATTTCCTTTGGTATTATTTTTTATCACGAATTGAAATCCTACAGAGAATCGCTGAAAATAAGTATGGTTCATGGCTACGTAGGTGGCGGTTAAGTTATAACCACATTTTTAGTTTATGGTCGAAGATGATTCGTTCCTTAGTCTCTGAACTATAGTGATTATCTACACTGCAGCAGAACGTAGTCATTAAAAACTGACTAACTTTCTATGAAATAAAAATCCCTTCAACCCTTCTTCACATATCAGGACAAACGATATTTTAATTGAAAAAAAAACACGAATCAAAAAAGTCTTCCTTTGAATTCCTTTGAATTAATTTGTCCTAATCTAACACGAGTTGGTAAACTCCATCACCATTATTTAATTATCCCTCAAATGTTTTTTTAAGTAGAGGACATCCCGTTGCCTGGTATTATTTGCCTAAATCACTTCTATTATGAAGATGAATTCGGGTTATTTAAGATAAATGATTATTTTAAACACAACAACAACAGTTCCCTGACAATAACAACCCAAGAATAGCATTTAAATCACTTTTACACAATATAACTAAGCAGCAGCAGCATCCGAATTCTAAAGGATGAAGGTCATTTCCCAGCGATTAGCATGAGGGTTGTGGGCTCATTCTATACGTTCCAGGGCCAGACAATCAATACGTTGCCGCTCAGCGGGAATGTTAAGTGTGCAGACTGGTAAACTCCAGGCGGTCTGTGGTTAGAATAGATTTAGGAGATTTTCGGATTTAATGAAAAGACAACAATTGCTGCGTGAAAGTAATCATCGAGATTAAGTGGGCATACTTATGTATACTCGAATTGTGTACAAGAAGGCAAGCGCTGGTTGGGTTAGTTGGACAAGATCGAGAGGTTATACGTATCTCTTCGAAGTTTTTGATTTGGCTTATATTTAATTTAGCAAATTTTTAATACAATCCAAACAATTTTTTTAAAGTAATTTCATATTTCATTTAAATTTGCGTACCAATCAATAACCTTTTTCATGTGCGATTTTATTTTGATGCGGGGTTGAGCAATTAAAAATAAGTTCAGAATTTGCACATTACTTTGGTTAAATATCATTAAAATACTGCCAATGCCTTTTGTTTTCTGTTCATAACCGTTTTTAATTACTTTATTTTGTATTTAATTTATAAGCAAAAAAATTGACCGTTGATTGTTTGTTTCTGTGGCAAGCATATTTCATGGTTTACCCTTTAATGAGGGTTCGTTTTTTTTCTGATCTCCTAATCGGGTTCCCATTCCATTATCGCAACCTTTTTTAATTTATTTTAATTTCCTTCAAATTATATTTATTATAAGAAAAAGTTTCTTCTTTAATGTTTTCTGTTATTATTAAAATTCTTGTGAATCCCTTCTCATTTTTAAATGTCATTGATTAAGAGCAATTTTCTGAAGTAGCCTAACCCGCATTAGCGTATTTATCTTTGGAGTACTTAATTTTTGTGAAGCTGTTCGATGGGTTTGATATGAAATGAACAAAATAATACAGCTTGTCAAGTTTTCTATAAAATCTTAATATAAGGGTAGTTTCGTGTTTGGTAGATTTAAGATATGAAATCATAAAACTATGCAACAATTTTTTTTGTGTCCGGGACCTAAAATCTTTTTTTTTGTAGATTGCTGCATAGTGTTTTATGAAACTAAAACAAAAAGTTTTTTATGGTGACGTTTTAAATTAAGGAAAATAGCGAGGGATACATTTATCCAAAGATTTTTTCAAATAAGCATTGTTTTTTTCGTTGGTTTTGCAATTTTATGTTTTTTTTTTCTATTTTTTATGGTTTATTTCGTGCTATAAAAAAAACATTTTTTTATGTGCAAATTTTGTTAGTCAGTATGGGGGTATATATCAGTAATATGGCAAAAAAGTAACTGCATATTTTCCATATAATTTATTTGACCTCCTATCGAGATTTTATTTTACAATTTTAAATGTGTAATTTGAATATCTCTCAATAAAGCACGGCAATGCAATTAACCTGTACGAGCCTTTGCAACTTTATTTTTTATAATTTAAAAATGCCGTGCAAATTTTTCCATCTTCCTTCAAATAATTTTCATCTTTGGCATCATCTTTGGGGGCATTTAAACTTCAGATCAAATGGAATTATAAATTTTCTTTGGCATAGTGTACGTGCGTTACAGGTCCTAGCTAAATAAACATAACTACCTTTTGAAATTGGCAAATAGCAAAAAGAGGCAATAATCATTTCGATTCGGTTGCGCCATCATCATCACACCACAATGCCTATGACGGCATGCAAATACGCCCGTTTTTTTTGCACTACGTTCATTTTAAATTGCAGTCCACGATAGCTTTGATTGTATTACAAGTGGATTTTATTGTTTTCGGCTTTTTGCTGTTGATTGTGATGATTTCAGGTCAATTTTGCGGTTATTTTACGTTTTTTGTTTTGTTTGTTTAGCATTTCGTTGTAATTTCAAAGTCAATTTGCTGGTTTTATGGATGAGGTTTGCCAACAATGTTTGTTTGTTTTTTCTTGCTGTTTAAGTTTGTTTAGCAAGAAAGATGTAGATTGTGTTGTTCTGTCTATTATTCCTTTCGGTTTGAAGACTTGTAGTCAAAGTACATCTCACAAAGATTAACCGATCCTTACGGAAATTTGTAAACTCTTTCCTAGTCAAAGTGGTTCAAATCGGTAAATTTTTGAATATATTCCGTATATAATAAAACCTTCCGGTTTTTTATTTCTATTAAAAAAGATAATGTTTTTTTTGGTTAAGACATATTTTTTGATAAATTGGGAACAGTTCGGTAAATTCGTTCTAAGCTTTTTACAGCCTAGATCAGACCTTCCCAACCGGGGCGTCGTGACTCCCCAGGGGCCTTAGGGATCATCCAGGGGAGCCGTGAGTACATTCAATTTATATATTACTATTTTTTCTGAATATTATATTTAAAATATTTTAATTACTAATTTTTGTCAAAATAACAGTTTATCTAAAAAAAAAGTTGAAAAATTATTATAAAAAAATTAATAGAAATAGGACTTTTATAGAAAAGTTTATAAAAAAATATTTTAAAAAAAATCTTCATTACTTCATTATTAAAATTTTTCTGAATATTATATTTAAAATATTTTAATTACTAATTGTGATGGGGATTTTGACTTTTGAAGATTTCTAAAAATTACTTGAGAAAGGTCTTATGAAGAAGTAATCTAAAGAAATTTGTGCAATTTTAAGACTACCTAAGACATTGTATTTTAAAAAATTTTAACAAATTTTTTAATTATTTTTATTATTTTTTTTAACTTCAAAATAAAAATGATTTGATTGAAAATTTGGATCGAATTGCACTTTTATGAATCTTCAAAAAATTACGAAATTGTATTTTTCTAGAAAATTTTGCCTAAATTAATATTTGCTTGCAAATTTCAATGGAATATTAATTGTACATTTAGTGGAAATTTAATTATTATAAAAAAAATTAATAGAAAACGGACTTTTATAGAAAATTTAAGAAAAAAAAAAATGGTTGAAAAATTATTATAAAAAAATTAATAGAAAACAGATTTTATAGAAAATTTTATGAAAAATATTTAAAAAAAATAGTCATTACTTCATTATTACTATTTTTTCTGAATATTATATTTAAAATATTTTAATTACTAATTTTGATGGGGATTTTGACTTTTGAAAATTTCTAAAAATTACTTGAGAAAGGTCTTATGAAGAAGTAATCAAATGAAATTTGTGCAATTTTTAGACAACAAAGGCATTGTATTTTAAAAAATGTTAGTTAATTTTTATTTTTTAAACATTAAATTTTTCTAAAAAAAATCGTTGAAAAGTATGTTTATATATAAAATGTCTTCAAGATTAAATTTTTACAGAAAATTTTAACAAAATTTATTTTTTAATTTTTTTGAAAATATTTTCTTTTTAATTTTTTTTTCTAGAATATTTGTGAAAATTTAAATTTCTAGAAAATTTGTGAAAAATTTCATATTTCTAATATAATTCTTCGACATATAATTTTTCTAGGTGAAAATATGAATCGAATGCACTTTACTTTTATAATTATGAACCTTCAGTAGTGAAGAAATAGTATTTTTCACGTAAATTAATATTTTCTTGCAATTGCATATTTATTGTAAGTTCAGTTTATTTCTTTGCATTTTTATAGAAAATATCAGAATAATTTAATTTTTATAAAAAAATCATAGAAATTTGATTTTTATAGAAAAATTGTCAAAATTGGTATTTTTATTTTTTTGTCAAAATTTAGTTTTTCTAAAAAAATTATATTTTTCTACAACGTTATTTCTTTTAAAGTTTTTTTTTTAGAAAATCTTGTCAAAATTTAAGTTTTTGAAAATTTTGTCGAAAATACATTATTTTTGAAAATTGAGGTTTTTCTAGAAAGTTATGTCAAAATTTGCATCGAATTGAACTTTTATAGTTATGAACCTTAAAATTGAAAAAGTTGTATTTTTCTATAAAATCTTGCCCCCAAATTAATATTTTCGTTGCAAATTTCAGCAAGAAATAATTCGTTGAAAATTGGGTTTTCTAGAACATTATATCTTTAAGCATTTTCTAGAAAATCTCGTCTAAATTTTAGTTTTTGAAAATTTTGTCAAAAGTACAGTATTTTTAGAAATTGCATTTTTAAAGAAAATTTCAGCAAACTTTAATTTTTATAAAAAATTTATAAAAATCGGATTTTTATAAAGAATTTTGGCAAAATTGGTATTTTTGAAAATTTTGTCGAAAGTAATTTTTTAAAGTGTCGTCTATTTCCTAGAAAATTGTGTAAAAGTTGAATTTTTCTACAAAATTTCTTCTTAATATTATTTTCCAGTTGAAAATTTGCATCGAACCATCAAAATTAACGAAATTGTATTTTTCTAGAAGATATTGTCTAAATTAATATTTTCTTGCAAATGTTAAATTGCATATTTATTGTAAATTTAGTGGAAATTGAAGTTTTATAAAAAATTTCCAAAAAATTAAATTTTTTATGAAATATTTAATAAAAATCGGATTTTTATAGCATTTAATTTGGAACTTTTAGAAAAATTTGTTTGAAAATTGAATTTTTCTAAAAGAAATCGTTGAAAGTGTATTATTCTAGAAAATTTCTTCAAAATTTAATTGTTCTAGAAATTTCGACAAAATTGTTTTATTTTGACAAATTTAGTTTTTTTCTAGAAAATTTGTGATAGTGTGTTTTTTCTAAAATAATTCTGTGAAATATAATTTTTCTAGTTGAAATTTTTCATCGAATTGCTATTTTATATTTATGAACCTTCAATAGTGACGAAATAGTATTTTTGTAAAAATCTCGCGTTAATTAATATTTTGTTGCAAATTTCGTCAAAATTGCATATTTATTGTAAATTTAGTGGAACTAACATTTTTATAGAAAATATCAGAATAATTTATTTTAAAAATAAAATTCATAGAAATTTGATTTTTTTAGAGAAATTGTCAAGATTTTTATTTTTAATTTTTTTTGTGTTAAATTTTAACTTTTCTAAAAAAATTGTTTAAACTGTATTTTTTTAGAACAATATTTCTTTAAACTTTTTTCTAGAAAATCCCGTTAAAATTTTAGTTTTGGAAAATTTTATCGAAAATACATAATTTTTGAAAATTGCATTTTTTCTACAAAATTATATCAAAATTTGCATCGAATTGGACATTTATAGTTATGAACCTTCAAAATTGAAGAAGTTGTATATTTCTAGAAAATTTTGCTTAAATTATTATTTTCTTGTAAATTTCATAGAGATTGCATATGTTGTTAAGTTAGTGGAAATTGAATTTAAAAAAAAAAATTAAGCAAACATTAAGTTTTTAAAAAAAATTATAGAATTCTGATTTTTATAGAGAAGTGGGGCAAAATTGGTATTTTTCAAAATTAAATTTTTCTAAAAAGAAATCGTTGAAAATTTAATTTTTCTACAAAATTGCGTCAACATTTCATTTTTTGAAAATTTTGTCGAAAATACGTTATTTTTGAAAATTTTGTTTAAAAAAAAAATAGTACAAAAATTCTTCGAAATATAACAACATTAGCATAAATAATTTTTCTGGCTGAAAATTTGCACTGAATTGCAGTTTTATAGTTATGAACCTTCAAAATTACAAAGCTGTATTTTTCTAGAAAATCTTGCCTAAATTAATATTTTCTTTCTTTTTCGTCAAGATAACATATTTAATGTAAATATAGTGAAAATTGCTTTTTTTAAGAAAATTTGAGCAAACTTTAATTTTGATAAAAAAATTAATAGAAATCGGATTTTTGTAGAAAATTTTGTCAAAATGGGAATTTTTAAAAGATTTCGTCAAAAATGATTTTTTTCTTAAATCAAATCGTTAATAAGTTTATTTTTCTATAAAATTTCTTCAAAATTAAATTTTTTCTGCAAAATCTCGTATAAAATGATTTTTTTGAAGATATTGTCGAAAACACAATCTTTTTGAAATTTTGTTTTTTCTCAAAATGTATGTTAAAACTAAAATTTTCTTCAAAGTTTATACGAAATATAATTTTTCTAGTTGAAATTTTTTTTTGCAAAATTCATTGAAATTGCATATTTATTATAAATTTAGTGGAAATTACATTTTTATAGAAAAGTTCAGCAATGTTTATTTTTATAAAAACGTTAATAGAAATCGGATTTTTTAGAGAACTTTGAAAAAAAATTGGGCTTTTTAGAAAATTTCGTCGAAATTTAATTTTTTTTTCTAAAAAACAACGCAAAATTTCTTCAAATTTAATTGATTTTTTCGAGAAAATCTAACAAAAATTTAATTTTATGAAAATTTTGCCAAAAATACACTATTTTTAATAATTTCGTTTTTTCTAGAAAATTATGTCAAAATTAAATTTATTTACAAAATTTCTTCGAATTATACATTTTCTAGTAGAAATAATGAATTGAGTGAATTATGAATCTTCAAAATTGACGAAATTACATTTTTCTAGAAAATTTTACCAAAATTAATATTTTCTTGTAAATTTCCTCAAAATTTCATATTTTGTAATTATTGTAAATTTATGGTAATTGCAAAAAAATTTCAGCAAAATTTAATTTTTATAAAAAAAATTTCAGCAAAATGTAATTTTTATAAATAACTAATAGAATCGAATAACAGAGAATTTTGTCAAAATTTAATTTTTTAAAAAGTCATTGAAAAGTCAATTTTTCCCATTTAATTTTCAAGAAAATTTCGTTAAAATTATTTTTTTTTGCAAATTTTGTAGAAAACACATTCCTTTTCATTCCCCAAAATTGCATATTTTGTATATATTGTAAATTTTATGGTAATTGCATTTTTAACGAAAATTTCAGAATTTAATTTTTATAAAAAAATTTCAGCAAAATTTAATTTTTATAAAAAAATTACAGCAAAATTTCATTGTCATAAAAAACTAAAAGAAATCGGTTTTTTATAGAGAGTTTTGTCAAAATTTAATTTTTCTAAAAAAAGTAATTGAAAATTGTATTATTTCTATATAATTTTCAATAAAAAATCGTTAAAATTCATTTTTTTCTTGCAAATTTTGTCGAAAATACATTCCTTTTCGTTTTTTCTTTGGAAAATTATAAAAAATTTTCTACAAAATGTCTTCGAAATATATTTTGTTAAGAAAATGGCCACTGATCGAATAAAAAGTTAATGACCGGGTTTAAGGTCGGTGTTCACGGATTAGGGGTCAATGTCGGGATTAAAGGGTGTTTGTAAATCGGAAAATTTCTTAAATATTGCAATTTCGTCGAAATTTTCCAGAAAAATCCAATATTGATGAAATTTTCTATAAAAATTTGATTTTACAAAAAAAAATTTCAAATGTGATGCCTTAGTAATAACTTTCTTAATTGTTTGTTGGGTAATACGACTTTTTTCGTTCAATATAATTAACGTGAAATACATTGAGTTCATTTTGCATTTCCCTCGATTAAAAAGAAGACATCAAACGATTTATGATACTGCAATATTTTCGAACACTTGTTTTTAATTAAAAAAAATAAAACTGATATCGAAATGAAAAGAGAAAACAAAGCCAGCCAAAAAGACTATAGCACGCGTAGGTCGGCGGCGGCAATCTCCAAGAGAAGACAATGCAGACGCTGTGAAAAAATAACCGGCCAAAAAAACTGAAACGAGAAATGAATTATATCTTTGAGATAAAAAGCGCCAGGCGCGAAATCAAAACATGCATTTAATTACCGAACCATGGCCGGACAACGGCAAATACAATGCCGACTGGGCAAAGGAATATATATGCCCAGACAAAAGGGCCTCTTCCATTTCAGAAAAAAAGGATGAGTTGTGTCGAGTATATGTAAATGTGAATCGTTGCATGTCCAGGCTCACATATACTCGTATCAAGGAGTATTGCGTATCGCGCATTGATGCAGATACCTCCAGAAACACTAACTATGCCATGTTAACACATAATTTGTTTGCCCTCCCCAAGTCTTTGTTTCAGTTCACTTCACTTCAGTTCAGTTTCCCTTTTCTCGCATTTTAAACAAAACGACCATTTCGTATAGGAGAACACAAAAAAGGTATTTTGTTTACACAAAGGTGTTTAGGTTAAAGCAGTAGCACTTCATCGAAAAAAAGTATCAGATTTCTCGCTGAAGTACGGCTACTCACGGAGGTACGAGTTTGTAACAGACAGATTCCTGCAACGACTTCTTGCCTTACGCATTGCCTTTGCTTTTTGTTGGACAGCAACAAAATATGCTGGGATTCCAAGAAGGCTGTTTCGCTTCGTTTTTTTACATTTTTGTTTGCAGTAGAAGTTAATGACAGTGTACGTAACTGCAGGAGGAATTCTGTTGAAATCGCTGGGCATTTATGTTTGCTTTTCAATGCAAATATTCGGGCGATTTTAGAGGTGTTTAAGGCGGTATTTTGTTTTTTCTTTTCTTTTTTACAGTTTTGCAGTTTATAAACAGGTAACACCTCATTTAATAACTTAATTTATTAGTAATACAAGACGAAATTTATTTTGCTGATTTTTTTTTATGTTCGCAGGAACAATAGTCTATTATTTATAAACATTTTGCTTATTATTAAAGACTTCATTTTTAAAGACATTTCCATTTTTTTATATATGTTCGTATAGCCCTTAATAAAGTGATTTATCATAAAAACCCCGAAATTTTTAGAAAATGCTACAACACTTAGTCGGATTTTTTTAATATATTTAAGGGACTCGTACACAGAAAAAAGTGCCCCAAATAAATTAAGCAATTTCAAACTTATTGAAATACTATTAATCATTCAATAAAAAATAATTAATTCAAAATTTGTACACCCTGTGAGTGCAGGGTACAGGGTACATAACT
The DNA here is from genome assembly GCA_963930755.1 of Eudasyphora cyanicolor. NCBI lineage: Eukaryota > Metazoa > Arthropoda > Insecta > Diptera > Muscidae > Eudasyphora > Eudasyphora cyanicolor. The sequence goes on along the minus strand of OZ005737.1, from coordinate 259,209,634 downwards.
AATTACCTGCTGTATTTAGAAAATTTTACCCAAAGTGTTATCGATGGATTTTTATCAATCTTTTTTAAAATAGTAAAAAATCCCAAACCTGTTTTTTGTGAATCTTTTTTGCAAAATTTAAACTAGTTTGACATTTTTGTCAAAAACCCCAGTTTTTATTTTAATTTTTTTGCTTTGCATTTCCGATATGAGCTTTGTGGTCTATTAGTCGGATGGGACTTATTTACACATCTATCAAAATGAAGATAATCATATAAAAAACAAGTAAGAAATTGCAGTCGGGTAAAGCGACTAAGGTATACCCTCACATTGTGAGCAGCTTAAATATGCCTAATATTATGATCTATGGGAGGTACTAAAACGGGTGTGGTCATAACTCACATTTTTAACAGGAATTGTGAAAACTATATACTGTGCAAATATTTTGAGTATATAGAATGGTACGTTTGTGTGCGAGGTACCGGCGTGATAATAACGTCCATTTTTCGACAGACTGCAGGTACTATAAAAACATTAGACTGTACAAAATTTTAGGTATTTGTAGGCAGTAGTATTAAAGTTGAAAGCTGCTAACTTTTGGCACAAAATGGTACCTTTGTATTGTAGGTACTATAAAACCATTACACTGTACAAAATTTTAAGTCTTTGCATGTATTGTATGTATGTGTTGTATTGATTTGTGTGGAAGGTGCCATAAGGGGTGTGGAAACTTCGCCCATTTTTTTTTTTGAGGTGATAGCAACTAATAAACTAATACCATGCGTGGAATTTCAGAAGATTCGAATAAGTAGTACAGAAGTTATTAAAGAATCAATATTTCACTAAATTTTAACCCTTTGTGGGGGAGGTACTAGAAGGAGTGGACCAATATGGCCCATCTTCGAACTTATCCGGAGATAGAAAAAATATTACCACATATAAAATTTGAAGTCAATCGGTTACTCCATTCGAGAGTTATCGTACGCACCAGCCATCAGACAGACAGTCGGACGGACATTGCTCATTCGACTTAAAATGACCCAAAACGGATATCCGGCGAACATACTTTGGGTCTTAGATCACTCCTTTCATGTGTTACACTTTTGGCACGTATCAAATTATATATACCATCGTATCACTTAAGTAAGGATGTAAACAGAGGTTGAACCACATATTTTAGCATAACTCGAGAACGATTTATCCTAATTGGTACGGGAAAGCGTTTAAGAATCCCAAATTAATTAGCCTTCATGCACGATTTTTGTAATCAAAGTACAGGTTGTAATTTTTGCTCGATAGTAATGAAATTTGGCACAATCTAATTTGGACAAAGGACGAACCATTTTGAAAAAGGTAAAATCGGTTCAGATTTACATATAGCTGCCATATGCCCTATGTCAAGAAAGTGTTTTGCGATTCCATTTTGCAGATTAAAAAGTGCCCTTACTTTCTATTTTCTTGAATTTTTTATATTGAATTATGAAGTCCACAAGTTAGACTGTAGAATAATATCAAAAACTGTCCATAAATGTACTCCAATCGGAAAATTAATTTTTGCTGTTTTTTTTTTTTTATTTATTGACAGAAGATAGTTAAATTTTTTACAGATAATTTTGTAAATAATACAAAATTTAATTTTTCCAAAAAAGGGTATCAGAAGTAACATTTTTATGCCCATCGGCATAGAATCACTTTTTGAGTCGATTTAGGTATGTCCGTCCGTCTGTGTGACCGTCTGCCTGTCCATCTGTCCATGTATTCTTGGTCGCAAATATGAAGCGATCTTTACGAAAACTGGTACAGAGTCATTTCTTAGTCTAGAGGCGATCCCTAATGAAAATCATCACTTTTTGAGTCGATTTAGCCATGTCTGTCTTTCTGTCTGTCTTTCCGTCCGCCTTTCTGTCCGTCTGTCTGCCCGTCTGTCCATTTATTCTTGATCGCAAATATGAAGCGATCTTTACGAAAATTGGTACAGAGGAATTACTTAGACTAGAGGCGATCGCTATTAAAAATGGGGCATATCGGTCCATGTCTTGATATAGCCCCACATGTTCCCACCGATGTCACTTCTTGACTCTCTTGAGAATACATTTTTCAATTGATCTGGCTGAAATTTAAGAATATAATACCTAAATAAACCTAATACCACTTCTTTTTCATTTGATCTGGCTGAAATTTAATAATTAATAATCGTTCCTAGGGAAAATGGAGAACATCGGTCTTGTTTCGATATTGCTCCCATATAAAGGCACTTTCTATTTATTAAACTTCTTGGCATTCTAGGGGACGCATTTTAAACCCTCGTGCGAAAATTTGAGCTTTTGTACTTCTTATATAAAATTGAATCGTCTCGTGAAAATGGTGTATAAGCGTCCTTTTTTAAAGTATAAGCTCCTTATAAAGTTCACGTTTTTTAACATATTTGCCTGGAATTTAGAAATTTACTCGATTTTACTCATAGTTTAAATAGTGCATTTGTTGGCAATCATTGGTGACCACACTTTAGTCTTTCCTTACTGGTTTGATATGTAAAAACACATTCTTGACATACTGTATATCGTATGTACTGTCTGATTTGACTTTCTCGACTGCGGATGCTGTATTTTGCCTTCTGTTATTGTGAAATTTGGCATATACGAGTATGTGTTTCTTGGTACCTGGATGAAAACTATTAAACATTGTGAAAATCGGTTCAGCTTCTGATATATTCCCTATATATATACCATCCGATTTGACTTTTTCGATTGCAGACGCTATATTTTGCCTTGTGTCACTCTTAAAATTGGCATACGAGTGTGTCTTGGTACTTAGAGGAACCATATTAAAAATTGTAAAAATCAGTTTAGATTTAGTTATAATCCCCATATATATGTACCTTTCCATTTGGTATGAAAATGCTTAAGAAGTTACATTTTTTCGCGATACAAAATTAAGAAATATGTTTAGGTTTAAAAATGAATAGCTCCCTTTCGATTAGATTTTTAGATGCTCTGGAAGACACAATTTTCACTAGATTTGGCTGAAATTTAAGCAGTTTAACTTACATTGCCTAAAATTGTCCGTAGATAAACTGGGTCAATTAGTCATCTTGGTTCTCGTTGAAATAGGTCCATATGGATAACTCTATTCCAAAACATGCTAAGTATAAAAATTTAGCTTCCTTAAGGGAAAGGCAGTCAAAGATTTATGAAATGTTTATATTTGTATGGAATTTCTTTGCAGTGATTGATGGATTAACACAAAATTTTAACCGAATATAATTTGGAATATTTAGAATTTAAAACTGCAATGCCCCTTAAAACTTGGTAAGTCGACTTATCATAATTTAGAATAAAGGTAGAGAATTAATTGATTAACCGATCTGGCTGCAACTTATTAAATAATGTGTTATTTCATCAGACCATAATCTAATAAAAATAGTCTAATTGGTAAATATTTGCATATAACCTTCTTATCAACGATTTGATTTCTTTAATTTAGATATTTTGACTCTAGCTGATTGGTATAGTCCATGTACATATGTATATAGGTTTCCCTTTATTGAACTTTTTTCTAATATTTAAATTTACTGCAGATATTCTAGTCCTCTCTTAGGAAAACTAGATCAAATAAACTTTTACATCATTCCGTTCTTATCCATCTCATCCATTTAGTAAATTTCCATTCTAATAACCACAATTATTTTGCCATCAATCAAAATCTCAAAACTATAAAACAGTTGAAATGCGTTTTTATTTGATTTCACATCAAACAGAGGGGTGCAAACAAATATTGGGTGAGGGAGGAGAAGTGAGGATAGGAAAGCAAAAGGAAGAAAATAAATTGCAAAACAGCAACAACACTTTAGCCAACATAATCCTGTGTTTGGCAACAACTTTCATACCACCCTCCCTTCCGAACACCATCCATCAATTCATACACACACACAGAGAACAAGACAAAGAAAGATAAGTGAGAATATTAAGAAGAATAAGAGAAACAGACACCAGGCTAAACGTAAGACAAACTCCTTCGACGACTGGCATTACACATGTACCAATATTTGCATAAAAACCGTATACACAGACGGACAGACAGACACTCTTCTCTACCTGCTCTCACCCCCCCTCTGCACAATAAAGGCAAGAAAATAACAAAAGATATCACTAGAGCCACCCTAAGATTCTCATACGAAAAATAAATAATGGAAAAGGCGAAGTCACATCGCGCTTAACAATCATGAGTGTGGGAGAGAGTGGTGCTGGGCTAGAAGGTTTACCACCTCCCACCCCCGCCGTTTTCTTACACTTCGGATAACTGTTGGAGAAGCACTTGTTATGGTTAAAGGTGAAGAAAGAAACACACAAGTAAAGCCAGGATAACAAAAGCATTTCTTGTTGAAGGCTATAGAGAGTAGAGGGAGTATGGGGAGTATAACAGCCACCACCATCTTCTTCATCAACATCACAGCCACCACCACCGCATCTTCCTCAGATACCCCCACCCCCTTCTTCCAAAAATGCTTAGAAAAGAGAATAAACAAAAAATTGCAAAAAAACGTAATATGAAAACAGAACAGTGTCAAATAGGAAAATAGGAAAAAAAGACGAAGAAAATCCCTCACAAAATGGAATACGAAATAAGCGAGATACGGCAAACTTTAGACAGAAATGTCAACGTGTGACTTGCCATGGTACTCCGTCGTCCGGCTTGGGCTATGGATTAGAGCACAAAATGTTTCCCATCCCAAGGGGGAGTTGAGTTTTGCTGCAGAGAGTGTAACTATCGATTTATAGTTTTAAGCTCTCAACTTCTTGTACAGACAACATATACACTCCATAGAGAATGTGCTAAAGTACTTTGAGAGTCTGCATTGAACAATTTGTGAAGACTTTACAGAAGGAGGTACAAAGAAGAGAGTGCCTATGAGAGATTCAATAGAGAAACTCTTTTTAATTTTTTCTTTTCACCGTTTTTCCTTTTGTGGCGGTTGTTTTAATTATTTGTTGTAGTAGAACAAACGGTTTATGAATTTTTGCAGACTCTCGTGCAATTGCAGAGTTGGAGCATGCGTTCTTGCATTTTTATTGTAGAATATTTTTATGTATTCTCTCTCCCCGTCTCCATCTCTATGTATGAGTGTGTGTGAACTAAAGTGTTTTTAGCGTGTCTGCAGGAGTATATATAGACCTGAATTGTAGGATATTTGTTATAGTAATTTCATCAGACATGTCTACTATCTCAATGATTAGGAGAAAAAACGCCTAAATTAATATTTTTCAAGATAGAGTAAAAAAATCTCAAATTACTATTAATAAATTAGCTGTTTTTAATTATCAGGGAATTTAGTAAAGCCATTTTAGGCGTAATAAAAATATAACTCCTTTCAAAAATGTGCAAAATCGTCTCACCCTGCTTTTAGGGCTTTATATTTATTCCAATTTATAATTACACAGTACAGCATTTTTCAGATCTTCTGCATCATTCGTTTAGTCGAGTTGGCTCAATTAATAATTTAATGGCCATACGATTGTTTTTCTCAAGGTGGATTTTTAGCACTTTTTCTATATTTTTGACTCGGTATTCCGTACAGAATATCTCTTTTGAGTCTGAAGCAAAGTTGTAGATATTAAATAGGAGAAAAAATGCGGAACTAACCCACCCGAAACAATTTCATCCGGTGCCTTAAATATCGCAAAAATGTTCTGTTCTGGTTTATACGTTTTCGTATTATTTATACGTTATTTTAAATATTTTACTGACAGATATTTTATGACTTTGCGGCCATTTTTTGAGGTTCTGAATGCACTTTTTTCGGGACGGACTGCTCAAATGACTTACAACGACCAAATAGAATTTCCACCAAACATACTTGGGGTCTTAGGTCATTCCTTCGATGTGTTACACTTTTGGCTTGTAGCAAATGATATATACCCTCCTCTATAAGATGTAGGGATAAAATTGCAAAAAATCCACATTGAGCAAAAAAAAAATCGTATGGCCATTAAATTATTAATTGAGCCAACTTGACTAAACGAATGATGTAGAAGTTCTTATTTTTGGGCTACTTTCACGTCAAATATTAGAATTGAGTCCCACATCATGTGTTGTACAGTGTTATACTATCCGATCCTGACAGACGTTGGGATGTCTAGAGTTTGACGGAAGGCGGTTTTTTGGCCGAAGGTGAAAACGAACATTGGCCAAAAATTCTAAAATTTTTCTGAGCCGAAGATCGAATGTTTTCTAACTTCTGTTTATACCCACAAAAAATCATTGATACACCACTTTCAATAGAGCTCAACGTGTAAACTCTCGACTGTCTCCAAATTTCTGTTAGTAAGCTTAACCTGGACTACTTTTATCACTTTCCTTAAATTGATAATGTTCGGAGAAGGATTTGACAAAATCTTACACGTTTTATAAAATATTTAAAATTTTATTAAGAGGACCATTAAATAAATAATTCCCAAAATGTTGAATTAGTACATAATTTGCAAAATTTGCATATTAAAAACATTTGTTTGCTATTTTTATCTTTAATGTGTTATATATTAAAGTCTAAGGAACTCAAACATATTATGAACACTTATTACATTTGTAGAAATTAGGTAGTTATTATTTTCATAAAAATAATTCGACTGAAACTAGTAAATCTTCTGCAGACAATCATTTTCTTATAACACGAGTATTGTCTTATAGAAGTCAAAAATAAACTCCTATGAACATTAGATTTAATTCAAACTATCGGATCTGGTCATACATACTATTGCTCTAAAAAAATGTTTGCAAATAATTTGACCACCGCACCAGAAACAGCTGTAAACTATTTTGCAAACGCAGACGAACTCGCTCTGAACATATAATACACTATATTATCAGTTTTAAAGTTTCCTTTTAAAAGTTAAAAAAAATTAACAAAAATATGTTTTTGTCCGCCTCGACTGACCACAGTGAAAAAGGCGAAAAAAAGGATTGCCTTTTCAATTTTTTATACCCTACACCACACTGTGGTACAGGGTATTATGACTTTGTGCATTTGTTTGTAACACCCAAAAGGAGAAGAGATAGATCCATTGTTTATTATACCGATCGACTTGTAATCACTTTCTGAGTCGATTTAGCTATGTCCGTCTGTCTGTCCGTCTGTCTGTCTGTAGATGTATTCTTGTAATCAAAGTACAGGTCGCAATTATTATGAATGAACACTGTTAAATTTGGAAGAAATCGGTTCAGATTTAGATATAGTTCCCATATATACATTACCCCCGATTTCACATGTAAGCGCCGTAAAAAATTTATTTTATAACCGATCAGAGTGAAATTCGGCAGAAAGAGGTTTCTTATTACATGAAGGAATACTGCCAAATTCGAAGAAAATCGGTTCGAATTTAGATATAGCCCCCATATATATGTTACCCCCGATTTTACATGTAAGCGCTGTAAAAAGTGTATTTTTAATCCGATCAATACGAAATTCGGCAGAAAGAGTTTTCTTATTACATGAATTAATACTGCCAAACTTCAGGGAAATCGGTTTAGATTTAGATATAGCCCACATATATATGTTACCCCCGATTTGACATGTAAGCGCTGTAGAAACTGTATTTTATATCCGATCAGTAAAAAAATTGGCAGAAAGAGGCTTCTCATTACGTGAATTAACACTGCCAAATTTGAGGGAAATCGGTTCAGATTTAGACATGTATGTATATGTTACCCCCGATTTGACATGTAAGCGCTGTAGAGACTGTATTTTATATCCGATCAGTACGAAATTCGACAGAAAGAGGTCTTTTTACATGAATGAGTATTCAGGGAAAATCGATTCAGATTTATATATAACATCCGTATATATGTTCCTTCTGATTTGGTATCAAAGCGCTATAGAAGTTGTACTTTACTTCCGATCATTAAAATTTTTCAGAAATATGTTTCTCAATTTAGGAACGAATATTGCTTAATTTAGCGATTATCGGTTCAGAATTAGATAATATGTTCCTACCCATTTACCAATTATTCCAAATTATTATCGCAATGACCCTTATCGCATTGTTAGGGAGGTGTAGGGAATTATATAGTCGGCCCCGCCCGACTTTCTGCCTTTCCTTACTGGTTTTAAATTAACAATAATTTTTTTCGGCATATTATTGCGTTATTCGAAAGAGCAAACATTCCCATTATTTATAGAACACAATTTCATTCAAGTGGATGCCTCGGATGGCAGAAGCTCATCCTGTCAATCCAATTGTTCAAACCCCTGGTGACGGTTTATAGCTCTATCTCACGAATGGCTTGCTCGAAAATCACATTAAAGGCCTGAATCGTCCCTCTTAAGAACGAGACTATATAAAATGTGAACAGTAGATAAACTGCATATTCAGTTTCTTATTTCCCGATCGTTTGTCCTTTTTACAGGACTGTAACAGGTGTGAAGAAAATTATATCAAAATTGTTACTCTTGTAATTTTAAAAGTCATGTGAAGAGGACTATATATATATCTATAGTTTTTATTCTACATAGTCTCATTCTTAGTAGGGAAGTCGTGTAGCACAGTGTATCGCAACCAATTCAAAACCAATCTATAAAGACTAAAATCGGGCGGGGCCGAACGTACGGAATGTATTACCCTCCACCATTGGTTGCCAACAAAGGCACGGTGAAACCAACATTACTATGTATTTTTGCAGTGTAAATAGAGTACATTTCAAAAATCCAGGTACATTGATAAATCAACGTAGACTCTATACCGCGAAGAAGTCAAATTCCACTGTGACCTTCATAAGGGGATTTTACTTATAAAAACATGGAACGGTATACTTCATTTTTAGTAGAGACGATTAAATGCAATAAAATACAAATGCTTAATTTTTCTACTAACCAACAAATGCCTTACAATTTTGCAACTATTTCTCGATAATTACAATCTTGGCATGAAATTATTGCATTAGACCTTGTCGATCTTTCTATGTTAAAACAAATTTGAGAAATATTTTATAATATTGCCGAGCCAGTCGTGGTAGTCATATGTAGGGATGTAACGAAAGTGGCTTTAGCGAAAGCGAATGCGAAAGCGAATATTGACATATATTTCTTGCGAATGCGAAAGTGAATAGTGAAATATGCATTTTTGCGAAAGCGAATGCGAATAATAGTTTGAGCCTTTAGTACCAACAAATTTAAGGAACTGAATTGATACTTTTCCACGATATTCATGTATTAAGACTGTTTTCAATAGTTTTACCTCCTGTTACCACAAGTACACACATATCTTCAAATTGTGTGAAGGGAATAAGGAGATTTAACACCTTAATAAATGGAAGCGAATACTGAAATATATTTTTGCGAAAGCGAATAATCCAAAGATGGTTTTTGCGAATGCGAATTTTAAAATGATGCGAATAATTCGCGTTCGCATATGCGAATGCGAATATTCGTTACATCCCTAGTCATATGAATGATTTTGTGCTCCATTAGTAAATGACAAAGTTCAACCCTACCAATAAAACCAGAAATTTTAAAAAATTATCAGTATTTTTTTATATCCGATTCAAAATTTAAATTTTAAATGGCCCACCCTGTATGTCAAATCGTGGGTAACATATATATGGGGGCTATATCTAGATCCGAACCGATTTTGCTCAAATTTAGTTTTTCCTCTAAGTGTATCAAGAGGCTTCTCTCTGGCATTTTTTATACAAATCGGTTAAAAATTTTTGCTTATACAGTGCATATATGCCAAGTCGGAGGTAAATATATGTGGGAGCTATATTAATCTGAATTTTTAAATTCTAATTCAATGGAGATGGTCCTTGGGCCAACAGAAAGATATGTGCAAAGTTTCGTTTCGATCTGTACTTTGAACACAAAAAAAAATGGACGGACGGACAGACATGGCTAAATCAACTCAAAAATTGATACGATGTCGATCTGTGCACTCTGTACCACAGTATGGTGTAGGGTATAATTAAGAAGGACACATCAGTATCTCTCTCAAAACACCCGACAATCCTGCTCGTCACATTACCACTGTTAATCCCCATTCAAAAAAATGATGTATTAAAAGTCATAGAAGTCGATGGATTTTAACTGAAATATTCGACAAAAAAATTCCTTGTAAAAAAATCATAATAGGCCCCCACAATTTATCACTGTAATGCCATCACAGTGATTTTCGATATATATTACCCCTACATATTTCTCCCTGCATTACTTGGTAATTAGCACAGTACAGCATTTTTCAGCTCATTGATTTGGGACTCAATTCTACGAATTGGAAGTGAAAGTAGCCCCAAAAATAAGAACTTCTGCATCATTCGTTTAGTCAAGTTGTCTCAATAAATAATAATTTAATGGTCTCAATAAATAATAATTTAATGACCATACGAATTTTTTCTCGGTTACCGTACGAAATATCTCTTTTATACCTGCAGCAAATTTGTAGATATTGAATAGAAGAAAAAAAAAATGCGGAAAATCCTACCCGAAATAAGTGCATCCATTGCCCTAAAAATCGAAACAATGTTCCCTTCAGTTTATAATCAGCCCAAAACAGTTTTTTTATCGTAACTTTTTTGTTTGAGGATCGATTATCACATGCGAAACATCAATGTATTGGTCTCGATACGTACTACAGTTGCCTAATAGACGTCGCTTATGTACAAAGTTGTTTTCTAATAACTTACTGCAGTTTCTACCTCTAAAATTTAAAAAAAAATTCTATAGTATTAAAGCCTAGAAACATTTTGCTTTGGGTATTCGCAGTTTTTTTCAAAAACAAAAAAGTAAAGTCTTCATTAGAAAAAGACATTTTGGTGATATTTATAATCTGACGTTTCTATAATCTGATATAATTAGGACATGTGGCTGATTAGACCGCAGCATCCCATCCTAGTGTTGGGGCTGACAACCTAACCCTCTTGAAAGGGATTGGCGTAATCGTATAAACTTCAATGAGCTGAGATGCTGGGGTTTTAAATATGCCATTCAGGACACTCGGTGGTCCGTCTTGTCACATTTGCTACCAATTAACGGATTGTCAATTTGGTATTACCAGTGAATACTTGGTCTAATACCGGAAATAAGGAGGTGCTTGAGAAGTTCAGCAAATGAATCGCCTCTGACTATTCCCAAGTGAATAGCGATCAGAAAGCTTTCTGCATCGGACTACACATCTATGAAGATCCCCATTCTAAAGCGTGATACATTTCGAGTTTCCCTACTTTTATAAAGAAAAAACACAGAAATTTCCAATTGAATGGGGAATGTTTATTATCATTTGAAAGAACATTCTTTGGCATTTTTTTTTAAGATTATGTCTATCAAATGTTGGCCGCGGCTACGTCTCAGATGGTCCATCCGTTGAGTCAAATTTTCGATGACTCGTTCGAGCATTTCGACTGGTAACTGACCACTGACACGTGTGATGTTTTGCTCCAAGGCTTGAATCGAAGCGGGTTTGTCCGCATAATCTTTAGACTTTACATAACCCCACGGGAAAAAGTCTAACGGGGTGATATCACACGATGAAGTTGGCCAATCGACCGGCCCAAAACGTGAAATTATCTGCTCACCGAAGTGTTTTCTCAATAAAACCATTGATTGATGCGATGTGTGGGAAGTGGCGCCGTCTTGTTGAAACGAAATGTCGCCGAGATCACGAGCTTCAATTTCAGGCATCAAATAGTCGGTTATCATGGCACGATAACGGTCGCCATTGACGGTTACGTTCTCACCGGCATCATTTTTGAAGAAATATGGACCGATGATTCCACCGGCCCACAAACCACACCAAACCGTTGTTTTTTCTCGATGAAGTGGCAGTTCTTGAATCTCTTCAGGTTGCTCTTCATCCCAAATACGGCAATTTTGCTTGTTTACATACCCATTGAGCCAGAAATGGGCCTCATCGCTGAACAAAATTTGGCTCGAAAACGTCGGATCTTCAAGAGCCCATAGAGCGAAGCGATGTCGCTTGGGAAGGTCGGGCAGCTTCAGTTCTTGCACAAGCTGTATTTTGTATGTTTTCAATATAGGATCTCGACGTAAAATGCTCCAAGTCGTTCCATACGAGTACGTCAGTCCGAGTTGCTGTGAACGGCGCCGAATCGACTCTCTACGGTCTTCGTGTACACTCTCAGCTACGGCCGCTACATTTTCTTCACTGCGTGCTGGACGTGGTCTATTCGGTCGAATATTATCCAATAATGAATGCTGGATCTGAAGATGGGTGATGGTATTGCGAATAGTACGCTCAGTAAGCCGATCATGTTGACCATAAGTTGAGCGAAGTGCATGAAACACATTCCTCACAGAACGTGAATTTTCGTAATAATGTTGAACGATTTGTAAACGTTGTTCAGGCATAAGTCTTTCCCCGATGAAATGCCAAACAATACTTAACAAAAATAACATAACAGTATGGCACGACTCACACGTGATCTGTCAAAAAAAGGCTATTGAAAAAAGTATCTTTACTTGGATCACCCGTTATAAGAAAACATATACCGATATGGTAAATTTACGTTGTGCAGAATTTAATTAGATATGATAAACAAACTGCAAAATGTCGACACAATCGTCTCGAAAATGTCCTATTTATAGCTTAATAAGACACACTTTAATATTTCAGCTAAATGGGTCAGAAAATTAATTTTTATGGCTTAAAGAAACATATTTGGACTCGGAAACATATTTGGACTGGACATTAAATTCACTTTCAATCCCAAACAAACTGCAACTATAAGAAATATTTCTGCTAAATTTAATCAATTATTACGACTGTAGAATACTGTCAACAGACAGTTGGACAGAGTTAGCTTTGTGTATTTACCATTTACAATGGAAGTTTTCAGGAATGTTTTCAATCAGGTGGCCACACATTATATCACAATGATTATGTCAATATCTTCATTTCAAAATATGTCGCAAATGTAACTTTTTGATGAGAAAAATTTTTAATTTGTAAATAATTCATTAATATGTAAGTAAAATCACACGACCTCTACCGGTTTGTGCATATCTATTGATTTGCTTGACCGATTAACACCGATTTTGTTCAGGAATATCATTAAAATTTTAATAAACAATCTTCTTTTAAAAAATTTTAACTCAACTTAACTCTAACACATTGATCGAAAGATCGTAGATTTGTTAGATTTACGAACAGCTTCCGGTTTTACTAGAGTAAGAGCTAACTACAGTCAAAGGTGCAAAATCGTCTGAAATTTATAAATTGTAATTGTAGGATAGCTCTAACTAGAGCTTGTGGAAATGGGAATTAGAAAACAATATTCCTAGAAGTACTTTTAATTTATTTATTTGAAGTTATAACCAATATTCCTAAAAAGTACTTTTTTTAATAATTTATTTGAAGTTAATTTGTTTTTGTTTAGCTACTAAGACAAGATGTCAACAAAAATCTCTACTATGAAAAATTATATTTACATAATTCCCAGGAATTTTCCTTTATGCCTCTTAATCACATGTATTTTCAAAACAATTCTATCCTTCTTCAGCCTGTTAATCCTAATGTAATGTTCTATTTTTATATTCAACTATATACAAATAGTTTCAAAACCAAACCTAACACTTAAAATCCAAAAAAAAATGCACATCTGTCAAACATCATCCTGCAGCCTCAGTGCAGAGAAAAAACACATGGCAGCAAATGCACTTCTTTTTTAAATGTCATGCGCATAACGTAGCTAACGTAAAGTACAAACGAAACGACACAGTTCAACAACATTGCTGCAAAATGTTTACGAAAAAACAGAAAACGCTAAATTGGCAACATTGCACGGCTGTAAACTGCAAACTGCCTGATTTCTGGCGATTATGTGTACACATACATATAGATTAAGTATACAAAAGTAAGGTGTGTTTTAATATCCGCCAAATAGCAGTGGCAATTCATGTATGGCTAAGTGTTTGTATGAATATGTATGTATGTGTGTTTGTGTGATATATATTACCACGAATAAAAAAAGTTATAGGGGAGCAAAAAACCTATAAAACTAAATAAAATAACAATAAAGTCGCCTTTTTTAATTAACTTTGGACTAAGAAAAGAAAGTTTTTCCTAGCTTTGGATAATGGGAAAAATGTCAGAAATTTCTAACTTACTTTTTCTTTTTTGCTGTTGGTGTGTCCCGTTTTCTGTGTTTGTAATCCCGTTCAAGTATCCTGGCTTTGCTTGGAGAAGGAGCTGCTCCTTGCTGCTGCCGCTGCCGCTACTAATCCAACTTATTGATTTTTAGTTTGCTTGGTCTCGGGAATGGCAGGGCCTAAAGCGGAGGGGTTTTTACGACTCCTTGATAGTAGTTTTATCACTAGTATTATTTTAACTTTTTTTCTTCTTATTTTTGGTTTGTTTTGACAAAAATTTTCACTAACTCTTTTTCGTTAAGTTTTTTATTATTGAATCTTGAACACTTTTTATGTTGAATTAAACATTTTTTACTTATTATTTTTTGCAAAATTGAGGGTTGGGTTTAATTTTTCTTTTTTTTATTTTGGGGGAGACTAGATTTTTGGTATTTCTTTAAGTTACCGACAATTCTTATACGATTTGCAGAGATTCTTTCGAATAATTTATTCATTAGAATTTCATTATTATTTTTTTCTTCTTAAATAAGAATCAGAATTTTCTTCTTTTTATTTTCTCTCAATTCACTATTAAATTCTTTTTTGGAATTTAAATTTTCTTCTAAATATTTCGATTATTTTTTAGGAATTTGTTCCCATTTCTGGATTTCTTCAGTTGGTTTCCATGAATTTTCTTCTTTTCTGCTCTATATATATATATGTACACTTCAAAATTTTCTATATGTATTGTATGTATAAAAAAGAAGCAATTGTTCACTTTTGTATTTAACCGCACTGCATTTATGCCCTTTAAACGTTCAACGGCAAAACGTCCTGACACCAGCAACGCAAACGATACAATGAGAGACGAAACGGTACACTCAGCTAGAAACGGGATCCTGTAAGAAAATTCCCACCACCGCCATCACCAACCAACGTTAGCAGAGAGCAGCAGCACTGACTCAGAAATCCAACACAAGCGGCTTGCTGGCAGCAGCGGTGGTGGTGCTGGTGGGGAGAAAACACCATAGACAAAGCATTGAAAAATCTCTCCCACCCCCCTTTCTCGTTGGGACTCTGCTGCTGCTAGTAAGGGTGGTTTACTACTCACTATGAGTCTCACACATAGATTTAGATTCTCTATCACTCTCTCTCGTACCCAGCTCTCTCAGAAATCATCACTGCAATATTCTCATTCACTCTCATCACATCACAAGTGAGTACTCTTTGGTTCTGTGTGATTTCTGGTTTCCACTAATGCAAAATGTTTTTGCTGCTTCGCAACTTCTTTCCTGCTCTCATATTTTTGTCTAATGTATTTTCCGCATATTCCATTCCCCCTTCTCTAATGACTATGTTTGTTTAAATCCTCGGCGTATGGTACATAAACCCCACCGGCGCACTGTGTTTCAATGAGGGTTTTTAGTGGTTAAAATTAGTAGTTTAGTTATGGTGTGAATATTTTTATGTATAAGTATAAAAAAAATTGTGTCGATTATGGAACAATAATAATATGAATAAGATACACCAAAATTTCGAAAAAAAACATTTATTTATTTTTTTCTGAGACGTTGGCGAAACTTGCACTGCCATGGAGTAAAAAATACTCATAGAACAAAAGAAAAAAAATTAACAAAAATTTTTTTTTCAAATTTTGAGATAATTAATACCTTAAATATTGAAATTGCTTTAGATTGTTTAGTTAGTATCTACATTATTCAAAATCATTGATACCACTTGAGCACTATACCCTCACATGTCAGCCACATTTAAAAGAGTTTTAGTGATGTATACCACATATTATTGAATTTTTGTTCTTGCACCATTCCCGTATGTAGTTGTAAAGTTCCTCCTACACGGTACAACGTTGTTAGAGTTGTGGACCCAAGATTTGCTGTTATGCGTCTTCCATTGAGCAGTCTTTGGATTAGTTTAATCAAGCTAGAGTTCACACTTAGATGTGACAATGTCGCAATTACCGCATCCGAGAGAGTGTTGTTAAAAGCCCCTTCTATGTCAAGAAGCACCACCATAGTGAATTTCTCGAAATGTAGGAACGATTTGATAGTGCTCACCAATCCTGTGAAATTTTCCTTGTTGTAGGCATGTTGGTTCCCCGACAGGAGTTTTGTATCCAGGTTTTCTCTAATGAAAGAATCTAAAAGTTTATCCCGACCTTTCAATGGAAATGAGGATAAGGTAATTGGACTGAAGTCCTTTGGCGTTTGTGCGATATCTTTCCTGCTTTGATATGATATATGAGAGCCCAATACAACCTTCATATATTGACCCAGCTAGGGGATAACGTACTTCATTCTCTGCATTTCTGCTGGGGCAATGCCGTCCAGGTCATTTAAAGGACTCAAAGCTGTTAATCGCTTACCGAATTCTGGATTCTTCAGTCAACAACTTAGTGACGCTTGCAGTCCACTCGCTCTCTTGTTGGCCCTGCTGTTCCTCGAGTTGTGTGTCAGACAGTGCTTTAAGCGACTGTTCGCTGTTTTTTGTCCAGTTGTTGACAACATCCTCAGCCTTGCCGCGTCAGAGACCTTTTCAACTTCTCCACAGAAGGTGTACCAAGAACGTCTTTCCGCTTTCCTGAGCTACTTTTTGTAGATCTTGGGTTGCTCTCAATAGGCATCCCAGTCATAAGTGACCCCAGTAGATTTGTCCTTATTGAACAGCTTTTTGCAGGTCTTTTTTCCTAAAATTTAGCTCAGAAGTCCACCATTGTGGTTTAGATCTGCCCCTACAACTTGGTTTTGGACTGATATCTGTTGAAAGACTTTGACATTCGGTTCATACAGAAGTTTAGAATTGAGGGTTTTTTTTTAATTTTTCTAATGGAAGTCAGAATAAAGTCTACTGTAGAATGATGGTAATTGTCTAACCCAGATTTAAACTTAAAATTAGTTACGTTTAGGTGCGAATAACCCAGCCTTAAACCGTAATATAAGTTTATTGAATTCCGATTTTATCACCGTAGAGAGTAGGGTATATACCCGTAGACCTAAGACCCTTAATATGTTTGGCGGAAATCCGTTATCGGTCATTTTAAGTCATTTAAGCAATGTCCATCCGTCCGCCTGTCTGTGAGTCTGTCTGTGTGTCTGTCTGTTGACTTAAATTCGGAAAGCGGTAATATTTTTCTCTATCTCTGGCGAAGTTCGAAGATGGGCCATATTTTTCGACTCCTAGTACCTCCCCCACAAAGGGTTATCATTTATTGAAATGTTGATTCTTTAATAACTACTTTAATAACTCAGTTGGTACAAATACTTGAAATGTTGTAATGTTGTGTTTTTATAGTACCTAGGGTCCAGAGAAAAGTGGGCGTTATTGACACGCCCCTTTTGGTACCTCCCACATAAATGGATCATTTCACACCAAAAGTTAACAGCATATAACTTCAATACCAGTGCATACTGTAAATTTATTAAATGCAATTTAAATTGATAATATATTTTAATTAAAACAAAAAACAAGTAAGAAATTTCAGTCGGGTAAACCGACTAAAGTATACCCTCACTTTGTGAGCAATGTACATATGCATTGGTATATGTACTAATATTATGAGCTAATTAATTTTGGTATGTCTTGGCTCTTTTTGTATGGGAGGAACTAAAACGTTTGTTGGGATTACTCCAATTTTTAACAGGACTATTGACATGATTTAAATAATATCAAATGTGCAAAAATTTGGACTATTTATATGCATTGGTATTCACAATATAAGCTGTTAACTTTTTGTACAAAATGGTACGTTTGTGTGGGAGATACCAAAAGGGGCGTTATAATAACGCCCATTTTCTACTGGATTGTAGGTACTATAAAACTATTACACTGTACAAAATTTCAAGTCTTTGTATTCACTGGTATCCAAGTTATAAGCTGTTAACTTTTGGTGCAAAATAGTACATTTGTGTGGTAGGTACCAAAACGAGCGTGCCAATTACGCCCACTTCTCACTGGACTCTAGGTAGTATAAGAGCACTGTACAAAATTTCAAGAATTTGCATGAAGTGATATTAAAGCTATAAGGATTTAACTTTTGGTGCAAAATGATCCATTTGTGTGGGAGGTGATAATGCCTAATAAAGTAATACTATGTGTATAATTTCAAAAGATTCAAATAAGTAGTATAGAAGATATTAAATAATCAATAATTCACTAAATATTAACCTTTTGTGGGGGAGGTACTAGAAGGAGTGGACCAAGATCGCCCATCTTCGAACTTAGCCGGAGATAGAAAAAAATATTATCACATACCAAATTTGAAGTCAATCGGTTACTCCTTTCGAGAGTTATCGTGCGCACCAGCCAGCAGACAGACAAACAGATGGACGGACATTGCTCATTCGACTTAAAATGACCTAAAACGAATATTCGCCGAACACACTTATGGTCTTAGGTCACTCCTTTGATGTGTTACATTTTTGGCACGTAGGAAATAATACCCTCGTATCACCAAAGTGAGGGTATAATAAAACGATTTACGAATATTTTTTGGACTGAAAGTGAAGGGATTCTTAAGTCGGTTTTACCGACTTAACTTTTTTACTTGTTTTTTTTTTTAATTTTGCTACTTAGTTTGTATTTGTAATGATTATCACAAAATATGTTGGGCAATGCCAAACATTTCCAAACCACTGTGCAAAGTATGCTCGTCCATCGGAAACCCCACCGACGATTGCAGCATTAACACTACAACCGCAGACGGATATTTTGTTTTTACATTTAATTATTGTTATATGCCGTCTGTCTAAGCGTTTAGCGTACATTTTTGGGTCGGTTTTCTGGTTGTGTTTTCTCTTTCTCCCCCCCGCCCCCTGCATAGACCCTTTGGTGAGAAGTCTAGGTTCTCTGTACTTTAATGCTTTATGTGTTTGTGTTCGTAGTTTAGTCGCGTGTGGAGTATTTGCACCATGTGTTTCAAACACTCTACGTACGAGTATTTCGTTTTTTTTGGTAGTTGTGTGAGAGTAATTCGTTCTTCTTCTTCCTCATCATCATTGCCATAATGTTGGGTTGTTGTTTTAGCTAATGTACAACGGCGATGCCACTTTCTTTGAAAGTGTGTGCGTGTGTGTTTATGCACTTTTTCCCAATTATGTGCGAGTATTTTTAGTTGTATTTTCTTTTTCTGCTGTTATACTCTTCTATTTTTTCCCTCTTCTCAGTTTTAATGTTTTTTGTTTATTTTTCAAATGTTCCTTCGTTGTTAGATTTTCTTATTAGCAGAGTTTTCTGTTTCTTTTTCTCGTCGGAGGCTTTGTCGAAATGGAAATTCAAAAAGTATACATGTGTGTGTGTGTGATTGTATGTAAACATTGCACATTCATATTCATTTATGATTTTGACATAACTAAAATACAGGGTGTATGAAAAAGTAGAAAATGTTGTTCAATTGGAATGGGGCGGGGGGAGTTTTTGGCGGTGTAGAATCTTTATAAACATGCCAATCATTGCAATTTAGAACACAAAATGGAAGGAATGACTTAAAATAGGAATGAGAAACCAAACTGACTTTATTAAATCTGTACGTTTAAAATAAACTAATGGGTTCATAATTCCAAAGAAAATAATAGAATCGACAAACACTAATTTTAAAAAATTATTTGACATTTTTTGGCGTTTTTAATTTTTTCAGTTTAAAAGTTATGAAGTTACATTAGTCCAACTAAATTCCATATACAAATTACAAGAAAAATTTTAAATTGACTCATAAAACTCTCTACGGTCCACCGAGGCAAATTTTTAGAGTTTTTTGAGTCCAGTACATAATATTTCACAATTTAGTACCAAAAAATAAGGACCTGAAATAGAGGTGATAGTGACTAATAGAATATTGAGGGATTAAGGATTTTTTATATTTTGACCTCCTGTCACCACAAGGACATTTAAAGAGGAGTAGCAAAGTTATTCACTGGCATTGATACACAGTACACTGACAATTTTTCCGAAAATGCAATCGAGTAGGGAATTAAGCAGCTTTGTGCGTACTAATTCCCCACTAGCTTCCCTAACCGATTCTTTTTATAAAGGGATGAGACTGCCGCTACCAATTCTGAATTGCTGAAAAAAACGCCTTCTTTTTTCAACAGTTTAGAAAAATGAAAAAAAATTCTCTTTATTTTCTACTAGCTGGGCCCGGTCCACTTCGTTGCCCCAGATATCAGTTTATGGATTCCGTCCATTTTTATTGAAGATTTAGAAAATAACTCCACTAACGTGTGTTCCAAATTTCGTTCTTCTAGGGTCAACACTTTTTGAGATAATCGGATTTTAAGTAATGCCACGCCAACTCCTGCCCCGCCCACTTTTTTCCAAAAATTTTTTTCCCTAAACCATCTCTGACAAAGAACCTTTCAAACTAAAGAAAAAGAAATAAAATCGGTCCAGTGGTTTCAGAGTCTATAGCATACATACATACATACAAACATTTTTCCATTTTTATATATATAGATTTTTAATTTTATTTTTGTAGACTTATTTATTTTTTATTTCGATTCGACGAGGATTTGAACCCGGGATACTTGCTTCAAAATAGTGCGGGCTATCTCTCTGCACAACCAACGGTATCGCACTGATCAACGCTAAATTCTACAAAGGGTGATTCCAACGGAACGGGTGTGACATTTTTACTGAGTATTTTCCTGATTTTGATCTATATAATTTATAACGACAACTCACAATGGGTGGTTTATGTAGATATTCATAAGTGTTACCTACTGACATGCAAGGAAATTAAATAATATTTTTTATAAAAAAATATGGTTGATATATTACCGTAACGGGTGTGACATTAGGTTTTGATAAAATCTTGATCAGCCGCTTTCTTTATTGCATGCTGTAAAATTTTTCTATGTACTGCCAACAAAAAAAATTGTTTTTGGTATCTCGAGAGTATGGTGTATATTGTAGACTTTATTTCAAATAATTTAAATTATTATTCCATTTGTAGTAAATATTTTAATATGTAACGGGTGTGACAAGCCAATGTAACGGGTGTAACATAGTCTCAATCTGGAGGAGTAATAAGTAGATCGAAATATTGTCCAGAATCAGGCTTGCCAGTTTTTTTAGTGCCGAATCCCCAAAAAAAATCCCCAGAAAATATTTTAACTTATATGAATGATATGTTTTAAATTTCAATGTACTTTGTACTAAAATTCATTTTGTTTCTACAAAGTGTACGTTGTCAAATTATCAAATATATCTGATTCAAAATCCATCTCATCTAAATCATCTAATTTGTTTGTACATGTTTTTGGTATTAAAAGTTTGATCATTTCTGCCAATGGACTAAATAATTGATAACACACTTTTGACACAACTTTTACGGACGCATTTTCTAAAAAAAAATTTATTTAACAGAAAATACAAATTTTAACATAAATAAAGATATGTAATTATAAAAAATTTTAATCCCCGCCAAATCCCCGGATCCCCAAACCAAAAAATATATTCCATTCGCGAAGAAAAATCCCCAAATTGGGTATAAATCCTCTAAACTGGCAGCGCTGTCCAGAATTTATTAGCCAACATGCATCTATTAAACTAGTTTTTTTCTGCGAAAAAAAATCGAAGTCGTTTTATTTACTGAATCATATTCATATTGCCGACTTTCTTTATCACATAGAGTAAAAACTTACAAGTAAAAAATTCGCTGCCAGAAACAAGTTTTGACATCTTAAAAACTCTTTCTCTTTTGTATCAATGTTTATGACAATGCCATTCTTTCATTTTCTACAAAGAATTAGTTTCTGAATTAGAATACGCTGTGTGTTCTGCTACAATTTTATAAGCAGAAGTCTTCTCAAAATAATGTTTAGGTCGGTTATTCTTGTTTTTTTTTAGTTTTCCACCTATTTTCTAAAATATATTGATATTTTTTAACTCCATTTGAGAAGTATTCTTATGCCTTTTATTCCAGAACCAATCAAAACCTTGTATCATTAAATGGGCTGACTTAAAATGACCTTAAGGACCTTCACTGCCGCACACATCCTTCTCTTAATGATTGCCCCTATACCATCTATTTATTTTTTCAATTTATACCGAAATTTCTGCTTTCTATTATTTAATTTCATACTTGACATACAATTATTAAATATACAATATTTTTAAATCGAATAAAAATTATTTACGGTCTTTGCGTAACGGGTGTGACAAATATTAGAATGCAAATTCTACCTTAAATATTGCAATGATACCGAAACATTTTGATTCACTTTATACTATATAACCTTGACCTAACTTACATGAAATATGATATATGCATATCTACATAAAATGTATTAAATTTAACTTTTTGTATATTTTCGGTATCGGGTGTGACAAACAAAACACTCCAAGATACAAAACCGTTTGCGGGCACTGAATATTCTCCAAAAGTTACGAATTTTACACTAAACAACACTTTAGAATGCGTACATTCTTGTAGTCAAAAGAAAACTTTCAGAAAATAAAAAATATGTCGAAAAATAGTCAGTTCAACAGTAAAATTAGTGCATTTTTATATATTTTTTATAATAACGTATAGAAAACTCATTGCTAGGAAAAAACTTATCCTGAATTTCATCAACTCTTCATGAATTTCTAAAATTCAATTGTTCGTGATGTCCGTTATGGAATTTTTTTTTTGCAAAAATCTGATTTATTTTTTTATGTGTGATGAGGTCAGTTTACGTGGAATTACCCCAAAGTAATTAAATTAACCCGATTTTGTCGATAGCCTTACTTTCATTTGGGATTTTTGGAATTAAGCCAACAATTTTGTTTTTAGGCTCGCTTAATTTCGCCGATTTTTAGAATTAAGTTCTCCATTAGAAAATTTAGAAATTATTTACCGGAAGGAAAGATTACAATGAAGAAAAAATGTCTTGGTGCCAGTTCTACAGCTACTTCAATAGAATGCAGAGAGCAATGCTTAATGGAATCGTGGAAAATGAAATTTGAAGTTTTTCTGGACGAGTGAGTTACAAATAGAGGGTGGCACATATTGAACGCACGTTTTATTAATTATAAATAAAACAAAAGGTTTTCAGAGAATTATCTTAATATATTTTATTAAGATAGAATAATAAATCGATAACAAAATATCGATCAAATGCTCGTCGCGGCTCGCCACGTGTGACTCACAATTAACATCGTGGACTATGGTTGAACCACCCTTTATAACCATTAAATTTTATTGGGTATATTCAAAACACCTGAAGCTGTTAAAAATATATGACAATTTTAACAATATGTGGACTATATCAAAACGTAGACCGATATGGTAAATGTTCGTTGTGCAAAATTTTAGCTTAAATAAAACACAAACTTCAAAATTTTAGACATGTATTCTTTATGGCATAAAAAACACATTTGAGAGCGAGCTTTGATGGTGATCATATCAAACAAAAATTGCCAAAAATCTTCAAACGGCATAGATTCGGCAAACTTTTTTGGAAAATTTGGCGTATACGGCTTAGATAAATATATTTAAGAGCGACATCTGTAGGAGAGCTATATTAAAACATACTGAACTATTTTTTTATTGCGGCAACAGATGACAGCTGCACATAGCTAAATCGTTTTAAAATTTAACTACGATGGAATATATACATTAGGGCGGGTTGATTTGTATGGATGAAAAAAAAATTAAAAATCGTATAGCAAAAACGTAATCTACATTAAATTCTAAGAAAATTCTGCGAAGAAACCCTGGGTCTAAAATCAAAACCTAATCCGCGCCGCTCGACTTGAATTTTTTTCCCTCTTCTTTCGCTTAAATTATTTTCTTTTTTTGAAATATATTATGTTTTATTATACACTCACTCACTTTGCAACGAGCCAAAAGTGTAACGCATCGAAGGAGTGACATAAGATTTTAAGTATGTTTGGCGGATATCCGTTTTAGGTCGTTTTAAGTCGAATGAGCAATGTCTGTCCGTCTGTCTGTCCGCTAGCTGGTGCGCACGATTACTCTCGAAAGGAGTAACCGATTGACTTCAAATTTGGTATGTGGTAATATTTGTTTCTATCTCCGGCTAAGTTCGAATTGTTGATTATTTAATAACTTCTATACTACTTATTTGAATCCTCTGAAATTCTACACATAATATTATTTTATTAGTCACTATCACCTCAAGAAAAATGGGCGAAGTTACCTCACCCCTTTTGGTACCTTCCACACAAATGGACCATTTTGCTTCAAAAGTTAACAGCTTATATCTTGAATACCTATGCACAAATAGACTTGAAATTTTGTAAAGTGTAATGGTTTCATAGTACCTACAATCCAGTAAAAAATGGGCGAAGTTGCCACGCCCCTTTTGGTACCTCCCACACAAAATGGACAAATCATTTTATAATTTTTTTTAATCATTTTTTACTTGGGTGAATATTTTTTTTAATGAACAAAATTTTGAGTGTAGAGAAGAAGTGCAAAAGAACTACCTTACTTAACAATTTTATTCAGAAAACTCGATTTCTTTTTGGAAAAAGCTATTTTTTCTAACATTTATTTTTTTGGCAAAGGCGGGCATATAAATTTTCAAGTCGAGAGGCGAGGATTAGGATTTTATTTTGGATACATGGTTTCTTCGGAGAATTTTCTTAGAATTTTATGTAGTTTACGTTTTTGCTATACGATTTAAAAGAAAAAAATCAACCCGCCCTAATATACATACATATATCTTCTTATTTTGAGGTGCTCTATCCATATATGTCATCAGATCGAGGGGCCTTGGATGTTATACTCTATCGTCATTACCCATATTTTTTTTAAAAAAACACCCATATACGAGTATGGGGGATTTTAAAACCGATGTCTTCTGATGGGGATGGATCTTGCACCAAGTTTAGCCCTATTTGATATTAGTTATGACAAACAATTTTAACGAAATCGGTTAAGGACTGTCCATATTGGAGTGTGTTAAATTTTGACATTTTGGTCAAACGGCCCTGTTTTCCCGCCCATACAACTAATTATCTATTGTATTTAGAAAATTTTGCCCAAAATGTTTTGGATAGCTTTTTCTTTAATCTTTTAAACAAAAACTAATTTGCTGTGAACTTTTTTGGCGAAATTAAAACTTGTTTTGAAAGTTTTGGTAAAAAACATGTTTTTTAGCTTTTTTGCTCAAACGAAAGCTTAGGCATTTTCCTTTAAGATCTTTGTGGTCTACTAGTGGGATGGGACTTGTTTATCTATCAAAATAAAGACAAATATCTATAAAATAGAGCTTGAACCACATATTTCAGCATAACACGAGAACCATTTATCATAATTGGGTCGCGAAAGCTTTAAAGAATCCTAAAGTAAGTAGCCTTTATTATGTTCTAATATAATTTTTTCATTCCATCAGCGGTTTCAAAGATATTTTTAATAATTAATAATTTTAATAATTATTTGTATTAAACCCTCTTAAGAATATTCAGAATTCACTATAATTTTAATTTCACTAGAAGAAAATCGACGCATAAATATTCGCGGATATTCTATGTTTGTAGACTTAATGGAAATGTATAAAAAATTCTGAAAGCAGACTAGAAGCAAAACAAAACTGTATACTCGGTTTTTTTTTCCGGTCGAGTTCGCGTTTAAAACGACATGACAATTTTTAGGAATGTAATTATTAAATTTTTTTTCTGAAAGCTCTAGTAAGACGATATGCTATTTTTGTTTTTAGAAAGTGGAATTAAAAAGATGCAATAATGGCCTTGAATATGTTAGTCCTTCATTATCCTAGAACATTGTGAAAAAAATATATATTTTGTGGCTCTGATCAATTTTACCCAATGGTAATTTTGAAAAAAGAAATCTTTTAAAAATACAACGAAAAATCTTTCTGAGGTAAAAAATTTTAACCTTTTACCACGACCACTTATCGGCTCCAGCACATTTCTGTTGAAGTTTTAGAAAATGACTCTGCTAACGCGTGTTCAAATTTTCGTTCTTCTACGATCAACACTTTCTGACATAGTCGGTTTTTAAATAATTCTTCGCCCACAGTTAAAATCTGACCATTGGTTTCAAAGTCTATAACCGATATTTACACATGTCAAGTTAGTAAATTTTTAAAACGATGCCTTCCGAACGGCATGAAACTTACACAAATTTTAGTCCTATTGGATAGTAGTTATGACACAAAATTTCAACAAAATCCCTTAACTGAATTTATTACCTATTGTATTTTGAAAATGTTGCCAAAGTGTTTATGATAGCGTTTTCTTCATACTTTTTAAGAAAATAAAAATATCGCAAAATTGGCTTACTTTGTATTGATGTTAATAAATAAATGAAATGAAAAATATTTATATATCGGATATAAAACACGGTTTTCACAGCGCTTGGGTACTATATCTAAATCTAAACCGATTTTCCCCGAATTTGGCAGTGAGCATTCGTGTAATAGGAAAACTCTCTCTCTGCTGAGTTTCGTACTGATTTATATCCATAAAATACAGTTTCTACAGCGCCTACATATAAAATCGGGGTAAATTTCACACAATCGAACCATAAAGACGACGTGTACTTTGATTACAAGGATACATCTACAGACGGACGGACGGACATGCTTAAGTCGACCCAGGAATTGATTCCAAGTCAATCGGTCTATCTCTTCTCTTTTAGGCGTTACAAAAGGTTTTCATATTCTAGCTTTGCGATTGTCGAAAATATGGCCAGCGTGTGAAATTTTCGGACAAAATGGTGTAATTTGGAGAAGAGTGTCAACACTATTAATACACACTTTTGACCCGTTCTTTCTTCGAAACCCTTCTCCAGGAAAATTCTCCGAAGAAACCCTGGGTCTAAAATCAAAACCTAATCCGCGCCGCTCGACTTGAATTTTTTTCCTCTTCTTTCGCTTAAATTATTTTCTTTTTTTGAAATATATTATGTTTTATTATACACTCACTCACTTTGCAACGAGCCAAAAGTGTAACGCATCGAAGGAGTGACATAAGATTTTAAGTATGTTTGGCGGATATCCGTTTTAGGTCGTTTCACACAATCGAACCATAAAGACGACGTGTACTTTGATTACAAGGATACATCTACAGACGGACGGACGGACATGCTTAAGTCGACCCAGGAATTGATTCCAAGTCAATCGGTCTATCTCTTCTCTTTTAGGCGTTACAAAAGGTTTTCATATTCTAGCTTTGCGATTGTCGAAAATATGGCCAGCGTGTGAAATTTTCGGACAAAATGGTGTAATTTGGAGAAGAGTGTCAACACTATTAATACACACTTTTGACCCGTTCTTTCTTCGAAACCCTTCTCCAGGACGTTTCCTTTAAGATTAATATATATGTGTTTTACTTTTTTAAATAGCTTCAACAATTACTCCAAAATAAGACACAATTTTAAATGATATACAAACCAGTAAGGAAAGGCTAAAGTCGGGCGGTGCCGACTATATAATACCCTACACCACTCTCGTAATATTGAATAACTCTGATATATAAATTTTGTAATTCATGTATAAATTGTTTACATAAATTTACTTTTGGGACATTTTATACTTAAATAATACCCTGTACCACAGTGTGGTGTAGGGTATAAAAACGATTGGATCTAAAGAGCCAAATCGGATGAAACATATATATGGGAGCTATATCTAAATCTTAACCGATTTTCTTCAAATTCGGTAGTGTTGGTTCATGGATCAAGAAACTCTACCATTCTAAATTTCAACACGATTGGATGTAAAATACAGCTTTTATAGGACTAAAGGGCCAAATCGGACGAAACATATATATGGGAGCTATCTTAACTGATTTTCTTCAAATTCGGCAATGTTGGTTCATGGATCAAGAAACTCTACCATTCTAAATTTCAAAACGATCGGATGTAAAATACAGCTTCTATAGGACTAAAGGAACAAATCGGACGAAAGATATATATGGGAGCTATATCTAAATCTGCACCGATTTTCTTCAAATTCGGCAATGTTGGTTCATGGATCAAGAAACTCTACCATTCTAAATTTCAAAACGATCGGATGTAAAATACAGCTTCTATAGGACTAAAGGGCCAAATCGGACGAAACATATATATGGGAGCTATAGCTAAATCTAAACCGATTTTCTTCAAATTCGGCAATGTTGGTTCATGGATCAAGAAACTCTACCATTCTAAATTTCAAAACGATCGAATGTAAAATACAGCTTCTATAAGACTAAAGGACCAAATCGGACGAAAGATATATATGGGAGCTATATCTAAATCTGCACCGATTTTCTTCAAATTCGGCAATGTTGGTTCATGGATCAAGAAACTCTACCATTCTAAATTTCAAAACGATCGGATGTAACGTACAGCTTCTATAGGACTAAAGGGCCAAATCGGACGAAACATATATATGGGAGCTATAGCTAAATCTTAACCGATTTTCTTCAAATTCGGCAATGTTGGTTCATGGATCAAGAAACTCTACCATTCTAAATTTCAAAACGATCGGATGTAAAATACAGCTTCTATAGGACTAAAGGGCCAAATCGGAGGAAACATATATATGGGAGCTATAGCTAAATCTTAACCGATTTTCTTCAAATTCGGCAATGTTGGTTCATGGATCAAGAAACTCTACCATTCTAAATTTCAAAACGATCGAATGTAAAATACAGCTTCTATAAGACTAATGGACCAAATCGGACGAAAGATATATATGGGAGCTATATCTAAATCTGCACCGATTTTCTTCAAATTCGGCAATGTTGGTTCATGGATCAAGAAACTCTACCATTCTAAATTTCAAAACGATCGGATGTAAAGTACAGCTTCTATAGGATTAAAGGGCCAAATCGGACGAAACATATATATGGGAGCTATAGCTAAATCTTAACCGATTTTCTTCAAATTCGGCAATGTTGGTTCATGGATCAAGAAACTCTACCATTCTAAATTTCAAAACGATCGGATGTAAAATACAGCTTCTATAGGACTAAAGGACCAAATCGGACGAAAGATATATATGGGAGCTATATCTAAATCTGAACCGATTTTCTTCAAATTCGGCAATGTTGGTTCATGGATCAAGAAACTCTACCATTTTAAATTTCAAAACGATCGGATGTAAAATACAGCTTCTATAGGACTAAAGGGCCAAATCGGACGAAAGATATATATGGGAGCTATATCTAAAACTGCAAAATTTCAGAACGATCGGAGTGAAATTGCGACCTGTAGTCGACGAACAACTTTACATGGACAGACGGACGGACGGACAGACATCGTTAAATCGACTCAGCTAGTGATTCTGAGTCGATCGGTATACTTTAAGGTGGGTCTAGCTGTGTTATTTTAAGGTGTTACAAACATCTGCCGTGAAACAAACTTATAATACCCTGTACCATAGTGTGGTGTAGGGTATAAAAAGATGAAGAAAATAATGGGCAATTTCTAAGTACTTTTATTTTGAAAGAAAATTTGGGTGCTTGATTACACTATGTAACAACATTTTTGTCGAAGGGCTGTGCATAACATTTTCTGGTGTAATATGATGTCCTAAACGGGGGAATGAAATTGGACCCCAGGAAAATACACCCCAATATGTTTGTGAATATCGGCCCCAAAAATAGAATGTCAAACAATAAACATTTTTTTGGGGCTGTTTAATTTCATTTCTTGTCTGCTTTTTGGGGCTTATTTTCATCTATAAATTTAGAAACAGGAGAGGCTACGCATAAAAGATTTGCTCCAGGTTGCTAACTTTGGATCCTGTCCATGGAAGAAAGTCTTAAATAGTGGCCGTAGGCCGACCGCACACGAAAAGATATAATATATACAGGGTAGCGCAGAATGAGCTATATGGTTTGAATTCTTTATAAAATTCGTAATTATTATTCTTTCTTTGTTTTTTTTTCAGCATTTAGTGAAGGAGACTTGGGGAATTAATTATAAATCGAACATCGTACAAAAATAATAGATTTTTTCCGAAATTTTGCGAAATGTTATGAAAAAGTGCTAAAAAGAGCACATATTAGCGAAGCAGAAAATTTTTCTAAGCTAATTGCAAAAAATCCCCAATAATATACTGTAATTTAAAAAAAAAATATAATAATCGCTTAAAGAAAAAAGTTATGAACCATTTGAAACATATAGCTCATTCTGCGCCACTCTGTATAAGATAATTAAAAATAGGTTCGTATACGTGTATTATTATGTACTCCCCAGATTTACGAAGAGAACATTTCTTAGTTTTTTTGGATTTATTTAATTTTTATGCTGTTTTCCTGATTGTGGTGTAATTTCCTAAATCAGTTTTTGTAACGAAAATAGGCCCCACAATTGGGACGCACTTTCGTTTTCAATATCGGGTGTATTTTCTTGGGTTTCAACTTCCGTCCGCCGTCTTAAACGAAAAAAAAATATTTAAAAAAAATGTTATGATAAATTATATTTTAAACATATTTTTTAATATTCCCATTTTCTTGGAATGTATTGGACCATATATTTTAAAGTATATGTTCGATGAAGCCGGTATACACTTTAGATTAAAGGAACTACAAATTTAAGAAAGTCTAAGGAAAAATTTAGAACTTTTGGTAGAAATAAGAGAATTTTAACGTAATACGGTTTTTATACTCCCGCTATTGTGAACAAGGGTATATATCAGATGCTGCGGGCAAAAAGCGTGGCACATCGATGGAGTGACCTAAGAGACCCCAAGAATATATGACGGAAATCCGTGGTGGCCCATTTTAAGTCATTATAGCAATGTCCGTCTGCCTGGTTGGTGCGGCCGATAACATTCGACAGGATTAACCGATTGACTTCAAATTTGGTATGCGTCAATATTTTTTTCTCAGGCTAAGGTCGAAGTTGAACTATTTTGGTCCTCATTCGAAAACCTCCACACGGAAGGTCAAAATTTAGTGAAATATTGATTTTCTCATAACTTTTATACTACAACTCAAAATCTTTCACAATTCAACACATAGTATTAGTTTTTTGGTCGCTATCATCTTGAGAAAAATGGGCGAAGTTGGCACACCCATTTTGGTACATTTTGTGGAGAGTAATTCATTTACAATAAAGATAGTCCCGTAAAAAAGGGGCGTTATGGCCCTTTTTGGTACCTCCCGTACAAATGGACCATTTTGGACAAAAAGTTAACGGCTTATAACATATATTCCTGCACATATAAAAACTTGAAAATTTGTGCAACAAATAGTTATTACCACGCCCCTTTTGGTACCTCCCAAGCAAAATTTCCAAAATATATTATATGAACAAATTATTTTTTACTATTGAAAATGGAACATATGTATGTAGATATAACCCCCATAAATGTGTCTTCCGAATTTACTTCTTGACGCTCTATGGTATGTATATTTTAACCGAACATGCTGAAATTTACACTATTATAATTTATATTACATTATATAGACCTTGTGGTCTATTTAGCCTCATTTCAAGGTCCCTTCCCAAAAAGCGAACTTTTTCATAAAAACCAGAAAATGCAAATCTAAGCGAAATATTCTATTCTGATGAAGTAAAATTCACCCTTTATAACAATGAATTTGTAATGCAACTCCGTAGTAAACTTAATAAATTTTTCCTGTATACATATCCTTTCTTGCTATTTTTCTGGCCTAAATATTCGATTATAAATGTACTCGTATTCATTGCGTTTAAAGTTCCCGCAACAAATTCCCATACATCATTTATCGAAGAGCAAAACAAAAACAAAAAACATTTAAATTAAACCATGTACAAATTCCGCTAAAACAATTGAAGCGTGAACGAACAGGACAAAGACATAGCCACACACACATGAACCGCTAACTAACTCTTCACGGTGAGCCAAACCAACCGCAAAACTATTAAAAACATATTTGTAGACAATGAGTGAAACAAAATGCAGCAAAAAAAAAAACAAGTGCCCGAAAAACAACAACAACACCACCGAATACGAACGAACACAAAAGGGCGAAAATGTTATTTTCAAATAAAATACCGGACATTTCCGTATAATAAAACATGTATGCGCACGCAATTGAATGGCGGCAATAAAGGAGGTAAACAGACACACACACACACTCACTCATCGAGTAGTCTAGTCGAAAACATGCAGGATCAAAAAGGAAACTACAAAAAAACTGAAATAATGGCATAATAACACTAACAAAGCCGATCTGAAAAATACAAAAACAAAGTGAATTCAATAATAATAAGAATACCCGCGAGGGGGTGAGGAAAATGGGGAAATGAAGCGAAGAAAAAGGGAAATGAGAACAATTCAAGTGATGCACAATACGTTTGCAAAAAAAAAACGAGATGAAAATGAAGAAAGCTAACAAAAATAATTGAAATACAATGAAAACGAACAATAGACTTTACACGCCAAACATACTTTAATGGCTTAAAAGAATTTCGCACACACACTCACACATGTCTATTGAATTTTTTTCTTCTGCTGTTGATTTAACATTTTGGTGTTACGGACATACAAATCCACTCACTCACTCACCGCCCCACTCCAACTCTCAGTCTTATTCACCACTTTCGCTCCCCCAACAGTATTGCCAATGTTGCCATTTTTGGCTAGTTTTGGGCTATTCAACGAGTTTTGCAGGATTCATTATACAACTTTTTATTATACAGGGGTCGGTGCTCGAAATTTTACCAACTAAAACGCAACAATTTTAACAATTCTTTTTTTTTTACTTAAACATTTTAAATTTCCAATAAATGGTCATTTTGGAAAAATCTTTAAGATAACCTTGGAGCTCTGTGCCACAAAAACTGCAATGAATCACATTTTAAATATGACCTCTTTTGATTGATGATAATGAAATTTGGTACAAGATGTTTGAATACGCTTGAATAATCCGAAATATGGTTGTTTACTTATAGACCAAATTTCGCTGAGATTAATTTATGAACATTTGCAGAATTCGAAATTTTGTAAGGCTAACCTCAAAAATTTTAAATTTTGTGTTATGTCACTCTTGAAGTGAGTGAGCGACATGTGTATGAATTAATTTCCCATTCATCAGCACGACGAACTCCATTCATCAGCACGGCGAACTCCATTCATGACCCCGACGAATTCATGCCCCGACTTTTTAAATTTTAAAAATTTCAATAAAAATTCTTCTGGGTTTAGACCTTTAAAAACGCTATGGAAAATAAGATTACTTGACTGCTCTGCCAGGTTCAGTTGTGATTATCGGTTCGAAATGCAGTTCTTATCAGGAAAGGCCTAAAGCAAACGAACGAGAAGTAATGATTACTTATGATATTTTAAATAAAAAATAATCTCATCATGTAATGTATTTGCCAACAGACGAATCCCATTCATCACCACTACGAATACCATTCATCACCACAACGAATACCATCCATCACCACGACGAATCCCATTCATCACCACGACGAACTCCATTCATCAACATTATTAGATTTTTTAAATTAAACTTTTACCGAAAATTACTTAACTAAGGTAATCAGAACGCATATAGAATAGTACAATTAAGCACAAACTATAAATTTATTTCTTCGTTTTATCATATTTTCAGCAAAATGGTCAAATAATTTTTTTCTTCGTGGGAATGAAAACTTATCGTTTCCTCGACGAACATTGGTTGATGATCGTGTTCGTTCTATTGACGTACAAAACCATCGCATGTACGAAACTTTTCGTCACCAGTACGTTTTTCTATAAGTGTACAGAGCTCCGAAGTTACCTTTCTCAGGGATTTTTCTCAAAATTACCATTTGTTAGATTAGCTATATCTTATTTACTGCTTCACTTAGTTCAACGCAGTGAAATGAAATATTTATGTAGTTTTGGTGGAATGAGGTGAAACCATGGAAAACAAATGGAAATTCTTGAAGATCCCGAAAAAGTATCAATTCATGTTTGTGATTTTTTTGGTACTAAATGAAACCTCGATGGACTCGAGGTTTGAACCTCGACTGACTTTAGCTTGGTTTTATTAGAATGTTAGATTTGTCTGTTGGATAACTTCTACACGGCTTGACTGATTCATGTTACTTTTATACATTATATTTATACTATCAAAGTAAATATTAGTACGCGTATCTGGATCCGATATGTGGCGCTGTAGTCAATTTATTTAAAACTTCCTTTGGATAAATGTAGAAATTATAGCCCTTTTCAACGAAATCTTGTTTTTATCCCTTTTTTTCTGAACGACGATATCAGTTGCCGCTGGCCAAAATGTGACACATCGCAGTAGTGACCTAAGAGACCCCAAAAATAGTTGGCGGAAATCCGTTTTGGGACATTAAAAGTCATTTGAACAATATCCGTCCGTCTGGCTTGTGCGCACGATAACTTTCGATAGGAGTAGCCGATTGACTTCAAATTTGGTGTATGTCAATATTTGTTCTATCTTAGTCTAAAGTCAATGTTGGACCATGTTGGTTCACTCCTACGAGCATTTCCTCCACAAAGGGTCAACATTTAGTGCAATATTGATTGTTAAATAACTTCTATACTAAATACAGGCTCTTTCAAAATTCCACACATAGTAATAGTTTCTTGATCGCTATCACCTTAAGAAAAGTGGGCAAAGTTTCCAAGTTCCTCTTGGTACCTCCCATTCAAATAGACATTTTTGAACTAAAAGTTAACGGTTTATAACTTTTGTTCCAGTCCATACAAATACTTGCAATTTTGTGCAGTGTAATGCTTTTATAGTACCTACAGCCTCGTGAAAATATGCGTTATTGCCACGCCCCTTTTGGTACCTCTCATACATATAGACAATTTTGCATAAACAATTTATCGGCTTCGATAATATAACTCAGGACAGTGGTAATTCGAACTCGTTTGTGGCCGAGCGCGCGAGCGTTTGATGATATGCCAGGTTCAAATCACGGCAAGACCAAAAATTTAACTTTGAATTATTAAATAAAAGTTTCTAAAAAAAATTAACTTTTTGTAGGAGATAGGTTTGCATTCCAATAGCCTCCAAAAAATAACATTTGCATTGCTCTCTAAGACTTGCATTATGGCGCGACAAGCCCTTCCGGATGATAAGATTAGGACTTTTATCACTTCTTTGGATGATCTTCAATTTAAAATACGCACATTTAATGAAACTCTTCGATATGTGAAAATTTAAAGTGGCGATATCTCGGTAACCAAAGTTTTAAGATATTTTTTCGGAACACACATGTTAAACCGCTACAAATGGAAAATATTTTTTTAAGTATGAACATTCGAGTAATGGTCAACATTTTTTTAACGCCGTTTTTAATTGTTTAAGAATTTTTGTTTAGATTTGGGTGTTTTTAGATGTATAGAACTTCCGATAGGGATAACTGTCATATTAATGAAGTGTGTTTCACTTTCTTTTTTCATTATTCTTTGGCAAATCACGTAGAAATTGGGCTGAGAATCAACTGGAAGCTGAACCAGATTTTTATCGTTAAGAAATCTTTAGCTTCGAGGTTCATTTCTGAATTAACGGGTATGTACACGAGAAGAATTGTTGTTTTTGGGATTCAATTACAGTCCGAAAAATCACTGTTTAGTGCTGTTAACATGCTGGAGGCGTGATCGGCCCAATTCGAAACCGGTGCCAACATTACCGTGAATGCCGATAGTTACAGGAAACTTATTAGTGGTTTTTTATTCATCATGTCATTGCAAGTCATTTGGAGGAGAAATTGTTCCAACAAGACGACGCAACATTCCATACAGAGCATGACACCATCACTTTATTGAGCCAATCGTTTGGTTACCGAATTATCTTAAGAAATGGACCTGCGAGTTGGCCACCTGGTTCATGTTATTTGATACCTTTTGACTACTTTTTATGGCGGTACGTCAAATCTATGGTCTATTCTGACAAACCAGCAACGATTGATCGATTATAAGCCAACATTGACGAAATAAGACCGGGAGTACACGAAAAAGTGCTGCTGAAATGACCCGACAGGGTGGCGTTCATAGGCCATATGCCAGAAATTATTTTTACACAGTAAATGACATGAAATTGTTGAGCTTATGAATGCACAAATTTGGTAATTTCATTGAATTTTTTGAGTTATATTTGTAAAAAAAGTTATACATATCTATAAACACACCCAATATTTATTTCGATGCATTTGCAATAAATTCCAAACCGGAAAAGGGAATAATTTTTGGTTCGTTAAATGTTGGCAACACTGTCCCCTCATAAGACCCAACTCGCACATTCACTCCCACGCCCTTCAACTCTCTCTTCCCACACTTTCTTTTTACTCTCCTCATACAATTACTATTATGCCATAGCCATGAATACATAGAGTACAATTGCCGCATATTCGCATATTTTGTTACTGTGAATTAGTCTCTCTGTATGAGCGTTTTTTTTGTTTCGTTATTTCTCTGTTTCACTATTGTTGCATTTTTTTCTTTAATTCACTTCTAAGTCGTTTGTTTTTCTTGGTTTTATTCGACCGTTTATTTTGTTTTACCAATTTTCGCACATAAAAACAAAAACTCACTTAAATCGGATGTTAAAACGACGGTGGAAGCGAAAGTCGACGATTTACACGAGTCGAGCAGTCGTTCGTTGAGACTGTTCTTAGCGAAAGCAAACAGGATTCTGGTTTGGTTTTAATTGGACTTCAAGTGGATTTCCACTTAAGGGACATTGTAGAAAATGAAACCAACAACCAATGTGGCCGAGAGGAATTAAATGGCATTGAAACATTCCGGTGGCCTTTCAACATTTTGCAGACATTTTCATTAAAAATGAATCGAAAAGAGAGAGCAAATATTTAAAGTGCATTTCTTTAGGAGATGCTTGTAAAGAGTATATGTAGTTTTCATTTGCTTTTTGCACTTGATGATAAGCGAACATCGCTTGGAGTCGTTGTGTGTTATTTAAGCTGGGTGTATTTGGAGAAGAATTAAAACGTAATCTATCAATATTAAAAGTATAAAAAAAGTTGGCATTTTGAGAAATACTGGGGTTATTAACAAAATTACCTCCTTTTATTGGTAGAATCTATCAATATACCATACCTTCGTAATAGTAAATATTTGCACTCTTTATAAAAAAATTGAAAAATGTGTATATATATGGGTGATTTTATGTCAAGTGAGTCAATTTTTAAAAGCAATGTCTTCTGATCGGGATGAAACTTGTGTCAAGTTTAGTCCTATTGGATAGTAGTTACTCGTATGACACAAAATTTTAAGGAGTTCAGTTAAGGACTATCCGAATTGGAGGTTGTTGAACTTTGAGACGGCCCTTTTTTCCTTAACATATCACCTATTGTAAAGCGTGATCCATTTCAAGGTTCTCTACTTTTTTAAAAAAAAAAAAAAATCAGAAAATTCAAATCTAATCGGGAATGTTTATTATCATTTGAAAGAACATTCCTTGGCATTTATTTTTTGAAGGTTATGTCTATCAAATGTTGGCCGCGACTACGTCTCAGATGGTCCATCCGTTGAGTCCAATTTTCGATGACTCGTTCGAGCATTTCGACTAATAACTGGCGAATGACACGCGTGATGTTTTGCTCCAAGGCCTGAATCGAAGCGAGTTTGTCCGCATAAACTTTAGACTTTACATATCCCCACCGGAAAAAGTCTAACGGTGTGATATCACACGATCTTGGTGGCCAATCGACCGGCCCAAAACGTGAGATTGTCTGCTCACCGAAGTGTTCTCCCAATAAATCCATTGATTGATGCGATGTGTGGGAAGTGGCGCCGTCTTGTTGAAAT
Organism: Eudasyphora cyanicolor; assembly: GCA_963930755.1. Lineage (NCBI taxonomy): Eukaryota > Metazoa > Arthropoda > Insecta > Diptera > Muscidae > Eudasyphora > Eudasyphora cyanicolor. The sequence goes on along the minus strand of OZ005737.1, from coordinate 259,171,885 downwards.
GTCGCCGAGATCACGAGCTTCAATTTCAGGCATCAACTAGTCGGCTATCATGGCCATTGACGGTTACGTTCTCACCGGCATCATTTTTGAAGAAATATGGACCGATGATTCCACCAGCATACAAACCACACCAAACCGTTATTTTTTCTTGATGAAGTGGCAGCTCTTGAATCTCTTCAGGTTGCTCTTCGTCCCAAATGCGGCAATTTTGCTTGTTTACATACCCATTGAGCCCTAAATGGGCCTCATCGCTGAACAAAATTTGGCTCGAAAACGTCGGATATTCTAGGAACTTTTCAAGAGCCCATAGAGCGAAGCGATGTCGCATGGGAATGTGGGGCGGCTTCAGTTCTTACACAATCTGTATTTTGTATGCTTTCAATTTAGGATCTCGACGTAAAATCCGCCAAGTCATTCTATACGTGAGTGTGAGTTGCTGCGAACGGCGCCGAATCGACTCTCCACGGTCTTCGACACTCTCTGCTACGGCCGCTACATTTTCTTCACTGCGTGCTGGACGTGGTCTATTCGGTCGAATATTATCCAATAATGAATGCCGGGTCTAAAGATAGGTGATGGTGTTGCGAATAGTACGCTCAGTAGGCCGATTATGTTGACCATAAGTTGAGCGAAGTGCATTCCTCACAGAACGTGAATTTCTGTTGAACGATTTTTAAACATTGTTCAGCGTAAGTCTTTCCATGATGAAATGCCAAACAGTACTTAACAAAAATAACATGACAGCATGACACGACTCACACGTGATCTGTCAAAACAGGCTATTAAAAAATATCTCTACCTGGATCACCCGTTATTTAGAAAATTCTGCCAAAAGTGTTTTCTATAGCTTGTTCTTCAATCGTTGTAAGAAAATAAAAAGTACAAAAAATATTTTTTTGTGAATTTTTTTGCGAAGTTAAAACTTAAAAAAAAAAAGGAAAATAAAAATGTCGTTTTATTTTGTTGCACAAAAGAAAGCTTAGGTATATTTTATTTTTTCATCCGCTTGGAAACACGCTTTTATCCTTCAAATACAGAAAATTTTAGTGCGTTAAGTTCGGCCATGCCGAATCATATATACCCTTCACCATGGACTGCATTCAATTCTATTACTGAAAAATCTTTAGATATGGTGCAAGTCATGGAACGATCCTTTTTGTTTAAGCAAATTATTGAAAAAATGAACGCTACAGTTTTTGGCCAAATTTTAGGCATTTTTAGCCAAACTCTTAATCTAAAAAATTTTGTATTTATGTCTTAAATTAACATATTTAAGAGCTACATTTACACGGGGACTACAACAAAATATAAAATTATATGTATAAAATTTATTGACATGAATTCTTGCCAAAATAGAATACAAACTGCATAGTTTCAGCTAAATTGCTTAGAAAATGTGGTGTTTATGGCTTAAGCAAGCTTTTTGGGAGCGACATCTACAGGTGGACTATAACAAAATATAAACTGATTTAAAAAAAACTTTTACTGTGATGAATTCTTGTCTACGTAAAGTACAAAATGCAAAGATTAAGCTAAATTGCTTTGAAAATGTTGTAAATATGGCTTAAATAAGCCTATTTTGGAGCGACCTCTATAGGGGAGCTATATCAAAACATTGACCGATATGGCCCATTTGCAATCCCAAACAACCTGCAAGAAGAAAGAAATATTTGTACCAAATGCGATCAACCTAGCTCTATTATTACGGACTGTAGCGTGTTTACAACAGACGGACGGACATGGCTAAATGTCTTAGAATTTACGACGATTACGGGATGATATGATTTTGAAGTGACGTTTCGGCCATTTGTAATATGTCATGATCTGTCATTTGTTTTTCATTGTATTCAGTAGTGTTTACAACTTCATCATGGAGAGATATACGCAAGAACAACGTCTACAAATTATTCAGTTGTATTATCAAAATAATAGTTCTCCAATTGCAACTTTTCGTGCGCTAAGTCCATTTTTTTAAAATAAAAAAAAAACCATTCCCGTCGACCTACGACCTTGACACCCATGAGCAATATTTTAGCTATCATTGAGAGCTATTTTGCCATTGACCGATTCCCGATCCGACTTACCGTTAAGGAGCTAGATCAAAAATAAACTTTGTTTGAAAAAAAAAACTCTTTCCAGTCGACCTACGATCTTGACACACATGAGCAATATTTTAGCCCTCGTTAAGAGCTACCTTTTTGCCATTGACCGATTGTGGCTACGTGCCACACAGCAAATGAAACATTTGAATTGTTGCGAGAAAAGTTTGGAAATTCGATTATTTCAAGAAATTGTGATATTGAATGACCTCCAAGAAGTTGTGATTTAACACCATTACACTATTTCTTGTGGGGTTATTTGAAGTCATTGGTCTTTCGAAATAAATCAGACTCTCTTCAAGCTTTACAAGTCAATATTGAACGTGCCAATAATGACATACGACTTGATTTAGTGGAAAAAGTGCACGAAAATTAGGTTCATCGAATTCGTTCCTGCAGAAGAAGTCGTGGAGGCCATTTGAATGACGTTTTATTTAGAACTATCGATTGTACTTCACATTAAATAAAAACTTTTGTTTTAAGTGTTTTTTTTTTCAAAGAAATCATATCATTCTTATTGGAAAACCCGTTATATACTTTATGGGGTCTCAGATCAATATTTAGAGGTGTTACAAACGGCGTGACAAAACTAATTCTCCCATCTTATGGTGGAAGGTATACAAATTTCAACCCAATTTGTTAAAATTATAGGTTTTTGTGGCGTTACGAAGTTAAATCTAGAGGGAACTTGTATGCCATATGAATACATGGTCCTATGACTTTCTTTGTTAGTGTGAAAGATACCGGGTATAAATAAACCCAAGATACCAATTTTCAGCCCGATCTGGTGACATTTGTGGTCTCTAAGTTGTTAAGAATTAAAATCGGGGAGATGCTTTACATGGTGGCTATATCAAAAATACAACATACATGCAGATATAAGAAGTATATGTATGTAAGAAATTTTAGGCACCTAGCTCAACTATTATAGATTGTAGGGTGATTACAACAGACGGACATGGCTAAATCGTCTTAAAATTTTACGACGATTAAAATTCTAAGGGCCTGTTTTTGTAACTCCTTTTTGCCACTTCGCACGTCAAATGACAAGCGAATGAAATTTTTGGTTTTTGCTAACTTTGTTTTGGATATAAGGTTTAGGTTTAGGTTAGGGTGGCAGCCGTATTTTTTTTACAAGCTCACATAGACCAGTTTAGGTCCCTAGTGTTACCACGGGCTGAAATGCCCCTCATCGAAACCAACCTGTTTGATATATAAATTTTCGATAGTACGAATATCAGTACTGGAAAGATCTGTTAGGCTGCCTAAAAAGGCCGACCCCAGTATATCCAGTCGTCGTTTACTCAAAGCGGGACAGTCGCAAAGCAAGTGCTCAATGCTCTCCACTTCTTCCTCATCTCCACAGCTTCGGCAGAAGTCATTGGACTCAATACCCAATCTTTTGGCGTGTTCGCCGATCAAGCAGTGTCCCGTCAGAACCTGTACTAACGTAGACAATCGTTTCCTCTCTAGTGCGAGGAGATATTTTGACCTTCTCAGGTCATACCTTGGCCAGATTTGTCTAGCTACCCTGCAGGTGCCGATTTCTGTCCATCTATCGTTGGACTGCCTGATTGCCTCTTGCCTAAGCCAAAGCTTGCACGTGGATAGTGGCGCACCAATATATGCAAATTCTTCGAGAATTTGTAATGTCGTCCCTTTCCTAGTAAGTTCATCGGCTTTGCAGTTCCCCGGGATATCCCTATGCCCAGGCACCCATATTAGGTGTATATTAAACTGCTCAGCCATCTCGTTAAGAGATCTGCGGCAGTCGAGGGCTGTTTGTGAATTTAGGGATGTTGCCTCCAGAGAATTGATGGCAGCCTGGCTGTCCGAGTAAATGACAACGCCATTGTTGGTTACTATGTTGCGACTCAGCCACTTGGCGACTTCCCATATTGCCATTATTTCGGCTTGATAGACACTGCAGGTATCTGGTAGTCTGTGAGTTATATCCAGACTAAGTTCTTCACAGTGTACTCCGAAGCCAACCTTTTCATCAAGCTTCGAACCATCCGTGTAAAAGTGGAGATGGTTTATATTACCTGGTATTCTGCCGACCCATTCATCTCTGGCGGGAATCATAGTGATGTAATTTCTCTCGAAGGTGTACACTGTTGGTATATAGTCCACTCGGTCGGTTACCATAGCACTACACTTTGATATCCTCATGTGACCATAGTTCTTGTACCTCCACATTGATAGGCAGTTTAATCTTATTGCCGCTTTGGTTGCAACTTCTCTCGCCACAATATTAATCGGCAGTATATGGAGTAGGGCTTGTAGAGACTCGGTCGCTGTAGTCCTTAAGGCTCCGCTTATGCTCAGGCAGGCAGTCCTCTGAACCTTTGTTAGTAGGTTGGTAATGGTTAGTTTGTCAGTTGCCGTCCACCATACCACAATACCGTATAACAGTATTGGACGAACTACTGCTATATATATCCAGTGGACGATTTTAGGAGAGAGTCCCCACCGCGACCCTACAGCCTTTTTGCAGGAATATAAGGCGACGTTGGCCTTCCTTACACGTTCCAATACGTTAAGTCTAAATAACATTTTCCTATCTAGAATTATTCCTAAAAATTTTGCACTTTCAGAAAAGACTAGATCTGTTCCATTTATCCGAGGTGGAGGGTCCACATGTGGGACATTATTCATCCTAGTAAAGAGAACCAATTCTGTCTTGTTGGGGTTAACGCCCAAACCGCTGCTTCTGGCCCATCTAGCCAACTTGTTCAGAGCCACCTGTAGGATGTCTCTGAGGACGTTTACGAATTTGCCACTCACTGCGATTGCCACGTCGTCCGCATATGCCACGACCTTGCAGCCACAACGTTCTAGATCTAGCAGGATTTCATTCACCGCTAGGTTCCAAATTAGTGGAGACAATACTCCTCCTTGCGGGGTCCCTCTGTTTACATACCTTGTTAGAGTTGTGGACCCTAGACATGCTGTTATGCGTCTTCTGGTGAGCAGACTTTGAATTAGTCTAATCAAACTAGTGTTAACTTTTAGATGTGAGAGTGCCGCAATTACCGCATCGGAATGAATGTTGTTAAAAGCCCCTTCTATGTCAAGAAATGCCACCATGGTGAATTCCTTGAAATGCAGGGACGATTCGATAGTGCTCACAAGTTCGTGCAGGGCTGATTCAGTAGACTTGCCCTTGTTGTAAGCATGTTGGTTCCCCGACAGGAGTTTTGTATCCAGGTTTTCCCTAATGAAATGATCTAAAAGTCTTTCCAGACCTTTCAATAAGAACGAGGATAGGCTAATTGGTCTGAAGTCTTTTGGCCTAGTGTGTGATATCTTTCCCGCTTTAGGTATGAATACCACTTTGGTATCCCTCCATCGATTCGGGACGTATGAAAGCCTGATACAGCCTACATAAATTTTCTCCAGCCAGGGGATAATGTACTTTAACATTTTCTGCATTTCTGCTGGAGTGATGCCATCTGGTCCAGGTGACTTGAAGGGCTCAAAGCTGTTAATAGCCCAGCTTATTCTGGATCTCTCAGTCAAGAAGCTAGCGACGCTCGCAGTCCACTCGCACTCTTGTTGGTCCTGCTGATCCTCGGGTTCTGTTATAGGGTTCCCCGGGAAATGTGTGTCGAGCAGTACATTGAGCGACTGCTCGCTGTTTTTGGTCCAGTTATTTGCCTCATCCTGTAAATATCCCACTGTACAGGGTGAAGCAGATAATATCTTCCTCAGCCTAGCGGCGTCGGAGACCTTTTCCACTTCACCACAGAAGGTATACCAAGAGCGCCTTTGCGCCTTTCTAAGCTCCTTCTTATAGATCTTGAGTTGCTCTTTATAGGCATCCCAATCATTAGCGACCCCAGTAGATTTAGCCTTATTGAATAGCTTGTTGCAGGTCTTTTTCATAGCCGTTAGCTCAGAAGTCCACCATTGGGGTTTAGTTTTACCCTTGTACCTTGTTTTTGGACAGGCTTCTTCAAGGGATCTATTGAATGATATGGTGATATGATCGACCAGATTATCCAAACCGGCTTTGTCATTCGGTTCGTACGGAAGTTTAGAGTTGAGGACTTTCTTGAAATTCTTCTCATACAGATGCCACTTTGTCTTCCTTACATTTCTGTGGACGGCGGGTTTAGGCGCTTTTTCCGCGAGTTTGAACTCAATATAATGATGATCTGAGAATGAGTGGTCGTCCAGTACATTCCACCCAATAATTTTGTCTGACAGCCGGTCAGTAGCAAACGTTACGTCGAGTACCTCTTGTCTGTCTTTAATTGTGAAGGTCGGTTTATTACCTATGTTACAAATACTAAGATTGGTAGTTAGAATAAAGTCAAGAAGCGAATCACCCCTATTGTTTATATCCGTACTACCCCAGATAGTATGATGAGCGTTCGTGTCTGCGCCAATAATCAGCTCGAGCTCGTCAGACGTTGCTTCTTCTACTACTTCCCTGAATAGAGCAGTCGGTACTACAGATTCATAAGGCAAGTAGCTGGAGACCACCCAATATATGCGATTACCGATCTCCAGGCTAGCAGCTGTTTGTCTTTACCACTTAAATTAGTCAGGAGAAAGATACTTAGATCTTTCCTGGCCAAAATGCAGGTTCTTGGAGTGCCTTCACAGTTGGCCACAAGCAGTTTAAAGTTGGGTGTCCTAATACCGCACACCCTTCCTCCCACTACGTAGGGCTCCTGTATCAGGACGATGTCTACTGCGCCTGTGGACAGGCGCAGCAATAGAGCCGCTGAGGCTGCTTTAGCGTGATGGAGGTTAATCTGTAGAATTCTTACCATCATTGGTAATTGACAGATTAACATCCACCCCAACAAGGGTGTTATCGAACTCTTCGTCCGTATCGTCGAGAAGCATGTCCCCGCCAGATGCGTCAAAGAGTCCGGAGACTCCCCTCAGCCCCTCTGTGTCAGAAGTAGAGCTTTCGTCCTCAGAGTAGGACGTTACAGATCTTCTGTTAGAGTTGGAGTCACCAGAAATAATAGGCGTGGCTACCTCCGCACTTACAGAAAGTGCCACGGTGGACGACTCACCTTCTGCAGTGGGAGCTATATCCTGCTTGTATATCTTCAAGATTATAGTCTCGAAGCCATATTGTAGGGTTGCACTCGCACTTTGTATATGGGAGGTGGATTCAGCGTTTAGGATAAGATTGACCTGCCGCTTTTTACCATCCGCCTCACCCACCTTGCTGATTCTCCAATTATGGGCCGGCAGACAAGGATTGGAATCTTTTATTATTTCTAAGATGTCAGCCGGGTTGGAGGGCTCTTCTGTAACCCAGGTGATGGCTCTAGGGTGACTAGGGATGTTGTTTTTTTCGACAACATCCAACTGGGCACCCGGCCACACCTCACCCGCTCAACTCAGAGCAGCCTTATAAAGGTCTACTGATCTGGCATCACCGAAATATAAGAGCTTTACTCTCCCCTGATGCCATCCTGCATCGTTGCAGATTGGTGGTTTGCCCGGCATTTCTCTACGGACATCGAGGTAATGAGCCATAATGGCTGATTGTACATGACTCCATTTGTCCTTGAGGATGGATCCATCCTCACTACTTCTGTCTATAACAGCCATCACTAGACTCTCCTTCGCCACTTCATTGAAGGGCTTGGTGAGTGTCCTGTTGATGGTGACATTAGGGCCTCTTGCCTTTTTCGAAGGCAGGGGTTCATCAGGTGATCTGATTCGTTTTACTTTATTAGCCGTTAACACAGCTGAATTTGTGGCTCTTTCAGCCGACTCATTGGCCTTAGAAGCATCTATGACGCCTTTAGCCCAGGTAAGTGACTCTTTTTGTTTTTCGGTAAGAGCCGAAACCTCAACAGCCTCCAACTTCGTCAAAACTCTGAGCGCTACACGATGCTCATTGTGCTTCCGTTTTGACGGTCGGACATGACGTTTTCCCCTCACCGCACCACCTGTTGTGAGTACTTGGGGGAGATTGTCACCATTTTTGGTGTGGTCGGCTTTGGCCAAGACCAACGGACGGACAGTCGGACGATTGGGGAACCGCGCTCCATCGGAACACGAAGGCATCCCCGTCAAGAGAATTTATTTTAATTTTGTCTGTATTAGACCGTAATAGGTACTACGATGTAGGCCTTACAGACTTTGTACAGATTTTTGCTATTGCGTAATAGGTACTGGTAACTATCCGCTATGTGATAAACACGTCCGTTCACTGCGAATGATCAGCAACGTTTTGGATATAAACAAAGAAGCTTTCAATTATCGCCAACATTTTGGTTCTTATAAGACAACAACGAACGAAATGAAATGTCAAATCAGACGATCAGAAAAATTCATTCGTGTCGGTTATGTTTGCCGTCCTTTTGAAGTATAAAGTGAAAATTTTTGTGAAAAATTAATAAAAAATGGATAAATGAACCAAACAACATTGACATGTATCTTTTGCTGAAGAATCCAACATAATTTCAAAAAACCTCTGTTTATAGTGTGTGTAAAATGTATTGAAATCCTACAACTACACTGTTGCTTTTTAAATTGTTTCTTAATACCTTAAATTAGGTGACCCAAACAATCGTTTATTATACCTATCGACCTAGAATCTCTTTCTGAATTGGTTTGGTTTTGTCCGTCCGTCTGTTTGTAAATGTATTCTTGTTACCAAATACAGGTCACAATTATGCTCAGATCACTCACTATCAAATTTAGCAAGAACTTTCATTTTACCTTTTGCCAGATCGACAAACGTTATCAACCCCGTTATATGCTGCACATATACGGACAATGACAGATTGTTAGGCAAAGGTGAATTGACAGTTCAGACGATTGCAAGAAAACATTACAATTTCATATATTTACAATATATTTTTTAAATATTTATATGGAGGATTGCCAATAAAAATACATTATAGACAAATAAAATGTTTTTCTGGCAATGGCGCCGTTGTCACATGCATAAACTTCGCACATATAACAATCTGCAAATTATCTCGCAATGACTTTTCTGCTAACGTTGCAAAACATAAATTGTATGTTCTCACGGTTGTAAATTCACAGGGTTGCATTTTTCCGCCATTTTTCTGCATTTTTTGCATTTTTCCGCCATTTTTCATGTTGTCCGATCTGCAAATGGTCTGTACTTACCTTTACTGAAATAGGTACAGAATGTTTCCGATTTAGATATAGCTCCTATATATACATATATGATCAATCAAGCAAACATTTGTATTTATTTTCGGTTGCTTGATTATTTCTCACTGTCTAGAATCAGCTGTTGCAACTATTACAGCTGTTGGATAGGGTTGCCCCCGTTCGGATATTTGTGTGGAAAAAGCTTTAAGAAATGTCAATAACAACATGTAGGTAATATTGGTATTTGACAGGAAGACGATAAAGAAAACAGCTTTCTTACCCGAACGATAAGTGACAATGAACCAAATTAAAAACATGATCGCTTGGGTGAGAATAAGAAGAAAAAAATTATTGCTTGGGTAGCTATCGCACGTCTGCGTTTTGTTACATTTAGCTGAACAGGATGTAAGACGATCAATGTTTTGATATAGCTCCCCTATAGAGGTCGCTCCAAAATACGGGTTTTGAGCCACATATATACCACTTTTTTAAGCATTTTAGCAGAATCTTTGCAGTTTGTAGTTTATTTTGAGAAGAATTAATCGCAGCAAAATTTTTACAAATATGTTAATTTTTTGTTATAGTCACCCTACAGAGGTCGCTCCAAAATATACTTAGTTAAGCCATAAATACCGCATTTTCTAAGCATTTTAACTGAATCTTTACAGTTTTATTTTAATTGAGCCAAGAATTCATCGCAGTAAACATTTTTAAATCAGTTCATATTTTGTGTTAGTCCATCTATAGATGTCGCTCCAAAAACTCTTATTAAAGCCAAAAACAGCACATTTTCTAAGAAATCTTACTGAAACTTTGCACTCTCTACACTCTTTTGGCAAGAATTCATCTCAATCAAATTTATACAAATAAAATTTTACTTTGTTGTAGTCCCCGTAGTTTTCAAAAAAGCTATTTTAAACCATAAATTCCACAGCTGAAGAGTTTGGCTAAAGAATTTGCGGCCTAAAATTTGCAGCGTCCGTTATATTAATAATTTACTTAAACAAAAAGGATCGCGTCATGATTTTCTCCATATCCAAAGATTTTTCCAGTAATAAACATTTAATGCAATCCATGGTGGAGGATATATAAGATTCGGCATGGCCGAACATAACTCTTTTAATTGTTATTACTTACCATAGTTAGATTTGACACAAAAAATATAGTATAAATATTTAGTAAGCACACACCTGAAAATAAAGAATAATTGGAAATTAGTATATGATTGAAAATGTAAGAATATTAAAATGTCTTTACGATTATACCTATAATTATATGAATAAGTTATTATATAGCATATTTTTAGGGAGATTGCATTTTTAATTTCTAAATATTCCAAATTATATTCAGTGAAAATTTGCTGTTTATCCGTCAACCCAATAAAAAGTTATTTACAAAACAGTATAGGTCATTCGATTTGCATTACAAAGGAATTCCACACAAATTTAAAAAAATCATCAAACTTTTATGGCCTCTCCTGAAAAACTACCTTTTTGCACTTAGCATAGTTTAGAATGGATGTATCGATATGTATATAAAGTATTTTTTTATTTTGATTTAAAAAAAACAAATTTTCAACGATAAAATAAAATATTTTAAATATTTATAAGCTATTACAAATTTCGAAATATTTGTTGATTTATATTTTGCAATATTTAAATTAGAATTTTTTTTCAAATTTGGGCTCGAACAAGTACTATCGTTTGATAGCATAGAATATAAATGCTTTCGATAATATTGTAGAGAAGCAATTTAATGGAAAAATGTTAAACCCCGAATTCAATTATTTCCGCATCTCATGAAGTGAATATAATTCAGAATCATAGCAAAAACGAGAAACTCTGGTTCGAGTCCCGCAATTGTCTTTTACATACGAGCATTATTTTGTTTTAAACCAATTTCGAAATTTTGTTTTGATAGTGCTGATTGAGTGCAGTGTCTTATATTTTCCAAGACACCACAAAAACACATCTTTCGAAAAAAAGGGTTCTGATCGTAAAATCCGAACAATTCGAATGTTTTAACATTCCATCAAAAATCATTAACATCGTTCATTAACAAAATACTTCTAAATATTGTAATTAATATTATGTTCATACATTTTCCTAAATATCCATTTAAAAACCCGCTTTTGAAAAAGCAAATGTTGTAACCAGGATTAATATTTATTTGTCAGGAGCCAAGGACCAAATATATGTTATATTTTCCATTCAAATCTGTCTTACATATGCAAGTAGCAGATCATCATCCGTTACATCCTCTTGTGGATTCCAACATTATCATACATGGATAAAAAGGAACTCCTTTATAAATTTTAACTCCTCATTAGAAGTTGGACATAACAAATATTTGCTATTATCAAGACGACTTTGTAGTCCCTTCCTCAAAACAACCCACCCACCAACCTTCTACACTTCACGTTTTCACGCAGCCATAGAGTCGAATGTTCCTGTGTCTTTTTACTGTCTCCTTAAAACAACCTGAAATTCCCCTCAGATTATCACTTTTAAGAGCGAACAAAAATCCAAAGTCATCTGTTCTAATGTGTAATCATTCGCATAAAAAAGAACCCTTGATATAAAACATATTTATACTCAGACATACATACACATGCGTATGAGTTACGAGTGCTTGCTTACACCTACCCCCCACCCACACCGGGTTTATACCCTGTCGTATGTCGGCCACGACAGGAGTTGTGGATAAAAATTAGATATCCTACGTGCTGATACGAATTACAGCTACCTTCGGACGTGAGTTAGTGTGGCTGTGTGGGCATTTGATGGGAAATGTTGCACAGTGGGAGGAGTTACAAAAACACAAACCGATTTGAAGGAATACGCTAGATTAAAATTTATGTAAACTACCCGGAGAATATATTTTCATAATTATAAAGATTGAAATTAAAAGGCGAATATAAGTTTTTAATGTTTGAAGTTTTCTTGGATATACCCATTTGTTCATAATATCCAATTTTCCGTTGTTTCAAAATGTCGATATTCAATGTTGCACAAGTCAATGTCAACTCGGACAGTCCCTAACCGATCTTGTTGAAAATGTGTTCCATAATTTCTATCCAATAGGACTAAACTTGGTGCAAGTTTCATTCCGATCAGAAGGCATCGGTTTTCAAAATTGACTCACTTGCCATGAAATCCCTCATATCGATCGATTTTTATACCCTCGACACCATTAAATATTGATCTGAGACCCCCTATATATTATTAATCGTCGCAAAATTCTAAGACGATGTAGCCATGTCCGTCTGTTGTAATCACGCTACAATCTATAATACCTAAGCTAGGTGGCTGAAATTTAGTACATCTTCTTCTTATATCTGCAGGTATGTAGGGATTGAGAATGAGCAATATCGGTCCAATTTTGGATATTGCCCCCATATATGGCATCTCCTTCTGAACGTCATAGAGACCATAAATGTCAACTGGTCGGGCTGAAAATTAGTAACTGGAGTTGATTTATACCCGGTATCCTTCACACGAACAACGGTTGTCATAGGTCCATGTTTTGATATAGCCCCATACAAAGGCACCTCTAGATTTGACTTCTTAACGCCACAAAAACCTCAAATGTCAACGAACTGGTCTGAAACTTGGTATAATGCGTTTATTAGTAACCGTAACCATTCTCGTGCGATCCATGGTGGAGTGTATACAGGGTGGCTGATATGTAATGCAACAAAGTAAAGCGATATATTTTTTTAATTTTTTTTTTTTAATTTTATTGTTCAAATGCAAAAAATGTCGGAAGTAACATAAAATTTTAGAAACAGTTTAAATTTGTTCGAATTGGCCACCTTTGGCACTAATTATGACATTCAAACGGCCGACAAAGCCATCACTCGCTGCAGGAACCTCCTTTTTAAGCCACTCTTGGTTGACGCGTGCTGAGTGCGATGGTGCTGAGTCCTGTTGAAATGTCCATGGTCTGCGGCCGAAATGTTTGTCTGCCCAGGGCTTCAATACTGTCTTTAGGACATTTTCCCGATAATATTCAACATTTATTTTGACCCCATGGTCGATGAATACGAGCGGGGAGCGACCATCGGCCGTTACGGCGGCCCACACCATTACCATCGGCGGCGCTTGAGTTCTGGTGGCCAATCGAAGGTGTACATTTTCAGCTGACCTCTTTGGCAAGTAAATCCGATTATTTTGTTTGTTCAATTTGGAATGGCTTCTCATCGGAGAAAACCAAATTCGGTAACTGGCCACTTTCGTGCAAGCGAAGCAACTCTTTGGCTCTTTCCAGTCTAACTTTTTTTTGTGCATCGGTGAGCTCTTGCACTTTTTGGAACTTCAATGGCTTTAGTCCAAGCTCATTTTTTAATATGTGTTGTATCCGTTCTCGCGATATGTTCAGCTCACGAGCAATTTTTCTACCACTGCGGCGTGGATTTCGATCAAATCTGGCCTTCACTTTTCGGACCATTAATGGTGTTGTTACCGTTTTTTTTCGTCCACTTTTTGGACGCGATGCAACACTGCCAGTATCACGGTAACGAGCAATGTTACGAGAAACAAAAGATTTATTCACATTTAAATGCTGGAGGGCTCTAACGATAGCCACATGTGTTTTTCCACCCAAATATAAAGCAATCACACTATCACGCTTGAATTCCATCACGAATAACTTTTTTCTGAATGCAATAGATCAAAATGCTTTTGTAAGCTTGTAAACAATAAAATGAACTGTCACTGAAATAAATCTGTCAGCTATCAGACTAGCGGTTTAGAAATGATAGCAACCTGAAGTTGGTTGCAATACATATCAGCCACCCTGTATATAAGATTCGGCGTGGCCGAACTTAATCCGTCTTTACTTGTTAATATTTTATCGTATTTTGGACACAATTTTCCACCAGAAAATGTTAAGCACAGTCATTTGGCAAAACTTTTGTGGCATAGTGTTTTTTAAAATTCTTTCAATGTGTTATAAATTTTATCGTTAGTAAATCTTCCACTAAAATTAGGAAAAAACACTGAATGTGTCGCGAAACTAGTTAAGATAACTCAAATTATTTCCTAATCTCACCTAGATATTAATTTTACACCAATCGGTTATTATTTTGATTTCAGTAAGACTAATTTCCACATTATTTCTACTTCGCCCACTGTGTGAGGTGTGTTAGTGCGTTGAAACGAAATGTCTTGCTGCAGTTAGAGGGTGTGTGTGTGTGTTTGTCGTGCATTCTTCTTCGCTGAGAGTCCTTAAGAGCCAAACGCCAGCACACAAAAAAATACACACACACACTAGCAACGAAAGGACCAGCACGAAAACAACATCTTGACAGACACTGGTGAAGTTGTTATTTTCCTACTTTTTACGAGAGGGTTGTTGCTGTTGCTGGAGTTATGGCTGCTCCTCTTATTATTGTTGTTCTATCATCGCGTTTGTTTCTTCTTCATCTTCTTCAGTTTTCGTCCTGTGTACAGTATGACATGCAATGCATTTGGACACACAATTAAGATAAATGTCGACTTTCAACAGATCATAAAAAAATCCATCCGTGTACAAAACAAAAATAACAACAACTGAAATATTCGGAGTATATATTATCGCACAACGAAAGGAAGCAAATTTCTGAGCAGAGAAAAAAATCAAAATAACAGCGACACTCAGCGTTGGTCCTGCTCGTAGTCTGTGTTTTAGAAAAAATATTTGTTTAAATTTGTCAATCTGTGCTTCAGAGTTGCGAACAATTTCTGATAGAGTGACTGCAGCGAAAAAGAGAAAGAGGTAAGGGTCTTTTTTAGAGGATATTGTTGGTCTATTGTTATGTCTGGTGATAGAATTTATATTGTGATTTTTCTTGTTGTAAGCAAAAACTAAAAAAAATCAATTGCTTTTGCTATTCTAAAAAGCAAAAACTATGTTTTATTGCCATATAAAAAATGGGATCTTAAAAAAAAGAGGACTTTTTTAAGGATGGGAATAAGGAATCTTTTTGTAACGGTGGTCAAGACCTGCAGAAAGTCGAAAAAAGACCACTAAAGTCGGCCGGGCCGTGTATATTTAATACAATTTATTATAAATACAATTTTTTCGAAATTTAATTTATATATAGAAATGAAATATATATATAACATTTCATTTCTATAGAAAATTTCGTTAAAATTTTATTTCTATAGAAAATTTCGTCGAAATTTTATATTTATTTTATTTCTATAGAGAATTTCGTCGAAATTTCATTTCTATAGAAAATTTTGTCGAAATTTAATTTTTATAGAAAATTTTATCAAAATTAAATTTTTATAGAAAATTTTGTCAAAATTTACTTTCTAAACAAAATTTTCTCGAAATTTTCTTTCTAAACAAAATTTTCTCGAAATTTTCTTTCTAAACTAAATTTTGTCTAAATTTACTTTCTAAAGAAAATTTTGTCAAAAATTACTTTGTAACGAAAATTTTGTCGAAATTTAATTTCTACAGAAAATTTTGTCGAAATTTATTTTCTAAAGAGAAAATTTTATCAAAGCTTGACTCTTATAGGACATTTCGTCGAAATTTAATTTTTATACAAAAGTATTGTCGAGATTTTATTTCTATAGAAAGTTTAGTTCCTATCTACCGAAAATTTCGCCGAAATTTAATTTCTATAGAAAATTTTGTCGAAACTAAATTTCCAAAGAAAATTTCATCGAAATTTAATCTCTATGGAAAATTCGCCAAATTTATTTTTGATGGAAAATTTCGTCATATGGAGAATTTTTTCAAAACTTAATTTAAAAGGAAAATTTCCTCGAAATTTAATTTCCATGGAAAATTGGGTCGAAACTTATTTTTTATAGAAATATAGTTTTAACAAGAATGTCTTCGAAATGTAATTTTTCTATAGAAAATTCTTCGAAATGTAATATAGACAATTTTATTGAAATTTAATTTCTATAGAAACTTTGGTCAAAATTTAATTACTATAGAAAAATTTGTCGAAGTTTAATTTCTATAGAAAATTTCGTCGAAATCTTATTTCTATAGAAAATTTCGTCGAAATCTTATTTCTATAGAAAATTTCGTTGTAATCTTATTTATATTTAAAATTTCGTCGAAATCTTATTTCTATAGAACATTTCGTCGAAATCTAATTTCTATAGAAAATTTCGTCGAAATCTAAATTCTATAGAAAATTTCTTCGAAATCTAATTTCTATAGAAAATTTCGTCGAAATTTAATTTCTATAGAAAATTTCCTCGAGATTTAATTTCTATAGAAAAATTCGTCGAAAGTTAATTTCTATAGAAAATTTTGTCGAAATTTAATTTCTAATCATCGAAATTTAATCTGTACAGAAAATTTCGTCCCTATTTAATTTTTATGGATAATTTTGTCGAAATGTACGTCATATGGAGAATTTTTAAATTTTAATTTAAAAGGAATTTAATTTTCATGGAAAATTTGGTCGAAATTTATTTTTTATAGAAAAAATAATCGAAATATTGTTTTAACAAAAATGTCTTCGAAATGTAATTTTTCTTAGAAAATTTTGTCGAAATTTAATTTTTATAAACAATTTTATCGAAATTTAATTTCTATAGAAAACTTGTCGAAATTTAATTTCTATAGAAAATGTCGTCGAAATTTAATTTCTATAGAAAATGTCGTCAAAATTTACTTTTTAAAGAAAATTTAGTCGAAATTTACTTTCTTAAGAATTTTTTTTCGAAATTTACTTTCTAAAGAAAATTTCATCGAAATTTACTTTAATTTAAATTTTAGAAAAAATAGTCGAAATATAGCTTTAACAAAAATGTCTTCGAAATGTAATTTTTATATAGAAAATTTAGTCGCAATTTAATTTTTATAGAAAATATCTCCGAAATTTTATTTCTATAGAAAATATCGTCAAAATATTTTTTTTAAAGAAAATTTTGTCGAAATTTACCTTCTACAGGAAATTTTATCGAAATTTACTTTCTAAAGAAAATTTTGTTGAAATTTACTTTCTAAAGAAAATTTTGTCGAAACTTAATTTTTATAGAAAAGTTTCGTCGAAATTAATTTCTATAGAAAATTTAAGTTGCGAAATTTAATTTCTATAGAAAATTTTGTCGAAATTTAATTTCCACAGAAAATTTTGTCGAAATTTAATTTCCACAGAAAATTTTATCGAACTTTAATATATATGGAAAATTTCGTCCAAATTTAATTTTTATAGAAAATTTCGTCAAAATTTATATGGAGAATTTTGTCAAAATTTAATTTATATGAAAAATTTCGTCGAAATTTAATTTCCATGGAAAATTGAGTCGAAATGTATTTTTTATAGAAAATATAGTCGAAATGTAGTTTTAACAAAATGTGTTCGAAATGTAATTTTTAAGAAAATTTAGACGAAATTTAATATTTTTGGAAATTTTGGTCTAAACATATTTTTGTAGAAAAATTTCGTATAAACATAATTTGTTAATCGTTGGAATTATTTTTCGGAAAAGTCATCCAAAAAGATTTTTTTTAATTTAATTTTTAGAGTAAAAAAATTATAATATAATAAAATATAATTTAGATCCGATCATTGGTAATGAATTCAACAATTTTGTCTTTAGTCCGAATAACATTAATATAGCCCTTAATTCTGTACGTTTTCTGGATAAAATGAAATTTAAAAATTTTGTAGAAAAATTTAATTTTGACGAAACTTTCATATGGACGAAATAATCTTCAATAGTAGTACAAAAATTGAAAAAACAGTTTTTGAAGATTTTTTTAAAAAAAAATTTATTAGATTTTGTTCTAGTACAAAATTGGCAATTTCGACGCTATTTTTTATAAAAACTTAATTTTTACTAAATTTCCTATAAAAATTCAATTTACTAATTGAATTGCTTTTCTCTAGAAAATTTTGATAAAACTGTTTTTCTTGAAATTATATTTTTACTAGAAAAATTTGTTGAACAGACTAGGAAAAAAGCAATATCAATGCAATTTTCTAGAAAAATGCAATTTCAACGAAATTTTAAAAAAAAAAATTAATTTCGACGAAATTTTTTAGAAATATATAATTTCAACCAAATTTTCTAGAAAAAATTTTATTTTGGCATAATTTTTGTGAAAAAAATCAATAACAATTTATTTTCCACAAATTTGCAAAAAATGTAATTTTGACGAAATTTTCTAGAAAAAATGTATTCTGAAGATGTTTTATAAAAACAAACTAATTTTAAAGAATTTTGTCTAGCAAAGTGTAATTTTTAACAAAATTTTTTATAAATACAAATTTTGAAAAAATTTTCTATTATTTTGTTTTTACAAAAATTTAATTTTGCTCTATAAAAATGTAATTTCTCTGACTTTACAATAAATATGCAATTTAGATGAATTTCGTCAATTTTAAAGGACATAATTATAAAAGTTCAATCGATACAATTTTTAGTACAATTATAATTATTAATATTTTGCTAGACCAGCAAAAATAATCAAATTAAATAAAATCCAGTGGAAAATAAAGAAGTTAGAGCTGACCTGGATTTATTAAATTTATTTTTGTTTCGATATTTAAAAAATAGCGTAAAAAAGTTTTGTAGGTTATTATTTAAAAAACGTATAAAAACTTTGTCTTAAAATAATCCCTATTCGTCTAAAAAATTAACAAATTCCATCAGAATAAATAAGTTTATGATTTTTTCATAAGACCATTTCAAGTAATTTTAGACATTTTAAAAAATCAAAATCCCCGTAAAATTACCAAATAAAATATTTTAAATATAGTTTCACAAAAAATAGTAAAATATTTATTAAATGTTCTCACGGCTACCTTGGAAGATCGCTACGGTCCCTATATTGTACGCACTGCATTGTTGACCAAAAAAATGTAGTTATAGTAACTAATGTTTGTTGTTTATTTACAAAATATTTTTTTATTTATTTTTCTTCTAGCTCAACAACAAAACCCAACGACAAAAAAAGCAAATAAACTCAACAGACTGAGAAAAAAATCACTAGATTGCAAAAAAGAAAGAATCTCAAAAAATTTTTTGAAATGTCAGCACGTACTTAATATAAATTGTCACGTTGTGTGGAGTTTCTTTTCGTTCACTCCCTTTCCGAGCCACGCTCCACACATCACTTCCTTCTGTGACAATGAAATCTAAAAATATAGCTTAACAATTGCATTAGAAACCCGTTCTCGGTACTTCTGAGTATCACCGATGGATGCTGTAGCACAGGACGTTGTGATATGCTCAAATACCAAACTGAGGTTCTGGTATTTTAGCATTTTTTTTAAACATATTTATCTTTAATTCAGGATAAAGCAATTATTTTTAAGCGAAATATTGCGGAGTAAATGATTAATTTCCCCTTTACAAGTTGACCAGAAAAATTAAGTTCGGGTACACAAACATTTGTTGTTGGTAAATTGGTGGTCACATTTAAATGTGGTTTTGTCAATGCCGTCGCGGTTCGGAAATTTATCTGTCTGCAGTTGATTTTGTAAAATGTTATGAAGTGAAAATTGTTTACACAGCAATATCCTTTTCAAATTAATGGCATTATTTTAGGAACGTTGCGCAAAATGAAAATATAACTTTTTGGTCAAACTGCCAACATCACCACCCTCTTTATTCAAAATCATTGGAGTAAGTTGCATAAATAATGCGAAATTCAATCGAATTATATCTTTTTATTTAATTGCTTGAGTTTGATACGGAATTTATCCGGACCCATTAATTAAATCGAAAAGGAATAAGGAAATATAACTCATATAAATG
Organism: Eudasyphora cyanicolor; assembly: GCA_963930755.1. Taxonomy (NCBI): domain Eukaryota; kingdom Metazoa; phylum Arthropoda; class Insecta; order Diptera; family Muscidae; genus Eudasyphora; species Eudasyphora cyanicolor. The sequence goes on along the minus strand of OZ005737.1, from coordinate 259,151,955 downwards.
GACCATCAAATACATTTTCTAATTCGAAAAACAAAAATTGTAAATGCACTGAAAAAAAATGTTCTTCATTACAACAACGAATAACGTCTTCGGTCCAAGGAAATATTTTATTATTATCTGCTGAGAATTTTTTTCTTTAAAACAAGGAAAGTCTCTATATGTCAGAAAATTGATTTCTTTGATATAATGAAACCACTTGTTTAATTTTAAATTTTTATCAAATTATTATTAAATTTTGTTGAACTTGCATTCCAATAGAAAATTCATTTATAAAACATATTTGCCGCATTTTTTTTTCAATAAATCATTTTGAAAAAATTTGTTAGTATACATTTTATGTAAAATTTAGATTATCTAGGATTTTTTTTCGAAATTTCATTTTTATAGATAATATTGTCAAATTTGCACTTTTAAAGCAAATTTCTTCGAAATTTAATTTTTATAGAACATTTCGTCAAAATTAAATTTTATAGACAAATTTGCGGAAACTGAATTTATAGATAAATTCAACGAAATTATATTTAATTGAATTTTATAGAAAAATTAGGCAACATTTTAATTTTATAGAATATCGCAAAAAATATATTTTTCTTGAAAATTTCCTCAAAACTGCTTTCTCGCCAAAATTTTATTATTCATGAAAATATCGTCAACATTTTATTCTTTTAAAAATTGTTTTTAAAAAGTTTTGTTTTTATTTATAGTTAATTTCGTCGAAATAAAATTTTCAAAAATCACTTTATTTTTTCTCGAAAGTGCATTATTTAAAAAAAATCATTGTATAGCATCGTATTTTTAAGAAAATTTCTTCAAAATTGCATTCTTCTAGAAAATTCGTCGATATATAATAATACAATTTATTCTACAAAATTTTTTCGAAATTACATTCTTCTAAAAAATTGGATCAAAATTTAATATTTCTCAAAAATATGGGAAAATTTTTGTTTTGATAACAAATTTCGCCGAAATTGCCTTTTTATAGCCAATATCGTTTATTTTATCAAATAATGCGTTCTTTCAATTCATTCCTCAATAAGTTCGTCACAATTACATTTTTATAGAAAGTTTTGACAAATTGGATTTTTATAGAAAATATCTTCGAAATTGCATTTTTATAAAAAAAATTAGTCGAAATGCAGTTTTCAAGCATATTTTCCAATAATATAAATTTAACTGAAAATTTCTCGAAATATCATTCTATAAAAAATTTTGCCAAAATTGAGTTTTAATTTATTTTCTTTAAGAAAATTTCGTCGAAGTTTTGTTTTCATAGTAAATTTCGTCGATATAGAATTTCCATAGAAAGTTTTGTAATTTTTCTCGAAAATTTCGTAGAAATGAAAACCAAATTTAATCGATATAGTATTATTCTAGAAAATTTCATTTATATACGAAATTCCGTAAAAATTGAATTTATATAGGAAATTTTAGTTTTATAGAAATTTCATATAAAACTATTTTTTTGTAGACAATTTCTTTGAAATTGAATTTTTATAAAAATTTTTGGAAATTGCATTATTCAACAATTTTTTTTTCGAACTTGAATTTTTCCCAATTTTCCTTTTTGATAGAAAATTTGTTAATATTAAATCATTATAGAAAATTTAGTTAAAATTAAATTTTTATAGAAAATTCCGTCGAAAATGCATTTTTATAGGATAATTTGTATAAGAAATTACACTTTTTTTTGAAAAAAAATTCTCAAAATTGATTTCTTCTAATAAATATCGCCAAAATGACACATTCATATTTTTTATTACCTTTGTAGAAAATTCTGTCCAATAAGTATGCTTTTCCAAATTGAATTTTTCCAGAAAATTTAATTTAATCCAGGAAATTAACAGAATTTGACTAAAGACTATTGCCGGATTATTGACAAATTGAGATAAAAAATTCCCAAAATATAAAATTTCGACAAAGTTTTCTATAGATATCAAAATTTTGTCTAAATTTTCTTAAAAAATACATTCTGAAGTAATTTTTGTTAAAATCAATTTAAACAATTTTCTATAGATAAAATTTCGACGAAATTTTCTATAGAGATAAAATTTCGACGAAATTTTCTATAGAGATAAAATTTTGACGAAATTTCCTACAGAGATAAAATTTCGCAGAAATTTTCTATAGAGATAAAATTTCGCCGAAATTTTCTATAGAGATAAAATTTCGCCGAAATTTTCTATAGAGATAAAATTTCGACGAAATTTTCTATAGAGATAAAATTTCGACGAAATTTTCTATAGAGATAAAATTTCGACGAAATTTTCTATAGAGATAAAATTTCGACGAAATTTTCTATAGAGATAAAATTTCGACGAAATTTTCTATAGAGATAAAATTTCGACGAAATTTTCTATAGAGATAAAATTTCGACGAAATTTTCTATAGAGATAAAATTTCGACGAAATTTTCTATAGAGATAAAATTTCGACGAAATTTGCTATAGAGATAAAATTTCGACGAAATTTTCTATAGAGATAAAATTTCGACGAAATTTTCTATAGAGATAAAATTTCGACGAAATTTTCTATAGAGATAAAATTTCGACGAAATTTTCTATAGAGATAAAATATAGAGATAAAATTTCGACGAAATTTTCTATAGAGATAAAATTTCGACGAAATTTTCTATAGAGATAAAATTTTGACGAAATTTTCTATAGAGATAAAATTTCGACGAAATTTTCTATAGAGATAAAATTTCGACGAAATTTTCTATAGAGATAAAATTTCGACGAAATTTTCTATAGAGATAAAATTTCGACGAAATTTTCTAAAGAGATAAAATTTGGACGAAATTTTCTATAGAGATAAAATTTGGACGAAATTTTCTATAGAGATAAAATTTCGACGAAATTTTCTATAGAGATAAAATTTCGACGAAATTTTCTATAGAGATAAAATTTGGACGAAATTTTCTATAGAGATAACATTTCGACGAAATTTTCTATAGAGATAACATTTCGACGTAATTTTCTATTGAGATAACATTTGGACGAAATTTTCTATTGAGATAACATTTCGACAAAATTTTCTATGGAGATAAAATTTCGACGAGATTTTCTATGGAGATAAAATTTTGGCGGAATTTTCTATGGATATAAAATTTCGACGAAATTTTCTATGGAAATAAAATTTCGACATTTTCTATGGAAATAAAATTTCGACGAAATTTTCTATGGAGATAAAATTTCGACGAAATTTTCTATGGAGATAAAATTTCGACGAAATTTTCTATGGAGATAAAATTTCGACGAAATTTTCTATGGAGATAAAATTTCGACGAAATTTTCTATGGAGATAAAATTTCGACGAAATTTTCTATGGAGATAAAATTTCGACGAAATTTTCTATGGAGATAAAATTTCGACGAAATTTTCTATGGAGATAAAATTTCGACGAAATTTTCTATGGAGAGATAAAATTTCGACGAAATTTTCTATGGAGAGATAAAATTTCGGCGAAATTTTCTATGGAGATAAAATTTCGACGAAATTTTCTGGAGTGATAAAATTTCGACAAAATTTTCTATAGAGATACAATTTCGACAAAATTTTCTATAGAGATAAAATTTCGACGAAATTTTCTATAGAGATAATAAAATTTCGACGAAATTTTCTATAGAGATAATAAAATTTCGACGAAATTTTCTATAGAGATACAATTTCGACGAAATTTTCTATAGAGATAATAAAATTTCAACGAAATTTTCTATAGAGATAAAATTTCGACGAAATTTTCTATAGAGATAAAATTCCTCGGATTTTCTTTAGAGATAAAATTTCGACCAATTTTGACCAATTTGTTGACGATATTTGTTATAAAAAATACTTTAACAAAATTTTTACTAAAAAAAAATAAATTACAAAGAATTTTTTTACAATAAATTCTTTGTTTTGCTATAAATTAGAATTTTGAACAAAATTTTGTATAAAAATCACATTTCAACGACATTTTTTATAAAAAATAAATTTCGATGAACTATTTTTAACTAAGTTTTGATAAAATGTTCTTTGTTTTGCTATAATAATGAAATGTCTACGAAATTTGCTATGAAAAAATAAATTTCGGCGAAATTTTCTATAAAAAATAAGTTTTGTGTTCACAAATAGTATTGATAAAATACTTTTGAGAGGAATATCGTTTAAAGTTTTTGTTTTTTTCGGGAAAAACTTAGAAATCTCAAGAGTTTTTAAGAATATTGAAAGAATTATCTGAGATTTCGAACAACTTACTTGTTTACCAAGTAAATTGCCTCTACTCATGATGGGTTCAGCATTGATAGAAACATGTGCAGAATGCACAAGTAAATTTAGCTAAAGATCATCATCGGGAGGATTTTTCAAACAAAGCCTCGTCATATATGTACTAGTTCATACATACAATATTTTCTTTAAACAAAATCCATTGAAAATTCATATCACATCTGTTTAAGCAAACTGACGAAGGCGACGACAAAGAGTCTTTCGTTGTTCGTCCTTTGACTAATTTCATAAAATTTCCTCATACATTGTCTGGCCCTTTTAACCTGCAGACAGAATTCATAATGCATGACCTCCTCCATAGCCAAGGTTTGGCTGTCTGTCTGACCCTTCTAGAAACTAATGTGTGGAGCAATTACTAAACCACCCTCAGCCCCACACACGCACACAATTAATGTTGTATGTTGCTCCATGTTAACATAGAATAAATTCCTGTACTAAGGACCTCTACCATAGACGCCTTGGCAACTAAGTGAGTATGAATTTCGTCCTTACAAGCACTACTCACAAACACAGTATTTAGTCATTGTTAATAATTTATAATATTTATTAGTAACAAATATTTATGAAAATGTTTAGCAACAGCAAACTATAACTTTTAACTCAAGCGCCACACAACAAACAAGAAAGAGAAGTACAGACATACGACTACACTGACTCGCACAAGTATAAGTGTATTCATAAAGACTCTAGGGATAGTGTATATGATAGTGTTTTGTAGTATAACATAAATTCTCTCCGGTGTCCATTATCCTGGCGTCTGACAGGGCATCAGTAATGGGGAGAGGGTGTTGGGATCAAGTAGTCACAATCAAGTAGTCTGTTTGTCTTTCAGATTCTGTTCGATTTTTTTTGGTTCTACTAAATTTCTCCAGCACCATTGACCCACCATTCCTCGGACTAAACTTTAATATGCCACCCCTCTGTTGTCGTTTTTGTTGATTTTGTTTTGACTTCCGTTGTTGGTGGTGTTTTTCTAGTTGTGGGTTATTGTCTAAAGTGTTTCTATTTGGTGTGTTTCGATTATTGTTCCGTTGTGCCATAACATTTATGGCCAGTTGGCCATGATTTAATAAAAATCCATTTTAGACAAACTTTTTTTTTGGCTTAAAGCACTTTTTTTGCTTCTGCAAAATGTATTGATTGGTTTATTTTATTTTCAGTTTTGTTTTGAAATTGTTGAAGATGTTTTGATATAAAAAACAATTATGAACTGGAGAAAGCAATAATTTTTTATTATTCATGTAGAATCATAGAATTTTCTCGGATACACTTATTAAAATAATTTTCTTAATAAATTAAAGAAGAATCAAGTAAACAAGAAGGACTGGCCGAATCTTCAACACCCTTCGACGAGAAAATTTAAAGAAAGAAAATTTAAATTATACAAAATATTCAATATTCGCGTTTCCCAAATATGTCTTGTTATTTTTTTTTTGAATAATAGTCGTTATTAATATCAGACACCTTAAATCATAAACACAAAACATGTCGCTTTCAAATTTACAACACCCATTAAATACAAATCATCCGCTAATTATTAGCATCCGTTATAGTTTAGGCATTAAAGAACAGCATGTATGCAAAATATAATTTAAAAACAAATGTGAATAAAAAAAGTGCCAAGCTCCATCCCGAATGCCATTCAGCAAATGTTCGCCCACACATTCGATTGAATCCAAAATACATATATGGAACCTTTCATCATTTTTGCCCATTATTATGATCGTACATACATATGTAAATACAAGTATGTTGCCCTATGCTGTTGTTGGTACTGTTGTTGTTTATTTGCTGTGCCGACAAAAACACATTGTTTGCAGATGTTTAATTAAAACAAAAGCAGCAAAAATAATGGCAACATCAGCCAGGCTCACACAGTGGGAGAATTTTAAAAGAAAAAATAAATAAGATTTAAAAAAAGATTTTTTATGCCATTAAAGCTAATCATTTGAAACTTCGAGCAGTGAAGGAGCTACAGGTCCTCAAAGTATCACTGATGTAAAATGTTACGAGTATGTACAATTTTTAAATGGATAGTGGATTTTTCGTTTGGAACTTACTACTCGATATATATGTACATACATACATCTAGTGACATACCTGTCGAATATTTGATTTCTCTACGAATTTTCGAATAGGGTACTTGAATTTTCGATATATTTGTTAGCGAGAGTGCTGTAATTTTGTACATATGTATCTGGTGGCAGACTACGTAATTGGTCCAAAAATGGGCGGGATCGGACCAATGGGCGTGGCACCGCCCATATAAGCCACATTTTGAAATTGACTTATCTTGCACATTTTGTTAGCGAGGGTGGTGTAATTTTGTGCATATGTATCTGGTGGTAGTCTACGTGATTGGTCCAAAAATGGGCGGAATCTGACGAATGGGCGTGGCCCCGCCCAATTAAGCCAATCTGGAAATTTATATATCTTGCATTTTGTTAGCGAGAGTGCTGTAATTTTGTACATATATATCTGGTGGTAGCCTACGTGATTTTTCCAAAAATAGCCGGGATCGGATCAAAGGGCGTGGTCCCGCCCATATAAGCCAAATTTTGAAATTGAGATATCTTGCACAATTTTTTTGCGAGAGTGCTGTAATTTTGTGCATATGTGTCTGGTGATAGTCTACGTGATTGGTCCAAAACCTTTTGAAATTGAGGTATCTTGCACAATCTATTTGCGAGAGTGCTGTTATTTTGTGTATAAGTGTCTAGTGGAAGTCTATGTGATTGGTCTAAAAATGAGCGGGATCAGACCAAAGGCCGTGGCTCCGCCCATATAAGCCAATTTTGAAATTGAGATATCTTGCACAATTTGTTAGCCATAGTACTGTAATTCAGTTTATATGTATCTGGTGGCAGTCTACGTGATTAGTCCAAATATGGGCGGGATCAGACCAATGGGCCAAAGCCAAATTTCGAAATTGAGATATCTTAACAATTTCTAAGCGAGAGTGCTCTTATTTTATGGAGATGTGTTCGTGATTGGTTCAAAAATGGGGCAACGAAGTGGACCGGGTGCAGCTATATATATATATAAAAGGATGTGTGTATGTTACGTATGGACTCCAACACGGCTGGATTGGTTTTGATGAAATTTTCAGGGAATGTTCAGATAAGTCTAGAGGGTGACATAGGCTTTATAAGTTCTAGATTGAGGGGGCGTTGGTCCGCCAATATAAGCCAATGTTTTAAGTGATTCCTAATGTCCGTACTTACAAATAGATTAACAAGATTCCTACTGTACCTATCTACACGATCCATGTTTTGATGAATGGACGGGATCGGAAATCTGAAGTCTGGGACAGCTAAGTGGACCGGGTCCAGCTAGTATTTTTATAAAAGATGAAAAAAGTTAAAAATTTATGATTTATAAGTAAAGAAAGACGGAAAGTCGGCCGGGCCGACTATATAATACCCTACACCACCCCAACAAAGCGCAAAAGATGAATTGCGACAATAATTTGGAATAATTGGTTTAGTATCAGTATTTGACAGATCACGTGTGAGTCGTGTCATGCTGTCATGTTATTTTTGTTAAGTATTGTTTGGCATTTCATCATGGAAAGACTTATGCCTGAACACTGTTTGGGCGTGTCATTCGCCAGTTACCAGTCGAATGCTCGAACGAGTCATCGAAAATTGGACTCAACGAATTGACCATCTGAGACGTAGCCGCGGCCAACATTTGATAGACATAATTTTCAAAAAATAAATGCCAAAGAATGTTCTTTCAAATGATAATAAACATTCCCGATTCAATTTGAATGTTCCGTGTTTTTATACCCTACACAACACTGTGGTACAGGGTATCATAACTTTGTGCATTTGTTTGTAACACCCAAAAGGAGAAGAAATAGACACATCGTTTATTATACCGATCGACTTAGAATCACTTTCTGAGTTGATTTAGCTATGTCCGTCTGTCCGTCTGTCTGTCTGTCCGTCTGTCTGTCTGTCTGTCTGTCTGTCCGTCTGTGCATGTATTCTTGTAATCAAAGTACAGGTCGCAATTATGGTCCGATCTCGACGAAACTTTTCACACATCTTTTTTTTGGCCCAAGGACGATCCCTATTGAATTTGGTTAAAATCGGTTCAGATTTAGATATAGCCCCCATATATATGTTAGCCCCGATATGACATGTAAGCGCTGTAAAAACTTTATTTTATATCCGATCAGTATGAAATTCGGCAGAAAGAGGTTTCTTATTATATGGATGAACACTATTAAATTTAAAAGAAATTGGTTCAGATATAGATATAGCCCCCATATATACGTTACCCCCGATTTGACATGTAAGCGCTGTAAAAACTTTTTTTATATCCGATCAGTATGAAATTCGGCAGAAAGAGGTTTCTTATTATATTAGTGTTTAATAGTGTTCATCCACTATTAAATTTGGAAGAAATCGGTTCAGATTTAGATATAGCTCACATGTATATGTTACCCTGATTTGACATGTAAGCGCTGTAGAGACTGTATTTTATATCCGATCAGTACGAAATTCGACAGAAGGAGGTCTTTTTACATGAATAAGTATTCAGGGAAGATCGGTTCAGATTTACATTAAAGCTCCATATATATGTTCCTCCTGATTTGGTATCAAACCGCTATAGAAGTTGTATTTTACTTCCGATCATTAACATTTTCCAGAAAGATGTTTCTCACTTTAGGAACGAATATTGCTTAATTTAGCGATTATCGTTTCAGAATTAGAATACGTTTCTACCCATTTACCAATTATTCCAAATTATTATGGCAATGACCCTTATCGCATTGTTAGGGAGGTGTAGGGTATTATATAGTCGGCCCCGCCCGACTTTCTGCCTTTCCTTACTGGTTTTCTTTAAAAAAGTAGGGAACCTCGAAATGGATCACCCATTACAATGCATAAATGCCAAATCGGAGGTACATATATATGGGAGCTATATATAAACCTGAACCGATTTTAACCAAATTCAATTGAACTGAAGTTTTTAAAAAATTTCGTTGAAATTATATTTTTATGCAAAATTTTGTCGAAATTGCGATTTTCTACAAAAATCGTTAACTGGCATTTCCCTAGAATGTTAAAATCGCATTTCTCTACAAAAAAATTGCATTGCTCTACAAATGGTGGTGAATAAACAACGTCTGGATAAACATGGGTCAGTCCTTCTAGGACAGGGATTCCAAACCCTTTTCAACGTACAGCTCCCACAAATAAATTATTGTAAATATATTTCTTTTTTAATTTGACCAATAAAATAAATTTTTAAAAATTGATTTTTTTTTAGAAAATTTCATTGAAACTGAATTTCCTTAAAAAAAGTACGAAATTATATTTTTCTAGAAAATTACATATTTTTAAAAAATTCCGTCATAATTAAATTTGTCCACAAAAATTCTTGAAATTGCATTTTTTTAGAAAATTCCTTCAAATTTTTGAATTTCTAGAAAATTCTTGCAAATTTTTATTTTCTAAAAATTTTATTGAAGTTAAATTTGTCTACAAAATTTCGTCGAAATTATATTTTTCTGCAAAATTTTGTCGAAATTGCGATTTTTTACAAAAATCGTTGACTGGCATTTCCCTAGAAAATTTGCTAAAATTGCATTTTTCTACAACAAAAAATTGCATTTCTCTACAAATGGTGGTGAATAAACAACGTCTGGATATACATGGGTCGGTCCTTCTAGGACAGGGATTCCCAACCCTCATTTTTTTGCAATATATTCTAGAAATTGGATTTTTTTAAAGAAAATTTCATTGATGCTGCATTTCTCTAAAAAACTTACAAAATTACACTTTTCTAGAAAATTGATTTTTTTGAAAATTCCATCGTATCACATGTAAGCGCTGTAGAAATTGTATTTTATATCAGATCAGTACGAAATTTGGCAGAGAGAGTTTTCTTATTACATGAATGAACGCTACCAAATTCGGAGAAAATCCATTCAGATTTAGATATAGCCCCTTTATATATGTTTCTCCCGATTTGGCATGTAAACGCTGTAGAACCCGTATTTTATATCCGATCAGTACGAAATTCAACAGAGACAAGTTTCTTATTACATGTATGAACACTGCCAACTTCTTATTACAATGCCCATTTTCGCAACTTTGTACCAAAGTGTTATAAAAAATGGGCAATAGCGCCCATTTTTATTAAACTATGGGTGCTATAAACACATTACACTGTACACAATTTTAATTGTGAAAGATTCCGGGTAGTAGTATATATAAGTAAGTTATGGTATAATCTATATTTTACTACATTTTGACCCTTAGGGGGAGAGGTACTCGAGATAGAAAAAAATATTGACACATAAAAAATTTTGAGTTAAATGGGTTAATCCCATCGAAAGTTATCGTGTGTACCAACCAGACGGACATTGCTAAAATGACTTAAAATGTCCCAAACGGATTTTCTGCCTCTTAGGTCACTCCATCGATGTGTTACACTTTTGGTTGGCAGCATCAGATATATAAGTATACCCTTGTTCACTATGAGGTTGTATAAAAACCAAGTTTTGTTGGTATTCTCGAATTTCTACCAAAAGTGCTATAATTTCTACATTTATCCATAGATTTTCTTCAAATATACATTGTTTCCTTCGTTAGGATGGCAGCTTCCAAATATGGCCTATTTGGCCAAATCAAATTTTTTCTTATTGTTTTAACGACTGTTACTAAACATCTGTTTCCACATGAATGTGTTATTACAAACATTTGCAGTCCTTATAATTTCCATTAATTTAACGTGTATTCCGTCATTATCCAGCATATAAAATATGATCGAAACATTAAAGGCACCTTCCAAAAAATTGGAATTTTAAAAAAAAAAATTAAAAAAATACCATAAAAACGTTTTTAAATATTTTTTTGTGCTTAGGGCTCCTTCCTTATTAGACCAGAAAATTGTATGCGCTGCCCTTCGACAAAAATGTTGTTGCATAGTGGTCACCGCCCGGATAAATGCCGATGAAGGTTATTTTCTTGAAAAATTTATTTTGAAGACGTTTTAAAGAAATATATAATTTCATCGAAATTTTCTAGGAAAAATTAATTCGAAGAAATTTTCTAGGATTTCCAAGAAATCCTAGAAAATTTTTAACAAAAGTGTATTTTGGACAAAATTGTTTTAAAGATAAATTTCTTACAAAAATAAAATTTTTAAAAATTTTGTTAGCAAATTGTAATTTTGTCGTTTTTATTATAAATATAGATTTTTTTGGAAAATTTTTGATAAAAATATTATTTGTAATAAAAATGCAATATTCGCTTAAATTAAAATAAATATGCAATTTGCAAGAACGAAGATTTTCTAGAAAAATACAATTTCGTCAATTTTGAAGGACAAATTTATAAAAGTGCAATTGGTTGCAAATTTTCTACAAAATTGCAATTTCATTGGAATTACATTTCTGTAAAAAATTGCAAAAATAAATTTTTCAAGAAATTGGAATTTTTTTAGAAAATTTTATCGTAATTAATTTTTCCACATAATTCTTGAATTTAAATTCCTTCAATTTTGAATATTTCTAGAAAAGTCTGTCGAGGTTGTAGTTTTCTACAACTTTTTGTTAAAATCAAATTTTTCTAAAAAATTTTGATGGAATTATTTTTTTTTAAATTTTGACGACATTCTATTTTTCTACAAAATTTTTTGAAAGTCCAATTTGTTGCAATTTTGTGTAAAATTGCAGACATTTCTCTAAAAAATTGCGAAATTACATTTTTCAAGGAAATTAAACTTTTTTTTAGAAAATTTCATCAAAATTCTTGAAGTTGATTTTTTTCGAAAAATTCCTTAAAATTTTTACATTTCTGGAAAAGTCTTTCGACTTTGTAGTTTTGTAATTTTTTTTTTTTTGTTAAAATCAAACTTCAAAAAATCAAATAAAAAATTTCGTCAAAATTAATTTTTTTTTAAATTTTATTTTTTTTTTAATTTCGTCAAAATTGCATTTTTCTGCAAAATTTTGTCAAAATTGCATTTATCGTTAAAAATTGTTTTTTTAAAATTGCATTTCTCTACAAAATTTCTAGAAAATTTTGTTGACATTTCAGAGGTCGATGAGTTGATCTGAACGGTTAAAAGGACGATGACTCCTGATTAGTTACAAATGCAACTTTCACTAAAGTTATAACAAAAATGCAATTAGCAAGAAGGCAGATTTTCTAGCAAAATACAATTTCGTCAATTTTGAAGGTCATAATTGTAAAAGTCCAATTGGTTGCAATTTTCTATTAAATTAAAATTTCTATGAAATATTCAGTAAAATTGCAATTTTAATGAAATTTTCTATAAAATTGCAATTTCTATGAAATTTTCTATAAAATTGCAATTTATATGAAATATTCAATAAAATTTAAATTTCTATGAAATTTCCAATAAAAGTGCAATTCCTATGAAGTTTTCAATAAAATTGCAATTTCTATGAGATTTTAAATAAAATTTAAATTTCAATGAAATATTCAATACAATTGAAATTTCAATGAAATATTCAATACAATTGAAATTTCAATGAAATATTCAATAAAATTGCAACTTCATTGAAATATTCTATAAAATTGCAATTTCTATGAAATATTCAATAAAATTGCGGTTTCAATGAAATATTCAATAAAAGTGAAATTTTCAATAAATAGCAATTTTTGTTGAAAATTCCATTGAATTTTTATTGAAAATTCCATTGATTTTTTATAAAAAATTCCATTGAATTTTTATTAAAAATTCCATTGAATTTTTATAAAAAATTCCATTGAAATTTTCAATAAAATTGCAATTTCTATGAAATTTTCGATAAAATTGCAATTTCAATGAAATTTTCGATAAAATTGCAATTTCAATGAAATTTTCAATAAAATTGCAATTTCTATGAAATTTTATTGAAATTGCATTTGTATTGAAAATTCCATTTAAATTTTCAATAAAATTTCATATTCAATGAAATTTTCGATAAAATTGCAATTTCAATAAAATTGCAATTTCTATGAAAATTTTCAATAAAATTGCAATTTCTATGAAGATTTTCAATAAAATTGCAATTTCTATGAAAATTTTCAATTAAATTGCAATTTGTATGAATTTTTCAATAAAATGTCAAAGTTTAATAAATCTTAGATATAAAATCCTTTGTACGTTTGTTAATAACGCATGATCTTCGAAACCATAAAGCTAATGGGCTAAAAATTTAACAATATATTCCAATTGAGTTCATTTGTGTTTTAGAATTATTTTTAACGCGATAAATTGCGAAGTGGTCAGTTATTTGCAAAATTCGCATTCCCAGAGCAATTTGACTGAAATTTGAAATATATATTTGTTTTGTCTTGATAATAGTTTGTATGTATGATTCTAACCGGTAGATGGCGATGTAGTGGTCAATATATATTTTTTTGATGATTTTTTCCAGAAACTCTGGATGCGTTTTTCAATGAAATATCATTGAATAACAAACCAATACATCGCAAACAGGACGGGCAGGACAACGTGTGCTGGGTTCAGCTAGTTTTTTATATTTGTGTGGAATTCTTTTGTAATGGAAATTGTACTGTTTTGTGAATAACTTTTGATCGGGTTAACGGATAAACACCAAATTTTGACTGAATATAATTTGGAATATTAAAAATGCAATCCCTCTAAACAACATGTCAACTTGGGATATTTTAGAATGGAGGTATCGATAAGTGAAGGACAAATCCATGGGAAAATAAAAAACTTAACGCTATTCTGCTGTGGATTTACTCAAGAAGATTTTTTTCAAATAGTAGCTTAAAATAGATTAAAGAATATTTATAAAAATAGACAGCTATCTTTTAAAATAATCCCCTTTGCTGTCTACAAATTGCACAATTTTCACTACAAACAATTAATATGTGATACGTGCAACATTTACAAATACTTCATATACATTACATGTTTCCTGAAATTTTTCTGTTTCTATTTCATACTTACTAATGTTCTGCACAGCGAATTTTGACCCTATTGGAATTCTCGAAATTCCACCCACTGTATATCAGTCGCAGTCGCAGCAACGGCGACAGCAACATCATATCATTCATAAAAGGAGAACACCCTCAATTGTTTCGGTATTAAATTAACTCTCCGTAATACACCACCGCACTGCGCTTTTTATTCTCCCACATTGGCAGTCGCGTAGTATTTTCGATTTTTATTTTGTAGCTCTGGGACGTTTTCTTTTGTCGATGTCGTTCATGACCCCTTTTTGTTGGCGTGGCTGAGGCAGACAGTTTTAAATGCAATCTTCCGTTTTGGTACGGAGCGTGATGCGGTTGCATGTCTCACTGATGGTGAATAAATGTCACATAAAAATCAGACGGATGGATGAATGGATGAACGACGTCGAACAAACACATCAGACACGGGGCGGCGCGTACCAAGTAAATTTGCTCAAAGGAAATGGGATGGGAGGGGTGAGAAGGATAAAGTGCTGCGTTATTGACTCTCGAGGCAGGTTCAGTAGGTTTTTGTTTTGCAATTTTTTGTAAAAATATAAATTAATTAATTTGTAAACTATATTCGTCTTTATTCGAGAGAATCAGATTTTAAAGAAGGTTACATATCATTTGCTCCGGCTGTGGTATACGAGTATCGGAAGAATGACTTCAGAGTTTTCACATTTTCACTTTCGGTGATTCTTCGCAAATCAGTTGATGCAATATATAACTTTTCTTTGCCTAGGCATCCACAACGTGTTGGTCAAAATTAGCAAGCAGCAAGAGCAACAACAAACACAATGACAACACCAGGGCAACAACTTTCATTTATTTGATCTTAAAATTAAAGAACATTTTCATAATTAAAAAGATATATATTCTTCATAATTCTTCTTAGTTGTAATGAAACCCTATGTAAGACTCATAAATAAAAAATTGTAAATGGACAATATTTTTGTTCAAGAAAGTTTTGCTGAGACCTAATGAATAAAATATTTTCGGTTTGGTAGATATGATTGAATTAATATATATTAATTCAATTAAGGAAAACATATACCCTTAACCTTCAGCACTTTTGAAGTATCCCTTCTTTGTATCCAAAAAAAAATCTCCAATGAAGAATAACCCAACAAACAACGTACAATATATAAAAAAAACTATGTATTATTATTACTAAAAATTTATTACTATAGTCGTCCCACAGACATGACCTTTTTTAATTAGTTGGGATTAGATTACCACCAGACAAATGCTGGCCGGCCGGCCGATCGACAACAAACCATCATCAATTATACGCCAAAGTCTCTGACACCGAAATCATACCATGGAAGGGGGTCAAGTCAAACATGAACAAAACTGCAAAAGGGGTTATGAGGTTTCGATTACATTCCATTGTGACAAACAAAAGAAGTGAACCTAATTATTAGCTCATTAATTCATTATGTGAATGGCATTTTATAAATTCTTATTAGCGTTGCGTTTTTTCCTCATTTTCAGCTTTTTCTTGTCTTTGCTGTGTGCTGCCTTTGTACGAAATTTAAAAAAAAATAAAATAAATGTCATTCATTATTAAAAGTGCATATTTGAGAAAAGGGCAAAACACAGAGAAAGCTGCAAATCATGTGACAGTTAGAATCAAGAGAAAGGGAAGCAAACTAACAAAAGCCATCCGAATAATTCCCTACACATAATAATAAGGGATAGGAGATTGATTTCGTAGTCGGAGTAAAAATCAATGTCAGTTTCAGGACGTATTGATGGTAGGTAGGGATAGGATTTTTAGGAACTTTAAACATTTAACCGAAAGGAGACCATATGGTTGAACCTATTTCTCCCACGGTGAATATAGTGTGTTAGCTGTTTTTTTCTAGTCTAGGTTTTTGAGATACTAGTCCTCGAAGTTTGATAGGAAATCAGAATGGTTAGTTATGTCGTGGAGGTATTTGCGTCGGAGGTTTCGGAATACGTGCTTCATTCGGAAGTACGAATAAAGAGGACCATTGGAGAATTGTCATATTTCATAAGTTTTAAAAATCGTTGACATTTGTATTGTTATATTCGACAAAAATGTTAATCGCCAAAAAATTACCATCACATTACACAGTCCAATAGCATTTTTGGAACAGAAAATCGACCCTATAATTTCTAAAGAGCATGTCGAAGGCAATTTGTCGCGATTTTAATTTTACATTATAGTATTTTTTGTATAAGTTGGCATGTGATTTTGATAATTAAGAGTAAAGAGCTATATTAACAACTTTGGTGTCTTTGGCGACCCCCACTGAAATTTCCCCGCAAAAATTTTCGTTGAATATTTTAATCCATAAATGTCCTTTTTGAACGGACTTTTTTTGATTTTTTCGAAAAAAGGACCAAATTGACCCATTAAGAGGGGAGATTAGGAACCTTCACAAAAATTATCCTCATAAAATTCCACTATATAACTCTGACAATAAGAACACTTTCAGACATTAACTTACAGCATTTTTTTCATTTAGTATAACGCTTCCTTCCACCAAAAATTTAAAACTTTGACCCACTTAAACAAAAATTAGACTAGCTGGACCATAAGTTTATTCTACAAAAATTATCCACTGCGAAGTCTATTACATGGTAGCTAACACTCTAGGTAGTTCGTAATGGGCTAGATAACCTTATATGTAGTCTTTTATAAAGTAGATAACATTATGGCTAGTGTCGTATAGAGTAGATAACCCCGTGGGTAATCTAATACAGAGTGGGGATAACCCGCTGGGTATCGGCGGATATCCGTTTTGGGTCATCTTAAGTCGAATGAGCAAAGTCCGATTGACTTCAAATTTGGTATGTGGTAATATTTATACCCTACACCACACTGTGGTACAGGGTATTATAACTTTGTGCATTTGTTTGTAACACCCAAAAGGAGAAGAAATAGACCCATCGTTTATTATACCTATCGACTTAGAATCACTTTCTGAGTCGATATGTCCGCCTGTCCGTCTGTCTGTCTGTCCGTCTGTCTGTCTGTCTGTCCGTCTGTGCATGTATTCTTGTAATCAAAGTACAGGTCGCAATTATGGTCCGATCTCGACGAAACTTTACACATATCTTTCTTTTGGCCCAAGGACGATCCCTATTGAATTTGGTTAAAATCGGTTCAGATTTAGATATAGCCCCCATATATATGTTAGCCCCGATTTGACATGTAAGCGCTGTAAAAACTTTATTTTATATCCGATCAGTATGAAATTCGGCAGGAAAAGGTTTCTTATTACATTAATGAACTCTGTTAAATTTGGAAGAAATCGGTTCAGATTTAGATATAGCCCCCATATATACATTACCCCCGATTTGACATATAAGCGCTGTAAAAATGTTATTTTATATCCGATCAGTGCGAAATTCGGCAAAGAGAGGTTTCTCATTACATGAAGGAATACTGCTAAATTCGGAGAAAATCGGTTCAGATTTAGATATAGCCCCCATATATATGTTACCCCCGATTTGACATGTAAGCGCTGTAAAAACTGTATTTTATATCCGATCAGTGCAAAATTTGGCAGAAAGAGGTTTCTTATTACATGAAGGAATACTGCTAAATTCGGAGAAAATCGGTTCAGATTTAGATATAGCCCCCATATATACGTTACCCCCGATTTGACTTGTAAGCGCTGTAAAAATGTTATTTTATATCCGATCAGTATGAAATTCGGCAGAAAGAGGTTTGAAATTCGGCAGAAAGAGGTTTCTTATTATATGAATGAACACTGTTAAATTTGGAAGAAATCGGTTCAGATTTAGATATAGCCCCCATATATACGTTACCCCTGATTTGACATGTAGGCGCTGTAGAGACTGTATTTTATATGCGATCAGTACGAAATTCGACAGAAGGAGGTCTTTTTACATGAATGAGTATTCAAGGTAGATCGGTTCAGATTTATATTGATTGTTCCTCCTGATTTGGTATCAAACCGCTATAGAAGTTGTATTTTACTTCCGATCATTAAAATTTTCCAGAAAGATGTTTCTCAATTTAGGAACGAATATTGCTTAATTTAGCGATTATCGTTTCAGAATTAGATAATATGTTTCTACCTATTTACCAATTATTCCAAATTATTATGGCAATGACCCTTATCGCATTGTTAGGGAGGTGTAGGGTATTATATAGTCGGCCCCGCCCGACTTTTTGCCTTTCCTTACTGGTTTCTTCTATCTCCGGCTAAGTTTGAAGATGGGAAATATTGGTCCACTCCTTCAAGTACGTCCCCCATTAAGATTTAACATTTAGTGAAATATTGATTATTATCCCCTCACCTTAGAGAGGAGGGTATATATCATTTTCTACGAGTCAAAAGTGTAACACATCGAAGGAGTGACCTAAGACACTAAGTATGTTCGGCGGAAATCCTTTTTTAGTCATTTTAAGTCATTTGAGCAATGTCCGTCCTTCTGTATCTCTGTCTGTGTGTCTGTCTGCTGGTTAGTGCGCACGATAACTCTCGAACGGAGTAACCGATTGACTTCAAATTTGGTATGCGGTAATATTTTGCTCTATCTCCGACATCTCGAAGGAGTGGCCTAAGATCCTAAGATCCTACACGGGGCAAAATCGCCTTTTTTGATATGTTTGAATCGAAAGAAAATATATTTGGAACAGAAATTTTTAAATATTATATATTTCTTAGCAAATAAATTTTATTTGAAAATCAACAAAATATATTTGGAACGCATATATTAATATATTACAACAAATTATATTTGCAAACTAAATTTCTCAAATAAGATATGTGTTTAAATATAAATAAAATTATTATTTAGAAATTTTTCCAAATGACATTTTCGAATTTCAGTTATAATTTTTCCTTGGTTTCGAATTGTACCACCATTGTACCATACCATATGCAGCATAAACTTATGTTTTAAATCAATCATTTAAAATTTCTGAGTTAGTATTCCAAGTCACATTTCTTGTCAATCCTACAATTAATTTATTTTGATCCAAGATTTTACGATTTCAATTATTATTATTTATTGTTTTTACGAACATTAAAAATTTCTAAACTTTTTAGTTAAAAAGTTAACACTTAACGTATTTTTTGAATTCTTAAGTGCAAATAAACATTTGTTTCGGAAATAATAGTCCCAAATAAAAACATATTGGGATGTAAACAAAGATTTGTTTAGAATAACATTTTGCCAAATATATACTTTTAGTGTGCACCCAATATTATATATATATACACAATATTTAGAGTGTACCCTAAACATATATATGTTTCAAGCCGAATATGTTTGGGACAATATACTACAGAATCGATTTTTTTTCAGCGTGTAATTATGTTCGGCGGATATCCGTTTTGGGTCATCTTAAGGCGAATGAGCAAAGTCGGATTGACTTCAAATTTGGTATGTGGTAATATTTTCTTCTATCTCCGGCTAAGTTTGAAGATGGGCCATATTGGTCCACTCCTTCTAGTACCTCCCCCACAAAGGGTTTACTGTTAGTGAAATATTGATTCTTTAATACCTTCTGTACTACTTACTTGAATCTTCTGAAATTTCACACATGGTATTAGTTTGTTAGTCGCTAACACGTCAAGAAAAATGGGCGACGTGGCCATTCCCTTTTTGGTACATCCCACACGAATGGACCATTTTCCACCAAAAGTTAACTGTGTATAACTTTAATAACAGTGCCTACAAATACATGAAATTTTGTACAGTGTAATGATTTTATAGTACCTAGAGTCTAGAGAAAAGTGTCGTGCCGTTATTGGCACGCCCCTTTTTGTGCCTCCCACACAAATGGACCTTTTTACATCCAAAATTAACCGATTTTGACATTAATAACAGTGAATACAAATACTTGAAATTTTGTACGGTGTAATGCTTTTATAGTATCTACAGTCCAAAGAAAAGTGACCGTTATTGGCACGCCCCTTTTGGAACCTTCCACTCAAATGGAGCATTTTGTACCAAAAGTAAACAGCTTTTGACTTTAAAACCATACTTTAAAGTTATTAAATGCAATTTAAATTGATAATAATTTAATTAAAACAAAAAATTAAGAAATTTCCGAATATTTTTTGGGACTCAAGGTGAGGGGATTTATAAGTCGGTTTACCCGACTGAACTTTCTTACTTGTTATTTTATAACTTATATACTACTTATTTGAATCCTTTGAAATTGTACACATAGTATTAGTTTATTAGTCACTATTACCTCGAGAAAAATGGGCGAAGTTGACACGCCCCACACAAATGGACAATTTTGAACCAAAAGTTACCAGCTTATAACTTTACTAGCAGTGCATTCAAAGACTTGATATTTTGTACAGTGTAATGGTTTAATAGTACCTAAAACACAGTGAAAAATGGGCTTTATTGGCACGCCCCTTTTGGTACCTCCACACGAATGGACCTTTTTGTACCAAAAGTTAATCGCTTTTGACTTTAATACTAGTGCATAAAAATACTTTAAGAGTGTAGTGAAAAGTGGACGTTTTTGGTACGCCCCAATTGGTAACTCCCAATGGACCATTTTGCACCAAAAGTTAACAGCATATAACTTTAATACCATTACATACTTTAAAGTTATTAAATGCAATTTAAATTGATAATAATTTATTAAAAACAAAAAAATTTATAAATTTACTTATGGTGAGGGGATTCATAAGTCGGTTTACCAGACTGAACTTTCTTACTTGTTTGCAATAGACAACAACATTTTTTTTTTCAATAGATAGTCCTTTCAGAATTATAGGGTCGCTATTATGTTCCATTCAAAAAGTCTTAATTTGTAGAACAGTCTTATTTTCGAAGCATATTTTCAAAACATGTTAAATTTTTCATTTCGACATCGGAATATCGGTGTGGCAATTCTCCAAAAATTTTTGAGTTAATTTCGTAATGACGAGGACGGGCTTTCCTACACCGATGTCTTGGAATCATTAATATGAATAATACAGCATGGAAATAAAATTATGTACTTATTTTAGTATAATACAAACTACTTGACATTTAATTGGCCACTTGGATCTAAGTGGACAATTACTAAACAGTAGTAATTTACAAAGATGACACGACTGAGGGCCATTACCAATAAGAAAATAAACTACGTTTTAGAGCTAACTATTGTTTATAGTTGCCAATTGCAATACAATTTAACTTTCTTAGCTCTAAAGTTCGGTTATTTTAATAGGGGTTAATATAGGGTGATCCATTTCGAGGTTCCCTACTTTTTTAAAGAAAATTGGAAGAATATTCTTTGCCATTTATTTTTTGAAGATTATGTCTATCAAATGTTGGCCGCGGCTACGTCTCAGATGGTCCATCCGTTGAGTAAAATTTTTGATGACTCGTTCGAGCATTTCGACTGGTAACTGGCGAATGACACGCGTGTTGTTTTGCTCCAAGGCCTGAATCCAAGCGGGTTTGTCCGCATAAACTTTAGACTTTACATATCCCCACAGGAAAAAGTCTAACGGTGTGATATCACACGACCTTGGTGGCCAATCGACCGGCCCAAAACGTGAAATGATCTGCTCACCGAAGTGTTCTCTCAATAAATCCATTTTTGGATGCGATGTGTGGGAAGTGGCGCCGTCTTGTTGAAACCAAATGTCGCCGAGATCACGAGCTTCAATTTCTGGCATCAAATAGTCTGTTATCATGGCACGATAACGGTCGCCATTGACGGTTACTTTCTCACCGGCATCATTTTTAAAGAAATATGGACCGATGATTCCGGTACGTCGGATCGGAAATCGGTCAATGGAAAAAAGATAGCTCTTAACGAGAGCTTAAATATTGCTAATGGGTGTCAATGTCGTGGGTCGACTGGAAAGTGTTTTTTTTTTTGGATTTAAAAAAAATGGACTTAGCGCAATTGGCGAACAATTTTTTTGATAATAAAACTGAATAATTTGTAAACGTTGTTCAGGCGTAAGTCTTTCCATGATGAAATGCCAAATTATACTTAACAAAAATAACATGACAGTATGACACGACTCACACGTGATCTGTCAAAGGCTATTGAAAACAGAAAAGCTGAATAACAGAAAACAATGCAAAACAATATCAAACCCCCAACGCGGATTGTCCTTAACCGATCCCATAGAAATGTTGTGTCATAACTATTACTCAATAGGACTTAACTTGGTGCAAGTTTCATCCCAAGTAGGAGTCATCCGGTTTAAAAGTTCACTTACTAGACATGAAATTCACCACATATGTACACATATATTTGGTGTTTTCCGTCAACCCAATCGGGAGTGATGCACAAAAGAGTAGCGGTCATTCGATCTATATTATAAAGGAATACCATAGAAATTTTTAAATTTTATAAAACTTTGATCTATTTGATCTTATAAAACTGAAAAACTACCTTTTCTACTTTGCATAGTTTGGCATCAGATCGAAGGTATCAGTATTAACATAACAATTATTATATTTATTATTAGTTGTTATATTTATTAGTATTTTGTTAAAGATTTTTATTTGGTGTTTTTCGTCAACCCAATCGGGAGTGATGCACAAAAGAGTATCGGTCATTCGATCTATATTATAAAGGAATACCATAAAAATTTTTAAATTTTATAAAACTTTGATCTATTTGATCTTATAAAACTGAAAAACTACCTTTTCTACTTTGTATAGTTTGGCATCAGATCGAAGGTATTAGTATTAACATAACAATTATTATATTTATTATTAGTTGTTATATTTATTAGTATTTTGTTCAAGAAGATGTCTCAAAGTTTCGGTGTCAATACGTATGGCGTAGCGTACGCTCCAGTTCTTTACAATATTTAATCGTCCACATAGACGAGGAGGGGCCCGTTGATTCCACTTTCGACCCACTTATCTATTAGATTGCTGAATTTCAATGACAGATGACGACTGTCACAGAACGTTTCAAAATGTGATAATATAATTTGTAAGTGCATGTGCGAGTTTTTTTTGTCCTAACAACACAAAATATCTATATATAAAGAAGAATGTGTGTTTGTTGGTTTGTTTGTACCGTATAGACGTCTAAACGGCTGGACCGATCTTCTTGAAAGTTTCACAGAATGTACATATGTGGGGCGTGGTGAAAATATGGTACTTGAATTTTCGATATATAATGTGGGCGTGGCCCCGCCCACATAAGACAAATTTTAAAATTGAGATATCTTGCACAATTTATTAGCGAGAGTGCTGTAATTTTGTACATATGTATCTTGTGGCAGTCTACGTGATTGGTCCAAAAATGGGCGGGATCGGACCAATGGGAGCGGCACCGCCCATATAAGCCAAATTTTAAAAATACCACAGTTTATTAGCGAGAGTGATATCTGGTGGCAATGTACCTGATTGCCCATATAAGCCAAATTTTGGAATTAAGATATCTTACACAATTTGTTAGTGAGAGTGTTGTACTTTGGTGCATATTTATCTGGCAGTAGTCTACGGGATTGGTCCAAAAAAGGGCGGGATCGGACCAATGGTCGTGGCCACGCCCACATTAGAAAAATTTTTACATTGCGATATCTTACACAATTTGTTAGCGAGAGTTCTGTAATTTTGGACATATGTATCTGGTGACAGTCTACGTGATTGGTCCAAAAATGGGCGGGATCGCAGCAAAGGGCGTGGCACCGTTCATACAAGCCAAATTAAAAAAAAAAAGTTATATCTTGCACAGTTTGTTAGCAAGAGTGCTGGAATTTTGTGTATACGTATCTGGTGGCAGTCTACGTGACTGGTCTAAAATGGGCGGAATCGGGTCAATGGGCGTGGCACCGCCCATATAAGCCAAAGTTTGCACATTTTGTTAGCGAGAGTGCTGTAATTTTGTGCATATGTATCTGGTGGTTGTCTACGTGATTGGTCCAAAAATGGGCGGAATCGGACCAATGGGCGTGGCACCGCCTATATAAGTCAAATTTTGAAATTAAGATATCTTGTACAATTTGTTATCGATAGTGCTGTAATTTAGTGCACATGTATCTGGTGATAGTCTACGTGATTGGTCCAAAAATGGGCGGAAGCGGACCAATGGGCGTGGCACCGCCCATATAAGTCAAATTTTTAATTTTAGATATTTTTCACAATATGTTAGAGAGAGTGCTGTAATTTTGTACATATATATCTGGTGGTAGTCTACGTGATTGTTCCAAAAATAGACGGGATCGGACCAAAGGGCGTGGCACAGCCCATATAAGCCAAATTTTGAAAATAAGATATCTTTCACAATTTGTTAGCGAGAGTGCTGTAATTTTGTACATATGTATCTGGAGACAGTCTACATGATTGGTCAAAAAATGGGCGGGATCGCAGCAATGGGCGTGGCACCGCCCATATAAGCCAAATTTAAAAAATGTTATATCTTGCACAATTTGTTAGCAAGAGTGCTGGAATTTTGTGTATACGTATCTGGTGGCAGTCTACGTGACTGGTCTTAAAATGGGCGGAATCGGGTCAATGGGCGTGGCACCGCCCATATAAGCCAAATTTTGAAATTAACTTATCTTGCACATTTTGTTAGAGAATGTGCTGTAATTTTGTACATATGTATTTGGTGGTAGTCTACGTGATTGTTCCAAAAATTGCCGGGATCGGACCAAAGGGCGTGGCCCTGTCCATATAAGCCAAATTTTGAAATTAAGATATCGTGCACAATTTGTTATCGAGAGCGCTGTAATTTTGTGCACATGTATCTGGTAGTAGTCTACGTAATAGGTTCAAAAATTGGCGGAAGCCGACCAATGGGCAAGGCCCCGCCCATATAAGCCAATTTTGAAATTGATATATCTTGCACAAATTTGTAGCGAGAGTGCTGTAATCTTATGCATATGTATCTGGTGGTAGTCTACGTAATTGGTCCAAAAACGTGTGGAAGCGGACCAATGGGCGTGGCACCGCCTATATAATTAATATTTTGAAATTCAGATATTTTTCACAATATGTTAGAGAGAGTGCTGTAATTTTGAACATATATATCTGGTGGTAGTCTACGTGATTGTTCCAAAAATAGCCGTGATCGCACCAAAGGTCGTGGCACCGCCCATACAAGCTAAATTTTGAAATTAAGATATCTTGCACAATTTCTTATCGAGAGTGCTGTAATTTTGTGCACATGTATCTGGTGGTAGTCTACGTGATTGGTCCAAAAATGGCCGGGATCGGACTAAAGGGCGTGCCCGGTCCATATAAGCCAAATCTTAAAATTAAGATATCTTGCTCAATTTGTTAGCACAGGGTGCTGTGATTTTGTGCATATGTATCTGGTGATAGTCTACGTGATTGGTCAAAAACTGGGAGGAATCGGATCAATGGGCGTGAAATTGAGATATCTTCAAAATTTTTTAGCGAGTGTGCTCTTATTTTATGGAGATGTTTTTGATGGAAGTAATCGTGATTGGTTCAAAAATGGACGGAATCGGAATTCTAAATCTAGGACAACGAAGTGGACCGGGTCCAGCTATATATATATACATGGGTGTGTGTATGTTACGTATGGACTCCAAAACGTCTGGATCGGTTTTGATGACATTTTCAGGGAATGTTCAGATAAGCCTATAGAGTGACATAGGCTTTATAAGTTCTTGATTGAGGGGGCGTGGTTCCGCCCATATAAGCCAATGTTTTTAGTGATTCCTACTGTCCGTACCTACGAATAGATTAACGAGATTCCTACTGTCGCTATATACATGAACAATGTTTTGATAAATGGACGGCATCGGAAATCTGAAGTCTGGGGCAACGAAGTGGACCGGGTCTAGCTAGTATAATATAAATGAAGACGAGCCATGAACTAGACATTAACCAAGACAGACGCACATTACCAACCACCTGTTGGTCTTTTAACCCACATTAATCGAATAATTTGGTTTACACTCTTCTATAAATTTTTCGCTTAGATTATTCAATGGATATTTGAAAAAAAAATCGTTGAATGCGTTTCGCTAATGGATTTTCGCTCAAGGAAATATTATTCTTTGGTTGACTTCAGTGTAAATAATTCGATGATCTATTTCGTCTATTCACTATACTATCATGTGTTGAATTAATGATCATCAAAATCCTAGCCCTGACAATTACTTTACCCCGTCCGATATGTTCCACTATATCCGCAATTACCTTTCTATGACATACAAGTAAGTAGATCCTTAGGCATACATCATAATTATGTTATGATAACCAATACCTTTTCGTTATACTACGACCGACAACCAGCATTTTAAGTCATTGTCTTAATTACAAACCAACAAACTTCGTTAGTTTGATTGCACCACCCGGCATTACCTACCAGCAGCAGCAAACTCAACGCATCGTCCGTCCCTCAAACATCAGTCGATATCAATTTCAAAATTTCAAATCGATTTCAAATTGAGTTTTCATCGGGGGTATCCCACACACACAAACACACACGGCAAGTCCGTCCGCACTACACACTAATGATAGAGATTGTGACAAAGATAACAATTGTCATAATTATTACGTCTTTTGCTTTATGACTTTCAATTTCATGACAATTCAATTGATAGGTTTGGAGAATGTAATGGAGGAGGGGGGAGAATATTGAACCGTCATATGAGATGCCATCTGATTTCGATACGTAATTCGATTGTTTACGACATTCGTACGACATTTGTGTGTAACAATAGTGAAAAGTGTAAATTTACACTTTACACTTTTGTCGTTGACAACTCCGAGGAAATGTGGAAATGTTATGAATGAGATAATATAAAATGTTTCTTGTTTTCCTTTTCTCTGGCAGTCATTTGTCTTGTCTCTCTTTCTTTTATGATCATTGATTTTAACGAAGTTGTCGTCATCTGTGGCGGCAACGGTGGAGGCGCATCGGTGGTGATGGTGGCGTCAATGAAGTGTGACATCTGTTTGGCACTTAATGAATGACCAGACGGACAGACGGTCATTCCATCGTCTGGGCATTTCTAAATTATATTTAACGGTCGTAAATTTTCTTTCTTTTGTGTAAAAAAATATGAAATTTGGTTTGATGACTTTTGTCACAAAATTTGTCAACAACTTTATTAGTGTGTTTCCACTTAGAGGGGTTTTATTGATGTACTTGACAATATTATTGGCGTAACGCTATGTATTGAGGGGGTCAATGCATCTGCAGTAATGAAGATGTCATAAATAAAGGGAAGGACATACGGATAAGGACATATGAGGCGATCATTTAAAGGATGATTTAGTTTGGCTTCGAATCTAGTATGCAGGAAGACCACAGTGGTCGACTCTAGTATAGAGGAAGACCACAGTGGTCGACTCTAGTATAGAGGAAGACCACAGTGGTCGACTCTAGTATAGAGGAAGACCACAGTGGTTGACTCTAGTATAGAGGAAGACCACAGTGGTCGACTCTAGTATAGAGGAAGACCACAGTGGTCGACTCTAGTATAGAGGAAGACCACAGTGGTCGACTCTAGTATAGAGGAAGACCACAGTGGTCGACTCTAGTATAGAGGAAGACCACAGTGGTCGACTCTAGTATAGAGGAAGACCACAGTGGTCGACTCTAGAGGAAGACCACAGTGGTCGACTCTAGACTATAGAGGAAGACCACAGTGGTCGACTCTAGACTATAGAGGAAGACTATACTAGAGTCAACCACAGCGGTCTTCCTCTATACCAGAGTCGACCACAGTGGTCGACCACAGTGGTCGACTCTAGTATAGAGGAAGACCACAGTGGTCGACTCTAGTGTAGAGGAAGACCACAGTGGTCGACTCTAGTGTAGAGGAAGACCACAGTGGTCGACTCTAGTATAGAGGAAGACCACAGTGGTCGACTCTAGTATAGAGGAAGACCACAGTGGTCGACTCTAGTATAGAGGAAGACCACAGTGGTCGACTCTAGTATAGAGGAAGACCACAGTGGTCGACTCTAGTGTAGAGGAAGACCACAGTGGTCGACTCTAGTATAGAGGAAGACCACAGTGGTCGACTCTAGTATAGAGGAAGACCACAGTGGTCGACTCTAGTATAGAGGAAGACCACAGTGGTCGACTCTATTATAGAGGAAGACCACAGTGGTCGACTCTATTATAGAGGGAGACC
Organism: Eudasyphora cyanicolor; assembly: GCA_963930755.1. Classification (NCBI taxonomy): domain Eukaryota; kingdom Metazoa; phylum Arthropoda; class Insecta; order Diptera; family Muscidae; genus Eudasyphora; species Eudasyphora cyanicolor. Next base: position 259,123,675 of record OZ005737.1, on the reverse strand, counting down.
ACAGTGGTCGACTCTAGTATAGAGGAAGACCACAGTGGTCGACTCTAGTGTAGAGGAAGACCACAGTGGTCGACTCTAGTATAGAGGAAGACCACAGTGGAAGTGTAGAGGAAGACCACAGTGGTCGACTCTAGTATAGAGGAAGACCACAGTGGTCGACTCTATTATAGAGGGAGACCACAGTGGTCGACTCTATTATAGAGGAAGACCACAGTGGTCGACTCTAGACTATAGAGGAAGACCACAGTGGTCGACTCTAGACTATAGAGGAAGACTATACTAGAGGTCTTCCTCTATACTAGAGTCGACCACTGTGGTCTTCCTCTATACTAGAGTCGACCACTGTGGTCTTCCTCTATACTAGAGTCGACCACTGTGGTCTTCCTCTATACTAGAGTCGACCACTGTGGTCTTCCTCTATACTAGAGTCGACCACTGTGGTCTTCCTCTATACTAGAGTCGACCACTGTGGTCTTCCTCTATACTAGAGTCGACCACTGTGGTCTTCCTCTATACTAGAGTCGACCACTGTGGTCTTCCTCTATACTAGAGTCGACCACTGTGGTCTTCCTCTATACTAGAGTCGACCACTGTGGTCTTCCTCTATACTAGAGTCGACCACTGTGGTCTTCCTCTATACTAGAGTCGACCACTGTGGTCTTCCTCTATACTAGAGTCGACCACTGTGGTCTTCCTCTATACTAGAGTCGACCACTGTGGTCTTCCTCTATACTAGAGTCGACCACTGTGGTCTTCCTCTATACTAGAGTCGACCACTGTGGTCTTCCTCTATACTAGAGTCGACCACTGTGGTCTTCCTCTATACTAGAGTCGACCACTGTGGTCTTCCTCTATACTAGAGTCGACCACTGTGGTCTTCCTCTATACTAGAGTCGACCACTGTGGTCTTCCTCTATACTAGAGTCGACCACTGTGGTCTTCCTCTATACTAGAGTCGACCACTGTGGTCTTCCTCTATACTAGAGTCGACCACTGTGGTCTTCCTCTATACTAGAGTCGACCACTGTGGTCTTCCTCTATACTAGAGTCGACCACTGTGGTCTTCCTCTATACTAGAGTCGACCACTGTGGTCTTCCTCTATACTAGAGTCGACCACTGTGGTCTTCCTCTATACTAGAGTCGACCACTGTGGTCTTCCTCTATACTAGAGTCGACCACTGTGGTCTTCCTCTATACTAGAGTCGACCACTGTGGTCTTCCTCTATACTAGAGTCGACCACTGTGGTCTTCCTCTATACTAGAGTCGACCACTGTGGTCTTCCTCTATACTAGATTTACAGATTTTGTAAAATATCCATAAAGAGTGTCTTACGATTTTCCATTATTTAGCAAATCAAACTCTTTGAATAGTTACTCAGTATTGAGTCATAAATACTTTATTTTTTCTTTACTCTAATTGTATTTCCCTTTTTACTTGCAAAAGAAAAACCGAATACAAACAACATAATTGTAATTTCTTCAATAAATCCAAAACAAATTAGCTCTACATCAATGATGTGGTGGCGGAAAAAAGGAAGCAACAACATCAGAAAAAAACGAAAACATATTTCAACATCATAAAAAGATTTGTGTTTCTACATCATTGATCGTCAGCCTGTAACATCCTTGTTTTTTCTCCTCTGGAAACTTTGTCTTCATCATTGGCTCCGATGGGAAGATTGCAGAATGGCATAAGTGGTACAAAGCAAAAACTGAAAGATTAAAGCCAATATTTGCTACTATTGTGGTTGGTTGCTTGGTTCGTTGTTGTTTGTCAGTTTTGTTTTTTGTTAACGTCCTCCATTAGCTATGGATACCAGCGGTGAATAATAGGTAGGTTTTGGCAAATATGTAAGGGCTATTTGTTTAGTAATAAATTATTAAAAACAACACTATATAAAAATACAAAATCTTTCAATAAGGATTTTTTAAAATTATATTTATGTTTTCGATACCTAGTAGCCTATACTTAATATATCCATCAATTTTCATTAAAATCTCTAATTTCTCAGTAAATATCTATGATGACCTACTCCAATTTTCACCATCTCTGCTTAGACAAATTAACAATTAAAATTTTTAAATTCCATACGATTTGACAGCTGTAAAGCTAAAAATTTTGGTAAATAAATATAAATTTAAGACATAACTCCATTTTTTAATTTTGCAAAAAAAAACACGACTAATATTGTTGATATTATGGTTGTTTCTTCCCTCTATCTGACAAACTGTCTTTATGCTTTATTTGATTTATTCATTTCATGGTATTCCAAGTTGCGGCGCTTCTTCTCTCTTCTCATTCGTCCTCCAGAATGCCATTCAAGCGTTCTATACTTAATAACTTAATGACATTTGTAGAGTGTTGTGGTGATGTTGTTGCGTTGATTCGTGTTTTTCTTCATTTTTGTTGATGCAAAATGTTTCAGGAGAAAGAAAAAAAGAAACGTTGTTGTTTTTTTTCAAGTGGTGCGCTTAGCTAGCTTCTCTGGGAAGTCGGGCAAAAAAGGGTTTGTTCTGGTCGATGTTATGTAGTTTGTTTCTTTTTGCTTTGTTCCCCGCAATTCAATCCCTTTTGGTTTTTGCTCCACATTCAAGTCGATTTTTCTTCGTTTTTACTGAAGTTAAAGCGGAAATGAGTTTTTGATTGCTCACTGTTGTCATTTTCATTTATTCACTGGCATAAAAGGCAACAATTATTACAAATTGCTAGAATTCCGGGGGCTTAAAACGATAAATTTGAATTACGATAGTTTTCTATGGAGCAGTATACATATGTAATATTGACCTCAGATTTTTTGCTCAAAAGATTTACAGTTCGTAGTTTAAATAATAATGTCACAAATATTTGTATACCCTACACCACACTGTGGTTCAGGGTATTGTAAGTTGTTTCATAATAGATGCTTGTAACACGTAAAAATACCACAGCTAGACCCACCTTAAAGTGTAACGATCGTCCGATTTGGCCCATTCAATAGAAGCTGGATTTTAAATCCAATTGATTTGAAATTTAGCATGGCAGAGTTCATTGGTCTATAAACCAACATGGCCGAATTTTAAGAAAATCGGTTCAGATTTAGATATAGCTCCCATATATGTGTTTCGTCCGCATTAGCCCTTTAGCCTTATAGAAGCTGTTGTTTACATCCAATCGTTTTGAAATTTAGCATGGTAGAGTTTCTTGATCCCATATATCGTTCGTTCCATATCAAACACCGTTTTTGGGTCGCCATTCCCGATTTCAAAATTAGTTGGCACATTGATTCTCTGCTCAAAACAAAACATTTTATAGTTTGCGAAAAAAATACAAAATTTTTTTCCAGATGTTATTAGCATCTGAAATCTGAGAAAATAGGAAAATATTCTCAAAGGGCGTACGTTTCAAGTTCTGTATTTTCGGAACGCATGGACGGAGTTTTACAAAAGATGGCTCATTTTAAAGGTCGTAAGTTCTTTTTTCATAGTAGGGATTTATGTTCGCGTCGTTAACGTTTTTGAGTGCATTCGATGCATCTGGAAATTTAATTTGTATTTTAGACATCAATGACACCAACTTAAAATTCTGTGAAAAATATAGTTATGTAGTTCCATATATTCTAAATGAACGCTGGAGACGGTTTCAGCGCCGTTATTTCGTAAAAAAAATTGTATTAAGAAATTCCTGAGATGTCAACATTGCATTTGATATATTTTAAAAACGCGTTTGTGAATTAATACAAATTAGAGTTTTTCTTAAAGTCTTAATGGGGACATCCTCGATATATGAGAAAATTCCCGTATATCGTTTTTAATTTTTGCTCTTAAAATTTAATTTGCATACTGGACCAGGAAAACACCAACATAGATATGTAGCCCTATTCAATCTGAGCTGATCCCGTAAATTTTTGGTTTTTTTTTCAGTTTCTATATAATAGCATTTTTACTTAAAAATTTCAAAAATGGAAATTATATTTTATTCAAATGATTCTGTCTATTTTGTAATTTCAATATTTGTCGTAGTTTATAAACTAAAATCATTGGCATTTTTTTGTAAATATTGTTTTAAAAAGAACGAGGCTGAACACCATCTTGAAATTTGTTGGGTCAGTTAAGGACAAATGAGGCTACATCACTATATTTTTCTCCGAATTTTATGTTGGTGTCATTGATGTGCAAGATGCAAAATAAAGTTTCATATGCAACTGACGTATTTAAAAACTTTGAATTTAGCAGCATTAAAATATGTACTCTGAAGTACAAAATCAAGACCTTACGAACGAGCCATCTTTTGTAAAATTCCGTCCACGCGTTTGCATAATACATAAGTTCCAAAATACACCTTTTAAATAATTTCCCAAATTTTTCAGATTTCAGATGCTTATTCAAGATGATTCATTTCCATATTAAAACTCATATACAAATTTTGAAGACAATCGACAATGTCGACCAGATTTTTTTCCAAAAATCGTTGGGTTTGATATGGAATGAACGATATGTGTTTCGTTCGATTTGGCTAAATTGTGTAGACAAATTTTAGTTGAAGTATACATTGGATATTTCATTGTCATCCAATCTTTCCAGAGTGGTGTAGGGTATCATACACTGGTTTATTATATATAAAAGCATAAAATAAAAAAACAATTATTAGCGCCTCAGTAGTTGAGTTTTTAGCGTGCTCGTCTACGAGTTTGGGAGTCGTTTGTTCGATTCCCCCCAGAGGCTCTGTTCTGTGGCTGCAAAATCTAGCCACATGGTCCTTGAAACCCGGCTTTTCCCTGGACCATAAAATTATAATATAAATTTACTTTGTATTGTAATTCATATAAATAAATAAATAAAGAAATAAATAAAAAACAATTACCCCATATTCATAAGCAGATAACAATAAAGTGTCTAGTAAACCGACTAAGGCAGGGCTTCCCAACCATTTCCCCACAACCATTTCCACAAAAAATTATTATAACAAAATAAAATTTCGTTTAAAAACTAGATTTTCTCAAAAATTTCCACGAATGTGAATATTTCTGCAAAATTTCATAATAATTGCATTTCTCTTAAAACTTAGGTTGGAAATGTATTTTTCTACAAGATTTCATTGAAATTAAATTTTTCTAGAAAAATTTAATGTAAATTGCACATTTTTTAGAAAATTTCACAATTTATTTTTAGGGAAAAAATTAACTTTTTTCTAATTTTTTAACGACTTTACCGTTTGTAACACTCATAATTTCCTCACATTTAACAGAACTCTGGTTCTATAAGGCTTATACTTCAAAAATATGCTCCACATAAAGAAAACTTCAATGAAAATTAATGTTTAAAAAATAATAAAAAAATAAACAAACAAAAAATTGTTGCACAGTGTTAGAGACCACTGTACGGATTAACGACCAATGCTTTAGATTTTTTCTTAACAATTTCAACGAAATTTGCTAGAAAAAATAATTTTGCAAAATTTTTCTGGAAAAATTTAATTTTTTCTTAATTTTCAAGAAAAAAAACTAAATTTTCAATAAAAATGTATTTTGACGAAATTCTCAAATATTCAAAATGTATCGAAATTTTAGAAAAGTTCACAATAATTAAATTTTTCTACAAAAATACTAGAAATTAAATTTTTTTAAAAAATTTCTTAAAATTTGCATTTTTCTAGAAAATTTGTTTAAATTTGAACTTTTCTAGAAAAATCGTTTAATTAATTTTTTTTTACAAAAATTCTTGAAATAAATTTTTTTTTTAGAAAATTTCTTAAAATTTTTTTTTTAGAAAATTTGTTCAAATTTGAACTTTTCTAGAATAAATGTCTTAAAATTTTGTTTACATTTCAAAGGAGATGAGCCGATTAAGGGTCACTAAACGGATTAAAGTTCGAGGACCGGATTAAGGGTCACTGAATGGAATATACAGGGTGGCTGATATGTAATGCAACAAAGTAAAGCGCTATATTTTTTTAATTTTTTTTTAAATTTTATTGTTCAAAAGCAAAAAAAGTCGGAAATAACATAGAATTTTAGAAACAACAAAATTTAATTTTTGAAAAATTTCACAATAATTAAATTTTTCTACAAAAATTCTGGAAATAAAATTTTTTTTTTAGAAAATTCAGTCAGAATTTATTTTTTTGGTTTGAGACCATATGTTCCATTTACTTTCTGTCTATTCCAAGAAAGTAATAGAAACAAATACAAAAATTGGTAGAGCGTTTTAATAATTAGAAAATTTCTTAAAATTTGCATTTTTTCTAGAAAATTCCTAGAAATTTGAATTTTTCTAGAAATATCGTTGAATAGCATTTCTCAAGAAAATTTTGTTAAAATTAAATTTTACTACAAAATTTTATGTAAATTTTAAAAATTTGGTAAATTTACAAAAAACTGAATTTTGGGTCTCTGAAACAAGCAAAAAATTGTTGCACAGTGTTAGAGACCACTGCCCGGATTAAAGACCATTGCTTCAGTTTTTTTCTTAACAATTTCAACGAAATTTGCTAGAAAAAATAATTTTGCAAAAATTTTCTGGGAAAATTTAATTTTCTCTTAATTTTCAAGAAAAAAAACTAAATTTTCAATAAAAATGTATTTTTGACAAAATTCTCAAACATTCAAAATTTATCGAAAATTTAGAAAAGTTCACAATAATTAAATTTTTCTACAAAAAAATTTTTTTTGAAGTTACATTTTTTTTAGAAAATTTCTTAAAATTTGCATTTTTTCTAGAAAATTTGTTTAAATTTGAACTTTTCTAGAAAACTCGTTGAATTGCATGTCTCAAGAAAATTTTGTTAACATTTCACTACAAAATTTCTTGAAATTAAAACTTTTCTTTAAAATTTTGTTTAAATTTCAAAGGAGATGAGCGGATTAAGGGTCACTAAACGGATTAAAGTTCGAGGACCGGATTAAGGGTCACTGAATGGAATATAGATATGAGTCGTTTAATGCAGTATGATTCCTGATTACACTAGTTTCATAAATTTTGTCGAGGGCTGTACATAAAATTTTCAGGTGTAATTTTTGTCCAAAACACCAAAAAAAACAATTAGACATTTTTTCCTAAATATTAGATAATAGATGTTTTCAAAGACCCAATTTGTCTTTTTTGGTACGTCGACCAGTTAAATATTTAAATGACAATAGCCAATAAACAGTACTTGAAATTTCAAAAATTTCCAATGTAATTAATTTTCTTCAAAAAAAAACAGTTGGCAGTGATGTCCCGAATTCAATTTATTGAGCCACAGAAAAAGTTTTCAGACCCCAGAAAGATTATGAAAATAATAGTCATTTTGAAAAATAAGCCTAACGTTTCGGGAAATTTGCAAGGATGCAAGTAAGAAATTCAAAAAAAATGTATGAAGCAATACCAATAATTAAAAATTTGGAAGGAATGTGCCATCAAAGAATGATTGCGAAATCATGGATGATGAGATTTACATTTTATCTGACTTTTTGCAATTACAATGACAGGAGTTTATATTGCTGATAGTAGGGAAATATTGCAGAAGAGTTCCGTATACAAAAAAGTGAAAGTTTCACAAAAAGATTTTTTAGTATAGCTAGCTATTTGCACATGCATATTCCTAGCCATGAGGAGCCATAAATGCAGAAAGGTATCTCAAAGAATGCCTACCTACGCAGTCTCTACAATTTTATTGTCCGATTTCTCGTCTTGTAATTACAGCAAAAGAGGCTAATCCACCTAACTACCGGAAGTAGAACCAAATGGAAGTTATACGGCCTTGGGACGTTAAAGGTCATAAAAACAGAAGCAAATAATGGCACTTAGTGGAAAACAATGTGTGCTATATAATCCAATAAGGTATCAAACACCACTATTAAAGTCCTGATGGCAGGAATTTTTGCAAAGCTCACAATTTTTCTAAAAATAAATTGTTACTAAATGTAACTCAAAAGTTATAACAAAAATGAATACTGCACTTCTTAAAAGAGCCTAAATTCTGGATTAATCAGTCCACTAAAAAAAATTATAGCAAAAAAGTGCATATCACTTCGTGAGCAGTCCTTACATTGGGTACGTACCATGTATTTTATTTAAGGACAACATGTACATGATTTAAACACATCAAGTACTTGAATGAAATTTAATTTACTTCTTTTAAGAACAGCATGTTCAAGTACACGCCTGTTACAAATTTTAAAAGTAATTTCAGTAAAAAAAAACACCATAACAAATGAAAATTTCTACGAATTTTTAAAGCCAAGAAAATTCCAAACGATACACATACATCACAACCAATGTTGCCCTGTCAGTCACGTAGCATTTAAGGAAAATATTTTCTCTTGATGTTTTCTGCTACTTTTCCTGGATGTTCACTTTGAGTTGTGCCATAAAATGTTTAAGTTTTAAAGTGAATTATTTATAACTTTGATATTGTTTACTTTTTTTCACAAAAACCAATTAAAGTAAAGCGAAGAGGAAACAAAAGAAAAGAACTGTATATTCAATTAAATTGAATGAAAAAAATTAAAAAAAGGAATAGCAGTTAGTTGAAACCGAATAATGTATAGACTCTACAATAACATTGGAATAAGATTTGCAAATTCAAAATTGTACATTTCTTATATAAAGATCTGACGTAAAATACAGTTTTAATAGCGCTTAACTACTAAAAAGGAAGGAACATAGTATATATGTGGCTAAATCTAAATCTGACAAAATTTAAACAGTATTAGTATCAGTATTACTTCCTAAATAAAGAAACTTTTTCTGTCAAATTTTGTAATGATCGGAAGTAAAGTACAACTTCTATAGAGCTTTGATATTAAATCAGTGGAACATATATAGGGGGCTATAGCTAAATCTGACCGATTTTCCCCGAATTTGGCAGAGTTCATTCATGTGATATGAAAATTCTGTCTGCGGAATTTAGTACCGATCGGATATAAAATACGGTTTCTGCAGCTCTTAACTGTTAAATCGGTTGTAACATACATAAGGAGTATATATATAACTGAACTTATTTTCCCAGAATTTGGCAATATTTATTCATGTAATAAGAAAAATCTCTCTGCCGAATTTCGTATTAATCGGATATACAATACGGTTTTTACAGAGCTTACATGTCAAATTGGATGTAACATATATATGGAGTAGGACCATACCTCTAAAACGAATTCTGATGCCCCGGAAAAAATTCCACTTTGACCCATTTAGAGTGCTCCAATCGAGTCCAAATGTATGACCGACCCCCATTCAGTGAAGTGCTCAGTGAAAATCGTATTCTAGGGATCAAAATAAGAAACTTTGCCGAAGGAACCATACCTCTAAAACGAATTCTGATGTCCCGGAAAAAATCCCACTTTGACCCATTTAGAGTGCTCCAATCGAGTCCAAATGTATGGAACCCCCAGGGGGTTCCAGGGGGTGTGCCACTGGCATGGGTGGGTCGGGCCTCCAAAGTTAGTGGGGGTCGGTCATACATTTGGACTCGATTGGAGCACTCTAAATGGATCAAAGTGGGATTTTTCAAAATTTGCCCCTGGTCATATATTTGGGCTCGATTGGAGCACTTTAGATGGGTCAAATTGGGATTTTTCAAAATTTGCCCCTACCCAAAAGTTCGACTCAAATTCCGGGACATCAGAATTCGTTTTAGAGGTATGGTTCCTTCGGCAAAGTTTCTTATTTTGATCCCTAGAATACGATTTTCACTGAGCAATGGCGACTTTTTTTGCCTCCCCACAAATCGACCCAGCCTAATATGGAGGCTATATCTAAATCTGAACCGATTTTGACCAAATTTAGAATTATCTCTAAGTGTGTCAAGAGACATCTTTTTGGAATATATTTTTTGTCAGATCGGTTCAAAAATGTTCCTTATCCACTGCATATATGTCAAATCGGAGGCACATAAATATGGGAGCTATATGTAAATCTAAACTTATTTTGAGAAAATTCAATAGGGGTCGTCCATGGGCCAAGAAAGAGCACTGTGTCTGTGTAAATATCATAACAATCGGACTATAAATAAGACATGCACTTTGATTACAACGATACATCTACAGACGGATGGACCGACAGACAGACGGACGGACGGGAGGATATGGTTCAATCGACTCAGGAAATGATTTCAAGTTGATCGTATAATAAACGATGGGTCTATCTCTTTTCCTTTTAGGTGTTACAAACAAATACACAAACTCATAATACCCTGGACCACATTGTGGTGTAGGGTATAAAGACAAATAAAGTATAGGAGTTGCTTATCTTGGAAACTTTTACGTACACTGAACATAAACAATAATAGATGCCTCACCAGGAGTAAGTAAATTCGAGTACCCAAATATTGGAACCACCACTCTGTCGCCATTGTCCTTAACACCCCTGTCCATATAAAGGATTTCAGCAACATGTTTATAGTTGTTACCAGTCAACTGCCAGCCTTAGTGTGCCCACTTCAGCTTTCTGCATGTTGCCTTTGAAAAAGTTAAACAGACTCCAATTAAAAGTTAAGCTACATTTATACTTTTTTTCAAAACGAGAGTGAAACAATTTTAGAGAAAACTATATACATACATAGAGCAAGAAGTGTTTATTTGTTGTCCACACAAAGGCTGGATGGGGGTATCGGAGAGAAAAAAGATATATGAAAGTTTTGTTCGGTATCATATAGAAAACTAATTGTCAGTTTGTTTATTCGATATGTGAAACTTATATGGCTTATTAAACTTTGCATTTTTTATTTATTTAATACTACTTTTTGGAATTTTTTGTACTGTTTGATCTTTGTATGCATATTATTATTTACAAGTGCTCTCGAAAAAGTATATGTATTATCAATTGAGTAAGACCATTACCTATTATTAAAGGACATCTCAAAACAATTGTTTTATTGAGCATTTACTAAGTTCAAAATTAACTAGAAGCCAACCAACACTGGTATCACAATATTCTGTTTGTTGATTAACAACAAAAATGTAAATACCAAGAACAAAACTTATATTGAACATACACTAAATACTGGACAACATTAAATACTATAGCAATTATGGGAATATGTCCACTACTTTTCTCTGAAGACATTTTAAGCAGATTACGTTTGAATATAAAACTACCACTATCAATGTACTTATATATAATACACTTCACAAATACATATAGTGTTATTGTCAAAACTTTCCAAAGAATTAATTTAAACCTTCAAATTCAATTAAATTCTAAACACAACAAATGAAGTTTCCATTTCCTTTATTTCTTTTTAGTTTTTTTCCTCCTTTCGATTTGAAATGAAATCATGAAATGTATGGCATGGATGCCACACCATTCATCCCACCAGTAGAGGCGACAGCAAAACGTCTGTCAGTGGCTGTTCATCGTACTTTTGCCAAGAAATTGTGAAAGACAACAACTTGAGAATAGAACAACAACGTTTACCAAAGAGTTTAAGTTTATTAAGGAACAAAAGTTTATTTGACACTAAATAAGCAGCAACAGCAGCTAAGGCAAAAGCTTCATCATTGTCCTTTGCCACTGCACAGTGGTTGGAATTTTAAAACAAAAAAGTGAATCTGCAACTCGATAAACACATACGTAGCCAGAGTATTTCTACAACCATGAATCCCAAAAACTTGATAACCTATTCCTCTTTTGTGGTGCCCAAAAATATAGGGAGAAAAAACAAAATTTTGAAGGCAATGACAGGTAGCACCTTGTGGAAGGATAAGGAGACCATCCTCGCAACCCATAAGACCATTGGACTTCATGCTGCAACCGCAGCATGAACTCCATGCATAAGCGACATGTGGTGGTCCACCGGTTGTCACTCAAAGTCATAGGACGAGCAATTGCACCAAGAGTCCCGCTGTTGTCGGTTATAATCCACTGCACCTTTCTTAATCGATGCATCTTTAATAGTGCGGAAAACCAGAACATCAATACAGTTGGAGAGAGATCCTTCCGAGAGAAACATCCCAACACTTAATCAGTAAGGAAAGGAAGAAACAAATGCACAAAGTCATATACCGTGTATCACATAAAAATAACTGCCACTGAATATATGCCATATTTGAGTATGTAAGTCGAAGACTTGATATAGCCTCCATATAAAAAGCTCCCCGTTTTGAGTTATTTTTGTCCTAGAAGCCATAACTGACAACAAATGCGGTTGAAATTTGACACTTTATAGTTTATTTGAAACTACTAAAAATAGGCCATGGTTTGATAAAAACCCCTATATAAAGCTCCCTTTAAAGTCGAGATTTTTCCATCCTAAAATCTACATTTTACATTCAGTCAGAGTTTTGGTAGTTTAATAGGGCCCTACCCTTTGCCATTTTTTTAAAATGTCATACCGCGACCTAAGAGTGTAAAGTCCAATATTTAAAATTTTACAGGAGAGGCATATGGACTTAGCGCTTTTACGATTCAGCTTTTAAAGATGACAGAGCATGATTTTTTTTTTGCTTTTTGTTTTAAAATCGATCGATCTTATTTTACGTTCCGCTTCAAAAAATACATTTAGGCAAAAAGTGGACTTAGCGCCTTTTCACTCTTAGGTCGCGATATCATATTGGCCCGTGTTTGATCTGTCCAATGTTGGTCATATTAATTCATATACTCGTAGTCTCCACTAGATTTCATTCGAATTTTCTACTCGGCACTAAATGACAATTTGGTTCTTAATTTAAAAGGTTAAAAAACACTGCAAATGAAAATAGGCCACATATATATAAAGTTTAATATAGCCTCCATATAAAGAGCCTCCCCATTTTGAGTTATTTTTGTCCTAGAAGCCACAACTGACATCCAATATTAGCTTACCGAAGATGCTGCCAATCTTTAATATTTATACCCTACAAAAGGAAAAGAAATAGACCCATCATTTATTTTACTTTCTGAGTTGATTTAGCTATGTCCGTCCGTTCGTCCGTCCGCCTGTGCATGTATTCTTGTAATCAAAGTACAGGTCTCAATTTTGGTCCGATCTCAACGAAACTTAGCACATATATATACTGTATAACCAACATATATGCACTGTATAAGCAACATTTTTAAACCGATCTTTAAAAAATTTGACAGAGAGAAGTTTCTTGATACACTTAGAGACAATACTAAATTTGAGGAAAATCGGTTCAGATGTAGATATAGCCCTCACATAGAAACAAGGAGGTTTCTTAATACAGGAATGAACACTGCCAAATTTGGGGAAAATCGGTTCAAATTAAGATATAACTCCCATATATATGTTACCCTGATTTGAAATGTAAGCTCTGTAAAAACTGTATTTTTTATCCGATAAAAACGATATACCGCAATAAGAGGTTTCATATTACATAAATGAACACTTCCTATTTTGGGGAAAATCGGTTCAGATTTAGATATAGCCTCCACATATACGATATTCCAGACTTGACATGTAATCGCTGTAGATACTGTATGTTATATAAGATAAATGCGAAATTCGACAGAAAGAGGTTTCATATTACATAAATGAACACTGCCTAATTTGGGGAAAATCGGTTCAGATTTAGATATAGCCCCTGTATAGAAGTTGTACTTTACTTCTGATCATTTCAAAATTTGACAGAAAGAAGTTTCTTAATTTAGGAACGAATACTGCTTAATTGGGGGATAATCGATTCATATAGCCACATACAAATGCTTCTACCTATTTAGTGTTTAAGCGCCATTATATATATTATATATACATATATAATTTGGCAGAAATTATGTTTTAATTGAAGATGCTGAAAATCTGTTTAGCCCATCTATTAATTTCTTTCGAATTCATTTCATTTACTCTCCGTAACATGTAATAAAAAACCATCAGGCCAATTAAAGATAAATTACAATAGGCATTAAAAATGAAAACCTTTAACATAAGTTAAAACTATGAACAATTCTTGATCTATGAATGAATACTGCTCACTTTAAGGTTATAGTTTCAAATCTAAAGGGTTTCCACAAACGGACATAACAATTTAATATATTAATAAAACACGGACTATTTAAGATATACACGTAGAGTTCAAATTTATTCCAGGATGCGATTTCGGTCATATGACAACCACGAGTCTGTCTACAGCGATTTATTCTTTGTTTGAATTGAAAGAAAATATACTTGGAAACCATTTTTTTAATTATTATATATTGGTTAACAAATATATTTTATTTGAAAATCAAGAAATTTAGTTTGGAACGGATATATTAATATATTAGAACATAATTTATTTGCAAACTGACTTTCACAAATAAAATATGTATTTACACACAAACAAAGTTATTGTTTAAGAGGTTTTCCAAATATATTTTATTTTAAAGAGATTTTCCAAATATATTTTATTTTAAAGAGATTTTTAAAACTTTGCTGACAAATTCTAATTTTAGTTAGTTTTTCCTAGTTTTGTGTTAAATTTTATAGCTAAAAATGTCTTTTAATTTTTAAATGTTCCAATTCATCACTTTTTGTCAATCCATCAATGCAATTTATATTTACGAAAGATTATACTCTTTAAGTTTGAATTAAATTTTACAAACATATAAAATTTATTAACAAAGTTGATCTTTGAACATCTCAAAAACAGAAAACTTGCCTTTAAATTAAGGCATTGATACATTGCCAAAATACATTAATACAAATAAATCTTTGTTCCGGAAATACTAGTTCCAAATAAAAAAATATAAGAAGGGGAACAATTTTTTTTTAGAGCAACATCCTCCCAAACATATAATATTTGTGTGTGTCAAATATTATATATTTGAAGTGTACCCTAAACATATGTATATTTCAAGCCGAATATGCTTGGGACAATATACTACAGAAGCGATTTTTTTCAGAGTGTGCACACATTTCTACCGGAACGTTGGCAATTTCGCGTTGGATGATATCTCTGAGCTCGACCAAAGTGGTTGCTTGTTGGCATAGATCAATTACCTGATGTGGCCCCATAAAAAGAAATCCAATGGTGTTAAGTCGCATGAACGAGGTGGCCATTCGACCGGACCATTTCTGGAGATGACACGTTCACCGAATATGCCTTTCAGTAAACCGATTGTAACGCTTGCTGTGTGGCTAGTGGCACCGTCTTGTTGAAACCACATATCGGCGATGTCAAGCCCATCCAATTATGGCCAAGAAATAATTTTCTAACATGGCACTATAGCGCTCTCGGAAACATGTCGATTGTTTTCATCGACGAAAAAATACGGCCCAATCACACCTCCGGCATGAAAACCACATCACACAGTAATTTTTTGTGGATATAATTGTGTCTCTTGAAACACGTGTGGGTTTGTTGCTGTCCAATAACGCATATTTTGTTTATTGACAAACCCACTCAGCCAGAAATGAGCTTCATCGAAAATTGGAGTAAGCGCTCTTAAAGTTGCGACCACCGACTCAGAATTTCGATAGGAATTTTTAATGATTCCGAAACGCTGTACGTAAGTGAACTTTACCATGATGAAAATGTTGACTTCGACTAACGTTTCGACACTGAAAGATCATTATTGCGTTGACATAAAGATACAACATTGTTATGTCCCTATTGGAAACCCTGGTAGTTTATTACGATCAACATATTCAACTCTTCCTTGGAATAAGCCTTAATGAGGAGGTGGAGCTAAGTACTTGGTAAGTGAAACGAAACTAATTATTCCAAATTATTGCCGCAATGCCCGTTTTTGCATTGTTAGAGAGGTGTAGGGTATTATATGGTCATCCCCGGCCGACTATTAGACTTCCTTACTGGTTTTATATAAAGTTATTTGTGGATTATTCGATTAAAAGACTTATTGACTTTAATCGAATAATATAACTTATTGATTGTAATTATTAATTAAGATTAATTCCTTTTGATGTTCCTTTAAGGATGTTTCGAAACTAAAAATTTTTTAATGTATCACTTTATAGAACTAATTATGGACCTAATGAGCCTATGGTTTGATCCCTTAGAGAATTTAACAAAATCTGTAAAAAATATAATATTTTTTCTATGAATATTTCTGAATTTAAAAATATACTAGAATTAATTTATTATTAAGCAATAGTTCTTAAGGAATTGTATTTCCATAGACGAAATTAATAAATATAAAAATACGGCTGAAATTGGACAGTTTATAAAGGGTTTTCCAACAAGAGGTGTTATTTTGGTATTCAAAGAAAAATTCAATTTTGAGATAAATGATCGAATGTTTATTTCATAATAAAGAGGAAGGTATGCCGTTAATAATGAAAAACAACATCAGCCAAATGGCCACCACCACCACGCTTACAGGACCATATCCTTTTCCGTAACCAAATCGCAAAGTGGCTGTCCTGTGTCCTCGATAGCCTCACGAATTATATCTTTGAGGTCTTGAATCGACGCTGGGCTGTTGGCGTAGACCTTATCTTTCACGTGGCCCCTAAGGAAGAAGTCGCAAGGTGTTAAATCACAAGATTTCGGTGGCCAATTGTGATCACCTCTTCGAGAGATAACACGGTCCGGAAATTTTTCCCGTAACAGAGCAATGGTTTCGTTGCTTGTCTGGCACGTAGCGCCGTCGTGTTGAAAGTTAACTTTGTCCACATCAATACCATCCAACTCCGACCACAAAGAATCATTAATCATCTCTCGATAGCCAATCCATTCACCGTAACTGTTGATCCAATGATCCCGCCGGACCATAAACCGCACCAAACACGTTGAGGATGGATAGGCTTCTCAATAATAACTCTTGGGTTTTCCGAGCCCCAGATACGACAATTTTGCTTGTTGACGTAGCCACCGAGGTGGAAATGGGCCTCATCAGTCAAGATGATTTTTCGATGGAGTTCCGGATCATTTTCATGCATTTCAAGGACCCAATCAGCAAAGACACGACATTGTTGATGATCGGCCGGCTTGAGTTCTTGTGTTTACTGAACTTTATAAGCCTTAAGCCTTAAGTCTTTATGCAAGATACGATGTAATGACGTTTGTGGAATGTCCAATTCCAAAGAACGTCGAGGAATGGACAAACCTGGGTTTTCTTCAACACTTTGGGCTACAGGAGCAATATTCTCAGTTGTTCTTGAGCGACGTGCACGGGTATTATTCTTCAAATCACTAACTTGTCCCAACAGCTCGAATTTTTCCACCAATTTCTGTATTGCTTCCGACAAGGTGCTTCACGACGGCCCAAAAAAGCTTTAGTTTTGCGAACTGTGACTACAAGATTTTCACCATTTTTGTAGTGAATTTTTAATAATTTCAATGCTTTGTTAAATCGTGTATCGTTCCATTTTTAGTAATGGCGTAGTTTCTACTTGTCAAATGTCAAAGAATAAAAGCTTCAAAAGTGACGGCTACCGAAATACCGGGTGATTCAAAATAAACCCTCTCGTTGGAAAACCCTGTATTTTACTTGGAACTTTACCATTTCTTACGAAAATTGATAATATCTGTCTATGGTTTGATATAGCCCTTATTCGTAGGTTCCCTCCGATTTGAATTATTATTACAATATCTTGCAAAAATCATGTCATATTTAATAGAAAAGTCTGATTGGTTTATAATTATATGAGACCATTCCAGAGGACAATCTATGCATAATTTAAAAAGTTGTAGCTAATTTAGCAAATCCACCAACCCTACAAGCTATCAAAAAATACCAAATGTAACATAATACAGGGTGGAGGGCGGTAATTTGCTTATTTGGGAATGAAATAAAAAAGTTATGAACTTTAGAAAAATATATTTTATATTTTAATTATATTGAAAAGTAAGGGAATTTTTAAATTACATGGTTTTAAATAGTGAATCTGGCAAATGTTGACCTTCGCTATCCACACACCGCTGCATACATTTTCTGATGTTTTCATGAACTTTAACAAGCATATCGACTGGTATTCTGCCAATTTCAGCCTAAATATTGTTAATTAGGTCTTCCAAGGTGTTGGGACGGTTGAACCGTCAATCAACATTGCTTGAAAAAATTGACTCATGCCCGACTTTAACCTTTCCTTAATGGAATTTTACATAGCTTAGTGAAAATGAGAAAGGGCATATCGGTCCATGTTTAGACATGGCTCTTGTAGAAAAGTTTTCAGTTTGTCTAAATGCAGTGCGTGAACTATTTTAGATTCATAGCTTTCATACCTTTTATAAACGTTATTATTTGAACATTTTCTATACTCAAGGAGTGTATAGCTCCAACTCTGCGCGGAGTTAAAAGAAAGTCCAACCTATAACTCGACAATATTTCTGCCGGAGGTGTGTGAATTGTCCTCAAAATCGGTTAGTGAACGAAGAAGTGTTAGACATATTTCCGTTCAAAATCCTCCCAGTGTGCATGAGAACGTGTCAGCAACATCAACTTCACCAGCTTCAACAGCAGCAGCATCTTTATCGCAAACGTCATCTTCATCATCATCGTTCTTCTGATTGTTGTTGTACTTGTGGTTGTTGGTGTCTTTTTGTTATTGTATTGTTCTCCTCATCTGCTTAAACTTTTGTTAATTTATTTTACTTTTTAGTTTGTTTTAATAATAATAATACATAATAGCACGAACAGCATCAGCAACATTATCAACACCAGCAACAATCTATATATATACTATGGAGGTATTGTTGTTGTTGTTATTGCTTACGTTAGCTGTTTTAAAAGAACATTTTCCTAAGTTGAAAATCATTTAAGTGAATTTGGTTTTTGCAAATATTTTGCGTTGTGAAAGATGAGAAAGAAAAATTAAGAAATATATCACAACAACAAATCATCCCATCGCATCACATCACTGACACCCATTCATTTTGGGAACTCACTCACTTCCATGACATCCGCCTAAAGCAAGCGGAATATTTCACTCAGTCACTGCTGGTACCTTAGGATGAGTTGAATGCATTGAAAAATGCAGTTTAGGTATGACCTAGTTTTATATATTTTTTTTATAAAATTACTTAAACTAAAGGTGGTTTAATATTGAAATTTATTGGATGAAATTCACTTGAATTGTAAGGCGATGTTTAGGGTTTTATAAGCTAATCGTAGAGAAGAATAAAGTGTAAAAAATGTCAGAAAAATGTGAATCACCAGGAGGAACCAAAAAGGGTGGAACAACTTCATCAAATTACTATGTTACTATGATCACTTTAAACCATTACTTTGTTAGGAATAACAAACGATTCTGATATATAGTATAGAAGTTACCAGAGGGTCAATATTTCCCTGAATTTTAACCTTTTTTGTAGGAGATACCATAAGAATTGGTTTAGTATGGACCATCTTCGCACATATTTAAAGTCAATAGTTTACTCCTTTCGAGAGTTATGGATGGGCACAAACCAGACAGACAGGCGAAAGGACGGACATGGTTTAAATGACTTTAAATGTCATAAAACGGATTTCCGCCGAACATACATATTGCCGTGACCCCTCCTCCATTAAAGTCATGCTATAAAAATACACTAAATGTATTACTGTGATATTTGAAGGTCAACTATGGCTTTAAACTCTAATTCTACATTCAAAAAAAAACATATCGTATTCTCACATTTATTGTGAAATTCGTACAATAGAACTTTTTCATTTACCCCAATTGCTATTGTATTGGTGCGTCGAATAATGCTGTTTATTTACGATGTATTTGCACTGCACTCCGCCGTGGCTAACAATATCCTTTGAAAGAGTATTGTATTCCGATGTGTGTGGGTGTGTCCCATTCAGTTGCTACACACACACAAACACCCATACTCCTTTGCAGTAAATAAGTGCGACAGAGTATGAAAAAGTTTTTAATAGATTTTTGCTTCTTAAATTTCTAAAATCTGAGAATAAGACCAACAAAACATCTTTTGTCTCAAAGATTGCCAAGTTAGTACGGTGAGAGAGTAGCCACGCTGGGAGAGTAGCAGTATTTTCGTAGGTTCTTGGATGGGAGGCCAGTTGGCAGGATTTGTATTTTTTTTTTTTTTTTTTTTTTTTTGCGTCTGGCAGTCACAAAGCCTTTGTTTGCATCTGGCCGAGAGTGGGTGTGAGTGTGTGTGTGTCTATGAGCCACACGACTGTAATAAGTAGAGTAAAAACTTTTCTTGGCACAACAACATTGTTTTTTTGTAAAGATTAAATTGATTTTTCTTGGCGTTTGTTGATCTGCACAGTGGGGGACTCAGCTAAAAATGTTGCTGTTCTTACCAAAGAATTATTAAGAAGCGAAGAATTAATAAGAAGTATATTGGAAAAATACATTGGATTCACATTTGGTATTCTCATAATATCTCAATAAAAGTTTAGCTTAATTAAGAAGATCAAACTTAAGCTTGACTGGACATCTGTTATTAATCTCTGATTATCACGAATAAGAGAAATTCCACCCCATTGTGTGCCGTCTCTTCGTTTGGTTGTTTTTAATTTTATTTTACTGGTGGTAAATAAAACTGTGTTTTTTACAACGTCTTGAACTTCTTGTGGATTATTTTATGTGTGTTGCTTTCTTCGTTTTATGATTCCCGAGGAGTTACCTATAGCTTCTTCCAACAATGGAAAAAAAAGTAGCAGTAGAATGAAATTAATTTTTGCAAAATGTATGAAAGTGTCATTATGATCGTTAAACTGCCTTTTTCGACTGGAATTAAATTTGTTTGGTAAATACAATACTAACTTCAAAAAAAAATTAACTCTTGAAGATATGAATATTTTTTGATATACACAGCAAAAAAACTTGAATCAATAACGAAACTTGTGTATTCAATTAATTTTTTTTTGATTCAAAACTTTTTAACAAAACTGTTTTACATACGAGTTCTAAAGAAGGTATTCAGCTTACTTACTCATTATAATTATATTCGTTATTTAGCCAATAAAAAGTCACATATTAAAAATTTATTAAAAAGTTAATTGAAATGTTCAAGAGCTTAATAAAGTTATTCTGATCTATTAGCTCCTAAATTGTTTTACCATTTGGAACCTTTTACGTTTTGGTACCTTTATGTGGGAAGTTCCAAAAGGGCCATTTTTTTTTTGACTAAAATAGAGAATCTGCTAAATCATTGCATAGTACAAAACTCAACGTGTTTGCAGACACTGATGATAAAGTGTTAATAAAAAAACAAGTAAAGATGGATTAAGTTCGGCATTGCCCTCCACCATGGATTGCATGTGAATGCTTACGGGTACTACTAAACTCATTATACCAAATTTCAGGCCAATTCGTTGAAACTTGAGATTTTTGTGCGGTTCTTCGTGCAAAGGATTCTGGGTATATGTAAACTAGGGCGGGTCGATTTGAAAATCGCCCATTGCTCAGTGAAAATCGTATTCTAAGGATCAAAATAAGAAACTTTGCCGAAGGAACCATACCTCTAAAACGAATTCTGATGTCCCGGTAAAAATCCCACTTTGACCCATTTAGAGTGCTCCAATCGAGTCCAAATGTATGACCGACCCCCACTCAGTGAAGTGCTCAGTGAAAATCGTATTCTAGGGACCAAAATAAGAAACTTTTCCGAAGGAACCATACCTCTAAAACGAATTCTGATGTCCCGGAAAAAATCCCACTTTGACCCATTTAGAGTGCTCCAATCGATTCCAAATGTATGGAACCCCGAGGGGGTTCCAGGAGGTGTGCCACTGGCATGGGTGGGTCGGGCCTCCAAAGTTAGTGGGGTCGGTCATACATTTGGACTCGATTGGAGCACTCTAAATGGGTCAAAGTGGGATTTTTCAAAATTTGCCCCTACCCAAAAGTTCGACCCAAATTCTGGGACATCGGAATTCGTTTTACAGGTATGGTTCCTTCGGCAAAGTTTCTTATTTTGATCCCAAGAATACGATTTTCACTGAGCAATGGCGACTTTTTTGCCTCCCCACAAATCGACCCGGCCTAATATAAACCCCATTTACCAATTTGCAGCCCGATCAGTTGATATTTGTGGTCTCTATGACGCCAAGAAGTCAAATCGTGAAGATGCTATATATGGGGGCTATATCCAAAAATAGACTGATATTGTCCATTTGTACCTGTAGATATAAGAAATATAGGGTTTTCCAATAGCGATGATGTGATTTTGAAGTGACGTTTCGTCCATTTGTAATATTGGCAAATCCTGCGTGACGAACGCTACATTCGTACGCGTTTTCGGATTAAAATATAAAAATTTTTTGGTCTTTCAAAAGAGATACCTTCAACTTATACATAGTGTTTAGTGGGATATGGTTGTTCTTTCGAATGCCATAAAATTTGTTTTTGTAACAGGTAACAGTTGCGAAAAAATGTATCACAAATTATAGTGACGCACGCTACAAAAAATGAAAGTGGCTTTGAAGGTTAAGGTATGTTTTCGTAATTTTTAGCAAATTTTGCATAATGAAGCACCCAAAATGAAATACCTAAGAGAAAGATGAATATAGGAGAATTGTAAAAAAAATATTTGCAGCCAAAAATTGTTGCAGTTTTTTTGAACTCTACGTGACGCACGGTACGTGGCGCACGCTACATTTTTTCCAGTCAAACTTTTTATAGTAGAAATTTTGTTTATTTTAACAAATCAAATTACATTATTTTTAATAAAATTTTGTAAAACATTGTTTTATATTTATGAATATATCGTCGGTGCGCCGACGAAAACTCCTATGTGTTTCTTTACTAGTTTTTAGGAGAGACAAAAAACGTAGCTATTTCGTCAAATCGCGATATTTTTAATATCTCAAATTTTTGAAGTTTTCTTTTAATTACTTACCACCAATATATCATAAAAAAATCGTATATGTGAAAAACCCATGACGTGGTAAATGGTTTCCATGAAAATCGACACATAGAATGTTTTGTTTGGAGCATTTTAAATATTTATAGAACAAAAAAATTACACATAGGAGTTTCAATATTTGAATGTTCACAGCGTACCTCAAGCAAACGAATGTTGGCCTGGATTGTGGCCAAAAACGGCTAATGAGGCTTTCAGAATCATCCCCTGTACTCAGATAAGAAGAAATCAAAATCTGATCTGCTTCCTTTCGCGAGTTATCGCGATAAAAACAATTGTTAACCAAAAAACCGAACTTAATTATATTGAATCGCAAACATTTAAAACTACGAGTATAACATAATTTCCCATAAATATGAACATTTGTAAGACGCTTTGTAATGTCCGCGATATCTGCCTTTATTATTCTATAGCGAAATTTTTGTAATCCAAAAATTCGACTTGCACCGCTAAATTTTTACAAAAATATTATTGCGAATTTATTATAATTAATATATTTACATTCTATGATTTCTGAGGGATAGATTGGAACTTGCATTTCCTCCATAAACATCCCGCGACGAATACATTTCGAACAAAAAACATTTAAGTTCAGAATTATTTAACTATATAATGCTATTATTACGCGATTGGTCTGTCCTAGGAAAAAGTGGTGAAAGAAAGTTTGGGAGATATTAAAAACGACTCCAAGTCTTTCTTTAACAAAAACAAATTATAATAATTTGGTAGGGATTTACAATGTGTTAAATCAAAATATGCCTCATATAAAGGGAAAAGCATACAAAATTGTAGACACACTATAAATCTTTACCAAATTACTTTAAATTTTGTTTGTTAAAGAAAGAGTTGTAGACCTTTCGCTTATCTCCCAAACTGTCATTCACTACTTTTCTCTAGAACTGGTAATTCGCGAGATAATACCATTATATGTATTCCGTTAACCAAACTAGAGTTGGATCAATTTTAAAATTTTTTGGTTGGTGGACTGTTTCGGGGATTTGCCCATATGTTATGACCTGTCATTTGTTTTTCGCTGTATTCAGTAGTGTTTACAATTTCTTCACGGAGAGATATACGCAATAACAATGTTTTATTATCAAAATAATCGTTCTCCAATGGCAACATTTCGTGCGCTAAGCCAATTTTTTTTAAAATCCAAACTCCTTTCCAGTCGACATACGATAGCTCTCTTCAAGAGCTATCTTTCTGCCATTGACCGATTCCCGATCCGACATACCGTTAAGGAGCTAGAGCAAAAATAAATTTTCCGTTCACATTTGGAAATGATGCCATCCATTTTTTTTAAATCCAAAAAAAAAACAGTTTCCAGTCGACCTATGGAAACTGCAATCTTTTTGCCATTGACAGATTGTGGCTACGTCCCACACAGCAAATGAAACAATTGAATTGTTGCGAGAAAAGTTTGAAGATCCGATTATTTCAAGAAATTGTGATATTGAATGGCCACCAAGAAGTTGTGATTTAATACCATTAAACTATTTCTTGTGGGGTTATTTGAAGTCATTGGTCTTTTGAAATAAACCCGATTATCTTCAAGCTTTACAAGTCAGTATTAAACGTGCCAATCAGAAGTGCTATAATTTCTACATCTACATAATCTTCGTAAGGAACTATCTTTAAAAAATTCGAACAAACATTTTTTTTTCGATTTTGTTCTATTTTTTATGGGTTTTTCGTGCCAGCAAAAATTGATTTTTTTGAAAAAAACAAAATTTTTTCTATTTACTTCTTTCAATAGTAGTAAACTTAAATTCTGTTTCCACGTGAAAGTATCATTCCTAACATCATAATTTCCTTTAATATAAAGTGTATTTTTGAAGTTATATCGAGCATATACTTCAAAAAATACGGTCCAGATTCTAAAGGCACCTTACAGTGATGCCAGTTTCACCCCCATCACAAGATAGCGATTTTAAAATTTACTCACTAGATATGAAACACTCTAAAATTCGCCATATCCGTCCTACGTCCGTTATAATGACGAGATGTAGCAAGTTGACTAAAATTTGTTACAAGTAATTATTATAGCTCCAGGTAATTTAGGATTGAAAATGTGTAAATTCAGTCTATCTTCAATCACATAGCCCTTCAATCACATTAGATATTTTGTAGTTTTAACAAATTGTTAATTAAACTTTGTTCAAACTCTAAATTAAAAATATGCGGTAATATTAAAAAAACTCACTTAAACTTACCTTTATTAAAGAAATTCCTCCGCAAAATTCGTTGTATTAAATCAACTGAAACAAAAGAATTAAAAATGTAAGTACGAATTTAGTTAATTTAAGATTTTAATTTAATTAATTTAAATTTTTTTTCTCCTTTGCTTCAAATAGAAGAACAAAAGAAAATAAACCAAACAAATCAGAATTTCAATCATTTGAAACACAAAGGAATAAAACATTTAAGTGAAGCAAACAAATATATACCCAATATTCAATTTTGGTTCAACTCAATTTGATTCCCACACACTTTTTGATGTACTCATATCTCAGATCCATTGGAATCGAATGCACGAGTAGCAGCAGTACAATCATTTCTTGGTAGAGTAATGGAAAATTGCAAAAGACGAAAAGAAAACGAAACCGAATTTATGTACCTTTCAGAAGATTTTGATGTTTCTTAGAAAATGCTATGCATAGAGTATGAATGTAGCCTAAGTCCTACAATTATCAAAATAAAGGGAGAACGTAATAAATTTGTAGTCAATAGCGACTACAGTATCGCTCTCACTCTCTGCGTAGAACTTAGCCTGAGGTAGGAAAAAAAATCATCACAACCCAATTTGAAGTCAGTCCGTTACTCCGGAGTTATAGGGCGCTCCAGCCTGACAGACATACGGATTTTATTTAGATTAAAATAATTTGATTTTGATTAAAGTGATTTAAAATGTCCTAATGAAGATTTCCGCAAATTAAACTTACTGTCTTAGGTCACCCCTTCGATGTGTTTCACTTTTGGTCCGTAGCAAAGGATATACGAGTATACTCTCCTCCAGTGAGGGTATAATTAGTTCTATGTTGGAGGATATAAAAAGAACAATACTATGTAATTTTTCTTAAAATGTGCAACTTCTCAACAAAAAAACAAAATTCTCTACTATATTCTATAGATGTAGTTAGTTCATATTGCTTTTCATTGACTTTACATATGGAAAGATATACATACCTATGTGGAAAATACCAACAACACAGTACCAATAACTGAAAGCAAATAACAAAGACTGACACTCATATGTACTCGTATTTAAGTAAATACATATATATGTATGTATGTATAAGGAAGATATATGATTTGCAATGATAATGACAAACCTAATAGAAAAATTATGAAAATCTTTATAAGAATGCGAATACATCTCTAGGGCATATTTGAAATGCAATACATCAATTACTAAGAATAATAACGAATATATTCTCATCTATGTATTAATTTTGGTAGTCAAAGTAAAGTATAGCTCTACACCAAAAGAAAAATAGATCGATGAAACAACGAGCTCAACAAATTAGTGTAATTTTTTGCTGTAACAAAATCGATCGTTCGTGAAACCATTCTGGCGTTGAAACAACGAAACGATTTGTCCTTATATGGGCAAATCCCAGAAACAGCCCACCAACCAACAATCCAACTTTAGTTTGATTAATGGAATTTAAGACTAGATAAATATAAAAAAATGTTTTACAAAGTGTTATTAAAAATAATGTAATTAGTTTGTTAAAATACACATAATTTCTACTATAAAAAGTTTGATTGGAAAAAATGTAGCGTGCGTCACATAGAGTTCACGGCTTTTGATAAAAAACTACAACAATTTTTGGCTGCAAATAATTTTTTTTACAATTCTCTTATATTCATCTTTCTTATAGGTATTTCATTTTGTGTGCTTTATTATGCAAAATTTGCTAAAAATTACGACAACATACCTTAACCTTCAAAGTTACTTCCATTTTTGTAGCGTGCGTCACAATAATTTGTGATAAATTTTTTTCGCAACTTATACCTGTTACAAACATTTTTTTATGGCATTCGGAAGAACACTCATATCCCACTAAACGCTACGTATAAATTGAAGGTATCTCTTTGGAAAGACCAACAAATTTTTATATTTTAATCCGAAAACGCGTACGAATGTAGCGTTCGTCACGCAGGATTTGCCCACATTTAGTTTGCTAAATAACACAGTGCGACAAAATAAACTCAAGTCGAGAAGCAAATGACGCGATACTATTTTTCCTGTAGGTCTTGTCGAGTAAAACACGAATCTTTTTTGAAATTCCCCGGACACCACCGATTTTCTTGCCTTTTTTCACTTGGGCGCCTATAAGTTTGTTTATTTTAAACCGATTTTCAATCTCTAAAGAGAAGACGAGAATTAGACCTTTCGAAAGATATATATTTTGTTTATTTAAAGCTGTAGGAATATCTGTTTATTTTTCCTACAAACACATTTTTTCTAGTATTAATGAAGCTTTAATAACTCCGTCTATTGCAAACGGATTTTTAAGAGACTGGTTGCATTTTTTCCTTATAAAATATACTTTATATTAAAATCATTGAATCATTGAAATAAAAATAATTGGTAAAAACATTGCCCAAACTAGAAATTACGAAAAAATGAGTTTGTAGGTCATACAGGGTGGCGCAGAATGAGCTATATATTTTAAATGGTTTATAAATTTTTTATTTATGCGATTATTATATATATATATTTTTTAGATTAGGGATTTTTTGCAATTACCTTTGGAAAATGATATCCTGTAAGTGATGTCAATTTTCTGCTTCGCACATACGTACTCTTTTTAGCATATTTTCCATAACTTTTCGCAAAATGTAGGAAAAAGTCAATTATTTTTGTACGTTGTTCGATTCATAATTAATTCCCCGAGTCTCCTTCAGAAAATGCTGAAAAAAACAAAGAAAGAATAATAACAAAAAATATAAAAAATTATAAAGAATTCAAACCATATAGCTAATTCTGCGCCACCCTGTATTATAACTTTTTAAAGAAGTGGGGGATATAAAACGAATGAAAAATTTCGGAAAAATTCAATTATTTTTGTACGTTGTTCGATTCATAATTAATTCCCCAAGTCTCCTTCACAAAATGCTGAAAAAACAAAGAAAGAATAATAACTAAAAAAGTTATAAAGAATTCAAACCATATAGCTCATTCTGCGCCACCCTGTATAAACCTATATTGCTACAGCTTTAAATAAACAATATACATATATCGTTCGAAAGGTATAACCTTCTTCAAATTCGTTTACAGATTGAAAATCGGTTAATAATTAATAATGTTATAGGTGTTCAAGTGAAAAAAAAGTTTTTACCCGTAAATCCGAATTTTGGGGATGTCCGGCAAATTTCGCAGAATAAACGTTGTTTTATTCGCCAAGACCTAGAAGAAAAATAGTATCGCGGTTTTTGGACTGTCGCACTGTGAAATCAATCATAGAGTTGAACAATTAAATAAGGAAAGACAACTAAAGTATATATAAAGACTGAACATTTTATTGTTCACAATATATCAAAGCAAAATTAAATTTAAACCAGTAAGGAAAGGCTAAAGTCGGGCGGGGCCGACTATATAATACCCTACACCACTCTCGTAATATTGAATAACTCTGATATATAAATTTTGTAATTCATGTATAAATTGTTTACATAAATTTATTTTTGGGACATTTTATACTTAAATAAAACCCTGTACCACAGTGTGGGTATAAAAACGATTGGATCTAAAGAGCCAAATCGTTGGGAACTATAGCTAAATCTTTACCGATTTTCTTCAAATTCGGCAATGTTGGTTCATGGATCAAGAAACTCTACCATTCTAAATTTTAAAACGATTGGATGTAAAATATAGCTTCTATAGAACTAAAGGGCCAAATCGGACGATACATATATATGGGAGCTATAGCTAAATCTTAACCGATTTTCTTCAAATTCGGTAGTGTTGGTTCATGGACCAAGAAACTCTACCATTCTAAATTTCAAAATGATTGGATGTAAAATACAGCTTCTACAGGACTAAAGAGCAAAATCGGACGAAACATATATATGGGAGCTATAGTTAAATCTGAACCGATTTCAACCAAATTCAATAGCGATCTTAACAGCTGCGAAATACTCTAAACTGCAAAATTTCAGAACGATCGGAGTGAAATTGCGACCTGTAGTCGACGAACAACTTTACATGGATAGACGGACGGACGGACGGATGGACGGACGGAAGGACGGACGGACGGAAGGACGGACGGACGGACAGACATGCTTAAATCGACTTAGCTAGTGATTCTGAGTCGATCGGTATACTTTAAGGTGGGTCTATCTGTGTTATTTTCAGGTGTTACAAACATCTGCCGTGAAACAAACTTATAATACCCTGTACCACAGTGTGGTGTAGGGTATAACACATTGTTTTCACAAAATCTCTACAAAATTCTGAAAGCTGATAAGAAATTAAAAACAAACAAATTAACGTGGAATGATAAAATTTGGATATGAATAGCTGAACAGTGCGATCCGCTAAATATATATTTTTTTTAAATTTTCTACCCTGGATTTTAAAGGATAATGAAGGACTGAAATTTGCAAGGCCATTTTTGCAACTTCGTTCAATATTATATAGACATTTTCATTGATTGTTGTTCATTTTGTCACACGGTGTTATATACAACTCGAGGCTCTCTTTTATTGCTGTTTATAAAATGCATGCACTTCCAGACTGTTATAACGCCATCTTCATGTCAAGGTATCATATCTAAGGTAATATTAATTTTGTTGTATCTTTATTGTTTTTCGGACCTTGGTAAAGAATGTAACAAAAACAAAAGGCTTGTTGAAATTGTGCCTTTGTTTCTGACAGCGATGAAGTTACTACACGCTGAAAAAAATCGCTTCTGTAGTATATGGTTCCAAACATATTCTGCTGGAAACACACATATATTTAGGGTACTCTCCAAAAATATAATATTTGACACGCACAAATATTATATGTTTGGGAGGATGTTGTTCCAAACTAAATTATGTTTTCATCCTAATATTTTTTTATTTGGAAATAATATTTCCAAAACAATAATTAATTTGTATTTAAATATTTTGGCAATGTATCTATGCCTTAATATAAAGGAAAGTTTTCAGTTTTTTTTTAGAAATTTATGGTTTAATTTTTTAGAAATTTTATATATGTTTGTAAAATTCTAGTAAAATTGGTCCATTCGTGTGGGAGGTACCAAAAGGGGCGTGCCAATAACGCCCACTTTTCTCTTGACTCTAGGTTCTATAAAAGCATTACACTGTACGACATTTCATGTATTTGTTTGCACTCGTATTGAAGATATAAGCTGATAAATTTTGGTACAAAATGGTCCATTTATGTGAGAAGTACCAAAAGGGGCCTGGCAATAACGCCCATTTATCTATGGCTCTAGGTTTTATAAAAGCATTACACAAAATTGCAAGTATTTGTATGTACTGGTATTATAGTTATAAGCTGATAACTTTTGGTACAAAATGGTCCATTTGTGTGGGAGGTACCAAAAGGGGCGCGCCAATAACGCCCACTTTTTTCTGGACTCTAGGTACTATAAAAGCATTACACTGCTTTTTATAGTACCATTTTCTAGATCATATGAGAGGTCATGGCACTATTCATACAATTACAATAAGAATAATATCCAGAATTTCGCAATTTTATATGGATGAAAAAGTGGGCTGAAACTGAAAAGTAGGCGTGGTATTGGCGGATCAGCATATGTAGTGACTCAAATGAAATAAATAAATTAGCTGCGAAGGGCAACGGTTTATACGCAAAATCGTATAAGATGATCCTTTTCGCAACACAACAAATTCGAATATTTTTGTCTGGTATTGGAACAATCGAATACTTCTGTATTTAGTATACGTATTAAATGCCAATAAATAAATCAGAAATTTTCTATGTGTAGCGGTAAAGGACACTTCATAAGTACATATAGCATTTCCCTCGTTTTCCACAAAACCACAAAAATTCATAACCATATAAATTATATGTAAGTACTATACGAATATCAATGACATTTTCCCAGAAGTAAATTCCGTATCAAAATATCTTACGTAGTATACAAGTAGGTACATAAATGGCTGTATATAAATGTGCGGTTGTTTTTGCTGGAGATTTTTGGCAAAGCCAAAAAGAAATTATGGGTTTTTATCAAGAAACATCCCAGACAGACAGAGCGTAGCGATTGGGCGAAGAAATACATGACAAAAACAAAATTTGTTGTCTCTGAAAATAACAAGTGTTTAACATAAATGCCACATAATCATTTTTAAAGTTGTAAGTAATTTTTGCGATAATCAACAACAACAAAAAAACAATCTGAGGGGAAGAATAAACTACAAATAGCTAATAATAATCATTGGCAGAGATTTATATCATTGGCACAAAAACGAACTAATAAAGAAATTACGAATAAAAACATCACCCCCTCCACTCCAAATAACCGGGAATAAAAGAGGATACAAAAGAGAAAAATGTAAAATAAACTAGAAATGACATTAGTGGAAATGGCAAAGAAAACACAATGGAAGTTTTATTTTGCAATTTTATAAAAAATATATATATGGGTAAAAAAGACACTAACTGTCGTCGTCTTCTTGTAAGTCTCTTATATCTGCTCACTACTACTATTGCGATATGGCTAAAACTTAATACGGAATGATATCATTTTAACAACTTACGAGTACTAAAAGCCATTTCCTTTAAACCGATATGATACAGTGGTAGAGAGTGCGGTGGAGCTGATACTTCCACTATAACGATGGAGGCAACACCAGGAAGCTATAGGGTGTTCATGCTAAGTGTTGAGAAACTTTGACAAAGAAACAAATTTTCATAAAAAATGTTTTACCTTAGATGGAGTTAAATAACAAATAAATTGGTAAAAAACGGGCAAAGTTCGGCCAGTTCGAATCCCCCACACAAAGGGATACAATTTTGAGAAATATTGATTCTGTAATAATATAAGTTACAGTATATTACACAATACAACACATGATTTTGGGACTCAATTCTGAGAATTGGACGTGAAAGTAGCCCCAAAATTAGAACTTCTGCATCATTCGTTTAGTCAAGTTGGCTCAATAGTTAATTTAATGGCCATACGATTTTTTTTGCTCAATGTGGATTTTTCGCACTTTTTCTATATTTTTTTCTCGGTATACCGTACGGAATATCTCTTTTGAGTCTGATATTGAATAGGAGAAAAAATGCGGAACAAAATAAAGGAGAAAAAAATTCATCCAGTGCCTTAAGAATCACAAATATGCCCACAAAGTCATCAAATATATGTCAGTAAAATATTGAAAAACAGGTGTACGTCATACGTATACAGAACATTTTTGCGCGAAAAAATATAAAAAATGCTAAAAATCCACCTTGAGCACAACAATTCGTATGGCCACTTAATTATTAATTGAACCAACTTGACTAAACGAATAATGCAGAAGTTCTTATTTTTGAGGCTACTTTCACGTCCAATTTTCAGAATTGAGTTCCCAATCAAAGAGCTGAAAAATGTTGTACTGTGTAATACTACTTATGGGAATTTTCCGCAATTCCACACAAAGTAAAGGGTTTTCCAACAAGTGGTGTTATTTTGGTATTCAAAGAAAAATGAAATTTTTTGAGATAAATGATCGGATGTTTATTTCATAATAAAGAAGAAGGTATGCCGTTATTAATGAAAAACAACATCAGCCAAGTGGTCACCACGACCACCCTGATATACCATATCCTTTTCATGCAATTTTCCATAACCAAATCGCAAAGTGGCTGCCCTATGTCCTCGATAGCCTCACGAATTCTATCTTTGAGGTCTTGAAGTGACGCTGGCGTCACTTCGCTGTTGGCGAAGACCTTATCTTTCACGTGGCCCCAAAGGAAGAAGTCGCAAGGTGTTAAATCACAAGATCCCGGTGGCCAATTGTGATCACCTCTTCGAGAGATAACACGGTCCGGAAACGTAACAGAGCAATGGTTTCGTTGCTTGTGTGGCACGTATCGCCGTCTTGTTGAAAGTAATCGTTATTTACATTGAAATGTCTATGGCAAAAAATCTTTGAAAATAAGAAAATAATTCCTCAGTATTCATAAAATATTGAAACAAAATCAAAATCCTACTTTTTTTGAAAATTCATCACCCCAAAGTCAACGCACACATCCTCCAACAAAATCCACTTCACTTACAGTTCGCAAAGACTTTAATGAAAACTTTTTAATTTAGATACGCACATGTTCACAAACAACCACGAATCCAACGAATAAATGTGCATACATATGTATGTATGTATGTTTTGTAGTAAAGCCATAGTAAAAACGACAATGGTGAAGAAAAAGAAGAAGAAAAAAATAAACCATTATATGGAGGAGGAAAAACAAGACTTTGAAATTTTATACTACTATCTGGCTCTGCTTGGCATTTTGTTTTGCAAAATACACAATGTCCCATAGAAAAACTAGAAAAATTCGCACAAAAAAGCAACACAAATATATTCGACATACGACGCGCAGAGAGACATAGGAATAGAGATGTTACTTTAAAAGGAAATCATGGTCAAAAGGACAAAAACAATAGATGGGCCGGCCGGGCTTGGCTGAGCTAAGCCCATTCAGGGCTGGCTGCCTTGGCTGGCGTAACAAAAATCCAGAGTACATCTTTTGTTCCGGAAAGAAAACAGAGACAAAAAACAACGATGATGACGATGATATATGAGTGCGGCGAATACACGTTGAAAAACAATGTATGGCATAAATGATGAGATTTGGCTTAAATGCAATTTTGGCTAATTTTAAATAAAAATTATATTTATGCTAAGTTTTCTACGACAACATTCGCCATCAGATTACTGCAATTTAAAAAAATATTTTAAAAAATAGTAATTTCCATAAACAGTTCTAAAGAAACCAAAATTTCCACAAAAAAATCAATGTTCAAATATAATTAATGTAAGTATGAAAAATACCTAAAATACAGTCCAAATGTAAATATTACGTAGAGCTTAGTAGAAAAATTAAAAATACATTAAAACTAAATATACCGACTACTGGTATATTAAAACCCAAAATCGGGCGCAGTTAAAATAACGCTATCACAAATGAAAAACCAGTAAGGAAAGGCTAAAGTCGGGCGGGGCCGACTATATAATACCCTACACCACTCTCGTAATATTGAATAACTCTGATATATAAATTTTGTAATTCATGTATAAATTGTTTACATAAATTTACTTTTGGGACATTTTATACTTAAATAATACCCTGTACCACAGTGTGATGTAGGGTATAAAAACGATTGGATCTAAAGAGCCAAATCGGATGAAACATATATATGGGAGCTATAGCTAAATCTTTACCGATTTTCTTCAAATTCGGCAATGTTGGTTCATGAATCAAGAAACTCTACCATTCTAAATTTCAAAACGATTGGATGTAATATATAGCTTCTATAGAACTAAAGGGCCAAAACCGACGAAACATATATATGGGAGCTATAGCTAAATCTTAACCGATTTTCTTCAAATTCGGCAATGTTGGTTCATGGATCAAGACACTCTACCATTCTAAATTGCAAAACGATTGGATGTAAAATACAGGTTTTATAGGACTAAAGGGCCAAATCGGACGAAACATATATATGGGAGCTATAGCTAAATCTTAACCGATTTTCTTCAAATTCGGTAGTGTTGGTTCATGGATCAATAAACTCTACCATTCTAAATTTCAAAACGATTGGATGTAAAATACAGCTTCTTCAGGACTAAAGAGCAAAATCGGACGAAACATATATATGGGAGCTATAGCTAAATCTTAACCGATTTTCTTCAAATTCAGCAGTGTTGGTTCATGGATCAAGAAACTCTACCATTCTAAATTTCAAAACGATTGGATGTAAAATACAGCTTTTATAGGACTAAATGGCCAAATCGGACGAAACATATATATGGGAGCTATAGCTAAATCTTAACCGATTTTCTTCAAATTTGGTAGTATTGGTTCATGGATCAAGAAACTCTACCGTTCTAAATTTCAAAATGATTGGATGTAAAATACAGCTTCTACAGGACTAAAGAGCAAAATCGGACGAAACATATATATGGGAGCTATAGCTAAATCTTAACCGATTTTCTTCAACTTCGGCAATGTTGGTTCATGGATCAAGAAACTCTACCATTCTAAATTTCAAAACGATCGGATGTAAAATACAGCTTCTATAGGACTAAAGGGCCAAATCGGACGAAACATATATATGGGAGCTATAGCTAAATCTTAACCGATTTTCTTCAAATTCGGCAATGTTGGTTCATGGATCAAGAAACTCTACCATTCTAAATTTCAAAACGATTGGATGTAAAATACAGCTTCTATAGGTCTAAAGGGCCAAATCGGACGAAAGATATATATGGGAGCTATATCTAAATCTGAACCGATTTCAACCAAATTCAATAGCGATCTTAACAGCCGCGAAATACTATAAACTGCAAAATTTCAGAAAGATCGGAGTGAAATTGCGACCTGTAGTCGACGAACAACTTTAAATGGACAGACGGACGGACGGACGGACATCGTTAAATCGACACAGCTAGTGATTCTGAGTCGATCGGTATACTTTAAGGTGGGTCTAGCTGTGTTATTTTAAGGTGTTACAAACATCTGCCGTGAAACAAACTTATAATACCCTGTACCACAGTGTGGTGTAGGGTATACAAATATATTAAACCCGTTAAAGCAACAAAGCGAAATTCGAAAATATGCTTAATTTAAAAATTAGCAACTTATTTTAACCTTAATTTTGATATCGTAATGTGTCCCACAATAACTTTGACCTGTAATGTATGTCCTATTTAAATTTTCTGAAGAATTTTCCTATAACTTTGTTCCGAATTATTTTTATCCCCTCACCTTAGAGAGGAGCCAAAGTGTACCACATCAAAGTAGTGACCTAAGACCCCAAGTATGTTCGTTGGAAATTCGTTTTGGGTCATTTTAAGTCATTTGAGCAATGTCCGTCCGTCAGTCTGTGTGTCTGTCTGCTGGCTGGTGCGCACGATAACTCTTGAAAGGATTAACCGATTGACTTCAAATTCGGTATGCGGTAATATTTTTCTCTATCTCCGGCTAAGTTCGAAGATGGCCCATATTGGCCCACTCCTTCCAATACCTCCCCCACAAAGGTTTAACTTTTAGCGAAATATTAATTCTTTAATACCTTCTGTATTGCTTACTCGAATCTTCTGAAATTCCACAAATAGTATTACTTTATTAGTTGCTAACACCTCAACAAAAATGAGCGATGTTGCCACGCCCCTTTTGGTACCTCCCACACAAATGGACCATTTTGCACCAAAAGTTAACTGCCTATATCTTTAATATCAGTTCATACAAATACAGTAAAACTTCTTTTGTCTGAATAATTTATTGTAAACCATAAGTCGGATTGTCGAAAATTCGGATTAGTGGATACTTTTATCTTTATGCAATATTCAATGAAAAACATGGCGTTCTTTCAAAAGAATACAGGATTTTTTGAATACTATAAATCATACACTCTTATTTATTGCTAAAGACTATTCACAGTGTAAATTATTATAAAATATAATTTATTTGGGACAAAAAAATTTTCGTTTTGTAAAGAAATAAACAATTCATTCATTAATTCATTGCTGACAAAATGTAATAAAACGACCCCAAAAATTGTGATGTCCAATAAATACATAACTGTGCCAGAAATTGAAAAATTAGTTTTTCTTTGCAAAGATCGTATACAGTATAACAGGTTTGGCGAGAACTTGTAAGACTTTTTTCTAGGTCTAGCTCTCTCAGCTCATGCAGAACTAATATTTTTTCAATGGATACATTATATTCTTCTGACCAGTTTATGCATGTATCAAAACTCATTGTTGCATCTTTGGCTTTTACTGGATGCGAATCACAATCATTATTCTCCTCGTCGTGATCTTCTTTTTCTGAAAAATCCGTTGAAATTATAAAGGGTTTTCCAACAAGAATTGTTATTTTGGTGTTCAAAGAAAAATTCCATTTTGTGAGATAAATGATCGGATGTTTATTTCATAATAAAGAGGAAGGTATGCCGTTAATAATGAAAAACAACATCAGCGAAATGGCCACCACGACCGCGCTTACGGGACCATATCCGTTTCATGAACTTTTCCATAACCAAATCGCAAAGTGGCTGCATTATGTCCCCGGAAGCCTCACGATTTCCATATTTGAGGTCTTGAATCGACGCTGGGCTGTTGGCGTAGACCTCATATTTCACTTGGCCCCAAAGGCAGAAGTCGCAAGGTGTTAAATCACAAGATCTCGGTGGCCAATTGTGATCACCTCTTCGAGAGATAACAGGGTCCGGAAACTTTTCCCGTAAGAGAGCAATCGTTTCGTTGCTTGTGTGGCACGTAGCGCCGTCTTGTTGAAAGTAAACATTGTCCAGATCAATACCATCCAACTCCGACCATAAAAAATCATTAATCGTCTCTCGATAGCGCAATCCATTCTCCGTAACTATCGATCCAACCTCGTTTTCGAAAAAGTAAGGTCCAATGACCCCGCCGGACCATAAACCGCACCAAACAGTCACACGTTGAGGATGGGGAGGCTTCCCAACAATAACTCTTGGGTTTTCCGAGACCCAAATGCGACAATTCTGCTTGTTGACGTAGCCACCGAGGTGGAAATGGGCCTCATCAGTCAAGATGATTTTTTGATTTTTTGTTTTGACCCAATCAGCAAAGACACGACGTTGTTGATGATCGGCTTGCTTGACTTCTTGTGTTAACTGAACTTGATAAGCCTTAATACCCTAGCCTTTATGCAAGATACGGTGTAATGACGTTTGTGGAATGCCCAATTCCAAAGAACGACGAGGAATGGACAAACCTGGGTTTTCTTCTACACTTTGGGCTACAGCAGCAATATTCTCAGTTGTTCTTGAGCGACGTGCACGGGTTTTATTCTTCACATCACTAACTTGTCCCAACAGCTCGAATTTTTCCACCAATTTCTGTATTGCGGTCCGACAAGGTGTTTCACGACGACCCAAAAATGCTTTAGTTTTGCGAACTGTGACTGCAAGATTTTCGCCATTTTTGTAGTGAATTTTAATAATTTCAGTGCGTTGTTGAATTGTGTATCGTTCCATTTTTAGTAATGGCGTAGTTTCTACTTGTCAAAGAATAAAAGCTGCAAAAGTGACAGTTACCGAAATACCGGGTGATTCAAAATAACATCTCTTTTTGGAAAACCCTGTAGAATCAGTTTCATTTATCCAATGTAGCAGTTCATCGTAGTTTATGTCCACATCAAAAGAATTACTGATAACATCAGAAATAAAACTCATAGCTGAATTTTCGGTTTCTTCCTCATGAATAAGTATCTGTTGCATCACTGACAAAGGTAAATTGTCTTCTGATGAGCACTTTTCCGGATCAAGTTTATTCCAAGAAGAGCGTAAAACATTATCTTGCACCTTTACCCATGATAGCTTCAATAATATGCATGCCTTTTTATACTGAATGCTTTTAGGAGCTCAATAGGTGTTTTATCATAAGATTTAACGATTTTCATCAGAGGTGATTTTTTTTTAAAACATTTTTGTCAACCTTATGGGATTTTGATCCATCGGTTGAATTACACTGGTTGTGTTAGGTCGTAAGAGTACTATTTTAAACTGTTTACAGTCTGAAATCTGATCTTTTGTAAAGGGTGGTTAAATTGTAAGAGCCGATGTTGGATGTGAACCACACCTAAACGTCAAGCTTTTTCTGCATTTCATTTGACATTTCTTAATTTCAGACTAACTAAATTTGAAACATGGAAAGATACACAATCGAGCACTGCGTTAAAGTTTTTTAAGCCTTTTACGAAAAGGGTCGTTCAAATCAAAATGCATTTCGTGCACTTCGTGATGTTTTTTTGATCAGCATAATCGACCAAATGTGTCCACAATCGGGAGAATTGTCGTGTGCATGCTCGCCCAGTTCGTTTGGTGCGGCCTATGGGCTGGCGACTGGTGTTCGCTATCGTGAGATGATAACGAACTTTTTATGGCCCGAATTAGAAGACATGGATGTGAACAAAATGTGGTTTCAACAGAACGGTGCCACTTGCCACACAGCTAACGAAACAATGGCTCTTTTGCGCAACAAATTCAATGGCCGTTTTATCTCACGTCGTGGCGATGTCAATTGGCCGCCAAGATCAAGAAATAGAAACAGTTGGACTTCTTTTTTGGGGGTTATTTGAAAGAAAAGGTGTACGTCGATAATCCAGCAACAACTCAAGAACTAAAGGATGAGATAAGTCGGCACATTAACTGCATAGAACCTCAATTATGCCTCAGCGTCATCGAAAATTTCGACCATCGGATGGAGGTGTGCCGCCGAACCATACTAATATTATCATAATAAAAAGAAATGACAATCATTTCCTAAATAATTTGTGTTTTATTCAAACCTTTCATTGCACATTTTCCGGCCAGGAGCGTTTTTGTCGTTTGCATGGACTAATGTCCTGTCGGGCAACATTTTCCAGAAAAGAGCAGATTCATCTGCGTTGTAGACTTGAAAATCAGCCAACTCTTCAGATTTCATATAAATCGTACTCAATTTCCGCAAATTCGGCTTTTTTATTGTCTTGCGTTTTTTTTATATTTTCTTGTCACATTTCTTTGCACCTTTTTTTAATTTTCTTAATATAGTGATTTTGTCTGAGATCAACAATGTTTTGTGTTCTCTTTTTATAACACTCATATTAAATAATGAATCAAAAAACACTTCTTGCAACGAAATGTATATTCCTCAGAAACACTTAAAATGTGTATAACAAAGTCAACGGGACTTCAAAGAAGTGGTTGAAAATTTATGACGGAACTTGGCACATTTATTTGTCAATTCGGATTACAGAATGCCATCAATTCCGATTGTAGAGTATATTGTGCATTGAAAAACGCAGTTCGGATTACTGGATAATTCGGTTTAGCGAAGTTCGGATATCCGAGGTGTTACTGTACTTGAAATTTTGTACAGTGTAACTCTTTAATAGTATCTAGAGTCCAGAAAAAAGTGGGCGTTATTGGCACACCCCTTTTGGTACCTCCAACACAAATTGACAATTATGCACCAAATGTAAGAGCGTATAACTTTAATACCAGTACTTAAATGCAACTTAAATTGATAATAATTTAATTAAAACAAAAAAATAAATACATTTACTAATATTTTTTTGGAACTGAAGGTGATTGGACTCTTAAGTCGCTTCATCCATCTGAACGTTCTTACTTGTTTTAAAGTTACTTGCAATATCTTTAGTATATTTTTCTTTATGTGCACCTGCACCTCAACAATATATAAAAGCTACAACAATATGGATTTCCATTTTTTCTGTACATATGTATTATTTGTAAAAAAAAACACAGAAATCTGCAAAAATAAAACACTTTTCGCATTGTCAGGTTTGTGTGCAATTTTTTTTATTTGCGCTAGAGTTCTTTATTGAAACAAGCATAAAATCTCGAAACACATGTTACAGTCGATTGGTCTTTGAAATATTTTTTTTTCGGGTGGTGGTGGGGTGTCTCGGGTCTGGGTCCACTGATGTATGAATATTGATTGACCTTTTTTAGCTTTTTTACATATGATAAAACATTGGAATGGTCTGTGCTCATCCGCCACCGTTAAAAAGAACAATGTGGACAATTTTTAAAACTATTATTACATATATGAATTGTAAACCCTTGAGGATGTTTGTAGACATTAACAATTTCTTTAATTTCGGACAATGTTGAGAAAAAGAGACATAAATGGAGTGGAATTGAAACAAGTAAAATAATCTCAGTCGGCAGACGTGTAGCCTCACTTTCAGAGAAGGGTTGGTGAACAGTAGCTCACTGGTGTTAATAAAGGTATGTGAAAACTAGAGTATTTTTTGGGAAATTCAGAAGATTCGTATATACGATTTAAAAGATATAATATTTCGTGATTCTAACTAGGATATTCTCCCGGCTTCAAGACCATTTTGTTTCTATATTACTATAGAAACAAGTACAAAAGCAAGCAAACATAATGATATAATATTTCGCTATATTTTAACAACTACGATCCATGATACTAGCGAGCATCAACCAACTACTTCCAGAAGGGTAAGCCAATATTCATATGGTACATGCAAATTTGAAGTCAATCGGTCAATCCTTTTCGAAAATTTCGTTTCCGTAGACAGAAAATGTCTTTGCGTATATCAATTATCGCATAGGCACTATATTTAATGGTGCACTCTAATGTACACAGTGGCACATTTACCCAACAACATAAAAACATGTTTTTCATCTCCGTCTTATCAGTGGCACAATAATGAATTGATCTTGAAAAATGGTATAATTCTCATGGATTTAAATAAAATGTATGTATGACCCATATTAAAAAAGATGATTCATTTGTTTATTTTTACCAAATCATATCACCGAGAGATAAGATATGTATGGAACCATAGAAAGCCACGAGACAACACGTTGGTAAAAAACTCACGATTATTATTACAATCCACAGAAAACGTGTAGCATTTTATGACGATTGAGAATTAGTCCACTCACGACGATTATGACGAGCCATCAATCATAACATATTATACAGAATAAACATTGTAACTGGATAATTAGTTTCTTTTTTAATAAGTAATGCCCAAAAAGCATGTTAAGAATCCATAATCGCTTTACGAAAAAAATCGTTTGCGCCCAACGTGGGGCTCGAACCCACGACCCTGAGATTAAGAGTCTCATGCTCTACCGACTGAGCTAGCCGGGCAAGTGATCGTCATGCGGCGCAATAGCCAAAACGAATACGCACCATTAGAAACTGAACAAAGTGAGAATTCTATAAATAGCCCAATAATAGAATAGCAACGAAGATCAGTGAAGTGAGTGGAATGAGAAAAACGTGTGTGCTCTGCTGGTGTTGAGTGGTTGTACGCGAGCATTTTACATGATCAGAAGTCACCCCCAAAAACCGAATGATCAATGGGAATGTGTCCGTCCATTTATGTGTTCCCATTTGTAGCCCGTCTCGCAAAGCGTGCTCATATTTACTGAACGAAATTGGAAAGAATACTGAGTACAGACGGCATTGTTTTTATTATTAAATTGATTGCACAAACAACAAACATTTGGGGAATTTTTAATTGCTTGCGATGAATAGGTAAAAATAAATTTTGATGAAGTTATATTTAGAATATTTTATTCTGAATAAACTTCTAACAAATTGGAATGTGTGAAATATATTTTTTAATTTTTATATTTATTTATATCACGTATTTGGTTGATAGTGTGAATAAATGAAACAGTGTCAAAATATGAACTTACTATGTACAGCTTATGATTGAGAAAATGAGAAAATTTGTAGATCACATTCATTTAAGTAGACCAGAATAAAAAGTCAATCTTTTCGTATATGTATTTTTTTAATAGTTTTATTTAGTTATTTTATTTTCGCTTAAAGAAATAAACATAAACTTAAAAAAATGAATAAAAAAACTGCTGCGCCCAACGTGGGGCTCGAACCCACGACCCTGAGATTAAGAGTCTCATGCTCTACCGACTGAGCTAGCCGGGCATATAACAACGACTGAATATAACGGTTATTAATAGATTTTTCTAACCTTACGAATAATTCTCATTTGATCGGGGAATATTTGATTACATATTAGACCTTACATTGCAAACGAAATTCGAGTACATCAAAAATTAAAATTGTACTTACTTCATATAAAAGAAAGCTCAACCGATTGCAATGGAACTTGACGTAGAACTATTTTTACTTTTGTAGAAATAAAATATAAATATTTTGTTTGAATCGGAAGCCTCAGATCCTAGTTCTTCAATTTAAAATAAAGTACTGGTATACTATAATTTAAATTGTAGCATATGAATATTTGTTAAAAAAA
The DNA here is from genome assembly GCA_963930755.1 of Eudasyphora cyanicolor. Taxonomy (NCBI): domain Eukaryota; kingdom Metazoa; phylum Arthropoda; class Insecta; order Diptera; family Muscidae; genus Eudasyphora; species Eudasyphora cyanicolor. Next base: position 259,081,002 of record OZ005737.1, on the reverse strand, counting down.
TTATATGCGCCCAACGTGGGGCTCGAACCCACGACCCTGAGATTAAGAGTCTCATGCTCTACCGACTGAGCTAGCCGGGCATGTCCTGCAAGACCGACAATATATGGAGAATTCCACGACAAATTGTCGGGTTCAAAAAAAAATTAGATTTGGATTTTTTTATATTTTAGTACACCTGAAGACACGCTTTGTGGAATTTCTTGGGATTTCTCCGATAACACGTTCAGAATTTAAAAAATAGTTAAGTTATCACTCTTTGGAGTTTTGGTCGTAAGATCTTAAGTTATGTTCCGATTTGAAATTTTTTTTTTAAATGTTTGTATTTTTTGGTACTTTTCAAAAAAAAATATTAATTTTTTTTGAGTCATTGTTAAATTGAGTAAATTGAGTGAGTAAATTGTTTGTACTCTCCATTTTTCGCCAATTATATTTCAAACTTCTATTAATTGTCTAACATATAAGCTTTGGATGGATTATGTAAGCAATCTAGCATCCTTTAGGAATAACATTCAGAAGATCGGTGAAATTTGTATTACATTTCTATACCTCGACTAGGATACTTTGAAATGAAGGTACCGATATTTGTTTTTGAATAGGGCATTTAATGACAAATCATAGTTGTCACAGAAGCAAAGAATAAGCCAACAAATTCTTTTATTATCTACAATTAATTAAGGCTATGGGATTCTGTTAAGTTCCACGATATTTAATCCATAAGCGATGAATGAATGTAGCGCATGTGCACACTTAATCACTAATTTTTGGTTTGACAAAAATAAAAAAATTACCTGCGCCCAACGTGGGGCTCGAACCCACGACCCTGAGATTAAGAGTCTCATGCTCTACCGACTGAGCTAGCCGGGCATATGCGACGTGGTCAATACTATACTTAGAAGTGAATTTCTTGGAAAATAATTCTCATTCGATTCGTGAAATATTTATTATAAATATTCACTGGTATTTATTGGGCGAACGTACGTTCGTACGCTTTTGATGTACAAAAAATATAGAAAACAAAAATTTTCCCCGCATTTTTTTGGTGATTTGATAGCATATTGGTAGCTCTATGTTAGGTGCAAAAGATGGGTTTCATCGAGTTTTAGTTTTCATAATGATAGCAATAAACATGTGGTCACGAACGTACGCGAAATAGAAGTCAACTTTGGCTGAATCTAGTATCATGCAAAAATCTGCGAAAAGGAACGGAAGATTCTAAAGCTATTGATTTATTTTAAAAGAGGATTAATGTAGCTTTCTATCGAGTATTTACACAATAAATTATCTCTATTGGTTTTTTTCTAATTGGCTTAGGTGCCGGTCGCGAACGTACGATTTTTCCATCTGTTTGAACCGTTAAATTAATCGTTAATCGAACTTTTTTTGGTCACCTTGCATTTTTCTCTTCTTAATTGATTGTAATAGAAACATTTTTTAGAAAGAGTGCAAGCATAACATATGTTTTTATATGTAAAATAATTAAATATAAAAATGTCTGTAAAAGTAGTTTAAAACGGAAAAAAATACAATTTTTCAGTTTTTAGGCAAATTTTCTCATGAAAACAACTGAGATATGCTATGAAACCATTATATTTTAAAAATTTAGACATTTTGTATTCATTTTTTTATAACTATTCACAATAAAATACGATGATTACCAACATTTTATTTTTCGGCCTGGTTGACCATTCGGCGGAAATGCCCCTATACGATTTATTATTTGAAAAATCATAGCTTTTACATAACTAATATTGTTTTTTCCGAACTATCTATATGGGATTTCTAAATTTCAAAATTTTCCAGCAGTACCGGTGATTTTCTCTTTTTACAAGAAATTCACAGCTGCTTATATTGTAAACACAATTACATTAAAAAAAGAATAAGTACTTAAATTTTTGATTTAAAAAAAATATATTTTTGCGCCCAACGTGGGGCTCGAACCCACGACCCTGAGATTAAGAGTCTCATGCTCTACCGACTGAGCTAGCCGGGCATGTAGCATAGGTTTTAAAATTATGAATTTTCCTAAATATTCTTCAAACTACATATCAAGCAATTAAATATATTTTCGTAATAAAACAAGCTACTGATCCTGAAAATTGCAATAGATTGAATCTTCTGAAAACGATTGTATTCAAAATTTCTTCTAGTAAGACAAAACGTTCAAGTACTCTACTGTTTGACACAATGCCCGGCTAGCTCAGTCGGTAGAACATGAGACTCTTAATCTCAGGGTCGTGGGTTCGAGCCCCACGTTGGGCGCAAGTTAAATACTTTTGCCCAAGAATGAAACTATTCTGTCAATGGTAATATATCTGTCGATCGTGTCACATTCATATATAAGGTTGGTTCTTAGTAGTCAGTCAGTCAGTCAGAGTCGGTCGTGTTTCATGTATAATAAAAAAAGCCGTTGGAGGAATTTAGTTTATATAACGAAGCATCCCACGCCAAGACGAAATGAATTTACTACTACGTGTGTGAGTGATAGAACGATTTTCATCCCCGGTACATGCTAAAAAAAATATTTCAGCAAGAGCTAACTAAATACTCGTCCCTTACCTAGCGGTTAATGCAGTTGAGAACAAACTAAAACCTTGATCCCCTAGTCTAGCTCTATCGCCATGAAGGCGAAGGAGCTAGACCTTAATTACCTTAAACACCTTAATTAAATATGATTATGATTAAAATATTAATAATTTTTCCAAAAACACTATGCTGTGGACCCTGTGGAAATACCTATATATTTCAAACATGCTGAATCCAGTGGCGCTAGCAATTTTTCTAGTTTTGATCTTGTTTTTGAAATATACGACCTGAAAGTTCTCTGTGAAATCAGAGAGGTTCTTTATGTCGATGGTGACTTTGAAGTGCAAGGCTTTGGAATACATGATTCAGTCCAAAAATCAAAATGAAGGGAATACTTGGAGAATTATTTCTCTCAAATTAGTCGGCTAAACTTATCATACCCTTACCCCTAAAAAATTGCAATCAAATCGTCGATATTTTTTGTTGGTGTCTTTGAGAAAAATATTTCTCGCTACTAAAGTAAAATATTATTTGCGCCCAACGTGGGGCTCGAACCCACGACCCTGAGATTAAGAGTCTCATGCTCTACCGACTGAGCTAGCCGGGCATATTACAGTGCCACTATACATTGTCAAATATTTGTTCATCCTCTGAGTGATCGTTCAATTTGTAATGCATGGAAAACCCCCTTAGTTACTTACAGATGTAATGGCTTTAACTGATCTTGCAATATGTGAGTATTGAACACTTAAAAAGTAATTTAAGGGAACTCGTTTATAGTACCTATCTGAGTGGATGTGTATTTACGATATCCGTAGCGACTCGTTTACAAACATTTTTGAATCGTTGAAAGTACTCAAGTAACAATTAATGGGATAGATGACATCTTTCATTTTAATTTTGAATGACAGTGTCGCTTAACTAATAGTCACTGACTAATGGTAAGTCACTGTGCTCCAGCAAGTCACCAAATGTTTGGTAATACAATGAGTCGTTCATCTGCTTTTGAATAAAAGATTGTAGAGATCTTCTGTTTTTTAGACTAAAGGTAGGATCCCCAAGTTGCAAGCTCATCTGATGGAAATTCGCCCGTATCGCGAAATAAATTCCATGCAGATTTGGTACCCTGTTCAATGTGCAATTTTGGGAACAGGAAAACAAATTCCGCATGGAATTTAATTCGATATTGTGTCCAAACCATTTATGGCAATCTTTTTGGAAATTGTCTGTGGAACATCTGGCATCACACACTAATCTAGAAACTCTATCGTGAAATAATAATGCTTAAGTTATGTACACACGATTAAGAGTAACGATATCCATGTAATGTAACAAAAAGTTCTTATTACATTTTATTAAATTTGTGAACATCAGTCATATCTCCATTAAAAATTTAATTAAGTCCAACGAAATTCTAAATATGTAAGTAAGAAACTGCTTTAATATTAAATGCTGACACACAGATCAGCATCCTTACATGGCCGGCCTGCTCAATCGGTAGAGCATGAGACTCTTACCATTTCTGTAAATGCTAGGATTTTTTTAGGTAATAAACCATATAAATCATCTGATATCCTGTTTGTAGTAATCGGACAACGCTTTTAGAAGTTAAGACGGATAAAATCTAGTACACTACCATTTAAAAATTTAAAAAAAGTGCATCTTAAAATATCTATAAATCACTAACAAATCGGAATTGGGGAATAAAGTCTATGAATTTAAGAACAATATTTCTGAGACTATCCATATACCCAGTTTTAGCAAAACCAAAGGGGGTTTGTTTGAAATTTGTCGATTGGCTATGGTTTTACCGCGGAATAAAACATTTTTTTTGGTTTCACATTTACTTCTATTAAGACTATGCTTTTTGATTTAATAAAACAATAAAATAAAAATTTCACGAATCGTATGAGAATTATTTGTAAATAATGATAGTTTAGACCTAAATATAGTTCTGCATACGGCGTACATGCCCAGCTAGCTCAGTCGGTAGAGCATGCGACTCTTAATCTCAGGGTCGTGGGTGCGAGCCCCATGTTGGGCCCATATATTTTTTTATTATTATCATTTTAAAACAAAATTGTAATTGTAAAATTGATTTTTCCAAAAAATATATATTAGGAATAAATTGTGTACTATATGCATCCTTCGATCAAGGACTAAAAATGTTGCAACTTATCAGAACGTGAATTAATAGCAAATAATAAAACATTTTTTGGTCTCTTCTTTATTTCTGTGGCAGCTATGGTTTTTCATTGAATTCCCTATTCAAAAACAAATATGTAATACAAATTTCATTGATCCTAAACGCTGACAAAATCGCTTCTGTAGTATATTGTCCCAAACATATTCGGCTTGAAATATATATATATGTATATATGTTTTGAGTATTCTCCAAATGAATAATATTTGGTAAACACAAATATCGTATGTTTGGGAAGATGTTGTTGTAAAGAAATATTTGTTCCCATCCTAATATTATTTTATTTGCTCTAAAAATGTATCGACAAAACAATTGTACTTATAAGCAAAGTTTTAAATTTTTCAGTAATTCGAAGATCAATCTTTAGAAGTTGAAAATTTTTCTAAAATTCCTTTATTACTGAAATCATATAATCTTGCATAAGGGTAAATAACATGATGACTTGACAACAACTTACCTATGACTTCGAATATTGAGAAATTAAAAATAAGTGTTTTAAAACAAAAGCTAATTATACATATGATATTTTTAACTTCAAATCTAGAAAAAATTAAAACTAAAATCCGGAAAAGTTAGCAAAGTTCACAATATATTAAAAAAATATATACATATTATATCTGGAGATATTCCCAAACAAAAATTGTATTTGTGCGCAAATAAATATTTTATTGGTATTTATTTAAAATTGTGTTCCAAGTATATTTTCCTTTAATTCAAAATACCAAAGGGTAAATTTTTGCCCTTGTGCGAGAATTATTTTTAAAGAATGCTAACATACTTATACATACATTGTTAACCTCATTGCACATGCCCGGCTAGCTCAGTCGGTAGAGCATGAGACTCTTAATCTCAGGGTCGTGGGTTGGAGCCCCACGTTGGGCGCAATAAAGTATTGAAGTAAACAATAAGAAATAGAAAATCCTTATTGGAAATATTTAAATTTCAAATACATATTCAAATTGGAGTAAAATAGAATTATTAATAAAAAGAGGAATAAAGAAATTAGATCACAAAAAATATTATTGATAATAAGGAGATATAACAAAGGCAGGCTAAGGAGGGTTAGGTTAGTTTCTTTCATTACACCCCCCCCATAACCGCACAATTTGTAAACAATAAGAAATATAAAATCCTTATTGGAAATATTTAATTTTCAAATACATATTCAAATTGGAGTAAAATAGAATTATGAATAAAAAGAGGAAAGAAGAAATTAGATCACAAAAAATATTATTGATAATAAGGAGATACAACAAAGGCAGGCTAAGGAGGGTTAGGTTAGTTTCTTTCATTACACCCCCATAACCGCACAATTTGTATCGATAGCGATCGATTATAGCAATTCTAAGCATTATTAATTCACGATAGAGTTTCTAGATTCATTTTGTAGTGCCAGATATTCCAAAGACAATATCCAAAAATATTGCCATAGATGGTATGGATACAATACCGAATGTCCCCTGTTTCTCTAGTTTGCACATTGAACGGGGAACCAAATCCGCATGGAATTAAATTCGCGATAAGGGCGCATATTCATTAGATGCGCTTGCTTGCTTTTAGGGGCCTTACTTTTAGTCTAGAAACCACAAGATCTCGTTGGTACAATCTGTAATACAGAAGCAGATGAACAACTCATTGTATTTACAATCATTTGGTGACTTGGTGGGACACAGTGACTTACCAATAGTCATCGATCCCATTGCTCGTTGCTTGACTACTTTCAACGATTCAAAAGAGGTTGAAAAAAAGTCGTTAAGGATATCGTAAAGACACATCCACTCGGATAGATACTATAAACGATTTCCCTTAACTTCCTTTTTAAGGTTTGATTACTCGCATATTTAAAATCGGTTAAAGTCATTTCGTATGTAAACAACTAAGTGAGTTTTTTATGCATTACAAATTGAACGATCTCTCAGAGGATGAGAAATTTTTTGGCAATATATAGTAAGTAGCATTGTCAGCACACACTTTCATATGCCCGGCTAGCTCAGTCGGTAGAGCATGAGACTCTTAATCTCAGGGTCGTGGGTTCGAGCCCCACGTTGGGCGCAGTTCATTTTTTAAAATAAAATGTTGTAAATGTTAAGAAAATAAGTGGGAGTTCATAATCCAAATCAAATGTTCACAGACAAATTATAGGTGATTGCCATACAAATTGTTATAGTAAATTTAAAATTCATTTATTTGTTATATTTAACAAATTTATTGGACACAACAAGACTTTGGCGAATTAAAAATTCATTTATTATCAGCTCATTTCATTTTGGAATTTAATTAATTATGATAAGCATTTACAAACAAAAAACTCTTGAAATTCATTTACAACATTAACTATACTTCTTTTTTGGTATTGAAAACGAGTTAGTTGTTTCGATCAGATTGTTGTAATCACCCCATCCCCCACCCAACCACAACTCTTCGTTATTTTCCTTGACCCCCTGCTCTACATAGAAAACTTTGTCCCTACAAAGTTTTGTAGCTGTAAAGTTAATTAGTTATCCAAACCCAAGCGTGGACAAATATTGATTTATGTGAATCGGTAACAAGGAAAACTGAATATAAAAAAGGTGTCTATACAAATATAGAACAGCAAAGCCAAGGAGAGACATGGGGAGTTGTCGTTCAAAGCCACTTTTACATTGACTTGAAGGAGTGTTGGCCACATGGTGTTAATGCAGTTCTTCCTGTGAAAATAATAGCGAGATGGCCAATACTACCAACACCACCAACAGTTAAATGTAGACAACAAAAGCTGTTTAGACCATAAATCAGACGAGTTCAGTTAGGTCTCTCTGGCCACCGCCACACAGTGGGGGGAATTTCGAAGGTGAAATATAATGAAACTTCTTATATTTATGTAGTCAAACTTTAGTTGAAATATCGGAGTTCTATGCAAATTTATTGAGTTTTTACAGGGTCTCGAAATAAATTGTTCTACCATAATCATCTGATAATATCCCCCATGCAAAGGTCAATTAACCTTATTGTATATTAAATGTTTAAATGTTGGCTTTTATATTGAATAAAATCGTTTTCCAATGGCAAAATTCTGCTATATTTAAACTTTCCTTCAATGTTGTTTTTCCAATGATAACGCTGATCAACATTTATGTGGTCTATTTGGATATATGTGATAATACAGGTCTCAGCCGAAAAGGTGGTTTCTTTGAAGTGCTAAAACTTTTAAAAAAAGTATCGATTTTATTCGGAATGGGCACATTTCATCCATGACCGATCAGACTTTACGATGAAATAATAAAAATATGACGATTGTGTATTCATCAATTTCGTATGAATCTTTTATTCCAAAAAAATACGATTTGTCGCAATATATTGTAACAGAACTTCGAGACCGCTGAACGATTAAAAAATTGATATTAAAAGTATTTTAATGTTATTTAATTTTCGATCCTTAAAAATTTTCCTGAACCAATGCGGATATATTGTTCTCGAGTTATGTTAAAATATGTGATTCAACCTCCTTATTTTGGCATATGACGGTTTATCGCGAGAACTAGAATAAATCATTGTCTATGCTGAGGACTGTATTATTCTATATATGAACTGTTTATTTTGAAAGTGGCATGAAAATCTTTAAAAAAATATTGTTATTAAATAATTTAGTTAAAATTCCATTTCTCTAAAAAATTACGTTGGAATTGTATTTTTCTACAAAATTGCAAATTTATAGATAATTTTATCACAATTAAATTTTTCATAAAAAACTCTTGAAATTAGATTTTTTTAAATTCCTTCAAATTATCACTTTTCTAGAAAATTCCTTTACATTTTTACTTAAAAATGCGGAAATAAAATTTTTGTTCGTTGAAATTGCATATTTTGAAAGTTTTGTGGAAATTGAATTTTTCTGCAAAATTTTGTTGCAATTCATTTTTTTTAGAAAAATTGTTGGAAATTTTTGTTAAAATTGCATTTATCTACACATTTTTTTGAAGTTAATTTCTTTTTAGAAAATTTTGTTGAAATTCCATATTTCTTGAAAATTTCGTCTTTGACTTTATTAAGTGCCGAAGAAAGAAATTTAATTTAATAATATTAAATTTCAACAAATTTTATAGATTATTTGGCATAATTTTCTAGAAAAAAATTAAATGTATTTTTTACGAAATTTCGAAAAAATTCAATTTTTATTAAAAGTCGATGATAGAATTCTAAAAAAAAATAATTTGGACGAAATTTTGAAGATAAATTAAATTTCAACATAATTTTCGAAAAAATTTAATTTAAAGAAATTTTTTAGAAAGATGCAATTTTAACTACATTTTCTGGAGCAGAACAATTCAATTTCAATAAAAATTTTGCAGGTAAAATCTATTTTGACGAAATTTGCAAACAAAGTAATTTGAACGAAATTTTGTAGAAAAATTTGATTTTAACATTTTAGAAAAGTGAATATTTGAAAGAATCTTCTAGAATAATGATAACCTGAAGAAATCTTCAAAAAATTTCAATTTTAAGATTTTTTTTTAAAAAATTTAATTTCAGGAAGTTTTTTAGAGAAACGCAATTTTAACTAAAAATTTTCTGCAGGAGAGCAAAGCAACGGTTTATATAGAAAAATTCAATTTCAATAAAAATTTTGCAGGTAAAATCTATTTGTGCTAATTTGACGGAATTTTCCAAAAAAAAAAAAAAATTTTAAGAATTTTTTAAAAAAAAATAATTATAAGTAATTTTTGTTTTTAAATTAATTATGGTGAATTTTTCAAATAATAAGAAATTTTTTGGAAATCTGAAAGTATTTTTTAGAGAGATGTAATTTTAACAATATTTTCATGAAAATATATGTTCTAGAAAAAATTATTTGCAAGAAATTTTGTACAGAAATGCAATTACAACTAAATTTTTCTGATAAAAAAGAATTCAACGATTTGTCTAAAAAATTCAATTTCAACATAATTTTTCCGAAAAAAGAAGAATGACGACAAATTTGCAATTTTCTAAAAAATAAAATTCCAATTTAATTTTTAGAGAGATGTAATTTCATCACAATTTTCAAGAAAAATTTAATTTCCAAAAAAAATTTTATTTCAAGTAGTTTTTTAAAGAAATGAAATTTTAACTACATTTTCTGGAACAATGCAAAGCAAAGCTTTTTCTAGAAAAATTCAATTTCAATCAAATCTATTTGACGAAATTTGCTAGAAAAAAAAAAATTCAACGAAATTTTGTACAAAAAGCAGATTTCAAGATTTTTAGAAATTTTTAATTTTTAAAGAAATTTTCTAGAAAAATACTAATTTGAAGCAATTTTTCAAAAAATTTAATGTCAAGAATTTTTAAAAAAAATAATTATTATAATTTAAAAAAAAAATAGTAATTATGATGAGTTTTTCTAGAAATTTACATTTTTCTAGAATTTCCAATTTAAACAACATTTTCAAGAAAATATTTTGAAATAATTTTAGAAAGAAATTTTTTTGAAAAATGCAAATTTTGCGGAATTTTCTGAAGCAATGCAAAGCAACGATTTTTTTTAGAAAAATTCAATTTCAATAAAAATGTTGCAGGGAAAATCTATTTTGACGAAATTTGCAAAAAAAGCAATTTGAACGAAATTTTGATTAGATTTCAAAACTTTTAGAAAAGTGTTTATTTGAAGGAATTTTGTAGAAAAACGCTAATTTGAAGGAATTTTCCAAATAATTCAATTTTAAGAATTTTTTTAAAAAAAATGATTATAATGATTTGTTTAAAAAAATAATTAATAATTAATTTGAAGTTTTCTAGAAAAATGAAATTTCAACGTATAATTTCAAGAATTTAATTAAAACACATTTGTCATAATTTTTCGTTAAATATTACTTTTTCTAAAAAACTACATGTATTAAATGTTGATTGCATTGGTTGCTTTTTTCGATTGAAATAAAAAATCCACATTTCGATATTCAATTAAGCCGAACAATAATTTCCCCTTTTCTTTGAAATTCCGCCCACTGTGTGCTCCAATGTTGCCACTACCACCACCACTTTCATTGATGGTGTCAAGTATACTTTGTTGTATCACCGAGAATGTGTAAAGCAAACGCAATCCGAGTCAGAATCGAAACGGAAGTTAAGGGTTTGGTCTAATAAAAGAAGATTAATCGAAATTTGTATTAATATTCGGTGTCGGTGTTATTCTACTGCTGGAGCTGCGGCTGCTTCTGTTTCTATTTCTTTAAACTCGTTAAGAGGTTAATGCCATTTGGGAAATTGATATCCGTCGCTTGCGTTTCTCTCTGGAAAGGGTGTGGAGTTTTATGGTGGATTTAAGTGATTAAAGAATGGGTATGATAGAGCCAAAACAACAAATTATGGGGGTTTTTTGATGTCGATTTTACATGCAATTGATTAATTTAACGGCAGTCACGAATAAGAGTTACGTTATTATTGATGAGAATATTTATTGAATTTATGAGAGGGAATTTGATAAGAAAGAATTAAATTAAGGGAAATGTAAATAGTCATTTCAAAACAATATAACCGCTTGTTTTTTCTCCGAAAAATAAATTATTACTACAATTCCTGCGACCAAGATTCGTCATAAGCAATTGGAGGTACCTAATAGGAAATCAGAAAATTGCCAAATATGTTGCGGTTTATTTGGAATTTTATTTTTTTTGTAAATGTTTATTCTTTTACTTTTTTAATTTAAAAACTATCTAAATACATGCGCCCAACGTGGGGCTCGAACCCACGACCCTGAGATTAAGAGTCTCATGCTCTACCGACTGAGCTAGCCGGGCATTTCTCAAGAACGCAACGCTTAGTATGTAAAGGATTAAGGGAAATTAGAACACAAATATATTTTTATGAAATAAATATATAATCCACAGTATTTTTGGGTTGATGTTTTGTAAGGAATCAATTGTTTTTATATATGGGGATTGCATGTCATGTGAGTGAATTTTTTAAATCGATGTATTCTGATCTGGAGGAGAATTGCACTAAATTTAGTTCTTTTGGATTGTGTACTGTAAGCGAATACTGAAATATGTTTTTGCGAAAGCGAATGAAAATAATCCAAAGATGGTTTTTGGGAATGCGAGGAACTGAATTGATACTTTCCAGGATATTCAAGTATTAAGAATGTTTTCCATATTTTTACCTCCTGTTACCACAAGGACAAACATATTTTTAAAGAGAAGTGGCAGAGATTTTCATTGGTATGAATATCTTTAAATTGTGTGAAGGGAATAAGGAGATTTAACATTTTAACAAATGGAAGCGAATACTGAAATATGTTTTTGCGAAAGCGAATAATCCAAAGCTGATTTTTGCGAGTGCGAAAGCGAGTGGTAAAATGATGCGAATAATTCTGATTTTGATGTATGAATCGTTATAAAATATGGCAAGTTGGTAAAGTTTCTTGATAAAAAAAAACAAATATCTTAAATGTGATGAAAATCCGTTCACATATAGATATAATCTCCGATATTGACGTTCCTTTCGAGTTGGCATCTAAATACCGTAAAAACTGCATTTTACATTCACTAATAATGAAGCTCCCGCTTTCATCCCTTTTCCCCACATGCCATCTAACACAAAAATCATAAGTAATACGAGTATAAGCAAAACAACCCATAACACAATAAGAGATATCTTCTTAAGTGTACCATGTATAGGTTATGGGAATCTCTGTCTGCCATGTTCTCAGTAGATGTGTATATAGGCAGGAGATATTTGAAGGTTTAATTAAATTAGAAAGATTGGCTTATGGACTGACTACTTGAGGCTTTTAAATAATTTTTTTTTGCATAATAAAATATAATAATAAACATAATTGATTGGCAGGAGTGAGGAGACAGGTAAAAGCCAAAAATCGTATTAGGAACATGGCGGAAATATTCTTGAAGTCATAGCGATTGTAGGTCTTAGCGTTTGTAGGGATTTATTTGAATTTTTAATTAAATTACGAAGATTAGAGTAAAAGTAATTGAATGGCAGGAGTGAGGAGTCAGGTAAAAGTAAAAAAAAAACGTAGCGATTGTACGGCTTCCTCCATACAAGAGTCGACCTCTGAAGAGGTCTTGCTTTATAAAAAAAAACACATAAAATTCATATTGAATGGGGAAAGTTTATTATCATTTGAAAGAACATTCTTTGGCATTTATTTTTTCTCTCAGATGGTCCATCCGTTGAATCCAATTTTCGATGACTCGCTCGAGCATTTCGACTGGTAACTGGCGAATGGCACGCGTGATGTTTTGCTCCAAGGCCTGAATTGAAGCGGGTTTGTCCGCATAAACTATAGACTTTACATATCCCCACAGGAACAAGTCTAACGGTGTGATATCACATGATCTAGGTGGCCAATCGACTGGCCCAAAACGTGAAATTATCTGCTCACCGAAGTGTTTTATCAATAAATCCATTGATTGATGCGAAGTGTGGGAAGTGGCGCCGTCTGGTTGAAACCAAATATCGCCGAGATCACGAGCTTCAATTTCAGGCATCAAATAGTCGGTTATCATGGCACGATAACGGTCGCCATTGACGGTTACGTTCTCACCGAAATCATTTTTGTAGAAATATGGACCGATGATTCCACCGGCCCACAAAACACACCAAACCGTTGTTATTGCTGGATAAAGTTGTTCTTCGTCCCAAATGCGGCAATTTTACTTTTTACATACCCATTGAGCCAGAAATGGGCCTCATCGATGAACAAAATTTGGCTCGAAAACGTCGGATCTTCTTGGAACTTTTCAAGAGCCCATAGAGCGATGCGATGTAGCTTGGGAAGGTCGGGCGGCTTCAGTTCTTGCACAAGCTGTATTTTGTATGCTTTCAATTTAAGATCTCGACGTAAAATATGCTAAGTCGTTCCATACGTCAGTCCGAGTTGCTGCGAACGGCGCCAAATCGACTCTCCACGGTCTTCGTGTACACTCTCAGCTACGGCCGCTACATTTTCTTCACCGCGTGCTGGACGTGTTATATTCAATCGAATATTATCCAATAATGAATGCTGTGTCTCAAGATGGGTGATGGGGTTGCGTAAGTACGCTCAATAGGCCGATTATGTTGACCTTAAGTTGAGCGAAGTGCACGAAACACATTCCTCACAGAACGTGAATTTTCGTAATAAAGTTGAACGGTTTGTAAACGTTGTTCAGGCGTAAGTCTTTCCATGATGAAATGCCAAAAAATACTTAACAAAAATAACATGACAGCATGACACGACTCACACGTGATCTGTCAAAAAAAGGCTATTAAAAAAAGTATCTCTACTTGGATCACCCGTTACATGCCTGCTATAACACAGTGCAACTGTGAACAAAATACACGGACTTGACAGTGCAGGTTCGATTCTACTACCAAAGGGTAGTATGACCCTATACTCGGTTTAGTGAAATAGGAGACACATTTTTTATGGGCCTCAAAAGTTTCTGAAAATCAGTGGGCCCCTCGAAAAAGGTGTAATCAGCCTTGGTCCAACAACTTATTCAGACTTCATAATACCGCTTTAATATATTTGGCAATAATGTAGCTAAGAATATGCTGAACAAATCTTGTTAGCATTTTATGCGAAAAAATGTTTTCCCGCACTTTTTTTTTTTGAAAAAGAAAAATATTGTTTTTCGGCATGACTTACATGGATCGCAGTTTTTCACTAAAAATATTTGGCAAAATTGTAGCCACGATAAATCTGAACAACTTTTGTAAACATATCAATACAATCTTAACGTGTCTAATGTGTCTGTCATGCTGCCATGTCAGTTTTGTTTGGCATTTCATCATGGAAAGACTTACGCCTGAACAACGTTTTGACAACAAATTGACAGATTAATTATTGTAATGTTATAACGGGTGATCCAAGTAGAGATACATTTTCCAATAACCTTTTTTGACAGATCACGTGTGAGTCGTGTCATTCTGTCATGTTATTTTTGTTAAGTATTGTTTGGCATTTCATCATGGAAAGACTTACGCTTGAACAACGTTTTCGCGTGTCATTCGCCAGTTACCAGTCGAAATGCTTGAACGAGTCATCGAAAATCAACGGACTCAACGGATGGACCATCTGAGACGTAGCCGCGGACAAAATTTGATAGACATAATCTTCAAAAAATAAATGCAAAGATTGTTCTTTCAAATGGCAATAAATATTCCCCATTCAATTTGAATTTTCTGTGTTTTTTTCTTTAAAAAAGTAGGGAACATCGAAATGGATCACCCTATACTACCCTTTGGTAGTAAAATCTAACCTATACTGTCAAGTCCGTGTAGTTTTTAAAAAATGTTCATGTGTTGCATATTGCAATCGGTCTCTGAGGATATCTGCCTCTATTCTACAGTCGACCACCCAAAAAGACTTCTGCTATACAAGGTTAGGCCTTTGAGGAGGACTTCTCTTATCAGACGCGAACTTTGACTGGGTTTTTCACAATACTAGAGCCAATCTCTAAGGTAATCTTCCATGATTCTGGAGCCGACTTGTGACAAGGTGTTCCTTGACGATAGATGATGACCCCTGATGAGGTTATGCTCTTTCGTTTTTTATACTAGGGCGACATCTGAGGATTTCGTCCTTTTTGCTAGTGTCGACATAAGATGAGATCATCCTATACACGGGAGTCGATCTGTGAGTAGGTTTACCTCTGTCAACCTATCAAAAAGCTGATCTATGAGAATGCCTCTTTCTTTACTTCAGTCTAACTTTGAAAAGATTTTTCTGAATACAACAGTCGGTCTCATGGTCATCGTCCTTTATACCAGATGCGACTTCTAACGAGGTTTGCCTCTATAAGTAATACAGTTCAACAAAGAATATGGTTTCCTCTACATTAGATTCGTATATCGAGGAAGCGTTATACATATCGTTCATTCATTTGGACAAAAATCTGGTCGACATTGCCGATTGTCATGAAAATTTGTATATGCGTTTTTATATGGAAATGATTCTTTTTTCAGATGTTATAAGCAACTGAAATCTGAAAAATTTGGGAAAATATCTGAAAATGTGTATTTTGGAAGTATTTTGGAACCAGAACCACTACGAGTACATAATTATTTGTTTTTGGCTAAAGGTATAATAACGATAAAAAAACTTAAAAACAAACACAAAAACATATTGTTGTCCGGACTACAGAGGTACAATTTCGAAATTGTCCGAATCATTGAGCTGTCCGGATTACTGGATAGTTCGGACTATCGAGTGTCCGGATTAGAGAGGTTATACTGTATATCAAGGGTGTCCTAGTCAAGAACTTCAAGAAGAGCTCTAATTTGTATATAACATATGTAATGTTCACATCTCAGGAATTTCTTAATAAATATTTTTTAAAAAGGAACGGAGTGCAATGAACGATGTACGAGAGACCATTTCTATAGAGGTTTTCCTCTATACGAGTTGACCTCGATTGTTATTCTTTTATTATTATAGTAGTCGTCAACCAGGAAAGGAGCAATCCATTGAATTCATATGGTACGGGATAATTTATTTTGCTATTTCAGGCTATGTTCGAAGATGGGCCGTATTGGTTCACTCCTTCTAGTACCTGCCTCTCACTGCTTCCCTGTAATTACACTTCTGGGAAAAAAATAATGATCCGATAACTTTTGCAACTATCATCTAAATGGTTTTATGCGATATATCGGCCTACGTACATTCGATTAGCATTTTTTTATGTTGGCACACTTGTCTCGAACAAGTTTTATGAGAGACATAACAGTTAGACTTGTTTTGATGGTTCGCCGAGTCAGAAAACGCCATATTTATTTAATCATATGGAATTTCTGAATTTCAGTTGATTAGTTTTGAATATCGAATATAATTTGTTAGTTTCAATTGATTAGATTTGATTCTGAATTGATTTGTTGTGAATTACAATTGAAATTGTGTAGTCTGACATAGAAAGAAAAAAGTTGTCAACAGATCTGGCATATGTATACCATTAAATTCCGTATGACTGCAATGGCCTTACTTCTTTTTTAAACTACTCTGTTTTTAGAATATTGTGCAAAAATCAAATTTTAATTATGCTGTTATTATCTTTTTAGACAAGAAATTATTAAACATATTTTATCAAACATTTTTACAAAACTGAAATTGAATTCCTTAATTAATCGAACTGCTCTCAAATCCCAATATTTGTCCAAAGTGCTGTCATCACTTTACATGAAAATACTCAATTTTCAATTATGAAAACTATTGTCTACCAAATATTTGTCTCGTCAAATCTAAAATCAATTTCATATCTAATGTTTTCATTCATTTATTAGAAATTCTATCACGTAATAAAAACAACACAAACCTTACCAGTTACAAAAATTCACATAAATTTGATAAAGCACGTTCTCCATCGATTACGATGGAATCTTTAATTGGTTAGATGAACAGACAGACAGACGGACGTTCGGAGGGACGGACACAAACAGAAATTACCTTTGATGTGTAACACTGTAAAACCTATGTAAAGTTATGCACACTTCAGTTGTACCAAAACTAACCGGTTCTCTGTGAGACATACGAATAAATTACCCAAATGTCCACCAGATGCCCAAGTAGTTGAACCACTTTGTTCCCAGCAGCATCATCGTCACCATCACCAGCAGAAATATTCGGGGTTTCTGGTAGATGAGTTTGTCCAACTCTTTTGGGGGCTCTTATCATCACATCGTCGATAGCCGCCACACGAAAAATATAGTTTTTTCTTTGTGTGGAACAAGGCGTAGGTTAGTAGAAGTTAACCAACAGACACAAAACTGCTGAAGAATAAAAATAAAGAAGTTGCCGTCCGGGGTCCAGCATTTAAATAAAAATGTAATTGAAATGATAACAACAAATATTTATTTACATACAAAAGATTTCACAATAAAAAAACACTTCACACTGCTGGTGATGAAGATTGGTGATGGTGATGGTGACGGTGCCAGGAATAATGTTGATGCTTTGTTGATTGTGACGATGATGATTTCGTTTATGGCAAATAATTGATTTGTTGATCCACAATTTGGTTAAATTCTCAAAAGAGAAATGCTTAAGGCAAACATATAAATATACAAGCTATGGTGACTTTCTTATATTGACACAAAAAGAAACAACAACCGTATCCGTAATTGGCTATTTAAATATTTTTTTTAAAATTATTTTTTAAAAACTGTATCACATTAAAATGAAATCTTTTGGTCTCCAATAGACACCGAGACAGTTATCACCGAAATTGTTTATAAGATCACCATAACTAATGTGTCGCTATAGGAGCGTAAAATCGTAAAAATTTCAAAGTCTGCCGTAGAGTAGCGTGACACATTATTTTTTAGGCCTCCATTCCATTGCTCCAGACGCAAATACCTACTATGGTGCACAGTATTATGTGTCTATGGTAATGTTTAAGGCAACACCCTTCTGGCTATCAACTCACAAATTGTTTTCCTAATATTGAATTTAAGATGGGCTCAGGTAGGTGGTCTTTTATTTCTCAAACTACTCTCAGTCATTGGTAAATATTTGGTAATAGTAGAGACATTTTGTATGAAAAGTGGCGCCTTCAAAGAATCCCGTACCGCAGGGAGAGCCTAAATTCGGGCGGGCCAGACTCTATAATATTCCATTGCATGCTAAACAATGCACTATAGTCTCGCAGAGTACTTTTCTCGACCAAAACTCCAAACTTTAATTTCAATCCTTTTAATTGCAGAAACATAGTAAACATTGCAAAATAACAAAAAATCAATTTATGGTGGAAATTGGAATATTGTAGTGCTGTTGAAAATAAAAACTCGTATTCGGTTATGTAGCGTAGAAGTTAAAATACCTTTGGTATTATGTTTTGATATCATCAGTGGGGGTGATAAAGTTGGTTGGATTAGCGAAATTATCTATATCTTTTTAAGTTATGCCTCTATTTTACGGATTAGTCTTATTTTATTCATAACCTATCAGACTTTACGATAAAAAATAAAAATGAAGATATGATTTAAAGATGATTTTTTCGCAATACCCGTATATGGCAAGATAACGTCGAAAACTCCGAACGGATAAAAAAGATATTAGAAGAAAGTTAAGGCCTCTTAATTTTGATCATTTAAGCGATCCTGAACCAATTGGGATAAGTGATTCTCTATTTATGCTAAAATATATAATTCAAACTCTCTATTTTATATTATGTATTATATTTAATAATAGTTTATCGCGAGAACTACAGCCAATCCAAATAAACCACCTTATAAGCAATTCAAAACCCTGCGTAGCAGCAAAATCATTTTTGAGCCGTTTTATTAATTTGGCGGGTATTTGAAAAGATTGGAGAAAGCAATATTTCAGACCAATATTCGAAATATTTGAATGAAAAAGTACGAATATATTGTAAAATGCTGGATATAAAAATTGCTAAAATCTCATAAAATGACAGAAAGGTGTGGTTGCAAAAAACACATTTCCATTGGACGTTTGCTATAGAAGATGATAAATTAGAGCATCAAACTTCATCAAGTAGTGGACGTTCACTTTTACAATTTTCGGATAAGATTTTCGCAGTAAGATAAGAGCAGCGGCAGAACTTTCGTAATGGTGGAATTGTTGATGGTTAAACATAGCAAAATCTTCCAAATTGCAGGCACATCAGCTTAAACCGTAGCATTAACTTTACCAAAATTTTGCATCCGAGACCTAATAACTTCCTTTAGTGTCGATTGATGCATAATATTTTAAGAAATCAAAACCAAAAAATTGTTTGTGGTAATTTTTTTATCCCCTCACCTTAGAGAGGAGGGTATATATCATTTGCTACAAGCCAAAAGTGTAACACATCGAAGGAGTGACCTAAACCCCAAGTACGTTCGGCGGATATCCGCACATTTTAAGTCATTTGAGCAATGTCCGTCCGTCCGTCTGTATGTCTGTCCGTTTGTCTGTCTGTCTGGCTGGACCGCACGATAACTCTCGAAAGGAGTAATGGATTGACTCAAATTTGGTATGTGATAATATTTTTTTCTATCTCAGCTAAGTTCTAAGATGGGCCATATTGGTCCACTCCTACTAGTACCTCCATCACAAAGGGTTAAAATTATGTGAACTATTGATTCTCTAATATCTTCTATAATACTTATCAGAATCTTCTGTAATTCCACACATAGTAATGGTTTATCTATCGCTATCGGCCTGAGAAAAATGGGCGAAGTGGCCCTGCCCGTTTTGGTACCTTCCACACAAAAGGGACCATTTCGTATAAAAAGTTAACTGCTAATAACTTTAATACCAGAGCAAACAAAAACTTGAAATTTTGTACAGAGTAATGTTTTTATAGTAACTACAGTCAAGCAGAAAGTGGGCGTTATTGGCATGCCCCTTTTGGTACCTCCCACACAAATGAACAATTTTCCACCAGAAGTTAACTGCTTATAGCTTTAATATCAGTCGATACAAATACCTGAAATTTCGTACAGTGTAATGTTTTTATAGTACCTACAGTGCAGTGAAAAATGGGCGAAGTTGACACGCCCCTTTTGGTACCTCCCACACAAAATTTAACAGCTTATAAAACAGTAAAATTTAACAGTAAATACAAATATTTGCAATTTTGTACAGTGTAGTGTTTTTATAAATAGTACCTACAGCCCAGTGATAAGTGGGCGTCATTGGCTCTTCCGTTTTGGTACCTCCCACACAAATGTACAAATTTTAAGCAACACTTAATGGCTGATAACATTAATACCAGTGTATACTTTAATGTTATTAAATGCATTTTAATTGATAATAATTTAATGAAAACAAAAAAAATAAGTTTACGATGTTTGTTGGACTGGTGGTGAGGGGATTCCTAAGTCGGTTTTCCCGACTGAACTTTCTTAGTTGTTTTAATTCCAGTTTTTATGGAAGGTACCTTTAGTATTTGGACCATATTTTTTATGTATAAGCCCGATAAATCCGAGATACCCTTTCAATTAAAGAGAATGGGAAACAAATGTTCTCTATAGTGTCAATAAGTGACATCGGTGGGGACCTTTATATGTGGACTATACCAAAACATTGACCGATGTGTCCCATTTTTACTAGGGACGATTAGGCCCAATATAAAGTGTAAATTCTTAAACTACATCACGATGAAATTAAAAGTACCTTTATATTAAGGGGGACCAATCATCCGGATAAATTGAAAAATGGTGTCTCTGGAGCGTCAAGAATTGACATCGTTGGGAACCTTTATACGGGGACTATATCAAAACATTGAGCGATGTTTCGCATTTTCAATAAGGATCGTACCTAGTCTAAGAAATGGCCCTGCAATAATTTTCGTAAAGATCGCTTTATATACATGGACAGACAGGCGGACATGGCTAAATCGACTCAAAAAACGATGCAGTGCCGATCCATATAATAAACTATGGGTCTATATATTTGTTTTAAGGCGTTACAAACAAATGCACATAGTCATAGCCCTATACCACTGTGTGGTGTCGGGTATAACAAATATAACCTCATACCAAATTTTAATTTAATCGACGACCGGACATTTCTTATTCGACTTAAAATGCCAAAATCGTATATCCGTCGATCATATTTTGGGTCTTAGGAGGGTCATTCGATATATAAAATGAGTACGAGCACGGGGCAAAATCGCCTTTTTTGATATGTTTGAATCGAAAGAAAATATATTTGGGACACAAATTTTTAAATATTATATGTTTCTGAGTAAATAAATTTTATTTGAAAATCAATAAAATATATTTGGAGCACATATATTAATATATTACAATAAAATATATTTGCAAAGTAAATTTCTCAAATAAAATATATGTTTAAGTACAAATAAAATTATTGTTTAGGAATTTCTATAAATATATTTTATTTAAAAAAGATTTTCAAATCTTTTGATGACTTTTCGAATTTCATTTTTAATCTTTTCTTGGTTCCCAATTGTACCTCCCAGTTATACCCAGTGATACCATATGCAGCATTGACTTCTGTTTCAAATAAAAACAAATTGGGAGTAAACAAAGATTTTTTAGAACAACATCTTCCCAAATGTATAACCTTTCTGTGTACCAAATATTATATGTTTAGAGTGTACCCTAAAAGTATACATGTTTCAAGCCGAATATGTTTGGGACAATATACTACAGTAGCGATTTTTTTTCAGCGTGAGTATATAAAATCGGTAACTACTTTCAAGTGTAATCGTGCGCACCAGCCAGACAGAAGGACGGACATTGCTAAAATTACTTACTTAAAATGGATTTCCGTCGAACATGTTTAGGGTCTTAGGTCACTCCTTAGATTTTTTATCCATTTGTTTCGAGCAAATGATATACACCCTTCTCCACCAAAGTAAGGGTATAAACAATTGAAAATTTTGCATATATCAAAAAAAAAATGGATTATGGATTACACATTTCCACACATCACAAAGCAATCATTATGGATTACGTTTTGAGAAAAAATGGTCTTAACATGTTTATAAGTCTTAGCACAATTACAGGATTTTATATGCTAAAAATAGGATAAGGGTATGCTACACGGGGAAAAAACAGGGAACAAAATATTTCTGGGAGGAAAATTTAAATAAAATATACTTTGGTGCAAATATTTTATATTTATATACCAGAAGAAATGTTTGAATATCCCTCATTTTTGATACAGATTATCTTAAAAAACGGGGAAATATTTTAATAGGTCACAGAATTTAATTTTCGACTTATAGGAAAAAAGTTAATGTTACCAAATACAATATGTTTGTATTGTATGTACGAGTATGTATATTTGTCATTCTGTTTCCAACAATATTTGAGTTAATCTTCCTGCCTGCAGAAATCACGCTACAGTCGTAATAATTTGTTGATCAAATTTGAACAGATTGTTTAATATTTTGATATATTTAGCTCCCCTCCAGAGGCAGCTTTCAACTATGCTTACTTATACCATAAAAAACACATTTTCAAAGCAGATTCACAGATTAATTTTTTTTATGTTTACAAGAATTCATCATAATAAAAATTAGCCGAAATATAAACATAAATACCACATTTTTGATATAGTCCCCATCTAGAGGTAGGTCCCAAATATCTTTGGCTAAGCCATATATGCCATATTTCCTAAACGAAAAGAATTTGTTCGGTGGATAATAGCACCAGATATGTCTGCCACACGCCGCACGGTGGGTGGAATTACAAAAAGGAAATAATTTCGCCGATTCTTAACCAGACAACCAATTGTTTTAAATTTTGGCACCTTATGGTATACAAGGGCGGAACTACAGGGCCTCAAAGTTGGCCAAAAGGATGGCCATTTAAAGATATATTTTCAAAAATGTTTTGGAGTTTTTTTTTGAGAAAACTGAGTGTATTATAGAATATATTTTGGAGTTATAAAAAAAGTTATTAACAATTCGTATAACATATTTATATTCATTTAAAAAAAAACTTCCTAGATAATGTTTTCGAAAGGAGACGGTGTAAAAAATATACACTGGTATTGTTGTATATATACAGTTCTCCAATTGACACAAATTTTAAAAGTAAGCCAAATTTTCTACAATCGCATAGCATAGATATTAAAACATTTACAATTTTATACGTCGTAAGGTATTGCAAAGGCATAAATTATTATGATTTGCACGAAATTACAGAGGATTCAGCTAAATACTATAAAATTTATTAGAGAATTACTATTTCACTAAATGTTATGCGTAATGGTAAAGGTAATGAACGATGTGGAGCAATTTGTCCCATCTTCGAACTTTTCCTAAGATAGAAAAAAAGAGTAAGGAAAGACTAATGTCTGGCGGGGCTGACTGTATAATACAGGGTCCGCCAAATAACTTTTTTTTAAATGCTATAAAAAAAGTACTGAAAACACATTGGATGGTCAGTTGGCTTCAACTCCTGAACCAATTGCACTTTGTATGGCGTCATACCAAGGTCTTTATGCAAAATTCGTCTCAATGATGTCTCCGAAATGTTCAATTGTTGAGAACGACGGTGAATTGATGTTGATGGCGCTTCACGCACACTTTCTGCCACAGCAGCAATATTTTCGGGTGTACGCACTTTTTTTGGCTTTTCACGCTTTGGTTTATCGATGAGGATGCCAGTTTCTTTCACTTTTTTCACAAGATAACGAACATACGGAGCTGACGGTGCTTCTCTTCTTCCAAAATCCGTACGCAATTTTCGCACACATTCTGCAACATTATTATGATTTTCAAAGTAATGTCGCAATATACACATATTCGTTCAGCGGAAGGATAAAACTAATTATCTGTCAAATCAGACATGAGCTAAGTGTTACCATTCACGAAATAAGCACCAGTTGAAAAAAAAAACGTTAGATGGCGGACCCTTTACAATACACTATTGTTTGTCAACATATACCATTATTACTATTAACATTTAAAGGTTAAATAGAGTACATTTCTAAATGGCTCAGATGTTAAAAAACTGGACCTTCATGAGGGGCTTATACTTATCATAACACGGACCGATACACTCCATTTTCACTAGAGACGATTAAATTCAATATGAAGTACAAAAGCTTAAATTTCCGCGTGATGGTTCAAAAAACGTTTACCCTAGAACGCTAAGAAGTCCAATCGGAAGGGAAGGGAATCGGCAATATAAAGTACAAATTCTTAAATTTCTGCCAGATTGAAAGAGCCAATTTTATGGGGCTACGTCAAAACATGGACCGAAGTTTTTTGTGGCACGGAAAAAACTGTAAAAACTTGTTCCAGATTTTGAGAGCTAGCATCATAAAAAAGAAAAAAATTACTATTTGAAAAAATCATTCGTTAAGTGCATAAGTTATGACTCATATTGCAAAATTAAGGGAAATTAAAAATCATGTTTATTTTTACCATTTTGTTTGGAGGTTACCAAAAGGAGCGTGGCAACTTCACCCATTTTTCTCAAGGTGATAGCAACCAAGAAACAAATATTATGTGTGAAATTTTTAAAGTTTATAATAGGTAGTATAGAAGTTATTAAAGAATTAACATTTGTACTCGAAGGAGTGGACCACTACGGCCCATCTTTGATTTAGCCTGACATATAAAAAAACATTAATACCTACCAAATTTGAAGTCAATCGGTTACTTCTATCGAAAGTTGTCGAGCGCTCCAGCCAGACAGACGGACGGACATTGCTTAAATGACGTAAAATGGGCCAAATTGGATTTCTGCCAAATACTATTGAGGTCTCTTGCGTAACTCCTACGAGGTGTTACACTTTTGGCTCGTAGCATAAGACATGCTACCCTCCTCCCTGTAAGGTGAGCGGATACAAATTTACCATAAACATTTTTTAAAATATTTTTTCCGTGTTTAGGACACCATATTACACCAGAAACTGTTATGCCCAGTCCTTCAACAAATTTTTTGTATACTAGTGTTACAAGAATGCATCTACAGACAGACGGACATAGTTAAAACGACTGAGAAAGTGATTCTAAACAGTCTATCTCTTCTCAAGAGAGTCTATCTGTTACAAACAAATGCACAAAATCGTAGTACCCTGTACCACAGTGCGTTGTAAGGTATAAAAATGTATTTTCATGATGCCCCTTTCATTTAGCGCAAATTGTCTATGTGCTTTGCAATTGTTTTGCTAATACTTAGACCCAAAATTTACAATCCCTGCCTTTGTATTTTCAGATGATGGCATTTGAATATTTCCAGATGGTGATATTTATGGCGCTGGAAATGATGCCAACGATACCTAGTAATGGCAATGGAAGTTCAGGTATTTGTTCTGTCTGGGGTTTGCTGTCATGGAGACCAGGAGGGGGTGGATGGATGGATGGATTGTTGGGTACATCGGCTTATATTTGTTATTGAACCGCACAGAGACACAGTAGCGTAATATGTAAATATTATCATTTTGTCCAAATTAATTTATTTTCAATACCAATTTCAGTAGTTGCAGTATTTCAGTGGAATTGTGTTTTTATGCAATTTTACTGGTGTTTTATTTCACCTTCGGATGGTAGTTGTAAAGCGGCACCTGAGGAATTGAGAGATTTCAATCGGTGATGGTGTAGTGAGTAGCCGTCATACACACGTAGCATTGGTTTTAAGGTAAAGGTGAATGTTTGTTTTTTTCCTCTTTGATATAGACTATAAAATATTCATACAACTGAATAAATTGTTTACAGCACGCAATCTATAGATTTTTCACAGAAATAAATAAAAAGCGAGCGAACGAACGAACGACCAGTCATCCGCCAGTATAACCCAAAGCAGAGACATGGAGAAAAGCTTCAGGTTGCCATTTAAATTCGTAATGAAAAGTTTGCCACCGACTGACTGACTGGCAGTCAGCCACCCAACCTCCAACACACCCAGGTTCCAGTGAAAGCGCTTCTCCTCCGTCACTATCAATCTATGAGGTAATGGAATCACAAAATTCCTTAAGGGCTGACAAATAGGACAATCATATTTTTTAATTAAACGTAAAATGTTGTCATGTCGAGTCGGCTCTCATTCTCTGTAGAAAAATTGAATTCATTAATATTTACTTTTTGCTCAATAAGTTAAAGATTCGACGGAAGTGTTTAACAAGGGAGGGGGACATTGGAAGTACACATAGAATGAAAACATACAAGAAATGCCTTGAATTGACCGCTGCGGTCTTAAAATTGGTACAACTTGAGCAGGATTTGCTTCAACGGAACCTCATTTTGATAATAAAGATTTGTAATTTGAACGTTCTGCTTCATGGTAAAACTTAACACTATGATTAGCAGTGCTGACTAAGTAATATATACACACATTTGATTGACGACGTCAAAACAATCTGGCCACCAAAATGCCGCATCTACCCGCCCAAATTGAAAAACGCTTTATAAATAAAAAATATTTGTCTCGTTTTCTCATTACGTTATTCTGTTTGTCCCGCATTGATAATCGACCGGAAAGTATACAAACTTAACCTTTTAAAGGTGTTTCCCCCTCCCTTCCAAGCAATAGCACCAGCGATGTCCTTCAGTCCGACCACAAAATATTTCCAAAACTTGCCATTTACTTTGTCAGTCAACAGTCGCCACTAACAACTTTCCTCGGTTTGTTTATTTTTCCAAGGCTGAGGAACTGAGTCTGGGGGACCTGCAATGATGTCCTTCACATTTAGCACTTTGCCCACATAGCCGCGCCAACAATTTGCAACTTAACTGGCTAGCAACGTTGTTTTTTTGCGCTCGATTCAAGTGAGCGTTGAAAAATGCATTCCAACATTCCAAATCAAACGTGGCAAGAGTTCATTCCTCCCCAGTCTCCACCACCACCACCCACCACAGAAAAGTAAGATTGAATGGCATGGAAAACAAGGTGTCCTTCATGCTCGATTTTCTTCTATCGCTTAAAAGGAATAAATGTTCAAGCCAAAAAGGAATTTCAAAAAGTTACAACTGTTTCAGAGAAATTCTCAAGACTATTAAATTAAATATTTAAATGGCACAAGTAACTGCGTATGCTGGATTTGACTTTGCTTAACTTACATTTAAATAAATGCAATTATTTCGATTTATTTAAATCAAAGTAAGATGACAAATTATGTTATATGTTTCACCAGAAATTACTTTTATGTATGTAGTTTAGAGAATTTTTAACATCAATCTAAGATACATATCTAGTAAATATAACCTCACTTTGTGAGAAATGGAATTCAAGTTTCAGTTGGGTATGCCAAAATGGTGGAAAAAAATTGGGCCATTCTCTGTCGGACTGAATTCATGGGAAAAGTTGTTTAAAATACAGGATATATACTAGGGTGATCAAAAACCCGGTTATTTTGAAAATACGGTTTTCGGTTTCTTCGAAAATTAAGTTAACTCTAAAACCGGTTTTCGGTTTAACAGAAAATAAAAAACCGGTGAATCGGTTGTTTTCGGTTTTTTCTTTTTTAATAAAAATGCATAAATAATGCTCAAAATTTTGTTAGATGACGTAAAATAAGCGTAGTGCAAATTCAATACGCAGCCATATTTCAATTAAATTAAGATTTATTTGAAAATTGTATTTTAAACACTCCATATTTTTACGAGTATTTATAATAGGTAATTGTTTCGATTTCATTTATGATATAATATTATAATATCTGCGATATTTATAATATTTATGTTCAATTTATAAAAAGATTTCTTTACAAAAAAATTGATTATGATTTTTATAAAACTTGACTAATCGTGAAGATCGGCAAGATCTTAGGTTTAAGCATCATATGAATGGCTTAAATGGCAAACTGATTATATACATATATTATCAGTAGTAGCGGATTCTGACTTGAGCATACTATAGAGATGAAAACTTGTCGAAATGTGAAACTGGACAAATGTATTTTTATTTATACCAACATTTCAATTAGAAAGGATTGTTTATTAATTTCTATACCCCAATAATCACCTAGACCCTCGATAAAATATGCAGTATAAATACATATAAAACTGCATTTTGAAATCGATGGATATGCACAAATGAAGTCAACGGTTTTTATACTGATGTTTTCAAAATTTTAGGTAGGTTCCTATTTCAAAAATTATATTTTCTTTATCATTTTATAATGGTTTCAAAAAACCGAAAAGTCGAATAAACCGAGTCGAAAAAACCGGCGGTTCGAGTTATTCGAAAATGCAGAAAAACCGAAAACCGATAGGCGGGTTTTAAAGAGAAACCGATTAACCGGTTAACCGGTGCGGTTTTTGATTACCCTAATATATACCCATTTAGATGATTGCTACAGAAAATATAGGGAAATTATTTTTGTATGAATTTGTCAATTTGAGTGCACTGTAAAGAGTGGTTATTCGTATTAAAGTTATGAGCTATTCGATTTTGGTACGAGGAGCTCCATTTGTGTGATATATACTAAAATGAACAAAGCACTCTCGTCCACATCTCTCGGGCTGATAGCGAAGACGACTATCTCATAAATTAAACCAGTAAGGAAAGGCAGAAAGTCGGGCGGGGCCGACTATATAATACCCTACACCTCCCTAACAATGCGATAAGGGTCATTGCGATAATTATTTGGAATAATTGGTAAATGGGTAGGAACATGTTATCTAATTTTAAACCGATAATCGCTAAATTTAGCAATATTCGTTCCTAAATTCAGAAACATCTTTCTGGAAAATTTAAATGGTCTGAAGTAAAGTACAACTTATATAGCGCTTTGATACAAAATCAGCAGGAACATATATATGGAGGTTATATATAAATCTGAACGGATTTCCCTGAATACTCATTCATGTAAACAGACCTCTTTCTGTCAAATTTCGTTCTGATCGGATATAAAATACAGTCAATGATCGGATATAAAATAACATTTTTACAGGGCTTACATGACAAATCGGGGTAACTTATATATGGGGGCTATATCTAAATCTGAACTGATTTTTCCCGAATTTGGCAGTATTCCTTCACGTAATAAGATACCTCTTTTTGCCGAATTTCTCACTGATCGGATATAAAATACAGTTTCTACAGCGCTTACATGTCAAATCGGGGGTTACATATACATATATGGGGGCTGTATCTAAATCTGAACCGATTTTCTCCGAATTTAACAGTATTCGTTCATGTAATAATAAACCTCCTTCTGCCAAATTTCATACTAATCGGATATAAAATAAAGTTTTTACAGCGCTTACATGTCAAATCGGGGCTAACATATATATGGGGGCTATATCTAAATCTGAACTGATTTTCTCCGAATTTGGCAGTATTCCTTCATGTAATAAGAGACCTCTTTCTGCCGAATGTCGCACTGATCGGATATAAAATACAGTTTCTACAGCGCTTACATGTAAAATCAGGGGTTACATATATATGGGGGCTATATCTAAATCTGAACCGATTTTCTCCGAATTTAGCAGTATTTCTTCGTGTAATAAGAAACCTCTTTCTGCCGAATTTCATACTGATCGGATATAAAATAAAGGTTTTACAGCGCTTACATGTCAAATCGGGGGTAACATATATATGGGGGCTATATCTAAATCTGAACCGATTTTAACCAAATTCAATAGGGATCGTCCTTGGGCCAAACAAATGATATGTGTAAAGTTTCGTCGAGGTCGGACCATAATTGCGACCTGTACTTTGATTACAAGAATACATGCACAGACGGACAGACAGGCGGACAGACAGACAGACAGACAGACGGACAGACGGACATAGCTAAATCAACTCAGAAAGTGATTCTAAGTCGATCGGTATAATAAACGATGGGTCTATTTTCTCTCCTTTTGGGTGTTACAAACAAATGAACAAAGTTATAATACCCTGTACCACAGTGTGGTGTATGGTATAAAAATATTTAGCTAAGTACTATAATAGTTATAAAGGTTTCAAGTAGTATATAAGTTATAAGGGATCCTATATTTCACTAAATTGCAATCCTTTGTTGGGGGTATACCAAAACGAGTTGAAAATTATGTACAATCTTCGAATTTACGCCTAGGTTAGAAAATATTATTATGTTCACAATTTTCAGACAAACGCCACTTCTTTAGAAAATTTTCATGCGCAGACGGACGGACATAGCTCAAATTACTTAAAATGGATTTCCACCAAACATATACGTATACTTCAATCATTATATTCAGTTTCGATATAAAGAAGACTTAAATCGTCGACTCTTACATTGGTCACGACTTCCATAGCCGACTCAGCATAGGTCTAATTTATATTAAAAACTTAGTGACCATTTCTGTGAACAGGAAAGACTTAAGCTCCCACTAAGGTCAACTTTCGGCCTCAGTGGTCAACTCTGACTCATTGGAGGTCGACTTATCAAATGAGACGACTTTAATTGTCGAATATTGTATAGGAAACAACCTCAATGGTATAGAGGGAGACCAAATTGTCACTCTAGTATAGCGGAAGATCTCAATGATACACTCTAGTATAGTGGAAGATATCAATGATAGGTTCTACTTTAGAAGATTATCTCAATGGTCATCTCTAGTAAAGAGTAAGTCCTCATTGGTCGACGCTAGTATAGAGAGAGACCTCAATGTTTGACACTACTATAGAAGAAAACCTCAATGGTAGCCTATAGAATTGAGGGAGACCTTAATTGTCGATTCTAGTATAGAGTGAGATCTCAATGGTCGCCTATAGAATAGAGCTAGACCTCAATGATCGACTCTACTATAGCAGAAGACCTAAATGGTCGCCTATATAATAGAGGGAAACTTTAATGGTATACTTTAGAGGGAGACATCTATGATCGACTATAGTATAGAAGCAGACGTCAATGTTCGACTGTACTACATAGGAAGACCTCAACGGTCAACTATAGAAGAGCGGAAGACCTTAATGGTTGACTCATGTGTAGAGGGAGGCTTCAATGATCGACTCTACTATAGAGGAAGACCTCAATGATCGGCTATGGTTTAGATAGAGAAAAACCTCAGTGATCGACTATAGTATAGATGAGACCTTTATTGTCGACTATAGAATAGAGAGTGACCTCAATTGTCGACTATAGTATAGAGGAAAACCCACATGGCCGATTCTACTATAGAGGAAGACCTTAACGTTCGACTATAGAATAGAGGAAGAACTTAATGGTCGACTTCACTATAGAGGGATACCTCAATGATCGACTATAATAGGGCACGTAGAGGAAGCCCTTAGTGGTCGCCTACAAAAAAAAAAGGAGACCATATTGGTCTACTCTAGTGAAGAGGGGACCCTCAGTGATCGACACTACTATAGAGGAAGACTTCAATTATTGACTATAGTACAAAGGGAGACGCCAATTATCGGAAAATAGTGGAAGACCTCAATGGTCGACTATAGAAAAGAGGAAGGCCTTAATGGTCGACTATAGAATAGATGAAGGCCTTAGTGGTCGACTATAGAATAGAGGAAGGTCTTAATGGTCTACTTTAATATAAACTAGAGGGAGACATCAATTATCGATTATAGTATAGAGGAAGACTCCAATGGTCAATTCTACTATGGAGGATGACGTCAATGGTCGACTATAGAATTGAGGAATACCTTAATGGTCGACTACACTATATAGGGAGACAAATTGGACAAATTGTTCTCGAGTTATATCAAAATATGTGGTTCAACCTCTCTTTTTTTTAATATCACGGTTTATCGCGAAAATTCAAGAAACAACCCTTCAGGCTAAGGAGATTTTATTTTATGATTTTATCGTAAAGTCTGATTGGTCATGAATAAAATGAGACCATTCCGAAGAAAATCGATGCATTATTTAAAAAGTTGTAGCGATGAAACCAGTGACTTCTCTTGAAACTCGAAAATTTCCTCTAATTTCTACAAAAACAAACTTTGAAAAAAAGAAAATAAATTTTTCCTTCATAAGTAACAAAAAAGAAACCAAAATTTGAAACTTAGAAGTCAGACCCAAAAATCGTGTCGACCATAGTTATAGAGGGAGACCCAATATGCTTGACTACAGCATTGAGGAATATCTCAATAATCGACTATAGAATAGAGGAAAGCCTTAATGGTGGACTCTACTATATGGAGATACCTCAATAATCGACTCTGATCTATAGGTATACCTCAATGATTGATTATAGTTTAGAGGGAACCCCCAATGCTTGACTCTAATATAGACGAATACGTCATTAGTCGACTACAGAATAGAGGAAGGCCTTAATGGTACAGTATAGAGGGAAATCTCAATGATCAGCTCTACTATAGAGGAAGACCTCTATGATCGATTATAGTAAGAGGTAGACCCCTATGTTGGGCTATAGAATTAGTACAGCGGAAGACCTCAATCGTCGACTCTCGTACAAAAAGAGACCTCAATGGTCGACACTAGTACAGTGGAAGACCTCAATGGAAGACTAGTATAGAGGACGACATCAATGATAAACTAGAGCATAGAGAAAGTTCGCAATGATTATTTCTAGAATAAGGAAAAGAGAAATGGTCGACCCTGGTATAAAGGAAATCCTCAGTAATCGGATCTGGTATAGATAAAGTCTGGCGCTAGTAATGTGAAAGAACTCATTGTTCGACTCCAGTATACCGGAAGAACTTACTGTTCGACTATAGTATAGAGGAAGACCTGTCACCATACATATGGGTAGTTCTTTCAAAAGTGTCAAGGTCAAAAATTAGATCTTTCTCAAATTCTCAGAAAATTTTTCCCCTAGTGTGTGGGAGTAATGACCCACAATATTAAAATAAATAAATGAAAATTGGAGGCAGGGGGCGAGGTCAAAGTTTAGAAAAATTGATTTACAAGACTTGAAGTTGGATAGGAATAGTTGTAGGCGAAAACCCGATTTTCCATAAGTGGACGGTGGACGGTGGTAGTGGCCGATTTTGATGAAACATGGCGAAAAGATCTATATGGATTGTGTGGGCGTTAAGCGTGGCCGATTTTTATAAATTTGATTTTTTTCTTAATTTATTGAATATAATAATCGGCGCCAACTTTCAATTATCAGGATAGTTTTTTCACAAAAGTATATGAAGCCATACCACTGTGTGCACTACTGCAATCTAGCGCAAGATATCCATGGGCGACTTCAGTAAAGAGGAAAACCTCAATGGTAGACTCTAGTATCAAAGAAGATCTCAGTGGTCGACTCCCGTATAAAATACGGACACAATGGATGATTCACTTTAGATGAGGAACTAAGAGATTAACTCCAATATAGAGTAAGATATGAATGTTGAACGTCAGTAGGGAGAGAGAGGACTTAAGGGTCGACTCCAGACCTCTACATAAGAAAACCGCAGTGGTCGACTCCGCTATATATAAAGATCTCAGCGCTCGACTGATAGAATTGTTGAAAATCTTGGTGGTCGACGATAGTGTAGATGAGGATGTCAATTATTGATTATATGTAGTCCAAAGAAAGTACATCAGCGGTCGGCTCTAGCATGAAGAGAAATTTATGATTTATTCTGACGTTGAATAAAAGAATTTACTTATAAAATATATCATTTAGTATTTTCTTTGCAGTGTGGAGTACATAGAGACTCCTGTGATCGACTATAGTAGGGAGCAACCCCTTAGGGGGTCTACTCCAGAATGGAGGAAGAACTCAACAGTCAACGGTCAGTGAGAAAAATGTCATACGCATAATATCTACGTTTTTCTAGAATAACCGCCTATTTCAAAAAAATCAAAATGTTTAAAAAAGCCAAATACGTTTTCATTCGTGGCATATGGGTGCAGAGTTTTTTTTAGGAAAACAAGATAGTGAAGAGTTACTCATATATGAGTCATTCCATGCCAAACGGGACGATTGTTGACATCACTATTTTTGATTGCTTCGAAATTTTATGTATGCATGATTTTCCTAAAAATATCTTATATCAAGATATATCAAAAAAAATTTCTTTAAGGGTTATGAGCAATTTAAATTTGGCGAAATTACGTTTTTTTCTAAAAGGTGTATTCATTCTTTTGCTTGTATCTCCTGAAATACGTGACCGATTTAAATGTGCTATACCATACAAAAAATTTCGAAGCAATCAAAAATAGTGATGTCAAAAATCGTCCCGTTTGGCATGGAATGACTCATATATGAGTGTGATATGATTTAGAACATATTTTTCAAATGTGTAACAATACTCGTACTAAGTTATTCCGATTGATTTCTTAATCTGACATTGAATTCTTGTACTTCCTCCTTTTTCATATTAGAAGTGATAGGAAACACATTTGGAATATTTTCCTGTACCACAGAATAAATTGAAAATATTTTTGTTGGACACAAATATCAAATCTCTTTGTAGAGGTTAAATACATAATTCACAAGATGACAATATCAATGTCCAATGTTGCCAAAAAGGACGAAAAAAGAGAAGGACAATGACAATGGCGTAAAAAACAATTCCAGTAAAATATGTTCCCCTAAGGACAAAGTTTAGCTTTGTGGTAGAATATGTTTTTTGGGGGTGGCTAATATTTTAAATTTTGTTATTTTTGCATATAGATACAGATATGAAAAAGAATGGGAGAGAAAAAGGTACGAAATAAAATTTTTTAAAAATGTTCTAATTGTTGAGGATTTAAGCATTTGTTCATACAACTATTTGAATGTAGATTTTCCCACATTTTTCAAATTCACATAAATCAAAACTTCATCAGCACTTCAACCATAATGATGTAAATTGCCGTATGTAACAACAACGACGACAGCACAAATGTTATCCCACCAAACATAAGGCCTGAGAAGAATCCATCAATCCATCCATCCATCTATCCAAGTCCATGACCCATGATGTACTGTCTGGATGGGGGAGGGGGCACCAGCGAGGAACACAAACGCAACACTACAGCCTCCGGTGTTAAATTGGTAACGACGACGAAACAAATCAATTGCAATTGAACAAACACAAAAAGGCCAGACGCTGGTTGGGATTGGGTTAGGGTGGACGGTGGGGGTAGCACCTCGAGAGGGGAATACTTACAGCACTCCATAGCTTGGCGAATGTTTGTCATGTAATCAAATCTAATTAACAACAACAACAGTCGCCACACAATTGCAATCAATAAATGTGGACGCAGTACTCCGCCTTGATCAGCTCCGCGGCCAATTGCAAAGGTAATCTTGTTTGTGCGAGGCGACTGAACATTTGCAAAATTGAAAAATGATCGATTTGTAAATTTCACATGACATCTCCAATGTCTCGTGAGGGCGAACCAATGGGAAATCATCAGTGGAACCACTTCATGGCAGGAGCACAACACTAGTCGCTGCACTGTGGGGCGATACGGGACTAAAAGGAAATAAATATGACGTTTCATAAGCAAGAAAGCATTCCGTATATATATTAATATAGATATGGTAAAAACAATATAATAACATAATAAAATTGTGTACATATGTGTACATATTTAAGACGTGAGAGAGAGAGAAAGAAATGAGAGTCTTGGTGCAGCTCAGCTGACCACCCAGGGTTGCTTTTTTGGCCACCGCTAGTGTAATGTAGGTAGACCATACAAAAATGTGTGCTTTTTTAGACCGGAAGTTGTGAAATTATTGATCTGGCAATTACATTCTTATCCAATTGGTACATTGCTAACGTCATTGACGTAAGGCCAGGTGAACAAACGATAGAACGTTAGAGAAACCAAATTCCTGACGAAAGTGAGTGACTGGATTTCGATCGCAGAGACTTTCGTTAGAAATACAGAAACAGGCAACTAAAGATTAAAATACTCTACAAAAAATTTCAGTGGGGGTCACAAAATAACAATAACTGACAATATGGTCCATCTTCGAACTTAGCCGAAGAAAGAGAAGAATATTACGGCATACCAAATTTCTTAAAAATGACCCAAAACGGATTTCCGCGGAACATACATGTGGTCTTAGGTCACTCATTCGATGTGTTACACTTTTCGATACCTCCATTCTAAGCTATGCTACACGCTGAAAAAAAATCGCTACTGTAGTATATTGTCCCAAACATATTCGGCTTGAAACATGTATACGTTTAGGGTACACTCTAAACATATAATATTTGGTACACAGAAAGGTTATACATTTGGGAAGATGTTGTTCTAAAAAATCTTTGTTTACTCCCAATTTGTTTTTATTTGGGACTATTATTTCCGAAACAAATAAAAAATTTGCACTTAAGTATTCAGAAAATACCTAAATTGTGTTATATTGTTCAGTAATTCAAAACAATTTTTTTAGAAATTTTTAATGTTCGTAAAAATAATAAATAATAATTGAAATCCTATAATCTTGGATCAATATAAATTTTTTGCTGGATTGACAACTAATGATGGCTTGGAATACTTAGAAATTTGAAATGATTAATTTGAAACAGAAGTCAATGCTGCATATGGTATCATAACTGGGAGGTACAATTGGGAACCAAGAAAAGATTAAAAATGAAATTCGAAAAGTCATCAAAAGATTTGAAAGTCTTTTTTAAATAAAATATATTTATAGAAATTCCTAAACAATAATTTTATTTGTACTTAAACATATATTTTATTTGAGAAATTTAGTTTGCAATTATATTTTATTGTAATATAATAATATATGCGTTCCAAAAATATTTTAAAATTTATTTACTCAGAAGCATATAATATTTAAAAATTTGTGTCCCAAATATATTTTCTTTCGATTCAAACATATCAAAAAAAGGCGATTTTGCCCCATGTAAGTGCAAAATAGTAGATTTTCAGGATAGGCGATCAAAGTTTGATGATTTTTTGAAATTTGTGTGGAATTCCTTTATAATGCAAATCGAATTACCTGTACTGTTTTGTGAATAACTTTTGATTGGGTTGACGGATAAACACCAAATTTTGACTGAACATAATTTGGAATATTAAGAAATTAAAAATGCAATCTCCCTAAGTCGACTTAGCATGTTTTAGAATGGAAGTATCGTTTTGGCTCGTAACAAATAAATATGGTTCAAATACTAATTAAAAAAAAAATAATAAAAAAAGTACCGTAGAATTTGTTTAAATATATTTTTCGTTTTTAGGATACCAAATTACCTCAGAAAATGTTATGTACATTCCTTCGCCAAAAATTTTGTAACATAGTGTAATTAGTTATTTGGATTGGATAAAAGGGCCGTTTGACCAAACTGTCAAAATTCAACACCCTACAACTCGGACAGTCCTTAACCGATCTGGTTGAAATTTTGTGTCATAACTACTATCCAAAAGGACTAAACTTGAAGCAAGTTTCATTCCAGATATCGGTTTTAAAAATTCACTCAATTGACATGAAACATCCCATATATCCTATTTATATTATAAAATTGTTTGTTTGTATCTTATATGATACAAAGCTAAAATTTTGTAAATATGAAAAACTATACTTATATAGCGTGATCCATTTCGAGGTTCTTACTTTTTTAATGAAAAAAACACAGAAAATTCAAATTGAATGAGAAATGTTTATTATCATTTGAAAGAACATTCTTTGGCATTTATTTTTGAAGATTATGTCCATCAAATGTTGGTCGCGGCTACGTCTCAGATGGTCCATCCGTTGAGTCCAATTTTCGATGACTCGATTATGTTGACCAGAACGTGAATTTTCGTAATAAAGTTGAACGATTTGTAAAAGTTGTTCGGGCGTAAGTCTTTCTATGATGAAAGGCCAAACAATTCTTAACAAAAATAACATGACACCATTACATGACTCACACGTGATCTGTCAAAAAAAGGCTATTGAAAAAAGTATCTCTACTTGGATCACCCGTTACATGACAAATAAACTAATTTGCAATTCCCAAACTATGGTCAGTGTAGCAGTGACCAAAACAGTTTTCATTATTTCACTGATTCAAAAAGTTCTTTAAGAGCTAAAAATATAAAAAATTATATTCACATACTGACCTCAACGAAGATGCGAAAACAACTATTTGATGTCCAGTATAAGGTCAAACTGGACATAAAACCGCGTCTTACTATTTCTTAATCCTTTTCAAAATATATCGCTCACCACTTACTGTGGTAATATATCTAACGTTGTCAATTCTCAGACTGTGATCAGTGTAGCAGTGACCATAACAACATTCACTGTTTCTGTACTTTAAAAGTCCCTTACGTGAAAGTAGCCCCAAAAATGAGAGCTTCGTTTAGTCTTCGTATTTTTTGCACTTTTCTATATTTTTTTCGGTATACCGTACGGAATACATGTTTTGTTGTAGTCAAGTGCCTTAAAAATCACAAAAATGCAAAAAAATCCACCTGGGGCAGCACAATTCATATGGCCAATAAATTATTAATTCAGCCAACTTGATTAAACGAATGATGCAGAAGTTTTTATTTTTAGGGCTACTTTCACTTCCAATTCTCAGAATTGAGTCCCAAATAAATGAGCTGAAAAATGCTGTACTGTGTTATGAACTATGATCCTACCAATTTATGTGTATATGCTGATCTCCAACGTATGCGATTTTATACCAAGCTACTTTTGACCGCTTGACGTCGCGGCTCTTATAAGATGTGGAAAACTACACATTTTCCTTATGTAACGACTCGAGTGTTGTATAACCTACGTACTACCTACATAGTAAATTTTTGGCCTTTTTATGGTCAGTTTAGCAGTGACTAAAACAATTTTTATTCTTTTACTGCATTTAAAAATTCTTAAGTTTTTTGATCCTTTCAATACTTTAAATTCCAATAAAAAGCAAATGTACCTACACATATCGATACCTCCATTCTAAAATACGCTAAGTCGACTTAGCGCGTTTTTAAGGAGATTGCATTTTTAATTTCTAAATATTCTAAATTATATTCTGTCAAAATTTGGTGTTTATCCGTCAACCCAATCAAAAGTTATTCACAAAACAGTAGAGGTCATTTGATTTTCATTATAAAGGAATTCCATACAAATTTCACAAAATCATCAAACTTTGATAGCTTTTCCTGAAAAACTAACTTTTTGCATTTAGCATAGTTTAGAATGGAGGTATCGATATATACATATATGTGCATATACCAATCTTCAAGGAAATACGTCGTGCAGCCTGCGGACAAGATGGACACAAAATCCGCGACCATATACATGTATACATATATACAGATTTTCAAGGAGATGCAAATTCAACTATTTTATATCCAGCGTGGAGTCAAAGCTGCTATAACAACTAAACCGATTAAATCGAAACATGGAACGTAGATATCATTGTATTAAATATGCAATGGTATAATAAACCTATTGATTTTCCGACGACCTCTGGACCTCTGAGAGGTGTTATCAAGATTTTGATGAAGTTCTAAGTAGACTGGACGTGAATATTAAACCAATTTTTTATGGTCGGCGTATGATCAAACAGACAAAGCTAATAATACTAATGTTTCGATAGCACCAAATCTGTCGACGTCCATGACTATCTAAAGTAGCACATGTCAACTCAAAGATCGTAACTCAATAATCATAACTTAATGTATGGACCTTTCAGAATATTAGCGTACCCACCAAATTTTACGAACAAACAAATAGTAATTTTATGATCGAACTGTGGTCAAACTGACCACAGGCAACTGATTTGATATTTGATAGCTAAAAATATCTGTTAGCTGGCTGACGTGATTAGATAGAATATGAGAACTCATGGCCGTAGAAACTATCCTAAAATTGGAAAATTTTAAAATGATTGACTTTGACAAGTCGGCCTTTAGGCATACTTCTAATAAGAAATACATATTTCAAAGTTAGTTTTTGTCGTAGTCAAAGCTAAGGATTTTGATACTAAAATTTGAATAAACTTCACAATTTTACTGTTTTTATGTTGTCTTTTAATCGTAGTTTTTTTTAGAAAATCTTAAAGCTTACGAAGTTTGGAACACACAAGCCGAGCATGCGGGGTATTAATATGCTAGTGTATTTATATAAAGGGTGGTTAAATTGTAAGGGCCGATGTTGAATGTGAACCACACCTAAACGTCAATTTGTTTCTGCATTTCATTTGAAATTTCTCAAATTCAGACTAACTCAATTTGAACCATGGAAAGACACACAATCGAGCAACGCGTTAAAGTTTAACGCGTTGCTCGATTGTGTGTCGAAATGCATAAAAATGCATTTCGTGCACTTCGTGATGTTTTTTTGATCAGCATAATCGACCAAATGTGTCCACAATCGGCCCAGTTCGTTTGGTGCGGCTTATGGGCTGGCGACGTCATCGGGCCATACTTCTTCGAAATGAGGACGGTCAGGAAGTTACTGTGAATGGTGTTCGCTATAGTGAGATGATAACGGCCTTTTTATGGCCCGAATTGGAAGATATGCATGTGGACAATATGTGGATTCAACAGGACGGTGCCACTTGCCACACAGCTAACGA
This sequence comes from Eudasyphora cyanicolor, assembly GCA_963930755.1. Classification (NCBI taxonomy): domain Eukaryota; kingdom Metazoa; phylum Arthropoda; class Insecta; order Diptera; family Muscidae; genus Eudasyphora; species Eudasyphora cyanicolor. The sequence goes on along the minus strand of OZ005737.1, from coordinate 259,040,540 downwards.
AACAATGGCTATTTTCAATAGCCGTGTTATCTCACGTCGTGGCGATGTCAATTGGCCGCCAAGATCATTTGATTTGACACCGTTGGACTTCTTTGTTTGGGGATATTTTAAAGAAAATGTGTACGTCGATAAGCCAGAAACAATTCAAGAACTAAAGGATGAGATAATTCGGCAAATTAATGGCATAGAACCTCAATTATGCCTCAGCGTCATCGAAAATTTGGACCATCGGAAATGACAATAATTTCCTAAATAATTTGTGTTTTATTCAAAACCAACATCGGCCCTTAAAATTTAACCACCCTTTACATATATATAATGTTTTTTTTTTTAATTTTTCTTACCATTATTTTTCTCCAAAGAACTAATTTTAAACCAATTAGGCTGATATTTAATCTATTAGGGCCTTATTCATAAAAAGTTAAAGAAGGTTTGAGAACGCTTTAGCAGTGTAAAAGCGTTCTTCAAACCTTCTTTAAATTTTTACGAATAAGGGCCTTAGACTTTTAGACGCTCTAGAGGACACTTTTTTCAAACAGAATTGTCTAAAATTCATACTTTATATTACTTTAAATTGTCCCTAACGAAAAAGAGGAACATCAGTCCATGTTTGCATATAACTCCATATAAATGTCTCTTTACTTCACGAAGCTCCACAGAACTAATTTTAAAAAAATTATTCTGCAATTTAGGCATTTATATTTCATATTGCCTAAAATTATTCCAAGTAAAAAATGGGACATATCAGTCCAGCTGTTGATGTAAATCTCTATGTGAAGGTCGCTTCCGATTTGACATCTTTATAGTGTAGATATTAATTGTATACAAATAATCGGACTGAAATGAATAAGTTTATTTTTAATTCTCTCCAACACCACACCTCTTAAAAATTGGACACATCGGTTCACGTTGTGATATGAATTAAAGGTTCAAGATGAATTTGACTTCTTGACGATAAGTTAGAACCGATGTGCCTGGAATTTAGAAATTTAACCTGAAACACTTCCTAGAAATAATCGATCGATGCAGCCCTTAAATATTCCTCCGTTCATTGTATTGTACAGTCGACCCCGCCCGACTTTGGTCTTCCCCTACTACTATTTTTTGAAAATCGCCCACTGTTCTTCGCATTTTACTAAAAGATACAAACTCCCATATTAAATCACTAACCATGAAATTAAGTTTCGTTTTATTTTTTATATTTTACAAAATCACACAAAGCCAATACCAATAAAGAAAAAAAATCATGTATTATAACCGTATTTGGTCAGTGACTAGAAATAGTCCGATTCTGTGATATCAGTGCACAGAAAATCAGTCTCGTGAGGATTTCTTTGGCAGATGTGGTTTAAACAAACCAAACGTGCAAAATGCGAGTAACATTAATGATACGAGTATGAAGAAGAGACAAAAAAAAAACAAAAATTACAAATAAGAAAACACAACAGTTTAAATAATCATCATTAAAATGTAAGGTAATGCGGCATGTAATGACGTTGATTTGTTCATTTTGTTTTCGATTTATTTTCTTTTGCCTTTTTTCCTGCAATTTTGCCTGAGAATCAAAGAAGCAGCAATAATAACAACAGCCGACAACAACTGCTAAAATAATTTACCTTTTAAATGACAATATTAAATGTTGGCCTTTTCAGATGAGATCATTATTTGTTTGTTCTTCGTTATAGCATCGGGTGGATGGATGGATGCATGGATCGATGCATTGGCAGGCAACAAATTTCTTTAGCAATAACTTACAATAGAGTGAACCCTACTTGAGGTAGATGGGACAATTAAGTTTTGTACTAAGTTCTCCAAGCTTAAACTTGGTTTGAAGGTATTTAAATTTTAGGCATTAATTTCATATAATAACAATTATTATAACAATAAACTCGTATTACTTATATTATAATAATAGCCGATTGCAACTTACCTATATACATTTATCAATTGCTAGCGTAAATACACATCTGAAAATTAGAAAGAAGGTTTAATATTAATATTAATATTCAGTTTTCATATAAGATATGACTATTGAGGCAAAAATTGCATTACTTGCAAAAAGTATCAATAACAGCATATAGAAGATTTATTTGTGTACCTTTATCTGAGCGGGAGGTGAAAGGGATGCAAAGTTTTTTTAAGAAAGTGGAACTTTTCAAATTTTGTCGGCTACTTATATTAGATTTTTTGTTTTTATTATATTGTATATCAGGAAAGGTAGAAAAAAACAAGTAAGAAAGTTTCAGTCGGGTAAACCGACTAAGGTATACCCTCACTTTGTGAGTAATGTAATATTGAATATTACTCGAATTATTCTGTCAATTTGTGTGGGAGGTACCAGAAGGGGTTTATCAAATACACCTTTTTTTTGCTGAACATTAGATACTTTAAATTCATTGCACTGTGCCGACTTATAAGCATTTATGTGCACTGGTATAAACGTTATGAGACATTAAATTGTGGTATGATTTGGGCATTTTGTGTGGGAGGTACAAAGAGGGGCGTGGCAATAACGCCCATTTTTCACAGGGCTATAGACACTATAAAAACATTAATCTGTACAAAATTTCAAGTATTTTTATACACTGGTTTTAATGTTATAAGCTGTTAACTTTTGGTGCAAAAAGGTACCTTTGTGTGGGAGGTCGCCCATTTTTCTCGAGTTGATAACGACTAATAAGCTAATACTATGTGTGGAATTTCAAAAGATTCGAATAAGTAGTATAGCAGTTATTAAAGAATCAATATTTCACAACATTTTAACCCTTTGTGGGGGAGGTACTAGAGGGAGTGGACCAATATGGCCCATCTTCGAACTTAGCCGGAGATAGAAAAAAATATTACCACATACCAAATTTGAGGTCAATCGGTTACTCCTTTCGAGAGTTATCGTGCGCACCAGCCAGCAGACACACAGACAGACAGACAGACAGACAGACGGACGGACATTGCTCATTCGACTTAAAATGACCCAAAACGGATTTCCTCCGAACATACTTGGGGTCTTAGGTCACTCCTTCGACGTGTTACACTTTTTTCCGTAGCAAATGATATATACCCTCGTCACACTAAAGTGAGGGTATAAACATATAGTGGTTGTCCGCATCTCAAAGAAAAGCTTGTTTTGTTTAATGCATGTATTCAAAACGATCCGTAAAAAGTGCGCATATAGATCTATATTTTGATATAGCCCCATACAATGGTACTTTTGACATCTTGACGCTCTAGGGGAAGTATTTTTTAGCCGATTACTCTAATATTTAGTTTCATATGATATCATACGATTATCATTTTCTACTTTCCAAATGTGTAACATGTCGACAGATGGATGAACGGCGGAAATCCGTTTTGGTACATTTAAAACATTTGAGCAATGTCCGTACGTCACACAATGGGAGGGAAATAATTCGGCAGTTTCTTAGGGTGGGTAACGTTTGTAAACCCTTTTTTTAGATTTTTTTATTTGATTTTCTCTAATCTAATCAGCCAAATGGCCACCATGACCACACTTACAGGACCATATCCTTTTCATGAAATTTTCCATAACCAAATCGCTGTCCTCGATAGCCTCACGAATTCTATCTTTGTGGTCTTGAATCTACGCTGGGCTGTTGGCGTAGACCTTATCTTTCACGTGGCCCCAAAGGAAGAAGTCGCAAGGTGTTAGATCACAAGATCTCTGTGGCCAATTGCGATCACCTCTTCGAGAGATAACACGGTCCGGAATCTTTTCCCGTAACAGAGCAATGGTTTCGTTACTTGTGTGGCACGTAGCACCGTATTGTTAAAAGAAAACGTTGTCCAGATCAATACCATCCAACTCCGACCATAAAAAATCATTAATCATCTCTCGATAGCGCAATCCATACACCGTAACTCTTGATCCAACCTCATTTTCGAATTACCCCGCCGGACCATAAACCGCACCAAACAGTCACACGTTGATGATGGAGAGGCTTCTCAACAATAACTCTTGGGTTTTTCGAGCCCCAGATGCGACAATTTTGCTTGTTGACATATTCACCGAGGTGGAGATGGGCCTCATCAGTAAAGATGATTTTTCGATTGAATTCCGGATCATTTTCATGCATTTCAAGGACCCAATCAGCAAATACACGTCGTTGTTGATGATCGGCCGGCTTGAGTTTTTGTGTTAACTAAACTTTATAAGCCTTAAGACCCAAGTCTTTATGCAAGATACGGTGTAATGACGTTAGTGGAATGCCCAATTCCAAAGAACGACGAGGAATGGACAAACCTGGGTTTTCTTCAACACTTTGGGCTACAGCAGCAATATTCTCAGTTGTTCTTGAGCGACGTGCACGGGTTTTATTCTTCATATCACTAATTTGTCCCAACAGCTCGAATTTTCCACCAATTTCTGTATTGCGGTACGACAAGGTGCTTCACGACGACCCAAAAATGCTTTAGTTTTGCGGACTGTAACTGCAAGATTTTCACCATTTTTGTAGTGAATTTTAATAATTTCAATGCGTTGTTGTATCGTTCCATTTTTGGTAATGGCGTAGGTTCTTCTTGTCAAATGTCAAAGAATAAAAGCTTCAAAAGTGACAGCTATCGAAATACCGGGTGATTCAAAATAACACCTCTTGTTGGAAAACCCTGTATCCTTCAATCAAATGGGTTTAATCAAAAGATTTTAACGAATTAACGTTAAGTTTTGAATTTTGGCCACAGTTCTGGATTGGAACCTTTTCGATGTTATTGCTTTGATCGCCATTTGGCTATCTGTGAAGAGGTTGGCATATTTAGGCTTTGGGGTATTCCTGGGCCAGTTCGCACACTCCGTGATTGCTGGAACTTCTGCTGAAATACCGTGTTTTGGAAGTAAAGTTCGATTTCTGCTTCATCAATAAAGAGTCCTAGAGCCGTCCTTCCTCCTAGCTTGGACCCATCCGTGCTGATTTCCACTGGTACATGAGCCAGTCTACCGTTTTCCCAGGAACGTCTGTCTGGCACGAAGGGATCACAGGTAGCTGAAAGCCGCACTTCAGGAATGCGGTCGGAGATTTCCGTTGTTTGAATATAACCGACCAGTGATTGTAATATCTTCTGATGGTACGACTTGTGGTCTCGATTTATCCATTCACCCATCACTTGTAGACGTCTTGCTGTGAGGGCTACCTCATTCTTTATACGGATGTCTATTGGTTGGATGCAGATGCAGTATAGTCTCCAACGCTCTTGTTGGTGGTGTTCTAATTGCCCCGCTTATGCCTAGACACCACATGCGTTGAATTTTTTGCAAAATTATTACGTTGCACTTCTTGGCCTTTGATGTCCACCACACTACACAGGCGTTGGTTATTTTCGGCTTAATCACTCTCATGTAAAGCCAGTGTGTCATATTTGGACGTAGTCCCCATTTTAGAAGAGATTTAGGCTCAAAAGAGCTTTAAGGCCCAACTATAATATGCATAAGCTAGCTTAAGCAACTGTGCGAATGCATGAAATCGTATGTGCCAAACTATAATGTACTTACGTGAACTTTTCGTTAAGTTCTCTCAGCTCTCTCTCAGTACACATTTGCTTAAGCAAGGTGCGAAACTGAACGCACTTTCCGTACGGAATTGCTTATGCATATTATAGTTGGGCCTTTAGGCTAGAGCAATAATAACCTATAACGGTATAGTGTGGTGTACATCATTGGCCAAGAAGTGTCAAGACCTACAAACTACAAAATATGTATTTCATTGGAATATATTTATTTTAAAATTTTTATGGTGTTTTTACATTTCTGTCTGCACTTGAAAATTAATTTTTTCATGTTTTTCTTGACCCTGTCCAAACATTTTCTTAATTTCAGTGCAGAGTATAAACAGATTTAGTAATGTGCTACAAGATAAACTGCCAAAGAAATTTTGATCCCGGCTTTTAGTATAACAGATTTTGGCGAAAAACTATAAATATTCCGTTTTTGCGGTTTTTCGAATTTATTTTGGGAATAGTGGGATTTTCCTTTAATATATAATAATTGAGATATATTAAATTTTAAAGGTTTTATGGATTTTTAAAGATTTTTCACGATCCTTTGCTACGAATTGGTATATATTAGAGCCGGGTTTATATCGATTCATTTCTCATTATATTTTCTGGATAGAAAAAAATAGTTATTTGATGCAAAAATATTGCATTTTGATATAAAGGGTGGTTAAATTGTAAGGACCGATGTTGAATGTGAACCACACCTAAACGTCAAGTTTTTTCTGCATTTCATTTGACATTTCTCAATTTCAGACTAACTCAATTTGAACCATGGAAAGATACACAATCGAGCAACGCGTTAAAGTTTTTTTAGACTCTTACGAAAATGGGCGTTCAAATCAAACTGCATTTCATGCACTTCGTGATGTTTTTTTGATCAGTATAATCGACCAAATGTGTCTACAATCGGGAGAATTGTGCGCAAATTTCATAAAACCGGGGTCTGTAGGAGATGTGAAAACACCCATACATTCTCGCCCAGTTCGGTTGGTGCGGCTTATGGGCTAGCGACGTCATCGGGCCATACTTCTTCGAAATAAGGCCGGTCAAGCAGTTACTGTGAATGCTGTTCGCTATAGTGAGATGATAACGAACTTTTTATGGCCCGAATTGGAAGATATGCATGTGGACAATATGTGGATTCAACAGGACGGTGCCACTTGCCACACAGCTAACGAAACAATGGCTCTTTTGCGCAACAAATTCAATGGCGGTGTTATCTCACGTCGTGGCGATGTCAATTGGCGCCAAGATCATGTGATTTGACACCGTTGGACTTCTTTGTTTGGGGTTATTTGAAAGAAAAGGTGTACGTCGATAAATTTTGATCCTGGCTTTTAGTATAACAGATTTTTGGCGAAAAACTTTAAATATTCCTTTTTTTGGATTTTCGCATTTATTTTGGGAATTGTGGGATTTTCCTTTTAATATATAATAATTGAGTTCAAGAGCTAAAGGATGAGATAATTCGGCACATTAACGGCATAGAACCTCAATTATGCCTCAGCGTCATCGAAAATTTGGACCATCGGATGGAGATGTGCCGCCAATAAATATAAATTTCAATATTTTCCTTATTAATTTGTGTTTTACTCAAAATCAACATCGGCCCTTAAAATTTAACCACCCTTTATACTTTTTAAAAAATATTCTTTGTTAACAATACAATAAATGGCAAAAATATAATAAATATTTTTTGTAAAGTATAACTTCAAATGGCAATAAATTTTTTTTCAGCATGTATATCAAATTGCAATATTTTTGCACCAGTCTATACGACTTTTTGCATAATTTTGGGACCGCCCTTGTAAATTGATAAAATTGGAAAAATCGGCTCACCTTTTGTCCCCAGACAAATTTGACTTCTTGGCGGTGTAGATGATACGGTTTTCGATGGATGTGACTGAAATTTGAAAATGTACACTCTATTTAAGCAACAATTAACGTTGAAAATATAAATATATATATATACAAAATACAAATATATTAATACTTTAATCAGATATATAGGGAATGTCGACATCAAAGTGCACAACCAGACCTTTTAAGATGCAATATAAGGGTTCTAAGCCCGATATTTGGATTTTACGAAAATTACTTTTGATTTACTCAGTTAGAGGGCTAAACATATTCGTTCAGCACCTGCTTGCATGGTTTCTGCCCATACATATCAACATCTCAGATGACTGTCTGTCAAGAAATATCGGAGAAAATCTTAAAAATGTCCCTTTCTTAGAAGAATGTCTTTCCATCGCGAATGGAAGAAAACGGAATTTCCACTGACGACAATGGCAAAGGCAATATTGGCAGCGATATCTGTTCATTGTATTGTTTATGCCATTATGAATGCCAAACAAAGTCAAAACATATTGACAAATACAAATAAATTTAAACGATCTGCTTGGGAATGCCATCACACAACACTGAGACTCCGCTCCACAGCATTGCATTGCACTACGCTGCGCTGCAATCCCACAACAATGTTCCAGCTACAAAATGAATTGCGTCTTTCGTTCAAATCAAGCAAACGGGAGGGACATAAAAACCTGGAACAATGTCTGCTTTCCATCTTCTTCAAAAGGTTCTGTTGTTGTTCCTCAACTGTCCTTGTCGTTTTCTTCGCCATGGAACACCACTCACAACGATCACATGGGCTAGCAGGGAAGAGTTGCTGCAAGTGATCATCAAAAGCTGATAGACCCGTTGTCGTGTATGATGGAACGTCGCTGGAGCAACCCAACATCATTTAGTTAAAGTACATGTCCTCTGCATTGTCGTTCATGTTGATGTTGCCGATTCTGGTGATGCTGATGATGTTCATCTTGGGGGCATCATCAACGACAGACAATACGTCCAATATTCGTAATGACGATCATTATAATGATCATCGTAATGTATTCTATTGTTCGATGTTGTCGTAAAAGTGGGCATATTTTATAGTTGAGTTACTTGGATTGTAATGCACACTGGGTTGTATATTATCCAAATGCACAATTAATGAGAACATCAAAGAGAAAGGGAGTAAGCTTCATTAAACCTCAGTTTAGAGAAGGATGGAATACATCATGAGCTGCACTGAAAAAATGTGCTTTATATTAAAAAATTACAGGGAATTGTCCTTAGGGCAATACATTATTTATATAATTTATTCAGGTGGTTCATACCAAATAAATTATCTTAAATTTAAGTACAAAATTTACTTATTTTAAGATTTTATTATCTTTGGCGCCAAAATCAGAGCGAACGTTTTTTACAATTGCGTTTAATAAAATTTAAAAAATGTATGCACCGAAAAAAATGTTGTCATTAAATTAAGAATTTGCCTCAAGGACGTACAAAATTCCTAAAATATTTAAACTTTGTTTTTAAAGTAAAGACAGTTTCAATTTCATTTAGTACAGATTCTTTACTATAAGTTCAAAATTTACTTATTTTGAGATTAGGGACGTCTTTGGCGCCAAAATTATAGGTAAACGATTTTAGTCTGTGTAGGATTTCCAAATTTTTTCAATCCGAAATTTCGTAGCTCGTTAACAATGACTGGTTAACATTTTCTAACCACATGCAAAGAACTGACGTTGTTGTATTTTAATTCCATAATGATAAATTTTATAACTGCGGCGTTAAACGATATGCTTCTGTAGGATTGTAAACAACACAACAGACGCTTGCCAACAACTTATGTAGGATTGTAAACAACAAAACAGACGCTTGCCAACAAATGAGATCATTATCATATGTTTGTTGCAGATGTAATACTTTGTATATTTACAGACGTCATAATTCGTATACTTAAGTCCTGAGAAAATCCTAAATATATATTTATCAAATATCTAACCCATTGTGCACATTATGTACAGAAAAGTTTGTAAAACAGAATCAATTCAACTTGCAAACATTTAGTTGTACTGTTGTCCCAAGTACATTTAATGTTCACTGATGTTTTCCGAATGTTTAGACAAAACTAAACATTGTTGTCCTACAACAATTCTAGTTGCGCAATGGCGGAACGAGAAACGTTCCAAACGTTCTTCCAAAGACCCAGCACGGCTCTTCTAGGCCATTTTAGATTCATCTTTTGATACCATTTTGTTGCAAATAAATAAAAAAACCAAACGAAACATAATAACAAACATTGTAAATATGTTAAATGTCATTTCTGTGGATGATGACAATGACGACAAAGAGATCGACGAATGTCGATCGATGGGAAAGAACTGTATTTTAGTAATTCAATGATAGCAAATTTGTTGGAATACTTTAAGCAGACAATCGTTTTTATAATATACTCGTAGCTAAAAATGAGAACAGCACGATTTATTTATTAAATAATTGAATTTAAAATTCTATATTCAGTTAGGGATCTAATTTAAGACATATTGAACTTTAGTTGTAGAACAAGAAGTATTGAATTATTTATGATACACTCAAAGAAAATCTTACATAATATAAATGTAATCTGACATTAATGCTATGGCAAGTGTCATTGTTGATGAACCCAAGACACTTTGGACCATATCCATTGCTACTTTAACTAGATCTATAGTGAAGCAGTGTAGTCTAGGTTAACGTTTTAATCTGTATATTGATAGATGGTGTTTTCTTTTGTGCCAAAAAATGCTTCATTTTTTCTGCCTTTCGCCCAAAAAATGCCTTTTTGTTTTCGTTTGTAAGAAAATCCTGCACTGTGAAAGGGTTTCGTTTTCTTTTGTAAATAATGTCGCACATGTGCGGTGCAAAAATGCAACATTTCAGACCTGTATTTAATCGAAGGGGTGGACGCTGTTCTACAAAACAGATGTTTTTCGGCGTCGAGCAAATAGCCTAGATACCCGTGTGTGTACGCGCGTGTTTTTTTCTAATGAAGTTTGGACAGATCCTTTATTTAGGTGGCGCATGGAGTATTCTTTGTTTTTATTTATTTTTTCGTGAGTTAAAAGGCCAGCCTTTTGCATTTTTGTTTTCGATTCTGACCACGAAAACTGCAGCAGTACAAGAGGCGACATTATTAAAATGTTGCTCTCTGACAGGTCAACATCGTTTTTCAGAAAAGAAAACACCATTAGACTGCAAAAGGTCTGGAAATGACAAAACCTCAGCTCACTTGGGGAGCCGTGAAGTCTTAATAAGCTCTGTTGATGGAAAAAATCCAAATTTGATTATTTAAATTCGCATTAAAGTCTGGAAACCAATTAGTTGAATTCGGAAAATATTGTTCGACACAAATTGAAAAATTTTCTGTCGTATCGAAATCGCAATAAGGCCACTGATATAATTCAGCGTTCGTTATTATTTGGTCATTAATCCAAAAAATTTAAAAAATAAATCGTTACTTATCAATTTTAAAACAAATTTAATTAGATACCAAATGTTATACGAGCGACTTTTTATTTTTATGGAAAAATACTTTTTCTATAATTCATAAATTTTGTCCGCATCAGAGTAATCTCACAAAAATACAGAGTTTACCTAGCAGCACTTCTTATAATCCTGAAAACACTTGTGATATGAGATCTTTGGTATATTTGGATCCTCAATTGTGGCAAATCTGCCTCCTTTCACTTGCAGATTTTGGAACAGAAAATGTCATATGAGGCAGTTATGAATCCATCGAGTTCATACGACAGTTGGTTTTGTCAACATTTACCTATTTCAGAACAAGCTTAGTTGCTACATGTCCAATACATTTGAAAAATTGCATGAAATGAGCCAACTGCAACTTCTCCAAAAGATTTCAGACAATTCGCCACTATGTTCACTGCTTCAACGTTTCCATCGGTTATTGATGTTCTGAGCAGACCAGGGAGCGACCTTCATCCCGTGAAGCTCTTGTACAAGTTAAAATTACTATTCGGTCAAAGTATACTCGACGAATGCCACTGCCGAACTAATATAATAATACCTTTAACTAATAGAATAATGCAGTTTCTTTGGTCCATTTTTGGATAACTAAAAGTCGCCAAAAAAATCAAACAAAAACTGCAAAAAGATTTTATATTTCATAATCTGTCAACATACGAGGACGGTCGCAAAGTTGTTAAAAAAATAGTTTCGTGAAAAGTGGCAACATTCTAAAACATCTGTTTTAGGTTAGGTTAGGTTGAAGAGAGCAGACGTTTCAACGTCTCATGTACATGGACATACACTTAAGCCAGTGCTTCGGCCTGTTGTGCGCTCCTCATCGGTTGGTTTTAAGTTTCAAGTCGCCACGTTCCTTAGTTTTTTTGAAGCCAAAAAGTAAACGATCTCAGTAAATTTGTAAACATGTAAAAATTGGTCACCGATATTTAATATGATGCTTTCATTTAAAAAGTCTGTTCCTTCGTTTACAACTTTGCAATATTGATTGGCAGAGTTTAAACGGGGCTGCACGAGCTGCCAAGACGAACACTGTAGTAGTCGACCAGTTGGGGTGTCCACGCCAAAAATGGTTAAAAAGTCCACAAAATGGTATTGGATGATGAGAAATCGGTGCGCAAGATGGGTGCTGCGTTTGCTCACAACCAAGAAGATGGCCAAAATCAATGAATAAAAGTTCGATTTCCTTCAGCACGCATCTTATTCACCAGATTTAGCTCCCTCGAATTGTTTTATATTTCCAAACTGGACGAAATGGCTCGGCGGAAAACGATTTGCCGGCAATGAAGGTTGCGGTTGATGGCTATTTTCAGGAGCTAGACAGTTCTTAATATAAAAAGGGGATTGAAGCTATTGAAAGTCGATGGAAAAGTGTATCGAGCTGAAAGGAGATTATGTTGAGAAACAAGGAAAATTTTTCTCAAATTTGTTGCGTTGTCTTTGTTAGGTCGGCTAATTTTGAAACCGCCTTCGTATGATGGGGACATTTTCACCAACATAACAAAAAATAGAAAAACTAAACTTCACCCCTTGATGCATGATGCAGAACGTTAATCAGACATTTTTCGCATAGAAGTCATGCGTAGTCATTTGATACTGGCCAATAGTGCAATACATCGAAGGAGTGACCCAAGACGACAAGTATATTTGGCGGAAATCCGCTTTGGGCCATTTTAAATCAGTTGATGCCACCAGTCCGTCCGTCTGTCTGAATGGTGGGTACGATAGCTCTTAAACGTAGTAACCGACTGACTTAAAATTTGGTATTTGGAAAATTTTTCTATATCACAGGCAGGGCTGTGGAGTCGAGCCCAAACTACTCGACTCCGACTCCTACTCCCGGAGTCGAATTTTAAAATCATTCGACTCCGACTCCGGCAGTTAAATAACATAAATTTCTGAAATTATATTTCTACTAAGACGTGTGTTCATGTAATTTAAAATAAGATATAGCTTTATTAGAAAAACACAAAAAAAGATATTAAATACCAGTAATTAAATAAAATTGTATTATTTATTTATCGACGCTTGACTTGCAAGTTGCAACTAATATGATAAATCTTTCAACATGGAATCATGATAAAATTTTCATCAATCACTGCCTCTGTTTCACTCTACAATATACATATATGCGTTATTTTTTATACCCTACTCCACACTATGGTACAGGAGGTAATAATTTTTTTGGCGGATTTGCACAAAGTGCTACAGCTAGACAAAACCTTAAATTATACCGTTCTACTCGGAATCACTAGCTGTCTTAAGTTGTTCGTTAAGTTCAGGTCGAAATTTTACTATGATCCTGGGAAAATTTGACAATAAGACCTCTTTCACACTAGGGAGGAAACCTATTGGAGTTGGTGAAAATCGGTTCAGGGTGATATTGCCCCCAGATATAAATGTCTTACAAAAATACTTATTTTGTTAGGTAAATATAATCAGAGCTTTTCTAAAACTGTTTTACATAAAAACTCGATAGTTTGGTTAACTTTATAGATATTTTTGGCATACTTAAATATTTTGTTAAAAGCTTCGAATATTTGATCCTCTTTTTTTTATTTAATATTACCCAGCAAAAAATAAAGGAAGTACTTCCAAAAGAATAACATTATAAGTACTTCCAAATCATAAGTATGAACATTTTTTCGGCATTTAATGAAGTTCTTCTAAATAACTAACCAAAATGCAATTTCGGAATATAAATTATTAACCCAAGAATGCATAATTTCAAAACGATTGGATGTAAAATAAGATCGGAAGGAACATATATATGAGGGCTATGAAATATATGTAAAATACTGCTTCTATAGTACTAAAGGGAAGAAATATATATTTATATGGGGGCTATATCAGAATTACTGAATGGTTCTGGAAGCTAGTCGACTTTTTCATCAACCAAATTTCGTTTCAGTCCACTAGGTCGATTAATCGGGCCTAAAAGTCGACTTTTTCATAGTCGATTAAAATAACAAAGTCATTTCAAAGTATGCTGATTTTCTTCGAAATACGTTAAATTGTGGAGTTGTAGTACATTGGATTGCGATAAAAACTGAAATGCCCAAGAGCGTAACCCTCAAAAAATGAAAATTCGTTTTTCGTCCAAAAATCTCGATTTTATTGAAGAAAAAAAGACGTAACATCAAGTGCTCGTTTTTGATAAAGCACAAAGGGAGTAACCCACATTGTATTAAACAGAACGTACTGTATTCATCTATTTAACCTTTGAAGTAGTTCTCTTGTTGCTGTATTGATTTTTGTCAATCGTGTTTGACAGCTATTTTAGATGCAAAATTTCTATATGGGGTCTGTATTTAAATTTGGCCTTTATCTGACTGGTATCCATTTTTTTTTTATCAAATTTCGCAGTGTTCATGATTCTATAAACTAATCTGTGCCAAATTTAATAAAGATCTGAAGTAAAACACGGAAATACATTTTTCCAACCTTGCTAGTGACCGTTTATTCTCGGATTAAAAAATCCTTTGTGCAAAATATTGTACGTTTGACTAAAATATGACTTCCATGGAGCTTAGATGCTAAATCGGAAGGAACACATCCATGCGAGTATCTGGGGCTATATGTAAATTTGAATCCATATTGTTCACACAGATATTAACTGTTAGATAAGATACTCTTTACCAAATTTCATGAATATCGAAAGGAATTTATATCTTCTATAGAGGGTATAAGCTAAATCGAAGTACATTCATATTTATTAGGATATCTGGTTCTAAACTGATATTCAAATAGTTGAGAGATTTTTGATCTTTCGCCCTAGACGAAAGAAAATAAGTTACAGAAACAGGCCCTATATCTAAATACGGATTGTCTTTAAATTATAATACGAATTGTCTTGTCCCAAAATAAAGAAATGTGCAAAATTTGTGACCAGCACATTGATTACAAGAATGCATGCACAGACTGACATAGCTAAATCGGTTCAGAAAGTGATTCTAAGTCGATAATAAACGATGGTTCTATAAATTATAATAAATTGTACCACAGTGTGGTGTAATTAAATAATTTTAAAAGAAATTATGGTAATTAAATATAACATACCATACTTACTGTACCGCACTGTGGTACTTTACTACTCTCTGAACCGGGGCTACGGAAAATACATAGCGCCGCACAAATGTGCTAATGTATTACAGTGTAAAATAAAAATCCTTTTTTATTAGTGAGAATGTTGATCATTTGGGAAAATGTTACCACAAGTTACACTTTTCAAGAGCCAGCTACACCATACAGATTACAAACATCTTCAAATGTCCTAAACATACTCACATATATATGATCGTTGATCTCTTTGGTCAATAGTTTATTATTTATACGTTCCCTTCCCTATGTCAACATTTTTATTCCTTTAAAATAAAAGATCTCTGGACCCAAAGATGTTAATAAGAACGACATACATTCATCAAATAAATACAACACCAAAAAAGCAAATCTTACAGTGCTTTAAAAGGAGTTGTGCAAAAGTGGTGACAAAGAAGTACTTCCCCGGCGCGACAACCCCTTGTTAAATTCATTGGTGAAAATCCAAATTAGAACAACTTCCGCATCATAAGTTGGGAATTTTTATTGCTTCTTTGGATGCTCTTTTTTTACTGGGTATATAATAATATTTATAATTTTTTTATTGCAAAAGTTCTATCACATAATTGGTACATTTTGAACAATACATCTCGGAGTCGGAGTCGACCATAATTTTTCGACTCCGGGCATATTTCCCAGACTCCGACACCGACTCTGACTCCACAGCCCTGATCACAGGCTAAGTTTGAAGAAAGGTTAAAATTTAGTGAAATATTTATTCTTTAATAATTTCCGTACTACATGTACATAGTAATATTCTATATATACACGCTGAAAAAAATCGCTTCTGTAGTATATTGTTCCAAACATATTCAGCTTGAAATATATATGTATATGTTAAGGGTACACTCTAAACATATAATATTTGGTAAAGAAAAAAAGAATATATTTGGGAAAATGTTATTCGAAACAAAACTTTGCTCAAATCCCAATATGTTTTTGTTTGGGACTATTATTTCCGAAACAAATATTTATTTGCACCTAAGAATTCAGAAAATAATTTAATTGTGTTAAATCTACTAATTCAAAGTTTTTTTATAAGTTTTTAATGTTCGTAAACTTAATAAATCATAATAATAGAAATCGTATAATCTTGAATCAAAATAAATTATTTAGAGGATTGACAAGAAATGATGACTTGGAATGCTATCTCAAAAATTTGAAATGATTGATTTAAACAGAAGTTAAGGCTGCATATGGTATTGTAACTGGGAGGTACAATTCGAAACTATGGAAAAATTTAAACTGAAATTCTAAAAAGTCAGCAAAAAAAGTTTTGCAAATCTTTTTTAAATAAAATATATTTTGATAAATTCGTAACAAATAATTTTATTTGTATTTTGGCACATATTTTATTCGAGAAATTTAGTCTGCAAACATATTTTGTTGTAATATATCAATATATGCCTTCCAAATATATTTTATTGAGTTGCAAATAAAAGTTATTTGCTCAGAAATATATCTGTGGTCACAAGGCATAACAGCATAACTCGAGTTATGCTCAAATTGCGTTTTTGATGCCACGATGTTCCACATATTCGATTACATATTGTGACAAATTTTGGTGATGATATCTTGTTTAGTTGTGCAGATACAAGGCAAGACTTATTAGCATATCTCGTTGTATCACTACATTTCATAACGTACATAACAGCATATCTCACATTTTTTGCTTTGAAAACTATACTTGTGTTTTTATTCCCCATTTATCTTTGGACTATTGAAGATTTAAATTGAATGAAGTCGTAACAGCATATCTGAGTTATGTTATTAGTCCAAGTTGAACTAAACCCTAGCACAAAAGCATAACTCAACTTATGCTGTTATTCCAAAATCTAATATTGACTACTGAATGTTGTAAATTTCGAAATCATCCTTTGATTTATTAGCATAAGTCGATATATTCTGCAATATATAATAAAATTAATTTTGTAATAACGACACAACTCGAGTTGTGTGTTTTGTAACTTAATTTATTTAAAAAGAGAATAACAGCATAAAACAGTTTTTAGCCTATAACATTTATAATTAAAATAATTATTTAAATGTGTTCGTATTAATTAATTTCACTTCCAAGTCCTGAGAAATTGCAGGCGTTAAATTCAAAATAAGTTTATAAATATTTTTGCTATATCGATTCAAACCTTTAAAATGCTCTCCTGAAAACTTGCAAAAACACACATATGCTGTTATGCCTTGTGACCACAGATATAATATATAATAATTTGTGTTACAAATATATTTCCTTTCGAATCAAACATATCAAAAAGTGCAATTTTGCCCCGTTTAGTATTCTACGTATAGTATTAGATTATTAGTCGCTATCATCTTATGAAAATGGGTCCTCCCTATCAAAATGGCCTAAATATAAAATATGAAACATGCATTTTTGCATTTCTTTTACTTTTACAAAGTAGGTCACAATTTATACATTTATCAATAGACTTTCCAGTATGCATATATATCGATTCCTAAAAAACGATTTTCAACCGCAGACAGGAACTCAATAAAATAATCAAAAATTAATGTATTTCAATATTTTTTTTTGTAAATTGTACATGTTGACAATTTCCAAATTAAATTCGAAAATCCCCAAAAAACTTTATTTTTGGTTTTTCCTTTTGTAGTTTACCGTGGAATACGTAACAAGTAAAAGCGTTAAGTTCGGCCATGCCGAATCTTAAATACCCTCCACCATGGATTCTTTGGATATGGAGCAAATCATGAAACGATCCTTTTTGTTTGAGTAAATTATCAAAAATAAGAAATCAAAAATTAGGCCGCAAATTCTTTAGCCAATCTCTTTACCTGAAAAATGTGGTATTTATGGCTTGAAATAGCTTTTTTGAGAGCTACATCTACACGGGGACTACAACAAAATAAAATTTTATTTGTATACATTTTATTGAGATGAATTCTTGCCAAAATAGAATATAAACTACAAAGTTTAGCCAATTTTTTTTAAAAAAATGTGGCGTTTATGGCTTAAATAAGCCTTTTTGCCGTCCAGTTATCATGAGCTCTTTGTGTGACATATAGTATATGGAGTTGAGGTCTCTAGGTTAAGAATTCAATCCGATAATGAGGCAGCCACTTTGGAACACCTATTGTCGGAAAACGCTGCACATACTCGTATTGGACGGAATCTTCAAAAATTGGATTGATCGCTTGAAGAATTGGCATTTATGTCATTTTGTCATAGTATTAATGTCAAGAGGTTTATGCAAACGTGTCAATGCGATGTCAAGGTCTGAGTATATGAAACGTTACTTCATGAAACATTTTGGTGTATTTCGAAGTTTTAGAAAAATTGTTGGTACAAATCAATATTTTACATATTTACTATTATTTGTTTTCAAGATAATTTTCTTTTGCAGTTGAGACCAAGTTGGATTTAATGGGATATTTTTTTTCAAAATATAGTAAAAATTATGAAAGTTTTATTAACGAAAAATACAGTCTTAGAATATTTTTTAATTCACCATATGTTTCAAATTCAAATCAATATACTCAAAATGTCTGTTAGCTGTTGTTCTTTGTATACTCTTGGATATATATGCATCATTGTCATCTATCTAAAAATCATTAGAGCCCTGTGCGACCACTGACCAACTGACCACAAAACCAAATGAAGCCGCATCATAAAAAAAAAACTAATACTTACCACCAAAAACTGTGAAAAACGCCTAATCATGCAACACTCTGACCACGCAAAAGCTGGTTAGCCACAACAATCGAACAGCCGGAACACACAAACCATAACCACATGCCATCTGAAAATGGGAAAAACTCTTTCTTCTCATTGGACCAGATAAATTAATTTAATGTGAATTAATTATTAATTAATTAATTAAGCGAGAAAAGAAAAATGTGTTACAGATGCAGCACTTTTTGAGATAAATGTAACTTAGCATAATGATGGTCACAGACTGATGCTGCTGCTGCTGAAGATGAAGTCAAATTAAAACGATTTCTTTCGGACTTCTAGGAGAACAGCATGGTGATGTATGCAATTAAATTCAATAAATATTCTGATGGAATTTTTGATAGCATTACAAACAATATGTTTGCCGATGGCAATGGAATTTGATTGCATATCGAATTGTTTTATTTTTTTCTGAGATGAATGTGTGGATTTTGTTGCGCTATCCATCAATGTATTATACTGATATGTAGCATAATTAAACAGCTGCATACCTTTAGCATAATTAATATTGGAACTAGCGGCGGCATGTAATAATTTTAGTAAATTTACCTACAGCTTTAAAAAAAATTTTATAATTTTTAAATTCAAAATTATAAAAATTATAAAAATTAATAATTTTTCCGATAGCTTTTAAAAATTCACTCTTTAATAACGCCTAAAAATATTTTAAAAATTTGTGTTTCCAATGAAATATTTTACAGTTTGTAGGTCTTTACATCAGAAATCGAAAGTAATTAGATTTTTCTCAAAATTATCGTTTCTTGAAATACATAGTTCTATCTGGTTAACCGCTACACGTATTTTGAAGATATTAGTATCACTGAAAATGCAGTGGAGTGAAGTATTTATGTCATTTTGGTGGATGGATATGAAAATGTGGATATTAAACTTAATGGTTGAATATTCTGTAAAAGTATAAATTCATGTCCATGATTTTTTTTTGTATTAAAGGGTTAAACTATTATGAACTGACTATTAGAAACTCTAAATGTAATCTTGATAGATCCAACGGTGTCAAATCACATGATCGTGGCGGCCAATTAACATCGCCACGACGTGCGATAACACCGCCATTGACTTTCTCGCGCAAAAGAGCTATTGTTTCGCTGGCTGTGTGGCAAGTGGTACCATTCTATTGGAACCACATATCGTCTAGGTCCATATCCTCAATTTCTGGCCACAAGAAGTCCGTTATTATCTCGCGATAGCGAACACCATTCACGGTTACTGCTTGGCCGACCTCATTTTCGAAGAAGTACGGCCCGATGACGCCGCCAGCCCATAAACCGCACCAAACAGTCACTCTTTGTGGATGCATTGGCTTTTCTACAATCACTCGTAGATTCTCATTTGTCCAAATGCGGCTATTCTGCTTTTTAACGTATTCACTGAGGTGAAAGTGTGCCTCGTCGCAGAAGGTGATTTTCTTTGTAAAGTCACCATTCACTTCTGTCTGTTCAACAAACCATATTAAATTTTTTTGAGAGTGCTTTTAGGTAAACTTGACCCAGGTCGACCTTCAAATGTTACCGACGTTATCCGACACGTAGGAGCAACATGAGAAATTTTGAAAACATAATAAAATATGGCTTCTAGAACAAAAGGAAGTAAATCTTTGTTCACAAGAATATATGTACAGTCAGACAGATGGACAGACATCCATAACTCGATTCAGAAAGGAATTCTGAGAATAACGTATCTGACGATACACTTTTTATTGAGACTTTTAGAAAAATTTCCAATAATTTATCCTTAAACTGTACTTTTAAAAATGTTTTTTGTTCATTCAATTTTGTTGCAATATCACATTTTCAATACACGCTTTTCAATGTTAAAATTATACAATAAAAACGTTTAAATACCTGAAAAACTACATTAACAGTGAATTGAAAATCACTTCAACATCAATGCCAGTCATCAGAGACATCGGCATCCCATAGCAGCATATTATCTTTATGTTGATAGGGTCAAATAGGGATGGAAGGGTTCGAAGGGTCGGTTGGTCGTACGGTCAGCATAAATGCATAAGCAAGTGCGAACTCGTTTAGGATTAACAGAGCGTATCGCCGTAGTTTGTTCCCTCCATTAACTGATCACCATCAATCCCATATACGACGGATGGATGGACGGACGGACGGACAGGTGAATGGGTCGGTTGGGTTGGATGAATGACGGAATGTTGTTCGAAATGAATTCAACGTGTAAAACTTGTAGTTTGTTGCCGTTGTTGCAGCCGAGTAGTTTTAGTTTGATTTTCGGTGGCTTTACGCTTTCAACCGACATAAGGTGAAATGTCGTTTGCTAGGGGGAATATAATCTATTGGGTTTCCGTTGTTAGTGTTTATGTTGCTCTTGGTTTTCCTCTGTCGGGGCTTAAAAGAAGAGAAAAACAAACTCAGTGAATACGACCATTATAAATGGTTTTGCGATTATGGGCGACCATTTGATTAATTGGTTTACACGGTGAACAGCACTTGTCGTCGCCGTTGAGGGGATGGGCCAAGTCTCCCGCTTAAGTGACCGACGACCACTTGTCATTCGATAAGTCGAGAAGGAGGTGGTGGCGGTGGTGAGCTATTATTGCTGTAAGACCTTTTGAAATCACGGCTAATTTGTAACAGGTGTCAGTTTAAAATAAATAATGTTTCTTGCTTGATAAGCAGAAAGAATAACATAAGTGATTAACAGTAGCTAAGTAATTTCGGTAATAGGGTTAAGTGGTTGACAAACTGTGTTCAACAATCACAGATTCTTCAGCTGGGCAGGGACACCTGACACTTTCTGTGAATATTTTAAGGAATATGTAAGAGAAATTGTCCTTCGAGTATATAGGGTAAAGTTGGGTTACTTAAACAATAAAACAAGCACACATATGTTAAACATTTATTTGAAAGCAAGTAAAAGGTGTGCTTATGTTGGTCTGGCTGAATAGTGTATAGCTTCCACCATGGATAGCAATTAATACTACAAGGTGGCTCAAAATAAATGTCGCTATGAAGATGTTATAACTTTGGCAAAAGTATATCAATTTTACTTTGAAATCTGAGAAGTAAATAGATACAAAATATACACCGACAAGCCATAAACGGGTATAAGCCATTAGTGGACGATTTTTGATAAAGTGCCAATTTACAAAATTTAACTGATTCCAGTACTGATTAAATTGGAAACTATCACTGATCTGATCACCAAAATATACTACCAGTTGTCGTATGTTATCAAACGAGTGCATACGATTTATCTAAAGGGTGGTTAAATTTTAAGGGCCGATGTTGATTTAAATAAAATACAAATTATTTAGGAAATTATTGTCATTTCTTTTTATTATGGCCAAATGACCTCGGCGGCACACCTCTATCCGATGGTCCAAATTTTCGATGACGCTGAGGCATAATTGAGGTTCTATGCCTTCAATGTGCCGAATTATCGCATCCTTTAGCTCTTGAATTGTTGCTGGCTTATCGACGTACACCTTTTCTTTCAAATAACCCCAAAGAAAAAGTCCAACGGTGTCAAATCACATGATCTTGGCGGCCAATTGAGATCGCCACGACGTGAGATAACACGGCCATTGAATTTGTTGTTCAAAAGAGCCATTATTTCGTTAGCTGTGTGGCAAGTGGCACCGTCCTGTTGAAACCACATATTGTCCACATCCATATCTTCCAATTCGGGCCATAGAAAATTCGTTATCATCTCACTATAGCGAATACCATTCACAGTAACTGCCTGACCGGCCTCATTTCGATGAAGTATATCCCGATGACGTCGTCAGCCCATAAACCGCACCAAACGAACTGGGCGAGCATGCACATGTGTTTTCACATCTCCTACATACCCGGTTTGCTGAAATTTGCGCACAATTCTCCCGATTGTGGACACATTTGGTCGATTATGCTGATCAAAAAACATCACGAAGTGCACGAAATGCATTTGAACGCCTATTTTCGTAAAAGGCTTAAAAAACGCTCTGCTCGATTGTGTATCTTTCCATGGTTCAAATTGAGTTATTCTAAAATTGAGAAATGTCAAATGAAATGCAGAAAAAAACTTGATGTTTAGGTGTGGTTCACATTCAACATCGGCCCTTACAATTTAACCACCCGTTACTTAGTAGTAATAGGACTGTATACTCCATAGTAGAGGATCTGTTGGGTTATTTACTGTTTCATCAAATACCAGTTGGTTTTTCTACATCTTAGTAGACGACAAATTGGGTTATGTACGTCTTAAAAGGAGAATAGCTAGTTTATCTAAACTTTAGTAGTAGATTTAATAGTAGGGTTATTTACTCCTTAGTAGGCGGTCAATTTTGTTATCTACTCCTTAGTAGAGGAATAATTAGATTAAACTAATCCTTAGTTGTCGATCAGTTGGGTTATCTACTCATTGGAAGGCGGTCAGTTGGGTTATATACCCCTTAGAAAGCGGTCAGTTGGGTTATCCACAACTTAGTAGTGGGTCAACTGGGTTATTTACTCCTTAATAGCGATCAATTGGGTTATCTAATCCTTATTAGGCGTCCTGTTGGGTTATCTACTTCTTATTAGGCGTCCAGTTCAGTTATCAATACCTTAATAGATGGTCAGTTGAGTTTAATAATGGTCAGTTGAGTTATCTACTCTTTAATAACGGTCAGTTGGGTTATCTACTTCTTAAAAGGATATCAATAAGGGTACATAATCCTTAGTAGGCTGGGTTTTGGGTTTTCTAGTCCTTTGTAGACGGCCAGTTGTGTTATGATGACTCTTTTGGTTATCTACCACTCAGTAGGCGGCCGGTGGGATGACAACAGTTTAGTACACGTTAAATTGGGTTATCTACGCCTTTTTACAGGAATAGTTGGGTTATCTACCCCTTAGTAGTCGGTCAATTTGCTTATTTAATTTATAGTAGGCGGACAGTTACACCATAGTAGACAACGATTAAGTTATCTATACCTTAAGGTAAGTACAGACGATTTGCAGATCGGACAACATTGTCAGAAAAATGGCGGAAAAATGCAACACTGTGAATTTACAACCGTGTGAACATACAATTTTTGTTTTGCAACATTAGCAGAAAAGTCATTGAGAGATAATTTGCTGATTGTTATATGTTCGAAGTTTATGCATGTTACAACGGCGCCATTGCCAGAAAATCATTTTATTTGCAACACTGTCTATAATGTATTTTTATTGGCAATCCTGCATATAAATATTTACAAAATATATTGTAAATATATGAAATTGTAATGTTTTCTTGCAATCGTCTGAACTGTCAATTCACCTTTGCCTAACAATCTGACATTGCCCGTATATTTGCAGCACTTTAACAGGGTTGATAACGTTTGTCGATCTGGCAACCGTCTATACTCAGCTTTAGTAGAGGAATAATTAGATTATCTAATTATTAAATGTCGACCAGTTGGGTTATCTACTCCTTAATAGTGGGTCAAGTTGGTTATCTAATCCTTAGTAGGTGGACAGTTTAAATATCTACTGCTTAGTACACGACAAACTGGGTTATCTATGCATTACCAGAGGAATAATTAGAGTATCTAATCATTGGAAGGCGGTCAGTTAGGTTATCTACTCCTTAGTAGTGGGTTATTTACTCCTTAATAGCGATCAATTGGATTATATAACTCTTAGTACACGGACAGTTTGGTTATCTACCATTTATTAGAGGAATAGTTGGATTATATAATCTTTAGTTATCGTCCAGTTGGTTAGTATAATCCTTAGCAGGCGGACATTGATGTTATCTGTGCCCTAGTAGAGGAATAATTAGATTATCTAAACCTTAGTTGCCGACCAGTTGGATTATCTACTCATTTGAAGGCGGTTAGTTGGATTATCTACACCTTAGAAGGCTGTCAGTTGGATTATCTACAACTTGGTAGTGGGTCAAATTGGGGGTTTTCCTCCTTAATAATGATCAATTGGGCTATCTATTCCTACGTAGGCATCCAATTGGGTTATCTACTCCGCAGTAGACGAAAAGTTGTATTATCTACTCCTTAGTAGTTAGCAAGTTCAGTTTTCAGACCTTAATAGACGACCCTTTAGGCGGCTAGTTGGGTTATCAAACATTTAGTAGAAGAATAATCTTTATATATAAAATCCTTTGTACGTTTTTTAGTAACGATCTCCAAAACCATAAAAGCGAATGGGCTGAAAATTTAACAATATATTCAGTTTGGGGTCATTTGTTTTTTAGAATAACTTAACCACTCGATAGATTGTGGAGTGGTTAAGTTATTTGCAAAATTCCCGTTTCCAGAGCGATTTGACCTAAATTTAAAATGTATGTGTGGTTTGTCTTGGTAATATTTTGTATGTATGATTCTAACCGGTAGATGGTGATGTAGCGGAAATATGGTCAATATACCTTTTTAGTTGATTTTTTTCTAAAACTCGGGATGTATGCATTTTTGAATGAAATACAAATTCATTAGTATGCGGTCAAGCGGGTTATCTATTCCTTAATATAGGTCAGTTTAGTAGGTGGTCAGTTGGGTTATTTACTCCTTTTTATATGACCAGTTGTGTTATCTACTCCACCCTTTGGGTCATGGATTATTAAATCCTTAGTAGGCGTCCTTTACTTATAGGTTTAATAAGCCTTAGTAGGGGCAATTGTATTATGCACACCTTACTAAATGAATGTGGGTTATCTATACCTTAGTAGAGGACCCTTTGTGTTATCGACACCGTAGTAGAGGATCCTTTGGTTTATCGACACCTGAGTAGAGGACCCTTTGATTATCGACACCTCAGTAAACCACAAGTTAAGTTATCCACTTCTAGTAGAGAACCAGTTCGACAACCCAAAGTTTAATGATTAATAGTAAACATTTCAAATGTTAATTCTGCTGTGTCTGACATTGACAACAACTATTAGTTTTCATATGAAATAGATAACCTGTGGACCGATTTCTTTCCTTAATTGACCTTTGACCTTTTTGGTTTTTCATCTGTTTCCTGTAGGGAAACGACTAGGCTAATTTTCTTCGGAATGATTCGGAATATCCATGTATTATCTACTACCTCATTAGCGAAAATCTATCAAAACATAGTCTGAATTTTAGTACAATAAGACACAAATAAGGAAATATCAAAGCGACCTCTAAGTGGAACTATATCAAAATTTAGAATGAATTTAAGTAAAATAAATTAAACTCAAACAGGAAAATTTCTGACAAATCAGCCTAAAAAAGAGGTCCTTAGAAGCAAATTTGAAAGCGACCTCTATGTGGTGACTATATCAGAACATGGATCGATGTGGTTGTTATTTTATGTGAAGAATTCTTGTTAAGAAAATGTAAAAAGGCACCTCTATATGGGGACTATAAAAAAGTAATAGCTGATTTGTGTAATTTTTGTTGTGATGAATTCTAGTCAAAATAAAATACAAGCGCAAAGATTCAGCATAATTGCTTATTACATAAATAAATATATTTGGAAACGAACTCTATAGGCAAGTTTCATTAAAACAATAATCGATACGACCCGATTTTCAAATCCAAATTTTTAAAATAATATCCATTTATGAATATTAGGCAGAGTCATCAATATTAAAAAATTGATTGTATGTGTCTCTAAAGGTGTTGGTTTATTAGATTGCGTTTTTTTTTGGCATATCTGGCTCACAGACCTTAAATTAGACAGATGTGCCGTCCGGACGAAACATCGAAATCTATCAGTTACGAACGAATAGGAATGAAATGTCACACGCGAAAAAACCCTTTTCCGCGAACATAGTTAGAACTTTCTTTGCACTAATCAATTAATATTAATTTTCTAATTGTGACAATTACAAAAAATTCGGGAAAATCGGTCCGAAATCCGCGGAAAACCTCACTCTTTGAAGTCCTACTCGTTGAAATTTCTATTCGTTCGTAACTGACAACTTACTCGCTCCGAGATGACATATCTTATTATTCATTATTTTTGATCTGGCTATTCTGCTACGTCTTTATGCAACATATATTTTCTTAAAAATACTACAATCAATCTAATTTATATGATCCCACAAATTGAAAGGCAAACATTTTTGCTAATCAAGCAAGCCATATGTTCTCATAATGCATATTCAACAACATGTTGTGGTCATATCAGAAATTCATTAAACCATATTTGGTTGAAAACAAAGACAGTCAGGTCGTCCAATATCAGAATTCATTACAAACATATTTCTAATACGCTTCCATTCCTCCACTCCTCCTCCAACAGAGTTAAATAATGCATTCCCATATTTCCCATACATGATGCAGGAGAGTTTTTATTTTATTTTCCTTCTAGGTTTTGTTTTCTTGTTCATCTGGGGAATGGAGAAAAACTAAAACCTGTCAATCAAATTGATTCATGTTCCAATGAACATTGCACAAAGCCCCAACCCCAGACTATGTTGAGATGTTAGGATGGGAAGATGTTTGCCATACTAAGCAGAGGCCCGAACCACTGCAACAACAAAGGGTACAGAGTACTTGTACAGCACTGCACAGCAATACACAATACTACACCACACAATCAATAGGAAATAGACAATATCAATTTCAAAGTCAAATTGATGACTAAACATAGGGATTTTATACAATTTTAGCCAAACATGTTTGTTGCCGCTCAATTCACTGTTTCCCACCGTAACCAAATAATAGCAGCAACAATAAAAAACATAAAATCACCACCAACGACATCTAGGATTTGAACTCATACATCTACAATTTAAAAGCTTTCGCGGGAAAGAAGATTGCCGCAAAAAAAACTTGCAATTCACTTTTTGCCATAAAGCAATACGTAGCGGCAAAAAACTTCAACTTGCAGTAACTAACGTAATAGCCCATCCAACCCACTATCGCCCATAAAAGGTCATCTTCAAGTCGTCTTCTCCCCATCGTCAAACAGTCAGTCAAGTCAGCCTTAGCGTTAATGCCACACCGAATCCACAACACCATAGCTACAGCCAACATACTACACTGGCAACGTTGCACTCACTAAGCTTACATCTGGCAAGCTTTAAATGAAATACATCATAGCCTCTGAGGGAGCGTTAAAGGCACAGTGTTTCGTTTCATAGACAATGGTGACATTTTAAGTTGATCGTGAGACAATGTCCGGAAAAAACAAAAATGAATCAACAACAATATTATTATTGCAGCGAAGCCTGAAGTTAAACGTACAGAATTAAGCTGAACGTACAGAATATAATACAAAATGAATCCGACACTTCTAACCTCCAGCACACCCATTGATACCGGAAAAAGAGTCAGATCTCCCGAAGAACATAACGCTGTGAAAGTGAGTACACACAAAGAAAAAATTCGGTTCTGCGAAACGAAATATTAGACAACTAAAATTCTTGTTTGCCGGAACTAAAAGTTCCTTTGTTGTTTCGCGTAAGCAATTTTTTGTTCTGACCAAAAGAATTTTAGTCGCCGTAAACGAGAATTGTAGTTGTCTAATATTTCGTTTCGCAGAAACGAATTTTTTCTTTGCGTGTAGAAGAAGAGAAGGGGCTCGGAGTCATCCAGGACCTCGGGGAAATGTAACCAAACCAACCGAAAGGGGGTCTGTAGTGATCAAGTCTCCCAAATCACTCATTAATGATGGAACCTTAAACAAGAAGGCTCTACTAATACAGAAGAACTAATGGGCCATGAAAAAGGGTAAGGAACCACTGACTAGAATAGCCAAAAGACAAAACCAAGGCGATCTATGTTATGTCGTAATTGATGGCATTACAGTGTCTGGCAGAATCCCCGAAGAGGTAAGTTCGAATATTTGGTATATACGTGGAGAACGTTCTCAAATCTACGAATTTTGAGAGCGGCTTTTCGATGAAGAAGAAGAAGAAAATGGCTCGCCGTCTTCCAGCACTTCGAAGAAACCTAACCAACCGAAAAGCAGTCTCTAGTGATGACGTCCCTCAAATCACCCGTTAAGGATGGGACCTTAAACAAGAAGACTCTACCGATTAGGAAGAACTAAAGGGCCATGTAAAAGGGACAGAATCCACCGTCTTCATCCAAAAATTAGCCGTTACCGAGACGATATATATTATGTCATAATTGATAGCATTACAGTGTCTGGCAGAATCTTCGAAGACCGAAGTGGTAAGTTCGAAGATTTGTTTTATACGTGGAGAACGCCTGAGGCGTCAAACAGAGGTAACGCACAGAAGGGGACGAGTGAGACACTGCTAAAAAGTGAGTTGGGAGTGGTCGATAGCATCACTAAATTATAGATAATATCACCAATGCAGAAAGTTTCCTGGAAAGGTGACGGGTGTAAGAAGATTGACACAATAAATAAGAACGTTTATTGAAATTGGACAAGATAGGTAGTGAACAGAAGCATGAGAATTACTCATTGCCAACAAATAAGCAGTAAGTAAGCAGTTCAAAACATAGCTTTCAAAAGTATGTTAGCCAGCGAAACAATTAGAGAAACTACAAAACCAGTAGTTTGTTGAACTTGACTCAACATTCTCCCTTGGCTGTAAATCAACTTGTATTATAAATTTAAATTAGTCTCTATCATAAACAATGCATTTGCTAATAAGATGATCCTGTTTATCAGCACTTACCGGATCCTAATGTTACGCAGATGAGAGCATTTAAGACTGGAGATCATCTAAGACTAACAAATGTTCTGAAGAATTTTATATATTAAGATTAACATCATATACCTAAAGTATATATTTAAATTAATTATCACAATTCCCAAAAGTTTGATGGATTCGAAACACTGTGCCTTGGGTTGCTTTCGGTAATGCAACAGTAACGGCAGAGAATCACCAGCAACATAGCTTAACTTTGTACCCGTTCGTTACTTAGCTGCTGCACATCAATGTTGCACTTATCCACCAGCACACCCCGAGTTCTTGTCTTTATGTGAGCAAACCTCGGCCCCCAACTCTCCCTCTCTAGAAATCGCCCTGGCATACGATGCCAGGCTAAAATCCATAGTGAAGAAGACACATTACCAATGGTAATTGTTGAAAGATTTATTTTACACTAACAGCTCCACTCCCCTCCAGCACCAACATCACGAAGCCCTTCTTCTAGGCCCAACCTCCTCTCTTACAGAACGTATTCCTCCTCCTCACTGCGCCATGACAATCCATCAGTTTCGCCTTTAACTAGATGTGCATTATCCATGGATGCATCGGGTGGATGTGAGTGCCGCTGAGAGAGAAGTACGAGGGGCGGTGGAAACAAACAAAGCAACTATGCAATAATATTGCTTTAGTGTAATACAAAAACAAAATCCGCTTATATTAAATTGTAGATAAAAGAAGATGAGCGGGAGTCTTCATCGCCATCGGTGTTTATATGACCGAGTTGGCTATTATGTCCGTTGCACTGTATTATGCACCGAAATTTTGCAGTTTCCGGCATCGAAAAAATATTTACCAAATAAGAGAAAATTAAAAAAAAATCATCAAATAAAAAAATCAATATACGATATATGCAACATGTTCAACATGCACCAAGGTAACCCATACAGTAGGATGGCAAATGAGAAATTTAATCGTTTGTTCAGGCCTTCAAAATTATGGAAATTTAAGTTTTTATGCTAAGCTGATGGGAAAATAAACTAGAAGAACTTACAAGCAGATACACGGAGGAAAATCGCCATTTTTGATATGTTTGAATCGAAAGAAAAAATATTTGGAACCAAATTTTTAAATATAATATATTTGTGAACAAAAAAAAATTAATTTGAAAATCAGGAAATTGTGTTTGGAAAGAATATATTAATATATTAGAACACAATATGTTTGCGAACTGACTTCCACAAATAAAATATGTATTTACACCCAAACAAAGTTCTTGTTCAGGAAGT
Source organism: Eudasyphora cyanicolor (assembly GCA_963930755.1). NCBI lineage: Eukaryota > Metazoa > Arthropoda > Insecta > Diptera > Muscidae > Eudasyphora > Eudasyphora cyanicolor. The sequence goes on along the minus strand of OZ005737.1, from coordinate 259,010,042 downwards.
TTTTCAAATATATTTTATTTAAAAACGATTTTTAAAACTTTGCGGACTTTTTCCAATTTTAGTTTAAATTTTCTTAGATTTCGTGTTATACTCTAAAAAAAATATCTCTAAAAATGTTGTAAGTAGCTTTTGTTTTACAGCACTTTTGTTCAAAACAACATTCTCCCAAACATATAATATTTGTGTATGTCAAATATTATATATTTGGAGTGTACGCTAAACATATGTATGTTTCCAGCAGAATATGTTTCAGACAATATACTTCAGAAGCGATTTTTTTCAGCGTGTAGGGGGTCAGAATAATTAATATCGACTTATGTAGTTTATTTTTGTCTAAAATGTTTATAAACAGTTACAAATAGGAAAAATAAGTTCTCGCTATTTTAATTTTTGAGAAATTTAAAAAAATGGGTTTTTGTGTTTTACGAAATTTATAATTACTCTCGAATGGCTGTACCGATGTTTGCAAAGTTATTTCTGTTTTAAAGAGGACACAGTGCGTTATTTTTTGTAAAAAAAAATTTTTTTTACGAAAACCTTTGTAAAAATTACAAATTTCGTAAAACACAAAAACTCATTATCCCCTCACCTTAGAGAGGAAGGTATATATAACTTGCTACGAGCCAAAAGTGTAACACATGGAAGGAGTGACCTAAGACCCTAAGTATGTTAGGCCGATATCCGTTTTGGGTCATTTTAAGTCGAATGAGCAATATCCGTCCGTCTGTCTGTCTGTCTGCTGGTGCGCACGATAACTCGAAAGCAGTAACAGATTGGCTTCAAATTTGGTTTGTGGTAATATTCTCTTCTATATCCGGCTAAGTTCGAAGATGGGCCATATTGGCCCACTCCTTCTAGTTCCTCCCCACAAAGGGTTATTGATTATTTAATAACTTCTATACTACTTACTCGAATCTTAAAAGCTTATAACTTTAATACCAGTACATATAAATACTTGTATACAATTTCAAGTATTTATATGCACTGGTATTAAAATTAAATGCTGTTAACTTTTGGTACAAAAAGGTCCATTTGTGTGGGAGGTACCAAAAGGGGCATGCCAATAACGCCCACTTTCCTCGGGATTCTAGGTACTATAAAAGCATTACACTGTACAAAATTTCAAGTATTTGTATTAACTGATATTAAAGTTAAAAACAGTTAACTATTGGTGCAAAATGGTCCATTCGTGTTTGAGGTACCAACAAGGGAGTGGCCACTACGCCCATTTTTCTGGATGTGTAAGTGACTAACAAACTAATACTATGTGTGAAATTTCAGATGATTCGAGTAAGTTGTATAGAAGGTATTAAAGAATCAATATTTTACTAAAAGTTAACCCTTTGTGGGGGAGGTACTAGAAGGAGTCGACCAATATGGCCCATCTTCGAACTTAGCCGGAGATAGAGAAGAACATTACCACATACCACATTTGAGGTCAATCGGTTACTCCATTCGAGAGTTATCGTGCGCACCAGCCAGCAGACAGACAGACGGACATTGCTCAACTGACTTAAAATGACCCAAAACGGATTTCCACCGAACATACTTAGGGTCTTAGGTCACTCCTTCGATGTGTTGCACTTTTGACTCGTAGCGAATGATATATACTCGTACCCTCCTCTGTAAGGTGAGGGGCTAAGAATTTTTTTTGGGACCTAAGGTGATTGGATTCATAAGTCGGTTAATCCGACTGAACTTTCTTACTTGTTCATTTATATGAATTACAATACAAAGTAAATGTATATTCTAATTTTATGGTCAAGGGAAAAGACGGATTGCAAATACCATATTGTTAAATTTTTGCAGGGCAGATCATAGCCTCAGGTGGTAATCAACTTACGACCCCTGAACTAATGGGCGAGCACGCTACCTACTCAGCTACTGGCGCGATCGATGTATTAAATTTAGAGTGCTTTTTTGTGCAAAATTCTTCGGTCTGATCCAATACCCAACAAGACATAAGTTATGGCAATTTGAAGTTATAAAGGGTGTCTCAGTAAGAGTGCACTTTTTAAACTTGGCCACAAAGATCATGCGATTTAACGCCGTGCGATTTCTTTCTTTAGGTTTTGTAAAATCTCGGTTTTATGCGAATAAACCAGAAATAATTCTTGAACTCACAGCCGAGATCCAATGCGACACCGGATGGAAAATGTAATCAAAATAGTAATGGCCTGTCATCAGAGCCGTGGGGACCATTTGTCGGATATTTGTCTTCTCTAAAATTCAATATAAAAAAATAAAAACATTCTCCAGGAATTTTTTTGTATGATTTCTTATCACATAACTTTTCGCAAACAAAAAACTTCCTATTTTTATAAAATATAAATTGATATGGCCATATCTTTGACTCTGTTGATACACCTGACTGAAATTTTTTACGTCGTATACCAAATTTTTGTTATCAATTCAGAAAAATGTATGTAAGAGAAATAGGATTATATTCTGCATTGATATTAAGAAAATGTTAGAACAAGGTCAGGAAAAAAATGTAAAAATTAATTTTAAATTTTCAATATTCTAGCTTTGCGATTGAACCAAGTGTTTTGAAATTTGTGTAAATTGAAGAAGCGTGGCAGCCATACCAGTGAATATTTCTTTCTTCGAGAATATTTGCTAGGAAGTTTCCTTTAAGATGAATATAAATATGTTATATTTTTTTAAAACAATTCTTCTATAACTCAAAAATATGACATACAGGGTGGTTGATATGTATTGCAACCAACTTCAGGTTGCTATCATTTCTAAACTGCTAGTCTGATAGCTGACAGATTTATTTCAGTGACAGTTCATTTTATTGTTTACAAGCTTACAAAAGCATTTTGATCTATTGCATTCAGAAAAAAGTTATTCGTGATGGAATTCAAGCGTGATAGTGTGATTGCTTTATATTTGGGTGGAAAAACACAAGTTGCTATCGTTAGATCCCTCCAGCATTTAAATGTGAATAAATCTTTTGTTTCTCGTACCATTGCTCGTTACCGTGATACTGGCAGTGTTGCATCGCGTCCAAAAAGTGGACGAAAAAAAACGGTAGCAACACCAGAAATGATCCGAAAAGTGAAGGCCAGATTTGATCGAAATCCACGCCGCAGTGGTAGAAAAATTGCTCGTGAGGTGAACATATCGCAAGAACGGATACAACACATATTAAAAAATGAGCTTGGACTAAAGCCATTGAAGTTCCAAAAAGTGCAAGAGTTCACCGATGAACAAAAAAAAGTTAGACTAGAAAGAGCCAAGGGGTTGCTTCGCTTGCACGAAAGTGGCCAGTTACCGAATTTGGTTTTCTCCGATGAGAAGCCATTCCAAATTGAGCAGTTTGTGAACAAACAAAATGATCGGGTTTACTTGCCAAAGAGGTCAGCTGAAAATGTACACCTCAGCTGAAAATGTACATCTTCGATTGGCCACCAGAACTCAAGCGCCGCCGATGGTAATGGTGTGGGCCGCCGTAACGGCCGATGGTCGCTCGTATTCATCGACCATGGGGTCAAAATAAATGCCGAATATTATCGGGAAAATGTCCTAAAGACAGTATTGAAGCCCTGGGCAGACAAACATTTCGGCCGCAGACCATGGACATTTCAACAGGACTCAGCGCCATCGCACTCAGCACGCGTCAACCAAGAATGGCTTAAAAAGGAGGTTCCTCGCTTCATTTCTACCGCACAATGGCCACCAAGATCTCCGGATCTCAATCCGTTGGACTTTTGCGCCTGGGGCATTTTAGAGAGTAAGGTTCGCACTAAAAAATACCAAAGTATCGATCATCTCAAGACGGCGCTTCGCCGGGAATGGGCCAAAATACCGCTGAGCCACTTTCGTACAGCGTGTGCTGGCTTTGTCGGCCGTTTGAAGGCCATAATTCGTGCCAAAGGTGGCCAATTCGAATAAATCTAAACTGTTTCTAAAACTTTATGTTATTTCCGACATTTTTTGCTTTTAAACAACAAAATTTAAAAAAAAAATTAAAAAAACCCTGTATACTGGTTTTCCCCCCAAAAATAACAAAAAATATTTTTTTTTGAAAATATAAATTCATATGGTCATAACTTGTGCCTTGTTGGGTATCTTGGATCGAATATATATGAAAGAAATCGGTGCATTTTCTGTTCCGATGTTCAGAAAATACTACGACAGTGTCGGGAAAAAAATTAAAAATTGCAATTGCAGATATCTCGGTAACTATACGCCATAACTCTTATGTGTAACAAGTCTTTTGTAGTCTTTTGTTCACCCGAGGAGGTCAATTTTAAGGCCCTGTATCTCCGCCCCGGTATACCATAGGGAGCACAAATTCACGTAAAACTTAACTTCACAAATACCTTTTCCACAAGAATGCCATGTTTTATCGCAATTGAGGGTCTGGTTAAGAAACGGATGGAACATTTTCTCCTTTTGAATTCCTTCCACTGTACATTATGCCACACAGTCAAAATATTCATATTCATACTAAAGAACAAAAACATATTGCGTCACCTCTCAACGTCACCATCATCATAGTCACCTTCAACCTATGCAACGTCATCATCATCATCATGGGAATATGTATTTAAAAAACAAGCGATAAATTACATTTGTTCCTCTTCAATGTTCAATATCATCATTCAGATTCATTGACTGAAATTACCTCTTGAAACAATAAAAACAAAATAAAAACCAGTAAGGAAAGGCAGAAAGTCGGGCGGGGCCGACTATATAATACCCTACACCTCCGTAACAATGCGATAAAGGTCATTGCGATACTAATTTGGAATAATTAGTAAGTCGGCAGCAACATATTATCTAATTCTGAGCCGATAATCGCCATATTAAGCAATATTTGTTCCTAAATTGAGAAACATCTTTCCGGTAAACATTAATGATCGGAAGTAAAGTACAACTTCTATAGCGCTTTGATACCAAATCAGGAGGAACATGTATATGGAGGTTATATATAAATCTGAACCGATTTTCCCTGAATACTCATTCATGTAAAAAGACCTCTTTCTGCCGAATTTCGCACTGATCGTATATAAAATCAGTTTCTACAGCATTTACATGCCAAATCGGGGGTAACATATGTATGGGGGCTATATCTAAATCTGAACCGATTTTCTCCGAATTTGGCAGTATTCCTTCGAGTAATAAGAAACCTCTTTCTGCCGAATTTCGCACTGATCGGATATAAAATATAGTTTCTACAGCATTTACATGTCAAATCGGCAGTAACCTATATATGGGGGCTATATCTAACTCTGAACCGATTTCCCTCAAATTTTGCAGTGTTAATTCATGTAATAAGAAACCTCTTTCTGCCGAATTTCGTACTGATCGGATTAAAAATACACTTTTTACAGCGCTTACATGTAAAATCGGGGGTAACATATATATGGGGGCTATATCTAAATCTGAACCGATTTTCTCCGAATTTAACAGTATTCCTTCATGTAATAAGAAGCCTCTTTCTGCCGAATTTCACATTGATCGGATTAAAAATACACTTTTTACAGCGCTTACATGTAAAATCGGGGGTAACATACATATATATGGGGGCTATATCTAAATCTGAACCGATTTTCTACGAATTTGGCAGTATTCCTTCATGTAATAAGAAACCTCTTTCTGCCGAATTTCACACTGATCGGATTAAAAATACACTTTTTACTGCGCTTACATATAAAATGCGGGGTAACATATATATGGGGCCTATATCTAAATCTGAACCGATTTCCCTCATATTTGGCGGAATTAATTCATGCAATAAGAAACTTCTTTCTGCCGAATTTCGTACTGATCGGATTAAAAATACACTTTTTACAGCGCTTACATGTAAAATCGGGGGTAACATATATATGGGGGCTATATCAAAATCTGAACCGATTTGCTCCGAATTTAACAGTGTTCATTAATATAATAAGAGACCTCTTTCTGCTGAATTTCATACTGATCGGATATAAAATAAAGTTTTTACAGCGCTTACATGTCAAATCGGAGCTAACATATATATGGGGGCTATATCTAAATCTGAACCGATTTTAACCAAATTCAATAGGGTTCGTCCTTGGGCCAAAAAAAAGATATGTGTAAAGTTTCGTCGAGATCGGACCATAATTGCGACCTGTACTTTGATTACAAGAATACATGCACAGACAGACAGACGGACATAGCTAAATCAACTCAGAAAGTGATTCTAAGTCGATCGGTATAATAAACGATGGGTCTATTTCTTCTCCTTTTGGGTGTTACAAACAAATGCACAAAGTTATAATACCCTGTACCACAGTGTGGTGTAGGGTATAAACACAACAACTGACGAAACGGTGCAACTATAGGGGAAAAATGCTTTAAAGCAAAACTTAAATTTGCCTTTCTTTCCTCTTAGCGCATCACATCGTGATTGTATGTTTTTGCCATATAAAATTCTCACGATTTGGTGGCGGTTCTGTTCAGTTCGTTTGTAGCTGCCACGGCTTGGCTTGACGAGAATAAGCATAAGTTATTTGGGATTCTTAAGCCAAAATCATGGCCAAAAAATAATCTTCATTTTGAGGATGCCGTTGTTTTAGTCGGGGTTTTTCCCCCCAAAGACACCAAAACTGAAACTGCAAATTATTCAAAGCGGATTGCAACGTTTTAGTTTGCGCTTTTAATACTTTCGAGGCGCAGAGTAGTTAGCGTTGTCAGAATTTTTGCTGTGATTGTTTGTCAGTTGGCCGCTCGGTTGTCTGGTTGTTTGGTAGATATTCCTGACTTGCTTTGGGCTCTGGTGATGCACCTAATGTGCCACGTTCCCAGTGTTGTTGAGCCAAGTTTATGAATGGAGCATTATTTGGGAATTTAGGTTTTTAGGCAAAAGCGCGTTAAATTAACTTCAATGGATTCCTTCGTGTGTTCGAATGTATTTATGTTGAAAATTTTCTCAGTAATTGAGATTTCATGATTGTTTTGCAGAAATTTGGTTATAAATAAAGTTTGTGTACGGTTGTTGGCTTTGGCAGTTGGAAAAATATGTTTTTTTTTCTATATTTTAAGAAAAATAGTTTTGATTTTATGGGAAATACTCTATGTGAAAAAGTATACCGTTCGTGGTCAAACTGATCACATACGGCGCTCTTTATACCCTACACCACACTGTGGTACAGGGTATTATAACTTTGTGCATTTGTTTGTAACACCCAAAAGGAGAAGAAATAGACCCATCGTTTATTATACCGATCGACTTAGAATCACTTTCTGAGTCGATTTAGCTATGTCCGTCTGTCCGTCTGTCTGTCCGTCTGTCTGTCTGTCTGTCCGTCTGTGCATGTATTCTTGTAATCAAAGTACAGGTCGCAATTATGGTCCGATCTCGACGAAACTTTACACATATCTTTTTTTTGGCCCAAGGACGATCCCTATTGAATTTGGTTAAAATCGGTTCAGATTTATATATAGCCCCCATATATATGTTAGCTCGATTTGACATGTAAGCGCTGTAAAAACTTTATTTTATATCCGATCAGTATGAAATTCGGCAGGAAAAGGTTTCTTATTACATGAATGAACTCTGTTAAATTTGGAAGAAATCGGTTCAGATTTAGATATAGCCCCTATATATACATTACCCCCGTTTTGACATATAAGCGCTGTAAAAATGTTATTTTATATCCGATCAGTGCGAAATTCGGCAAATAGAGGTTTCTTATTACATGAATGAATACTGCTAAATTCGGAGAAAATCGGTTCAGATTCAGATATAGCCCCCATATATATGTTACCCCCGATTTGACATGTAAGCGCTGTAAAAACTGTATTTTATATCCGATCAGTGCAAAATTTGGCAGAAAGAGGTTTCTTATTATATGAATGAACACTGTTAAATTTGGAAGAAATCGGTCCAGATTTAGATATAGCCCCCATATATACGTTACCCCCGATTTGACATGTAGGCGCTGCAGAGACTGTATTTTATATGCGATCAGTACGAAATTCGACAGAAGGAGGTCTTTTTACATGAATGAGTATTCAGGGAAGATCGGTTCAGATTTATATTGATTGTTCCTCCTGATTTGGTATCAAACCGCTATAGAAGTTGTATTTTACTTCCGATCATTAAAATTTTCCAGAAAGATGTTTCTCAATTTAGGAACGAATATTGCTTAATTTAGCGATTATCGTTTCAGAATTAGATAATATGTTTCTACCCATTTACCAATTATTCCAAATTATTATCGCAATGACCCTTATCGCATTGTTAGGGAGGTGTAGGGTATTATATAGTCGGCCCCGCCCGACTTTCTGCTTTTCCTTACTGGTTTTAATTAGGGGTCGAAGTGTCGCCAATTAAAAATACTGCTGTTGTGTCCATTAAGATTTTTTATTTAAAAACGCCAGTATATCGTAAAATCATTCCAAAGTACGAGTATGTGTATGTGGTATGATTTGGTCATTTTGTGTGTGATCTACCAAAATGGGCATGGTAATTATGCCCGTTTTCCACACGACTATATGTACTGTAAAATCATTACTGTCCACAAAATTTTAGGTATTGAATATTAAGATCTGCTAACTTTTTGTACAAAATGGTTCCCTTGTGTGTTGGGTACCAACAGGGTCGGGACACTCCTCCCTTTTTCTCAGGCTGATAGAGACATATAAACTATGTATTGTATTACAGAGTATTCGTATATGTAGTATATAAGGGGGAGGTACAAGAAAGAGTGGCCAAATATGGTCCATCTTCGAACTTAGCGTGAGATAGAAAAACAGAATAGCACATACCAAATTGGATGTTAGCTTAGGTAAAACAGACTAACTTAGGCTATACAGTCCAGGGACTTAAGGGAAAACATAAGTTATCCCTAGCCGTTCCCGTTGAGCCAATTTGATTGCTTTAAAAAGCTCAAAAGTTGGCGGAATCGAGCATCAGCCAAGATAGCTAACTCCTCAAAGAAATAAGAGGCCAAGGTTCTTCTATTGATTCCTCCTCCTTTTTGTCTCCTCAGTTTCTGCAAAGTCATTATACAAGACATTCAATCTCTCTGTTTGCGTCCAATAAGACAGTGACCTGTCATGACAGACACGATAAGTGAGACGTCTGTTCTCGACAACGACAGCAGTGCTTTGGTGCGTTTTTAGTCTAGGCCGGGCCACATCAGCCTGGAATACATGTAGCTTCTGACTACTGACCACCTGTCATTTGTTGCCGTAAGTGCACTATCTCTCAAGAGGAGCTTGCAGGTTGCAAGAGGCATGTTCCAGGTCCCCTGAATGGTGTCAGATAGTCCCAAGTCTTGCAAGTTCATTTTGCTTACAGTTCTCTGGTATATCCCAGTGGCCCGGCACCCATATCAGTGAATATTGAATTGTTCAGCCATCTCGTTAAGATATCTGCGACAGTCGAGGGCAGTTTTTGAATTCAGGAATATAGTTTCCAGGGACTTGGTAACAGCCTGACTATCAGAGAAGATATTTATACCGAATTTGGTCAGCACATTAATTTTCAGCCATTCCGCTACCTCTTTAATAACTGAATCTCCTATGTCCTGAGATACGACCATTACAATCTGATCTATCACGTATACGAATGAGATACTTATTGTTAAAGAGTGGTTCAGTCATAGTGTAATCAACAGTGCCCGGAAGATCAGGCATTCTGTCTAGAATGACACTATGTCCGTAGCCATTTCCTGACCATAGTTACAGTTCGCTGCTATAATATCTGCTATATTATCTAGCGGCATTAAATGTAGTATAACATTTAGTGCCGCAGTTGGTGCCGTTCTCAGCGCACCAATGATACATATAGCAGCCATTTGCTGAACCTTGTTTAGTATCGTACAGAAGGTGGATTTCTGCAGAACTGTCCACCAGACGACAATGCCGTACAGCATTATCGGTCTGACTACTGACGTATACAACCAATAAACTATACGCGGGTTCAGACCACAGCGTTTTCCTATTGCTCTTTTACAGGGATATAGCGCTATCACAGCCTTATTTGCTCTTTCCAAAATGTTGGGTTTGAAGTGGAACTTCCTGTCTAGTGCGAGGGTTGCTATATCTATTTCTGGCCTAGGCAACACTAAGTGTTGCCTGGTGCCATCTGACATTTCCATTGGAAAGTTTGAAATTTTTTAGCATAAACGTAATCAGAACGTTTAGACGTACGACCATCTTGTGTGTGGTTTACAGTGACTTGAAAAAATCAATTTGGCAAAAAATGGAATTAACTCGTGAACTTTTTCGTGCGATCATTTTCATTCATGGCGAACATGCAAAACATGAGCAAATGATGAGAAATCAAAGTATATTAATTCAAACTGTTCTAAATCAAAAATAGCCCCACTGACAATTTGTTATTGGAACGCAAACGGCCTTGGCACTGGCCCTGCCGCCACAGGCCTTGTAAGGTCATTGGACCTTACTTTTTCGAAAATGAGGTTGGATCAACAGTTACGGTGAATGGATTGCGCTATCGAGAGATGATTAATGATTTTTTATGGTCGGAGTTGGATGGTATTGATCTGGACAACGTTTGCTTTCAACAAGATGGCGCTACGTGCCACACAAGCAACGAAACCATTGCTCTGTTACGGAAAAGTTTTCGGACCGTGTTATCTCTCGAAGAGGTGATCACAATTGGCCACCGAGATCTTGTGATTTTACACCTTGCAACTTCTTCCTTTGAAGCCACGTGAAAGATAAGGTATACGCCAACAACCCAGCGTCGATTCAAGACCTCAAAGATAGAATTCGTGAGGCTATCGAGACATAGGGCAGCCACTTTGCGATTTGGTTATGGAAAATTTCATGAAAAGGATCTCTGGCAAGCCACAAATATGAGAAGACCATTTGCACACGAATCACCACTTCGTCTAGAAAGTGGCTGCTGGGCAAACAATACAGTAGAGAAAGTTAATGCATTTGCAACCTACCTAGAAACAGTATTCAAACCTAGTGCTAATTCACATAGTGTAATCCCTCAAGATATATATAAAACAGCATCTGCAATCAACGGTATGTACGGTGGAAATCCACCCGCAATCATCAAAGAAGTCTCAAACTCCCTACGATTAAGGCTTAAAGACGATTAGCTTGTTATCAATCCTGTCAAAAATGCTTGAGAAGAACTTATTAAAAAAGATAACACCACACGTCAGCATCCATAATGATCCTACAGCTGCATCCAACCAACTACAGACACAAGTCCGTGAGCTAGAAAAGTGGCTGCAAGAATGGAGAACAGTAGTCAACGCAAGTAAGTGTACTCAAGTCACGTTTACCCTCAAGAGGGATATGGTACCTCAAAAAGATAACGTAAAGTATCTAGGAATCCACTTGGACCGTCGTCTGACTTGGACACACCATATAAACGCAAAATTAACCCAAATAAAGCTGAAAGCAAATCAGCTGCAATGGATTATCAGTCCCAAATCAACTCTACACTTAGAATACAAAGTCTTGTTGTACAAAACAATTACAAAACCAATATGGACGTACGGCATTCAACTCTGGGGAACCGCAAGTGCAACCAATATCAATAAGTTACAAAGAAGACAGTCTACCCTTCTGCGAAAAATCGTTAATGCCCCTTGGTACTCGTATATTAGGAACGCAAATATTCATAAAGACCCTCACGTAACAACAGTAACTGAAGAAATTGGATATCTTTCCCGAAGCTATATAAACAGATTAAACTCTCATCCAAATATTTTAAATGTCGAAGGACATACACGCCTCAAAAGAAGAAACACCTTAGACCTGATATAGAAATAGCTTGAGAATAATTTGCCACCAACTTCCTTTGTTCATAATTTGAATACTATATTTTAATTATTTATTATTATATGTAAATGCAAATAACTTAATGTTAACACTTTGAATAACATTTTGTATATAAGGTGCAATCTCGCAGGGTTCATTACGCTGGTAATTCGCCTTAGAATAAATTAGGTTATGATTTGATTACTTATTGTTATTTTCATTTACTGAAAGATGCAATAAATAAATATTAAAAAGAAAAAAAATCACAGCTTTCGACGTGAATTATCACGACAAGAATGCATCGATGAACTTAAATCTTTATATGGCGATGAAGCACCATCCTATAGCACTGTGAAAAACTGGTTTAATGAATTCAATCGTAGCCGACGCTCGCTCAAAGACGAAGGTCGTCCAAAAACGGCCGTTGTGCCAGAGAACATTGATGCCGTGCGTGAACTGATAATGCAAGATCGTCATGTGACATACCGTGAGATAGAGGAATCCTTGGGCATTTTTTCCACCAGCATACATTCGATATTGCATGAACACCTGGCCGTAAAAAAGGTTTGTTCTCGTTGGATTCCGCACAATTTGACAAACGCTCAAAAAAAGGCTCGTGACGATTGGTGCAAAGAAATTTTAAAAATACGATCGCGGTGCTTCATATGACGTTTATAAGATCGTCAAAGGTGACGAATCGTGTGGGTCTTCCAAGACGAGCCAAATCCAACGAAAGTTGTTCGTAGAAGAAGCACTTCGAAGCAAATGGTCGCCTGTTTCTGCGGCAAAACTGGTCATACGGCGACTGTTCCGCTCGAGCAACGTAGGACGGTTAATTCTGAGTGGTACGCCACAATTTGTTTGCCTGAAGTCTTCGGAAAAATTCGAAAAACGAACAAGAGAAGACAAATCATTGTGCACCATGACACACCGGCTCAAACCATCGCCTTTTTGACCGGCCCAAACGTCGAATTGATGGGTCATCCGCCATACAGCCCTAACTTGGCACCCAATGACTTCTTTTTATTCCCCCACATCAAGAAAAAAATGCGTGGTCAACGATTTTCGTCGCCAGAAGATGCTGCTGACGCGTTCAAAAACCATGCTTTGGATGGTGTCTCAATCGGAGTGGAAAAAGTGCTTTGACAATTGGTTTGAGCGCATACAAAAGTGTATAAATAATGCTGGAGAATACTTTGAAAAACAATAAAACCATTTTTCATGATACATATTCGCATTTTCTTTATTAGGCCAGAAATATATATAGTAGCCCTCGTAAAATACCTAAGTATTTTGCACTTTCAGAGAAGGGAATTTCAATACCCCCAAGGAGACAGGTGTAACTTGTAGCACCTTATTACTTCTGGTGAAAAGAACTAGTTCAGTCTTGGTCGGGTTAACACCAAGACCATTACTGGAAGCACATCTTGCGGTTGTGTGAAGCGGATGTCTCTGAGAATATCTAGAAACTTCCATCTAACAGCTATTGCCATGTCATCTGCATAGGCAACAACTCTGACACCCATCATCTCCAGATAAAGCAAAAAACTGTTCATGGAGAGATTCCATAGCAGAGGTCAAAGAACACCCCCTTGGGGCGTTCCCCTGCTCACAAGTCTATGGAGGCCAGTTGACCCTAAACTAGCTAAAATGCTTCTCTTAGTTAGAAGGTTATGAGTGAACTGTATACTGCTGTACTGGAGGGTGTTTAAATTATTGGTCAAACGGTTCCTTTTTCCCATCCATGTAACTATTCATCCATCCATAACACCTATGGTATTTAGACAATTTTGAAATAAAGAAAATTTAAAAATTTTGAGATATCAAAAATTATTATGTCATTTGCTTTAATAGCTAGAAAAATTTTTTGGGTTGCGACAAAAATTTGAGTTGTGCTTAAAAAACATCCAAAATGTAGATGTTGAACCACAAAATTTAGCATATTGGTATTCCGTCGAGAACCATTTTCGTATTCCGGAATTCTGGCTTCAATGAAATCTTCAATTCTTATATATTGCGAAATAATCATTTTTTTGAGAAAATTTGTATTACTTTTTAAATTAAAATCTCTTAAACATCAAAAAATTCTTAATTATTAATTTTTTATAATTTTGAGCGTGAGAATAATGCTAATTTCGGATTCGCCTAACATAGTTAGGTCACATCTTCTATGTGTTACACTTTTGTTGCTTAGCAAATTATAATAATTTTCTACCAAAAAAACCTATTTGTTAATGGTTTGATTTTTTTCACTGAACGTAAACCTTAAGACCAGAATGACCATATTTTCCAGTCGATTTGTATTTTCTTTAGACCAAAATTCTGCATAGGGCAATTTCGTTTCACATTGGTCCAATCTGTAATACATAAAAACTCATAAAATGGTATATAAAGTCTCATAAAATGCTGTAATATATAAAATCTCCTTAAACGACATTAACACTATCCAATCCCGAAAAAGCTAGTAGCAATTGAAGGACAAAATTAGGGTAATTTTGAGTTATCAGCGAATAACTGCAACTCATTAAAATGGTCAATGCTTAACTTAAATCGGTCATCAAACGTTTATGTTTTTCTTGGAGGTCTCCGCAGGCGAAATCTTCCAAACAAACCTTCCAACATTTTAGGAATTTGAAGCGAAAACCACATTTACGATGTCATTTTTTATGACTCATCTATCTAGTCATCCACCGAACACCCATTCAAGAGGATTTGAGCCTATTGCCGGCACAGCGTATCTTGAATACTGGTGGCAGGCAAAGCAGCGGCACTACTTATAACGACATTACAGCTTTGTAACAATGTCTGTTTATAGATCGGGTGTTAATGACTACTTAGACTGCATTTAACAGCGGCGGGCAGAACTTAGCCTAAGATACATATCTTCCTTCTCTGTGGACGAGAAAATGTGTACTCAACTTTGAAATGGAATTTAATAAGCAACAATTTAATAGACGATCATTATGATAGCGTAATTAATTGAAATTGAAGGCGAAACTGATGAGGCTGAAGCGGGGAGATATATAAAGGCGATACGATGATAGCCGCTAGCCTCTTCAGCCGCGGAATAGATAACAAACGCATTTTTAATGAATATGTACTTAAGAAAGGCGCATTGCCGGGTTGACTGAGAAACCAACACAAGAAGCGAAACTCACTAACAATTGACCCCCAACGTCATGTTTGAATAAAAAAAATCCGTCACATGTTTGAGACACCCTCCTAGAAGTCACAGTGGGGTAGAATTGGTCTCATTCGTCATTATAATAAGCTTTATAATGGCATAAAAACAATGTCAGTTTTCATTGATACAATATACGATTTTGGTGATCAAGGGGTTTCTTTCATTGTATTCTGCACCTGCAAACTAAAAACACAAAATACTCCTAAAATATACTGATATATTTATATTTCGACAACCTAGGGCTACGCCTGATAACACTACGCAACAATAAAAAATGTTAGACCTAAAAATTATTTTTTTGTATAGATTGTGGCATACTGTTATATAAAATCAAAACCAAAAATTTTTTTATGGATAATTTTTTTTTAAAAAAAATTTTATTAAAAATGCTATTATCGTCGAAGGTACCCTTAGTATTTGCAATATATTTTTTGGAGTATATTTTTTCCAAAAAAAAAATCCTGGGACAAAAAAAAACATAAAAAATAGAAAAACATCGAAAAAAATATTTTATTTTATTTTTTATAATTTTGCATCCTAGGGATATTCTTCCCTAGGATGCAAAATGCCTATTTGAAAAAAAATCTTTGGATAAATGTAGAAATATATAGCCCTTTTGGTAGAGGTAAGAGAATTTCAAAAAATTTTTTTTTTTAATTTCTGTTGAAATAGCGATTTTATTAATTACTGTTATTTATATTATGTACACTTAAGGTTATTTACATGAACGAGTTTCATTAGAAGTAATTGTGAGTTCTTTGTTGACGTTTGAAGATTTCGGAATCGGTTTCTCTAATGAGGAACCAAATAAAAGCTCCCATCATTCTTTCATCACAGTGCCCTTGCTAACATCGCTCGATGGACTTCATTTCTTGGTGAAACCTTTCCCCATGTTCGTCGCTGACATCGCCAAGATTCTCGGGGAAAAAGTTTAAATGAGAATGCATGAAATGAACGTTTAGGGACATATTTTACACCTGTTGGAATACATAAAGCGAAAAATAAGTTATAAGAATACATACATACGAGTATGTGTTATATACATAAATATAGAAAAATATATTTCTTAAAATTTTTTTAACAAATTATTAACCATAGTTTCATATTGCGGGCTTTTATTGGATCCAAGGAAATTCGAAACTACAAGCTTAAACGACCTCCATGCTGCAATTTCATCCGACGTCAAATATGATTCGAAATTTACATCTTTCATCAGTTATCTTCGATTCTTCGATTTTTTGAAAAGAAAGACTTTTAAATAAACTTTTTAAATATGGGAGTGAATTGCCATCTTTCCTTAAGGCTTCTACAAAAATTTTAAAGGGCTCTAGCGTAATATGTAGTGGTGGAAAAATAATGTTTTGTTTTTGGACGAGAGGTGTGTATTTTATGTTGTTTTCACCCAATGTAATGTGTTTTCTTGTTGGCCATTTCTTTCTTCTGTAATTATCTTCGCGAGCACGGCTATCCCAGAGGCATAACATACCAACTACTTTTAAGTCGCAACAAATTTTCGAGTCATGTTTATATTTCGCCGATGACACTGCTGTTCTCACCACTGCAAAAAATGAAATAGAAGCAACAAATACCCTTCAATCAATACTAACAGCAATATTAAATTGGTTTAACAAATGGAGGATGAATCTAAACGAAAATAAATCTGTTTATATATTATTCACGAACAAACGTACAACACATTCACCACTATTTCTTAACACCACGCGGATTCCATTCGCAAATAATGCCAAATATTTAGGAATGACACTCGACACTAAAATTAAGTGGAAGGAACATGTTAAGAAAAAGAACAAGGAAATTAAATTAAAATTTAGCCAAATATACTGGCTATTAGTGGATAACAGAATATCCATCAAAAACAAACTACAGCTATACAACCAAATAATTAAACCAATATGGACATATGGAATTCAGCTTTGGGGATGTGCTGCGAGAAAGGAGACTGAACAAATTCGGAAAACCCAAAATAAAATATTACGTACAATTACCAAAGCTCCTTGGTACGTAAGAAATAGTGACCTGCATAGGGACTTGGGAGTAAAAACAATTGTGGAAGAGATATCCCTCAACGCTCAGAAGCATGCCAATAAACTACAGGCACATGTTAACTCCGACTTGAATAACATATTTCACAACTATGCTGTCAATAGAAGACTTCAACGAACAATTCCCATGGATCTAGTTGAGTAAGCATATTCAATAAGTAAACTGTGACTGTAATTTTTGAATTACTTCTCAACAACAATGTTCACTAATGTTAATTTTTTTAGTGTAAAATTCAGTACCATGCGTACAATATTGTAGAATTACTAGATGCGTTTTCTCTACTCAGTTGTAATATAATAAATAAAAAAATGTATGTTTTATGTATTTTATCAATTAAGCCATTGTTTCGTATGATACCTTAGTGTTGACAGCATGAGCAATGGGAATCAACGGTTTCTGATTTCCGCTGTGCATAAGTACTGCTTTCAAACTTTCTTTACTGCTGTCAGCAAATAACCGCCATTCCTTTGAATTGTATGTTTGATTAAGTTCCTCGAACAATCCGGGAATGTCCTTGCAAAAGCATATGTTATCCACAGTTGTATAAAATTGTTTGTATGGTATATAACGGACTCTATAATATGATATGTTAACATCTGGGGCCAAAATATTGTACTGTTTCATCCGAGATGCAAGTAGTTCCGACTTATCTTTGGTCAGTTCCAAATCTCTCACTAGATCAATGAGTTGAAACTGAGCTAAAATCGATGACTTCTGACTCAAACTTGAATCGCTCAGAGTTGAGTACTCAGTTGAACTTGAACTCCAATCTTTTAACTTAGACAAAAATATCAGTCGGTATCGTGAATGAATGGTTGTCTCCAAATCATTTGCATTCCAAATTTCACGTGAAGTCTAAAATTAAAACGTTTTATTCCACAGAACATTGTTCTACATTAATTGTAAAGTACTTACCGCATGCTTCCACTACTCCATCGAGTAAGATTTACATGGCACGAATTACACAAAATACTTGGTGTCCACGGTTCGTTCATATTTTTAACTCGTATATCAAAATATTACACATATATTTCTTCTATTATTTTACTAAACGCACATCGATTTTTTTAATTACATATTTTCCGCATATGTAGCAGAAATTGTCGGGATAATTTACACATTGAAAAGTTCTTTGCCTTTTACTCATACTTCGAAATATAACTTTCAATTTTTCAGGAAATCGACTCTTTGAGGCGCTGATTGATAAATTCCGAGTTTAAGGTTCATTAGTTGCAGTACCTTTAGCTGACATATAGTTTGCTTCGAAAGTAGACACCCAATAATTTCAAGACTGCAGCGTACTACTTTGTATTGTGTACATATAACTTTACTACCTGTATATACGACTGGGATGTCCATGCCCCTAAAAGGCGTAACTGAATGGAAACCACATAAATAAAATAGCCACAAAAATTGTTGAATGATCCTCTATCTGAGCGGATCTCATCCAATATAGCTCTCACATTGCATATCATGTTTTATGGAGGGTTACGAACGGCCATAAAACCTCGCCCTCTCTATAATTTTTTAATGTCTGACATCAATCCTTATAAGATAAAATGCAAGTGCAATGTCTCTTATATGTCTCACTCACATATGGCGAATTCAATATAAGCAAAAACATCATTTAAAAAACGAAAAAAATTATTAACACAGCGAACAATTTTATATCAAGAGTACTTATGATAAGCGATAAACAATTTCACGATGACAATAAACAGAAAATAATAAATATTTTAAGTATGAATGAATTCCCGATGACAACGATAAAGGATCTAATAAACCGGATTATACACAAAAAAGATAAGGATAAAGCAGAATCAACCCAAGCAAAGATATACAAACCTATGACATTCATTCCAGGACTATCGGAGATATTTAAACATTCGGACATATATAATAAGGATAAAATTGAACTTGCATTTAAGACGCATAATACAATTAATCAATTATTTAGTACGACAAAATCTAAAGTGATGAAAGAGGACAAATCCAATATAGTATACCAAATAAAATGTAATGGGGACGACACCGACATATGCCAAAAGGTATATGTCGGTACAAAAAAGACTAAGTTAAAAACTAGACTTTCATCACATAAATCTGACCACAAAGCCATTGACAAACCTCTAGAACAAAAAACAGCACTCGCGGCCCACTGTACATTGACTGGACATACACCAAACTTTGACGACGTAAATGTATTAGTGGAAGAGAGAAATCCTTTCAGACGTTATACACTAGAGATGCTCTACATAACTGACGTTCCTGCAGATAAGAGACTAAATTACAAAACCGACACTGACAAATGTTCTCAAATGTATAGACATATAGGAAACAAGCACGGACAACATAAAGCTTAGTTGACGAATAACTTCCTAGAAGACAGTCGAGCTTTTTAATTTGTGATACTTTTTGTGTAAATATCAATGTTTTGTATTCGTGTTAACAACAAATGTAATTTGTGTGTATATTTTTAATAGATCCCTGAAGATGACTAAAGATTTTAGTCGAAATATTGGATAAAAATAAATATATTAAAAATCGAAAATTAACGAGTTTTAATTTCCAACAAAGCACCTTAAGCCGAACTATCCGAAAATCAAATAAAATTCTACAGCTCTACAATAAATAATACCAATATAATAAAATAATTTTTTCAATTTTTTATGGTTTTTTTTTTGTACCAGAAAAAAGTGTTTTAAAAAAAAAATCATTTTTTTTCTCATAAAATTTTGTTGCATAGTGTAACATAGTAATCATCAAAACTGTAGTAGCATTCCCCCATTGTGCAGCAGAATTCAAATATCTGGACAACGGCTGGCCAATAAACACGAGAAGCTTTTACTTTCGCTACAATGTCAAGAGGAATGAAATTAAAGTCAGCAGCAAAACAAGAGATAAGATTACTTCAAGAATCCCGAAACACACATACACACAAAAAGAAATAAACGAAATCATTACAGTAAATAATTATGATTTTTGCATAGGAATCTTCTCATCTTTTCGCAAATACCATTAAAAATACAAAAAACGAAAAAAAAAAACAAAAAATCTCGAAAGAAATGGAATTCCAAAAGGCGGCACTGGCCTTTGCCCGGTAAGAAACACCAAAGCAAAAAGAAACAACAACAAAACACAATCTACAGCCACCAAAGTTGAAAGCCAATATTGAATGGTTCTGCGCAAAATTTGGCATCACAACCACGACATCATTGGCATGGCTCAACCGCCCAACCGGTCGTTTAGTCCATGACTTCCATAGCCAGTTTCGAGTTCTTTCTGTTGTTTTATACCCCCTTCCTCCCCCTCACTCCCATTCATTTGCCATTTTGGACTCGTATGTTATGAATGGAATATGGAGTAGAGTATTCTAGTGGATGTGTGTGTTTGTTATGTCCTGACTTTGGAGCTCTGGATAAAATTGTGATAAAACGTGAACCTATTACCAAAAACAATACAAGGCCCATAAAAACTGTTTATTAAGGATACCATTGGGGGGCATAACAAAAATTAAACAATGATACTCTAACAAGCAGTCTCGATGTCGAGGATGACGATGTCGACGAGGAGGACAAAAACAACAATACCAGATCCAGCTACAGCTACAGCTCCTACATGGTAAACATGAAGGAAACATTAAAGTTTCGTTATATGGACCATTGATGTCATGATTATTGGTGAGAAATAAATGAACATCGTGAAATTGTACATAACTGTACAAGCTAATACTTGTCGGCAATACAAGGCTGCTTGGTTACACTGTTTCCATAGGCGTATTTATGACAAAGAAGTACACCACATTGGGGTGCGGAATATTATGACTCTGAGAATCTGTTTGTAATGCTCAAAAGAGGAACGGATATAGCAGTGATTTATTATAATAATCCAAAATCACCAATTTCAAATGCGTGTAAAAAAAATCTCGCACTGAACTGAAAAAAACCCATGAAGGTTTTGTTATGCATAATGTCAACTTTTATTTGCAATTGGTCTCATCCCATTCCCATTCGGAAAGTTCGATTTTGTATCACAGTGTTATCAGTTTTGCGAACGTCCTTCTATAAATGTGCCTTTAAATTAAAGGAAAAAACATAATTTTTCTGACAAGCTTTATTATTTTAAGTAATATTTCAATACTTTTAACCCTTTGACGACTATTGGGTCGTCAAACTATTCCCATGCGAATAGTTGTGCAAATTTGACCATATTTATATGTCTAAAATGTCCCAATTTGCTTTAAATGTTTATTTACTCAGAAGAAAACCAACGTAATTTTTTGATTCCACTAAAGTCTTTCGACCATTTTTTTAATTTTTCGAGCAGTAGCTCAGAGAAGTAAAAAAAGTTGGTTATTTTTTCAATCCTTATGGTCGTCAAAGGGTTAATGTTTTGCTACATTAAAACAAAGAAGTTGAAAAGTAATAGTTTTAAAGCCGGATCGGACCTAATTACACTATGCAACAAATGAACACTTTTTGAAAAATACACGGACTTGACAGTATAGGTTCGATTCTACTATCAAATTGTAGTATAACCCTATACTCGGTTTGGTAAAATTGGTGACCAATTTTTTTTTATGGGCCTCCAAAGTTTCTGAAAATCAGTGGGCCCCTCAAAAAAGGTGTCATCAGCTTTTGTCCAACAACTAACTCAGACTTGGTGATACCGCTTAACTATATTTGGCAATAATGTAGCTAAGAATATGCTGAACAAAGTTTCCTAAAATTTTTTGCGAAAAAAAACAATTTTTCCGGTACTTTTTTTTGAAAAAGTAATGGAAAAAATATTTTTTTTCAGCATAACTTCCAGGGACTCGTAATTTTTCAATTACAATTGTTGGCAAAATTGTAGCCAACGTAAATTTAAACAACTTTTGTGAACATATCAATACCGTTTTTTTGGTTTTTGTGTTAAGTTTCGGGCTTTGGTGTGTTCTGACACGTATAGTAAAAATTTATGACCAACATTTTTGTAGAACATTTCATCCCCGCCCTCCCCATTTTAAGGGGTGTTTTTACGTTTTGTTAAAATGGGGCCAAAAATTACAGTTATGTGGGGGAGCTAGAGGGTTAATATGTTTCACAAAAATATTGGCCTTAATATTTTCTATAAATTTGCTGAACATACCCTATACCGAAAAAATATATTTTTGGTACATAATAGTGAAATACTAAAATGTTTGGGGTACAATGTGGTTTTTTGAGCTATTAAGGGTGCCCAGACAAGTTCAGATTGTATTGATATGTTCACAAAAGTTGTTTAGATTTACGTTGGCTACAATTTTGCCAACCATTGTTATTGAAAAATTACGAGTCCCTGGAAGTTATGCTGAAAAAAGTGAAAAAAAAAATATATTTTCCTTTACTTTTTCAAAAAAAAATTACCGGAAAAATAGTTTTTTCGCAAAAAATTTTAGAAAACTTTGTTCAGCATATTCTTAGCTACATTATTGCCAAATATAGTTAAGCGGTATCACCAAGTCTGAATTAGTTGTTGGACAAAAGCTGATGACACCTTTTTTGAGGGGCCCACTGAATTTCAGAAATTTTGGAGGCCTATAAAAAAAATTGGTCACCAATTTTGCCAAACCGAGTATAGGGTTATACTACCCTTTGATAGTAAAATCGAACCTATACTGTCAAGTGACGAGGGTATATATCATTTGCTACGGAAAAAAGTGTAACACGTCGAAGGAGTGACCTAAGACCCCAAGTATGTTCGGAGGAAATCCGTGTTGGTCATTTTAAGTCCAATGAGCAATGTCCGTCCGTCTGTCTGTCTGTCTGTCTGTCCGTCTGTCTGTCTGTCTGTCTGCTGGCTGGTGCGCACGATAACTCTCGAAAGGAGTAACCGATTGACCTCAAATTTGGTATGTTGTAATATTTTTTTCTATCTCCGGCTAAGTTCGAAGATGGACCATATTGGTTCACTCCTTCTAGTACCTCCCCCACAAATTCAAATCTTTTGAAATTCCACACATAGTATTAGCTTATTAGTCCCTATCAACTCGAGAAAAATGGCGAAGTCGCCAAGTCCCTTTTGGTACCTCCCACACAAATGCACCATTTTGCACCAAAAGTTAACAGCTTATAACATTAATAACAGTGTATAAAAATACTTGAAATTTTGTACAGTATTATGCTTTTATATTGCCTACAGTCCAGGGAAAAATGGGTGTTGTTGCCACGCCCCTTTCGGTACCTCCCACACAAAGGTACCTTTTTGCACCAAAAGTTAACAATATTCGCATGGCACGGATTGTAAGGAGAGACTTCCAGCGTTGTATCTCTCTCCGACTCTCCCGAGACGTTATTCGCATAGTTCGTAGAGAGAGACTTATGTGTATATCGTTGGCCTTCTTTGTTATTTGTTTGTTTGTGTCGTTTAGCATAAACCTTGAAGGTAAAAATGGCACCATAAGCTAATCGGAATGTTTGCTACGAATTTTTCAAAAAGAAAATATTTGTATTATATATGTTAGTTTACTTGTTTTTAATTTTTAAATACGCAGACCTACTTAATTTGAAGGAATAATACCACAAATAAGTACGAGTCATACTTAAATGTACACCAACATATGCTTATTTTAACATAACTATTTTTATTATGTACTGTACTTGATTCTATGATATGCATCCTCAAATCATGTACGTTTCATGGCATTAAAATAAGAAAGAAAGTCGGGCGGGCCGACTATATAACACCCTACACCTCCGTAACAATGCGATAAGCGTCATTGCGATAATAATTTGGAATAATTGGTAAATGGGTAGGAACATATTATCTAATTCTGAACCGATAATCGTTAATATAAGCAATATTCGTTCTTTAATTGAGAAACATCTTTATGGAAACTTTTAATGATCGGAAGTAAAGAACAACTTCTATAGCGCGTTGATACCAAATCAGGAGGAACATATATATGGAGGTTATACAAAAACCTGAACCGTTTTTCCTGAATACTCATTCATGTAAAAAGACCTCTTTCTGTCGAATTTCGCACTAATCGGATATAAAATACAGTTTCTACAGCGCTTACATATCAAATCGAGGGTAACATATATATGGGGGCTATATCTAAATCTGAACCGATTTTCTCCGAATTTGGCAGTATTCCTTCGAGTAATAAGAAACCTCTTTCTGCCGAATTTTGCACTGATCGGATATAAAATAACATTTTTACAGCGCTTTCATGTAAAATCGGGGGTAACGTATATATTGCGGCTATATCTAAATCTGAACCGATTTATTCCAAATTTAACAGTGTTCATTCGTATAATAAGAAACCTCTTTCTGCCGAATTTCATACTGACCGGATATAAAAAAAGTATTTACAGCGCATACATGTCAAATCGGGGGTAACGTATATATGGCGGCAATAGCTAAATCTGAACCGATTTATTCCAAATTTAACAGTGTTCATTCGTATAATAAGAAACTTCTTTCTGCCGAATTTCATACTGACCGGATACAAAATAAAGTTTTTACAGCGCATAAATGTCAAATCGGGGGTAACGTATATATGGGGGCTATATATTAATCAGAAACGTCCCTGGGTCAAAAAAAAATTTGTCGAGACCATAACTGCGACCTGTACTTTTATTACAAGAATACATGCACAGACAGACGGACATAGCTAAATCATCTAAGAAAGTGATTTTAAATCGATCGGTATAATAAACGATGGGTCTATTTCTTCTCCTTTTGGGTGTTACAAACAAATGCACAAAGTTATAATACCCTGTCCCACAGTGTGGTGTAGGGTATAAAAATCTTATTTTAGTTCTCATTGTCTTTGTCTTGAAGCTATTGCCGAAATCATAGAATTTTAGACAAGTTCACTGATTTTCAGTGTGTTTTTATCCCCTCATCATAAAGAGGAGGGTATACGAGTATATCATTTGCTACGAGCCAAAAGTGTAACACATCGAAGGAGTGACCTAAGTCCCTAAGTATGTTTGGCGGATATACGTTTTGGGTCATTTTAAGTCGAATGAGCAATGACCGTCCGTCCGTCTGTCTGTCTGCTGGCTGGTGCGCACGATAACTCTCGAAAGGACTAACCGATTGACTTAAAATTTGGTATGTGGTAATATTTTCTTCTATTTCCGGCAAAGTTCGAAGATGGGCCATATTGTTCCACTCCTTCTAGTACCTCCCCCACAAAGGTTTCATATTTTGTGAAATATTGATTATTTAATAACTTCTATACTACTTATTTGAATCCTCTGAAATTATACACATAGTATTAGTTTATTAGTCACTATTACCTCGAGAAGAATGGGCGAAGTTGCCACGCCCCTTTTGGTACCTCCCACACAAATGGACGATTTTGAACCAAAAGTTACCAGCTTATAACTTTAATACCAGTGCATACAAATACTTGAAATATCGTACAGTGCAATGCTTTTACAGTACCTTGAGTCCAGAGAAAAATGAGCGTTATTGGGACGCCCCTTTTGGTAACTCCCACACAAATGGACCTTTTTGTACCTAAAGTTAACAGCCTTTGTGTGGGAGGTACTAGAAGGAGTGGACCGATATGGCCTATGTTCGGTCTTAGCTTAAGCTAGAAACAAAAAATATCACATACCAAATGCGAAGTCAATGCGTTACTCCTTCCGAGAGTTATCGTGCGTGTCAGCCAGAGAGACGTACGGACATTGCTCAAAGCACTTAAAATTTTTTAAAATGGATTTCCGTCGAACATCTTTGGGGCATTAGGTCACTATTTCAATATGTTACACTTTTGGCCCGTAGCAATTTATATATTCCCTGCTCTATACAACAAAACAATTGCTTTTAAGTTTATGAAGGCTCAATCGTGGGTAGTTCATAATTGTTTTATACTTTACTACCAAAAAAATTAAGGATCTGAATTGATATTTTTCCAAGATATTCAAGGGTTAACAATGCTTTCTATATTTGATTTTACTTCCTGTCACTTCCAGTGCTATGAAGAGGAGTATCAGAGCTTTTCATTGGTTTTAATACCATAAAAATATGTAAAACGGCTCAGAAGTTATGACCATTTTAACAGTCTACATTTTGCAGAAGCAGGCTACACGCTACATCACTTTCTCAAAACACAATAAGGATTTCTATAAAAATTAGATGTCAATTCAGATGATTCTTATATAGATAGACTATACGATATATAAAGGCTATATCTAAATCTGAAACGATTTCTTTCAAATTTGACAGTGCTCATTCTTCGACCAATGCATTTCTTAATGCCAATCTTTGTAATTCTCAGATGTAATATACGATGTCTGTAGCGCTTAGATGCCTAATCGGAGGTAAATATAAATAGGCCTATCTTCGTTTCTGTATCAAAAAACTCCTCCCTGCCAAATTTTTTAATGATCGGATGTAAATAAAACTTCTTTGACACGCTGATACCAAATTTTAAGGAAGGTATATATGGCGGCTATATCTTAATCTGAACCGATTTCTTTAAAAAATTCACAGCGTTCATTTTTGAATCAACGAACTCCTCTATGCCAAATTTCGTAACGATAAGATATAAAATACGATATCTATTGCAATTAGATTTAATCGGGGAGCCAAAAAGGCCACTGTGCTAATGTCATCAGTCGTACGACCTGCACTTTGATTACAACGATACAGCTACAGACAGACGGTATAATAAACAATGGGTCTATCCTTTTGGGTATTATCCTTTTGGGTATTACAAACAAATGCACAATGTTTATATATCGTAGGCGTAGGGTAAAATTTGCATAAAATATTCTTGAATATTTATTTTATTTTATTCAGTTGTACAAATTTTCTTTATTTTCGCTGATTTTCAAAAATCAAACGCTTAAAAAATCTCTTTATACACCCGTACTATACGCGATGTCATGATAAGTATATAAAATTATTATCGTGTGCAGAATATTCCGTTCGAATTCCACAGGGCATCGCTTCACTACCAATCTGCTGAAAATTTTGTGGTTTTTTTTAAAAAGAGTACAAATCATTATACGCTAGGAAACAGTGTTTATCTTTTTTTTTTTTTTGCTTTATTAAAATGAAACAATTTTTGTGGATATTAATACACAAAAAGGTACATAGCAAAAAAGAAAAACATCCCGAAGATGTTACCCATAGACCTTACAGGAATCAAAAAACGAACACAGAGAAAACAAACAAACGAAAAAATAATACTAGAAATAACAAAAATATTTATGATAGGAGTATGATTATAATTTTTTGTGTTTCTGCCAAAAGTGTATTGTTTCTTCGACCAGTAAACAAAACCCTCTGGACAAAGAGTGGTGGCCAAGTCAGTGCGTTTTCAAGTGTTTACATTCGGCAAAAATACAGAGAATTATGACAATACCTGAGACAATGATACACCTTCTTGCTGTGGCGAATCGAAGGCAATGGCAACAGTCCTACAGCTATCATCATATCACTAACGTCATGCCATCATCTTCATCGACATCTTCATACTCATGTAGAGGAAAACGTGACGATGATGTAGAAGAAAAGAAGAAAAATGTAAAAAAAATTGCTTACGAAATGTGAGATGGTTGAATTTTTTGGCCAGGGATTGGAAAAAAATGCCCAGCAAAAGTTAAGATCAAATTCGGCACTAGCATACGATTTTAGGAGGTTCGTAGGAAACAGTTTGGGGAAAACGGAAATCATTTTTTTCCAATTATTGAAGAGCAAATTTGTCTGAAATATAATTTGCGAATTTTTGATTGAACAGTTAGATTTGTTGATACTATAGAAGATGCTTGGTTTGACAGGGAGTAAACTTATGAGAGTATCATTTAGGATCCAATATAAACCAATATAAATATATTTTTTTAATTTTTAAAAATAAACTAAAACAAAACTTTAATATAAAAAATTCAGATGAATCAAAATATCGATTATTAACAGTTTGAGACACTAAAAAATATCGAGTATTTATTTAATATAATATTTACCCCAGTCATCAATCCTCCCTCCTTAAGTCCGTTTACTAAGTCCACATATAAAGAATTGCATTTTGTAAACTTAAAGATTTTGTGTTATCTTTAAAGTTATTTGTGCGTTGCACAGCACAAAGTTCTGGGAAACCTTTTTTCGTTGTTCTGCCAAAGTAGTTAAGACTGCATCAGCATCTTCATCATCATCATCGTCTTGGGACGAGTTGAAGAATTTTTTGACATAAGGCCAAAAGATGCAAACGTTGGCACAGATTTGGTGTGAGACGCTCGTCTTGGCTGTCACACTGCCACACAAAGAAATATTTCCAAGTGTCAATGTTAAGGAGATGCGCTGCAACGCTAGAAGAACGAACATTCAATTGTTTTGCTCTGTGTGTTCCAAATGTTGACACTAATGATACTTCAAAATGAAAACGCAGCGGTTTTCGTTCGTATCTAGTACACTGAAAACAAATTGGGGGTATGGATAGCAATGGGATAGCAATGGGATAGCCTGAAATCAATGATTGGGTTTGTTATCAATTCAAAGATCATTTCTTTACATTGGGAATACTTTACTCAATTGTTATTATACGTTCAATCCTGTATATAATTAAAAAAATAAATAAATTTAAAGATTCAGTCTCTAGTTCGAAATCATTCCTTTAAATAGAAAAAATTCTTAAATTTTAGTTGAAAATAGAAATATAAAGATGTCCAATCATTAAAGCAATTACTTGATTTGTATCAAATTCACAGAATTTTTTTTACCTCATCATAATAGTTTATTTAATTTAAGTCTTAAGTTTAATTAAAAAGTTTACTTGACTTTAAGATGTTTATCTTTAAAATCATTTCATTAATTTAAGGAAATTTTCTATAACTTTAAGAAATTTTCTTTAAAATTTGTTTAGGAGGTAAATATTAAAATAAGCCTAAAAATGAAAATTTCGATTTATTATAAAAAAAGAGTTTCTATTGAAATTCCTTAATATATAGTATAATAAACAATATAACAAAGCTTCAATCATTAAAACAATTACTCAATTCGTTTTAAATTTAAAGATAATTTCTTTATAATAGGGACAGTCCATTATGTTCAATTCCTATATAATTTAGGTATAATGAAGATTAAATTTAATTTAATTATCTGATGTCTAAATTTAAGCCCTGTTTATAAAAGTGCATATTTATTTTAAGATTCAGTCTTTAGTTCGAAAACATTTCGTTTATTTAGAAAAATTATTAAATTTTAGTAGAAAATATAAATAAAACCAGTAAGGAAAGGCTAAAGTCGGGGGGTGCCGACTATATAATACCCTACACCACTCTCGTAATATTGAATAACTCGGATATATAAATTTGGTAATTCATGTATAAATTGTTTACATAAATTTACTTTTGGGACAATTTTAACTGAATAATACCCTGTACCACAGTGTGGTGTAGGGTATAAAAACGATTGGATCTAAAGAGCCAAATCGGATGAAACATATATATGGGAGCTATAGCTAAATCTTTACCGATTTTCTTCAAATTCGGCAATGTTGGTTCATGGATCAAGAAACTCTACCATTCTAAATTTCAAAACGATTGGATGTAAAATATAGCTTCTATAGAACTAAAGGGCCAAATCGGACGAAACATATATATGGGAGCTCTAGCTAAATCTTAACCGATTTTCTTCAAATTCGGTAGGGTTGGTTCATGGATCAAGAAACTCTACCATTCTAAATTTCAAAATGATTGGATGTAAAATACAGCTTTTTCAGGACTAAAGAGCAAAATCGGACGAAACATATATATGGGAGCTATAGCTAAATCTTAACCGATTTTCTTTAAATTCGGCAATGTTGGTTAATGGATCAAGAAACTCTACCATTCTAAATTTCAAAACGATTGGATGTAAAATACAGCTTTTATAGGACTAAAGGGCCAAATCGGACGAAACATATATATGGGAGCTATAGCTAAATCTTAACCGATTTTTTTAAAATTCGGTAGTGTTGGTTCATGGATCAAGAAACTCTACCATTCTAAATTTCAAAATGATTGGATGTAAAATACAGCTTTTATAGGACTAAAGGGCCAAATCGGACGAAACATATATATGGGAGCTATAGCTAAATCTTAACCGATTTCAACCAAATTCAATAGCGATCTTAACAGCTGCGAAATACTCAAAACTGCAAAATTTCAGAACGATCGGAGTGAAATTGCGACCTGTAGTCGACGAACAACTTTACATGGACAGACTGACGGACGGACGGACATGCTTAAATCGACTCAGCTAGTGATTCTGAGTCGATCGGTATACTTTAAGGTGGGTCTAGCTGTGTTATTTTCAGGTGTTACAAACATCTGCCGTGAAACAAACTTATAATACCCTGTACCACAGTGTGGTGTAGGGTATAAAGATGTCCAATTCTTAAATCAATAACTTGATTTCTATCAAATTCACAGAAAAATTTGTCAACCTAATCATAGCGTTTATTTAAGTCGTAAGATTAGATACAAAATTTACTGGACTTAAAGATTTTTGTCTTTGAAATCATTTCATTAATTTAAAGGAATTTTCTTTAATTTTAGGAAGTTTTCTTTAAATTGTTTTTATGAAGTAAATATTACAAAAACCACAAAAAAATAAAATGTCGATCTATTATGCAAAATATAGTTTTTATTGAAAATCCCTTATAATAAATAAGAATAAAATAAATAGCTTCAATTATTAAAAGAATTACTCAATTTGTCTTAAATTCAAAGATAATTTCTTTACTTATATAAATGGGACAGTTCATTAAGTTCAATTTCTATATAATATATTTATAATGATGATTAAGTTTAATTTCATTTTCTGATGTCTTAAATTTAAGTTCTAAAGATTCGCTCATTTTTTTGAAATCATTTCGTTTCAGTAGAAAAATTCTTAAATTTTAGTACAAAATAGAAATATAAAGGTCCAATCCTTAAAGTTAAGTCTTATAATTAGATAAAAAATTTGCTTGATATAGATTATTGTCTTTGAAATCATTTCTTTAATTTAAGGAAATTTTCTTTAATTTTGGGAAGTTTTCTTTAAAATGTTTTTAGGAATTAAATATTACAAACACCCACGATATTAAAATGTCAATTTATTATCAAAAAATATAGAGTTTTTATTGAAATTTCTTAGTTTATAGCATAACGAATAATAAAATTTTTGTCTTTAAAATCATTTCATTGATTTAAGGAATTTTTGCTTAATTTAAGGAAATTTCTTTAATTTTAGGAAATTTTCCTTATACCTTTTTTAGGAAAAAACCTTTAAAATTATAATGTCGATTTATTACCAAAAATATAGTTTTTTTATTGAAATTCCTTAATTTATATTATAACAAATAAATAGCTTCAATCATTAAAATATTACGCACTTTGTCTTAAATTCAAAGATATTTTTTTAAAAATTGGGACAGTTTAGTAAGTTTAATTTCATATTTATTTTAAAGATGCTGTCAAAGAAAATTTCTTAGTTTAAGTTAATTTGCTCAAGGCTAAAAATTTAGGTACAAAATCTACATGTTTTAAAGTTTTTGTCTTTAGCTTGAAATATTTTCCTTTAATTTTGGTGACCAACTTTTTTCTGTGTACTTGTTCACATGCAACGGTGCAGGCAGCGGCTGCAGCGTAGACTTGGCAAAAATTCAACAAATCTTGATAATGTCTGATCAAGATTTTTGTGAATTTCATGGCAGTTGTAAAATATTTTAGTTTGAGCAATTGTTTTTTTTTTTTTTCTTTTCACTTGGGCTGAAAACAATGGCTTGCTGGAAATAAATTTAAAAAAGAAGAAACAAATAAACTTTCATTGCCAGGAAGAGAAGTATATAGAGAGAGGAATTTAGCTGGAGAAGGGACCTACCCAGGCGGGCAATGTAAGACACTCGGCGTGACTGTAATCAAACATGTTCAACTGTCAAATAAATTGTGCCACCAGCGCTTCAGAGCGTTCATGAAGATCGAACCCAACGTCTTGAGCACTTGGGCAACACCAGCACTGAATGTGGATGTGGATGACAACACCGCCAATGACAACAATAAACTGCTACAAATTATTCCCACAGTTGCGAATGCTTCATGTGCAATCATACCTGTATTGTTTTTTTCCTTTGTCGTCTTCCCAGCGTCCCCCTTTCGCCCTTGCCCAACTCCCCTCTACTGCATCTTTGGTGCCACATATTCATCTTCAACTTCGTCTTTGGATGAATTTTGCCTTAACATCATTAGGAGATAGTTTGGCTTATATATTTTTGCAGTTTTTTCACGAAGTTTTTTTACTTGTTGGCTTGTCTCTTTTCTGTACTTCAAAGTTTTTGTTGCTGTCCGTCCGTTCTTTATGTCTGACGAGCCAGCCAAAGTGTCTGAACACGATTTTTGCTGAGAAAAATAAGCGACAAACTGAGCTAAACTCTTTCATAAACGATGCGGTTAACTTTTAAGCTCAGGCAAATATGGGGCTTTGCATTAAGGAAGGGAGGGGACTCTGATTTGTATAGCTATAACAGCATTGTTGTACTATAGGTATATTTTTGGCCTCGCTTTAAGTCTACCGATCGACTGAGAATCCTCGAATCCTCAAAAACCTTTTTAAGATGTTTGCAATGATCGCAATATCACAATATCTTAATCAAATTTGGTACAAAGCTCATTCTTGAATCTGAGACAAAGTATATTGCAATTGAACAAAACCGGTTATGATTTACGTACACAACCCATATCATATCACATCAAGATTTGGCATTTTATCGGTATATTTTTAATTTCTAATTTCTCGGACAATCTTCATGAAATTTCACTTAAAATTTAACATTTTTTACGCAGTAAATAAATTGCTAAATCTAATTTCAATTTTGATACAATTTGGAAGAAATATAATTTCAAAATTATGCACTTTTATATGAACATCCGATTTTGCATTCAGTGGCTCACAGGTCACAGTGCCAGCAATTCAGAAAATATGCATATAAATATAATTTTTTTCTGAATTCTAAAATAATTCTGACGTTTCTTAACCAGATATCCAATTGCGAACTTGACATGTTTGTAGAAGATAAATTGAAGAATATATGTTTTTATTTAGATACTCCATACTATATTTGGACGGATCTACGGGGCCTCAAAGTGGGACACCCCAAGTAAGAAATATTTTACATGAGTGTAACATTTGTAGTTCTCTTCGATATTTAGAAGAGCACACAGCGGTGCAGTGTATTATAAGATGGTTTCATGGCAGATGTTTGTAACACCTACAAATACTACAGGTAGGCCCACCTTAAAGTATATCGATCGACTTAGAATCAATAGCTGAGTCGATTTAAGTACAGGTCGCAATTTCACCCCGATCGTGCTAAAATTTTGCAGTTAGGAGTCTTTCGTACCTGGAAAGAATCCTATTGAATATTAAAAAATCGGTTTAGATTTATCTATAGTCCCCATATACATATTTCATGCGATTTGGCCCATTAGTCTTATAGAAACTGTATTTTACATCCAATTGTTTCTAAATTTAGCATTCTCGATTTTCTTAATCCATGGACCAGCAGACATCTGCGGAAAGCTTTTAATGAAAAAAATAATTTGAAATAGACCTGAAACTAATTTTAAAGAAAGATTAAATTTCTAAAATTTTTCTATATAAAATTTATATTTTTAATATAAAAAACTTTCGACGAAATTTTCTTGAAAAATTTTAATTTCAACAAATTTTTTAGAAAAATAAAGTTTTAAGGAAATTTTCTAAAAATGTAAATTTTGACAGATTTTTGTATACAATTTCTATTAATGTTTCAATGAAAATCATTTGTAACGAAATTTTGTAAAACAAATGCAATATTGGTGAAATTTTGTATAAAAATGTAACTTTTTTGAATTTTTCTATATATTTTTTAAGAAATATGCTCGAAATATATTTTAAGGTAAGATTTTCTATAACAATTCAATTTCGACAATTTTAAAAATGCAATTTCAAGAAAATTTAGTAGAAAATTAAAAAGAATTTTTTTAAATGCACTTTGGATGGAATTTTCAAGAAAATAAATTTAAAAAAAAAAAACGAAATATTCTTAAAAAATGCCATTTAAAAAGCATTTTAATAACTTTAAATAAAAAACCAGTAAGGAAAGGCAGAAAAACGGGTTGGGCCGACTATATAATACCCTACACCTCCCTAACAATGCGACAAGGGTCACTGCCATAATAATTTGGAATAATTGGTAAATGGGTAGAAACATAATATCTAATTCTGAAACGATAATCGCTAAATTAAGCAATATTCGTTCCTAAATTGAGAAACATCTTTCTGGAAAATTTTAATGATCGGAAGTAAAATACAACTTCTATAGCGTTTTGATACAAAATCAGGAGGAACATATATATGGAGCTTCAATATAAATCTGAACCGATCTTCCCTGAATACTTAGTCATGTAAAAAGACCTCCTTCTGTCGAATTTCGTACTGATCGGATATAAAATACAGTCTCTACAGCGCTTACATGTCAAATCGGGGGTAACATATATATGGGAGCTATATCTAAATCTGAACCGATTTTCTCCGAATTTGGCAGTATTCCTTCATATAATAAGAAACCTCTTTCTGCCGAATTTCGCACTGATCGGATATAAAATACAGTTTTTACAGCGCTTACAGGTCAAATCGGGGGTAACATATATATGGGTCTTATATCTAAATCTAAACCGAGTTTCTCCGAATTTGGCAGTATTCCTTCATGTAGAAAGAAACCTCTTTTTGCCGACTTTCGCACTGATCGGATATAAAATAACATTTTTACAGCGCTCACATGTCACATCGGGGGTAACGTATATATGGGTGCTATATATAAATCTGAACCGATGACTTCCAAATTTAAAAGTGTTCATTAATATAATAGGAAACCTCTTTCTGACGAATTTCATACTGATCGGATATAAAATACAGTTTTTACAGCGCTTACATGTCAAATCGGGGGTAACATATATATGGGGGCTATATCTAAATCCGAACCGATTTTCTCCGAATTTGGCAGTATTCCTTCATGTAATAAGAAATCTCTTTCTGCCAAATTTTGCACTAATCGGATATAAAATACAGTTTTTACAGCGCTTACAGGTCAAATCGGGGGTAACATATATATGGGTCTTATATCTAAATCTAAACCGAGTTTCTCCGAATTTGGCAGTATTCCTTCATGTAGAAAGAAACCTCTTTTTGCCGACTTTCGCACTGATCGGATATAAAATAACATTTTTACAGCGCTCACATGTCACATCGGGGGTAACGTATATATGGGGGCTATATCTAAATCTGAACCGATTTCTTCCAAATTTGACAGTGTTCATTCATATAATAAGAAACCTCTTTCTGCCGAATTTCATACTGATCGGATATAAAATAAAGTTTTTACAGCGCTTACATGTCAAATCGGGGCTAACATATATATGGGGGCTATATCGAAAATCGAACCGATTTTAACCAAATTCAATAGGGATTGTCCTTGGGCCAAAAAAAGATATGTGTAAAGTTTCGACGAGATCGGACCATAATTGCGACCTGTACTTTGATTACAAGAATACATGCACAGACGGACAGACAGACGGACATAGCTAAATCAACTCAGAAAGTGATTCTGAGTCGATCGGTATAATAAACGATGGGTCTATTTCTTCTCCTTTTGGGTGTTACAAACAAATGCACAAAGTTATAATACCCTGTACCACAGTGTGGTGTAGGGTATAAAAGTGGAACGATACACGATCGTCGAACGATACAAAACGATCGAACAAAAAAACGATACGAACGATACAAAATCATCTTGACTGATGAGGCCCATTTCCACCTCGGTGGCTACGTCAACAAGCACAATTGTCGCATCTGAGGCTCGGAAACCCCAAGAGATTTTGTTGAGAAGCCTCTCCATCCTCAACGTGTGACTGTTTGTTGCGGTTTGTGGTCCGGCGGGGTCATTGGACCTTACTTTTTCGAAAATGAGGATCGGAGTTGGATTGTATTGATCTGGACAACGTTTACTTTCAACAAAACGGCGCTACGTGCCACACAAGCAACGAAACCATTGCTCTGTTACGGGAAATGTTTCCGGACCGTGTTATCTCTCGATGAGGTGATCACAATTGGCTAACGAGATATTGTGATTTAACACCTTGCGACTTCTTCCTTTGAGGCCACGTGAAAGAGAAGGTCTACGCCAACAGCCCAGCGTCGATTCAAGACCTCAAAGATAGAATTCGTGAGGCTATCGAGGACATAGGGCAGCCACTTTGCGATTTGGTTATGGAAAATTTCATGAAAAGGATATGGTCCTGTAAGGGTGGTCGTGGTAGCCATTTGGCTAATGTTGTTTTTCATAATTAACGCATACCTTCCTCGTTATTATGAAATAAACATCCGTTCATTTATCTCAAAAATAGCATTTTTCTTTGAATACCAAAATAACACCTCTTGTTGGAAAACACTTTATTTGAATTAATTGCAAGCAAAAAAAAAATATTTCAAATACTTTTCGTGTGAAAATGTTAATACTTTTCGTCTTCGAAGTGCTGTTTCTCCTAAATCAACCATAAAACATAATATTTAAAGGGGCAAACACAGAAACATTAATCAAGCCAAGATTTTGGTCAATAATATTTTGTTTGGCTTTAATATGTTTTATTTCCTTTCACTATTTTCACTACCTCCAATCAGAATCTGTAGTAGAGCCGATATTGTCGACGGCAGTGGCTGAAACAGCTGTTTCTGATTTCTATTCTGCCACATTTTGATAGTGTGTTTTTCGGTTTTCATTTTCTTTCGGTTTCATGAAAACGTACAAGAGCTGTAGAAGCAAAAGTAAAAGGATACGATTTTGAAAAACGAAAACGAAGCAATTTCGTAAAAACCTATGGCATGCCTGTATATTCGAAGAAGATGAAGGCTACTTTATTTAGGATTATTTAAAAATTGCCTGAACCAATTACGATAAATGGTTCTACAATTCAGCTAAAAAAATTATCATTAAATTTGTTGTTAATATTGTTTCGTGCTTAGGACACCCTATTAAATCAGAAAATGTTATTCGCATCCCATCGAAATTATTTTGTAAGCTAGTGTAATAATTGTTTGGGCCAAGAATGAATGTGGTTAAATTTGATGATATTATATAATGCAGGCTATATCTTAATTTGGCACACACATGACATGCCGGTATGTCATTAACAGCAATATTCAAATATGTTGCGCCTTAAATTAAAAATAAAATTTGTTGCGTATTCGTTAGAAACATTTTCAGTAATCTACTCATTTCTGAGATTTTTTTTCGAGAATACACTCTCTTTTGGGAGATTTTTAAATTTTGTTGTTGGTTTAATACATATTAACAATTATTTTTTGTAAAAAACTGTTTGGATATTCTATACAATACAATGGAAATACCCATATAAATGTATGTAGAAATACAGCATCAAAGCGTTTCCCCCACTAGTCTCTGGCATATAAATCTCCGTTTAAGATGTTTGTTTCCCGTTTATTCTTCTTGTCTGGCTATGTTCGAGTATGTGTGTGTCTGTCACCTATCTTCCCTTTCATATGCTAGCTGCAGCAGACCGCAGGGGAAGCAGTTTGAGAATGAATTCTAACAAACTACTTACACACACTCCACTTTAGAATGAGGAACAATAAGGCAAAACAAGTGAAACTAACAAATGGGACATACGTGCAACAACAACAACAACAAATCTGCTCAAAAGAGGAAAAAATGGCAACATTCACTGACACGCTAAACGACATCGAAGCACTGAAAGCTTACCGAAAGCTGGCAGCAACAGTGGCAGCGACACTGAACACATGCTGGCTGTGTAGATGGACAACGGCAGAAGCAGAAGCAATAGAATTACAAGTAGAGCAGGAAAAAACAACAACAACGACGACAAACAGAAAAACTGCAAAGAAAACTTCAAGAGCAAACCCTATGAATACGGGTGAGCATAGGAATCGGCCACAGAAATTGGGTGGAGGTGAGTATAGTCGGTTTGGTGGGAATTTTTATTGGAAATTCAGTAAATAAAAAAAACAAGTTAAAAAATTGCAGTCGAGTCACCCGACTAAGTTATACCTTCACTAATGTAATGTAATGTTTTATTTCGATCTTTAATCGGATCAAAAATAGATGACCGGATGTGAGGTCGATGATCAATGATCTCGCTCATCGGCGAGATGAATTATCGGATTACCGATCGGTGCCCTGATCAAATGATTTTTAATATCAATTTCGAAAAAAAATCTATCAAAATGTAATACTCGTAAAAATCGAAGTTTTATAGAAAAAATCTGCAAAATGTATTACATTAAATTTGAACAAAATCCTCTTAATTCTACATAAACTTGTGCTTAAATTATGGGTTCGTATTACCCAGTACTGGATGAAAGGTTTAAAGCTCTGCTTATGACTAAATACAAAATAATTTGGTTTCGACGACATGGACCAAATAATAGCATGTTTTTCTTACTTCAAAATGTTTAAGTTCAACGTTGCAGAAAAAGTAGAATGCCATGTCCCAGCCCAACTTCAACATTAAGGACGTCTTTAAAGAAAAGCTATGAAAAAAGTAAAAATTGTCTACTTTTTGCAAAGATCGTCCTTGCGCGACCTTAAAGAATTTTGTTACATTTGTTTCCTTTTGGTACATCACTGTTGGCGTCCTGACACAACTTTTGTGTGTTACTCAAAAGTGATTAATAGTAATTTTTTGCGTTTCAATCCGGCCTATTGAGCATTTTACAAAATACTGGGACAAACCTGTCCTAAATTATTCCTCGAGAAAGAGGATAATTTGGCCTAAAATTGAAAAAATAAAATTTTAAAATAAAAAGGGGAAAATAGAAAAAAAAATATTTTTAAATTTATTATCTACTTTTCATTAAAAGTGCAAATAATTACTAACATTTTGCAATACGTCCCATATTGATAGCTTTTACCGATAAAAAGATATAATTTTTTTAATAAACCCAGTATACCTCAAAATGCACAGTTTCGAATATTTTAAAATCTTCTCAGTAGGCCTGTTTTTTATTTTTTTTGTAAAATAATTAGCATGGGTTGTTGACAACACTTAGTACAACCATTATAATCAAAATCCGTGACATGAGCCAAAAATACTGTGATCACTTACCATGGAAATGCTCAGTGTAATTTGCGGATATATATTTCAGTTTAGATATACACCGCAACAAATCTTTTTTTTTATAAAATTTGGTTGCATTTTTATTGGAAATTTAATAAAATCAAAGTTATTTAAAAAAATACCAAAATTCAAATTTTTAGACTAATTTATTAAAATTTCGTTTGTCTTAAAATATATTTATATATATCGAAAATACATTTTTATTAAAAATTTAATTTTTTGTATAAAAATTTGCTGAACTTCCATTTTTATTTAAACATTTTTTGAAATAGCATTTTTATCCCCTCACCTTAGAGAGGAGGGTATATATCATTTGCTACGAACCAAAAGTGTAACACATCGAAGGAGTGACCTAAGACCCTAAGTGTGTTCGGCGGATATCCATTTTGGGTCATTTTAAGTCGAATGAGCAATGCCCGTCCGTCCGTCTGTCTGCTGGCTGGTGCGCACGATAACTCTCGACAGGAGTAACCGATTGACTTCAAATTTGGTATGTGGTAATATTTTCTTCTATCTCCGGCTAAGTTCGAAGATGGGTCATATTGGTCCACTCCTTCTAGTACCTCCTCCACAAAGGGTACACATTTAGTGAAATATTGATTATTTAATAACTTATTTACTACTTATTTGAATCCTCTGAAATTCTACACATAGTATTAGTTTAGTAGTCACTATTACCTCGAGAAAATATAGGCGAAGTTGCCACGCCGCTCTTGGTACCTCCCACACAAACGGACAATTTTGAACCAAAAGTTTATAACTTATAACTTTATTACCAGTGCATACAAAGACATGAAATTTTGTACATTGGAATGGTTTAATAGTACCTACAATACGGTGAAAAATTGGCATTATTTCCACACCCCTTTTGGTACCTCCCACACAAAAAGACCGTTTTGTACCAAAAGTTAACAGATTTTAACTTTAATACCTGTGCATAAAAATACTTGAACTTTCGTACAGTCTAATGCTTTATTATAGTACCTAGAGTTCAGAGAAAAGTGGGCGTTATTGGCTCGCTCTTTTGGTACCTCCAACACAAATGGACCATTTTGTACCAAAATTTACCAGCTTATAACTTTAATACCAGTGCATACCATACATGAAATTTTGTACAGTGTAATGCTTTTATAGTATCTAGAGTCCAGAGAAAAGTGATCGTTATTGGTATGCCCCTTTTGGTACCTCCCATACAAATGGACAATTTTGTACCAAAAGTAAACAGCCTTTAACTTTAATACCAGTACATACTTTAAAGTTATTAAATGCAAATCAAATTGATAATAATTTAATTAAAACAAAAAATTCATAAGTCGGTTTACTCGACTGAACTTTCTAATTTGTTATTTTATCAAAATTAAAATTTTGTTTTGACAAAATTCTAAAAATAACGTTTGTCTAAATATCTGTGAAATCGCAATTCTAGAAAATTTTATAAAAATTTAATATTTTCAGAAAGAAATTTATAGAAAAGTAAAAAAAATTTATAAAAAAAAATGTATGAAAAAAAAATTTGAAGAAAACCGCTATTTAAAAGAAATCTTAAAGAAAGTGCAATTTCCTACAAAATATTTAAATTTGGAAATTATTGTTGTTTAACGTTTCTTGACCTTTATATTTATTAAATTTTTAATATTAAAAATGCATTTTCGGAAAAATAACTTACAGTTACGAAGAAATTTTTTTGGAAAAATTTAATTTCAACAG
Organism: Eudasyphora cyanicolor; assembly: GCA_963930755.1. Classification (NCBI taxonomy): domain Eukaryota; kingdom Metazoa; phylum Arthropoda; class Insecta; order Diptera; family Muscidae; genus Eudasyphora; species Eudasyphora cyanicolor. The sequence continues at coordinate 258,969,218 of OZ005737.1, read as the reverse complement.
TTTTTTACTTTTTTATTATCAATTTACTTTTCTAAAAATGTAAATTTTGACACATTTTTCTACAAAACTGCGATATTTATTAAAGTTTCAATGAAAGTGAATTTACAACGAAATTTTCTAAAAGAAATGCAATATTGGTGAAATTTTTTATAAAAATGTAACTTTGAATTTGTTGTTGTTTATGAGCTTTGCTGGAAAATATGAATTTAGTAAGATTTTTTTAGACAAATGCAATTTCGCCAATTTTGATCATTTAAAAATTAAATTTCAGCTAAATTTTGTTGAAAAATAAAATTCCAAAGTATTTAAAAAAATTAAAGTTTGATGAAACGATAATTTTAACAAAAATAAAAAAGAATCTGAAAAATTAAATTTCGGTGAAATTTGCTAGAAAAATTATATTTGACGAAATTTTTATTTAAAATCATCTTCTGCAAAAAATAAATCTTTAATAAAAACGTATTTTCGACTAAATTTTCAAAGATACAATTTTGACAAAATTTTCTTTACAAATTTAATGTTTAACAAATTATTTAGAAAATTAAAATTTTGATTAAATTTTTTGTAGAAAAGTAATTATGATTAATTTTTCTAAAAATGTTAATTTTGAGAATTCTTTATAAAACTTATTTTTTTTTACGAAAATGCAACTTTGCAAGATTTTCCAGAAAAATGCAATTACTTCAATATTGATAAATTTTTTAGACATTTTGTAAAAACTTGCAATTTCAACGAAATATTCCAAAAAAAAAATATAAATCACCAAACTATTCTAGAAAAAGGACATTTAGATGGAATTTTAAGAAAATGAAAATAATTTGTATTAATTCAAATTAAATGTAATGATGATTAAATTTACTAATATATTGCACTGTTGGGGAAATTTTTCCAAAAAAAAGCATGTTGATGGAATTTTGTAAAAAAAAATTAAAAATTAAATTTTGATGGAATTTCTGGAAATGAAATTTCAACAAATTTTTTTTTAGAAAAATTCTAAAAAATTGGAAATCATATTTTTTTGGAAAATTAAATCTCTGGAAAAAAATATTTTCTAAAAATTTAAATTTTGAAAATAATAATTCTATAAAACAGTTTTTTATTACATTTTCAATTAAAGTGGAATGTTGATGACATTTTCGAATAAGTGTAATAATGTTGATGACATTTTCTGATGAAATGAAATTTTGTTGAATTTTTGTATAAAAGTGCAATTTTGACTATATTCAAAATAAACAAATTTTAAATAAAATGAAATTTTGGGAAAATCTACAAAAATTGAATATTTAATAAAAACTGTAGTTTCGACAAAATTTTCAGGAAAGGTTACAAGAATTTTAGCAAACTTATTAAAAAATTCAAATTTGATTAAATTTTATAGAAAAAGTCAAGTTAGATTAATTTTAGTAAAATGCTATTTTGATTAAATTTCCCAAAAATGTAAATTTTAAGAAAAATCAATGTTGATGAAATTTTTTACAAAAATTAAGATTTGATTAAATTTTATAGAAAAAGCCAATTTTGTAGAAAAATGCAAATTTTTATTAAATTTATTAGAAAATTTTCAATATTGGGAAAAATCAACGTTGATAATTTTTTTTTTGTATGAGCGCCCCATTAGGTGAGTTGGTAGCGTACTCGCCTATGAGTTTGGGGGTCGTGGGTTCGATTCCCACCAGAGGCTCTGGTCTGTCGCTGCAAAAATTTAGCCATATGGTCTTTGTAACCCGGCCTTTCCCTGGACCTTATAATTAGAATATAAATTTACTTTGTATTGTAATTCATATAAATAAATAAATAAATAATTTTTTTTACAAAAATGCAAATTTTGCATGATTTTTCTAGAATAAAATATATTCTAGAAATATTTTGGTAAATTTTTCAGAAATTTTGTAAAAAAAACATAAAATTTTGATGAAAATTTCAAAAAGATGCAATTTTATTAAAATTTTCTAGAAAATCCGATTTCAAAAATAGTTGCCGAAAAATTCTGTTTAAGAAATTTTAAATAAAAATGCCATTTGGATAACATTTTCTAACAACCGAAATTTAATAAAATGTATTTTTGACAAACATTTCAAAAAATACTGTTTTTGCGATTTTATAGGAAAATGGAATTATGAATTTTTTAGAAAACTCATTTTGGATGCCCTTTTTATGAAATTTGCAATAAAAACGCATTTCCAACGAACTTTTATAAAAAATGTAAGAATGTTGATGAAATTTTTTATAAAAATTTAATTTTGTTGAAGTTGTCTATTAAAATACAATATTGACTAAATCTACAATAAACATGTAATTTTTATGGAATTTGCTACAAACTAACAATTTCGCTAGGTTTTTCTAGAAAAATGTAATTTCGTAAAATTTGTTAATTTTTCAGAAATTTTATACATAAGACATACAATTTTGATGAAATTTTCAAGAAAATGTAATTGTATCACAAATATCTAGAAAAATTCAAAGAAATTTTTAAGAAAAATTCTATTTTGTAATATTTTTAGCCATAGAATTCACAAAATATATTTTTTTGACTAAATTTTATAGGAAAATGCAATTTTAAACATTTTTTTTTTAGAAAAACAAAATTTCGTTAAAATTTTCTAAAAATGGCAAATTTTTCTACAAAACTGAGTTTTTTATTAAATTAGCTATGAAAACGCATTTCCAACGAAATTTTCTAAAAAATGCAATGCAATGCAATGATAACATATTTTATAAGAATATTATTTTATTGAATTTTTCTACAATATGATACAACACAATTTTTACTAAATTGACAATAAACATGTAATTTTTAAGAAATTTGCAAGATAATATCAGTTTGGCAAAGATATTTTAGCAAAATGCAATTTCTTAAAATTTAATTTCAAAACAATTTTACTTATATAAAGGGTGCGCCAAATAACTTTTTTTTTGAAAACATCGAGTGTAGCTTCGGCTGTGTGGCACGTGGCGCCGTCCTGTTGAAACCAAATGTTGCCAATATCCTCCTCTTAAATTTTTGTGAACAAAAATTCGTTCAACATGGCCTGATAACGATCGCCATTGACTCCTTGCTCATTTTCGAAGAAAAATGGCCCAATTATGCCTCTGGACCAAAATCCGCACCAAACAGTGACTCGTTTTGGGTGTATCGGCTTTTCTGTGCCCCAAATGCGACAATTTTGCTTGTTTACATACCCGGCAAGATCAAAATGAGCTTCATCTGAAAAGATGTTTTTTTTTGGCAAAATCGGCATCTTCTGTAAGTCGATCGCTCCCAGCGTTGTTCAAGCGTATACACAACCATATTCTTTCAGCGGAAGGATAAAACTAATTATCTGTCAAATCAGACATGAGCTAAGTGTTACCATTCACGAAATAAGCACTAGTTGAAAAAAAACGTTAGATAGCGGACCCTTTATAAAACTATATCAGCTACTCACAATGATGTAATCATATTTAGTTATCATCAAGACATTTGATATTACATAAATTTTCACAGAAATATTTTTAAAAAAATCTTTTTCTCAACTTAAATCTGTGTCCGATACGTGCCTGAACCACCCCTCGTACAAAAAAATGCAACAGGAAAAAGTGTCGTGCGAACTTAGTTTAGGATTTATGTTGCAATTATGTTTTGAACAATTTTTTCGTCATTACATTGACGTCGTTGTCGTTGATTTGCTTTTGTCGTCGTCGTCACTGGTTGTGAACTTAACTACCGATATACGCACACACGATGACATTCGCTCATATCTCTCTTAACGAGTGTAGAGTCGATGTGAATGTGCATGAAGCGACTTCAGTCTTCGTCGCATTGCAATGTAATTCTCCTCCTGAAGTGAACTGGACCTTTGCTCCTCCAAAGACTTAGCGTGTGTTTATGTGTAAGCATTAGTTGGTTGTTGTATGTGTGAGACAGTGTTGCTGATTGTGTGATGCACTATATTCATTGTGTTGTTGTTGCAGTAACAGTTGAAGTTGTAAGGAGGAAATCATCCAGTGTTCAGTGTTCCAGTGGAGGTATTTGTACTTGCAATTGCAGTTGCACTTATTGTTGCTACTACAATTGCTGCAGTTGAAGTTGTTGTTGTTGCCTCAGCTCTCTGTGCGGAATACAATGTTGAACTAAATAGTTTTTGCTGTGGCAAATGTTTGTCGTTTATGAAGCAAACGAATCACCGGGAGAGGAATGAATACCAAATACATTCATTTTGTCCATCCTCATCGTCATTAACAATGATGAACAGTGATTTGGACCGAAGGCAAGTACAAGCAAACAGTAGGATTTTTTTTTGTTATTTGGTTTTTCAGTGTTAATTTTTGTTTACTTCTTCTAAGACGATGATATCCGCAATGTTGCTGTTGGAGGTGAACTTCAATGTTAGCCACCTCAAGAGTGCGAAATTTTGCAGCGACTGTTAAAAGCGTAATCACGAATAGCGTGTATAGTAAAGAAATCATATCACTCCAAGAAGAGTGATATGATTTCTTTGCAAAAAAAAAAAATTGTTAGGGAAATTAAAAAGTTTTTTATTTAATGAGTAGTACAATCGATAAAATTAAGTTCTAAATAAAAAGTCACTAAAATGACCTCCACGACTTCTTCTGCAGGAACGAATTCGATGAACCCAATTTTCGAGCACTTTTTCCACTAAATCAAGTCGTATGTCATGAATGGCACGTTCAATATTTACTTGTAAGGCTTGAAGACTTGACTTCAAATAACACAAGAAATAGTCTAATGGTGTTAAATCACAACTTCTTGGAGGCCATTCAATATCACAATTTCTTGAAATAATCGAATCTCCAAACTTTTCTCGCAACAGTTCAATTGTTTCATTTGCTGTGTGGCACGTAGCCACAATCGGTCAAAAGCAAATAGATAGCTCTTAACGAGAGCTAAAATATTGCTAATGGGTGCCAAGGTCGTTGGTCGACAGGAAAGTTTTTTTTTGGATTAAAAAAAAATGGACTTAGCATCATTTTTAATTGTGAACCGAAAGTTTATTTTTGCTCTAGCTCCTTAACAGTACATCGGATCGGTAATCGGTCAATGGCAAAAAGATAGCTCTCAAGGAGCCTAAAATATTGCTTATGGGTCGTAGGTCGAATGGAAAGTGTTTTGTTGTATTTAAAAAATTGACTTTTTTTATATACAACGCACGAAAAGTTGGAATTGGAGAACGATTATATTGATAATAAAACTGGATAATTTGTAAACGTTGTTCTTGCGTATATCTCTCAATGATGAAATTGTAAACACTACAATACAATGAAAAATCATAATACCCCGTACCACAGTGTGGTATAGGGTATAACAAATGACAGATTATGACATATTACAAATGGCCGAAACGTCACTTCAAAATTATATCATCCCTATTGGAAAACTCATTGTATATTGAGGTTTGTTGTGCTGCTTTTTTTTTAAAAATATCACCAAAGAGTTGTTGCAGCTGTAAACAAATTATAATGTTTGTTTTGATAGAACCACATATTATTCAATTTTTAGACCGAAAAGCGAATAATGAAGTTGGAGAAGATTTGAGACGATATATTCGTAAAATGTGAATATTTTAATTTTTTTAAAGAAGAATGCAATTTTGATTAAATTTTCCAAAAATTTCAATTTTGAGAAGATCAATTGCAAGTTTGCAATTATGCAAGTTTTTCTGGAAATACAAGGTGGCGCAAAAGTAATCCTCCTATCAGAAAATGCTATACATTTTGCGATTGGACCCTAACGTCAGTTCTGTTTTGACATTTGTGTAGTAAACACATGCTAAATACACGTTAATAAACAATGTTACGCTACACTGCTCCAGAACGCGGAATATTGCTGACTATTTATTTATTTTATTTTTCATCAAAAATAATCATGAGTGATCAACGAGTTCTTTTTGCCGCAACTTGATGAATTGGGATTGGAAAACATGTGGTTCCAACAGGACGGTGCAACGGCACACACTGCACGTGCCACAACCGATATGCTGAAGGATGCATTTCCCGGGCGCCTAATCTCCCGTTTTGGCGATTTGCACTGGCCAGCAAGATCGCCTGATTTGACCGCTCCAGACTTCTTTTGTGGGGCTTTTTGAAGTCGCGGGTTTATGTCAACAAGCCTCAGACTCTTGCAGCTCTTAAAGACAATATCCGTCAAGAATGTGAGGACCTATCGCCGGAAGTTTTGGCCAAAGTGATGGAAAATGCCATAAAATGGCTCAAATGACAATCAACTGTGGCGGCGGCCATTTACATGACATCATATTCTCGACTTGATGTAAAAAAAATTAAAAGACCAAATAAAAATAATACACAAGAAGAATCAAAGTTTTTCATTTTTTTTTTTAAATTACAGCCAAAAAAACATCGAAAGGTTACTTTTGCGCCACCTTGTGTTTTGATAACTATTTAGAAATTTTATAAAAAATAAGTAATTTTGATGGAATTTTCAAAAATATGTAATTTTATTAAAAAAATCTGAGATCAAAGATTTTTTTCGAAAAATTCTATTTAAGAAATTTCAAATAAAAATTATATTTGAATAACATTTTTTACGAGGAAAAAAGAAATTTATTTCCGACAAAGATTCAAAAAATACAGTTTTGCCGATTTTATAGGAGTATGCAATTTAGAGTTTTTTTATTTTTATTAAATTTCCAACCAACTTTTCCAAAAAAAAATGCAATGCTGATGAAATTTCTTATCAAAATCTAATTTTGCTGGATTTGTCTATTAAAATACAATATTGAGTAAATTTACAATATAAGCTATATTGAAAAATTAAAAAATCTCTATAATTTTTAGACCGAAAATAGAATAATGTAGATTTGAGAAGATATATCAGTGAAATGACAAACTCATACTCCTACGGAGAATGTGGTAGCATACGTCTAAAAAAACACCCTGTAGAAGAAAGTATATCACATTTATATTCTTCTTAAAGGGAACTTCCTGGAGATGTTTTCGTAAAAAAAATGATCCAAAATTTTTGAAATAGCGTTGCTATGCTTCTCCAAATTACACATTTTTTTACAATAATTTCAAAACTTCCCCACATTTTCGACCATCGCAATTGTGGGCTTCTGCGTTTGAATTTTTTTATTTTTGCACGATCCTTTACAAGATTTGCTAGTGGACGAAAAATGTAGTCATTAGATATACCCATTGAGACAATCGGGAAAAAACTAAAAAATGTTGTCAAACTTAGACGGAAACTTTATTAATCCATAATATATTTAAAAATTAGTATTTATAATATAATGAACAAATGTTTTCCACTCTTCTGGCATCACTCGCCGAAATTATTACAATATCAAATTTTTCGCAAAGTGTTGGGTCTAATTTTGTTTGTTTTTCGAATAAAAATTTCTTACTTTTTTGTGTATTTTACATTTTAAGTCCTTTCAAATCACTGTACACTGTCATTGTAATTTTTTTCCTTTCATTCGTAATGAATGTGTTTGTTTCACAGGCAACCAACAACAAAACAACACTCACTTGAAAAAGTTCACACAAAACAAAGTCAAAATCCCAAAAAAACCAACTACTCAGGATGAAAATAGTCTGTCGTTGGCAATTGGTGTAGCAGTTGTTGTTGTTGCTGTTGTTACTGGGATGGTGGTACGTACGTACAGCAGCTTCCTGGGAGTACGTCGTTGATGGAGTGACAAGTGCAACAAAATGTTGCAGCAGCCGTTGTTGTTCTTTGTTGTTATTATTGTCAACCTAACTAAGCATGAGAATAGTTTGGGATTTTGGACTAATTCTTTTTTTGTCACTGCAGCTGAAGCTCTTCTTCTTCATTGTCTCTTCTCGGCTTCATTTGCCTTTGTTGTTGTGGTGGGAGCCGAATATAGTGTGTGTACTTCAGCAGCAGTTGTTCTGTCATCGTGTCATGGCAAAACACAGCATTGCTTTGCATCGTATGTCGTCGTACATTATGAGTAATTGTCTTTTATTGTCACTTTAGATGCTCTGTATTCCTGTACTCATTTATGTGTGTGAATACGTGTGTCTGTATGTGTATATGTAAACTAACTTCATATTCATCATTTATTATTATGTTATTGATGAGAACTGATGTTTGGGTAAGTTTTCGTTTATGGTTGTTATGCCTTGTGCCTTGTAGCTTACTTTTTACACGAACTTACGCCAATATATGTACATATGGAGCATCTTCTTCAGATTAGCACATAAATGGGTTACTATACGTTAATTACGGATAGGACTTGGATAATGCAGAAGTATTTTAAATAATAGAAAAATAATTAAGAGGGAGGGAATATTTGAATTGGGAAATTAAATTAATCTAGAACTTAAAATATTGAATCTATACTCAAAAAAATGAGATTTTACTAGGGATATGATATCGTACAACACTACTGTAATACCTATTTTTCTATAAATGATACTTATATACATATACGAATAAAGTTATAGATTTAAATAGATATGTAGCTGCATAAGTAAAGTAAATCTGAAGAGCCCAGAGAGAAGAATGAGAAGATATATAGTCAAGTTAATCAATTTTATTTTCCTAATGATCTGTCCAATATTTTGTTATTTAATGGAGCTCAGATTAAAAATCGGGATATAAATATACCGAAGCTACATATTAATCTTATTATCTCTTGGTTTGAAAAACTGTTAACTTTGAAATATTATAAAGATCTATTAAAAAAACGGAATATACTCATATAGCTTCAGATCAAATATTGGGATATACACAGTAAAACAGATGATTTTGGGACTCAATTCTGAGAATTGGACGTGAAAGTAGCCCCAAAAATAAGAACTTCTGCCTCATTCGATTAGTCAAATTGGCTCAATAATTAATGAGCCAACTTGAGAAAAATATAGAAAAAGTGCTAACAATCCACATTGAGCGAAAAAAGAAATCGTATGGCCATTAAATTATTAATTGAGTCAACTTGACTAAACGAATGATGCAGTAGTTCTTATTTTTAGGGCTACTTTCAAGTCCAATTCCCAGAATTGACTCCAATGAGCTCAAAAATGCTGTAGTTCATTTCATTTTAACTAACATTGTTTTTAACCGTTTTTGTGATATCTCGCGAAGCGATGCAGATCCGAATTTGATCTCTTCATAATTGGATAGATTGGGAAGATCCTGAACAAAACCTCATTAACAGTTATCGGCGTCAAACTAGCCAAACTTTTTAATCTTTGAGGTACCCTGTGAAGAACTGTCGCTAAAACAAAATTAAATTTAAAAAAAAATCTTTTATTGCTGGCACAGAAAAAATAGAAAAATTCGCAAAAAAAAATTGTTTGTTCCCTTCTTTAAAAGCTAGCATCATAGCGAAGAAAACAATGCCTATTTGCAAATATTATATTGATCTATATATATAAAAATGGAAAAATGTTTGTATGTATGTATGTATGTGTTTTATAGACGCTTAAACCACTGGACCGATTTTAAATTTTTTTCTTTTGTTTGAAAGCTATTTTGTCTGAGATGGTTTTGGAAAAAAAAAATTGCTAATAGTGGGCGGGGAAAATGTGGGCGTGGCAAATCGTTTGTTTGTCTGTCTGTTTGTGTGTTTGTTCCACTGCAGTTCTGCTGGCAGTCTACGTCAGTGGTCCAAAAATGAACGGGATCGGAAATATGGGGCAACGAAGTGGACCGGGTTCAGCTAGTAAATTTACAAATTATGACCCATATTTTAAAAATAAGGAAATTAAAAAAAAATTATATTTTATTTTGGCAAATTTTGTTTGGGAGGAACCAAAAGGGGCGTGGCAATAACGCCCATTTTTTAATATATTATGGGTAATATAAAAACATTACTCCGTACAAAATAGCAAGTGTTTATATGTGCAGGAATCGAAGTTATAAGCCGCTAACTTTTATGCAAAATGTCCATTTGTATGGGAGGTACCAAAAAGGGCGTGGAAATAACGCCCATTTTGTACGGGTCTGTAGGTACTGAAAAGGCATTACACTCCACAAAATGTCACATATTTGCATGAACTGGAATCAAAGTCATAAGCCGTTAAATTGTTGCGTAAAATGGTCCACTTGTATGGGAGGTACCAAAAGGTGCGTGGTTATAACGCCCATTTATAAGCACTTAACTTTTTGTGCAAAATGGCCCATTTGTATGGGAGGTACCAAAAGGGGATAGCGACCAAGAAACCAATACTATACTATTTTGAAAGATTCTGATTAATACTAAAGAAGTTATGAAATAATCAATATTTCACAAAATGTTTACTCTTCCTGGGGTAGGTACTCGAAGGAGTGGACCAACATGGTCCATATTTGACCTAAGTCTGAGATGGAGTACAAATTGAAACATACCAAAGTTGAATTCAATCAGTTAATCCTGTCGAAAGTTTTCGTGCTCACCAACCAGACAGACGGACTTTGCACAAATAACTAAAAATGGTACAAAACGGATATCCGTCAAATATTCTTGGAGTATCTTAGGTCACTCCATGGATGTGTTACACTTTTGGCCCGCAGTATCTGATATATATATATATATACGAGTATATATATGGGTAGTTCTTTCTCAAGTGACACAGGTCAAAAACTAGATATTTCTCAAATTCTAAGAAAACGTTGTCCTAGCATGTGGGAGTAATGACCCGCAATATTAACAAATGAAATGAAAACTGGAGGCAGGGGGCGAGATCAAAGTTCAGAAAAAATATTATTTTTCCTCTGTAATGGGCTTTATCCCCTCACCTTAGAGAGGAGGGTTTATATCATTTGCTACGGACCAAAAGTGTAACACATCGAAGGAGTGACCTAAGATCCCAAGTATGTTCGGAGGAAATCCTTTTGGGAAATCCGTCTGTCTGCTTGCTGGTGCGCACGATAACTCTCGAAAGGATTAACCGATTGACTTCAAATTTTGTATGCGATAATATTTTGCTCTATCTCCGGCTAAGTTCGAAGATCGGCCATATTGGTCCACTCCCTCTAGTACCTCCCCCACAAAGGCTTACGATTTAGTGAAATATTGATTCATTAATAAGTTCTATACTGCTTAATCGAATTTTCTGAAATTTCACAAGTAGTATTAGTTTATTAGTCGCTATCACTTCGAGAAAAATGGGCGAAGTTACCACAACAGTTTATAACTTTAATACCAGTGCATACAAATACTTGAAATTTTCTACAGCGTAATGCTTTTATAGTACCGAGAGTCCAGAGAAAAGTGACCGTTATTGGCACCCCCCTTTTGGTACCTACCACACAAATGGACCTTTTTGTACCGAAAGTAAAAACTTTAATAACAGTTCATACATTAATGTTAATAAATGCAATTTAAATTGATAATTTAATTAAAACAAAAAAAATAAATTTACGAATATTTTTTGGGACTCAAAGTGAGTTGATTCATAAGTCGGTTTACCCGACTGAACTTTCTTACTAGTTTGAAGTTGATTTTAATGCTACAAATCATAATAAATTTAAAATAGAAAATGTTGTTTATTAAAGGATTTTCTGTGCACTTTTCATAAAAAATATCAATGTGTTGTTGTTGTTTTTTGTTGGTCTGTGCTTTTGTTATTCAGTCAGAATTTATTCGGTTCGAGACCATATGTTTCAGTTACTTTCCATCTATTGCAAAAAAGTAATAGAAACAACTACAAAAATTGGTAGAGAGTTTTAATTGCTTGGTAGAATTGACTGCAGGTTCGATAGACACCACTCTATCATCTTCAGAATTCAAAAGCAATAATGTATGTCTTTAACTTAAATCAAAACCAGTAAGGAAAGGCAGAAAGTCATGCGGGGCCGACTATATAATACCCTACACCTCCCTAACAATGCGATAAGGGTCATTGCCATAATAATTTGGAATAATTGGTAAATGGGTAGAAACATATTATCTAATTCTGATAAATTAAGCAATATTCATTCCTAAATTGAAACCAGTAAGGAAAGGCTAAAGTCGGGCGGTGCCGACTATATAATACCCTACACCACTCTCGTAATATTGAATAACTCTGATATATAAATTTTGTAATTCATGTATAAATTTATATTTTTTATACTTAAATAATACCCTGTACCACAGTGTGGTGTAGGGTATAAAAACGATTGGATCTAAAGAGCCAAATCGGATGAAACATATATATGGGAGCTATAGCTAAATCTTTACCGATTTTCTTTTAATTCGGCAATGTTGGTTAGTGGATCAAGAAACTCTACCATTCTAAATTTCAAAAGGATTGGTTGTAAAATACAGCTTCTATAGGACTAAAGGGCCAAATCGGACGAAACATATATATGGGAGCTATAGCTAAATCTTAACCGATTTTCTTCAAATTCGGTAGTGTTGGTACATGGATCAAGAAACTCTACCATTCTAAATTTCAAAACGATTGGATGTAAAATACAGCTTTTATATGACTAAAGGGCCAAATCGGACGAAACATATATATGGGAGCTATAGCTAAATCTTAACCGTTTTTCTTCAAATTCGGCAGTGTTGGTTCATGGATCAAGAAACTCTACCATTCTAAATTTCAAAATGATTGGATGTAAAATACAGCTTTTATAGGACTAAAGGGCCAAATCGGACGAAACATATATATGGGAGCTATAGCTAAATCTTTACCGATTTTCTTCAAATTCGGCAATGTTGGTTCGTGGATCAAGAAACTCTACCATTATAAATTTCAAAAGGATCGGTTGTAAAATACAGCTTCTATAGGACTAAAGGGCCAAATCGGACGAAACATATATATGGGAGCTATAGCTAAATCTTAACCGATTTTCTTCAAATTCGGTAGTGTTGGTACATGGATCAAGAAACTCTACCATTCTAAATTTCAAAACGATTGGATGTAAAATACAGCTTTTATAGGACTAAAGGGCCAAATCGGACGAAACATATATATGGGAACTATAGCTAAATCTTAACCGATTTTCTTCAAATTCGGCAGTGTTGGTTCATGGATCAAGAAACTCTACCATTCTAAATTTCAAAATGATTGGATGTAAAATACAGCTTTTAAAGGACTAAAGGGCCAAATCGGACGAAACATATATATGGGAGCTATAGCTAAATCTTTACCGATTTTCTTCAAATTCGGCAATGTTGGTTCGTGGATCAAGAAACTCTACCATTCTAAATTTCAAAAGGATCGGTTGTAAAATACAGCTTCTATAGGACTAAAGGGCCAAATCGGACGAAAGATATATCTAAATCTGAACCGATTTCAACCAAATTCAATAGCGATCTTTACAGCCGCGAAATACTCTAAACTGCAAAATTTCAGAACGATCGGAGTGAAATTGCGACCTGTAGTCGACGAACAACTTTACATGGACAGACGGACGGACGGACATCGTTAAATCGACTCAGCTAGTGATTCTGAGTCGATCGGTATACTTTAAGGTGGGTCAAGCTGTGTTAGTTTCAGGTGTTACAAACATCTGCCGTGAAACAAGCTTATAATACCCTGTACCACAGTGTGGTGTAGGGTATAAAAATCTGGAAAATTTTAATGATCGGAAGTAAAATACAACTTCTATAGCGGTTGGATACCAAATCAGGAGGAACATATATATGGAGCTTTAATATAAATCTGAACCGATCTTCCCTGAATACTAATTCATGTAAAAATACCTCCATCTGTCGAATTTCGTACTGATCGGATATAAAATACAGTCTCTACAGCGCTTACATGTCAAATCGGGGGTAACATATATATGGGAGCTATATCTAAATCTGAACCGATTTTCTCCGAATTTGGCAGTATTCCTTCATGTAATAAGAAACCTCTTTCTGCCGAATTTCGTACTGATCGGATATAAAATACAGTTTTTACAGCGCTCACATGTCAAATCGGGGGTAACATATATGTATATGGGTGTTATATCTAAATCTAAACCGAGTTTCTCCGAATTTGGCAGTATTCCTTCATGTCAATGCTGCGTTTAATAAGTTTTACAATATAAAAATATAAGTTAGAGATTAAAACAATAACATTACCAACATAGTCCATAGTTATAAACAATGTGGAATATAAAAGTATAATAATGTAGGTTTCAAAACATAATAGAAGGCCATGACAAAAAAACTTAAAAATTATAAAATCCGAAGATTAATTATACACCAAATTAATACAATATACTTATAATTATGCGATTAATTTTGATTATAAGAAAAACTACCGGAGAGTGTCGTACATCTGACATCGTTTAGACAACCCATTAAAAATATTACAAATAATTTGAGCAAATTATAAAAATCATCACCATATCATTAATCATCAGTCATTGTCTTCTATCTATTTACTGATTGTATTTTGATTAATTGGTGCAAGTAATCAAAAGACATGTTGGTATATAAGGAAAAATATTAAAGAACCGATCAAGAATTCCAGTTCTCACAGTATTCATAAAATTACCGTGAGTGTCATAAGTGTGTTCACACCCAAGACCTATAGTGCTCATCATATTAATGTTGGTATTAAAATTAAAAACGGATATGACAAGAATCTGTTGGTATTAATTTAAGTATATTAACATTTAACTTTTTCCCCAATTTGGTGGAGAAATATCTTATGCCACTCACTGTATATAGAAGTGTTTAACCAAAGTGTATTATTTGTTTGGTTGCCATTTCTTTATTGTTGATATTATATTCCATTATCTTATGCCATTTTCTTTTAAAAGCCTTTCAATCAAGCAAAATTCACGGTGGGAAACAAAAAAGCCAAAAGGAGTAAAAGTTGTTGATTCTGCTATACTCGCCGACCCTTTAATTATATACAGGGTCTCCCATATTCGACGGACCCATCCGGCAACGCCATAACTTTTGACAGAGATGTCAGATCGCTTAATGACATACCGCGTTTGAAGCGTCAGTCCAAGCAGACTTTTACCATGGAACAATACACGCCACGCGAGCGCTCTGAAATAGTTGAAATTTACATTCAACAGAAGAAGTCAAGTCAACGTGCTTTTAAAATATTAAAAAATGTGAGAAGTGCGCCTTCTAAGAACACCATTAAGCGTTTATACGAAAAATTTTCGACTGGTGAGGCTCTTTCTAATCCGAAGAGGCCAAATAAAAGTCGACCAAGGCGATCGGCCGAGAATATCGCTGCCGTACGAGCCAGTGTTGAGAGGTCCCCAAGAACATCCCAAAAACGCCGTTCTCAGCAGTTGGGCATGGCTCGGTCCACTTTACAACGGATTATTCGCGTTGATTTGCATTTGTTCCCGTACAAAATTCAATTGACGCAAAGATTGTTGCCTGCGGACAAGCCTCGTCGATTGGAATGGGCCCAACGAGTCCGTGGGTCCGTCGAATATGGGCAACCCTGTAAATAAAATGTTGTAGGCTCCCCTACGACATTAATCTACGTATTAAATACATTTATTATATTAAAGATTATTTCAAGAATGCCAATAGAACTTGTATATCATGTCTAAAGACAAGCACAAACTAATACGTATTATCAAAAAAACATACCGATAGGGGAAATAAAGGTCTCTGGGTTAAAACAAAAAATAGTTTTACAATAATAAAAAAACAAAGCAAACATCACTCCAGTGTTATGTTCAGTAAAACTAAACGCTGCTGATGATGATCATCAAAATATGATATGACGAGAAAGGAAATATTGAATTAAAAAAAAAACTTACCTCGCACAAAAGAAAAAAGGAAGAAACACTCGTGCCGAAGGATGCCAAAGGCTTTTTAAACCACACACGGAGGAACGGAACCAATCGAAGGGTAATTGCTGTGAAGGTGTGTTCTGCTGTCTTTATTCGTGCAACGAAGAAGATTATCGTCCAGTATATGTGAATTATTTAGTTTTAATGGAGGTCTAAAGCAAATTACGGCGATTTAAGTTAATTGATAACACAAACACAAAATATTCTTCTTATTATTTCACATCGACAAATTGCAGTGGAAAATCTGTTTATCACTAGTTATTCTTGGTGCCGGGAAGACATGCTTTTGTTAATTTATTTTATTCACTTTTTAAATTTTCAATACTGGGAAAACACACCATCTTTTGCTGAGGTGAATAAAGACCACCATTTATCTTGATTGTGCGCTGAGTAATTGTATTTTTTGTTTGTTTTTTTCGTTTTTCTGCAGAAAAAACTATTTAACAATTTAATTAGGTTACTTTGGAAACACCGAACAAGTTGTATTGTACTTCATAGAAAATGCTACTGTTGCATGTGACAAAATAGACAAAGTTTATCGCGATAAATACACTTGTTTACAAATAAAAGACTATACAAATTTATGGACAGTTTTAAATAACACTGATATTCTGCCCCAACATTTAAAACGGTAAATCAGAACAAAGTAATCTATGCCGGAGCCTTACAATTCTAAACAAAACATTGAAAAAAAGAAGTAAACATGACATTATGTTCGAACCGACCTCATCTGATAAATGTTCCACCATAGATCGAATTTCAAATTCAAAGCAATAAGGATAAACTGGATTCGGGCGGAGTTGGCTATGATACGCAACAACTATTATAGCAATATAGTTGATCTATATTTGAAACGATAACCAATAAATTACTTTAAAAAAATGTTTGTGTCCTTATAATCTTCTTAAATTTTTTTTTTGTGTCTGATACCTAAAAACTTTTTTTGCGTAGATTGTGGCATATTTTTCATGAAACCACAAAAATGTTTTTTTATGGTAAAGTTTTTTTCTTATATTTTTTTTAAATTCCAATAAAGATAAATGTAGAAATTATAGCACTTTTGGTAAAAATAAGATAATTTCAACATAATACGGTTTTTATACGCCGACTATGGTGAACAAGAATATATTTCAGATGCTGCAGGTCAAAAGTGTATCATATCGATATAGTGACCTAAGAGACCCTAAGAATATTTGGCAAAAATCCATTTTGGGCAATTTTAAGTCATTTTAGCAATGTCCGTTTGTCTGTCTGGTTGGTGCGCAACTTTCGACAGAATTAACCGATTGACTTCGAATTTGGTACGTGACAATATTTATCCCCTCACCTTAGAGAGGAGGTTATATATAATTGTCTACAAACCAAAAGTGTAACACATACAAGGAGTGACCTAAGACCCTAAGTATGTTCGGCGGATATCCGTTTTGGGTCATTTTAAGTCGAATGTGCAATGTCCGTCCGTCCGTCCGTCCGTCTGTCTGTCTGTCTGCTGGCTGGTGCGCATGGTAACTCCCGAAAGGAGTAACCGATTGACTTCAAATTTGGTATGTGGTAATATTTCCTTCTATCTCCGGCTATGTTCGAAGATGGGCCATAATGGTCCAATCCTTCTACTACCTCCCCCACAAAGGGTTAACATTTAGTGAAATATTGATTATTTAATGACTTCTATACTACTTATTTGAATCCACTGAAATTATACACATAGTATTAGTTTATTAGTTACTATTACCCCGAGAAAAATCGGCGAAGGTGCCACTCCCCTTTTGGTACCTCCCACACAAATGGACAATTTTTAACCAAAAGTTAATACCTTATAACTTTATTACTAGTGCATATAAAGACTTTAAATTTTGTACAGTGTAATGATTTAATAGTACCTACAATACAGTGAAAAATTGGCATTATTGACATGCTCCTTTTGGTACCTCCCACACAAATGGATCATTTTGTACAAAAACTTACCAGCTTATAACTTTAATAACAGAGCATACAAATACTTGAAATTTAATACAGTGTAATGCTTTTATAGTACCTAGAGTCCAAAGAACCGACCGACCCTTTTGGAACCTCCCACACAAATGGTCCTTTTGTACCAAAAGTTAACAGCTTTAACTTGAATACCAGTGCATACAAATACTTGAAATTTCGTACAGTGGAATGCTTTTATAGTACCTAGAGTCTAGAGGAAAGTGGCCGTAATTGGCACTCCCCTTTTGCTACCTACCGCACAAATGGACCATTTTGTACCAAAAGTAAACAGCTTTTAACTTTAATACCAGTACATAATTTAAAGTTATTGAATGCAATTTAAATTGATAATAATTTAAATAAAACAAAAAAATAAATAAATTTACTAATATTTTTTTGGAGACACAAGGTGAGCGGATTCATTAGTCGGTTTACCCGACTGAACTTTCTTACTTGTTTTCGAAATCGGTTCATATTTTGTTACAGTCACCCATATAGGTCACTCCAAAATATACGAATTTAAGCCATAAATACCACATTTTCTAATAATTTTTACTGAATCTGATCTAAAGATTTTTCTTGTAATAATAGGCATGTTTTCGTTACAAGCTAGCACTTTTAGTTTAGCACTTTACAACGAAAACAACTGACTTCCACTAACTGACACATAAGCAATAAGTGGCGGATTTTCACTATCTGGTAGCAATGGTGTCATGAGTTGCGAAGAAAGAACAGTGCGAAACAGACAAAAAATTCGTGAAAAGTATTTATAAAACATATATTTACTATTCTATGTTCAATTGTTTACAATCTTTTGCAAATATTAAAATAATTTCCCATTTTTGTTCTTCTTCTTCCCGTTAATTCACAATAATTGATAAAATCTCTCCAAAAATGGGATGCCATATTGCTAAATATAGGGTGCCCAATCTGGCAACATCATACTCGATTAAGACATGAACACAAGCACCAAACTTCATCGGGAACTAATAGTGCTTAAAAGTGCTTAGCTCCCCATACAAATTAAGCACTTATGGTGTAACGAAAACACGCCTAATGTAAATATTGTCAAAATACTGAATGTAACGTCCATGAAAGTTGGAATTTTTTAAAAATATATAAAAAAATTTTAAATAAGAAAAATATGGTTTTGCTTTTATGGAATTATAGCGCTCAATCTACACAAAAAACAGTTTTTAGGCACTGAAAAAAAATATGTTGTCACAAACAAAATTAAATGCCGATGCCATGAACTTTTAATCAATTATAACAATAATTAATAATTTTCAGCTATAATTTGGACATGTGAGTGCCACGAACTTATTATGTATTATTAAATATTTAGATTAACTGAAAATGTTTACCATTTTATTGTTTATTTTTGTTTATTTATTCAATGGAATCACCCACTCCATATATAAAAATGTATTTTTTTTGTTATACACAATGTTCACAAGTTCCACAAACTGCTATGAAAAAAGACGAGATGTCGATGTCATCAACTCATTATAAATTATTACAATAATTGATAATAAGTCTGCGTTAAGTCCTCTGCTCTAATTAGATGTTGTAGGGTATGATATAGTAGGCTCCGTGCGACTGATTTTACTGTTTTTTTATTGAAAATGTTGGAAGCGGTTTTGGGAATGTGGATGTCATGAACTTATTATCAATTATTTAGATTAACTGAATACTTTTACATGTTTCATTGTTTATTTTTGGTTATTTATTCAGTTGAATCACTCTATATAAAATTGTTTTTTTTTTTTGTTATACACAATTTTTTCAGTCTCTAGCGAATAATACGGCAGTCGAGTTTACTGCAATGTGAATACACTTGAATTTCGAAATGCAAGCACATACATATATACATATACATATGTACGTATGTACATATATATTTTTTCACTTTTTTAAAAATAAACATTTCGTTTCATGAAATAAACATTTGCCCAACAAATGGCAACAGATTTACTTCGTTAGAGATGAAATTCACTTTTAGATCTCAAAGATATTTTTGTTCCTAACTTCCCCCGCAACGAGAGGAAATTTTGCAAAAAGGGCGTTTGGGGCATCACGAGGCATACGAGTCTGCTGGCTCCCCCAACTAATAAATGGCATGCAACACGTTGGCAGCATGCCCCGACGAGCATTGCAGTAATTTGGCCTGTACACATTTGCATTATTTGCTTTTTTTAATTTGCCATTTTCGTTGCAGAAGTTCAACTCATCTCCTTTCAGAGGATGGGAGTTGCATTCATTTTAATAAAAAAATACACGCACATTCAGGCATAAACATGTTCTTGATGAAAAGAATTGTGCTAAAAATAATTTTTGCTATAAAACAGACGTACACAAAAAACCGTTATAAATGGCGAAATGAACAAGCGAACGACAAACGCGTCAAAGCACCGGAAGGCGTTTCATGTACGCATACATACACATAAATGCTCCGGACTCCCTTTTATATTTTATACAAGGGGACTCAAAAACCAGCGAAGTTTGGAACTGTTAACCCGGCGTATAACGATGTTTTTTTCGCCCCAAAGATATTGCGGCAATTTTCTTATTTAATTTTCACTTTATCATTTACTTCTTAAAATGCTTTTCTTTTCTCTGGATTTTTTTATTTATTTTTACTATTTTTCATGAAAACTCCACAATTTTACAAATATTTCGTTTCTTTTGTTATTGAAATAAACGATCATTCGTTCGTTTTGTATAAACACTCAAAATGCGGCGACAATCATGCGCGCCTACCGTCGTTTCGTATCCGTTCGGTATGTTTGTTTACATACAACTAACCGGTCGTTCATATGTTTTTGTTGGAGATACTCCAATATGCGCGAGTTAGCGCCCTCTTGTTGGGATCTGGTTGGATTTCGGTTTTGTTTACATTCATCGTAATGGGAAAGATGAGCTCATACTCTCCCGACGACTAGCAGCACAGACTCTCCCGAAGTCTCGTAGATTGTTTTTAATTTCTCAACAAATGCATGTGTTTAAGTATGGTCTCTCTTTTTTATTACATGTGTTAAAGTATGTTCACACTCTCTCTCTCCCTTTCCAAGTGAGTTGTTTGTACGGGTCATCATCATAATGATTATCATCACAGCATTTTAGCACGTGTTTTTCATGTTTTCTTTATGTTTTTATTATGGACGAGCAATGACTCCATTGAGTGTCGCGGAGAGAGATAGAGTTATGCACCGACTGAATTTCATCTCTGGTCATTTCTCTTTGTGTCGATAGATCTTTTGTTGTTTTACTACAAAAGGCCGGTATTGTTTCAAACAAAAGAATAAACAAAATCAAAATAAACACACATTTGTTTTCAATTCGAATTGATTGTATTAAACGAAGCGTACTGTGTAGGGTTACCGTAGTTAAAAAATATATCTCTAGTAAAGTCGGTTAGGCAAACCATACGAAAATTTTTTGTGTTTCGTAAAGCCCTATGTCATCACTATTGAAGAACTCGTAATTATTACTTAATTACGGAAACAGTAAAATAGGCATATTGAGAACAACTAATTTAATTTGCCTCAAAAGAGTCCCAAATTTCGTCAACATTTTATTTTTCTAAAAAATTTTGTTAAAATTTAATTTTCTACAAAATTAATAAACACATTTGCTGAAATTTATTTATTATACATCATTTCGTTAAAATAGAATTTTTCTTTCTAGAAAATTGCATTTAGATTATTTTTTTACAAAATTTAATTTTTCTAGAAAATTTCTCTTAAAATGAATTTCTTTACAAAATGTCGATAAAATTTAGTTTCAGTATAAAACTTTGTTGAAAATGCACTTAACTAGAAAAATAAGTTGAAATTACGCTTTTCTACATTATTTCGTTGAAAATTAAACTTTTGAAGAGATAACATTTTTCTACCAAATTTCTATGTAATTGAATTTTCTAGGATAATTGTTAAATTGCATTTTTCTAAAAATTTTGTTGACATTGCAATTTTTAACTTCAAAAATTTAATTTTTGTTGCAAAAAATACATTTAAAATTGGAAATATTGTATTTTTCTGGCAAATCTTGTCTAAATTGATATTTTTTAATAAATTTCAGTTTTTTGTAAATAATAGCCATTTTAGAAATACATTTTCTTCGAAAATTTAATGATGATCAATCTGTTTTGTAGATTTTTGTAGATCAAAATTGTATTTTTCTTGTTGAAGTCGTTGAAATTTCACTTTTTATGAAATATCTCGAAATAACTATTTTTTGATTTTTTTTTGGAAATTTAATTTTTCTGCATAATTTTGTTGAATTTTAATTTCTCCAGCAAATAACATTGAGATAATTTTTTTTTCATAATGTAATTTCTCTAAAAAATGTCGATAACAATTTCATTTTCTGGAAAACTGGTTTAAATGTCCCTAGAAAATTACACTGA
Organism: Eudasyphora cyanicolor; assembly: GCA_963930755.1. Taxonomy (NCBI): domain Eukaryota; kingdom Metazoa; phylum Arthropoda; class Insecta; order Diptera; family Muscidae; genus Eudasyphora; species Eudasyphora cyanicolor. The sequence continues at coordinate 258,947,178 of OZ005737.1, read as the reverse complement.
AACGACTATTAAAAAATAATTTTTAACGAAATTGTAGAAAAATACAATGGAAATTGGATTTTTCTGCAAAATGTCATCGAAATCAATTTTTTTAAGAAAATTTGTTTAATCTGTATTTCGCTTGAAATTGAGTTTTTAAGAAAAATTAAAATTGCGCGGCCCTCAATCCGAATTTTTCGTTAACATTACATAAATATATTTTAACGAAATTTTCGTTAAAATAGTATTTATAAAATTTCATTTCTCTAGAAAATTTTCTTGATATTACAAATTTCAAAAAAAAAACCATTGAAGTTGTTTTTGTTTCTAGAAATTGTATTCAAAAATACATTTTTCTAAAAATATCTTTTAAGTTCCATTTTTGTTGATACTATATTTTTATAGAAAAATACGTTTAAATTATGTTTTTCCACAAATTTTCATTTAATTTGCATTCTTAAAGAAAATTTTGATGAAATTCAATTTTTCCAAAAATTTAATTTTCTTTAAAATTTCCTTGAAATTTCAGTTCGCTATATAATTTCAACGTAGTTTTATAGGGAAACGCAATTTCAACGCATTTTTTAAAAAAGAAATAATTTCAGCAGTATTTTGAACACAAATGTAATTTACACGATAGTGGGTAAAAAATTTAATTAAATCGTGATTTCGTAAAAAAATATAATATTGATAAAAAATCTAAAAGAACAATTTCATCGATTTTTTTAAAAATTTTCATTTTTAATAGTTGTTAATTTCTAGAAAAATATTTTTTTTTAATTGTATAGAAAATTTTGAAGATATTTTAAACAAATTTAATAGAAATTTTATAGAAAAATTCAATTTTGATCAAATTTTCCATTAAAATTTAATTTCAAATAAACATTCTACAAAAAAGCCAACCAAATATCTCAATCCCAATGTGTTTCTATTTTTATACCCTCACTTTAGTGTGACGAGGGTATATATCATTTGCTACGGAAAAAAGTGTAACACATCGAAGGAGTGACCTAAGACCCCAAGTATGTTCGGCGGAAATCCGTTTTGGGTCATTTTAAGTCGAATGAGCAATGTCCGTCCGTCTGTCTGTCTGTCTGACTGTCTGTCTGCTGGCTGGTGCGCACGATAACTCTCGAAAGGAGTAACCGATTGACTTCAAATTTCGTATGTGGTAATATTTTTTTCTATCTCCGGCTAAGTTCGAAGATGGGCCATATTGGTCCACTTCTTCTGGTACCTCCCCCACAAAGGGTTAAAATGTTGTGAAATATTGATTCTTTAATAACTGCTATTATACGTATTCGAATCTTCTGAAATTCCACACATTGTATTAGTTTCCTAGTCGCTATCAACTCGAGGAAAATGGGCGTTATTGTCACGCCCCTTTTGTTACCTCTCCCACAAAGGCACCATTTTGCACCAAAAGTTAACAGTTTATAACATTAATATCAGTGAATACAATTACTTGAAATTTTGTACAGTGTAATGCTTTTATAATGCCTATAGTCCAGTGAAAAATTAGCGTTATCACCACGCCCCTTTTTGTACCTCCCACACAAAATGGCCAAATTATACCACAATTAATATCCCAACGTTAATATACCAGTCCATATAAACGGTTACAATTCGGCACAGTGCAATGTATTTAAAGTATCTACTGTTCAGCGAAATATAGGTGTATTTCTTAAACCCCTTCTGGTACCTCCCACAAAAATTGACAGAATAATTTGTGTAATATTCAATATTACATTACTCACAAAGACTTTATTACTTGTTCTAGAATATTTTGCATAAATTGACATTTTCTTACAAGTTTGAGAAAAAAATGCATGTTTCTAGTTTCTTGCATTTTCGTCAACAAAATTCGACAAAATTGCTATTATAATAACATACATATTTTTTTGAAGAAAATTCCTATTTATTAAAATTTTTTTCTTAAAATTTTCTACAAAACTTATAAGCACATTTGCTGAAATTTTAGTTTTTCTAAATCATTTCATTAAAATAGAATTTTTCTTTAAAATGTTGTTGAAATTGCATCTTTCTAGAAAATTACGTTTAGATTATTTTTGTTAAACAAAATTTCATTTTTCTAGAAAATTTCACTTAAATTGTATTTCTTTACAAAATTTTGATAAAATATTAAAATTCTTTAAAATTGCACTTATCTCGAAAAATAAGTTGAAATTACATTTTTCAAAAAAATTTCGTTGAAAATTAAACTTTTAGTTGAATATTTTGTATTTTTCTAGTAAATCTAGTCTAAATTGATATTTTTTTATAAATTTTATAAAAAATTAAGTTTCTTGTAAATAATAGACTTTTTTTTAGAAAATTTCTTTGCAAATACATTTTCATTGAAAATTGAATGATGATCAGTTTTGTAGATTTTTTTTGTCAAAATTGTATTCTAGAAATTTCCGTTGAAATTTCACATTCTCTTGTAAAAACAAAAATGTGTTTTCTAATATTTGTGACAGAAGTCAATGAATTTTATTTACAGACTGAAAAACGAAAATGAAATCAAAAACTAAATAAGCGCCCAGGAGACGATCAAATAATTTCATCAAACAGTGTGTATGTATTAGTGTGGTGCGCTCGTGTGTTGCCCGCAAACGTTCAAATAAATACGTCAAACATCAGTTGGTATTTTGAGTTCTATTAGTATGTTAGTATGTCGTCGTCGGATGATGATTTACTTTTGTTGTCTTGTGCAGCAGTTTTGTTAAAAAAGAAAAAAGAGAACATGAAAAGGAAAAAGAAAGAGTGGACGAAAAACTTTTTTTCATCCGCGCACTTCTCCATGTCGGCGTTCACTAAATTAGTTTTCATCCGCGCACTTGTCATGTCGGCGTTCACTACGCAACTGAGCTTGTTTTTGTCAAACATAACGCGAGACCATCAAATAGAACGCCATCAAATTAGAAAATCAAAATTTTTTGATTTTCTTCAAACAGAGTCGACAACGCGTACGTGTAGCCGACGAAAGCCGATTGCACCCACACACTTAAAGATTTGATGGAATTATTTGATCGTCTCCAGGGCGCTATACATACATTGCATTGATTGCTGTGTAGGAAAAATTTACAGCCTACTGTTAATATAAAATTTGTATATGTATAGTGTTCATTGCTAAAATATCTCAAAATTGCGATTTTTTGAATATTCCATCAAAATTGCATTGTTCAAGAATTTTGTATTGGAAATTTGCATTTTTCTACAATATTTTATAAATTTAGTCGAAATTTAATTTTCCTAGCAAATTACGTTGAAAGCAATTTTTTTTACAAAATTTAATATTTCTAAAAAATTTCGATTAAATTGAATTTTTCTAGAAAACACGTTTAAATTAAATGCCCCTTGGAAACTACTTTGAAACAAAATTTTTATACGGAACCTGTAAGAAAAATGAATTTTCAACGATATTGTAGAAATATGTATCGGAAGTGTCGTGAAATTAGATTCTTTTTTAGAAAAATTGCAGTTATAAAAAAATCCAATCCTTTTATTTTTTGAGGTGTTTCTATTTTTCTAGAATTCTTAAAAAATTAATTTTTATTAAAACATTTTAATAGAAACATTCGAAAATTTCTTTATAAATGCCTTTCAAAAAAAAAATTAATAAAAATAAGTTTTCTCAAATTTGTTTTTTTAAAAAATTACATTTTATTTTACCATTTTTTGTTAAAATTGCTTTTTCCTACAATACTTATAAACGTATTGGTTGAAATTTAATTTTTCTACATCATTCGTTAAATAGCATTTTTCTTGAAAATTTTGTTGCAATTGCGTTAAGATTTTAGAAAATTGCGTTAAGATTATTTTTTTACAAAATTTCATTTTCGATAAAATTGCATTTTTCTATAAAACTTCCTTGAAATTGCACTTATCTAGAACAATAAGTTATATTTAAATTTTTCTACAAAATTTCGCTGAAAATGAAACTTTTGACGAGATGGCATTTTTCTATCAAATATTCTTGTTATTGAATTTTCTAGGATAATATTTTAAACTGCATTTTTCTAAAAATTTCGTTGACATTTCAAACTTCAAAAATAGAATTTTGGTTGGAATAAATGCACTTAAAATTGGAAATACTGTATTTTACTTGTAAGTCTTGTCTAAATTTATATTTTCTTATAAATTTTATAAAACTTGCAGTTTATTGTAAATAATAGCTTTTTTTTTAGAAAATTTCGATGCAAATATATTTTCATTGAAAAATGTCCCTAGAAAATTACATTGAAATTAAATGTTTATACGAAATTTTTAACAATAATGCATTTTTAACGAAATTGTAGCAATATATAATGGAAATTTGATTTTTCTGCAAAATATCGTTTAAGTAGATTTTTTTTTAAGAAAACGTTTTGTAAATTGCATTCCTCTTGAAATTGAGTTTTTCTAAAAAAATTAAATTTCGTCGAAATTGCAGTTATTAAAAAATTCGGGTTACCATACCTGAATCAAGCGGCCATTAATCCTAAATTTTCTTTCATATTTATATTTCTATAAAATTTCATTATAATTAAATTTTTTATAAAATTTCATTTCTCTAGAATTTTTTTTAAATTACACATTTCTAAAAAATCATTGAAGCTGTTTTTTATAACCTCACTTTAGTGTAAAAAAAAGTGTAACACATCGAAGCAGTGATCTAAGACCCTAAGTATGTTCGGCGGATATTTGTTTTGGATCATTTGTCAAATGAGCAATGTCCGTCCGTCCGTCTGTCTGCTGGCTGGTGCGCACGATAACTCTCGAAAGGAGTAACCGATTGACTTCAAATTTGGTACGTGGTAATATTTTTTTCTATCTCTGGCTAAGTTCAAAGATGGGCCATGTTGGTCCACTCCATCTAGTACCTCCCTCACAAAGGGTTAAAATGTTGTAAAATATTGAATCTTTAATAACTGCTTTACTACTTATTCGAATCTTCTGAAATTCCACACATAGCATTAGTTTATTAGTCGCTATCAACTCGAGAAAAATGGGCCAAGTTGCTACGCCCCTTTTGGTACCTCCCACACGACTGGACCATTTTGCACCAAAAGTTTGCAGCTTATAACATTAATACCAGTGTATAAAAATACTTGAAATTGTGTACAGTGTAATTGCTGCTGTGAAAAATGGGCGTTATTGCCACGCCCCTTTTTGTACCTCCCACACAAAATGCCCAAATCATACCACAATTTAATGACTCATAACGTTTATACCAGTGCACATAAATGCTTATAAGTCGGCACAGTGCAATGAATTTAAAGTATCTAATGTTCAGCGAAAAAAAAGGTGTATTTGAAAAACCCCTTGTGGTACCTCCCACACAAATTGACAGAATAATTCGTTTAATATTCCATGTCACATACTCACAAAGTTAGGGTATACCTTAGTCGGTTTACCCGACTGAAACTTTCTTACTTGTTTTTTCTAGAAATTGTATTCAAAAATTCATTTTTCTTCAAAACATCTTTAAGTTTCATTTTTACCTGTATTACATTTTTCTAGAAAAATACATTGAAATTGTGTTTTTCTACAAAATTTTATTTTTAAAGAAAATTTAATTGTTCTAGTAAATTTTGTTTAAATTGCACTTTTCTACAAAATATCATTGAAATCTGAAATGGAAAACGCATTTCCCCCAAAAATTTTTTTAGAAAATTTCATTTTTAATGGTTGTTAATTTCTAGCAAAAACAGATTCTCTAAATTGTAAGGAAAAAAAAAATTTTAAAAAATTTTATAAAAAAAAATAATTTTAAAGAAATTATATAGAAAAATGCAATTTTGACGAAATTTTCCATTAAAATGTAATTTCGAATAAACTATCTACCAAAAAGCCATTTCGAAAAAAGTAACAATAAAAATTTCCAAAAATCTCAATTCTAAAAATTTTTAATTTTGGCGCAATTGTCAATAAAATGCTGCTTCGAATTGTTTCTATAGATGTGAAATTTGATGACACTTTGTTAAAAAGCTCAATTTGAAATGCTTTTCGGTTTGCTAAAAAATACAATCTCAACGTAATTGTATTTCCGTAAAAAATAAATTTTTCAAGAACAAGTTGAAAAATTACGTTAAATTTTGTTTTAAAAATTCCATTGCAAAACATCATTAATAGAAATTTAATAATAAATAAATTTATATTTTGAGTGTTTCTATTTTTTAGAATATTTTGCATAAATTGATATTTTCTTACAAATTTCCTAAAAAATGCTTGTTTATTGTAAATTTAGTCACAATGGCATTTGCATGGAAACAATAGACAAAATTGCAATTTTACAAACTTATATATACATACATATATTTTTTTAGAAAATTTCGTTAAAAGTACCTTTTTAATAAAATTTTAATAAAAATTTGTTTTGCAACAATTTTTGTCAAAATTGTGTTTGTTACAAAATTTTGTTGAATTAAATTGAATTTTTCTGGAAAACTCATTTAAATTATATCGTCATCAGAAACGAAAAATGGCGTAACAACAAGAAGAATTGAAATTCAGTTTTTGATGGATTTCGGGCCACTGCATCAAAATACACATCCTGACAAATTTTTAGCGGTGTAATATTAGAAATGGGTAATTTATTAACGAAATTCAAAAGGGCCTCACAACAAAAATTTTTTGTTTTTTCAGTGTTAAAAGATCCTATTTCTCGCAATTTTCACAAACAAGTTATAAATCATGTTTGCGTGATTATATATATGCATCATTATGTTTAGATATTATCCTGAAAACCCCGTTTTTCTTCCGACGGCACTTTTCATTATACCCAACACCACACCGTGGTACAGGGTATTATAACTTTGTGCATTTGTTTGTAACACCCAAAAGGAGAAGAAATGGACCCATCGTTTATTATACCGATCGACTTAGAATCACTTTCTGAGTTGATTTAGCTATGTCCGTCTGTCTGTGCATGTATTCTTGTAATCAAAGTACAGGTCGCAATTATGGTCCGATCTCGACGAAACTTTACACATATCTTTTTTTGGCCCAAGGACGATCCCTATTGAATTTGGTTAAAATCGGTTCAGATTTAGATATAGCCCCATATATATGTTACCCCCGATTTGACATGTAAGCGCTTTAAGAACTTTATTTTATATCCGATCAGTATTAAATTCAGCAGAAAGAGCTTCCTTTTTATATGAATGAACACTGTTAAATTTGGAAGAAATTGGTTCAGATCATAGATATAGCCCCCATATATATGTTACCCCCGATTTGACATGTAAGCGCTGTAGAAATTGTATTTTATATCCGATCAGTATGAAATTCGGCAGAAAGAGGTTTCCTATTATATGAATGAACACTGTTAGATTTGGAAGAAATCGGTTCAGATTTAGATATAGCCCCCATATATACGTTACCCCCGATTTGACATGTGAGAGCTGTAAAAATGTTATTTTATATCCGATCAGTGCGAAAGTCGGCAAAAAGAGGTTTCTTTCTACATGAAGGAATACTGCCAAATTCGGAGAAACTCGGTTCAGATTTAGATATAACACCCATATATATGTTACCCCCGATTTGACCTGTAAGCGCTGTAGAAATTGTATTTTATATCCGATCAGTGCAAAATTCGGCAGAAAGAGGTTTCTTATTACTCGAAAGAATACTTCCAAATTCGGTGAAAATCGGTTCAGATTTAGAAATATGTTACCCCCGATTTTACATGTAAGCGCTGTAAAAACTGTATTTTATATCCGATCAGTACGAAATTCGACAGAAGAGGTATTTTTACATGAATTAGTATTCAGGGAAGATCGGTTCAGATTTATATTAAAGCTCCATATATATGTTCCTCCTGATTTGGTATCAAACCGCTATAGAAGTTGTATTTTACTTCCGATCATTAAAATTTTCCAGAAAGATGTTTCTCAATTTAGGAACGAATATTGCTTAATTTAGCGATTATCGTTTCAGAATTAGATAATATGTTTCTACCCATTTACCAAGTATTCCAAATTATTATGGCAATGACACTTATCGCATTGTTAAAGAGGTGTAGGGTATTATATAGTCGGCCCCGCCCAACTTTCTGCCTTTCCTTACTGGTTTTATTTAGTTTTTGGCTTCTCCCGTAAAATTTTCAAATATGATGATAGGCCCTTTTTCGTTTCTGATGACGATATGTCCCATGAAAATTACCTTGAAATTAAATTTTATATATAAGAAATTTGCACGAAAAATGAATTTTCAACGAAATTGCATTTTTCTACAATATTTCGTTATAATTAAATTGTTTATAAAATGCCATTTCTCAAAAAAAAAATTTGCTGACATTTTTTTTTCTGAAAAATCATTGAAATCCATTTTTTTTTAGAAATTTTCAAAAATAATAAACTTTCTACAAAATAAATTTAATTTCCATTTTTTTTAAAAAAGAAATTGTTGAAATTGCATTTTTCTAGAAAAATACGTTGAATACCTTTTTCCTGCAAAATATTGTAGTACTTGCCTTTTTAAAGAAAATGTAAATTTCCTAGAAAATGTTATTGAAATTGAATTTTTCTACCAAATTCGGTTTCGTAAAAATTTCGTTGAAATTGCATTTTGCTACAAAACTTCCTTTCGCTACATAATTTCGACGTAATTGTATAGAAAAAATGTACTTAAATGTATTTTTCTAGAAAAATTTAATTTCAGCAATATTTTGGATACATTTTTCATAGTTTTGTTTTTGACTATTGAGTTCAAGATCGTTGTTTTTGTTTTCTGTTAAACAGAAAAACAAACCTTCTGGATAAAAATAGAATTTAAATGAAATTTTGTAAAAAAAAAAATGAAATTTAAGCGTTTTTCGTACAAAAATACAATTTTGAAAAAAAAAACAATTTCAACGATTTTTTTTAGAAAGTTGCAATTTCATTTGTTTTCCATTTTAATAACTAATTTCTAAGAGAAATACATTTTTTTTAAAATTGTATATAAAACATAATTTTTAATGCAATTTCGATTAAACTTTCTACAAGAATGTCATTTTGACAAAATTTAATAAAATTTAATTTAAATTTAATAATTTCATTATTAATTGATATAAATGTGCAATTTTAAAGGCATTCTGAGACGGGAAGCCCTGTCACCCCAGAGGGTATCAGCTATATTACAAATTTGTAATATCTAAATATTCTAATAGGTAATTTTTATGGCGATTTTAATATGTAAAAATGTAAAAGGGAATTGAGAATAGAGAATCTCTTAGGAAAAATCAAATTTTTTGACAATATAACAAATTTTTGAAGTAGAGGTTTGAAACATTATTTAATAATAACAATGGGTAAACCCATGGCAGAACAACTATAAATTCTTTTATTCCCAATGAATTTGCCTACAGATGTGATATTTAAATTGTTACATAATAAACATTTTGCAGTTAGATTTTTTACTTGATTGTTGGGAGCAGTATGTTGAATGAGTTGCGAAGCTCTGTTCTAGACACTTGTAAGGAAAGGAGATATTATGCTTTTAATACAGGGTGTCAAAGTAGACCACGTTTATAATTTCTAACATTCTAACTGCCCGACTGATTTCAGTGATTTTTTCTTTGTAATCTCCTGGTGAAGACAACCGCAAAATATGTAGAAACGTTTCAAGATCTAACCGTTACTCTGAAATTGTGATCCATATGTTTTATCATGTAAATACCCCGCTTGAAACAAAGAGTAGTCAGTGTTATCTACAAACAACAAGAACATTTGTAAGCCGGTGTTTTTTCTTTGGTTGATTAAAGTTTGCACCTCTGACATCGTGACTGTAGTAGTAGTCGGAATCAACTTTCTGATTAATCGTTAATTATCAGCTTTTCGTATTTTGATGATCTAACCATTTTGTAATTATGCTCTATTTTCTCTTCCTCCGATTGGTTTTCCTGTGCTAAACAACGATTTCATTTATTACCAATTCACAAATATGAGAAAAGAAGAAAATAAAAACGACTATCATCAATTGTGTTTCAACAACCACATCGAAAATATTGATAATCAAAAATTGAACACGCACATCCAGAGGCCTTTTAATTATTTACTTAAATAATTTACAATTAAACTTGTACAAAGTGAAACACACACAGAAAAAATCATCTAATCAGCTAAGCGAACAGTACATCCGCTGGCAATGGATGATCTACGATCGGAGAGAATGCCTCCGCAGTATGCCCCCCACCTCTCTCCACCATCTTGTTAGCGGTATTGGATTAAACAAAAGACTTAATAATTATACCGCCAAATACATTTTTGGAGGTAAAAAAGCTAAAATGGAACTTAACACATTAACAACGACAAACAACCGGTGTTTGTTGGTAGGCAGTCCATCGTAGTTCCATGTGAATGGACCGACTAGTTTGTTCCCTCTTCCCTTATCAGACTACCAGACTGTCAGACCCATTTATGGTCTGAAGATCATTGATAACGCAACGGGAGTTAACACCAACGTTCGCTAACGAAATTAAACGATTTTCACCACAATGGGTTAGAGATGTTTGGAGTTTGGATCGGATCGCATCAATGCAGATACACAGTAGTAATGCCTCGTCATGAAAGAGATTCGAGAATGCTTATAACAAAGGTCCGTCCCCAGCAAAGTACAGATGTAACTCGTTAGCACTAAATCTGTAGCAGATTTGACGTTTGGTTTTTGGGAAAAATAGATCTTAACTATGAATTATGTCTAAGAGCACCCAGCAGGTTGTTAGATAGTAAAGGGTGATCATTTTTTATGTGATGCTTCATTGAGTAGCAGGGCGCTGAATATAGACTTTTTTGCTAGCAATGGCAACAATGGTCAATTAGTTAAGGTTATTAACAGATATCACGCCGAAATATTATTTGCTTAATTTTAATCAATCAGCCAAAATGTAGAAATCATGTTTAATTAACAAATTCTAAAAGGAAAACAGAAAGTAGGTGTCAGTTTCTGCTGTTGTACTACATAAATCATTATAATGAAAATGATTATTACTAACTAGGAAGGAAAGGCTAAATTCGGTCGGGCAGAATATATAATACCTTCCAGTGGCTAAATCAAACCATTATTACTAAGTTGTTGCAGGTTAAATAGAGTACAAATTTCTAAATTCTAGGCCTATCAGTTAAAAAGCTTCGCACCTACACCACCAAAAAGTGAAATTCGTCTGGCAGCTTCATGTGGGGTTCAAATCAAAACGTGAACAGAGATGTAAAATATTTATAAGCTGCACCGATATCTCCCTTTTCACTATGATTAATTTAGTGCAACACAAAGTATAAATGATTAAATTTTTAGTCATATAAGTAAAACTGTATTCTCTAGAGGGTCACAAAAACACAGAAAATTCAAACTGAATGAGGGATGTTTATTATCATTTGAAAGAACATTCTTTATACCCTCACTTTAGTGTGACGAGGGTATATATCATTTGCTACGGAAAAAAGTGTAACACATCGAAGGAGTGACCTAAGACCCCAAGTATGTTCGGCGGAAATCCGTTTTGGGTCTTTTTAAGTCGAATGAGCAATGTCCGTCCGTCTGTCTGTCTGTCTGTCTGTCTGTCTGTCTGTCTGTCTGTCTGTCTGTCTGTCTGTCTGTCTGTGTGTCTGTCTGTCTGCTGGCTGGTGCGCACGATAACTCTCGAAAGGAGTAACCGATTGACTTCAAATTTCCTATGTGGTAATATTTTTTTCTATCTCCGTCTAAGTTCGAAGATGGGCCATATTGGCCCACTCGTTCTGGTACCTCCCCCACAAAGGGTTAAAATGTTGTGAAATATTGATTCTTTAATAACTGCTATTATACGTATTCGAATCTTCTGAAATTCCACACATAGTATTAGTTTGTTAATCGCTATCAACTCGAGGAAAATGGGCAAAATTGCCACGCCCGTTTTGGTATCTCCCACACAAATGCACCATTTTGCACTAAAAGTTAAAAGCTTATAACATTAATACCAGTGTTTAGAAATACTTGAAATTTTGTACAGTGTAATGCTTTTATAGTGCCTACAGTCCAGTGAAAAATGGGCGTTATTGCCGCTCCCCTTTTGGTACCTCCCACACAAATGCCCCATTTTGCACCAAAAGTTAACAGCTTATAACATTAATACCAGTGTACAGTGCCTACAGTCCATTTAAAAATGGGCGTTATTGCCACGCCCCTTTTGTTACCTCTCCCACAAAGGCATTATTTTGCACCAAAAGTTAACAGTTTATAACATTAATATCAGTGTATACAATTACTTGAAATTGTGTACAGTGTAATGCTTTTATAATGCCTATAGTCCAGTGAAAAATGAGCGTTATCACCAAGCCTCTTTTTGTACCTCCCACACAAAATAGCCAAATTATACCAATTTAATATCTCAACGTTAATATACCAGTCCATATTAACGGTTACAATTCCGCATAGTGCAATGTATTTAAAGTATCTACTGTTCAGCGAAATATAGGTGTACTTCTTACACCCCTTCTTGTACCTCCCACAAAAATTGACAGAATAATTTGTGTAATATTCAATATTACATTACTCACAAAGTCGGCTTTAGTCGGTTTACCCGACTGAAACTTTCTTACTTGTTGGCATTTATCTTTTGAAGATTATGTCTATCAAATTTTGGCCGCGGCTACGTCTCAGATGGTCCATCCGTTGAGTCCAATTTTCGATGACTCGTTTGAGCATTTTGGCTGGTAAATGGCGAATGACACGCGTGATGTTTTGCTCCAAGGCCTGAATTGAAGCGGGTTTGTCCGCATAAACTTTAGAATTTACATATCCCCACAGGAAAAAGTTTAACGACCGGCCCAAAACGTGAAATTATCTGTTCACCGAAGTGTTCTCTCAATAATTTCATTGATTGATGCGATGTGTGGCAAGTTCGCTAGTCAAGACCTTTAAGAAAAGCACTAATTTGTATAAATACACAAGCGCGTTTTTAAACCAGTAAGGAGAGGCAGAAAGTCGACTATATAATACCCTACCCCTACCTACCAATGCGAAAATGGGTTCATACATGTAAAAAGCAAACTCTCTCTGCCGATTTTCGTACTGATCGGATATAAAACACGGTTTCTACAGCGCTTACATGTCAAATCGGTTGTAACATATATATTGGGACTATGTTTAAATCTGAACCGATTTTCCCCGAATTTGGCATACATGTAATAAGAAAACTCTCTGTGTTAAATTTCGTACTGCTCAGATATAAAACACAATTTCTACAGCGCTGAAATGTTAAATCGGGTGAAACATATATATGGGGGCTATATATATTAGAGAACTCTCTCTGCCAAATTTCGTACTGATCTGATTTAAAATACAGTTCCTACAGCGCTTACATGTAAAATCGGGTGAAACATATATATGGGGGCTATATCTAAATCCGAACGGATTTTCTCCGAATTTGGTAGTGTTCATTCACGTAATAATGAAACTCTCTCTGCCGAATTTCATAAAGATCGGATGTAAAATGTGGTTTCTACAACACTTACATGTCAAATCGGGTGAAACATATATATGGGGACTATATCCAAATCTGAACCGAATTTAAGCAATTTCAATAGGGATCGTCCTTGGACCAAAAAAGAGCACTATGCTAAATTTCATCACAATCGGACCATAAATACGACCTGCACTTTGATTACAAGAATACATGGACAGACGGACAGACAGACAGACGGACATGGCTAAATCGACTCAGAAAGTGATTCTGAGTCGATCGGTATAATAAACAATGGGTCTATCTCTTCTCCTTTTAGGTGTTACAAACAAATGCACAAAGTCATAATACCCTGTACCACAGTGTGGTGTAGGGTATAAATATAACAAATGCAATCTTGACATCTCAAAAAGTTCTTAATAAACATCTATATATATAACCAGTAAGGAAAGGCAGAAAGTCGGGCGGGGCCGACTATATAATACCCTACACCTCCCTAACAATGCGATAAGGGTCATTGCCATAATAATTTGGAATAATTGGTAAATGGGTAGAAACATATTATCTAATTCTGAAACGATAATCGCTAAATTAAGCAATATTCGTTCCTAAATTGAGAAACATCTTTTTGGAAAATTTTAATGATCGGAAGTAAAATCCAACTTCTATAGCGGTTTGATACCAAATCAGGAGGAACAATCAATATAAATCTGAACCGATCTTCCCTGAATACTCATTCATGTAAAAAGACCTCCTTCTGTCGAATTTCGTACTAATCGCATATAAAATACAGTCTCTACAGCCCCTACATGTCAAATCGGGGGTAACGTATATATGGGGGCTATATCTAAATCTGAACCGATTTCTTCCAAATTTAACAGTGTTCATTAATATAATTAGAAACCTCTTTCTGCCGAATTCCATACTGATCGGATATAAAATAACATTTTTACAGCGCTTACAAGTCAAATCGGGGGTAACGTATATATGGGGGCTATATCTAAATCTGAACCGATTTTCTCCGAATTTAGCAGTATTCCTTCATGTAATAAGAAACCTCTTTCTGCCAAATTTTGCACTGATCGGATATAAAATACAGTTTTTACAGCGCTTACATGTCAAATCGGGGGTAACATATATATGGGGGCTATATCAGAATCTGAACCGATTTTCTCCGAATTTAGCAGTATGCCTTCATGTAATAAGAAACCTCTCTTTGCCGAATTTCGTACTAATCGCATATAAAATACAGTCTCTACAGCCCCTACATGTCAAATCGGGGGTAATGTATATATGGGGGCTATATCTAAATCTGAACCGATTTCTTCCAAATTTAACAGAGTTCATTCATGTAATAAGAAACCTTTTCCAGCCGAATTTCATACTGATCGGATATAAAATAAAGTTTTTACAGCGCTTACATGTCAAACCGGGGCTAACATATATATGGGGGCTATATCTAAATCTGAACCGATTTTAACCAAATTCAATAGGGATCGTCCTTGGGCCAAAAAAAAGATATGTGTAAAGTTTCGTCGATATCGGACCATAATTGTGACCTGTACTTTGATTACAAGAATACATGCACAGACGGACAGACAGACAGACGGACAGACAGACAGACGGACAGACGGACAGACAGACAGACGGACAGACAGACAGACAGACAGACGGACAGACGGACATAGCTAAATCGACTCAGAAAGTGATTCTAAGTCGATCGGTATAATAAACCATGGGTCTATTTCTTCTCCTTTTGGGTGTTACAAACAAATGCACAAAGTTATAATACCCTGTACCACAGTGTGGTGTAGGGTATAAAAATGAAACGGTCCATCTGTGTAATGGCATCACGTCAGAACGGCTGGAGCGATTTGGCTCAATTTTTTCAGTTGTTCGTATTTGCCTGGAGAAGGTTGTTACGAAAGAAAATGTTGGGAAAACCCTCCGGAAAAGTCGGAAAATTGGGAAAATCGAAAATTGCTATTTCTTGCGAGATTCCTACTGTTCCTATCTACTGCTATTTCTTGCGAGATTCCTACTGTTCCTATCTACTGCTCTCTTTTTCAATCCAAATTTTTTTATTAATTTTCTATTAAACAAAAAAGTTTTCTATTAAACATATGTACGAGTATGTGCTATTTTTCTTGCTGCAATTCATTCGAGTTTTGCGTATTGTTACACTGATTTCGCGTATCACATCGGCAAACGGTACAAGCATTACGATCAATTAAAATTCACGATATTTATCAATTCGAACATTTTTTCAGATAATAAGTTTGAGTATAAGAGGTAAGGTTATCTTATTGGATTGCGGGCATTGCAAAATCATAATTTCGGATGAATGCACGATGGCGCATAAACGAGCTCTGGAGGCAATTGACCGAACGATGAAGGATTTACGACGTGATTTGAGACAATTTGGTGAGTCTGATATTGCTCTCCGGAGATTTTCGTCAAACGCTTCCCGTCATCCCGAAATCTACTGCCGATGAAATTAATGCATGCCTGAAATAGTGGTCTTTGTGGCTGCATGTCAAGAAGTTATGTCAAGAAGTTGAAATTGACCACGAACATGAGAGTCGCGTTGCAGAACGACTCATCGGCTCTTGAATTCTCGAAACAACTGTTGGCGCTTGGCAATGGCCAAATTACTATTGATGTTTCCACTGCATTGATATTGTTCCCGGAAATTTTTGAAGAAGTTGAAATTGACCACGAACATGAGAGTCGCGTTGCAGAACGACTCATCGGCTCTTGAATTCTCGAAACAACTGTTGGCGCTTGGCAATGGCCAAATTACTATTGATGTTTCCACTGCATTGATATTGTTCCCGGCAAATTTTTGCGAGTTCACATCGTCGAACGAGGAACTCATCACCAAAGTGTTTCCAAATCTCGATTAGATTAGTGAATGGGCAATATTAGCAGCGAAGAATAAGGACGTCGATAGCATGAATTTTATTATTCAAAGTAAAATCGAACTCGCTTGATGTGCCAGGAGCTCCGCCGCATAATTTACAGCTGAAGGTGGAATCGATCATAATCATGTTGCGGAATCTGAATCATCCGAAATTGTGCATAGTTCGCGGTTGTCCATTATGAAACTGATGGACAATGTGATTCAGGCGACGATCATCAAGGGAAAATTCAAAGGAGAGGAAGTCCTTATCCCACGAATTCCGATTATTCCAACTGATCTTTCATTCCAATTCAAGCGGATTCAGTTCCCTGTACGATTGGCTTTTGCGATGACAATCAATAAATCTCAAAACCAATCGTAGGAAGTCTGTGGAATTAATTTCCCTGTTTTTCGCACGGTCATCTGTACGTTGCCTGTCTTCTGTCTTCGTTGTTTGTTGTTTATCATCTGATTCGATTTATCTCTACTGATTTCGATTCCTTTTAAACAAATCGCATTAAAATTTTAACTATCTGTGTTTTATTATCACTCTGGAGTTTATCTGAAGGCGTTAAATTGGGGCGAGGCGAAGTTCGCCGGGTCCGCTAGTTGTTTAAAAAAATAACGGGGCTGAACACCATTTCCAAATTTTCAACGTTCGTTTAGAATATTTGGGCCTACATAACTATTTTTTTCATAGAATTTTAAGTTGGTGACATTTATGTGTAAAATGCAAATTTAAATTTTATATGCACTGGATGCATATAAATCCGATAAGGACACGAAAATGAAACCCTTCTATATAAAGAGCAACTTACGACCTTTAAAATGAGCCTTCATTTGTAATAATCCGTCTATGCGTTCCGCAAAAATTTGTCACATATAACTTTTTTGGCCAAAGGACGAACCCTATTGAAATTGGTGAAAAAATTTTCCCGATGTGGCAACAAAGCACTATAGAAGTTGCATTCTATTGGCAAACAGATATTTCTTATTGATAGCTATAGCCCCATACGTATGTTAGTCCCTGTATCTTAGAAACTGTATTTTATATCCGATCAGTATATAATTTGACAGAAAGAGGTTTCTTAGTACACGAATGAACACTGGCAAAATCCGTTTAGATTTAGTTATAGCCCTCATATATATGATCCTCCAGTTTTGGTATCAAAGCGCTGTAGAAGTTGCACTTTACTTCCGATCTTTAAAAAATTTGGCAGAAAAAAGTTTCTTAATTTAGGACCGAATACTGCTTAATTTGGGGATAATTTGTTCATATTTAGATATAACCACATAATCACGTAACGAGTGATTTTTTAAGAACTTTCGGATTTGATTTAAAAAAACCCATAACATTTAGAGAAATGTATGAAATCTTTATTTGAGTCGATAGAACGAACTATATAATTCAAGTTTAAATACGATTCCAATTTTGGCATACTCTCTCCAACATATCGGCCGATATTTCACGAATAAATTCTTTAATATTGGCTTACAGAGCGTCAACCGTTGCGGGCTTCTTCCTATAGACATGAGCCTTAACACAGCCCCACAAAAAATAATCTAAAGATGTTAAATCGCACGATTTAGGCCACTTGACCGGCCCCAAACTTGAAATAAACTGTCCACCGAACTAAAAATTTAATAAAAATAAATAAAATTCAATAATCTGCAATACTTGTTTGTTTGTAAGTCAATTCATGGTTAAATTAAAGACCTGAAGATATTTCACGAAAACAGCTGAGCTGCCAAAACAGTGTTGCCCAAAAGAAAGTTGGCAAAAAATCTTTAATTCTATGTATATTCTTGCCTATTTAGTATTTAAGCGCTATTGAATCTATATTTTACGTCCAATCTTTAGATAATATGGGGGAAATTTGGTTTTTGAAACATGTTGATGAAAATCTGTTTAGATTATGTATAGTTCCACCTGTTTGTTCCTTCCGATTATTGATATATGAAAGAAAATTGTGGATTTCAAGGTTATCATTTAAGATGTATGTAGTTTATTATGATAAACATCTTCAACTTCTCCTGGGTATAAGTCTTGATGAGCAGGTGGAGCTAAGTACTTTGTTAACTAAAACGAAACGAATTTCCAATTTATTATGCCTATGCCCCTTTTGGTATTTTTAGAGAGGTGTAGGGTTTTATATAGTCGGCCCGCCCGACTTTGTCTTTCCGTACTGGTTTATACCTCATGCTAAGTTTGAAGATGGGCCATATTGGTCCACTCCATCTATAACTTCCCTTACAAAGGGTTAAATTTATGGTAAAATGGGGTTAAAATTATGGAAAAATATTGATTCGCTAATCCTAATAATATTATGAATCGTTTGCTTGTCTGTTTGTTCGTAACACCATCATGTCTAAACGGCTGAACCAATTTTCGGGAATCTAGATGGACACTTACCCGCAGAAGCTCCCGTTAGAGCTAGAAATCTGAAATTTTGCACTCGTACAGCCATAATTTTGTATAAGTCGCTAACTACTCATGTATTTATTTTTTTGCCAGCGGTCAATACTACCGCTATCAAAAACATGATTTGTCCTTTCAGAAGCTTTTTTTTAGATACAAAGCTAAATCTAAGTAAATATGTAGTACAATACCCGATAAATACACAATACCCGAATAATATATAGACCGCGAGCTCAATCAATTATTATTTTCATAAAAAATGCAAAAAATAATTATGAATTCACAAACTGTGGTCAGAATAGCCGATCGATTACAATTCTTTAACGTGCAACATGTATCAGGGCATCTGGCAACATTTGAAAATGTTTGGCTCTGTCTGGGCAACATTTATTTACTTAGCAACATCATTCGCCGTTACGATGAAAACTGTATAAATCGTTTTGACTGAAGATCATCTGATAATTTTCAAAGATTGCGTGACCACTGATCGGGCCCAATATTCGTGTGCATAAAGAATATACTCGGATATATGTATGTCTACCAAAACATGTTCTTAATTTATACTGACATTTAAAACAGTCGTGTACATTTTTCGATTAGTTTTGTTGATTAGTTAAGTGTATTTGCTTCACGCACAAAAAACTCAAAAATTCCATAGTTATGTTTTTTGAGGATTAAAGAAAAAAGAAATAACTATGGATTTTTTGAGTTATTTGTGCGTGTTGCAATTATACTTAAATAATCAAGAAAACTAATCGAAATATGTATACGACTAATTTTAAATGTCAGTGTAATTAAATACAAATCATTAAAGCGGTGCCCTTAAAATTAGAAAATTACGAAAGGTAAACAAACAATAAGTCTAATGAATCTAAATAAGAACATGGACAAATGAGACTTATTTAAACAATTTATTTTCCTCTTGAACCTTTTCACGAAACTGTAGGTACTGTATAAAGCATTACACTGCAAATATCCTCAACTATGCAAATTCATTAGAATATTAGCCGTTAACTTGTTGTACAAAATGGTTAATTTGTGTGGGAGGTACAACAAGGGGCGTGAAAACTTCTCCAATTTTTCTCAAGGTGATAGCGGCTAATAAGATATGAATGTGTAGAATTGCTCAAGATTTCGATAAGTAACTTTTAATATTATTAAAGAATCAATATACTAGAAGGAGTCAACCAATATGGCACATGCCTTTGATGTGTTAAGCTAAGTACAGACGATTGCCCTGTTAAAGTGCTGAAAATGTACGGACAATGACAAATTGTTAGGCAAAGGAGAATTGACAGTTCAGACGACTCCAAGAAAACCTTATAATTTCATATATTTACAGTACCTCTATATATTGTACATATTTATATGCAGGACTAGCTTTAACCCGGTGCGCTTCGCAGCCCCCATCTTTTATTTATTTTCAGTTTAGTGCACTGTAAAATAGTTACAGTCTTTCTTTCAAAATGACATGATTATTATATATGGTGCAAAATGAAGAAGATATGATTACTTTTATACTATAAAACGAACGAAAACGAACCCTCGTTACATTTCTAGTTTGTGTTCCAAGAGTTGCCCTGACATCATGGTACAATATTTATCTCTTTCCACACTGTACCTCTGAACGTTGAAAAACAATTTTTTTTGGATCATACGTTAGCAACTTTCCCTAGTTTATGTAGCTACATTCAAACCCTGGTTTAATATAAACATGTTTGTCCCACTGAGTATCTAAAGGTACGAATTTAAAAAGCTAAAGTGAATCGCTTTATTGTGCCACCTTTAATCCTTTGTGTGTCATAATTAACCAATTTTGCACGATTGTACTATATTTAAAATTCATAATTGATATTTCAAGATCCAAATTCGCAACCTTAGGCCGTATTTCAACATGTTTGTCCCCAATTTGTGCCATTTATTTAGCTTGTTTTTCCCCACGGTTTCAGTAGAATAACCTATTTGGAAAAAACAATTTCTTTGCTCTGGGATCACTCTGGGACCACATTCAACACTTTATGCACCACTGTTCCATATAAAACACTTCTAAAGTGCGAATTTTTATACATATCTGGGACTATTGTTTCCCCCTTTTTCCCCCGCTTACCACATTTAACCATTTTACTGTATGTAACTTTTTTGCTTCACCGAACCATATTTAACCCTTTTTGCTCCACTAAACCCTATTTAACACATTTTCGCCCCTCTGTATCATATTGAAAAATGTTTGCTTGTCCCAACTTCATTATAATTTTAACCTCTTTTTACCACAGTGCTACTAAAAACGTAAATTTTGTAAAAACATTCTTATTTCGTATTTAAGTTACCCTCTCTCCCTACATCCATATTTTTGCCCACTGTACTAAATGTACGCTTTTTGACCCACTGTACGATATTTAACCCTTTTGGGTCCACTGAATCATATTTAGCACCTTTTTGTCCTACTATATTTAACCATTTTTGCCCCACTGTACCATAGTTATTACATGTTTGCCCCTCTGTTCCATAGTTAACGCTTTTTGCTCCACTGCACCATACATAACCCATTTTGTTCCACGGTACCATATTATACTATTTGTGGCCACTCTAAGCATTTTTGTCACACTGTACCATATTTAACCATTTGTGTCCCATTGTACCATAGTTAACACATTTTTGTCCCACTGTTCCAAAGTTAAAGCTTTTTGCCCCACTGTACCATGTTTAACCCATTTTGTCCCACGTTACCATATTTAACAGCTTTTGCTACACTGTATCATAGTTAACCCTCTTTGCCACACTGTGTCATATTAAACCCTTTGTCTCACAGTACCATATTTAAAAAATTTTTGCTCCTCTGTACCATATTTAACGCTCTTTGCTCCACTCTGCTGTATAGATAACCATTTTAACCATGATAACCATCATAGTAAATACATTTTTGCCCGACTGTTCCATAGTTAACGCATTTTGCCCCATTGTGCCATTTTCAACCCATTTTGCCATATATAACTATTTTTGTCCCACTGTACCATAGTTAACACTTTTTGCACAACTGTGCCCCATTCAACTCTTTATCTCACTGTACACAATTTTTGCCCCACTGTACCATATTTAACAACTTTTTGTCTCCCCGTACCGTATTTAAAATGTGTATCCACGCTAACATCCTTAACCCTATTTCCCCGACTGTACCATATTTAATCATATTTTCTCCACTGTGAATTATTTAATCGTTTTTGACCACTGTGCTCCTAAAACCAAATAAACTTTTCATATCTCATGCTTAAGTTCCAAATCATATCTTATGATTGTTTCATTTTTTCCCTATGCTCTATAATTAACCCGTCTTGTCCCACTGTGCCTCGTAAAGTTAGAATTACTAAAAATCACTTCCGATCTCTAGTTTATGTTCCAAAAGTTAACCTGGGACCATTGATCCATGTTTGAAATTTTTAAGCCACTGTACCATATTTTACACTTGTTGCCCCACTGTGCCCTGAAAACTACGAATATAAAAAAAACTGACTATCCCGATCCGTTGTCCAAAGACATCCCTCGCTTCAATTTTTACCATTGTAATTTTAGGCTTCAAATTTGGCGGTGGTACAATATTTATCCCTTACTGTCCCACAGTGCCCCTAATTTTTTCAAAAAATCGCTCCTTGTTCTAGATTACGTCCCAAGACCTATTCTCACACCAAATTTCACGATTCTAGGTCTTGCCATTTGGATTTGGTTTTTGTACCACATTTTCACATTTTACCCGACTGCGTACGTAAATGTTCGAATTTCGAAAAATCCTGTCAATTTCTGAGTCTATCTCATAAGGGCTACCCTCACACCAAATTTCACGATTCTCTTGCCATTTGAATTTGGCTGTGGAGCTACATTTATCCCATTTTTCCCTTTTTACCCCACTGTGTACGTAAATGTTCGAATTTCGAAAAATCCTGTAAATTTCCGAGTCTACCTCATAAGGACTACCCTCACAAAAAATTTCACGATTCTAGCTCTTGCTATTTGGATTTGGCTGTTGTACCACATTTATCCCTTTTTGCCCCATAGTGCGCGCAAATGTTCGGCTTTTAAAAAAATTGAGTCAATTTCTGGGTCGACCCATAAGGGCTACCCTCACGCCAAATTTCACGATTCTAGCTCATTCCGTTTAGATTTGACGGTGTTACCATCTTTATCCCTTTTAGCCCCATTGTGCTATTGTGCCGTTACGGTAATATATCAACCATATTTTTTTTATAAAAAATATTATTTAATTTCCTTGCATGTCAGTAGGTAACGCTTATGAATATCTACATAAACCACCCATTGTGAGTTGTCGTTATAAATTATATAGATCAAAATCAGGAAAGTATTCAGTAACAATGTCACACCCGTTCCGTTGGAATCACCGAACTACGTACATGGACGGTGTGTTAAAAAGCTTTTTTCTGGAAATTGTAGTAATACCGAAATAAATTCAGGCAAAATACACATATTTTCATACTCTCCACCATAGGGTGGGGGTATATTAATTTTGTCACTCCGTTTGTAACACCTCTAATGGGTGGTTTCGACTTTACGGGCCAAATTCGACAAAATTGTTGGCATTGAAGTATTTTGCAGAATTCAATACTTCAGATAGGTTGATATAATACATTTAAGAATAGCTACTCTATAGCCTTTTTTTGACAGATCACGTGTGAGTCGTGTCATGCTGTCATGTTATTTTTGTTAAGTATTGTTTGGCATTTCATCATGGAAAGACTTACGCCTGAACAACGTTTATAAATTATTCAGTTTTATTATCAAAATAATCGTTCGACAATTACGCTAAGACCATTTTTTTAAATCCAAAAAAAAAACCCTTTCCAGTCGGCCCACGATCTTGACAACCATGAGCAATTTTTTAGCTCTCGTTAAGTGCTATATTTTTGCCATTGACCGATTTCCGATTCGACGTACCGGAATCATCGGTCCATATTTCTTCAAAAATGATGCCATTGACGGTTACGTTCTTCAAAACGTAACCGTCAATGGCGACCGTTATCGTGCCATGATAACCGACTATTTAATGCCTGAAATTGAAGCTGGTGATCACGCCGACATTTGGTTTCAACAAGACGGCGCCACTTCCCACACATCGCATCAATCAATGGATTTATTGAGAGAACATTTTGGTGAGCTGATAATTTCACGTTTTGGGCCGGTCGATTGGCCACCAATATCGTGTGATATCACACCGTTAGACTTTTTCCTGTGTTATGTAAAGTCTAATGTTTATGTGGACAAACCCGCTTCGATTCAGGCCTTGGAGCTAAACATCACGCGTGTCATTCGCCAGTTACCAGTCGAAATGCTCGAATGAGTCATCGAAAATTGGACTCAACGGATGGACCATCTGAGACGTAGCCGCGGCCAACATTTGATAGACATAATCTTCAAAAAATAAATGCCAAATGATAATAAACATTCCCCATTCATAAACATGAAGACAGTGTTCTGCCTGAGCCTTTATTATCAGCAAACACTCCTTATTCAAAAAAGACTTAAAACAACTTTCAAAACCAGAACGCATGTTTCACCAAGAACGCATGTTTCACCAAAATTTCAGACACCTAGATTCAAAATTGTGGCCTGTGATCTGGTTTCCACAGTCAGACGGTCTTAGAATTTGAAGACGACTTTCGGGGGCTCGGAATTTATCTTAAACCTATGGTTTCTTGAAGAAATGTTCTTAGGATTTTCTGTAGATTTCGTTTTTGCCCGACGCTTTGTTAATTTTTTTTCCACACATACAAATCTCATAGCAGAAAAAATTTATTGATATTAGTTTTTGACCTACGGTTTGTGTTTTTGGAAATTACAAAGCTAACTAACAAAACTTGCTAAATTATGAATCCTGTTGATTGTTCATAAGGAATATTTTTCTCAACGACGACAACTAAAAATATCTTCGATTTGTATGAAGTTTGACATATTATAATATTTGATTGAAGCGTGTATTTCGAAGTCTTCCACTTCAAAATCATCTCCGAGATAACTAACCTCTCTGGTTTTTAGGTTTAGGTTTAGGTTTAGGTTAGGGTGGCAGCCGTATTTTTTTACAAGCTCACATAGACCAGTTTAGGTCCCTAGTGTTACCACGGGCTGAAATGCCCCTCATCGAAACCAACCTGTTTGATATATAAATTTATCGATAGTTCGAATATCAGTACTGGAAAGATCTGTTAGGCTGCCTAAAAAGGCCGACCCCAGTATATCCAGTCGTCGTTTACTCAAAGCGGGACAGTCGCAAAGCAAGTGCTCAATGCTCTCCACTTCTTCCTCATCACCACAGCTTCGGCAGAAGTCATTGGAGTCAATACCCAATCTTTTGGCGTGTTCGCCGATCAAGCAGTGTCCCGTCAGAACCTGTACTAACGTAGACAATCGTTTCCTCTCTAGTGCGAGGAGATATTTTGACCTTCTCTCTGGTTTCCTTGATATATATTTACTTTCATTCACAATAGAGTGAGAGTTTTTATATGAATTTAATTGTTGACTAAAAAGTTTATAAAAAGTTGCTAAATGGTAAAATAAGATCTAGCAGTCATTTCCAAAATTATATGAGGATTTTTAATTTTAATAAATGCATTTTTGGGTGAAACGATTTTTACAAAGTTCACGTCGTTTGAAAGGGAACTTAACGAACTATTTTGTTGTGAATTTTTTAATTAAGAAACTTCAATTTAAACAAATTGCCACCCCTTCGATTTTCATCAAAATTATTAGACAACACAGCAATTGGTAACAGTTATGGAAGAAATACCAATGAAGGCCTGTTAATTTGGAATTTTTTCTTCTTTTTCTGCTCATATGAATTTTAAGATCCCTTTCTATGAAATGTGTGTTTTACAGAAGAAAGATGTTAAAAACAGCCTTAGTACAAAAAACATTGTTTTGTAGAAATTCTCTTAATTCTACCAAAAGGTTATAATTAGTGATGTCCAACGGGAAATCCCGATCCCTAATCCAGGGATTTTTTAAAATGAATCCCGGGATATTTTAGTAATAATATATGAAGCTGTCTCGTACAAAATATTAAGTGAAAGATAGTTCTATCGAAAATGTAAACTAATGAAGCAAATTATTAACATCAAAAATCATTGATATAATTCGGCGAAAATATTAGAAATTTTGAGAAGAATTGCAAATTATATCATAAATTTAATTATTATTATATTAACTCAAAACAAGAACCCAAAGGTAGTTTGTGTCCCACAAAACAAAGAACATTTTATTCTTTTCTTTCAAATTTATGAAAAAGTGCTAATAGAAAATCTGAATTGGAATTAGTCAAACTAATTTCTCAAGTTGGAAATAATATTTTTCGAGGTTTAATGATTGAAAATTATAACGTCATTAATAATTCAGACGACGAACTGAAATGGGACCAAAATTATTCCATAGTTAAGATGTTGTGAAATATTTTAATAAAAGTTAATATTTTTTTACAAAAGTTAATTTATGCTTTAGCTGTTTTTATCCTTATTTAAATTAATTAAAATTAAATTAAAAATAAACTAAAATGTTTGTCTTCCATTTCTATATATCACATTATTAAGAATGAAAAATCCCGGTTTACCCCGAAAATCCCGGGATATCGAAAAATTTCGATCCCCGGGATCGCAGGATTTGCAATTTGAAAATCCCGAATCCCGGGATTTGTGAAAACCAAATCCGTTTGACAACTCTAGTTATAATTTCTACAGTTATCCATAGATTTTATTCAAGTTGGTATGGTTGTCGTCGTTAGGATGCTGTCGTCTAAAAAATGGAATAAAATATTTTTTTTTTCAATTTTTTTTTCTATTTTTTATTGGTCATTGAACCAGTTAAAAATGATTTTTTTTTTAAATAAAAGTTTTTGTAATTTTTTAACGACATTTACGAAACCACGTGAACGAGATGTATCCAACATTTGTATCCCTCATAAGTACCTTCAAAATAACTCACATTCCGGCTCTATCAGGCTTGTACTTAAATGCATTTAGTTAAAATACTAAAGCTATATTCCATGAAATATGAAATATATATTTTATTGTATTATATTCCTCAATCTACCAAAAAATGTTTGTGGGCCTTGGACGCAAAAAAAAATTATAGTTGCATTAGCCATTAACCACACCTTTTTGGTATAACATTTCAAAATTGATATATTGCAAACATTGTTTAATTATCATATAAATATCCTCTACAAAATGAAATGAATTTTATTGCCATTTATTTTCCAGAAAATATAAATCAATCGCAACAACTACACGATTTTTGCCCAAATCCTATATGAAACACGTTGTACACCCACCTTTTTAAGTTAATTTACGATTTAAATAAAATATTCAAATATCGACGATCAATCTCTTTAAAATGAAATGTGTGAAAATGATCTATTACTATTATTTGAATTTTGTCTGTTTTCATTCCCTCTGGGAAAGTGAGAAAGCAATAAATTATATTTGATTTTTTATATACATACGTTAATTTTCGTAGCAAATTTTTATGGGATCGATAGAAAATTATCATAAATTTGCTTTTGGGTGAAGTAAGAAAAAGAAATACCTAAACACTTGTCTATTGTCAAAATATTTATCATTTGCTACTTGGATCATTAGGAAGATTTATTTGGTACCCGCACTCATAAAAATCAATTAAAACGATAGCATTGGTAGAAAGACTTGGTCACCGTATGTGGTCGAATTTAACTCCCCCCTCCTCATATAACCTGTCTTGGATGGCAGCCAAAAGCAGCACCTTATCAAACTCAACTGACCACATTATTGTTGGTTCAGCCTCAGTGGTGTTGGCACTCGTCCGTAAGTCCGTCCGTCCGTCCATCCGTTCCATCGGACTCCTCCAAACATCATCATCTCCTCCAACGTTTTGTATACACACTCGTATGTGGTCGAATGTGACAAAGTCATAAAAATCATTAAACGACATAAGAAATCGCTTAAAATGATCACCAATTTTAACACATTTAGCGTATGGTCATAAACTTGCTCAAATAAAATAATTAACAGTTTTTAGCGGTGTTGTTTTGTGGACAGTTATGTTTTGAAGCGCTACGCTTTAAAGGTGCCGATGTAAATCGTTTCGTCCCGGAGGCAAAAAAGTCAGATTCGAAATTAATATTCAAGTTTGTGTTACAATTAGTTATTTGGTATTTTTTACAAAACATTTTTAAAAATATATCATAAAAATATTTTACATTTTAGTGACTTTTGTTGTTACAAAAGGGCTCTTTTTTAGAATGGTGAATATATGCAAAATATGCACCAATATTACCCATTTTCAATTACAAGTGTTCTGCAGCTATAAGAATTATTTTTACCAAATTTGAGTTATCTAGCTTAATTAGTATGGTAGATAGTAGCGGATGGACGGACATCGCTAAATCCTATTCGAATTTCACGGCAATTAAGAATATATATTCTTGATGAGGTCCCTCCTTGAAACTTTGCACATATATGCATTTCTTTTGGTCCAAAGACGATCTCATTTAATTAGGTGAAAATCGGTTCAATTTGATTCGACTTCTTAGGTAAGTCAAGAAGCGAACTATTTGTAAGATAGGGGATAAACCGACCTTTACAATTAAATTCAGATAAGAAGTACTCGACGTAACGTTTGCTACTGACCGGATATCAGACAAAATTATTGGGTGGAATGTACTGGACGACCACTCATTCTCAGATCACCATTATATAGAGTTTAAACTCGCTGAAAAAGCGTCTAAACGTGTCGTCCACAGAAATGTGAGGAAGACAAAGTGGCACCTATATGAGAAGAATTTCAAAAAAGTCCTCAAATTTAAACTTCTGTATGAACCGAATGACAAAGCCGCTCTGGATAATCTGGTCGAGCATATCACCACATCATTCAATTGTTCCCTTGAAGAAGCCTGTTCAAAAACAAGGTAGTAGAGTAAAACTAAACCTCAACGGTACATTCTGAGCTAACGATTAGTAAAAAGACCTGCAACAAGCTATTCAACAAGGCGACATCTACTGGGGTCGTTAATGATTGGGATGCCTATAAAGATCAACTGAAGATACAGGGCGGCTGATGAAAGCTGCTACCAAAAAAAATTTAATAACTTTTTTTCTATTTAATGAATCTGGTTAATTTTTTTTTATTTTGCAGATTGATTTTTAGATTTAACAAAAATGGATAACTGGGACACTGAAACAAGAATTTGGATTGTCCGCCGCTATTACGCACTACGGACTTCAGTAGTTTCGGTTCAAAGAGAGCATAGGGGCACGTTTGGCGGCAATCCTGCGAGCAGATGGACCATAAAGAGACTTGTTAACAATTTTTCTGAGCATGGGACAGTCAACATAAGACCTTACCATCGAAACCCTTCAGTTCGGACGGAGGAAACAATCGCTGCTGTAGGTGATGCCATACAAAACAATCCAAGAGTTTCGACAAGTACCTTATCTGCTCAAATGGGTATATGCAGACAGTCATTGTAGTCAATTATGCACAAAGATTTGGTGTTATTCCCATATAAAATTCAAATGGCCAACAAAGTTAACTCAGCCGACTTCCCGATTCGCTTGGAATTTTGCCAGAAGATGCTTCAAATGGTGGAAGAGGACGGAAACATGTTGAACTGTCTTTTCATGTCTGACGATGCCCATTTCGATTTAAACAGCAACATAAACAAACAAAATTGTCGAATATGGAGTGCTTCCAACCCACAGATACTCCAGGAGATGGAATTTGAATGAACTAAAGCAATCCATTCGAGAAACAATTGCGGCTATTCCCGTCTCAAATCTCCAAGCAGTAATGAACAACTTTTTGGTGAGATGCCGCCCATGCATCACCGAGCAGGGGGCATTTAAATTCCATTATTTTTAAAACTAATTCAGCTATATTTAATTAAGTTATTTAATAAAGTTATTTGAGTTTCTTAATGTAGCAATATTCTTCAGCCACCCTGTATATAAGAAGGAGCTTAGGAAGGCGCAAAGACGCTCTTGGTATACCTTGTGTGGCGAATTCGAAAAGGTCTCCGACGCCGCAAGGCTAAGGAAGATACTATCAGCTTCACTGGACATAAAACAGCGAGCATTGGTTCAATGTACTGCTCGGCACACATTTCCCGGGATCTAATCAACAGAATCAGAAAATCAACAGGACCAACAAGAATGTGAATGGACTGCGAACGTCGATAGATCCAGAATAAGCTAGGCAATTAACAGCTTTGAGCCCTTCAAGACTTCTGGACCAGACGGCATCACTTCAGCAGAAGTGCAGAAAATGTCAAAGTACATTATCCCCTGGCTGGAGAAAATTTATGTAGGCTATATCAGGCTTTCATTCAACCCCAATCGATGGAGGGACACCAAAGTGCTATTCATACCCAAAGCGGGAAAAATATCACACACTAGGCGAAAAGACTTCAGACCAATTAGCCTATCCTCCTTCCTATTGAAAAGTCTGGAAAGACTTTTAGATTATTTCATTAGGGAAAACCTGGATACAAAACTCCTGTCAGGGAACCAACATGCTTACAATAATGGAAAGTCTACAGAATCAGCCCTGCACGATTTTGTGAGCACTATCGAAATGTCCCTAAATTTCAAGGAATCCACCATGGTTACATTTCTTTACGTTGCCTTCAACGTAAAGAAATGTAACCAAGCTTTTAACAACATTCACTCAAATGCGGTAATTGCGGCACTGCCAAATCTAAAAGTTAACTCTAGTTTGATTAGACTAATTCAAAGTCTGGGACCCCACAAGGAGGAGTACTGTCTCCACTAATTTGGAACCTAGCGTTGAATGAAATCCTGCTAGATCTAGAACGTTGTGGCTGCAAGGTCGTGGTATATGCGGACGACGTGGCAATCGCAGTGAGTGGCAAATTCGAAAACGTCCTCCGAGACATTCTACAGGTGGCTCTGAACAAATTGGCGAGATGGGCCAGAAGCAGAGGTTTGGGCGTAAACCTTACTAGGATGAATAATGTCCCCTCCACCTCGGATAAATGGAACAGGTCTAGTCTTTTCTGAAAGTGCAAAATTTTTAGGAATAATTCTAGATAGAAAACTGTTATTTAGACTTAACGTATTGGAACGTGTAAGGAAGGTCAACGTCGCCGTATATTCCTGCAAAAAGGATGTAGGGTCGCGGTGGGGCCTCTCTCCTAAAATAGCCCACTGGATATATATAGCAGTAGTTCGTCCAATACTGTTATACGGCATTGTGGTATGGTGGACGGCAACTGACAAACTAACCATCATCAACCTACTAACATAGGTTCAGAGAACAGCCTGTCTGAGCATAAGCGGAGCCTTAAGGACTACAGCGACCGAGTCTCTGCAAGCCCTTCTTCATATACTTCCGATTAAGTTTGTGGCGAGAGAAGTTGCAACCAAAGCGGCAATAAGTTTAACTGCCTATCAATGTGGAGGTACATGAACTACGGTCACATGGGGATATCAAAGTGTAGTGCTATGGTAACCGACCGAGTGGACTATATACCAACTGTATACACCTTCGAGAGAAATTACATCACTATGATGCCCGCCAGAGATTAATGGGTTGCCAAAATGCCAGGTAATGAAAACCATCTCCACTTTTACATGGATGGTTCAGAGCTTGACGAAAAGGTTGGCTTCGGAGTACAATGTGAAGAACGTAGTTTTGATATAGCTCACAGACTATCAGATACCTGCAGGGTCTATCAAGCCAAATTAATGGCAGTATGGGAATTCGCTGAGTGGCTGAGTCGTAACATAGTAACCAAAACTGGCTTTGTCATTTACTCGGACAGCCGGCTGCCATCAATTCTCTGAAGGCCACATCTCTAAATTCACAAACAGCCCCCGACTGCCGCAGATCTTTTAACGTGATGGCTGAGCAGTTTAATATACACCTCATATGGGTGCCTGGGCATAGGGATATCCTGGGGAACTGCAAAGCCGATGAACTTGCTAGGAAAGGGACGAAATTACAAATTCTCCACATTACAAAAATCCACGTGCAAGTTTTGGCTTAGGCAAGAGGCAATCAGGCATTCTAACGAAAGACGGCCAAGGTATGACCTGAAAAGGTCAAAATATTTCCTCGCACAAGAGAGGAAAAGATTGTCTACGTTAGTTTCAGTTCTGACGGGACACTGCCTGATCGGCGAACACGCCAAAAGAGTGGACACTGACTCAAATGATTTCTGTAGTAGCTGCGGAGATGAGGAAGAAGTGGAGAGCATTGAACACTTGCTATGCGACTGTCCCGGGTCGGCCTTTCTAGGCAGTCTAATAGATCTTTCCGTTACCGATATTCGTACTATCGATACATTTGTATATCAAACAGGTTGGTTTCGATGAGGAGCATAGTAGCCCGTGGTGAAACTAGGGATCTAAACTGTTCTATGTGCGCTGACAAGAAAAAAACGGCTGCCACCCTAAACCTAAACCTATATGTATATAGCTCCCATATATTTGTACCTCCGATTTGGCATAAATGCCCTGTAAAAGCACAAACATTTGTGAACCGATAATAAAAAATAAAAATTGACAGAGAGAAGTCTCTTGTTACCCTTAGAGACAATACTAAATTTGGGGAAAATCGGTTCAGATTTAGATATAGCCCCCAGATTTATATTAACACCCATTTGACATGTAAGCGGTTTAGAAACTGTAGTAGAAAACTGTGGCAGAAAAAGGTTTCTTATTACATGAATGAACAGGACCAAGTTTGGGGAAACTCGGTTCTGATTTACCCGATTTTGACATGCAGATGCTGTAGAAACCGTATTTTATATCCGAAATGTACTATCTTGCACCAAAAGTTAAGAGCTTATAATTTGCGTCGTATGGTTTTTGCAATTTTAATTCGCTTGGACAAGTGCTTGCGAATTCATATCCGAAATGCATTAGGGTTACGAAAGCGAAGACAATAAAGATTTGAGTTTTTTGTTTTATTTTTAGTTTTTGGCGAGGGTATACATCTGTCGGTTTATTCCATTGTGATTGCGTGGGACATTCCGTTGTATACTCTACGATGCTAACTCCTGTAAACTAATTAAAATCCTACTATAAATTCATACTATTAAACCTCAAACTGCTGTCTAATTTTATGTGCCAATTGTAAAGTAATTAAAATTGGATAAAAAACGTCAGAAATTTGTGTGTGCAAAACAATTATACAAGGAGCAGTTTGTTTTTGTGAATGAAATGAAGAGTCATTCGAAGCAAAAACCAGTAGCTTTCATTGCTGGTTTCAATTCACTGTACATGATCTCATCCAAAACGATCTCTCATTAAGTACTTGAAAGCATCCGGAGTGGAGCGAATGAAGTAGATACCATTCGCTTGTATTTTACAATTAGGTTATGGATAACTGACAGATAATATCGGCAATTTGTCAAGACAATTGAAATGAAGTTGACAAACATCCTCTTGAGTTAATAAATGACAGAAGGATTTACATACGAAGGAAGTGAAAGGGGCAAAGACTATTCATGAGGAACAGTGGTAACTTAACGTTTATTTGAGAATTTAGTTATATCCACAGAATTAGGTCTATTTTTCATGTTTCAAGGAGGTTGTGTTTTCGTAATATTTCAATATATGTGTGTTTTGTCAATATGCTGCTAATCACTCGACCTATATATCACAACATAGAATAACAAGGTTCATGTTCGCAGAATTTTACCATAAACAAAACACAAACTGCAAAATTGTTGATACATCGACTGGAAGATTTGGCCTTTATGGCATAAATAAACAAGTTCTAAAGTGACCTCTACACGGGGCAAAATCGCATTTTTTGATATGTTTGAATCGAAAGAAAATATATTTGGAACACAAATTTTTAAATGTTATATATTTCAGAGGAAATACATTTTCTTTGAAAATCAATAAAATATATTTGGAACGCATATCTGAATATATTACAACGAAATATATTTGCAAACTAAATTTCTCAAATAAAATATGTGTTTAAAAACAAATAAAATTATTGTTTAGGAATTTCTCCAAATATATTTTATTTAAAAAAGATTTTCAAAACTTTGATGACTTTTTAGAATTTCAGTTTAAATTATTCCTTAGTTTCGAATTGTACCTCTCAGTTACAATACCACACGCAGCATTAACTTCTGTTTAAATCAATCATTTCAAATTTATTAGTTAGTATTTCAAGTCATAATTTCTTGTCAATACTCTCAAGTAATTTATTTTGATGCATGATTATACGATTTCAATTATTTTTATTTATATTTTTACGAACATTAAATATTTCTATAAAAAATAACTTTGAATTACTACAAAATTGAACACAACTAACGTATTTTCTGAAATCTTAAGTGTAAATAAATATTTGTTTCGGAAATAATAGTCCCAAATAAAACATATTGGGATGAAAACAAAGATTTGTTTAGAATAACATTTTCCCAAATATATACTTTTTGTGTGTGCCCAATATCATATGTTTATATAGAGTGTTCCCTAAACATATATATGTTTCAAGTCGAATATGTTTGGGACAATATACTACAGATGCGATTTTTTTCTGCGTGTATATCAGAACATGGATTGATGTGGTTTATTTTTGTAGTGGAGAATACTTAGATAAATATATTTAAGAGCGACGTCCGTAGGAGAGCTATATCAAACGTAATTTTAATGTAATTTTTTAGAAAAATTAAATTTTTTGGAAATTCTTTAGGAAAAATTCACTTTTGATGATAATTTCTAGAAAAATATTCTTTTGATTACATTTTCAAGAAAAATAAAATGTTTAAGAAAATATCGGTTTCTAATAAATTTTCTGGGGTAATGCAATATCGAGGACACATCCTAGAAAAACAGTCGAACTTGCATTTTTGGAAAAATTCAATTTTGAAAACATTTACTAGAAAAACACAATTCTATAAAATTTTCGAGAAAAAAACAAAAACAAGAATAATTTAATTTTAATGAAATATTCTAGAAAAATTAAATTAAGTAGGAAATCTAAATTTTTGAATTTTCTAGAAAAACTAATTTTTGATTAAATTTTTATGAAAGTTTCTAGAAAACATTAAATTATTATAAATTTGTTTATAAAAATGCATCTTTGATAAATGATTGAAATCTTTTAAATTTCATAGAAATGGCAATATAGAAGATACTACTTTTTAGAGAAATACAATATCCACGAAACATTTAGAAAAATCTAATTGCGAAGACATTTTCTTGTAAAATTAGTTTGTATAGATTTTCTCTTTGGAAAATTTTTAATTTTGACGAAATTTTCTAGAAAATACACTTTTGAGAAAATATTGTAGAAAAATGTTCTGGAAAATTGCAATATCGAAAACACGTTTTTTTGAAAAATAAAATTTCAAAGAATCTTTCAGAAAAACTGAGACATTTCCTAGGAAAATCAGTTTCTATGAAATGTTTGAGAAAAATACAATTTTGTTGAAGTTTCCTATATAAAAGCGTGTCAACAATTTTTTTTACAAAATGAAATTTTGAAGAAATTTTGTACAAATATGCAATTTCTATTAAATTTTCGGGAAAACTTCGTTTTCATAAAATGTTTTAGAAAAATTCAATTTTAGTAAAATTTTCTAGAAACATTATTTTATTTGCTTTTTTTTTAATTTTCTATAAGAACTCATATTTGATTACATTTTCGTTAAATTCTTTAGAAAATAATTAGGCAAACCGATTTCTATAAATATTCTAGAAAATGAAATTTTGATGAAATTCTTTAGGAAAATGTAATTTTGACCAAACATTCTAGAAAAAATACACTATAGTAAATATTTATCTTTAAAAAAATTTCGATATCAACTAATTTTCTAAAAATTTCAATAAGTATTAAACTTCACAGACATATAAAACTTCGACAAAATTTGTGAAAATGTCGTCACATTTTCTAGGAAAGTCTTTTTCTTCGACATTTTCGAAAAATACAGTGGATGATTTTTTTTTATGTATAAAAATTAAATATTGAAGGCATTTTTTACAAGTATTCAAATTTTATTACATTTGCTATAAAAATTCAATTTTTAAAATTTTCTATAAAAATGTAATTTAATGAAATATTCCAGAAAAAAAAATTATTTATTAGGAAAATATAATTTTTAGGAAATTTTAAAATTTTTATTTTGATTTTTTTACAAACACGAAGTTTTATTTAAATTTTCTAGAATAATTACATTTTTAGGAAATTTTGTTTAAAATTTAATTGTCTGGAAAAACGCAATATTCGTATCTTAGAAAAAAGACATTTGAACTTGTCAAAAATGCAATTTTAAAGAGTTTTCTAGGATATAAAGTTTCTATAAATTATCAAAAAAAAAATCAATTTTAATGAAATTTTAATAAAATACAAATTTCATTATTTTTTTTTAGCAAAATAAAATTTTTAAGCATATTTAAATTGTAACTAAATATTCTGGAAAAATTTAATCTCTATGCAATTTCTTCGAAAAATGCAATATCGAAAATACTTTTTAGAAAAGTAATGTTTCGACAAAACTTTCTGAAACAATACAATTTTGGAGACATTTTTTACAAAAATAGTTTTCTATAAAATTTTCGAGAAAAAATTTTCCGGCAAATGCAATATCTATAAATTATAGAATTCGAAAAAACTTTATGAAAATTTTAATGCTGAAGACATTTTCTAGACAAATAATTTTCAATAAATATTCTAAAAAAAGTAAATTTGGTGAAGTTATTTTGAAAAATCGAATTTTGACAAATAAACTAAATGTTGATAAACAAGCTTCTTATTAAATTTTCTGAAAAAATGCAATATTTACGAAATTTCATAGAAAAATAAAACTTCGACGAAATTTTAGAAAAATCACATCTTTAAGACATTTTTATGAAAATCTATTTCTATGAAATTTCAAAAAAATACAATTTGGAAGATGTTTTCGATAAAATGCTTGTCAACGATTTATTTTAGAAAAATTAAATTTTGAAGAAATTTTATACAAATATGCCATTTTGATTAAATTTTCAAGATAAATGCAATGTTTGTAAAATTTTCTAGGAAAAGTCAATTTTAATGAAACACTTTTTCGACAACAGTTTTTAGAAAAATTAAATTTCGGTAAAACTTTCTGAAAAATTCTGTTTATATATATTTTCAAAAATGAATTTTGAAGAAATTCTTTAAGAAAATGCATTTTTCACCAAAGTTTCTATAAAAAAACAATATTGATTAATTTTTTTGCAAAATGAAGTTTTGAAGAAAATTTCGATTTCAATTAAATTTTGTGGAAAATGCAATATCTATGAAATTTCAAAGAAAAATTCATTATCGATGATACTTTATTGAAGAACAAAATTTCGACGAAACTTTTCAAATATGGAATTTTGAAGACATCTTTTAGGAATATAAGTATCTATGAAATTTTCGAGAAAAATTTTCATCAAAATTATTTACAAAAAAGAATTTTTGTGGAAATATGCAATTTGTATTAAAATTTCTTGAAAAATGCAATTTATTAAAATTTTCTAGAAAAAATATAATATTTTGTTTTTTTTTTAATTTTCTTTAAGAACTCATATGATTACAGTTTCGTTAAATTCTCTACAAAAAATTTAGACAAACCGATTTCTATAAATTTAAAAAAAAAAATAATTTTCATGACAACGTTATAGAAAAATACATTTCTGATTAAATTTTTTAGCAAAATTGGGTATTTAAAAATATTTCGATTTCAATTAAATTTTCTGTAAAATTGCAATATGTATAAAACTTCGTGACAACTAAAATTTCAACGAAGTTTGTGAAAACATTTTCATTTTAATTTTTTCTAGGAAAATCTTTTTCGATGAAATTTTCGAAAAAATACAGTTTGGATGATGTTTTTCTATGTGACTGTCAACGACATTTGTTACAAAGATTAAATATTGAAGGAATTTTTTCCAAATATGCAATTTTGATTATATAAATTAAATTTTAATGAAATATATTAGAAAAAATAATTATTTAGGAAAATATAATTTTTACAAAATTTTAAAATTTTGATTTTTTTTTAATTAAATTGTCTTTTAAATTTTCTGAAAAAATGCAATATCTATAACATTTCATAGAAAGAAGGCAGAAAAATACAGTTGCGATGATTTTTCATGAAATATTCTAGAAAAAATAATTATTTAAGAAAATATAATTTTGACGAAATTCTGAAATTGTTTTACAAAAACAAAGTTTTGTTTAAATGTTCTAGAATAATTAACTTTTTAGGAAAATTTGTTTTAAATTTAAAAAAAAAAAACAATATCTATGAAATTTCATAGAAAGAAGAATTTTTTTAGAAAATTACATTTGCGATGATACTTTCTGGAAAATGCAATTTTCATGATTTTTCTAGAAACAACAAAAAAACTTCATTAATATTTTTAACAAAATTAAATTTTTAAGAATATTTCGATTTCAACTCAATTTTCTGCAAAAAATTAATATATATGCAATATCGAAAATACTTTTTGAAAAAGTAAAATTTCGACGAAACGAAAATAATTTTTTTAATTAAGTTTTTATTCAAAAATATTATAAACAAGAACAATAAATTGACTCAGTGCCACAAGGACAGTTATTGAGAAAAAATTTCCAAAAAAATTTCGAGAAAATATTGTGAAAATGCACTATCTATGAAGTAACGAAGACACTTTTATGGAAATACAATTTCGATGAAACTTTATGAAAAATGCAATATTGAAGATATTATCTAGGCATATAAGGTGCTATAAATTTTCTAAAATGTAAATTTGATGAAATTCTTTAGGAAAATTCAATTTTGACGAACAATTTAAATAAATAAACTTCTTATCAAAT
The DNA here is from genome assembly GCA_963930755.1 of Eudasyphora cyanicolor. Taxonomy (NCBI): domain Eukaryota; kingdom Metazoa; phylum Arthropoda; class Insecta; order Diptera; family Muscidae; genus Eudasyphora; species Eudasyphora cyanicolor. The sequence goes on along the minus strand of OZ005737.1, from coordinate 258,908,649 downwards.
TTTAAAGAAAAATTAGATTTTTAAAAAAAATTTATATTTCAATTAAATTTTCTGGAAAAATTAAAAATCTATAAAATTTTATAGAAAAATAAAACTTCGACGAAATTTCAAAAAAAAAAATCATTTTGAAGTCATTCTTATGAAAATCTGTTTCTATAAAATTTCCAAATTTTTTTTTAATTTTCAGTAAATTTTATACAAATATGAAATTTTTCTAGAAAAATTTAATATCTATACACTGTTCTAGAAAAAATATTTTATTTAAAAAAGCTAACTTTTTACGAAATTTTCTAGAAAAACTCATTTTGGATTACATTTCATTAAATTTTCTAGAGAAATTTTGTTGACATTTGTTAGAAATATTAATTTTTGATACAATTTTTAATAACATTTTATTTTAATGGTCTATTTAAAAGTCTATTTCGAAAAGGCTCTAGAAAAGTTCAATTGTGAAAGAAATGTTCTAAAAAATTAAATTTCACAAATTTTTTTACAACATTAAAACTTAAATTGAGAAGAAATTTTCTAAAAAATTAAATATCTAAGACATTTTCTAGAAAAATAAAATTATATACGTATTTTCTATGAAACTCATATGAAACTCGAGAAAACTACATTTGATCTTTTCCAGAAAATGCAATTCGTAAAAAGCAATGTAGACGACGTTTTCAGTTTAAAAAATGCAGTTTCAGACAAAAAATTTCAGATAAATGCAATTGTGATCCAATTTCTATGGCATTTTCTATTAAAAAACATATTTAATTTTTACTTAATTAAAAATATGAAATAGCTACGAAATTAGCAAAAAATGATATCGACAAAATGTTGTTCAAGTTATTTTGATTACTTTGACAATAATAACATTGTAGCAAATAGTGATTTAATTTTTCCACCTGTTCTAGCACATGGTACCAAATTTCATAGTGAATGGTTTTCCAATTAGAGAGCACCGATTTGGACAGTCTGTGGAGGCAATGTTTACAAATACCTGGCGGAGGTGATATGTATTGGTACCAATGGTGCGATTTGAATCCGCCAAACTTTTTCTTGTGGAGTTTTCTAAAGTCAACTGTCTATGCAAATATGCTGCAATCGAGTCACGCATTCCAAGTCCCAGTCTTTGTAAATTGAAACTCTCTGACCTCTGCCTGTGTAATGAACGGCGGACAGTATTTTTTTATTAAACCATTATTGGAAAACACTTGCATATCTATAAAGGTGACTTAAATCGGTTTATTCCATTGCAATTTTCGTACCTCTTAAACGACTGATCCTATCTTCCGCCTCATTGACTTCACATATTTCTCATATTTGTTGACAATAATGTCTGTGCACCTTACCACATTTGCATCCGCATAATGCTTACTCATTTACTTACTTACCCACCGACTGATTTCCTTTAGACACAACATTCACATGTGCAGTATCTCTGGGCATTTTTCGCCCTGACAACCGCCTTAGAAAACCACATCTAGTCATAATATCAATTTCCAATTGTAAACACGTTAGTGTATCGATTAACCCACATTCCGTAGACATATATCTCAATATGTATTAAGTGGAAAAGAGTACATAATGCGTAACCTAATAATATGCTTATATAATGCATCCCACCATCATCGCTTCGAGGAGTCTCTGCTGCCACATTACCACAGTTGCCTCCCAGGTTGACACCTTACTCGTGCTTGGAATAGCAGAAATTTCGCTTTTTTGCTTGCGAATGCATAAAAGCCCACAATAAGCTTTGTCAGCATTTTCATGGCATCGGTAGTGACTTTTTTTGCTCATCTTTTCTTTTTCACTCTGACGGTATTCGGGCTTCTGCAAATTCACATTTGGGCTGACAACACTAATCAACAGTCAATTAATTTCAATTATATCCCAAGCCTTCAAATGCAATTTATGAAAGTCACCACATGGAAAAGGAGTCTCGTCGACAGGAGGAGAAGATAAGAAAAAAAAACACCACCATCGTCGGTGTCGGGCCTCCAACAACAGCCTACACAACGTGCGCTGCCTTTGCCAGCAAAGGCAAAACACGAATTGTGCGCAAAGCAGGCGGTGATGACAGCGAAGGCGACGATGACGACGACAACGGCAACTCCTTCAATGACTGAATATGTATGCAAAAGAAGAGGCTTTAAAGACATGATGTGATCTACACATACTAAAATGACGATAACATCGATGTTACGACTGCAGTTTTAACGATTTGGGCACTTGAGGAGGGTGAGTCAATAAGGCGGTAATGTTTTTATTCCCCAGAGCGGTTAGGGGGAAATTCGCAAGAGTACTCGGGAACATCCTTCAGAGGTCCCTCCACATTACTGCGGCGGAGGTAAACGGAATTGGGGTAAACCTAACCAATAACTGACTCTTCAGCAAGAGGCACAAGCTAATAGCTGTATAACCCACATCTTTAGGGGATACAGAACTTGAGTTTATTCACTGTGCAAAATGTCTTTTTATTTTTCTAAATATGACTTCCAGCTCAACATTCTGGATTGGACAATCAAAGTCTCAGTAGCGCTATATGCATGTATACAAGCAATAGACAACACTTATACCTCGTAATATAAACTGAATGTATACCAAGGTTGTCAGACACCTTATATTCCACTGAGTTATTGTTTGGGTGAAGACATTCCAAAATTCTGCGAATCACTGGCGCTTTAAGGACAGAGTCGTCCCATTCCCTAAATGTAATACTACATTTTCTACCTAAAAGACCACAAATAGTCTGCCGCAGCCACGTCAGTATGTTTGGGAACTATCTCAGTGGTCAGTGAATGGCAGTAGCTCTATCGGATCTACTGTTTGACTTGTAGCAGATTTGACTTAATGCTAGTGTTGGACTCGGGGTCTACTCGAAATATCTAGGACTACCTAGATATTTCGAAATATCTAGGACTACCTATAGCCACATCACTTCAATGTTTATGTATCTCCCATACAGTAGTTCAAGTTCAGGTCCAATTTCAATTTATTTATTTTTACAAATTGTCACAAAAATATTTATTTATGACAAACTTGTACAGCTTGGTTTCATGCCGGAAAATTGATTTTGTATTAAAATTGAGATATACATACCATTAATAGTTGAATCTGTTAATCAAAATTTCTCTATAATTTGATGAATCTCTCAGATAATTATAGCCTCTATTTCTCAGACTTATAACCTCTATTTCTGTTTATGATCCTTTATTAAAATATATATATGTATAGGTTTAATATAGGGCAACGACCAAAAAAATTTTGTATGGAATCCGCTTCATTCAAATTACACATAGAGCATTTTTTCCCATATTCTGTTTTACTGCTCACATTATTTAGATATAATAGATCCCCTCTAACTCTCATCACAAGAGATATCTGCACGCAAAGAAAAAATTCTTTACTCTCAAACGATAAATTAGATAAACGAAATTCGTTTGCGGTCTATGTTTGTCGCAAACGATTTATGTTTATCCCAAAACCAAAAGAAACGTTTATAGCGAACGGTTAGTCTACTTATCATAACTGATATATATTTATTACAAATCCTGTGAAACGTTTGTTGCAAACGGTTATTACGGTTGTCACAAGCAATATCTGTTTATATCAAACGTTTTAAAACGTTTGAGGCAAACGGTTATTGTGTTTGGCACAAGCAATACCTGTTTAACAATAACTGAGAAAATGTTTGTCGCAAAACAGTTACTTTTTTGTATTATGAAATGTTTTACAATAAAAAATTTCACAATTTTTGGTCAAATGTACCCAGGAGCTCCACCACTAACTCATCTGGTATTAATTGGCTGATATCTTCCAATTGAGCTGTATACAAACTGTTGATAAGAAAGCATGTATGTTAGAACATATTTAAAATTGTAGAGAAAAATCTTGTTGCATAGGGTTATTCAAAAACAAATTTACCTGTTTAGTGTTGAACATATCAGCTGTTTCCTAAGGGTTATAATCAGAAGTATCCAGTTGTATTGCGCCTGATTAAGATGGATGGGTTTGATGGTGGTTTCAGCCATCGACTGAAGATTTCATTCCAACAATAACTTTAAGTTCACTGATAAAAACTTGTTTATATCCTCCACCTCCACCATATTGATCTGAGACCCCATAAAGTGTATACTTATATTTATATTATTAATCGTTGTAAAATTCTAGGACGGTTTAGCCATGACCTTCTGTCCGTCCGTCTGCCTGTTTTAATCACGCTACAATCTATAATACTTGATATAGATGGTTGAAATTTGGTATATATACTACAGGTATGTTGGAATTGAAAATGGGTAATATCGGTCCATTTTTTAATATGTTCCCCATATATTTCATATCTCCGAATTGGCTTGATCGGGCTGAAAATTGGTATCTGGGGTTTATTTATACCCGGAATCCTTCACCAGAACAACGGTAGTCATAGTTTCATGTTTTGATATAGCCCCCATACAAAGGTCCCCCTACATTTGATTTCGTAACGCTACAAAACCTTAAATTTGAACGAATTGGGCTGAAACTTGCTACGAGTTTATTTGTATCCGGAACGATTCACATGCGATCCATGGCGGAGGGTCAATAAGATTCGGCATAAACGAATTTAATCCGCCTTTACCTGTTAATTTTACCACATACGCGCGCTAATACCGAACATCACAAACGCGAGTACAAAAATAAATGCCCAACAGCATATGACTCTACGCTTTCTGAGTACGATTGCAAATGTTGTGGAGTGTTGGAATAATTCGGACGGAGTGATACATGGACAAATCTAAACCACCGTCTGCAGAACTGTTAATAAAACAACACGCACAAACAACGTTTCACATATTACTGCAACACATAAAAATGTATAAGACCACACTCTCACAAAATGATAAGAAGTTACGCTCTTTGTTCTCCCAACTCCCTTCAAACATGTTTAAATACAATGTGTTTTATTAAACGTTTTTCGTTTACCGTAAACTAAATTATGAAACTTTCGGAATGAAAGAATGTTCGTGAACAGCAAGAATGAAAACGTTTACGATACACGTTTTAAAGCCAACTCACCTCAGTCCGGAGAGTTATGCGTACTGTGCTCATTAGACGTGTAGGTTCGCAGTTAGGGGTTACCAATAGACTGTTTTTTCCCGGCTGCCTTTGGTGATACCTGGACGTCTAAGCAACGTCTCAATCCTTGGCACGTTTTTGGGGGCTTTGACGTGATATACCTACCATACCCCACACTCGTGAGATCTATATGAAACCCTTTAAACTAAAAAAAAGCAGACAAACTACGATACAAATACCACGAAAACGATAACTACAACTAATACACGAGGATCTAAACCCAGGCCTGACAACATGCCGAGTGATCCAAATACCTCTTTTAAGGCGGCAGCATTACCTGTCGGTTTTCTATGGCAAATACCAAATCCAACTACCTCTTCTAAGGCGACAGCAATATCGGTTCTCTTTGGCAAGCGTACCCGTCCTTCAAAGAGGAATTTCAAAATCAACAAGCGGAGAGAATGAGATAAATATACGAACTGTGCTTTGTTTTCTTCGATGTTCTTAAGGAGCTCTCTGGTCCGGTTACTGATTGTGTCGACTCAGACTGCTATTGTGGTCGCATACTGTAATACGGTTCAGTGATATGCGCTCTGTAGAATGCTACCGCTTCGCTTTGAAGCAGATTGATGAAATCTGGATATTGTCAATAATAAGGACATGTGGCCTTCGGTAGCTCAGTGCACTAGACTTCGACCCCGAAGGTGCTGGGTTCAATTACCAGTCAGGGCACTGGCAAAATTTAACATAATCATTTCATAATTCGAGTCTCTGCCGCTAAAAATAACTCACCGGTCGCACTACCACTACAACAACATCTGATCGTCCAAGTCAACAGGGAAGCTAAACATAGACATAACACCATGACGACTATTAACAGCGCTAACTATTAATGCAGCGCTTCTAGTGGAGAATAGAAACAGTAATACTCAAATAACATCCATTCCCTGAAATTAACACACGAATGTTAATTAACAATCGGACAACATTAAGTGGATGAAACAACATAAGGTTCCCGCGATAATCGGATATATGCCTGAACGAAGTCTGTAATAGAAATAGACTTAAGGATTATCAACTCAGCGTCTCCAAGCTTCTACAATAGCAACAACAATAAGAAGGACATCCGCTATACCAGCCAATGTGGAATTCGTCTCTAAGAAGCTGAAGGTTTGCAATTCCGGGCTTTTGAACCGGCAACTGGAAGATCGGTCGATTGGATCAGGCGGCTGGGTTTCGGAGGCACGCAGTATTTATACTGAATGCCGAGTCCCTACCCCACCTCGGCAAGTCCGATAGAAAAGCTATAAAGAAGGAATAAAACTGGCGTAGGATCTAAAGGTGAACCTCTTTCTTCGTAATTGTCAGGCTTCTACAGATAAACCTCCACCACTCTAAGACTGGATCAGCTGCCTTAAAAGCCCTCATAATGCACAGAAAGGCTGACCTGGTCCTAATCCAGGAACCATGGTTGAGAAGATATATGATTTGTAGGCTTAGGACGCCAGGTGTTAAGCTGCTTCAAGGTGGATACCATCTGCTTTCTTTTAGTAGCAAAGACATAGTAACGGGTTTTCCAACAAGAGGTGTTATTTTGAATCACCCGGTATTTCGGTAGCTGTCACTTTTGAAGCTTTTATTCTTTGACATTTGACAAGTAGAAACTACGCTAGTACTAAAAGTGGAACGATACACGATTCAACAACGCATTGAAATTATTAAAATTCACTACAAAAATGGGTGTCTCTTACGAAGATTTCCATTTCTGTGAACAAGGGGTCAAAACATCGGCCAAAGTTTACCAAGAAACCGTTTTGGAAGCTGCTGTGAAGCCACTTAACCATTCTCTATTTCACAACAAGGCATGGACTTGCCAGTAGGATTCTTCGCCGGCCCACAAGGCTAAAACGACCCAGACATGGCATCCAAACAATTTGCCAGCTTTTATTTCATCTAAAGAATGGTCCTCTGGAAGCCCTGATTTAAACCCACTGGATTACAAATTGTGGGCAGTTTTAGAGGACATGGTCTGCCACAAAAGATAAGCCAACATTAATTCTAAGGGCCTGTTTTTGTAACTTCTTTTTTGCCACTTCGCACGTCAAATGGCAAGCGAATGAAATTTTTGGTTTTTGCACACATTGTTTTGGATATAAACAAAGAAGCTTTCAATTATCGCCAACATTTTGGTTCTTATAAAACAACAACGAACGAAATGAAATGTCAAATCAGACAATCAGAAAAATTCATTCGCGTCCGTTATGTGCCGTCCTTTTGAAAGAAAAAGTGAAAATTGTTGGAAAAATTAATAAAAAATGGATAAATGAACCAAACAACATTAACATGTATCTTTAGCTGATGTATCCACCATAATTTCAAAAAGCCTCTGTTTATTAGTGTGTATATTATCCTACAACTGTATTGTGTATTGTATCCTACAACTACACTGTTGCTTTTTTAATTGTATCATAATACCTTAAATAAGGTGACCCAAACAATCGTTAATTATACCTATCGACCTAGAATCTCTTTCTGAATTGGTTTGGTTTTGTCCGTCCGTCTGTTTGTAAATGTATTCTTGTTACCAAATACAGGTCACAATTATGCTCAGATCACTATCAAATTTAGCAATAACTTTCTTTTTAACTCTATGACTTACTGAAATGGTACAGAATGTTTCCGATTTAGATATAGCCCCTATATTTACATATATGATCAATTAAGCAAACAATTATATTTATTTTCGGTTTCTTGATTATTTCTCATTGTCTAGAATCAGCTGTTGCTACTTTTACAGCTGTTGGATAGGGTTGCCCCCATTCTGATATTTTCGTGTGGAAAAAGCTTTAAGAAATGTAAATAACAACATGTAGGTAATACTGGTATTTGACAGGAAGACGATGAAGAAAAGAGCTTTCTTACCCGAACGATAAGTGACAATGAACCAAATTAAAAACATGATCGCTTGGGTGAGAATAAGAAGAAGAAAATTATTGCTTGGGTAGCTATCGCACGTCTGCGTTTTGTTACATTTAGCTGAACAGGCTGTAAGACTGTTTTGATTTGTGCTGTGGACACTTTTCCAACATACGAAATGCGACTAAAGGCATGTGTGGAGGATGAAGGAGGATATTTCGAATCAGTGCTTGTTTTTTGTTTACAATATATACAACAACTGTAGTCCAAAAGCATTCATTAATTTTAATGTTATTTCATAAAATGTGTGTGACAGTATTTATGTCCCTACTAAGCATATGCTTTCTTATTTACAGTTCTTATTTACAGTTTGTCTAAATTCAATTAGAAGATATCAGCCAATTAATAGCAATTACAAGGTACATTTTACTAAAAATTATGAAATTTTTGATTAAAAACATAATTTTATAAAACCTATTTAATTTCATAATTCTAAAATTTTATTCTTTTGCGACAAACGTTTTCTCATTTGTTGATAAACTGGCATTGCTTGTTACAAACACTATAACCGTTTGCACCAAACGCTCCACACGGTTTGTAATAAATATAAATCATTTACGATAAATACACTAACCGTTTGCTACACATAAATCGTTTGCAACAAACATAGACCACAAACGAAATTCGTTTGTCTAATTTTTCGTTTGGGAGTGACGAATTTTTTTTTGCGTGTAGGTAAATCTCAATTTATTTCTTTCGTCCATGTGCCATTTTATTGAACAGTTTAGTCTTAGTAATTTTATTGAACAGTTTAGTCTTAGTAATTTTATTGAACAGTTTAGTCTTGATTGAAAAACCTATAATAACCTATCCCAACTTAATTTCACAAATATTTTTCTTTGGTCCTACACACAATAGTTTCTTTAAATTCTTAAGCAAATTTACACTCTACGTTTTGTGGTTATTTAACACCAACCACCCAGTTAGCGTTAACGGAGTCAATGTTTTCTTTTCCCAGTTGACTCTTTGGCACTTTTTAACGCTACACTGCCGCAAATGAATAAATGAATGAATGAATGCATAACTGGACGGAGGAGATGAATAAGCCAACCATGGAAGCGTCGTCGTGGCAAACAATTGCGACCGGCGTACTTCCCATCAGGCCGCTTCGTCCTGTCGATTGTTTCGCGCTCAGTTTGAATTGTGGTCAACATTGGTGGCTTCTTAAATGTTTTGCAAATATGTACTCGTAGAGCCGAACACCCGAGAGCGACCGCAGGCCGACAAACAATAACAAAATAAAGAAAAAAACAATTTGCACTCCACACGGTTTGGTTAAACATGCACATGCATGCATGCAAATGTGTTTACAAGCAATAGTACGTCGGACTTGAATGGGAAAAAGGTCAGTTCTCCAATTTCACAAGTGCTCGGAGTTCCATACTACATTTCAACATACAAACACACGGACCTGTATGTTTTCCTTTCGATTTTGCGTTCTTTTTTTTAAGAAAAAATTGTTGTAAAACATGCAATAACAGCAGACTTTATAACAAGCTCTCGTGTTTTTTTTTGTATTCTTTTGTTGGCTTATCAACAAGAAAACACTTTTGCGATAATTTGATTTTAAAAGTAATTTGATGTTTACTTTAACCGAACATTCAGTCAGTCGAATGAGATCTATACTTCGGCAAAAGTGAGTGGAAGTGCCAGATGACTACAGCAGATCTGCCTCATTGGCTGCAGACAGACTTGTCGTTTCAACTTCGCATTTAAACGTTGTTTTAGCCATCTTAAACATATTTTTGTTTGTCTTAACCGCATGTATCCGAACAGCTTATTAACAACAATTCAATACAAACTCATGTCATATGTAGATAGCAACATATTGTATATGTATTTGAGTCCAATTAACATCGTTTACATGCTCGTTGTATATATGTCAGAGGTGTAATGAATTCGACTCTTTAATATACCGAAACATTTTTATTCATAAATCTCAGACATTTTTGGGGGACCCGATAACAATTTTTGCACCCTCCCCTCCCAGATATGGGTGCCAGGAGGGAAATTATGTATCTAGTAGCTGAACACACCGAATGAAAACTTTTAACTTTAAATATACAATTTCCACGAAATTTTCTATAAAAATATAAAATTTCGATGAAATTGTCTATAAAAATATAAAATTTCGACGAAATTTTTTATAAGAATGTAAAATTTCAACGAAATTTTCTATAAAAATTCAAAATTTCGTCGAAATTTTCCATAAAAATATAAAATGTTGATGAAATTTTCTATAAAAATATAAAATTTTGATGAAATTTTCTATAAAAATATAAAATTTCGACGAAATTTTCTATAAAAATATAAAATTTCGACGAAATTTTCTATAAAAATATAATATTTCGACGACAATTTCTATAAAAATATAAAATTTTGATGAAATTTTCTATAAAAATATAAAATTTCGACGAAAATTTCTATAAAAATATACTATTTCGACGAAAATTTCTATAAAAATATAAAATTTCGACGAAAATTTCTATAAAAATATAAAATTTCGACGAAAATTTCTATAAAAATATAAAATTTCGACGAAATTTTCTATAAAAGTATAAAATTTCGACGAAATTTTCTATATAAGTATAAAATTTCGACGAAATTTTCTATAGAAGTATAAAATTTCTACGAAATATTCTATAAAAGTATAAAATTTCGACGAAATTTTCTATAAAAGTATAAAATTTCGACGAAATTTTCTATAAAAGTATAAAATTTCGACGAAATTTTCTATAAAAGTATAAAATTTCGACGAAATTTTCTATAAAAGTATAAAATTTCGACGAAATTTTCTATAAAAGTATAAAATTTCGACGAAATTTTCTATAAAAATATAAAATTTCGACGAAATTTTCTACAGAAGTATAAAATTTCTACGAAATATTCTATAAAAGTATAAAATTTCGACGAAATTTTCTATAAAAGTATAAAATTTCGACGAAATTTTCTATAAAAATATAAAATTTCGACGAAATTTTCTATAAAAGTATAAAATTTTGACGAAATTTTCTATAAAAGTATAAAATTTCGACGAAATTTTCTATAAAAGTATAAAATTTCGACGAAATTTTCTATAAAAGTATAAAATTTCGACGAAATTTTCTATAAAAGTATAAAATTTCGACGAAATTTTCTATATAAGTATAAAATTTCGACGAAATTTTCTATAGAAGTATAAAATTTCTACGAAATATTCTATAAAAGTATAAAATTTCGACGAAATTTTCTATAAAAGTATAAAATTTCGACGAAATTTTCTATAAAAGTATAAAATTTCGACGAAATTTTCTATAAAAGTATAAAATTTCGACGAAATTTTCTATAAAAGTATAAAATTTCGACGAAATTTTCTATAAAAGTATAAAATTTCGACGAAATTTTCTATAAAAGTATAAAATTTCGACGAAATTTTCTATAAAAATATAAAATTTCGACGAAATTTTCTATAAAAGTATAAAATTTCGACGAAATTTTCTATAAAAGTATAAAATTTCGACGAAATTTTCTATAAAAGTATAAAATTTCGACGAGATTTTCTATAAAAGTATAAAATTTCGACGAAATTTTCTATAAAAGTATAAAATTTCGACGAAATTTTCTATAAAAGTATAAAATTTCGACGAAATTTTCTATAAAAGTATAAAATTTCGACGAAATTTTCTATAAAAGTATAAAATTTCGACGAAATTTTCTATAAAAGTATAAAATTTCGACGAAATTTTCTACAAAAATATAAACTTTCGACGAAATTTTCGACAATTTTGACACAATTTCTACGCAATGTTCTAAAATTCAATTTCGACACAATTTTCTAAAATTTAATGAAATTTTCTATATCAATTTAAATTCGATGAATTATTCTATGAAGGTATTGTTCAATATGCTTGATTGTATGTCTGGCTGCATTTTTAAGTTTTACAAAAATCTGGCGCAGCACAAACTTCTACCACATTGTGCTATAAGGTATACTTATAATGAATCATCAACATACAAACTATAAAAACCGCAAAACCGTGTTTTCGTTTAAAAGTCACACTTCGAGCTTAGGAATACAAACATCGCTGTCATCACCAAATTCAAGTCATACATTATGTTTAAACTTAGTTAAATTTGGATTTATGGTGTCTGCGAAAAGGTTGCCCTCAACACAGAGCCAAATGCCTTCTACTCATATGTGGAGAAGGTAATGCACGGAGCACTCGTATAACTCCTTCCCTGACTGTTGTTAATCAGCATTGGCTGAAGTGTGTTAATTCATCATCTTCATCGTCATCATCAACAACCGCCGTCGTCATCTTTGTAGTCATCCAATGAAGGATGAAATATTTCGGAGCATTTTTTACGTGCCAATGCTAAGGAGCTAGGTAGGTACCTGAAGTTTGTGCTGCATGTAGCATGGTGTTGAAAGGTGGCTTGGAGTTGTGTGAGCCATCTCCACATCCATAACCCCAACAAAAACAACAACAACCATAATAATGCTGGCTAAGGCGACGTCTGTTTAACATTGTTGAGATCTGGAGGCGGAACCTGTTAAATAAAACGTTTATCGCGTGCGGTGCGTTTTTTGTTTTTCTTTTCAGTTTTTTTTCTACTTTCATCCAGAGTATAATTACATTTTTTAAATATTGGTGGGAATTTCTGCTGAAACGCAATGTTTTCTTGGAATTCTCTGGGTAAATTAACGTTCAATTGTATAAGTACATAACGAGAAATTTTATTGTTGATCAATTTAATTAAGAAACAAAAGGAATGAATTGATCTAGAATAAAGTATGGGGTTTTATCAAATATTTTTAATTAAAATGGTTGCGCAACTAGCCGCTGCTTACTATTTTATACACATACAGTTACTGTGATTTAAAAGTCGGTAGAATTTGTTCTTGGGTCCAGAACTGTAGCCTTCCTCTATACTACAGTCGTCCACTGTGGTCTTCCTCTAGAGTCGACTACTGCGATCTCCCTCTATATCTGCTCACCGAAGTGTTCTCTCAATAAATCCAATGATTGATGCGTTGTGTTGGAAGTGGCGCCGTCTGGTTGAAACCAAATGTCGCCGAGATCACGAGCTTCAATTTCAGGCATCAAATAGTCGGTTATCACGGCACGGTCGCCATTGACGGTTAAGTTCTCTCCGTCATCATTTTTGAAGAAATATGGACCGATGATTCCACCGGCCCACAAACCACACCAAATCGTTGTTTTTACTGGATGAAGTGGCAGCTCTTGAATCTCTTCAGGTTGCTTTTCGTCCCAAATGCGGCAATTTTGCTTGTTTACATACCCATTAAGCCAGAAATGGGCCTCATCGCTAAACAAAATTTGGTTCGAAAACGTCGGATCTTCTTGGAACTTTTCAAGAGCCAAAGAGCGAAGCGATGTCGCTTGGAAAGGTCGGGCGGCTTGCGCCAAGTCGTTCCACACGTCAGTCCGAGTTGCTGCGAACGACGCCGAATCGACTCTCCACGGTCTTCGTGTACACTCTCAGCTACGGCCGCTACATTTTCTTCACTTCATGCTGGACGTGGTCTATTCGGTCGAATATTATCCAATAATGAATGCTGGGTCTCAAGATGGGTGATGGTGTTGCGAATAGTACGCTCAGTAGGCCGATTATATTGACCATAAGTTGAGCGAAGTGCATGAAACACATTCCTCGTAATAAAGTTGAACGATTTGTAAACGTTGTTCAGGCGTAAGTCTTTCCATGATAAAATGCCAAACAATACTTAACAAAAATAACATGACAGCATGACGCGACTCACACGTGATCTGTAAAAAAAGGCTATTGAAAAAAGTATTTCTACTTGGATCACCCGTTATATATAAATATTTTTCAATTCTGTCCTAACACTTTAGCAATTCCTTACTGGTTTTTCAAATATGATTGTTATACCCTACACCACACTGTGGTACAGGGTATTATAAGTTTGTTTCACGGCAGCTGTTTGTAACACCTGAAAATAACACAGCTAGACCCACCTTAAAGTATACCGATCGACTCAGAATCACTAGCTGAGTCGATTTAAGCATAGCTCCCATACATATCTTTCGTCCGATTTGACCCTTTAGTCCTATAGATGCTGTAGTTTACATCCAATCGTTTTGATGTTTAGAATGGTAGAGTTTCTTGATCCATGGACTAACATTGCCGAATTTGAAGAAAATCGGTTAAGATTTAGCTATAGCTCCCATATATGTATATGTTTCACCCGATTTGGCTCTTTAGTCCTGTAGAAGCTGTATTTTACATCCAATCGTTTTTATACCCTACACCACACTGTGGTATAGGGTATTATAAGTTTGTTTCATGGCAGATGTTTGTAACACCTGAAAATACTATACCTAGACCCACCTTAAAGTATACCGATCGACTCAGAATCACTAGCTGAGTCGATTTAACCGGCTCTGCGAAAAATGGCCCCAGGAAATATGGCCCCAATTCTCGTTGTGAAAATTTACCCCAAAAATTGGGCCAATTTTCATTGCGTCATATGACCCCAATATAAAAATGAAATTTCACCCCATTATTATGAAAAATTGCCCCAAAACTAAAATGAAAAATGACCTCACTTTTTGGGCTTATTTTTCATATTGCACTTTAGCCCCAATACATTAAATGCAATTTCACCCCATTTTTTGCTACTAAATTAAAACATGAGATTAATTGTAAATATTTTTATTTATATATGTATGTCTACAATAAGGGCAAATAAATTAATAGGCCAGTAGCTTCTTGATTTCGGTTATCGCTTTCCACACAATCCTTCTTCCGATATTTTTTAAGCCAACCACCACTTTCGGCAATCATAGCGAAATTGCTACTCTTGAAGAATTCCTCTATTCTTATCGCCTTTATGAATTTAAAAAAAATCGCATTTTTTTTGTATGCTACAACAGCTGATGTACTTCGTGTGCTTTGCTTATACACAGTGAAATTATCGCACCCAACTTAAAATGTACCACAAATTCCTCAACCACTGATTTTCAAAATACGTCAAAAAATTACCGAACGTATTCTCGCTGTCCATAAGCTATATTCCTGCTCGAATTTGTAGAAATGCCTCTTTAATCAACAATGGTGGAAGTAGTGGTAGAGCCATAGATGTGGCTGTGGATGCAGGTTTTGATGACTTTAGAAATTGTAGGTGTACTTTGTTTTTACTAACATGTCTGCGTATAGCCTGAAAGTAATGAAACCTTTAACGAATTGATACACGTGATTAGTTTTAAGTAATGAGAGATTTTAATAATATTTGTTGTGATTCTACGTATTAATGACATATTTTAATTGTTCACAAGGGAATGTTGAAAGAAAAGAAATCAGTTACAAGAAGAGTGATCGAAAAATTATTTGAAAAATCGCGCGATTTTTTAAATAATTTTTCGATCACTCTTCTTGTAACTGATTTCTTTTCTTTCAACATTCCCTTGTGAACAAACAGACGTTTTTCACACAAGATTATTTGATTTTAATGTGTTCGCACTTGTGCGTAGTAGTAAGTTTTAATTAAAGAAAAATGTGAGCGATAGGTGAAATCGAAAATTTGTTTTTCAAAATCGCGCGATTTTTTGAATCCCACACAATTTTTAAATTGAAGGCTTCAAACATTTCGTGTGCATTTTTGGGTGATGAGATGAAGTTCTTGGCTGCTATGTACGGCAAGCTTCTTCTAATTCTAATCGAATTCTAGATCTTTCGATTCGTCCTGTAATCAACTTGCAGAATATATTCGTTTTTATAGGTTGCATCTAATAATGATTATTAATATATACTTACTTTTCGCTTATATTCCTGAATGTATTTCTAACGCTACTAATTGTGTTATGTTCTGCCCCGAGAGTTCCTGATATGCTTGCACTTTGTCTTTTTATTTCATTTAGGGCACAGAGCTTTTATACTCATCTTCCTCCTCACCGTGGTTATGAGGTATGCTTTTTTTTGGATAAGAGCATTTGCCATGTGGCATATAATTTGCCCTTGCTTTGCACCTGTCATGCCAGCATTCATATTTCACTACATCTTCATAAACCGATTGTTTTTTATAAAACATTTTATCTTCTTGACAAAAAAGAATAAACTTTTTTCCCGGCAAAAAATACGCACTCCATTCTACCTCATTTTCAAATAAATTTTAGAACTTTTCACTTACAACTCTCAGCCAAGAATGAAGAATTCAGACCCTTTACCCTTAAAAAATATGAAAAAATAATGTTTTTAGACAATGCAGAAAGGCCCCAAACTGTAAGATTAAACATTTTTGGGGCAATTTGTCATTCTTAACATTTGGGGCCATCTTACATTTGTTCGATTGTGACATTTTGCCCCAATTCCAAAATGAAAAAAAGTCCCAAAAAAACTACAAAATTCCCCCAAATTTCGTGTTGTTGTAACCAATGTAAATTTTTGGGGCCAAAATTCATTTTCGGTTTGGGGTCATTTTTCATTGGGGTCGTATTTTGCAGAGCCGATTTAACCATATCTGTCCGTCCGTCTGTCTGTCCATCTTAAGTTGTTCGTCGACTACAGGTCGCAATTTCACTCCGATCGTTCTGATTTATATTTCAGAGTTATCAATATTACGAGAGTGGTGTAGGGTACTATAGAGTCGCCCCCGCCCGACTTTAGCCTTTCCTTACTCGTTGAGATTCGCTTCGTATTCACAAAAAAAAAAAACAAAAAAATATTATTCGGTTTCGCTATCGCATTGGCTTTCGCAAAAATGAATTTTTCATTTGCATTCGTAAGAAAAATATTTCAATATTCTTATTCGCTAAAGCCACTGTCGTTACATTCCTCATTTATATATTTTCTTTCCACATACATATAACAATGCCGATATTAATTTTTAATTTTCAAATCCGATATCGTTTGGCATCCCTAATAACCTTATTTATCTATAACAAGGTGTTTTGTTAAAATAAAATTGTTTTGGCTGGGACTGAAACCATGTGCATTTTGGTAGATGTCGCCCATAATTGGAGTGAAGTGTCTGAGATTTATTCTGGTATAACACATTCATGGAGTAATTGCATCTGTAGATGTCGCCCATAGTTGCGTGAATTGTGGATGCCATGTGTCTGTGCTACATTTGGGTAATAATGTGTTATACTTACCAATAAACTTACCACAATAACAACCAACTTTCTTCCTGGACTTCCGGTTACCTTCGAAATATGGTGAACAAAATTGACTTTTATATCGAAGAAAATTATACATTGTGGTTATATTGCTACGACAAAAAATCGACTTTCCGACTATTGGACTTTTTGTCGAATTATATCGTATTTGTATTATATATTTAAGGCAAAACAACGATGTTTTACGGCAAAACATAGACATTTCGATTATATTAATGAAATTGCGAATATTTCAGGTAAATATAAAAATACAAATAATGATCAGGTAATCAGAAATTGACAGAAGTCGTTCCATATAAGGTTACAAAAAATCGTATATATATGACGAATTTCATGAAATATCCATCTCTTTAGATGTGTGAGCGGCACACTATTCGTAGCTCAGGTCTCCAATGAGTTGTTTAATGGAAAATTTTAGCTGAGATTTAGGTTTAGGTTAGGGTGGCAGCCGTATTTTTTTACAAGCTCACATAGACCAGTTTAGGTCCCTAGTGTTACCACGGGCTGAAATGCCCCTCATCGAAACCAACCTGTTTGATATATAAATTTATCGATAGTACGAATATCAGTACTGGAAAGATCTGTTAGGCTGCCTAAAAAGGCCGACCCCAGTATGTCCAGTCGTCGTTTACTCAAAGCGGGACAGTCGCAAAGCAAGTGCTCAATGCTCTCCACTTCTTCCTCATCTCCACAGCTTCGGCAGAAGTCATTGGAGTCAATACCCAATCTTTTGGCGTGTTCGCCGATCAAGCAGTGTCCCGTCAGAACCTGTACTAACGTAGACAATCGTTTCCTCTCTAGTGCGAGGAGGTTTTGACCTTCTCAGGTCATACCTTGGCCAGATTTGTCTAGCTACCCTGCAGGTGCCGATTTCTGTCCATCTTTCGTTGGACTGCCTGATTGCATCTTGCCTAAGCCAAAGCTTGCACGTGGATAGTGGCGCACCAATATATGCAAATTCTTTAGGTGTATATTAAACTGCTCAGCCATCTCGTTAAGAGATCTGCGGCAGCCGAGGGCTGTTTGTGAATTGTGGATGAGATTAGTGGACTGTATCAGCAGGTGCTAAACAAAAACGTTACAATCTTTATTGAGAAGAGAGGATGTTCACTCGTACCGTGGGGCTGCCAAAAGTAAGTGAACGAGCAAAAGGTGTTTTGCACGGCAAGTAACTTCACTTAACGAAACTTCAGCTCAGTTACAAATACATCGACACAATTCAGCTAACTTAAGTGTATTACAATTCATTGTTATTATGCTGATACTATTCATACAGTTAGAAAAATTATTTATGTAACCTGTAAGGAAAGACAGAAAGTCGGCCGACTATATAATGTCCATTTTTGTAAAAATACAAAAATGGACATTGCGATAACAATTTGGAATAATTAGTTTCTTTCCAGTTAACAAAGTACTTAGCCCCACTTCCTCATCAAGCCTTACTAGGAGTTGATGATATTGATCATAATAAACTAGATCTGCAACGGGAACCTTAAAATGCGCAGTACTCGTTCACAGATGAAGAATCGGAAGGAACAAATATATGGGGCTATACACAATCTAAACAGATTGTCATCAACTTGGATTAAAAACCTCCTTTCTCCCAAATAATATAAAGATCGGACGTAAAGCACAGTTTCAAAGCGCTTAGACCCAATTTAGACGGAGCGAATTGTCCCTGCGACACGAGTTTGTAGACGAGTAGAGAAGCTTCCGGGGTAGAAAAAGTTGCTCGAAAAGAAAATAAAAGTGACAAATTGACATTTCCTTTCATGAGTCACTGAATAAGAAAAACAAATTCAATAAAATAAACGTGAGTGAACAAATGAAAACTTAAATATGTCCCCTGGTTGCTGAAACTAAAGACTCGCCGTCTAAACGAGCATGATTTTACGTAGGTATTTCAAAAAAGAATTCAAAAAAGTCGCAGGGACAAATCGCTACGTGTAAAGTAGGTCTTAAATACTACATGGACAGAAACGTACTATTTATGTGGCTATATCTGACTATGAACCGATTATCCCCAATTTAAGCAGCATTAGTTCCTAAATTATGTAGCTTCTTTTTGCCAAATCTTGCAATGATCAAAAGTAAAGTACAACTTATATAGAGCTTTGATACCAAATCGGATTATGGGGCTATACCTAAATCTGAACCGATTTTCCGATTTCACGAATTTGACGGTGTTAATTCTGAAGAATTTGAAACTGATTGGATATAAAATACGGTTTCTACAGTGATTATATGTCATATCGGGTGTAACTTATATTAAAGGCCTATATGTACATCTGAACCGATTTCCCCCAAATTTGGCAGTGTTCATTCGTGTTATAAGACACCTATTTCTGCCGAAATTCGTACGAAATTCGCAATTCTAAATCGCTTACATGTATAATAGGGGGGAAACATATCGATACCTCCATTTTAAATCATGATAAATCGACTTAGCATGTTTTTAGGTAGATTGCACATTTAATTTAAAATTATAATAATTTCAAAATTTTATTCTGTCAAAATTTAGTGTTCAGTTACTCAAATTTTTGTGTTCCAAATATTGAATATTTCGAGTGTATCCTAAACATATACTCGAATGTATATGTTTCAAGCAAACTATATGTGTTTTTCAAAACTATATGTGTTTTTTAATCCTTTAATATCCTGAAAAACTTTCAATTGATTTCCTTAATTTTTTTCATACAAAAAGATGCAACTATAAGGTACGGACTGTAAAAATCTTATGTTGGAACCGCAATGGACTCGAGAGTTATACCCATTTTATTTATGCTATTCTAATTTTTTCCCATATTTTTTACACAAAATTTTTAATTGAATTGAAATCGTATAATTTTTGATAACATTATTTTACTCGAAGGATTGAAAAAAATGCTGACATGAAATACTCAGAAATCCAAATGAGTCCCTTAAAACAGAATGTAAAGCTGCTAATGGTATTTTTGACTGGGAGAAATAATTCGAAACGAAGGAAATATTAAAAATGAAATTAGAAAAATTAATCAATGTTTTGAAAATCTTTTTTAAATTATATGTATTTGAAGATATTCCTAAACAATAATTTTATTTGTATATAAATACATATTTTATTTGAGAAAATTAGTTTGCAAATATATTTTGTTGTAATATATTAATATATGCGTTCCAAGTAAATTCTATTGATTTTCAAATAAAATTTATTTACTCAGAAATATAAAACATTTAAAAATTTGTGTTCCAAATATATTTTCTTTCGATTCAAACATATCAAAAAAGGCGATTTTGGCCCGTGTAAGTATTGAATTCGTTGGATAAAGAAAAGTATTTAGTTTTGGCCTACCCGATGCAGACAGGCTCGACCTGATTGATTGACTGTGTTTTGGGAAGCGGCTTCAACCAAATACATATTTTGTTCAATTGTTCTTCCTCTAAGGCATATTGGTCTTTTCCGACATATAGGATGTTCATGTTGGTAACATTTTCACTTGCCCACTCGTAAAAATTTTCCGAATTTTTTTTGGGATGTACAGAAAAAATTCCACTCAGCTTTTATCTTAAAATCCTCCTCGTGGCATGTGAGGTGTTACAAATTCTTCTTATTTTCTTCTTCTTATATCTGAAAAATTATATATTTTTCCATGTGTTGAAAAAGAGGGAAGTTGTTTCCTAATCCTTTCTACGCTCCAATCCCTGGGTAGCGCATTTACACATGCACCTCTAATTTCTTGTTGTTACTATCATCAACAACTTTTATAAGGCCTTCTGAAATGGTGCCATCTTCTGAGAGTGCAAAAGGTATCACTTTCTCATCGAATATTTTTTCCAAAATAACGTTCTTATTATTTTCAATTTTTGATCTCAAACCACTTTCCGTAATAGTAATTGGTATGTAAATTGGTGGAAATCCCAGTATTTGTAAACACTTATTTAAATGATGCAAGGCCTCTTTCTTTTTTGCCTGCATCTTGCACTTATTTTTGCATTTGTATTCATTTTGCGAACAAATTCTGCAACAGGTCTCAAATTTGATTGGTTGCAATTTGTATCCTTTAAACCCATGGGTTTACAACAATCTGCCGATATACGGGACATTATATTTCTGTTCTTTGTACTTTCAGTTCACATAACTAATAAGATGACAGTATATGTATATGACATAGTGTAGAAAATCAAGAAGAAATATTAAGTAAATCTTACTCAAAAATAATTAAAGTTTTAAAGCATAAACTGACACATACGCGATAACTAAATCCACCTGTATTCATGTATTATGAACAGAAGTGGTCAATTTCCTCCATAGTTGTTTCATATTTTGGAAATTGCACATCTGACATTAATGTGTATAAATTGCTTAAAAGAACTTGACCGCTCCGTAACCTATCGGTTCCCCGCCTAATGCGCATTGCAGTAACAGCATGATGTATATACGGATATGACGAATGTATCACGTAAATTTAACGACAAGTTCAAAAGTTAAACGAAAATAAAAAATTTAACAACAAACGTGTAAGAAATATGGGAAAAAAATTAGAATAGCATAAATAAAATAGGTATAACTCTCGAGTCCATTGCGGTACCAACTTAAGATTTTTACAGTCCGTACCTTCTTTTGCTTGCTTCTTTTTGTACGAAAAAAATCAAGGAAATCAATAGATAGTTTTTCAGGATATTCAAGGATTAAAAATGTTTTTCATATTTTCATGTCCTACCTCCAAAAGGACATACTTATTTTTTGCTCAGTTTTCAAGAGGAGTAGAAGGGCTTTATATTGATATCAATATCGTGAATTTACGTCAAGTGATTAAGAAGATATGAGCATTTCAAGAAAGGGAGGTTTTGAGAAGAATCCTTGAGGTAGGCAACTTTGGACCTCTATATCACAGGAATCTCAACGAAATTCGACAAAATAAAAACGCCATATAATTCCCACACTCTAGGAGAACAAGTGTGCAGAATATCTTTTAAATATGTGGGGGTCATTTTTGAAAAGTGATTTTTTTGGTCGAAGTGCTTTGGAATTATGTTATTAACATCTGAAATCTAAGAAAATAGGAATATATTTTCAAAAGGCGTACGTTTCGAGTTATTTTTTAAAAAATGTTTATTAAAAAATTCCTGAGATGTGTATATTTCATTTTGTTATATTTTAAAAATGAGCTTTGTTTTTATGCAAATTAGAGCTTTTCTTAAATGTCTGGACTAGGACATCCTAGATATATGCAAAAATTGGCTAATATTTGAATATATCGTTATACATTTTTCTTCTTCAATTTTAATTTGCCTACTGGACCAGGAAAACACCAATATAAATTTATGGAATATATATAGGAATGTAATCCTATCTAATCTTAGCTGATCCTGTAAATTTTAATCAGGCGTTTTCTTCCGTTTCTAAGCATTTTTACTTAAAAATGTCAGAAATCGAAATTGTTTTTTATTTAAATAATTCTTTCTATTTTGTGAATTCAATATTTTTCATTTCTTTCATCAATCATTGGCATTTTTTATTAAATATTGTTTTAAAAAAGAACGAGGCTGGACACCATATTGAAATTTGCAGGGTCAGTTTAGGAAAAATGGGGCTGGTGTCACTGAAGTGCAAAATGCAAAATTAAGTTGCATATGCAACTGATGCATTTAAAAATGTTAATTTAACCACCGTTAATATATGTACTTCAAAGTACAAGTCACGACCTTACAAACCAGCCTTCATTTGCAAAATTCCGTCCATGCGTTTGGATAATAAAAAACTTCTGAAATACGGCTTTTTTGATATTTTCTAACATTTTTCAGATGCTTATAAAATATAAAATTTTTTTTTTTTGGTTTTTTTCTCGCCAACTACAAGATGATTAATTTCCATAGTAATACACATATACAAATTTCAAGACAATCGTGAATGTCGACCAGACTTTTTTCGAAAATGCATTCGGTTTGATATGGAATGAACGATATAGTGCATTATATTAAAAATTGCCAAAATGATTTGGATACCACTAAAATCATGTATTTCTGTTATTATTAGTAAGTCATTAATAATAAGCCGAACTTAATGCAGCGAATAATGAGATATCATTATTTGGTAATGCAGGGAATAATGACAGGTACTTACCAAGAATTTGCTGGGTATAAGAAAGAAAGGCCATTTAAAATTTTAAATTTGAGCTGCCGATTACATAGACTTTTGATTTGAGCCTTTTCGATTATTTTATTAAGTATAAATGTTACGCAAAGCATCCAGAGACAATTGAAGCATTGAAATATATTGCCATTTAAAAGAGATTCGACACAAAAAATCGCAAAAGTACTGAAAAATTGGGTTGATCGGATGAGGTACTGCCGAGTCAACCGCGGTAGTCATATGAATAATGTTGTGTTCCATTATTAAATGACAAAGTTCAACTTTACCAATAAAACCATAAATTTGAAAAATTCAAATTTAACATTTTAAATTGCGCAGCCATACTAGGGACGGGTTGGGAAAAAGAAAAATAAAAAAAAAAAGTTTAGCAGAATGAACTCAAAAAAATTGGATTTTTGGATTAAGACGAAAGTTACACGTGCTTGAATATTTTGTTCACTTGAGGTGCCCAACTTTGAGTCCTTGCAGCTGCGACCCTGTACAATACCATAGGGTTCCAAATGAAATCGTAACTTCTCTAAAACCTCTTCTACAATCATGGTAAGTTTTTCCCAATCGGTTTTCTGGTCAAGAAACGGCCCAATTATTTCCCTTTTTTATTTCCTCCCACTGTGCGTTCATACACCCTAATGATGAATTACCCTAGGTCAAACATAACCACATGCTATGGTAAAGGGTATAACAAAAATATTGCTATTGTACATACAGTCCACAACTGTTGTTAACCCATTTAAGTAATAACATACAATCCAATGTATTCCACAAGTCAATGCTGTAAGAATTGCTAAGTTAGGTTACAAACCCAAAAATGTTCAATGTGGATTTCATTCGAAGCAAGAGACTTCAAACCTTATAACACTATCGAAAACATTACATAGGGCTAACATCACATTTAATGTAAACCAAATCACTGTTAAATACATGCCCTAAATGAAAGACTGTTAAAGACTATCAGCCTAAATGTAAATCCTCTACTCGCCCCTTCATCGACAACAACACCGGTAAATTCCGGTGTCACATAAATCGAAGTTTAGTTTAATTGAAATGTTTATGGTAGGATTTTATTAATTCGCCATTCTTTTTTTGGCGTTGGTGTCATAAAATTAGAAATAATTTAAGCTAAACTAATGGCATAATTATAATGTCGTTGCATGCTTCGTGACATATTTGCACGTGGTGTTTTTTTCCTAATGGAGTTTATTTAATAATGACATACCAAGTCACACATACGCCCACTAGAAAAATTTAATTATTTGAATGTATTATGATAATAAAGCCAAAACACAAGCCGTCCAAAAAAATGGTTCACTTAAATTGAACGACATAATTAAATTGGAATTCTGGCTAAATTTGTTCATTTAGTTTATTTTTGTTTCGTAATTTTTGGCAAAAAATGAAAAACCACAACTAATTTATGTTTGCAAATAACGTACAAAATATTTAGGTAAATGTCCGTTTTCAAATGTACAAAATAGCACTTCATAATTAGCTGAAAACATGCAATATACATTTATGTGTACATGTACAAAATACTCGTACTACAATGGATCTGTTGGAGAAAACAACAGTAACAAAAACTACATCTACTGATGGAATGTGCTTAGCATTTAATTGTTTCATTTAATGTATAAATCAATTATGGAAAATTAATGAATGTAGATGCGAAAAAACAACGTTGGTTGCAATACAGGTTAGGGGGTCAATTAGATTAGTTTAGTTCACAGTAACCTGGAAAATTTGATGTACAAAACTATTGGAAATGTTGCAGCTCTGTTTTTTTATAAGGTATATGTTACGTTAGGTTGACTGAGGACGACGCCTGGTAAGTTAGACCAAGCGTCCACGGAGACCGTAATTGATCCATTGTGATACCTCATACATTTTTGTTCTTCCAAGTCAGATAATTCTAGAGTTATGATTGGATGCCTTGATGAATTGTAGCAGTCTGTGTGGATCCAGCCCTTTAAGCTCTTCCAGCTCATGAAAGAAACAAAAGTGAGATAAAAATGGACATTGGCGAGGAAATCAAAGGTATCTTCCACTTCGTCAGGGTCTTGACACCATAATTTCATAGGGTATGGAGAAGGTTTTGGTATTTTAGCAGCTTATGTTTATTAAATCTATTTATGCATTACTTTAGAGATTCGTGATATGTAAAACAGAAATATGAGGAATTCCTTTGTAGGATATTTCGATGTCGTATTTATATTTTTAGGGGTCCATTTAGTCTTTTGTTTTTTGAAGAAAAAATTACAGAAGTCACTGCATTCATATATTTTAAGTCTGATATGAAAGAAAGATGTTCGCCTCCTCATTTCACTAAGCATCCTCGAAGACGCGGCCAAACGTTGATGTTGTCAAGTCCGACATGAGGCGAGTTAGACCTTTGAAGGATTTTTTACACATTAATGGGCGGGCAAATCTTTAATTATATTCACAGCGGGAGGAATTACCAAAAAAAGGAAATAGTTCGGTCGTTTCGACCAGTCAACCGATTTCAACACAACTAGCAAAGGTAATATTAGAGAAGTTAAGTTTTGAATTTGGGCCCATATGATGTAGAGGGGTATGGTTACCCAGATATCTGCAAATGAAAATTGAATTTTTTCCCGACGTTGTCCTAGTATTTTGTGAACATCGGAGCAGAATATAAATCAATTTATTTTACATCAACTTTTCTGAAATTCGATCATACATAACCAATAATACAAAAGTTATAACAATATTAAATTAAATTTTGAAAAAAATGTGATTTTATGTAATTTTTTTGGGGGGTAAAAGTATATGTCGTACTTTGGAGATATAGATGTACTTTAAAAAAGTAATATATATTTATATTCATATTTTTTTTCGTTTATTTTAATTTGCAATCTATCATAGGAAAATAAGCAAATTAGTTATAAATTCTGGTACAATATTACTTAAGATTTAGTATTTTATTTCATTAAATAAAATCACTAATTGGTGATCTGCGGTCAGCAATTAGATTTTGATCATCATCTGAAGTCTTTTTAAACGCCTTGTTTCATTGGAATCATCTAAAAGACAAATAGCCAACAAATTCGGGTGGTTGCTTAGTCGTGTTAAATATTTTTCTGAGAAACGGTTGATTTCATATGTTTTACATAAAAGAGCCGGTCAGATAAATACGATTGTAAAAGCAAGTAAAACGGCGTTGGAAGAATTTTTTTTAATTTGAACAAAAGGCCAGAGTGCCAGACGCGATCAAATGCTTGTTGGATATCTAAAAACACTGCCGAACAATATTTCTTTTTTTCCAGACTTTCCGTAATGTAGTTCACAATCCGATGACATTGCTCTGGAGTACCGTGCTTGTGACGAAAACCAAACTGGTGTTCCGGAATTATCTGCGTTTCCTCAATTAATGGAATCATTCTTTTAATAAATATTCGTTCAAATATTTCTGAAAAGGTCGACAACAAACTGATTGGCCTATAGCAAAAAATTTCCGTTTCTGGTTTGTTGGGATTTGGTATCATTATTATCGACGCACATTTCCATTTCCATTGCGATGGAAAATGGCTTAATCTCAAAATAGCATTAAATATATAAGTTAAAAGTATGATGCCTTTCTTTGGTATAGGCGCAGTAATCTCGTCGTATCCTGGAGCTTTTTTTGAGTTAAGGTTACAAATTTCTTCCAATATTTCATTAGTTTTAACGAATTTAATCGGCTGGTCCATTTGACAAGGCGAATTAACAAATTCAAGTATATCTTTTTCATAAGGAGTTCCACTATTATAAAGGAATGGTTTAAATTGTTTTTCTAAGAAATAGGCAAAACCAGATACTTTGGCTTTGTCAGATTGCAGCCAAGTTTTATTTTCATCCCTTAATGGAGGATTTCTTTTCTTTGGATGTTTGATATACTTTGTGGCTTTCCATAAGCTGTAATCATCTGAACAATTTGGTTTTAAGTTTTGTAAGTAAGTAGAAACTGATTTGTTTTTAAGATCCTGCATAAGTTTCGTCAGTTCTTTTGTGGCCTTGTTCCAATTTGCTTTGTCTTCAGGATGTTTTGTTTGCTGCCATATCTTGCGTAGCTTTCTCTTCTTACTAATAAGGGCTTTTATTTCCGTAGATAACTTAATCATATTTCCATTTTGTGTATTCAAATTTTCTTTATTCGAAAGAAATGTTGCTTCGTAATGTAAATTCGTGAAATATTCCACACATGCATCGATATCTGATCCACATTTGGTATTTTCAGATTGACATTTTTCTCTATCCAATATTTATAGGATTCTACATCGGTTTGTTTGGTAAAAAGGTGTGCTAGATTACACAGAGAACTACTGTACGTCACCAAAATCGGAGAGTGATCCGAACTTAAGTCATAACATTCCAATACGTCTAAATGATTTCTGGATATACTATAATATACGACAAAATCGAGAAGATCAGGAATTTTTTGAGGATCCGAAGGCCAATATGTTGGTTTTCCTGTTGAAAGCACCGAGTAATTACTGTTCTGTATACACTTATACAGTTCATTTCCTTTAGGATTGGCGATTCGCGAACCCCACCATGGATGTTTGCTATTCTAGTCACCTCCGATCAGAAATCTCGAGCCTAACCTGCTGAAAAATCGTTGGAAATCTTCTTGTTATACCCTACACCACACTGTGGTACAGGGTATTCTGACTTTGTGCATTTGCTTGTAACACCTAAAAGGAGAAGAGATAGACCCATTGTTTATTATACCGATCGACTCAGAATCACTTTCTGAGTCGATTTAGCCATGTCCGTCTGTCCATGTATTCTTGTAATCAAACTGCAGGTCGTATTTATGGTCCGATTGTGATGAAATTTAGCATAGTGTCCTTTTTTGGCCCAAGGACGATCCCTATTGAAATTGGTTAAAATCGGTTCAGATTTGGATATAGTCCCCAAATATATGTTTCACCCGATTTGACATGTAAGCGTTGTAGAAACCACATTTTACATCCGATCTTTATGAAATTCGGCAGAGAGAGTTTTATTATTATGTGAATGAACACTACCAATTCGGAGAAATTCCGTTCAGATTTAGATATAGCCCCCATATATATGTTTCACCCGATTTGACATGTAAGCGCTGTAGGAACTGTATTTTAAATCAGATCAGTACGAAATTTGGCAGAGAGAGTTTTCTTATTACATGAATAAACACTGCCAAATTCGGGAAAAATCGGTTCAGATTTAGATATAGTCCCCATATATATGTTTCACCCGATTTGACATGTAAGCGCTGTTGACACCGTATTTTACATCCGACCTGTACGAAATTCGGCAGAGAAAGTTCTCTTATTACATGAATAAACACTGCCATATTCGGAGAAAATCGGTTCAGATTTAGATATAGCCCCCATATATATGTTTCACCCGATTTAACATTTAAGCGCTGTAGAAATCGTGTTTTATATCCGATCAGTACGAAATTTAACAGAGAGAGTTTTCTTATTACATGTACGAACACTGCCAAATTCGGGGAAAATCAGTTCAGATTTAAACATAGGCCCAATATATATGTTACACCCGATTTGACATGTAAGCGCTGTAGAAACCGTATTTTACATCCGACGTGTACGAAATTCGGCAGAGAAAGTTCGGGGAAAATCGGTTCAGATTTAGATATAGTCCCCATATATATGTTTCACCCGATTTGACATGTCAGCGCTGTAGAAACCGTATTTTACATCCGACTTGTACGAAATTCGGCAGAGAAAGTTCTCTTATTACATGAATAAACACTGCCATATTCGGGGAAAATCGGTTCAGATTTAGATATAGCCCCCATATATATGTTTCACCCGATTTAACATTTAAGCGCTGTAGAAATCGTGTTTTATATCCGATCAGTACGAAATTTAACAGAGAGAGTTTGCTTATTACATGTATGAACACTGCCAAATTCTTATCGCAATGCCCATTTTCGCATTGGTAGGTAGGTGTAGGGTATTATATAGTCGGCCCCGCCCGACTTTCTGTCTTTCCTTACTGGTTTGAGATTGTATCTTGGCGGGAAATACACTGATCCAACTGTTAAAGGTTGATGTTCATAATTAATTGAAATTAAGGTCGATTGTAAACTCTTTTCTTGAATATTACTCATATTTTTAAATTTTATATTTGATTTTATTAATATGGCAGATCCTCCATGAACCGAGTCATCCGGGTGGTTTGTATTAATTAAAGTATATCCTTTAATATTAAAAAATTATTTACTGGTTAAATGTGTTTCAGATATGAGCACCACAATTTTATTTGAGATTAAAAAAGTTCAACTTCATGCCTTCTGTTTGGCAGACCGTTCGCGTTCCATACTGCTAAACGAATATCTATTTGCATAGTTTGTTAACTAGAAGAGTTATCATACTAAGAAGGTTGTTTGTGAGCTCTATTTGTATAGTTATTAGTTGTACAAGATTTTGAAATTGATTTGTTTGGACTGTTCCCTTTAGAACTTGCGCATAATCTAAGTCATTATTGTCTGCAATATTATTTGGAATTGCATTATTATGGCAATTTTGTGGATTATTTGTTATGTATGGTGTTATAAATTGATTTGGTATGTTTTGATGATATTTATCTTTCATGATTCGAGCAGTGAGCTGGCGTATTTCTGGATTTCCTGCATTCTGATGTAGGATGATCATCTCCACATTTGACACATCGAAATGGCTTCATACAATATGACTTAGTATGGCCAATTTGTTGACATCTATGACATTGGTCAGTTCTTTTACCTGTCGGGGTGGTTACATTTTCACAATAGCCCTATTAAGCCTTGTTATGTTGTAAATTTCTTTGTAATTTTGGGCTGGTTCAAGGTCGAGAAAGAATAGACTTAAGGGGATCTTAGTTACACGGCTGCGAACATTAAGGACGTTTCGCACTTTATGTCCGTCCAGCTCTACAGCTTCTTTAATTTCGCTTATAGGTGTTGTGTGATGTACATTTTATTATTATATTCTTAATTAGGATATGGATCAATGTTTTTAGTATAGACCTAAGACATTTATTTTGCTCAAAATGTTTGTTGTTCGTTTTTTCGATCAGTATATAAATTTATAAAAAAAATCATTGCCATTTTTTATGCCAAAAAAAATAAAAAAGAATACGTTTTTAATTTTGTCATTATTTAATCGTACCGTTATCAGATTTATATTGTACTTTTCAGATTGGGCCAAAATGTTTATATTTAAATGTTTATTTCATTTACATTCACAGACAATAGAGGAAATCAGACTATAGTCAATATTTCGCGATGTTCCGATTCCAGAGACTGTTTTGTATTCGTAAGTACAACACTAATAGTTTTTGTACAGAAAAGTTTATTATAAAAAAATTTTGTAATTTTATTTTAAAACATTAAAAAGTATATTTTAGTATACGTATATTTATAAAATTCTGTTTCATGTCACATTTTCATTAAAATGACACACATTTCGTTAAAAAGGTTCCAGAAAAACGAGTTTATCCGTAAACTAGAAGATACTGTTACAAATAAAATTGTTCACGAATGGAAACCGTCCATTTGTATGCCCTCAAATGGGAACAGTAGGAAATTTAGTAGATGAGAACAGTAGGAACAAATTAGATGCTATATATGGGAACTATATCTAAATATAGACCGATATTGCCCATTTTCTATCCCAAGTTACCTGCAGCTATAAGAAGTATGTGTACCGAATTTCAGACACCTAGCTCAAGTATTATAGATTGTATCGTGATTACAACAGACGGATGGACGGACGGACATGGCTAAATCGTCTTAGAATTTTAAGACGATTAAGAATATATATACTTTATGGGGTCTGAGATCAATATTTAGAGGTGTTACAAACGGGGTGACAAAATGAATATACCCCCCATCCTATGGTGGAGGGTATAAAAAGAGTTTACCATAACAATCTCGTTTTCGAAAATAAGATAGACGTTTTTGAATTAATGTATGCCCTTGATATGTATACATACATATTCGAGAAAATTTATAAATTGTACCAAATGTGTCATTGGTGTACCATTGTACTTTTCAGGTCGTAAGTGTACCAATTTTGGTATAATTGTACCAACTTTCGCATCCCTGTGTTACGACCTGCCATTCGACTTCGCTCTCACTATCATCGGTTTCACTTAAACTAACCATTCTGTCAAACAGAAGGTATATTAAGTATCAACTTATATTGTTTTTGTTGTAGTTTGTTTGCCTCGTTTCTTTTGTTTTTGTTTTAAAGAATATTTGATTAACAGTCTTTTCTGTTTGCTTAAAATTGTTCAATCCGACTCTCGATATGTGCGCACTACACTTGACGACAGTTAGAACGAGACTGTTAAATTCATATTAAAGGAAACTTCCTAGAGAATGTTCTTGAAGAAAGAACGGGTCAAAAATATGAACTTGTATTTTTGCCAGGCTTCTTCGATTTACACCATATTTTACACAAATTTCAAAAAGTAGCCGCATTTTCTCTAATAACAACGCCAGAATTTTAACACCTTTACTATTTTAATACGTGATATGTTCTTGCACGTTGAACTGAAATTATTTTGGGAATTGTGAGATTAAATTTTGCTAAAGATTCGCGAACTACTTTCAAGACCTACAAACTAGAAAATATTTCGGCCACCGCCAAACCCAATAAGTTTCCCTAATATGACTGAAATTGATTGGGCCAGCTTAAAAGCGATTATCTATGTACAGAAAACATTAATATCAATGTGGGGGAGGATAACGGAGGCTCTTGTAAAATCATTCGAAGATAGTTGTCCGCATCGAGAAAGAAAATCTGCCTATGAGAAACACTGGATGACAGAGAAAATTCGCTCGATTGGCAAGGACGTCCGTAGACTTTACAACAGAGCTCGACATAAAAAGCTATCAGTATATTGGGACGACTACCACAGAAGACTCAAAGAATACAATAAAATCATTGCGGGTAAATATCTTTAACAGCATGTCTAAAATAAAAAAGTTCCTCTCAAAAACGCATATCCAAGTCGAAACACTGGTGGATGACACGGATAAAGGGATGGAAACTATAGAGGATACCGTAAAGCTCTTGATGAAAACTCATTTTCCGACTGGTAATGCTGGACCAACAGAGGAACAGTTACAGAATTAAATTGTATTGCATCAAGTACCTATTACGGATATAACCGATGGTATGGTTAAAGAAGCGATAAAAAGCTTCTTTCCCTTCAAGGCTACTGAACCAGATGGAATACTTCCAGCAATGTGGTGGATCTGGTATCAACTCATATGGCAATAGTGTTCACTATAAGCATGCCTAACCCATGCTTATACCCCAAAAAAACTGGCTGGAATCAAGGGTGGTCTTCATTAGGGATGTAACGAATGTTCGCATTCGCATATGCGAACGCGAATTATTCGCATCATTTTAACATTCGCTTTGGATTATTCGCTTTCGCAAAAATATATTTCAGTATTCGCTTTAGTTTGTTCCCTCTAAGGTGAGGGGATAAAAAGGTAAAATACTTGGGAGTAATCTTGGATCAGAAACTGTACTGGAAAGATCATCTTGTAGAAAGAGTTACAAAGGCCCACAGATGTTGGTCGTTGTGCAGAAGAGCTATAGGTTCAAAATGGGAACTACGAAATATGACTCACTGGCTTTACATGAGCGTGATTAGATCAATAATAACGTAAGCCAGTGTAGTGTGGTGGACATCAATGGATAAGAAGTGCATCGTAATACCTTTGCAAACAAATTCAACAACTGTGCTGTCTAGGCATAAG
This sequence comes from Eudasyphora cyanicolor, assembly GCA_963930755.1. Lineage (NCBI taxonomy): Eukaryota > Metazoa > Arthropoda > Insecta > Diptera > Muscidae > Eudasyphora > Eudasyphora cyanicolor. Next base: position 258,875,594 of record OZ005737.1, on the reverse strand, counting down.
CGGGGCAATTAGAACTGCACAAACAAAAGCTTTGGAGACTATACTGCACTTCCAACCAATATACATCCGTATAAAGTATGAGGCAGCCCTCATAGCAAGACGTCTACAAATGATGGATAAATGGATAAATCGAGACGACAAGACGTACCATCAGAAGATTTTAGAATCTCTAGTTGGTCATATTCAAACACCAGAAATCTCCGACCGCATTCCTGAAGTGCGGCTTACAGCTACCTGTGATTCGTTTGTGCCAGACAGACGCTCCTGGGAAAACAGAACACTGGCTCATGTGCCAGTGGGAACCAGCTGCTACACGGATGGGTACAAGCAAGGAGGAAGGACGGCTCTGGGAATTTTTGAACCAGAAGTCGAACTTCACTTCCGCCATGGTCAATTGCGTATTTGCTTGGTATCATCACACAACTATACGCTGTTCAAAAACAGACTTTATATACTATACAAATATGACACTGTACAAAATTTTAAGTATTTGTAGGTACTAGTATTAAAGTTATAAGCTGTAAACTTTTCGTACAAAATTACACCTATTTGTATGCACTGGTATTCAAGTGATAAGCTGTTAACTTTTTGTGCAAAATGGTACGTTTGTGTGGGAGGTACGAAAAGGGGTGTCCATCATATCTTCAAAACTACTATAGTCCGATCGTTTTGAAATTTGGAACACTATTTCTGTACGAGGTAGCTCTGGAGAGTTTTGTTAAAATTTTTTAATATTTGTTATTTTACAATAACATATTAGACTATTTTATTTTAAAAAATCGCGTTTTTATCTTCAAAATGTTGCCAAAAATTTTTAAAATATAAATTTCGAAAAACCTACCTATTGTTGTCTGGGGAAAACTAACGAAATAAATTGGGGTTTTGATTTCAGATGATACATCACCGAGTTAAGGCGGACACCGCAATTCATCTTTTTTCGAGACGCTTCCGCATAATTGCTGCCATTGCCATATTTTTAAACCCTCATACTGATACGAGGGTATATTTCATTTGCTACGGGCCAAAAGTGTAACACATCAAAGGAGTCACCTAAGACCTAAGACCCTTAGAATGTTCGGCGGATATCCGCTTAGGGTCATTTTAAGTCGAATGAGCAATGTCCGTCCGTCTGTTTGATGGCTTGTGCGCACGATAACTCTCGAAAGGAGTAACTGATTGACATCAAATTTGGTATGTGGTAATAATATTCTATCTAATATTCTATCTAAGGGTAAGTTCGAAGATGGGTCATATTGGTCCACTCCTTCTAATACCTCCCCCACAAAGGGTTAGCATTTAGTGAAATATTGATTATTAAATAACTTCTATACCACTTATTTGAATCCTCTGAAATTCTACACATAGTAATAGTTTATTAGTCACTATTACCTCGAGAAAAATGGGTGAAGTTTCCACGCCCCTTTTGGTACCTTCCACACAAATGGACAATTTTGAACCAAAAGTTAATAGTTTATAACTTTATTACCAGTGCATTTAAAGACTTGAAATGTTGTACAGTGTAATGGTTTAACAGTATCTACAATACAGCGAAAAATGGTAATTATTATGTAAATACTTGAAATTTCGTACCTAGAGCCTAGAGAAAAGTGGCCGTAATTGACACGCCCCTTTTGGTACCTCCCACACAAATGAACCATTTTACACCAAAATGGTCGATTTGTGTGGACTGGTTTAAGTCCTTGATTGGTGAGGGCCTTAAGGAGACTGTGTATCGTCGTAACCCATAGAAGAATAAGAAGAGGCGATAAAATGCCCCCCCCCCCCTGAGGTATACCACGATTTAACTTGTCTCTAATTTTTACGTCATATGACCCACAAATTCCTTAGCATGTTGTTGATCCATTTTTTTAGCGCCCTGTCAACCTGAAACTTGTCTAAGGATTGGATAAGTGTATCGGTCTTCACATTGTTATATGCGCCCTCAATGTCTATGCAAACAGCAAGTGCATACATCTCTTTACTGATGGACTCTTCTATGTGGTGCACTACCTAATGCAGAGCTGTTTCCACTGATCTTCCTTTAACATAGGCGTGTTGTTTGAATTTTAGCCTGTCATCCGCTATTTTACTTTTGACCATGTCATCAATTATTCGCTCCATTGTTTTAAACAGGAAAGAAGTTAGGCCAATGGGTCTATAAGCCCTTGCGGTCGTATAACTCGCCTTGCCAGGCTTGGGTATGGAGACTAAGGATGTAACGAAAGTGACTTTAGCGAAAGCGAATGCGAAAGCGAATATTTAAATATATTTCTTGCGAATGCGAATAATAGTTTGACCCTTTAGTACCAACAAATTTAAGGAACTGAATTGATACTTTTCTAGGATATTCAAGTATTACGAATGTTTTCCATATTTTGACCTCCTGTTACCACAAGGACAAACATATTTTTTCAACTGTTTTGAAGAGAAGTGGCAGAGGTTTTCATTGGTATTAATATTCTCAAATTGTGTGAAGGGAATAAGGAGATTTAACACTTTTAACAAATGGAAGCAAATACTGAAATATATTTTTTGCGAAAGCGAATAATCCAAAGATGGTTTTTGAATGTTAAAACATTCGAATGCGAATGTTAAAATGATGCGAATATTTCGAGTTCGCATATGCGAATGCGAATATTCGTTACATCCCTAATGAAGACCACCCTTGATTCCAGCCAGTTTTTTTGGGGTATAAGCATGGGTTAGGCATGCAGTGAACACACTATAAACATTTACCATTTCGATTTATGTTTTTATATTGCCCCACATACGAGTAGATGTCTCTCCTAAATATCTTTGGTTAAGCCACAGTCATCACACTTTCTACACTATATAACTAGAAATTCGTTTTATTATTACAAGTATTTGATAAAAATATATATATCGCTCCATGATTTGCTCCTTTTCCACTTTAAAGATTTGTTCTAGACCTGGCCCAAATTATAATTAGCAAAGGGTCAGTGAGTATTTAGATTTAGGTGGATTCCTGCCAGTCAAGGCTTAACTCCACCGTGCTCTAAACACTCGGGGGAATACATGCGTCGACCAACGACCCCACGCACAATGTGCATGAGTACCAATCAATTCCGTGTATTCTGGCCACTTTTTCCCTCCTCCTTGGTTAGGAGCGGAGCCCATCTAAAACTCCTGCCATTCTAGGGTCATGGCGCCCGGTTGGTTTGTAACCCCCCATCCGAGACCATTCTCTCCCAGCGATTTTGGTTTAAACCACAGCCACCACGTTGCACCCAACAGGGTCCTCACCAATAGTCAGGCCGGTACCTGCGTACCGAGGGCTTTCCTGACTCCCGTGGTAACAGATTAAGTTCTCTGGTCAGACTGCGTAGCCGAAGATACTACCAGTTAGACTCCAGAAAATCTAGGACTGGTGACCAGTCTTGGATCACTGTCCAGCCCCCATCCTGAGAATAGATGGGAGCTATAGGGAATATATGAGGACTGGGAATAGATGAAGGACCTGGGAATAGATGAGGACTATAGGACTTGTAGATCCAATCTGGGATCACTGTCCAGTCCCCATCCTGAGAATAGATGGGAACTATAGGATTCGTAGATCCCCCTTAGCAAAGGGTCAATATTATATCCTTTAGTATGTTACAAAACAGTCATCAAAGTTATAATACCATGTACCACCGTGTGGTGTAGTAGGTTTTGAGTACGCCAACCAAAATATTTGACCAATTTTTTTGCGCGACATAAAAGGTTATCGCTGAAATTTCAAAATAGTTAAATTGTAGACAAAACTTCGGGTCTAGTGCAAGATAAATGATATAATTAGCGAATCTCACATCCGTGTATTCCTTGTACAGCATTTGAATAACCTCCATATTGCATTTTTCTGCAGCAGCAGATAATTTACTTCCTTTGTATAAAAATCGAAAAAAAACTACAAGTAATTTTTACTTTTATACAATAATTGCATTACAAATGATGATTGTATTCTACATTTAGAATATATTGTCAAAATTTAATGGAATATTATGTTTGCTTATGCAAAAATGGAATAAATATTCATTTAATTGATTTGTTATCCGTCCAACACCAACGGTTCATTTAATATAGAAACAATGGCAATAGTTGTTCCGTTTGCAGTGCATCGGTGTGCACAGTGGGAGGTATGCAGAAAAATGGAAATTGCAGAAATAAAATCAACTGACCATAACTTATGTCTTAGTGGGTATATCCTATCGATCATATCATATCTTTTCATCGTATAGAAAACTTTTATTGTGAATTAAGAGTTTAATAAAATACTTCGACATGACTGCAAAAAAATTAAAAATTTAATTTTAATATGCAGATATCTCGTATACTGTATGAGATAAATTTTTGGCGTACAAAGTTTTTTTGTATACCTTGGAACTCAACAAATGTACTTCGAAGTAGGTAATTTAAAACTCAAGTTCTTCAAAGGCATGTCAAGTTTTTTGGCATTAGGTTGACGGGCTAAGAAACGGCAAAATTATTTTACATTTCTTTCTCAATTCCTCACACTGTCCTGTGTTCGGGTTTATGAAAGGATGTTTTAAACATTTTTGCTGAATTTATTTTTAATATATATTTATTTACCTAATACCAAGTCATGCAACAAAATCAACATAATTGTAATAGACTTTATAATAATACAATTATGGATTATTATTATTTGCACCTACATAGTTTGGTTTCTGGCATCATTTTTTGTGTGTCTATGTATATTAGATTGTACAGGATAAGTGATTTATTATAGGGTCAGAATTTTTAACAGTAACATATGAATTTTAACTTTGCCCAAAAGCGTTGTAAAGAGCAGCAAAGGGAAAAAATAAGACATCAAAATCATTTATTTCTTTAAAAAAATTTACAAAATTTTTTGGGGATTTGAAATTTTAAAAAAATCATTTTTGCGTTTTACGAACTTGAACTTATCTTGACGTCGGAACCAATTTTTACAAAGTTTACGTCGCTTGAAGGAAAATATAACAAACAATTTCTTTATGGAATTTTATGTTTTAAAATTGTATATTTTTTTTACTTTAATAAAAAAAATTACGCAGATTATGCACTAGTCTCTCTCAAATCCAAAGCAGAAATGTTTGTTTTTGGGGATTCAGTATTTGTAAAAGTTATGGACGAAATACATACTAAGACAGGTCTGGGAAGTTTTGACATTTTTCTACTGTTATGAATGAATTTAAAAAACTCTTTTTATGAAATATTAAACGCATTGTTTTGCAGAAACCGAAGAAAAATTTCGAAAATTGCTAGCATTTTTTTAAATTAAAGTTTTTAAACATAAGTTTCGAAAAAAATATACAAGTTTTTTTCAGAAAACAAAAATTTCGACAGAAACTGGTACGTTATGTTCTCTTTCAAACGACGTAAACTTTGTAAAAATCGGCTCATCCATTCAAGAGCAATAATAAATTTCGTAAAATGCTAAAATGCAATTTTCTAAATGTTTTAATATTTCAAATTCCGATAAAATTTTGTAAATTTTGTAAATTTTGTTTAAATAAATGACAGCGATATCGTATTTTTCCATTTAGTAACTTATTATAAAGATTTAAGGAGAAAATAAACTTCAAAATTCTGACCTTGTAAATTATAATGTATACAAATTTACAACGAAATTAATTTTAATAATATTATTACATTGAATGCTAGACATGGTTATAAAATGTTCTTCATTGCCTTTGGAGTTTAAAAGTCTTCAGCGAAAACGCACATTTCGGGACACCCAAATTACTGCATAAGTAATGGCACGTGTGTATGTATGAAATATTTATGTACATAGATATTACACAAAATAGGCAAATAAATGAAATATTTTTAATTAATTATTTAAATGCCACAAAAATGGTGCAAATCATTTCTAGGCGGCCATTCTGCGCATTCTAGTAGTTGCGAATGCAATTTAGTCTTTTTGGAGACACACAAATGTGTAAACTTCACATGCTATGGTTTCGTTTAGATTAATGTGTCTTAGGGATGGACGATTTTTTTTAAGAATTAAATTAGAATTTAAACAGTTTTCAGTCTTCACATTTTATTTTTACACTTAGTTAGGCTCAATATCGTTTTGGTCGTTTTCAAAAATTAAAGAAAAGTTATAGTGACATGTATTCAGTCTATATCATTATTACCATTCTTCCATCTTTCCAGACAATCCTGGAGAGGATACAATATTTGAGACACTTTCGTCTCTCTTTTTCAACAAAAAGTACAAATATTGAAAATCCTTTATAATTTCACCTCCAGGAGATGGTATTACATTAGGGGACCTTTTGATCCGTGAAAAGTGCTAATTTCTAAAAATCAATATAATTCAATCTCAAGAAGAGGCTACCATAATTTGGGTAAAAAAGAGTTCCATATCGAAAGAGTGGCCTAAGAGCCTATATATATTTAAGGGAACACATATTAAGTCATATGAGCCCCGTCTGTCTGCCTGACTGAAGCGCACGACTATTCTACACAGAGGAAAATTTTAATTTTTGGTATGTTTGAATTGAAAGAAAATATATTTGGAAACAAAATCTTTGTTTCCAAATTTTGTATTTTTTCAAAAAAGTATTTATTTATTCATGAATATCTATTTTGTCCCCTTCAAAGTAATTTCCCTCGGATATAATACACTTCTGCCAAAAGTTTTTTTCCAATCCTCGAAGCACTTCAAATAATAATTTTTTGTGATCTTGTTCAGCTCCTCCTTCGATGCTGTCTTTATCTCCTCAATCGTGGCGTAGCGTCGTCGTTTCATGGGCCTTTTCATTTTTGGGAACAACAAATAGTCACAGGGGGCTAAGTCAGGGGAGTACGGTGGCTGCGGCACCATTACTGTGTTGTTTTTGGTCAAATATTCGCGCATAAGCAACGATGTGTGTGCAGGGGCGTTATCATGGTGCATAAGCCAGTTTTTGTTCTTCCACAAATCCGGGCGTTTTTGGCGAATTGCTTCGCGCAATTTGTGCATAACTTGCAGGTAATGTTCTTTATTGATCGTACTACCCTGTGGCAAGAACTCATAATGCACCACGCCCCTGCAATCAAAGAAAACTGTGAGCTCGGGCGTCCGGCACGCTGTTTGTCCTTCGCATCTTCTCGAAATTTTTTGTACCACCGATAAACGTTGCTTTGCTCCAAGGTAGCTTTACCATATGCCACAGTCAACATTCGGAATGCGTCAGCGCACTTTTGTTTTTTTTTTTGTTTTTCACACAAAATTTGATGCAGATTCTTTGATCCATTTTCTGAAATAGATAAAAATCGAAGACTAGTTAAAACACATCCAAGCACAACAGCTGTCAAAAATTAACTAAACATTCAAAATTGCCGACCTTGTCAGCATAAGTAAGGGACATGAGTACCAACATAACGCTACAAAATATCACAAATCAGATACACGTAGCCCGCGGAAATTAAAAATTCCCGATATTTTTTGAACATACCTCATATATTTGTGAACAAATAAATTTTGTTTGAAAATCAAGAAATTTAGTGTGGACCGCATATATAAGATTATTATAGAACAAAATATATAGGTATTTGCGAACTGATATTCACAAATAAAATATGTGATTTCACACAAACAAACCTACCTTTTAAGAAGTTTTCCAAATATATTTTATTTAAAAACGTATTTTAAAATTTTTTAGTTTTTTCCCAGACTTCGTGTTATACTTTATCGTTAAGAATGCCATAAACAGCACTAGCTCTTGTTTTACAGTACTAATTTCTAATTTATAAATATTCCAAGTCATCACTTTTTGACAATCCATCAATGCAATTTATAGTTAGGAATGATTACACGATTTTAATTTTAATCGAATTTTACAAATATAAATCTAAACATCTGAAAAGTCTTAAGTATCTGCTGTTCGAGGGTTTCGCAATAGTTGCATGTTTCGAGTTATGAATTATCCAAATGCCTGAACGGATTTTTACAAATGAAGGCTTATATGAAACGGCGCATAACGTAAATAAAATCACGCTGAAAAAAAGTCGCTTCTGTAGTATATTGTCCCAAACATATTCTGCTTGAAATATACATATATTTAGGGTACACTCCAAATATATTATATTTAACACACACAAATATTATATGTTTGGGAGGATATTGCTCTAAACAAAACAATTTTCCCATTCTACTATTTGTTTATTTGGAACTAGTCTTTCCGAAAAAAAAGATTATTTTGTATTTATGTACTTTGGCAATGTATCGATGCCTTAATTTAAATACATGTTTTCTGTTCTTCAGATGTTAAAAGAGCATTTTTTTATAAATTTTATATGTTTGTAAAATTTAGTTAAAGCATAAATCGTATAATCTTTCGATAATATAAATTACATTGAAGGATTGACAAAAAGAAATGAATTGGAATATTTATAAATTAAAAGACATTTTTAGCTATAAAGTTTAACACGAAAACTAGGAAAAACTAACTAAAATTCGAATAAGTCAGCAACGTTTTAAAAATCTTTTTTAAATAATATATATTTGGATAACTTCTTAAACAATAACGTTATTTGTGTGTAAACACATATTTTATTTGTGAAAGTCCGTTTGCAAATAAATTTTGTTCTAATATATTAATATATGCGCTCCAAACAAAATTTCTTGATTTTCAAATAAAATTTATTTGTTAACAAATATATAATATTTAAAAAATCGTTCAAACATATCAAAAATTACGATTTTTCCCAGTGATGCAATGTAAATAGTTCTAAAAAACAAACTAATTAATGTAGAATGTTAAATTTTGTATATGAATTACTGAACAGTAAAATCCGCAAAATATATTTTTTTCGTAATTATGTACAGTATATCTTTTTGCAACTTTTTAGTTCCAGTTTCTAAAAACTAAAATAGTATTTAGATAGCACAATATGTGCCCTTTCATCTGACACCCATATAATCTTATTAAGACTTTCAGAAAAAGGACAAACAATTTCATAATAATTATATCCTTAAACAAGTAAAAGCGTAAGGTGCGGCCGTGCCGAATCTAATTACCCTCCACCATGGATTGTATTCAATTATATTACTGGAAAAATCTTTGAATATGAAGCAAATCATGGAACGATTCATTTTGTTTAGTCAAATTATTAAAACAAACGAACGCTGCAATTTAATTTTTTCAGTCAAATTACATAGAAAATGTGGTGCTTATGGCTTAAACATGCATTTTTGGGAGCGACATCTGTAGGTGGACTAACAAAATATGATCTGATTTAAAAAATTTTAACTGCGATGAATTTTTGTCCTTATTAAATACAAACTGGAAAGATTCAGCTACAAGGGTTTGAAAATGTGGTATTTATGGCTCAAATACGTATATTTTGTTGCGACCACTATAGGGTGACTATAACAAAATATGAACTAAATTTTAAAATTTTTGCTGTGATGATTTCTTGTCAAAATAGAATACAAACTGCAAAGTTTCAGATAAATTGCTTTAGAATGTGGTATCTATGGCTCAAAACCCATATTTGGAGCGAAATCTATAGGGGAGATATATCAAAACATTGACCGATATATCGCATTTGCAATCTCAAACGACCTGCTACTATAAGAAGTATTTCTAACAAATTTGATCAACCTAGGTATATTATTGCTGTCTGTAGCGTGATTATAACAGACGGACGGACGTACAGACGGACATGGCTAAGTCGTATTAGAATTTTACGACGATTAAGAATATATATACTTTATGGGGTCGCTGATCAATATTTAGAGGTGTTACAAACGGTTTGACCCACTGAATATACCCCTTTCTTATGGTGGAGGGAAAAAAATTTAAGAGGAATACAAATATTTATTTAGAACATCATCTTCACAAATATACAATCTTTGTGTGCTCCAGATATTAAATATTTCTAGTGTACTCCAAGAAGAATATATTTGGCACAATATATATTGGGAGGATTTTTTCAGCGGTTAGACAACCCAGAAGTAGTTATGGATAATTCAAATCATACGTTACAAAAATATTCTTTGTTAATAATACAATAAATAGCAAAAATACAAAATTTTTCCAATCCTCGAAGCACTTCAAATAATAATTTTTTGTGATCTTGTTCAGCTCCTCCTTCGATGCTGTCTTTATCTCCTCAATCGTGGCGTAGCGTCGTCGTTTCATGGGCCTTTTCATTTTTGGGAACAACAAATAGTCACAGGGGGCTAAGTCAGGGGAGTACGGTGGCTGCGGCACCATTACTGTGTTGTTTTTGGTCAAATATTCGCGCATAAGCAACGATGTGTGTGCAGGGGCGTTATCATGGTGCATAAGCCAGTTTTTGTTCTTCCACAAATCCGGGCGTTTTTGGCGAATTGCTTCGCGCAATTTGTGCATAACTTGCAGGTAATGTTCTTTATTGATCGTACTACCCTGTGGCAAGAACTCATAATGCACCACGCCCCTGCAATCAAAGAAAACTGTGAGCTCGGGCGTCCGGCACGCTGTTTGTCCTTCGCATCTTCTCGACATTTTTTGTACCACCGATAAACGTTGCTTTGCTCCAAGGTAGCTTTACCATATGCCACAGTCAACATTCGGAATGCGTCAGCGCACTTTTGTTTTTTTTTGTTTTTCACACAAAATTTGATGCAGATTCTTTGATCCATTTTCTGAAATAGATAAAAATCGAAGACTAGTTAAAACACATCCAAGCACAACAGCTGTCAAAAATTAACTAAACATTCAAAATTGCCGACCTTGTCAGCATAAGTAAGGGACATGAGTACCAACATAACGCTACAAAATATCACAAATCAGATACACGTAGCCCGCGGAAATTAAAAATTCCCGATATTTTTTGAACATACCTCGTATATTTGTGAACAAATAAATTTTGTTTGAAAATCAAGAAATTTAGTGTGGACCGCATATATAAGATTATTATAGAACAAAATATATAGGTATTTGCGAACTGATATTCACAAATAAAATATGTGATTTCACACAAACAAACCTACCTTTTAAGAAGTTTTCCAAATATATTTTATTTAAAAACGTATTTTAAAATTTTTTAGTTTTTTCCCAGACTTCGTGTTATACTTTATCGTTAAGAATGCCATAAACAGCACTAGCTCTTGTTTTACAGTACTAATTTCTAATTTATAAATATTCCAAGTCATCACTTTTTGACAATCCATCAATGCAATTTATAGTTAGGAATGATTACACGATTTTAATTTTAATCGAATTTTACAAATATAAATCTAAACATCTGAAAAGTCTTAAGTATCTGCTGTTCGAGGGTTTCGCAATAGTTGCATGTTTCGAGTTATGAATTATCCAAATGCCTGAACGGATTTTTACAAATGAAGGCTTATATGAAACGTCGCATAACGTAAATAAAATCACGCTGAAAAAAAGTCGCTTCTGTAGTATATTGTCCCAAACATATTCTGCTTGAAATATACATATATTTAGGGTACACTCCAAATATATTATATTTAACACACACAAATATTATATGTTTGGGAGGATATTGCTCTAAACAAAACAATTTTCCCATTCTACTATTTGTTTATTTGGAACTAGTCTTTCCGAAAAAAAAGATTATTTTGTATTTATGTACTTTGGCAATGTATCGATGCCTTAATTTAAATACATGTTTTCTGTTCTTCAGATGTTAAAAGAGCATTTTGTTATAAATTTTATATGTTTGTAAAATTTAGTTAAAGCATAAATCGTATAATCTTTCGATAATATAAATTACATTGAAGGATTGACAAAAAGAAATGAATTGGAATATTTATAAATTAAAAGACATTTTTAGCTATAAAGTTTAACACGAAAACTAGGAAAAACTAACTAAAATTCGAATAAGTCAGCAACGTTTTAAAAATCTTTTTTAAATAATATATATTTGGATAACTTCTTAAACAATAACGTTATTTGTGTGTAAACACATATTTTATTTGTGAAAGTCCGTTTGCAAATAAATTTTGTTCTAATATATTAATATATGCGCTCCAAACAAAATTTCTTGATTTTCAAATAAAATTTATTTGTTAACAAATATATAATATTTAAAAAATCGTTCAAACATATCAAAAATTACGATTTTTCCCAGTGATGCAATGTAAATAGTTCTAAAAAACAAACTAATTAATGTAGAATGTTAAATTTTGTATATGAATTACTGAACAGTAAAATCCGCAAAATATATTTTTTTCGTAATTATGTACAGTATATCTTTTTGCAACTTTTTAGTTCCCGTTTCTAAAAACTAAAATAGTATTTAGATAGCACAATATGTGCCCTTTCATCTGACACCCATATAATCTTATTAAGACTTTCAGAAAAAGGACAAACAATTTCATAATAATTATATCCTTAAACAAGTAAAAGCGTAAGGTGCGGCCGTGCCGAATCTAATTACCCTCCACCATGGATTGTATTCAATTATATTACTGGAAAAATCTTTGAATATGAAGCAAATCATGGAACGATTCATTTTGTTTAGTCAAATTATTAAAACAAACGAACGCTGCAATTTAATTTTTTCAGTCAAATTACATAGAAAATGTGGTGCTTATGGCTTAAACATGCATTTTTGGGAGCGACATCTGTAGGTGGACTAACAAAATATGATCTGATTTAAAAAATTTTAACTGCGATGAATTTTTGTCCTTATTAAATACAAACTGGAAAGATTCAGCTACAAGGGTTTGAAAATGTGGTATTTATGGCTCAAATACGTATATTTTGTTGCGACCACTATAGGGTGACTATAACAAAATATGAACTAAATTTTAAAATTTTTGCTGTGATGATTTCTTGTCAAAATAGAATACAAACTGCAAAGTTTCAGATAAATTGCTTTAGAATGTGGTATCTATGGCTCAAAACCCATATTTGGAGCGAAATCTATAGGGGAGATATATCAAAACATTGACCGATATATCGCATTTGCAATCTCAAACGACCTGCTACTATAAGAAGTATTTCTAACAAATTTGATCAACCTAGGTATATTATTGCTGTCTGTAGCGTGATTATAACAGACGGACGGACGTACAGACGGACATGGCTAAGTCGTATTAGAATTTTACGACGATTAAGAATATATATACTTTATGGGGTCGCTGATCAATATTTAGAGGTGTTACAAACGGTTTGACCCACTGAATATACCCCTTTCTTATGGTGGAGGGAAAAAAATTTAAGAGGAATACAAATATTTATTTAGAACATCATCTTCACAAATATACAATCTTTGTGTGCTCCAGATATTAAATATTTCTAGTGTACTCCAAGAAGAATATATTTGGCACAATATATATTGGGAGGATTTTTTCAGCGGTTAGACAACCCAGAAGTAGTTATGGATAATTCAAATCATACGTTACAAAAATATTCTTTGTTAATAATACAATAAATAGCAAAAATACAAAAACATATTTTTTTTGTAAAGTATAAGATTAAATGGCCATGGGTAAATTTAGTGGCAATATTTTTGCATCCAATAGAAAATGTTGTTGTCTATCCAGAAAGGGTAATGAGAAAGGAATCGGGATATAAAGGGTGTTTTTTTGACGTGTGGTTTTCAAGAAGAAATAAAACGCATATAATTTAATATTATGGCCAAGAATTTAGCATTATTATCAAGGTAAAGGTTTGCCATTGTGTACATACCCTACACCACACTGTGGTACAGGGTACTATAACTTTGTGCATTTGTTTGTAACACCCAAAATAAGAAGAAATAGACCCATCGTTTATTATACCGATCGACTTAGAATCACTTTCTGAGTTGATTTAGCTATGTCCGGCTGTGCGTCTGTATGTCTGTGCATGTATTCTTGTAATCAAAGTACAAGTCGCAATTATGGTCCGATCGCGGTGAAACCTTACACATATCTTTTTTTGGGCCAAGGACGATCGCTATTGAATTTGGTTAAAATCGGCCCCCATATATATGTTACTCCGATTTGACATGTTAGCGCTGTAAAAACTTTATCTTATATCCGATCAGTATGAAATTCGGCAGAAAGAGGTTTCGTATTGTATGAATGAACACTGTTAAATTTTGAAGAAATCGGTTCAGATTTAGATATAGCCACCATGTATACGTTACCCCCGATTTGATATGTAAGCGCTGTAAAATTGTTATTTTATATCCGATCGATGCGAAATTCGGCAAAAAGAGGTTTCCTTTTATATGAATGAACACTTTTAAATTCGGAGAAAATCGGTTCAGATTTAGATATAGCCGCCATATATATGTTACCCCCGATTTCACATGTAAGCTCTGCAGAGACTTTATTTTATATCCGATCAGTATGAAATTCGGCAGAAAGAGGTTTCGTATTGTATGAATGAACACTGTTAAATTTTGAAGAAATCGGTTCAGATTTAGATATAGCCCCCATATATTTGTTACCCCCGATTTGACATGTAAGCGCTGTAAAATTTTTATTTTATATCCGATCAGTGCGAAATTCGGCAAAAAGAGGTTTCTTATTACACGAAGGACTACTGCTAAATTCGGAGAAAATTGGTTCAGATTTAGATATAGCCCCCATATATATGAAACCCCCGATGTGACATGTAAGCGCTGTAGAAACTGTATCTTATATCCGATCAGTGCGAAATTCGTCAAAAAAAAGTTTCTTATTACATGAAGGAATACTGCTAAATTCGGAGAAAATCGGTTCAGATTTACACGGAGGAAAAAAACGGCCTCTGTAACATATTGCCCCAAACATATTTTGCAGGCAACATATATATGTTTGGAGCAGCTCCCATACATATTATGTTTGGGGTAGCAGTAATGTTCCCAAACATTTATATGATTGTATGCAAACATGTATATGTTTGTTCGTCATCATATATATGATTGTATGAAATCATTTTTATGCTTATATGCAAACATATATATGACATGAAACTATAACGGTTCACAGCAACAAGTAACCTAATGTAAATCGTCACTCACTACGTCAAATACAGAAATACAATAACAACAAATAGTAATACAAACTTTGCGTCTGAAAATTAGTTCATGAGCTGCAGAATAGTTTTTGAGTTTTCTGAAAATTACTGAATTTTGAGTTGTGTCTCTTTAAAAGAATTTGTGCAATGTGCAGAGCAAGGCAAAACTTCAATAGTACAGTGCACTCTTCACTACTGCACCCGGGGTCATTTCAGATGAAAACAATTTGTTAGTGCGGGAGTGTGTTTGTTCAAAGAACATGATAAGCCCACATACATACGTACATACATATGTATGTTGGCAAAATAATTTATGTGGGGCAATAAAACGGCGCCAGTATTATAGAACGTTTTGTAAATAAAATGTTTTGAAGTAACATACATTCCTTTTAAAAAAAAATAATTTTGCACCAAAAAATTGTGTTTTCAGCATCATCAAATAATAATAATACCCTTTGGTGTCGGTGCCATTCCTCCTCATACACACGGTTGCACAAAATTATGAGTCATATAATTGCGCTCTCTGAGAGTAATACTCTCTAAAACTCTAAAAAATATGTTCTAACACAATCATATCGTTTTTTAATATGCTAGAATTTTGCCCCGAACATATTATGATTGTGTGCAAACATATATATGATTGTGCCCGTCCCAAACATATATATGATTGCATCCAAACATATTTTTAACATATTTTTTCTCCATGTAGATATAGCCCCCATATGTATGTAAACCCCGATTTGAAATGTAAGCGCTGTAGAAACTGTATTTTGTATCCGATCAATGCGAACTTCGGAAGAAAGAGGTTTCCTTTTATATGAATGAACACTTTTAAATTCGGAGAAAATCGGTTCAGATTTAGATATAGCCCCCATATATATGTTACCCCGATTTCACATGTAAGCTCTGCAGAGACTGTATTTTATATCCGATCAGTGCGAAATTCGGAAGATAGAGGTTTCTTATTACTCGAAGGAATACTGACAAATTCGGAGAAAATCGGTTCAGATATAGATATAGCCCCCATATATATGTAACCCCCGATTTGACATGTAAGCGCTGTAAAAATGTTATTTTATATCCGATCAGTGCGAAATTCGGCAAAAAGAGGTTTCTTTCTACATGAATGAATACTGCCAAATTCGGAGAAAATCGGTTCAGATTTAGATATAGCACCCATATATATGTTACCCCCGATTTGACATGTAAGCGCTGTAGAGACTGTATTTTATATCCGATCGGTACAAAATTCGACAGAAAGAGATCTTTTTACATGAATGAGTATTCGGGGAGAATCGGTTCAGATTTATATAAGCACCATATATGTATATGTTGCTCCTGATTTGGTATCAAAGCGCTACAGAAGTTGTACTTTACTTCCGATTTAGCGATTATCGGTTCAGAATTAGATAATATGTTCCTA
The DNA here is from genome assembly GCA_963930755.1 of Eudasyphora cyanicolor. Classification (NCBI taxonomy): domain Eukaryota; kingdom Metazoa; phylum Arthropoda; class Insecta; order Diptera; family Muscidae; genus Eudasyphora; species Eudasyphora cyanicolor. The sequence goes on along the minus strand of OZ005737.1, from coordinate 258,859,223 downwards.
CCCATTTACCAATTATTCCTTATTAACGCAATGACCCTTATCGCATTGTTAGGGAGGTGTAGGGTATTATGTAGTCGGCCCCGCCCGACTTTCTGCCTTTCCTTACTGGTTTAATAATGATTTCCGGCAAGTGGCTGCCGCGGCTGGTTCGAATAAGTCCCAATTTTCAATTAATTTTTTGCGGAATTTGCGGCTGTATGTCACAATAACGCGCCGAATATTCTCTTCCAAAGCGTCAATCGTGTCGTAGACAACGACTTTACATAACCCCACAAAAAATAGTCTAGCGGTGTTAAATCGCACGATCTTGGAGACCACGCCACAGGCCCACGACGCGAGATAATGCGCTCACCAAAAGTTTCCTTCAATAAATTGATTGTTTCGTTGGCTGTACGGAATGTAGCGTCGTCTTGTTGGAACCAAAGGTCGTCCACATCAACATCCTCCAATTCAGGCACAAAAAAGTCATTGATCATGGCTCTAGAGCGTTCCCCATTGGCTGTAAAATTTTGGCCGGCTTAATTTTTGAATAATTATGGACCAACGATTCCCTCTGCCCATAGAGCACACCAAACAGTGACTCTTTGTGGATGTAACAGCGTCTGCACAATGGCTTGTGGATTATCATTACTTCAAATGAGACAATTTTGTTTATTAACTTACTCATTCATCCAAAAGTGAGCTTCATCACTGACCCATTGTTTTGGTAATAAATTTGCATGATATACAAACGTATATCATGCAAATTCGAAAAATGTATTGTCAGATTTAAAATCACACGTTTAAAAACACCTGTTATAAGAGTCAGATATATATAAGTTTAAGTACATTCCGAGCAGCTCATAACATACGTCTCATATCTCCAAACATTGCAGACAGTACACTTTTACACTTTTTGTTTGCACATTTTTTTCTGTGTGTGGTGGATCGATATTTGTAACTTCATCGATTTCAAATTTGCAAGTACCACCCTAGTGTTATGTGTGAATATTTATTTAAACACATAATGAATGTAATATCGAAATGTATTTCTGTGGTATCACTACAAATAATCGTGTTTTATTTTCCTAGGTTTCAGTGTCGGTCGCACAACTTATTATAGCATTCTCCTACATGTTGGTGTTTTTGTTTGTCCGATATTTGCCCGGTATTTTGCAGTTTTTTTGTTGCTACTGTTTATTTATGATTTCTCATTTGAACGCAAATTTCATATTTGATTAAGAATAACGAAATAATGCAAATATCGATGGCCATGGACTGTCAACGGTTGTAGCAAATATAATTTACAAAATTTCTAATGGTCCTTGCTCGAGCTAAATTAATTAAAACTCCCGTTATAAATATGGTAATTTTATTTGGTTGGCAAATGAATTTCATAGACAAACTTTGTGTGGAATAAATGTTTTTTTGTGAACATTGAAGGTGCACAGTTGTTTTGTATATATTTTCAAAATTGGTTTGTGTAAAGCCATGAAGGCTTTATGTACATTGTGAATGTACAAATAGAATGGTTTTCCAAAAAGTATCTGTAGATAGTGAAATAATAAATATTTAAAATTTATATTAAATTACAAAACACCAGTTTTTCACCCTAAAACTTAATGAAAGAAAATCAATGTCGCTCGACCCTTCCTAATCTGCGCACAACATTAACGAGGCAAAAACCAACTTAAGCCATAAATAATATCTCTGTCAATTACAAATCAATGTATGTATAAATGTTTTAATCACTTTTGCCATTAAATATTTTTGAAAAGTTAATCTGGTCTCGTGGCAATGCCAACAAATCCACAAAGTTTGCAATTTTGTAATCAAACCAATGCTGTTTGACTAATACATTTGTAATTACCTTAAGGATTTTAAATTCGTGCAAATTAAATTATCGATTTGAAAAGTTTGAAAAAAGCAACATTTGTTTGCATAAACATAAAATAAGCTCTCTCCCTCTCCGCAACACAATTTCCCCTCACAATTTAAGCAATAAAAACTTCTACAACAGATCGTAACAATCATTGTGAGGAAAACTCTCAAACACATATGTATGTACTCGTATGCACATATGTAAATATGTATTTGTTACGAAGTGAAACCAAACTCAGTGGGAACAAAAGAATTACACTTGTTTACAAAGTGAAAACAAACTGGTAATCGTTGATGACTTTTCTATACGAAAAGGTCATCGTTGATGACTTTTCTATACGAAAAGGTCATCGTTGATGACTTTTCTATACGAAAAGGTCATCGTTGATGACCTTTTCATCGTTGATGACTTTTCTATACGAAAAGGTCATCGTTGATGACTTTTCTATACGAAAAGGTCATCGTTGATGACTTTCTATACGAAAAGGTCATCGTTGATGACTTTTCTATACGAAAAGGTCATCGTTGATGACTTTTCTATACGAAAAGGTCATCGTTGATGACTTTTCTATACGAAAAGGTCGTCGTTGATGACTTTTCTATACGAAAAGGTCATCGATGATGACTTTTCTATACGAGAAGGTCATCGTTGATGACTTCTCTATACGAAAAGGTCATCTTTGATGACTTTTCTATACGAAAAGGTCATCGTTGATGACTTTTCTATACGAAAGGGTCATCGCTGATGACTTTTATATACGAAAAGGTCATCGTTGATGACTTTTCTATACGAAAAGCTCTATATGAAAAGCTCGTTGATGACTTTTCTATACGAAAAGGTCATCGTTGATGACTTTTCTATACGAAAAGGTCATCGTTGATGACTTTTCTATACGAAAAGGTCATCGATGATGACTTTTCTATACGAAAAGGTCATCGATGATGACTTTTCTATACGAAAAGGTCATCGATAATGACTTTTCTATACGAAAAGGTCGATGACTTTTCTATATGAAAAGGTCATCGTTGATGACTTTTCTATATGAAATGGCCATCGTTGACGACTTTTCTATACGAAATGGCCATCGTTGATGACTTTTCTATACGAAATGGCCATCGTTGATGACTTTTCTATACGAAAAGGTCATCGTTGATGACTTTTCTATACAAAAAGGTCATCGTTGATGACTTTTCTATACGACTTTTCTATACGAAAAGGTCGCCTTTGGTGAATTTTCTATACGAAAAGGTCATCTTTAGTGATTTTTACATTCGAAAAGGTCATTTTTGATTACTTTTCTATACAAATGTTAGGCGATAATGGCCTCATTCCATACTTGGAGTCGTTGCGGAGATCATCGACAATTATTAAACTCACATTAGCATTTTATATTAAGATTTTTGTTGTATGAAGATTTTTTTTCTTTTTTAATTTGATAGTATAAAAAGCTTGCTCTCTTTTTTTATGAGTCATGTAACAGCTATAAAATATTGAAACAATTTCCGACGAAAATCAAATTAAAAAATTACCATTAAATTTTTTTATTTTTTTCTGTTCGCTTGGAAAAGTCATAATTTACACCATTTTTTTTTTGGTTGTTAACTAGTGTTATTGAGGAAACATCTAACCGAAATTTTATGGCCATATTAAAAAAGTATCCATGAATGGAAATGATTATATCACCATTAAAGTTTATACGTTCCAGAACGGAATTCTAGAGGAGTTGTTGTGCACGGCGCGCATCGAACGCATTTCTCTCATAGTTAAATATGTATGAGTGTGTTTTAAATTCATCCAAAACACACATACACATACTTATTCATATATTCATGCATACCCATACATAAAAGCGTATCTATCTATATACTGCAATATGTATTCATATCGATGCATACACACACACAGACCCGTATGTGACGTTGAATATTTTATAAATTGTATGTAAATGTTGGTTTTATATATGTATATTATTGTGGATAATTGAAAATAAAGAAAATGTCGAACTTTTATGGCGTTGTGTGGTGGGCCAAGGACGATTTTCATAAGCTCTTCCGGTAAAGACCGTACGTTACACTGCCGTTTTGGCTGCGACAGACGGAATTATTTTCACACTGATAAAGCTAAAATGGTTTTGTGAAGGTTTTAATTCAAAAAATTATTTTAAGCCGCAAAATTAATGAAGTTCGAACTCACTAAAAGTCAAATCTTGGGATGTCTTATGATACCCAGATTACAATAAAATCTATATACAAAACCAGTAAGGAAAGGCTAAAGTCGGGCGGTGCCGACTATATAATACCCTACACCACTCTCGTAATATTGAATAACTCTGATATATAAATTTTGTAATTCATGTATAAATTGTTTACATAAATTTACTTTTGGGACATTTTATACTTAAATAATACCCTGTACCACAGTGTGGTGTAGGGTATAAAAACGATTGGATCTAAAGAGCCAAATCGGATGAAACATAAATATGGGAGCTATAGCTAAATCTTTACCGATTTTCTTCAAATTGGGCAATGTTGATTCATGAATCAAGAAACTCTACCATTCTAAATTTCAAAATGATTGGATGTAAAATACAGCTTCTATAGAACTAAAGGGCCAAATCGGACGAAGCATATATATGGGAGCTATAGCTAAATCTTAACCGATTTTCTTCAAATTCGGTAATGTTGGTTCATGGATCAAGAAACTCTACCATTCTAAATTTCAAAATGATTGGATGTAAAATACAACTTCTTCAGGACAAAAGAGCAAAATCGGACGAAACATATATATGGGAGCTATAGCTAAATCTTAACCGATTTTCTTCAAATTCCTCAATATTGGTTCATGGATCAAGAAACTCTACTATTCTAAATTTCAAAACGATTGGATGTAAAATACAGCTTTTATAGGACTAAATGGCCAAATCAGACGAAACATATATATGGGAGCAATAGCTAAATCTTAACCGATTTTCTTCAAATTCGGGAGTGTTGGTTCATGGATCAAGAAACTCTACCATTCTAAATTTCAAAATGATTGGATGTAAAATACAGCTTCTACAGGACTAAATAGCAAAATCGGACGAAACATATATATGGGAGCTATAGCTAAATCTTAACCGATTTCAACCAAATTCAATAGCGATCTTAACAGCCGCGACATACTCTAAACTGCAAAATTTCAGAACGATCGGAGTGAAATTGCGACCTGTAGTCGACGAACAACTTTACATGGACAGACGGACGGACGGACGGAAATCGTTAAATCGACTCAGCTAGTGATTCTGAGTCGATCGGTATACTTTAAGGTGGAGCTGTGTTATTTTCAGGTGTTACAAACATCTGCCGTGAAACAAACTTATAATACCCTGTACCACAGTGTGGTGTAGGGTATAATGAAACTAGTCAGGAAGTGTTAAAGTCGAGCGGAGCCGACTATATGAATCTACACAGTCATCTCAGAGCATAATATGAAGAAATGTTTACAAGTTTTTTCAATGTTTTTTGTCTATTAATATTGATCTGTCGAAACATTATTATTTTGTTTGTTCTTAGCTCAAGAGACTGTTAGCTGCTAAATTTTAAACGGATATGTTGAGAAATATTCTCGGAACGTTATATTTTTATCTGCCAATATAGATAAATATGTGTGGTATTGTATGGCGGTCAAAGCGGTTTGAAGCAAAATCGGGGCTAAATCGAAATCTGAATCGATTTTCCACAATTTCGGGAGTGTTCTTCATTGGATCATGAAACACTTGTGGGCCAAAAAAGAGTAAAGAGTTGATTTCAATGATACATTATATATTGATACATTGATTTCAATGATCGACTCAGGAGTGATTCCAAGTCGATCGGTATAATAAACGATGTGTCTATCTCTTCTCTTTTGTGGTGTAACAAACAAATGCCAAACTCATAATACCCTGCACCACAGTGTGGTGCTTTTTTAATAGGCGGGATCGGATCAATGGGCTTCGCCTCACCTATACGATTCTATAACTGAAACTTTAATATCTTCAGAACCCTTACAGTAATATTTTTGAAATGCATTGCATTTTTATAGATTCATTTGAGAAGAATATGTATGATACAATTAAACATAGGTGAAATTGGATCAGGGACATAATAAAAATCTGAAAACGATGCACAGTGGGAGAAATTAAACAAGAAAAAGTGTTACGTTTGGCCATGCCGAGTTTTATGTACCCTCCACCACGGATTGCATGCGAATGATTTCGGATACAAATAAACTCATTATACCAAATTTCAGCCCAATTCGATAAAATTTGAGGTTTTTGTGGCGTTACGAAGTCAACTCTAGAGGGACCTTTGTATGGGTGCTATACAGTGTAGGCAGAAAGGACGATTTATCGTCATTTTGACTAGAGCCAAAAATAGGACATTTGACCATTTTTATGATATGACGAGTTTTTATGATATGAAAAAGGAAAGGAAGGAAAACTTCACAAATTGTTCTTATATTAACCATTTTTTATAATTTCTTTTGGATATATTTACTCTCCCATTTATCTTTTTAAAATATAAATGGGAAATGTTTGAAAATGTCTCAAATAATTTGGACCGCACTCAATAACATAACAAGAAAAATCTCTAAAGTATTGTTAAGTTATAAAATTTGCAGAGAAAATTACAGTGCATTTTTTAGGTAATGTAATGGCTACCTCAAAACGTGAACCTAGGTCATTATTCCAACGAATCGTTCCATCTAAAATTAATCACATATATAATTTTTAAGTAAAATTTGAAGGAATTTTTATCTTTGGGGCTATGAAGTCAAATCGATTTTGACAGTTGTATGGAACTATGCCGAAATATGGCCCAATGGGGCTACTTGCTCCTTGAAATGGTTTTCGGTATAATAAAATACAAATTGCCGAATTTTAGCCCAATCGATTGGTATTTATGGGTTCTAATGCGCTTAAAAATCACATCGCGTGGGAGCTATACCAAAATGGTGACCAATGAGGTCGGTACTAGTATGAATGATTTTGGGTAAAAGTAAACACAAATATCCAAATTCCAGTCTCTCTTTGAGTTTTTCTAGATAATAGTAAATTGTAAAAATTCAGTCTAATCGGTTGATACTAGTGATTTCTAATTCGCCAAGAAGTTGAATCTAATGGGCTGTATACAAAAATGGATCTACACTAGACCCAGTCGACGTGACTGGTTATATGCATTTTGTCAAACTTCATCCCAATAAGTTAAAGCTAGTGACTTTGATGACGTACAGAAATAAATAATATATGAGCAAGACTATTTTCAAACGTAAGAAATTAATATGTATGAGATATCACTCACTTACTTCAAGACTGTCATAACTCAAAATTAAATTGATGTGTAACCATAAGGCCGTATAAAAAGATAAGTAACATAAAATATGATTTTAAAAACGACGGAAAAGTCATGTTTATCTTTGTTTACTTATAAAATAAATTTCGTTGAGATTAATTTATGGATATTTGCAAAATTCCCATTTCTGTAAGCCAACCTAAAAAATTTAAAATTTTCAGTTTTAACAGTCTTGAAGTAAGTGAGCGATATGTTTCCGCCAAATTTAATTAATGTCGTTCAATATGAGATCCGCAAAAAAAAAAATAGTTTTATGTTCACTTTGAGGAACCCCAAAAATCATTTGAGAGTACCAATTAATACATATCTATCTCCGAAACATGTCCTTCGTCATAAAAAAACTCAAAAAGATGGTCGATTTTTGTGCTGACGATTTCTAAAATTTATTTTGACGATTTTTGTAGCCCCGTTTTGATGATTTTCGGTCAAATTCGTCTGGCAACACTGGTGGTATATCAAAACATGGTCATATGACTACCGTTTTTCGTGTGAAGGATTCCGGGTATAAATAGACCCCAGCTACCAATTTTAAGCCCGATCAGTTGAAATTTGTGGTCTCTGTGGCGTTAAGAAGCCAAATCGGAGAGATGCTTTATATGGGGGCTATATCAAAAAATGGACCGATATTGCCCATTTTCAATAACAACATCCCTGCAGATATAAGAAGTATATGTACAAAATTTCCGACGACGGACAGACGGACATAGCTAAATGGTCTTAGAATTTTACGATGATTAGTGACATATACACTTTATGGGGTCTCAGACTAATATTAACTGGTGTTACAAATGGAGTGATAGAATGAAATACCCCCCATCCCCCATCCCCCATGGTGGAGGGTATAAACATAGAACATAGTTCGGCCGTTTCGAAGAATATTCACAGATTTCCTTCACATCGACTTTTATGAATAGGCAATAAAATCTTCTATATGATGAGAGCACATTTTGATCCAATAAGACAAAAGCGACAGCCATTTAAAGTTATGTTCTAAAAAAAATTATTTTTTTTTTATTTTTTTAGAAAAAAAATAATGTCGTATTTTGCAGTTATAACAGTAGAATAAGTTTTTTAGAAGTATAACACATGCTAAATATATAAATCTTAAAAAAACTTCCTAGAGAATGTTCCAGAAGAAAGCACGGGCCAATAAACTTAACTAGTACTGTTACCAAGCCTCTATACTTCAACGTACAACCTTATACTTTACAAAAAATATTCTTTGTCAAAAATACAACAAATGGCAAAAATACAAAAAAATTTTTTTTTTCAAATGGACATATATTTTGTCTTGTCCCTGTTGGGAAGCAGAGCTGAACGCGTCCACAGGTTGCGGATGGTGGAATGCCCAGTAGATATACTGTAGCTGTGAATCTTATAAGCAGTCGCGGACAGCTCAGCTAATGGTCTCGGAGGTCTCCAAAGGAAACCCAACAAATGTCCGAGTTTGCCAATGATCCCTGAATCGGCATGGTAAGTGGTTCAAAAAATGAACACTTTTTGAAAAATACTTATAAGCGGACTTGACAATATAGATTAGATTCTACTACCAAAGGGTAGTATAGGGTTTTACAATAAGAGTGATATGATTTATTTGAAAAAAAACACACTTATTGTTAATGAAATTAAAACGTTTTTTTATTTAATGTGAAGTACAATCGATACAATTAAGTTCTAAATAAAACGTCATTCAAATGGCCTCCACGACTTCTTCTGCAGAAACGAATTCGATGAACCCAATTTTCAAGCACTTTTTCCACTAAATCAAGACATACTCATGAATGGCACCTTCAATATTGACTTGTAAAGCTTGAAGAGAGTCTGGTTTATTTCGAAAGACCAATGATTCAAATAACCCCACTAGAAATAGTCTAATGGTGTTAAATCACAACTTCTTGGAGGCCATTCAATATCACAATTTCTTGAAATAATCGAATCTCCAAAATTTTCTCGCAACAATTCAATTGTTTCATTTGCTGTGTGGCACATAGCCACAATCGGTCAATGGCAAAAAGATAGCTCTTAAGGAGAGCTAAAATATTGTTTGTGGGTGTCAAGGCCATAGGTCGACTGGAAAGTGTTTTTTTTTTGGATTTAGAAAAAAAGTGGGGCACGAAAATTTGCAATTGGAGAACGATTATTTTGATAATAAAACTGAATAATTTGTAAACGTTGTTATTGCGTAGATCTCTCCATGATGAAATTGTAAACACTACTGAATACAATGAAAAACAAATGACAGATCATGACATATTACAAATGTCCGAAACGTCACTTTAAAATCATATCATTCCTATTGGAAAAACTGTTATAAACCTTCGGAAAAAGTGAAAAAGTCATCAGCTTTTGTCCAGTAATGATGACTTGGTGATACCGCATAACTAGATTTGCAATAATGTAGCTAAGAATATGCCAAAAAAAGTTTCTTAACATTTAAAAAATTTCCGGGGGGAGCAAGAAGGTTAATATGTTCCACAAATATATTGGCCTTAATTTTTTATATAAAGTTTCTAAACATACCCAACACCAAACAAATATTTTTGTTACAAATAGTGAAATGATAACATTTTTGAGGTACAATGTGGTATTTTTGAGCCATTTTGGGAGCCAAGACTCGTTCAGATTGTATTGTTATATTTACAAAAGTTGTTCAGATTTACCGAACATTGTTAGTGAACAATTACGAGTCCCTGGATGTCAAATATAGTTAAGCTGATGACACCTGTTTCGAGGGGCCCCCTGATATTTAGAAAGTTTGGAGGTACATAAAAAAAATTGGTCATCAATCAATGACCAATTTTCTACTACCTACGATTCTACTACCCTTTGGTAGTAGAATCGAACCTATACTGTCAAGTCCTTATATCTGTTTTCATTGTAGCACAGTGTTATTAAAGCTAAAAGCTTATTTTCGAAATTTTTTTAAAACTTGTTTTAAAAAACTTTGATGCCCCTTTAATTTTTCTAAATTTGCGAAGAATATGCACCAGACAGTAGGTTACTAGGTAGGGTGGTCGACTATTTAAGAATCAAAGTGGTCGAATATTTAAGGAATAAAGTTTAAATGGACATTTTTCTACAGCATTCGTCCTTGGATTTTTATTTCCAAATATAGCGGGAATTCTCCCCTTTCATTAGATATTCAAATTTATTAATTTACATTGTAATAAGTGCAAAGAAAAATATTTCTAAAATGTTATTCATGGAATTTTAAATGTCCTGTAAAAAGGACAAACGATCTGGAAATAAACCAGTAAGGAAAGGCTAAAGTCGGGCGGAGCCGACTATATAATACCCTACACCACTCTCGTAATATTGAATAACTCTGAAATATAAATTTTGTAGTTCATGTATAAATTGTTTATTCTAAATTTCAAAACGATTGGATGTAAAATACAGCTTCTATAGGACTAAAGGGCCAAATCGGACGAAACATATATATGGGAGCTATAGCTAAATCTTAACCGATTTTCTTCAAATTCGGTAGTGTTGGTTCATGGATCAAGAAACTCTACCATTCTAAATTTCAAAACGATTGGATGTAAAATACAGCTTCTATAGGACTAAAGGGCCAAATCGGACGAAACATATATATGGGAGCTATAGCTAAATCTTAACCGATTTTCTTCAAATTCGGTAGTGTTGGTTCATGGATCAAGAAACTCTACCATTCCAAATTTCAAAATGATTGGATGTAAAATACAGCTTCTACAGGACTAAAGAGCAAAATCGGACGAAACATATATATGGGAGCTATAGCTAAATCTTAACCGATTTTCTTCAAATTAGGCAATGTTGGTTCATGGATCAAGAAACTCTACCATTCTAAATTTCAAAACGATTGGATGTAAAATACAGCTTCTATAGGACTAAAGGGCCAAATCGGACGAAAGATATATATGGGAGCTATATCTAAATCTGAACCGATTTCAACCAAATTCAGTAGCGATCTTAACAGCTGCGAAATTCTCTAAACTGCAAAATTTCAGAACGATCGAAGTGAAATTGCGACCTGTAGTCGACGAACAACTTTACATGGACAGACGGACGGACGGACGGACGGACATGCTTAAATCGACTCAGCTAGTGATTTTGAGTCGATCGGTATACTTTAAGGTGGGTCTAGCTGTGTTATTTTCAGGTGTTACAAACATCTGCCGTGAAACAAACTTATAATACCCTGTACCACAGTGTGGTGTAGGGTATACAAACTGAGTATGCAGTTTATCTACTGTTGACCTATTACTTACTTCAATAAAGTCTCGTTCTTGGGAGGGAAGTTGTGTCGCACGGTGTAATAAGGAACACCATAGTGGTCAAATCTAGTATAGAGAAATCCATCACCTAGCTATGTATAGTCGACTATAGTACACACGAAGATATCAGTTGTCGACTAGTATAGAGTAATCCTCAGTGATCGACTCTAGTATAGAGAAAGACTTCAGTGGTCGAAGCTGGTATAGAGGTAGGCCGTAGTGGTCGACTATATAATACAGGAAGACCTCAGTGGTCGACTACTTATGTAATACACGAAGGCCTCAGTGATCGACTCTGGTAACTCGTTCATGCCCAGTGTAACATATAGACAACATTGTGTATTTTGCACTACAAAATCGCATTATAAAATTTTTTAAAATTGGGCCATTTTAAATAATTTCAGCAATATCCGTCCGTCTGGCTTGTGCGCACGATAACTTCCGATAGAAATATCCGATTGATTTCAAATTTGGTATTTGTTAATATTTTTTTTCTATCTCAGAGTAAGATGAAATATGGAACAAGTTGGTCTACTCCTTTGAATACCTCCACCACAAAGGGTCAAATTTTAGCGAAATATTGATTCTTAAATACGTTCTATACTACGTATCAGAATCTTCCGGAATATCTCACATAGCATTAGTTTCTAAGTCGCAACCAATTGGGAAAAATGGGCGAAGTTGCCACGCTCGTTTTGGTACTCCCATACAGAGGTACCATTTTGAAAAAAGTTTAACGGCTTATAACTTTTATTCCAGCCAATACAAATATTTAGAATTTTGTGGAGTGTAATGCTTTTACAGTGCCATAGTCCCGTGAAAAATGGGCGTTATTGCGGCGCCCCTTTTCGTACCTCCCATACAAATTATACTGTGTTATGCCTTTATAGTACTCATAGTATATTGAAAAACTTTGCTATAGGAAAAGTCATCAACGATGAACTTTTCTATAGGAAAAGTCATCAACCATGAACTTTTCTATAGAAAAAGTCATCAACCATGAACTTTTCTATAGGAAAAGTCATCAACGATGAACTTTTCTATAGGAAAAGTCATCAACGATGAACTTTTCTATGGGAAAAGTCATCAACGATGAATTTTCTATATGAAAAGTCCTCAACGATGAACTTTTCTATATGAAAAGTCATCAACGATGAACTCTTCTACAGGAAAAGTCATCAACGATGAACTCTTCTACAGGAAAAGTCATCAACGATAAACTTTTCTATAGGAAAAGTCATCAACGATGAACTTTTCTATAGAAAAAGTCATCAACGATGAACTTTTCTATGGGAAAAGTCATCAACGATGATCTTTTCTATATGAAAAGTCCTGAACGATGAACTTTTCTATATGAAAAGTCATCAACGATGAACTCTTCTACAGGAAAAGTCATCAACGATAAACTTTTCCATAGGAAAAGTCATCAACGATGAACTTTTCTATAGGAAAAGTCTTCAACGATGAACTTTTCTATAGGAAAAGTCATCAACGATTAACTTTTCTATAGGAAAAGTCATCAACAATGAACTTTTCTATAGGAAAGGTCATCAATGATGAACTTTTCTATAGGAAAAGTCATCAACGATGAACTTTTCTATAGGAAAAGTCATTAACGATGAACTTTTCTATAGGAAAAGTCATCAACGATGAACTTTTCTATAGGAAAAGTCATCAACAATGAACTTTTCTATAGGAAAAGTCATCAACGATGAACTTTTCTATGGGAAAAGTGATCAACGATGAACTTTTCTATGGGAAAAGTGATCAACGATGAACTTTTCTATAGGAAAAGTCTTCAACGATGAACTTTTCTATAGGGAAAGTGATTAACGACGAACTTTTCTATAGGAAAGGTCATCAACGATGAACTTTTCTATGGGAAAGGTCATCAACGATGAACTTTTCTATAGGAAATCAAAAACGATGAACTTTTCTATGGGAAAAGTGATCAACGATGAACTTTTCTATAGGAAAAGTCATCAACGATGAACTTTTACATAGGGAAAGTCATCAACGATGAACTTTTACATAGGAAAAGTCATCAGCGATGAACTTTTACATAGGAAAAGTCATCAACGATGAACTTTTCTATAGGAAAAGTCAGCAACGATGAAATTTTACATAGGAAAAGTCATCAACGATGAACATTTACATAGGAAAAGTCATGAACGATGAACTTTTCTATAGGAAAAGTCATCACCGATGAACTTTTTATAGGAAAGTCATCAACGATGAACTTTTCTAAAGGAAAAGTCATCAACGATGAACATTTCTATAGGAAAAGTCATCAACGATGAACTTTTCTATAGGAAAAGTCATCAAAGATGAACGTTTCTATAGGAAAAGTCATCAACGATTAACTTTTCTATAGGAAAAATCATCAACGATGAACTTTTCTATAGGAAAAGTCATCAACGATGAAGTTTTCTAATTAAGACTTACAGTACCCTTAACCGATGCCTATAAATGTTTTTTATCTGATCAATAGTTTCAGAGCTAACATTAGTTAATACTCATACGATCTAGTGGCCGAAGTAATAACGATACCAGTAAAGAGGTCTTTGACTGGAATTTGACTGTTATTTGGTGTTATGTTATGGGCTTTGGTGTATTCTGACTTATATAGTAAAATTTATGTGCAGAAATGTCTTAACAAATTGTCTCAACAAAGCACAAGATGCTGTTTTTCAAACCTGTTTGTTTTACATTTTGTTTCTCCTAGTCTCTACTTACAGTTATGATGAGGACCCTTCTATTTCCAACTCAAAAGATAAAAAACTGATATTTTTGAAATACTATCAATGAAAATTTGTATGCTATTTGTTAAGCACTTCAAACAAAATCCCTATCGTTAGCATTTTCAGAGTAAAATAAATGAATAATATTATTGCACAATTGTTCTTTTGAAAATCCGTATTAAATTGTATATTGAAATTCTCCTCAAAGAAGAATAGGAAGATTATAAGAATGCTTTTAAATGATTTTTTTGTTTATTTGTTGTATTTTTTTTCAAGCAATAGAAAAGTAGTCTTATCAAATGACATGCTATTATGCTGTGCTATGTGTGCATATCAAATTCACAAAATTTTCTATTTTAAATTATTCAAATGAAAACAGATATTATTGTGTTCGCAACCCAACCCTCCTCTTTTCTCCCACTTCCTCTCTCTCTCTCTCTCTCTCATCCCCTTCAAGCTCTCTGTTTGCTATAGCTTGTTGTGGTAATCTCCAACAACCATTAACATATTGATTACAAATCAATAAATGTAATACTATAATATTTTCTTTTTTTCTTTAAAAAAAAGAAACATTCGTACGTTCATTCGATTTATAAATATCGCATGAACAAGGCGTCATACATATCAGCCACAAACACAACGACATTTTGGAAGAAGGAAACGGATGTACTGTCAACAACATTCTATCGGCAGTGATGGGGACAACGCACAGTGATGCGGAGTCATACAATAGTTGGGCAAAATTAGATGTAGAAAACACAAGGAAATGCAATTAGTACAAATGGACAGATACTCCATACAAAACTGCCGCGGAGTTGATAAAATTTGGGTTAATTTTTTGATATAGCGCTCTAATGATTTTCTGAGACTTTGCAGTTTGTATTTTATTTTAAAAGTAATTTTTTTCATCGAATAGAAAATGTTGTTGTCTGTCTAGAAAATATAATGAGAAAGGGATCGGTATATATCTGGCTCTAATATATACCGATTCGTAGGAATATAAAAAAATAAGAAATAAAAAAATAAAATGTTTTCGAACGCAGACGTAAAATTTATAAATTGATAAAATATTTGAAAAATTTATATAATTTAAATATTTCTTTTGTAATGTGTACATCTTGACACCATCAATCGTGCCGAATTTTAACTTTGTCGTATTTGTATAGGAAAATCGTAAAATTCTCAAAATAAATTCGAAAAATCTCCAATAACGGATTTTTAAGTTTTCTCCATAAAATCATTTGCTCCCTGCTATTTACCGTGTAAGACATTACTACATATACAAATGGTAAATTTTTTTTATATTCTAGCGATTGTCGAAATTCTGGCGAAGTTTAAAATATTTCTAAAAAAATTTGTGTAAGTTGTAGCATGGCGACGCTATTTATAAATATTATTGACCCATTCTTTTTTTTTAGAAAGATTCTCCAGGAAGTTTCCGTTACGATTTTATAATTTCTTCTATATCTCCAAATTACTGAAAATACCTTTTCGCAATAAAATATAAAAATAACGTATTTTTGAAAATATGAATTGATATGACCATAACTTTCCTGTATGTTCACACTACGGATGTTACGTATATTCGCATTCGCATATGCGAACGCAAATTATTCGCATCATTTTAACATTCGCTTTCGCAAAAATCATCTTTGGATTATTCGCTTTCGCAAAAATATATTTCAGTATTTGCTTTCATTTGTTAAAAGTGTTAAATCTCCTTATTCCCTTTACACAATTTGAAGATATTAATACCAATGAAAACCTCTGCCACTTATCTTCAAAACAGTTGAAGAAATATGTTTGTCCTTGTGGTAACAGGAGGTAAAACTATGGAAAACATTTATTGGAACTAAAGGGTCAAACTATAATTCGCTTTCGCTAAAGTCACTTTCGTTACATCCCTAGTTGACACATCCAAGCTAATTTTTTTATATTTGTTGTCAATTCAGATATGTGCTGATATTAACAAAATAATAAGACAGGCTCAGTAAAAAAAAGAAAATATTAATTTTTAAATGCAGACAGAAATACAATAACGCCGAAAAATATTTAGAAAATTACATTCTTTAACAAAATATTGTCTAGACTGTATGTATTGACATCAGAAATCGACAGCAATTCGCGAATCATTATTTTTGCAAAAGTCAATCCCACAATTCCCAAAAATGGAATTTTTTTTTCATTTTTCCCTATATGTCCTATGCTAAAAACCGGGCTCCAAATTACCACATATAACAAGTAATGACGGATTAAGTTCGGTCGCGGAATCTTATACACCAGGAGTAGGGTTCAAATGAACCCATTGTACAAAATTTCAGCCCAATTCGTTGAAATTTTAGAATTTTGTGGCGTTACGAAGCCAAATTTAGAGGCACATTTGTATGGGGTAGCTATGACGCTATGGACCTATGACTATCCCAGTTACCAATTTTCAGCCCGATCGGTTGTTATTTGTGGTCTCTAAGATGTCAAATCGAGGAGATGCTATATATGGGAGCTATATCAAAAAATGGACTGATATTGCCTATTTTAAATCCTAAGTTAACTGCAGCTATATCAAATTTTAGCCATCTAGCTCAATAATTGTAGACTGTAGCGTGATTACAACATACGGACGGACAGACGGACACGGGTTAATCGCTTTATAATTTTAGACGGTTGAGAATATAAAGGGTGGTTAAATTTTAAGGCCGATGTCGATTTTGAATAAAACACAAATTATTCAGGAAATTATTGTTATAAATTTTTTATGATAATATTGGTATGGTTCAATTATGTATGGAACAAAATATCGGGCAAATGGCCGCCGCGACCTCGGCGGCACACCTCCATCTGATGGTCTAAATTTTCGATGACTTTGAGGCATAATTGAGGTTCTATACCGTTAATGTGCCGAATTATCTCATCCTTTAGCTCTTGAATTGAAGCTGGCTTATCGACGTACACCTTTTCTTTCAAATAACCCCAAAGAAAGAAGTCCAACGGTGTCAAATCATATGATCTTGGCGGCCAATTGACATCGCGATTTGAATTTGTTGCGCAAAAGAGCCATTGTTTAGTTAGCTGTGTGGCAAGTTGCACCGTCCTGTTGAAACCACATATTGTCCACATCCATATCTTCCAAGTCGGGCCATAAAAAGTTCGTTATCATCTCACGATAGCGAACACCAATGAGGCCTGACCGGCCTCATTTCGAGAAGTATGACCCGATGACGTCGCCAGCCCATAAGCCGCACCAAACGAACTGGGCGAACATGCACAGGTGTTTTCACATCTCCTACAGACCCGGTTTGCTGAAATTTGCGCACAATTCTCCCAATTATGGACATATTTGGTCTATTATGCTGATCAAAAAAACATCACGAAATGCAGAAAAAACTTGACGTTTAGGTGTGGTTCACATTCAACATCGGCCCTTACAATTTAACCACTCTTATATATATAATTTTGGGATCTCAGATCTATATTTAGAGGTATTACAAACGGAGCGACAAAATGAATATACCCCCCATCCTATGGTGGAGGGTATAGGTTAGGTTAGGTTGAAAGGTGGAGGGTATAACAAGTAAGAAAGTTCGGTCGGGTAAGCCCACATAAGAATCCCATCACCTTCAGTCCCAAAAATTCGTATTTTTATACCCTCCGCCATAGGATGGGGGTATATTCATTTTGTTGAATGTGAACCACACCTAAACGTCAAGTTTTTTTCTGCATTTCGTGATGTTTTTTGTTGTTATTCCTACTGTTCTCATCTACTATATTTTTTTGTGTGTTTTCGGTGTTATTTTCTTTAGGTTTGAGTTATTTTGTAGGTTTGAGTTTTCATGCTATCCATGGTGGAGGGTATATAAGATTCGGCATGGCCGAACTTAACGCTTTTACTTGTTATACCCTACACCACACTGTGGTACAGGGTATTATGACTTTGTGCATATGTTTGAACGGTCGAAAAAGAGAAGAAATAGAACCACAGCTTATTATACTTATCGACATAGAGACACTTTTTGAGTCGATTTAGCCATGCCCGTCTGTCTGTCTGTCCATGTATTCTTCTTATCAAAGTGCAGCTATTATTTATGGCCCGATTATGATGAAATTTAGCACAGTGCTTTTTTTTGGTCCAAGTACGATCCCTATTGAAATTGGTCAAAATCGGATATAGGCCCCATATATATGTTACCCCCGATTTGACATGTAAGCGCTGTTAAAAATGTATTCTATATCAGATCAGTACGAATTTTGGCAGACAGAGTTCTCTTATTACATCGGTTTAGATTTGGATATAGTCCCCAATATATGTTTCACCCGAGTTGACATGTATGTAGTGGCCTATATGTGGACATGGTATTTCACTACCTTATTTGTGGATTATTTAAGACGTAGTTAGAAAGTACGAACTTTGTCAACCATGTAAACTTATCATTCTTGTTCTTTACTCTCTTTTTGCGCAGTCATTGTATTGCATCTAAGATTTCACGATTTCATCATCATTTCATGTATATGTATTATTAGAATTAGTTAAATAAAGTGTTTTTTATATTAAACATTATATAGCCGGTTTATTCATTCATTAAACTAACCACGAACGGCTATATGTATGAACACTGTCAAATTCTTATTGCAATGCCCATTTTCGCATTGTTAGGGAGGTGTAGGGTATTATATAGCCGGCCCGGCCGATTACCTGTCTTTCCTTACTATTAATTTTTTGTTTTATTTAAATTATTATTAATTTAAATTGCATTTAATAACTTTTAACTATGTAAGTAAGTTGCCACACCCCTTTTGGTACCTCCAATACAAAATGGACCATTTTGCACAAAAAGTTAACGGCTTGGAATTTTTGTACAGTGTAATGCATTTATAATAAACATAGTCTATTGAAAAATGGGCGTTATTGCCAATCTCCTTTTTGTACCTCCCAAAAAAATGGCCAAAATAAAAAATATGAAAAATTATTTTTTTGAGTTTCACTTATTTTTTTTTTCGTGCCATCAAAAACGATTTTTTGCAAAAAAAAAACTTTTTCTAATCGGTTTAGCGCTATTTACTAAACTTCTTTTTCTACGTGAAAGTTATGTTTTCAGAATTTGTAGCCCTCATATATTCTTTAATTTAAATGGTATCGCCTTATCGGCCCTATAATTCAAAAAATATGTTTTGGTTTCATAAACAAGTCTGCCTCAATCTACACATAAAAAATTTTGATGTCAAAAAAAATTGTTTGTTGCTGGTGAAGCCAATCACTGTGCAGCCTGGAGGACGGCATACATAGAGGGAGATAATGGGGGATGATAACAACATATGTTGGTAATGATGAAAACATGTAAATATTTTAAATGTTTTATTGTAAATACCTTAAATACTTAAGATGTGTGACGGTATATCTCTTTTTATGAAGATAGTTATGATATTGAACAATTCTAACACACACCCCCTACTCCAGTCGACCCCTCCTCCTCTACTTTCTTGGTCTAACCAAGATGGCCTCCTGCTGGTTACTATGAAGAAATACAAGAATGAACATGTTTCAATTCTGGATTCTTTTGCTTCGATTCTCAATGCAAATAAGGATTTACATAGCTTCTGGTCTTAAGTTTGTGGGATGGATGTACGAGTATGTGATTTTCATCTTCAGGTTGTCTGGAATTATAAATAGTTCATTGATATGAACCGGAGAGTATTCATTGAATCTGAATAAAAATAATAATAATAGTAGTCACATATAGAGAAATATGTACGTATATTTGCAAAGAAATGGGAAAAACTAAGAAATAGCAAATTCCATGAATACCGAGCAGCCGGAGCACGAACGCACATGAAAGGCATAACAAAACAGAATACAAAAGCCCAAACGGAAGTCTGCCTGGGACAAACGTAAAGTCCCCCATAAGGCTACTTTGAGTCTTCTTGCCAAGCCCTGAGTGTTGTCACTGATACTGGCAGTGCTACCGGCCAATTCTCTAGTAATGTTAGTATTACTAAAATTGCTGCATTATTGTCATTTCACTATACCAACACAAACGCTGGCTACAACATCATGTAAATATATGTGACAGTGGGGGAAATTAGTATAGGTTCACTAGGGAATTAAAAGTGTTAATTAATAAAAAGTCGATAATAACTTTGTTCTGATTTAGTAGAATATATTACATAATTTGTGTTTGTGATTCATATTTAAAGATTTTCTCATTCCAAAGGAAGTGTTGATTGAAAAAGTTTAACAAATCGAATGTAAAAACATTCAAAAATCTAATCAATACAATATACACTAGAGATGCTTTACATTACTGACGTTCCCTCAGATAAAATACGCAATTACAAAACTGACACAGATAGATACTCCCAAATGTATCGATACATTATAAACAAACACGGACGAAGTAAACATTAGTTGCCAAGTTAGCTCACATAGAACGGACAAACTTTTTAATTTCACATTAAATATAAGATAATTATGTAATTTATGTATAGTTTTTAAAAATTGTATTTTTGTAGTTTCCTGAAGAAGACTAACGACGTTGGTCGAAATATCGGAAACGAAAATAAATTAATTAGAAAAACATAAAAAAACGCATTTTAATTAAAAACAAGTAAAAGCGTTAAGTTCGGCTATGAAGAATCGCATATACCCACCACCATGGATTGCATTCAATTTTATTACTGCAAAAATCTTTAGATATGGAGCAAATCATGAAAAGATCCTTTTTTTAAGTAAATTATTGAAAAAACGAACGCTGAAATTTTTGGCCACAAGTTCTGTAGCCAATCTCTTCACCTGAAAATGTTGTATTTATGGCTCAAAATAGCTTTTCTGAGGGCTACATCTACACGGGGACTACAACAAAATAACATTTTATTTGTATACATATTATTGAGATGAATTCTTGCCAAATGGAATATAAACTGCAAAGTTTCATCTACATTTCTTTGAAAATGTGGTGTTTATGGCTTAAGTAAGCCTTTTTGAGAGCGACATCTATAGATGGACTATGACAAATAATGAACTAATTAAAAAATTTTACTGTGATGGCTCAAAACCCGTATTTTAAAGTGACATCTATAGGGGTGCTATAACAAAACATTGTTTGATATGGCCCATTTGCAATCCCAAATAACTTGCAACTAAAAGAAATATATGTACCAAATTTGATCAAACTAGCTCTATTATTACGGACTGTAGCGTGATTGCAACTGACGGACGGACATGGTTAAATCGTCTTACAATTTTACGACGATTAAGAAAATATACCTTATGGGGTCTCAGATCAATATTTAGAGGTGTTACAACCGGAGTGACAAATAAATATACCCACCATCCTATGGTAGAGGGTACAAAAATGAATAATTTTCATCTGTAGTCAAATGTTTGACTGACTTTTCAAAATATTAAAAACTATACGATACAATAATTTTTTTTACCCTACACCACACTGTGGTACAAGGTATTGTATTATAACTTTGTGCATTTGTTTGTAATACCCAAAAGGAGAAAAAATAGACCCATCGTTTATTATACCGATCGACTTAGAATTACTTTCTGAGTTGATTTAGCTATGTCCGTCTATGTCAGGTCGTAATTATGGTCCGATCTCGACGAAACTTTAAACAAAACTTTTGTTGGCCCAAGGACGATCCCTATTTAATTTGTTTAAAATCGGTTCAGATTTACATAACCCATATATAAAGGGTTTTCCAACAAGAGGTGTTATTTTGGTATTCAAAGAAAAATGTCATTTTTTGAGATAAATGATCGGATGTTTATTTCATACTAAAGAGGAAGGTATGCCGTTAATAATGAAAAACAACATCAGCCAAATGGTCACCACGACCACGCTTACAGGACCATATCCTTTTCATGAAGTTTTCCATAACCAAAACGCAAAGTGGCTGCCCTATGTCCTCGATAGCCTCACGAATTCTATCTTTGAGGTCTTGAATCGACGCTGGGCTGTTGGCGTAGACCTTATCTTTCACGTGGCCCCAACGGAAGAAGTCGCAAGGTGTTAAATCACAAGATCTCGATGGCCAATTGTGATCACCTCTTCGAGAGATAACACGGTCCGGAAACTTTTCCCGTAACAGAGCAACGGTTTCGTTGCTTGCGTGGCACGTATCGCCGTCTTGTTGAAAGTTAACGTTGTCCAAATCAATACCATCCAACTCCAACCATAAAAAATCATGAATTATCTTTCGATAGCGCAATCCATTCTCCGTAACTGTTGATCCAACCTCATTTTCGAAAAAGTAAGGTCCAATGACCCCGCCGGACCATAAGCTGCACCAAACAGTCACACATTGAGGATGGAGAGGCTTCTCAACAATAACTCTTGGGTTTTCCGAGCCCCAGATGCGACAATTTTGCTTTTTCGATTCAGATTTAGATATAGCCCCCATATATATGTTACCCCCGATTTGACATGTAAGCGCTGTAGAAACTGTATTTTATATCCGATCAGTGTGAAATTCGGCAGAAAGAGGTTTCCAATTACATGAAATAATACCGAGGAAAATCGGCTCAGATTTAGATATATTTGGTATCATTGCTCTATAGAAGTTGTACTCTACTTCAGATCATTACAAAATTTGACAGAAATATGTTTCTCAATTAGGAACGAATATTGCTTAATTTAGCGATAATCGGCTAAGATTTATATATAGCTACATATCTATACAATTATTATCGCAATGACCCTTATCGCATTGTTAGGGAGGTGTAGGGTATTATATAGTCGGCGCTGCCCGACTTTCTGCCTTTCCTTACTGGTTTAATATGAACACGAAAATTATTTTCTATTACAGCGATAAATATCCCTCCCATATACATTTCACCTCTACTGTTTATTATAGTAGCAAAAATTATATACAGAATGCCATAAAACACACAGCAGGATATATAAAACAAAGTTCCGGTATTTATCATTGTTCAAAAAATATGAATTTTCAATATTTTATAAAATATTACATATTCTCGTATATATTAGACGGACCGACCGACCCCCAAACACAATGCCTTTCTACGTATGAATATGTACCGGATCCTATCTATGTGCGACTGCATATCTATGTGCGAATGCATATCTATGTCGCTGTTTCACTATGGCTTTGTACAAAAATTCATAGGATTTTTTTCATACAAATGAATGTTAAAACAGTAGCATTATACAAATGTTCATACGTACAAATGTGGGCCTGATTTTTAGTTCATTTTTCATCGGCTCCAAACGAAATGGAATAAAATAAAACAAAAAAGGTGTGTTTTTTTGGTGACTAAATTATGGTTTTTTATCACCTCGGATGTGGAAACACACGTTTGGTGGTAACACTGTGAAATTGAATTTTATTGAAATGTGTGCAATTTTAATAGGTTTATGAGTTTAGTTTTGAATATCATCATAGCATTAATAGTATAGACGAGGAATATTTAATATATGTTTTTATAGAGCAAACAACTTCTCAAAGAATATTAAATGATTTAAATTTAGACATTTATGCCTGTATATGTATGTGTCGTTGTATTGGAACTTTTTCCGCACAGTGGGAGAATTTTGTATGATGTAAGTAAATCAGATTTTTCTTATCAAGACTACAAATATCAATGAAACAATAAGTATGTATGAAAAACAGTAGATTCTAGCAAATTGTATACAAGTTTGGGAAGGACTTAACCAAGAACTTTAAATAAGTTTGCGGAAACAAGGAAGAGCATTTAAGTACGGTAAACCGTCAAAGGGCAATGTTGTTCTGAGAGAAAATCCACATTAAACAGTGATGATGACCACAGCTCGATGATTACCAACTTATTTTGAGCTGAATTGAACGAAAAAATATTGATTTAAAATTAAAAACAAATTTTCCAATTAAACAAAATTCCAATTAATAATTAATCAATTAATCTGTCTTTGTGTGAAGAGCAAATTTCTTTAAATTTAAGAAAAATTACTTGATTTCAAAGAAATTTTCTTTCGTTTGAAGTAAAATTCATTACTTCTATGATGAGATGTCTATATGACTATGTCATGTTGACTTAAACGTTACGTCATAAAATTAAAGATTAAATAAAAATTTTATTTTAATAGTTTGTTAGATTAGAAGTAATATTTTTAACTTAAAATTTTATAAATATTCACGTCATGTTTTTAAAAACAATACACCCTTAATTTTCGGTCATGTTTTTTGGTATCGTTGATTTAAGTAAATAATAATTTCATAAAGAAGCAAAAAATTAAAATGATCATGAACGTGATAGATATTTGTTTATATCTAAATAAAAATATTATACAAAATATATTTTACACTTGAGGAAAGTACAGCATGTGCTTGGTTTAATTACAGAATGTACTTAATCTAAAGTCATGTTATGTATTTAACGTAAGCACAAGGCGTATTTGATTTAAAAATGTGAAGTCTTTCATCGAAGTATTAGGCGTAATTCTTTCAAAGACGTTTGATGTCCTGATTTAAAGATGATTAATGACTTTAATTGTCGTACAAGATGTACTTGTTTTACTAGCCTTTGTGTTTGGAGCCAAACCAAAGCTAAAATCTTAAAAGTTAAAAAAATGTCTGTGATTTTTATAACCCTTTTTACAGTGTGGATACCAACGACATGTGGTTTAAAGAGCACAGCGCTATGTGCACGAGCGATTTGGGCAGATTGTCATATCACGTGGAGTTGATGAGAACTGGTCATCGTGATCGTGCGTCTTGACCCGGTTAGAATTTTCTACTGGGGTTCCCTAGTCACAATTCTATGCGAATAACCGCAGCTATATAATTATAAAAAAAATTAATAAAAAATGTATATATTTTTAAAATAACCGAGCGTTAGATGGAATTTGACAACTATAACCGGTAGTTAGCTCTTAAACCTAGTTTATTTATTTATTGTTAATGGCCCTTAAAGACATTTTTATATTTAATTACACTGTCCAACAAATTAAGACTTTTTGATTGGAACAGAATAGCGACCCTATAATTCTGAAAGGGCATGCTGAGTAGATCATTTTTGTAAATGGGGTCGCTATTCTGTTCCAAAAATGCTGTTGGACAGTGTTATTTTACATACAAAACTTATTTTATGTTTGCACTCTTTCTACAAAATCTCTTTATTACAATCAATTAAGAAGAGAAAAATGCAAGGAGGCCAAAAAAAAGTTCGATTAATGGTTAATTTAATGTTTTAATCACATGGGAAAATCGTACGTTCGGGACCGGAACTTAAGCCAATTAGAAAAAAATACCAATAGAGACAATTTATTTTGTAAATACTCGATAGAAAGCTACATTAGTCCTCTTTTAAATAATTAATACCTTTAGAATATTCCGTTCCATTTCGCATATTTTAGCATTTTACTAGATTCAGCCAAAGTGGACTTCTATTTCGCTTACGTTCGTGACCTCATGTTTATTGCTATTATTATTAGAACTAAAACACGATGAAACCCATCTTATGTACCCATCTTATATAGGGCTTTGAAATCACCAAAAAATGCGGGGACATTTTTTGTCTTTTTTTTTGTACATCAAAAGCGTACGAACAAACGTTCGCGACCCGCGGAAATGCCCATATATATTGATTTGGGCGTTAGAATTTTCTCTACACACGTATGCAATTTGTGTCATGGTATTTAGTTATGGCTCACAGTGTTTGGTTAAAATCACATAATAGACATAAAGAACGCCAGGTTTCGTGACCGCGTTCTATATTTTTATTGTTATTTTTAAAAGGCTATAAATTGAAGCTCTCCTTATCTTAGCTTGTTCTTCCTGTTTATGAATAAGCATAAACCATACAAAATAGAGTAAAACACATCAAAAGCATATTTTTGGATTATTTGGACACAATCACCAAAATCGCAAAAAGTCATAATCGACAAAACCTAATACATACTTTGTGATCTAGGTCTTGTAATATTAATCAACCCGTTGATTGTCATATTTTAAGGAGAGTAGGTAAATATGTCGTACGTTCACTAGAAACAAATTTCCGGATTTTTTTTAAAACATTTATTTGCATACCTTAACTTTAGTGGAGAAGGGTATATATCATCTACTATATCATAATTTGTATGTCTGTCTGTATCTGTGGTTGGTGCGCACTATAAATCTCGAAAAAAGGAACCAATAAAACTAAAATTTTGGATTTAGTAATATTTGTTCTACCTAAGGCCAAGTTCGCAGATGGACCATGTTGATCCACCCCCTTCTGGTACATCCCCAAGAAATGTTTAAAATGTAGTGAAATATAGATTCTCTAATAACTTGTAAACTACTTATACAAATCTTCTGTAATTCCACACATACACGGGGCAAAATCAGGAATCGAAAGAAAATATATTTGGAACACAAATTTTTCAAATATTATATGAGCAAGAACTTTTCAAAACTTGACGTTTTTGTGTTTTTGCACAATTTGAGAAAATAATATGTATTTAATCCGAAATTTTGATGCATTATTAAAGACGTCAAGATTTGTTATACAGACTTTGCACAATTTTATTTTCTCTAAGTAATGAATTCAATGCTACCAAACAAAAACAAGATTTAAAAATCAATAAAATTTGTTTGGAACGCATCTTTTAATATATTACAACAAAACATATTTGCAAATTAATTTTCTCAAATAAAATGTGTGTTTATATACAAATAAAATTATTGTTTAAGAATTTCTCCAAATACATTTATTTTAAACTAGTAGGAAAAACGGGGTCGGACGGGGCCGACTATATAATATCCTACACCTTCCGAACAATGCGATAAAGGTCATTGCGACAATAATTTCTTATATATGTGGCTATATCGAAATCTGAACCTATTATCGCAAAATTAAAGAATATTCGTTCCTAAAGTGAGAAACATCTTTCTGCCAAATTTGATGTTAATGATCGGAAGAAAAGTACAACTTCTATAGCTCTTTGATATCAAATGAGGAGGAACATACGAGAAAAGAAACCTCTTTCGGCCGAATTCCGCACTAATCGGATATAAAACACAGTTGTTACAGCGCTTACATATCAAATCGGGGGTAACATTTATATGGCGGTTATATCAAAATCTGAACCGATTTTTCTCAAATTTTGTATTGTCGCTAAGTGTATCACGACACTGCTCTCTGTCAATTTTTGTACAAATCGGTTCAAAAATTTTGCTTATACAGTATGCCAAATCGGAGGTACATACATATATGTGGGAGCTATATGTAAATCTGAACCGATTTTAACCAAATTCAATAGCAATCGTCCTTGGGCCAAAAAAAAAGATATGTGTTTCGTCGAGATCGGGTCATACTTGCGACCTGTACTTTGACTACAAGAATACATGCACAGACAGACGGACATTGCTAAATCAACTCAGAAAGTGATTCTAAGTCTATCGGTATAATATACGATGGGTATATTTTTTATTAAAAAATTTCAAATCGGAGTTTTTGAATTTTTATTTCATTGATTTCGTGTTATACCTTACAAAATTAAAATGACATACGAATGAATAATTTTCTTTTTAAAGCACTAATCAAACCATCAAGTAATGTATCATTATACAAGATAATACCATTTCAATTATAAAGGAATTTTACAAACATTTAACAATTCTGAAAAAAACGAACGTTGAATTGTCGAAAAACATAAAACTTTTCTTAAAAGTTAGGTACTCATTTATATTCCGATTACCTAAATGCAAATAAATATTTATTTAGAAACAAAGATTTTTTTAAACAGGCTACTTATAAGACTTTACTGGATATTTTTTTCTATAAATTACACTGTGCAACAGTGAAAATAATACACGGACATGACATCATAGGTTCGATTCTACTACTAACGGGTAGTATAATCGTATACTCTGTCTGCCGTAATTTGTGGGCCTCAAAAGAATTTCAAAAATCAGTGGTCCCCTCGAAAAAGGTGTCATTAGTTGTTGTCCAACAGCTAATTTATACTTGGTGATACCGCTTAACTACATTTGGCAACAATGTAGCTTACAATATGCTGAACAAAGTTTGTTAATATTTTATGCCAAAATGCATTTTACAGGGACTCCTAATTTTTCGACAGGCCTACTGATTTTCAAAATCTTTTGAGGCTAATACATAAATCGGTCACCAAATTCGCCAAACGGTGTATAGGTTTGTACTGGAATCGAACATATACTGTCATGTTTGTGTATTTTTCACAAACTGTGCATTTGTTGCACAGTGTTGTCTAATACAGACAGATTAAATGATTTAAACTTATACTTTTAAAAATATTTTTGTGTTTTTCAAAAATTTTAATTTTTTTAGATGGAATCCTCTAATTAACGTTAGCTTCTATTTCAAAATTCAAAAATGTGGTATAAAAGTCCAGTTTTCAGTAAAAGCGCAACAAAGGTGTTGCACTTTTTGACAGAAACGAAATTGCCATAAGTCTTCTTGCACATTTTCGCTCACTGGCTTGTAGAGTATATAACAATTTGTCGCATTAAATTCATATTTGAGTTTTCCTTTCGGCAGTGCGGATATGGTAAATTTCTGAACGGTATAAAATGAGAGTCAATTTGGATTGGGTCTTCATTTAGGATTCAGCTACAGATAAAATTGTTTTATATCCTCCAACCTAGAATAGGGGGTTGGTGTAATATGGGTCCTATACATGAAAAAAATATTACAATAATTTTGTGTGGTATCTTTTTTAAAATTTTTTTCTTTATATTCCGATTTTATTGGAAGGTGTCTTTAGTATTTGGACCCTATTTTTTTGCAGAATAAGCTCGACAAAGCCGGGATACCATTAAGATTAAAGAAAATTATGAGTTCTACAAATGTTGAAAATATGACATTCACGTAGAAAATATTTTTTTAAACTATTGTTTTTTTACTGGCACGAAAAAATCCATAAATAAATAGAAGAAGGAATTATTAATTATTATACCCTCACTTTAGTGATACAAGGGTATATATCATTTGCACCGAGCCGAAAGTGTAACACATTGAAGGAGTGGCCTAAGACCCTAAGCATGTTCGGCGGATATCCGTTTTGGGTCATTTTCAGTCGAATAAGCAATGTCCGCCCGTCCATCTGTGTGTCTGTCTTCTGGCTGGTACGCACGATTACTCTCGAAAAGATTAACCGATTGTTTTCAAATTTGGTATTTTACTGCATACAGAGGTCGCTCTCAAATTTCGTTTCTTATTTCATTCGGACCACAATTTCTAGAGTCTGAACATTTGCTGTTTCTGTTTTATTTATACTAAAATTTTGATATCTCTAAATTGTATCCCCCTTGGTAACCTCAGCCTTTTTAGTCGAAAACAATATATTTTGCACAATTTCGATTTTTAATTCCGTATATGAGGACTGCAAAAATTATTCTTCAACGTCACAATTTGAAAACATGACAAATTTAACAGTTTTAGACAGTTTAAGCATTTCCATGCATATTGCTTATTGTCAGCAATACACTCCCACTAGTGTTGAATGAATATTCCTACATTCAGTATTTGGTATTTCTGTTTTTTATTGCTCCCTCTTTCGCCCATTACTCCAGCTTCGGCGCCTGCAAGGCAAACGACCAACACTTGTGACACTCGTTTTCAGACACAAACTCTGAAAAGTAGATTAATTTCACTTACTACCATGTCATCTGCAATTTTAAATCTAAACCTCACAAAAACCCCTACAGAACAGAAGCAAAAAAAAAAAACATTTGCAGAAAAGCAAGAAACTCGAAAGGGTATAGTTTCACTACTTCTTTTTATAGCAAACAGAAAAAAAACTCGGCTACGAATACTCTCTCCCAGGAAGGAAGTCAGTCGTACAAATACAATTTGTTGTTGGCTTGGTGACTGCGTGTGAAAAGTTTGTGTGTGTGTGAGAGTGTGAGTGTCATAAAACAAATGCTTAAACTAGATTTGACTGAAATTACTCAATTTTTTTGCACAATGTGTTTCTATGTGAATTTGAATAAATGGCTGTATGTGTGTGCGTTTTTGTGTCTATGTGGGAGAGAGTGAGCGAACAAGCGCCTGTAAGTGAACGAACGTTTTTCCAATTTTGACAACCACAACTACGACCACCACCATTGCGAAAAACACCAACAACACCACTCACTGCTACCAATGCAAAACTAGGCATTTAAATAATGAAACCATTCGTTTGTAACCACAGCCTGGCTCCTGTACACATACTAACACCGATATACATAGCCGTACTAGTACACACATACATATGACATTTGTATGTGAACAGATACAGCCCAAAAACTCCAAAATGTGTGTTTCGGCAGCTACAGAAGAACACAATATGCAAAACATTATAAAAAACTTGTAAAATACTGAATGTTTGCATGTAACCAAACATCATTTACACATTTCGACACAACATCCTGGTATCCCGCACTAGCTCATACCGACAGCATTGGGTGGGTGAATTATGCTAAGGGATACAATAGAGTTACGATGCAGAAGAGCGGAATCGTAATAGCTGGAAAAGGGTTATAATGGGTCACATCCCTGTAACAACCGAGCCAAATATTTCGAATCTGACTCAATATTTTGAGGACGATCGGAATTTGCAAAAAACACATATACGTACAACACATAAGAACATTTTAGTCTGGTAAACCGACTAAGTTATTGGTCAAAATTTTTAAAATTAACCTGAGAATTTTTTGCCTAAAAAGGTTATAAAAAGTTGCTTAATGGAAAAGAAGATTAAGCTATCATTTATTTAAAAAAAAAAATAATGTTATGGGGATTTGCAATTTTAAAGAAAATTAAACAAGAATCATTTTTGGGTTTTACGAAATTTTTAATTGCTATAAACGACTGAACCGATTTTTACAAATTTACATCGTTTGAATGAGGAAAGGGAAATAATATAACTAAATAAAACATGCTATCTGCTGCAAGAAATCGAGAACTAAAACTGCAAAACAGTTAAGAAGTATTTAAATCTCTATCACACTTAAGCATTATAAAGATAAATACTATAAACAATTAACGAAATAGTAAATTAAAAAAATTATAATTGTATGATCGCTTACAACCGGAACGGGTATGCAAATAAAGAGGAAGAATGAGGACATAACGGGAAGAAGCAGAAAAAAATCGAAAATAGCCGGACCTGCCTTAGTATTTCGTCCATAACTTTTAGATATATTGAGTACCCAAAATTACAATTACTCTTTTGAATTTAAAATTTGAAAAAAGGCGAAGAGGAGAATTTTTTTAAATCATGTTTATGAAGAAAATTGTTGAAAAAATATATAAAATATTTCTTCGTATTGAAATAACAGAAGTCAGGTAATAATTCTTATTCGTTTGGAAGAAGCTATGCCTCTTAGAGCTGGATTTTTGACAGAATAATCACCTCGCTGAATGATCGGAGTAGCATCCACGAGGAGCTGAGCTGTCAAGTAATTGTATTTGCTTCACATTTTCTAAAAAAAAAACTTTGCATTCCATAATACATAATAGAGGCAAAGATGGTCTGGAACCAGGAGAATATAATAGTGGCAAATCAATAACGATTTAAAGACCGAAACAAAAATACAATAAAAACCAGTAAGGAAAGGCTAAAGTCGGGCGGGGCCGACTATATAATACCCTACACCACTCTCGTAATATTGAATAACTCTGATATATAAATTTTGTAATTCATGTATAAATTGTTTACATAAATTTACTTTTGGGACATTTTTTACTTAAATAACACCTTAACTAACTAAACTTAATAACTTAAATAAAAAATAGAGCTATAGCTAAATCTTAACCCATTTTCTTCAAATTCGGCAATGTTGGTTCATGGATCAAGAAACTCTACCATTCTAAATTTCAAAACGATTGGATGTAAAATACAGCTTCTATAGGACTAAAGGGCCAAATCGGGCGAAACATATATATGGGAGCTATAGCTAAATCTTAACCGATTTTCTTCAAATTCGGTAGTGTTGGTTCATGGATCAAAAACTCTACCATTCTAAATTTCAAAATGATTGGATGTAAAATACAGCTTCTTCAGGACTTAAGAGCAAAATCGGACGAAACATATATATGGGAGCTATAGCTAAATCTTAACCGATTTTCTTCAAATTCGGCAATGTTGGTTCATGGATCAAGAAACTCTACCATTCTAAATTTCAAAACGATTGGATGTAAAATACAGCTTTTATAGGACTAAATGGCCAAATCGGACGAAACATATATATGGGAGCTATAGCTAAATCTTAACCGATTTTCTTCAAATTCGGTAGTGTTGGCTCAAGGATCAAGAAACTCTACCATTCTAAATTTCAAAAAGATTGGATGTAAAATACAGCTTCTACAGGACTAAAGAGCAAAATCGGACGAAACATATATATGGGAGCTATAGCTAAATCTTTATCGATTTTCTTCAAATTCGGCAATGTTGGTTCATGGATCAAGAAACTCTACCATTCTAAATTTCAAAACGATCGGATGTAAAATACAGCTTCTATAGGACTAAAGGGCCAAATCGGACGAAAGATATATATGGGAGCTATATCTAAATCTGAACCGATTTCAACCAAATTCAATAGCGATCTTAACAGCCGCGAAATACTCTAAACTGCAAAATTTCAGAACGATCGGAGTGAAATTGCGACCTGTAGTCGACGAACAACTTTACATGGACGGACGGACGGACGGACGGACGGACGGACATCGTTAAATCGACTCAGCTAGTGATTCTGAGTCGATCGGTATACTTTAAGGTGGGTCTAGCTGTGTTATTTTCAGGTGTTACAAACATCTGCCGTGAAACAAACTTATAATACCCTGTACCACAGAGTGGTGTAGGGTATAAATAATACCCTGTACCACAGTGTGGTACAGGGTATTAGCTAGACCCACCTTAAAGTATACCGATCGACTCAGAATCACTAGCTGAGTCGATTTAAGCATGTCTGTCCGTCCGTCCGTCCGTCCGTCCGTCTGTCCATGTAAAGTTGTTCGTCGACTACAGGTCGCAATTTCACTCCGATCGTTCTGAAATTTTGCAGTTTAGAGTATTTCGCAGCTGTTAAGATCGCTATTGAATTTGGTTGAAACCGGTTCAGATTTAGATATAGCTCCCATATATATATTTCGTCCGATTTGGCCCTTTAGTCCTATAGAAGCTGTATTTTACATCCAATCCTTTTGAAATTTAGAATGGTAGAGTTTCTTGATCCATGAACCAACATTGCAGAATTTGAAGAAAATCGGTTAAGATTTAGCTATAGCTCCCATATATATGTTTCGTCCGATTTTGCTCTTTAGTCCTTTAGAAGCTGTATTTTACATCCAATCCTTTTGAAATTTAGAATGGTAGAGTTTCTTGATCCATGAACCAACATTGCCGAATTTGAAGAAAATCGGTTAAGATTTAGCTTAGCTCCCATATATATGTTTCGTCCGATTTGGCCCTTTAGTTCTATAGAAGCTGTATTTTACATCCAATCGTTTTTAAATTTAGAATGGTAGAGTTTCTTGATCCATGAAACAACATTGTTGAATTTGAAGAAAATCGGTAAAGATTTAGCTATAGCTCCCATATATATGTTTCATCCGATTTGGCTCTTTAGATCCAATCGTTTTTATACCCTACACCACACTGTGGTACAGGGTATTATTTAAGTATAAAATGTCCCAAAAGTAAATTTATGTAAACAATTTATACATGAATTACAAAATTTATATATCAGAGTTATTCAATATTTCGAGAGTGGTGTAGGGTATTATATAGTCGGCCCCGCCCGACTTTAGCCTTTCCTTACTAGTTAAGTATATAATTATTCAAATTGTTTTTGCAATTTTTCTGAAAGTTTTGTGGTATCTTAATACTATTTTTTAAAACTAAAAAATTGCAAATATGGCTTTGGAAATTATAGTCCTTCATTATCCTTTAATACCATAGTAGAAAATTTTGAAAATAATATATATATTTTGCGGATATTACTAGTCTGCTATTCATATCCAAATGTTATCATTCCACGTTGATTAGTTTGTTTTTTTATTTATTTTAGATATATTTTAAGTTTACACTGATGGTAATTTTGTTTTTTCTTACCTGAGTAATGAGTTATAAAAATTCATCATAAGTGCTTATTTTATTTTATAGATGACTGCTTTTGAATAAAAATTGTTCTAAAAATCAAACTGATATGAATAAAGGAACAGTAAGGTCCGAAAAATATATTTTTTTTTCCAAATTTTAAAGGACAATGAAAGACTAAAATTTGCAGAGCAATTTTTGTAACTGTTTAGTTCCAGTTTCAAAAAACAAAGAAAATGTATTTAGATACCCCAAAATGTACTTTTTCATTTGACAGCCATATCATCCTACCAGGACTTTCAGAAAAATTAAAAAAAAATTAATAATTATATGCTTTAAAAATGGCATGTCCTTTTTAACGCGAAGTCGACCAGAAAATAAAAAAAAACTGATTATACTGTTTTGTTTTGTTTCACGTTACCTTTCAGAATTACGTAGACATTTCCATGATCATTTATTTTTGTTCAATTTTGTCGCACGGCGTATTATAAACTTTTTAGGCAAAAATAAAATGCATAGGTTAATATTGTATGATCCCATATTAATTCTGGTTGGAGATGTCAGAAGGTACAAAATGTTTTCATTTATTGTCAGTCTATACTCATTGGAAATTTTGTCTAAATATAAAACAATTAGATGAATGCTGCAGAAGTTATGGGAGTGTTATGTTTGAACGAATCAGTCAATCCAGAAGTGGATTGAGGAATACGCGTATTTTCCGCTGCACAGTAAATACTTCAAAGACATTGCACTTTCTTTATGTGTACTGGTATTATCAGTATGAGCCGTTAATTTAGGTATGATTTTGCAATTTTATGTGGGAGGAAGGGCGTGGTAATAATGCCCATTACCAACAATTACATTGCATAACATTTTTAATATTTATATGCATTTGTGTTGAAATAATAATCAGTAAACATTTTATGCATAATGGTCTTTTTGTGTGGGAGGTAGCAAAAGGGACGGGGTCACCTTGCCCATTTTCTTAAGGCAGTAGTGACAGACAAACTATTAGTATGTGTGGAATAACATATAGAAGATATCAGAGAATCAATATTTCACAAAATTGTAACCTTTGTGAGAGAGGTAGTAGAAGGAAGGTACCAATATGGCCCATTATTAGACGTAGCCTGAGATAGAAACAAATATTATCACACACCAAATTTGTGGTCAATCCGTTAATCTTTTCGAGAGTTATTAGACAAACACCGAACGGATAGACAGACGGACGGACATTGCATAAATGATTTAAAATGTCCTTAAACGGAAGATACTTAGGGTTTTAGGCCACTCCTTCGACATTTAACCCTTTTGGTCAGTATCAAATCATATACTCGTATACCCTCCTCCACTAAGGTGAAGTTATATTTATATTGGAAACACATCCCTATAACAAATATGCTTCAGACGATTTCAAAAATCACATATATGTGATACATGCACACAACTGCAGTTGTGGTCACCAGAATGCAGTTATATTTCAGATTAATATAATACTATATAATACCCTACACCACTCTCGTAATATTGAATAACTCTGAAATATAAATTTTGCAATTCATGTATAAATTGTTTACATAAATTTACTTTTGGGACATTTTATACTTAAATAATACCCTGTACCACAGTGTGGTGTAGGGTATAAAACGATTGGATGTAAAATACAGCTTCTACAGGACTAAAGAGCCAAATTGGATGAAACATATATATGGGAGCTATACATAGCTAAATCTTAACCGATTTTCTTTTTCGGCAATGTTAGTCCATGGATCAAGAAACCCTACCATTCTAAATATCAAAACGATTGGATGTAAACTACCACAGCTATAGGACTAAAGGGTCAAATCGGACGAAAGATATGTATGGGAGCTAAATCTAAATATTAACCAATTTTCTTCAAATTCGGCAATGTTGGTTCATGGATCAAGAAACTCTACCATTCTAAATTTCAAAACGATTGGATGTAAAATACAGCTTCTACAGGACTAAAGAGCAAAATCGGACGAAACATATATATGGGAGCTATAGCTAAATCTTAACCGATTTTCTTCAAAGACACTTTGCCATTCTAAATTTCAAAATGATTGGATGTAAAATACAGCTTCTACAGGACTAAAGAGCAAAATCGGACGAAACATATATATGGGAGCTATAGCTAAATCTTAACCGATTTTCTTCAAATTCGGCAATGTTGGTTCATGGATCAAGAAACTCTACCATTCTAAATATCAAAACGATTGGATGTAAAATACAGCTTCTTTAGGACTAAAGGGCCAAATTGGACGAAAGATATATATGGGAGCTACATATATCTAAATCTGAACCGATTTCAACCAAATTCAATAGGGATCTTTACAGCTGCGAAATACTCTAAACTGCAAAATTTCAGAACGATCGGAGTGAAATTGCGACCTGTAGTCGACGAACAACTTTACATGACAGACGGACGGACGGACAGACATGGTTAAATCGGTATACTTTAAGGTGGGTCTAGCTGTGTTATTTTCAGGTGTTACAAACATCTGCCGTGAAACAAACTTATAATACCCTGTACCACAGTGTGGTGTAGGGTATAACTAATCTTTTTCAAAGCAGTCATCCCATTTTGTCTTCGATTTCTATTAATTTGCGTACGTGTAACATATTGTTTATGTTTTCGACGATACCTTTTTGGTCGCAATTTATTCTGCTTTTTGCAGTCTCACTTTAGTGGATGACGGTATATGTCATTTGATGTGGGCCAAATGTGTGACACATCGGAGGAGTGACCTAAGTATGTTCGGGGGAAATTAGTTTCTGACATTTTAAGTTATTTGAATAATGTCCGTCCGTCTGCATGATATCTCTCGAAAAGAGTAATGAGTATGACACCTGCTGCTGTTTTAGTATGTATCGGAGTATATGTATTGGGGTGTGTTGGGGTGGACAATGGTCTTAATTTAGAAAGTTTTCCGTATAACCAGAATTAATTAACGGACTGGGTTTCCTTGACTTTCCCTTAAGAAAGATACTCGTATATGGTAGTCCGGTGGCTCTTTCGAAGGAACAAACTGAAAATTTTCCGCCTTTGCCTGACCATTTGTCTGATAGTCGTCTGTAAGATTACTTGCGAAATTATGTGGGTCGTTTTGATAATCATACTGACCACACTCGATATTATCCTGATACATTTCATTACAATAATAAGCATCACTAACATCTACTTGTTTTACTCTATGTTTGGAGATGAGCCATATTTGTCCACTCCGTCTAGTACCTTCCTCACAAATGGTTAACATTTAGTGAAATATTAATGTTTTAATAACTACTTATCCGAATATGCAGAAACTGCAGCTCCACACATAGTAGTGGAAACGGAAAGTTTTTTTCTTAAAACTATTTTTTTTTCTAAGTTTTTTTACGACAGAACTAAGCCATTGTCTCTATGTGAATGTGATATTTGTAGCCCTCATAGGGTATCACGGAACGATCGCGCTTATACTTCAAATGGTCCAAATAATAAATTGGAAATTTAAAAAATTTATCAAAAAAAAATCTTTTGGTGTCAAATAAACAAATTTTTTAGGTCTCGAACACAAAGAAAAAAATCTTGCGTAGTGTTATAAGTCGATATCATCCTGAGAATAATGGACAAAGTTGCCCCTCCCTTTTTGGTACTTCCCACACAATGCGATCATTTTGGACTAATAGTCAACACATTATAACTTACGTACCAGTGCGTGCAAATACTTGAAATTTTGTGCAGAATAATGTTTTAAAAGCACTTACACTACAGTGAAATATATGTGTGTTATTGCCACGGGGAACTCCCACACAACAGGAAATTCAAACTAGAATTGAATATATCATAACTTTAGTATCAGTGCACATGAACACTTCTAATTCGGTACAGTGTAATATTCTTGAAGTACCGACTGTACAGCGCAAACTAGGCGTGTTTGACAAGCCCATTCTGGTACCCCCAGCACAAATTGCAAGATTTATTCGAGAAAAACTTCCCCATAACTTTTGAAGCAATTATCTAAATGTTTTCAGGCACTGAACGAAATATGTCCATAAATCTAGCTTCCACAGAAAAAGACCCATATTCCATATTACATTACTTAAAAGGTGAAGGTATACCTTATTCGGTTTATGCGAAATATGTGCTAGTTGTTTTGTGGATCTCAAATAGCACAATCCGCTCAACTAATTTCTGTTGAGTATTTAAATCGCTACATTACCTTTGGATCACCTTATATGCATAGTTCACTTTTATGTTCAATTTTACCTCAGCTATAAGTATTTACATTTAAAAAAAAACAATTATACTAAAGGAGTTGACGAATATTCAAAAATTCAAATACTGCGATAAAGTTGAATGACACCGTCAATTCAATGTACAGTGACTGTAAGAATAGACACATATTTGCATTGACACATTTCCGGTTACATCCGCATGTTTGTTTGTGTGTGTGTGTATATATTTGTAGAATCTACACTGTATATATTCGCAGTGACTTTCAAACACATTCATGTACATTTGAGTTATTCCATTCGATTTGACTTTAATAAATTTTGCAAATATATGGAGTTCTCTATTCGAGTGTTGGGTGGAAATGTTTATGGATGAGATTCAGCCGTCGCTTTGGTCGCATACAATTCATACAATGTTTTATTTAGAACTTCAGCGTTTGTTGCGAAAAGGTGTTGACATTTGGCATGGAACATTGCGACATGCAAACTGGGCGTGGCAATGACATATTGCTGATGTAAGGTATAATTTTACACATCGAATTTGAAATATTAACTGAAAATGTAAAACAGGTTACCCTTAATATACACCTATATACGAGTATACTGTGTATTATTTACGAATGTCATATGTCATTTGAATGAAAAATATTTGTATTAAAGTATGACTTATAGCATATGTATATGGATAAAACCGAAAAAACATGATTTCACATAGGTAACCCGAAAATATATTTGTCGTCTGACTGTTGTAAGCGCGCTACAGTTCGCAATAATATTGCTTAGTCTATCAAATATGGCAGAAAAATTTCTTATAGTGCAGGTCGTTTGAAAAAATGATATGCATCCGATTTGATATAGTCCCAAATATGTTGCTTTAAGCCATAAAACCCTGATTTTTATACCCTACACCACACTGTGATACAGGGTA
The DNA here is from genome assembly GCA_963930755.1 of Eudasyphora cyanicolor. Lineage (NCBI taxonomy): Eukaryota > Metazoa > Arthropoda > Insecta > Diptera > Muscidae > Eudasyphora > Eudasyphora cyanicolor. Next base: position 258,819,790 of record OZ005737.1, on the reverse strand, counting down.
TTATAACTTTGTGCATTTGTTTGTAACACCCAAAAGGAGAAGAAATAGACCCATCGTTTATTATACCGATCGACTTAGAATCACTTTCTGTCTGTCCGTCTGTCTGTCCGTCCGTCTGTCTGTCCGTCTGTCTGTCCATCTGTCTGTCCGTCTGTCTGTCCGTCTGTGCATGTATTCTTGTAATCAAAGTACAGGTCGCAATTATGGTCCGATCGCGACGAAACTTTACATATATCATTTGTTTGGCCAAAGGACGATCCCTATTGAATTTGGTTAAAATCGGTTCAGATTTAGATATAGCCCCCATATATATGTTACCCCCGATTTTACATGTAAGCGCTGTAAAAACTTTATTTTATATCCGATCAGTATGAAATTCGGCAGAAAGAGGTTTCTTATTACATGAGGAAATACTGCTAAATTCGGAGAAAATCGGTTCAGATTTAGATATAGCCCCCATATATATGTAACCCCCGATTTGACATGTAAGCGCTGTAGAAAAGAGGTTTCTTATTACATGAAGGAATACTGCTAAATTCGGAGAAAATCGGTTCAGATTTAGATATAGCCTCCATATATATGTAACCCCCGATTTGACATGTAAGCGCTGTAGAAACTGTATTTTATATCCGATCAGTGCGAAATTCGGCAGAAAGAGGTTTCTTTCTACATGAAGAAATACTGCCAAATTCGGAGAAACTCGGTTTAGATTTAGATATAACTCCCATATGTATGTTACCCCCGATTTGACATGTAAGCGCTGTAGAGACGTGTATTTTATATCCGATCAGTACGAAATTCGACAGAAGGAGGTCTTTTAACATGAATTAGTTTTCAGGGAAGATCGGTTCAGATTTATATTAAAGCTCCATATATATGTTCCTCCTGATTTGGTATCAAACCGCTATAGAAGTTGTATTTTACTTCCGATCATTAACATTTTCCAGAAAGATGTTTCTCACTTTAGGAACGAATATTGCTTAATTTAGCGATTATCGTTCCAGAATTAGATAATATATTTCTACCCATTTACCAATTATTCCAAATTATTATGGCAATGACCCTTATAGCATTGTTAGGGAGGTGTAGGGTATTATATAGTCGGCCCCGCCCGACTTTCTGCCTTTCCTTACTGGTTTCTAAGTAATTTTGCTGATTTTTATACCCTACACCACACTGTGGTACAGGGTATTATAACTTTGTGCATTTGTTTGTAACACCCAAAAGGAGAAGAAATAGACCCATCGTTTATTACACCGATCGACTTAGAATTACTTTCTGAGTTGATTTAGCAATTATGGTCCGATCTCGACGAAACTTTACACATATGTTTTATTTGGCCCAAGAACGATCCCTATTGAATTTGGTTAAAATCGGTTCAGATTTAGATGTAGCCCCCATATATACGTTGCCCCCGATTTGAAGTGTAAGCGCTGTAAAAATGTTATTTTATATCCGATCAGTATGAAATTCGGCAGAAAGAGGTTTCTTATTATTTGAATGAACACTGTTAAATTTGGAAGAAATCGGTTCATATTTAGATATAGCCCCCATATAAACGTTACCCCCGATTTCACATGTAAGCACTGTAAAAATGTTATTTTATATCCGATCAGTGCGAATTTCGGCAAAAAGAGGTTTCCTTCTACATGAAGAAATATTGCCAAATTCGGAGAATATCGGTTCAGATTTAGATATAGCTCCATATATATGTTACCCCCGATTCGACATGTAAGCGCTGTAGAGATTGTATTTTATATCCGATCAGTACGAAATTCGACAGAAAGATGTCTTTTTACATGAATGAGTATTCAGGGAAAATCGATTCAGATTTATATATAACATCCGTACATATGTTCCTCCTGATTTGGTATCAAAGTGCTATAGAAGTTGTACTTTACTTCCGATCATTAAAATTTTCCAGAAATATGTTTCTCAATTTAGGAACGAATATTACTTAATTTAGCGATTATCGGTTCAGAATTAGATAATATGTTCCTACCCATTTACCAATTATTCCAAATTATTATCGCAATGACCCTTATCGCATTATTAGGGAGGTGTAGGGTATTATATAGTCGGCCCCGCCCGACTTTCTGCCTTTCCTTACTGGTTTCTAAGTAATTTTATTTTGAAAATAATAAGTTCATAAGTTGCACAGTGGGAGGAATTAAACCAGTAAGGAAAGGCAGATGTCGGGCGGGGCCGACCATATAATACCCTACACCTCCCTAAAAATGCGATAAAGGTCATTGCGATAATAATTTGGAATAATTGGTAAGTAGAAAGGAACATATTATCTAATTCTGAGCTGAAAATCGCTAAATTAAGCAATATTCGTTCCTAAATTGAGAGACATCATTCCGGAAAATATTAATGATCGGAAGTAAAGTACAACTTCTATAGCGCTTTGATACCAAATCAGGAGGAACATATATTTGGAGGTTATATAATTTCATACTGACCGGATATAAAATACAGTCTCTACAGCACTTACATGTCAAATCGGGGGTAACATATATATGGGGGCTATATCTAAATCTCAACCGATTTTCTCTGAATTTGCAAATATCCCTTCATATAATAAGAAACCTCTTTGTGTAGATTTTTTTACTGATCGGATATAAAATTCAGATTGTACAGCGCTTACATGTTAAATCGGGGGTAACATATATATGGGGTCTATATCTAAATCAGAACCGATTTCCCTCAAATTTGGCAGTGTTAATTCATGTAATGAGAAACCTCTTCTGACAGTTTTTTTTACTCATCGGATTTAAAATACAGTTCTACAGCGCTTACATGTCAAATCGGGGGTAACATATACATATATGGGTCTATATCTAAATCTGAACCGATTTCCCTCAAATTTGGCAGTGTTAAATCACGTAATGAGAAACCGGTTTCTGCCAATTTTTTTACTGATCGGATTAAAAATACACTTTTTACAGCGCTTACATGTCAAATCGGGACTAACATATATATGGGGGCTATATCCAAATCTCAACCGATTTTAACCAAATTAAATAGGGATCGTCCTTGGGCCAAAAAAAAAGATATGTGTAAAGTTTCGTCAAGATCGGGCCATAATTGCGACCTGTACTTTGATTACAAGAATACATCTACAGACGGACAGACAGACGGACATAGCTAAATCGACTCAGAAAGTGATTACAAGTCGATCGGTATAATAAACAATGGATCTATCTCTTCTCCTTTTGGGTGTTACAAACAAATGCACAAAGTCATAATACCCTGTACCACAGTGTGGTGTAGGGTATAAAAAGGGAAATAATTCGGACGTTTCTTAACTAGACTACTGATTGCAACAAAACTTGGCACGTTTGTAGAAGAGGTATTATAGAAGATAAGTTATAAATTAGTGCCCTCTGAGGTATACAGGGGCGGAGCTAGAGGGCCTCAAAATTGGCCACCTCGGATGAACAAAATGTTTATGCGAGTGTAACTTTCGTCTTTTCCGTCCGATTTGAAATCATTTTCTGTGAGCTTTCTACAAATTGAGGTCTACAAAAGAATTTTGAACTTAACAATTATCCTGTACAGTTATCGTGATAACTGCTTTTGAAAACTGAATTTGTCTTTTTTCACCGACCCTACCCTAGTGTTTTGTGATCTTAGGTGTAAAAAAATTCCCACAAAAAATGATTCATTATAACTTATAGGGGAAAATCAAAAAAATACCATTTTTGGAGATTTTTGAAATTATTTTGGGATGCTTCGGATTGACTTTCGGAAATATATTCGATTTTTGAAGTCAAGACCTACAGACTAATTTTCATCAAAAATGTTTACTAATAGTGTTGCCACGCTTCTTCAAATTACACAATTTTGGGAAAAATTTTAAAATTAGCCAAATTTTCAACAAATGCTGAGCTAGGATATGAAAACCTTTACCATCTTTATATGTAGTAATGTGTTACACGAAAAACGTTTGATCCTGGCTTTTAGTATAATAGATTTTGGGGATAACCTAAAAATTCCGTTTTTTTGGTGATTTTTCGAATTTATTTTGTGAATTGTGGGATTTAACTTTACAAATATAATAACATTAAAATAATGCTCAATTTCTGGAGTCAAGACGTATAAATTACAAACAAATAGTTGAGATATATTAATTTTTAAAGATTGTATGGATTTACAAAGTTTCCGTCTACATTTGAATTTTTTTGTTTATTTTTCTTTCGAACCTTTCGTATGAATCGGTATATATTCGAGCTCGTTATATACCGAATCCTTTCCCATTATCTTTTCAACTAAATTTGCTATTTTATGAAAAAATGTTGCCATTAGATATACCAGATGAGACAAAAAGTTATGGTCATTTGAAATTAAACTTAACAAAAAATATTTTTTGTACTTTTGCCATTTATTGTATTGCTACAGGTGGCAAAGTCGCCGTTTTTAATATATTTGAATAGAAAGAAAATATAATTGGAACAGAAATTTTTAAATATTATACATTTCTGAATAAATAAATTGTATTTCAAAATCATGAAAGTCTTTTTGGAGCGGATATGTTAATATATTATAACTAACTTTTACATAAGCTAACTTTTTCAAATAAAATATGTGTTTACAAAGAAATAAATGTATTGTATAAAATTTCTCCAAATATATTTTATTTAAAATAATTCAAAACTTTGCTGATTTTTTCGAATTTTTCTTGATTTCGAATTATATTTTGTTTTACACAATATTCATTGCTAAATATTCCAAATCATCAGTTGCTGTCAATCCATCGGGCAATTTATAGTAATGCGAGATTGTACTATTTCAATTTTAAAAGAATTTTACGAACATTATAATTTCTAAAAAAAAACATTGAATTACTGAAAAACTTGCAATAAGTTTAAGGTATCGGTATATAAAATTTGCAAATAAATCTTTATTTCGGAAATAATAATCAAAAATAAACAAAATAATTGGATGGAAACGATGATTTGTTTAGACCAACATCTACCCAAAAATATAATATTTGTAGTCTCAAAAATATTACATATTGAGAATGTAACCTACACATCGTCGGCGCGCCGACAAAAATTTTTTTTTATTGTCGAATTAGAACGTCCTAGCGATCAAACGACTACCCACCAAAGCAATTTGCTCTATCTTCACCGGTTCCGAAGTTACCAAAAACTCCTATGTGTATCCCTCTATAGCAATGCTCCGACAAAAACTCCTATGTGTTGTAGGCACAGCCTGTCCCAAGGGATAGAATGTTGGCTTAGATTGACGCCAAAAAACGGCTAATGAGGTTTTGTTCAGAATCATCTCCTCTATTCGACAATGAATAGATCAAAATTAGATCTGCTTCCATTCGCGAGTTATCGCAAAAACAGTACTTTTACTCAAAACAAACTTTGATTTGTAACGAAAAACGCGCATGTTACACTAGAAGTGTAACACAAATTCCTTTAAATATGATTATTTGTAGGACGCTTTGTAACGTCCGCGACCTTTGCCATGTTTTTATATTGCGAATTTTGTGTAATCGATAAAACCGACTTACACCGCCAATTTTTTCCAAAAATATTATACCGAACTTAATAAGATTAATATATTTGCGTTCTATTATCTCTGAGGAATATATTAATATCAGCATTTTCGCGAAAAATATCCCTCGACAAATAAATTATATACAAAGAAAATTAGTTCGGAATTATTTTACGATATAATGCTGCTATCTCGCGAATGAACAGTTCTACGGAAAAGTAGTCAAAGGCAGTTTGGGAGATAAGCGAAAGGCCTAAAACTCTTTCTTTAACAAACAAAATTAATAGTAATTTGGCAAGGATTTACAGTGTGTTAAAACTTTTGTATGCTTTTCCCTTTATATGTGGCATATTTTGATTTGACACATGGTAAATCCCTACCAAATTATTATAATTGTTTTTATTAAAGAAAGAGTTGTAGTCGTTTTTAATATCTCCCAAACTTTCTTTGACCACTTTTTCCTAGGACTGACCGTTCGCTTAATAATAGCATTATATAGTTAAATAATTCTGAACTTAAATGTTTTTTGTTCGAAATATATTTGTCGCGGGTTGTTTATGGCGGAAATGCTAGTGCCAATCTATCCCTCAGAAATCATAGAATGTAAATATCTATGTAATATGTAATATATGTAATATATTTTTGTAAAAATTTAGAGGTGTAAGTCGAATTTTGTGTGGGAGGTACCAAAAGGGGCATGGCAACTTCGCCTATTTTTTTCGAGGTAATAGTGACTAATAAACTAAACAAATAAGTAGTATAGAAGTTATTAAATAATCAGTATTTCACTAAATGTTAACCCTTTGTGGGGGAGGTACTAGAAGGAGTGGAGCAATATGGCCCATCTTCGAACGTAGCCAGAGATAGAAGAAAATATTACCACATACCAAATTTGAAGTCAATCGGTTACTTCTTTCGAGAGTTATCGTGCGCACCAGCAAGCAGACAGACAGACGGACGGATATTACTCATTCGACTTAAAATGACCCAAAATGGATATCCGCCGAACATACTTAGGGTCTTAGGTCACTCCTTCGTTGTGTTACACTTTTACCTCGTAGCAAATGATATATACCCTCCTCTCTAAGGTGAGGGGATAAAAACAGTACCGAAACCAAGGAACGGCTTGATAAATACTATGGTAACTCTGCACCATCAATTAAAATTGTTTAAAAGTGGTTTATTGAATTTCATGTCGCCCAAAAGAGGTCGACACTACAGAAATGGTCGATAAAATCCGTGGAATAATATTGAACGACCGGATAATGATTTTGGTGAGGTTGCTAAGAGTGTAGGTACCCTTTGCATGAATATTTGGATATGAAAAAGTTTTCCGCTCGATATCTGCCATGATTGCTCACACTCGGCCAGAATCGCAATGGTGTGACAATTTCGCACAAGTATTAGGCATTGTTCAACCGCAATACTTGTGAGGTTTAGTGTAGTTTCGTGGATCCACCACAGAACGTCAGACACCAAAAAACAGTCAAAACAGTGGATTTCTCGAGGTGAATTTATGACCATGAAAAAAGTCAATGAATTAAACGAATTGCTCACTCACCCGCCTTTGTGATTATTTCAAGTGGGCGTGGCATCGCCCATACGCACACATTTTTGAAAATTTCATATCTAGGGAACGGCTCTCAAGTATTCTTGGTCGTACCAAAAATAAGCTGGACCTCGACCATAGCAGCCAATTTTTAAAACTGAGATTCTTGAAAAATTTGTCAGCGAGAGTACTGTAATTTGTGTACGACAGTCTATGTGAGTTGTCTAAAAATAGACGGGATCATAAACTGAAATCTGGGGCAACGAATTGGACCGGGTCTAGCTAGTTCTACATAGGTAACATTTTCATAAACATCGGAAGGAAATTACAGATCCTATAGAGGATATGACCTAAAACTATAGTACATATGGGGAATTCCACGACAAGTCGACGGTTTCAAAAAATTTTCTATTTTGATTTTTTACCGTTTTTTTTATTTTTTTAGTACACCTTTGTGAAATTTTTTGAGATTTTTCCGATAACTCGTTCAGAAGTTATCGATATTTAAAATATCGTAAAGATATCACTCGGTGAATCGGGGTTTCGTTCATAACTTCTTAAGTTATGGTCCGATTTGAAAATTTTTTATTTTGGAATGTTGCAATTTTCGGTACTTTTCAAAAAAAAATTTAAAAAAAATATAAATTTTTCTTGATTTTTAAGTTTTCAAATTTAAATGTCTTTTTTTAAATTGATTGGTTTTAAACTTCTACTAATTCTCCAACATATAAGTTGGTAGCAGCAAATTTTATTTTATATTTTTTAAAAAATATATAAATAATTTTAGACCCACTTCCATCCAAAGCTTATGTGTAAGAGAATTAATAGAAGTTTAAAATATATAAAATTTGCAAAAATCGGAGAGTACAAACAACTTAAAAAATTAAATTTAAATATGAAAACTTCAAAATCGCTCAATAAAGATTTTGCAATATGTTTTCAAAAAAATTTTAAAATTTCGAGAAATACCAACATTTCAAAAAAGGATTTTTCAAATCGGACCATAACTTAAGAATTTATGACCAAAACCCCGATGAAAAAAATCGCTTCTGTAGTATATTGTCCCAAACATTGTCTGCTGGAAACATACATATGTTTAGAACACACTTCAAATATATGATATTTGACACGCATAAATATTAAATATTTGTGAGGATGTTGTTCCAAAAAAAGTATGTTTTCATTTTGTTATTTGGAAATAATATTGTCGAAACAAAGATTAATTTGTATTTAAGTAGCAAGGCCTTAATTTAAAGGCAAGTTTTCTGTTTTTCAGAAGTTCAAAGTGCATTTTTTAAGAAATGTCATATGTTTGTAAAATTAGGTTAAAATTTAAATTGTATACTCTTTCGTAACTATTAATTGCATTAACAGATTGACAAAAAGTGATGAATTGGAATATTTATAAAATAACAATTAGTGCTGTAAAACCAAATATAAAGCTGCTTATGACATTTTTAACTAAAATATACCACGAACAAATTTAAACTAAAATTCGAAAAAGACAGCAAAGTTTTAAAAATTTGTTTAATAACATTAATTTGGAAATCTTCTTAAACAATAACTTTGCTTGTGTTTAAACACATATTTTATTTGTGAAGGTCTGTTCGCAAATATATTTTGATCTAATAAATTAATATATGCATTCCAAACAAAATTTCCTGTTTTTCAAATAAAATTTATTTGTTCAAAAATATATAATACTAGCTGGAGCCGGTCCACTTCGTTGCCCCAGACTTCAGATTTCCGATTCCGTCCATTTTTGAACCAATCACGATTACTTCCACCAAAAACATCTCCATAAAATAAGAGCACTCTCGCTTAAAAATTTTGAAGATATCAATTTCACGCCCAATGATCCGATTCCTCCCAGTTTTTTACCAATCACGTAGACTACCACCAGATACATATGCACAAAATCACAGCACCCTCGCTAACAAATTGTGCAAGATATCTTAATTTTAAGATTTGGCTTATATGGGCCGGGCACGCCCTTCAGTACGATCCCGGCCATTTGTGCACTCTCGATAAGAAATTGTGCAAGATATCTTAATTTCAAAATTTGGCTTATACGGGCGGGGCCACGCCCTTTGGTCCGATCCCGGCTATTTTTGGAACAATCACGTAGACTACCACCAGATATATATGTTCAAAATTACAGCACTTTCTCTAACATATTGTGAAAATATCTGAATTTCAAAATATTAATTATATGGGCGGTGCCACGCCCATTGGTCCGCTTCCACTCATTTTTGAACCAATCACGTAGACTACCACCAGATATATATGTTCAAAATTACAGCACTCTCTCTAACATATTGTGAAAATATCTGAATTTCAAAATATTAATTATATGGGCGGTGCCACGCCCATTGGTCCGCTTCGGCCCATTTTTAGACCAGTCACGTAGACTGCCACCAGATACTTATACACAAAATTCCAGCACTCTCGCTAACAAATTGTGCAAGATATAACATTTTTTTAAATTTGGCTTGTATGGGCGGTGCCACGCTCATTTTTGGACCAATCACGTAGACTGCCACAAGATACATATGTCCAAAATTACAGCACTCTCGCTAACAAATTGTGCAAGATATTTCAATTTTAAAATTTGTCTTATGTGGGCGGGGCCACGCCCACTTGATATATCGAAAATTCAAGTACCCTATTTTCACCACGCCCCACACTTGTACATTCTGTGAAAATTTTAAGAAGATCGGTCCAGCCGTTTAGACGTCTATACGGTACAAACAAACCAACAAACCAACAAACAACAAAACACACATTCTTCTTTATATATATAGATTTAAAAATTTTGGTTCAAATATAATTTCTTTCAATTCAAACATATAAATAATTACGATTTTCCTCCGTGTAGAGTGATATCTTAAAGATTTTTATACCCTACACCACACTGTGGTGAAGGGTATTATAACTTTGTGCATTTGTTTGTAACACTCAAAAGGAGAAGAAATAGACCCATCGTTTATTATACCGATCGACTTAGAATTACTTTCTGAGTTGATTTAGCTATTTCCGTCTGTCCGTCTGTCTGTCTGTCCGTCTGTATGTGCATGTATTCTTGTAATCAAAGTACAGGTCGCAATTATGGTCCGATCTCGACGAAACTTTACACATATGTTTTATTTGGCCCAAGGACGATCCCTATTGAATTTGTTACCCAGATTTGACATGTAAGCGCTGTAAAAACTTTATTTTATATCCGATCAGTCTGAAATTCGGCAGAAAGAGGTTTCTTATCATATGAATGAACAATGTTAAATTTGGAAGAAATCGGTTCAGATTTAGATATAGCCCCCATATATACGTTACCCCCGATTTGAAGTGTAAGCACTGTAAAAATGTTATTTTAAATCCGATAAGTATGAAATTTGGCAGAAAGAGGTTTCCTATTATTTGAATGAACACTGTTAAATTTGAAAGAAATCGGTTCAGATTTAGATATAGCCCCCATATAAACGTTACCCCCGATTTCACATGTAAGCGCTGTAAAAATGTTATTTTACATCCGATCAGTGCGATCTTCAGCAAAAAGAGGTTTCCTTCTACATGAAGAAATACTGCCAAATTCGGAGAAAATCGGTTCAGATTTAGATATAGCCCCATATATATGTTACCCCCGGTTCGACATGTAAGCGCTCTAGAGATTGTATTTTATATCCGATCAGTACGAAATATCTTTTTACATGAATGAGTATTCAGGGAAAATCGGTTCAGATTTATATATAACATCCGTATATATGTTCCTCCTGATTTGGTATCAAAACGCTATAGAAGTTGTACTTTACTTCCGATCATTAAAATTTTCCAGAAATATGTTCTCAATTTAGGAACGAATATTGCTTAATTTAGCGATTATCGGTTCAGAATTAGATAATATGTTCCTACCCATTTACCTATTATTCCAAATTATTATCGCAATGACCCTTATCGCATTATTAGGGAGGTGTAGGGTATTATATAGTCGGCCCCGCCCGACTTTCTGCCTTTCCTTACTGGTTTAAATATCGATAACTTCTGAACGAGTTTCGGAAAAATCTCAAAAAATTCCACAAAGCGTTTCTTCAGATGTACTTCAAATATAATTAAATGGGTAAAACCTAAACCGAAAATTTTTTTGAAACCGTCGATTTGTCATTAAATTCCCCATATATATCGGGACTATATCTTATTCTATTATATGTTTTCACAGTTTTCAATCTATGAGACACATGTCTGCTAAATTGCAGAAACTTCGAAGGAAAAATATCTCATCGGAATTGTCAAATCGGATGGTTCATACAGGGTTTTCCAACAAGAGGTGTTATTTTGAATCACCCGGTATTTCGTTAGCTGTCACTTTTGAAGCTTTTATTCGTTGACATTTGACAAGTAGAAACTACGCCATTACTAAAAATGGAACGATAGACGATTCAACAACACATTGAAATTATTAAAATTCGAAAATCATGGAAAAATCATCTTGGCTGATGAGGCCCATTCCCACAACAAGCAAAATTGTCGCAACTGGGGCTCGGAAAACCCAAGAGTTATTGTTGATAAGCCTCTTCATCCTCAACGTGTGACTGTTTGGTGCGGTTTATGGTCCGGCGGGGTCATTGGACCTTACTTTTTCGAAAATGAGGTTGGATCAACAGTTACTGTGAATGGATTGCGCTATCGAGATATGATTAATGATTTTGTATGGTCGGAGTTGGATGGTATTGATCTGGACAACGTTTACTTTCAACAAGACGGTGCTACGTGCCACACAAGCAACGAAACCATTGCTCTGTTACTGGAAAAGTTTCCGCACCGTGTTATATCTCGAAGGGGTGATCACAATTGGACACCGAGATCTTGTGATTTAACACGTGAAATGTAAGGTCTACGCCAACTGCCCAGCGTCGTTTCAAGACATCAAAGATAGAAGTCGTGGGCTATCGAGGACATAGGGCAGCCACTTTCCGATTTGGTTATGGAAAATTTCATGAAAAGGATATGGTACTGTAAGCGTGGTCATGGTGGCCGTTTGGCTGATGTTGTTTTTCATTATTAACGGCATACCTTCCTACCCTCTTTATTATGAAAGAAACATCCGATCATTTATCTCAAAAATTGAATTTTTCTTTGAATACCAAAATAACACCTCTTGTTGGAAAACCCTTTATATATCACAGCTATGTGTAATGTTGGACCCATATTTACCACCTATAGTGTTTTTCCTTGAACGCAAAACAACATGTGGGACTAAATTCATGGTGATCGTACAATAATTACGAAACGAACTTTTATTACAAGAATAAATGGACAGACAGACGGACATATCTAAATCGGCTCAGAAGGTTATTCTACGTCTATCCGCATAATAAATGATGGGTGGTCTATCTCATCTCCTTTTAGGTGTTACAAACCAATGCATCAAGTTGTAATACAAACAAATAATTTCATCAACCCGAAAATAGCCCCTTTTCGTGCTTCTGGTAAACATTGTTAAGGGTTCCTACATCTCTCTGCCAATTTGAATGGAAATACACAAAATGCTTTGACCAATTCGAGGGTCATCTCAATTTGATTTGAACAGAGCGAAACAACAAAACAGAAAAAACAAATGCAAACCATTGCAACAATCGATGAAGTGCAGATGTTTCCAATTGGACTGAAAAACAATTAATGCAACTTTAAATGCATCCGCATCTATTGGCAATTGTTGTCAAATTTGCTACACTTTAGATATTGGTTCGTCTTTATCACATATCGAAAATAGGAATTGCATAAGAATTTTAAATATTGGATGTTCACATTTAAAATCAACAAGTAAAAGTGACTTTATGAACAGAAGTCTTGAAATATTGCGTTCATAATTGTTGGTGTTTATTGTGTATATCTGAAGTCTGTATTTTAATTTGAAATTATATAAATTAGTCTATAATAGTATGCAACAAAAATTTTTTCGATGGGCTGTGCAAAACATCTTCTTTTGTAATATGGAGTCCTAAACACGAAAACATATTAAAAATTCTTTAAAATTCTCATTTTCTTGGATGGTGTCTTTGGTATTTGGGCCATATTTTATTAAGCATATGTTCTATAGAGCCGCGATACACGCTAAATTGAAGGAAATTATGAGGACTACGAATGTAAAAATAATAACTCTTTCACGTGAAAACGGAAGTTTAGTAACTGTTGTTAAAACAATTAGAAAACCAGTAAGGAAAGGCAGAAAGTCGGGCGGGGCCGACTATATAATACCCTACACCTCCCTAACAATGCGAAAAGGGTCATTGCGATAATAATTTGGAATAATTGGTAATTGAGTAAGAAAATATATATAAATATATATGGATATATCTAATTCTGAACCGTTAATCGCTAAATTAAGCAATATTCGTTCCTATATTGAGAAACATCTTTCTGGAGAATTTTGTAATGATCGGAAGTAAAATACAACATCTATAGCGCTTTGTAACCAAATCAGGAGGAACATATAAGTAAGGGTGTCCCAAGAAGAGCGCAATTTTTAAATCTCGCAACATTCGAAGTGTCATTGTTTGACATTTGAATAATTGTTATTGTTTGTTAGTAGAAGGTACGAAGTTAGTAAAAATGGAGCGCTACACGAATGAACAACGCATTCTCATTGTGAAATTGTTTTACCAAAATGGTGAAAGTTTTGCGGCTACAGTTCGCAAATTGCGATCAATTTGGGGTCACAATAATGCTCCAAAAGAGTCAACTTACAGAGATTAATGGATAAATTTGCCGAAACTGGGTCTGTTAGTGATGTAAAGACAACAACGCGCCATCGACCAGGTCGATCGACCGGTTTTTGGGTGGTTTTTGGGCTGGAGGAATCATTGGACCTTTTTTTATGAAAATGAGGCAGGTCAAGCGCAAACAGTCAATGGTGTTCGGTATCGTGAAATGATAACCAGTTTTTTCTTGCCTAGAATTGAAGAAATGAATGTGGAGGGCATGTGGTTCCAACAAGACGGCGCCACATGTCATACAGCCAGAGAAACAATTCAATTGCTGCATCAGTCATTTCCCGGTCGTGTTATTTCGCGTTTTGGAGATCAGAATTGGCCGCCTAGATCGTGCGATTTAACACCATTAGATTTTTTTCTTTGGGGTTTTTTGAAGTCGATGGTTTACGCGAATAAGCCGACGACGACTCAAGCTTAAAAGACGAAATTGGACGCTGCATTAAAGAAATACCGCAGCATTCATGCAAAACGGTCATTGAAAATTTCATTAAAAGATCGCGTGCATGCCAGCAAAGCCGCGGCGGCCATCTGCACGATATATTGTTCCATACATAACCCCATTCTGTCTACTTTACGATATAATAAAGTTTCACGATTTTTTCTTAAATATCTGTGTTTTATTTAAAATTAAAAAAATTGCGCTCTTCTTGGGACACCCTTTATATGGAGGTTATATAATAATCTGAATCGATTTTCCCTGAATACTCATTTATGTAAAATAGAAACCTCTTTCTGTCGAATTTCGTACTGATCGAATATATAATACAGTCTGTACAGCGCTTAGATGTCAAATCGGGGCTAACATATATATGGGGGCTATATCTAAATCTGAACCGATTTGCTCCGAATTTTGACAGTAATCCTTCCTGTAATAAGAAACCTCTTTCTGCCGAATTTCGCTGTGATCGGATATAAAATACAGTTGCTACAGCGCTTTAATTTCAAATCGGGGGTAACATATATATGGGGGCTATATCTAAATCTGAACCGATTTTCTGCGAATTTGGCAGTATTACTTCATGCAATAAGAAACCTCTTTCTGCCGAATTTCGTACTGATGGGATATAAAATACTGTTTCTACAGCGCTTACATTTCAAATCGGGTGTAACATATATATGGGGGCTATATCTAAATCTGAACCGATTTCCCCCAAATTTTGTATTGTCTCTAAGTGTATCACGAGACTACTCTCCGTCAATTTTTATACCCTACACCACACTGTGGTACAGGGTATTATAACTTTGTGCATTTGTTTGTAACACCCAAAAGGAGAAGAAATAGACCCATCGTTTATTATACCGATCGACTTAGAATCACTTTCTGAGTCGATTTAGCTATGTCCGTCTGTCCGTCTGTCTGTCTGTCTGTCTGTCTGTCTGTCTGTCTGTCCGTCTGTCCGTCTGTGCATGCATTCTTGTATTCAAAATACAGGTCGCAATTATGGTCCGATCTCGACGAAACTTTACACATATCTTTTTTTTTGGCCCAAGGACGATCCCTATTGAATTTGGTTAAAATCGGTTCAGATGTAGATATAGCCCCCATATATATGTTAGCCACGATTTGACATGTTAGCGCTGTAAAAACTTTATTTTATATCCGATCAGTATGAAATTCGGCAGGAAAAGGTTTCTTATTACATGAATGAACTCTGTTAAATTTGGAAGAAATCGGTTCAGATTTAGATATAGCCCCCATATATACATTACCCCCGCTTTGACATATAAGCGCTGTAAAAATGTTATTTTATATCCGATCAGTGCGAAATTCGGCAAAGAGAGGTTTCTTATTACATGAAGGAATACTGCTAAATTCGGAGAAAATCGGTTCAGATTCAGATATAGCCCCCATATATATGTTACCCCCGATTTGACATGTAAGCGCTGTAAAAACTGTATTTTATATCCGATCAGTGCAAAATTGGCCAGAAAGAGGTTTCTTATTACATGAAGGAATACTGCTAAATTCGGAGAAAATCGGTTGAGATTTAGATATAGCCCCCATATATACGTTACCCCCGATTTGACATGTAGGCGCTGTAGATCGGGAAGATCGGTTCAGATTTATATTGATTGTTCCTCCTGATTTGGTATCAAACCGCTATAGAAGTTGTATTTTACTTCCGATCATTAAAATTTTCCAGAAAGATGTTTCTCAATTTAGGAACGAATATTGCTTAATTTAGCGATTATCGTTTCAGAATTAGATAATATGTTTCTACCCATTTACCAATTATTCCAAATTATTATGGCAATGAGCCTTATCGCATTGTTAGGGAGGTGTAGGGTATTATATAGTCGGCCCCGCCCGACTTTCTGCCTTTCCTTACTGGTTTTTTTCAAATCTGTTCAAAAATGTTGTTTATACAGTGCATATATGCCGAATCGGAGGTACATATATATGGGAGCTATATGTAAATCTGAACCGATTTTAACCAAATTCAATAGGGATCGTCCTTGGGCCTAAAAAAAGATATGTGCATAGTTTCGTTGAGATCGGACCATAATTGCGACCTGTACTTTGATTACAAGAATACATCTAGAGACAGACAGACAGACAGACAGACGGACATAGCTAAATCGACTCAGAAAGTGATTACAAGTCGATCAGTATAATAAAAAATGGGTCTATCTCTTCTCGTTTTGGGTGTTACAAACAAATGCTCAAAGTTATAATACCCTGTACCACAGTATACAGTACACCCTGTATCACTTTTGGTAGAAATAAGATAATTTCAACATAATCCGTCTTTATATACCCCCACACGTGTGACCAAGGGTATATATGAGATGCTGCTGACCAAAAGTGTACAACACATCAATGGAGTGACCTATGAGACCTCAAGAATATTTGACGGAAATCCGTTTTTGGCCGTCTGTGTGTCTGGTTGGTGCGCACGACTTTCTGCAGGATTTACCTCACTACTTTCGACATGATTAACCGATTGACTTTGGTATTTTTTGGTCAACATTTTTTCTATATCTGACTAAGATGTACTAAGTTGGTCCATTCCTTCGAGTACCTTCCCCATGAAGGGTAAACATTTAGTGGAATATTGGTTATCTCATAACTTTTATAATACTACTCTGAATCTTTTACAAATCCACACATAGTATTAGTTTCTTGGTCACTATCATCTTGGGAAAAATTGGTGAATTTTGCACAAAAAGATAACTTGGGTCCAGTTCATACAAAGACTTGAAACATTGTACAATGTAATGTTTTTATATGCCAATAGTAGATTAAAAATTGGCCGTTATTGTTCCAAAAATGCTGTTGGAGATTGTTATTATTCTTATTTTCCAACCGACTTTAGCCATTCTCTACTGGTATTCTCTAATAATTTAGGTTGTAGAAAATGAAAGATTTAAAAGTGATTCTTGCAAGATGTTTAATTATGAATATTTTTAAATAAAATATTTTTTTAAAGATATTCTAATAGTTAGCGTATCACTTGTAAGCTCAACCTTAATTTTTATTTGAAAACCACATCACTCTATGCCACCTGAATATAAAATAGTCCTAGTAGCAACATCGTCTATGAGCTAAAAAATCAGTTCCATAAAATTCCTAATGATTACCAGGATTACCGTGATTAATTACATTTTAGACTATTCCAAAATGACTAGCGTTATGTGTAGAAAATATATGGCAAATTTTACAATTTATTATGACTTGGAACCGCTTTACTTCCGGAAATGAATCTTCACTCCAAAAGCTCTCCATTACCATAATCTCTCTCACAACATCATGGCTAAGCCTGTTGCTATATTCCCTCCCAGACACTTTGTATAGCTTTGCATTTCCCTTTTTCGAAAAGTGTGAAGTTTTTCTCCCCATATATAACCATATATCCCGTTATATCCTGTCCACTCTCACCTTATTTTCCTGTTGAATGCCAATGATTTATGATGTGTGAAATGGAAAATTTGTCATTAAAAACACCCAGCCATTGTTTTTTTTTACATTTTTCATTTTTTTTTTTAAATTTTGCATCTACTAAAAAAGATGGGGAAATAGTAAACATCAGCAGAGATGCTTTAATGTATTTGCCAAACAAAGTAAAGACAAATACATTTTTGTTTGCTGAGCACAGCAGTAGATATCTTCAAAATTCACACAGAATTTCTTAAAAAGTAAATAAATAAAGAAGCGCCGAAGACACGAGCGATTATGCCTTCACTTCTTTCTGAAAGTGCGAACAGAAAAATTTGACAGCTTTGCACAACAGCAATGAAATGATAAGGACCTTCATCATCGTTGTCAGGAACAAAGCCAACTTCCACAGAATTGAAAGATGGAACATCAACCATCAAAAGCAAAGGCAACGACAACGAAAACTTGGCGCTTGTCGTTCCCACCCCTCCCCAGTCAGAGAACACCTTCATCAACACCAAGTACCACCGACAACAATAGTGCACCCGCCGCACGTTGTTGAGAAGCAACAAAAATAAACAATATTAAGGCTGAAAAGACAATAGAAATCAACGCCAACGCCAATGCACAGTGTTTTCGTTGGGGGGGGAAGGGATAAAAAAATGGGTATTGAAAAAATTATTATATTGTCAACAAAACAAGTAAGAAAGTAAACTGACTTACGTAGCCCCTCAAATTCAGTCACAAAAAATATTTGTAAATTTATTTATTTCTTTGCTTTAATTAATTTTTTATCAATTTAAATTGCATATAATAACTTTAAAGTATACACTGATATTAAAGATATAAGCATTTAACTTTTGGTGCAAAATAGCCCTTATGTGTGAGAGGTACTAAAAGGGGCATGTCAATAAGGCTTATTTTTCACTGGACTGGAGGTACTACAAAACCATTACACACACAATTTCAAATATTTGTAGACAAAGGCATTAACGTTATAAGGTGTTAATTTTTCAATAACGCCCACCTTTCACTGGAGTCTAGCTACTATACCAGCACTAGACTGTTCAAAATTTCAAGCTTTTGCATGGAGTTATATTATTGATATAAGCAGTTATTTTGCTGCAAAATAGTCCATTTGTGTGGGAGGTGATATCGTCGAAAAAACTAATACTAAATGGGGAATTTCAGAAGAGTGGAATAAGTAGTGTAGAAATTATTAAAGAATCAATAGTTTACTAAATGTTAACCCTTTGTAGGGGAGGTACAAGAAGGAGTGGACCAATATGGCCCATCTTCAAACTTATCCGGATATAGAAAAATATTACCACATACAAATTTGAAGTCAATCGGTTACTCCTTACGAGAGTATTCGTTAGCAGCAGACGGACGGACATTGCTCATTCGAAATAAAATGACCCAAAACAGATATCCGCCGAACATACTTGGGATGTAAGGTCACTCCTTTGATGTGTTACACTTTTGGCCCGCAGCAAATTATATATACCCTCGTATGACCAAGTTAAGGGTATAATACAAATAACATATACCCTATACATCTATTCTCTCCTCACAAAGCCACAAATTTAGAATTTCAACAAAATTCGGTTTTTATACCTCCACCATTGTGAACAATGGTATATATCAGATGCTGCGGGCTAAAAGTGTAAGACATCGATGGAGTGACCTTTGAGACCCCAAAAATATTTGGAGAAAATACGTTTTGGGCCATTTTATGTCATTTGAGCAGTGTCCATCATCCTGTCCTTCTGTTTGGTTGACTGACTTCAAATTTGGTATGTGTCACTCTTATAGCTTCTATACATCTACGTAGAATCTATCACAATTTTACACATAGTGTACAGTGGAATTCGCTTAATTGAAAACGGGAAAATTCAGTGCACTCGTTTCATTTATCCGAGGTTTTCAATAACGCGAAGTTCGGATAAATGAAATATGCCTCTTTTAACCGAAGTTCGAATAATTGCATCTAAGAGAAGTTCGTATAAATGAAAACTCTTCTAATTAAACGAACGAATTGAAATTTATTTTATTAACGTAGGTTAGGGTGGCAGCCGTATTTTTTTATACAAGCTCACATAGACCACTTTAGGTCCCTAGTGTTTGTTTATTAACGTAAGTGCACATTAAAAAACATAATAGATTTTAATTTAATAAAAAAATCATTATTGAAAACTGTACGTTAATTTATTAAAATTATGGTTTAATTACAATATTCTATTATGTTTACTTCATTTCAGTTTTTGCAAATGTGCTTTTGTTGTTGCCTATTCTGTACATTTTTAAAGTCCTATGAAATGTTATGAAAATAATGATTAACCAGTAAGGAAAGGCAGTAAGTCGGGCGGGGCCGACTATAGAATACCCTACACCTCCCTAACAATGCGATAAGGGTCATTGTCGTAATAATTTGGAATAATTTGTAAATGGGTAGGAACATATTATCTAATTCTGAAACGATAATCGCTAAATTAAGCAATATTCGTTCCTAAATTGAGAAACATCTTTCTGGAAAATTTTAATGATCGGAAGTAAAATACAACTTCTATAGAGGTTTGATTCCAAATCAGGAGGAACATTTATATGGAGCTTTAATACAAATCTGAACCGATTTTCCCTGAATACTCATTCATGTAAAAAGACCTCCTTCTGTCGAATTGTACACTGATCGGTTATAAAATAAATTTTTTACGGCGCTTACATGTGAAATCGGGGGTAACGTATATATGGGGGCTATATCTAAATCTGAACCGATTTCTTCCAAATTTAACAGTGTTCATTCGTATAATAAGAGACCACTTTCTGCTGAATTTCATACTGATCGGATATAAAATAAAGTTTTTACAGCGCTTACATGTCAAATCGGGGCTAACATATATATCGGGGGCTACATCCAAATCTGAACCGATTTTAACCAAATTAAATAGGGATAGTCCTTGGGCAAAAAAAAGATATGTGTAAAGTTTCGTCAAGATCGGGCCATAATTGCGACCTGTACTTTGATTACAAGAATACATCTACAGACAGACGGACAGACGGACATAGCTAAATCGACTCAGAAAGTGATTACAAGTCGATCGGTATAATAAACAATGGATCTATCTCTTCTCCTTTTGGGTGTTACAAACAAATGCACAAAGTCATAATACCCTGTACCACAGTGTGGTGTAGGGTATAAATATTAATCGATTATAGAGCTTCCTGTGTTGTATGTTTGGGAGGACGAATTATAATTTTACCTGAGCGATTTCGGCTTCAATACGGGAACTGGTAACTTGTTCAATGATATCTTCGTCATTTAATACTCCAAAGCAATAGCTGTCCACATCAATGAGAAAGTCGATTTGAAAATGAAATTGCAAATAGTTTATTATTTTTTTTTTATTATTTTTAGTAATTAACATCTTCGGTGATACTATTTTTTCATGGTAACTACATGCTCTGATCGGAGATAAATTTACGATCGTCGGGGTTTCCATTCCGTTTGTTTTAACGTTAATTCTTTCAATAGAAGGCACATTTTTATAATTTTTTCATGGCGGAACAGTTTTGTTGAAATTTCAATTTTTGCGAACACTTTAAAGTAAAAACGCTATTTTTGCGAGAAAAATAAAAAAATCGAAAGCGTTACCTCGCGAATAATATATAGAAATATTGTTCAAAGAATCGGTGCAGTAGTTTTTGAGTTATGAGGGGCAGCACCTTGGAAGCGTGGTTTGTGGGAAAACGCTTTAAAGCTTGTCTGATGCACTGAGTCACGTTGAAGCGTGGTTGCTTAAACAACGGTATCTTCGTTAGTTTTGTTTCGATTCATCCAAAATTTTCAAACAAGATTTTTGAAAGGTTCAGAATATCGAATGAAAAAAATGCAAAAAAAAAGTTTATAAATAATTGTGATTCTAACTAGGATACTCTTCCGGCTTCAAGACCATTTTGTTTCTATATTATTATAGAAACAAGTATTTTATACATGGCGGTGTATAAATATGTATTAAAAATTGGCAGCACACATACTGGATCATGATTTCTGAGCCGAGACACTCGTTATCAACAGAGAAGTTTTTATTCCAATTAAGCGATTTTTCAATTAAGCTGAGTTTCAAATAACCGGAGTGATATGTATGAAAAATGCGCTGAAATAATTGATTTAAATATGTTGTTTCAACTATGCGAATTTTTCAATTAAGCAGGTTCCAATTAAGCGGATTCGACTGTAGTTTGTTGCTCGCTATTTCAAAAAAAAAAAAAATCGGCATTATTGCCACGCTCCTTTTGGTACCTCCCATACAAGTTGACCAACAAGTAAAAGCGTTAAGTTCGGCCATGCCGAATTTTACATACCCTCCACCAAGGATTGCATTCATTTTTAGTGCTGAAAAAATGTTTGGAGCAAATCATGAAACGATACTTTTTGTTTTAATAAATTATTAAAAAAAAACGAACGCTGCAATTTATAGGCCGCAAATTCTTTAGCCAAACTCTTCACCTGAAAAATGGCGTATAACAAATTTGTGGCTGATTTAAAAAATTTTACTGTGATGAACTCTTTTCTAAATAAAATACAAACTGCAAAGATTCCCTTAAAATTCTTAGAAAATATAGTATTTGTGGCTTAAATACGTTTATTTTGGAGCGACCTCTATATGGTGATTATAACAAAATACGAACCGACAAAATAGAATGCAAACTGCAAAGTTTCTGCTAAATTGCTTTAAAAATGTGGTGTCTATGGCTCAAAAACCGTATTTTGGGGCGACCTCTATAGGGGAGCTATATCAAAACATTGACCGATATGGCCCATTTGCAATCCCAAACAATCTACAACTAAACGAAATATTTCTACCAAATTTGATTAACCTAGCTCAATCATTGCGGACTGTAGCGTGATTACAACAGACGGACGGACAGACGGACATGGCTTAATCGTCATAGAATTTTACGATTAAGAATATATATATTTTATTGGGTCTCAGATCAATATTTAGAGGTGTTACAAATGGAGTGACGAAATGAATATACCCCCATCCTATGGTGGAAGGTATTAAAACGAACTCTGCAATTTTTAGTCAATGCTTTAGTCAATCTCTTCACCTGAAAAATTTGGTATTTATGGCTTAAAATTGCTTTTTTGACAGCTACACGCGGGGAATACAACAAAATAAAATTTTATTTGTATACATTTTATTGATATGAATTCTTGCCAAAATAGAAAAACTTCAAAGTTTCAGGTAAATTGCTTAGAAAATGTAGTGTTTACGGCTTAAACAAGCCTTTTTGGGAGCGACATCTATAGGTGGCATATAACAAAATATGAACTGATTTATAAAATGTTTACTGTGTTGAAATCTTTTCTAAATAAAACACAAACTGCAGAGATTCCCTTAAAATGCTTAGAAAATGTGGTATTTATGACTTAAATAAGCCTAATTGTAGTCAAAATAGAATACTAACTGCAAAATTTCCGCAAAATTGCTTTAAAAATGTGGTATCTATGGTTAAAAACCCGTATTTTGGAGCGACCTCTGTAGGGGATCTATATCAATACATTGCCCGATATGGCCCATTTGCAATCCTACGCAACCTGCAACTATGTATAAGAAATATTTCTATCAAATTTGATCAACCTAGCTTTGTTATTACTGATTACAGCTTGACTTCCACAGACAGACAGACGGACATGGCTAAATCGACAATCATGAATATACTTTGAATGGGGTTGCAGATCAATATTTCAAGGTATTGCAAAGGGAATGACAAAGTTAGTATACCATCCTATGGTGGAGGGTTTGATTTAAATACTAAATGTACTTTCCATGAAAATTAAAATTTTAGAAAAAAATTTACACAAAAAAAACAATTTTGACGTATAGTGTAATACAGGGTTTTCCAATAAGAGTGATATGATTTCTTTGAAAAAAACACACTTGTTGTTAAGGGAATACAAAAGTTTTTTATTTAATGTGAAGTACAATCGATGCAATTAAGTTCTAAATAAAACGTCATTCAAATGGCCTCCACTACTTCTTCTGCAGGAACGACGAGTTCGATGAACCCAATTTTCGAGCACTTTTTCCACTAAATCATGTCGTGTGTCATGAATGGCACGTTCAATATTGACTTTTAAAGCTTGACTTCAAATAACCCTACAAGAAATAGTCTAATGGTGTTAAATCACAACTTCTTGGATGCCATTCAATATCACAATTTCTTGAAATAATCGAATCTCCAAACTTTTCTCGCAACAATTCAATTGTTTCTTTTGCTGTGTGGCACGTAGCTGCAATCGTTCAATGGCAAAAAGATAGCTCTTAACGAGAGCTAAAATATTGCTAATGATTATCAAGGTCGTAGGTCGACTGGAAAGTGTTTTTTTTCTGGGTTTAAAAAAAATGGACTTAACATCATTTTCAATGTGAACGCAAATTTTATTTTTGCTCTACCTCCTTAACGGTACGTCGGATCGGGAATCGGTCAATGGCAAGAAGATAGATCTTAACGAGAGCTAAAACAAGGGTGTCAAAAATGGACTTAGCGTACGAAAAGTTGCAATTGGAGAACGATTATTTTGATAATAAAACTTAATAATTTGTGAACGTTGTTCTTACGTATATCTCTTCATGATGAAATTGTAAAAAACACTACTGAATACAATGAAAAACAAAGATCATGACATATTACAAATGGCCGAAACATCACTCCAAAATCATATCATCCCTATTGGAAAACCCGTTATATGTTGAGGATATCATGTCTATTGAGTAAACTTTTGAAACCATAGTCATCTTATCGGGATGAAACATGCACTATATTTTGCTAAATGACACTTTGGCCCTTTGTGCGAAAGGCACCCGAAGGAATGGACCAACATGGTCCATCCTGACCTTTTCCTGAGATATAATAAATATGAACAGACATATTTTAAAAATGAACAGAATTTTTTTCATTGAAGTGAAAAAGAAGCCAATTGTTATTAAGATTATTTTAAGAGTAAAACAAAAGATACCAATTTGAACCAAAATTTTTTGGAAAATACGAAATCTATGACTATGAGTGAGCTTTATATGTGCAAGTGATAAAGAAGATTGACGAATGACATTTCCCAAGCACCACAAAAATCAAATATTGCCTACTATGCATTTTATATTTGTTCTGTATAGATAAGTGTTACTTTTACGAGTACCTTAGCAAAGAGATCAATTTTTGGACGAACAAACATACAGTTAAGTTTAACATAAAACTGTAAAATTTAAAAACACGAGGCGTACAAATTATACAAATTTATTGCATTATGTAGAATTTCGCATACGTAACGTGGTTATTCATAGATTTGTGTCGAACTAGTCCACAATTTCTCGAACTCTTTCAATTAGGGTGACCAGACACACAGTTACGAACATAATCATCATATCGAACATTTCGCTTAGGTTGTGAAGGTCATATAAAGGTCATATATATAAAAAAAGGTCATCCTAAATGAAGTATTTATGATACACATAGATTATTGACACTTCAGATTCCTAATTTTGTAACCAATTTCAGTGATATATTGTAATTAGATTTTATTTTGCTTTAAATAACTCCTAGGAAAAATAATCCATGTCGGTGACTTGTTTTACACAAAAATGATTTTATTTTTTGTCAATATTGCTAATTATAATGAGAAGAAGGGTCGCATGGAATATTTTATGTATTAGCATAGTCTATACATAATATTAGCTATTCACAACCAAGGACATTTAACCGTTTAAGCCCACCGTGCAATAATTGTGAAGAGGAGCATTGAAAAAAACGCTAAATCACAAAACACACAATAAGAAGACAAAAGACAAGTGTTTATTTGCTAACAAGGCTCATTAAGGACTCAAACAACAGGAAAATTTCATAATACAACAAACACAGTGATAGCAACAGGAGCAGTAATAGCAGCAACAGCAACATCATCTGCCTAGCAATGGCGATGGCAATGGCATCCACAGCAATGACTATGGCAATGGCGACTGCGACATCAGTGAAAGTGGATTGAAGTGGAATGAAGTGAATGAATGAACAGACGGACGGACGGATGGACAGACAGACGGATAAATAAGGAAAGGTAAAGAAAGCCATACATATCCCGATACAATAGTCCTTGGTGTGATGAGGCAAGGTCTTCTTTTTCTTTGAAAGGCGAAAAGAGTGAGAACCAACCGACCAACAAGTAAAATGTTTACAAATGACACAGCAGATGGACTTAATTTTAATGGTGAATTAAACAAAAAAGTAGGAGAAACAGGAGGGAAGCAAACACATCGAGTGACTCAGGAAGAATAGAAGAAAGGAGAGAAAGAAACAACTTAACGCGAATAAAATAAATAGGAAAAAGTAAAGCAGATTTAATGGGGCTTAAACAGTTTTATCGCCAAGGCAAGAAAACACACTTGACGATACTCGCGTATTCGAGCTTTTGTTGCCTTTTCGCAGGAATATTGCCGCATGTCCTGCCGAGTCTCTTAATCGCTGTCAGGGCAGAGGAAGGTGATGCTATGCTAGGTATTAAGAGAAAAATTAATGAATTCTATAAAACTTTATTGCAGAAATCGTAACAGGGGTGCTGAAGAAACATCTTAGAAATCTTTAAATCACATCACATTTTGATTGAATTTGTGATTTCAAAACAAGTAAGAAAGTTTTGTGTGGTAAGCTGACCTACAAATCCCCGCACCGTCAGCCCCAAAAGATTTTCGTATTTTTTTTTATTAAATTATTATTAATCTAAATTGCATTAATATAATTCATTTGTGTGGGAAGTACCAATAGGGGCGTGTCAGGGACGCCCATTTTTCACTGGACTCTAGGTACTGTAAACGCATTATACTGTAGAAACTGTCAAGTGTTTGTAATCACTGGTATTAAGTTGATAATCTGTTAACTTTTTGTGCAGAATTGTTCGTTTTTGTGGGAGGCAGCAAAAGGGGCGTGTCAATGAAGCCCATTTTTCACTGGACTGTAGATACTTTAAAAGCATTACATTGTATCTCCCTACAAAATAACTGTATATCAAAAGTAGTTGAAATCTCTGGATTTATCTATCTAAAAGAGAAGTGTCTGTTTGTGGGTTTGTTTGTATGTTTGTTCGTTCCGTATAGGCGTCTAAACGCCTGGACCGATCTTCTTGAAATTTTCACAGAATGTACATGTGTGGGGGTGGTGAAAATAGGGTACTTGAATTGTCGATATATCAAGTGGGCGTGGACCCGCCCACATGGGTAAAATTTTGATATTGAGAAACATTTTAAGCTAGAGTGCTGAAATTTTGTGTGTATACATTTAGTGGCAGATCATGTGAATTTTCCAAAACTGGGCGGAATCGGACCAATGAGCGTGGCCCCGCCCATATAAGCCAAATTTTGAAATTGAAATATTTTCCACAATTTATTAGCGTGAGTTCTGCAATTTTTGTATATGTATCTGGGGGCATTATGCCAAAAATTTTGGCGGGATCTGACCAATAAGCGTGGCCACGCCCATATAGGCCAAGTTTTGAAATTGTATAATTTATTAGCGAGAGAGATGACATTTTGCGTATATATATCTGGTAGCAGTCTGCGTAATTGGTCCAGAAATGGGCGGCATCAGATCAATGGGCGTTGCCCCGCCCTTATAGGCAAAAATTTTAAATTGAGATATCTTGCACAATTTATTAGCGAGAGTTCTGTAATTTTGTGTATATATATCTGCTAGCATTCTACGCGATTGGTCCAAAAATGGGCGGCATCGGCTCAATGGGCGTATAAGCCAAATTTTGAAATTGAAATATCAATTTGTTAGCGAGAGTGCTGTAAGTTTGTGTATAAGTATCGGGTGACAGTCTACGTGAGTGGTTTGCGTATATATCTGGTAGCAGTCTGCTGGATTGGTCCAAAAATGGGCGGCATCGTACCAATGGGCTTGGCCCCGTCCTTATAGGTCAAATTTTGAAATTAAAATATCTTACATATATTACATATATCTGGTAGCAGTCTGCGTAATTGGTCCAGAAATGGGCGGCATCAGATCAATGGGCGTTGCCCCGCCCATATAGGCAAAAATTTTAAATTGAGATATCTTGCACAATTTATTAGCGAGAGTTCTGTAATTTTGTGTATATGTATCTGCTGGCATTCTACGCGATTGGTCCAAAAATGGGCGGCATCGGCTCAATGGGCGTGGCTCCGCCCATATAAGCCAAATTTTTAAATTGAAATATCAATTTGTTAGCGAGAGTGCTGTAAGTTTGTGTATAAGTATCGGGTGACAGTCTACGTGAGTGGTTTGCGTATATATCTGGTAGCAGTCTGCTGGATTGGTCCAAAAATGGGCGGCATCGTACCAATGGGCTTGGCCCCGTCCTTATAGGTCAAATTTTGAAATTAAAATATCATACACAATTTGTTAGCGAGAGTGCTGAAATTTTGCGTATATGTATCTAGTAGCAGTCTACGTGATTGGTCCAAAAATGGGCGGCATCGGATCAATGGGCGTGGCTCCACCCATATAAGCCAAATTTTGAAATTGAAATATCTTACACAAGTTGTTAGCAAGAGTGCTGACATTTTGCGTATATGTATCTGGTGACAGTCTACGTGATTGGTCCAAAAATGGGCGGGATCAGACTAATGGGCGTGGCCCCGCACATGTACGCAACCTTTTGAAATTGAGGTAGCTTGCACAGTTTATTTGGGAGAGTGCTGTAATTTTGTGTATATGTGTCTGGTCTATGTGATTGGTCTAAAAATGAGCGGGATCAGACCAAAGGGCGTGGCTCCGCCCATATAAACCAATTTTGAAATTGAGATATCTTGCACAATTTGTTAGCCATAGTACTGTAATTCTGTTTATACGTATCTGGTGGCAGTCTACGTGATTAGTCCAAAAATTGGCGGGATCAGACCAATGGGCCAAAGCCAAGTTTTGAAATTGAGATATCTTCACAATTTCTTATCAAGAGTGCTCTTATTTTATGGACATGTGTTTGGTGGTAGTATTCGTGATTGGTTCAAAAATGGACGGGATCGGAAATCTAAATCTGGGGCAACGAAGTGGACCGGGTCAAGCTACATATATACATATGCATATATAAATGGATGTGAGTATGTTACGTATGGACTCCAAAACGGCTGGTTCGGTTTTAATGGAATTTTCTGGGAATATTCAGGTAAGCCAGAGGGTGACATAGGCTTTATATGTTCTTGATGTAGGAGGCGTGGATCCGCCCATATAAGCCAATGTTTTAAGTGATTCCTACTGTCCGTACCTATGAATATATTAACGAGATTCCTAATGTCCCCATGTTTTGATAAATGGACGGGTGGCGGAAGTTGGACCCCAAAAAAAATGCACCCCAAATTGAAAATGAAAGAGCGCCCCAAATTTGGGGCCTATTTTCGTTACAAAAACTTATTTAGGAAATAACACCCCAATCAAGAAAACAGCATGAAATGAAAATAAACCCCAAAAAACTAAGAAATTTTCTCTTCGTAAATCTATTTTCTAATTATAAATCTTTTCCTGTGCGGTCGGCCTACGGCCTCTGTTTAAGACTTTCTCCTATGGACAGGATCCAATGTTGACAACGTGGAGCAAATCTTTTATGCGTAGCCTCTACTGTTTCTAACATAATAGATGAAAATAAGCCCCAAAAAGCAGACAAGAAATGAAAGTAAACCCCAAAAAGCAGACAAAACATGAAATTAAGCCCCAAATAAAATTGTTGTTGCTTGATGACTTATTTTTTGGGGCCCATATTCATAAAAAAATTTGGGGGTATTTTCCTGGGGCCAATTTTCATTCCGCCTGGACGGGATCGGAAATCTGAAGTCTGGGGCAACGCAGTGGACCGGGTACAGCTAGTTATATAATAAAAAATATAATAATACTTGAATTGGAAGAACATGTATTTGGAACCAACATTTTGAAATATTATATATTTTGGGAACAAATATATTTTGTTAAAAAATCAGGAAACTTTGTTTGGAACGCATATATTAATATATGTATTGGAACAACATATGTATTAGAACAACATATATTTGCGAACTGATTTTCACAAATAAAATATGTTTTTACCCACAAACGAAGTTATTGTTTAAGAAGTTTTCCAAATATATCTTATTTATAAACTGGTTTTTAAACTTTGCTGAATTTTTCGAATTTTAGTTTAGTTTTTTTCCTAGATTTCCTATAATACTTTATAGTTCAAAATGTCATAAGCAGCATTAGATTTGGTTTTGTAGCACTCATGTTTAATTAATAAATATTCCAATTCATCACACTTTGTCAATCCATCAATGAAATTTATAGTTCGGAAAGACTATACGATTTAAATTTTAATTCAGTTTTACAAGCATATATAGTTTTTAAAAAATTGCACTTTGAACTCTGAAAAGACAGAAAACCTGCTTTTAAATGAAGGCTTTAATACATTGTAAATATGCGATCTAAATGATCGGATGTTTATATTATAATAAAGAGGAAGGTATGCCGTTAATATTTAAAAACAATATCAGCCAAATGGCCACAACGACCACGCTTACGGGACCATATCCTTTTCATGAAATTTTCCATAGCCAAATCGCAAAGTGGCTGGCCTATGTCCTCGATAGCCTCACGAATTCTATCTTTGAGGTC
Organism: Eudasyphora cyanicolor; assembly: GCA_963930755.1. NCBI lineage: Eukaryota > Metazoa > Arthropoda > Insecta > Diptera > Muscidae > Eudasyphora > Eudasyphora cyanicolor. The sequence goes on along the minus strand of OZ005737.1, from coordinate 258,789,417 downwards.
TTGAATCGACGCTGGGCTGTTGGCGTAGACCTTATCTTTCACGTGGTCCCAAAGGAAGATGTCGCAAGGTGTTAAATCACAAGATCTCGGGGCCAATTGTGATCACCTCTTCGAGAGATAACACGGTCCGGAAACTTTTCCCGTAACAGATCAATGTCAATTTGTCAAACCCCTTTAGGCACCCCCACACAAATTTACAGATTGATTCGAACACAACATTCCCATATATTCGGCAGCAATCCTTTAAGTATTTTATATTTTAGACAATATTTCGAATGAATACAGAATATCAAGAAATTAACAATGTTTTAAACTTTTTGGCATCACCCACCTGAAATACAACATTACATTATTCACAAGGTGAGAGTATTCCTTAGTCGGATACCCGACTGAAATTTTCTTACTTGTTTACATACACCCTTTAATTAACCGTCTTCGTTTCATTTGTTTTGAATTAAAAACACTTGGTTATTTTTTTTTTAATAATTTAAAATTATATTTATTTATTTTTTTAAATCCTTCTGTTAAGTTTAGCATATTTTAGTTTGTTTTTTTCTTTATAATTTTTTTAGAGTTTTAAACATTGTTTTTTTAAAAAATCCCATTGTGTTTATGATTTATAATAATAATACTTAAATGTTAACATTAACGAAAATGGTTCAACTAGTATTTTTTTATTTTTTTTTTTTTTGGGAATTAAAACTAGTTTTTTGTTGTTTTATATAATATAAATTAATTAGTTAATTAATTTAGATTTTCATTTAGACTTATACTTATCTATTAAGTCTACATATAATTTCACCTATATTTATATATAGTTTTTTTGGTAATAATTAAGGGGATTTATTCATTGTTATTTTCAAATTCCATAGATTTTGGTTTTGTTTTGGTAAACATTACATTATGAGAATTCTAGTAAATGCAGTTTGATTTATTTGTTGTTGTTACTATTGTATTGTTGTTCTTGTTGTTTATTAGTTGGTAGTTGTATAGGTATTTTTATTTTAGTTTTTTGTTTTAGTTTTTTTTTCAATAAATGTGTATTATGCAATGTAGTTTCAACAAATATTTATTGCAGATTTCTTTTTTGATCATATTGTTTGGAATTTTTCATTTTGATATCTAACAGTTACATGTATTTATATATGTTGTGTATATTTATTGATAAATTAGAAAATAAATAGAAATAAAACATATTTTCATTAAATTCATTTAGTATTATTTACTATATATTTACACATGCTATATACATCATTGTTTCTGTTCAGTTCTTTTGGGTAGGAGCAGGCGCCAGAGAAGTAGCTGAGTACGGAGGAGAGAGAGTTGTGAGAAATTTGCATTTGATTTTTTCATTTGTTATTGTTGTTTGGGGTTTATCTGATTTTTTTCCTTGGCTTTACTAAGTAAGACATACATAGTTCTTTCATTAAGTTTTTTTTGTGTAATGTTACTGTTGTAATAATTATTATTTCGTTGTTGTTGCTGGTTGTTTGTTTTATGCCAACACCAATTCTTTTGTTCATCAACAAAAAATTCTTTTTCACTTCTCCTCACTCTACATTCATATGTTTTCATTAGGAAGCCTGTATTCTTTTGTTTGTCGTTTTTGTTGGTGTCTACTACTCTGGGGATAAGGAAGGTACGAACCCTCCTTGGGTATTATTTGCTGGCCATTTTTTGTACGTTTCAATTAGAGTTTCGTCGGATGTTTTTTTCGGGATTTTTTCATCAGTGTGCAGTGAAACTGGGGCAATTTTCAAGGAAGGTAATCAAGTAAAGTGATGTTAAATCATTGTAAATGTACCCAAAGTCGGGTTATACAGTCGATATTGAAGGTCAAATTAAAGGCGATATGTCCATCAATGCCTTACTATAGTTAATTTTGAGAAAAGCTGTTTTGTTTAAGCATTTTTTGGACAAATTCCCATTGGTTAGATTTTCCATTTAAAATGTTTTGAATGAATAAAGTAATAACTTGCTAAGGGAAATCTTTAAAATATTTTTCTTTGCGAATGCATTTTTTGAGCAATAATTAATTAGAACCCTCTGCCTTAAGGAAGAAATTAAATAAGAACAATAAATTAGAGCTGCCGTGAATACTGTAGCTATGATCAATATGCTGAGGGTAATTTTGCTCTACATAAGCCTTTCCTAACTTGCTCTATACTAGAGTCGACCACTGTGGTCTTCCCCTATACTAGAGTCGACCACTGTGGTCTTCCCCTATACTAGAGTCGACCACTGTGGTCTTCCCCTATACTAGAGTCGACCACTGTGGTCTTCCCCTATACTAGAGTCGACCACTGTGGTCTTCCCCTATACTAGAGTCGACCACTGTGGTCTTCCCCTATACTAGAGTCGACCACTGTGGTCTTCCTTTATACTAGAGTCGACCACTGTGGTCTTCCTCTATACTCTTCCTCTATACTAGAGTCGACCACTGTGGTCTTCCATATACTAGATTCGACCACTGTGGTCTTCCTCTATACTAGAGTCGACCACTGTGGTCTTCCTCTACACTAGGGTCGACCACTGTGGTCTTCCTCTATACTAGAGTCGACCACTGTGGTCTTCCTCTATACTAGAGTCGACCACTGTGGTCTTCCTCTATACTAGAGTCGACCACTGTGGTCTTCCTCTATACTAGAGTCGACCACTGTGGTCTTCCTCTATACTAGAGTCGACCACTGTGGTCTTCCTCTATACTAGAGTCGACCACTGTGATCTTCATCTATACTAGAGTCGACCACTGTGATCTTCCTCTATACTAGAGTCGACCACTGTGATCTTCCTCTATACTAGAGTCGACCACTGTGGTCTTCCTCTATACTAGAGTCGACCACTGTGGTATTCCTCTATACTAGAGTCGACCACTGTGTACTTCCTCTATACTATAGTCGACCACTGTGGTCTTCCTCTATACTGAAATTGAGCCAAATTAAACAACATTGGGATATCCATTAAAGCATTGGCGTATTTTAGTTGTGTTATTTCGTCCGAATATGTTTGTTATTTACCCAAATGAGGGGACTATGTGGCGTATAACAAATACAATATTTGTTCATAACGGTCATACGCACCCAAGTACTCTGTAGCTCATCCGCAACATTAAATTGTCTGATATTAAACATTTCCCACGTAATACTTCACCGCTTTGCAGTAATTTTTCTGTTTCAAAGACGATAATAGATTTTGAAAAAATATTTACAAGTAAACAAAAAATCATTTATTTTAAGTATGACATGAAGTACTTGCAAATGCAGTGAAAAGTGAAATCACATTTTACCACATGAATTGGAGACTGCGACGCGTATTCGAAATATTTTTCTGCTTCAAAGCCGTTAAAAAAATCCTTAAAAATAAACAAAAAATTCGCTTATGTTAAATATGACCTGAAATACTTACAAATACAGTAAAGCTGTAAAAACGAAAATTGAATATCATATTTGACCATATAAAGTGGAAAAACCATGGACTTCCACTTTGCGCCTACTTTACTCACTTACTCCCATCTCTTTTGACCGCTTTTCTGAAAGACTGACGTTCTTTTTTTCATTATGATATTAATATTTCCTGTAGTTTGTTTTTCTTCATTTCTCCTCTCAACCTCTTCTCGCACACGTCCTTAATTACAAACTCACTTCGCTGGCCTTTCGTAAATATTCCGTTGGGCAATTTGTGTTTCATTGCTGATGTGCAAATACCCAACATCACTGCTCTCCTCCCCCGACCCCGGAAAAGAACAGCTCTCTTCTTCTTCTTCTTCGAGTAACTTTTGTTTTTATGCTACAACTTATGGACTATGTAAAAAATTCTTGTTTTTTCCGTTGATAATTTACACTTTCTCTTATAGTTATGTTTTACTTTTTTTACTGCCTTATTATGCCCAGTTTTTGTTTCTAGAATTTTCTTTTTCGCGTTTAATTCATTGTGAGATTTTCTGGTAGGGGTTTTGGTAGAGGTTTTTTTTTTGCTTTTTTTAGAGGGGATAGGGTTTAATTTACAGGGTTCTTCAGATTTAAGGGTACTTTACTTCTGTATTATTTAATCTAAAAGCTTAATCTAATTTTATAATACACCACTTTCTTGTGTTAGCTCTTCACTGGGTTGTTTCAATTTCGTTTTGTCCTGCAGATATAGGGCCGCCAAGGCATTGAAACGTGGCCCCCACGTTTCCAAGTAATTAAAGTCTTGATTCTCATCGTCGGTGCCTGAGAGAGAAAAATGAGAAGAAAAAAAACAAAAAAAATATCATAATTTATTAATTGTAATCTAATGCAGACTAATAGGCTAAATGAAATTATGCTGTTAATGAAAGGTGGCAATATAATTTGTGTTTTGTTGTTTTCTTTTGTTTACGTAATTATATTTGCTTTAAGTATTTGGAAAAATTCATATTGCTGTAAATTAAATAAAGTGTTCAGGTTTTATATATTGTTGTTTTGAATTCTTATAATATATTTCCGAGAAAATGTCTATTACTACAAAGGCTATGTATCGTATTATAGATTAAATTATATTATGAACACTACGCTACAACTTTTTTTGTCTCCGAGGCCTAAAAACTTTTTTTGTGTAGAACGAAACCAAATTTTATTATGGTACAGTTTTTTGTAATAATTTATTTCTAAAATTAAAATTTTCATGGTATGTACCTTAGGTATGTTGACTATTTTTGTTTAAAGTATAAGCTCGATAAAGCCGGTATAACATATAAAATAACTGAAATTATGAGGGCTAGAAATGCTGAAAACATCGTATTCGCGGAGAAACGGACATTTAGTAACGGTCGCTAAAACAATTAGAAATATATAGATTAAAAAAAAAAAATGTTTTTTCTTGTCACGAAAAAAATCATAAAGTAAAAGTAAAAGCGTTAAGTTCGGCCATGTCGAATCTTATATACCCTCCACCATGGATAGCATGTGACCTCACAAAATAACTCAAACCTAAAGAAAATAACACCGATAAACACAAAAAAATATAGTAGATGAGAACGGTAGGAATCACAACAAGTTTGATGCTATATATGGGAGCTATATCTAAATATGGACCGATATGGGAGCTATATCTAAATATGGACCGATATGTCCCATTTGCAATCCCAAACAACCTGCATCTATAAGAAGTATTTGTACCAAATTTGATCAACCCAGCTCTACTATTGCGGACAGTAGCGTGATTACCACAGACGGACGGACGGACGGACAGACGGACACGGCTAAATCGTCTTAGAATTTTACGACGATTAAGAATATATATACTTTATGGGGTCTCAGATCAATATTTAGAGGTGTTACAAACGGAGTGACAAAATGAATATACCCCCCATCCTATGGTGGAAAATAGAAACAATACGTAAAAAAATTTGTTTCTTCTCTTTTTGAAATCAAGCATCCTGACGAAGAAAACAATGTCCATTTGTAAAATGTCTATGGATGTGCATGAGACGTAGTTATAGGTTAACTTTTTGTGCAAAATGGTCCATTTGTATGGTAAGTACCAAAAGGCACGTGGCAATAACGCACAGTTTTTAGTAGACTGTAGGTACTGTATAGTCATCACACTCCAGAAAATTTCAAGTTTTTCTATGGATTTGAATCAAACTTATAAGCCGTTAACTTTTTGTGCAGAATGGTCCATTTATATGGGAGGTACCACAAGAAGCGTTACATTTATAGTAGTATAGAAGTTATAAGAGTTTTACCATGTTATAAAATGTCTAGCATCTGCCACAAGAGTAGGCAGATATGGTTTCTCATTGAAGAAAATATTATCATGTACGAAATTTCTATTTCAGATATATCGTTAGCACCATTCAGTCGAACTGACAGATGGACGGATATTAAATAATTCATATTTTGTTACCCCATGGAGAACCCATTGAATTTTTTAAATTTTGTGGGAAAATATATGGGTATTTTTAAAAAGTAAAGTTAAAAGAAATCCCTTTGATGCCCAAAAATTGATCACTTCGTTTGTAATTCTTATAGAAGATGTTAAAATCTATCACATTGTAATTATGGGTAGTTCTTTCTCAAGTGTCCCAGATCAAAAATTAGATCTTTCTCAAATTCGAAGAAAATGTTGCCCTAGTAAGTGGGAGTAATGAGCCACAATATTAAAAAATTTATTGAAAATTTGAGGCGAGGCGAGGTCAAAGTTCAGAATAATTTATGTTTTCGCTCGGTAATGGTGTTTTGAAGTTAATTTTAATGCTACAAAGCATAAGAAATTGAAAATATAAAATATTCTTCCTAAAGGATTTTCCGTGCACTTTTCACAAAAAATGAATTTTTTCATAAACAATTTCTTTCGGTCACATTTTTCAGAATCGATACATTTTTTATAAAAAATAGCCCATATATATAGTCTACCGATGGTGTACAATTTGGAGTGGGCACAACTTTGGTTCAGAAATTACATTATAATGTCTGAAAATCTTCACCAAATTACAAAGAAAAAATATTTGTTTGCGTTTTCAACAATATTTTTATACTCTACACCACACTGTGGTACAGGGTATTATGACTTTGTGCATTTGTTTGTAACACCTAAAAGGAGAAGAGATAGACCCATTGTTTATTATACCGATCGACTCAGAATCACTTTCTGAGTCGATTTAGCCATGTCCGTCTGTCTGTCCGTCTGTCCATGTATTCTTGCAATCAAAGTGCAGGTCGTATTTATGGTCCGATTGTGATGAAATTAAGCATAGTGCTCTTTTTTGGCCCAAGGACGATCCCTATTGAAATTGGTTAAAATCGGTTCAGATTTAGATAAAGCCACCATATATATGTTTCACCCGATTTAACATTTAAGCGCTGTAGAAATCGTGTTTTATATCCGATCCGTACGAAATTTAACAGAGAGAGTTTTCTTATTACATGTATGAACACTGCCAAATTCGGGGAAAATCGGTTCAGATTTAGATATAGCCCCCATATATATGTTTCACCCGATTTCACATTTAAGCGCTGTAGAAATCATGTTTTATATCCGATCAGTACGACATTTAACAGAGAGAGTTTTCTTATTACATGTATGAACACTGCCAAATTCGGGAAAAATCGGTTCAGATTTTAACATAGTCCCAATATATATGTTACACCCGATTTGACATGTAAGCGCTGTAGAAACCGTGTTTTATATCCGATCAGTACGAAAATCGGCAGAAAGAGTTTGCTTATTACATGTATGAACACTGCCAAATTCTTATCGCAATGCCCATTTTCGCATTTGTAGGTAGGTGTAGGGTATTATATAGTCGGCCCCGCCCGACTTTCTGTCTTTCCTTACTGGTTGTTGTTGATTTTTTTCAAATATTTTTTCTTTGTAAGATTTTCAGTTATTATAATGTAACTTCTGAACCAAAGCCGTCCCCACTCCAAAGTTTACACTATCGGTAATGTACATGTGGACCATATTTTATAAAAAATTTAAGGAAAAAAAAATTAGATCGATTCTGAGATATAGCAATTTATATTTTTACTTTAACTTTTTACTGAAAAAAATAATATTTTTATGAAAAGTGCTTGGAAAATCCTTTCATCCATTTTTTACAAAAACTTGCTAAATGTTAAAATAAAAACTCAATGTCATTTATTTTTTGAAAAAATTTAATTAAAAATTTGGTTTGAAATTAAAAAAAAACATAAAATTAGTTTTTGCATTTTACAACATTTTTAATTGCTTCTGAACGACTGAACAGATTTTTACAATGTTTTCGTCATTGAAAGATAACGTAATATGTCTTTTTGGCCGTTTTCTAATATAATTTTGTTTAAAAACTCACGGAGTCAAAATAGTAATTGGATTTTTGGAAAATTATTATTTGTAAAAGTTTTACGCGAAATTCTAAGGCAGGTCAAGCGATTGTGGGCATTTTTAAACTGTGTCTGCACATATGAATTTTAAAGTCTCTGTATATGAAATTTTACACTCAGAGTTTTCAGAACAGTAGAAAAATGTCAAAAATTGCCAGATTTGCCTTAGTATTTCGCTCATATCTTATAAAATATTGAGTCCCCTAAAATCCAATTCCTGTTTTGGATTTGTGTGTGTCTGATGCATATTCAGTGTGAGTTCAAAAAAATCGATGTGGTTCTTTATACCCTCACTTTAGTGTGACGAGGGTATATATCATTTGCTACGGAAAAAAGTGTAACACATCGAAGGAGTGACCTAAGACCCCAAGTATGTTCGGAGGAAATCCGTTTTGGGTCATTTTAAGTCGAATGAGCAATGTCCGTCCGTCTGTCTGTCTGTCTGCTGGCTGGTGCGCACGATAACTCTCGAAAGGAGTAACCGATTGACCTCAAATTTGGTATGAAGTAATTTTTTTTCAATCTCCGGCTAAGTTCGAAGATGGGCCATATTGGTCCACTCCTTCTAGTACCTCCCTACAAAGGGTTAAAATGTTGTGAAATATTGATTCTTTAATAACTACTATACTACTTATTCGAATCTTTTCAAATTCCACACATAGTATAAGCTTATTAGTCGTTATCAACTCGAGAAAACTGGGCGAAGTCGCCACGTCCCTTTTGGTACCTCCCACACAAATGCACCATTTTGCACCAAAAGTTAACAGCTTATAACATTAATAACAGTGTTTAAAAATACTTGAAATATTGTACAGTATTATGCTTTTATATTACCTACAGTCCAGGGAAAAATGGGTGTTGTTGCCACGCCCCTTTTGGTACCTCCCACACAAAGGTACCTTTTTGCACCAAAAGTTAAAAGCTTATAACATTAAAACCAATGTATAAAAATACTTGAAATTTTGTACAGTGTAATGTTTTTATAGTGTCTATAGCCCTGTGAAAAATGGGCGTTATTGCCACGTCCCTTTTTGTACCTCCCACACAAAATGCCCAAATCATACCAAATTTAATGTCTCATAACGTTTATACCAGTGCACATAAATGCTTATAAGTCGGCACAGTGCAATGAATTTAAAGTATCTAATGTTCAGCGAAAAAAAGGTTTATTTGATAAACACTTTCTGGTCCAAATTGACAGAATAATTCGAGTAATATTCAATATTACATTACTCACAAAGTGAGGGTATACCTTAGTCGGTTTACCCGACTGGAACTTTCTTACTTGTTTTTTTAAATTAAAATTTGTAAAAAATTATAATTTTTGTATATCCTCGAATAAATGGTCCGTCATGGTCCTCTTTCAAACTTTGTAAAAATAATTTGGTAAAAAATAAAAATGCATTTTTTAAATTTCAAATCCCCATAAAATTTTGGATTTTTTTTTGGCGAAAAAAGTGATAAGTTATATCTTATGTATCATTTAGCAACTGTCTATAATCTTTTTAGGCTAAATTAAAATTTGGAAGATGTTGTTCTAAAGCAATCTGTGTTTTCCCCGATATGTTTTTAATTTCGCACTATTGTTTCCGAAACAAATATTTATTTCATTTCAGTACTCAGAAAATACCTAAATTGTGTTAAATTTTTCAGTTATTCAAAGTTAATTTTTTTAAAACATTTTTATTGTTCGTAAAAGAATAAATAATAATAATTGAAATCTTAGAATATTGAATCAAAATAAATCACTTGGAGGATTGACAACTAATGATCGCTTGGAATACTCAGAAATTTGAAATAATTGATTTTAAACAGAAGTTAATGCTGCTCATGGTATCATAACTGGGAGTTACGAGTACAAGTCGAAACCAAGAAAAAATTAAAAATAAAATTCGAAAGAATCAGCAAAAGTTTTGAAAATCTTTTTTAAATAAAATATATTTAGAGAAATTCCTTAACAATAATTTTGTTCGTATTTAAACACATATTTTATTTGAGAAAATTTGGTTTGTAAATATATGTAGTTGTAACTTATTAAAATATACGTTCCAAATATATTTTATTGATTTTCAAATATAATTAATTTGCTCAGAAATATATAACATTTAAAAATTTGTGTTCCAAATATATTTTCTTTCGATTCAAATATATCAAGAAAGGCGATTTTGCCCCGTGTAGGTTAATATTAAAAATTCTGTGTTGTATTTGTAGATATTTTCTGAGAAATTTTCTATTTCTAAAGGTAAAGAGTATGTATCGTGTGATTTACTACATTATACTGCGCTACAGTGAAAAATACACGGACTTGGCAGTATCGGTTCGATTCTACTACCAAAGGGCAGTTTAACCCTATACTCGATTTGATGAAATTGGAGACCAACTGTTTTTATGGGTCGAAAAATGTGTCATCAGCTTTCATCAAATAATTCAGAGTTGGTGATACTGCTTAACTATATTTGGCAACAATTTAGCTAAGAATATGGTGAACAAAGTTTCCTTGCGAAGCCTTTACCAAATAGCAATTACAACAGAGTTCTTTGGAAACAGGAAATTCTTAGAAAGCCTAGATCTCCAATACAACACACGAAGAAGAGCAGAAGGACGATTTAAAATACTGCCTCATCTAAACAACTATGGAAGAAGCGCACTATCCGTGCAGCTGCCGCAAAATCGTAATATATTGCCTATTAATGTTTTAAGTATCCAAAATAATGGAAAAAGAAAAAATGCTATACAAAAATCCTTATTGAATCGCGGGATGAATCATGAATTAATTCAATAAATAGAAAAAATAATAATAATTATAAAAAGCCTTAACATTTTATGCGTAAAAAAAAATTTTCCCGCAGTTTTTTTTGAAAAAGTGAAGGAAATAAATATTTTTTTCAGTATAACTTTCAAGGACTCGTAATTTTTCACAAACAATTTTTGGCAAAATTGTAGCCCCGGTAACTTTGAGCAACTTTTGTGAACATGTCAATACAATCTGAACGTGTCTAGGCACTCTAAATAGCTCAAAACGACACATTGTACCTCCAAAATTTTGTATTTCACTATTTTTTAACTCTAAAAAAATATTTTTTTTGATAGGGACTGTTCAGAAACTTTGTAGAAAATAGTAAGGCCACAATTTTTGTGGCCCTCTAGCTTCCCCACATAACTGTAATTTTTGGCCCTATTTTAACAAATAGTACAAAACACTCCTAAAAATGGGGTGGGCGGGGAAGAAATGTTGTACCAAAATGTTGGCCATAAAATGTTACTATATGTGTCAGAACACATCATAGTAATATTTAAAATAATATTTGGTAACAGTCTTTAAAAAGCTAGTGGTCCTTGATTTTGCTTCGTCTCCCTAAGGCAATTGGATATCAATTGTCTCCGACTTTTTAATATAGTAAACTTTTATGAGGTCCGAAGATAAAACTGTCTGTGTAAAACTTTTCCCAAAACTAATGAAGCTTATAAAAAAATGTCTTCTTTTTTGCTTTTCATATTTTTGGTTCATTGACATTGTATTTATAAATTTGTACACTTCATGTCGCACGCATTAAATATGAGTTTGCCTTTTTTTTTAAAAGACAAGGACATCTCGTCTCGTTGACGTTAAAACTCACCTGATGCCAACGAACTCAGGGATTCCGCTATGCTCCCACTCCCCTCATAGGTGAAATTTCTTAAGTCATCGAAGGGTGGCGCATTGTTATCTTTATCACAACGTTTTTTGCGTTCTTCCATCAAGAAGCCCACATTCAATTCCTGGCCGGGCATCAATGTCACAACTGGATCTAAAGTAGGGCGGCGAAGGGAAAAATAAAATAAAAGGAGAAACAGACGTTTATTATTAGTCAGATTTAAAGTGAAAGTACATAGCAAACAACTTGTTGTTCAAATGCGAATATACGACAGAGTCACAAAACAAAGTAATTGTAAAGTAAAAAGACTGAAAATTCTCAACATTAAAAACAAAAAATTCCAAAAATGTCATATTTTGCAATATTAGTTTTACTTGATTAAGATTTTTCTACTTTTGTATTATGCATATGCTCTACCGGGGAGTATAAAAGTTATATCTTATTTAATATTTCACTAAATTGTAGTCCTTTTTGGACATTCATTAAACCTAATGTGAGATAGGAAAAAATATACATATCCACATAAAATAAAATTTTGAAGCCAGATTGACAGATGGACGGACATTTCTCAAGTGACTAAGAATATCCTAAAACGGATTTCCTCCGAACATTCTTAGGGTATTTGGTCACTCCTTCGATGAGGTTATATATGATCTAATTTTTAAATTTTTTGGGTGACACTTCGAAAAGAGGGCCCAATATGACACGTCGTCAGCCCTGGCGTGAGATGGAAAAAAATATTTCCACATACAAAATTTGAAGTCAAGCAGACAGACAGACGGACATTGCTGAAATGACTTAGAATGTCCTAAAACGGACTTCCTCCAGGCATAAACAGGGTATTTGGTCACTCCTTCGATGAGGTTATATGTGATTTAATAATTCAACTTTTTGGGGGACACTTTGAAAAGAGAGTCCCAATATGAAACATCTTCAGGATTGGCGTGAAGAGGAAAAAAATAAATTTGAAGTCAAGAAGACGGACGGACATTGCTGCAATGAAATATTTAAATTGAAACAAATAATATTTTAGACAAAATTCCCTGTAAAGATTTCAATAAATTCCTCAACACACTTTATATTAGTGGTCAGTTTCTCTGCCAAACCACTGTGCCATATGGGACACAAAGAAAAAACTAAAAGTTAATTGAATGAATAAAATAGGTAAAGGAATTCCTTTCCTCATTTTTTTGTAATATTTTACGTGCCTTTTTCAGACTTCAATGCGGCTGCTGCTGCTTAAATATCACATCACAAAGGCAACAATCACTAAAGCAAACACTCTAACACAAATGTCAACTATACCAATACAAATAAACAAAAGGATACATACTGGTGGACACACACACTCGTTCTCTTAAAGCTACACAAATAAATATGTCTCTCAGAAAGAGTAAATAGAAAATGTCAAACAATAGGTAGACTTACATATTATTGGCACCTTGCAGGCAGCTATATCCGGTGGCATTGTACCGCCCTGTCCTATCGGTATCTGGAGTGGGGTTATGTCAAAGGCTGTCATATCATCCTCGCCGCCACCCTCGTCGTCGTAACTAATCACGGTTTCACGTACATCTTTCTCGGGGCCGTTTCGCTTTTTATTTGTTGTTTTACGTTTACGATTGTATATAACAAAGATAAGAGCTAAAACTGAGAAGGAAGAAGACACAAATAGCAAAACACAGAAAATGAGAGTTAGTTAGCACATCCAAGAATGTGTTTGTGTGTGTGTCGTTAAAGGGCAAAGGATACAACACAATATGATACAAAGTGATAGCGAAAGCGATGGTGTCGAGTAGCTGCCCTCGGCAGGCATTTAGCTACAAGAGATTCGAGATCTGAGAGTGCTGCTGAATGCTGTCTGCGTTTGGAAATGCTTAATTGTTTTATGGTTCAAATGTGACTACGTTAATAAAACGGTTTGTCATAAATCAAATGGCAAAACGTTTTTCATTAAAATTTCTAATGAGTTCTAACCAGAAATTCAATAAACAATACCCACGAACAAAAGACAACATTACGTTTGTTGTTCTTATCTTTTATATCGGGTTGCTTACATTTAAAGAGCTAGCGTAATTTTTATTGCATGCTTTTCATAAGATATAATCGTACAGATGTACAGATTGTGCTTTAGCAAAGGTATGAACATGTATTTTGTGTGAACTAGTACTTCTTTCTGTAGGCAGTGATATAAGTAATGTACTAGAAAGTCGGAATGTTATATTTTATTTGGGATTTTTAAAAATTTTGTAATTTATAAATTCGAACAATAAATCGTGTATTAAAATTTTTGAGGTCAACTTCTTATACATAATGAAAATTGCAGACTGGTTACACTATGTCACCCCGAACTGGCAATACTTTTTCCGGCGGTCTCCTCTAAACAAGAAAATAAATATAAAAATGTTTTTTTTTTATTTTTTTCAAAACTATGTTATTGCGGACAACAATTTGAAAAGAAACTTAGTTTAACATATAAATATGTTTATACCCTCACCTTAGAGAGGAGGGTATATATCATTTGCTACGAGCCAAAAGTGTAACACATCGAAAGAGTGACCTCAGACCCTAAGCATGTTCGGCGGATATTCGTTTTGGGTCATTTTAAGTCGAATAAGCAATGTCCGCCCGTCTGTCTGTCTGCTGGCTGGTGCGCACGATAACTCTCGCAAAGAGGAACCGATTGACATAAAATTTGGTATGCGGTAATATTTTTCTCTATTTCCGGCTATGTTCGAAGATGGGCCATAGTGGTCCATTCATTCTTGTACCTCCCCCACAAAGGGTTAAAATTTAATAAAATATTGATTCGCTAATAAATTATATACTACTTATTTGAATCTTCTGAAATTCCACACATAGTATAAGTTTATTAGTAATTATCGCCTTGAAGAAAAGGGGCGAAGTGCCCCGCCCCTGTCGGTAACTCAGCACACAAATTTACAATTTTATTTCAAAAGTTAACTGCTTATTTCTTTAACAGAAGTACATAAAAATACTTGATATTTTGTACAGTTTGATGTTTTTATAGTGCCTATGGTCGGGTAAAAAATGGGGATTATTGTACCTCGCACACAAATGGCCTATAGTGCTGTGAAAAATGGGCCTTATTGCCACGCACCTTTTGGTGCCTCCCACACAAAGGTACCATTTTGTACAAAAAGTTAACATCGTATAGCGTGAGTAGCAATGCAAGAAAATACTACAAAATGTTGCACAGTGTAACGCTTTTAAAGTACCTATATCCCTACCACATAAAATGATCAAATAATACCAAATTTGAATAGCTCATTACGTTAATATACTAGGGCACATAAACGCTCATAATTTGGCACAGTGAAATGTATTTAACGAATCTAATGTCTAGAGAAAAATGGGTATAATTGTTAAACCCCTTCTGGTACCTCCTATACAAATTGAGAGATTAATTCGTGTTATACGAGTATTCCATATTACATTACTCACAAAGTGAGGGTATATCTTAGTTGGTTAACCCGACTGAAACTTTCTTACTTATTTTATTGTGAAAATTGTACTGAGAATATACTGTTACATATGAATCGCTCAAATGCTGAATCGATAAACTCCACGTTTTTCGAAAAATTAAACTCAAATCACAAATTTTCGTATCCATCGGTCTTGCATAGAACATGTTAACACGCTACGCATAATAGTGGAACAGTCGTCAGAATAGCGCTCACCTCTCTACCTCGCGTTCATTGACTTTGAAAAAGCCTTCGACACCATACACAACGAAGCCATGTGGACTGCGCTGAAGTGTAAAGCTCATGTCGTTAATTAAGAAGCTATACATTGAAGCAATTTGTCAAGTGAGGCACGAAAACCATTATGTTGAGCCCATCCCGATCAACGCAGTTGTCAAGGATGCTCTTCAACATTGCGCTGGACGAAATCATGAAAAAGGTCAAAAAGGAGAAGAAAGGCATTTCTTGGGGCTTGCACGGTTCCTTGGAAGACTTAGAATACGCCGATGATATCTAGATAAGCTAGAAGACGTTCAAAGACAAGCAGCCAAATTTGGTTTGAGAATTAATATTGCTAAAACTAAGATATGAGCATGAAGTCCAAAGTCAGCAACAGTTCGAGATCAATGGCCAAGCTATTGAAGACGTCCAACAGTTTTGCTATATAGGTAGCAAAATCTCTGTCACAGGTGGTTCTACCGAAGACATACAGTCGAGAATCAGGAAGGGGCGAGCAGCGTTTGGCACGCTGGATAAAGTTTGGGAGGCTTCGCACATTTTCAGAAATACAAAGATCAGACTGTTCATTTCAAACGTAAAATCGGTTCTTCTGAATTGTTGCGAATCGTGGAACTCTACAACACGAGAAATTCAAACAATGCAAGCATTTATAAACAGGTATCACGTGATATGCCATAAGCTGAAGTTAGAGGTTGTTGCAGGCCAGGTTATTTTAAGAATCTTCCTAAAGCACATGTTTATAAATGCATGCATTGTTTGAATTTCTCGTGTTGCAATTTCTCAACTATTTGTTTTAGGGAATTAATCGATTTGGTATTTACGCCATTCATATATTTGTCGTCGAATTTTACTGTTATTTAAAATTATTACGATGAGCAATTTAGAATCTTTGGATGGGTGGATACATGCCTATTTTTTGTTGCAATTGATTTTTTGAAAGTTGTGCGATTTTGGAAATTTTTATTTTGTTTGGTGCAGAATCACAAATAAATAAAACAATTTGAACAGTTTAGCAAAAAAAAATTTTTTTCGCGAGACATAGCCCAGTCATTTTTTTAGTGTATTTAGAAAATTGCCTATTATTTATAAATGATTTGACCGAATTTACTGAAATTTGACACATGGGTTTCCAAAACAAATTAAGTTATTATGATTTATTTACATTTGAAATTTTTATCGCACGTTTTTGAAAATATTGCAATATATGTTTTGCACATGCAAATATATCTACTTTCTGGAGCAAAAATTTTGAAAATTTTATTTGCGAAATTTTACTTATATTGTTATGAATCATAATTAGAAATTTTTTTTTGTAGATCGCGGCCACTCAGAAGCTACGTTTTTTGCAATAAACAATTACACTGTGGAACAAAATTATACTTTTTCCAAAATAATAAGGTTCTGACAACGGAATCTGATAGAGTAAAAAGAATACACGTGTATCGGCGTTTTGAAAGTTTACTTATGGCGGTAATTTGAGAGGAGGGCCAATATTTCCTAATTTTGCACATTCTTATAATGAATCGTTATTGGAAACCGTCCGATCCTTACATTTTAGGTATAGGATATGTTGAGCAACATTACTAGAACACAACGAGGAATATTTTAGTTAAACATTTTTGGTCCCTTTTCTGGTAAAGGGTGAAATCGCCCCTAAAGTCTAAAGAGTCGAAATGGCTCGACAATCTAGGGGTCTTTTTGGTCCCTTTTCTGGTAAAGGGTGAAATAGCCCCTAAAGTCTAAAGAGACAAAATGTTTTACAAAAATATTTCGCATAAAAATCTTCTATAAGTTGTGAGGTTCCACAAATAATTTTGCTACTGGTTACTGAAAAACGGAAACGAGTTAGTTGACATTTTTTTTCCTATCGAAAATGGGGAGGAAAAGACTTTTCTTTTTGGATTTTGGTTGGAGAAATAAAACAGAAATTAAATAGTTTTCAAAGCGAACAGTCACATAAAATTAGATACAGAAATTAAAAAAATAATAAGAAAATTTTATTTCGAAAAGTCAAACAAGAATTCTCCGATGTTCTTTGCTTCACTATAATGTTCTTTGCTTCCCATAAAAAGAAGCTGACTGTGAAATACAATGTACTAAATCCACAAAAATTTTCTGCAATTACCGCAAGACGGTTATAATTTTTGTAAAGAAGCCTCAATTAATAAACCAAAGGAAAAATTTTATGGAGAAATAAGCGATATAGCTGATCTTGGGCAAATCAAAACGCAACTAAATTTATCGAAAGTGACTACTCAAGTGAACATGCAGATCAATCACATTTCGGGTTAAGACAACAATTTCATATTGGATTAAAGTTATGAACTTACGTCGCCCATTCACCTTTCAAAAGAAAATCGCATTGATTGTAATTCGAAAATCAAGATAGATAGACTGGCCAATCATGATGAATATGAATTCTAACGCTAATTTGGATACACACATTAATCTTACGCCTAAGTATTTGTAGTATTCTTAATCCACACAACATTCAGATATATACTTATAATTCCTTTCAAATACCAATCTGGGATGTCAACAAGCGCTTGTCGGCAGAATCTCCAGTTTTTTTTTTTTATAAATAAGTGAGTACTAAATGAAATTTACGCAATATAATTTGCATAATAAAAATAACTTAATATTACAAATAACTTAATATCAATAAATATTAATAATGGATCTTGTAATCCAATAACTTTGACTTTAGTATTAACTTTATTACACTTGTTTATTACTATATTAATAATATTTATTACAATATTAATTTAATACATATAATGAGTTTTAATAATATGTACTCGTATTACTAAATATATCTTTATTGGTACTACGAAATTGAAGGCATAATCATGTAAGGAGGTATGTGGGCTGAAAAAAAGGTGTAAAAGTCAGAAAGGATGGGCGGGATACCGGCTAAGGAGTGAAATTAGCACCAGATTGCACTAAGTGACCGTAGATCCTTTTCTTTACAAATAGTGTACAATGCGTCGATTCATCCCTAATTATTGCTACCTAAAATCTTAAACATTCTGTAGTCGACCATATACCTTCTTTCAAGAACACCCCCCATTAGCCCCGAGCACGGTCGGAACAATAGGTAGCACTGGACAGGAAGGGATAGTGTCTGTGTTGAAGCGGGTCGTTATAAAGTCTCTGCATACGCCAAGACTCAAAATTCAACTTTAATGCCAGAAATAAATCAAAACATAAAATCTATGTGTAGGTTTAGCACCAATTTTATGGTAAATACTTTTGTAGAACATTTTGACTCGTAAAAGTTCTGTTTTATGGGCGATTTTTACCCTTTCCCACAAAAGGGACCAAAAATATCCCTAAATCTAAAATGTTTAACTAAAATATTCCTCGTAGTGGTCTAAGTAATGTTGCTGAACATATCCTATGCCTAAAATCTAAGGATCAGACGGTTTCCAATGAGGATTCATTATAAGAATGTGCAAAAAGAGGAAATATTGGCCCTCCTCTAAAATGATCTCCGCCGATGCACTTATATACTTTTTTACACCTTCTATCAGAATCCGTTGTCAGAACTTTGTTATTTTCTAAAAAGTATAATTATTGCTAAAAATGGTCTTAATAAAATCAATGTAGCGCCTAAGTGGCCGCGATCTACCAATATATTTTTTCTAATTATAATTCATAACAATATAAGAAAAATTTCACAAAGAAAAACTTCCAAAATTTTTGCTCAAGAAAGTTGATATACTTGCAATGCAAAAAAATATTTTGCAATATTTTCAAAATCGTCCGATAAAAATTTGAAATGTGAATAAAAAAATTAATAACATAATTTGTTTTTGATCTCATTTGTCAAATTACAGTCGAATCGGACTAATGGTTTATAAATAATGGACAATTTTCTAAATACACTCGAAAAAAATGACTTGGCTATATCTCGCGAACTTTTTTTTTGGCTAAACTTTTCAAATTGTTTTATTTTTTTGCGATTCTGCACCAAACAAAAAACATTTCCAAAATCGAACAACTTTCAAAAAATCAGTGACACAATTGCTTTATTTTTACCCACAAGTATATCCCACATACATATACACCTCCCGATTTAGCACTTAAACACTATAGAAATAATATTTCTCGTTTCATTATGTTGAATTTTCGTAAAAGTAGTTTCTTGATCCGAGAATCGGTTAACGTTTAGATATCAACCTATATACAATATACGGCATGTCTCTAATTTGCATTAGAGGTTTAAAACAATCAATTATAAAAATAAATCAAATTTTTTTTTAATACTATTTAAACTAAAGAAATTTTAAATTCGAATTTACCCACAAACTTTCTCACTTAAACAAATTGCAGAACAAAAACATTTATTCTTAAAACTAATATGAATTTATGGTCAATTTGACAAACAATTTAATATACATACAAACTATTTGCTCTTCCATTTTTTTAATAATTTCCAGAAAATCTGGTTATGAAACATATTTCTTTGCAAATCAGTTGCAGTCTTGCAAAATGCTACAGGTGACAAATTGTTTTGATAATTTACCTACACTTGTTTGTTTATGTTTTAGAAAATTATTAAGTTTTTCTTTTCATTTGACTTTAGAACTGTTGACCTGTTTTGTGTTTTTGTTCTGTGTTTTTTGTTCCGAATTGCTGTGTGGCTTATCTAAATCATTAAAACCAGAACGTGTTTAGCTTGTCTGTTTATTATTTTCAGCCCTGGAGAAAGTTTGTGTAGCAAACGTCGTTTTTTCCTGTTTAGTTTTTCTCGTTTAAAAGTTTTCTCTGACACTCAGTACACTTTATCTTAAGGATTTGCTAGTGTCGTTTGTTTGTTTTGTTGCTATTGCTGTTGGCCTCAAGTGTAGTCCTGGTAGTGTCAATATGCTTAATACACTCGGGGGAAAATTAAGTTAAAATTATTTTTAAATACAATTTTTCTCTTAAGGGGTGGGATTGTCTCACGTTGTTTTGATATAAAAAAATTATAATAATAAAAAAATTATATTAAAAAAAATATTGTGTCGGCGGACCTTTGTTAGTGACTATATAAAATGATGACCCTTTTTCGTGTGAATATCTCCGGGTAAAAATAAAGCCATATTACCAAATTTCAGCCCAATTTGTTGAAATTTGTGGCTTCTATGACTCTGAGAAGTGAAATCGGGTGGGACCATTACATGAATGGTTCAAATGCCAAATCGACTAACTTCATAAAACAAATAGTTGAAAAAATAACAAAAAATTTTATGAATAGTAAAAATTTGGAATCCATCAACTGTAAAATTTTGAAAAATTATGGAGTCATATCCGAACATGGATCTACGGCGACAGTTGTTCGTGTGAAAGGTTCTGGGTATAAATAAACCCAAAATACCACTTTTCAACCCGATTGAAATATAAAATCTCTGTGGCTTTAAGAATTAAATTCGGACCGATAATGCCCATTTTCAATCACAAGTTATTTCATCTATAAGAACTATCTGTAAAAATTTTCAGTCATATAGCTCAATTATTGTAGATTGTAGCCTAATTACAACAGACGGACGAACAGACAGACGGACATCGCTAATCCGACCCAGAATTATACTAGGATGTTGAGTATATATTTTATGGGATCCATATTTCGAGAAGTGATATGAGTTTTATTTATCCATTTTTATTGATAGGCAATAAAAATGGAAAAATACAACTATATTAGGCAAATTACACTCAATTTTTGTTTCAAAATGTGGAACGTGACCCATTCGTCCGCCGCCAATTATTCAACATACACATTTTTTCTTTGGCGTTTTTCTCAGACCCCCCACAAACTGCTGCAGCTATCCTCGACATTTCCTCATTGCTCGCATTGCCATTCATCATCTCGAGCTTAAGATGAATTTCAGCATTTTCAGTCTTTTCGGTGGTATTGTATTTTATTATTTGTTTGCCAGTTATTATTTCATATAACTTAAAAGCTATTTTAGAAGTTTTAGTGCTTTTAATTGTCACCAACCATGGCTGAAGAAGAAGACAAACTATGCCGGAATGTAATGACAAAAGTTTTAAGAGGTTCTTAAGTAGTCTTTGAAAATCCGACAAAGATTCTGTGAAATTCCACACAAAACGAATGACTGACTGACTGACTTACCGAATGAAAGAATGATGAGAAGTTTGTCACTTAACTATAAGTATGTTTGTGGTCGTTTGTCATTGCTGTTGTTTGTCATATTGCTGCTGTTGTCTTTTTGTGTAATTTCATTCAATAAAACTATTGTAAAATGTCATTAATTGATGTTGTTTTTATGCGTTATTTAATGAAATGCAACTGCATAAAAACAATGCAATAAATACAGCAATGTATGTACAGCAATAAAATGATAATCCTCTTAAAGTAGAGAAAACATGCATTTGCAAATTTGTCGATATTTATATTGACCAGTTAATGGTTATTTTCAATTGGCTAGCAGAAAAGGGCGTAGCTGAAGCTTAGCTTTAAAAGGGTTCGAAGTCAACAACGTTTAAGATTTTATAAGAAGAGTTTAGATTGATTTTCAAAATCACTAATGACTTTTGCATTTAATGAGCAACAAATAGTATAAAAAAGAAATTTGGAACCACAAATGTTATGCTAAGTTTAGTATATTAATATTTTTTGGTAAAAATGTATAAAGCTTTTTCTAGAATACTGATTTTGTTATGAAAGTGAATTAACTTTAACTTTAAATTTAAAATTCGTTTCTTTATAAATATCGAAATTTAACACCATGTCCCCCAAACATAGTAATCGTATATAAATTTTTGTATGGCGCACTTGAATCAAACTTAAGTGAAATGTTTTAACTCGAAATGTGACCCTCTTGCACGAAATGAGTCACATATATTTGAAGGGGCATTTGCATTTGTCCGTCTGTCTACCTATTGTTATAATCAACAAGTTTTGTGAAACTTATTGTTGAAATATTACTTATTGCTTGATGAATTGAAATTAGGAAATGCTCGACCACTTTTCGAATAAAAACCGACCACGGGTGCGTGTAATTTATGGGCGGGGAAAAATTAATAATACTTATACGTATAGATGTTCCAGAAGTATTCTGTAAAATTGTTGTACAGGGTTTTCCAACAATAGGTGTTATTTTGGTATTCAAAGAAAAATGCAATTTTTTGACATAAATGATCGGATGTTTATTTCATAATAAAGAGGAAGGTACGCCGTTAATAACGAAAAACAACATAAGCCAAATGGCCACCACGACCACGCTTACAGGACCATATCCTTTTCATGAATTTTTCCATAACCACATCGCAAAGTGGCTGTCCCATGTCCTCGATAGCCTCACGAATTCTATCTTTGAGGTCTTGAATCGACGCTGGGCTGTTGGCGTATACCTTATCTTTCACGTGGCCCCAAAGGAAGAAGTCGCAAAGTGTTAAATCACAAGATCTCGGTGTCCAATTGTGATCACCTCTTCGAGAGATAACACGGTCCGGAAACTTTTCCCATAACAGAGCAGTGGTTTCGTCTTGTTGAAAGTAAACGTTGTCCAGATCAATACCATCGAACTCCGACCATAAAAAATCATCAATCTCTCAATAGCGCAATCCATTCTCCGTAACTGTTGATCCAACCTCATTTTCGAAAAGGTAAGGTCCAATGACCCCGTCGGACCATAAACCGCACCAAACAGTCACACTTTGAGGATGGAGAGGCTTCTCAACAATAACTCTTGGGTTTTCAGAGCCCCAGATGCGACAATTTTGCTTGTTGACGTAGCCACCGAGGTGGAAATCATCAGTCAGTATGATTTTTCGATGGAATTTCGAATCATTTTCATGCATTTCAAGGACCCAATCAGCAAAGGCACGACGTTGTTGATGATCGGCCGTCTTGAGTTCTAGTGTTAACTGAACTTTATAAGCCTTAAGACCCAAGTCTTTATGCAAGATACGGTGTAGTTTATACTTGTCAAATGTCAAATAATAAAAGCTTCAAAAGTGACAGCTACCGAAATACCGGGTGATTCAAAATAACACCTCTTGTTGGAAAATCCTTTATTTTTAGCCAAGTCCGTCCGTCCGTCGTACAGTGGGAAAAAAGGGGAATTCATTCGATTGCGACAAACAAACTTGACAGGCTTGAAGAAGAGGTATTGGAGAACTTACGCTTTAAGCTTGGGCCCACTGTGGTATGAAGCGGCGGAGCTACAGAACATTACTGTTGGCCACGTTGGGTGATCAAAAAGTTCAAGCGCTTATAACGTTCTTCTTTTTGTCTGATTCCAACCGAGGCCTACAAAATGATTTTTAAGCCAAGAGTTTTCTCGTAAAACTGCTGACATATCTGCAATCGAAAATTCAATTTCTCATTTTAACCCGATGTTGTCCTAGTATTTTTTTAATGTAGTAGTAAAATATTCAACGATTTCTTTCACATAAAATTTTTTGAAAAGGCAACAAAATTTGCTATATGATGAGAGATATACGCAGTAAGACAACAGTTACCGCTATTTGAAATTATATTTAAAAAAATGTATTTTTTTGTAATTTTTTTGGGAAAAAAAATACGTGTCGTATTTTGGAGATACAAAAGAAATTATTTAAAATAAGTAAAAGCGTTAAGTTCGGCCATGCCGAATTTTAAATACCCTCTTCCTTCAATTTTATTACTGGAAAAGTCTTTGGATATGGAGCAAATCATGAAACGATCCTTTTTGTTTAAGTTAAGCCGCAAATTCTTTTGCCAAACCATACACCTGAAAAATAGCATATTTGAGAGCTACGTCAACACGGGGAGTACAACAAAGTAAAATTTTATTTATATAAATTTTATTGAGATGAATTGTTGCCAAGATAGAATACAAACTGCAAAGTTTCAGGTAAATTTCTTAGAAAATGTGGTTTTATGGCCTAAATAAGCCTTTTTGGGAGCGAAATCTATAGGTGGACTATTGCGAAATATAAACCGATTTAAAAATGTTTATTGCGATATATGCTCGTCTTAATTAAATACTCGTACAAATTGCAAATATTCAGTTAAAATGCTTAGAAAATATGGTATTTATGGCTTAATGTCAGACAGACAGACGGACGCACAGACGGACATGGTTAAATTGACACAGGAAGTGATTCCAAGTCGATCGGTTTAAAAAAACGGTAGCTCTATCTCTTCTCCTGTAGGGTGTTACAAATTCATAATACCCTGGACCACAGTGTAGTGTAGGATATCAAAACAGTCGAACAAGATTCTTACCCCTTACCTCTAAAACATTGCAATCAAAAGTTATCGTAGGTGAAAATTATCGCTGACATCTTTAGTCACCACTCTTTGACAAAATTATTGCTCGTGAAAAATTACTATGAATCCTTCATATAAGCGCTGTTGAAACGGTATTTAATATCCGATCAGTACGAAATTTGGCAGAAAGAGGTTTCTATTTGATAAATGAACTGCCAAATTTGGGGGAAATCGGTTCAGATTTAGGTATAGCCCACATACATATGTTAGTACCGATTTGGTATAAAAGCTCTATAGAAATTGTACTTTAATTTTGATAATTAGGAAATTTGGCAAAAAGAAGTTTCTTAATTTAGGGACGAATACTGCTTAATTTGGCTATAATCCGTTCAGATTTAGATATAGCCACATTTAGTATTAAAGCGTTATTGAAACTGTATTTTACGTTCGATCTTTGTATAATTTGGCAGAAATTAAGATTTTGATCCAACTAAGGGTGGGCCATTTGAAATTTTAATCGGCTATAAAAAAGTACTGATAATTCTTTCAAATTTCTGATTTTATTGGAAAGGTTGAACTTTGTCGTTTTATAATGGAACACAATATCATTCATATGACTACCACGACAGGCTCGGCAGTACCTCATCCGATCAACCCAATTTTTCAGTACATTGTTTCGGGTAGAATCTCTTCAATGGCAACTTCGATTTCATGTTTCAACGCTTCAATTGTCTCTGGATGCTGTGCGTAGCGTTTATCCTTCATGGCTTCCCACAGAAAATAATCCAAAGGGCTGAAATCACAAGTCAATTTTAAATTTGAACTACCGATTATCAAATTTAAAATTGTAAATGGCCCACCCTTTATATATTAATGTATGGAAACTCAAAGTGAATCATTCTGTATACAACTATCTGACAGTCTGTCCGCCAATGTTTGTATGTGTGTCCCTGTCAGTCGATTCAGCCGTTGTCCTTTGAAAGCATTTATTTGTATTCAGTTCTAAAACTGCTTTTTTGTATATATATTTTTTTTAATATTTGTATTTTTGATAAATATGTCATCTGACATTGTGGATAATTATAGCAATCTCTACTTATCTGTAACTTTTTTCAGTTTACTAACTATCCTCCTTCCTTTGTCGATAATCCTCTTATTTTATATTTGTAATTTTTGTGTATAATTTTACTACACATTTTTTATATTTAATTAAACTGATTGTGTGACATTGTTGATGATGATTATAATAATCTCTATTTATGTGTTACTTCTATCACTTTATTGATTACAAGTTGTCACTATAAATTATCTCCCTTCCTTTTTGCCACGTCCCTTGGCGATAATCCTGTTTGGCATCCATATTTGTTGTATCATTTGCATTGCTTAATATCTCTGGCATTTGCGGATAAAACACATGTTTATTCCGCTTTAATAGTTAATACTCAAATATTGTTTTTCCCCACATATTTCAAACCCCCACTTTCCGCGAACAGGACACCGGAAATTGGTGTGAGTGGTGTTGCTGGGGATGGGTTTTACAGCCCCACTCCTTCTCGCAGCGGCAGCATTCACTGACAATTTCAATTGCAATGGAATTTCTATACCAAAAGGGATTTTCAATGGTTTTAATTAGACTAAAAGCTTTGAGGTTTCTGCTGCATTCGTTGTTTATGTCCTTTGGATAAATACCAAGTGCTGTTGTTTTTGTTGTTAATGGTGAAACTACAGAGGATTGGCACCAGCAGAACGATTGAATGTTGAACGTTGAAAGGCAATGACTGACTGACTGAATGAATGAATGTATAAACATTGGCATGAATAGTTGACTGAATTTTTAAATGAGTGATGACTCGAATGAATGACTGAAATAATGGCTGCGCATTAAAATGTAATGACTGCTGGTGACATCAACAAGTTTTATGGTAATAAAATGCAAGAAATTTAATATTGCAAAATTACTTACTGTTCGAGGAAATTACTGCGCAATATCAATGAATAACTGATATACTCGAAAAACTTTGGTCAGAATATTAAACGACCAATGGTGCGTATTATTAATGAGCAGAGGGGGAATCTATAATACGTATACGTGGTTATATTCGAGTGTGCTGCGTATGGGCATTACATTTGTTTCGATTTGGTGTGGCACAAATGCTTAACTCAGTAACAAACTAATAATTTTCCAGTCCTTAGGCTAGCCACAATTATGATTAATAGTTAATTTGTGTCGGAGAAAGGACGAAACAATATTTGCACATTTTCTTTGACGAAACATGATTTGTGGTTTCTTGAATACATTTATGTGGGTGCAAACAAATTGTTTAGGGAATAAAAGCTGATTTCGTAAAAATGATTTGTTACACTTGGGAATAATTAACAGGAATTATAGGAATTTAATATAGACATTTGCAAGTGTGGTAAATGCCCAAATAAATATTTTATTGGCTATATTAAATTTAGAAATTTTGGGGCTAAATTTAAACTGATGAAAGAATTAAAGTAAAGGAATAAGTAGTGTATAGTTTAAAGGCACAAAATAGTAAGTTATACTGTACACAATTTTTTTTTTGTAGTTTTGATAAAGTATATTTTTGACAAACAATATTTTTGGAAAGTATAGCTTCAAATAACCATAACTTTCGTCTCAGCTGGTATATCTAATGGAAATATTTTTTCATAAAATATTAAATTTTGCTGTATATCCACAAAAAAAATAGAAAGGTATAGGTACATTTCTGGCTCTAATATACACTGATTCGTAGGAAAAGATCGGGAAAAATTTCCTAGTTAGGTTAGGTTGAAGAGAGGAGACGTTTAAACGTCTCATGTCCATGGACATACACTTTAGCCAGTGGTTCGATGTGTTGTGCGCTCCTTATTTATGATCTTGTACCTCACGAATTTTCTCAGTATCCTCCAGCCATATCCTCTCAGATGAGTCATGTCTGGAAAGGCTACCAGTTTTCCAAGTTTATTGCTCGAAGTTCTCCGTCCTTTGATGCCAAGCTGTTTGGCCGTTCATTTCCAATCACTCCGTTGTGTACTGGTACCAAAATGAGCAATTGACCATGCATGGGCTGATTAATCTTTTAACGTTCTTTTACAGTCTAACACAGTGAAGATATTGGTATATTTAGGCTTTGTGGTATTTCTGAGCCAGTTTACACACTCCGTGATTGCTCGAACTTCTACTCGAAATACAAATCAATAAAAAATGTTTTCAAACGTAGTCGTCACATTTTTATACCGACAAAAAAAGGGTGGTCCATTTAAAATTTTAAATTTGAATCGGCTTTAAAAAAGTACCGATAATTTTTTAAAATTTTTGGTTTTATTGGAAAGGTTGAACTTTGTGACTACCACGACTGGTTCGGCAGTACCTCATCCGATCAACCCAGTTTTTCAGTAAATTTTCGAATGCTTCAATGGTAACCTCTATTTCATGTTTCAACACTTCTATTGTCTCTGGATGCTTTGTGTAACACTTATCCTTAATGGAAAATAGTCCAAAAGACTCAAATCACTAGTCAAACTAATCGGTAGTTCATTTCGAAAATTTTAAATGGCCCACCCTTTATTCAAAAATTAATATATTTTAATTATTTTTTTGTAATGTTTACGTCTTGACATCAAAAATTGAGGCCAGTTCTAACATTGTAATATTTGTAAAGGAAAATCCCACAATTCATAAAATAAATTCCAAATTCACCATAAAAAATAATTTTTACTTTTTACTTCCTAGAATCTATTATACAGGGTGGCTGATGAAAGCTGCTACCAAAAAACAATTTAATACCTTTTTTCTATTTAATGAATCTGGTTAATTTTTTTATTTTTCAGATTGATTTTTAGATTTAACAAAAAAGGATAACTGGGACACTGAAACAAAAATTTGGATTTTCCGCCGCTATTACGCACTGAAGTCCGTAGTTTCGGTTCAAAGAGAGTATAGGGGCACGTTGGGCGGCAATCCTCCGAGCAGATGAACCACAAACAGACTTGTTAACAATTTTTCCGAGCATGGGACAGTCAACAGAAGACCTTACCATCGAAACCCTTCAGTTCGGACTGAGGAAACAATCGCTGCTGTAGCTGATGCCATACAAAACAATCTAAGAGTTTCGACAAGAACCTTATCTGCTCAAATGGGTATAAGCAGACAGTCATTGCAGTCAATTATGCACAAAGATTTGGAGTTATTCCCATATAAAATTTAAATGGCCAACAAAGTGAACTCAGCAGACTTCCCGATTCGCTTGGAATTTTGCCAGAAGATGCTTCAAATGGTGGAAGAGGGCGGAAACATGTTGAACTGTCTTTTCATGTCTGACGAGGCCCATTCCGATTTAAACAGCAACATAAATAAACAAAATTGTCGAATATGGAGTGCTTTCAACCCTGAGATACTCCATGAGACGGAATTGCATCCATTTCGTGTCACAGTGTGGTGTGCAGTTTTATCACGCTGCACTGTCGGGACCTACTTCTTCCAAGAAAACGGTCACACCGTTACAGTTACTGGAGACCGTTACTTGAGCATGTTGAGAGACTTTTTCTATCCAGAATTACGCTGAAAGAGAATTTCTTTCAACTCTGTGTGGTTTCAGCAAGATGGTGCAACTCCTCACATAGCCCGGCCTGTTATGACAGAATTGCGGCGAAAATTTCCCAATAAGCTGATATCCAGAAACTCCACATTCCGTTGGCCCCCCAGGTCGCCTGACCTTTCTGCACCTGACTTTTTCTTGTGGGGTTATTGCAAACGGGAAGTCTACAAAGCAAAACCAACAAATTTGAATGAACTAAAGCAATTCATTCGAGAAACAATTGCGGCTATTCCCGTCTCAACTCTCCAATCAGTAATGAACAACTTTTTGGTAAGATGCCGCACATGCATCAACGAGCAGGGGGGCATTTAAATTAAGCTATATTTATTTAAATTTAATGAGTTTTAACATGAATAAAAGAAAACTGAAATCCATACACTGAAAAAAACGTTATTTGAGTTTCTTAATGTAGCAATATTCATCAGCCACCCTATACAAAATGCCAGGCTTAAAATTCCAGTAGCAGTTTACCGTGTAACGCATTACTACATATAAAAATGGTAAAGGTTTTTATATTATCAGGAAGTTTCCTTTGAAACGAATATAAATATGTTGCACTTTATATTTTTATAAATTCCTCTATATCTCCAAAATATGACATATACTTTTGCTCCATAAAATGCAACAATTTCCAATTTTTAAAAATATAAATCGGGAGTGGAGGTGAGAGAAATCGGTTTATATTCTGCGCTGTTATTACCAAAGCCCAAAGACCGGGTCAGTAAAACAATGAAAAATATTTAAAAAATAATACATTCCAATGAAATATTTTGCAGAATATAGTTCCTGAAATTAAAAATCAAAAGTAATTTTCGAATCATTTTATTTGTTAAAGTCAATCCCAAAATAATTTCGAAAACCCCCAAAAATTTGATTTTGTTTTTATTTTCCCCTTAATCTACTATACTAAAAGCCGGCCCAAAATTCCCTTAGAAGTTAAACGTGCAGCACCTTACCACATATATAAATAGTAATGATTTTAATATTTTGGTATTTGAGAAGATGTGTCTGACTTTTGAAATTTGAGTAAAAATAGTGCAAATTGGAGAAGCTTGGCGACAATACCAGCAAATTTTCGTCGTAAACATTCTCTAGTAAGTTGCCTTAAAAATAATAAAAATATGTTATGCTTTTTTGAATTACTTCTTCTATAACTTCAAAATATAATATATACTTTTTCCCTAAAAAATATAAATTCAAATGGCCATATCTTTTGTCTTATTGCGTATTCGTCTCCGATATTCACAACATGCTATGGGAGGATCGGGGAAAAAGTGTCAAAATTCATTTTTCAATTGCAGATATCTCGGTTATTATTCGGGATAACTTACTTGTCACCACAACCAGTAGCTTGCTGAGGACGAATTGTTTTTGAAAAATCTCTCTTTAATTTTTCGATCCCCACATTCCGCATTTTTGATTGTGTAGAAATCCGTTGAGTTAATGAGTCTCTATAGATGTAAATATACATGTATTGCTTTATTTCCAATTTTGTAAACGTTCATATTTTCATGTTTGTAGCTATGGACATACGAGTATATCACTGTCATATGGAACCTCAATTTGCATCATGCTTGGCAAAGTTACCATTTAATATTTTGGATCCATTCATCTTTGAGAACATTCTCTAGGAAGTTTGCTTCAAGAGGAATACAAATAGGTTATACTTTTTTAAAATAACTTCTTCCATAACTCCAAAATACGACATTTATCCCCCAAAAAAAAGACAAAAAGTTAAATTTTTTGAAAATATAAATTCAAATGGCTCTGAATTTTGTCTTATTTCATATTCTGAACCGATATTCACAAAATATTCCGTAATAATTGAAAAAGTCAATATTTAATTGCAGATATATCTTGGTAAATATACAAGATAACTTTTTATACCCTACACCACACTGTGGTACATTATAACTTTGTGCATTTGTTTGTAACACCCACAAGGAGAAGAAATAGACCCATCGTTTATTATACCGATTGACTTAGAATGACTTTCTTAGTCGATTTAGCTAAGTCCGTCTGTCTGTCTGTCTATCCGTCTGTGCATGTATTCTTGTAATCAAAGTACAGGTCGCAATTATGGTCCGATCTCGACGAAACTTTACACATATCGTTTTTTTTGGCCCAAGGACGATCCCTATTGAATTTGGTTAAAATCGGTTCAGATTTAGATATAGCCCCCATATATATGTTAGCCCCGATTTGACATGTATGCGCTGTAAAAACTTTATTTTATATCCGATCAGTATGAAATTCGGCAGGAAAAGTTTTTTTATTACATGAATGAACTCATTAAATTTGGAAGAAATCGGTTCAGATTTAGATATAGCCCCCATATATACATTACCCCCGATTTGACATATAAGCGCAGTAAAAATTTTATTTTATATCCGATCAGTTCGAAATTCGGCAAAGAGAGGTTTCTTATTACAAGAAGGAATACTGCTAAATTCGGAGAAAATTGGTTCAGATTCAGATATAGCCCCCATATATATGTTACCTCCGATTTGACATGTAAGCGCTGTAAAAACTGTATTTTATATCCGATCAGTGCAAAATTTGGCAGAAAGAGGTTTCTTATTACATGAAGGAATACTGCTAAATTCGGAGAAAATCGGTTCAGATTTAGATATAGCCCCCATATATACGTTACCCCCGATTTGACTTGTAAGCGCTGTAAAAATGTTATTTTATATCCGATCAGTATGAAATTCGGCAGAATAAGGTTTCTTATTATATGAATGAACACTGTTAAATTTGGAAGAAATCGGTTCAGATTTAGATATAGTCCCCATATATACGTTACCCCCGATATGACATTTAGGCGCTGTAGAGACTGTATTTTATATGCGATCAGTACGAAATTCGACAGAAGGAGGTCTTTTTACATGAATGAGTATTCAGGGAAGATCGGTTCAGATTTATATTGATTGTTCCTCCTGATTTGGTATCAAACCGCTATAGAAGTTGTATTTTACTTCCGATCATTAAAATTTTCCAGAAATATGTTTCTCAATTTAGGAACGAATATTGCTTAATTTAGCGATTATCGTTTCAGAATTATATAATATGTTTCTACCCATTTACCAATTATTCCAAATTATTATGGCAATGACCCTTATCGCATTGTCCTTACCGGTTTTATATTTATTTTATCATTTACTGTTTGTAACACCACTATATATTATTCTGAGTCCCCATAAAGAATATATAAAGCCCTAACCGCCAACATGATTTATTTTAATTTTTTCAGGAAATTTGTTGCTTGAAAATGTACCGTTATACTAATTTTCACAGTTATATAAACAGATGTACGCATTACATATGCATTTAAACAAAAAATAATCACAAAGGAAACTTTCTCCTCTAAATTGTTGTGAGTGGCGCTTACGTCTTTTTGGCGGTTAAGGCTCGATATATTCTTAATCACTGTACAATTCTAAGGCTATATAGGCATGTCCGTCTGGCCGTCTGAGGTTATCACGCTAAAGTCTACAATAATTGAGCTAGATAAATTAAATTTGGTATAGATTCTTCTTATAGCTGCAGGTAACTTGGGATTGAAAAGGGGCAATATCGGTCCATTCGTAACGTCATAGAGGGCATAAATGTCAACTAATTGGGCTGAAAACTGGTAACGGTGGTCTATTTACACTCTGAATTCTTCACACGAATATAAAGGTCCCTCTACACTTGATTTTGTAATGCAACACAAAAACATCAAATTTAAACGAATTGGTCTGAAAGTTGGTATAATTAGTTTATTTGTACCCAAATCATTCACATGCGATCCATGGTAGTGGGTATGGCCGAACTTAATCCGTCTTTACTTGTTAATACCTCCCACTGTGTTCTTGTAAAATTAATAATACTTATACATATATGTAAATGTTCGAGTATGCTTATGGACAGGACATTCAATACTTTTTTCCCGCCCTTAGGTTAGCTATTAATTTTATTCACTTAGAATATCCGAACTAAAGTATGATTTTGTTTTTATACCCTACACCACACTTTGGTAACGGGAATTTATAACTTTGTGCATTTGTTTGTAACACCCAATGGCAGAAGTGATAGGCTCCTAGTTTATTATACCGATCGACTATGAATAATTTTCTGAGGCGATTTAACCTCCTCCGTCTGTCTGTCCGTTTTTCTGTCGATGTATTCTTGTAATCAAAGTACATTTCGTAATTATTGAACTACCGAAATTAAAATGAGAACACATTTTTTTGGCCCAAGGACAAAACATATTGAAAATGCTAAAAAAGCTTCATATATATAACACATTGACTTTTGCAACGGCGGATGCTGTATTTGCCCTCTATCATTCTGAAATTGCACATATGTGTGTCTTGGTATTCCGTAGAACTGTGTTGTGTATTGTAAAGTATCGGCTAAATTGGGTAGGGATATTTGGATATTTTCGATATCATTAATCCTTTAAAAACGGAAAGTAAAAAATAGTATTTTGATTTGTTATTATTAATGATTTTTTAATTACATTATATCTTTCAAAGGCACTTTTGCTTCGTTTTGGTTAGATAACATTACATATCATTTGCTATGGAGCAAGTTGAAACTCATCACAAGAGGGAACAAATCTCTACATATATTTAAAAGAAATAAGCTTAAGGACGTTATAAAATGTTTGCTCTTTGTCCATCCATCCGTCCGTCCGTCTATCTGTTAGTGACATCAACAAATTTTATGTTAATAAAATGAATGAAAATTATTATTTAATTACCGAAAACTTGTGAGAATATTAAACGTGCAGTAGTGGGTATACTTAATGAACAGGAAATCGGTAGTACTTATACGCAGGGTGCTTCGACATTTGACTTAATTCAGGCACAATCTCATAACTTTATGTGCCTTAGGGCAGCAACGATTATGATTAATGGCTAATGTGTTGGAGGAAGGAAGAAGACAAATCTGTGTGTGTGTGTTGTCTTTTTGTGTGGCGAAGCATGATTTGCGGTTTTTTCAATAAGAAATTGTTTAGGGAATTAAAGCTGATTTTGTAGAAATATTAGCTACACTTGGGAATAATTAACAAAGCGTACGGAATTATGGAAATTTAATAAAGTCAACTATAGGATTTACAAGTTAAATAACAAGTGTTGTAACAGCACAACAAATAAATATATTGGCAATTTTTCGTTTATAACTGAAACTTACAACATATCAGTTAATAAATTGCTCATTTAACACTACCGTTGCGCAGTGGGGAGAAATTCCAAAAAAAGAAAATAATTCGGCCGATATTCGCAAAATACTAGGACAGGATCGGAAAAATAAATAATTCCATTTTCAATTACATATATTTCATACATGTCATACCAATCAGTAACTAGTTGAGGACGAACATTTTTTGGGAAATCCCTTTCTCTGTAGAAATCCGTTGAGTTAATTCAACTCTGCAGATGTGAAGCGTTGTATATTCTGTTTTGATATTCACAAAATACTAGGACAGCGTCGAGAAAATCAATTTGCAATTGCAGATATCTCAGTAACGAATTTTAAATTTCATTTCTCTAATATCGATACCTCCATTCTAAACTATGATTAGTGCAAAAAGGTACTTTTTCAGGAAAGTCGATCAAAGTTTGATGATTTTTTTTAAATTTGTGTGGAGTTCATTTATAAAGCAAATCAAATGACCAGTACTGTTTTGTGAGAACTTTTGATTGGATATAATTTGGAATATTTAGAAATTAAAGACACAATCCTCTTAAAAACATGTTAAGTCAACTTAGCATGCTTTAGTATGGAGATATCGATATGTCCTCTACAACCGGACCGGACATAAGATTTATAAATATGTATAGATGTTCGAGTATGCTTTTGGATAGGACATTCAATACTTTTGTTCCCGACCTTAGGTTAGCTATTAATTTGATTTACAAAGACTGATGGAAGAAGCAAATCTAAAGGGAACAATTTTTCTTTTTATATCCTAAAAATACCGTCCCATTTGTCTTTTTCGACCAATTAAAAACTGTGACGAAGATAAAAAATATTGGTTTATATCCTTACACCCAGGAAAATAATTAGTTGGAATTCGATTGTAACAATTAAAAAATTACAAAAAGTATATTGTCTACACCGTCTGTCGGTTGAATTTATAAATAAATAGGAAACAACAATAATACCATGGATACGATCAAATAAAAATGCTTGCAACTAAATCGATGGTTGTATCAATCGAATTAAGATTGTTTTTTCATTGACACTCGGTTAGTTGTGATAACCAATTTTACATTTTCATTATAGTACCATATGATCGATTTTTGGTTGTGACAACCAATGTTTTATTCTTGACAACAGAAATTGTATCAATAGACCAAAGATTATTATTGCAACGAATAATTGGTTACTAGAACAGAAAAATATTAATAAATAATCGTTTATTGGTTTTCCCAATCAATTCTAAAATTTAGAATAATTAAATGTATTTTGGGAAAAATAGAAAAATTGCTGTTCTATTGCTGATACAGACCAAACAAAAAAAAACGTACTCGACATAAAAAATCCTCAACATTTTGTTCAAAAAAGGTATATGTAGTCGTGTGGATAATAATGTGTGGAATGCAGAATATGTTGTGCAAAATGTTTGGCATTAATAAAAAATAGAAGTAACAATCATGAATTTGAAAGCACAGGGTTAAGCGATATTTGCATAAAAGTTTTGTGTTTTTTTTTTCGTGTACTAAAATGGGTGTAAATAGAATAATATATGGGATTTTTAATTTTGTTATGAATTGTTTTGTTTTTGTTCAATAAATAAAATAAAAATTAGTGAAAACTGTTTTTAATTAATTGTCGGTAGTATATGAATGACAAATTGTCAGAACAACCAATTTCTTAAAACTACAAGAGATAATTTAAGCCACCATTTTCGTAGTTAGCGCAACCAAATATGATTGTTGTCAACATGGAAGCAGAAGTATACCACAACCAAAATATTGGTTGTCCTGATGGAATCGCATGATAGTAGACAGAACTACCTAAATTCGGTTGGCAAATAATTCGGTTGAGGCAACCAAACTGTATTCTCTGTGTATATTTTGGGAATTGAGGGATATTCCTTTACAAATATTGTAAAGTGATAGCCAATTTACACATTAGAAAAAAATAATTGGCTTAAATGCAGTTTCCCCACACAGCTACGATCTTCTCCAAATTTTCACCTTGTTCCAAAAATATAAAAAACTTTTGTGGGCGGCCCATAGTTCCCGAGAAATAGGGCTTCTAATTTTGAATATATATTTTGGTAAAGTTTCGTTATTTATTATCGCATCGATGAGAAATATATATCTCTGGAAAGCTTATTAAACCCCCTTCCCCCCTGGTGCCATTGCGGTGCAGTACCAAATTAGTTTTTTTAACCTTACTTTTTGAGAAAAGTGGCCATTTACTCACAATTCTACCTATATGAAAGTACACTTTTTGTATTCGATATGAAAGAGGAAACTTCAAGCAATCATTTGCGATATCTGGGGTCTCTATAGACACCGCAAAAAATGAAAAAACAAAAATTAATTTAACAAAAAAATGCACTACTAAAAAATACTGTGTGCGGCTGTTTTGCATATACCCTAGAGGAGAAAATCTTTAACCCCAGCCGAAGGCCGGCTATGGAAGAAGCTTTAGTCTGCGTAGCCGGTGTTGGACATACCCCAGAGGAGAACATCTTTATCCCTGGCGAAGGCCGGCTATGCGGAAAAACATTAGTCTGCGTAGCCGGTGTCGGAAATACCCCAGAGGAGAAAATCTGTAACCCCGGCCGAAGACCGGCTACGCGGGAATCTTTAGTCTGCGTAGCCGGTGTTGGACATTCCCCTAGAGGCGAAAATCTGTAACCACGGCCGAAGGCCGGCTACGCGTTCGTCTTTAGTCTGCGTAGCCGGTGTTGGACATACCCCAGAGGAGAAAATCTGTAACCCAGTCCGAAGGCCGGCTACGCCAAAGTCTTTAGTCTGCAAAGCCGGTGTAGGACACACCCCATAGGAGAAAATCTGTAAATAGTAAATCTGAAAAATTGTTACGGTACTAACGGTATCTATGTGTGGGTAAACTGTGTTTGTTCCTAACCCGCTAAGTCAAATGCTATGGTTTTTTGAATTTATCCTTTACAAAAAAATATTCTTTGTCAAATATACAAAAAAAGACCAAAATACATAAAATATTTTTTGTAAAGTATAAATTCTTATAGTATTATTCTTATTATTATTATAGTATTCGCATATTATATAGGTAGTAAATTCATCCGGCTGCAATATATGTATGTATTTGTATTATCATCTTACGGTGAGGGTGTTGAGTATAAATGACACGCCAAAAGTGTAATACATCCATTAAATGATGCTACATTGGTAAGGGAGAAATTTTGTTCCAGGATAACATGATTGATTATTGTCCGCCCTTCTATCTGTTGGTGACATCCACAATTTTTTATACCCTCACTTTAGTGTGACGAGGGTATATATCATTTGCTACGGAAAAAAGTGTAACACGTCGAAGGAGTGACCTAAGACCCCAAGTATGTTCGGAGGAAATCCGTTTTGGGTCATTTTAAGTCGAATGAGCAATGTCCGTCCGTCTGTCTGTCTGTCTGTCTGTCTGTCTGTCTGTCTGTCTGTCTGTCTGTGTGTCTGCTGGCTGGTGCGCACGATAACTCTCGAAAGGAGTAACCGATTGACCTCAAATTTGGTATGTGGTAATATTTTTTTCTATCTCCGGCTAAGTTCGAAGATGGGCCTTATTGGTCCACTCCTTCTAGTACCTCCCCCACAAAGGGTTAAAATGTTGTGAAATATTGATTCTTTAATAACTGCTATACTACTTATTCGAATCTTTTGAAATTCCACACATAGTATTAGCTTATTAGTCGTCATCAACTCGAGAAAAATGGGCGAAGTCGCCACGTCTCTTTTGGTACCTCCCACACAAATGCACCATTTTGCACCAAAAGTTAACAGCTTATAACATTAATAACAGTGTATAAAAATACTTGAAATTTTGTACAGTATTATGCTTTTATATTGCCTACAGTCCAGGGAAAAATGGGTGTTGTTGTCACGCCCCTTTTGGTACCTCCCACACAAAGGTACCTTTTTGCACCAAAAGTTAACAGCTTATAACATTAAAACCAGTGTATAAAAATACTTGAAATTTTGTACAGTGTAATGTTTTTATAGTGTCTATAGCCCTGTGAAAAATGGGCGTTATTGCCACGCCCCTCTTGGTACCTCCCACACAAAATGCCCAAATCATACCACAATTTAATGTCTCATAACGTTTATACCAGTGCACATAAATGCTTATAAGTCGGCACAGTGCAATGAATTTAAAGTATCTAATGTTCAGCAAAAAAAAAGTGTATTTGATAAACCCCTTCTGGTACCTCCCACACAAATTGACAGAATAATTCGAGTAATATTCATTACATTACTCACAAAGTGAGGGTATACCTTAGTCGGTTTACCCGACTGAAACTTTCTTACTTGTTTTAATAAAATTTAATATGAACTAATCGATAACATGGCAGAGTGTTAGAAAACTGCAAATGCGTATACTCATTGGCTGAGGAAAATAAATAATACGGATACGCATGGATGTTCGAGTATGCATTTGAACATAACATTAATGACTTGAGCGCCCCAGTAGGTGAATAGGTACTCGTCTATGAGATTGAGGGTCGTGGGTTCGATTCCCACTAGAGGCTATGGTCTGTCACTGCACAAACCTAGCCACATGGTCTTTGTAACTTGGCTATTACCAGGACTTTAAAATGACAATATAATTTAATAACAAATAAAACTCACATTTCATACCTTAGGTAGACTTTATTATGGTTTTTGCTGTGGACGAATCATGATTTGAGATTTTTTGAATAATTTTGTGGTGCATGTAAAATGTTTTCAGAGGGTTTTTGAGGAATTTTGTAGAATGATTTATTACACATGGCTTAAAAACTTTGTCTCCATGTTTATTTTTTGTGGAAATAAAAATATAAAATTTAAACTTTTCTTTATATTAGTCAAACTATCCACCACTTTAAGGCCAAATTGATAAAAACAAATATCGCATCTCTTTGATTTCCTTCTTTATTTAAATAATGTTATTATGTATAATATTTGTTTTTCCTTATGATTTCAATTATTAGTCAGCCGACGAATAATGGGAAAAAATTTGCATCAAATAACTCTATTTTGACGACGATATAAGACTTTTAGGGGTTGCGAGCTGGGGTTAGAGAGGAAATTATAAAATATTTACATTATTTTATGAATCCCCATAAGTCCAGCAACCGCGACGACACCAAAGTGGGAACAAGCCGCAGAAGAAAAACAACAAAATGCCATAAATTAACTTTCAGTGAACCCTCATTAGCCTTAAAGCTTTTTTTCTGCGACTCTTCAACTTGGGCTGGTCTGCAAAGAGTTGGCGTAAAAACAAACTTGCCCATTATAAAAAAAACAACAATAAAAAATCCTTCTTTTTCCTCTCCCCGTCCCCAACGACTGCTGCATGTTGTCCTTTTCGTCCCCGTCTAAGCAAATAGAATAAATGAAACTAGAACAACAAACTGAGCTCTTCTTTTTTCTTTCGTTTACTTGATTTTTTTATGAAGTGCTAATAAAGCCGTAAATTTAAAACATCTTTGGCCCCCCAAACAAAATGTAGATGAAAAAAATTGTTTTGTCCATCAGAAAATGTATAAATAGTAAAACAAGTAAAATTCTAAGAAAGCTTAGAATTCATTTGAGAACAAGATGAGAAAAATCGTGTAGCAAAATGTCTTAATAAAGAAGAAATGGTCTACAAAACAGGTCACTGCCAAAAGTCGGAAGACAACGAAGATATATAAGTATAGACTTGATTGTGTAATGAGACAAAGGCATCCGCAACAATGTTGAAAAACAAAATTTACATTTTGTTGCACCATCTGTTAAGGGTCCCTACAAAGCACAGTGGGATATTTGTGAGAAGATGAGGAAACAATACGTATTAAAAACTACTAGGTGGGCAGGAAATTTTAAATTGTTGCCTTGGTTTGCCAAACTGATTAACATTTTAGTATTTATATGTCAATATTGCAAAGTGTAAGACTTATTTTGCTCAAAACAATTCCAAACTATTCATAATATTGATGTCCAGGAGACTCTGCTTAAATCCTTTAAAAGCTATATTAAAATACACACAGCGTACCTCAAGGGTTAGTAATAGGGTGTCCAAAAAACCGGTTATTTCGAAAAGACGGTTTCCGGTTTAACCGAAATATTTCGTTTTTTAAAACCCGGTTTTCGGTTATTATTTTTTGTCGAAACCGGTTAACCGGTTTTTAGGCCGGTTTTTATATAATATACGAAAGTGATTAAATGTCATTAAATGTTTATTGTAAAACAAAAAAAAAACATCATTTGTAGTAAAAATTAGTAAACAAAAATATATTATTATTTCGTTTATTACTGGTTTAGTTTGTTGATTTACTTTAAATAAAAAGTATTATATTTCTGAAATTACCTTAAAAAATAATAATCTTAAAAATAGAATACAATTTAAATGGTTATTTTTAAACGATCTTTCTTTTAATTTTGTATGTAACTTGACGTTGAAAAAGCTCACAAACGTTGATGTAGTCAATATTGGTCCGATAGTCATTAAAGCATTGTAGAAGTAACGCAGCTTCTCCGTTTTCTTCTTTAACTTTTCAAAGCAAGCAAAGTCATCATACAATGTTGCTTGCCTTTCGTTTTTCGATTCTGTGTGTGACAGATCCAAAATTAAATTATTTGACTCATCAATATAACAACTTATATGTCAAACCGAATCAGAGGTATCTGGCTGTTCTGTCGTGATTTAACATCGCAAAAAGTCGATGCTATTTGTCTTTCTGTTCTTGAACATATGCTTGAAGTGTTCTGTGCTTCATGGACGACTTATTGAATGCTTTGCTGTACTTCCTGACTTTATTTATTACATCATGGATATCAGAAATAAAGCCAAAATCATTTTCAAGATCAGTGAATTCATATTCACTTTCAGAATATTCAGAACAACTGTCAGAATTATCCACCTCATCGTTGTTATTTGTTGCCTCTTTTATAAATGGTATGCACAACAAGTAGAAAAAATAGGTCAATACTTTAATTTTTGTTTTAGACAATTAATATAAAAACCGGTTAACCGACATGACAAAACCGGCTTTCTCGGTTAACCGAAAATGACATTTTTTAAGAAACCGGTTACGGGTTTGGGTTGCAAAACCGGTCCCGGTTTTGGACACCCTAGTTAATAAGTTTGGCTAGTTTGACACCAAAATCTGTTAGGAGGTTTTGCCCGGGATCATCCCCTCTACTCAACTGTGGAGAGATCAAAATCGGATCTGCTTTGTTCGCGAGTTATCGCAAAAATAGTAAAAAACGATATCAGTTACAATGAACTATACAAAAAATCACGGAAATTTAGAACTGTAACATAATTTCAAATAAATATGAGTAATTGTAATTTGTTTTTTAATTAACGCTATAGTTGGAATATTGCAATTTTATGTAATCTATAAAACTGCATAACATTTTCGTATTATTAGAAGTTAATTTGTCAATGCAGCCCATTAATAAAACAAAAACCAAGTACAACAAAATCTACTTGAAGGTATGATTTTACAATATCTCGCGAAATAGAGCTGATCGGACAATGATGCCACTAAATTTATAAAGCGTGGATTATACTGAACAAACCTCCATATGCGTCTTTTTGAGATTTTTTTTTTACCTTAAGGTGAAAAACGCTGTCTCTATCGAAAATTTCAAGTCAATAAATTACTCTTTTCAAGAGTTATTTAGACAGAAGTAAGAATATTGCTCGAATGATTTAAACGAATTTTCACGGAAAATTCTTAGGGTCTCAGGTTTGTAACACCTCTAAATACACTGTACAACAGTGAATAAAATACAGGGTCCGCAATCTAACGTTTTTTTTTCAACTAGTGCTTATTTCGTGAATGGTAACACTTAGCTCATGTCTGATTTGACAGATAATTAGTTTTATCCTTCCGCTGAACGAATATGGTTGTGTATACGCTTGAACAAGGCTTGGAAATATTGCGACATTACTATTGCCGATTTTGCCAAAAAAAAGCATCTTTTCAGATGAAGATCATTTTGATATTGGCGGGTGTGTAAACAAGCAAAATTGTCGTATTCGGGGCACAGAAAACCCGCACGCATACATTGAAAAGCCGATACACCCAAAACGAGTCACTGTTTGGTGCGGATTTTTGTCCAGAGGCATAATTGGGCCATTTTTCTTCGAAAATGAGCAAGGAGTGGCCGTTACAGTCAATGGCGATCGTTATCGGGCCATATTGAACGAATTTTTTTTTCACAAAAATTGTTTTTTAAGATCGCATTATCAGCTGCAGAGCTGATTTCGTTTGAAAACCTCGGAGCTGCGATTTGACACCGTTGGACTATTATTTGTGGGGTGCCCTCAAAGATAAGTGTTACGCCGACAAGCCAGAGACAATTGACGCTTTAAAGGACAATATTCGTGCAGCCATTTGTGAAATACAGCTGCACACAATCGATAATGTGCTTAAAAATTGGACCGATCGTGTAGGCTACTGCATGCCCAGCCGTGGCAGCCATTTGAATGAAATTATTTTCCATTATTAACCGGAAGGATTGTACTTTCAAATATAGTCGGTTTGTAGAAATTGGTGGCCACATTTTTTCATGAGCCTCCAAAGTTTTTGAAAATTAGTAGGCCTCGCGAAAAAGATGTCTTCAGCTTTTGTCCAACAACTAATTCAGACATGGTGATACTGCTTAACTTTATTTGGCAATAATGTAGCTAAGAATATGTATGAACAAAGTTTCTTAACATTTTATTCGAATAATATATTTTTTCCGTACTTTTTTTTGAAAATGTGTAGGAAAAAATATTTTTTTTCAGCCTAGTTTTCAGGTACTCGTAATTTTTAATTAACCATGTTTGGCAAAATTGTAGCCAACGTAAATCTGAATAACTTTTGTGAACATATCAATACAATCTGAACGTGTCTAGGCACCCTTAATAGCGCAAAAAACCGTATCTAGACACGTTCAGATTTTATTGATATGTTCACAAGACTTGTTCAGATTTACGTTGGCTACAATATTGGCAAACATTGTTGGTGAAAAATTACGAGTCCCTGAAAGTTAGGCGGAAACAAATATTTTTCGCATAAAATGTTAAAAAACTTTGTTCATCAGATTCTTAGCTACATTATTGCCAAATATAGTTAAGCGGTATCACCAAGTCTGGTTTAGTTGTTGGACAAACGCTGATGACACCTTTTTCGAGGGATCCGCTGATTCTCAGAAACTTTGGAGGCCCATAAAAAAAAATTGGTCACCAATTTCGCCAAACCTACTCGGTTTATACTACCCTTTGGTAGTAGCGTCGAACCTACACTGTCAAGTCCGTGTATTTTTCATTTCATTTGTTGCATAGTGATATTGGCCGGATACCCTTAAAAGTATTTATTTATTTTTCCTTATTTGGTGAACAATTCTTACAAGATGTATCCACATCCGTCTCACAGTCCGTCCGTGTATAGTAATCATGCTACCATCTAAAGGGTGGGCACATTTAAAATTTTAAATTTGATCTACCGATTACCTTGATTTGTGATTTGAGCGATTTGGATTATTTTTCGTGGGGAGCTATTAAGGATAAATGTTACAAAACGAATCCAGAGACAATTGCCATTGAAGAGATGCGACCCGGAACATTCGAAAATGTACTGAAAATATGTGTTGATCGGATGAGGTACTGCCGAGCCAGTCGTGGTAGTCTTATAAATGATATTGTGTTCCATTATTAAATAAAACCAGTAAGGAAAGGCTAAAGTCGGGCGGGGCCGACTATATAATACCCTACACCACTCTCGTAATATTGAATAACTCTGATATATAAATTTTGTAATTCATGTATAATTTGTTTACATAAATTTACTTTTGGGACATTTTATACTTAAATAATACCCTGTACCACAGTGGGGTGTAGGGTATTAAAACGATTGGATCTAAAGAGCTAAATCGGATGAAACATATATATGGGAGCTATAGCTAAATCTTTACCGATTTTCTTCAAATTCGCCAATGTTGGTTCATGGATCAAGAAACTCTACCATTCTAAATTTCAAAACGATTGGATGTAAAATATAGCCAAGGATGTAAAATACAGCTTTTATAGGACTAAAGGGCCAAATCGGACGAAACATATATTTGGGAGCTATAGCTAAATCTTAACCGATTTTCTTCAAATTCGGTAGTGTTGGTTCATGGATCAAGAAACTCTACCATTCTAAATTTCAAAACGATTGGTTGTAAAATACAGCTTCTATAGGACTAAAGGGCCAAATCGGACGAAAGATATATATGGGAGCTATACCTAAATCTGAACCGATTTCAACCAAATTCAATAGCGATCTTAACAGCTGCGAAATACTCTAAACTGCTAAATTTCAGAACGATCGGAGTAAAATTGCGACATGTAGTCGACGAACAACTTTACAGCTACTGATTCTGAGTCGATCGGTATACTTTAAGGGGGGTCTAGCTGTGTTATTTTCAGG
The DNA here is from genome assembly GCA_963930755.1 of Eudasyphora cyanicolor. Classification (NCBI taxonomy): domain Eukaryota; kingdom Metazoa; phylum Arthropoda; class Insecta; order Diptera; family Muscidae; genus Eudasyphora; species Eudasyphora cyanicolor. The sequence goes on along the minus strand of OZ005737.1, from coordinate 258,744,788 downwards.
TGTTACAAACATCTGCCGTGAAACAAACTTATAATACCCTGTACCACAGTGTGGTGTAGGGTATAAAAGTTCAAACTTTCCAATAAAACCAGAAATTTCAAAAAATTATCAGTACTTTTTTATAACCGATTCAAATTTTAAATGGCCCACCCTTTATATGGTGGCAATATATAAATCTGAACCGATATCCTTCAAATTTGGTAGTCTGAATTCGCGTAATAAGAAACCTATTTCTGCCGAGTTATGCTAAATCTGAACCGATTTTCCCCAAATTTACTATCGTTTCTAAGTACATTAAGAGACTTCTCTCTGTCAATGTTTTTACAAATCAGTTCAGAAATGTCGTTTAAACAGTGCGTATATGTCTGTTTAAAACATATTTAATAGGGATTGTCCTTGGGTAAAGTTTCGTTGAGATCGGACCATAATTGCGACCTATGCTTTGATTAGAAAAATGTATGCACAGACGGACAGACAGACATAGCTAAATCAACTCAGAAAGTTATTCTAAGTCGATCGGTATAATATACGATGATCTATTTCGTCTCCTTTTTGGTGTTACAAACAAATGCACAATGTTATAATACCCTGTACCATCGTGTGGTGTGATTATAAAAATCGTAACAGAGAACAAAGAACAAATATTTCTAAAAAAAAAAATAAAAAAAAAATTCTACACAACTTCAAATAAAGGGTGGTTAAATTGCAAGGGCCGATGTTGAATGTGAACCACACCTAAACGTCAAGTTTTTTTCTGCATTTCATTTGACATTTCTCAATTTCAGACTAACTCAATTTGAACCATGGAAAGATACACAATCGAGCAACGCGTTTAAGTTTTTAAGCCTTTTACGAAAATGGGCGTTGAAATCAAAATGCATTTCGTGCACTTCGTGATGTTTTTTGATCAGCATAATCGACCAAATGTGTCCACAATCGGGAGAATTGTGTGCAAATTTCAGCAAACCGGGTCTGTAGAAGATGTGAAAACACCTGTAATTTCTCGCCCAGTTCGTTTGGTGCGGCTTATGGGCTGGCGACGTCATAGGGCCATACATCTTCGAAATGAGGCGAGTCAGGCAGTTTCTGTGAATGGTGTTCGATATCGTAAGATGATAACGAACTTTTTATGGCCCGAATTGGAAGATAAGGATGTGGACGATATTTGGTTTCAACAGGACGGTGCCACTTTCCACACAGCTAACGAAATAATGGCTCTTTTGCGCAACAAATTCAATGGCCGTGTTATCTCACGTCGTGGCGATGTCAATTGGCCGCCAAACTCATGTGATTTGACACCGTTGGAGTTCTTTCTTTGGGGTTATTTGAAAGAAAAGGTGTACGTCGATAAGCCAACAACAATTCAAGAGCTAAAGTATGAGATAATTCGGCACATTAACGGCATAGAACCTCAATTATACCTCAGCGTCATCGAAAATTTGGACCATCGGACTGAGGTGTGCCGCCGAGGTCGCGGCGGCCATTTGGCCGATATTTTGTTCCATACATAATTGAACCATACCAGTATTATCATAATAAAATGAAATGACAATAATTTCCTAAATAATTTGTGTGTTATTCAAAATCAACATCGGCCCTTAAAGTTTAACCACCCTTTACTATTTTCTTGTTATTTGATGTTTTTTTAGAAATTATTTATGTCATTTCTCAAACAAAGTCGTCCCTTCCAATTTTGCACAATCGAAGGAATGGAATGATTCATGTACCAACCGCACAAATCAAACCAAAATTGAACTGCTTATGACGTTAATTACAGCGCGCATAAACACTTACAGTTCGGTACAGTGTAATGTCGATTCTGCTACTGTTCGACGCAAACATTTTTCTTCTGTTTCTACACATATGAATTTGAAAAATCCCTTTGTTCCACATTTTCCGTGCAGTGTTTTGCAGAAACAGAAGAAAATGCCAGAACTTGCCAGAGCTGCCTTAGTATTTCGTATATAACTTTTACAAATATTGAGTCCCAAAAATCTGATTACCGTTTTAGGTTTGTGAGACTCTGGTGCATGGTCTGTGGTAATTTGAAAAAATGGAAGTAGTAAGATATATAATTAATAGAAAAAAAGTGTAATTAAAAAAAATCCATGAAAAGATGGCCCATTAAGTTCTCTTGCAATCGACGTAAACATTTTTAAAAAATCGTTTCAGCCGTTTAAAAATCCGTATAACACAAAAGGAATTTTTCTCATTAATACCCTCCACCATAGGATGGGGATATATTCATTTTGCCACTCATTTTGTAACAACACTAAATATTGACCAAAGACCCTTATTAATTTTAAGACGATTTAGGCATGTCCGTCTGTTGAAATTACGCTACAGTCTACAACAATTGATCTAGATGACTGAAATTTGGTACATATACTTTGCAGTTAACTTGGAATTGAAAATGGGCAATATCGGTCCATTTTTTTATATAGCCCCCAAATATAGCATCTCCCCGATTTGCCTTCCTAACGTCATAGAGAACACAAATGTCAACTGATCGGGCTGAAATTTGGTAACTGGGGTTTATTTAAACCAGGAATCCTTCACACGAACAACGGTAGTCATAGGTCCATGTTTTGATATATCCCCCTATACAAAGGTCCCTCTAGAATTGACTTCGCAACGTTACAAAAACCTCAAATTTCAACAAATTGGGCTGAAATTTAGTACAATGAGTTTACTAGATTTCAAATACCCTTAAATTTTGCCAAACAAAAATTTTTTCAGAAAATAAATGATAGCATGTATTTATATTTATACCCTACACCACATTGTGGTACAGGGTATTATAAGTTTGTTTCACGGCAGATGTTTGTAACACCTGAAAATAACACAGCTAGACCCACCTTAAAGTATACCGATCGACTCAGAATCACTATCTGAGTCGATTTAACGATGTCCGTCCGTCCGTCCGTCTGTCCATGTAAAGTTGTTCGTCGACTACAGGTCGCAATTTCACTCCGATCGTTCTGAAATATTGCAGTTTAGAGTATTTCGCGGCTGTTAAGATCGCTATTGAATTTGGTTGAAATCGGTTCAGAGTTAGATATAGCTCCCATATATATCTTTCGTCCGATTTGGCCCTTTAGTCCTATAGAAGCTGTGTTTTACATCCAATCGTTTTGAAAATTAGAATGGTAGAGTTTCTTGATCCATGAACCAACATTGCCGAATTTTAAGAAAATCGGTTAAGATTTAGCTATAGCTCCCATATATATGTTTCGTCCGATTTGGCCCTTTAGATCCAATCGTTTTTATACCCTACACCACACTGTGGTACAGGGTATTATTTAAGTATAAAATGTCCCAAAAGTAAATTTATGTAAACAATTTATACATGAATTACAAATTTTATATATCAGAGTCATTCAATATTACGAGAGTGGTGTAGGGTATTATATAGCCGGCACCGCCCGACTTTGGCCTTTCCTTACTGGTTTTTTTTTTGATATTTTTCCAATTAGCAACTTTTTATAAAGGTATTAAGCAAAAATAAATTTCTTAGGCTAACATTAAAAAATTCTGACCCATACCTTATTCGGTTTATATAACTGAAATTGTCTTACTTGTTTTTACTTTAAGATATCCCCGATTTATTTATTATGATATAGTCGCTTTAACTGTGCCATGTAACATTTATTAAAAACTAAAAAAAAAAAATAATTTTTCATATTTCACATTTTTCTATTTTTGCTCGTCCTTATTGAATTAGTCCCACAGTTAAAAGGCTAGTCGAGCATATCTTCCAGGGAGGCTGGGTGTTATGCATCACGCTTAGATAACGATGAGGTTTCATTTTAACAGATTTTTTATAACACAAAACACAATTGAAATCAACAAGAACCGAAAAGATAGCAAATGCTTATTATTCTTAGAAAGTGAATAGACAGAGAGTATCAGAAAATAAACACAATGACATTTAGTAGACATTAAAATGAAAAGGAACCAACGAAATAACTAATTTTTGTAAGAGGATTACAGAGGACACACCATTGCGGAGGGGTGCAATTTGCGGAGAGAAGCAGACAAAATGAATAATTTAAAATGTTACTGGAAAATAAAAAAGAATGAATGGAACAAATGTTTAGAAAATTCGTAGACTAGAATTAAATTTCCTACTGCTAAAAAGTATTCAATGGATTCAATTCTAAATTTTTAATACGCCTTTGGGATAAGTATTCTTTGCGGTTTATATTCGAGCTATGCTATCTTTGAATTGTATGAATTCTATAGAGATAATAGGATCATGAAATTTAACATAAATCATAAGGATAATTTAGAGGATAGAATAGTCTGCATATTTCAAGGCTATTTAGATGGAATGCTCTCATTGTTAGTTGTATCACATTTTTGAAATGAAATATGTTTAACTGGGAGAGCAGACGGATTTGGTAATCAGATCTTGAAGGATTTTTAAAAAAGAGAAAACTATAAATATATACATTTAAAAAAAATAGTATATGACAAAAGCTGTTACAGTAGATATTAATTTAAAAAGGTTAATATTAACGAAAATATGTCATTGCAAGAAAATATTATTGATGGAAAATTTTAAACATTTTTTTAACATGTTTTTGTATCAATAATATTAACGGAAGAAGTCCTTGGCCTCTACTGACATTTTTTTTTTAAATTTTGTGTTGTTACCCTATTTTGAACATTTGCGATATGTTTCAGACCTAAGAACAAATGTAATATTGCATGAGCTGATTTAAAATGTAATTAATAACATTGGTAATGCTGCATTACTTTTTGAAAAAATTTTTATTACAAAAGAAGTTTCCAAACAAAAGCACTTTTAGGAGAACAGTTGTCAGTCCTTATTACTAATGCAATATTTTCTAAACTGAAATAAAATTTTTGTATGTATTTTAATATTAATGTTTGTGCAGCATTACTTTTTTAAATTTTCATATTTCCAAAGCAATTTCCAAACACAGACACAGTTTCAGTATTTGATTGAATATTAATGCCCATTGTCATCACCAGGGCTTTTCCAACTTGTATTATTCTTTGTTTTTTCAGCAAATATATACTTACTTAAAATGATAATAAGACACACAAAGATGGCACCTAATGCACCCATGCTTAACTTTAGTCTTTGACCTTCCTGCACCAGTTCGCAGTTTTCGCCCCAATAACCCTCGGGGCATATGCAACGATAACGCAATCGAGGCTCCAGATTTATGCAGGTGGCGCCATTCAGGCAGGGCATATCCAGGCATTCGTTGCGATCCACACAACCTTTGGTATCGGCAGACATGACACGACCTTCGCTGCAACTGTAGGAAATAAAAATGTATGAGAGTGAGAGAAGAAATACAGGAAACGAAAACACCGGAAGTTGTTAAAAAGATATATGATATGAGGTAGTAATATGGTACAAGTTTCTACGAACAAGCACTAGTATTGATTGCAGCAGATACTCAAATGTCGAATACATCTCAGTAGTGTTGTATGAGCTAAAGGATATTCTGAGCTTAACCATGATTTCACAACCAACTAAACGGGGCGGAAGGAGGAGGAATAGGTGAAGCTTCATTGGTACCATGAACAACAAAATCATTAGCAACAACAAATGTATGTTGCATTATCCGAAGATGAATGAATGTACATATATAGTTCGATATTAAATACCATGCAAGCAACATGAAATATTTCCACCATTCATCATTTGTAACACAATGTTGAGTTTATTGAATTATAGCCGTAGACGTTTATGAAGCATTGTTCTTTAGATGAATGTGTGTGTAAAACACAGTGATTTGCAACTACGCTGGAATTTATAATTGAAATTTTGATTAAGCAGTAATGAAGGGCAAAATTCGGATGAACAGCGAATGTAAGATACCCTACACCATCTTATCAGAGCAGCATAAAATGAAATAAGAGTATTGTAAAATGTTATCAATGTTGTTTATACCCTGAATTGAATTTTCTGTGTTTTTTCTTTAAAAAAGTAGGCAACCTCGAAATGGATCACGCTTTATAATGTAAACAGATTTTCATCACTTTGGACCAAAAATATCACTTCTGCCAAATTATATAAAGATCGGAGGAAAACTACAGTTTCTGTAAAGCCGAAATACTAAATAGGCACGAACATATACACATATGTGGGTATATCTAAATCCGATTTTTATTGAAAATGAAGCAGTATTCGCTTCTAATTTAAGGGATTTCTTTCTGCCAAATTTTGTAATTGGCGGAAGTAAAGTACAACTTCTATATCGCTTTGATACCAAATCGGGGGCAACTTATATATGGGGACTATATCTAAATCTGAACCGATTTTCCCCGAATTTCGGCAGTGTTAATTCACGTAATAAGAAACCTCTTTCTGCCAAATTTCATACTGATCAGATATAGAATACAGTTTCTAGAGCGATTACATTTCAAATCGGAGGTAACTTATGTATGGGGGCCATGTCAAAATCTGAATCGATTTTGCCTAAATTTAGTACTGTCTCTAAGTGTAGCAAGAGACTACTCTCTGTCAATTTTTATACCAATCGGTTCAAAAATGTTGCTTATATCGTGGATATATGCCGGAGCTATATGTAAATCTGAACCAATTTTAACCAAAATCAATAGGGATCGTCGTTAGAGCCAAAATAAAGATATGTGTAAATCTACGTTGAAATTGGACCATAACTGCTACCTGAACTTTGAATGAGGGAATACATGCACAGACTCACAGGCAGACAGACAGACGGACATAGCTTAAACAACTCAGAAAGTGATTCTAATCGATCGGTATAATAAACGATGGGTGTATTACTTCTCCTTGTGAATGTTACAAACAAATGCACAAAGATATAATACCCTATACCACAGTGTGGTGTAGGGCAACATATTTTTGTGAATTTTTTCTATCTTTTACAAAAGTGCATTTATTTACTTAATATTTTAAAAACAAGTAAGAAAGTTTCAGTCGGGTAAACCGACTAAGGTATACCCTCACTTTGTGAGTAATGTAATATTGAATATTACTCGAATTATTCTGTCAATTTGTGTGGGAAGTACCAGAAGGGGTTTATTAAATACACCTTTTTTTTTGCTGAACATTAGATACTTTAAATTCATTGCACTGTGCCGACTTATAAGCATTTATGTACACTGGTATAAACGTTATGAGACATTAAATTGTGGTATGATGTGGGCATTTTGTGTGGGAGGTACAAAGAGGGGCGTGGCAATAACCCCCATTTTTCACAGGGCTATAGACACTATGAAAACATTACACTGTACAAAATGTCAAGTATTTTTATACACTGGTTTTAATGTTATAAGCTGTTAACTTTTGGTGCAAAAAGGTACCTTTGTGTGGGAGGTACCAAAAGGGGCGTGACAACAACACCCATTTTTCCCTGGACTGTAGGCAATATAAAAGCATAATACTGTACAAAATTTCAAGTATTTTTATACACTGTTATTATTGTTATAAGCTGTTAACTTTTGGTGCAAAATGGTGCATTTGTGTGGGAGGTACCAAAAGGGACGTGGCGACTTCGCCCATTTTTCTCGAGTTGATAACGACTAATAAGCTAATACTATGTGTGGAATTTCAAAAGATTCGAATAAGTAGTAAAGCAGTTATTAAAGAATCAATATTTCACAACATTTTAACCATTTGTGGGGGAGGTACTAGAAGGAGTGGACCAATATGGCCCATCTTCGAACTTAGCCGGAGATAGAAAAAAATATTACCACATACCAAATTTGAGGTCAGTCGGTTACTCCTTTCGAGAGTTATCGTGCGCACCAGCCAGCAGACACACAGACAGACAGACAGACAGACAGACAGACGGACGGACATTGCTCATTCGACTTAAAATGACCCAAAACGGATTTCCTCCGAACATACTTAGGGTCTTAGATCACTCCTTCGATGTGTTACACTTTTTTCCTTAGCAAATGATATATACCCTCGTCACACTCAAGTGAGGGTATAATAAATCGCATATTGATTTGCTAAGGAGATAATTTTTTTTCTCAAAATTCATAATTTTGAAAATTTTTATATCAGGCCTGATTTCAATATTTTTTTCAAAATAATTTGTATTGTTTTTGAACAACACTTAATATAGCCGTTATGTAAAGTTTCACTAAAATCTGTGAGCCAAAGATACTCACATAACATGGAAATACTCTCCGTCAAAAACTACTAAAAACGGGACTTTTTTCAATATATTGGAAAAAAATATAAAATTGCATAATTTCGCCTTGTTATTTAGGAAGAATTCACCCCAAAAATTATTTAAACATTTTTTTTATTGGAAGTACCAAAGGAGGGGACAATATTTCGCTCGTTATTCTGAACATTATCACGAAAAGTTGTTATAGTAATAACAAGCAGTTTTTAAGTTATATAGGATTCAATAGTCACTAAAATATAATCACTTGTGGGAGAGTTACTAGAAAAGTTGGCCAATATCTTCCGATTCCGAACATGTCGTTACATAGGAGAAAATAATAATATTATCACCCCAAAAATGTAAGTGGTAATTATCAAGAAAAATATACTAAACCCTGTGTGAAGTTACAGAAGTTTCAGGTAAGCAGTATCTAAGTTATAAGGGATTCAATATTTTAATAAGGTACTAGCAAATTTGAGCCAATATCGTTCATTTTCGAAAGCGTCGATAGATAGGAGAAAATATTACCATTTAAAAAAAAATTGTAGTCGATAACTCAAACGTCTTAAAAATGAAAAAAATGAAAGCAGTTACGTTATCTTTTACTACACTACAAAACACTGTGTAACCCTTTTTCGAACATCTATGATTTATGACCAAAAAAAATGATTATGTACGGAAAGGAGCCAGTTAAATGGAATGCGTAATACCCCATAAACTCGTATACCCGACACATGACTGAGTTTGTTTCCACACCATTGTCGATGTCTGCCTTCGGATGTTCGACGATTATTCTTTCCATTTGACGTGGTCCCATTTACGTATAAAAATGCAGAATTTCACTATTGTTTTTGCCCCCAATCGCAATCAACTACACTACTGGGGTTACGTGCAACACCCAATGGAGTGTGCCAATGCGGGCGGGGGAAGGGAGTGACGCTTTTGACTCTGTTGCAGTGCCTCAGTTCCTGTTGCGTTATCGCAGTGATCATAAGCATTTGTTGCATTTGACATAACTAATGATGTGGAAAATGTTACCACTATCGTTGTCGATGCGATTGTTGCCTTCCGCCCCATCACCCCACCACCCCATATTACACATTAATACTTTGTCTTGGGGCATGGCAGTTCGATAATGTCTACACTTGCTCACATTTTAGTATGTAGTACTGTGCCAGGAGTCAAGTGTACTTAGAGACACATTGGTACGCCTTCGTGCCGGATATCATTGAAACCAGAAGAACAGTATCGACATTTAAGGACAACAGTGGCACAATATAATATTTCTACGAAGTCAGACAAAAATTGGGACAGTATGGAAGTTTGTTAAAGAAGTACCAAAAATATATATAATGAACGAATTAAATGGAGTTATAACACATCATATTATCCAATGTTGGGAAAACGCCTTTAGTATTTGGACCGTTTTGGGCCATTTTAAGTCATTTAAGCAATGTCCGCCCGTCTGCCTGTCTTGTGCGCACGATAACTTTCGATAGGAGTAACGCATTGACTTCAAATTTGGTATGTGTTTATACTTTTTCTACCTCATACCAAGATCAGTGATGGACCATGTTGGTCCACTCCTTCGAGTACCTCCCCCAAAAGGGGATTCTTTAATAATTTCCATACTACTTTCTCAATTCCAAACATTGTATTAGTTTCTTGGTCGCTATCACCTTGAGAAATATAGGCCTAATTTGATTCCACTCAATACAACACTTAAAATGTTAAAGAGTATAATGCTTTTACAGTACCTTTAGTCCCGTGAAAAATGTGCGCTATAACCACGCGCTTTTGTTGCCTCCCATACTAATGGACCATTTTGTACAAAAACTTAACGACTTATAACTTCCTGCGCATACAAACACTTGACATTTTTTAAAGTCTAATACTTTTAAAGTACCCATAGACTACTAAAAAAATAGGCGTTATTGTTACGCCCCTTTTGGTACCTATCTACGAGGTATGTTCAAAACATATTGCGAATTTTAAATTTCCGCGGGCTACGTGTATTTGATTCTTGATATTTTTGTAGCGTTACGTTGGTACTCACGTCCCTTACTAATGCTGACAAGGTCGGCCATTTTGAATGTTTAGTTAATTATTGACAGCTGTTGTGTTTGGATGTGTTTTAACTTGTCCTCGATTTTGATCTATTTCAGAAAATGGATCAAAGAATCTGCATTAAAATTTGTGTGAAAAACAAAATAAAGTGAGCTGACGCATTCCGAATGTTGACTGTGGCATATGGTGAAGCTACCTTGGACCAAAGCAACGTTTGTCGGTGGTACAAAATGTTCTTAGAGGGCCGAGAAGATGCGAAGAACGAACAGCGTGCCGGACGCCCGAGCTCAAAGTTTTCTTTGATTGCAGGGGCGTTATGGTGCATTATGAGTTCTTGCCACAGGGTATAAAGAATATTACCTGCAAGTTATACGCAAATTGCACTAAGCAATCCGCCAAAAACGCCCGGATTTGTGGAAGAACAAAAACTGGCTTTTGCACCATGATAACGCCCCTGCACACACATCGTTGCTTGTGATCTAGCACCTGTGACCATTTTTTGTTCCCAAAACTGAAAAGGCCCATGAAAGGACGACGCGACGCCACGATTGAGGAGATAAAGGCGGCATCGAAGGAGGAGCTGAACAAGATCACAAAAAAAATATTTATTTGAAGTGCTTCAAGGATTGGAAAAAACTTTTGGCAGGATTGGAAAAAACTTTTGGTATTATATCCGAGGAGAATTATTTTGAAGGGGACAAAATAGATATTCATGAATAAATAAAAACTTTTTGAAAAAATACAAAATTCGCAAAGTTTTACTGTGTACGTATATGTATGTATGTGTATGTTAGTCTGAAAATGAGAAATGTCTAATGAAATGCAGAAAAAACTTGACGTTTATGTGTGGTTCACATTCAACATCGGCCCTTACAATTTAAACAGCCTCTAGTATGCCTCAAACTAAAAAAAAATTAAGTCTCAGACACAAACAATATTATGCTTTGTGTAGTGTTATTTATTATTATGTTCGATTTGATACACATACTCCTGATATCTGAGATTGGATAAGGGCAATATCAGAATCGATCAAGCTCTGTCCGTCCATCGCAATTATTGTCTGATCGCGATAAAATATGCCACTTTCTGAGTTGATTTAGTTATGTTTGTCCGCATCTACTCTTGGAATCAAAGTACAGGTCGCAATTATGTATAGAAACTTAGCACATATCTTTCTTTTGGCCCAAGGACGATCCCTATTGAAATTGATTAAAATCGGTTTATATTTAAATATAGCTCCCATATATAAGTAAATGTACCACCGATTTGGTATATATACACTGTATAAACAAAATTTTTTAAACGATCTTTAAAAAAATTGGCAGAGACAATAAAACAATTAGAAACAATTCTTAATTTGAGGAAAATCGGTTCAGATTAAGATATAGCCCCCATACATATGTTACCCCCGATTTGATATGTAATCCCCGAAGATACTGTATTCTATATCCGATAAGTAAGAAAGAGATTTCTTATTACATAAATAGGCACTGCCAAATTTGGAGAAAATCGCTTCAGATATAGATATAGCCCCCATATATATGTTACCCCCGATTTGACATGTTAGCGTTGTAGATACTGTATTTTATATCCCATCAGTACGAAACTCGGCAGAAAGAAATTTCTTATTACAGAAATGAACACTGCCAAATTTGGGGGAAATCAGTTCAGATTAAGACATATCCCCATATATATGCTACTCCTGATTTGACATGTTAGCGCAGATACTGTATTTTATATGCGATGTGTGCGAATTTCGGCGGAAAGAGGTTTTTTTATTACACAAATGAACACTGCCAAATTTGGGGAAAATCGGTTCAGATTTAGATATTGCCTATATATATTGGTATCAAAGCTCTCTCCGATCCGATCATTAAAAAATTTGACAAAAAAGTTTCTTAATTTAGGAATGAATACTGCTTAATTTGGGGATAATCGGTTCAGATTTAGATAAAGACACATATAAATGTTCCTGCCTATTTAGAATTTTAGCGCTATTAAAACTGTATTCTACGTCCGGTCTATAAATAATTTGGCAGAAAATAAGTTTTTGATTGTAGTTGATGCAAATCTGTTTATGTTATCTATAGTCCCATCTATTTGCTCCTTTCGAATCTTGATTTATGAAAGATTACTGCTTATTTTAAGGTTTTAGTTTAAAATCTGTTTTATTATAATCAACATCATCATTTTCGTTTTGTAAGGGATGTGTAGGGTATTATATAGTCGACCCCGCCCGACTTTTAGTCTTTCCTTACTGGTTTAGGTCTATCTTGTAGGAAATTCAGCAGAGAACATTTCTTACAAAGAACACCGCCAACATTGAAGAAAATCGGTTAATATTTAGAAACACTCCCACATATATGTTCCCCTTTATTTGTTATCGAAATTCTATAGAGACTGTGTGTTACATCGGGTCCCGCCCGACTTTAGTCACCACATACTGGTTCTTTATTACACTGTGTGACTTAAGGCCGTTTTAATTTGTTTACTATGCCAAAGAGATTAAAACAATTCATTTCGTTCTACTGTGCAGATACTGTGCAGGCACATAGAAATTATGTATGTTCACATTATATTCGATAGCAGTGCAATAGGCGCCAGTTTGATGCTAATGCGTGTATCCAAAGCTAAATGAATTGTTGGTTTCAGTTGCACACCCACACATACTCTCTCACAAATATCCACCAAAGTGGTAACATATGTGTGATACAAGGAAATGTTTAAGATGTAAGCAACTGATATTATCTTTGCAACAGCCTCAAAATTACTCCATCGTTCGCTATATCTCTCCCTCAACAACCATTTGTCTGTTGTAAGCATTTGCTGCCATATGCAATTGTCTACGGACGTGCGTGCATACACATGTGGATACGTATATATGTGTGTGTGGGGGAGGAAAGAGACGTGTATTAATATCTCATCACTTAATGTTTATCTCGCTCAATATTTAACAATGGCATCGTCAAGTTTGTCGTATGCATGAATGAAATTGAGTTGGCGTTTAGTTATGTATTCGTGCGTGTACACTTGCCAGTGTGCCCTTCGGAGGCACTGCTCTATTGCATTGTTATGCACATTTGCAGAATAAACACAGTGATGCCGTCATTTGCGAGAATGTCTGTCTGCATTGCATATGCTGCTTAAGGAGTAAAATCTCGCAGTGTTTATGATTACATTTTAGATGCCTCCTTTGGAATACAAACTCTGTTTGATGCGGGAAGACGCTCATTTTCGATGACTTATAAACATTTTATGGCGCCCCCCTTGTACACACTTGCACTAATAACATTTACATTAACTTGATATATTGACAAGAACTATGTACATATGTATGTATGTGCATTTTGTGTACTCCCAAGGAAATCTATACCTAAGTATATCGCGAATGCAAATTTAAGAAGTAAGTTGTTGGCAGAATAGACCATAATGGGAAACCACATTTGAAGACCATGTGGCCAATATTAACAAAGGTTTAGCAGAACTCAATTATGGTAGAATTCTGGGAATTTGTGCAGTGTTGCCAGAATGGGGCGATTTATAGTCATTTTGACAATTCATAGCTTTGCTATTGAATTCATCTTATAAAGAGCTATCTCGTGCAGTATAAAGAGCTAAGAATTAAATACAATACATATTAACAAATGAGTGTGATGCGTAGAAAAAAAATAAAAGTATTGTCATTTTTATTTGACCAAAAAAAATTAGGTTGTTTATCGATTTTTTGGATATTTTGAACAATGAAATAAATGTTCAGTCTTCATAAGATTGATGACTTTGCTAAATGCTATGTCAAAACATAAAGCTATGGCGGTTATTACTCATACGAATGTTTTCCGATAAAATGATTCACAAGGGATCATTTTTCAGGTCATTTGTGTGTATTTGTATGCTTTTTGGATCAAGTGGCATGGATCCATTTTACGGGTCTATATAAAAATACCGAATAATGACGTTCATTGTTTCTTTAACTGGCCAAATTTGTGGTTTCTAGACACCAGTTGATTAAGTTATATCAAATGTTATATCAAAATGTGGGTCAATTAGCTTTATTATACTTCATTATGGATACAATAATTATGGATACAATAAAATACAAGTTGCCGAATTTCTGTGCAATCGGTTGATATTTGTGTTTTCTGTGGTGGTGGTTTCACTGCGCAACAAACATGTTACATTTCCGATACCAATTCCATATTTCCTGCATATTTTTTAGTACAAGTATAAGCCCTATAGAGCCGGGCACGAAAAAAAAGTCGACAAATTAAATTTTTAAAGAACTATCACAATAGTTAATAAACCAATACCTACACAGAGCCGAAAATACAATGATTTTTTTAACCATGTGTCTGGTTAAATTTTTCATGGTAAATGTTTGATTACGAAGACAAAAATAACCTTATATAAGTTCAAATGTACATGAAAAATGGTTAAGTTAACATTATATATGGTTGGTTGTTTTGAAAGAGAGGCAGAAAAATGTGCGAGATAAACAACAATTCGGCTCTGTTGTGGTTTTTTCAACTGCTTTGTGTTAGACGAAGTTGAGTATTAAGTTAAACGAAGTCGAAACGAATGCGACTGTCGTCATAAGAGAATTTATCTCGCTCATTGAAAACACCACCAAATGCCAGCTTCGGTGCTTGATCGAGTGCGGGAGTTCAGTTGGTGTTGAATAGTCGATGGGACTAGTGGTGTTGTCGGAAGCTGTTGGTATAGAGGTAAGTAGTAAAACATTTTGTAAAGAACTACATTCATAAGTATGTATGTACATATGTGTATTTAAAAAGTGAAATAATAAAATATGTGTGTTAAAAATGTTAATAGTGTTTTGTGCCCGTTTAATTATAGTAAAGGCGAATGTAATATTAAAATTATTTTTTGTGATTATGCCATTACAATTGTGAAATTCAGTGGTTAAGAGTGGAAAAAAATATGTACACGCTGTCGCATTAACTGAGCATGAAAAAACAACAATGTATGTACGTAAGTATATGCAGCAGCAAGCAAACATACGGAGAGAAGTGATGTGTACGTGTGGGTATGCGTTCATCTTGTCTTTTCGTTTGAACACTTGTGGCTGCTACGCCGTACATACATACGTTAGTTTTTTTTGTTGTGCGATGTTGATACTGTTAAATGTACATACATACATATGTTGTTAGAAGTGCTTTCGTAATACCTACATACATACATATAAACGATGTTTTTGTTTTTTTCTTTTCAGTTGTTTCTTTTTCTGTGGCTTGCGGCTGCTTGTGCTGGGAGTCCGGTCTTGAATCTGTTGGTAAGTTGTGCCAATACTACAAACTGTTGATAAGCTGTATCAATACTAGTTGTAGTGTGCGAAGTAATTACAGGAAAAGTGGTATGCATGCATACATTTGTTTTTTTATACCCTCGCTTTAGTAATACGAGGGTATATATATCATTTGCAACGGGTCAAAAGTGTAACACATTGAAGGAGTGATCTAAGACCCTAAGTATGTTCACCGCATATTAGTTTTGGGTCATTTTAAGTCGAATGCGATATGTCCGTCCGTCTGTCTGCTGGCTAGTGCGCACGATAACTCTCGAAAAGAGTAACCGATTCACTTCAAATTTGGTATACGGTAATATTTTTTTCTATCTCCGGTTAAGTTCAAAGATGGGCCATATTGGTCCATTCCTTCTGGTACCTCCCACACAAAGGGTTAACATTTAGTGAAATATTGATTCTTTAATAACAACTATACCTTGGCCGGTTTACCCGACTGAAACTTTCTTACTTGTTTTTAATATACAATTCAGTGCACTTCCTTGAAGTATCATCCATTGACTTACCCAATCCTTGATTTTTATATCTATTCCGATTATGATTTTGGTGGGACATCGGCTTTCTATCAGATTGCCTTTGTTATTAATCTCCTCTCTCCTATAAGTTTGCCGTAAGATCGGACTAAGCTCAGTACCCCAAACTAAGTGCCTAACCGTCCTGGGCCCTTAATAATCGAAAGATTCAGGGAGTTTACGTGGACGGCACCTTTTGAGCGGGGACTGATCACATGTTGGTCAAGCACAGAAACGTAGGCACTTAACTTATAGTCACAGAGCAGATTTTTCCATCAGATCAGCCCATCGGTAAATGCTTATGCTCTTTGAACTACAGAATTTAGGTAAAAAGTCAAAAGATCTTCTTAGAATTGCACCCTTTTTCACACTTATACTTATATTTTCTAACCTTTTTGTTTTTTTTCTTTTCAGGTGTTTCTTATACATATATATATTAACATATATTTTGTAAATAAAATAAAAAATAAAAATGCGAAAGTTAAATTTTTCTTGTTTTATTTGATATAAATATTAAAAATTATTGAAACAACTGTGTTTCTGGTTACATGAAGTATCCACTAAATAGTGAAATTAACAATAAAAAAGGTTTCAATAACAATCTTCATAGTTAATAATATTAACAATTTCATTGTTAAATTGAACATGCATTGTTTCAATAAATTAACTATGAAATGTTAATATTAACAATTTTCATGGTTAAAAAATTCAAAAATGCATTGTTAAAGTAACAATTATTATTATAATATTAACAATTTTCATGGTTAAAAAATTCAACCATGGAATAGGTAAATTAAATATTATTATTGTTAAATACCAGTCAACAAGAAAATGTTCAAATTAACCTTATATAACGTAGACTCCAAATCATGTTTATTTATGGTTAAGTTAACCATATATAAGGTTAATTTTTGGCTCAGTGTACAGGGTTGGCCATATTCGACGGACCCACGGACTCGTTGGGCCCATTCCAATCGACGAGGCTTGTCCGCAGGCAACAATCTTTGCGTCAATTGAATTTTGTACGGGAACAAATGCAAATCAACGCGAATAATCCGTTGTAAAGTGGACCGAGCCATGCCCAACTGCTGAGAACGGCGTTTTTGGGATGTTCTTGGGGACCTCTCAACACTGGCTCGTACGGCAGCGATATTCTCGGCCGATCGCCTTGGTCGACTTTTATTTGGCCTCTTCGGATTAGAAAGAGCCTCACCAGTCGAAAATTTTTCGTATAAACGCTTAATGGTGTTCTTAGAAGGCGCACTCACATTTTTTAATATTTTAAAAGCACGTTGACTTGACTTCTTCTGTTGAATGTAAATTTCGACTATTTCAGAGCGCTCGCGTGGCGTGTATTGTTCCATGGTAAAAATCTGCTTGGACTGACGCTTCAAACGCGGTATGTCATTAAGCGATCTGACATCTCTGTCAAAAGTTATGGCGTTGCCAGATGGGTTTATCGAATATGGGAGACCCTGTATTTGATAATATCTATGGATAAATGTATAAGTTATGACCCTTTGGTAAAGGTCAGAAAAAATCATTTCATATTTTTTATTTTAGCCATTTTGTGTGGTATGTAAGGGGCGTGGCAATAACTCCCACATTTCACGGAAGTTTATATATACCCTAAACCATTCCCATGTGATCCATGGTGCAGTGCATATGAGATTCGGCATAGCCGTGCTTAACATCGTCCCTTACAGGTTATTATAACTTTGTACATTTATTTGAAACATAGGAGAAGTAATAGACCCATAATGTATTATACAGATCGGCTTATAATCACTTTCTGAGTTAATTTACCTATGTCCGTCCGTCCGTCCATCCATCTGTCTGTCCGTCCGTCTGTGCATAAATTCTTGTAATCAATGAGGAATCATTGGACCTTACATCTATGGAAATGAAAACTGTCAATGGAGAGCGATATTGTGACATGATTGAAAACTGTTTAACGCCATAACTGCATACATGAGGTATCAACAATACCGTGTCACATCGCATACAGCCAGGATTACAACGGAAACATACAAAGTAGCATACCTTCCCGATTGACACCCTGTATATAACATAGCAAGTTCATCTTTAGGGAGAAAACTTATTATTGAATTATAACTCATCATTCAGTAGGAAGTAATTATTATAACAAGGAAATTTCAGTTGAGCAAACCAACTTTTTGAGTAACGCAATATGGTACTTTATGTGGGAGCTAGAATGGAGGAAAAAATGTGCTCAGATTATAGTCATTGCAAAAGCTGTCTAAAATGCAAAATATTTTATAAAATATTCACATAATATTTTATGAAATATTATGTGGAAGTGGCGTTCGAATGCATTTGTTAAAATATTTGGGCAATACCAGAAGGGTTTTGGGAAATACACCTATTTTGTGCTGAACAACAGATACCTCAAACACATTACACTGTACTAAATTGTAAGAGTTTATGTGCACTGATATTGAAATTATGATCTATTCAATTTTGGTACGATTTGACAATTTATTTATAGACAATAATTAAGAAAATTAACGATAGACAATTTATTATTTATAAATAGTATTATTTAGATATAGTCCCCATATATATATATGTATTACCCCCGATTTGACATGTAAGCTCTGTAAAAACTGTTTTTTATATCCGATAAGTACAAATGTCGGCAGAAAGAGGTTTGGAAATTTGGGGAAAATCGATTCAGATTTATATATAGTCCCTATAAATATGTTACTACCGATTTGGTATCAAGGCTCTATAAAAGTTGTACTTTACTTCCGATCTTTACAAAATTTGACAGAAAGAAGTTTCTTGTTTTAGGAACGAATACTGCTTAATTTGGGAATAATCGTTTCAGATTTAGATGTATATACTTTGTTCCTGCCTATTTAGTATTTAAGCGCTATTAAAACTGTATTTTGCGTCAGAAGTATATATAATATCGCAGAAATTAAGTTTTTGACTGAAGTTGAGGAAAATCTGTTTAGATTATGTGTAGTCCCATTTATTTGTTCTTTCGATTCTTGATCTATTAAAAAATACTGCTCATTTTAAGGTTATCGTTTCAGATCTTGTTTGTTATGACGAATGTCTTCACCTCCTCCTTGGAATAAGCCTTGATGAGGATGTGGAGCTAAGCACTTTGTTTACTGAAACGAAACCATTTATTACAATTTATTATCGCAATGCTTCTTTGCTCATTGTTACGGAGGTGTAGGGTATTATATAGTCGGCCCAGCCCACTTTTTGTCTTTCCTTACTGGTTTGCTCTAAGAACGAATTATGCGAGTTACAAGGTAATCATTTCAGATTTAGAGCAATTATATATATATATGCTTATTCTGTCCTAACAAGGTGGTATACTATATAACATAATAGGATCCGCCAGACTTTAGTCATTTCTTACTTCAATACCTCCATTCTAAACTATGCTAAATGCAACCATTAAGGAAAGGCAGAAAGTCGGGCGGGGCCGACCCTACAACACCTGAATGCTCACTCATGTAATAAGAAACCTCTTACAGTCTCTACGCCGCTTACATGTCAAATCGGGTGTAACATATGTATGGGGGCTATATCTAAATCTGAACCGATTTTCCCTGAATTTGGCGGTATTATTTCACGTAATAAGAAGCCTCTTTCTGCCGAATTTCGCACTGATTGGATATAAAATACAGTAGTTAGTTTATGTAAATCTGAACCGATGTTAACCAAATTCAATAGGAATCGTCCTTGGGCCAAAAAAAGATATGTGAAAAGTTTCGTCGAGATCGGACCATAATTGCGACCTGTACTTTGATTAAAAGAATACATGCACATACGGACGGACGGAAAGACGGACATAGCTAAATCAACTCAGAAAGTGATTCTAAGTCGATCGGTATAATAAACGGTGGGGCTATTTCTTCTCCTTTTGGGTGTTACAGACAAATGCACAAAGTTATAATACCCTGTACCACAGTGTGGCGATCAAAGTTTGATAATTATTTTAAATTTGTGTGGAAATCCTTTATGATGGAAATCGAATGACCTGTACTGTTCTGTGAATAACTTTTGATTGAGGTGACGGATAAACACCAAATTTTGAACGAATATAATTGGAATATTTAAAAATTAAAATGCAATCTCGCTAAAAACAAGCTGAGTCGACTTAGCATGTTTTCGAAAGGAGGTATCGACTTGTTTTTCAATAAGAAATAGGCTATTAGATTAAATAAATATTTATATATTATAAATCAACTACGGTAATGTATGTTCGGCGGACATACGTTTTGTTCATTTTGAGTTATTTGAGCAATGTCCGTCTGTCTGCTTGTGCGCACCATAACTCTCGAAAGAAGTAACCGATTGACTTCAAATTTGGTATGTGGTAACAGCTTTTTCTATCTCTTGCTAAGTTCGATGATGGACGATATTGGCCCACTCCTTTTAGTACCTCCGCATCAAAGGGTTAAAATTTAGTGAAATACTGATTATATACTAACTTCTACACGCTGAAAAAAAATCGCTTCTGTAGTATATTGTCTCAAACATATTCAGCTTGAAATATACATATGTTTAGGGTACACTCCAAATATATAATATTTGACACACACAAATAGTATATGTTTGGGAGGATGTTGTTTTAAACAAAAATATGTTTCCATTCTAATATTTCTTTACCTGGAATTAATATGTTATTAAATATTATATTTAACTATTTTGGCAATATATCAATGCCTTATATCAAAGACAAGATTTCTGTTTTTCAGAAGTTCAAAGTGCATATTTTATAAATTGTATATGTTTCTAAAATTCAGTTAATATTTAAATCTTATAATCTTTCGTAGCTATATTTTGCAGTGATAGATTGACAAAAAGAGATAAATTGGAATATTTATAAATTAAAAATTATTGATGTAAAACAAATGCTAATGCTGCTATATACATTTTTAACTATAAAGTTTAACAAGAAATCTAGGAAAAAATAACTAAAATTCGAAAAAATCACCAAAGTTTTAAAAATATTTTTTAAATAAAATATATTTGGAAAACTTCTTAAACAATAACTTTGTTTGTGTGTAAACACACATTTTATTTGTGAAAGTCAGTTTGCAAATATATTATGTTCTAATATATTAATATATGCGTTCCAAACAAAATTTCTTGATTTTTAAATAAAATTTATTTCTTAACAAATATATAATATTTAAAAAATTCGTTTCCAAATATATTTTCTTTCAATTCAAACATATCAAAAATCCCGATTTTCCCCCGTGTATAGTACTTATTCGAATTTTCTGAAATTCCACACATAGTATTAACTTATGGCTATTTCTTTTCTGCAAAAAAGGGCAACATTTTCGTTGTTCTTTTCGCGATTACTGGACTTCTCTGCCACATTTTGGAATTTTTAAGTATAAGCTTTATTTTGAAGACCACATCAGTTCCACCTAAAAAGTGCAAATATTTTTAAGAATTTCATGCCGACGGGGCAACATTTTTCCAGAATCGAAATCACCATTATTAATCTACACCGCCTTGAGAAAATTCACGAATTTGCTAAGCCCTTTTTGGTAACTCTTACATAAATGGATCATTTTGCACCAAAAGTTAACAGCTCATGGCTTTAATACCAGTGCTACTTTTATAGCGCCTACAGTCCAGATGTTGCTGTTTTTGCAGATCATTGTAAAGTGTGATGGTCCGACATGCAAACATTTCGTTATCACGTAAATTTCGTAGCTCATTAACAATGGTAGGTTGTGATTTTTCCGCAAAATAGAAAGCAATTAGGCTATTGCATTTTAATTGTATTTCTATAACTTGTTTTAACTAAACATAAAACGGTACTATTTTGATGTTTCCCTATGCGGGATTGATCTGTTATTGATGTTATTTTATGGTTTTTCTCACTGTGGAGTTGAGCTGAAGATCAAAGAATTCCTTCAAAGTGAAGGAAGGTATTTTTGAATAGTCAAGTGAAAAAGAAAACTATTTTGTTGGCTGAAGAGCAAAATAACAGACTGATGCTTCTCAAAAACTGAGTGCTACAGCAGGAACACTTCGAGCTCCCACCCCTTTAAATGCCTCCCAAAAAAATACCTAACCCTAAACACACAACATTTCCTACAATAAATCTTCTACAATTGTATAAATGAATCAATATATATTATTTTTCAAAAAGAATCCTTGAAATTAATTAAATTTTTTAATTAAGTAATTTATTCATAAAGTTCATAAAGCTTCGCGCTCTTTTCTTCTGCTCTGCACAATTTCCTCATTAATTCGCGGAAGAGTAGACGCAGAGGAAGAGCAAAAGAAACAAAGAAGCAAGAAAATCAATTTGTACAACAGCATTTCCGTTGCTTCCGTTTCAAGTTTTTTTAGCCCTGCGTCTGTACTTCCCATTAAACAATTTAAAATGCCACAATTCATTCTAAACGCAACATTTCCTCTTCGTCGAAAGAGACGAAGACAAAGGCAAGAGCTGGAACGGGAACGAGACCGAAGCAAAGCAATGCCATTGAAGAATCGACTGGAAAAAAGACCGATTCATCTGATTACAACACATAAATGCCTTCATTAATAAAGCAGCCAAAGAAGAATTAATGGTATGAGATCAGCGAATAAAGAGAACAAATGAATCGCACAAAAAAAATAAACCAACTTTTAGTATTGAATTGAATTTTAAACAACAACAACTAAAGCAAACGGCAATGCATTGAGAATGAAAAAAACCGGAGTTTTCTTTTTCGCCCCCCATTTGGAAAGGATACCGAGAAATGCAAAAAAAAGTTTTTATTTTGTATAGTCGCGGTTGTTCGATGATATAACAGATGTTAATAGTATTAGGGTTGGATAGTTAAAGAGTAATTCGTTTTTGGCATGATATAGTTTTAAAGAGAAAACAAATACGCTAAAATGCCTATGCTTTCCAACTTCTTGTCCACTGTCCTTAAACAGCTGTGACAATGTAAAACCAGTAAGGAAAAACAGAAAGTCGTACTGACCGGATATAAAACACGGTTTCTACAGCGCTTACATGTTAAATTGGGTGAACCATTAAGGGTTTTCCAACAAGAAGTGTTATTTTGGTATTCAAAGAAAAATTCAATTTTTTGAGATAAATTATCGGATATTTATTTCATAATAAAGAGGACGGTATGGCGTTAATAATGAAAGACAACATCAGCCAAATGGCCACCTCGACCACGCTTACAGGACCATATCCTTTTCATGAATTTTTCCACAACCAAACCGCAAAATGGCTGCCCTATGTGCTCGATAGCCTCACGAATTCTATCTTTGAGGTCTTGAGTCGACGCTGGGCTGTTGGCGTAGGCCTTATCTTTCACGTGGCCCCAAAGGAAGAAGTCGCAAGGTGTTAAATCACAAGATCTCGGTGGCCAATTGTGATCACCTCTTCGAAAGATAACACGGTCCGGAAACTTTTCCCGTAACTGAGCAATGGTTTCGTTGCTTATGTGGCACGTAGCGCCGTCTTGTTGAAAGTAAACGTTGTCCAAATCATCGTGTATCGTTCCATTGTTAGTAATGGTGTAGTTTCTACTTGTTAAATGTCAAAGAATAAAAGCTTCCAAAGTGACAGCTACCGAAATACCGGGTGATTCAAAATAACACCTCTTGTTGGAATATCTGTATTTTTGGGACTCAAGGTGAGGGGATTCATAATTCGGTTTACCCGACTGAACTTTCTTACGTGTTTTTTTTTTAATTTTTGACTGCTATTGCTCTCTCTGCATATTTCAATTTAACATGAAGAATTCCACTCTATTATAAAAGTAATGAAAACAATTTGATTTTATACCACAACCCTTTACTGACATTACAGATCCCAATTTCTAAAGCCATCACTCCTTAAACTTTAAATGGTATAAACTTTGAAAAAATATTTACATTTTAACCCATTTTCCAGCTGTTTTTTTTTTGATCGCAGCCCATTTGCTACTTCCGTTCTTCTACTTCAACTTCTATTCATTTATTCCAATTGTAATGCTCTTTCTAAAGGTTTGGCCACATAGACCACATGGACATTCTGAGGCTGATGTTTGTGGATGGACAGCCGGCCTGGGCGCTTACCACACCACCACATGCCTTAGCATCCTTTCTCGCTGCTCATACAACACATACACTGACTCGTAGAGTATATATCAACATCGCCATTTCCAACGTAATGATACTTACGTGCATTCGTATTCATTCCACAAATCAACACAATCAAATGGATCCGGACAGATAATGTTCGAACATGGTCGATTTGAGGGGCAGTTACGTTCTAAATTTCGCGCCATTGTTGCCTGTCCCCACTGGGTGCCATTCATGGAGGGCGGCAGCGGTAAATGTTTGCCATCGAGTCTGGAAGAGAAAGAAGGAACAAAACAACGAATGAACGAAACGAAAAACCATATAAGAAATGCAGAAAATAATTGAATATTTTTGAATTGTACAAAAGTGTAGATGAAAGAAGGATAAAGTGCCGCCGGGGAGGAAACCAAAGAGAATTGGATTGATATGAACAAAAAATAACGTTGAACTTAAAAAAATGTAATTAAATATCCTTTTAATGTTTGAAATGCAAGTATCAAACATACGAAACATATCTGTGTCCTATGAATCCTTAGCTATTGCAGTTCAGCACCCCCCGCTTACCCAATATTCACTCTCATGCATACAGATAATTCCATTTACTGGCCAAGAGGCAACCGTCATTTGCATGTAGTTGGGCCTTTGTTAACCATTAAAAGTCCATACTCCACAACCATTGGCAACCCCTTCCTACAAAAAAAAACTGAATGAAATATACAACACAGAATGAGGAGGGGAAAACTCAGCTCAGTGGCAACAAGGATTCAACTGAACAACAGGATTCCCGGATTTTTTACATGTGAACATGTGTTGCGTTTTACGATTAATGACAAGAGTTATTCAACAAAAGAACAAAAATCCTACGTCCTTCTAGGATTCTATTTTTGTACAACAGAATGGCGCAAACAATGGGTGAACCATCAGCATCAGCATCACCAACATCATCATCATTAATAGAGTAAGAGCTTTTATCTCGTTGACAATGATGGTTGTTTGCTACCATCACTCGAGTGTCCTGCAAATGTGTCGGTGTAGGGAAACGCATGTTTTTTGTCTTTTGTATAATTTTTTATTCACGGTCGTTTTGGTTGTTTCGGTGCTAGTTAGTTGGCATGTGTTGAAGAAAACATAATTCCATATTCTGTTAATCTCTATCTTTAAAAACTGAACGAGGCATGCACAGATATTTGTGGGAGAAGCAGAATAGTTATATACCACATATATAGAGGTATACGTTTTTTGGGAAAGATCATAAAAAAATAAAGAAGAGATCGACGCACAGAGGGGCAAAATTCCAAAAATGGAGATTAAATGAAAAATAAAAATTCATTTTTTGAAATGTTTATTACTTATTTAAAACATTTTAAAATTTATAGGTGGCTCACTTTTCCAGTACCAGTATCTTTAAGTTTAATTTTTTTTTTGATTTTTTGGTGAACTGTTGTGATAATTTAAATTTGGCATACTTTAACGCTTAACATATTTTTTTCATACGTAAATCTGGTGTGGTATTAAAAGCGGACGGTCCCAATTGTATACCATTGAAGTAAATTTTGAGTAATGTCACTATCTTGAATTAATGAGCGATATGATCTTTACCGAGAGGTTTAATGATATATCATCAGTCGTATCGGGCAGGTCTAACTAGCATTCATAATGACGCAATTGCCGCATCAATGAACAAACATAGTGTGTATGCTGTTCACGATGATCATCCTCCTAAGTGGAATCTAAGGAAGAGGGACTGCCACGACAAACCAGAGTCAGACTGGTATTTTTGGAGAATACCTAGCGCTTTTGTGAGTGATGGCTGACAAAACTGTATGGAATAGCGCAACAGTAGGATCAACTGCAAAGATACTGTGGGGTGACCCAAATGAAAAGAAAACAAGAAGTCTTCTGAAACTAAACAAGATCTATATTAGTAAGATGATGGGTGTTCCAACGGGACACTCAAGCTTACAAGCACATCTTCATCGCATAGGACTAGCAGGAAACGACGAATGCAGGGCCTGCAGAGAAAACATTGAAACGAAGGAACATTTTCTGTGTCACTGCCCGGTTTTCACACATGCAAGATCCCAAAATTTCGGGTCCGACATATTACCAGACTTGACTCATCTCAGAGAATATGACTGGAAGATACTGAGAAAATTCATGTCTAGTACCGATTTTCTGTAACTCGTGAGGTATAAAAAGATCATAAATAAGGATCGCACAACAGACCGAACCACTGGCTTAAGTGTATGTCCATGGACATGAGACGTTTAAACGTCTCCTCTCTTCAACCTAACCTAGCCCTAGTGAAATCAGGGCCTACACTTCACGCTGCACACATACAACTGCCCAGCCGTAAGTCAGTCAGCCACGACAATACGGAGCTGGTCTGGCATATATGTTATATTGATGGTACAGGCACCTCAAATCATATTGGACGAGGGTTAAATGACAACGACAATGATACAAACGAGAGCCTTTGGATCACCAAGCGCATCGGTAGGTCTATGTAATATTCATACTGATGAAAGTCCAGCACCAAATAAGAATCATAGTATGAATCCTGTTCTCGGTGAGCACTGTCGTAAGTGGTATTTAAGGAAGAAACTCTTCCACAACAAACCTGGGCTGGTCTGAAACGAGAGTTTGTGACAGCAAAACCCTCTCATCTCGTTCCTATTTTATTATGGACACTTCCCATACAGATGGTTGACTTCCAACTAAAGGCATTCAGGTAGTGACGACAAATGAATACAAACACAATGATATTGGTAAATTAACCATGGAACAATTGTTTATTGAAACGTCCTGTACTCACAATTCCCATTTTATCCACCCACTTTAATGAAAATTATTAGACCACAAAATACAAAGACATCCTGTTCTACTTTCGCCAAGGACATCTCCACTGGCAATTTTAACTACTCTCCTCAATGATAACTACCCTTCTTTGGATAAAAAAAACAACAAAAAACGTTTTTCTTTGTTTCAACATTTATGTCTTCAAATTGTATTGTTCGCCAGAGAAAGAGCTGAAGCAGGAGCAGAAGCAGGACAGGAGAATGATGATGATGGCGGCATCAGGTTTTGTTTGTTGTTCCCTCGTAATGACTTGGGTATAATTATGTACGTAAGGTTGTTCATGTTGTTCTTCTTGTTAGGTTGTTATGTTTTTGTGGTTAAATTAGCATTATTAATCTTTGAAGGGCTATAAACAAACAAATAAAACTTTTATGATCACATCTCTATGACTATAATTTATGTTTACTTCTCACAATCCGCTGTGGCATACTTATGTTCTGCAGCGACGGCCACGAGTAGAGATACGTTAATGGAATTTCTTAATTTATACAAAATGTAATTACAATGAAATGGTTTAGAAAAATGCCGAATTAATTCATAAACAGCCAATTACGTTCCCCCAAAAAAAGGTGGGGTCACAATGTCAAATACATAAATTGTATGGAAAAATTAAATGTCAGAATTTTATACATAATCAACATTATTCATTAATATACCAGTGCTCTTTGTCGTATGAATTAATTATTTGCCAAGGTTATGATAAGAGTTTCCAATATGTGGGAAGGTCGACATGGAAATGGAATAAAACAAGCTGTCTGCGAGGTATTATTGAATGCATGTTTTTATTTAATAGGCCCATGTGTGTCATTAAACAATGTAACAAAAAATGTTTTTTTGTGTCCATAAAATCAAAACCAACCAGCAAGGAAAGACAGAAAGTCGAGCGGGGCCAACTATATAATACCCTTCACCTCCCTAATAATGTGAAAATGGGTAATCTGAATTTGGCATTGTTCATAGATTTAATAAGAAAACTCTCTCTGCCGAATTTCGTACTAGTCGGATATAAAACACGGTTTCTACAGCGCTTACATGTCAAATCGGGTGTAACATATATATTGGGACTATGTTTAAATCTGAACCGATTTTCCCCGATTTGGTTAAAAAACGATTTTTTGGAAAAAAACGCATGTTTTGAAAAAAGTTTGTTTTAACGATAGTTACTAAATCACTGCTAATTCATGAACGTAATTTTCCCAACGTTTGTAGCTCTCAATTTTCTTCAATTCTAAGGAAATTGTTTAAAAAAAATACTATAGAAGCTTTATTTTACATCCGATCATTATAAACTTTTGCAGGAAGAAGTTGCTTGAGCCACAAACAACGAATTTGAAGAAAATCCGTTCAGAATTAGATATATCTATCTCCGATTTGGAAACTAAGCGCTATAGAAATCATATTACACATCTGAGCATTGCCCAATTTGGCATAAAGGAGTTCATTTGTACAAGAATTGTCATTATCAAATTGGAAAGAAATCAGTTAAATTTCAGATATAAACCCCGTTTATAAATTACTTCCGATTTGGTATCAACGTGCTATAGGAGATTTAGTTTACAACTTATAAATATAAAATTTAGCAGAGAGGAGTTTCTTGACACAGAAACGACTATTGCCAAGTTTGAAGAAAATCGGTTTGAATTTTATATATAACCCCTATATAAATTTCCTTCCGATTTTGTATCAAAGTTCTATAGAATCTTTACTTAACATTTATTCTTTATGAAATTTGAAGTTTATCGATCGAAAAACGAACACTACTAAAGTTGGCGAAAATCGCTCCACATTTAGATATATGCAGAACAGATCTGTCAAAGTTGTGAATTGTGAAAAATAATACTCTTAGTTTGGATCGCATCGAATTTAAGTTTTTCAGTTTTAGAATAAATACTATATGTTTACTTATTCTGCTCTAACAAACTGGTGTATGGTATAATATATTCGTCTCCGCCCGACTTAAGACTTTCCTTAGTGTTTTGATATTTTAAGGAAAATATGTTATTGTCCGAAGTAGCGGATATACTATGTCTGTCACACGCTACACGAATGTGTCTTGAAGATCTTTTGTTCAATTCTAGGCGAAGTTGAAACTTTGGCCTGCAGAATGGATCATACCGAAAAAACCAATGGGCTTATGTCCGGGGAATGTGGTGGCGATTGTTGTAAAGAAATAAAGTTGTGAGGTTTTACGGGTCGAAGTTAATAAAGAAATGCAATTCGCGGATTGTATAGCCCTTCTATTCAAAATCGGTATATAGGTATATTTAGGGTCTTTATCTAAATCTTAACCGATTTTCTTAAATTTTGCTATTTGTTCGAGAAACTCCTATCTGCTATATTTTATAAAGTTCTGTTCATAAACGCGGATTCTATAGCCCTTGTGTGCATAATCGGGATGTATGTGTATGTATACGAGGGCTATTTCTAAGGAAATCTTTATTATCGGCGCAAACAACTACTCTGTATAAAATTTCGTAAAGATTTTCGTCCCTGATGCAAGAAAATGTTCCGTATTTCATATTTCAACTAAGTAGATCGGAGTAAAATTGCGACCTGTACTTTGCGAATAACAACAACAACGGGCTCCGTCCGTCTTAAACTATTCCTTACCGGTTCAATGCTACCAGTACATTGTAACATGTATCATATAAAATGTCTTAACTCGTTAACAATGGCTGGTTGCCATTTTCCAGCCAAATACATAGCAATAATATTGTTGCATTTGAATACCGATAAAATTTTGAATGCGACGTAAAACTGCTCTATTCAGGGAAGTAGTAGAAGAAGCGAAGCCTGACGAGGACGAGCAGATTATAGGCGCAGACACGAACGCTCATCATACTAGCTGGGGTAGTACGGATATAAACAATTGGGGTGATTCGCTTCTCGACTTTATTCTAACTACCAACCTAAGTATTTGTAACATAGGTAATAAACCTACCTTTACAATTAAAGACAGACAAGAAGTATCTACTAGACGTAACGTTTGCTACTGACCGGCTGTCAGACAAATTTATTGTGTGGAATGTACTGGACGACCACTCATTCTCAGATCTTCATTATATTGAGTTCAAATTCGCTGAAAAAGCGCCTGAACCTGCCGTCCACAGAAATGTGAGAAAGACAAAGTGGCACCTGTATGAGAAAGAAAGTCCTCAACTCCAAACTACTGTATGAACCGAATGACAAAGCCGGTCTGGATAATCTGGTCGAGCATATCACCACATCATTCTGTAGTTGCTTTGAAGAAGCCTGTCCAAAAACAAGGTACAAAGGTAAAACTAAACCCCAATGGTGGACTTCTGAGCTAACAGCTATGAAAAAGACCTGCAACAAGCTATTCAACAAGGCTAAATCTACTGGGGTCGCTAATGTTTATGATGCCTATAAAGAGCAACACAAGATTTATAAGAAGGAGCTTAGAAAGGCGCAAAGACGCTCTTGGTATACCTTCTGTGGCGAAGTGGAAAAGGTCTCCGACGCCGCAAGGCTGAGGAAAATACTATCAGCTTCACCCTGTACAGTGGGTTACTTGCAGGATAAGGCAAATAATTGGACCAAAAACAGCGAGCAGTCGCTCAATGTACGGCTCGACACATATTTCCCGGGGAACTCTCTAACAGAACCAGAGGATCAGCAGGACCAACAAGAGGGCGAGTGGACTGTGAGCGTCTCTAGCTTGTTGACTGAGAGATCCAGAATAAGCTGGGCTATTAATGGCTTTGAGTCAGACCAGACGGCATCACTCCAGCAGAAATGCAGAAACGTTGAAGTATATTATCCCCTTTCTGGAGAAAATTTATGTAGGCTGTACCAGGTTTTCATACATCCCGAATCGAAGGAGGGATACCAAAGTGGTATGCATACCTAAAGCGGGGAAGATATCACATACTAGGCCAAAAGACTTCACACCAATTAGCTTATCCTCCTTCCTATTGAATGTTCTGGAAAGACTTTATTAGTGAAAACCTGGATACAAAACTCCTGTCGGTGAACCAACATGCTTACAATAAGGGGAAGTCTACAGAATCAGCCATGTACGAACTTGTGAGCACTATCGAATCGTCCCTGCATTTCAAGGAATTTACCATGGTGGCATTTCTTGACATAGAAGGGGCTTTTAACAACATTCACTCAGATGCAGTAACTGTGGTACTGTCACTTCTAAAAGTTAACTCTAGTTTAGACTTATTCAAAGTCTGCTCAACAGAGACGCATAACAGCATGCCTTGGGTCCACAACTCTAAAAAGGTTTGTAAACAAAGGGACCCCACAAGGAGGAGTAGTGTCTCCACTAATTTGGAACCTAGCGGTGAATGAAATCCTGCTAGATCTAGAACGTTGTGGCTGCAAGGTCGTGGTATATGCGGACGACGTGGCAATCACAGTGAGTGGCAAATTCGAAAACGTTCTCCGAGACATTCTACAGGTGGCTCTGAACAAATTGGCTAGATGGGCCAGAAACAGCGGTTTGGGCGTAAACCCAAACAAGACAGAATTGGTTCTCTTTACTAGGATGAATAATGTCCCACATGTGGATCTTCCACCTCGGATAAATGGAACAGATCTAGTCTTTTCTGAAAGCGCAAAATTTTTAGGAATAATTCTAGGTAGAAAACTGTTATTTAGACTTAACGTATTGGAACGTGTAAGGAAGGCCAACGTCGCCTTATATTCCTGCAAAAAGGCTGTAGGGTCGCGGTGGGGCCTCTCTCCTAAAATACTCCACTGGATCCACATAGGCAGTAGTTCGTTCTATACTGTTATACGGCAATGTGGTATGGTGGACGGCAACTGACAAACTAACCATCACCAACCTACTAATAAAGGTTCAGAGAACAGGATATCAAAGTGTAGTGCTAAGGTAACCAACCGAGTGGACTATTTACCAACTGTGTACACCTTCGATAGAAATTACATCACTATGATTCCCGCCAGAGATGAATGGGTTGGAAGAATACCAGGTAAAAGAAACCATCTCCACTTTTACACGGATGCTTTGAAGCTTGATGAAAAGGTTGGCTCAGGAGTACACTGTGCAGAGCTTAGTTTGGATATATCTCACAGACTGCCAGTGTCTATCAAGCCGAAATAATGGCAATATTGGAAGTAGCCAAGTGGCTGAGTCTCAACATAGTAACCAAAACTGGCGTTGTCATTTACTCGGACAGCCAGGCTGCCATCAATTCTCTGGAGGCAACATCCCTAAATTAACAAACAGCCCTGGACTGCCGCAGATCTCTTAACGAGATGGCTGAGCAGTTGAATATACACCTCATATGGGTGCCTGGGCACAGGGATATCCCGGGGAACTGCAAAGCCGTTGAACTTGCTAGGAAAGGCACGACATTACAAATTCTCGAAGAATTTGCATATATTGGTGCGCCACTATCCACGTGCAAGCTTTGGCTTAGGCAAGAGGCAATCAGGCAGTCCAACGAAAGATGGACAGAAATCGGCACCTGCAGGGTAGCTAGACAAACCTGGCCAAGGTATGACCTGATAGGATCAAAATATATCCTCGCACTAGAGAGGCAAAGATTGTCTACGTTAGTATCAGTTCTGCCGGGACACTGCTTGATCGGCGAACTCGCCAAAAGATTGGGTATTGACTCTAATGACTTCTGCAGAAGCTGTGGAGATGAGGAAGAAGTGGAGAGCATTGAGCACTTGCTATGCGCTCGTTTACTCCCGCTTTGAGTAAACGACGAGTGGACATACTGGGGTCGGCTTTTCTAGGCAGCATAACAGATCTTTCCTGCCCAATACTGCTAGAGATAACTACAGTATTGTAGTTTTATTGCAGAGTCAGATGGATCTATTACGATGTAATTCTAAGTCCCGCCAGTAAATACTGCAAGTTCATGTTCGCGAAAGTCATAGTTCTTGTACAAGGTGAGGAATTGATTACCTCATATTATTTAAGACATTTAAAAGGCGTTCCTTTGGAGAGTGGCAAATCCTTATTTCCGAATGTTTGGCATCAAACATGGTAGGGTCAGACTAACAA
Organism: Eudasyphora cyanicolor; assembly: GCA_963930755.1. NCBI lineage: Eukaryota > Metazoa > Arthropoda > Insecta > Diptera > Muscidae > Eudasyphora > Eudasyphora cyanicolor. The sequence continues at coordinate 258,711,791 of OZ005737.1, read as the reverse complement.
CATCGACCCGCCTTAATTGGAAACACCTCGGCTCTTCCCTTGTTCTTTGCCTTATGAACTTATTAATTTCCAAGGTTATTATATTTATAATCGTTGTCACATGTGTATGTCTCCGATTTATGTAATATGTCACTAAGATCTCGGAAGAAGTATTATGTCTGAGGATATCTGTCTATATTTCATGTTTGTCAAAACAAATTCCTCCTTCGTATGATAAATTATCTTCTAAGGTTATTAGGCCAACGACTTAGCTTCTGCCTTATGCTGTCAATTGCGGTTATGTCATTGCCTCTCAACCGCAACGGCCTCCAGAAGACACCTAACTACACTTTCCCATAAAAATGTGGTCAGTTTTCTCTCTCCGGGACTCTTTAACTCACTTACCCTTCATCGGCCGTCGGTGTAGTATATAAATTTTAATTACAAGACAAACAACACCGCTATACATAGACGCGCACACACACACACACACACACACAAGTACGACTAGTTTCATTTGAGTCCTTGGACGGAAGACCCTAATGAACTTTTGACATAAAATGGATGACTTACAAATACCAAAATTAGAACACCATGTGTGTCCGTCTGTCCTTCCATCCATCTGTTTGAACGTCGTTTTTGCCTGCCCGTATGACTGCCTAACCTAAACAGTTTTGCTTCATTTTGTTATCGATGGGGGTACAAACATTCAAGGACTACTTCCACTACTTAACAGGTCACACGAAGACGTGAACTGTGTTGAATGATAAGAATGAATGAATGAGATTACCCAAGACACCGCAGCAGCATGGAAACACCAACAACAATGGTTGACGGGGGTCCTTGAAAGAGCGAAACAAAAAAGCAGCTCATTTTAGGTTTCACATAGCACACACACATATAAAACGAATATAAATTCAACATAAAGGAGGGTGCGGTAAATGCAAGGCCAGCAAAATTTAGGGCCATATATAGCTTTCCATGTAGGAAGGTTTTTTATTGGAAATAGTTGTAATATGTACTGATCAAAAAAACAGATCAAAAAAGATATTCGACCACACAACAAATTTCTAGGCCCTGGGTAATACAAATTCTCACAAATAAAGATCTCTCTCGGAGAGGAAGATAATTTATTGGATTATTTGTTGAATTTAAGCGGAAATAAATTCGAATTTACAATCCTAATATAATTTTTGTTTTTATCGGAACATACAATTTTTTTTTTGAATTTCAATGGTCTTCATATTTAAAACGCAGCAACTCAAATAGATTTTAAACTAAATTTTTCAAGCTTTAATTTAAAATCAAGATCACTGAAGTTGGTACGATATTCTGGTTTTTCCACTAATTTCAACAAAGACACTATTGTAATCCCACTGAGTGGCACACGGTATCAGTAAAAAAATCTGGGTTCACCAAATTGTTGTCCAAAGAATTTGCTTGAAGATGGTCCAACCGTAGGACCCTATCTCTAATAGTATAGACGAGAGATAATATACTCGTATACTGCTATGCGCGCGTTTTTACCCCTTTTGTTTGCTACGTTAATTTTGTTTATAATATTTTAGCTCTAATTTAGAGAATGTTTCGTTAGAATGATGCCTTTCCATTTATATGATACTATTCCATTCTTAATAGGACCTTCTGCAAGGCCTTCACATTGATAATTCCCACCTTTTGTTAACTGCTTAAGCCACAAGATTCACACCGACACATTGTCAGTGTTCATTACATTCGTAACATGTCTTCGAAGATAAGGGGGATATAATTTTCTCGCACACATACATACGCACTCACAACATTTCAACAGCCATTCATCTGGCATTTATTCTACACAACTCTCACACTCACTCTCATTCTCACCATTATCATACAGTGTACACATTTTGGGCAATATGGTCTGAGGTTTTTTTGGGAAATATTATCATAAATCTTTGCTTGCTTTGTGACTGCCACTTACCTGATATCATCAAGACAGCTGCGTTGAAAGTCACCTAAAACTTCAAAAGTTTTAATACCGGTATATTCCGCTTTGCCACCGGCATAGACACCTTCCTGTTTATCTATGGACAGCCACTGATGTCCTTTGTAATTAAATGTTTCATTGTAGCGCCGTCCTTCACCGCCATCCAATTCCATGAGAGCCGCTGAACCATAACGACTCACTTTCACCACATGCCACTGGCCATCGTTGACGGCAATTGAACTCAAAGCCAAGTGGTGTTCTTCGGCCTTCAGTGAATTAAGATTGTAGCGGAATTGTAGACGACCTTGACTTAGCTCGAGTATGGCATACTCTCGTTGGTGTTGATCGGAGACTCGGAAAATTTCGCCACTCATTTCCCGGGTACGGAAGCGCAATTGTAGTTGTGTTGTGAAACGATCAGGTTCAAATGATAAGGCAAATTTGACATAACTCTGCTGTTTGAAGGTGGTGGGTATGGTGGGTATATTACACATGGGTCCCGTCCAGCCGGGCTGGCAGTGACACTTGGCCTGCACCAGGCTGGCCACACAGTTGCCCTGTTCCCAGCAGCGCGCCGTGTGATCGGTTTTCAGGCAAACCTCATCGGTTTGAGGGCAGCCAGGATAGCTGTTGCGCGCCAGGGCGGGAAAGGCCAGATCGTAGTGCTCTGAATTATGGATGACATTGCGTATGCAACCATCGAAGCCTTTGGAAGTGAAGGCATACTGCCAACGGAATAGTGACTGATCGAAATGTTGTCTGTACAGGCCGCCCAATTGCAGAGGAGTGTTTAAATTCAACGCCTCGTTGAAGGGTGGAATGGCTCCGCGAGCCTGACAAGAGTTATCGTCGAATTCCGGCGCTGAGCCATCTTCCATTTCAAAGACATCTGCCGAACGACAGAAATCCACAACCATACGTACATTTTCGGCATCCCAAAATATGTCCAAACGATGCCACACTCCATCGTCTAGGGTCTTTTTTGTTTTCACTCTCAGCTCCAGGGTGCCGGAACCGAAATCAATCAGCAGCCTGGGATAACCCTGCTCCAACTCGATGGCTATAAAGTCGGTGAGAACATCGCCTTCCGATTTTGGCGGCACTATGGGTCCATTATACAAAATCAAACCATCAGCTTCTTTGGTAATAAACTCCATACTCAGATGGGATTCCTCGCAGAGTTGTAACGGGGGATACCAGGCCCAACCATTGCCTTTAAAGCTACGCGTATTCTGTTGACAGCGCGGACCATTGTAGCCTATGGGACAGGCCACACATTTAGGGCCGTTGCGGGTATCGACACAGCGGCCTCCATTGAAACAGCTCACCGTTCGACAAGAGCTTTCCTTGCTGAAATTTCGCGCTTTGCATATGCATTCGGCGGTAATGTCCAAACGCACACCCACCAATGCCGTCTTGTTTACATTGACCGTGTGAGGCAGTCGATTGACCTCTACGCGATTAGAGCAGGAGCCCGGACATTTGTGTTGTTCCAGCAAACACTCGTCTATGCCCACCATGGTAATGTTGAGGCCTAATTCGCGTTCGATCTCTTCCCGTTGCATAAGGACCACTCCATTAAGACGCACCGCCTTAAAGTTGGGCTGTTGATTGGCAGGTCGCGCGGCAAAGTGGACATCGGTAACACCCTCCTCTTTGGTCTGCACGCTAAACACATCCACCATATCGCGTTCGGTGTAAAGTAGCTCGGCCAGCTTATCACGGAATTTCTCCAACTTCGAACGGACCTGTTTGTGTTGCTTGAAATCCCAAGTCCTGACAAACTCCTCATCACTTATGCCCTGCAGACGCATGGAGCCAGCCTGTTGCACAGCCTCCTGGGTGATATCCCTCACAATGACAGACATATTCGCCGGCACATCTACTTGGCCCTGTTCGCGGTCATAGACTTTAAAGCGTAGATTGTAGCGACCTCGACGGGTGCCCGCTTTCATGGAAACGATGCCCGTATCAGTGTCCAATTTAAAGCGTTGATGTTCCTGCTGTTCCCAATAGTACTTCTTGTCCACCACATCCCAGTCATCCAAATCGTGTACATAAACCCGACCGATGGGTGTATCATGTGACTGGCCCTGATAGTTGTAGACGAGCACCTCTTTGCTGCCGGGCAGCATTTTGTTGTCGTTGACATCGCCTATGATGACCGTCAGTGTGGAAGTGCCCGTCATGGCGGGTGAACCATTGTCTTTGATCTCGATGGGTATGAGGTAGGCTTTCTGTTGTTCGCGGTCGAAGGGTCGCAGTGAAGAGACGATGGCCACACCATTGCCACTGTCGGCTCCTACATCAACAAGGCAAGTGGCCAAATGGTTATGAGTAGCAAGCAGTAATGTCGTGGAAAGGGGTGCCCAAAAATGTTTCAACAAATAACAGTTAATTTAGTTGATTGGTGAAATTGCATACCAAACGTTGCATTTCAATTGCAGATATATTTCATCAGGCAGAAGTGTCAGGAATATTTTCCAAATAAGTCCAATCAATGTGCATTCATGAAAGAGAAGGAGAGAAACGGATGAAAAAAAAGAACATTGTAATTAATTTGCAATGAAATGTACAGTACTAAAAGTTGGCAATATATTTAATAAATGAAATAAAAAATGTATTCAGCTCCCATTCATAAGTTTGTTACTTTGCTACGAAAAAATGGTGTTCGATTAAAAACGTGTTGTAATTTCCTGTAAAATCGCCCAATTTATTTAACCCCACAAGGGCATTTCGAACGCCAATTTGAAGTAATATGAAGTTTTTTTTTTCTCTGTGTTCGGTCTGTATCAATTTGCTTGTGAATATTAAAGTTTTTACTTTGTTTTTACACTTGCATTAAATCAATTGAATTTGGCATCAAAATACCAAGCTATTAATGAATTCCGCATGAACATGTGCCTGAAAGTAGTTTATATATCTTCAATGGGTTGTCCGCCAAAAAGTAGACTATGTTTTCATAATTTTTTAACTAAAAGTAATGGTACATAGATATAATATTTATAAAAAGTGGTTACCAGTAAATTAATATTTAGTACATATCGTTCATTGCATGTTAAACCGAACCCCTTTTTTTTGGGTCACCATTACCGATTTCAAAACTAGTTTTCATATTTGTAGATTCACTGCTCAATATAAATCATTTCATAGTTGGCGAAAAAAAATATAACTTTTTTCCAGATGTTATTTGCATCTGAAATCTGAGAAAATAAGAACATATTCTCAATAGGCGTACGTTTTAAGTTATGTGTATTCGAAACGCGTGGATGAATTTTTATAAATGATGCCTCATTGTTCTTTTGTCGTACTTAACGTTTTTAAATGCCTCCGACAAATCTTACGATATAATTTGCATTTTACGCACGAATGACACCAACTTAAAATTCCACTAAATTAAAAATATAAATATAGCCCCATAAATGGACCCCGGAAATTTGAAGATGGTGTTCTGGTGTACCGTTCTTTTTTAATAAAATTTTTATTAACAAATTGCTGAGATGTGAATACTACATTTGTTGTATTCTAAAAACGCGTTTGAGTATTTCTACAAATCAAAATAATTTTGAATGGTATTGACTAGGAAATCCTACATTTATGCAAAAATTAGCCAATATTCGCATTTAACATTATGAATTTTTCCTCTTCAATTTTGATTTGCATACTGGACCACAAAAACACCAACAAAAATATATGAAATATCTATGTATAGGCGTGTAGTGCTATTTAATCTGAGCTGAACCTGCAGATTTGAATCTGGTGTTGTGTTCTATTTCTATATAAAAGCATTTTTATACCCTCCACCATAGGATGGGGGTATAATAACTTTGTCATTCCGTTTGCAACACCTTGAAATGTTGATCTGCGACCTCATAATGTATATATATTTATGATCGTCGTGAAATTCTAAGACGATTTAGCCATGTCCGTCTCTCTGTCGGTTGAAATCACGCTACAGCTAGGTTGATCAAATTTGGTTAAAATACTTTTTATAGTTGCAGGTCATTTGGGATTGCCAATGGGCCACAACGGTCAATGTTTTGATATAGCTCCCATATAGAGGTCGTTCCAAAATACGTGTTTTGATCCATAGATACCACATTTTTAAAGGAATTTTTCTGAAACTTTGTAGTTTGTATTCTATTTGACAATAATTTATCACAGCAAAAAACTTACAAATCGGTTCATATTTTGTTATATTCACCCTATAAAGGTCGATCCAAAATATACGTATTGAAGCCATAAATACCATATTTTCTAAGCATTTTAACTAAATCTTTGCAGTTTGTATATAATTAAGACAAGAATTCATCGCAGTAAAAAAATTTTAATCAGTTCATATTTCGTTATGGTAGACCTATAGATGTCGCTTCCAAAAAAGCTTATTTATGTCATTAACACCACATTTTCTAAGAAATTTAGCTGAAACTGTGGAGTTTGTATTCTATTTAGGCAAGAATTCATCTCAATAAAAAGTATACAAATTAAATTTAATTTTGTTGTAGTCCCGGTGTAGATGTAGCTCTCAAAAAATCTATTTTAAGCCATAAATACCACATTTTTCAGGTGAAGAGTTTGGCTAAAGAATTTGTGTACTAAAAATTGCAGCGTTCGTTTTTTTTTAATAATTTACTTAAACAAAAAGGATCATTTAATGATTTGCTCTATACCGACAGATTTTTCCAGTAATAAAATTGAATGCACGGTGGAAGGTATATAAGATTCGGCATGGCCGAACTTAACGCTTTTACTTGAACTTTAAAGTATATGCTCGATGAAGCCAGGATAACCTTCAAATTAAGGTTTAAATTATTATGAGGACTAAACATTTTTGTAATGACAATTTCACGTTAAAACAGAAATTTAGTAACTGTCGTTAAAATCATTAGAAATAAAGTTGATTTTTTGCCACAAAAAATTGTTTTTTGCTGGCACGAAAGAAACCATACAAAATAGAAAAAATTGCAAAAAATGTTTGTTCCAATTTTCGAATGTTGAAGAAAATCTACTGATAAATGTAGAAATTATATCACTTTTGGTAGAAATAAGAGAATTTCAACATAATCCGACTTTTATATCCCCACTTCTATTGTGAACAAGGGTATATCGTCCCCTCAATAAAAGAATGGTGTGTAATTTTTTGTAGTTTCGAGAAAATCGTAATTTAAATTTTTGTAAAATTAGACTTCATGGAAGATAACTACGTATATTTTAGGAGAGAGGCGATGTTTTCAATTTCTTGCCATTTTAATATGTGGTGAAATAATAATGCTACAGCCAGATGATATGCGTTAATTCATATAAATTCATATAAATTCATACAAAGCACCAAATTTTTACCAGCTATAGAAACGATTACGTAGATTCTTATAATGCAATAAAAAATAATGGTGTATACGCTATTGTTTTATTGAGGGGACGATATAATATTTACAAAAAGTGGTTACCAGTAAATTTATAGTTAAGAGTACATAACGTTCATTCCATGTTAAACCGAACTCCTTTTTTTTTGCTTACCATTACAGATTTTAAAATTAATTTGCATATTTGCAGATTCTCTGCTTAATTTCATTTCATGGTTGGCGAAAAAAAAAGTATAATTTTTTTCCAGATGTTATTAGCATCTGAAATCTGAGAAAATAAGAAAGAAATTCTCAAAAGGCGTATGTTTCTATTTATGTACTTATATATTCGGAAAGTATGGACGGATTTTTATAAATGAAGGCTCATTTTAAAAGTCGTAAGATGTTCATTTGTTGGCAGGGATTCATTTTGGTGTCCTTAACGTTTTTAAATGCACTCGATGCATCTGCAAATTTAATTTACATTTTACACATGAATGACACGAACTTAAAATTCTGTGAAAAATATAATTATGGAGCCCCATATATTCTAAATGGACCCCGGAAATTTGAAGACGTGAAGTGTGAAGCGTTCTGGTGTTCCGTTCTTTTTTTAAAATATTTATTAAAAAATTACTGAAATTTGAATATTGCATTTGTTGTGTTCTAAAAACGCGTTTGAGAATTTCTACAAATTAGAGTACTTTTTAATGTTATTGACTAGGACATCCTATATATATGCGAAAATTCGCCAATATTCGCAAATATCATTATGCATTTTCCTCTTAAGTTTTTATTTACATGCTAGACCACAAAAACACTAATATAGATGTATGAACTATCTATAGGCATGTAGTCCTATTTAATCTGAACAGAGCCTGAACATTTGAAACTGGTGTTGTCTTATGTTTCTATAAATATATAAGAGTATTTTTACTCAAAAATGACAGAAATCGAAATTGTTTTTTATTGAATGATTCTATTTATTTTGTGATATAAATAAAGGAATATCGTGGGAATTTTGTAGTAAATATTGTTCTAAAAAATAACAAGCTGAACACCATCGTGAAATTTCGAGGGTCAGTTTAGGACAAATGGGGCTACATGACTATATTTTTTCAGAATTTTAAGTTGGTGTCATTGATGTGCAGGATCAAAATAAAAATTCGTTGGGTAATTTCAACAAAAGGTCTGCCGTGATAAAAAATTTAATATTATTAATTCATTATCTCTACTACAAATTATATTGTCAAATTCGACACCGACACACTATGCAACAAAATTTTTGTCGAAGGGATGTGCATAACATTTACTGGTGTAATATGAGGTCCTAAACACGAAAGAAATATTAAAAACAAAAATCTTTTTTTAAATAAATTTGTCTTTAAAATTCCCATTTTCTTGGAAGGTGCCTTTAGTATTTAGACCACATTTTTTGAAGTATATGCTCGATAAAGCCGGAGTAAAATTTAAATTAAAGGAAACTATGAGGACTAAAAATGTTAGTACTGACAATTTTACATGGAAACAGAAGTTTAGTAACTGTCGTTAAAATCATTAGGAAAAAGATTGATTTTTTGCCGAAAAAAAGGTTTTTTGCTGTCACGAAAGAAACCATAAAAAATAGAAAAAAATCGGAAAAATTTTTGAATGCTAGCATCCTAACGAAGAAAACAATGCCTAGTTGAAGAAAATCTATTGATAAATATAGAAATTATGGCACTTTTGGTAAAAATAAAAGAATTCCACATAATCCGGTTTTTATACACCCACTATTGTGAATAAGAGTATAGAGTATAGTATCAGATGCTGCGGCCCAAAAGTGCAGCACAACGTGGGACCTAAGAGACCACAAGAATATTTAGCGGAAATATTTTTTGAGCCATTTTAAGTCATTTCAGCAATGTCTGTCAGGCTGTCCGGCTGTCTGGTTGGTGCCCACGATAACTTTAAACAGGATTAACCGATTGACTTTATATTAGAATCAAAGATGGACTATTTTGGTCCACTCCTTCGAGTCCTCCGCCACGAAATGTCAGAATTTAGTGAAATATTAGTTATCTCATAACTTCTATACTAATACTAACAATCTTCACAATTCCACAAATATTATTATTTTTTTTGGGCGCTATCATCTTGAGAAAAATGGGTGAAGTTGCCACGGCACCCTTGGTACCTCTTATACAAATGGACCCTTTTGCAAAAAAGTTAACTGCTTATAACTCTGATTCCAGTTCATACAAATACCACGCCATTTTTGGTACCTCCCATACAAATGGACCATTTTGCACGAAAAGCTAACTGCGTATAACTTTGTAATGTTTTTGACGTATATTTTGGCCTTATACCATTACCAACTGCGAACTGTGGAGGAAGTCAAGTGTAACACCCTTTTGTAAACAAAATATTAGAAGAAAGTGGAAATGGGCATGTCACACCCTTCGCAAATCACCGGAAAGCATCACAAGACATGCCTTAGAATGGGGCCCACTGGGCAACAGAAGACGTGGACGTCCGAATAACAAATGGCAAATATCTCTAACGTTGGAAATCGAAAATATTAACATGTCATTCAATGAAGTAAAGAACTTATGTCATGATAGAATAGGATGGAATGCATTTGGGTAGGGTATATATGTTCCCAAGTGGAATGAATAAAGGATAAAAAAATGTTTTTATAGTACCCATAGTATACTAAAAATGGGCGTTATTGCCACGCCCCTTTTAGTACATCCCAATCAAAATAAAAAAAATAATTTTTGAGTTTCCATATTTTTTACAATATGGGCCATAATTTATACATTAATCCAAAGACAATTTGGAAATAGGCATTTTGTTCTTCGTTAGTATGTTAGCTTTCAAAAAATGGAACAAACAATTTTTATACGATTTGTTTACGTTTTTTTCGTGGCAGCAAAAAACGACTTTTTGAATAAAAATCGATTTTTTCTAATATTTTTAGCAACAGTTACTAATCTTCGGTTTCTATGGGGGAATGATGCTTTCATCATTTCTAGCCCTCAAAATTTCCTTTAATTTAATTGTTCTCCCGGCTTTATCGAGCTCATACTTAAAAAAATATGTTCCAAATACTAAAGGTAATGTTCTGTTTTTTAAACAAAAACTACTTAATCTAAAACATTTTCTTATTTCTTCATGGATTTAGAACATTTCTTTAAAGATATAATTAAAAAAACAAAAACACATACAGTTTTATTTAAAAATAGTCATAGCAAAAAAGTCATGTTAGACACGTCATATAAAAGTAAAATTTAAAAAATACCCATAATAATTCTATCAAACAAATAGGATTCAAAAACTTTTAAAAACATTTTTAAAAATTTTAAAATTTTCATCTTTAAAATATTGTGTTTGAATTCGCTGAATCTAATGTTTTTAAAAATGTTCAAGATTCACTATGTTTGTCGCGTTCGAATCGCTCCTTTTTTGTCCTTATTTTGTAATCAATATTTCGTCTGAAGAAGACTAAAAAAAATTTTAAATCAGTTCATATTTTGTTATAGTCTACCAATATATGTCGCTCACAAAAAGGCTTATTTAAGGCAAAAACACCACATTTTCTAAAAAAATTGCTGAAACTTTATTCTATTTTGGCAAGAATACATTTCAATAATATTTATACAAATAAAATTTTATTTTGTTGTAGTGCCCGTGTAGATGTAGCTATCAAAAAAGCTTTTTTAAACGAAAAATACCATATTTTTCAGGTGAAAAAATAATTTGCGGCCTACAAATTGCAGCGTTTGTTTTTTTAATAATTTATTTAAATCCAAAATGATCGTTTCATGATTTGCTTTGATATCCAAAAATTTTTTTAGCAATCAAAATTGAATGCAATGTGGGTATATAAGATTCGACATGGCCGAAATTAACGCTTTTACTTGTTTAAAGTGGTTATTTGTAAAAACTACAGATTTATGGCGTGTATAGTGCATATGTAATGCTCTTTGATATTCCAATTTTTTTGTGAAGAAAATTTTGTTAGAATTAACAAAACTTATTTATTTATTAATTTACCATTTATTATCTTTATCTCGACATTAACTTTGCCTGTCATATTGATACAAAATAATTCAAAACAGAATGAAAATGATTTAAAAACTAGTTCAAAAATATATTTGTGCAAAAAGTCTATCAGAAAGTATTTTTTGCAATAAAAAAAAACTGTCTTAAAATACTGCATTAAATTTGTACTCCCTGGAATAAGTTAAGTATTGTTTTATCAGCTGAATACACGTCTCCAATATTATTATTCTAGCTTCCTAAGTATTCGCAAAAAAAACTTGACTTCAAATTTCCTGTAACACATGTCAGAATTCTTAAGAACTGAGACCTTTAATCAGCTTAAAGGCTTTAAAGGTGTTTGAATATACTCAAATGAAATGAGTACTTCTGGTGAATTGCAAGAAGTCAGATAAGGTTAACAAGCTGATGGTTGTGATGACAGAAGAAAAATTAAGTATTCTGTCAAATCAATGCTGGATAACTAGAAATTTGTTGCTGGCATCAACCCACCTCTCCCCCAAAAATAAAGAAATAAATCAACAACTTGTAACATCCCCCTAAACACTTGCAGAATTCTTAATTGTTATGTCATCTCTTACAAAAAGCAAGCAGATTTGCTTACAATGAAACTTTGTCATACCTCCCCCACTTCCCCCATTCAGCGGGATTCCATCAGAACTTTTATAGGTTTTCACTTTGACCTGTTGCCATTAGTTAACAAAGTTATTACAAAATTCTACCCTTTTAAAGTAAATTGATTGCTTTCTCAGAAAAGACGCAAAAAAACGAACTGAAACGAATAGGACGAACAAGTAACATGGAAGGTCAACTGGAGAGTATCGTTGAAAAGGCGTTACGGAAACCGGAAACAACCAATCATGGTTGTAGACACATTGTGCTTGTATGTCACAAGGATGACTTACTTCCATGACAAAAAAAGTTTTGTGAAATGTTTGCAACAAAAATCGTTCACTGTAAATGTCACTTAACAGCAACAACTAAACACAAAATGTCTAGTGAAGCAATTAACCAACAAATACAATCATAACACACTGCACTGTGGTTAAGAAATTATTAGAGTTGATTTATTTAACAAATGATTAAAATTCATACAGCTAGAAGATGTAATATGGGAAAATCTTGAAGAACAATAAAATTTGTACTTTTATAAGTGAAATACCAGAGCATAACTAATGAAATTATTTTACAGCATTTTTAAAGCAGTACATTTATCACCGGACTGTAGGTTCTATAAAAGCATTAGACTCCATAAAATTGCAAGTATTTGTATGGACTATTATTACACATAAAAGCTGTTTAGTTTTTGAACAAGATGGTACTTTTGGTACCAAAATGGCCAACATCGTAAATTTTACCTCGTTTCATAGGTACAGATAAAATAGTTATTGTATGGCTGTACAGAAGATTCTGATAGTGTAGAAGTTATTAGATTATTATTATTATTTTCAATAAATGTTAACTGTTGAGGAGCTACTGGAAGGAGTGGACCCATATGACACATCTTTGATCTTAGCCAAATAGGAAATCAATCGGTTTCTACTTTCGAGATTATCGTGCTCACCAGCCAGACATACATTGCACCAATGACTTAAAATAACCTAAAGGGATTTCCGAAGAGCATATTTAGGGTCTTTGGTCACTTCTTCGGTTTGTTACTCTCTTGGCTCTTTTCTACTAAAGTGGGGTATAACAAAATTATAAATTTAGATTTTTGACTGAAAAGTTGCTACATGTACTATTATTATTATTTGTTTTTTGAAAAAAATCCAAAATTTTATGGGGATTAAAAATTTTCAAATATTGAAAGACAGCATACATTTTTTAAAAAAATTATAACTTTTATTCGAAAACTTTACTTTAACAAAATTGCTCCGCCATCGATTTTATCCAAATCTTCACGAAATATATGCTCCATATTCTCACCAATACTAAACAGTTATTGGATTTTTATGGACTCAATATTCTTAAAAGTTAATGGGCGAAATACTATGGCAGGTGTGTATATTTTTGAGATTTTGCTTCAGAAGAAAAATGGCAAAAATTGCCACACCTGCCTTAGTACTTCGCCCATAACTTTTACAAACATTTCGTCCCTAAAAATGCAATTACTGTTATGGGTATGTGTGAATCTGGTGCATATTTTATGTAAATTTGGAAAAAATCAAACTGTTGAACAAGTAACATTTTCGGAAAAGCCAAAAATCATTTTTTGGATAATTCATACCATACCTTGGAACCATAATTTGTTTTTTTTTTTTAAATTTTTAAACGCGATAAAAAAATAGAAGACGGAGAGAGAGAATTTTTTTTTTGAAAAATTTTGAAAAAATTGTATACTTTCATTTTAATTAAAATATGCCCGCTGTGTTCTCTTTCAACGACGTAAAAAATTGCTTCTGAAGTTTAAGACCAATTACATATTTCGTAAACGACAAAACTGCATTTTTTAAAGTTTTTAAAATTCAAAACAATTTTTTTTCAAAAAGTAAATTATCGCCTCTTCTTATTTTACCATTTACCAACTTTTTATAAAATCGATAAAAAAACGAAAGGAGAGTAGTTTTAAAAAAAATGGAAAAAAAATGTACAAATTATGTAAAAATGTTAAAAATATAATCTAAATTCAAATATGGCTCGTTATGTACTCTTTCGAACGACGTAAACTTTGTAAAAATCGGTTCTGCCGTTCGTAAGAACCAAAATAGCAATTTTTTAATTTTTAAAAATTTAAAACTCCCTTGGAATGTTTGGATTTTTTTCAAAGAATAAATGATTGCATGTTATTATTTTACCATTTAGAAACTTTTGAAAATATAACTTAAAAAAAAGGTTTTTTTAAAGTAATAAAAAGGAATCTTAATCGGTTTAACCGTTCAACAGCAAGTAACATTTTCGGAAAAGTTAAAAATCATTTTTTTATTTTTGGATAATTCAAACAACCATAATTTGGAATTAAAAAAAAATTGTAAACACGATAAAAAATAGAAAAGGAAAAAATTTTTAGAAAAAGTTCGAAACAAAATTTCGTTTTTATAAAAGTATGCCCGTTGTGTTCTCTTTCAAACGACGTAAAATATTGGTTCTGAAGTTCAAGGCCAATTACCAATTTCGCAAAGATCGAAAATTATTTATTTTTAAATTTTTTAAAATTCAAAACAATTTTTTTTCGATATTTGTTTTACCCTTTAGCTACTTTTTATAAAATCGATAAAAAACGAAGGAGGAGTAATTTTTTTAATAAGAATTTCAAAAAAAACTAAAAAACATTTTTGTACAAATTTTGTAACAATTGTAAAAAAAAGATCTAAATTCAAATATGGCTCGTTATGTACTCTTTCGAACGACATAAACTTTGTAAAAATCAGCTCTGCCGTTCAAGAGCAATTACAGATTTCGAAAAAACCAAAAATTCACTTTTAAATCTTTTTTTTTTTAAATTTTAAACCTCTTTGCAATGTTTCGATTTTTTTTTCAAAATATAAATAATTGCATGTTCTTATTTTACCATTTAGCAACTTTTTATGAAATCGTGGGGGGGGGGAGTATTTTGGAAATAAAATTTTTTAAAAAAAAATCGAAAAAAATAATTTTTTTTAAAAAAAAGTTATAAAAAGGAATCTAAAATCGGTTAAACCGTTCAAGAGCAATTACAATTTTCGAAAAAGCCAACATTTTATTTTTTAATTTTTGGAAAATTCAAATCCTCATGACATTTTGGAATTAAAACCAGTAAGGAAAGGCAGAAAGTCGGGCGGGGCCGACTATATAATACCCTACACCTCCCTAACAATGCGATAAGGGTCATTGCCACAATAATTTGGAATAATTGGTAAATGGGTAGAAACATATTATCTAATTCTGAAACGATAATCGATAAATTAAGCAATATTCGTTCGTAAATTGAGAAACATCTTTCTGGAAAATTTTAATGATCGGAAGTAAAATACAAATTCTATAGCGGTTTGATACCAAATCAGGAGGAACATATATATGGAGCTTTAATATAAATCTGAACCGATCTTCCCTGAATACTTATTCATGTAAAAAGACCTTCTTCTGTCGAATTTCGTTCTGATCGGATATAAAATACAGTCTCTACATCGCTTACATGTGAAATCGGGGGTAACATATATATGGGGGCTATATCTAAATCCGAACCGATTTTCTCCGAATTTGGCAGTATTCCTTCATGTAATAAGAAACCTCTTTCTGAGGAATTTCGCACTGATCGGATATAAAATAACATTTTTACAGCGCTTACATGTCAAATCGGGGGTAACGTATATATGGGGGCTATATCTAAATCTGAACCGATTTCTTCCAAATTTAACAGTGTTCATTCATATAATAAGAAACCTCTTTCTGCCGAATTTCATACCGATCGGATATAGAATAAAGTTTTTACAGCGCTTACATATCAAATCGGGGCTAACATATATCTGGGGGCTATATCTAAAACTTAACCAAATTCAATAGGGATCGTCCTTGGGCAAAAAAAAAGATATGTGAAAAGTTTCTTCGAGATCGGACCATAATTGCGACCTGTACTTTGATTACAAGAATACATGCACAGACAGACGGACATAGCTAAATCAACTCAGAAAGTGATTCTAAGTCGATCGGTATAATAAACGATGGGTCTATTTCTTCTCCTTTTGGGTGTTACAAACAAATGCACAAAGTTATAATACCCTGTACCACAGTGTGGTGTAGGGTATAATAAAGCGACATCTAATTTCACCATTTAGAAACATTTTATAAACTCGATAAAAAATCGAAGGGGGAGTAATATTTTTAAAACCAATGTTTTTTTTTATAAAGTTCGAAAATATGTGTACTTTTTTTTCCAAAAAATATGTCCCGTTACGTTAACTTTCTATATATCTTTCTACAAATTTTTATTTCAAATTCTTTAATTTAAAAAAAATGCTCCCCCTTTGATTTCTTTCAAATATACATAGAATATGCACCAGATTTACACAAATCCTAAACAGTAATTGTATTGTTAGGGACTCAGTATTTGTAATAGCTATGGGCAAAATAATATGGCAGGTGTAGAATTTTTAAAAATTAGCAAAAATATAAAAAAATGGCAGTTGTATCCTCTTTCAAACAACGTACATATACGTAACATTGAAGAGAAATTACAATTTTCAGAAAAGTCAAAAATATTTTTTGTTTCGTTTTTAGGAAATTCAAATCTAAATAAAATTTTGGATTTAAAAAAAAAAAAACGATATCCATTTCTTATTTCCCCATTTAGCAACATTGTATAGAACCGATACAAAAATCGAAGGGGGAGTATTTTTTTTAAAACTCAAATTTAAAAAAAAAAATTAGAAACAAATATTGTTTTTTCCCTTTAAAAAAAAATATGGCCCGCTATGTTCTCTTTCAACCGACGTAAAAGTTTTGATAATCGGTTCTGTCGTTCAAAAGCAATTACAAATTTCATAAAAACGAAATTTTTTTTTAAAATTTTTTAAAATTTAAAACATCCTTTCAAACCGACGATAACTTTACAAAAATCGGGTTTTCCGTTCAAGAGCAATTACAAATTTAGTAAAACGAAAAAATGTTCTTTTTTTAAATTTCATAAAATTTAAAATACCCATAATAATTAATAAAAAAATTTTTTTTTCATAAAAAAATGATAGACTAATATTTTTTACCATTTATCAACATTTAATAAACTTTTTAATCAAAAATAAATAGCATAGCTTATTAAACATTAAAAATTCTGACTCATATGCTAAATGCCAATTAAAAATTTAGTAAAAACCGAAAGTTATTTTTTTTAATTTTTTAAATTGTTGGATTTTTTTTTTCAAAAAATAAACTATATATTACTTTACAATTTAGCAACGTTTTATAAACATCTTAGTCAAATATAATTTCAAACGTTTAAAGATATATATAAATATATATGGATTTTATATGTAATTCAGGACCGATTTTTTTAAACTCAGCTGCATTTATGCTTAATTCATGCAGGTTGGTTGAACATTGTTGCTGCTATAGCGCTTATGTGTTAAATCGGAGATATATATGGGGGCTATATATAAATCTGAACCGATTTTCCTCAATTTAAATATAGATCTTCTTTGGATTAAAAAAGAAGATCGGTAACTCACTTCGAAAGTTATCGTGCGCACCAGACAGACGGACATAGGTCATATGACCTTGAATATCCTAAAACGGATATCTGACGAACTTATATATGGTCTTAGGTTACTTCTTCGGTATGTAACACCATTGGTTTTTTTATCCACATTTTTAGAAATAAATGTATGTAGGGTACAACATCTTTTTCAAAAATACAAAAAATATATTTTGTAAAGTAAATTTGTTTAGTATAACTTCAAATGGCTATATGTTTTCTCTCAGCGGGTATATCTAATAGCAATATTTTTTCATCAAATAGCAAATAATGTTGTCTATCCAGAAAAGAGAATGAGAAATGAATCAGTATATAGACGACCTAATACATACATACTAATCGTGGGAAAGTATGGAAAAATAATTAAATAGAAAATGTTTTCAAACGGTGAGGGAATCTCTATAAATCCATAAAATATTTATAATATATTTTAAATTATTTTTGTTGTAATGTATACATCTTGACTTGAAATCGAGGCTAATTCTAACACAATTATATTTGTAAAGGAAAATCCCACAATTTCCAAAATAAATAGAGTTCAAAACTTTACTTTTTTAATACATCGTCTACAAGCATTCCAGGTTGTGTTGCAATTGGTTGACTTGTTAAGAATTGGCCGAAATATTATTATATAATATTATAGATATATATAAAATTCGGCCCGGTCGATCAGAATCATCATTTCATTCACAAAGGATGAAGAAAAATGTTAAGGCAAAATAATAATAAAAAGAATTTAAATGAAAGAAAAATTTGTATGTGCAAAAATCTCCAAATCACCTTTCTATATTTTTTTTTCGTAATTTCTGCCAACAGTGCCAATAGGTAATTAGTTATATGGATTTGAAAAAAATTGCCATTTGACCAAAATGTGAAATTTCAACACCCTCCAGCTCGGATAGTCCATAACCGATCTCGTCGAAATTCTGTGTCATAACTACTACCCAACAGGACTAAACTTGGTGCAAGTTTCATCCCTACATCAGAAATATGGACCTATTTCACCTTTAAAGTTTCAAGCTATACGTATAAAATAAAAAATAAAAATGTTAAAATTTCGTCGTAATTTGTTGAACGTTATGATGTTCAATAGGTGAGTAAATTAAATCAGAATTGAAGTTTATATGGTTGCTTATCAAAACATGGGCTGATATTAATCATTTTAGCCAGGAATATAGCCAAATAAACTATATACGAGTATTATCAAATTTCACGAGGATTAATTATGTAGCTTTGAGGACAAAAATACGTCAAATCGGTGGAGATCTTTATAGCAAAACATGGAAAATATAAATGGCAATTTTCATCTCTAGACCAATTTTCATAAAGATCGCAAACGCACAGAAAAGGCAAAGAAACAGACAAACGGACAGATAAATCGACACAAAAAGTGAATCCATGTTGTTCTTTATAATAAAATGTGGGTATATTTATTCTCTTTATGGACGCACAAAGTCATAATACGCTGTGCCACAGTCTGGTATCACGAATTTAAAATAATATTATTTTACTTTAAAGGATATATACAATTTTGCTCTATTGAAAGTGCCATTACGACTGCCACTGCTATGACATTTGCTACCACTGTGGTTGGGCATTTTCAAACACCAAATTGTCCTCATCTTTAATAACGATAAATCCGAACAAACAGTTGAAAACACTTCTATATTTTCAAAATGTACCCTCAAACACTTGTTTATGGCTAATAACAATACAACAAACACAATAATAGCACCAAACGACATCGAGTGTTTGGAAAATAAAATGAGAAACTTTTCTATTTTTAATTGAAATACGAATTGTAATTAAATTGCTTTTTAATCACAGGATCATTGTGGCAAATACCAAAGTAGCGACTTATCAAATTCCTGTGAGAAGAACACCACATCACTGTTTGTATTCTATTTATTTTAGCTTTTATGGGCTTTCTTTTTGTTAAGCTGTGAATGGGAAAGCAACAGTTGTAAGCCCCATAAAAATACGGGAGATGAGGGAATAAGCAATAAAATATGAAATGCATAATGGCTGTTAGCTTCAAAAATTGGCTATAATAAGGTTTGTGAGTGTGAGTTGCGAGACGTAACAAAAGTCTGTAAATCTATACATTCTTCGAAAATAGGTACTAATGAAGATTTGAATTAATTTCGAACACAAATTTTTGCTCCCAAGGGCATGCGTTTTTTTAATCTGTGGCTTATTTTTTGTTAGGAAAACAATACAGTCATGTGGGGGTATGTGGGTGTTGGTGTGGTCGTACAATACATAATCTATAACACGTGTCCTATATATATTACACGATTTTTCAAAATTCAATGAATTTAAGTAAAATTGCAAATATTTTGCAATGATATGAAATATATTATTAAATATTTAAGAACAAGTAATATGAAATTTTGTGCGGCAGATGCAAGAATGGTGCAAATGGTTTGCTCTTTTGTGTCAGAATATGATACGAAAATTAACCTAGTGATACGAAAAGTGACCTAAAATGTAGAATATGAAGACACTTGGATGATTGCTAATGATGGATGATAGCTAAAATTAATGGGAAATTATTTACATACGAATTTTTCAATTTCTAAATTTGTTAATTTATGTGGTCTTAAAGTTATGATGTATTCATCATATTTTTTCAGTGAACTGTACTTACTGATATTTATTATTATTTGATATAATAAGATAAGAGACGAGAACCACGTTATTTGTTCATAAAAATTGCCGATGGCCTAAGATTTTGATGAAACTTGGTGGAAATATTTATTAAATATGGGGCTCTAGTATCGGATATACAATTTTGTTCAAAAATCTTCAAAACTATTGGATGCATGTACATTTAAACATTAGAAATTGGGCAAAAAATATCGAAAAGTGCTTGCATTCGATTGCTCATAACTTTTCTTCTACGAGAGATATTTATATTTTTTTTGTTCTGGATTCCTAAAGACTTTAGCTTTAGTAATATCGAGATGGATTCTGGTTGGAAGCTGCATGATATATTTTTATTTTCAAAACATTAATTAAATATAGATTTTTTAAAAAAGTAATATTTTTGAATTGATTAAATGTGGACCGGATGATAACTAATATTGTGGCCTTTATGTCCAAAATAAAATCATGCATACGATGTGTTCAGCAACATTACTTTGAACACTAGAAGGACCATTTCAACCCTCTAGCTCATCAACCTACTGGTCTTTTTTGGTCCCTTATGTGGAAAATGGTAAAAATCACCCCTAAAACAGGTCTTTAACAGGTCAAAATTTTCTATAAAAATATTTGCCATAAAATTGTACTACAATCGAAACTCTCTATAACGAACTCTATATATAACGAATTTCTCTTTACTACGAAGCAATTTTAAGAACACTAAGTTTTGGGACAACTTTGAGTGTATTATAATCTTCATATACTGAATTTCCCTATATCGAATTTTTCCTTATAACGAAGCATTTTTGCGACCGTAACTTCAAGATTGAAGCTTTTTCAATCTCCATATAACGAAGTCGCTTTGTTGTGTGTTATTGGTGTTGTTATTGTTGCTCTGTGTGTACTTTGTTGCGTTCACAACGCACAAGCAGAGACTGATGCTTTGAATCGTTTACATATTTACCATAAAATTGAAAGTGTATTTTGGGGAACCCCCGAACTATGCAAGTGACAACTGGAATCATTACCATCTCTCACATTTCTTGCAGTCGCTATCAGTTTGCCTCTGCGATAGTAAGTTGTAAAATGACTCCGCGCATAAGTATTACTGTGGAAAAAAAGCAATTGATCATAAAAGAAATTGAAAAGGGAGAAACTTAAAAAAAAGACTTTGCTAAGCAATTTGGAATTCATTTCAGTAGCTTATCTACGATTTTAAAAAACAAGGATAAGCTTTTAGCCAGTGTCACAGATAATGCATACAGTATTAAAAGCAAGAAGCTTCGAACTTGTACCTTTGAGGATATTGACGAAGCAATGCTGAAATGGGTATTCGCCGCACGTTGTAGGAATCTTCCTCTGCCTGGACCAATCCTGAGAGAAAAAGCAAAACAATTCGCTGAAGCATTAGGCCACGGTGAATTTGAAGCAAGTGTAGGCTGGCTGGAAAAATTTAAAAATCGTCACGGCATTGTTTAAAAAACATTGTGTGGTGAAAGTGCTGCCGCCAACACCCAAACTCGAGATGAATGGGTGACGAATGTCTTGCCAAAATTGTTAGAAAAATATGACGAAAACGACATCTTTAACGCCAATGAGACTGGTTTGTTTTTTAAGTGCTTACCAAATAGAACGATGGCGTTTAAAAATGAGAAGTGTTTTTGGGGGGAAAACAGCAAAGAGAAGATCACTGTTATGGTGGCATGCAATATGACCGGATCCGAGAGAGTTAAATTGCTTATTATAGGGAAGGCCAAGATTCCGAGATGCTTCAAAGGAATCAAATCTCTAGACGTGGATTATGAATTTAATACGAAAGCATGGATGACAAGCGAGATTTTCTTGAAATGGCTTCCCACCCAACATGACTTCGATACTTCAGCCAATGGAATTTGTAACATTAAAACGCATTACAAAAAACGCATTTTGACAAACATTTTGTTACAGATGGAGGAGAAAGAACCTCCCACGCCTATAAATTTGCTGGATGCTATACGAAACTTAAGCAAAGTGTGGAATGCCAATGTAAAATCCGAGACAATTGCAAACTGTTTTAGAAAAGCAGGATTTGTAAAAGTTGGCACCACAACGAACAACAGTATGCTTTGGGACGAAGAAGACTATCTACCACTATCCCACTTCGCATTTTTAGAGTCTTCATTTAAAACAGTTGCTAATATTAATGCAACATTTAAAGACTACATCAATGTTGACTGTGATGTCATTACCACAGACAACCCTTCCGACAAAGAAATCCTCGAAAGTGTTCAAGAAAATTTTGGAGCACCAGCTATCTCAGGTAAAGAAATAATAATAAAAAAATCCTTGGCTAATAATTTTCTGATGTACATTATTATTTATCTTTTAACAGATTCAGATGAATACGAAGAAGAATCTGCCGATATTGCGAAACCGTTACCCACATATGAACAACTTTCTTCATCAGTTGAACGTTTCCGTACCTATTTGGAAATGAAAACCAACGTACCAAATACTGTATTAACTTCTCTAAATGTTTTAGAAAATTATATTGAAGAAGAAAAGTGGGAAAATGTACTTCAAACCAAAATAACTGACTACTACAAATAAAAAACGTCAAAAGGAACAAAATTGTTTTTATTTTCTATATAGCGAATTTTCTTTATAACGAAGTAAATATTCAGTTCCTTGCAATTCGTTATAGAGTGTTTCGACTGTATGTAAGTCTCTGAATACACCAAAACACCAAACTCAAGCTAAATGCCAGAAATAAGTCAAAATTTAAAATCCTTTTTTAGGTTTACCACCAATTCGAAAAAGTACGAAATTAATCAAAACCAGTAAGGAAAGGCTAAAGTCGAGCGGTGCCGACTATATAATACCATACACCACTCTCGTAATATTGAATAACTCTGATAAATAAATTTTGTAATTCATGTATAAATTGTTCACATAAATTTACTTTTGGGACATTTTATACTTAAATAATACCCTATACCACAGTGTTGTGTAGGGTATAAAAACGATTGGATCTAAAGAGCCAAATCGGATGAAACATATATATGGGAGCTATAGCTAAATCTTTACCGATTTTCTTCAAATTCGGCAATGTTGGTTCATGAATAAAGAAACTCTACCATTCTAAATTTCAAAATGATTGAATGTAAAATACAGCTTCTACAGGACTAAAGGGCCAAATCGGACGAAACATATATATAGGAGATATAACTAAATCTTAACCGATTTTCTTCAAATTCGGTAGTGTTGGTTCATGGATCAATTAACTCTACCGTTCTAAATTTCAAAACGATTGGATGTAAAATACAGCTTCTATAGAACTAAAGGGCCAAATCGGACGAAACATATATATGGGAGCTATAGCTAAATCTTAACCGATTTTCTTCAAATTCGGTAGTGTTGGTTCATGGATCAAGAAACTTTACCATTCTAAATTTCAAAATGATTGGATGTAAAGTACAGCTTCTTCAGGACTAAAGAGCAAAATCGGACGAAACATATATATGGGAGCTATAGCTAAATCTTAACCGATTTTCTTCAAATTCGGCAATGTTGGTTTATGGATCGAGAAACACTACCATTCTAAATTTCAAAACGATTGGATGTAAAATACAGCTTTTATAGGAATAAATGGCCAAATCGGACGAAACATATATATAGGAGATATAGCTAAATCTTAACCGATTTTCTTCAAATTCGGTAGTGTTGGTTCATGGATCAATTAACTCTACCGTTCTAAATTTCAAAACGATTGGATGTAAAATACAGCTTCTATAGAACTAAAGGGCCAAATCGGACGAAACATATATATGGGAGCTATAGCTAAATCTTAACCGATTTTCTTCAAATTCGGTAGTGATGGTTCATGGATCAAGAAACTTTACCATTCTAAATTTCAAAATGATTGGATGTAAAGTACAGCTTCTTCAGGACTAAAGAGCAAAATCGGACGAAACATATATATGGGAGCTATAGCTAAATCTTAACCGATTTTCTTCAAATTCGGCAATGTTGGTTCATGGATCAAGAAACTCTACCATTCTAAATTTCAAAACGATCGGATGTAAAATACAGATTCTATAGGACTAAAGTGCCAAATCGGGCGAAACATATATATGGGAGCTATAGCTAAATCTCAACCGATTTTCTTCAAATTCGGCAATGTTGGTTCATGGATCAAGAAACTCTACCATTCTAAATTTCAAAACGATCGGATGTAAAATACAGCTTCTATAGGACTAAAGGGCCAAATCGGACGAAACATATATATGGGAGCTATAGCTAAATCTTAACCGATTTTCTTCAAATTGGACAATGTTGGTTCATGGATCAAGAAACTCCACCATTCTAAATTTCAAAACGATCGGATGTAAAATACTGCTTCTATATGACTAAAGGGCCAAATCGGACGAAAGATATATATGGGAGCTATATCTAAATCTGAACCGATTTCAACCAAATTCAATAGCGATCTTAACAGCCGCGAAATACTCTAAACTGCAAAATTTCAGAACGATCGGAGTGAAATTGCGACCTGTAGTCGACGAACAACTTTACATGGACAGAGGGACGGACGGACGGACGGACAGACATCGTTAAATCGACTCATCTAGTGATTCTGAGTCGATCGGTATACTTTAAGGTGGGTCTAGCTGTGTTATTTTCAGGTGTTACAAACATCTGCCGTGAAACAAACTTATAATACCCTGTACCACAGTGTGGTGTAGGGTATAAAAATTTATTTTGACTTATTTCTGGCATTCAAGTTGAGTTTTGTGCTTTGTTGTATTTACAGACTTATAGTAGAATTTTATGGTAAATATTTCTGTAAAACATTTTGAGTAACTAACCTGCTTTAGGGATTATTTTTACCCTTCTCCAAAAAGGAGACCATAAAGACCCCTAGATTGAGGAGCTAGAGGGTTAAATGTTTAACAAAAATATGTTCCATTAAAAAAACACAAAACTCAACTTAAATGCCAGAAATATTTTAAATGCCAATATTTTAGCTCTCGTTAAGAGCTATCTTTTTGCCTTTGACCGATTCCCGATCCGACCGTTGACCGTACCGTTGAGGAGCTAAAGCAAAAATTAACTTTCCGTTCACAGTTGAAAATGATACTGTCCATTTTTTAAATCAAAAACCAGTAAGGAAAGGCGGAAAGTCGGGCGGGGCCGACTATATAATACCCTACACCTCCCTAACAATGCGATAAGGGTGATTGCGATAATAATTTGGAATAATTGGTAAATGGGTAAGAACATATATATGTGGATATACCTAATTCTGAACCGATAATCGCTAAATTAATCAATATTCGTTCCTAAATTGGGAAACATCTTTCTGGAGACTTTTGTAATGATCGGAAGTAAAGTACAACTTCTATAGCGCTTTGTAACCAAATCAAAAGGAACATATATATGGAGCTTATATATAAATCTGAATCGATTTTCCCTGAATACTCATTCATGTAAAATAGAAACCTCTTTCTGTCGAATTTCGTACTGATCGGATATAAAATACAGTCTCTACAGCGCTTGAATGTCAAATCGGTGCTAACATATATATGGGGGCTATATCTAAATATGAACCGATTTTCTCCAAATTTGGCAGTATTCCTTCGTGTAATAAGAAACCTCTTTCTGCCGAATTTCGCACTGATCGGATATAAAATACAGTTTCTACAGCGCTTGAACTTCAAATCGGGGGTAACATATATATGGCAGTTATATCTAAATCTGAACCGATTTTCTCCAAATTTGGCAGTATTCCTTCTAGTAATAAGAAACCTGTTTCTGCTGAATTTTGCACTGATCGGATATAAAATACAATTTCTACAGCGCTTACAGGTCTAATCGGGGGTAACATATATATGGGGGCTATATCTAAATCCGAACCGATTTTCTCCGAATTTAGCAGTATTCCTTCATGTAATAAGAAACCTCTTTCTGCCGAATTTCGCACTGATCGGATATAAAATACAGTTTTTACAGCGCATACATGTCAAATCGGGGGTAACATATATATGAGGGCTATATCTAAATCTGAACCGATTTTCTCCGAATTTAGCAGTATTAATTCATGTAATAAGAAACCTCCCTTTGCCGAATTTCGCACTGATCGGATATAAAATAACATTTTTACAGCGCTTACATGTCAAATCGGGGGAAAGGTATATATGGGGGCTATATCTAAATCTGAACCGATTTGATCAAATATAAAATAACGGTTTTACAGCGCTTACATGTCAAATCGGGGCTAACATATATATGGGGGCTATACCTAAATCTGAACCGATTTTAACCAAATTCAATAGGGATCGTCCTTGGGCCAAAAAAAAAGATATGTGTAAAGTTTCGTCGAGATCGGACCATAATTGCGACCTGTACTTTGATTACAAGAATACATGCACAGACGGACAGACGGACAGACAGACGGACAGACAGACAGACAGACGGACATAGCTAAATCAACTCAGAAAGTGATTCTAAGTCGATCGGTATAATAAACGATGGGTCTATTTTCACTCCTTTTGGGTGTTACAAACAAATGCACAAAGTTATAATACCCTGTACCACAGTGTGGTGTAGGGTATAAAAAGCACTTTCCAGTCGAACTACAACCTTGACACCCATGAGCAATATTTTACCTCTCGTAAGAGATATCTTTTTGCCATTGACCAATTGTGGCTACGTGCCACAGAGCAAATGAAACAATTGAATTGCTGCGAGAAAAGTTTGGAGATTCGATTATTTCAAGAAATTCTGATATTGAATGGCCTACAAGATGTTGTGATTTGGACTATTTCTTGTAGGGTTACTTGAAGTCATTGGACTTTCGAAATAAACCAGACTCTCTTCAAGCTTTACAAGTCAATATTGAACGTGCCATTTATGACATACGACTTTATTTAGTGGAAAAAGTGCTCGAAAATTGGGTTCATCGAATTCGTTCCTGCAGAAGTCGTGGAGGCCATTTGAACGGGGTTTTATTTAGAACATAATTGTATCGATTGTACTTCACATTAAATAAAAAGCTTTTGAATTTCCTTAACGATAAGTGTGTTTTTTTAAAGAAATCATATCACTCTTATTGGAAAACCCTGTATAAGTATATTCTTAATCGTCGTAAAATTTGAAGAGGATTTAGCCATGTCCAATTGGTAATATAAGCTTATTTGTAACCGAAACCATTCACATGAGGGTATATAAGATTCGGCATGGTCGAACTTAGCAAAGCCTCTACCTGTTCCTGCTAAAATGCTATTAAATCGACGATAAAAAATATTCTTACGATTCGATTTTTGTACTCAAGTGTATTATAGGTTCGAAACTATATATGCAAAAGAAAAAGTTGTTTGGAGAAACGTTTGCATCGTATACCCTCTATTTGTGAGAAGTCGAACGTGGAATTTTGTAAGATTTGAGGCAGATTTCGAAACCCTGAGATATTTTGCACAAACACTTATTATTTGGTATAGTGCAAAAATTACCCATTGTGTTTGTGTTTACGAAATTACAACGTAAGATATTATATTTATACTTTCAATATATTATAGTTAATTCAAATTAGTATCTATCAGCGAATTTTCAGTAAAGGAGTTGTTCTCCACAATACTAAAAACCTCTGTGTAATTTAAGTGTAAAGTTAAATTAAGAAAATTTCCATATATTTCCGTATTTCTGAAGAAGGTGTAATTAAGTAAATATTTTGGCAAATTTAATTTATCAAAGTCAATTAAATCCGCAAATATCTGCTTTATTATTCATATCGTAAAATATAAGGGTTTTATGAAAAGTATATTTTTTGTCAATCGTTTACGCTTTAAAATAATAATTATTTCACAATAATTGTTAGCTTGGTATTAATTATTATATTATGTATGAAAGTATGTTATTAAAGTTGCCAAGTTAGTATATGTTATTGTTGATGAAATGTATTTTATATTGCCACCCCAATTAACACTGATTGATGCTTTTCACTTTTGATTATTATTGCTCATGTCCTCGTATGTATATGTATACTGACCTTGTTGCTGGGAATGAATGAATCTTTGCTGATGAATATCACACAAATTGATTGATTTTAATTAACAATTAAACAGATACAGGTTGTATTGAAATACGATTTATGAAAACACCGCCCAGATATCACAGAGTGAGAGAAACTAACACTCACCATTGCTTTCAACACAGGTGACTGTACAAATTGGAAGAAAATTGCCGGAGAAGGAAAAAACATAAACCAATAAAAGTGTTTTTCAATTAAAATGTTACACAGTTTGATTGATGGTCAAATAGGGCAACAATGTATAAATTATAGGCTTGGCAGTCCGGTCAGCCGTCCTTCAATTCACATTTCCAAATGAGGAAAGATCTTGAGTGTTGTTCAAACATAAACACTCTCTCGCACGCACACACATACATTCGTTGAAAGACAGCTGAACACATTTTTATTGTTGATGCCTACTTTTTGGCTACAGTTCCTCACCCCCTTTTACACACACATTCAATCGATAACGGACAACGGACCACGACAATAGCTTATTTTCAATTGCCTATTTGTTCACCGTAATTGGTTTGTTTTGTTCACATCAATATTGGGGGTATTCGATTGAAATCATTTGATTAATTTCAGTGCAAATGTTCACTCACCCAGAGGAAAGTAGGCTAAACGCAATCAAAGCTGATGGTAAATGTATCAAAATTTTCCAAAACACACAGAACCGGACATAAGCCTTAATATTTCTTAAATTGAAAGCGATATTCCAATACGACAGAAAGTTTAAATAATAGTTAATTTCCTCTAACTTGAAGTATTTCAATAACTTGTATGCCGGTTTAGTAGATAAAGGGTAATAGCTAGAATATTTTTAGTTACAAAAAGTAAATTCTCTATTTGTGATAAACATAACGTGGAATTTGCTAACATTAGTGGCAGATATCAAAACCCTGAGATATTTTGAACAAACACTTATTATTCGGCATAGGGTCGGAGTTTTTAGCATTAAACTATACATTTTTGTTTTTTAAAAAATTGCTAAATTGTAGAATAAGATCTCGTGATATTTTAAATTTAAAAAAAAATTAAAAAAAACAATTTTGGATTTTACAAATTTTTTAATTGCTTTTGAAGAGCTGAACCGATTTGTACAAAGTTTATGTTGACTGAAAGATAATATAACGGGCCATTTTTGTGGGATTTTCTTAGAAGAATTTATATTTTTTCGATTTCTTTTTTAAAAAGCTTTAGTTTAAAAAAAAAATATAACTCCTTCGTTTTTATTTTAGGGACTCAATTTTTTTAAATTTTATGGACGAAGTTCTAAGGTTAGTCTGACAAATTCGGACATTTTTCTTCTTTTTCTGCATACAAATAAAGATCAAAATCTCTTTGTATGCAATTTTACATGCAGTGTTTGCAGAAACAGAAGAAACATTTCAAAAAATGCCAGACCTGCTTAGTATTTCGCCCATTACTTTAACAAGTAGTGAGTCCCCAAAAATCTTATTACTATTTCGGATTTGTGGGAGTCTGGTGCAAAATTTGATCTAGGGAGTACTATTTCGTTTAAATAAAAGATTAAAAGAAATTAAAAATAACTATAAATTAAAAAAATACACAACAAAAGGTCCTTATTTTCTCTTGCAAACGACGAAATCTTTGTGAAAAGCGGTTCAGCCCCTCAGAAGCAATTAAAAATGTCGTAAAACCCAAAATTGCATTTTTTAAATTTTTATAATTTACAACCCCCATACAATTTTGGTAACAATTTTTTTTAAATACATTACATTTTTACAAATACAATTACATACATTTTTCTATTTACGAACTTTTTATAAACTTGTTAGTTAAAAATAAAATCCATAGCTTAATATTAAAAATTGTGACCCCATAGTGCAAGGGGCCGTTCAAGTATTACGTAAGCAGATTTATTGCAATTATTTACCCCCCCTCCCCCTTGTCATCAAAAGTAAGCAAAGCTCTTATCCCCCCCCATGCTTACGCAAACATTGTTATATGCATTTTTCATTTAATGTATTCTATTTTTGTTATTCATTCATGAGCAGCAGTTAAAATTCTAGAAATAAGAAAATAGGCTTAGGATAGAGGACTTTAACGCACATAATATTCATTTAAACAAACTTTATTGATACGGTATTCAACATAGAGTAAAGTACAAATATTATAATCTTATTAAGTAATATTACGAACTAAACAAAATTCTTTTAAATTTTTGGTGTACATATTAATTCCAATTAACAGTCTTCAGTCCATGACACCCGAATCCATGATTCTAAGTTTTCGATGACATTAGATGTTTGCTGCTCAATGTTGTGTGTCTGCTCACTTTCATTCGATTTTGGAATGTCTACGTCGTTTTCATCGAGCCATTCAACATCTTGGTGCTCTAAATTTTGAATAATGCACATCAGTTCATTAGCACGACGAGAAGCCACTCTTAAAGGCCTAACTTTCATATCAGTGTGCGTGTTTACTTTTTTATGGATCTTCTCGATGTGACGATTTAGTGACTTGACGGAAGTATGATAAAGACCACACGTTTTGCATGTTCGACTTAATAGCTTCAATTTTACCGTCGGACAAAAATAATCGTATGGCATTTGTAGGAAATCTTTGAGTGAAGAATTTAAGCGTAGAGCTAAATTGACTGGAAGATTGAGAAATTGCCCTCCATCATCCAAAACCAAGTCATCAACTGTTTGTTTTACTTTTACTGCTGGTGGAAGAAACCTGTTGTCTAGTAATCTAAATAGGCCACTTCTTGGACGACAGCATTCTATGTTTCTACATTTTACAATTTGAAGTAAGTATTGGCTTTCACGCACATGTTCTGAATACCATTCAATATCTGGCAAATCAGGCAGATCTTGTTCGCCCGGCCCAACATATTGTGCAGTAACATGATAGCCATCAATTTCCATTGAACTCCATATCTCAGCTATTAGCTCAGTTTTGAACATAGTATTGAAACTGATTGAAGAAATTCTAAGCGAGTACCTAAATGTACTCATTATTTATGGGAATCCCCGAATATGGGTTTTGTTTTCGAGCATAGACATTGTGTGGGTTGCCATATGTGTAAAAAAGTAAATAACTACTGCTGAAGTAATCACAATCAGTGTGGGTTGTCATATGTGGAAAAAAGTAAAGAACTACTGCTGACGTAATCACCATCTCCAACACCCCCCCCCCCAATGTCATCAAAAATAAGCAAAGCAAAGACCCCCCCACCACCCTTAAGTGCTTACGTAATACTTGAACGGCCCCCAATAGTATTCTAGTATCTTCTCTTACACGCTGAAAAAAATCGCTTCTGTAGTATATTGTCCCAAACATATTCGGCTTGAAACATATATATATATTCAGGGTACGCTCTAAACATATAGTATTTGGTATATACAAAAATTATATACTTGGGAAGATGTCGTTCTAAACAAATCTTTGTTTACATCCCAATATGTTATTATTTGGGACTATTATTTCCGAAACAAATATTTATTTGCATTTAAGTATTCGGAAAATACATAAATTGTGTTAAATTTTTCAGTAATTCAAAGTTAATTTATTAGAAATGTTAAATGTTCGTAAAATAATAATAATTGAAATCGTATAATCTTGGATTAAAATAAATTACTTAGAGGATTGACAACTAATGATGGCTTGGAATACTCAGAAAATTTAAATGATCGATTTAAAACGGAAGTTAATATGGTATCATAACTTGGAGGTCTAAAAAGGAAAAATTAAAACTGAATTTCGAAAAAGTCAGTAAATGTTTTGAAATTTTTTTTAAATAAAATATATTTGGAAAAATTCCTAAGCAATAATTTTATTTGTATTTAAACACATATTTATTTGAGAAATTTAGTTTGCAAATAAATTTTATTGTAATATATTAATATATGCGTTCCAAATACATTTTATTGATTTTCAAATACAATTTTTTTGCTCAGAAATATATAATATTTAAAAATTTTGCCCCGTGTAGGCGCATCTGCCTCCTCTGGTAGCTCCCATCCAAATGAAATATCAAAAAAATTCCTCATAATTTCTGCAGTAATTCTCTAAAAATCAGATCATATCAATAATTACACTAGTTTACAACACTGAAGTTTCCTAAACACGAGAGCAAGAGCAAACTAGCAAGTTTTTTATATTTTTTTATCTTGAATATATCAAATGTTGTAGAAATTGCTGTTAAAAAAATTTGACAAATTTTAATTTTTTAAAAAAATATTTTTTTGTTGGCAAGAAAAAAAGGCATACAAAGTAGAACAAATCGAAAAAAAATGTTTGCTCCAAATTTTTGAAAGACATCATCATAATGAAGAAAATAATGCCCGTTTTCTTGGGTGAATGAAAAATTGATCCGTTTTGGACCATACAGTGTAATGCAGTAATGTACTGTGAAGTGCCTATATTCCATTGAAAAAATGGCGTTGTTGCCACACTCATTTTGGTATCTCCAAAAACAACATGTTTAAAATAAAATATGCGAAGAAGTAAGAAAGTTCAGTCGGGTAAACCGACTTACGAATCCCCTCATCATCAGTCCCACAAAATATTCGAAAATTGATTTATTTTTTTGTTTTAATTAAACAATTATCAATTTAAATTGAATTTAATAACTCGAAAGTATGTACACGTATTATAAACTGTTAAATTTTGGCGCAAAATACTTAGAGGGACATGCCAGTAACACCAATTTAAAACTGGACTTTAGGTACTATAAAATAATTACACGCCAAAATCTAAATCTAAGGCAATGTTTTTACCAATTATGTATATTGTGAGATAACCGTAGGATTAATTAATTTACATATATATTACATTTTATAAGGAAAAAATGCAACCAGTCTCTTAAAAATCCGTTTGCAATTGACGGAGGTATTAAAGTTTCCACAAGACCTACAGGAAGAATAGTATCGCGTCATTTGCTTCTCAGCATGAGTTTATTTTGTGGCACTGTGTAATGTCCATTTTTCACAGGAATTGAGTTGCTATAACAGAATTTCACTGTACAAAATGTCAAGTATTTGTGCGCACTGGTATTAAAATTATAACCTGTTAACATTTGGGGCAAAAATGGTCCATTTGTGTGGGAGGTACCACGAGCTGTTTGTCAATAACGCTCACTTTTCACTGGACTCCAGGTACTATAAAAGCATTAAACTGCACAAAATTTCAAGAATTTACATCCATTGGTATTAAATATATAATCTGTTAAATTTGTGTACAAAAATGGTCACTCTGTGTGGGAGGTGCCAAAACGAGTGGCGACACTTCGCCCATTTTCCCCAAGTTGATAGCGACGGATAAACTATTACTATTCGAAGTATTACAGATGATTCAGATAAGCAGTGTAGACGTTTATTAGAGAATCAATGTTTCACTAAATTTTAACCCTCGCAGAAGTGGACCAATATGGCCCATCTTCGAATTTAGCCTAAGATAAAATTTAGCCTGACGTACCAAATTTGAAGTAAATCCATTACTACTTTCGAGTTATTGTGCGCTCCAGCCAGCCAGACAAACGGACAGACTGATATTGCTCAAATGACTTAAACGGATTTCCGCCGAACATACATAGGGTCTTAGGTCACTCCTGTGATGTGTTACACTGTTGACTCGTAGCAAATGGTATGTACCCTCCTCCCGGTATGGTGAGGGGATAAAAATATTTTTTTTGGAATTTCCCTTACTTCTACAATATTAGACACAACTTATTCATTTATCTATTGATTTGTTTTAAACAGGAATTGTTTTCTTCGAAAGCATGCTAGTCTTTAAAATAGAGAATATATATTTTTTTAATTTGTTTTGTCTATTTATTATAATAAATTATGGATAATTATGAATCTATGGATAAGGATGTGCAAAAAAAAAATTGTTTTTCATATTTTTGATGACTTTTACTAAACCAAAGATTCTACGTGAATATGTAATTTTGTTAGCCGTCATAATTTCTTTAAATTTAATGTGTTTCCCGGCTCTATCGGGCGTATACTTTAGATAGCCCAATACGTGTTCTTTCATTTAACACCCATATCGTCGTACCGGGACTTTCAGAAAAATTACAAACATTTTTTGAATAATCTTATCCTTAAAAAATGTCATGCCCATTTAAACGCGAACTCGAAAAAACTGAGTATACAGATTTGTTTTGTTTCTATTCAGCTTTCAGAATTATATAGATATTTCCACGACCAATAATTGTTGTTCAATTTTGTCGCATGATGTTATAGTCCCCATACCGAGCTTGATCTTAAATATATTTACTTAAGTCGTAGATGGCACACTTTCTAAATAATTTGAATCTTTTCCACAGCAATTATTTTTGCAAGTTTTAGAAGTGAATGCTATCCATGGAACTGCTGTTCTTACTTGTTTTTTAATATTTTTTTTAGGATACCAAATTACAGCAGAATATGTTATGTACATCACGTCGACAAAAATTTTGTAAACTAGTAATATTATATCATACCGATCGTCTAATTCCATTTCTCTCTTCCATTTATGGTTAGAAATACTTCCTTTTTTTAACATAATCAAGAAAAATAAACCTTATTCTTTTCGCCAAAGGTTATAAAACGTCTTCTGAGCTACCCGGTTTAATATAAAACAAATACAATTTTATCTAACATAAATATGTACTCACTTCGATCATATTCGATTTTAAAGCTCGATCGTATATCATCACCCGCCAACGGATCCATGCGGAAAGTGAACGGCCCGCCATTCCCCCTCGCCCGATCATCAGCATCTTTGGCCGCCACCTCGATTATTTTACGCGGGCTAAGATTCTCCGACAAGACGGGACGATAATCCTCTTTAAACACTGGCGCATTATCATTGACATCTTTGACTACGACAGTCAGTGTTGCCGTTGCCGTGCGCGGTATCACTCCATCGTCCACTGCCAAAATCTCCAGATGATGTCTTTCGGCCGTCTCACGATCCATTGATCGCTGTATACTCACGGCGCCCTTATCGCTAATGGCAAATTGACGTTTCCGATTGGTGGCTCTGACCAGTTTATAGTTAACCCTACTTTTGCCACTCTGATCGGCATCGGTTGCTTTGAATTGTTCAAGTATAGTGCCGACCTTGGTGTCTTCGTAAATGGAAACTTCGATGCGATCGCGCTCGAAGCGCGGTGAATTGTCGTTGATGTCGCGCAGTTTAACTACCACCCACGAATAGGCCAAATGATATTTGTCACTATCGTTGTCGCCCTTATCGTTGACCTGTATGCGAAAACGAAAACCACCGCTTTGCATGTGATCCTCATAGTCCAGAGGTTGTACGATTTTCAAGGAACCCGTACCATCATTATTGCGTATCATGGTAAATTTGTCCGCACCCAAACCACTATTGGGCACCACCTTATACTGGAAGCTATTGGTCTCATCCTCATCCTGCACGGTTACCGTGAGAATGGGCGTCTCGGGTACATAAGTCCCATTGGTCTCATCCACCTCTGTGAACCATTCATCCTTGGTGAACATGGGAGGCATATCATTTAAATCTTTCACCCGTATCGAGGCGGTACCGGTGCCCTTCAAGCCACCACCATCCATGGCCACAACCTGTATGGAATAGTCTGGCGTGCGTTCACGATCCAAACAGCAGACGGCTGTTTTGATTACTCCCGTCTCTGGTTCAATTTCGAAGATGGGCGCTCCTGTCTCCTCTTCGATGACATTCTTCTCGATGGAATAGATCAGTTTGGCATGTGTACCTTCGTTGGGATCGTCATAGTCGACGGCGGACATGGTCATGACCGGTAGACCGGCTGTACCATTTTCCGTGACATTGCCATAGTAAATGCCCTGCGGGAATTGTGGCGTATTGTCGTTGATATCTTTGAGATTAACTTGAATGTCGGCATAGCCGACTAGTCCTTCACCACCCTCATCCTGGGCGAAAACGGTAAAACGCCATTGGGGTCGACCGTTGGGTTGATCGCGATCAAGGGGCTGTAAATATTAAAAAAAAACATACATGAAAACAATAATTATAAGGGAGAAAATTGAAATATTGCTTATAGTTAAAATATTACTTTTTTGAAGATAAAAAACTATTTTCTATCTGTATTGTGCTCATCATATTATAAAAGTCTCCCTTCTTTGTCACTACCGTTTCGCAATAAAATACAAAAAACGTTTATCTCAATGGGTGCATCTGACTGAAATATTGTACACAGTATAGGAAATTTTGTTGTCAATTCAGAAAAGTTGTTGCGGAAAAATCATATTATACAAAAAACAGTAAGAAAAGGCAGAAAGTCGGGCGTGGCCGTCTATATAATACCCTGCACCTCTCTAGCAATGCGATAAGGGTCATTGCGATGATAATTTGGAATAATTGGTAAATGAGTAAGAACATATATATGTGGATATATCTAATTCTGAACCGATAATCGCTAAATTAAGCAATATTCGTTCCTAAATTGAGAAACATCTTTCTGGAGAATTTTGAAATGATCGGAAGTAAAGTACAACTTCAATAGCGCTTTGTAACCAAATCAGGAGGAACAAATATATGGAGGTTTTATATAAATCTGAATCGATTTTCCCTGAATACTCATTCATGTAAAATAGAAACCTCTTTCTGTCGAATTTCGTACTGATCGGATATAAAATAAAGTCTCTACAGCGCTTAGATGTCAAATCGGGGCTTACATATATATATAGGGTGATCTAAGTAAAGACACTTTTTCAATAGACTTTTTCTGACAGATCACGTGTGAGTCGTGTCATTCTCAGGGATGCCAACTTTTTCTGAAGCAAAAGCGTAACAAAAAATTTAAAAAGCGTAAAAAGCACTAAATTCTTTTTATTAGAAAACTTTTTATTTTAAGATAAAAATTGCTTTACTCAAGGCACTTTGTATAACAGTAAACAAAGATTGATAGTCCAAACAAAAATATATATATATATATATTTATAATATATTGTATATATATATACATGTCAAATCAAGTTGGCTCAATTAATAATTAAATAGCCATACGAATTTTTTGACTCAAGGTGGATTTTCTGCACATTTGCTTTTTTCTTGGTATACCGGACGGAATATCTCTTTTGTGTCTGAAGCAAATTAGATATTGAATACGATAAAAAAATGCCCAACAAATCTATCCGAAAATAAATTAGGAACTTTCTCCCTATATTCTTGTGGATAGCGCTCCATCTGTAAAAAAACGAATTTTTTTCAAAATAATTCAGTGAAATTTTAACAATTTCACACCGAATTATTTGTTTTAGTTTAACTCTTCTTTTTGTATGATATTGAAAATACCGATTGGTTTTTATTGGTTGTACATAATTCTTAATTCCAACAACATTTAAAACACAGAAATGAGGGAGACCAGTGTTTACGTTGCCAGTTTCGATCTGACAAATGTACAAAAAGCATCAAAAGCACTAACAAAAAATATGAAAAGCGTACAGTTAGTGCTTTTTTTTTGTTTGGCACTAACTGAATACTTTTCGCGTATTGGGGGGTCTGAAAAGCACTAAATCTAGTGAGAAAAGCACTAAGTTGGCATCCCTGGTCATGCTGTCATGTTATTTTTGTTAAGTATTGTTTGGCATTTCATCGTGCAAAGACTTACGCCTGAACAACGTTTTCAAATTGTTCAGTTTTATTAACAAAATAATCGTTCGCCAATTGCGCTAAGTCAATTATTTTTAAATAAAAAAAACCTTTCCAGTCGACCCACGACCTTGGCACCCATGAGCAATATTTTAGCTAAGAGCTATCTTTTTGCCATTGACCAATTCCCGATCCGAGCTCGTGATCTCGGCGACATTTGGTTTCAACAAGACGGTGCCACTTCCCACACATCGCATCAATCAATGGATTTATTGAGAGAACACTTCGGTGAGCAGATAGTTTCACGTTTTGGACCGGTCGATTGGCCACCAAGATTGTGTGATATCACACCGTTACACTTTTTCCTGTGGGGATATGTAAAGTCTAAAGTTTATGCGGACAAACCCGATTCAGGCCTTGGAGCAATACGTCACGCGTGTCATTCGTCAGTTACCAGTCGAATTGCTCGAACGAGTGATCGAAAATTGGACTCAACGGATGGACCATGTGAGACGTAGCCGCGACCAACATTTGATAGACAAAATCTTTAAAAAATAAATGCAAAATAATGTTCTTTCAAATGATAATAAACATTCCCCATTCAATTTTAATTTTTTGTGTTTTTTTTTCTTTAAAAAAGTAGGGAACCTCGAAATGGTTCACCCTATATATAAAATTGTTGGGTGACTGGCTGACTGACTGATTGACTGACTGACTGACTGATCATAGCCCAGACCAAACGGCTGAAGCTAGAATCATGAAATTTGGTGAGATGGTAGCCCTTGGGATGTAGACGAGCAATAAGACGCACAATGGGGCAAAAAGGGATAAATATGACACCACGTCCAAATCTAAACGGAATGAGCTACAATCGTGAAATTTGGTGTGAGGGTAGCCCTTATGAGGTCGACCCTGAAATTGATGGAATTTTTTTAAAATCCGAACATTTACCCGCACTATGGGGCAAAAAGGGATAAATCTGGTACAAAAGCCAAATCCAAATGGCAAGAGCTAGAATCGTGAAATTTTGTGTGAGGGTAGGCCTTATGAGGTAGACGTAGAAATTGACATGATTTTTCGAAATTCAAACATTTAGGTACACAGTGGGGTAAAAAGGGAAAAATGGGATAAATGTAGCACAACAGCCAAATTCAAGTGGCAAGAGCTAGAATCGTGAAATTTGGTGTGAGGGTAGGCCATATGAGATTGACTCAGAAATTGACATGATTCTTCGAAATTCGAACATTTGCGTACACAGTGAAAATTGAAGCGAGGGATGTCGTTAGGACAACGGATCGGGATAGTTGGTTTTTTTTTTGTATTCGTAGTTTTCGGGGCACGTGCGGCAAAAAGTGTAAAATATGGTACAGTGGCTTAAAAATGTCAAACATGGAACAATGGCTCCAGGGTAACTTTTGGAACATAAACTGGAGATTGGAAGTGATTTTTAGTAATTCTCACTTTAAGAGCCACAGTGTGACAAGACGGGTTTATTATAGAGCATGGGGAACAAGGGAACAATCTGCCATAATTGGAAATTAAACATGACATATGAAGAGTTTATTTTGTTTTAGCAGCACAGTGGTCAAAAACGGTTAAATAATGCACAGTTGAGAAAATATGATTAAATATGGTACAGTTGGGGAAAAAGGGTTATGTATGCTAGCGTGGATACACATTTTAAATACGGTACAGTGAGACAAGAAATTGTAAAAATTTGGTACAGTGGGGCAACAATTTTGTACAGTTAGATAAAGAGTTGAATGGGGCACAGTTGCGCAAAAAGGTTAACTATGGTACAGTGGAGCAAAAATAGTTATATATGGTAAAGTGGGACAAAATGGGTTAAAAATGGTACAGTGGGGCAAAAAGCGTTAACTATGCAACAGTGGGGCAAAATGAAATTACTATGATACAGTGGGGCAAAAAGGGTTAAAAATGGCACAGAGTGACAAAAATGGTTAACAATACAGTACAGTGGAGCAAAGAGGGTTAAATATGGTACAGTGAGACAAACACTGTTCATATGGTACAGTAAGGCAAATAGTTGAATATGGTAACGTGGGACAAATTGGGTTAAATATGGTACAGTGGGGCAAAGAGCTTTAACTATGGAGCAGTGGGACAAAAATGTGTTAACTATGGTACAGTGGGACACAAATGTTTAAATATGGTACATTATGACGAAAATGGTTACAGTGGCCACAAATAGTAAAATATGATAACGTGGAACAAAATGGGTTAAGTATAGTACAGTGGGGCAGAAAGCGTAAACTATGGAACATTGGGGCAAAAATATGTTAACTATGGCACAGTGGGGCAAGAATGGTTAAATTTAGTGGACTAAATATAGTAGGACAAAAAAGAGTTAACTATGATTCAGTGGACATTTAGTACAGTGGGCAAAAATATGGATAAGTATAAAAATTCGTACTTTAGAAGCACATTGTAATAAAAAGTGTTTAATATTAAACAGTGGTGCATAAAGTGTTGAATGTGTTCCCAGAGTGCAAAGGTAGCTCTTACAGCATAAACCAAAGCTAAGAAATTGTTTTTTTCCAAATAGGTTCGTCTACTTAAACCGTGGGGAAAACAAGTTAAAGAAATGTCACATATAGGGGACAAAAATATTGAAATACGGCCTAAGGATGCGAATTTGGATCTTGAAATATGAATTCTGATTTTTATCAATCGTGCAAAATTGGTTAGTTATGACACACAGAGGGTTAAATTTGGCGCAATGGAGCGATTCACTTTAGCTTTTTAAATTCGTACCTTTATAGACACAGTGGGACAAACATGGTATTACATTGTACCAGGGTGTGAATGTAACAACATAAACTAGGGGAAAGTTGCTAACGTATGGTCCAAAAAAATTGTTCAGAGGTACAGTGTGGAAAGGGATAAATATTGTACCATGATATCAGGGTAACTCTTGGAACACAAACTAGAAATGTAACGAGTGTTCGTATTTTATAGTATAAAGGTAATCAAATCGTCTTCATTTTGCACCATATATAATAATCATGTCATTTTGAAAGAAAGAGGTATAACTATTTTACAGTTCCTTAAACAGAAAATAAATAAAAGATGGGGGCTGCGAAGCGCGCCGGGCTAAAGCTAGTTAATGATATAATTGCATTATTTGTGTTGGTTAGGTTGAAGGAGGAGACGTTCAACGTCATATATCCATTGACATCCACCTAAGCCAGTGGTTCGGATTGTTGTGCGCAATTTTTTTAATCGAAGAAGATTTGTTGTTAAATTTTTGTTGCAGCTCGTTTTTTTAGCACGAAATTGATTTTTCAGTAATCTCTTTAATAAATTTAAAACTGTATGAAATTGTAGTTAATCAGCCGTATTCATAAAAAATCCTAATTATGATTTAAAGTGTACATTAGTTAACAAACACTTTTGGCCTAATAAACGATTATTAAAAATTCGTATTCATAAACAGCATTTTAACTAATAAACATTTTAATGACTTCGTCAATGTAATGCTGGCAACTCCATTTTTTCACACACCATTTTCTCTCTTAATGATGCATTAATAGGATTATCAATTGTAAGAGTAGTCGAATATATAAATAATTTTATTGCTTGTTTTAAAAACAACTGTATTAATTAACAAAAATGTGTGCTCACTTGTCCAATAATTTAAAAAAACAACAACTAAAGATGACTTAATGACGAATTCAGATAATTTTTTTTTATTACATACAAAAAGGTATTCGAATAACGAATAATATTTAACACATGTTGATTGTTCACACATCACTAATGAATTTTGTACAATTTGGATTTCTTGTGTTGTGGGTTTGCAACAATAAAAGTTGTTGGTCTTTTATGAAACAATATAGAAAAAAGGAGGCGAAAATTCATTTATTATTACCGATTTACAATATGGGAAAAAGAAGAATGCAAAAATGCATTTTATATACCGATGGACGCAGAATCATGCCCAGAGTCGATTTAGCCATGTCCGTCCGCCTGTGACAATCAAAGTAATGCACGAAAAAAGGAATAAAGGTAAGTACACACGATTTGCAGATCGGACAACATTGCCAGAAAAATGCAACCCTGTGAATTTACAACCGTGTGAACATACAATTTTTGTTTTGCAACGTTAGCAGAAAAGTCATTGCGAGATAATTTGCAGAATGTTATATGTGCGAAATTTATGCATGTCACAACGGCGCCATTGCCAGTAAAACATTTTATTTGCAACACTGTCTAAAATGTATATATGAAATTGTAATGTTTTCTTGCAATCGTCTGAACTGTCAATTCACCTTTGCCTAACAATCTGTCATTGTCCGTATATTTGCAGCACTTTAACAGGGTTGATAACGTTTGCCAATCTGGCAATCGTCTATACTCAGCTTAAGGAGCAGCTTATGTTGCACAATGCCTTTAACTCTTCCTGGAAAATGCGATAAATCGGTGCACGTTTTGATATACCTCCCATTTAATGGTACATTCCGTTTTGACATAAACACGTTCTAGAAGGCACAGTTACATATTTTATTCTTGTTTTCTTATTTTAACCCAAAACCATTTCTAGAAAATATGTTCAAAATCAATTTTATATTATTTTTTTCTTTTAATTAAAATATTCCATAAAAATGTTTGGCAAAAGCATACGAAGTAACAGCAAATGTCACCAATATTAAAATTCACGCTTTTAACAATGGTTTAAAAAAGGTGTTTTAGGCTAATAACACTGTGCAACAGTGAAAAAAATACACAGACAAGGTAGTATAACCCTATACTCGGTTTGGCGAAATTGGTGACCAATTTTTTTTATGGGCCTCCAAAGTTTCTATATATCAGCGGCCCCCTCGAAAAAGGTGTAATCAGCTTTTGTCCAACAACTAATTCAGACTTGGTGATACCGCTTAACTATATTTGGCAATAATGTAGCTAAGAATATGCTGAACAAGGTTTCCTACAATTTTTTGCGAAAAAAACAATTTTTCCGGTACTTTTTTTGAAAAAGTAAAGGAAAAAATATTTTTTTTCACTTTTTTCAGCATAACTTCCAGGGACTCGTAATTTTTCAATAACAATGGTTGGCAAAATTGTAGACAACGTAAATTTAAACAACTTTTGTGAACATATCAATACAACCTGAAGGTGTCTAGGCACACTAAATAGCTCAAAAAACCACCGTTTTTGGTTTTTGTGTTAAGTTTTTAGCTTTAAGTATTCTTAGTGTTAAGTTTTCTGCCCAATATTTTTGTAGAACATTTCATCCCCGCCCTCCCCATTTTAAGGGGTGTTTTTTATAATTTGTTAAAATGGGGCCAAATATTACAGTTACGTGGGGAGCTAGAGGGTTAGTGTGTTCCACAAAAATATTGGCCCTAATATTTTCTATAAAGTTGCTGAACATACCCTATACCAAAAAAATATATTTCTGTTACATAATAGTGAAATACTAAAATTTTTGGGGTACATTGTGGTTTTTTGAGCTATTTGGTGTGCCTAGACACGTTCAGCTTGTTTGCTACATTTTGCTAAGCATTGTTAGTACAGAATTACGATGCCCTGGAAGTTGTGCTGAAAAAAGTGAAAAAATAGTTTTTTCCTTCACTTTTTCAAAAAAAAGTACGGAAAATTTTTTTTTTCGCAAAAAATTTTTATGAACTTTGTTCAACATATTCTTAGTTACATTGTTGCCAAATATACTTAAGCGGTATCACCAAGTCTGAATTAGTCGTTGATAACACCTTTTTCGAGGGGCCCACTGATTTTCAGAAACTTTGGAGGCCCATAAAAAAATTGGTCACCAACTTCGCCAAACCGAGTATAGGGTTATACTACTCTTTTTTTCGCAAAAAATTTTAATGAACTTTGGTCATCATATTCTTAGTTACATTATTGCCAAATAAACTTAAGCGGTATCACCAAGTCTGAATTAGTTGTTGGACAAAAGCTGATTAGACCTTTTTCGAGGGGCCCATTGATTTTCATAAACTTTGGAGGCCCA
This sequence comes from Eudasyphora cyanicolor, assembly GCA_963930755.1. Taxonomy (NCBI): domain Eukaryota; kingdom Metazoa; phylum Arthropoda; class Insecta; order Diptera; family Muscidae; genus Eudasyphora; species Eudasyphora cyanicolor. The sequence continues at coordinate 258,668,036 of OZ005737.1, read as the reverse complement.
TAAAAAAATTGGTCACCAACTTCGTCAAACCGAGTATAGTGTTATACTACCTTTTGATAGTAGAATCGAACCTATACTGTCAAGTCTGTGTATTTTTTTCACTGTTACATAGTGTAATCGTTTATGAATACAGTTTTAACAAATTTTGCTTAACAAAGGTTTGTAGAACAAATCCACGGTTTGTTTGAATATTCACGGTAATTGGAGTTACGCCTCTTTCAGAACAAACGTTTTTGTTGTGTTGTTTCCTAGCAAAACTTAAGTTTTTAAAATGTAAGTCATCTTTGACTTTTCTGGGAAAATTCTTGTTGTTAATATTATATTCGGCTAGTCTTATGCCAAATCCACGCTTAACTCAATTTATTTGAAAATTGTGTTTCGCAATTTTCAAAATAAACAGTTCAAATATATCTGTATTAAAATGTAAACATTTAATTAAAACATTTAGAAAACTTATTCCTGACATTTAAAATTTCTACCACAATGGTCATTCATATTAATGTTGTTTGTTTCAAATTGCACAATTGATTTGTTTCAATGGGGCAATTTTCTTGTTGTCAATTTTCTTGTTTGCAAAGCATATCACACTTGCTGGTTGCAATTGTATTTTATAGGTCCTTATTATATACCACAAAATCCTGCTCCTTCACTAGTGGCAGTTCGTTTGTAGTTTGGAAACTTTTTATTCCAAATTTTTGTTTAGTTTTATACAATTTGGTGTTTCTTTTTTTTACTATTTTTTATTTGATTATACGAACACAATGTTTGTATGTTTTTGTTCTAAGTACAAAATCGTGTTTTTTTGTGCACTAAAGGAAATGGTATATTTTCTATGTTAACATGATAACAGTCTACTCGAATTATTTTTTTTATTGGAGGGGTTTCGGTTTCTCGTTGTGATCCTATTGTGGTTATGACCATTAATGTGAGTAAGAGATTTTGCTCATTTAATGGGTTATTATTGTAAATGTTCGCTACATAAACATTAGCTGCTTTTATTTATTTTATTAGCGCACACATTAGGGCCGTAATGAGTTTTGTCAATGTCAGAATATGAAATACTAAAATTTAAGTAATCTTGTATATTCTCGAGAGAGAGAGAAGAGTGCTGCTGAAACTTCTATAATACTTTAAAGGAGGAATTTTTCGCTTCGTAATTAGTATTACTAATATTTTTCTTGGACATATAGACCAGTCTCTTCAAATAACGAAATCATGATAACAAATTTCTGTACGGTGTTACTTATTTCTAAAGCACCCATCTCAACTTACCTTTAATACAAAAATATCGCCTGTCGTGCGATTTATATCAAATTTACTATTTGCTGTGTTATCAGGATCAATGCCCTGACCGGTGAGAAAATATACAATATTTATGGGTCTATCTACATCGCCATCGGTGGCCGTAACCTGCAAAGAAAGAAAAAAAGAAAAGACGACAAAATTAAAAATAATGCAATTTAATTAATACACATATATATTGTACATAAATCACAGACATACAAATACAGAACAATGAACATATGTGGAGTCGTTGCGAAGCCAGAATAGACCAAGTTGATATTTGTGGGACTGAATTGAGGTAATGTAATGTGGCCTATACTTGTGTGTAGGGGATCGCTTAAACATGTTATAATTGTATGAATTTTAAGGTAACAATGGCTGGTTCTTTTTAGTTATTTTTTAAAATATATTTTTGTATCTTTTAACTGCAACGTAAAGCAATATGCTTCTGTAGACCTGTAAACAGTATTACAGACTGACGCTTGTCCCTGAACTGAGCGCCTGGTCAATAAACGTTTGATTGACACACAAATTGGTAACACTTCGAGCGGTGAACTTTCTTACTTCTTTTAATATTAGTCTTACAGGCCTGAACTTTACGATAGATTTAAAAAAGCAAATATATAAAAACGACGGCGACTCGGTAAGAGACATTTTTAAAATATGGGATTTATTCCAATTTTCAGTTTAATCGGCTATGTACAAGTACGAATTATTTATAGCAACAGCATGAGTTCAGCAATATTTTTTGGCTGCGAGAACATTCTTTTTATTCTGCTTACTCGGATAATACGGGCTCATTGGCAATCACAATTACATTGCCATTCGCATTTATCCCGGTTTGCGGCGTCGTGTGCTGAGTGGAGACCCGCCACACAATAATAGCAAAATTCCCATTCATTGTAAAGCCCAGTTAAACATTTGTAAATTTCAAGTTAAAAATATACTTTTTCTCTCATTTTCAGCGTAATTTATGGATGACTTTTATAGCCAGAAAAAATGCAGAGAATCCGCAGGTCATACTCGCATACTTCACACACAGCAACACTCCCACATACAGCCACCCACACAGACAAATGTCTGTACAATGATTACTGCAATTTATTCACTTATTACTGCTCACATGTATGAATGTATGTATGTATTTTTGTATACATCGCAACGTGTAAGACTGTTTGCTGAATTGCCCTTCTTGGTGGGTAATAAATTTGTACATTGTTTCAGCGAAAAACCAGGAACAAATAAAAAAGGAAACATGATGACGTTGTAAAATTAAATAGATTTTTTGCACTACCGTATGATTTCGGCACAGGCGTAGGTAGTATGTTTGGGGAAAGGGTAATATGTATTGTCAAAAAGTCCAGAGGGGACTTATTTGAAAAATTTAACTAATACATGAAGAATTTAATGAAGAGATTTTTTATCGCAATATTTGATGGATCAAATAACTGGAAATGATGGATCAGAATAACTGGAAATGATGGAACCATATTTTCTAGGAATAGTTAAGGGCATTATGAAACGTATACTGTAACATTTCAGACCGTATTGTTGTGCGGTGTGACTTCTAGAACGTGAAGAAATAAAATAGAAGGTATTGTTCTTTGGTCACAATCGATAACCCCTTAAGTCGATCAATAAACGCTTAAATGCTAAATAGGCAAGAACATATATACAGGGTTGCCCATATTCGACGGACCCATCTGGCAACGCCATAACTTTTGACAGAGATGTCAGATCGCTTAATGACATACCGCGTTTGAAGCGTCAGTCCAAGCAGATTTTTACCATGGAACAATACACGCCACGCGAGCGCTCTGAAATAGTTGAAATTTACATTCAACAGAAGAAGTCAATTGTGAAAACTCAACAATTATCAATTATCATGTCCGATGAATCCCATTTCACATTGAATGGGACCGTAAATAAGCAAAATTGCCGTATTTACGCCACTGAAAATCCTCAGGAGATTCAAGAATTGCCTCTTCATGACGAAAAAGTCACAGTTTGGTGCGGCGTTAGTGCGAAAACGGTCATTGGGCCGTTTTTCTTCCAAAACGAAAATGGCCATGCTGTTACCATCAACCAGGAGCGTTATCGCGACATGATGACCAATTTTGTGATGGCAATTATTCGTCGAAAGCGTATGAGCCAGTTCTGGTTTCAACAAGACGGCGCTCCACCGCACACAAGTCGCATAACAATCGATTTTCTGAAGAATTTGTTTCCGGGCTGTTTGTTGTCGAAAAGTGGTGATTTGGACTGGCCACCGCGTTCGCCCGATTTGACGCCGCCTGACTTCTTCTTGTGGGGATATTTGAAGTCAAAGGTTTACGTTAACAAGCCAAGGACCGTAGAAGAGCTCAAGGACAACATTCGTGAAGAAATAGCCGCTATTCCGGCCGAAATGTTGGCGAAAACGATGGAAAATGCTGCAAAAAGGGCACAATACGCCATCAACGCCAGAGGCGGCCATTTGAGAGATATCATATTCAAAAATTGATGTAAACAAATCTACTTGGAACAAATTAAATGATTAAGATTGCCAACCGCCAAATTTTTATTTTTTTCTTTGATTTTTTTTAAAAAAACATGGGTCCGTCGAATATGGGCAACCCTGTAGTCGTATATACATGTAAATCTTAGCTCTTTTCCCCCAAATTAAGCAGTATTCGCTCGATCAAGAAACGCTTAAATTCTAAATAGGCAAGAACATATATAGTCGTATATACATGTAAATCTTAGCTCTTTTCCCCCAAATTAAGCAGTATTCGCTCCCGAATTATAAAAACTTTTTTCTGAACAATTTTTGTAATGATACTAAATAAAGTACAACTTCTGTAGCGCTTTGATGCCAAATAGGGGGTAACATAAAGATGGGAATTTCGTGTAGTAAGAAAACTACTTCTGTCGAATTTCATACTAATCGGATATAAAATACAGTTTCTACAGCGCTTACATGTCAAATCGGGGTAATATATACTCGTATATGGGGCCTATATCTAAATCTCTGTGTATCAAGAGACCTCTTCTGTTAATTTTTACACAGATCGGTTAAAAATTTTGGTTATACGGTGCATGTATGCCAAATCGGAGGTACATATATATGGGAGGTATGTGTAAACTGATTTCAACCAAATTAAATAGGGATTGTCCCTGGGCCAAAAGAAAGATATGTGCAAAGTTAAATTGAGATAATTCCGACCTGTACTGTGATTAGAAAAATACATGCACAGACGGACAGACAGACGGACAGACAGACGGACGTTGCTAAATCAACTCTGGAAGTGATTCGACGTCGATTGGTATAATAAACGATGGGTCTATATCATCTCTTTTTGGGTGTTACAAACCAAAGCACAAAGAGTGGTGTAGGGTATAAAAATAGGTAATGTGTATATTTTATTGCGATAAGGTATATGAGTATGTAGTATTTTGGAGATATAGAGGGGATTATAAAAAGGATGTATAACATATTGATATTCGTCTTAAAGAAAACTTGAATGAACAAAATAATGGATCAAAAATTGTTACTAATAGCCTTGCCGCGGTTCCCCAAATTAAATTTTTGTTTACAAAAATTTCAAAACTTGGTCACATTTACGTTCATCGCAAAGCAGAATATGAAAACATTTAACATTTTTGTCGCATGGTAAACGGCAAGAAGAATTTTGAGTCCGGCTTTTAATACAATCGATTTTGGGGAAAAACTAAAAATTCGGTTTTTTGGGATTTTCTAATTTTTTTTGAGAATTGTGGGATTTTCCTTTAAAAACATAACCATTTTAAAATTGGCTTCGATTTCTGGTGTCAAAACGAACAGAACCAAAAAAAAAAATAATTGGATTATATTAGTTTTTACAAATTTTATGGATTTATAAATTTTCCGTCTGCGTTTTTTTCCAGATCCTTTCGTTATACCGATTCCTTTCCATTATATTTGCTGGGTAGACAAAGAATTAGCTATTTGCTGAATAATATGTTATAATATTGCCATTAGATATACCCGCTGAGACAAAATTTACGGCCATTTACAAAAAAAAACATTTGTTGTTTTTATACCCTCCGCCATAGGATGTGGGCATTAGGGTGATGGCTTTTTGATTTTTTTCTCAAAAATTATTTCCTGTTGCACGAATGAATGTCTTTTGCCTATTAATGACTAAAATAACGTTAATTTTATATTAATTATTACGCACAAACCACTTTGCAATGAAATTTTTGTGAAAAAATTAAAATTATTTTTTTTTAAATCATATAAATCTAAAACGGAAAAGTGTCAAGTCTTATAATTTTCACAAAAAGCCACATAACCTATGAACAAAATGAGACATTGATCATAGAAATCGATGAACATCTTTCGTTTTTATTTACAATTAAGTGAAGGTATCTCATTTTGAATCGAATTTATCTCTTTGGAAAGAACGTTGACGACTGTTTTATACCCTCCACCATAGGATTGGGGTTTACTAACTTTGTCATTCCGTTTGCAATACCTTGAAATAATGATCTGCGACCCCATAAAGTATATATATTCTTGATCGTCGATTATTACGGATCGTCTAAGACGATTTAGCCATGTCGGTCTCTCCGTTCGTCTGTCCGTCTCTCTGTTTAAATTACGCTATAGTCCGTAATAATAGAGCTAGGTTAATCAAATTTGGTAAAAAATACTTTTTATGGTTTCAGCTCGTTTGGGATTGTAAATTGGCCATATCGGTCCATGTTTTGATATAGCTCTCCTATAGAGGTCGCTCCAAAATAGGATTATTTAAGCCATAAATAAATACCACATTTCCTAAGCAAATATTTGCAGTTTGTATTTTATTTAGACAATAATTCATCACAGTAACCATTTTTTAAATCAGTTCATATTTTGTTTTGGATCATCTATAGATGTCGCTCGAAAAAATTCTTGTTTAAGCTATAAACACCACATTCGATATATCTTGAAATTTGGCTGAAACTTTGCAGTTTGAATTCAGTTTTTGAAAGAATTCGTCTCAATAAAGTGTATACAAATTAGTTTATAATTTTCTGCGGTTCCCGAGTAGAGATAGCTCTCAAAAATGCTAATTTAAGCCATAAATACCAAATTTTTCAAAAGGAAAGTTTGGCTAAAAATTGCAACGTTCGTTTTTGAATAATTTGCAATATCCAAAGATATTTCCAGTAATAGAATTTAATGCAATCCATGGTGGAGGGTATATTAGATTCGGCATGGCCGAACTTAACGCTTTTACTAGTTTTCCATTTATTGTATTTATACCCTACATCACACTGTGGTACAGGGTATTATAACTCTGTGCATTCGTTTGTAACACCCAAAAGGAAATGAGATAAACCAATCGTTTACCAATTACGTTTGAATCACCAATTGACTTTGAATCAGTTTCTGAGTCGATTTAGCAATGTCCGTCTGTCCGTCCGTCTGTGCATGTATTATTGTAATAACAGTACAGGTCGCAATTATTGTCTGATCGCGATAAAATTTGGCACATATAAAATTTTTGGCCCTCCTTTTGAAACCCATGTATATGTATGTACCTCCCGACGTGGCATAAAAGCACTATAGAAATTGGCCCTTATTTCCGATCTTTAAAAAAAAGGTGTCAGAAAGATGTTTCTTAATTTAGGAACGAATACTGCTTAATTTCGGGGAAATTGGTTAAGATTTAAATATAGCCCCCATATATATGTCCCTTCCTACTTAGGAGTTAAGCGCTATTGAAACTGTATTTTACGTGCGATTTGTATATAATTTGGCAGAAATAAGGTTTTTGTTCCAAGTTGATGAAAATCTGTTTAGATTATGTATAGTCACATTTATTTGTGCCTTTCGGTTCCTGATCTGTGAAAGAATACTGCGAATTTTAACTGCAACGAAACCAATTATGCCGTTTTATTATTGCAATGCCCCCTTTTGTATTGTTAGGGAGGTTTAGGGTGTTATATAGTCGGCCCGCCCAACTTTCTGTCTTTCTTACTGATTTTGATATAATATAGAAAATTTTGTTGCTAATTCAGAAATGTTGATCTGACAGAAATCGTTGCATACTCAGATGCGATATTCACCAGGACAATTTTCAATTGCAGATATCTCGTTAACTATACGAGATAACTCTTATGTGTAAAAGGTCTTTTATAGACCTCGGTTAGTAGAATGATAGAAAGATTTTATGAATCAATCGAAATAGACGGATGTTGTACGAGCTTAAATATTATGTTTGCCCGAGGTGGCCAACTTTGAGGGCCTGTAACTCTGCCCCTGTATTACAAAAGGGGTCCAAATTTAAAACTTAGCTTCTGTAATACCTCTTCTACATGCCAAATTTTGTCGCAATCGTTTGTATCGTTTAGAAACGGACGAATTATTCCCTTTTTTTTTAATTCCTCCCAATTTGCACAGTGTGTGTTTAGGGTATAAACATGGGACGACGTCAACGCTTTAAATATGGCTCTTCGCCGACAATAGAACAATATATCATCAGGCGTCAATCGTGCAGTGTGTGAAAGACAATATCGATGCTATTGCGATTCGTTCGATTGCGTCGAACAATAATATATTTTTATTAAAATTTTAAATGTTTTTACAATAATTTAAAAAATTACAGCATTTTTAATTGCTACGTATCCTACAAGCATTGGATGCCATAATTACGTCTGTAAAAATTCTCACCAATTTGTATGGGGATCGACTCAGGAGCAAAATTAAGGTGTTTGGACTTACATTGAGCCCAGTGATTTAATTACAGGAATGGTTAGACGGGCGAACAGAACGACTCAGGATGTGATTCTAAGTCAGTTAGTGTAATATATGATGATGTTATCTGTTCTTCTTTAGGGTTTTACATTTTAATGTACAAAGCAATAATAACCTGTATCATTGTTTGATGTAGGGTATACGAGTAAAACTTATTTACCTCACCTTTTTGTGAAAGAGTCAAAAATATTTTTTTCTTGGTTTATCGCAAGTGAATATTGTTGCATATTATATACGTTAATTTCTTTTGAAGGTAGTAAAAGAAAAACTATTCGGCATCAAGTTCACTATCCGTGGTTTTGGGTTACTGGACAAACAATACAGTTCCCTTATGATAAACTGGGTCAATTAGACAATTTATCCTCCAGACAGTTTTTAGTTCTTTGAACACACACGACCATGTCCCCCATTTTGTTTTTTCTCAACATTGTTGTTGTCTTAAAATGTTTTTGTGTTCGTCGTTGTCGTATTTTTTCGTGTGTGTGTGTTAATAATGTACTTCTGTAAAAAAGGGAAATAATCATGATTTAAATGATTATATTCATGTAAATAAAGAAGAAATTGTGTACCGCGAATGCAAAAGAAAACATTTTGCCATTCCACCCCTGCAAAAAAAAAATGTAGTATTTGCCTTAACCCGCATTAAAATCCCGCGAGCCGTTATGTGTGTGAGTGAAAGAGCGTTTTTATTTCACTTTCAAAAAAAAATCGCATTCACAAACACCAACACACAAAAGTGCATTGTTAATTTTTTTTAAGTGGACAGGGGCGGTTGTTTTTATAAATATTTTTGTTTTTATATGTATGTTCGTGTGTGTGATTAGGGGAGAAAGGGGGCTTGTTCATGTTTTTTTAGTATTTTATATTGGTGTAGTATGTGAAAGTATTTACAATGTGCATATGTGTTCGTTGTTCATTCACAATCGTTGTGAAATACCATATATAAATGCATAACAATTCAGGCGTTAAAATGCGTTCTCGCTTTTTAAATTTTATTTAATATTTTTTCATTTTTTGTGTTTTTTTATTGTGAGGTTGAAAATTACACTTGGCCAAGAATATGGATTTTTTTGTTGTCGTTTCATTGTACTCTATAGCAGAATAAGGGTTATGTTAGGCTGTTCATATGGTGCAAGGCCATCTAAAAACTATTCGGGAAATTTTCTACACATCATTTTATTTGAAGCTCAAATACTCCGCATGAACATATATTTCGGATAAATTTCCACAAATCTATTACGATAGCTGGGGAATGCCGACTTTTTAATCAGCTTCACAATTTTATGAAAAAAAACATCCAAAAATTGCAATTATTTTCCATTTGAGTGATTTCAACGGAACGGGTGTGGCAATGATTTGAGGCTATTTACTTTATAACGACATTTCACAAAGGGAGGTTTATGTAGATACGCTTAAGTGTTACCTTCTGGCATTCAAGGAAATTAAATAAAATTGTAATAAAAACCAGTAAGGAAAGGCAGAAAGTTGGGCGGGGCAGACTATATAAAAATGCGAAAAGGGTCATTGCGATAATAATTTGAAATAATTGGTGTCTTTTTGGTTAAGAAAGTACTTAACTGCACCTCCCCAGGATTATTTCAAGGAAGAGTTGGAGATGTTGATCATAGTAACTAGATCTGATACGATAACCTTAAAATGCGCAGTGTTCTTTCATAGATCAAGAATCGGAAGGAACAAATATATGGGGGTATACATAATCTAAGCAGATTTTCAACAACTTGGATCAAAAACTTAATTTTAGCCAAATTATATAAAGATCGGACATAAAATACAGTTGTAATGAGGCTTAAATACTAAATAGGCAGGTACATAAGTATATATCTGGCTATATCTAAATCTGAACCGATTATCAAAAAATTATTTAATATTCTTTCCTAAATTGAGACACATCTTTCTGTCAAATTTTGTAAAGTAAAGCTTCTCTAGCGCTTTGATACCAATCAGGAGGAACATATGCATATATTGAGGCTATATCTAAATCGATTTTCCCTAATTAACTGTATCAAATATAGTTTCTACAGAGTTTACATATCAAATCGCGTGTAACATATATATGGGGACTATATCTAAATCTGAACCGATTTGCCCCGATTTTGGCAGAGGTCGTGCGTATAATAAGAAAGCTCTCTCTGTCGAATTTCGTACTGATCGGATATAAAATACGGTTTCTACAGCGCTTACATGTCAAATCAGGTATAAAATATAACGGATTTTCCAATAGGGATGATGTGATTTTGAAGTGACGTTTCGGCCATTTGTAATATGTCATGATCTGTCATTTGTTTTCATTGTATTCAGTAGTGTTTACATTTTCATCATGAAGAGATATATGAAAGAACAAAAATAAAAAAAAAGACTTTCCGGTCGATCTACGACCTTGGCACCCATGAGCTCTGGTTTAGCTCTCGTTAAGAGCTATCTTTTTGCCATTGATCGATTCTCGATCCGACGTACCGTTAACGTGCTAGAGCAAAAATAAACATTACGTTCACATTTGAAAATTATGCTGTAAATTTTTTTTTAAATAAAACCAGTAAGGAAAGGCAGGAAGTCGGGCGCTGCCGGCTATATAATACCCTACACCTCCCTAACAATGCGATAAAGGTCATTGCGATAATAATTTGGAATAATTGGTAAGTAGGCAGGAACATATTATCTAATTCTGAGCCGATAATCGCTAAATTAAGCAATATTCGTTCCTAAATTGAGAAACATCTTTCCGGAAAATATTAATGATCGGAAGTAAAGTACAACTTCTATAGCACTTTGATACCAAATCAGGAGGAACATATACTATATGGAGGTTATATATAAATCTGAACGGATTATCCTTGTTTACTCATTCATGTGAAAAGAAACTTCTTTCTGTCAAATTTCGTACTGACCGGATATAAACTACAGTCTCTGCAGCACTTACATGTCAAATCGGGGGTAACATATATATGGGGGCTATATCTAAATCTGAACCGATTTTCTCTGAATTTGGAAGTATCCCTTCATATAATAAGAAACCTCTTTGTGTAGTTTTGTTTACTGATCGGATATAAAATACAGATTGTACAGCGCTTACATGTTAAATCGGGGGTAACATATATATGGGGGCTATATCTAAATCTGAACCGATTTCCCTCAAATTTGGCAGTATTAATTCATGTAAAAAGAAACCTCTTTCTGCCGAATTTCGTACTGATCGGATTAAAAATACACTTTTTACAGCGCTTACATGTAAAATCGGGGGGTAACATATATATAGGGGCTATATCTAAATCTGAACCGATTTTCTCCGAATTTGGCAGTATTCCTTCATGTAATAAGAAACCTCTTTATGCCGAATTTCACACTGATATGTTATAAAATAATTTTTTTACGGCGCTTACATGTTAAATCGGGGGTAACATATATATGGGGGCTATATCTAAATCTGAACCGATTTCCCTCAAATTTGGCAGTATTAATTCATGTAATATGAAACCTTTTTCTGCCGAATTTCGTACTGATAGGATTAATAATACACTTTTTACAGCGCTTACATGTAAAATCGGGGGTAACATATATATGGGGGCTATATCTAAATCTGAACCGATTTTCTCCGAATTTGGCAGTATTCCTTCATGTAACAAGAAACCTCTTTCTGCCAAATTTCACACTGATCGGTTATAAAATAAATTTTTGACGGCGCTTACATGTGAAATCGGGGGTAACGTATATATGGGACCTATCTCTAAATCTGAACCGATTTCTTCCAAATTTAACAGTGTTCATTCATATAATAAGAGACCTCTTTCTGCTGAATTTCATACTGATCGGATATAAAATGAAGTTTTTACAGCGCTTACATGTCAAATCGGGGTAACATATACATGGGGGCTATATCCAAATCTAAACCGATTTTAACCAAATTAAATAGGGATCGTCCTTGGGCCAAAAAAAGATATGTGTAAAATTTCGTCAAGATCGGGCCATATTTGCGACCTGTACTTTGATTACAAGAATACATCTACAGACGGACAGACAGACGGACATAGATAAATCGACTCAGAAAGTGATTACAAGTCGATCGGTATAATAAACAATGGACCTATCTCTTCTCCTTTTGGGTGTTACAAACAAATGCACAAAGTAATAATACCCTTTACCACAGTGTGGTGTAAGGTATAAAAACACTTTCCTGTCGACCTACGACCTTGACACCCATGACAAATATTTTATCTCTCGTTAAGAGCTATATTTTTGCCATTGACCGATTGTGGCTACGTGCCACAGAGCAAATGAAACAATTGAATTGTTGCGAAAAAAGTTTGGAGATTCGATTATTTCAAGAAATTGTGATATTGAATGGCCTCCAAGAAGTTGTGATTTAACACCATTTCGAAATAAACCAGACTTTCTTAACGTTTTATTTATAAATTAATTGTATCGATTGTACTTCACATTAAATAAAAAACGTTTGAATTTTCTTAACAATAAGTGTGTTTTTCAAAGAAATCATATCACTCTTATTGGAAAACCCTGTATTTTGAATAAAAATAATTATATAAATAATTAGGAAATTATTGTCGTTTCTTTTTATTATGATAATATTGGTATGGTTCAATTATGCATGAAACAAGATATCGGCCAAATGGCCGCCGCGACTTCGGCGGCACGCCTCCATCCGATGGTTCAAATTTTCGACGACGCTGAGGCATAATTGACTTTCTATGCCGTTAATGTGCCGAATTGTCTCATCCTTGAGCTCTTGAATAGTTGGTGGCTTATCGACGTACACCTTTTCTTTCAAATAACACCAAAGAAAGAAGTCCAAAGGTGTCAAATCATATGATCTTGGCGGCCAATTGACATCGCCACGACGTGAGATAATACGACCATTGAATTTGATGCGCAAAAGAGCCATAGTTTCGTTAGCTGTGTGGCAAGTGACACCTTCCTGTTGAAACCACATATTGTCCATATCCATATCTTCCAATTCGGGCCATAAAAAGTTCGTTATATCGTAACACGATAGCGAACACCATTAACAGTAACTGCCTGACAGGCATCAATTCGGAGAAGTATGGCCCGATGACGACGCCAGCCCGGGGCGAGCATGCACAGGTGTTTTTACATCTCCTACAGACACGGTTTGCTGAAATTTGCGCACAATTCTCCCGATTGTGGACACATTTGATCGATTATGCTGATCAAGAAATGATCAAAAAGTGCACGAATTGTATTTTTATTTGAATGCCCATTTTCGTAAAAGGCTTAAAAAACGTTAACGCGTTGCTCGATTGTGTATCTTTCCATGGTTCAAATTGAGTTAGTCAGAAATTGAGAAATATCAAATGAAATGCAGAAAAAACTTGACGTTTAGGTGTGGTTCACATTCAACAGCGGCCCTTACAATTTAACCACCCTTTATATACATATATGTATTGACATGCATGAACCTTCTGGAAAAAAAACTTCTTTAAAACCTCATTCTTTAGTATTCACATATATTGCTTGTCCACACAGAAATTATATGTAGTAGGATTGTCCCGCATTTCGGCCACACCTAAACTTTTCCAACAATTATTTTCCGAATTTAAACTATTATAAAAAACCGAACGGCCAGCCCAACAAGTGAGAGTAATCTCAATAAAATTTTATTGAAATGTGTATTTACAATAAATATTCCAGGGGAAAAAATGACGCCATGTTTGCAGATTTGGGGTTTTGTTAAACGATTCATCTTCACGGTCTAATGGCGGCGATTGCATCGAGAGTAGTGATGATATCAAATTGATTTAAAGCTTATATTCATCTCTTTTTTTCTGGGTCAAAGCAAACAAATTCCACTCTCAAATTGGATATAAGGAAAAAAATATTCAAATTAATTTGACATGCAAGCAAGTGAAGTGATTGGGTTATGCAATCAAGTTGCAAAAGACTGATTGACATTTGATTTTATTTTTTGAAAAACAAAAATTGTGTTTCTCTTGTGTATGGTAGAGCATTTTATTCACGGAACTAATCATAACTGGGTATCATTTTGTTTTTGTGGAATAATTGGCATTGCCCAAACCATTGCGTTCACTGAAGTTTTCATAATCTACTGACTGAGTTGATTGATTGACTTAATATTTAGCCAATATAAGTATTGAATTTGTTGTTGTTTGAAAATTTAAAATGTTTCATTTGCATTCACGCCATCATAATATTAAATATATTTTTTTTTGATTTACACTGTTTTTGTTTATACTAATGGCTTTGAAGGCTGATTTGACGGGCACATTTTTTTATTGTTAAATCTAATAAGGATTGACGTATTTTTGAAGCTTGATGAAACTCAAATCGAGTGAGTTTTTAGCCACTATTGTATTGACATTTTGTTTATTAAGCCCATACAATTAAATTGCAGGAAATAATGTTGCCGAGAAGATATCACATACATAAATTATCTCCTAAAGGAGTTAAATTATACACTAGTTTTAGCAATGACAATTTAAAATTTTGTGTAGCCCTGTTGGTCTTCTCCCATATGTAGTTTGTAACAATGCCCGGAGTGGGGGGTTCGTTTGCCAACTTATTTTGATTACTCTCACAGTTCAGTACGTCTAGGAGTTAAAATGAGACAAAGGGATGCATAAGTAGTATACCACCGCCAATGTCACACATATAGAACTAATATCACAAAATTTGGTGTAGCACTTGACCTAGGGACTTAGACGAGGAATAGGTAGCGAATCTTTTGTACCCTCCATCATAGACTGCATTCCACAGTGTAATAATGAAAATTTGCAATTATATAAGTATACAATATTAAAATAAGGGAAAATAATAGCAAGGAAAATTGTTATTTTCAATGATTCCGGGTATATATGAACTCAAATTCCCAAATTTCACGCCGATCATTTGGATTTTCTGTGGCCTTAAGAAGCCAAATCGAAATGATTTTACGACGATTAAGACTATACGGGGTCTGTCCAATAAAAAGCTTATTTTCGAAATTTCTCGGGCTACGTGCATTCGATTGTAAATGGGGGGCCATTTGAAAGTATAAATTTGAATCGGCTCTAAAAAAAGTACTCATAATTTTTTCAAATTTCTGGTTTTATTGGAAATGTTGAACTTTGTCATTTAATAATGGAACACAATATCATTCATATGACAACCACGACTGGCACGGCGGTACCTCAACCGATTAACCCAGTTTGTCAATACATGTTCGATTGTTTCGGGTCGAATCTCTTCAATGGGAACTTAGATTTCATGTTTCGAAGCTTCAGTTGTCTCTGGATGCTTTACGTAACTTTTATCCTTAATGGCTCTCCACAGAATATAATCCAAAGCGAACAAGTCAATGTAATCGGTTGTTGAAATTTAAAATGTTAAATGGCCAACCCCGTACTTTGAGTCAGCAAAATGTTTACAAGTGCTTCAAGCTTTTCTATGAAGATCGAGAAGGTGTGAATAGCGAAGATCGTCCTGGAAGATCCATCACATCAAAAACAGGAATTTGGCAGGAATTTCAGGAACTTATTTTGATCAAAGTTAAGCCCTATTTAAATTGTTGAAAATCGGTTTAGATTTAGATATAGCCCCTATATATATATATATATATCTCAGACTTGACATGTAAGCGCTGTAGCAGCCATTGTTTCAAATTGGACGCAAAGAAGTTTCTTGGACTAAGCATGAAGAACACTGCCGAGTTTCAAAAATAAAATCGGTTCAGATTTAGGCTCCGATATATAAGATCATTCCGATTTGTCATATAAGCGGTATTAAAACTGTGTTTTACATTCGATAGCTATGCAATTTTTCAGAGGCAAATATATCGATAGGTTAGGGTGGCAGCCGTATTTTTTTACAAGCTCACATAGACCAGTTTAGGTCCCTAGTGTTACCACGGGCTGAAATGCCCCTCATCGAAACCAACCTGTTTGATATATAAATTTATCGATAGTACGAATATCAGTACTAGAAAGATCTGTTAGGCTGCCTAAAAAGGCCGACCCCAGTATGTCCAGTCGTCGTTTACTCAAAGCGGGACAGTCGCAAAGCAAGTGCTCAATGCTCTCCACTTCTTCCTCATCTCCACAGCTTCGGCAGAAGTCATTGGAGTCAATACCCAATCTTTTGGCGTGTTCGCCGATCAAGCAGTGTCCCGTCAGAACCTTTACTAACGTAGACAATCTTTTCCTCTCTAGTGCGAGAAGATATTTTGACCTTTTCAGGTCATACCTTGGCCAGATTTGTCTAGCTACCCTGCAGGTGCCGATTTCTGTCCATCTTTCGTTGGACTGCCTGATTGCCTCTTGCCTAAGCCAAAGCTTGCACGTGGATAGTGGCGCACCAATATATGCAAATTCTTCGAGAATTTGTAATGTCGTCCCTTTCCTAGCAAGTTCATCGGCTTTGCAGTTCCCCGGGATATCCCTATGCCCAGGCACCCATATGAGGTGTATATTAAGCTGCTCAGCCATCTCGTTAAGAGATCTGCGGCAGTCGAGGGCTGTTTGTGAATTTAGGGATGTTGCCTCCAGAGAATTGATGGCAGCCTGGCTGTCCGAGTAAATGACAACGCCAGTGTTGGTTACTATGTTGCGACTCAGCCACTTGGCTACTTCCCATATTGCCATTATTTCGGCTTGATAGACACTGCAGGTATCTGGTAGTCTGTGAGCTATATCCAGACTAAGTTCTTCACAGTGTACTCCGAAGCCAACCTTTTCATCAAGCTTCGAACCATCCGTGTAAAAGTGGAGATGGTTTCTATTACCTGGTATTCTGCCGACCCATTCGTCTCTGGCGGGAATCATAGTGATGTAATTTCTCTCGAAGGTGTACACAGTTGGTATATAGTCCACTCGGTCGGTTACCATAGCACTACACTTTGATATCCTCATGTGACCATAGTTCTTGTACCTCCACAGTGATAGGCAGTTTAATCTTATTGCCGCTTTGGTTGCAACTTCTCTCGCCACAATATTAATCGGCAGTATATGGAGTAGGGCTTGTAGAGACTCGGTCGCTGTAGTCCTTAAGGCTCCGCTTATGCTCAGGCAGGCAGTTCTCTGAACCTTTGTTAGTAGGTTGGTAATGGTTAGTTTGTCAGTTGCCGTCCACCATACCACAATACCGTATAACAGTATTGGACGAACTACTGCTATATATATCCAGTGGACGATTTTAGGAGAGAGTCCCCACCGCGACCCTACAGCCTTTTTGCAGGAATATAAGGCGACGTTGGCCTTCCTTACACGTTCCAATACGTTAAGTCTAAATAACATTTTCCTATCTAGAATTATTCCTAAAAATTTTGCACTTTCAGAAAAGACTAGATCTGTTCCATTTATCCGAGGTGGAGGGTCCACATGTGGGACATTATTCATCCTAGTAAAGAGAACCAATTCTGTCTTGTTGGGGTTAACACCCAAACCGCTGCTTCTGGCCCATCTAACCAACTTGTTCAGAGCCACCTGTAGGATGTCTCTGAGGACGTTTACGAATTTGCCACTCACTGCGATTGCCACGTCGTCCGCATATGCCACGACCTTGCAGCCACAACGTTCTAGCTCTAGCAGGATTTCATTCACCGCTAGGTTCCAAATTAGTGGAGACAATACTCCTCCTTGCGGGGTCCCTCTGTTTACATACCTTGTTAGAGTTGTGGACCCTAGACATGCTGTTATGCGTCTTCTGGTGAGCAGACTTTGAATTAGTCTAATCAAACTATTGTTAACTTTTAGATGTGACAGTGCCGCAATTACCGCATCTGAGTGAATGTTGTTAAAAGCCCCTTCTATGTCAAGAAATGCCACCATGGTGAATTCCTTGAAATGCAGGGACGATTCGATAGTGCTCACAAGTTCGTGCAGGGCTGATTCTGTAGACTTGCCCTTATTGTAGGCATGTTGGTTCCCCGACAGGAGTTTTGTATCCAGGTTTTCCCTAATGAAATGATCTAAAAGTCTTTCCAGACCTTTCAATAGGAAGGATGATAGGCTAATTGGTCTGAAGTCTTTTGGCCTAGTGTGTGATATCTTTCCCGCTTTAGGTATGAATACCACTTTGGTATCCCTCCACCGATTAGGGACGTATGAAAGCCTGATACAGCCTACATAAATTTTCTCCAGCCAGGGGATAATGTACTTTAACATTTTCTGCATTTCTGCTGGAGTGATGCCATCTGGTCCAGGTGACTTGAAGGGCTCAAAGCTGTTAATAGCCCAGCTTATTCTGGATCTCTCAGTCAAGAAGCTAGCGACGCTCGCAGTCCACTCGCACTCTTGTTGGTCCTGCTGATCCTCGGGTTCTGTTACAGAGTTGCCCGGGAAATGTGTGTCGAGCAGTACATTGAGCGACTGCTCGCTGTTTTTGGTCCAGTTATTTGCCTCATCCTGTAAATATCCCACTGTACAGGGTGAAGCAGATAATATCTTCCTCAGCCTAGCGGCGTCGGAGACCTTTTCCACTTCACCACAGAAGGTATACCAAGAGCGCCTTTGCGCCTTTCTAAGCTCCTTCTTATAGATCTTGAGTTGCTCTTTATAGGCATCCCAATCATTAGCGACCCCAGTAGAATTAGCCTTATTGAATAGCTTGTTGCAGGTCTTTTTCATAGCCGTTAGCTCAGAAGTCCACCATTGGGGTTTAGTTTTACCCTTGTACCTTGTTTTCGGACAGGCTTCTTCAAGGGAACTATTGAATGATGTGGTGATATGATCGACCAGATTATCCAGACCGGCTTTGTCATTCGGTTCGTACAGAAGTTTAGAGTTGAGGACTTTCTTGAAATTCTTCTCATACAGGTGCCACTTTGTCTTCCTTACATTTCTGTGGACGGCAGGTTTAGGCGCTTTTTCCGCGAGTTTGAACTCAATATAATGGTGATCTGAGAATGAGTGGTCGTCCAGTACATTCCACCCAATAATTTTGTCTGACAGCCGGTCAGTAGCAAACGTTACGTCGAGTACTTCTTGTCTGTCTTTAATTGTGAAGGTCGGTTTATTACCTATATTACAAATACTAAGGTTGGTAGTTAGAATAAAGTCAAGAAGCGAATCACCCCTATTGTTTATATCCGTACTACCCCAGATAGTATGATGAGCGTTCGTGTCTGCGCCAATAATCAGCTCGATCTCGTCAGACGTTGCTTCTTCCACTACTTCCCTGAATAGAGCAGTCGGTACTACAGATTCATAAGGCAAGTAGCTGGAGACCACCCAATATATGCGATTACCGATCTCCAGGCTAGCAGCTGTTTGGTCTTTACCACTTAAATTAGTCAGGAGAAAGATACTTAGATCTTTCCTGGCCAAAATGCAGGTTCTTGGAGTGCCTTCACAGTTGGCCACAAGCAGTTTAAAGTTGGGTGTCCTAATACCGCACACCCTTCCTCCCACTACGTGGGGCTCCTGTATCAGGACGATGTCTACTGCGCCTGTGGACAGGCGCAGCAATAGAGCCGCTGAGGCTGCTTTAGCGTGATGGAGGTTAATCTGTAGAATTCTTACCATCATTGGTAATTGACAGATTAACATCCACCCCGACAAGGGTGTTATCGAACTCTTCGTCCGTATCGTCGAGAAGCATGTCCCCGCCAGATGCGTCAAAGAGTCCGGAGACTCCCCTCAGCCTCTCTGTGTCCGAAGTAGAGCTTTTGTCCTCAGAGAAGGACGTTACAGATCTTCTGTTAGAGTTGGAGTCACCAGAAATAATAGGCGTGGGTACCTCCGCACTTCCAGGAAGTGCCACGGTGGACGACTCACCTTCTGCAGTGGGAGCTATATCCTGCTTGTATATCTTCAAGACTATAGTCTCGAACCAATATTGTAGGGTTGCACTCGCACCTTGTATATGGGAGGTGGATTCAGCGTTTAGGATAAGATTGACCTGCCGCTTTTTACCATCCGCCTCACCCACCTTGCTGATTCTCCAATTATGGGCCGGCAGACCAGGATTGGAATCTTTTATTATTTCTAAGATGTCAGCCGGGTTGGAGGGCTCTTCTGTAACCCAGGTGATGGCTCTAGGGTGACTAGGGATGTTGTTTTTTTCGACAACATCCAACTGGGCACCCGGCCACACCTCACCCGCCCGACTCAGAGCAGCCTTATACAGGTCTACTGATCTGGCATCACCGAAATATAAGAGCTTTACTCTCCCCTGATGCCATCCTGCATCGTTACAGATTGGTGGTTTGCCCGGCATTTCTCTACGGACATCGAGGTAGTGAGCCATAATGGCTGATTGTACATGACTCCATTTGTCCTTGAGGATGGATCCATCCTCACTACTTCTGTCTATAACAGCCATCACTAGACTCTCCTTTGCCACTTCATTGAAGGGCTTGGTGAGTGTCCTGTTGATGGTGACATTAGGGCCTCTTGCCTTTTTCGAAGGCAAGGGTTCATCAGGTGATCTGATTCGTTTTACTTTATTAGCCGTTAACACAGCTGAATTTGTGGCTCTTTCAGCCGACTCATTGGCCTTAGAAGCATCTATGACGCCTTTAGCCCAGGTAAGTGACTCTTTTTGTTTTTCGGTAAGAGCCGAAACCTCAACAGCCTCCAACTTCGTCAAAACTCTGAGCGCTACACGATGCTCATTGTGCTTCCGTTTTGACGGTCGGACATGACGTTTACCCCTCACCGCACCACCTGTTGTGAGTACTTGGGGGAGATTTTCACCATTTTTGGTGTGGTCGGCTTTGGCCAAGACCAACGGACGGACAGTCGGACGATTGGGGAACCGGGCTCCATCGGAACACGAAGGCATCCCCGTCAAGAGAATTTATTTTTATTTTGTCTGTATTAGACCGTAATAGGTACTACGATGTAGGCCTTACAGACTTTGTACAGATTTTTGCTATTGCGTAATAGGTACTGGTAACTATCCGCTATGTGATAAACACGTCCGTTCACTGCGAATGATCAGCAAACGAAAAAATCGATAAAAGAATGATAAATTTTAAAAGTGACGAAAATCGGATTTGATTTCGGTATATTTCCCATATCGTCCCCTCAATAAAACAATAGCGTATACGCATATACACCACTATTCAAATGTTAAATTGAAAAAAAAAAATGTATATAGGTAGTATGTATAGGTATGGTACATTGATCCCATTTGTATAGAAGTAACGCACTTTTAGACTAATAGAATATCATCTGGCTGTAGCCTGATTATTTCCCCACGTATTAAAATGACAAGAAATTGAAAACGTCGATTCTCTTCTAAAAAATACATACATATTTGTCTTCCAAGAAGTCTAATTTCACAAAAACTTCAAATGTGAATTTCTCGAAACTACAAAAAATTATACACTATTCTTTTATTGAGGAGACGATATATATGTTCCTTCCGGTTTTAAAAAAATCCCCAAAAATCAATTTACGGTTTTGGCTTAGTGAGAGTCTCTTGTATACATAACCAGTAAGGAAAGACAGACATTTGGGCGGGACCGACTATATAATACCCTACACCTCCCTAACAAAGCAAAAAGGGCATCGCGATTATAATTTGAAATAATTCGGCCCGTTTCGGTTAACAAAGAACTTAGCTCCTCCTCCTCAGCATGGCGTATAGCAAGGAGGAGTTGATGACGTTGATCATAATAAACTAGATCCGAAACTATAACCTTAAAATGTCCAGTATTCTTTCATAGATCAAGAATCGGAAAGTAGAAATAGATGGGACTATACATAATGATTTCTGCTAAAATTTATAAAGATCGGACGAAAAATAAAGTTCCAATAGCGATTAAATTCTAAGTAGGCAGGAACATATATAT
Source organism: Eudasyphora cyanicolor (assembly GCA_963930755.1). Classification (NCBI taxonomy): domain Eukaryota; kingdom Metazoa; phylum Arthropoda; class Insecta; order Diptera; family Muscidae; genus Eudasyphora; species Eudasyphora cyanicolor. The sequence goes on along the minus strand of OZ005737.1, from coordinate 258,646,206 downwards.
GGGATCTATATATAAAACTGAACCGATATCCTCCAAATTTAGCAGTATTTGTTCCTAATTTAAGAAACCCTTTTCTGCAAAATTTTGTAATGATCGGAAGTGAAGTACAACATCTATAGCGCGTTGATACCAAATCGTGAGAAACATATGTATGGAGGCTATTTCAACAACTGAACTGATTTTCCCCAAATTTACATGAATGGTAATAAGAAACATCTTTCTTTCTACAGCGCTTACATATCCAATCGGGGTGTAACATATACAGGGTGGCTGATATGTATTGCAACCAAATTCATGTTGCTATCATTTCTAAACCGCTAGTCTGATAGCTGACAGATTTATTTCAGTGACAGTTCATTTTATTGTTTACAAGCTTACAAAAGCATTTTGATCTATTGCATTCAGAAAAAAAGTTATTCGTGATGGAATTCAAGCGTGATAGTGTGATTGTTTTATATTTGGGTGGCAAAACACAAGTGGCTATCGTTAGAGCCCTCCAGCATTTAAATGTGAATAAATCTTTTGTTTCTCGTACCATTGCTCGTTACCGTGATACTGGCAGTGTTGCATCGCGTCCAAAAAGTGGACGAAAAAAACGGTAACAACGCCATAAATGATCCGAAAAGTGAAGGCCAGATTTGATCGAAATCCACGCCGCAGTGGTAGAAAAATTGCTCGTGAGCTGAACATATCGCGAGAACGGATACAACACATATTAAAAAATGAACTTGGACTAAAGCCATTGAAGTTCAAAAAGTGCAAGAGCTCACCGATGCACAAAAAAATGTTAGACTGGAAAGAGCCAAGGAGCCAGTTACCGAATTTGGTTTTCTCCGGTGAGAAGCCATTCCAAATTGAGCAGTTTGTGAACAAACAAAATGATGGGGTTTACTTGCCAAAGAGGTCAGCTGAAAATTTACACCTTCGATTGGCCACCAGAACTCAAGCGCCGCCGATGGTAATGGTGTGGGCCGCCGTAACGGCCGATGGTCGCTCCCCGCTCGTATTCATCGACCATGGGGTCAAAATAAATGACGAATATTATCGGGAAAATGTCCTAAAGACAGTATTGAAGCCCTGGGCAGACAAACATTTCGGCCGCAGACCATGGACATTCCAACAGGACTCAGCACGCGTCAACCAAGAATGGCTTAAAAAGGAGGTTCCTCGCTTCATTTCTACCGCACAATGGCCACCAAGATCTCCGGATCTCAATCCGTTGGACTTTTGCGCCTGGGGCATTTTAGAGAGTAAGGTTCGCACTAAAAATACCAAAGTATCGATCATCTCAAGACTGCGCTTCACCGGGAATGGGCCAAAATACCGCAGAGCCACTTTCGTGCAGCGTGTGATGGCTTTGTCGGCCGTTTGAAGGCCATAATTCGTGCCAAAGGTGGCCAATTCGAACAAATCTAAACTGTTTCTAAAATGTTATGTTATTTCCGACATTTTTTGCTTTTAAACAATAAAATTTAAAAAAAAAAAATAAATATAGCGCTTTACTTTGCTGCATTACATATCAGCCACCATGTATATGGGTGCTATATCTAAATCTGAACCGATTTTCCTCAAATTCAGTATTGTCTCTAAGTGTATCAAGATAACTCTCTCCGTCAATTTGTATACAGTTAAAAAAATTTGCTTATACAGTGCATATATGCGAAATCGTGCATAATTGCAAATTGGTAAATAATTAACAAAGTTATAGGCGTTCAAGTGATAAAAGGCAAGAAAATCCGTTGTTTACCCGTAAATCCGGATTTTGGGGGTGTTCGGGGAATTCCAAAAAAAGATTCACGTTTTACTCGACAAGACCTACAGGAAAAATGGTATCGCGTCATTTGCTTCTCAACTTGAGTTTATTTTGTCGCACTGTGTAATTATTTGTGAAACTTACAAAATATAATAAAGCGTGATCCATTTCCCTACTTTTTTAAAGAAAAAAACACAGAAAATTCAAATTGAATGGGGAATGTTTATTATCATTTGAAAGAACATTCCTTGGCATTTATTTTTTGAAGATTACGATTACGTATGTCTATCAAATGTTGGCCGCGGCTACGTCTCAGATGGTCCATCCGTTGAATCCAATTTTCGATGACTCGTTCGAGCATTTCGACTGGTAACTGGCGAATAAAACGCGTGCTGTTTTGCTCCAAGGCCTGAATCGAAGCGGGTTTGTCCACATAAAGTTTAGACTTTACATATCCCCACAGGAAAAAGTCTAACTGTGTGATATCACACAATCTTGGTGGCCAATCGACCGGCCCCAAAACGTGAAATTATATGCTCACCGAAGTGTTCTCTCAATAAATCCATTGATTGATGCGATGTGTGGTAAGTGGCGCCGTCTTGTTGAAACCAAATGTCGCCGAGATCACGAGTTTCAATTTCAGGCATCAAATAGTCGGTTATCATGGCACGATAATGGTCGCCATTGACGGTTACGTTCTCACCGGCATCATTTTTGAAGAAATATGGACCGATTATTCCACCGGCCCACAAACCACACCAAACCGTTGTTTTTTCTGGATGAAGTGGCAGCTCTTGAATCTCTTCAGGTTGCTCTTCGTCCCAAATGCGGCAATTTTGCCTGTTTACACACCCATTGAGCCAGAAATGGGCCTCATCGCTGAACAAAATTTGGCTCGAAAACGTTGGATCTTCTTGGAACTTTTCAAGAGCCCATAGAGCGAAGCGATGTCGCTTGGGAAGGTCGGACGCCTTCAGTTCTTGCACAAGCTGTATTTTGTATGCTTTAAATTTAAGATCTCGACGTAAAATGCGCCAAGTCGTTCCATAAGTCAGTCCGAGTTGCTGCGAACGGCGCTGAATCGACTCTCCACGGTCTTCGTGCACACTCTCAGCTACGGCCGCTACATTTCCTTCACTGCGTGCTGGACGTGATCTATTTGGTCGAATATTATCCAATAATGAATGCTGGGTCACAAGATGGGTATGGTGTTGCGAATAGTACGCTCAGTAGGCCGATTATGTTGACCATAAGTTGAGTGAAGTGCACGAAACACATTCCTTACAGAACTTGAATTTCGTAATAAAGTTGAACGATTTGGAGACGTTGTTCAGGCGTAAGTCTTTCCATGATGAAATGCCAAACAATACTTGACAAAAATAACATGACAGCATGACACGACTCACACGTGATCTGTCAAAAAAAAAGGCTATTGAAAAAAGTATCTCTACTTGAATCACCCGTTATCACTTAAAGTTATAAGAGATGTTTCACATTCTTACGTTTTAGTGACACAAAGAAAAACGGATGGTAAGTCTTTCCATGATGAAATGCCAAACAATACTTGACAAAAATAACATGACAGCATGACACGACTCACACGTGATCTGTCAAAAAAAAGGCTATTGAAAAAAGTATCTCTACTTGAATCACCCGTTATCACTTAAAGTTATAAGAGATGTTTCACATTCTTACGTTTTAGTGACACAAAGAAAAACGGATGGTAAATATCGATACCTCCTTTCCAAAACATGCTAAGACTAAAAAGTTTGTTTTTCAGGAGAAGCGATCAAAGTTTTATGAAATTTTTAAATCAGTATAAAATTAAATCAGTATAAAATGCTTTAAATTTAAGATCTCGACGTAAAATGCGCCAAGTCGTTCCATAAGTCAGTCCGAGTTGCTGCGAACGGCGCTGAATCGACTCTCCACGGTCTTCGTGTACACTCTCAGCTACGGCCGCTACATTTTCTTCACTGCGTGCTGGACGTGATATATTTGGTCGAATATTATCCAATAATGAATGCTGGGTCACAAGATGGGTATGGTGTTGCGAATAGTACGCTCAGTAGGCCGATTATGTTGACCATAAGTTGAGTGAAGTGCACGAAACACATTCCTTACAGAACGTGAATTTTCGTAATAAAGTTGAACGATTTGTAAACGTTGTTCAGGCGTAAGTCTTTCCATGATGAAATGCCAAACAATACTTAACAAAAATAACATGACAGCATGACACGACTCACACGTGATCTGTCAAAAAAAGGCTGTTGAAAAAGTATCTCTACTTGGATCACCCGTTATTACATAAAGAGAGATGTTTCACATTCTTACTTTTTAGTGACACAAAGAAAAACGGATGGTAAATATCGATACCTACTTTCCAAAACATGCTAAGACTAAAAAGTTTGTTTTTCCGGAGTAGCGATAAAAGTTTTATGAATTTTTTAAATCAGTATAAAATTCAATGCAAATCGAATGACCTTTACTGTTTTGCGCATAACTTTTGACAACACCAACAAACATCAAATGTTGACTGATTATAATTTGGAATATTCAGATATTAAAAATGAAATGTCCCAGAAATCATGGTTGGTCGACTTAGCATGTTTTGGAATTCGGCTTTCGAGGGTGGTATTTTTGTGGCGCAGCTGAAAATATGACATAGAAAAATCTCATTTTTGTGTAAATGGTCTACACCTATATGTTTTTGTAATAGTTTTCCGAAAATATTTCTTTAGTTAAAAATTCCACTCACCTGTAATATACGTTTGGGTAAATTGCGATCATCTTCTTCGGTAATTTGTGTACGATATGTTTGACGATCGAATGTCGGTGGATTATCATTAACATCGCGTACGTTTATAATGACGGTGGTGTAGTTTGTTTTACGATTACGTGCAGCCTCCAGCCGTAACTCGTACTGCAAAAGAGATAAAGAAGAGAAAATTCAAATATTTTAAATTCATTTCTTTGGTAAGAGGCATAATATGGCATAAATTATGAATAAACAAGAATGAACAACTTCAGACAAATTAAAAAAATAATAACAACACTTTTACACACACACTCACATGTATGAATGTTTGTTTATTTTTTTGCTTGTGGGTGTAAATGTTAATTACATTTTTATTTAGTTTTCCCGCAACACGGATTTAATTTATACTACATATATTTTTCTGTGGTTGTTCTGAGGATTCTTTCCGTTTAAGAAACCTGCAAAACCCATAAAGTTTTTAATTCTGCTTATTATTTTTTTTTTCTCAAAGTAAAATGGAGAACATATTTACATAACTATTTATTAACGCTTTGCGCAACGTTTTAAACATGTTAAGCCGTGTGTGATTAACGCGAAGGCTGAGTGAGGAGGTTTTGGACAAAGGGTGAGTAATGAAATATCTTTAAAATGATTACTAGAGAGATGCATACAAAGTGATAAGAACAAAAATAGGTATTGACATCGATCATTGTTCTACAGACTCTTGGAATAAAAAACATTTCTCTGAAAAATAAAGTGAGAACATATTTTTTTAAATATTTGTTAAAAAATATTATTTTTTTTTGCGGATGTCTTTTAGTTATTTCGTCCTGATCGGTTGTTATTATCGGGTGGGACATTGGTATATAACATAACTCATGTAAATGTTTCACATAAAATTAAATACAAATATTTACAAATTTTTGTCAAAGTGTAAATGTCACAATTCAAAATAGAGCGTTTTTGCCGAATCTGTCATTTCGCAGATACTTAGAATGACTACCGGATCCTCCCACGTATGTTTTTGTTATGTGTGCCACTAATGTACATTAGTGTTTCTTTGAAATCGCATGAATTATATAAAAGTTTAATGTCTTCGACATAATCTGCATGCAACTTTACTTTAGTTTTGCGTGATGTGGTGCGAAGCAGTTGCATATGTAGGTTGATTTTATATGCAGATATCTTAGCAAAGCAAAGCTTTTATCCCCATTTGAATTCGAGGTTATTGGTGACGAAAGTAATGTTAAGCAATTTGTAAAAGATTTAGAAGACCACAATTTTTGTAATTTGAACTGACTGACTGACTCATTCGCATATAAATCTGTTACAAATCTGCAGGAAGTACAATTCAAGCTAATAACTAAATCACACTGACTAAAATAAGTGATATTTGTTCATGTGATTTTTTTAAGTTTTTCTTTTTTATAAGTTTTTTTGTCTCCTTCTTAAGTGTACACATGTTGAAAAAGTCAAAAGCATAAAAACAAACAAAAAACGCACAAAAAGAATAGTTTTATATTGTTCTCTGCCAAAAAAATTGAAATTACTGACAAATGAAAAATGTTTTACCCAAAAACTTTTTACAACTTTTTCCGCGTGCAGTTTTTCTCCTTAGGGAAAATGATGATGATTTTTTTTGTGCTCACGAACGAAAAAATATGAATAATGTATTTTTAAAGTAGACAGAAAGTGCTTGAGTGCATTGCACTTTCCATGCAAGGCAAGAAACTGGCGACCTATTTTCTGTTTTTTTTTCTTGTTGTCATTGGAGGGGTGAAATATATTTTTGGGGTCATATTCGTGGCGAGCTCTAAGGACAAGTGTGGGTTTTTTGTTTATATTTTTCAAGTTCATTTAAAAATAGCTTAAAAATCCATTTGGCAGTTCCTTGGCGATTTCAAAGTTTTTGTCAACATTGTGTTAAATGGAAGAGATGATTTATTTTGCCCAACATAGTTTGTACAATATACGTACGTTCATATATAATGTATAATATATTAACTATTTTAGCTTCAAATTTTGTAAATGAGCGGCATTATTTAAATTCGGTTCAGAACACGAAAAAAACGTGGCTCATGACTTTTCTATACGAAAATATCATCGTTGATTACTTTTCTATACGAAAAGATTATCGTTGATGACTTTTCCATACGAAAAGATCATCGTTGATGACTTGTCTATACGAACAGATCATCGTTGATGACTTGTCTATACGAACAGATCATCGTTGATGACTTTTCTATACGAAAAGATCATCGTTGATGACTTTTCTATACGAAAAGATCATCGTTGATGACTTTTCTATACGAAAATATCATCGTTGATGACTTTTCTATACGGAAAGTTTATCGTTGATGACTTTTCTATACGAAAAGATCGTCGTTGATGACTTTTCTATACGAAAAGATCATCGTTGATAACTTTTTTATACGAAAAGATCATCGTTGATGACTTTTCTATACGAAAAGATCATCGTTGATGACTTTTCTATACGAAAAGATCATCGTTGATGACTTTTCTATACGAAAAGATCATCGTTGATGACTTTTCTATACGAAAAGATCATCGTTGATGACCTTTCTATACGAAAAGATAATCGTTGATGACTTTTCTTACGAAAGTATCATCGTTGATGACTTTTCTATACGAAAAGGTCATCGTTGATGACTTTTCTGTACGAAAATATCATCGTTGATGACTTTTCTATACGAAAAGGTCATCGTTGATGACTTTTCTATACGAAAAGGTCATCGCTGATGACTTTTCTATACGAAAAGGTAATCGTTGATAACTTTTCTATACTAAAAGGTCATCGCTGATGATTTTTTTATACGAAAAGGTCATCGTTGATGACTTTTTTATACGAAAAGGTCATCCTTGGTGACTTTTCTATACGAAAAGGTCATCGTTGGTGACTTTTCTATACGAAAAGGTCATCGTTGATGACTTTTCTATACGAAAAGGTCATCGTATAGAAAAGTCATCAACGATTATCTTTTTTATACGAAAAGATCATCGTTGATGACTTTTCTATACGAAAAGATCATCGTTGATGACTTTTCTATACGAAAAGATCATCGTTGATGACTTTTCTATACGAAAAGATCATCGTTGGTGACTTTTCTATACGAAAAGATCATCGTTGATGACTTTTCTATACGAAAAGATAATCGTTGATGACTTTTCTATACGAAAATATCATCGTTGATGACTTTTCTATACGAAAAGGTCATCGTTGATGACTTTTCTGTACGAAAATATCATCGTTGATGACTTTTTTATACGAAAAGGTCATCGTTGGTGACTTTTCTATACGAAAAGGTCATCGTTGGTGACTTTTCTATACGAAAAGGTCATCGTTGGTGACTTTTCTATACAAAAAGGTCATCGTTGGTGACTTTTCTATACGAAAAGGTCATCGTTGGTGACTTTTCTATACGAAAAGGTCATCGTTGGTGACTTTTCTATACGAAAAGGTCATCGTTGGTGACTTTTCTATACGAAAAGGTCATCGTTGGTGACTTTTCTATACGAAAAGGTCATCGTTGATGACTTACCTATACGAAAAGGTCATCGTTGATGACTTTTCTATACGAAAAGGTCATCGTTGATGACTTTTCTATACGAAAAGGTCATCGTTGATGACTTTTCTATACGAAAAGGTCATCGTTGATGAATTTTCTATGCGAAAAGGTCATCGTTGATGACTTTTCTATACGAAAAGGTCATCGTTGATGACTTTTCTATACGAAAAGGTCATCGTTGATGACTTTTCTATACGAAAAGGTCATCGTTGATGACTTTTCTATACGAAAAGGTCATCGTTGATGACTTTTCTATACGAAAAGGTCATCGTTGATGACTTTTCTATACGAAAAGGTCATCGTTGATGACTTTTCTATACGAAAAGGTCATCGTTGATGACTTTTCTATACGAAAAGGTCATCGTTGATGACTTTTCTATACGGAAAGGTCACCGTTGATGACTTTTCTATACGAAAAGGTCATCGTTGATGACTTTTTCGTTGATGGCTTGAGAAGATCATCGTTGATGATTTTTCTATACGAAAAGATCATCGCTGATGACATTTCTATACGAAAAGATCATCGCTGATGATCTAATTCCGATTGCGATCTTAGGAATCTGGACATTAAATTCTACTTGAAATTAAGATTTCAAAATATCTTTTTTTTAAAATTAAAGGATTTTTTTAATTATAATTGAAAATGTTGGAGTTTCCTTTTTCTCTATGGGATATTTTACTTTACTTACCCTTGGTCTTGTTTCATAATCTAGGGGTGATGCTACGTATATAGCTCCGGTGTTATTGTGCACACCAAAGGCATTGCCTATGTTACCGCCTGCAATCGTGTATCGAATATTCGAGGCTGAAATATAAAAAGGAAACGTTATAGAAATTTGTCAAAGCACAATTTATAGTTGTTAGGATTTAAAACTACTTAGAAATTAAACGATAATAAAACAACTTTTCTCCAACAACTTTTCTAAGGTCAACAGTTGTTTCTAAGGTCTCTGACAACTTTTCCTTAGGAAAGGGTAGTCTCTTTCAACTTTTCATTGAGAAAAGGGTGTCTCTAACTACTTTTCCTTGACTAACAACTTCTCGATAGGTAAACGGTTTGTCTCTGACAACTTTTTCTTAGAAATAGGAGGTATCTCCCAAATCTTCTTAGGAAAAATGGTCTCTGGTAACTTTTGCGTAGAAATATAACAACTTTTCTCAAGGAAACGGTGACCCATGAAATATTTTTCTTAGGAAATTTCTAAACGCTTTTTCTTAGGAAAGGGTGGTCTCTGAAAACTTTTACTTATAGCGATTTCGTTTCTGCTATATTTTAGTTGCACTTTTCCGAAAACTGAACTTTTATACCACACTTTGGAATTTTGAAATAGGAGCTAAGTCTAAACTGTATCAGTTCCATATAAAAAGGTCAAATATTTTTCAGAATTTCACTTCGAATTTTAATTTTTTCCAGAATCGAGATCACCATTTGAAACCCGTTAACTCTGGGAGCCTTTCAGGAACAGAGGTAATCGTATCTAATGAGATTTCTTTGTTTTTGAGAAAATATTTTTTTTTTCATTTATATACTGATCTAAGATAGATAAAATATAAATATGTTAATGTCATTTTATTTTTCCCTAGTTCAAGTATTTTCCCATTTAAAAGATTTGTTTGCCATCATATTTTGAAATTTTTGAATCGACGTAAATCAGATGAAATGGTAACACATTTTCAACTATGATTAATGAAACTATGTTTATTATGGTGATGTAAAGCGAGGGATTGGTGTATGTAGTTACAGGAAAGGTCAGATACGAATATTCATATTCAGGTGACGTAAAGCGAGGGATTGGTGTATGTAGCTACAGGAAAGGTCAGATACGCATATTCACAAAATTATTTTGAAATCAGTTTAATAACAATTTACGAGCGAGTGCGTTTCCATGTAATGTTTCGAGGTATTTTTGTTAAATTGTTAATTTCAAGCAAATTGCTTTCGAGGCATATTCATTTGAGGGATTTATTCCCAAGGAATTCACTTTAAATTTTGGCAAAATCTAAAATGCAAATTTTAGTATTTTTCATATGAAATCCTCTTCGGGGACATTTCTGCTTAACCAGCGGCTGTTATGGTAACTTTAAAATATATATAAAGTGCGTATGTATTTAAAAATTTTATGATGTTAATGCTACTGGTGTACAAGCGATGTCATGGTCATATATTTCATATATGTCTACATTCATACATTCATATATATGTATTAATAACGTACACGCTTTTGTATGCTCTGTTTGCAGATCATAGAAAAAGTTATGGTCATAAATATTTTTTGGTCCCATAAATTTCGTTTGTAACTGTTTGGAGAGAGAATTTTGCTAAACATTTGCCATCTTTTGCAAAATAATATCCCGAATGTTTTCTGCAAATACAAATACAAATATACATAGAAATAGATATAAAAATTCCTATATTTTGTTTGACTTTCTGTTTTCGTTGAATGGGGAGGAGGATTTCATAATAATTGACTTTAATTTTCACATAATTTTCCCTTTTTCCATTTGTCCCTTTATAATTTGTAAAAAGGACATTACTAACAACTATAGTATGATTTATATTTCGTTTTTCTCCCTCAACTTTGTCTGTGATTTAAAGACGGGGGAGAAAAGTACGAAGACTTCAGGGCGTCACTTAGAAGTACAAATATTTTATGGTGTAGCATCGAAGTTGGAACATGCAGAATGAGAGAAACTGGAAAAAAGGGAAGGGGTGTGTTTCCGACCAACAAAAAACTATTTTATTTCATGTTTACAAAAAAAGGACTAAGTTTGTTAAAGTTCTTAAAGATGTGTTGGTGATAAGAATTTTACAGTCATAAAAACATATACAAAAAGTATAAATAGAAATGAGTTAATTGAACTGTAAGAATTCATCGGAAACTTTTCGGAGTCGACCAATGTGGTCTTCCTCTATACTAGAGTCGACCACTGTGGTCTTCCTCTATACTAGAGTCGACCACTGAGGTCTTCCTCTATACTAGAGTCGACCACTGAGGTCTTCCTCTATACTAGAGTCGACCACTGTGGTCTTCCTCTATACTAGAGTCGACCACTGTGGTCTTCCTCTATACTAGAGTCGACCACTGTGGTCTTCCTCTATACTAGAGTCGACCACTGTGGTCTTCCTCTATACTAGAGTCGACCACTGTGGTCTCCCTCTATACTGGAGTCGACCACTGTGGTCTCCCTCTATACTAGAGTCGACCACTGTGGTCTCCCTCTATACTAGAGTCGTTCACTGTCGTCTCCCCCTATACTAGAGCCGACCACTGTGGTCTCCCTCTATACTAGAGCCGACCACTGTGGTCTCCCTCTATACTAGAGTCGACCACTGTACACGAGTCCATATTATGGAACTATACGAAATTCGAACACTGTGTTATTATGCACAACTCTGAAATAGATTTCGAGTCGATCGGTATAATAAAATTGCATTTAATCCTTTTGTAAATTAAAAGTAATTACAGTAAAGCCGCATCAGTTAAAGCAAAGTTAATAAATATATAAGTATAATGTTTATACCCTACACCACACTGTAGTAGAGGGTATTATAACTTTGTGCATTTGTTTGTAACACCCAAAAGGAGAGAAAATACACCCATCGTTTATTATACCGATCGACTTAGAATCACTTTCTGAGTTGATTTAGCCATGTCCGTCTGTCCGTCTGTCTGTCTGTCCGTCTGTTCATGTATTCTTGTAATCAAAGTACAGGTCGCAATTATTGTCCGATCTCTACGAAACTTTACACATATCATTTGTTTGGCCCAAGGACGATTCCTATTGAATTTGTTTAAAATCGGTTCAGATTTAGATATACCCCCATATATATGTTATCCCCGATTTAACATGTATGCGCTATAAAAACTTTATTTTATATCCGATCAGTATGAAATTTGGCAGAAAGAGGTTTCTTATTACATGAAGGAATACTGCTAAATTCGGTGAAAATCGGTTCAGATTTAGATATAGCCCCCATATATATGTAACCCCCGATTTGACATGTAAGCGTTGTAGAAACTGTATTTTATATCCGATCAGTGCGAAATTCGGCAGAAAGAGGTCTCTTATTACATGAAGGAATACTGCCAAATTCGGAGAAAATTAGTTCAAATTTAGATATAGCCCCCATATATATGTTACCCCGATTTGACATGTAAGCGCTGTAAAAACTTTATTTTATATCCGATTAGTATGAAATTCGGCAGAAAGAGGTTTCTTATTACATGAAGGAATACTGATAAATTCGGAGAAAATCGGTTCAGATTTAGATATAGCCCCCATATATATGTAACCCCCGATTTGATATGTAAGCGCTGTAGAAACTGTATTTTATATCCGATAAGTGCGAAATTCGGCAAAAAGAGGTATCTTATTACGTGAATGAATACTGCCAAATTTGGAGAAAATCAGTTCAGATTTAGATATAGCCCCCGTATATATGTTACCCCCGATTTGATATGTAAGCGCTGTAAAAACTGAATTTTATATCCTATAAGTATGAAATTCGACAGAAAAAGGTTTCCTATTATATGAATGAACACTTTTAAATTTGGAAGAAATCGGTTCAGATTTAGATATAGCCCCCATATATAAGTTACCCCGATTTGACATGTAAGCCCTGTAAAAATGTTATTTTATATCCGATCAGTGACTGTATTTTATATCCGATTAGAACAAAATTTGACAGAAAGAGGTCTGTTTACATGAATGAGTATTCAGGGAAATTTGGTATCAAAGCGCTATATAAGTTGTAATTTACTTGCGTTCATTTAAATTTTCCAGAAAGATGTTTCTTAATTTAGGAGCGAATATTGCTAAATTTAGCGATTATCGGTTTAGTATTAGATAATATGTTCCTACCCATTTACCAATTATTCCAAATAATTATCGCAATGACCCTTATCGCATTGTTAGCGAGGTGCAGGGTATCATATAGTCGGCCCCGCCCGACTTTCTGCCTTTCCTTACTGGTTTAATATAAAAATAACTACTTACACTCAGTTAAAGCAAAATGAATAAATAAATAATTAATATGTTTAAATGTAAAAATAACTACTTACACTCATCGTGATCCTTGGCATTGACTGTGAGTACTGTTGTTTGCAAATCAGCATTTTCATCGATTTCAGTCTCGTATAAAAATTTATCAAAATAAGGCGGTGAATCGTTTTTATCGGCAATACCAATGCGTACAAATTTTGTAACTGTAACGAGAACAAGAAAATAAATTTTATTTTATTATGTATATCATGATATCAAGCACACATTACTTTAAATTTAATAGTAACTTTTAAAAATAGGTTATAACTTTTTTAATAATAATGTCTTTCCCCATCTTCTTCTAGCGGAGCCAACCTCTTGCCTTTGCCAGCAACAGAGTTGTTTGTTTTGTTTTTTTTTTCCACATAGAAAACTTTTATAATATATACATTTTTTGTATTTTCTTCACAACAAAATGGTTTCTGTAGAAAAATCTAAGTCTGGCAATAGTTTGTTTGTATAGCTTTTAGTTCCGAGTTTATACTTTTTCTACATGTTACGTTGTCTGTTACTACTCGTAAGCATCTTTCAGTTTTATGTTCAAAAGTAGAAATAAACAAAAATCACTTACACACATGTTTGAGTTTGAGTTTGAGTTGGGGGAAAGAAGTTGTTTTACAACACTTTCAAAGAGTACAATTTCCCCGAACTATTTTTCTTTATTCTTCGATCATAGGACTTAAGACTATTTGGGTATTTAACATTAAATTTATAAAATTACATGGAAATAGAAAATACTTTTAAGGTAAATTGAGCTATTGTTCATATATATTGTCAGTAATTTGCAAGAATTTCAATTTTCAGATTTGTCTACAGATTGCGCATTTCTAACTTGCAAATAATAAACCTTATTTTATAAATTTTGTGTGAAAACTGTCTTCAACTAGTCTATTGTACTAAATCGATATATGAGGAAGACCACAGTGGTCGACTCTAGTATGGAGGAAGACCACAGTGGTCGACTGTAGTATAGAGGAAGACCACAGTGGTCGACTGTAGTATAGAGGAAGTCCACAGTGGTCGACTGTAGTATAGAGGAAGACCACAGTGGTCGACTGTAGTATAGAGGAAGACCACAGTGGTCGACTTTAGTATAGAGGAAGACCACAGTGGTCGACTCTAGTATAGAGGAAGACCACAGTGGTCGACTCTAGTATAGAGGAAGACCACAGTGGTCGACTCTAGTATAGAGGAAGACCACAGTGGTCGACTCTAGTATAGAGGAAGACCACAGTGGTCGACTCTAGTATAGAGGAAGACCACAGTGGTCGACTCTAGTATAGAGGAAGACCACAGTGGTCGACTCTAGTATAGAGGAAGACCACAGTGGTCGACTCTAGTATAGAGGAAGACCACAGTGGTCGACTCTAGTATAGAGGAAGACCACAGTGGTCGACTCTAGTATAGAGGAAGACCACAGTGGTCGACTCTAGTATAGAGGAAGACCACAGTGGTCGACTCTAGTATAGAGGAAGACCACAGTGGTCGACTCTAGTATAGAGGAAGACCACAGTGGTCGACTCTAGTATAGAGGAAGACCACAGTGGTCGACTCTAGTATAGAGGAAGACCACAGTGGTCGACTCTAGTATAGAGGAAGACCACAGTGGTCGACTCTAGTATAGAGGAAGACCACAGTGGTCGACTCTAGTATAGAGGAAGACCACAGTGGTCGACTCTAGTATAGAGGAAGACCACAGTGGTCGGCGGAAATCCGCTTTGGGTCATTTTAATTCGAATGAGCAATGTCCGTCCGTCCGTCTGTCTGTCTGCTGGCTGGTGCGCACGATAACTCTCGAAAGGAGTAACCGATTGACTTAAAATTTGGTATGCGGTAATATTTTTCTTGACCACAGTGGTCGACTCTAGTATAGAGGAAGACCACAGTGGTCGACTCTAGTATAGAGGAAGACCACAGTGGTCGACTCTAGTATAGAGGAAGACCACAGTGGTCGACTCTAGTATAGAGGAAGACCACAGTGGTCGGCGGAAATCCGCTTTGGGTCATTTTAATTCGAATGAGCAATGTCCGTCCGTCCGTCTGTCTGTCTGCTGGCTGGTGCGCACGATAACTCTCGAAAGGAGTAACCGATTGACTTAAAATTTGGTATGCGGTAATATTTTTCTCTATTTCCGACAAAGTTCGAAGATGGGCTATATTGGTCCACTTCTTCTAGTACCTCCCCCACAAAGAATTACATTTTAGTGAAATATTGATTCTTTAATTACACGAATCTTCTGAAATTTTACACATAGTATTAGTTTGTTAGTCGCTAGCACGTCAAGAAAAAGGGCGAAGTGGCCACTCCCGTTTTAGTACCTTCCAGCTATTAACTTTTGAAAAAAGTTAAGCTTATAACTTTATTACCAGTGCATCTAAAGACTTGAAATTTTGTACAGTGTAATGGTTCAATAGTACCTACAATAGAGTGAAAAAGGGGCATTATTGCCACGCTCCTTTTGGTACCTCCCACACAAATGGACCATTTTCTACCAAAAGTTACCAGCTTAATACCATTGCATACAAATACTTGAAATTTGCTTTTATTGTACCTAGAGTCTAGAGAAAAATGGACGAACTTGGCACGCCCCTTTTGGTTCCACCAAAACAAATGGACCATTTTATACCAAACGTAAACAGCTTTTAACTTTAATACCAGTACAAGCTTTAAAGTTATTAAATGCAATTTAAAGTGATAATAATTTAAATAAAACAAACAAATAAATAAATTTACTAATATTTTTTGAGACTCAAGGTGAGGGGATTCATTAGTCGGTTTACCCGACTGAACTTTCTTACTTGTTTATATAAATTTTGTGCTGTCCGAAACAAGCCTTCCGGAATTCAACAAAAAATTTATATCATATCAAAAATTTTACATTTTTAGAGTAAATGGTAAATACATACTTAATAGGCATTGCTTCTAGTATATGTTAGCCAAAAGTTAGGTGTTATTTATAAAGTGTAGATGTTATTAAAAAGTCAAGTTTTTTTTTACATTTCATTAGGCATTGACATTCCTCAATTTTAGACTTACTCAATTTGAACCATGGAAAGATACACAATCAAAATGCATTTCGTGCTCTTCGTGATGTTTTTTGATCAGCATAATCGACCAAATGTGTCCACAATCGGGAGAATTGTTCGCAAATGTGCATGCTCGCCCAGTTCGTTTGGTGCGGCTTATGGGCTGGCGATGTTATCGGGACATACCTCTTCGAAACGAGGCCGGTCAGGCAGTTACTGAGATTGGTGTTCGCTATCGTGAGATTATAACGAACCTTTTATGGCCCGAATAGGCAGATATGGATGTGGACAATATGTGGTTTCAACAGGACGGTGCCACTTGCCACACAGCTAACAAAACAAATGCTCTTTTGCGCAACAAATTCAATGGCCGTGTTATCTCACGTCGTGGCGATGTCAATGACGCCAAGATCATATGATTTGTCACCGTTGGACTTCTTTCTTGGGGTTATTTGAAAGAACAAGTAAGAAAGTTTCAGTCGGGTAAACCGACTAAGGTATACCCTCACTTTGTGAGTAATGTAATATTGAATATTACTCGAATTATTCTGTCAATTTGTGTGGGAAGTACCAGAAGGGGTTTATCAAATACACCTTTTTTTTGCTGAACATTAGATACTTTAAATTCATTGCACTGTGCCGACTTATAAGCATTTATGTGCACTGGTATAAACGTTATGAGACATTAAATTGTTGTAAGATTTGGGCATTTTGTGTGGGAGGTACAAAGAGGGGCGTGGCAATAACGCCCATTTTTCACAGGGCTATAGACACTATAAAAACATCACACTGTACAAAATTTCAAGTATTTTTATACACTGGTTTTAATGTTATAAGCTGTTAACTTTTGGTGCAAAAAGGTGTGGGAGGTACCAAAAGGGGCGTGACAACAACACCCATTTTTCCCTGGACTGTAGGCAATATAAAAGCATAATACTGTACAAAATTTCAAGTATTTTTATACACTGTTATTAATGTTATAAGCTGTTAACTTTTGGTGCAAAATGGTGCATTTGTGTTGGAGGTACCAAAAGGGACGTGGCGACTTCGCCCATTTTTCTCGAGTTGATAACGACTAATAAGCTTATACTATGTGTGGAATTTCAAAAGATTCGAATAAGTGGTATAGCTGTTATTAAAGAATCAATATTTCACAACATTTTAACCCTTTGTGGGGGAGGTACTAGAAGGAGTGGACCAATATGGCCCATCTTCAAACTTAGCCGGAGATAGGAGAAAATATTACCACATACCAAATTTGAAGTCAATCGGTTGCTCATTTCGAGAGTTATCGTGCGCACCAGCCAGCAGACACACAGACAGACAGACAGACAGACAGACGGACGGACATTGCTCATTCGACTTAAAATGACCCAAAACGGATTTCCTCCGAACATACTTGGGGTCTTAGGTCACTCCTTCGACGTGTTACACTTTTTTCCGTAGCAAATGATATATACCCTCGTCACACTAAAGTGAGGGTATAAAAAGTTGTACGTCGATAAGCCAGCAACAATTCAAGAGCAAAAGAATGAGATAATTCGGCACATTAACGGCATAGAACCTCAGTTATGCCTCAGCGTCATCGATAATTTGGACCTTTGGATGGAGGTGTGCCGCCGAGTTTTGCGGCGGCCATTTGGCCGATATTTTGTTCCATACATAATTGAACCATATTAATATTATCATAATAAAAAGAAAGGACAATAATTTCCTAAATAATTTGTGTTTTATTCAAAATCAACATCGGCCCTTAAAATTTAACCACCCCATTTCCTTGCAATTTTTAAATTGTAAAGAGTGCTTGCAATCGATTTGATTCTTTTCATGTTGTAAGACTAATCTTTTCGTCGAGTGTTCCGTTTCATACATCATCGCCCTCTGTGTGTGAAATCTATGCAACCGAAATTGGTTAGTTATCATAGTTGACGTTCGTATTGTTTATTTGTTAACGCTTTCATCAGAAAGCTGGAATTATTGCGTTATCTTTACGCGTCTGCGAGGTTTCTTGTGCAGAAGACCATCTAAACTCAGCCTTTTTCCGTTTGTATTTCTGTGGATCAGGTTCAACTCTTCGTATAGAGCTCAAAGTTCTACTTACATTAACCTGTGCAAAGTATTTTTTTTCCTAATAACACTGTGTTCCACAACAGTTGGTGAGTTGTTCGGTGTTTGTGATTTATTTTGACATATTTACCAACTAACTTGCTCTGTTTAGATACCTTGGTTAAAACGGAGTTTTATCGTTCTATCCCGAAGGAAAAGATTTGAGAGAGTTTTGCTGCTCTCCAGATTTCGTACATATTTTATTTACCGAAATCCACCAGGTGTCATCTCTTATAATAGGTAATATCATACTATTTATTATTTTATTTCTCTACAAGTCACAACATTACTTTATTTGTTGTTGTTGTTCAGATTTGACACCTAATTCTAGTACAAAAAAACATTTGGAGTACTTATCGGGAGAGGAAGAACCACCAACTGTTGCATTAGGCTCTCTCACCGTTTTAAATGCATCAATTTCATGACTGACAACTAGCGAAAAACTTTAAACGCAGTCATTTGGTGTGTGAGGGTGTAACAGAGCGAGCAAGGCTTTGTCGAGTATTAATACAATTCGGGAAAAAGTTCCCAAAGAAACTGAGTCGAATATACGAGAAGTCAAGTAGGAGGAGCAAAAATTAGCAGAAGGCGCGATCTTTTCATGGGAATTTGCGATACTGGAGCGAAAAATTTGAAAAATCCCGGATACTCAAGTTCCAGAACGTATTTATTCATCTGAATATCCAGTTTCTTGTTGGATGCAATTTGCTGGTTCTGTTGTGAGCTTTAGTGTGTACATGGGATATGCTTGTGGAAAAGGAGAGTGAAAATATGTGTTTCCAAAAGTGTAATAACAAAATTGAAACACAATTCATTAAGTGCAAAATTTCAGTAGAAATTTAATATAAAACAAGTGAGTGAGAAGAATAATAATCCCCCTGATTTTTATGGGGTTCTCAATTTAAGTACCTTTTGTTTCCAATGTTGTAAAAAAAAAATTAATTTCTTTTAAAAGTGAATTGTGTTTAAATTTTAAGAAAAATCTGTTACCCAGTGTTACGTCCACATTTTTTTTGTCACCTCACAATGTTAAACGGCTTCAGCTTAGGCAAGAACATAATTAGCTACACGCACAAATTAATATAATTAGTTGTGACATACAAACGCATTACGGTATTTTTTTTTTGTCAAGTATGATTTTTGTCTCATGATAATTAAATACTTATCATCATCATCATTATTGTGTAGTCAGCTAATTCTGCTCTCTCCTAAATGTTGCTGAGGTCGTATCTATACATGTTAAGGCATTTAATAACGTAAGTCTTTTTAGATCATGTTGCTAGTCGTCTAGCAACATTATTCTCCTACTCTAAGCGCTACTCTCTCTCTCTCATAAAAAGTAAAAACCTACATCAACATTGTTGCTGAGACCAAAGCAAGGTTTGGTCATATACCCATATATCCACTCGTCGCAGTCATCCAGAATCCATCACTCTTCGAAAGGCCTTTCGTCGTGGGATCTTTGGACACTGAAGTAATGTAAGCGTGAGTAAACAAAAAAATCTCTTAATTGTTTCTCTTGTTAATAGTAAACTCAGAGTTTCAAGCTCATCTTACATAGTTGATTTGGGTTTTTTTTTTGTAATTTTGTTGCGAGCGCAGTCTGAGAGGGTTAGGGTGACCATACCGAAAATACCGCCGTAATTCTTTATATTGTTTAATACTCTTCAACACTGGAGGTATCGTCTGGTCACCTATTGCATTATACTTGTATCCATTTGAATATTTGCTTTGCTCTGTTCAATGTTTTTTCCTTTTATTTGCATTTTTTTTTTGTTTTTCTCTATGCTCAGTAAGATTCTCTAGATAACCAAAAATAGTATCTCATGAATTCATATTTTGTGTCTTGTTATTAAGCCAATAGATTTCAGATTCTAACAAAAAAAAAAGATTTGGAATTGTATACCTAGTGAATAAGAGAATATTATGAATTACATTAATATATTTCCATATCATGAATTTTATTGAACCTTTATTCATTTCCAATAAACATATTATGATGTGCGTCTAATTTTAACTGAATCCTGTTTGATTTCCAGATAGTTTAGGTAGTTCGGTTGCATTCAGACATGGGTATCACAAATAAAATAGCGTTAGGATTATATCCATTTTGTGATTCGGTTGGGTGGGCATGCTAGACTTACTAACAGCTCGAGGTCTAGTAATTTTGTCATGGTGAATTCTTTTCTATCCCTACTTTATTTGTCATTAAGCACGTAAAAATAATTATTTGTAATTAGCTGAAGATTTTGCATAGAAGCCAGGAACCTACCCCACACGACGAGCAATAAGGCCGGTGAAAATACGTGCTATGCTTCAAATATATGCGAATAATAACATCCCTCTTCATTTTATGAACGTTACATGCTACATTATAAATTATTTTGGCGCCCAACGTGGGGCCCGAACAGGAATAGCCAAAAGAGGACATTTCTCTTTTGGCTATTCAAACTGAAGCAACCAACTTCATCCGACTATCAGTGAATTCAAACAGGATAGTAATTACATACTAAATATAATCAATATTTCTTCAGATTACTGTGAGAACTTTATTTTCTGGTAGAAATCATAAAATTTCCCTGCTTACTTTTTCTGAAATTATCATCAATTTTTAAAAATATAGAAGCAATCTAATTTAAAGTAATAATAAGAATAATAATTTTTGCTATAGTAATAATAATAAAAATAAAAATCACAATAATAATAATAAAAATTATACTAATAATAATAAAAATTATACTAATAATAAAGATAAATAAATAAAAATATAATCGATTAATAAAGCTTACAATAAATAAACATATAAATCAATTAAATACATTAAACATATAACTGGGTAATTAAATAAGTGAATTAATATTAAAATACAAACAGGGAAACATTTTCAATTAATAGTGAACAATTATATGAAATTATAAGGTCCCTTGAAACTGAAAATTTGTTTTTATTTCAAATAGTCATTTTTATTTAGATAGTAACTTTTATTTAAGGTTATATTTTATTCTCTGCTGGGCTTAATTTTTTTGTTTAAGCCTAAATTCAATATGGCATCTAATTCTGGAGAGGAGTCTACTTCTGCACATATTCGTGAAGAACAGCCAAGTTGTCATGCATGTGGGGAAGTAATTGATTCACCCACGTCTTCTCACAAGCTAACTTGTGGGCACATTTTCCACAAAACTTGCTTGGCTAAGTGTATTAAAACTAGACCTTTTTGTCCTATTTGCAACACTAGAATAGTCTCAGAAACTCCAACTCCTAGCACCTCTCAGAGGACCACTCGATCCCAGAGTAAGTCAATCCTTGATATTAGCGCTTCTGGCAATGCGAATGCTAAGACTACTACTAACATTCCAGGCGACTCTGCGCCTGGGACAGACGTAGTCCAACAAGACAGGCTTCGAGACTTGGTAACAAGTATGGTTTCCGCTCATCAAGAGGAATTTTATGCCTCATTAAGTATTCAAATAGCTCAACTTATTGAAAGGAATATTGAGACTAGTCTCTCAAGACTCAATATTACAAATCCAGCTGCAACCCAGCCCCCACAACAACATATTCGTACACCCCCACATCAAATGCAAACACTTCCGGCTGTAGAAGACCGAACCTTTAGGGAACTATTTGGTATAGCTCCAAATTCCGAGAACAACAATAATAGACAGTATAGATCAAACCCAGGTAATGGACACTCAGCTCTGAATGTTTCTGGCTTGGGCACTTCTACATCTGACCTTTCTTCGCGTCCTGATAAAGTCCTTCAAATCATGTCGAATTGGAGGATAAAGTTTAATGGTGGTAACAACGGACTGTCGGTTGAGAATTTTATATACAGAGTTGAGGCATTGACTGTTCAAACTCTCCAGGGAAATTACGATTTGCTTTGTGGCAATGCTGGCACTTTGTTTGAAGGAAAAGTCAATGACTGGTTCTGGCGATATCATCGTTCGGTGGAAGTGATCAGGTGGACTGACTTGTGTAGAGCTCTCAGACAACAGTACCAAGATTCGAGGACAGACGTTGACATCCGCGAGTTAATCCGAGAAAGGAAACAGAAACCAAATGAGCCATTTGACGTATTTTACGACTCAATTGTCGCTTTAACTGATAGGCTTAAACAACCGTTATCTGATGATACCTTGGTTGAAATTCTGAGGAGAAATTTGCTGCCAGAAATACAGCATGAAATATTAAATCTAGAAGTAAAATCGCTACAATTTTTGCGTGACACATGTAGACTGTAATGAACACTGTACAGTGTTTCCGAAATCCTTTCTAGGAAGGATCCAGTGTATGAAAGTTGGTTAAAAGAAAATCCGCCAACTCTCAGTCAACAAGGATTTTGATTAGGACTGCGGGAGCCTTTGAATAGCCAGCATAAGCAGTCGGCGGGGGGGTTCTTGTCCTTTCTTAATCCCTATCAGTTTGACATTTCAATAATAATTATAAAGACTCCCGATTTGGTTGATGAAAAAAAAAAAAGAAGAAACTGTTCGTTTTGGTAATTAATTATGTAGT
Source organism: Eudasyphora cyanicolor (assembly GCA_963930755.1). Taxonomy (NCBI): domain Eukaryota; kingdom Metazoa; phylum Arthropoda; class Insecta; order Diptera; family Muscidae; genus Eudasyphora; species Eudasyphora cyanicolor. The sequence goes on along the minus strand of OZ005737.1, from coordinate 258,623,414 downwards.
ACGCTATATTAGTTCCTCTTATTGAAAAAAACAAAATGGATAGTTAGCTAATCGAGTAATCTGTATATTTTCTCAATAATCTCTTCATGGTGATATTTGAAGAGTAACGCCTCATGACCCACCCAGACCTATGATTCTATTGACGTGAATATTTTACTTATAGAATCCCCAAATATAATTATTTAATGAGCTATAACCTACTTCATCCTCAACATCATCAGTCTAAGGAAACACTTTAGTCTCTTATAGTTCCATAATTAATTCAACGATTTATTATTCTTCCAAAACGTGCAATACGTATATAATTTTACACTTATCCTAGATGCTAATAATCGCCTAAACATAGTTAAAATTAATATGGGATTTTAATGGATAACGAATTTCTAGACTTCATTTAGATTCTTAAAGTTACATTGTGTTCATAAAAAAAAATAATTTACATTATCTCAAATGGATGTGGTTTATTCGTTACGGATTGACTCCTAATGCTAGCCGAGTGCAGTTCTTACAATTTTAGCACAATCTTTATTCTTTTGGTTTTCTCAGACATAAAAGCAAAAAGAAAAAAAATCAAAACAGGTTTACTGCTTACAAAGTAAACTGCGCACTCTCCTAATGATTAAAAGCAAAGCAATTACAACATTATACAAATTACAACAACGTTCATTTCACGCACCCTGCTTTTGGTTGTTTTGCTTTTGAATAATTTTTTTTATGACGTGCTCGTCGTAACGAGACTGTCTATGATATCGAAACCAATATGTGACCGAATTAAGTCAATAATAAATGTGTATACAAGTGGAACAAGTGTAAGGGGGGAATACTAAGTTTTTAGGGATGCCAAATGAGACTGGCTCAATGACTTAGAATTTCTCACTTTTCTTGTTATAAATATTTGTATGTTTATATACTACTTACAGATTTACCAGCATCTTGAAGAATTGAAGGGCCCGTCCAATGCTTGTAGATGACGATCATGGTGGATTGATGATGATCTGTTGAGAACTTATTTTACAAATTATTGACTTAATTCATTCGGATTACTAATGACTACTTATCTGATAAAGACGTCTAGAAATTACACTAGATGCGTCTTTCTTATTACTTATCTAGGTTAATACAATTAATTTATTCGGCTTATCTCATCCTGGTTATTAGAAACATGCCATCCTTTCAACTTTCAATAGTTTAATATCTCGTCGGGCGTTAAATCAATTTTCTTCTTGAGCACATTTATGATTTTCCGTGAGATATTATTTAATGATTTCTTCTGGTTCCTTGTTATATCAATTTCTTCGTTATGATTTCTTCTTATATCAATTGCACATGGAAGTTGAAATTTATTGTGTTGTTTCCGAGGCTAATGAATGTTGAATTGATTGCCTAACTTACACGTGCTGTTGACAATCACTGCGTCTGTCCGTCTGTGGCTGCTTTCATTCGGTAGTTTTTTTTATTGTTCTGGATTTTTTCTGTATGCTTGCTGCCTATGCATTAAATCTGTCATTAACCCACCAAATACGAGTATTATGATTTGGTGATGAGATGTAAATGTTGAGTCCGACGTTTTGTCGGACGTGATCAGAAGAAGAGGGGATAGTGATAATAGAGTTTGGGTATTGGTTTGGACCTTAAGATTAGTGACAGAGACACGCTTTTAGCACTAAGTTAGTCCTCTAAGAATATGTCTCTCACTTTTCCCAATACTTTGTGCAGTAGTTTGTTGGTGCACGTCTTCTTCAAAGTAAGTAACTTGTGGAGGCTGATATGCCTATTGGAGAATATGGTGGGACTCCCACAAGCCACTTTAAGTCACCCCAATATCTAAAAAAAATACACTGATTTCACCGAACTGATTTTAAATCAAATTTTACAAAATATACCTCGTATGTAGTGATGAAGTTTGATTTAGCACGATTGGTTTTGTAGAGGAAATGAAACACAACCTTGATGCAAATAATTTCAATGGATATAATTATTTTTTTTATATTCAAAGATTCAGAGAAAGGAGAACTTTATGGTTTCGCTGTTCGATCAGAAAGGAAGTATCGATCGACATTGATTATCGTGGTAAGCTGCCAGCTGTGCTTGGCTATTTAAAACATAGAATGTCAGAACTTGTTTTGATAGATGGTGTTATTAATCTTATACGTGTTATCAATTCAATATACACTGAAAAAAAAAACGCGAACAACCTATACTCCCCCATCTGTGGACCTTTGAATCATACTCAATAACTTATAATCATTATTAACATGTAAGGATAACTAATTTTCAAACGCAAATAAATAAAAGAATATGTGTGTACGGGAGATTTGAATAAATAGTTCATATCAAACCAAATAATTCTTACTCCATGAGTAAAAGAATTAGTTGGAAATATCCCTATGTTCTTATATCCTTGGCATGAAAGGTACCAATTAATTTGCCTTCTAAATCCTCTAAAATGTAGTAGTTATTACCGAGCTTTTCACGGATTTTGGATTTAATGAACAGCGGTGCAAGTTTGGCATTAAAACCTTTCTCGGCACTGCTCTGGGCAAAATTCCTCCGAAAAACTTCTTGCCCGATTGTAAAAGCCTGTATTCTTGAACGCAAATTATATTGATCCCTAGTTTTCTCGTATGCGACTTTTATACATTTTCGTATGTCCTCTCTCAAAGTCTGCAGTTGGTCGTCCTTAGAAAGCTTCATAACTGGTTCATCCAGCATTTTAATATTCCTTAACAGTTCATACGATGAACCATGCGTTATCATATTGAAACCGTATAACGCGTGGTAAGGTGAGCAATTTATGGATTGGTGGTACGCATTCCTAAGGGCACAACTAATAGAAGATAGATTTGTATCCCAAAGTCTGTGATCTTTTTTTAAATACGCTCGTATTCCCGCAATTATGGAGCGGTTAACACGCTCGGAGGCGTTTGACTGTGGGGAATAGTACGCAGTATAAGTATGTGATACCCCATATGAGGTCAAAAAGGCATTAAAATCATGAGCTTTGAATTGGGTTCCATTGTCACTCAGGATTACTTCTGGAACACCATATACATGGAATATTTGTTTTTCCAAAAAATTCTGAATCAAAATAGAAGTAAATTTACGTAAAGGACACAGCCAGTGGAATTTACTATGGTGGTCTAAAACTATCAGGAGGCCTATATGTCCAGACTTGCTCCTTGGGTATGGACCTAAGAGGTCAATATACAGACGCTGGAAAGGACGAATAGATGTGAGTTGGTTCCCCATGGGCGGTTTCATCACAAAATTTGGGGATTTAGTGGATTTACAAGTTTCACACATTTGAATAAATTTCCTGACATCCCTTACCATGCCCGGCCAATAAAAATTACGTCTTAAGAGGTCTAAAGTCTTACACATCCCTCCATGGGAACATATTACTGAACAATGAGCTCTGGTTAAAACTTGATTCCGAAGGTTTATTGGAATCCAGAGTTTCCAGGCTTGCTTTTCCTGGGTTTCATCCCCAGTATAGTGATCTGTACGAATGTAAACGTATCGGTCGACCACACGAATATCTGGGTACTTTCCAGGATATTCCTGTAATTTTTGTTTCAAGTCCACATAATCGTCATCGTCGAAATGCGACGAATTAAGATCAACTTCCGGCTCTACGATTGTGATATTGTTTATTTCTCCATTATGAATTCTTGAGAGGGCATCGGGTACAATATGATCACTTCCCTTTCTGTGACTCACCGTAAATTTGAAGGACTGTAGCTGGAAAACCCACCTCGCCAGTCGTCCGCTCAAATTGGGCTGCCGCATCAACCAGACAAGACTCGCGTGGTCAGTAACTACCTCAAATTCCTGCATCTCTATATAGCATCGGAAGCGCTTAATGGCTTCGAGAGCAGCTAAGCATTCTCGCTCTGTTACGCTGTAATTCCGCTGTGCGGAATTCAGCTTTTTACTCATATATGCGATTGGGCGTTCGTGGTTGTCATTGTCTAGCTGTACCAGCACTGCCCCAATTCCATAATCACTGGCATCACAGTGAATGTAAAATTTTTTGGAAAAATCTGGGTTTACCAGAACGGGAGCGGTTGTTAAAAGAATTTTGACCCTTTCTAAAGCAGTTTGAGCCTCGTTGGTCCACTTAAACTTCTTTTTGTTCGATAATAATTCTGTGATTGGGAATACCACGGTGGAAAAATTCTCGATAAACCGACGATACCAGCCAGCGACCCCAAGGAAACCACGAATTTGCTTTAAATTCTTGGGTATCGGCCAGTTTAATATCGCACTTACTTTTTCGGGGTCTGTGGTAATTCCCCCATTACCTATCACGTAACCCAAGTATTTGACCCTAGTTACACAAAATTTGCTCTTCGCTATGTTAAGAGTCAAATTCGCCTTACGGAACTGATATGCAATCCTCACCAAAACCTCTAAATGTAAATCAAAATTTTCTGAAACTATTACAAGGTCATCCAGGTATCCAAACACACAGTGTCTGAGATCAGGTGGTATAATCTCATCTATTAAACGGCACATTGTTTGTGGAGCGTTACATAGCCCAAAGGGCATAACAACAAACTGGTAGAGAGGTCTACCTGGGACAGTAAAAGCAGTTAAAGGTTTCGAAGCGTCATCCAATGCAACTTGCCAGTAAGCGTCCTTCAAATCTAGTTTTGAGATTAAATTTGCTTTTGGAAGTCTAGCGAAGATACCCTCAATAGAGGGAAGCGGGTATGCATCCTTCCTTGTTACAAGGTTCAATTTCCTAGCATCTAGACATAAACGAACCTTGTTGGGTTTTACTACTAGTCGCATTGGCGAACTCCATGAGGATGTTGAAGGCTCGATCACGCCTAATGACAACATCCTATCAATTTCTTTATACATGACAGATTCCACGGCGGGTGAGACCGGGTAGAATCGTTGTTTAATTGGTTTAGAATCAGCAACATCTATTGAATGCTTTATAAGAGGGGTTTTTCCCAAACCTTGTTTTTCAAAGTTAGGGAAGAGTTGAATAACAGCCTCTAACTGCTGTCGCTGTGTAGTAGAAATAGGATAAGATTCTTCTAAATTGAAGTTTTCAATATCTCCGGACGGACTTACAATTTTCTCAGATAATTCGAATATTTCGGACGGACATTTAGCCATATCTCCTAAAACAAACAAGTCAATGGATTCGGTAACATCTTTTAATAAATTGAAAGTCCTGAAGAAATCGATACCTAATATTAACCTTTGTGAAATTGTTGGTATGATAAATAACTTTATAGGGCGAGTTATATTTTTGAAAGACAGAGTAACATCTAGCCAACCGATAACCGACTGAGGGCTGCCATCAGCGGTTTTGACAATGGACTTGATTTTTGTGAAATTTGAATATCGACTAAAGTCTACCATAGCTAAATCAGAACCGATGCAACTAATGTTAGCGCCGGTGTCCAATAACCCAAATTCAGAAAATTCCAAAAAGGAAACTTTTGCATAATAGCGCTTATCTTTTGGATTAGTAATTATTGCTGAAACAAGGAATTTTCGACCGAGTTTTCTTAATCTCCAATAATTACGAAGTCTTTTAGTTGATCGTTTTGGTGTAGGGCCGGGACATAGAGAAATGGTGTCAATATTGAATATGGTATTACGTCTCTCAATATACTGCTCCCATCTTTTATGATAGGGCAGTTTTGGATATGGTATATTTTGTTCTTTATGAACAGATATTTCGTTGTTTATATTAACTCTTTTAAGGATTGATTTTGGTTCGCACATATTTTGAGAGACGAGTTCACTACTAACAATTTTATTGCTGCATGGAACCGTTCCGTTATACATGGCTATGTTAGACGAACATGATTTTGAAGTCACATCTGTTCCGACATCGGAACAAAAGTTCTCGAGTTTTTTGACATCGACGTTTTCCTATTTATGCATTTCGAACAATTGGGTTTGTAAATACCCTTTGCTCCGCATCCATAGCAAAATATTTGTCGATCTTGAACACAATCTTCCCATCGATGGCCTAGCCCCTCGCAATTCCAACACTTTATATTTTGTTGGTTTAACTGCAGTGCATTTATAGAATTTTCTGGGTCATGTGGTATTTGGTCATTATCATAGTTCTCGCTGTGTTCGACTTCAGCTATTTGTCTGCGTGCATTGAGTGAAATGTTATTTCGAGCCAAAAGATTCCGACGGACGTGTTCGTCGTTCAAGAAATTTTCCCTTTTTTGAACTAATTTTCTCAGATGGGAAAGAGAGTTGACCGGAATATACAAAAGTTCTTGACGAATTTCTGGTCGAAGATTCCTCGTCAAAATCTCAACGAGCTCCATTTCATCCATAGGGGAATATAATCTATCTACTATTGCCGTAACGGACTCATAGAATAAATCATAGCTTTCGCCCGGTTTTTGTTTGCGATTTCTTATTTCTTCACGAATATCTGAAGATGTTTTGAAATCCCTGTATTGTGATCGAATGGCTTCACAGAATTCCTTCCATTCTATGGTAACAACTTGTTTCCTATATCGCCAATACCATTCTTTGGCCTTCCCAGCTAATAGAGTTTGCATGTTCTTACATATTATAGTGAGATCTCCATTAAAGGTATCAGATGTAAGTGACTTAATACGATATAAAAATTCTTCAATGTGCAAACCATTTTGTGATCCATCGAATTTAAGATTCCAACCTTGGATAATGGATGTGATCTTATCGGAAGTAAATGAATTTCTGGATGAACCAGAATTAAAAGAGCCTTCTTGGCCGATACGATTCCCCGAATTTAATGGAGATAATAACTGATTATTTGCATTTAACTGAGGGGCTGGATTTGGGCGAACCATGTCTTGCTGTACTGGATAAGAATTTTGAACAGGAGGATTTATTAGATTTAAAGTACCCAGTAGTCGGGTGAGGTTTTGTTCGATCATCCTATTGATATGATCATAATCAATTGACTGAATAGGATGAGTATTATTTAGATTTGGCATTTGTGAAACAACTCGATGATTTGGTGTTCCAGCTATATTATTATTTTCAAATCTAGTGTCTCGATTAGGGGTGCATGGCTGATGTTCTACTGCTTGACTCATTTGTGAAGTAAAATTGTCTTGCAGTAAACCTTTACTCTGACTTCGAGTATTGTAATGGTTGCGAGATCCTCGGGGTTTTCCTCTAAATCCCCGAACGCTGGGAGCGTTAGAAGCGATATTGCTTAAATTGCCATTTCCCGGAGGAAGAAATCCAGACGCATCGGATCTTTCCATATCAACGTGACCAATGTTATACCGTTTAAGATCTGACAGTTGACAAGGAGTCTTGCAAACCGGACATTGTGCCGAGGTTGACAAAGACGTTTCTATACACAAACGGTGGAAATAATGAGCACATTCATTTATAATCAGGCATTCTTGCGATTCTGTTAAAACTTCTGAACAAATAGAACAATTATTTGTGGGGTCTAGCTCAATTGGTGCCACTGGAGGTGGTACCGCCAAAGTGGGAGGTGGAGAACGACCCACAGACATAACTAGCCAATTCTTGTTTTCCTAAAAAAAATAGATGCTTTGATAGACTCTTCTAGGTTTAGTAAGATAACCGATCTTATAAAAACTTTCCTAGAAATATATATTTTAAACCGTCAACATCAATTAACCATTGAAATATTTAAAACTCAAGTGATTCTAGATTATTTACGAATTCAGATGGTCTCCTTAGTGATGATGTGAATTAGAAATAGGTATAAATACAAACGAAACTTGACTAACTAAGACAGAAAACACAACTGGGATATGGAATTATAAATGTAACATCAAACTTTATCGTACAAAAACAAACCAATACCATCCGAGATTTTTTTCCCTTTCGAATGAACCTAAAGTAACACGGACAGTAAACTGCGAACTGCTAAATTACTGCAATCCAGCATTACCCTGGAAATTGATAACAAAGTTCAAGTAAAAAAAAGTGAATGTCACCGTTATAATATAACAAAAGACAGGAAGATAGCAGATATCGCTTTACTCCAGTTCGAAAAAATAACAATCACTAAATGGTTAGATAGCTCGAACAGTTAGACCTCAAACTTCTAAAAAATCCGAAAAAGTTTTGAAATTTATCAGCATTGGAGTTTCACGAAATCATAATATTTTCTGTCATTTATTTGGGTTTTTGAACTCTAAAATGTTGAATAAAAATTTGGCAGAAAACTTCTTCTCTGCCCCACGTTGGGCGCCAATTATTGTAATGAACACTGTACAGTGTTTCCGAAATCCTTTCTAGGAAGGATCCAGTGTATGAAAGTTGGTTAAAAGAAAATCCGCCAACTCTCAGTCAACAAGGATTTTGATTAGGACTGCGGGAGCCTTTGAATAGCCAGCATAAGCAGTCGGCGGGGGGGTTCTTGTCCTTTCTTAATCCCTATCAGTTTGACATTTCAATAATAATTATAAAGACTCCCGATTTGGTTGATGAAAAAAAAAAAAGAAGAAACTGTTCGTTTTGGTAATTAATTATGTAGTACGCTATATTAGTTCCTCTTATTGAAAAAAACAAAATGGATAGTTAGCTAATCGAGTAATCTGTATATTTTCTCAATAATCTCTTCATGGTGATATTTGAAGAGTAACGCCTCATGACCCACCCAGACCTATGATTCTATTGACGTGAATATTTTACTTATAGAATCCCCAAATATAATTATTTAATGAGCTATAACCTACTTCATCCTCAACATCATCAGTCTAAGGAAACACTTTAGTCTCTTATAGTTCCATAATTAATTCAACGATTTATTATTCTTCCAAAACGTGCAATACGTATATAATTTTACACTTATCCTAGATGCTAATAATCGCCTAAACATAGTTAAAATTAATATGGGATTTTAATGGATAACGAATTTCTAGACTTCATTTAGATTCTTAAAGTTACATTGTGTTCATAAAAAAAAATAATTTACATTATCTCAAATGGATGTGGTTTATTCGTTACGGATTGACTCCTAATGCTAGCCGAGTGCAGTTCTTACAATTTTAGCACAATCTTTATTCTTTTGGTTTTCTCAGACATAAAAGCAAAAAGAAAAAAAATCAAAACAGGTTTACTGCTTACAAAGTAAACTGCGCACTCTCCTAATGATTAAAAGCAAAGCAATTACAACATTATACAAATTACAACAACGTTCATTTCACGCACCCTGCTTTTGGTTGTTTTGCTTTTGAATAATTTTTTTTATGACGTGCTCGTCGTAACGAGACTGTCTATGATATCGAAACCAATATGTGACCGAATTAAGTCAATAATAAATGTGTATACAAGTGGAACAAGTGTAAGGGGGGAATACTAAGTTTTTAGGGATGCCAAATGAGACTGGCTCAATGACTTAGAATTTCTCACTTTTCTTGTTATAAATATTTGTATGTTTATATACTACTTACAGATTTACCAGCATCTTGAAGAATTGAAGGGCCCGTCCAATGCTTGTAGATGACGATCATGGTGGATTGATGATGATCTGTTGAGAACTTATTTTACAAATTATTGACTTAATTCATTCGGATTACTAATGACTACTTATCTGATAAAGACGTCTAGAAATTACACTAGATGCGTCTTTCTTATTACTTATCTAGGTTAATACAATTAATTTATTCGGCTTATCTCATCCTGGTTATTAGAAACATGCCATCCTTTCAACTTTCAATAGTTTAATATCTCGTCGGGCGTTAAATCAATTTTCTTCTTGAGCACATTTATGATTTTCCGTGAGATATTATTTAATGATTTCTTCTGGTTCCTTGTTATATCAATTTCTTCGTTATGATTTCTTCTTATATCAATTGCACATGGAAGTTGAAATTTATTGTGTTGTTTCCGAGGCTAATGAATGTTGAATTGATTGCCTAACTTACACGTGCTGTTGACAATCACTGCGTCTGTCCGTCTGTGGCTGCTTTCATTCGGTAGTTTTTTTTATTGTTCTGGATTTTTTCTGTATGCTTGCTGCCTATGCATTAAATCTGTCATTAACCCACCAAATACGAGTATTATGATTTGGTGATGAGATGTAAATGTTGAGTCCGACGTTTTGTCGGACGTGATCAGAAGAAGAGGGGATAGTGATAATAGAGTTTGGGTATTGGTTTGGACCTTAAGATTAGTGACAGAGACACGCTTTTAGCACTAAGTTAGTCCTCTAAGAATATGTCTCTCACTTTTCCCAATACTTTGTGCAGTAGTTTGTTGGTGCACGTCTTCTTCAAAGTAAGTAACTTGTGGAGGCTGATATGCCTATTGGAGAATATGGTGGGACTCCCACAAGCCACTTTAAGTCACCCCAATATCTAAAAAAAATACACTGATTTCACCGAACTGATTTTAAATCAAATTTTACAAAATATACCTCGTATGTAGTGATGAAGTTTGATTTAGCACGATTGGTTTTGTAGAGGAAATGAAACACAACCTTGATGCAAATAATTTCAATGGATATAATTATTTTTTTTATATTCAAAGATTCAGAGAAAGGAGAACTTTATGGTTTCGCTGTTCGATCAGAAAGGAAGTATCGATCGACATTGATTATCGTGGTAAGCTGCCAGCTGTGCTTGGCTATTTAAAACATAGAATGTCAGAACTTGTTTTGATAGATGGTGTTATTAATCTTATACGTGTTATCAATTCAATATACACTGAAAAAAAAAAACGCGAACAACCTATACTCCCCCATCTGTGGACCTTTGAATCATACTCAATAACTTATAATCATTATTAACATGTAAGGATAACTAATTTTCAAACGCAAATAAATAAAAGAATATGTGTGTACGGGAGATTTGAATAAATAGTTCATATCAAGACGTCGTGAATTTTTCATGCAAGACATACGTCGCAGACATGGTTTTGCCGTTCCCAAATCCGTTCCAATTACTAAAAGGGTATCTGAATTGGACCAAGATTTAGGTGAAGAGGTCAATGATTCTGATGTGCCACCAAATGAGATATCAGCATTAAGTCTTGTTTGTTGGAACTGCCGAAAGAATGGACATCGTTACCATGATTGTCTTTCAGATAGGACCATTTTTTGTTATGGGTGTGGAGCCCCAGATACTTACAAGCCAGATTGTGGAAAATGTAGTTCAAAAAACGGTCGGCCCAGTGCACAAAAGGGTGCACAGAATATAACGAGATTATTGAACCCGGATTTAGAGTAGAATTATTAAAGAAACCACTAGTGGATAATTCTGTTTTAGATCGTAGTTTTATCGAAAGTAGAAATAAGGAAAATGAATTAGATAAATCCTATAACTTTAGATTTAAACCACTCCATATCCGATTGATGGAGTACAATGCCACTCGTGCAAGAATTTTTGATGATATTCCTAAATCCTCCAGATCATTACGCCGTTTAAAGTCTTTTTGGGGAAATGTAAGAAACATTAAGAAAAAATGTATATCTTCCGTATTAGATCAGTATGCAGACATAAGACCCTATGCGGAAGTAATCCTTTTTGGAAGAAGAATGTTGGGTCTCTTGGACACAGGAGCTTCCATTAGTTGTGTAGGTGCGGAGGCAGCTAGGGATTTTTTGAAATCAGACTTGAAATATAAAAAGTTGAAGTCTACAGTACGTACTGCAGATGGTAAATCTCAGGAAGTGGTAGGTTTTATCGAAACTATAATTACCTTTAAAGGAGTTGAAATGCCAATAACAATTTTTGTTATTCCCAGCCTTGAAAGAGACCTTTTTCTCGGCATTGATTTCTGGCATATGTTTAATTTACTTCCAGTGGAATTCCAGAAATCTAATTTGGCTAGAACTTCAGGGGTAGCAGAACTTTGTAGTCAGATTCCTCTTTCCGATATCCAAAGCAAGCGCTTAACAAACGTCATAGCATTGTTTCCCTCTTTTTCTAAGGAAGGTCTGGGCAAAACCAATATTTTATGTCACACTATTGACACTGGCGATGCCAGACCGATTAAACAACGACATTTTCCCGTATCTCCGGCTATAGAGAAACTCATATACGACGAATTGGACAGGATGATAGCTTTGGGGGTCATAGAGGAATCCAACAGCGCTTGGTCCTCTCCGGTAGTACTGCATAGGAAGCCATCGAAGAATAGATTATGTCTTGATAGCAGAAAATTGAATTCTGTAACGATTGGTGACGCATATCCGTTGCCTCAAATCGATGGTATCCTAAGTAGACTTCCCAGAGCGGAATTTATTTCAAGCTTGGATCTCAAAGATGCCTTTTGGCAAATTCCATTAGATTTGAAATCACGAGAGAAGACAGCATTCACCGTTCCTGGGAGACCGTTATATCAGTTCAGGGTAATGCCTTTTGGCTTATGTAACGCGCCCCAAACCATGTCACGTTTGATGGACAAGGTGATACCGCCGGCTCTCAGGACGGAAGTGTTCGTTTATCTCGATGATTTATTGATTATATCAGATAGTTTTGAAAGGCATCTTGAAGTTTTGAGATGTGTAGCCAAGCAAATCCGTGAATCTGGTCTCACCATTAATGTAGAGAAAAGCCATTTTTGTGTCCCAGAAGTTAAATATTTAGGTCATGTGGTTGGGAATGGGGTCATTCGTACTGATCCGGATAAAGTGTCCGCCATTACTGAATTTCCTGCACCGAGATCAGTGAAGCAAATCCGCAGGTTTTTAGGTATGACAGGATGGTATAGAAAGTTTATTAGGGACTATGCTTCTATTACAACGCCTATCACTGATTTGTTACAAGGAAAGAAAAAATTTGTATGGACCGATGAAGCGCAGAAAGCTTTCGAGGTTTTAAAGTCTTATTTGAGCTCAGCCCCCGTTCTACATAGCCCTGATTTCACGCAGCCGTTTTTTATTCACTGCGATGCAAGTAGGACTGGTATAGGAAGCGTATTGGTACAAAAGACTGTGGAGGGTGAAGAAGTTCCTATCGCCTTTATGTCGAAGAAACTCAACAAAGCCCAACGCAACTATTCAGTTACCGAACAAGAGTGCTTAGCACCAATGCTTAGTGTGAAAAAGTTTAGACCCTACGTCGAAGGACACGAGTTTACTATCATCACTGACCATGCGTCATTGAAATGGCTCATGTCCCAGACGGATCTAAGTACAAGGCTGGCTCGATGGGCTTTAAAACTGCAGGGGTACAAATTTAACATTCAGCATCGGCGAGGTAGTCTGAACATAGTGCCTGACACTCTTTCTAGAGCCAATACTGACGACATGTCCGCTCTATGTCTGTATAGTCTGTCCGATTTTGAGAACGACAGCGGGGTCTTCGTAGATTTAAATTCTACACACTTTCAATCAGATGAATATCGTCAACTTTTGGACAGAATTGGGAAAAATTTAGATAAAGTGCCTGACCTTAAAATAGTGGACGGATTTTTATATAGACGGACCGAACACGCCAGTGGTGAGCAGATTCAGGATGATTTAGCCTGGAAACTTTGGATACCCCGTGAGATGATTCCAGAAGTTTTAAAAAAGACTCATGATAACCCCTTGTCGTCACATGGAGGAATTAATAAAACATTAGCCCGGATTCGGAAATTTTATTATTGGCCCAATTTGGTAGTCGATGTTAAGTCTTATGTCAATAATTGCGACACCTGTAAATCTACAAAACACCCAAACACAGTTCTTAGACCTCCCATGGGTAAAACTTCCGAAACGTTTAGGTTCTTTCAGAAGCTGTATGTAGATTTTCTAGGTCCTTACCCGAGATCTAGATCTGGACATATCGGAATATTTATTGTTCTTGACCATTTTTCGAAATTTCCGTTTTTAAAACCGGTTAAAAAGTTCACAGCGGATGTAGTAGTGAAGTATTTGGAGGGAGATCTGTTCCATACCTTTGGTGTGCCAGAGACAATTGTCTCAGACAATGGCTCACAATTCAAATCCCATCAGTTTAATCAGTTTTTAAAACGTTACGGGGTTACCCACATGTACACGGCTGTGCACGCGCCGCAAGCGAATGCATCTGAGCGTGTAAATAGGTCAGTTTTAGCTGCCATTAAATCTTACGTCAAAAGTGATCAGAAGAACTGGGATGAGTTGCTTAGTAGCATTTGTTGCTCTCTTCGTTCTTCTGTGCATACAGCTATTGGGACTTCCCCCTACTATTTAGCGTTTGGTCAGCACATGATCACCAATGGGGCTACCTATCCACTTCTGCGACAACTCGAAATGCTAGAAGATCGTACAGTAAGATTTGCTCGGAACGATTCTAGAGATATTATGGCCAAGAGAGCTGCAGAAGTTATGCAAAAACAATTCGATAGGAATGAAAAAACTTATAACTTGCGTTCTAGGGATGTGTCGTTTGAGGTAGGCCAGGAGATTTACCGCAGAAATTTCAAACAGAGTAATTTTGAACAGAATTATAATGCCAAACTAGCTCCTCTGTTTTTAAAAGCTAGAGTACGTCAGAGATTAGGGAACTCTTACTACGTATTAGAGGATTTACAGGGTAATTTGGTCGGAACCTATCATGCCAAGGATATGAAGCAGTGAGTGTTTATTATATACAAAAATCTTGCAAGCATTATCAGCTTCAGGTATGTTGATCATCCCCGAAGTCTGATTTTGGTTGGGGGGAATGTAAAGAGTGCTTGCAATCGATTTGATTCTTTTCATGTTGTAAGACTAATCTTTTCGTCGAGTGTTCCGTTTCATACATCATCGCCCTCTGTGTGTGAAATCTATGCAACCGAAATTGGTTAGTTATCATAGTTGACGTTCGTATTGTTTATTTGTTAACGCTTTCATCAGAAAGCTGGAATTATTGCGTTATCTTTACGCGTCTGCGAGGTTTCTTGTGCAGAAGACCATCTAAACTCAGCCTTTTTCCGTTTGTATTTCTGTGGATCAGGTTCAACTCTTCGTATAGAGCTCAAAGTTCTACTTACATTAACCTGTGCAAAGTATTTTTTTTCCTAATAACACTGTGTTCCACAACAGTTGGTGAGTTGTTCGGTGTTTGTGATTTATTTTGACATATTTACCAACTAACTTGCTCTGTTTAGATACCTTGGTTAAAACGGAGTTTTATCGTTCTATCCCGAAGGAAAAGATTTGAGAGAGTTTTGCTGCTCTCCAGATTTCGTACATATTTTATTTACCGAAATCCACCAGGTGTCATCTCTTATAATAGGTAATATCATACTATTTATTATTTTATTTCTCTACAAGTCACAACATTACTTTATTTGTTGTTGTTGTTCAGATTTGACACCTAATTCTAGTACAAAAAAACATTTGGAGTACTTATCGGGAGAGGAAGAACCACCAACTGTTGCATTAGGCTCTCTCACCGTTTTAAATGCATCAATTTCATGACTGACAACTAGCGAAAAACTTTAAACGCAGTCATTTGGTGTGTGAGGGTGTAACAGAGCGAGCAAGGCTTTGTCGAGTATTAATACAATTCGGGAAAAAGTTCCCAAAGAAACTGAGTCGAATATACGAGAAGTCAAGTAGGAGGAGCAAAAATTAGCAGAAGGCGCGATCTTTTCATGGGAATTTGCGATACTGGAGCGAAAAATTTGAAAAATCCCGGATACTCAAGTTCCAGAACGTATTTATTCATCTGAATATCCAGTTTCTTGTTGGATGCAATTTGCTGGTTCTGTTGTGAGCTTTAGTGTGTACATGGGATATGCTTGTGGAAAAGGAGAGTGAAAATATGTGTTTCCAAAAGTGTAATAACAAAATTGAAACACAATTCATTAAGTGCAAAATTTCAGTAGAAATTTAATATAAAACAAGTGAGTGAGAAGAATCCCCCTGATTTTTATGGGGTTCTCAATTTAAGTACCTTTTGTTTCCAATGTTGTAAAAAAAAAATTAATTTCTTTTAAAAGTGAATTGTGTTTAAATTTTAAGAAAAATCTGTTACCCAGTGTTACGTCCACATTTTTTTTGTCACCTCACAATGTTAAACGGCTTCAGCTTAGGCAAGAACATAATTAGCTACACGCACAAATTAATATAATTAGTTGTGACATACAAACGCATTACGGTATTTTTTTTTTGTCAAGTATGATTTTTGTCTCATGATAATTAAATACTTATCATCATCATCATTATTGTGTAGTCAGCTAATTCTGCTCTCTCCTAAATGTTGCTGAGGTCGTATCTATACATGTTAAGGCATTTAATAACGTAAGTCTTTTTAGATCATGTTGCTAGTCGTCTAGCAACATTATTCTCCTACTCTAAGCGCTACTCTCTCTCTCTCATAAAAAGTAAAAACCTACATCAACATTGTTGCTGAGACCAAAGCAAGGTTTGGTCATATACCCATATATCCACTCGTCGCAGTCATCCAGAATCCATCACTCTTCGACAGGCCTTTCGTCGTGGGATCTTTGGACACTGAAGTAATGTAAGCGTGAGTAAACAAAAAAATCTCTTAATTGTTTCTCTTGTTAATAGTAAACTCAGAGTTTCAAGCTCATCTTACATAGTTGATTTGGGTTTTTTTTTTGTAATTTTGTTGCGAGCGCAGTCTGAGAGGGTTAGGGTGACCATACCGAAAATACCGCCGTAATTCTTTATATTGTTTAATACTCTTCAACACTGGAGGTATCGTCTGGTCACCTATTGCATTATACTTGTATCCATTTGAATATTTGCTTTGCTCTGTTCAATGTTTTTTCCTTTTATTTGCATTTTTTTTTTGTTTTTCTCTATGCTCAGTAAGATTCTCTAGATAACCAAAAATAGTATCTCATGAATTCATATTTTGTGTCTTGTTATTAAGCCAATAGATTTCAGATTCTAACAAAAAAAAAAGATTTGGAATTGTATACCTAGTGAATAAGAGAATATTATGAATTACATTAATATATTTCCATATCATGAATTTTATTGAACCTTTATTCATTTCCAATAAACATATTATGATGTGCGTCTAATTTTAACTGAATCCTGTTTGATTTCCAGATAGTTTAGGTAGTTCGGTTGCATTCAGACATGGGTATCACAAATAAAATAGCGTTAGGATTATATCCATTTTGTGATTCGGTTGGGTGGGCATGCTAGACTTACTAACAGCTCGAGGTCTAGTAATTTTGTCATGGTGAATTCTTTTCTATCCCTACTTTATTTGTCATTAAGCACGTAAAAATAATTATTTGTAATTAGCTGAAGATTTTGCATAGAAGCCAGGAACCTACCCCACACGACGAGCAATAAGGCCGGTGAAAATACGTGCTATGCTTCAAATATATGCGAATAATAACATCCCTCTTCATTTTATGAACGTTACATGCTACAAAATCACCCAATATACCTCAAGGATCGTGTATTTTTGTGCCGTCTGTCACGCTGTCCATTTGTCGATTTTTATGCAAACTAAAAAAGTTTTCAAAATTCTATAAATACAGTTTTATCAATAGACATTACAAATTGGCAACGAAGTTATGGGAAAAAACCTTTGAAATTCCTGCCGTCCGCAATGATATATATATTTCAATCTTCCAACTCCACAACAATAAAACTAAGACCTGAAAGCATTGAACATCATGTTTCTACATTCAACCTGTTCGTTAACTTATTTTTTATTAATGTCAGCTATGAGTTCTGCGCAAGCACTGCTATGAGACAACGTAAAAAATTATATGGAAACAAAACATTTTAGTACAAGGGTTCATTTAAATTATTTAATAAAGCGAATAACTTCCATCTTAAGTAGCAGCCTCAAACGCAATACACACTCTTTTTCGTACATTTATTTGTTTGTGCTGTGACATCGATGAAATTACAAAAATTTAGTACAAAGCCTTTCGTACATTTCGTTAACTTCATTGTGCTGTGCATCGAAGTATTGATGAAGTAATGAAAAAAGTTTTTTTTTTTTTTCAAAAAGTGGCACAAATTTAGTACAAAGGGAACAAAATAGACAAAGTGGCAAATTTAGTATCAAAATAAAAAAGTGGCATTCAAGTATCAATTCTGTAAAAAAGTGGCAAAATTGATACTTTAGTGCCACAACGGTAACGCTGCTAGCCAGCACATCATATAGGTTTTTAGCTCTTAAGCGACCCTTTAAATATCAGAAAGAATATTGTTAATTTGAGTATGGTATAATTTCAGCCACACTCTTTACTGTATGTCAGAGTTCAATACGTCGCAAAAATCGACTCGGAAAATCATATGGTTCATTTGCAAATTTCATATAATGATATATACGTGCCATGTTTCGATTTTATCGGCTTAGTTGTTATAGTAGAAAGCCTAATGAAATCAAAACCTGCGGAATAGTTTATTATGTATTCAAATGCGTGTAAAAAAGAAATCTTGCACTGAACTGAAAAAAACCCTTGAAGGTTTTATTATGGATAATGCCAACTTTAATTTGCAATTGGTTTCATCCCATTCCCATTTCGATTGTTGCACTGTGTAATAATTACGTCTTAAATAAAAAGTTATAATGAGAAAAGTTTCTTAAATCAGGAAAAACCAAAAATGAAAAATTGTCCTTTCGATTTGGCATATGTACGCTGTGTATTCCATCTGATCGTTAGGAAATTAGATAGAGAAGCGTTTTAAAATTCACCGACGACTCTTCAGGATACAAAGGGAACCTGTTCCAACCAAGATATGAAGAGATGTATCAGTAGTTTTCTGGAATAACCGCCAATGTCTGAGGTACAGTAAATCATTATCTATCAATCCTAATATGCCACTTTTAGGTATGTCCAATTTTTGGCGACTTTTTCCAACATTTAACACATGCCCATTTAGTATACGGCGAAAGAGAAGGCATTTTGGCCCTCCTCAACATTTTGAGTTTTTGAAATGTTCTCTTATTTCAGAAAATCACAGATATGTGCTCATTTAAAAGTACAAAAGCCACTTTTGCCAACAGTTCTTTATGAAATTTGAAAGGGATTACTTTAGTTTTCTTGTGGTTCATTTTACATCTCTCTTACACAATTATTACAGTTTTTTCTGGCAAAATTACAATTTAAGTAATAGAGCTTTAGAGTACAAAAAAAATATTTCTTTCTTAGTTACCAAAAATACACCATAGTTCAATGAAAAACAATATATATATATATTAATGTATATATAATATGTTCCATTTCGAACAAGAAATGTATGATTTTATTCAAGTATATCCTACTCCTTAGCAAAAAAAATAATAATCCATTTCTTGAATTGTTTAAACAGGAAAAAAACGCAAATTTATTCCTTTATGTATAGTGCTAGTGTGCAGGAAATGCACATATATTATTATTTCTTTTATTTGCAAATATTTTATATATTTAAATATACGTATAAAAATATATATGTGCACATCTTAGCTTACTTATATGTACTCAGTTCTGGTTATTCTGTATGTTCTGTAATTGAAACTTGTTCACTCATGATTGCATTTTAATGGAAAAAAGTAAATAACAGTTTTGGTATTTTTGTGTTCTTTCTTTCTAACCAAATATTGATTATTGCCAATAAGTCATGTGGAAAATGTGAAGGCAAAAATGTGTAAAAAAATATTTGTTTAAAAAATGTGTTTTCTCTATTGTATTTAAAACTACACATTTAATTTTAAATGAGATTTATAAAATAGTTGCATGGTAAAAAATAAAATTAAAAAAACCATTCATATTAATTTATATTTAAATATTACTGCAATCTCATTTACATGAAGGCTTTCACTGAAAACTAAAATTTGTGCATATTTTTTATTCCAACATACATTTTACAAAAATCGAAACCATATATTCAATGTTAAGAAGAAATGAAAATAAGCATAACAATATGCCTCTATTAAGAATGCCATCCCAAGAAAATAGACCTCTTCAGCCATAAGTTATTAAAATCTAGTACGTACATTTATATATATATATGTATATACCATACTGCGTATGAGTAACTGCGGATATTATTTATTATTACTCATACGCATGCATGCACATGTATGCTTATGACTGAGCTGCTTATGACTATATGCATAGAACGAGTATGTTGTATGTGCCTTAAGGCTTCTAGCTGTATGACTTCAAAGACAAATTCCGTTTCGTCCTTAGGGAGGCATTACATAATTTCCATTCTCCCGAGATTAATTTAGAAACATTTCCGCATAGCATTTGCACTGGAGGAAAGAACGTTTCTACCATGCGACGTTTATGTTTTTTTTTGCAAAACGTCTATTAAAGCAAATTAAATTTATTCATAAAAAAAGCAAATGTGAATGTAAAGTCATATGCAAATTTGTTCCTATACTATTACCAACATAAAACGATGTAATGGAGTGACTGAATTTTGGTTTCAAATGACTCAAGCTTTGACATAATTTTATTAAGATCCTTGTGGTTGTTTGGCTCAGGCTAAGCATTGCAAATGTCTTATGTTTTTGGTATTTTTAACGATTTTAATGGGAAAATAGCAATTTTTGTTCTCACAGCAAACGTAAAGCAAAAGATTTTATTATTGGTACTCCACGGGAATATAAACGAGTATAGATTTTCATTAGATGGCGGGGTTGTCTTTTAATATTGTGTTCTAAATATCGTAAGCTTGAAGATATTCGGATAAAAACTCCGATTAAAAGACAACATCAAAACAGTAACATTTTGCAGCGGATCCAAACTCTAGTATAAAAATCGTGTGCACCAGCCAGCAGACAGACAGACTCCTTCGAGGTGTCACACTTTTGGATCGTAGCAAATGATATATACCCTCCTCTCTAAGGAGTGGGGATAATTAGCTGAATTTTTGTTAAACATATCGAAACAAAATTTAAAATTTGTTGGTCGCGGTTCTTGAGTATATTGTGACCACAAGTTGGACTACGCGTTCTCTTAAAGATCGGTATATATAAATATATGCGCAGGTCCATAGCACCTTATGCGATTTTTTAGTAATACAAGAACGAAAACAATCCGCCATGGATTGCATTCAATTTTATAACTGGAAAAATGTTTGGATATGGAGCAAATCATGCAACGGTCCTTTTTGTTTAAAAAAATTTTAAAAAAAGAACGCTGCAATTTTTAGCCAAATTTTGGCCGCAAATTCTTTAGCCAAACTCTTCACCTTAAAAATGTGGTACTTACGGCTTAATATACCATATTTGAGAGATACATCTACATAAATTTTATGTAGACGAATTGTAGCCAAAATAGAATACAAACTGCAAAGTTTCAGCTAAATTTCTTGGAAAATGTGGTGTTTATGGTTTACATAAGCCTTTGTGGGTGCGACATCTATAGGTGGAATATAACAAAATACGAACTTATTTAAAAAAAGATTACTGCGATGAGTTATTGTCTTAATTAAATACAAACTGAAAAGTTTTAGTTAAAATGCTTAGAAAATGTGGTATGTATGTCTTAAATTGGAGCGACCTCTGTAGGGCGACTATAACAAAATATGAACCAATTTGTAAAATTTATGCTGTGATGATTTCTTGTCAAAATGGGATACAAACTGCAATGTTTATGCTAAATTGTTTTAAAAATATGTTATCTATGGCTCAAAAACTATTGTTTGGAGCGACCTCTATAGGGGAGCTAAATCAAAACATTAACCGATATGGCCCATTTGCAATCCCAAACAACCTGCATATATAAGAAGTATTTCTACCAAATTTGATCAACCTAGATTTATTGTTTCGGACTGTTGCGTGATTACAACAGACGGACAAATAGAAGGACATGTCTAAATCGCCTTAGAATTTTACGACGATTAAGAATAAATATATACTTTATGGGGTCTCAGATGAATATCCATCCTATGGTGGAGGGTATAAAAAGTAGGAGTAGGATCATAGCTCTTAACCCATTACTGGTCATTGTACATACACAGGTACAGAAAAACACACATATCCACAAAGCCACAAATCCATTAAAAATGTTTTTTTTTTCAAAGTTGGTTTTGATTTCGTGTTATGTGTACTCTGCCGCTTAAAAACACATTGGAAGGGCAGCAGTAGCAAATAATAGTACTTCGAATTTTCATTTATCTTGGTTAGCCTTTTCTAGATTTGCGCATTTTGGGTAGGTCAGTGATCGTTTGACTCTGTCAAAAGTTTGTCGCATAAAAATTAATATATTTTGCACTTCATTTGCCAATAAAAAGGCTTGTTCTTTTCTAATTTGAAAAATGTTCATAAAAATGGGATCTTCCAAGCGAAATGTAAATTTGAAAAACATTGTACTCGCTTAGGAGCAATGGCTGATAAGGTATATATTTTGAATAGTATTTTTATATTATATTTATCTAATTTTTTCCAAATTGATATGGCATTTGAAAGCTTCAACCCATCAATCTTTTATGGCAGACGATTTAATAATCTAGACAGCGCTTGGGATTTTGCGGAAGGGGCTTCAAATCATAAAGTGTTTGATGATGCGCGTATTCCACCAGATGCAGATGTCAATACAGATTAGGAGGTGTTGATGCTGAGGATATTATCCCTTACATCATGCCGCAAGATACTTCGGGTGATATAGATATTTTTTTGCAGCAGCGATAGCAAATCCCTTCCTTCCCCTACCCTTTCAAGAGCTGCGTCGCAGAATCCAGCACTCAAAACCGGGTCAAAACTGTCCCAAATGGGAGAGTTGTTCTCTTGATATACTTCTCTTTGATATATTTTTTACTTCTCATGATCTGTTGGTTCTGCTGACACAAAAAGGATTTCCGCTGAAATCGATGGTAGTATTCAAAAATAACGAAAAACTTAAAAATTGACTTATTGGAGTTTCATCGTCCATCGTCCTGCACTACCTACGAAACTATACACAGCCATCAATATCTAAACGGTCTATGAACTATGTAACTTAGCTCTCTATGTGGAAAAGAAGTGTTTCAAAAATGTTCGTCCAAAAAAATAAGCATATATGAATACATGCATTGAGCCACTGTACTTGCTTGGGAACAGCCTCAAAAACCTTAAAAATAAACTCTTTTTTTAATTTTTACGTATTTTTTTAAGTTCTTTATGTTCCTTTCATTTATACTAAACAAACGGAATACATGATTCTTAAGTTTAAAGTTTGTTGGTTTTTAATGGGTTAAGGGACTTTTAATGTACAGAAAAAGTGAAAATGGCTTTGGTCACTTGTAAACAGACCGCAGTCTGAGAATTGACGGAATTGACAACAGTATATATGTTACATCAGTAAGTGTTGAGCGATAATTTGTATGTCCGGTTTTGCCTCAGGCTGGACATCGAATTGTTGTTTTCTTATCTTCATTGAGGTCAGTATGTACATATACATAAATGTATATATTCTCTTATGGAAATTTTAAAATCAGTGAAATAATTAAGATTGTTCTGGCCACTGCCACACTGACCACAGTCAGAGAATTCAAAATTATTTTTCGCGCATATATTTGTCGTTTAAAGCACTTCAAATTTACAAAGTTTTAACTTTGCATCTCATGAGAGGCTTCTGAAAGGACAACATAATATTAAAGTTTTTGGTAGGGCGAGAATTGACCACGGGCCAAAAAACACTACTGTCTATGCGTGTGAAAAATTTCAGTTTTCTAGTCTAACAGGTGGTCAAGAGGCCGACAATCACATGGCGGAAAATCGAAAATCTAAATAGCCGATTCTAATTTCTGGTTTTGGTCTATTTTTTCATCAAGTTTCAAGAAAATCGGTACAGCCGTTTAGGCGTGTGCAAAATATCAGTTTTCTAACAGGAGCATCAGTGGTGGAAAATCACATGGCGGAAAATCGAAAATCAAAGTAGCCTAACAACAGCAACAGCGGCAACAGACAAACGAATAAAAAAACAGACACACAAACAATTTTATAACATTAATAGGATTACAGTAACAAGGTATATTATAGGGTAATTCCAAAGGAAATCGACCCACTGTGAAAATTTATGAACTTCGATATTGCTGAAATTTTGCATGCGCATACTGCAAGATGATACGAAATAATGACTGTTTACCGTGTGTCAAAATTTGTAGCGGTCTAGATTTTATAGGGTGCCAAATATTTTTATAGTACCTACAGGCCAGTACAAAGTGGGCATTATTGCCCCGCCCCTTCTAGTACCTCCTACACAAATTCTAACAATTTTGGGAAATGTTGAAAAATTATAAACTCAATAAAGTAATTTAAAAAAAAAGTTCTAACATTTCCCAAAATTGTTAGAATTTGTGTGGGTGGTACTAGAAGGGGCGGGGCAATAATGCCCACTTTGTACTGGCCAGTAGGTACTATAAAAATATTACACTGCACAAAATTTCAAGTATTTTTATGCACTGGTATTAATGTTATAAGCTGTGAACTTATTGTAAAAATTGGTCCCTTTGTGTGGGAGGTACCAAAACGGGCGTGACATTTTCGCCCATTTTTGTTCAGCTTATAGATACGGTGAAATAATTACTATGTATGAAATTTCATTGGATTCCTATGAGTAGTATAGAAGTTATAAGAGTTTTAACATGTCACAAAATTTTAACCGTTTGTGAGGGAGGTACCACAAGGAGGGGTCCGACATGGGCCACCTCAAAACATTAAGTAGATTTGAGGAAAATATTACCACATACTAATTTGTAAGTCATTTGGTCACTCATTTTCAGAGATATCGTTCGCATAATCCAGTCAAACGGACAGACAGACGGACATTAAATAAGTCATATCTTTTGAACCCATTGAGCACCCATTCTGAAAACTTTATATTTTATGGAGCAATATCCCCCATATATAATATTCAGAAATAAAATTAAAAAAATTGAAAATACATTTTTCAGGATAATCAAGGATTAAGGACATTTTCGTCCTTTTGGTATCCTTAGTACACATATATAGTTATTCTTCTGTCTGAAATACTTAGAAATAACGTTAATATCTTTAAGATGGTATTTATTTCAATTAAATCTGACTTTCCGTTCAAAAGTTATGGCGACTGGAACATGGCTTAATTTTTTTCAAAACAATGTAGATGTCCTACTGTGGCACCCTACAAAATCTAAACCGCTACAAATTTTGACACACGGTAAACTGTCATTATTTCGTTACATCTTACAGTATGCGCATGCAAAATTTCAGCAAAATCAAAAGGGTAAAATTTTCAAATCGTCATTTTTGGGTCGATTTTCTTTGGAATTACCCTATATATGAATTTATGCGTTAGAATGTTCTCTACGCACGTATGGAATTTGTTTCATGGTCTTTGGTTATGTCCCACACAATTTATTACGAAAAACTAATGAAAGTACTTTCCAAGTTTTTTCTAGTTTTCATAAAAATAAAGATGTACACAGGACCAATATTAATCGGTGGCCAGTGATCACCAGATTTTAGACTTAAACAACGCCAGGTTTCGTGACTGCGTTCTTTATTTTGATTGTAATTTTTAAAATACACATGAAGAGTGCCTTCCTTATCTTTGCTTGCTCTCCTACCAAGTTAGATGTTTAAAAATAAGCGAAACCCTTTCAAATTAGTAAAGCATATTTAATAATCCATTTGGTTGCCACAAAAGTGTATTGTGCGGACATATAATGATTTTTTACAAGGAAACTTTTTGTCGAAAACATCGCCAAAAAAAATCCATCGAGTTCAAAGATATAGCATTATTTTTGGAGGAAGATTTTCGGGGGTAAGGGGATCAATGAGGTTGTTGGGAAAAATACAGCTTGAAGTGTCTGATTTTTTTCATTCTTTGACATGGACAATATATTCCGAAGTTTTCTATATTAAAATTGTGTTTGAATTTCCTAACCTCTAGGTTTACCCAGCAACTTTGCAGCTAAATATTTCGAAACGCGATGACACAGAAAAAACGGTTAATGCCATCCGAATTAGCGGGTCAAAATTATGCGGAGAACGCTGTTTTCATCAAAAATACATTTTTGTGCACACACAGTGTTATTGAAACGAAGGTGAAACATCTACACTTCATTCTTTCATTTTAACAATATGTACTTGTTATACTCAGGTTCTGTATGATATCCGTTGTCAAACCCTCCACCGCAGCCAGGGGCTAAAGAAACTTTATACGCGCACTTAAAGCGGTATTTAAGTAATTAACGAACATTATTTTAAAAGCTTTTGTTCTTTGCTTGCGGCATAGCTCCTTTTTTTAAATGGAATGTCTCATATATCTGTAATTTTATATTATGCTTATGTCAATGCGTCCGTTGCCTAAGACGACTTTTGACTCGAGGCTATTATATTAATGTTTGAATTAGGTATAAACTTGATGCCATAAACCAATTAAGTGCCGCAATAAAAAGCTTTTACGTTATTTTCTGCTCCATGACTACGGATGAATTTTGTGATAATCTTAAACATTATTTGGTGTTTTTGTGGAAATATCATCTCTGTCTGACAGTTTATTGAAATTTGAAATTTTTGGGAAGACTTTGTTTTTTTGATTTTGTTAAAATTTTTAATCTTTTATACTGTTCCAAGTTAAGCCAGATATTTATTAAACATATATGTAAATTTCTATAGTTGTTGTAGGCCCAAAAAAAAAGCTTAGTCAATCAAGTTGAGCCGTATAAAGCTTTAGAATACCTATTACATTATGACAACGTCAATTTCATAATATTTCAATACATTATATTGAAATAATATTTATTTGTTATAGTTTATTGAAATGTCCATCTATGGGAATCCTTTGATTTTTACAGGGCTGTGGAGTCGGAGTCTGGGAGTCGGAGTCGGTAAAATTTGCCCGGAGTCGTAGTCGGAGCCCGGAGTCGAAAAATTATGGTCGACTCCGAGATGGACTGTGCAAAATGTACCATTTATGTGAATTTTTGCACTCAAAAATTTTTGGGAAAACAATTTTAGTACAAAAGAAGGATAAAACATTTTAAGCTTTTAAGCCAATATTTTTTTAAGTCCACAATATCTATAAAGTCGACCAATCTATCGACTTTTTATGTAAAGACAGTTTTAGGAAAGAATTTTCCTAAGCGGGAAACAATATTCCCAAGCGGGTAAAAAAACAGTAAGGAATGGCCGATGACTGGCGAAGTACACTATATGATATCTTACACCACTTGTTAGAGCAGAATAAGCTCAGATATAGTAAATATAAATATGAATTATTACCTTATAAATATAAATCTAAACAGAATTTGTTCATATTCAACAATATGCGTTCTTACATAAATAAACTCTACCCTGCTATATTTCAAAATGACTGCATGTGGAATACAGCTCCCATAGTGATACAAGGCCAAATCTAAAGAAACATCTGGGGGCATTATCGCTATGGACCGATTTTAGCCAATTGCAATAGGTTTCCTCCCTATTGTGAAAGAGTTCTTATCGCCAAATTTCAACGAACAACTGAAATGAACTGAACTGAGTGATTCTGAGTCTAACGGTATATATTAGTATTTTGCAGTAGTATTTTTTACAAAAAATCAAAATTATAACTTCCTGTACCATAGTGTGGTGTAGAGAGAGAACGAACAAACTGTTTCCCTGAAGCGAAAATAATTTCCACAAATTAGGGTATAAAACAGAGGCAGTGATCGTTGAAAATTTTATCATGTTTACAATTTGAAATTGTCATATTAGTTGCAATTGTAATTTGTACTTATATGTATTTATGAATTCTGTGTGGAAAAAAAATGTCATTAATAATTTTCCGCTAAATCAGTTTGTCATCCATCCATAGATGATATTTAAACAAACAGCTTTTCAGCATGATAATCATGCTCTATATTTTGCCACATTTTATTACTCCCAATGTTTATTACTCCCAATGTTTATATTCCATAATCGCAGCTATTGTTACGCTAAATGTCATGAAAAACAACAGCTTTGTATGTGGGGTAGGGGGACAAGAATCCCAAAAACGACAAACTATCTTACAAAATTCTTGCTCACTCAAATCTCTATGGAACTCAGATATAAAATTGTACTAAATATTATTCTCTCATGTAAAACTCCAAAGATTTGTAAACCCTCTACAAAAAATAAGTAAAACTATCTTCACATTTGGTTTTACACGTTCGCTCGTAAAATGTGTGTTGGAACATGGGGATTTTCTTTTTCGTGCAGGTAACTGTCGCCAGACGCTTTTCTAGTTTATACGGAATATAAGGTATTAATATACATACATAGAGTTTGATATCACATTATGTTCCACAGGAGGAGGATATGCTTAAAACTTTATTACAATTTATTTTTTCTCTTGTAAAAAAGTAACAACATTTGAGGATTGTAACTAAGCATTTTTGAATCGGGATTTAAGTGTAATAAATGATGTGTTGATATGCCATCCTTGCATCGTTTCCAGGTGGCAACCTGAACTCGAAGTCTCCATACAGACTTGGAACCTATTAGACACTGGGTACCTCAAGCGATTGGTGTTGGCCTACGTTGACGAAAAAATTGCTAATAAGGGTTTCTTCAGAATCACCCTCTCTACTCAACAACGAAGACATCAAAGTCTAATTTCTTTCCTCTCAAGACTTATCGCGAAAAATGTATTTCTAGCCAAAGAAACAAAGTTATTTACTAATATTAGGTTTTCCAATAGGGATGATAAGATTTTGAAGTGACGTTTCGGCCATTTGGAATATGTCATGATCTGTCATTTATTTTTCATTGTATTCAGTAGTGTTTACAAACTCATCATGGGGAGAAATACAAAATAATCGTTCTCCAATTGCAACTTTTCGTGCGCTAAGTCAATTTTTTTAATAAAACCAGTAAGGAAAAGCAGAAAGTCGGGCGGGGCCGACTATATAATACCCTACACCTCCCTAACAATGCGATAAGGGTCATTGCCATAATAATTTGGAATACTTGGTAAATGGGTAGAAAAGCAATATTCGTTCCTAAAGTGAGAAACACCTTTCTGGAAAATTTTAATGATCGGAAGTAAAATACAACTTCTATAGCGGTTTGATACCAAATAAGGAGGAACATATATATGGAGCTTTAATATAAATCTGAACCGATCTTCCCTGAATACTTACTCATGTAAAAATACCTCCTTCTGTCGAATTTCGTACTGATCGGATATAAAATACAGTCTCTACAGCGCTTAGATATCAAATCGGGGGTAACATATATATGGGAGCTATATCTTAATCTGAACCGATTTTCTCCAAATTTGGCAGTATTCCTTCATGTAATAAGAAACCTGTTTCTGCCGAATTTCGCACTGATCGGATATAAAATACAGTTTTTACAGCGCTTACAGGTCAAATCGGGGGTAACATATATATGGGGGCTATATCTAAATCTGAACCGATTTCTTCCAAATTTAATAGTGTTCATCCATATAATAAGAAACCCCTTTCTGCCGAATTTCATACTGATCGGATATAAAATAAAGTTTTTACAGCGCTTACATGTCAAATCGGGGGTAACGTATATATGGGGGCTATATCTAAATCTGAACCGATTTCTTCCAAATTTATTTGTGTTCATCCATATAATAAGAAACCTCTTTCTGCCGAATTTCATACTGATCGGATATAAAATAAAGTTTTTACAGCGCTTACATGTCAAATCGGGGGTAACGTATATATGGTGCCTATATCTAAATCTGAACCGATTTCTTCCAAATTTAATAGTGTTCATCCATATAATAAGAAACCTCTTTCTGCCGAATTTCATACTGATCGGATATAAAATACAGTTTTTACAGCGCTTACATGTGAAATCGGGGCTGACATATATATGGGGGCTATATCTAAATCTGAACCGATTTTAACCAAATTCAATAGGGATCGTCCTTGGGCCAAAAAAAATATATGTGTAAAGTTTCGTCGAGATCGGACCATAATTGCGACCTGTACTTTGATTACAAGAATACATGCACAGACGGACAGACGGACAGACAGACGGACAGACAGACAGACGGACATAGCTAAATCAACTCAGAAAGTGATTCTAAGTCGATCGGTATAATAAACGATGGGTCTATTTCTTCTCCTTTTGGGTGTTACAAACAAATGCACAAAGTTATAATACCCTGTACCACAGTGTGGTGTAGGGTATAAAAACACTTTCCAGTCGACCTACGACCTTGACATCCATGAGCAATATTTTAGCTCTCGTTAAGAGCTATCTTTTTGCCATTGACCGATTGTGGCTACGTGCCACACAGCAATTAAAACAATTGAATTGTTGCGAGAAAAGTTTTGATATTCGATTATTTCAAGAAATTGTGATATTGAATGGCCTCCAAGAATTTGTGATTTAAGACCATTAGACTATTTCTTGGGGGATTATTTGCAGTCATTGGCCTTTCGAAATAAACCAGACTCTCTTCAAGCTTTACAAGTCCATATTGAACGTGTCATTCATGACATACGACTTGATTAAGTGAAAAAAGTGCTCGGAAATTGGGTTCATCGAATTCGTTCCTGCAGAAGAAGTCGTGGAGGCCATTTGAATGACGTTTTATTTATAAGTTAATTGTATCGATTGTACTTTGTATCGATTGTACTTCACATTAAATAAAAAACATTTGAATTTCCTCAACAATAAGTGTGTTTTTTTTTTCAAAGAAATCATATCACTCTTATTGGAAAACCCTGTACATTGATTTGCAAAAAAATGTTTGTCCTTAATGTAAAGTCCCTGAAATTTGTATAAACAATTAGTGAAACATATTTCGTAGTTGAGTAAAAACGATAATTCTACGAGTAAACAAAACTTCATTAGATGTTTTTATCCCCTCACCTTAGAGAGGAGGGTATATATCATTTGCTACGAGCCAAAAGTGTAACATATCGAAGAAGTGATCTAAGACCCAAAGTATGTTTGGCGGAAATCCGTTTTGGGTCATTTTAAGTCATTTGAGCAATGTCCGTCCGTCCGTCAATCTGTCTGTGTGTTTGTCTGCTAGCTGGTGCGCACGATAACTCTCGAAAGGAGAAAACGATTGACTTCAAATTTGGTATGCGGTAATATTTTTCTCTATCTCCGGCTAGGTTAGAAGATGAGCCATAGTGGTCAACTCCTTCTAGTTCCTCCCCCACAAAGGGTTAACTTTTAGTGAAATATTGATTCTTTAATACCTTCTATACTACTTACTCGAATCTTTTGAAATTTCACACATAGTATTAGTTTGTTAGTCGCTAACACGTCAAGAAAAATGGGCGAAGTGGTCACTCCGTTATTGGTACCTACCACACAAATGGACCATTTTGCACCAAAAGTTAAATAATTTGATTTTATAGTACCTAGAGTCCAGAGAAAATTTGGCGTTATTGGCATGCCCCTTTTTGTACATCCCACACAAATGGCCCATTTTGCACCAAAATTTAACAGCTTATAATTTTAATAATATCGCATACATATACTTCAAATTCTGTACAGTGTAATGCTTTTATAGCACCTAGAGTCCAGAGAAAATTTGGCGTTATTGGCACGCCACTTTTTGTACCTCCCACACAAATGGCCCATTTTGCACCAAAAGTAAACAGCTTATAACTTTAATAATAGTGTATACAAATACTTGATATTTTGCGCAGTGTATTGTTTTTTTAGTACCCACAGTCCAGTGAAAAATGGGCGTCATGGACATGCCCTTTTTGGTACCTCCCACACAAATGGACTATTTTTATTAAAAGCAATTTAAATTGATAATAATTAAATTCATAAGTTGGTAAAAAAGTTCAGTTCCCGACTGAACTTTTTTACTTGTTTAATTTAATCTAAGCTAATTTTCGAACACTATGTGTAGAAGTAACTTGGCGGTTCAATGGGCGTGGAGGTCCTTTGGATTGGCGGAAACTTGAAACCCACAAAGATATAGTGTTTTTTTTGTAACGTTAGATCTCTGATTTTTCCATGAGAATGTTAATTTGAACATTTATTTGATAATTAGAATTATTCTAGTTATATTACACACTTTCTTATGCTACTCATCCATAGTAAAATAATATCGTTAGAATATAAACAACTTTGTTTGAGAGAGCACAAAATGATTTTGTACTAT
The DNA here is from genome assembly GCA_963930755.1 of Eudasyphora cyanicolor. Lineage (NCBI taxonomy): Eukaryota > Metazoa > Arthropoda > Insecta > Diptera > Muscidae > Eudasyphora > Eudasyphora cyanicolor. The sequence goes on along the minus strand of OZ005737.1, from coordinate 258,591,503 downwards.
ACTAAACGATGCTTATCTGTAATTTTATCATTTCGTTTTTTTTTGTCTGCTTAATATGTGTAATATTTCTTGAGGAGGTACAAATCCCACGTATCCTTGAGCTCCATTTCTGTTTTTTTGCTCACAACCTTTTTGTTAAACACGCAAACATTTGGTTCATTTGCTTTTGTTCATCTTTTCGATAGCTTGCTGGTGCTGCTGACTATCCCTTTTTTGGGGGGATTTTTAGTCTCGTTTGTATTATTATTATTTCATTTTAAAGCTCAACGTCAGTTCATTTAGTATGGATAACGTATGCTCAGCCATAAACATATAGAATACAAATATACTCACACATACACACATTAAAAGGGTTGTACAATTTTATCTTAAAACGTAGCAAATTGTCATTTTTTTATTATGTTACATTTTCGTGATTATTTCTGTGGTCACAAGGCATAACAGCATATGTCTGTTTTTGAAACTTTTCAGGAGATATATTTTAATTGGTTGAATCGATATAATAATCCATTTTTAATGTAGTGACACAGTCAGATATGCTGCCTTATATATTTAACTACACGAGGGATCATCACCAAAATGTGTCACAATATGTAATCGAAGATGGGGAACATTATTGCATTAATAACTCAGTTTGAGCATAACTCGAGTTATGCTGTTATGCCTTGTGACCACAGATTTGTTTTTCATACCCGCACCCAAACTGATTGGCTGGGAATACACGATACCAAAGTTATGCGATGGTGCGGTATGAAAGTGCATAGCTAACAATATATTTCAAAAAATAAACCAGTAAGGAAAGACGGCAAGTCGGGCGGGGCCGACTATATAATACCCTACACCTACCTACCAATGCGAAAATGGGCATTGCGATAAGAATTTGGCAGTGTTCATACATGTAATAAGCAAACTCTCTCTGCCGATTCTCGTACTGATCGGATATAAAACACGGTTTTTACAGCGCTTACATGTCAAATCGGGTGTAACATATATATTGGGACTATGTTAAAATCTGAACCGATTTTTCCCGAATTTGGCAGTGTTTATACATGTAATAAGAAAACTCTCTCTGTTAAATGACGTACTGATCGGATATAAAATATGATTTCTACAGCGCTTAAATGTGAAATCGGATGAAACATATATATGGTGGCTATATCTAAATCTGAACCGATTTTCCCCGAATTTGGCAGTGTTTATTCATGTAATAAGAGAACTCTCTCTGTTAAATTTCGTACTGATCGGATATAAAACACGATTTCTACAGCGCTTAAATGTTAAATCGGGTGAAACATATATATGGTGGCTATATCTAAATCTGAACCGATTTTCCCCGAATTTGGCAGTGTCTATTCATGTAATAAGAGAACTCTATCTGTTAAATTTCGTACTGATCGGATATAAAACACGATTTCTACAGCGCTTAAATGTTAAATCGAGTGAAACATATATATGGTGGCTATATCTAAATCTGAACCGATTTTCTCCGAATTTGCAGTGCTTATTCATGTAATAAGAGAACTCTCTCTGCCGAATTTCATAAAGATTGGATGTAAAATGTGGTTTCTACGTCGCTTGCATGTCAAATCGGGTGAAACATATATATGTGGACTATATCCAAATCTGAACCGATTTTAACCAATTTCAATAGGGATCGTCCTTGGGCCAAAAAAGAGCACTATGCTAAATTTCATCACAATCGGACAATAAATACGACCTGCACTTTGATTACAAGAATACATGGACAGACGGACAGACAGACAGACGGACAGACAGACAGACGGACAGACAGACGGACAGACAGACGGACATGGCTAAATCGACTCAGAAAGTGATTCTGAGTCGATCGGTATAATAAACAATGGGTCTATCTCTTCTCCTTTTAGGTGTTACAAACAAATGCACAAAGTCATAATACCCTGTACCACAGTGGAGAAGGCTTTTGATCACACGTCACACATAGGGATTTTGTATAAACTGGTCCAACTCAACTTTGAACCATCTGTAATAAGATTGTTGCATAGCTTTTTTTCTAACCGACGTTTCTGTGTACAATTCGGTAACGGTTTCTCTGATTTCGGGGATGTTAGATGCGGCGTTCCACAAGGATCGATACTGTCCCCGCACTTGTACAATATATTTATGTATGATTTTCCGCACATCGATTCCAACTCATGTGGTATTCTGTACGCCGACGACTCGCTGCTATTTGCTCATGATGAATCTCCTCTTATTGCACTACATAAGGTAAAGAATCACTTAGACATGGTCAAACGTTTTTATGATCTCTGGGGAATTAAGATTAACGCTTCGAAAAGCGAGGCTATATGTATTAGAAACGCATCGGGCAAATGTAAACGATTTGTTGTTCCCCAGAGTAAAACATTGACTATGAGTATTGATAACGTTGAAATTCCATTTAGGAACAATATAAAATATTTAGGAATACATTTCAACAATCTCATGAAATTTAATGAACATGGTAGACAGGTTTTAAAGAAGGCATACAGAATTCTTGGTTCATTTTCAAAGATACTTTCAAATAAAAATCTCCCAGCTAGAACCAAATTGTTATTATATAAAACGAGTATAAGACCAGTATTTCTGTATGGCTTCCCGATATGGTTTAATATATCCCCCACAGTTATCAAAGAAATGGAAATTTTAGAAAGAAAAATAATACGTCACTGCATTGGTAAACACTATGTATCAAGTTGTAGACGGTATTCGAACAGAGTAATTTATGGTGAATCTAGAATTACTCCAGTTGGTTTATACGTTTGCGACCTACTTTCAAAATTTGTCCATAGAGTTGTCCAACACGATAACGAGTATGTTTCTATAATTTACGATATACAGAAACATTTTAACTGGTCGAATACAAATTATTTGTCACCAATCGGTTATATTAATGAAGTCCCTGCGAATTTTGATATTTCCGTCAGTATTCGACATGGATTCTATGAGAAAGCATTGTCGAATACGCACCGGGGGTAGTACGAGATGCTTAGGAATTTAATTTTAATTTTAATTTTTTTTTTTTACTCTTTTCTTTGTTTATTTATTAGATTTTAAGTTTAAATGAGAATTTTATACTCTCAAGCCACTGTAGTCCCGGGAGCAAGGACATTTATGCACACTATTATTAATAATTTAATACTAAATTCACTACATCTGTACTATTTAAAAAGCATGGTGCTGTTTTTCATATTTATTATAGTAATTTAAGATATTATATTATAGTCTTAAGTTCTCTTTAAAATATGTAGCTAATAATAATAGAGTAATTATAACGATTTAAAAGAAGGCTCAATAAAACCTAAAACCTAAAAACCTAAAAACCTGTACCACAGTGTGGTGTAGGGTATAAACAGTGTTCATAAACCTTTATTTTTACTTTAAAGATTTTCTTGACATTTACTGCCAACATTCTTAGCTTTTGTATTGTTGTACTGTTGTAGCCAAACTAAGTTCTGATTCACACGAGACAATTTTTTCCAAGCAAGTGTCAAAGCTTGTGGAGAGAGAGGCAGGCGGAAAGAGCTCGCTGCTGAAAAAATTGCTTCATGTGAATCAGGACTAATAAATGTTACTGCAATAATAACAAAATTAAAAAAAAAAATAAACTTTTTTCGAGTTCAGAACGCTAAAATATCCGAAAAAGTATTATTAATTAAATGTTAAGGATTATCACGACTTCCCATGCTGATTATACTTTATTCGTCCTACTGTTTGAATATCTAAATATTACGTTAGGTTAATACTTAAATTCAGCGAAATTTTGTTGTGTGATATTCTGTTTCCTTTTGAAATAAAATAAGGCTCATATTTCCATCAAAGAGAAAGGGGGAAGTTTGAGAAATTTGGCAAAAAAAAAATACGATTCGAATTTTCCTCTTACATGCTAATAGTAGGGAATAAAACATTGCCCTTAATAAATCAAACAAAAATGGTGTGTAATCCATGCTCAGTGTTAAGCTTGTAAAATAATAAAATACTAAAAACCATAAGGTGGCCATTGGTACAAAAATCGATTTGGTTTAATAAATATAATCAATTGGCATATGCATACAACATCTCGAAATTTAAAATCAAGATTTTTTTTGTGAAATATTTGGCATTCCTAATAAACAAATAACACTATGCAACAACTTTTTCTTTGTTCAGGCATAAAAATCATTTTTGTGCTGATTTAGAGATATAATTCCTAAAAATCAAAACCAAAGAGTTTATATACGGGCCTGTTCGGAAATCACGCGATTTGATATCACTTTTGGAGAGTTCGGAAATCGTCCGATTTTGATATAGTTTGTTTACATTGATTGTTGTTTACTTTAAACAAAAAATTGTGCTATTTCCGAAAACCAATAATGATTTTAAAATCGATGGTGTTTTGAAATCACCGTGATATCAAATCGCGTGATTACAGAACAGGCCCAAATGTAAATTTTTTTTAAATTATGTTTTTTATATAGTAATTATATGGTATTTCGAAATATTAAAGTCGTCAAACGATGTCGATTGATATTGAAATGTCTTCATAAATTTTAGAAACATCGAAATTATAAGAAACGAAAGCATTGACTTTCGAATTTTTTGCGTATTTGGGAAAGGCCAAAAATTTCACAAAAAACTTTTTCTGGAATTTCGAAATATGGTATGCTAAAAAATATGTTTGAAACTAAATTTTTTTAGAGGTCTATGTTTATTTTGATAGATATACAGGTCCTATCACACTAATAGACAACAAACCTCTTAAAGGAGCTGAACTAAGTTTTCTTTTGAGCAAAAAAAAAAATTAAATAAAAATATGGGTTCTTACGAAAATGAAGAAAAAAGTTTTAATTTCGCAAAAAAAAAATTAAAACGCAACATTTTTACGATTTTTGTTATTTTCTTAAAAAATTTAAGCTGTCGAAAAATACTTTGGACAAAATTTTCTAAATACAATAGGTAACACTATGCAACAAAATGTTTGTTGAAGGCCTGCGCTTAACATTTTCTGGTGTAATGTGGAGTCCTTAACACGAAAAAAATATAAAAAAAAGTGTTTCTTTAAAATTCCAATTTTCTTGGAATGTGCCTTTAATATTTGGATCATATTTGATGTATATTCTCGATAATGTCGGGATACACGAAAGTTATGAGGACTACAAATGTTGGTAATTACACTTTCATGTGGAAACAGAAGTTTAGTAACTGTTGTTAAAAAAATTAGTCATTTTTCATAAAAAAATGTTAAAAAAATCTTTAATTGTATATTTGGGAAGCTAGATTCCTAACGAAGAAAACAATGTCTATTTGAAGAAAATATATGGATAAATGTAGAAATTGTAGCACTTTTGGTAGAAAAACAATTTTCTATTGTTATACCCCTCCTAATGTGAAAAAAGGAAATATCAGATGCTGCCAACCAAAATTGTAACACATTGATGGAGAGACCCCAAAAATATTTGGCTGAAATCCGTTTTGGGCCATTTTAATTCATTTTAGCAATGTCCGTCAGCCTGTCCGTCTGTCTGTCTGGTTGGTGCGCGCGACAGGGTTAACCGAATGACTTAAAATTTGGCATGTGTCAATATTTTTCTCTATCTCAGGCTAAGGTCAAAGATGGACTATGTTGGTCCACTACTTCGAGTACCTCCTCCACGAAAGTTCGACAATTTAGTGAAATATTGATTATCCCATAAGTTATATACTACTACCCAGTATTTTTCACTGAACGCATATATTAATATATTAGAATATAATATATTTGCAAACTGACTTTCACAAATAAAATATGTTTTTACACACAGACAAAGTTATTGTTTAAGAAGTTTTCCAAATATATTTTATTTAAAAAACTTTTTTAAATCTTTGCTGACTTTTTTGAATTAGGTTAGTTTTTTCTAAATTTCCCTTAAAACTTTTTTTAATTTATAAATATTCAAATTCATCACTTTTCATCAATGCAATTTGTAGTTACCAAAGATTATACGACTAAAATATTAATTGAATTTTTCAAACATATAAAATTTATAAAATATTGCACTTTGAACTTCTGAAAAATAAACAACTTCTCTTTAAATTAGGGCATTATTCCATTGCCAAAATACTTAAATACAAATTTATCTTTGTTTCAGAAATATTAGCTCCAAATAAACTAATATTTGAATGGGAACATATTTTTGTTTAGAACAATATCTTCCCAAACATATAATATTTGAATGTGTCAAATATTATATATTTGGAGTGTATCCTAAACATATGTGTGTTTCAAGCAGAATATGTTTGGGAAAATATACTACAGAATCGATTTTTTTTTCAGCGTATACACCTGAAGATACGCTTCGTGAATTTTTTTTGAGATTTTTTCGATAACTCGTTCGGAAGATATTGATATTTAAAAAATAGTAAAACATCACTATGTACATCGGGTTTTTGGTCATAACTTCTTCAGTTTTGGTCCGATTTGAATTTTTTTAATATTTTTATTTCTCCGTACTTTGCAGAAATAAATATAATTTTTTTTTGTGTTCGAGTTTTAAGTTTTGAAATTTAAATTTAATTTTTTATCCCTTGTACTCTCCGATTTTCGCGATTTTTTTATATTTCAAACTTCTATTAATTCTCTAACATATAAGCTACACGCTGAAAAAAATCGCTTCTGTAGTATATTGACCCAAACATCTACGGCTTGAAACATATATATGTTTAGGATACACTCTAAACACATAATTTTAGCACACACAAAAATTATATATTTTTTTGAGCAGATGTTGTTCTACACAAATTGTTGTTTGCATCCAATAAGTTTTTATTCGGGACTATTAACTCCGAGACAAATATTTATTTGCATTTATGTATTCAGAAAATACCTAAATATTCGTAAAAATAATAAATAATAATGAGCGCCCCAGTAGGTGAGTTGGTAGCGTACTCGCCTATGGGTTTGGGGGTCGTGGGTTCGATTCCCACCAGAGGCTCTGGTCTGTCGCTGCAAAGTCTAGCCACATGGTCTTTGTAACCCGGCTTTTCCCTGGACCGTACAATTAAAATATAAATTTACTTTGTACTGTAATTCATATAAATAAATAAATAAATAAATAATAATAATCGAAATAGTATAATATTGGATCAATATAAATTACATGAACGATTGACAACTAATGATGACTTGGAATACACAGAAATTTTAAATGATTGATTTAAAGCAAAAGTTAATGCTGCATATGGTATCATAACTGGGAGGTACAATTCGAAACCAAGGAAAAATTTGAACTGAAATTCGAAGAAGCCAGCAAAAGTTTTGGAAATCTTTTTAAATAAAATATATTTGGAAAAATTCCTTAATAATAATTTTATTTGTATTTAAACGCATATTTTATTTGAGAAATTCAGTTTGCAAATATATTTTGTTGTAATATATTAATATATGCGTTCCAAATATATTTTATTGATTTTCAAATAAAATTTATTTGCTAAGAAACATATAATATTTAAAAATTTGTGTTCCAAATATATTTTCTTTCGGTTCAAACATATCAAAAAAGGCGATTTTGCCCCTTGTATGAATATTTATATTTTTTAAATTTTTTAAAAATTTAAAATGTTTATAAAAATTTCAAAAATTGTTGCAACCCACTGTAGCTTGAAGGCTTTGGAAAAGATGTTCCACGTTACAGAACAGAATAAAAGAGATACATTAGGAAGTATTTATTTTAAAAACACCGACGCCAACGCCATACCACGGATAATTTTGCTAAAAAATAACGATATATCAAAATTCGTAGAAATGTATAGATTTTGTTCGTGATGTATACAATAAAAATATTCTTTGTAAGATTCCTTGTTGTGATATTTTAACGTTTTTTTAATATCGATATCTTCTGAACGATTTGTTGTGGAATTTCCCATATATATATGGTATATATTCATTATAAAATTCTAAGACGATTGCCGTCTAATTTTCTAAAATTCCAAAATTGTTTGCTTTTGTGGGGCCACCTTAGTGAAAACGTATAGAAATTCTGTAGACTGTAGCGATTTCTCATTTATTTGTTATTCTTTTATTTTACATTTTACCTTTTCTCTGCATTTCTCTGGTTTGAATTTTCTTATATTTTGAGGCCGTTACTTTATTGGCGTTGTGTGAGAGTTTTTCCTTTAACCCTTTTCGGTTGGTGTGGAGGGGTGGTGCGAAGGTAAAATTCTTTTGATTTGAATTTAATTCATGTTTATTTGATATTTATTTTAGCTTAAAGGCAACACATTGTTTCGATTGCTTCAAAACAAAAAGATCTACGAAATGTTTGCTTTGCTCTTTTTATTCGCCGCTAAATGGCATTTCTTTGAAGTCCAGTAAATATTCAAAGATATATTTGATTCTTTTGTAGGTTTAAAAGATGGGAAGAGAAAGAGTTTTGGTTAAGCGAAATAATATCCCTTCTTTCGTGGGCAAAAATTGTTTTGTGTACAAAAGTTATATTGTGTTTGCACAAAGAAATTCTTCTCAATAAGTTATTTGGTTGTTTCTGCCAGAAACATACAATTTTATGTTTTCTACTATGGTTGGTGTTTAATTCGTGGTATGGTGGTTTTGAGATTTTTAACCTTTTAGAATCAAAATTCTTGTATTATTGTTTAATACATATTTTTGTGATAGTGTTGTTGAAGTTTGTTTGTGATTAGACGTTAGGTTGTTGATCAGAATTTGTGTATTTCGAAGTGCGGTAAAAGGCACTACTCCTTAAATTATGCATCTAGTTTCTTCGTAATGGTCGCATTTTATTCATGACATATCAGACTTTACGATAAAGTAATACAAATATAACACCGTCCGACAATGTTTAAAAAAGTAGTTGCACTTGAATTGTATGGCAAAATTAAGTTAATTGTCATTTTTAGTATTTCATTTCCTGATGCTGTTACTCTTTAAAAAGACTTAAAATTTTCAAAAGGTAACATTTTTCCAAAAAATAGTTTACATACTTATTCGCTGGATATGATATCGATATACTCGTATGTGTCAAATTAAAATGGAGAATGTTGACTATTTCTACTACTTTCCAGGATATAAAATTTTTAAACAAAAACTTTACCATAAAAACTTTTTTTTTGGGTTCTTAAAATAGTATGCCTCAATCTAAACAAACAAAAATTATGTCTCGAACACAAAAAAATATTTTTTGTTTCAAAGTGTAATTAGTAGATGGGACAAAAGGGCCGTTTGACCAAAATATCATAATTTAACACTCTCCAACTCGGACAGTTCTTAACCGATCTCGCTGAAATTTTGTGTCATAACTACTATCCAATAGGACTAAACATGGTGCAAGTTTCATCCCAATAAGAAGACTTCGGTCGTAAAAATTCATACACTTGACATAATATCCTCTATATATATTCTTCTCCTCCTTAACAAGTGTGCGTAAAATGGCATTCACTCCCTTTAAAGTGAGTTGAAAAATGACAGCCACTATGTGAATTCATCACTATACCAGACGTATTTGGAAAAAAAAAACAATTGAACTCATTCCATTTTTTTCAGTAATTTACTAAAGTTCCGTCCATCTACTTACCAAGCCTCTATGTGGTCATCTGGACATCAGAAGACAAAAAGAACATTGACACAATTGTTGACTCTCAGGGGAAAGATAAAAAATTAAACTTTCTTCTCGAAAAAAAAAACCAAACTAAACACAATAACATAAATAAATCCCTTAATTCCCCCAAAGAACATGACTCTGAAACATAGGAAATCTAGGCATCAGTTGTTGAAGTATCAAAATTTTAATTAAAACAATTCCCCTCTAAAAAACTGGCGATGCCAATGAGACGGTCGCGTCTTGGTGAACTTTGGAAAACCATTAAAATGCTTTTAAAAATGTGTCTGTTTTTCACACCACTCCAGTGGGAAAACATACCATTCCAGGGGAGGGGACTCATGAACTTCAGCGAATAGTAAACATTGCTTAAGTGAAAAAAAGATTAATGACTCCCCAAAGATCCTACATTGTCGGCTCCCCTCAAGCAATGATGCCTAGGAGAGCCAGCAAAACTTGACATAAAAATATGAAATACGAAAAGAGAAAAATGTTTTGCAAACAAATGAAGAAACAAAGAACGAATGAACGACACACCAGTACCAAAAAAAAAACAATTATATTTTATGTTGTTGACAACTGTTTAATTAGCTTTTAAGTTTCACGAGCCAGCGATTCCAGTGAAATTATTAACAGTGAAATATGAGCGAAAGCCAGAAATCGCGCGTAAAGGCCCACCAAAGACATAAACAAGGACATTTTCTTACGGAAGGACTACGGCGGTCTCCATAACCAACATTATGGACAGCTTTCTCTTTTCTTTGTTTGTATTCTAGCCATTATCATCGCCATTCACTCTACTGTATCTTTATTGAGGATAAACACAGCATTCATTAAATTTTGATGTAACGATTGCGGAAGTCCTTCGCAGTCCTTCCCCCACCTTGCCCACACCACCCTCCTCCTGCCCGGAAACATTCACTTTCATGAACTTACTTACTTTCATGAAATAATTGAAATTTCTTTAAATTGTTGGCTGAAAAATATTTGTTTAAGTTTTTAGAAATTCTCTGCAAAACATTTCATCAATTTCAAATTAGCAACCAAAACGGTAAAGGTTAATGGAGGATTACCAGAAATCAGGAAATTGGTATTTGCATTAGCTAAGGTTTAATAGGATGATAAGGTAAAATTGTAATAGGAAGCAATTTTGGGAGTTTTTAGAAAATTAGCTTGTTTCTGTTATTGGGGAAGTAATTTAAGTAAGTAAGTAACTCCAATGACTTACTTAATTCACTCAAAATAAACATAAGATTCAAAGCCTAATAATTTAGATTTGCTCGTTAAAAAATAGCGGAAAACCTTCTTGCAGAGATATGGCTGAAATTTGACATCGTGAATTATATTTTGCTTATAATCAATGCAAAGTGGGCGGATACCCAGAAACTACGACAATTTTTTTCTATTTTTAAACCCTTTAGTATTGGACAGAGGGAAAAATTGAAAAAATGGAAAATAATCCGACCGTTTCTTAACCAGATACTGAATTAGAATTAAACTTGACAATCTTGTAAAAGAAAAATTTGAGAATTTATGTTTTAAAATTGGATGCCTTTGCTAAATAGGGATGGAGCTACAGGGCCTCTAATTTGGCCACCTCGGGTGAACAAAGATTTAAGCTCATGTAACTTTCGTCTTTTATACCCTACAAAGTATTATAACTTTGTACGTGTGTTTGTAACACACAAAAGGAGAAGAAATATACCCATCGTTTATTATACCGATCGACTTAGAATCAATTTCTGAGTTGATGTGGCTATGTCCGTCCGTCTGTCCGTCCATCTGTGCATGTCTTCTTGTAATCAAAGTACAGGTCGAAATTATGGTCCGATCTCAATGATACTTGGCACATATATTACTTTTGGCCCAAGGACGATCCCTATTGAATTTTATTAAAATCGGTTCGGATTTACATACATAAGTAGCTCCCATATATATGTACCTCCAAATTGGAATATATGCACTGTACGAGTATGAAACGCATATTTGAACCGTTCTTAAAAAAAATCAGTAAGGAAAGGCAGAAAGTCGGGCGGGGCCGACTATATAATACCATACACCTCCCTAACAATGCGAAAAGGGTCATTGCGATAATAATTTGGAATAATTGGTAAATGGGTAAGAACATATATATGTGGATATATCTAATTCTGAAGCGATAATCGCAAAATTAAACAATATTCGTTCCTAAATTGAGAAACATCTTTCTGGAGAATTTTGTAATGATCGGAAGTAAAGTACAACTTCTATAGCGCTTTGTAACCAAATCAGGAGGAACATATATATGGTGGTTATATATAAATCTGAATCGATTTTCCCAAAATACTCATTCATGTAAAATAGAAACCTCTGTCGAATTTCGTACTGATCGGATATAAAATACAGTCTCTACAGCGCTTGGATGTCAAATCGGGGCTAACATATATATGGGGGCTATATCTAAATCTGAACCGATTTTCTCCGAATTTGGCAGTATTCCTTCATGTAATATGAAAGCTCTTTCTGCCGAATTTCGCTGTGAGCGAATATAAATTCAGTTTCAACAGCGCATGAATTTCAAATCGGGGTAACATATATATGGGGGCTATATCTAAATATGAACCGATTTTATCCGAATTTGGCAGTATTCCATCATGTAATAAGAAACCTCTTTCTGCCGAATTTCGTACCGATCGGATATAAAATACAGTTTCAACAGCGCTTCCATGTCATATCGAGGGTAACAAATACATATATAGGGGCTATATGTAAATCTGAGCCGATTTCCCAAATTTTGTATTGTATCTAAGTGTATCACGAGTCTACTCTCTGTCAATTTTTGTTAAAGTCGGTTCAAAAAAGTTGCTTATACAGTGCATATATGCCAAATCGGAGGTACATATATATGGGAGCTATATGTAAATCTGAACCGATTTTAACCAAATTCAATAGGGATCGTCCTTGGGCCTAAAAAAAAGATATGTGCAAAGCTTCGTTGAGATCGGACCGTAATTGCGACCTGTACTTTGATTACAAGAATACATCTACAGACAGACAGACGGACATAGCTAAATCGACTCAGAAAGTGATTACAAGCCGATCGGTATAATAAACAATGGGTCTATCTCTTCTCCTTTTGGGTGTTACAAACAAATGCACAAAGTCGTAATACCCTGTACCACAGTGTGGTGTAGGGTATAATTAACAGGGTGAAGTCTCTTGATACGTGGTCGGCCCCGCCAGACTTTCTGTCTTTCCTTACTGGTGTATTTTCCTTACATTTCCGTATATTTTCCATACATTTTCCGCCATTATGCAGAAACAATTACATCATTCCTTTTGTCAATACCCAAATATTTTTTTTATGTTTCATCACCAATTCCACAAATATTAGTCCTTCTTAAATGGTAAAATTTAAATATATATTTGAATAATTTGGTATGACATTCTCGCGACAAAGTGTGCGGGTATTTATGTAGTTAAATTTGAAGAGCTAACGAAGAAGTGAAATCCTGGAGCCTAGCCTAAATTGTTGACAAACGTTTTATACTGTTGTCATTTCCTAGCCATGTCATCATCAACCACTGTTTGGTAGGGATGTAGAGGGGATTATGTCCATTTGTCTGACATTTAAATGTCAACATAACGAGCGTATGAAAATGTTCGCCAAATTCGCTTTTAAAATTTATTTTAAAAATAAATGCTTTTGAATGTGTCTCTGTGAATGTGTCCAACTGATGGCGTCAGAAACATTTTTTCTCGTTTTTTGCGTTTCAGCCATAAAGAAAACACTTGGTTTCCTCCCCACGAAATTAATTTGCTCTTGTTTTTCTGCAGATACAAAGGATTTGCCGTTGGCATTCCATGGCGATCCACAGCGGCTGCCGACACACCCCTCCTTGCGCCACCCCCACCAATATGAGATGTCAAACGCAATTTCACCAAAGTTGTTTCCTTTGTCGTTTGTAGTGTGTTGTCTCCAGCTGACAATAAATATAAAAAGACAACTGGCTATTTTTTTGCTGAATGAGAAATGATAAATACAAGTAGTCAGTTGGCACCCAACTGAGGGCATGTGGAAAATATGAATGCATCCACTTTCACCTACCACCTTTAACCATCATCCTCTTAATCAGGGGGACAAAGAAGATGTCAACGTTTTGTATTTTTGCTATTGTTATTGCAAAGTGACATGTTTCGATATAAAATAAAAAAAAAACATAAAAAACAAGAACAACTCTTTAGTAGAAAATCAAATACAACTTTTTCATTATATCTTATAAAAGACAGCTCTTGATGTAGTATGAAGTAGAGTATACTAATCTGCGCTATAGGGTATAATAAGGGTAATTATAACCTACGCCACATTGAGAGAAAAATTTTTCGTTGAAGAAAGAAATCCGATTATTTAATGTTCCTCTCATTTAACAATTCTAAATTCGTTGCTAAGTTTGTTTTTTGGTTAAATCTAGAAGAAGCAAATATTCACTATTTCATCGATATATTATGAGACTACCAGCCATTTTACAAAATTTGTACCAAGTAGAGACGGGTTAAGTTTGGCCATGCGGAATCGTACATACCCTCCACCATGGATCGCATGTGAATGGTTACAGGTACTAATAAACTCATTATACCAAATTCCAGTCAATTCGTTGAAGGTTAACAACCGTTGTTGGGGTTATAAATAAACCCCAGTTACCAATTTTCAGCCAGATCCGTTGGCATTTGTGGTTCTTATGAGTTAAGAAGTCAAATCGGGGAGATGCTATATATGGGGGCTATCCGAAAATGGATAGATTGTAGCGTGATTAGATCAGACGGACATGGCTAAATCGTTATAGAATTTAGGACGATTAATAATATATACATATAATTTATTGGTCTCACATCAATATTTAGTGGTGTTACAAACGGAGTGGCGAAATGGATATACCCCCATCCTATGATGAAGGGTATAATAACCATGCAACTATACATATTCTCACTTGAGAATGGAGCATTAAACTGACAACACTGTGGTGCAGGGTATTATAACTTTGTGCATTTGTTTGTAACACCCAAAAGGAGAAGAAATAGATCCATCGTTTATTATACCGATCGACTCAGAATCACGTTCTGAGTTTATTTAGCTAGGTTTATGTTTAGGTTTGGGTTAGGGTGGCAGCCATATTTTTATACAAGCTCAAATAGACCATTTTAGGTCCCTAGTGTTACCACGGGCTGAAATGCCCCTCATCGAAACCAACCTGTTTGATATACAAATTTGTCGATAGTACGAATATCGGTACTGGAATGATCTGTTAGGCTGCCTAGAAAAGCCGACCCCAGTATGTCCAGTCGTCGTTTACTCAGAGCGGGGCAGTCGCATAGCAAGTGCTCAATGCTCTCCACTTCTTCCTCATCTCCACAGCTTCCGCAAAAGTCATTAGAGTCAATACCCAATCTTTTGGCGTGTTCGCCGATCAAGCAGTGTCCCATCAGAACTGATACTACATAACGTAGACAATCTTTGCCTCTATAGTGCGAGGAGATATTTTGATCTTTCCAGGTCATACCTTGGCCAGATTTGTCTAGCTACTCTGCAGGTGCCGATTTCTGTCCATCTTTCGTTGGACTGCCTGATTGCCTCTTGCCTAAGCCAAAGCTTGCACATGGATAGTGGCGCACCAATATATGCAAATTCATCGAGAATTTGTAATGTCGTCCCATTCCTAGCAAGTTCATCGGCTTTGCAGTTCCCCGGGATATCTTCGAACCATCCGTGTAGAAGTGGAGATGCTTTCTATTACCTGGTATTCTTCCAACCCATTCATCTCTGGCTGGAATCATAGTGATGTAATTTATCTCGAAGGTGTACACCGTTGGTATATAGTCCACTCGGTCGGTCACCATAGCACTACACTTTGATATCCTCATGTGACCGTAGTTTTTGTACCTCCACATTGATAGGCAGTTTAATCTTATTGCCGCTTTGGTTGCAACTTCTCTCGCCACAATATTATACGGCAGTATATGGAGTAGGGCTTGTAGAAACTCGGTCGCTGTAGTCCTTAAGGCTCCGCTTATGCTCAGGCAGGCTGTTCTCTGAACTTTTGTTAGTAGGTTGGTGATGGTTAGTTTGTCAGTTGCCGTCCACCATACCACAATGCCGTACAGCAGTATAGGACGAACTACTGCTATATATATCCAGTGGACGATTTTAGGAGAGAGGCCCCACCGCGACCCTACAGCCTTTTTGCAGGAATATAAGGCGACGTTGTCCTTCCTTACACGTTCCAACACGTTAAGTCTAGATAACAGTTTTCTATCTAGAATTGTTCCTAAAAATTTTGCACTTTCAGAAAAGACTAGATCTGTTCCATTTATCCGAGGTGGAGGGTCCACATGTGGGACTTTATTCATCCTAGTAAAGAGAACCAATTCTGTCTTGTTTGGGTTTACGCCCAAACCGCTGCTTCTGGCCCATCTAGCCAATTTGTTCAGAGCCACCTGTAGAATGTCTCGGAGGACGTTTTCGAATTTGCCACTCACTGCGATTGCCACGTCGTCCGCATATGCCACGACCTTATTTAGCTATGTCCGTCATGTTTTCATGTAATCAAAGCACATGCCGCAATTATGGTCCGATCTCAACGAAACTTAGCGCATATCATTCTTTTGGCCCAATGCCAATACATATTTTATAATTTGTTAAAATCGGTTCAGATTTACATATACCTCCCATATATATGTACCTCCGATTTGGCATATATGCATCGTATAAGCAAACATTTTTTAAATTTTGGGTAGGGGCAAATTTTGAAAAATCCCACTTTGACCCATTTAGAATGCTCCAATCGAGTCCAAATGTATGACCGACCCCCACTAACTTTGGAGGCCCGACCCACCCATGCCAGTGGCACACTCCCTGGAACCCCCTGGGGGTTCCATACATTTGGACTCGATTGGAGCACTCTAAATGGGTCAAAGTGGGATTTTTTCCGGGACATCAGAATTCGTTTTAGAGGTATGGTTCCTTCGGCAAAGTTTCTTATTTTGATCCCTAGAATACGACTTTCACTGAGCACTTCACTGAGTGGGGGTCGGTCATTCATTTGGACTCGATTGGAGCACTCTAAATGGGTCAAAGTGGGATTTTTTCCGGGACATCAGAATTCGTTTTAGAGGTATGGTTCCTTCGGCAAAGTTTCTTATTTTGATCCCTAGAATACGATTTTCACTGAGCAATGGGCGATTTTTAAATCGACACGCCCTAATACATATCTCCAATATATATATATGTTACCCCCGATTTGACATGAAAGCACTGTAGAAACTGTATTTTATATCCGATCAGTTCGAAATCCGGCAGAAAGAAATTTCTTATTACATAAATATACACTGCCGAATTTAGGGGAAAATCAGTTCAGATTTAGATATAGCCCCCTTATACACGCAAAGAAAAAATTCGTTTCTGCGAAACGAAATATTAGACAACTACAATTCTCATTTGCTGGAACTGAAATTTCCTTTGTTGTGACAGAAACTTAATTCGCGTAAGCAATTTTTTTGTTCTGACCAAAAGCATTTCAGTCGTCGTAAACGAGAATAGTAGTTGTCTAATATTTCGTTTCGCAGAAACGAATTTTTTTTTGCGCGTATATGTTTCTCCCGAATTGGTTTCAAAGCGATATAGAAGTTGTATTTTACTTCAGATTACGACAAAATTTGGCAAAAAGAAGTTAATTTAGGAGCGAAATTTGGATGGAGTCGATTCAGCTTTAGATATAGCACCCATAAATATGCCTACTTAACATTTAATCGCACAGGAGGAAATCATAATTTTTGATATGTATGAAATTAAAAAAAATATATTTGGTAACAAATTTGTTAACTATTATATTTATTTGTTTGAATATTTAATATAATTAAAATTATAATAAACTTAAAAATAAGTACTAGCAACTAAGGCTATCGATTTATTAACTATTATATATTGGTGAACAAATAAATTGTATTTGAAAATCAAGAAATATTGTTTTGAACGCATATATTAATATATTAGAACAAAATATATTTGCGAACTGACACAAATAAAATTCGAGTTTACATATTTTCTCTAAAAACAAGTAAGAAAGTTCAGTCGGGTAAACCGACTTATGAATCCCCTCACCATGAGTCAAAAAAAATTAGTAAATTTATTTATTTTTTTTGTTTTAATTAAATTATTATCAATTTAAATTGCATTTAATAACTTTAAAGTATGTACTGGTATTAAAGTAAAAGCTAATAACTTGTGGTACAAAAATGTCCATTTGTTTGGGAGGTACCAAAAGGGTCGTGCCAATAACGCCCAATTTTTTCTCTGGACTCTTGGTACTATAAAAGCATTACACTGTACATAATGTCAAGTATTTATATGTACTAGTATTAAAGTTATAAGCTGGTAACTTTTGGTACAAAATGGTTCATTTGTGTGGAAGGTACCAAAAGGAGAGTGGCTATAATGCTCACTGTATTGTAGGCACTATCAAACCATTCCCCTGTACAAAATTGCAAGTCTTTGTATGCACTGGTAATAAAGTTATATGCTATTAACTTTAAGTTAAAAATTGTACAATTTGTGTGTGAGGTACCAAAAGGGGCGTGGCTACTTCGCCTATTATTCTCGAGGAAATAGTGACTAATAAACCAATACTATGTGTAGAATTTCAGAGGATTCAAATAAGTAGTATAGAAGTTATTAAATAATGAATATTTCACTTAATGTTAACCCTTTGTGGGAGAGGTACTAGAAGGAGTGGACCAATATGGCCCATCTTCGAACTAAGCCGGAGATGGAAGAAAGTATTACCACATACCAAATCTGGAGTCAATCCTGGGTTACTCCTTTCGAGAGTTATCGTGCGCACCAGCCTGTAGACAGACAGACAGACAGACGGACGGACATTGATCATTCGACTTAAAATGACCCAAAACGGATATCCGCCGAACATACTTGGGGTCTTAGGTCACTCCTTCGATGTGTTACACATTTGGCTCGTAGATTTTTCCGGGGGGGTCATTGGACCTTACTTTTTCGAAAATGAGGTTGGATCAACAGTTACGGTGAATGGATTGCGCTATCGAGAGATGATTAATGATTTTGTATGGTCAGAGTTGGATGGTATTGATCTGGACAACGTTTACTTTCAACAGGATGGCGCTACGTGCCACACAAGCAACGAAACCATTGCTCTGTTATATAGGGCAGCCACTTTGCGATTTGGTTATGGAAAATTTCATGAAAATGATATAGTCCTGTAAGCGTGGTCGTGGTGGCCTTTTGGCTGATATTGTTTTTCATTATTAACGGCATACCTTCCTCTTTATTTTGAAATAAACATCCGATCATTTATCTCAAAAAATGAAATTTTTCTTTGAATAACAAAATAACACCTCTTGTTGGAAAACCCTTTAATTTCACGGCACAGTGAAAAGCCGGTTAAGAAAGACCAGGTGTTTAAATTTTTAATCCGCTGTCCAGAGCCCCCGGTGGCAATCGAACACACGACCACCAAACTCATAAGTAAGCACGCTACTTACTCACCTACTGGGGGCTCGAAATAAATATATTTTTCCTGCGATATCCTGCATACAATGACATTTTTATATTCTAAGGGACACATGCTACACATGCTTTGAAAAAAGTTAAACTATTTAAACTATTCTTTAGCTGTTTTAAATAAATAAATTAATGAGAGCTATTTATTTATATTTTTAAGATTCCGAGATCATTTGTACTGCAGCAGTATTTCAATACTGATACTCGTATGTCAAACAATTTGGAGCATTACAAACAGAATGACAATCTTAGAATACCACCAATCTTCTCTGAAGTTCATAACATAAAACTTTGTATGCAAAACACATACATTTCCCACTGAAAAAAAGTACACATTGTTGACGATTAGAAAAAGTTTTATTTAAGGGATATAAAAAATAGTTGAGTAAAGTTTAAGTGTACCCAAGGGGAACATGAATACATGTCCATTTTTTTGTACCAGAGCTCAACGACTCATATTTGTTCCTATACCGATTTCTACTGATGTTTCACATTAATCATTGGTGCGAAGAAAAAAAATTTATGTTTGTTCCTCGCGGAACTGAAGTCTAAACTACAAAAGTCTTTTATCCTAAACTAGACAAATTTATTGATTTAATAAATTAAGAAAATTTTATTGTATTTAAATGTGACCATTTGAAGAGATTACAGTATATCTATGTGTATCACATACATAATATTTAAATGTTGTTATGGATTCAGAAATGATTCAAACTAAATGACTTTTGCGAGAAAACTTCTCAAAAGAAATATGTCTACATATCTAAACCCTTCAGTAATCCCTCTTTGATAATACTTCTTGCTAAAAATGCTTGCCACGTGTATGATTTCAAAGAATAACTCATCTTGGGATTACGCGCAAACAAGACCACAAAAAAATATGAAAACTTTGACCTAATACCATAATAATGTTGTCATCCTTTTTAAGGACTAAGTATTTGGGCATTAAACCTATTATAAATTTGGCCAAATGTATATTTGTGTTATTGTGATAAATTCCCACTTAACATATGCACCATTTTGTACAAGTATGTAAATATTAAATTCTAATCCTTAGGATAAATAAAATTACGTCGTTTTTTGGATCTTTCCTTATACTAACAACAATTTGAAAAAAAATTCAATGTGTGTATAGGCAATCGAAAGTTCAACAAAAACCACCCAATTCTCATGTATTAACATTTTGAATATTGTACTTTCGTCCTTTGAACCGTTTCTAGCTTAATGTCATAAACAAATATAAACCGTATATTCAAATATGCAAAACAAACAAATATATTTTATGCCTATAAAGAGTGTATACAGAATAAAAACAAACAAGCCTGAGCACCAAAACAACAATATTTGTATTCTGGTCAGTGCTAAAGGTACAATTGAAATAATAGAAATATTTGTAAATTAAGTTGGGACGATTTCTTTCTTTCTGCAAATAAAAAAATTTTTAAATTTGTTAGTTTGTATTTTTCTTTAAATTTTGTGCAATAAGTCCTCCGTACAGATTTTCTATTTTGTGTTTTTTTTTTCGGAGTCAACATTTGATGTGTTACAACTTTGATGTCAGTCGGTTATTCCCTTCGAGAGTTATCGTGGGCCCCAGCCAGACAGACAGACGGACATTGCCCAAAGGACTTAAAATTGACCAAAAAGAATTTACGCCAAATATACTACAGGGAATACAAATTAGTTAACCACTTCCATGTATTAATTTCTTTAAGCATTTTTTTGCCCAGCAAAAAAAATGTATAAGTAAACTGACCTATTTTTTTTGAACGACTGTTACTACAAACTTTTTCTACGTGAAAAATATATGTCCAATATTTGTAGACCTTGTAATTTCCTCAAATCTAACGAATTTCTAGGCTCTATTGGGCTTTTACTTAAAAAAGTATGGTCCAAAAAATAAAAGATACTTTCCATGGAAAATGGAATTTAAAAAATTAAAAACCACTTTACCATTAACATTTGTATACCCTACACCATACAGGGTGGATATGTGGATATATCTAATTATGAACCGATAATCGCTAAATTATGCAATATTCGTTCCTAAATTGAGAAACATCTTTCTGCAGAAGTTTGTAATGATCGGAAGTAAAGTACAACTTCTATAGCGCTTTGTAACCAAATCAGGCGAAACATATATATGGAGGTTATATACAAGGTGGCGCAAAAGCAATCCTCCTATCAGAAAATGCTATAAATTTTGCGATTGGCCCCTAATGTCAGTTCTGTTTTGACATTTGTGTAGTAAACACATGCGAAATACACGTTAATAAACAATGTTACGATACACTGCTCCAGAACGCGGAATATTGCTGACTATTTATTTGACCAATAATCGGTCGGTGACTTTGGCACAACGTGAATTTCGTCGCAGATTTCCTGGCCGTCCAACGCCTACTGGTGAAACACTGCGACGTTTAGCCGCTCGCCTCGAAGAGACTGGCACAACACGAGATGCTGCCAGGCGTGGCAGACCCCGGTGTAGCCGTTCTGCAGAGAATATTGCTGCTGTAGCCGAGGATGTCATGGAAGCGCCGTCGACATCGACCAGACGACGTGCCACGCAAATGGGTATCAGTCTACGGTCTCTACAGCGAATTTTGGTACAAGATTTGAAGATGTTTCCGTACAAAATCCAGACGGTGCATCAGCTGTTAGCTGCTGACCGCCAATCGCGTCTAACATACGCTCAAGCCATCCTTAATCACCACCAAGAGGAAGATGATTTTTCATCAAAAATAATCATGAGTGATGAGGCCCATTTCCATCTTAGCGGGTACGTAAATAAGCAAAATTTACGCTTCTGGGGCACTGAAAATCCGCGTGTAACCCACGAAGAGCCATTACACCCGCTCAAAGTCACTGTATGGTGTGCTGTTTTCGCTGGAGGAGTCATCGGACCTTTTTTCTTCGAAGACGTCGCGGGCCAAACGGTTACTGTGAATGGTGAGCGCTACAGAGCAATGATCAACGAGTTCTTTTTGCCGCAACTTGATGAATTGGGATTGGAAAACATGTGGTTCCAACAGGACGGTGCAACGGCACACACTGCACGTGCCACAACCGATATGCTGAAGGATGCATTTCCCGGGCGCCTAATCTACCGTTTTGGCGATTTGCACTGACCAGCAAGATCGCCTGATTTAACCGCTTCAGACTTCTTTTTGTGGGGCTTTTTGAAGTCGCGGGTTTATGCCAACAAGCCTCAGACTCTTGCAGCTCTTAAAGACAATATCCGTCAAGAATGTGAGGACCTATCGCCGGAAGTTTTGGCCAAAGTGATGGAAAATGCCATAAAAAGGGCTCAAATGTCAATCAACTGTGGCGGCGGCCATTTACATGACATCATATTCTCGACTTGATGTAAAAAAAATTAAAAGACCAAATAAAAATAATCCACAAGAAGAATCAACGTTTTTCATTTTTTTTTAAATTACAGCCAAAAAACATCGAAAGGTTACTTTTGCGCCACCTTGTATATATATCTGAATCGATTTTCCCTGAATACTCATTTATGTAAAATAGAAACCTATTTCTGTCGAAATTCGTACTGATCGGATAAAACAACAGTCTCCACAGCGCTTAGATGTCAAATCGGGGCTAACATATATATGGTGGCTCTATCTAAATCTCAACCGATTTTCTCCGAATTTGGCAGTATTCCTTCATGTAATAAGAAACCTCTTTCTGCCGAATTTCGTACTGATCGGATATAATATACAGTTTCTACAGCGCTTACATGTCAAATCGAGGGTAACATATATATGGGGGCTATATCTAAATCTGAAAAGATTTCCACCCAATTTTGTATTGTCTTTAAGTGTATCACGAGACTACTCTCTGCCAATTTTTGTACAAATCGGTTCAAAAATGTTACTTATACAGTGCATAGTATGTACGAAAAATATCGCGAATTTTTAATTTCCGCGAGCTACGTGTATTTGATTTTTGATATTTTTGTAGCGTTATGTAGGTACTCATGTCCCTTACTTATGCTGACAAGGTCGGCCATTTTGAATGTTTAGTTCATTTTTGACAGCTGTTGTGCTTGGATGTGTTTTAACTTGACTTCGAATTTTATCTATTTCAGAAAATGGATCAAAGAATCTGCATCAAATTTTGTGTGAAAATCAAAATAAAGTACGCTGACGCATTCCGAATGTTGACTGTGGCATATGGTGAAGCTACCTTGGGCCAAAGCAACGTTTATCGGTGGTACAAAATGTTCTTAGAGGGCCGAGAAGATGCGAAGGACGAATAGCGTGCCGGACGCCCGAGCACGTCAACAACAGACGAAAACATTGATAAAGTGAATAAAATAATATTGGCCAATCGACGAATTACCATTAGAGAAGTTGCTGAGGATCTAAACATATCGATTGGCTCGTGCCATTCGATTTTAACCAATGATTTGGACATGAGTCGGGTCGCTGCTAAATTCGTGCCAAAATTGCTGAATTTGGACCAAAAACAGCATAGCGTTAGCATTCCTCAGGAGATGTTGAACTCGGTCCGTGACGACCCAAATTTGCTCCAGAGGGTCATAGCTGGTGACAAATCATGGGTTTATTTATGGTTACGACGTGGAAACTAAAGCTCAATCATCCCAATGGAAGCTGCCGCATGAACCAAGAACGAAAAAAGCGCGCCAAGTTCGGTCGAACGTAAAGGTTTTGCTCACAGATTTCTTTGATTACAGGGGCGTGGTACATTATGAGTTCTTGTCACAGGGTAGTACGGTCAATAAAGAATATTACCTGTAAGTTATGCGCAAATTGCGCGAAGCAATCCGCCAAAAACGCCCGCATTTGGCTTATGCACCATAATAAGGCCCCTGCACACACATCGTTGCTTCTGCGCGAATATTTGGCCAAAACATCACAGTAATGGTGCCGCACCCATCGTATTCCCCTGACCTAGTCCCCTGTGACTATTTTTTGTTCCCAAAACTTAAAAGGCCCATGAAAGGACGACATCGAAGGTGGAGCTGAACAAGATCACAAACAATGCTTATTTGAAGTGCTTCGTGGATTGAAAAAAACATTGGCTGAGGTGTATTATATCCGAGGGGAATTACATTGAAGGGGACAAAATTGATATTAATGAATAAATAAATACTTTTTGAAAAAATACAAAATTCGCGATATTTTTTTTAACATACCTATATGCCAAATCGAAGGTACATATATGTTTGAGCTATATGTAAATCTGAACCGATTTTAATCAAATTCAATAGGAATCGTTGAGATCGGACCATAATTGCGACCTGTACTTTGATCACAAGAATACATGGACCAACAAATCGACTCAAACAGTGATTATATGTCGATCGGTATGATAAACTATGGGCCTATCTTTTGTCTTTTTGGGTGTTACAAACAAATGCACAAAGTCATAATTCCCTGTACCACAGTGTGGTGTAGGGTATAAAAAGATTGTTCTTAGATAAATCGATTTTAAATTATCCACTTGAAAATTTCAGAACATGTAGTCTTCTTATATCACTCACTGAAATTCTTGAATAATATATGACTACATTTGTCTACGCAAATTAAATTACTTTGACCACCACCATTTTTTCAAAATATGCAAACATACATATGCAAAAAAAAAAAACAGATCTGAATTTTTTTGTAAGAGTTGACCTAGATTCATATTTATGTTTGGTTTTATCTGTCTATCAGAATGATGTGCTTGATAACAATCGAAGCAATTGGCCGAAAGACTTCACATTTTGCACGTATTATTTTTTAAGCTTAGTTTATGAAGGGCGAACTGAAGAACAGTCCCATGTTTTTGGGATACTTCACTTTCACATTGGGTATCTCATAAAGAACATTACACCATGTACGAACTAACTCATAAATTGTATAGGAAAATGTGCATGTGCTGGAAGCTCGGTACAGAACAAATGTTTTTGAAGAACACTTTGGGGTTGAAAATTGCCGAATTTATCAATGCCGTTCTGCTAGAAGAAATAACCGACCGACCCCATCTAATATAGTCATTGGTATATTTATACACATTATATATACCAACAACACAGATTATTTACATTAGACTGATTTTACCACAATTTTATGTGTTTAGTCCCTATTTGCTCCAGAAGTGTTCCACTTGTAATCTTCTACCTTTTACATGAATGCGTTTCGGATCAAATATTGTGCCCATATTTATTTCGTTGTTTTGTTTATTTGTAACAACAAAATTACATGAGTGAACCTGAACGAAATAATGAATCGCAGAAATAACAAAATGTTAGAATTACACCCAAAGTCGATTTAGCTGAAAGTGAAGGTAGTTTAATACATGTGGAAATATTATTGATATTGATATGGTATTACTAAACAGAGTTTTTGCAAAAATTCATAGTTTAATTATATTTTTTCTCAAATACCGGTAGAAATGTGGAATTATTATTGATCTAATTGTATTACTAAACAGAGTTTTCGCAAAATGTCATTCTTTAGATATAAGTTAAAATTTCTCACTCACTGTAATATACCTTGATTTGTCCTTTTTTCTCAAATACCAGAATTAGTTAGAACCAGTAAGGAAAGGCTAAAGTCGGGCGGTGCCGACTATATAATACCCTACACCACTCTCGTAATATTGAATAACTCTGATATATAAATTTTGTAATTCATGTATAAATTGTTTACATAAATTTACTTTTGGGACATTTTATACTTAAATAATACCCTGTACCACAGTGTGGCGTAGGGTATAAAAACGATTGGATCTAAAGAGCCAAATCGGACGAAACATATATATGGGAGCTATAGCTAAATCTTAACCGATTTTCTTCAAATTCGGTAGTGTTGGTTCATGGATCAAGAAACTCTACCATTCTAAATTTCAAAACGATTGGATGTAAAATACAGCTTTTATAGGACTAAAGGGCTAAATCGGACGAAACGATCGGATGTAAAATACAGCTTCTATAGGACTAAAGGGCCAAATCGGACGAAACATATATATGGGAGCTATAGCTAAATCATAACCGATTTTCTTCAAATTCGGTAGTGTTGGTTCATGGATCAAGAAACTCTACCATTCTAAATTTCAAAACGATTGGATGTAAAATACAGCTTTTATAGGACTAAAGGGCTAAATCGGACGAAACATATATATGGGAACTATAGCTAAATCTTAACCGATTTTCTTCAAATTCAGCAGTGTTGGTTCATGGATCAAGAAACTCTACCATTCTAAATTTCAAAATGATTGGATGTAAAATTCTACAGGACTAAAGGGCAATCTTAACCGATTTTCTTCAAATTCGGTAGTGTTGGTTCATGGATCAAGAAACTCTACCATTCTAAATTTCAAAATGATTGGATGTAAAATACAGCTTCTTCAGGACTAAAGAGCAAAATCGGACGAAACATATATATGGGAGCTATAGCTAAATCTTAACCGATTTTCTTCAAATTCGGCAATGTTGGTTCATGGATCAAGAAACTCTACCATTCTAAATTTCATAACGATCGGATATAAAATACAGCTTCTATAGGACTAAAGGCCCAAATCGGACGAAACATATATATGGGAGCTATAGCTAAATCTTAACCGATTTTCTTCAAATTCGGCAATGTTGGTTCATGGATCAAGAAACTCTACCATTCTAAATTTCAAAACGATTGGATGTAAAATACAGCTTCTATAGGACTAAAGGGCCAAATCGGACGAAAGATATATATGGGAGCTATATCTAAATATGAACCGATTTCAACCAAATTCAATAGCGATCTTAACAGCCGCGAAATACTCTAAACTGCAAAATTTCAGAACGATCGGAGTGAAATTGCGACCTGTAGTCGACGAACAACTTTACATGGACAGACGGACGGACGGACGGACATCGTTAAATCGACTCAGCTAGTGATTCTGAGTCGATCGGTATACTTTAAAGTGGGTCTAGCTGTGTTATTTTCAGGTGTTACAAACATCTGCCGTGAAACAAACTTATAATACCCTGTACCACAGTGTGGTGTAAGATATAAAAATCTTTAGGCACAAGTCAATGATTGTAGAATTATTGAAAATGTTTCTGAAATCGACAGTCACTAAAGCGTAATATCAATGGTAGCTTGAAAATAAACTAATTTGCTCAGGTCGTAGGAATATTTGTAAATATTCATCGTGAAACTTGTGTCATGTTAAACGGAATCCAAATGCTTATGAAATGTTGTGGTGAATACAAGAGTAGTATATTGGCCCAATCCTTCTAAATTTGCATTAAAATTTAAAGAAATGTGTGAACTGTTATATCTGTGGTTTTCTGGAATAACAGCTTTGTGAAAAAATATAGATTTCGGGACTCTGGCATAAATTTGTCCAGCTAATCATTATCTATCGATCTATTTATGTACTGTAAGAGAAAACGTATTTTGGCTCTCCTAAACTGTTGTTCCAGAAAACCACAGATATATATACTTACATACCACATATGATATTCCTCTAAAACTGAAATTATATTTCATTCGGTATATTTGACTGAAAGTTTCTTACTAGTTTTAATAGAATTTGTAATATGTAGTGTAAATGTAGTGCGGGTATACTCTTTAAGATCCCAAAAATACACATACAATATAAATTAAGCATTTTATGATATAATATAATATAATACCTCAACATAAATATGGCTTATAAAATACATAGCAAAAATGGCAGGGGACCGAAAATGTAGTCATTCCCTTTTTACCAATGAGAAAATAAGAAAGGACAATTGATACCTTCATTTGCTGATTTCGTTTTTTTGTTTGCGTTTGTCTTTGTATGTTGTACGGTATAAGGTTTAGCAAGTTTGAGTGAAAAAATAAGTGGGAAGCGGAAATCTGTTAAATGGAATCCTCTGTGTGCAAAAGGGACTTTTGATAACATAATATAAACATTGACTTTCCTCCTCCCACAATGTTGCTGTAACATATTATATGTGACCACAGAACATGAAAATGCATTAAAGCGGAAATTACACACCAATATCGAATCCTTTTTGACGTGTGGCATATCCGCTTGTTTGTATGGTGCGATGAAGTCAATAAGTATGTATATATAAATATAAAATGAAGTTTGGCAACAAAAGGTGAAGGTAACATTGAAAGGTGGAATATGGTTTTTTCTTATTGTAATATCTAGAAGTTTGTTTAATAGTATTAAATATTCTTAAATAACTAGTATGAAAAATTCATTTGAGTAAAGTGACAGAGTCGTGCTTTAAGGGGAATATAATATCGAATTTAGCGTTATGCGTTCTGCGATGCTAGAATTGGTGGTGAAATTTAACTCATTCTTTAATATTATTATTAAGAATTAATTAATTATAATTTAAAGTTACTAAAATATGTCATTTAAGGATATTAAGATGATTGATATCGATATATTTTTTCTAAAACATTTTAAGTTGACATAGCATATTTTACGGCAAATTGAATTTTTAATTTCTAAATATCCCAAATTATATTCAGTCAAAATTTGATGTTTATCCGTCAATCTAATCAAAAGTTATTGAGAAAACAGTAAAGGCCATTCGATTTGCATTATAAAGGAATTCCATACACATTCAGAAAAAATCATCATACTTTGATCGCCTCTGCTGAAAAACTACCTTTTTGTACTTAGCATAGTTTAGAATGGAGGTATCGATATGTATGTCGTATAGATTTTTTGGAATGCCCTATAAAACTTCTGAAAACCTTATTATTTACTGAACTTTAGGAACCAAGTATACATTGCTTTGTACCAAACTGGGTCTGGCAATTTATCATAATCTACACAAAATATATGTGTATATATAGTACTGGTGTTACATTATCAGCAGTTAACTTTGTGTGGGATTTTCGGAAATTGATATCGACGGCGAATATATTACGATGTGTGCAATTGCAGGTCATTCGAAAAAGTTTTACGGAACTTATAAGAAAATAAATATTTCATTAAAAATATGCACCAGTACGAGTGGGCCAATATAACCCATATCTGAACAAGAACTATTTTATTTATTTGTTTATGTCAAGTGAGCCATTTTTAGAACATATCGCTCACTTACTTCAAGACAGTCCTAACTCAAAATTGAAAATGTTTGTGGTTGTCTTACAGAAATGCGAATTTTGTAAATACCCATAAAATAATCTCACAAAAATGTAGTTTATAAGTAAGCAAACATATTTCGGATTATTCCATCTTTTTTTAAACTTCCTATTTCATCTCATTTATCTTTTTATACGGACTTAAAGTTACACATAAATTTTTAAAATTTTTATTTTTAAGAGTAAAAAAAAAAGAGAGCCGGAGTAAAATAAATTTTACTGAGCAACAGAGCGTAGGCCAGTTCTACCATGTAAGTGCTTTCGGTATTAACTTTGCTGTTTTTCAGACTCCTAAAATGCCAAATTGTCTGGCTAGAACCAATGAAAAAATCGTAAAACATGCAATTTTCTTAGTTTTAGTTTTATTACTTTTACTGTTACCATTTTCGTTTTTTTTAACTGCCTTCCAAATATTTTTCGTGTTTTAAGTTTTTTTGAGTGATTTTGAAAATTGTAAATAGCTTATGCCCCCTCGCCATATATCTGTGGTTTTCTGGAGTAACAGCACATCTCAAATAATTTATATGTCCAAGAGCGCCAAAATACTTTTTCTCTCGCAGTGCATTTGGTACTAAATGTGCATAGCTGAGATTTGAAAAATCTTCAAAAATTAATGATTTGTCACTATTTACATACTGCACACATTTATGGTACGATACGGAAATCGAAAATTGTTGATAATTTTTTCCAGAATATCATAGACTTATGTTTCTTCCGACGTGGTATCAAAGTTCTATAGAAGTTGCATTTTACTTCCGATTGTTCCGAAATTTGGAAGAGTTATGTTTTTTGTTGTAGAACTAACAGATTTCGATATTCCTCCCGGTTTGGAATTTAAGCGTTGTTCAAACTGTGTACATCCCACCTTTATGAAGTAAAACAGAAAGAAAAGTGGTGTTTGATTCAAGAGTTAACACTGAAAATTTGTATGGAAATCTGTTTAGATAGACGTAGTTCCATATAGTTGATCCTTCCTAATTGGCGTATATGCTCTATATAAGCTTTTTCTATACATACGAGTAGTTTCTTGATCAATGAAGGAATACTGCATCTTCAAAAGTTATTATTTCAGATCAAGGTTATGTAAATGATCAACATCTTCAAATCCTAATTTATTATAACATTAAACTTTAAGAAAGGTTTATATTTTAATCTAATCTAATTAGTTTTCTATGTTCCATGGCTAGAGAGATGTATTCGTATCTTCTTGCTTCAGGTATATAAAAATAACATCTCTCCAAATTTGTAAGATTTATAACATACCCATTCCGATAGGTCTATAAATGTTGGCCCATAAAAATTAATTTCATTAAATCATCTACTACATTATTAAGGTTTAATAAAGTGTTAGATTAGTTTTTCGACGTCCCACAAAATTGACATCTTCGGCACATTTGTAAAATTTATAACATATTTATTCCGGTAAATTCATACATTTTGGTGTACCTTTTATACACATAATCCTTAAAATGTACATTCAGTATCGTCCGCTTTGTAGCTAAATATAACATCACCTTTTTTATTTGCTAAACCCCTAACTGTATCTCAATTTAGAAATAAAAATCCAAATCCTTATTCAAAATGCTTTTGCAACTATTTTTTCGCAAACAAAATACATACTCCAAGGCATTCATATCGGTTTAGAAGTTCTACGGTGCGTGTGATTTATATTTGATGCCATTCAACTAAATAACACTCATACGTTCTGGTGTCCAAAGATAATTTCACTGTGGGTTGGTTGGGAATGCTTTCAAATCCTTTAGGTTTCCCTACTCAAATGTTATTGAAAGCTCGAGAGAGAGAGAGAGAGAGAGAGCGAGCGACTGACCTCTTTTTCATAGTTGTCTGGTTGAGTTGTGCTGAATTCTCATTTTTTTGGGCGAAGGTCCTTTTTATACAATTTGCAAACATATAAATACTGGGCTAGCAAAAATCCTTATTTATGTTTTATAAATAACATGAAAAATAAAATCATATTTGTATGTATTAGTGGTACTCAAAGCAAAACACTATTGGATAGACTTTAAATTTAATGGCCTTGTATATTTCAAAGATTTACAAGGAAAGCGAAATAGTATTTTAGCATTTTGTGTAGGTAAAAAGAGAAAAACTGAAATTGTTATGGCAGGATTACACAAATGCTTGGGTATACAAATTATTTTGAGGGAAGGGCAAGGGATTAGTTGGGTGCAAAATATGAACTCATCATTGGGATTTAAAATAACTGCAACCGCAATGGCTGACATTTTTAAAATGTATATCGCCTCTATTAAAAGATGTAAGTTGTTTTTTAGCATTTCCCCACTACGTGCTTAAGTGCACCATGGCAAAGCTTTGCTCGTTTTAATTAATATTTTTTTGCAATATTTATTTTTAATCTGCGGAAACATCATAAAATAAAAACAATTTGTTGACGTCCTTATCATAGTCAGCAATAGTTTGAATGCCAGGCCATGGGACACATCACCATCGCAATGGCAATTGAATTTCTCAATAAGGGACAAAAAAGCGGACACTTGATATCAAGCACGTGTTTGGTCATTATCAAGTTGATGACATTTTGCGAATTAATGGACAAAAGACTTTGTTGTTTTGTCACTCCATGTACACATTATTGAAAAATGTATTGAAGCGCCTGTCAAACTTTGTGTGTGTGTCTGTATACTCGTATATGGGTGGAATCATATTATAGCTTGTCGTATTCTTGTTTAAATGAATTACAAAATTAATTTAATAATCGCCGGAATTTGTAAAACATAGCAAAGAGGAGAGAGCGACGATTAGGATAGGGGAGGCATTAATGATATGGATATCCATCAAGGAAAATATGAGAATTTAATGCAATTTCCAAAGTTTCCACATTATGGACAATTAGATTATTACTTTTAATTAGCGTGGTTTGTATATTTAATAAAATTTAATTTAATTACATTGTAGGGCATAAATATGCTATAAAATTTCCACTTTGCTTTAGGCTCCTATTACCCATTAATATAATAATGAACATTGTGCAAAATATTAAATTAACCAGGTCGATTTCATAAAGTTACAGCAAGTGTATGTTCATATTTCTAGAATTGCCAAAAAATTTACCGGCGAAATTTTATGTCAGACACATCGAAATACCAGCTCATAAAATATTTAATGAAAGTGTCAGTGGTGTTTGCGTGAGTTTGTATACCATACACAACACTGTGGTACAGGGTGTTATGGCTTTGTGGATTTGTTTGTAACACATTTAAGGATAGGAGATAGCCGCGTCATTTATTATAACTGTCGACTCAGAATCTGACTCGATTTAGCCATGTCCGTCTGATAAAAACGAGTAAGGAAAGACAAAAAGTCGGACGAGGCCGACTGTATAAAACCCTACAACTCACTTACAATACGAAAAGGGACATTGCAATAATATTGAATTATTGGTTTCATTTCAGTTGTTACAGTACTTAGCTTCACCTTCTCATCAAGGCTTATTCCAAGGAGGAGTTGAAGATGTTGATCATAATAAAATTCAACTGAAAGGATAACCTTAAAATGCTAATTATATAAAGATTGGACGTAAAATACGTTTTTAGTAGCGCTTAGATACTAAATAGCAAGCATGTAAAATACGTTTTTAGTAGCGCTTAGATACTAAATAGCAAGAATGTAAAATACGTTTTTAGTAGCGCTTAGATACTAAATAGCAAGAATATATACATGCGAGTATATGTGGCTAGATCTAAATCTGAACAAATTAAGCAGTATTCGTTCCTAAATTAAGAAACTGCTTTCTGCAAATTTTGCAATGATCGGAAGTAAAGTACAACTACTATAGTGCTTTGATACCAAATCGGGATGAACATATATATGGGGGCTATAAATAAATCTGAACCGATATCTCCAAAATTCCAGTGTTCCTTAATGTAATGAGAATCCTCTTTTTGTCAAATTTTGCACTGATCGAATATAAAATACAGTTTCTTTAGCGCTTACATGTCAAATCGGTGGTAACATATATATGGGGGCTATATCACAATCTGAACCGATCTGCCTTAAATCTAGTATTATCTCTAAGTGTATCCAGATACTTTTCTCTGTCAATATTTATAAAGATTGGTTAAAAAATGATGCTTATACAGTGCATAAATGCCAAATTGGAGATACATATGTATATATGGGCGATTTTAACCAAGCTAAATATTGAATGTCCTTGGGTCAAAAGAATGGTATGTGCATAAGTTCGTTGAGATCAGACCATAATTGTGAAATTTACCTCGATCACAAGAATACACAGACAGACAGACGGGCAGACAGACAGACATGGCTAAATCGACTTAAATAGTGTTTTTATGTCGATCGGTATAATAAACGATGGGTCAATTTTTTTCTCCCTTTGAGTGTTACAAGCAAATGCACAAAGTCATAATACCCTGTACCACAGTGTGGTGTAGCGCATACCAAGTAATCGCAGCTTTGAAATGCAGGAAAGTAACAAGCAATAAACTGTTGTACAGGGTCTTCCAATAAGTAGTTTAATTTTGATATTTAATAAGTACGGGAGGATTAGGTTCCGCCATGTCGAATCTTCTGTTCCATTGTTCGGGTGAAGGACCGGGTTTAACTAAACCCCAGCCACAAATTTTCAGCTCGATCAGTTGACATTTGTGGTCTCTGTGACGTTAAGAAGTAAAATCGGGGAGATGCTATATATGGAGCTATATCAAAAAATGGACAAATATAGCCCATTTCTAATCCCAAGTTACCCGCAGCTTTAAGAAGTATCTATACCAAATGTCAGTCATCTAGCTCAATTATTGTAGACTGTAGCGTGATTACTACAGACGGACGGAGGGGCCGACGGACATGGCTAAATCTTTTTAGAATTTTACTTTATGGGGTCTCAGATCAATATTTGGAGGTGTTACAAACGGAGTGACAAAATTAATATAGCCCCCATCCTATGCTGGAGGGTATAAAAAACGAATATTTTTGAATGGAAATCATCGCATGTTTATTTAATTGTAAATATCAAAAACCGCCAAGGTTACGATTGCAGGACCACGTTCAAAAAATCCAGAATTTCATAGAAAAATAATCTTGAGCGATGAGACGCATTTTCACCTCTTAGTCCCATTTTTATCTAGAAAACCCCTAGAGTAATTGTTCACTGGCGACGTCATTAGACCTTATTTTTTCGAAAATATCGAAAAATGATTAATGATTGTTCATAGCCGCATTTAGAAGATATTGGTGGGGGCCAATTTCATTCCCATCATGACGGCGTTACGTGCCACGAAAGCAACGATACCATCGCTCTCTTGTGTGAAAAGTTCCCGGACCATGCGGTATATTGAAATGGCGATAACAATTGACACCAGAATCTTGTGATTTTAATCAAAGCCGCGAATAACGTTGTAAACGACGTTCAAATTGTTATAAATTCGTAAAAAAAATATTTGAAAAGTAACAGACACTTTAATAATTTCTCCTTTCAATATAGACGAACTGCGTCAAAAATTAAATTAACGGTGCCATTCTCGAAATCATAACAATAATCATTCATGAGTTTTTACTGTCACATTTCTTATCATTGGAATTTTAAATACCTATTCTGCAATTCCTGTGACAAAATGAAAGCTTTTTAATTTAAACATTTTTGGAATTGCTGGCCAATGAAAAAAATACATTTTAAAAGCTTTTGTGTATGAAGAAATCTACTGAAATTCAAAATTTTCCAATATGGCATGATTTAATTATAATGACGGAAAAAAAATACAAAAATAAATGGAAAAATCATCCCCAAATTTTTTCAGGCAAAAAATATATAATAGCATGAAATATGTATGTTTGAAGATTTGTTGTCTTTCTGGACCCATGCTTAATTAATCGCCATCATGTATGTATATTGCATTATACTTTTACAAATATAGATGTTTCTTTAAATATGTTTCTTTTCTTTAAAATCATAGCGCTTGGTCTGGTAAATTGTCTGAGATGGAAATATCTCGCATCCAGACTTCGGCTTTTTTCCTTTCCGATAACAACAAAACGTTGAAAAAACAGTTTTTATACACAAAATATTTCTAATCATGTGCTGTTGGGATTGTAACTGCTATCATTGAAAATTATAACAAAAAGAGCTTCCATTAGAAACCAAGAATAGCAAATTGTTTTTACTATCACAAATGTTGTTACTATCACAAAAATTTTCTTGTCACTCGGTCGAGAATAAGGGTGTAAATGAAAGATAGGGTATATGTTTATGGCCCACAAACGATCAAAGACCTCATAGATGAAATTCGTGAAGTTATCGTGGACATACAGCTGAAGATGTGCGAATTGGTGATGGAAAATTTCATGAAATGAATATGTTCCTTCAAGCGTATCCGAGGCGGCCCTTTGACTGCTTTTATTAATAATGGCGTATTCTCCTCTTTACACTGAGATTAACAACAGATGATTTCCATAAAAAACTTTTTAAATATCAAAATTAAATCTCTTAATGGAAGAGCTTTTTATAACCGAAATGACATTTTAAGTATATGAGCCATGCCCGTCCGTCTGTATGTTTGGCTGATACACACGATATATTTGTATATATGGTAATATATATTTATACCATACACCACACTGTGGTACATGGTATTATAACTTTGTGCATTTCTTTGTAACACCCAAAAGGAGGAGAAATAGACCCAATGTTTATTATACGGATCGACCTAGAATCACTTTCTGGATTGATTTAGCTATGTCCGTCTGTCCGCCTGTGCATGTATTCTTGTAATCAAAGTGCAGGTCGCAAATATGTATGGTTCGATCTCAACGAAACAGTGCACATATATTTCTGTTCGTCCAAGGTCGATCTCCTTTCGATTTGGTCAAAGAAGGGCCAGATTTATACATATATAGATCCCATACATATGTACCTCCGATTTGGAATATATGCACTGTATAAGCAACATTTTATAATCGATATATATATATAAAAAATTACAAAGAGAAATCTCTTGATACACGTAGAAACCGATTTTCCTCAAATTTAGTACTACTTGAGGAAAATCGGTTCAGATTTAGATATAGCCCACATATATATGTTACATCCGATTTGACATATAAGCGCTGTATGAACCTTTTTTATATCTGATCACTGCGAAATTCAGCAGCAATCGACCAGTTTGTTTGCGGAAAGCATTGATGCTGTTCGCGATAGTGTGGCAGTTCCCGTGAATTGTGGCCAGAAATTGGGGATATGGACCCGGACGATATGTGGTTCCAACAGGATTGTGCCACTTGCCACACAGCCAACGAAACAATGGCTCTTTTGAGCGAGATATTCGATGGCCATGTTTTCTCACGTCGTACACTGCTCCGTTTCACGGACAAAAATCAGAAAACTGACATGCTTCGAATTAAATGTTTTTGGTATTATTTAAAAGGTTTTTTCATAGAAATGGTTGAGCTACTGTGAAATTCAAAGTGTAGGTAAAATAAATGGATTTTTTAGTTTCGTTCGTGAGTAGTTGAAAGGAAATATTGTTGAAAAATACATTTCCAGACACTTTGCATATTTTATATCTTTGAATGTTTATATTTTTTGAATAGCTGAGAAGTGGTACGGATCATTATAGATCTTAACAAATTATTATTAATTAATTGTTAAAGATTAATATTTGAAAAATTGACAATTTTTAATGGCAAAAAAATAAAGACATCATAAAATTCGGTGAAAATTGTTTTCACCATAATTAAGTTTGAATATTAATCTATCAGATAATATCAAAATCTCTTCCGATTTTTTCGGATTGTTTTTAGTTTAAAAAATTCATCCCCTAGAACGTCAAGAAGTATAATCGGAAGGGACCTTTATATTTTCACTAAAATAAAGAATATATTCATAAAAATTAGTCAGATCAATTGACAATTTTTTCTTCGGTAGGGACTTTCATGTGGTGGCTATACCAAAACAGGAACCGATGTATGCCATTTTTATTAGGGGCGATTAGTTCCAAAATAAAGTATAGAATCTTAAATTTCAGTGAAAACAATTGGAAAATGTGCTCTATAGACGGTAAGAAGTGACATCTGTGGGGATATTTCAATTTGTTGTTATTGTAAACAAAATTCGTGGTGAAGAGAATTGTTGTGTAAGCAAGCCTAGATGATAAAAAAGTCATTTTTGAATTCAGCGCATCAAAGTCCATTTAGAAATAAAGTTTCATTGTATTCTGACAACTCCTTCTAATTTTGTCCAATTCTAGTGTGGGACGGAGCAGTGTGCGTGGTGGCGATGTAAATTGGCTGCCACAGTCATGTGATTTGACACTATTGGACTTCTTTCTTTGGGGATATTTAAGTGTATGTAAGTAAGCCAAAAACAATTCAAAAGCTAAAGGATGAGATAATTACTACACTACTACCGAAAGAAAAATAGGCAAAGTAACCACGGCCCTTTGATGCCTCCCATACAAAAGATGACTGGAAAATGGGATTAAAAAAGAAAAATATGAATATATAAAAGGTGGGTCATTTAAAATTTGAACTACTGATTACTTTGACTTGTGATTTGTGCCCTTTGGATTATTTTCTGTGGGGAGCCATTAATAAATGTTACGCAAAGCATCCAGAGACAATTGCAGCGTTGAAGCATGAAATCGATGTTGCTATTGAAGAGATTCGACCCGAAACATTCGAAAATATACTGAAAAATTGGGTTGATCGGATTAGGTACTGTCGATCCAGTCGTAGTAGTCATATAAATGACTATTGTATTCCATTAAATTAAATGACAAAGTTCAAGCTTTCCAATAAAACCAGAAATTTGAAAAAATTATCAGTACTTTTTTGTAGTCGATTCAACATTAAAATTTTAAATGGCCCAACCGTACCTGAGCCCATCCCTAAAATTCTCAATTGCCGAGCCAGTTGTGGTAGTCATATGAATGATATTGCGTTCCATTAATAAATGACAAAGGCCAACCTTTCCAATACAACCAGAAATTTGAAAAAATTATCAGAACTTTTATAGCCGATTCAAATTTAATATTTTAAATGGCCCACGCTGTACTTTATATTCACTAGTAAATACTTTAATTTTGCACATAAACGAAGTATTTTTTAAAGACCAACTTAAATTGCTAACACATTATTCTATAATATATTTTTTAAAAATATGATACGAGGGTTGCTATTTATAATTCGGTTTCTGGCAATACTAGTGTTACCAGATGAGAACTGGAACTTCCATTGGAAAGTATGACTTTTTTTAGCATAACTTCACTCAGAACGCTATGTCATTTGAGCGCGAATTGTTTTGTTTACAGTGTGTGAGAAAATTCACCTCCAAATCATGGTTTTTGAACGCTTCAACAGCATCTTTTGGCGACGAAAATCGTTGACCACGCATTTTTTTCTTGATGCGCGGGAATAAAAAAGTCATTGGTTGTCAAGTCAGGACTGTACGGCGGATGACCCTCAAATTCGACGTTTTGGCCGGTCAAAAAGGCGCTTGTTTGAGCCGATGGCCGATGGTTGGATTGGTCTTCTCTTGTTCCTTTTTCGAATTTATCCGAAGACTTTAGGCAAACAAATTGTGGTGTAGCATTCAGAATTGACCGTCCTACGTTGCTCAAGCGGAGCAGTCGCCACATGACCAGTTTTGCCGAAGAAACAGGCGACCGTTTGCTTCGAAGTGCTTCTTCCACGAACAACTTTCGGCTGGATTGGATTTGGCTCGTCTTCGAAGACCCACACGGCCTATTGCTGTTTTGTTTCGGGCTCATACGCATAGATCCAAGATTCGCCACCTGTAACGATCTTATAAACGTCTTTTGAAGCACCGCGATCGTATTTTTTTAAAATTTCTTTGCACCGATCGACACGAACCTTTTTTGAGAGATTGCCAAATTGTGCGGGATCCAACGAGAACAAACCTTTTTTACGGCCAGGTGTTCATGCAATATTGAATGTATGCTGGTGGAAGAAATGCCCAAGGATGCCCATATCTCACGGTATGTCACATGGCGATCTTGCATTATCAGTTCACGCACGGCATCAATGTTCTCTGGCACAATGGGCGTTTATGGACGATCTTCGTCTCTGAGCGAGCGTCGGCCACGATTGAATTCATTAAACCAGTTTTTCACATTGCTTTAGGATGGAGCTTCATCGCCAAACAAAGATTTAAGTTCATCGATGCACTTTTGTCGTGATAATCCAGGTCGAAATTTGTGAATGATCACGAGTTAATTCCATTTTTTTGCCAATTGATTTTTTTTGTAAGTCACTGTAAACAACACAAATGATGGTCGTACGTCAAAACGTTCTGAGTACGTTTATGATAAAAATGTCAAACTTTCCAATGTCAGATGGCTCCAGGCAAAACTTAGTGTTGCCTAGGCCAGTTATATATATAGCAACCCTCGTACTTCAATTATAACCATTTTAAATTGTTGCTTCTTTAGAAATACTCCAAGAACTCTTAAAA
This sequence comes from Eudasyphora cyanicolor, assembly GCA_963930755.1. Lineage (NCBI taxonomy): Eukaryota > Metazoa > Arthropoda > Insecta > Diptera > Muscidae > Eudasyphora > Eudasyphora cyanicolor. The sequence continues at coordinate 258,551,792 of OZ005737.1, read as the reverse complement.
TACATATTTCTGTCTATATATGTATGTATATAAAAAAATCCCGTCTACGCCAAACGCTATTGTCATAAGGCACCTTTTTAAAAGCCAAATTAAATACGGCTGTAAAAGAAACAATTTCCAAATTGTTTATGGGCCTACTTTTGCTGCTCATATATAAACTTTTCCATGGCTTCCATAACTTTTGCTTTCTTTATGTGTTAACATTTATTTTCGCCAACCGTTTTTTTTATTACAATATTTTACAAGATGTACATTATTACAATGACGGGCAGACTTGGTAACGTCGAAAAGATAATAATAATGATAATAATACTGATGATGTTCGAGGGAAATTCCTAAGTATATAAGAAGGACTAAGACGGCGAAAGCAAAGGAGGAGAAAACTTTGTACTTACCCAAATAGGTACTATTTGTTAAGACCCAAAAGATTTTTAATGGATCCACCATAACTATAACACCTGCAACGGCAGTTGAAACGGCAGCGGCGTTGTCGGTGGCGGTGCTGATGCCAACGGCAACAGATGTAACAGCGGTGGCGGCGGCAGCAACAGCACGACGATGAACAGCCGCAACAACGGCGATAAAAATGTTGTTTAAACAATACAGCAATGAAAGCAATAATAATTTTAATGGCTGCTCTTTGTTGTTTTCGTTGCTGGATATATTGTATGTTGTGTTGTCCTTTGGAGAGATTATTGCGTATGGCCAAAGAGGTAGGAAGTAAAATAATAAACTCAAAATGCTCGGCAAGGATGGCACGTATTGTGGACTTTCCTTTATAATGAGATGTTGCTGTTGACGTTGCTGGATTTAAATAATCAGCAACACACCGGGCTGCAACACGAACTCAAACTCGAATACCAACAGCGACAGCTACTGTGCCGACGATTATAACAATAAAATGCTGTTTTAAATTACTGATGTTGTTGTTTTTGTTGTTTGAATTTATGCCGTTCACAGTTAGTAGTCCTCGTCGTCGTCATCATTATCAGCAACAACAAAAAGTCATACGCAAATTAAAGTTGCTTAACAACAATGACAAATACTTCGACGACGAGTACGAGTACGAGAACGATGCAAATAATCGCTTTGACGGCAAAGTTGTAAAAAACGCATAAAAAGTGTTAAACACTTTACAGGCGGGCAGCATTAAATCGCAGCAGAAACAATTCAGAATGCGACTGATGTTGTAGACGTTGTATGCAGCAACTTTTTTGAAACTTTTTATTTCACTTTGTTGATAAACTCTGGCTGTTTGTGAGCAATTTGAAAATAAATATGTTGCAACTTTTCCTTTTGTTTCCTCTGTTGTTAGAGTTTTTGTTATTTGGAACATATAAAAATATGTAATATTCATGTGATTCACTGTCGCTTGTTTTATGTTATGTTTCATAGTCAATTTAAGTATTTAAAATAATGTATTTCTTTTTTTACACAAAACACTAGAAATTAAAATGTAATGTTTTAGTTTTTTTAATGCCAAAATGTTTAACAGTCAATAATGAGAGGAGCATTAACAATTTGTATATCGCTTTATCAGGTAAAAGAATTATAAATTAAAACAAGAATATAAATGATTCTAAATTCAGATGGAACCGAATGGAAAATAGCCTTCTCCAACTTTTTAGTGCAGAATATGTTCAGCCCTATTTGTAATTGGTTTTACTTGTTTTAATATTTCTTATGTATTTATTAAAATGCCGTTTAAAAAAAAAACAAAATATTTCTAGCTGTTAAAAACATTTAAATTTACATAATATTTGAAAAAATCACAAAATTAAATATTTTTATATCAACAATATTTTTGCTAAAAACAACGTCTTAGCTTTGTTTTCCAAACCAATTTTAAAAATACAAAAAAATACCCTGTGCCAACTTTCACAAATTTCTCTAATGAAATACTAACTCCTTTATTATCAGAATAGTTACTAAGGTTTAGTAATCACAATGTATTACACAAAGCAATAAATTAATAATCGCATTATTAATATATCTTAATATAAAATTTAAATTCGCATATTATTAAGCTTATTACACCGCAAATATTTCAACATGACAACGTAATAAATTAAATTTAGTTACATTATAAATTAAAAGCTCTCATCGAGCAAAGTCTATGAACATAATATTCAAATGTTGTCAAAAGTTCGTAATATCAAATTAATTTTGTGTTATCTTTAATTTAATTTTGTTTGTCTCAACCAAATTTGTTGGAAATGTGTACAATGAAATTACATTTTCACCAAAAATAATTGAATAACGAAGCACTTCAACCTGTCACGAGAATGATGGATAGGTATCTGCTACGTAGTTCAAAAAGGTTTCTTAGAAAATTGAAATTGTGTTTATTACAAAAATTAATAAGAAATTGATGGTGAGAATGCGTTTGCTAGTTTTCATATTAAATAACACATTCCTGAAAACATGGAAATATTAGATTTTGGTTAGTTACGAATACTTTAATAAATTTATAGAACAAACCCAACAAAAATAAATAAATAATATATTAATGACATGGGGTGGAAATGTTATATACATTACATACATTTAAGGAAGGTGTAAAGTATCCAAAAAAAATATTGGCCACACAATTTTGTCAAAATAAACCAAAGCCCAAACCTTACCATAAACGCCGCAAAAAAGTAAAAACCCTCTTTGGCGTGTTCGTGCAACAATGTTAGTCACACGACCATTAGGTCGCATGAATATCATTAATTAGAATTATTCATACATGAGTGAAGCAATAATGAACACTAAAAGAGAACATAATATTTTTGCGATTTTTAAGGCACTGCATGCACTTTTTTGGGTAGGTTTGTCCCGCATTTTTTTCTCCTATTTAATATCTACAACCTATTTAATATCAAAAAATATAGAAAAAGTGCAAAAAATCCACATTGAGAAAGAAAAAATCGTATGGCCATTAAATTATTAATTGAGCCAACTTGATTAAACGAATGATGCAGACGTCCTTATTTTTGGGGCTACTTTCACGTCCAATTCTCAGATTTTAGTCCCAAAATCATGTGTTGTACTGTGTAAGTGTAGGTTATATTGTCATTAAATCGAACCGCATGAAATCGTATTTTAAGTATCAGATATTTATGTTGATGATAGTTTTGTCGATTTTGAAAAATTGTATATTTTTGTCTGACCACCTCTAAATTGTTCAGTTTAAATATTAAAATCTCAACAGATTTTGTACTTTTCAAAAGGAGTCATTTGGTAACTTAGAAGATATTTGTTCTAAGTTTCATCACAATCGATGCATCCATTAGACAAAATAAACGAGATGATATGAAAAACCCAATTTTTGCCAAAAATCCCTAAAATTTAAAATTCTTCTTTGAGAAATTGCATACACGGGGCAAAATCGCCTTTTTCATATGTTTGAATAGAAAGAAAATATATTTGGAACAGAAACTTTTAAATATTAGATATTTCTGAATAAATAAATTTTATTTGAAAATCATTAAAATTTATTTGAAGCGCATGTGTTAATTTAGTACAGAAAAATATATTTGCAAGCTAACTTTCTCGAATAAAATATGTTTTACAAACAAATAAAAACATTGTTTAGAAATTTCTCAAAAAATATTTTTTTTAAATAATTAAAACTCTGTCGAATTTTTTAGTGATTTTTTTGTCTTTGACCTTCAATTGTAGCCTAAGTCATTTCCCACAAAAAGGTTTTAAATTAAACTTTTATTTCCTGATTTCTGTCCTAACCATTATACAAGTAAGTAAGTATGGTACTCATTCAAATAAATTTTAATTTCCAAGCCTTACGTGATCTTTTTACAAAATCCCTTTCGAGAAGCTTAATTACCAAAAGGTGTTCCTACACACCTTTCGCCACTGAGGTGCTATTGTTTTTAGGATTCACTAAATGTCCGCAAACCGATACCGCTGAAAATACATTTACAACAAGAATTTACAGACCAATACCTTGACTCGTGCCAAAACTTAAACACAATTTCCGTTTCCTTTTGACAGTTTGTATACGATAAGGTTGTTTAGAATTTCAATTAAAAGTTTAGTCTAAAATATAAATTTCGAAATTCACATCAAATGTATTGGAAACACTTGATGTTCGTTCGTTTGGTTTTTGTGGGATTAATGAATGAATTTCATTTATATTTGTATTTGTATATTTTTCTCTTTCGTTATGCATCACTTCATATCCGTTTCCTCCGGTGTCAGTGCGTGTGTGTGTGCGACCTGTAAACTTGTTGTTTATTTTCTGTATTCTTTAATTTCGATTAATTTTGTTTTCATTATCTTATAAATAAATTGAATTTCTTGGTATTTGTAGGTGGGTGGATGGGAGGACTTGGATTCAGTAGACATTTTAGCACCATAAACCCCCGACTACCTCTCAAGTTTATTTACTTTCTTTATGTTTATTGTTTAATTATTCCATTTCAATTAGAGTTTATTCACTTGACTTCTTATGGCATTGTCCTTTGTTGACTTCCGTAACATGAAATAATGATAATGTCTTCGATAATTTCTAAATGAATTTCATACAATTTGGTTTTTGCAAAATAGTATTGGTTATTATCAGTAATTACGAGATATCGACCACAAAGACTGCAGTCTATAATACAGACACCAGGTGTGGCCTGGTCATTACACTGAGAAATTTGTATTCTGTAGAACAGGGAAAACGTTATTTTGATCAAGGATGTTTCAGGAAAATATAATGTTCGAAGTTCAAAGAAAAGATAGCTCAAATTTGATACGTATTAAATAAACCTAATCCTGCGACATCTGTTGAACTGAAAAGTACTTTACGTTGGTAACACTTCCAATTTTTTTCCTCATATTAAAGAAGGCAATTTTTCATGATTTCATGAAGTATTCTTAAGGAGTAATTAATGTATAATATTTAATGTGATTTAATTTAAGTAAACAAATTATTATTAGTGTACCTTACGACTGTTCTAAATACTTCTCACGCTCAGCTATTAGGATTTATTTTTTTTCGTTTTAAAGTTTAATTAAAACTATTTTTGTTTTAAATAAAACTAACTACAACTATTTTTTCTCTCAGTGTTTCGGATATTCTGTACCGGAATTTTTTGTTCGTTTCACATGTTTGAAAATTTGATAAACGCATTATATCTAATGAGAATTTTAATTGAATTTCTAAACTAATTCGCCTAAACACACACGTGACAACATAAATATTTTACTGCCGATATTCATTAGTGTGTTTAAATTTGACTATTTTGTGCAAATGAGAATTCTGGCATTTTGGCAAATTTGTTAATAAAAAAAAAATAAACAATTTGATGTTATTAGGAAAATTAATTTGGAAATAAAACTGTTAAACTCATATGGAAGGTAAACAAAATGCTAAGACCATTGCTTAATTGCCTACAAAAAAGTTTGATAATTTATGCAAATTTGATATAATTCTGTTTACACGTAATTTCGGACACCTTGATGATTTAAAATAATAAGAGATATAATGGAAAGATACAATATCAAATTAGGTTGACAAAAATTAAAAAAAAAATAATTAAATACTCTGTACGCATTTAGAGTTAAAATTCCGAAAAATTTAAATATTGAGAGAGATGATAAAAAGAATGGACACGAGATTAACGTATAATGGCATTTCCTGTAATTGAATAAAATATCAAAAGATAAAACACTAATTTGTACAAAATAATATCAAATTCCGAAAACTGTAAACATAGATAAAATACAATAAATTTAACACGAAATTAATGTTTATATAATGTTAATAAAACAAAAATTTTGAAGGAAAGACGCTTCATATTTATTTTCAACAGGATGGAGGAGTTTCATGATTCTAGAACAAATAATAAAACCAGTAAGGAAAGGCAGAAAGTCGGGCGGGGCCGACTATATAATACCCTACACCTCCCTAACACTGCGATAAGGGTCATTGCCATAATAATTTGGAATAATTGGTAAATGGGTAGAAACATATTATGTAATTCTGAAACAATATTCGCCAAATTAAGCAATATTCGTTCCTAAATTGAGAAACATCTTTCTGGAAAATTTTAATGATCGGAAATAAAAAATACAACTTCTATAGCGGTTTGATACCAAATCAGGAGGAACATATATATGGAGCTTTAATATAAATCTAAACAGATCTTCCCTGAATACTCATTCATGTAAAAAGACCTCTTTCTGTCGAATTTCGTACTGATCGGATATAAAATACAGTCAGCGCTTACATGTCCAATCGGGGGTAACATATATATGGGAGCTATATCTAAATCTGAACCGATTTTCTCCCAAATTGGTATTATTGTTGGTATATTCCTTCATGTAATAAGAAACCTCTTTCTGCCGAATTTCGCACTGATCGGATATAAAATACAGTTTTTACAGTGCTTACAGGTCAAATCGGGGGTAACGTATATATGGGGGCTATATCTAAATCTGAACCGATTTCTTCCAAATTTAAAAGTGTTCATTCATATAATAGGAAACCTCTTTCTCACGAATTTCATACTGATCGGATATAAAATACAGTTTTTACAGCGCTTACATGTGAAATCGGGGGTAACATATATATGGGGGCTATATCTAAATCCGAACCGATTTTCTCCGAATTTGGCAGTATTCCTTCATGTAATAAGAAACCTCTTTCTGCCAAATTGTGCACTGATCGGATATAAAATAACATTTTTACAGCGCTTACATGTCAAATCGGGGGTAACGTATATATGGGGGCTATATCTAAATCTGAACCGAGTTCTTCCAAATTTAACAGTGTTCATTCATATAATAAGAAACCTCTTTCTGCTGAATTTCATACTGATCGGATGTAAAATAAAGTTTTTACAGCGCTTACATATCAAATCGGGGCTAACATATATATTGGGGCTATATCTAAATCTTAACCGATTTTAACAAAATTCAATAGGGATCGTCCTTGGGCCAAAGAAAACATATGTGTTAAGTTTCGTCGAGATCGGACCATAATTGCGACCTGTACTTTGATTACAAGAATACATGCACAGACGGACAGACGGACAGACGGACAGACAGACGGACATAGCTAAATCAACTCAGAAAGTGATTCTAAGTCGATCGGTATAATAAACGATGGGTCTATTTCTTCTCCTTTTGGGTGTTACAAACAAATGCACAAAGTTATAATACCCTGTACCACAGTGTGGTGTAGGGTATAAAAATAGAACCCCATTTGTCTATGGTTTTCTGGAATAACCGTACAGCTCAATAAGTCATGTTTCACTCGTTTTTGTGCCTTTACTTCTTCGTAACACGTGTGTATGGGGAATTCCACGATAAATCGACGGTTTCAAAAAAATGTCGGTTTTATTTTCCCAATTTTTTAAATTTTTTAGTACACCTGAAGAAACGCTATGTGGAATTTTTTGAGATTTTTCCGGTAATTTGTTCAGAAGTTAACCAAATTTAAAAAATCGTTAAGTTATCACTCTGGCTATCGGGTTTTTGGTCAAATTATCATCTTAAGTTATGGTCCGACTGAAAAATCTTCATATTAATGTTGGTATTTTTCAGTACTTTTCAGAAAAAAATTTAGAAAATATATTAAAAAAATTTTTGTGTGCGATTTTTAAGTTTTACAATTTAAATGTCATTTTTTAAATTGTTTGTACTCTCCGATTTTTGCGTTTTGTTGTGTTTTAAACTTTTATTAATTTCTTTTAATTTAATTAGCTTTGGTTGGAAGGGGGCCTAAAATTATTTATACTCTTTAAAATTTTTAAAAATTTAAAAAAAAAAATTCGCTGCTAGCCACTGTACTTTTGACTTGAAGGCTTTGGGCTAGATGTTCCTCGCCAAAGAACAAAATAAAGGAGACACTTCAGGAAGAATTTCTTCTAAAACAGCTGCCACCCCCGCTGATCCCCTTACCCCTGATAAAACACCAAATACTCATGATGATATCTTTACGATTTTTTAAATACCGATAAGTTCTGAGCGAGTTATCGGAAAAATCTCAAAAAACTCCACAAAGCGTTTCTACGGGGATACTAAAAAATATAAAAAATGGGAAAAATCAAAACAAAACTTTGTTGAAACCGTCGATTTGTAGTGGAATTCCCCATATATAATTTGCTATGGACCAAAAGTGTAGGAGTGACCTAATACCTCAAATATGTTCGGCGGATATCCGTTTTGTGCCATTTTGAATAGAATGAGCAATGTCCGCCCTACTGTCGGTGTATCTGTCTGCTCGCTGGAGCGCTCGTTAACTCTCGAAAGTAGTGACCGATTGACTTCACATTTGGTATTGGTAATATTTGTTTCTATCTCAGGCTAAATTCGAAGATGTGCCATTTTGGCCCTCTCCTTCTATTACCTCCCCCACAAAGAGTTAACATTTGGTGACCTATTGCTCCTTTAATAACATCTATACTATATATCTAAATTTTCGGAATTTCCAGAGGTATTTTTATTTATTTCTTTATTTATATTTCATTTGTGCTCGAAAATTAATACAGCAATATAATGTGAAAGTTTAATGCACAAACCAGGTTTGATTGTATTAACTCCAGCCTATCATTCAGAATGTCGATTTGTTTGATTATACATTTTTCTATATCTCCTTTTTTAATTTCTTTAAATATTTCATAAAAGTTTTTTTTAGCAACATTAATTTCAACTGATTAAAATAAAAATAATACTCGTATGAAAACTACTGCAAAATTATTAAATCATTTGTCATGTAAATTATTCTGTTTTTACAACATCTTCCCTATAATTTGACATACAAACATACCACCGGAATGGAAAATGCAATCTGTGTTGTTTGATTTTATATAAATTCCAATAAAGTCATCATTGAAAGTTCAATGTATGAAGAAAAAAATGCAAAATTGCTGCATCATAGATTCTTGTTTAAAATACGATCACAAACTTGTATACCTACATTTACATATATTGTCCTCGTATTATCGAAAAAGCATAAATTTACATAAATTGCATTGATTCAATCATTTGCAAAGTAATTTACAATTGCCAGCGTGACCCAAATATGCGTAATTTGTAATAATATTTCTGTTTTATGAATTATGAATTTTAAAATAATTACATTTTGATTTATGCATAAGTGAAGAGTAATGGGCTGTGAAATAAAATGTTGAAGGCTTCTATGCTGTCTCGGTGTGCGGGGACAAGGTCATTATGAACAATTTAAATTTGCGAACGTAGAGAATTTTGTTTCGAGAAATGGATGTAAGAGTGCTGTATCAACTTCCCACCACCATAACACTTTATAAAAGCCACATTAAAGTACGCACTTGCACATACAATTACACTATACGACAATAGAAACAAATACACCTTAAAATATATTTATGAATTGTCCGTATTAGACGAATCAGATTTGACAAAAATATACCCTATCAACTGCCGACAACAAAATAAGCTATTTGATAAACAAATATTGCCATTAGATATTTGCTAAGGCAAAGGATATGAACATTTGAATTTATACTTTGAAGAACATATTTTTGCATTTCAGTCTATTTTTTTATTTTTGACAAAAAATTTTGTTGTGAAGTACAAATTTAATTTTAATGGCAAGAGTTTTTCTTCAAATAGCTAATTATGCTGTCGATCCAGAAAATATAATGAGAAAGAAATCGGTATACTGATATATCTGGCTCTACTACCTCATGGTGGCCCAAAATACCCGAAGGGGTTTGAATTCCTTATACATTTTTTAATATAATTTTTTTTATTTCTTTTCAGTATTTTGTAAAAAAGACTTTGAAAATTTAAAATATCCCAAAAAAAATCGAAGGGTTTGAATTCCTTATAACTTTTTTTAAAACATATTTTTTTTATTTCTTTTCAGTATTTTCTAAAAAAGGACTTGGGGAACTAAGTTGTAGTATTTTGTAAAAAAGACCTGGGAAATTTAAAATAGCCTAAAATTACCGAAGGGGTTTGAATTCCTTAAAACTTTTTTTATTATATTTTTTTATTTATTTTCAGTATTTTGTAAAAAAGACTTGGGGAATCAATTTTCAGTATTTTGTAAAACGACTTGGGAAATTTAAGATAACCTAAAGGGTTTGAATTACTTATAACTTTTTTTAATATAAGTTTTTTTATTTCTTTTCAGTATTTTGTAAAAAAGATTTGGGAAATTAAAAAGGAACAGTACAATATTGAACGAGTACGAATATTAATTATTCCTTAAATAAATAGTTATAATGAACTCAAATCTCTTCAAACCCACTGAACGGTGTTAGTATATTTGTACATTTTGGAGTATGATAAGGGTACCCTCTAAATATATAATATTGTCCCAAACATATATTATTTTATTTGGTAGGATGTTGTTTTAAACAATTTTTTGTTGCAATCCTAATATATTTTTATTTGGGACTTGTATTTCTGAAACAAAAATTTATTGTTGAATTGTTTAAGTTTTCAGCAATTTAAAGTATTTTTTTTGGAAATTTTTAATGTTTGTAATAAATTGCTTGAAGAATTGACAACAAATGATGACTTGAAATATTTAGAAATTAAAATCTTTTTTTAAATAAAATATACTTTTTTTTTGTATTTTATTTCAAATAAATAGTTCGCAAAATTTATCTTATTCTAATATATTGAATAATGTGCTCCACATAAATTTTACTTATTTTCAAATAAAATGTATTTGTTCAGAAATATATAATATTCAAAAATTTATATTCCAAATATATTTTTTCCAATTCAAGCATACCATTTGTACTCGTACATATACAAATGGTAAAGGTTTTTATATTCTAGCTTTGAGATTGTAGAAAATGTGAAAAATTTTTGATATTTTTGTAAAAAAAAAAATTGTGTAATTTGGAGAAGTGTGGCTACGATATTAATACAAATGTTTGATCCTTTCTGTACTCAGAGAAAATTCTTCAGGAAGTTTCCTTTAAGACGGACATAAAAATGGTATACTTTATTTTTATAATTTCTATAGAACCTAGAATACTACATTTATATTTTCGCAAAAAATACAAAAATTACATTGTTTTTGGACAATATAAATTGATATGGCCATAACGTTTCTCTCAGTGTGTGCATCTGGTCCCAATTTTTTACATCGTATTGCAACTTTTGTTGTTAGTTCAGAAAAGTTGATGTGAGATACATCGGTTTATATTCTGCACTGATATTATCAAAATTCTAGGACAGAGACATTTAAAAAATTTTAAAAAATCTATTTTCAAATGTGGACGAAGATGTAATAACGAAGATGTAATATTTTATAGGTCTTGACATATTTGCAAATGTAAATCCCACAATTAACAAAATAATTTTGAAAGTCCCTAAAAATTGATTTTTTTGCATATTCCCCTCTACAGTGAAAGTCGTGTTCCAAGTTCCTTTTGCAGTACAATGTGCAACGTCTTTCCACATGTAAAAATATTAAACTGTTGTTTTGACTATCGAATTCGAGATCGTTGTTTTTGTTTTCTGTAAAACAGTATTTGAAAAGAAGAATAAGGCATTGTTTTTATTATTCGATCTGCTATAATTTTTCATAGTTTTGTTTTTGACTATCGAGTTCGAGATCGTTTTTTTAAGGGTTGCCCGTGGTTGGCCACCCTTAACAAGCAACCTCATCGGCACCTTGAGGAAATACTCTGTCAATAATTGGCACCATATGAGAGCAGCCCATTATGCAGTAATTGAGAACTGTTTACAAAGTCTCATATCTCCAAACCATCTTGTTTGGTTGTTTGTGTTTCTCTGCAGTTTGCGGGATATCGTCCACCAACCAGTGGCCACCCTTAATACATTTCACAAAAAAACAAACTCGAACTCGATTATCAAAAACACAACTATGAAAAGTCATAACAGATCGAATAATAAAAACAAAAAACAATGTTTAATATTTTAGCTTTGCGATTGGAGAGAATGTGGCTTTCTTTTGAAAATTGTGAATATTGGAGAAGCTCGGTAACAATACCAGTTAATATTTTTGGTCCGTTCTATCCTCAGAAACATTCTTCATAAAGTTTTCTTTAAGATGAGTAAAAATATTTCATACCTTCTTCAAATAGCTTCTTCTATAAGTCCAAAATACGACATATACTTTTTTCCGAACAAAATACAAAACAATTAAATTTTTCTAAAACTATACTTTTAAAGGGCTATACCATTGGTCTTTTTAGGAATATCGGATCGATTTTGTTCTCATCATATATAAAATTGTATTGTCTGTTTAGAAAACTTGGTGTGAAAGAAATCGGTGCATATTCTGCTCCAATATTCACAGAATACTAGGACAACGTCGGGAAGAAATAAAAAAATGCACTTTTCAATTGCAGGTATCTCGGAATGGGTAGAATGAGCATACAACATATTATGAAGCAGACATTTTGTTATGTTCACCCAGGGTTGCCAACTTTGAGTCCCTGTAGCTTCGCCTCTGTATACAATAAGAGTGCCAAATTTAAAAATTAACTTCCCTAATACGTTTTCTACAAGCATGCCAAGTTGTGTAGCAATCAGTTCACAGCTTTAGAAACGGCCGAATTATTTCCCTTTTTGTATTCCTCCCTCTGTAATTTTCATTATTTATTTTTGATTGATTTTTTTGATCGATTTTCACTTGGGCGATTATTCGCATAGCCCGTAAAAACACTCCTATGGACAATGGTCAATTTATATACAGTCAGTCAATAAGTTTTTTAATATTCGATTTTTTTCGGGTAGAAAATTCCCCTTAACTTTTTTTTTTTTAATTACATTACATATGTAATCAATAAAATAGTATCAACAATTCCCGTAACTGTACTCCATATCAGAGTATAAACCCGAAAAAAATGTAGAAAGATTTTCTTGACATCAATTTTTGTTGTTGATTTTGGGTACCTTATTGATAGAAAATAATTAATTTTTTTAAAAATTTCGAAAGAAAATAATTTTATAAATTATAAAAAATTTTGATTTTCCAAAAAAAAAATTATAAGAAGGTAAATTTTTTGCGATGTGAAAACACTTTCTTGACATTCTTATACCGTTAATGTTTTTCATAACTTTCATACAAAGTCCCCCACGAAGGTGTCTTCGTGACAACGTAGAAATAACCCTTCAGTTTCATGCCATTGGGGTAAATTTTGTTAAATTTTTACTCCAAACCCATAGCGATTTTTTTAGGTTTTTATCTCCTTATAATTACAAACGTATTAACTTTCTTTTATCTCAATAAATACAAACCAATAAAAGTACATTAAATACATTATTTGTCCATGTTTTGCATTTTACCTTCGGAGAAAAAATGCTTTCTAATTAAGATAACTAGATATTAACCAAAGCTACCTCCCAAACCTTCCTTCACAATATGCATACCTATTGTTGTTTCCCCTTTCCGAGTACCAAGTTTTACTCATTGATATTCATACTTATGGAAACCACTGTCAGCTCCCTGACAGTCTTCATTGAAATTCAGATTTTGTATAGTACAGTTTCTTTGTGATATGGTGTCTGTTTTTGCATTTTTTACTCATTGTCTTTGTGTTGACCTGATTATGGTGACGACACAACCGTCGCCATCACCATAAATGAGACCAGAAATCCTTGGGAGTAGCTGTTTTCGTTTGCTTGGGAGCACTGCTGGAGGTTGTATTGGCAGAATGGTGGTGGTTCAGTACCTTTAGACAGTATAATTTCAATACCAGTAGTATCATAATATTCACTTGTTTATGCTTTTTACTTCCGTTTTATAGCATATCAAAACAAGGAAAACTGTGGTTTGTATCCCAGAGTCGGTGACAGTGGTTTCGTAGAATAAAAACACGAATGGCTGTATTTTTTTATTTTCTTGCAAGGAATACTATTTTCTTTTGTTTCACAAATGTTTTAAATAGTGAACACGACTATTATTGGCTTCGCCTATTAATGTCATGCCTTTTAATGGGTTGACTTATTACACAGGTCGACACCATTTTGGGTCCGACTTCTAAGTTTCAAATTTTGGTTTGTTTTTATACCCTACACCACACTGTGGTACAGGGTATTATGACATTGTGCATTTGTTTGTAACACTCAAAATAAGAAAAGAAGAGATAGACCCATTGTTTATTATACCGATTGACTTGTAATCACTTTCTGAGTCGATTTAGCTATGTCCGTCTGTCTGTCCGTCTGTCTGTCTGTAGATGTATTCTTGTAATCAAAGTACAGGTCGCAATTATGGCCCGATCTTGACGAAACTTTACACATATCTTTTTTTTTGGCCCAAGGACGATCCCTATTTAATTTGGTTAAAATCTGTTCAGATTTGGATATAGCCCCAATATATATGTTACCCCCGATTTGACATGTAAGCGCTGTAAAAACTTTATTTTATATCCGATCAGTATGAAATTCAGCAGAAAGAGGTCTCTTATTATGTGAATGAACCCTGTTAAATTTGGAAGAAATCGGTTCAGATTTAGATATAGCCCCCATATATACGTTACCCCCGATTTCACATGTAAGCGCCGTAAAAATTTATTTTATAACCGCTCAGTGTAAAATTCGGCAGAAAGAGGTTTCTTATTACATGAAGGAATACTGCCAAATTCGGAGAAAATCGGTTCAGATTTAAATATAGCCTCCATATATATGTTACATGTAAGCGCTGTAAAAAGTGTGTTTTTAATCCGATCAGTACGAAATTCGGCAGAAAGAAGTTTCTTATTACATGAATTAATACTACCAAATTTGAGGGAAATCGGTTGAGATTTAGATATAGCCCACATAAATATGTTACCCCCGATTTGACATGTAACCGCTGTAGAAACTGTATTTTATATCCGATCAGTACGAAATTCTTCAGAAAGAGGTATTTTTACATGAATGAGTATTCAGGGAAAATGGGTTCAGATTTATATAAAACCTCCATATATATGTTCCTCCTGATTTGGTATCAACGCGCTATAGAAGTTGTACTTTACTTCCGATCATTATTATTTTCCGGAAAGATGTTTCTCAATTTAGGAACGAATATTGCTTAATTTAGCGATTATCGGCTCAGAATTAGATAATATGTTCCTGCCTTCTTACCAATTATTCCAAATTATTATCGCAATGACCTTTATCGCATTGTTAGGGAGGTGTAGGGTATTATATAGTCGGCCCCGCCCGACTTTCTGCCTTTCCTTACTGGTTAGTTATTAAAAAAGGGTAAAATAAGTTTTTTTTTGTCAAAGTTTGTTTTTGAGAAAATTAGAGGATATTTTCGAATTTTTAGAGAATTGAGTCGTTTCCTCGCTAAAACTTTTTGAATTATGCATCGGTTTTCTTCGGAATTTTATTCATTACCGATCAGACTTTATGATGAACTTCTATTTAATTTTGACTATTAAAATTTTCTCAACAAATAGGATTTGTTCGCAATATTTTGTAAAATATTGTCGAAACCGCTAAACGGCTACACCTGAACCAATTTGGATAAATGGTTCTCTAGTTATACCAAAATATTTGGTTCAGACTCTCCTTTTTTCTTATTCCAAAAGGCGGTTTCTTTAAATTTTCGGGGAAAACCGTGATACTGAACAAATAGAGAGGTTGAACCACATATTTTGGTATAACTCGAGAACTATTTACCAGAAATAGTTCAGGAAAGCTTGAAAGAACTCAAAACTAGGTAGCATTCAACATCTTACAGCGCCATTTTCCATCCGCTCAGCGGTTTCGATGATATCTTACAAAATATTGCAAAAA
This sequence comes from Eudasyphora cyanicolor, assembly GCA_963930755.1. NCBI lineage: Eukaryota > Metazoa > Arthropoda > Insecta > Diptera > Muscidae > Eudasyphora > Eudasyphora cyanicolor. Next base: position 258,536,096 of record OZ005737.1, on the reverse strand, counting down.
AATTCTGTTTTATTTTCTTTGGAAATTGTAACATTTTTTTAATAAATGCCCCATAAAACAATCTAAAAATGCACAATTGTTAAATTTTCATAATTTTATCGGCCATAAATTAAATGATCTCATTCCGAAGAATATCGACGCATAATTTAAAAAATATTAGCTATATTAGTTAGATTTTATCTTCAAAACTTTCTTATCGATGTTAAATTTACAAAAACAAACCACTATTGGCCTAATGGATATTTTACAAAAAAATAAAATTTATATGGAATTTTACATTTTGTAGGGCATATTTCATTTGCTACGAGCCAAAAATGTAATACATCGAAGAAGTGACCGAAGACCCTAAGTATGTTCGGCGTATATCCGTTTTGGGTCATTTTAAGTCGAATGAGCAATCGTCCGTCCGTCCGTCCGTCTGTCTGTCGCTGGTGCGCCAGCCAGCAGAGGAGTAACCGATTGACTTCAAATTTGGTATGTAGTAATATTTTCTTCTATCTCCGGCTAAGTTCGGAGATGGGCCATATTGGTCCACTCATTCTAGTACCCCCCACAAAGGGTTAACATTGAGTGAAATATTGATTATTTAAAAACTTCTATACTACTTATTTGAATTCTCTGAAATTTTACACATAGTATTAGTGTATTAGTCACTATTACCTCAAAAAAGTGTGCGAAGTTGCCACGCCGCTTTTGGTACCTCCCACACAAATGGAGTATTTTGAACCAAAAGTTAAAAGCATATAACTTTATTACTACCAAAAGTTACCAGCTTATAACTTAAATATCAGTGCATGCAAATACTTGAAATTTCGTACAGTGTAATGCTTTTATTGTACCTAGAGTCTACAGAAAAATTGCCGTTATTGGCACGTCCCCTTTGGTACCTCCCACACAAATGGACCATTTTGTACCAAATGTAAACTTTTATATAGCAGTACATACTTTAAAGTTATTATGTAAATGCGATTTAAAATCATAATAATTTAATTAAAAGAAAAAAATAAATGTACTAATATTTTTTGGGACTCAAGGTGAGGGGATTCGTAGGTCAGTTTATCCGACTGAACTTTCTTACTTGTTAAGTATAAACTCTATAAATTTAGTAACTGTCGTTAAAACAATTAGAATTTTTTGTTAAATCGTTTTTATAGTTTTCTACTTTTTGAATGCTAATATCCTAACCAAGAAAGCAATGCCTATTTCAAATGTATAAATTATGAATAATAAGAATTTTCATATTTTGTTTGAGAGGATCAAAAGTGGCGTGGCAATAACGCCCATTTTTGCAATAGTGCTGTAAAAGCATTACACTCCACAAAATTCTAAGTCGATAAGTCGTTATTTTTTTGTGCAATAGGGGGTACCAAAACAGGAGTGGCAATAACGACCAAAAATTTTAAGTATTAGTATTGACTTTAATCAAACTTATAAGCCGTTAACTTTTTGTGCAAAATGGTCCATTTATATGGGAGGTAGCAAAATGGGTTTGGCAACTCCGTCCATTTTGCTCCAAGTAATAGCGACCAAGAAACTAATACTATGTGTGGAATTGTGAAAATTTCTGATAAGTAGTATAGAAGATATTAAAGAATAATATTTCAATAAATGTTGACCCTTTGCCATTGAGGTACTCGAAAGAGTCGACCAACATAGTGCATCTGTGACCCTAGCCTGAGATACAAAAAATATTAACACATACCAACATTTCTAAAATGGCCCAATTTCCGTCAAATATTATTGGTGTCTCTTAGGTCACTCCTGACAGACTCCTGACATCACACTTTTGGCCCGCAGCATCTGATATATACCATTGAGCCTATTAGTGCCTCCAGAATAGCAAAAATGAGGTTAATCACAGACTGCGGGTGTCATACGCATACACTGATACCATCACACCACTTGTTAACGTTTAAAATAATTTTGGGATTTCATTTGGGCCTGTGGAGAAGTTGGTGGATGTTTTGTTTTTTATTTTGTATATGAGTAAATCCTAACCAATTCAGTTTTATTGCTGTTTACGTTGATTTTTTAAATTGCCGTTTGCGAAAGGTTTTTTGTAATTTTGGGATATAAAATCGAAAAAACAACATCATTAGCATAAGGTTCATGATGTCACAGCCAGAAGATGACATTTCTCTGTCATTGAGACTGAGTGATTTGTGATTTTACCATTCATTTCCAATCCATTTGTTTTTTCTCCGCAAAAGAAGGGCACAATTCTAAATTGTCAGACATTTTTTGTTATTTTATTATTCCTGGGATTAACTCCAGCACCAAGTTGTTGGCTGTCGCGAACACAACTCAAACCTTTTGGGAAATTTGGGTAAGAAATTTGATTTCTGTTTTTTGGGATCTTCAAACTAAATTTGAGGCATGTTAAACATGTAAATTTGGGATACACAAAAATATGAACGTTTAAAGCATTGATTGCGTTGTCCATCAGGTTTTCAATAAGTGAAGGGTTGATTAAAATTTATTTTGAAAAATAAATCTTTCCCATCTTAGATTTTTAAAAAATTTATTTTTAAAATTTACCTAAACTTCATTGAATTCTTAAAAATCATGTTTCATTTGTTCGCAGTGATGAGGTCTTCTTTTTGTGTGGATATCCTAAAAATTTAAACTTTCTTATTTTATTCTTGTAGACCTTTCAACCTGCACTTGACGGCTCTGCATTAAGCAGAGAAGTTTTTTTTTGGCTCCGAACAAAATTAATTTAATCTAAACTTTTTTGTTTTGTTTTTCTTCTTTCAAACATATGCCAATTTATAATGTTCTTATTGTCTTTTAGACTTTTTAATTAAAATCTTAAAATATCTTATTAAATGAGACATGCACGAGAAGCCGATGATAAATGAAAGACCCAAAAGTTAAAAGGAAGGAAAACTTCAATACTTAATTGTCTCAGTGACTTTTTAAATCCACTTTTATGTGCATCTCCGAAGCACTTCACACCAAACATAGGAAAGAATAGGGATAATTGAATTCCACGACAGGTGTAAAGTTTTTGATGGACAGCTAATAAAAGGATAAAGTAATGCATTCTGATAATAACAATATACCATTTTCAGGATCAAAAATTCAAGAAAATAAATCAAATTACACAAAAGCTAAGTACCAAGTATATATCCGTTTGCCCGTCCGCCTGCAGAGGTACTTTGTATAGGGTGGCTGATAAAAGCTGCTACCAAAAAAAGTTTAATAACTTTTTTTCTATTTAATGAATCTGGTTATTTTTTTTTTATTTTGCAGATTGATTTTTAGATTTAACAAAAATGGATAACTGGGACACTGATACAAGAATTTGGATTGTCCGCCGCTATTACGCACTGAAGTCCGTAGTTTCGTTAGTTCGAAGATAGTATAGGGGCACGTTTGGCGGCAATCCTCCGAACAGATGGACCATAAAGAGACTTGTTAAACATTTTTCCGAACATGGGACAGAATTGCGGCAAAAATTTCCCAATAAGCTGATATCCAGAAACTCCACATTCCGTTGGCCTTCAGGTCGCCTGACCTTACTGCACCTGACTTTTTCTTGTGGGGTTATTGCAAACAGGAAGTCTACAAAGCAAAACCAACAAATTTGAATGAACTAAAGCAATCCATTCGAGAATTCCCGTATCTCTCCAAGCAGTAATGAACAACTTTTTGGTAAGATGTCGCACATGCATCAACGAGCAGGGGGGCATTTAAATTCCATTATTTTAAAAACTAATTAAGCTATATTTAATTAAATTTAATGAGCTTTAACATGAATAAAAGAAAACTGAACTCCATACACTAAAAAAAAGGTATTTCAGTTTCTTAATGTAGCAATATTCATCAGCCACCCGTAAATAAAGTACTCGTATAAGTCCATTAACGCTCCAATTACTACACGATTTGCCAGGACTTATTTTGTTTGCATTATTAAATAATTGATATTTATAGCTTTCTACAAATTCTATTTGTGTTGAGCAAGCGTCGGCTACATCGGTATTTGGAGTTATCGAGGTGTCTAAACATTTGTTGTTATGGAAAATAATTGGCAGATCTGTTTGTTTAATATGTCTTGGCCGGAAGTGCATCAATTTAGTTTTAGTGGCGTTTATTATTAATCCTTTATCATGGCACCATTTCGTTATTAGATTTAATTCAGATTGCATTATATTTGTTGCATTCAAAATACATCTGTTAGTTACAACTATGGCTGTATCGTCTGCATACGCGTAGGGTGAACTATTGCTCAGTAGACTAAGCATCTCATTGGCATATAAAATGTATAGAATAGGACCTAGTTTGGAACCCTGCGGTACTCCTTGCATTACATTTGTAGTTTTGCTCAGCTTATCTGCTATCTTTACTTGGTATGTTCTGTTACTCAAATAATTTTTAAAGAAGTCCAAAAATTTGCCTCTTATTCCATAGTTTTGTAGAACTGCAATAAGTTTATTGTGTTGTATTGTGTCGAACGCCTTACTGAAGTCTATGAAAAGGACTAAACAATGCATGTTTTTTCCTAGACTTTTATTCACTTGGTTAGAAAACTTGCCAAGCAGTTTGTTTATATTTTTATCCTTTTGGAAGCCATATTGATTTTTGTTTATTATGTTATATTTATTTAGAAAATTATTCAGTCTGTTTGTTACTATTTCTTCTAGAACTTTATCTAGTATTGGTAATATGGATATTGGGCGATAATTGTTAAAGTCATTTTTTCTTCCACTTTTATAGAAGCTCTGGAATTTGCGATTCATTCAGACATCTGTTTATAAAATTGGTTATTATTGGTGTCAACACTGTTGTATTATTTTTTAAATCCAACGCTCTAATACCATCCGCACCTAGACTTTTTCTTATATTCAGTTTGTTTAGAATATTATATATCTCCACTTCATTTACCATATCAATGTATATAGAATTTTTTATGTTGTTTCCGGAAACTATTTTTTATTACTGTATCTATATTGTTTTTTTTATTGTTTCCAATTATTTTATTTATTAATGCCCATGTTTCTCTCATATTGTTTCTATTCATTATAAATTGTCGCATATTGTGTTCATTCTTGGCTTTTATTATTTTTTTGTTTAGCATATTGTTGTATGTTTTGTATATTGAATTATTGAATTATTGAATTATTGAATTATTGAATTATTGAATTATTGAATTATTGAATTATTGAATTATTGAATTATTGAATTATTGAATTATTGAATTATTGAATTATTGAATTATTGAATTATTGAATTATTGAATTATTGAATTATTGAATTATTGAATTATTGAATTATTGAATTATTGAATTATTGAATTATTGAATTATTGAATTATTGAATTATTGAATTATTGAATTATTGAATTATTGAATTATTGAATTATTGAATTATTGAATTATTGAATTATTGAATTATTGAATTATTGAATTATTGAATTATTGAATTATTGAATTATTGAATTATTGAATTATTGAATTATTGAATTATTGAATTATTGAATTATTGAATTATTGAATTATTGAATTATTGAATTATTGAATTATTGAATTATTGAATTATTGAATTATTGAATTATTGAATTATTGAATTATTGAATTATTGAATTATTGAATTATTGAATTATTGAATTATTGAATTATTGAATTATTGAATTATTGAATTATTGAATTATTGAATTATTGAATTATTGAATTATTGAATTATTGAATTATTGAATTATTGAATTATTGAATTATTGAATTATTGAATTATTGAATTATTGAATTATTGAATTATTGAATTATTGAATTATTGAATTATTGAATTATTGAATTATTGAATTATTGAATTATTGAATTATTGAATTATTGAATTATTGAATTATTGAATTATTGAATTATTGAATTATTGAATTATTGAATTATTGAATTATTGAATTATTGAATTATTGAATTATTGAATTATTGAATTATTGAATTATTGAATTATTGAATTATTGAATTATTGAATTATTGAATTATTGAATTATTGAATTATTGAATTATTGAATTATTGAATTATTGAATTATTGAATTATTGAATTATTGAATTATTGAATTATTGAATTATTGAATTATTGAATTATTGAATTATTGAATTATTGAATTATTGAATTATTGAATTATTGAATTATTGAATTATTGAATTATTGAATTATTGAATTATTGAATTATTGAATTATTGAATTATTGAATTATTGAATTATTGAATTATTGAATTATTGAATTATTGAATTATTGAATTATTGAATTATTGAATTATTGAATTATTGAATTATTGAATTATTGAATTATTGAATTATTGAATTATTGAATTATTGAATTATTGAATTATTGAATTATTGAATTATTGAATTATTGAATTATTGAATTATTGAATTATTGAATTATTGAATTATTGAATTATTGAATTATTGAATTATTGAATTATTGAATTATTGAATTATTGAATTATTGAATTATTGAATTATTGAATTATTGAATTATTGAATTATTGAATTATTGAATTATTGAATTATTGAATTATTGAATTATTGAATTATTGAATTATTGAATTATTGAATTATTGAATTATTGAATTATTGAATTATTGAATTATTGAATTATTGAATTATTGAATTATTGAATTATTGAATTATTGAATTATTGAATTATTGAATTATTGAATTATTGAATTATTGAATTATTGAATTATTGAATTATTGAATTATTGAATTATTGAATTATTGAATTATTGAATTATTGAATTATTGAATTATTGAATTATTGAATTATTGAATTATTGAATTATTGAATTATTGAATTATTGAATTATTGAATTATTGAATTATTGAATTATTGAATTATTGAATTATTGAATTATTGAATTATTGAATTATTGAATTATTGAATTATTGAATTATTGAATTATTGAATTATTGAATTATTGAATTATTGAATTATTGAATTATTGAATTATTGAATTATTGAATTATTGAATTATTGAATTATTGAATTATTGAATTATTGAATTATTGAATTATTGAATTATTGAATTATTGAATTATTGAATTATTGAATTATTGAATTATTGAATTATTGAATTATTGAATTATTGAATTATTGAATTATTGAATTATTGAATTATTGAATTATTGAATTATTGAATTATTGAATTATTGAATTATTGAATTATTGAATTATTGAATTATTGAATTATTGAATTATTGAATTATTGAATTATTGAATTATTGAATTATTGAATTATTGAATTATTGAATTATTGAATTATTGAATTATTGAATTATTGAATTATTGAATTATTGAATTATTGAATTATTGAATTATTGAATTATTGAATTATTGAATTATTGAATTATTGAATTATTGAATTATTGAATTATTGAATTATTGAATTATTGAATTATTGAATTATTGAATTATTGAATTATTGAATTATTGAATTATTGAATTATTGAATTATTGAATTATTGAATTATTGAATTATTGAATTATTGAATTATTGAATTATTGAATTATTGAATTATTGAATTATTGAATTATTGAATTATTGAATTATTGAATTATTGAATTATTGAATTATTGAATTATTGAATTATTGAATTATTGAATTATTGAATTATTGAATTATTGAATTATTGAATTATTGAATTATTGAATTATTGAATTATTGAATTATTGAATTATTGAATTATTGAATTATTGAATTATTGAATTATTGAATTATTGAATTATTGAATTATTGAATTATTGAATTATTGAATTATTGAATTATTGAATTATTGAATTATTGAATTATTGAATTATTGAATTATTGAATTATTGAATTATTGAATTATTGAATTATTGAATTATTGAATTATTGAATTATTGAATTATTGAATTATTGAATTATTGAATTATTGAATTATTGAATTATTGAATTATTGAATTATTGAATTATTGAATTATTGAATTATTGAATTATTGAATTATTGAATTATTGAATTATTGAATTATTGAATTATTGAATTATTGAATTATTGAATTATTGAATTATTGAATTATTGAATTATTGAATTATTGAATTATTGAATTATTGAATTATTGAATTATTGAATTATTGAATTATTGAATTATTGAATTATTGAATTATTGAATTATTGAATTATTGAATTATTGAATTATTGAATTATTGAATTATTGAATTATTGAATTATTGAATTATTGAATTATTGAATTATTGAATTATTGAATTATTGAATTATTGAATTATTGAATTATTGAATTATTGAATTATTGAATTATTGAATTATTGAATTATTGAATTATTGAATTATTGAATTATTGAATTATTGAATTATTGAATTATTGAATTATTGAATTATTGAATTATTGAATTATTGAATTATTGAATTATTGAATTATTGAATTATTGAATTATTGAATTATTGAATTATTGAATTATTGAATTATTGAATTATTGAATTATTGAATTATTGAATTATTGAATTATTGAATTATTGAATTATTGAATTATTGAATTATTGAATTATTGAATTATTGAATTATTGAATTATTGAATTATTGAATTATTGAATTATTGAATTATTGAATTATTGAATTATTGAATTATTGAATTATTGAATTATTGAATTATTGAATTATTGAATTATTGAATTATTGAATTATTGAATTATTGAATTATTGAATTATTGAATTATTGAATTATTGAATTATTGAATTATTGAATTATTGAATTATTGAATTATTGAATTATTGAATTATTGAATTATTGAATTATTGAATTATTGAATTATTGAATTATTGAATTATTGAATTATTGAATTATTGAATTATTGAATTATTGAATTATTGAATTATTGAATTATTGAATTATTGAATTATTGAATTATTGAATTATTGAATTATTGAATTATTGAATTATTGAATTATTGAATTATTGAATTATTGAATTATTGAATTATTGAATTATTGAATTATTGAATTATTGAATTATTGAATTATTGAATTATTGAATTATTGAATTATTGAATTATTGAATTATTGAATTATTGAATTATTGAATTATTGAATTATTGAATTATTGAATTATTGAATTATTGAATTATTGAATTATTGAATTATTGAATTATTGAATTATTGAATTATTGAATTATTGAATTATTGAATTATTGAATTATTGAATTATTGAATTATTGAATTATTGAATTATTGAATTATTGAATTATTGAATTATTGAATTATTGAATTATTGAATTATTGAATTATTGAATTATTGAATTATTGAATTATTGAATTATTGAATTATTGAATTATTGAATTATTGAATTATTGAATTATTGAATTATTGAATTATTGAATTATTGAATTATTGAATTATTGAATTATTGAATTATTGAATTATTGAATTATTGAATTATTGAATTATTGAATTATTGAATTATTGAATTATTGAATTATTGAATTATTGAATTATTGAATTATTGAATTATTGAATTATTGAATTATTGAATTATTGAATTATTGAATTATTGAATTATTGAATTATTGAATTATTGAATTATTGAATTATTGAATTATTGAATTATTGAATTATTGAATTATTGAATTATTGAATTATTGAATTATTGAATTATTGAATTATTGAATTATTGAATTATTGAATTATTGAATTATTGAATTATTGAATTATTGAATTATTGAATTATTGAATTATTGAATTATTGAATTATTGAATTATTGAATTATTGAATTATTGAATTATTGAATTATTGAATTATTGAATTATTGAATTATTGAATTATTGAATTATTGAATTATTGAATTATTGAATTATTGAATTATTGAATTATTGAATTATTGAATTATTGAATTATTGAATTATTGAATTATTGAATTATTGAATTATTGAATTATTGAATTATTGAATTATTGAATTATTGAATTATTGAATTATTGAATTATTGAATTATTGAATTATTGAATTATTGAATTATTGAATTATTGAATTATTGAATTATTGAATTATTGAATTATTGAATTATTGAATTATTGAATTATTGAATTATTGAATTATTGAATTATTGAATTATTGAATTATTGAATTATTGAATTATTGAATTATTGAATTATTGAATTATTGAATTATTGAATTATTGAATTATTGAATTATTGAATTATTGAATTATTGAATTATTGAATTATTGAATTATTGAATTATTGAATTATTGAATTATTGAATTATTGAATTATTGAATTATTGAATTATTGAATTATTGAATTATTGAATTATTGAATTATTGAATTATTGAATTATTGAATTATTGAATTATTGAATTATTGAATTATTGAATTATTGAATTATTGAATTATTGAATTATTGAATTATTGAATTATTGAATTATTGAATTATTGAATTATTGAATTATTGAATTATTGAATTATTGAATTATTGAATTATTGAATTATTGAATTATTGAATTATTGAATTATTGAATTATTGAATTATTGAATTATTGAATTATTGAATTATTGAATTATTGAATTATTGAATTATTGAATTATTGAATTATTGAATTATTGAATTATTGAATTATTGAATTATTGAATTATTGAATTATTGAATTATTGAATTATTGAATTATTGAATTATTGAATTATTGAATTATTGAATTATTGAATTATTGAATTATTGAATTATTGAATTATTGAATTATTGAATTATTGAATTATTGAATTATTGAATTATTGAATTATTGAATTATTGAATTATTGAATTATTGAATTATTGAATTATTGAATTATTGAATTATTGAATTATTGAATTATTGAATTATTGAATTATTGAATTATTGAATTATTGAATTATTGAATTATTGAATTATTGAATTATTGAATTATTGAATTATTGAATTATTGAATTATTGAATTATTGAATTATTGAATTATTGAATTATTGAATTATTGAATTATTGAATTATTGAATTATTGAATTATTGAATTATTGAATTATTGAATTATTGAATTATTGAATTATTGAATTATTGAATTATTGAATTATTGAATTATTGAATTATTGAATTATTGAATTATTGAATTATTGAATTATTGAATTATTGAATTATTGAATTATTGAATTATTGAATTATTGAATTATTGAATTATTGAATTATTGAATTATTGAATTATTGAATTATTGAATTATTGAATTATTGAATTATTGAATTATTGAATTATTGAATTATTGAATTATTGAATTATTGAATTATTGAATTATTGAATTATTGAATTATTGAATTATTGAATTATTGAATTATTGAATTATTGAATTATTGAATTATTGAATTATTGAATTATTGAATTATTGAATTATTGAATTATTGAATTATTGAATTATTGAATTATTGAATTATTGAATTATTGAATTATTGAATTATTGAATTATTGAATTATTGAATTATTGAATTATTGAATTATTGAATTATTGAATTATTGAATTATTGAATTATTGAATTATTGAATTATTGAATTATTGAATTATTGAATTATTGAATTATTGAATTATTGAATTATTGAATTATTGAATTATTGAATTATTGAATTATTGAATTATTGAATTATTGAATTATTGAATTATTGAATTATTGAATTATTGAATTATTGAATTATTGAATTATTGAATTATTGAATTATTGAATTATTGAATTATTGAATTATTGAATTATTGAATTATTGAATTATTGAATTATTGAATTATTGAATTATTGAATTATTGAATTATTGAATTATTGAATTATTGAATTATTGAATTATTGAATTATTGAATTATTGAATTATTGAATTATTGAATTATTGAATTATTGAATTATTGAATTATTGAATTATTGAATTATTGAATTATTGAATTATTGAATTATTGAATTATTGAATTATTGAATTATTGAATTATTGAATTATTGAATTATTGAATTATTGAATTATTGAATTATTGAATTATTGAATTATTGAATTATTGAATTATTGAATTATTGAATTATTGAATTATTGAATTATTGAATTATTGAATTATTGAATTATTGAATTATTGAATTATTGAATTATTGAATTATTGAATTATTGAATTATTGAATTATTGAATTATTGAATTATTGAATTATTGAATTATTGAATTATTGAATTATTGAATTATTGAATTATTGAATTATTGAATTATTGAATTATTGAATTATTGAATTATTGAATTATTGAATTATTGAATTATTGAATTATTGAATTATTGAATTATTGAATTATTGAATTATTGAATTATTGAATTATTGAATTATTGAATTATTGAATTATTGAATTATTGAATTATTGAATTATTGAATTATTGAATTATTGAATTATTGAATTATTGAATTATTGAATTATTGAATTATTGAATTATTGAATTATTGAATTATTGAATTATTGAATTATTGAATTATTGAATTATTGAATTATTGAATTATTGAATTATTGAATTATTGAATTATTGAATTATTGAATTATTGAATTATTGAATTATTGAATTATTGAATTATTGAATTATTGAATTATTGAATTATTGAATTATTGAATTATTGAATTATTGAATTATTGAATTATTGAATTATTGAATTATTGAATTATTGAATTATTGAATTATTGAATTATTGAATTATTGAATTATTGAATTATTGAATTATTGAATTATTGAATTATTGAATTATTGAATTATTGAATTATTGAATTATTGAATTATTGAATTATTGAATTATTGAATTATTGAATTATTGAATTATTGAATTATTGAATTATTGAATTATTGAATTATTGAATTATTGAATTATTGAATTATTGAATTATTGAATTATTGAATTATTGAATTATTGAATTATTGAATTATTGAATTATTGAATTATTGAATTATTGAATTATTGAATTATTGAATTATTGAATTATTGAATTATTGAATTATTGAATTATTGAATTATTGAATTATTGAATTATTGAATTATTGAATTATTGAATTATTGAATTATTGAATTATTGAATTATTGAATTATTGAATTATTGAATTATTGAATTATTGAATTATTGAATTATTGAATTATTGAATTATTGAATTATTGAATTATTGAATTATTGAATTATTGAATTATTGAATTATTGAATTATTGAATTATTGAATTATTGAATTATTGAATTATTGAATTATTGAATTATTGAATTATTGAATTATTGAATTATTGAATTATTGAATTATTGAATTATTGAATTATTGAATTATTGAATTATTGAATTATTGAATTATTGAATTATTGAATTATTGAATTATTGAATTATTGAATTATTGAATTATTGAATTATTGAATTATTGAATTATTGAATTATTGAATTATTGAATTATTGAATTATTGAATTATTGAATTATTGAATTATTGAATTATTGAATTATTGAATTATTGAATTATTGAATTATTGAATTATTGAATTATTGAATTATTGAATTATTGAATTATTGAATTATTGAATTATTGAATTATTGAATTATTGAATTATTGAATTATTGAATTATTGAATTATTGAATTATTGAATTATTGAATTATTGAATTATTGAATTATTGAATTATTGAATTATTGAATTATTGAATTATTGAATTATTGAATTATTGAATTATTGAATTATTGAATTATTGAATTATTGAATTATTGAATTATTGAATTATTGAATTATTGAATTATTGAATTATTGAATTATTGAATTATTGAATTATTGAATTATTGAATTATTGAATTATTGAATTATTGAATTATTGAATTATTGAATTATTGAATTATTGAATTATTGAATTATTGAATTATTGAATTATTGAATTATTGAATTATTGAATTATTGAATTATTGAATTATTGAATTATTGAATTATTGAATTATTGAATTATTGAATTATTGAATTATTGAATTATTGAATTATTGAATTATTGAATTATTGAATTATTGAATTATTGAATTATTGAATTATTGAATTATTGAATTATTGAATTATTGAATTATTGAATTATTGAATTATTGAATTATTGAATTATTGAATTATTGAATTATTGAATTATTGAATTATTGAATTATTGAATTATTGAATTATTGAATTATTGAATTATTGAATTATTGAATTATTGAATTATTGAATTATTGAATTATTGAATTATTGAATTATTGAATTATTGAATTATTGAATTATTGAATTATTGAATTATTGAATTATTGAATTATTGAATTATTGAATTATTGAATTATTGAATTATTGAATTATTGAATTATTGAATTATTGAATTATTGAATTATTGAATTATTGAATTATTGAATTATTGAATTATTGAATTATTGAATTATTGAATTATTGAATTATTGAATTATTGAATTATTGAATTATTGAATTATTGAATTATTGAATTATTGAATTATTGAATTATTGAATTATTGAATTATTGAATTATTGAATTATTGAATTATTGAATTATTGAATTATTGAATTATTGAATTATTGAATTATTGAATTATTGAATTATTGAATTATTGAATTATTGAATTATTGAATTATTGAATTATTGAATTATTGAATTATTGAATTATTGAATTATTGAATTATTGAATTATTGAATTATTGAATTATTGAATTATTGAATTATTGAATTATTGAATTATTGAATTATTGAATTATTGAATTATTGAATTATTGAATTATTGAATTATTGAATTATTGAATTATTGAATTATTGAATTATTGAATTATTGAATTATTGAATTATTGAATTATTGAATTATTGAATTATTGAATTATTGAATTATTGAATTATTGAATTATTGAATTATTGAATTATTGAATTATTGAATTATTGAATTATTGAATTATTGAATTATTGAATTATTGAATTATTGAATTATTGAATTATTGAATTATTGAATTATTGAATTATTGAATTATTGAATTATTGAATTATTGAATTATTGAATTATTGAATTATTGAATTATTGAATTATTGAATTATTGAATTATTGAATTATTGAATTATTGAATTATTGAATTATTGAATTATTGAATTATTGAATTATTGAATTATTGAATTATTGAATTATTGAATTATTGAATTATTGAATTATTGAATTATTGAATTATTGAATTATTGAATTATTGAATTATTGAATTATTGAATTATTGAATTATTGAATTATTGAATTATTGAATTATTGAATTATTGAATTATTGAATTATTGAATTATTGAATTATTGAATTATTGAATTATTGAATTATTGAATTATTGAATTATTGAATTATTGAATTATTGAATTATTGAATTATTGAATTATTGAATTATTGAATTATTGAATTATTGAATTATTGAATTATTGAATTATTGAATTATTGAATTATTGAATTATTGAATTATTGAATTATTGAATTATTGAATTATTGAATTATTGAATTATTGAATTATTGAATTATTGAATTATTGAATTATTGAATTATTGAATTATTGAATTATTGAATTATTGAATTATTGAATTATTGAATTATTGAATTATTGAATTATTGAATTATTGAATTATTGAATTATTGAATTATTGAATTATTGAATTATTGAATTATTGAATTATTGAATTATTGAATTATTGAATTATTGAATTATTGAATTATTGAATTATTGAATTATTGAATTATTGAATTATTGAATTATTGAATTATTGAATTATTGAATTATTGAATTATTGAATTATTGAATTATTGAATTATTGAATTATTGAATTATTGAATTATTGAATTATTGAATTATTGAATTATTGAATTATTGAATTATTGAATTATTGAATTATTGAATTATTGAATTATTGAATTATTGAATTATTGAATTATTGAATTATTGAATTATTGAATTATTGAATTATTGAATTATTGAATTATTGAATTATTGAATTATTGAATTATTGAATTATTGAATTATTGAATTATTGAATTATTGAATTATTGAATTATTGAATTATTGAATTATTGAATTATTGAATTATTGAATTATTGAATTATTGAATTATTGAATTATTGAATTATTGAATTATTGAATTATTGAATTATTGAATTATTGAATTATTGAATTATTGAATTATTGAATTATTGAATTATTGAATTATTGAATTATTGAATTATTGAATTATTGAATTATTGAATTATTGAATTATTGAATTATTGAATTATTGAATTATTGAATTATTGAATTATTGAATTATTGAATTATTGAATTATTGAATTATTGAATTATTGAATTATTGAATTATTGAATTATTGAATTATTGAATTATTGAATTATTGAATTATTGAATTATTGAATTATTGAATTATTGAATTATTGAATTATTGAATTATTGAATTATTGAATTATTGAATTATTGAATTATTGAATTATTGAATTATTGAATTATTGAATTATTGAATTATTGAATTATTGAATTATTGAATTATTGAATTATTGAATTATTGAATTATTGAATTATTGAATTATTGAATTATTGAATTATTGAATTATTGAATTATTGAATTATTGAATTATTGAATTATTGAATTATTGAATTATTGAATTATTGAATTATTGAATTATTGAATTATTGAATTATTGAATTATTGAATTATTGAATTATTGAATTATTGAATTATTGAATTATTGAATTATTGAATTATTGAATTATTGAATTATTGAATTATTGAATTATTGAATTATTGAATTATTGAATTATTGAATTATTGAATTATTGAATTATTGAATTATTGAATTATTGAATTATTGAATTATTGAATTATTGAATTATTGAATTATTGAATTATTGAATTATTGAATTATTGAATTATTGAATTATTGAATTATTGAATTATTGAATTATTGAATTATTGAATTATTGAATTATTGAATTATTGAATTATTGAATTATTGAATTATTGAATTATTGAATTATTGAATTATTGAATTATTGAATTATTGAATTATTGAATTATTGAATTATTGAATTATTGAATTATTGAATTATTGAATTATTGAATTATTGAATTATTGAATTATTGAATTATTGAATTATTGAATTATTGAATTATTGAATCATTGAATCATTGAATTATTGAATTATTGAATTATTGAATTATTGAATTATTGAATTATTGAATTAATGAATTATTGAATTATTGAATTATTGAATTATTGAATTATTGAATTATTGAATTATTGAATTATTGAATTATTGAATTAATGAATTATTGATTCTTGAATTTTTTAAATACTTATATATAAATTTTTAAAAAATATATTTTTTGAAATTTCAATCTTTTTACTTCCTGCGTTTTTAATTTTTTTTATTTGAATTTTAAAATGCTTGGGTTGTTGTATACTTAAATAATTTTTTAATTAAATAATTTAATATGAAAGCTTTGTCTTAAATATGCGTTCTGTTTAAATTTTATACGAAATATTCATTGATTTTCTTCCTGTGAAGAATCTGTTCTGTTGACTATATTTCTATAAACTTTCCAAAAATTTTAACGAGTTTCTTAAAGTTCACAACAAATGTGTCTCATTCTTCTTTGATACTCAAAAATTCCTTTATGAAAACTTGAGCATTGGAGATTGCTAATTTGTGTGTGCGAGTTTGTGTGCCACAACATCCTTGAGCAAAGGATGATGTTGCATTACACTTCAAAAAATATATATTTATGAAACTTGCAACTACTACAACTTCATGGTCCAGACTGTTGTTGTTGTATTATAGGCAACTTATTTTTCTTTAAAAGTGGAGGGAGCTACATAGTTAACAAGGTTTTTGTGTATATGCACACAATTATGACAACAGTGTCAACAAGGCTCTGGGAGCAATGAAAGGATGAATGAAAACAATACCGTGAGTCTCTGGCAAACAGCACACCAACACAATGACACAAATACAAAGATTTCCTATGACACTTGCCGAAAAGGAAGAGGAAAGCTACAGTACCCAACATCAAGATAATAAAAGGAAACAGAGGGCTACAACATTAGAAATACAAAGGATTAATAAAAACATGAATTTAGTTGATTGATTTTATAAATACTTCAATTGAAAAAATCGTTAAAATGCTTTTCAATTGAAATCGTTAAAATGCTAAAAAAAATTGTTTAAGTCGTTCCTCAAAAAAATATTTATTAAAATATGTAATACTCCTATATACGAGTATGTACATTAGGGCTAGTCATTTTTTTAACTTTTTTGGAATATAAAATTGGTCCTGATATTACCGTGTAGGGCATGTAAAAATATAAAGAACTGCGCTTTTTCTTTTTTAAAATTGCCCAAAAACCTTTCGCACCGAATGCAATTACTGATGCTCAAAACCGAATTTTTAGTTTTTAATTTTTTCTGCTAAGTCGCGGTTCTTAATTCACTTTGATAGCGTGATAACGAATCTGCTTTTTGATCTAAAATTGATAACATAGTTTTTGAGATATGGTTTGAAAATTTGCAAAATATATATGTATATAATATATATATTTTATATACTATACATATTTTAAATGTGTTAAACCCTTGTATCTCCAAAACTATATGACAGATTTTACATCAAATAGGAGACTCTTGATCACCATACAATAAAATATAAAATGGTGGTTTTTGGAGGAATTTTTAAGGCAATTTTTTTATTAAATTTTTAAATCAAAACATTGTACACAGAGTACCTCAAACGGTAGAAGTTTGGCCTATATTGACGCCAAAACGGCTAATGAGGTTTCGTTCAGAAACATCCTCCATATTCGACCATAAAGAGATCAAAATCAAATCTGATTCCTTTCGAAGAGTAATCGCGAATGAATATTTTTACCCAAAGAGACAATCTTAGTTACTTGATTGTTTGTAAAGAAATTCGCAGAATTTTAGAACTCTAACATAATTTCCTTTAAATATGAGCATTTGTAAGATGTTTTGTGGTGTCCGCGATATTTGTAATATTATTACATTTAATGCTTCTTTGACGACTTTTTCCTAGGTGTGATAATTGGATTATATAATAAAATAATTCTGAAATTAAATGTTTTTTGTTTCAAAATTATTTATCGCGGGATGTTATATTCCTCAGAAATCATAGAATGCAAATATAACTACTTTATCAAAATCGCTATAATATTTTTTTAACATTTAGCGGTGAAAATCGGCAGTGTAATAATATTGCAAATATCGCGGACAAAACAAAATATATTACAACTGCTCTTATTTAAGGGAAATTATGTTACAGTACTAAATTTTGCGATTTTCATTACGAAACAATGTAATGTACTAACGAAATTTGTCTCGTGGGGTAAAAATACTGTTTTCGCGATAATTATCCGAAAGGGAACAGATCCTAATTGTATCTCTTCATAGTCGAATAGAGAGATGATTAGATTAGCATCAATCAAGGCCAACTTTCGCTTGAGGCACGCTGTGTATAATGTTCTGATTTAAAAATATCACAACAAAAATTTTCAATAAACAGTCTTCCAAATACCGCCATTTAATAATTGGTTGTGTGGTGATCACGAAACATTTAAATAAATAATTTATTTAATAAATATTTTGCAAATTTAAAAACCGCCATATCTCAACAACCTTATCACCAATTTTAGATTAAAAATCAGATTCGTGATCACAATACCAAAGTGAATTCAGATCCGGGACTTAGCAGACTTGCTATAAAAATTTTTTTCGGTTTCGGTTTCGAGAATCAGTAATTGCATTCGGTGCGGAAGGTTTTTGATCGCAAGTAAATAAATATAGTTATTTGTAACTAGTTCAGCATCCCCCACATCGTATTGGGATGAGCAGTTGCCGAAAAAAAGTGAATAACCCTAATGTACATGTTCGGAACCCATTGTTCGGTCCACCAGAGACTGCATATATTCGTCAGAAAACGTACCTGTTAACTAGAGCCTACATTTTGTTGTGGGTGTTTTGGAAACCATAAACCAAATCATATTTTAAGATACGTTTAGTACAGGAGTGGTGCTTCTCTATATATGTTGCCTGCATTCTGACTCAGGAATTTGATGTTCCCAGTATATGCACAAGTATTTGCAATTGTATGAACACAGTGGGTTGGAGAGTAACTTTATCAAATGAAGAGGTTCATTTTTTAGTAGTGCATCTTTTTTTTTATAGATAAACAAATCCCATCATACTAATAGATAGCAAAGCACTTAAAGACAAACAAAAACAACATCAAAAATAAAAATTAAGGTTTTGACGAAAATAAAAAAACATGTTTTAATTTCCCAAAAAAATACATACAAAATGTTTTTGAAAATTTTTTACTTTCTTAAAAAGATTGAAGACAAATATATAGGAACATGATATCCGCCAAATATACATACAAATATATAATATATAAATATACGAAACACATTCCTCACAGAACGTGAATTTTCGTAATAAAGATGATTAAATGCCAAACAATACTTAACAGAAATAAATAACTCACACGTGATCTCTCAAGAAAAGGCTATTGAAAAAAGTATCTCTACTTGGATCACCCTGTACAATAAAAAACATTTCACATGAAAGATATTTTAGACAACTTCACTCCACATTTTCAGTTAAAGAAATTCCCTAACCAGTTAAGTTGTCCAAAAATTCATTGACCGGACAGATTTGTTACGTTGCCTGTCTTTACACTCCACACAGTATCAGTTATTCGCTATTTGTTTTGAAAATAGTTCTCATTTCTACACTTTTTTCAAATAATGTACAGTACAGGAAAACCATATTGCAGAACTTTAGGAAATTCTCTGAAAAACAATTGTCTTTGAATTCTACATAATCTGAAACTGGAAGAATTTCTAGGCATTACAAATGTAATAATAGGAATGATGTCTATTGCATTTGTATTTAGACAACATCTGTATTTCTGTTACAAATTGATATGTGCCTGTATGTGGGTGGGTATCTACACTCATACGTATGTGAGAGTCAACAATCAGAACTGTGTCAGTTACTGCACAAACATTCATTGCAATTGCGTATGGCTTATTGGTATTTGTTTTGCTGCTGGGACAGGACTACTTCAAGTGCAGTAACAAAATCTGTCACTGCAGTCATTAATAGAGGAAATACAACACAATATCACCGCATCTCGAAAACCAAAGATATTTGGTAATCATTAGAAATCTCAAAAAATTACATGTGATTGCCAATCATTTTTTTTTGTGTGCATAGAAAGTTGGCAGCAAAAATAGGTTGAGGAATTTGAAATGTAGTTCAAGGAGAAAAATTTTAAGATTGTATGGTTGGTTGAAATAGGCTATTAGTTTATAGTTTATAGTTTCCCTCTTCTCTTATAATACCCTCTTCTCTATGGTGAGGGGATAAAAGGGAAATAAATCGGCCGGTTAAGAAACGGCACAACCTATTCGTGCAGAAGAGGCTTTAGATAAGTTTTAAATTTGGGCCCCATAAAGGATACAGGGACGAAATCACTAAAAATATACATTGAATTCTTCATTGTATCATCCATTCCATGCCAAACGGTACGATTTTTGATTTCCGATTTTTTGGTACAAAATGGTACTATATCAAATAGGTACTATAAAAGCATTACACTGTACAAAATATCAAGTATTTATATGCACTGGTATTAATGTCATAAGCTGTTAATTGTTGGTGCCAAATGGTCCATTTGTTTGGGAGGTATCAAAAGGTGTGTGGCAACCTTACCCATTTTTCTCGAGGTGATAGCTGCAATAAACTAATACTATGTTTGGAATTTCAGAAGTTTCGAGTAAGTAGTATAGAAGTTATTAAAGAAGCAATATTTCACTAAATATTAACCCTTTGTGGGGGAGGTGCTAGAAGGAGTGGACCAATATGGCCCATCTTCGAACTTAGCCGGAGATAAAGAAAAAAATTAGCGCATACCATATTCGAAGCCAATCGGCGAATCCTTTCGAGAGTTATCGTGCGCACCAGCCAGCAGACAGACATACAGACTCACAGACTGACGGACATTGCTCAAACGACTTAAAATGACCCAAAACGGATTTCGACATACTTAGGGTCTTAGGTGACTCCTTCGATGTGCTACACTTTTGGCTCGTAGCAAATGATATATACCCTCCTCTCTAAGGTGAGGGGATAATGAGTTAAAAAGTTATGAGCAATTTTAAGATGGCGGAACTAAAATTTTTTCCAAAATATTTTTTTAAAAGGTTCATTCTGTCACTTGTAACTCCTGAAATCCTTGACCGATTTTGATGTACTACACCTTGTTTTGAAGGTACTATTGTGTACTTATGTAATTTTTCTATATTTAAGTTTGGTTTGCAAAAGAGATTACACCAATTGTTTTTCTTTTTTTGAAATTTTAAAGACATGTTCTTTGTCGTGTTTTTTAGCGACTGTCTGAGTTTGGATGTAATGAAATGATGGGATCAAATTCTGCAAAGGAAACAACATTTTTGTGAATCTATAAAAAAAATAATTCAGCTTGCAATAGACAGAAAGTAACTGAAACACATGGTCTCGAAGCAAATAAATTCTAACTGAATAACAAAAGCACAGACCGAATATAAATAACAACAACACATACAAACACATAGATGACGTCGGCATTAGCCGTTGTCAAAACTACCTTTGTTTTTAATCAATTAAAACTCTCTACCAATTTTTGTATTATTTTTATAATTTTATCGTAAAGATTGATTGACCACGAATAAAATGAGTCAATTCGGCAGAAAATCGTTGCATAATTTAGAAGGTTGTAAGTAGTTTAGCAAATCCTAATAACCAAATCGATCGCAAAATCATATGCCGCATAAAAACGTTGCCCTATTTTATATAGATTCACAGAAATTTTGATTGAATTTTTAGAAGATGATTTGATAAAACATCTTAAAAATATAGATCCCATCATTTCACAACATCCAAACTCGGTAAAATTTCAAAAAAATCAATTGGTGTTATCGTTTTCGAAATCAAATGTAAAAGATTAAAATTGTAACAACTTTAAAAATTGTTCCAAGAAAGCTTTTATTTTTGAAATTTCATAACAGTACCTTCAAACCAAGGTATAGTGCATCAAAATCAGTGAAATATTTCAGGATTTACACGCGACTGAATTAATAAACCTTTTTGAAGAAATAATAATTCTGCCCTCTTTAAAGTGCTCATAACTTTTGGACAATTTTATTTTATTTTTTTTCTTGAAACACGTATAAAATATTTTTATGAGAAGTATACATAGACCAATAATAATATCTCATAAACAGGGTTTTCCGATAAGAGTGATATGATTTCATTGAAAGAAACACACTTATTGTTAAGGAAATTCAAAAGTTTTTTATTTAATGTGAAGACAATCGATACAATTAAGTTCTAAATAAAACGTCATTCAAATGGCCTCCACGACTTCTTCTGCTGGAACGAATTCGATGAACCCAATTTTCGAGCATTTTTTCCTCTAATTCAAGTCTTATGTCATGAATGGCAAAAATATTGCTCATGTGTGTCAAGGTCGTAGGTAGGCTGGAAAGTGTTTTTTGGGTTTAAAAAAAAATTACAGCATAATTTTTACATGTGAACGGAATGTTTATTTTCTCTAGCTCCTTAACGGTACGTCGGATAGGGAATTGGTCAATGGCAAAAAGATATCTCTTAACGAGAGCTAAAATATTTGTTATGGGTGTCAAGGTCGTAGGTCGAATGGATTTGAACAAAATTGACTTATCGCACGAAAAGTTGCAATAGGAGAACGATTATTTTCATAATAAAAATGAATAATTTGTAAACGTTGTTCTTGCGTATATCTCTCCATGATGAAATTGTAAACACTACTGAATACAATGAAAAACAAATGACAGTCAATGACATATTACAAATGGCCGAAACGTCATTCCAAAATCATAACATCCCTATTGGAAAACCGGTATATGTATGAAGAAATTTAATTCATTTCATTAAATTATATTTCCGCATTTTCTTCTAAAAACGTTTTATGTCAAATTGTGTATATTCGATTTTAATATGTATGTAGTTATAAAGTGTTCTCGGAAATAAGAAAATAACAAAAAAATAACTCAAAGCTTTTGTTCTTCCCTCCTGTAGGGAGGAACATTTTAGTAAACACATGTCACTGGCTATCTATCCATTTATCAAATTTGTCCACACACACACCTCTGCTGTTGGTCTTCCATATTGTTAAAAAATGTATGTTTGGGGTTTTGTCTATTATCAGAAAAGAAATTGCAAATATATTGCTTTTATATATATTTTTCTATGTATACATCCAATTAATTTGTTTCTCAATATGACGGATTGTGGGTTTTGCTATTTCGTCAAATTGCCTCAAAAGGACGAAACACGTGGCACCGAGTCTTGACAACCGAACCCTAAGAAAATCATCAGAATTTTGGCAATTTTGCCTTTCCAGAGAATTAAGCTCTCTTGATTTGACCACTGACCAATGATAATATTTTGTTTCATTGCCATTGTAAATTATTAAATATTCTTTGTGATTGAAGTACTATTTTGCAGCCAGTGACCTCAACAAAGGATGCCCAAATAGAGACTTATGTCTTCCAACCAGAAAAAAGGACAGAAACATCTCAACCAAATTATGTTTACTTAGTATCCAGCTGACACATGTGGGGTCTACGGCCGGTGTATTTATGGGAATAGCAAAAAAAGAAAGGAATTGCTGCGAAGAATCTTGGTTCCCCACCCTCCTATAGTATGGAAAATAGGGTCTAAACCTCTAGACAATTTGCTTTGAATCTTAAAATATGTCAATAATCAGTGGACCACTAAATTATATTCCCAAAACGTAGGCAATGTTAAAATGTGAAATAATTTGGGAAATTAATGCAAAAGTGGGCGTAATTTGCAACCTCTTTCGGTACCTCACACACAAATGAACCATTTTGTACCAAACGTTGACAGCTTATAACTCAAATGCCAGTGCATGCAAATACATGCAATTTTGTACAGTGCTTTATTAGTACCTACAGTGCAGTGAAAAGGTCGTCATTGTCACGTCCCTTTTGGTACCTCGTACGTAAGTGGACTATTTTTCACCAAAAGTTAACAGCTTAAAACTTTAATAACATTGCAAATTTATAAAGTTACATGCATTAATGTTTTTAACTGCAATTTAAATTGATAATGACTCAATTTTATAGACAAATAATGTCTATAAAGTTGTCATTATGTTTTCTGTTTCTTCGATGACAAGCATATAGTCATATAGTCGATGAATTCGTACATACTCACACTACTAATAACAAATTTTAAATAAAAGCAAGTAAGAAAGTTCAGTCGGGTAAACCGACTTATGAATCCCCTCACCTTGAGTCCCAAAAAATATTAGTAAATTGCATTTAATAACTTTAAAGTATGTACTGGTATTAAAGCTAAAGACTGTTTTCTTTTGGTACAAAATGGTCAATTTGTGTGGGAGGTACCAAAAGGGGCGTCCCAATACTAACTTTTGGAACAAAAATGTCCATTTGTGTGGGAGGTACCAAAAGGGCCGTGCCAATAACGCACATATTTCTCTGGACTACTGCTACTACTATAAAAGCATTATACTGTGCAAAATTTCAAGTATTTGTATGCATAGGTATTAAAGTTACCAGCTTATAGCTGCCCATTTTTCGCTGTATTTTAGGTACTATTCAAGCATTACACTGTACAAACTTCCAAGTCTTTGTATATACTGGTAATAAAGTTATAAGCTTTTAACTTTTGGTTCAAAATTGTTCGTTTGTGTGGGAGGTGCCAAAAGGGGCGTGGCAACTTCGCAATTTTTCTCAAAGTAGTAGTAACTAATAAACTAATACTATGTGTAGAATTTCAGAGAAACAAATAAATAGTATAGAAGTTATTAAATAATCAATATTTCAATAAATACTAACCATTTGTGGGGGAGGTACTAGAAGGAGTTGACCAATATGGCCCATCTTCGAACTTAGGCGGAGATAGAAGAAAATATTACCACATACCAAACTGGAAGTCAATAGGTTACTCCTTTCGAGAGTTATCGTGCGCACCAGCCAGCAGAGGGACAGGCAGATAGACAGGCAGGCAGACAGACAGACAGACAGAAAGGCAGACGAACAGACAGACGGTGGACATTGCTCATTCGACTTAAAATGACACAAAACGGACATTCGCTGAACATACTTAGGGTCTTAAGTCACTCCTTCGTTGTGTTACACTTTTGGCTCGTAGCAAATGATATACGTAGTATGTTCAAAAAATATCGCGAATATCGGAAATGTATTTTATCAAAAATTATTTATTTATTCATGAATGACTATTTTGTCCCCTTCAAAGTAATTCCCCATAATATTATAATACAGTTCTGCCAACGTTGTTCCCAATCCTCGAAGCACTTCAAATAATCATTTTCTGTTATCTTGTTCAGCTCCTCCTTCGATGCCGTCTTCATCTCCTCAATCGTGGAGTAGCGTCGTCCTTTCATGGGCCTTTTCAGTTTTGGGAAGAACAAATAGTCACAGGGGGCTAGGTCAGGGGAATACGGTGGCTGCGGCACCATTACTGTGTTGTTTTTGGCAAAATATTCGCGCACAAGCAACGGTGTGTGTGCAGGGGCGTTATCATGGCGCAAAAGCGACCCGACTCATGCCCAAATCATTTGTTAAAATCGAATGGCATGAGCCAATCGATATGTTCAGATCCTCAGCAACTTATCTAATGGTAATTTGTCGATTGGCCAATATTATTTTATTCACTTTATCAATGTTTTCGTCCGTTGTTGACATGCTCGGGCGTCCGGCACGCTGTTCGTCCTTCGCATCTTCTCGGTCCTCTAAGAACATTTTGAACCACCGATAAACGTTGCTTTGGTCCAAGGTAACTTCACCATATGCCACAGACAACATTCTGAATACGTCAGCGCACTTTATTTTGTTTTTCACACAAAATTTGATGCAGATTCTTTGATCCATTTTCTGAAATAGATAAAACTCGAAGACAAGTTAAAACACATCCAAGCACAACAGCTGTCAAAAATTAACTGAACATTCAAAATGGCCGACCTTGTCAGCATAAGTTAGGGACATGAGTACCAACATAACGCTACAAAAATATCAAAAAACAAATACACATAGCCCGAGGAAATTAAAAATTACCGATATTTTTTGAACATACCTCCTATACTCTCCTCTCTAAGGGGGGTAATAATTTTTTTTGTGAAAATTTTGTTCTTTGCTGGTACTTGCTTAAATCAAATTTAATTTTAGCATAACATTCTTGGAAACCATGGAAATGAGTTCGTTGCATTTTTTATGTTATCAAAAATTCTTTAAAACGTAACCGGCAGAATAGGCATTAGCAGAAGCAAGTATCACACAAATCATGGTGGAAAAGGGAAATAAATAAAAGCAGGAAAACAGGAAGAATATTTATCATATTTTCCCCTCAAAAAAAATACGTTAAAAATCCATGCATGATATTAAAAAATATTTTTATTCATTCTATTCCCAAGAAGTGTCCACAAAAAAGGTCACAAATACATGTACAAAGGGCGCAGTCACATATGTTTATATGTGTGACTTCAAAAATGAGATTTTCTTTTTGCTCGTTCTTTGTCACAGGAAGAAGAGATCAGATGAACATACAAAAGGCGCCTTATAATAAATCAAAGCCCGAAATGCTGTATGGTATAAATGTATAGATGTTGTTGTTGCTGTAATCTATGTTATGAGCAAAAGATGTAGTATAGCAACAACTCATTTTAGTAAGGAGATTTTAAATATATGAGTATTTTATAATGTCGCCATCTTTAACTTTAAAAGTGGTAAGTAAATTTTTATAAATTCTATAGTAAAGAATAAAACATATTAGTTTTAAATCTCCAGTTACTGCGGTGGTTTTGAATACCCAGAAATGTATCTTTGTCGCTTTTCTTTTCTACCACTCAACTTCACTTGTGCAGCAGCAACCACAGCGGTAAGGCCTCAATAATCTCACATTGAAACTGAACTCTCTTAAACTGAAATCTATTGTCTTTCATTTCTTTTTGTTGCATGAATTACTGAAACGCCTAAAATAACTTAAAATTTTGGGAATTTACGAAATGCAAATACAGTCCACTTGCCGAAAAAACCTAAAATTTTACAAACATTATGTATGATTTATTATACCCTACACCACACTGTGGTACAGGGTATTATAAGTTTGTTTCACGGCAGATGTTTGTAACACCTGAAAATAACACAGCTAGACCCACCTTAAAGTATACCGATCGACTCAGAATCACTAGCTGAGTCAATTTAACGATGTCCGTCCGTCCGTCCGTCTGTCCATGTAAAGTTGTTCGTCGACTACAGGTCGCAATTTCACTCCGATCGTTCTGAAATTTTGCAGTTTAGAGTATTTCGCGGCTGTTAAGATCGCTATTGAATTTGGTTGAAATCGGTTCAGATTTAGATATAGCTCCCATATATATCTTTCGTCCGATTTGGCCCTTTAGTCCTATAGAAGCTGTATTTTACATCCAATCGTTTTGAAATTTAGAATGGTAGAGTTTCTTGATCCATGAACCAACACTGCCGAATTTGAAGAAAATCGGTTAAGATTTAGCTATAGCTCCCATATATATGTTTCGTCCGATTTTGCTCTTTAGTCCTGTAGAAGCTGTATTTTACATCCAATCATTTTGAAATTTAGAATGGTAGAGTTTCTTGATCCATAAACCAACACTACCGAATTTGAAGAGAATCGGTTATGATTTAGCTATAGTCCCATATATATGTTTCGTCCGATTTTGCTC
The DNA here is from genome assembly GCA_963930755.1 of Eudasyphora cyanicolor. Lineage (NCBI taxonomy): Eukaryota > Metazoa > Arthropoda > Insecta > Diptera > Muscidae > Eudasyphora > Eudasyphora cyanicolor. Next base: position 258,507,264 of record OZ005737.1, on the reverse strand, counting down.
TTTAGTCCTATAAAAGCTGTATTTTACATCCAATCGTTTTGAAATTTAGAATGGTAGAGTTTCTTGATCCATGAACCAACATTTCCGAATTTGAAGAAAATCGGTTAACATTTAGCTATAGCTCCCATATATATGTTTCGTCCGATTTTGCTCTTTAGTCCTGAAGAAGCTGTATTTTACATCCAATCATTTTGAAATTTAGAATGGTAGAGTTTCTTGATCCATGAACCAACACTACCGAATTTGAAGAAAATCGGTTATGATTTAGCTATAGCTCCCATATATATGTTTCGTCCGATTTGGCCATTTAGTCCTATAAAAGCTGTATTTTACATCCAATCGTTTTGAAATTTAGAATGGTAGAGTTTCTTGATTCATGAACCAACATTGCCGAATTTGAAGAAAATCGGTAAAGATTTAGCTATGGCTCCCATATATATGTTTCATCCGATTTGGCTCTTTAGATCCAATCGTTTTTATACCCTACACCACACTGTGGTACAGGGTATTATTTAAGTATAAAATGTCCCAAAAGTAAATTTATGTAAACAATTTATACATGAATTACAAAATGTATATATCAGAGTTATTCAATATTACGAGAGTGGTGTAGGGTATTATATAGTCGGCACCGCCCGAATTTAGCCTTTCCTTACTGGTTTTTGTTTAAGTATATTATTACTAAAGACTCTCCCTTCAAATCATATTTACAAAATGAAAAGGTTTTCTTATTGGATTTTTGTACAAGAAAAAATGTATTCTTTACAATATATTTAGTTACTGCGTTATGCGAATATGTACATATTTATAAACATTTAATTTATAAAATAGAGATTTTTTCTTTCATTCCAACTCTTGTCCTTGTAACAAATCTAAAACAAAAGATTTTTCGTACAGTTAGTTGCTTTGTATCAGTTTCTGTGTAAAGAATATAATTGATTTACTACAAAAAAAAATCTATTATGAAATTGTGATACAATTGATAATGAATGTTCTGGGCATTGTGGTTTCTTAAGACCTGGTTTTCTAACTGAATCTTTTTATTTAATGGAAATGAAAAATACGTATGATCTATGTATTATATGAACTAACTTTGAATGGTGTAAAAAATAAACAAACATGTAATTTTTTTAAATATTTGGACATAAGCTTTCTAATAAATGTGAAATAAATTCCTAAGGTTTACAATACATTGAAAATATGTGTTATTTTCATTCTCGAAAAAATATGTAAATATATGGGCGGAATTCGAAAATTGTGGCCAAAATTCAAATTAAATGACTCATGTAATATTGAAAAAATTTTAATGTCAAGCACATATATGGTGTATTGTAACCAAATATAAACAAAATATCTTAATATTTAGATGATCAAATGCATGTCTAAGGATATGCATATATTTGAACCTGAATTTAGAGTACAGTGAAATTTGAAATATTGAGAAGGTAGATATAAGAAACTAACTGGTCCAAAATACACATTAACTTGAGTTGTTATCAAGGACCTTTTGTTATTCTTCGCACAAAGATATACATGTATAGACAAATCATTATTAGTAATCATCTAAACTTCTAAAAAATTTGGATATTACACTGCTTTTCCTCTCATGGTAAAACTTTTATTATTATGTTGGAGTGTTACAAGTCACCTTTTATTTTTTTAAATAACATAACAGTACCTTCAAAATAAGGTATAGTACATCAAAAACGGTTAAGTATTTCAGGGGTTACAAGCGTGTCGGCTTTGCTCATTACTTTTGAACAATTTTTTTTATAATTGTTTTCTTGAAACATGTTTCAAATATTTTTAAAAGAAGTATAAATTCACAAACTTTCGAAGCAATCAAAGCTAGTGATGTCAAAAATCGTACCGTTTGAGATGGAATGACTCATATATAGAAGATCCAATGTTTTGAAATTTGGTGGGAATGTATTTAATAATAAATGGTATATATCAGATAAGTGTGCGTGGTTCCGCCCATACGACTCCATTATTGAAAACGAAATATACGGAAAACCATTGCAACAATTATCTTGCAGTTTTGTACGAGTGTATTTGACTGCAAAATCCATGACCCCACAATAAATGTGCGATATTGGTTAAGGGGGCGTTGCTCCGCCCACATGAGCCCATTATTGAAAACGAAGTATATACAGATCCATTTCACCAAATGTTTTTAAATATGGAATAGATGTATTTGATATAAATAATCACAAACGAAAATAAAGATATTCGATACAAGATCGAGATAATTATTGAAAAGGAAACATCTGGAGAATTATCGCAATTTTCTTAAAAGAAAGAAAATTGGCGAACCCTATTGAAAACGTAACAACTGAAGTGTCATTAAAGGGTCAGAATTTTTAATATCGACCTATGTAGTTTATTTTTGGCTAAAATATTTATAAGACGTTACAAATAAGCAAATAAAATAAGATCTGGATATATTTTTTTTCAAAAATTGTATGGGCGTTTACCAATGAAAGAACCTAAAGTTTTACGATATTTGTAATTGCTCTCGAACGGCTGAACCAATTTTTGCAAAGTTTACTTTGTTTTAAAGAGGACACAATGCGCCATTTTTTGTATTTTTTTTTTTAAATTTAAAAAAAAAATGTTTAACAAAGTAAACCAAAGTTTCAAATTTTCACAGAATATTCGTAGTACTCTCACAAATTCAGAACAGTAAAAAAAAAATAAAAAAATGTGAGACTTAATATTTTTAAAAGTTATGGACGAAATACTAACACTGGTCTGGCAAATTTTGACATTATTTCTGTTTCTGCACACATGAATCGTTTTGCAACCAGAGTTTTTTCAACTGTGAACTTTAAATGGATTACTTGATTTGATTACTATATCCTATCGCTCCCATATGGTATACATATATGTATGAGTCAGCATTTTTAAAAGCCATCCAAGGTTTTTTTTTTGGGAAAAAATATAAAACATTTCAAAAGTGAGACATTTTTAAACCTTTAAATGTTTTTTATACAAATTACACACATTTCTCCATGGCAATGTAGCAAAATATTTAAAACTTAATAGTTTTGCATTAATTTGCTGTACGTTTTTATTAAAAAATATATAAAACATGTATAAAAAACTAAACAAAACCAGTAAGGAAAGACAGAAAGTCGGGCGGGCCGACTATATAATACCCTACACCTCCATAACAATGCGAAAATGTGCATTGCGATAAGAATTTGGCAGCGTTCATACATGTAATAAGAAAACCCTGTCTGCCGAATTTCGTACTGAGAGGATATAAAACACGGTTTCTACAGCGCTTACATGTCAAATCGGGTGAAACATATACATACGTGTATGGGGGCTATATCTTAATATGAAACGATTTTCCCTGAATTTGGCACATGTAATAAGAAAACTCTCTCTGTTGAATTTCGTACGGATCGGATATAAAATACGGGTTCTACAGCGCTTACATATCAAATCGGATGAAACATATATATGAAGGGCTATATCTAAATCTGAACGGATTTTCTTTGAATTTGGGAGGGTTCATTCACCTTATAAGAAAACTCTCTCTGCCGAATTTCGAACAGATCTGCTGTAAAACACGGTTTCTACAGGGCTTACATATCAAATAGGGTGTAACATATATATGGGGACTATATCTAAATAGGAACCGATTTTACCCGAATTTGGCAGTGTTCATTTATTTAATAGAACTCTCTCTGCAAGATTTCGTACTGATCTGGTGTAAAATACAGTTTCTACAGCGCTTACATGTCAAATCGGAGGTACATATATATGGGATATGTGCAAAGTTTCGTTAAAGTCGGACCATAATTGCGACCTGTACTTTGATTATAAGAATGCATATACAGACAGACGGACATAGCTAAATCGTCTCAGAAAGTGATTACCAGTCGATCGGTATAATAAACAATGTGTCTATCTCTTTTCCTTTCGGTGTTACAAACAAATATACAAAGTCATAATACCTTGTACCACAGTGTGGTGTAGGGTATAAAAACAGAAAAGAAAATATTATATAAATATAATTATAATAATTAACGAAAAAATTATTTTCTACACTTAAGTATTTATAGTAATCTATATGTCTAATTTAAATACTTTTATGTTTATAATAATTTATGTAGGCAAAATCATCGCACAATTTCGAACCTTGTATGCATTCCAGTTAATGGATAAGCAGCTGCATTTTGTCTGCGTTATTGGTTATCTTTGAAAGAGGCGTCTTGATTTCTGATGCAATATTGTAATCATCATTTTGATAAGTGTTAATTACTTAACACTTAATTCGAGAGCAATTACAAATTTCGTAAAACCTAAAAAAACACTAATTTTTTAATTTTTTCAAAATTTTAAAGGCCCATAAATATATTTAAAAAAATGTTTAAGAAAAAAATTATAGCGAGACCTTATTTTACCTATTAGTAACTGCTTATAAACATGTTATCCAAAAATAAACAGGTCGATATTAAATATTGTGACCCTAAACCAATCGTAAGGGTATATTTAACAGTACAGTGCGTGCGCTCAACACTACATTGGCGATTTCGGATTGTTCCGCGTATATTGATACTTGAAAACAATACGAGTCGCTTAAAAAGTGTCGATATTGAAGCAGTGGGCGAGTTCCAGCCATTATAATTGTATACCAAACATCTGGAGAACCATTGCATGAATCGGCTTGAACACGCATATACTTAATATGTGCGATTTTGATAAACAATTTGGCCAATGTTATCATATATTTTATTTGTGGTTATCGAGATGCCTATACGATACACTGCTTCACTGAACTGAAATTTGGGCAACGAAGTGGGCCGGGTCCAGCTAGTTTTATAAATAACACGATTTCATTCATATGGCTACCACGACTGGCTTTGCAATATCGCATCCTGTCAACTTAATTTTCCAATACCTCAAAAACTGGTTCTGGTTGGTTGGCCTTAAGGACCTGAATAGTTAATTGATAGTTCGCATAACATCGGTGCGTTACGGGACCGCAAAAAAGTCTACCGGTATCAAATCGCAGCCAATTGACAAAATGATGCCTAAATAATCCACTAAATGGACCAGACTAGATATAAGCCGATTTACAATTGGTTGCATAGATTTTATATTTTCAGTTTCAATATAAAAAATATATAGAATAAAAAAAAACTTTTATTCTTACACAGTACATCCTACATAAACAACAATCCTATTTCAATTGCAAAGTTTGCAATTGTTTGTACGAATATTATCTCATATTTTTGTAATACGTAAAAAATTAATATATAACCTCCGTTTTTAAAGAAGTATCTCTCACAAAACGCTCTTGATGGAGATGGCCTTTGATAAACTTTTTTTATTTTCATTGGTTTTGATACTACTTGCTGTTTGTTTAACTGTTAATTGCTTTCATTAAAAAACTATGCAGAACAACATGAAGTTTTTAATATATGCATTGTACAGGATGTGTATACTAAGGTGGGTCGATTGGCGTGTGGAATGGCCAACACTTTAATACAATTTAGGAATAATTGAAATGGATGGTTCTTTATACTACATAGTTGGTGTTTGTTTCATTACACTGGTCAACATTTTTTTGCGGCTCGATTTGGGTATATTTTATAATATAGTTCTCAGCCTAAATGAAGGGTTTTTTGAATTGACTCTAGTTATTTAATTTAATTAAAACTATGTAGAAAAACATACCGTTATAATTACAAAACATATGCAGGATTTGTATATTAAGGTAGGCCGATTTATGTGCAAATTGTTTAACATACGAGTAATATCAATCAAGGATCAAGTACTATGCATTTTAGGAAAAACACTGCATTCTATATCATTATAAATTAAATATTACATTGAACTAGGAAATATAGTAGTTGTAAATCTTATTGATTAAGATCGAAAAAAGGAAAGTTCATTCTTTCCGATCTGGTTCCACATTCCCCATAAGTCCACTTTATCTGAAACCTCTAGGTAATTATTTCTATGTGAATAATATGTAAACACTTCTAAAAGGAATGAGTATATGTAAATTTCTTTTCACAAATATCTACAGGGGAATACATATCACTGAGTGCAAACATATATACATATCAGGACTACAGTTGTTGTCATATTTTTCCTGCGTTTCTTCCCTAACGGAAGCCCAACATAAACTAGTTGTGTAGCGGAAGTTGAAAGGCAAATACACATCCTGTGCCAAACAGCTCCGCCCACCAACCTCCTGACCTGGGCAGAAGGAGAGAATGAGGGCGGAGAAACTGTTACAACATCAGCAACATAAAATGAGAATAAACACAGGAAGACAGAGTACCTTTTCCTCTGACTCGAAATATATGCAAACAAGACAACTGCAGCTGCAACAACAGCCACAAAAACAGCAGTTGCAGCAGCAACATTGTCAACGTCGACAACGACATCATTCCCAGCATTCAACGACAATAGTAAAAAAAAATATTAAACAAACACAAAACAGTAGTTTGTAAATATCCAACAATGAAGAAACAAAATATCCTAGAAAAAAATTGAAAACCTTACTTTTCCAAGATCTGAAGTAGAACAAGAGGAATTCCTGGAAAAAAAATTCCGGTGTGGCAAAACTACTCTTGTATCGGCAATGACTGCTGAATGGTGTTGCAAAATCTCTGCTCTATTTCTGGGCTAAATTACATGATACTGTTGGAATTGCTGTCGTACAACATAGACTTGGTCTTCTCTTTTCAGTGTGTCATGTCCTTTCACCCTCACAAGGCACAATGCCACTTGTTTCAGGATACTTTCACATTCATTGGCTCGTGTTGGCTTTACATCATTTGTTCAATTATTCTATACATTTTTTTTTAATTTCTTCTTTGTGGTAACATTGCGGCATTAAATTTATCTGGATACTATTTAATGAATATTTTATATAATTTATTAAATGGAAATTAGATATGAACTACCTACATAAAATGAACAGAACTAATAAAATGAAGAAATAATAAAATAAATATCCATAAGAATGCATATTAGGAATAAACATAATTTAGAAGTGGTGCACTGGGGAAAAACAGGAAACAAACTATGTTTGAAAGCAAAAATATTATTTTGCGCAAATAAAAGTATGTTATAAATATGTATTTACGTACCGAAAAAAATGTTTCAATATCTCTTTTATCACACTGAAAAAAAGTTTGTCATAATATTAAAGAATTGCGCCAAAGACGTCCTTAGTCTTAAAAACAAGTACATTTTTGTACTTAAAATATAGAAAATTTTATTAATATTAAGTTATTTTTCTTAGTTCTAAGTAGAAAATGTGCTTATTATTATTAAGGACATCTTTGGCGCAAATCTTTAATTTTAAGACTTTTATTTCTGTGCAGATGAATTATCGGTAATCTGCAAATTATTCTCAAAAACGGGAAATACTTAAACGAGTTAAGGATTTATTTTCCGACTTATAGAAAAAAGGGAGATTTCCCCAAAAATAATATGTTTCCAGCAAATATACTACAGAAGCGATTTTTTTCTTAAGGTAGATATTTCAATACATCATACATTATACATTAGGAAAACACCCTTCGCTTAAAGGATTCCAGTTTAAGAAGAATAATATCGGCTAAAAAATTACACTATGCAACAGAAAACAAATTGTGTGTCCAGATTGAGGGATAAAATTCCATAAACTCAAAACCAAAAATGTAAGGTAATTATGACAGCCAAATATGCTCGAAATGTATCTTTCACGTGAAAATAGTGGTTTGGTAAGAGTCGTTAAAAAATAGAAAAACTTTTTTCGTGTAAAAAAATGTTGTTTTGGTGGTACGAAGAAGACTATATAAAATAGGAAAAAAATTGTCTGCGTTTATTCGTAGAGCAAGTTACTTCCTTTTCGTAGTAGGCGTCTGTAAAATACAGCTTATATTGCCCTTAGAAGGTAAATCGGAAGAAACATATACGATTATATGGGGGCTATATCTAAATCTGTACCGATTTCCACTTAATTTAGTAGTCTTTGTTAATGGGTGAAGAGACTTGTCTCTGCAAATTTTTACCTCGATCTGGTATAAATTGGAGGAAAATATATATGGGTGCTATATATAAATCTGAACCGATTTTCACCAATATAAATAGGGATCCTCCCTGGGCTAAAAAAGTGCGATGTGCTAAATTGTATCTCTATCGAACCATTATCACCACCTGCACCATAATGTACACCGATCGACTCAGAATCACTAGCTGAGTCGATGTCTGTCCATCTTATGTTGTTCGTTGAGTACTGGTCGCAATTTCTCTCCGATCCGGCTGAAATTGTGCAGTTCGCTGGACCAACATTGCTCAATTTAAAGAAAATCGGTTCAGATTTAGATACATCTCCATATATATTTCTCGTCCTATTTGCCCTATATAGGCTGTAGTTTACATCCTATCGGTTTGAATCGGTTCTTTATCAATGGACCAACATTGCCTAATTTGAAGAAAATCGGATCAGATTTAGATATAGTTCCCATATATATTTCTCTACAAATTTCCTATGTATTGATGGGAGTTGAATGTAGATATCTTTTTGAGTGATTTTTTTTGGTGAACCTCTTTTGTAAGATTACATAATAGTATTTGTTATGGCCTTTAATAATAAATTAACAGACTTCATATAAAAAGAATCGGAAAGAAATTTTGAAATATTTTCATATAAATTTCGCGGATTGTGAAGTCAGCATTAGCATACGGTAATTATTTGCTCATCAGGACCATATCTTAAGAGGGAAAGTAATAATGAATGGTTTTATTTTGAGGTTATGTAAATTTTGAAAGGTGCATAATTTGCACAATCATCAATATAAGATGACACGCCTCTGATTTCGGAAAAAATCGTTAAAAATCATTTTAATTCATATGAACTTCCGCCATATCTGTACCGCGGTGTGCCTTGACGATCATCGCTGAGACAAAAGTGTCTCGTTCTTCGCGTACACGACTTCACTCTTCAAGTACGCATCCATTGTTAAGGACAAAATTTGCAATTTTTGCAAAATTTTAAAAAAGTGAATAAAATTTCTGTGATTCATTATTTTGTTACGCGCCCCTGATATTAGGATTTACCATGTAAAATACCTTCTGGAACAATAAACTCTGCTCAATCTATATATAACTGTCGATGTGCCTCGCGAAATACACTATTAAAAAAATACACGCAAGTTTAACTAGGGTTTGGATAGCTATAGCGTTTGTTCCATTTGGAGCACATCATCGACACCTATATGGATTTGTAGGTACTTCCAGCCACTATAATCGCTTCTTCGGTGGTATTTCATTACATAGAGGGGAACGCTGACCGACGTCAAAAAACAAAAAAAAAACTTGAAATCGCATTTCCACAAGTTATGAGCTATATTTTTCGCGTAAAGATCTCACATAAATAATGCCCACGAAAAATTCTTCCTCCATGTGTCCCTTGTATTTTTTGTACCTCTAGAATGAATAGTTTGGCCACAACCTCCAAAAGAATGTATTAAGATATGAACATTTCTATGTTTTTTTCCACAAATTAGAAATTTTTGCGTATATCTTTTAATTAGAATAAATGATTTTTCAAGCTCGAGGTCATTTCATTAGTGATTTATTTATTTATTTATTTATATTTTCACATCGATATTTCGCAATTTTCATGAATTGCATCATCGGGATGTTAACGTCAAAAACATAAAATGAATAATACTTAAAGCTAAGGTAGCATCACTACCATCGTCTTCTGTTGTAAATATTGCATATAAATAATAAATATAATAAATCACTAATGAAATGATCTCGAGCTTGAAAAATCATTTATTCTAATTAATAATAAAAAAGGTAGAATAATATACACAAATTATGAAAAAAGTATATCTTTTAAAGTATTTAAGATAATAACAAAATGTTTTTGGAAAAAACTTTTATGTTTGTGGTTTATCCAATTCCATAAACTTTTGCAACGAAATGTGTACGCAATGCGAGAAAAATTACAACTAACATAGATTACCCCTATACAGGGTGGCTGATATGTAATGCAACAAAGTAAATTTTATTGTTCAAAAGCAAAAAATGTCGGAAATAACATAAGAGTTTAGAAACAGTTTAGATTCGTTCGAATTGGCCACCTTTGGCACGAATTATGGCCTTCAAACGGCCGACAAGGCCATCACACGCTGCACGAAAGTGGCTCTGCGTTATTTTGGCCCATTCCCGGCGAAGCGCCGTCTTGAGATGATCGATACTTTGGTATTTTTTAGTGCGAACCTTACTCTCTAAAATGCCCCAGGCACAAAAGTCCAACGGATTGAGATCCGGAGATCTTGGTGGCCATTGTGCGGTACAAATGAAGCGAGGAACCTCCTTTTTAAGCCATTCTTGGTTGACGCGTGCTGAGTGCGATGGTACTGAGTCCTGTTGGAATGTCCATGGTCCGCGGCCGAAATGTTTGTCTGCCCAGGGCTTCAATACTGTCTTTAGGACATTTTCCCGATAATATTCCGCATTTATTTTGACCCCATGGTCGATGAATACGAGCGGGGAGCGACCATCGGCCGTTACGGCGGCCCACACCATTACCATCGGCGGCGCTTGAACCCGATCATTTTGTTTGTTCACAAACTGCTCAATTTGGAATGGCTTCTCATAGGAGAAAACCAAATTCGGTAACTGACCACTTTCGTGCAAGCGAAGCAACTCCTTGGCTCTTTACAGTCTAACTTTTTTTTGTGCATCGGTGAGCTCTTGCACTTTTTTGAACTTCAATGGCTTTAGTACAAGCTCATTTTTTAATATGTGTTGTATCCGTTCTCGCGATATGTTCAGCTCACGAGCAATTTTTCTACCACTGCGGCGTGAATTTCGATCAAATCTAGCCTTCAGTTTTCGAATAATTTCTGTTGTTGTTACCGTTTTATTTCGTCCACTTTTTGGACGCGATGCAACACTGCCAGTATCACGGTAACGAACAATGGTACGAGAAACAAAAGATTTATTCACATTTAAATGCTGGAGGGCTCTAACGATAGCCACTTGTGTTTTTCCACCCAAATATAATGCAATCACACTATCACGCTTGAATTCCATTACGAATAACTTTTTTCTGAATGCAATAGATCAAAATGCTTTTGTAAGCTTGTAAACAATAAAATGAACTGTCACTGAAATAAATCTGTCAGCTATCAGACTAGCGGTTAAGAAATGATAGCAAACTGAATTTGGTTGCAATACATATCAGCCACCCTGTATATATATACATATATATTCCGATTTGGCTACAGAGATGTACCAAATGTAAATTGTGTAAGCAAATTTTAGTTGAAGTATACATTGGATATGGCATTTGGTACGGGTCAAGTATATTTGGCGGAATTCAGTTTTGGACCATTTTAAGTCATTTACCGGCTTTCTGTCACGACACGAGTAACCGACTGTTTTCAATTTTGGTACATGTTATTATTTTGTTCTATATCGGGCTAAAGTCCAAGATGTTGGTCCACTCCTTCTAGTATAACCCGCAAAAGGTTAAAATTTAATGAAATATTGGTTCTTTAATAACTTATATACTACATATGACAATCTTACGAAATTGCACACATGGTATTAGTTTATTAGTAGCTATTACCTTGAGAAAAATGAGCGAAGTTGCGACACCCCTTTTGGTACCTGTCTCACAAATGGACCATTTGATCCAAAAGTTAATGGATTTTAACATCGATTATTTTCGATAGAAATACTTATGTGCAGTACAATGTTTTTACAATACTTACAGTCTGGTGGAAAATAGCTGTTATTGTCACTCCCATTTTAGTTCATCATAAACAAATCGACCATTTTAAACCAAAAATTAACGGCTTGTAACTCTTATTCTAGTACATACAAATACTTGCAATGTTGTGCAGTGGAATGCATTAATACATACGTAGTACCTATGGTCCATGAAAAATGGGCGTTGTTGCCACGGCGCTTTAGATGCCTTCCTCTTTTTTTTGGTTTTTGATTTTTTTTTAATAATTTTTCCAATATTTATACCCTCACTTTAGTGTGACGAGGGTATATATCATTTGCTACGGAAAAAAGTGTAACACGTCGAAGGAGTGACCTAAGACCCCAAGTATGTTCGGAGGAAAACCGTTTTGGGCCATTTTAAGTCGAATGAGCAATGTCCGTCCGTCTGTCTGTCTGTCTGTCTGTCTGTCTGTCTGTCTGTCTGTGTGTCTGCTGGCTGGTGCGCACGATAACTCTCGAAAGGAGTAACCGATTGACCTCAAATTTGGTATGTGGTAATATTTTTTTCTATCTCCGGCTAAGTTCGAAGATGGGCCATATTGGTCCACTCCTTCTAGTACCTCCCCCACAAAGGGTTAAAATGTTGTGAAATATTGATTCTTTAATAACTGCTATACTACTTATTCGAATCTTTTGAAATTCCACACATAGTATTAGCTTATTAGTCGTTATCAACTCGAGAAAAATGGGCGAAGTCGCCACGTCCCTTTTGGTACCTCCCACACAAATGCACCATTTTGCACCATTTTGCACCAAAAGTTAACAGCTTATAACATTAAAACCAGTGTATAAAAATACTTGAAATTTTGTACAGTGTAATGTTTTTATAGTGTCTATAGCCCTGTGAAAAATGGGCGTTATTGCCACGCCCCTCTTTGTACCTCCCACACAAAATGCCCAAATCATACCACAATTTAATGTCTCATAACGTTTATACCAATGCACATAAATGCTTCTAAGTCGGCACCGTGCAATGAATTTAAAGTATCTAATGTTCAGCAAAAAAAGGTGTATTTGATAAACCCCTTCTGGTACCTCCACACAAATTGACAGAATAATTCGAGTAATATTCAATATTACATTACTCACAAAGTGAGGGTATACCTTAGTCGGTTTACCCGACTGAAACTTTCTTACTTGTTTTTATGTCTCTTACCCAACCAAAGGTTCCATGAAAAAGTGAAATACGTAGCATTTGTAGCCGTCATAATTACCACAAATCTAATGCTTAATAAAATATAGTACAAATACTAGAGGTACCTTCCATTTGAATTTTAAAGAAAACCAGTAAGGAAAGGCTAAAGTCGGGCGGGGCCGACTATATAATACCCTACACCAGTCTCGTAATATTGAATAACTCGGAAATATAAATTTTGTAATTCATGTATAAATTGTTTACATAAATTTACTTTTGGGACATTTTATACTTAAATAATACCCTGTACCACAATGTGGTATAGGGTATAATAAAAGAGTCGTATTAAGTTGGAACAATTGGTTTCTGTACCACAGTGTGGTGTAGAGTATGAAAACGATTGGATGTGAAATACAGCTTCTACAGGACTAAAGAGCCAAATCGGATGAAACATATAAAATGGGAGCTATATCTAAATATTAACCGATTTTCTTCAAATTTGGCAATGTTGGTTCATGGATCAAGAAACTCTACCGTTCTAAATTTCAAAACGATTGGATGTAAAATACAGCTTCTATAGAACTAAAGGGCCAAATCGGACGAAACATATATATGGGAGCTATATCTAAATATTAACCGATTTTCTTCAAATTCGGCAATGTTGGTTCATGGATCAAGAAACTCTACCATTCTAAATTTCAAAATGATTGAATGTAAAATACAGCTTCTACAGGACTAAAGAGCAAAATCGGACGAAACATATATATGGGACTATAGCTAAATCTTAACCGATTTTCTTCATATTCGGCAATGTTGGTTCATGGATCAAGAAACTCTACCATTCTAAATTTTGAAACGATTGGATGTAAAATACAGCTTCTATAGGACTAAAGGGCCAAATCGGACGAAAGATATATATGGGAGCTATATCTAAATCTGAACCGATTTCAACCAAAGTCAAACAACTTTACATGGACAGACAGACGGACCGTCCGTCCGTCCGTCCGTCCGTCAGTGTGGTGTAGGGTATAAAAATTGTATGTACAATCAACAAAAAATTTTTGAACTAATGTCATGGTTGCTCCATAAACACCTATTATATCATTAAGTACATAAATAACACTCTTAATGGAATTTCTCATAAATTCATCTGCAAAATATTGAAAATTAAATATGACTGCGTGTGACGACATCAAACAAAATATTATTTTCAATGGAGCTTGGAATTGTTTATTTGTTTGCAAAAAAAAGGTATGCCATAGCAATTTATTCAAATTCATTTCTGACTTATTACCATTCAGCACAAATATATATTCCAAGAAGTTATATTTTCACGTATCGATATGCTCATTTTCATAAGCGTTGCAATGACTTTGATATATACTTCCTGTGTCGCATCTGCTGCTATATATGGCAGTAATATATTTTCATAAGAATTCTTTAAATATTCATATATTCATAAATATAATTGCCAGTAAACACAGGTATAAGGGGGTACCTGAGGGAGGTTTGATGGTGGAACAGGGGATGCGAAAATTGCGGAGCCAACAACAAAAACTGTTGTTTGAAACATCTGCCTTTTCAAGTTTTTGCTATGAACAGAACAAAAGTCCCATTAGGACAAGGAAATTATAAAAGAATTATATGCAAAATATTTCATGAATAATATACTCACACTTGCGTTATTGTGTTTTATGTAACAATAGCATATTTGGAAAAATGTTTACAACAATTCCATATACACTGTATGTATGTAAAAATTATACATGCCACATGTGTGTCATGTACGAGTATTTGAATGATTGTGACGTATATAGAGTAGATGAATGTACATACTCGCATACATATAATTATACTTGCAGATATAACCGAATCCCTAAATCCTTGTAAAGAAATATGAGTGACAAAAAAACGTACACTGACATAAGTACTGTTGATTTTCGTTAACATGAATAGTTTGTTATCATCGCTTGAGTTTAGCTACAAGGTCCGAAAATAAAATCATAGATTTTATTTGATTCTCACTATCAGGAGGAGGAGTATATTTTGCTATGGACACAAATTGTAACGTTTCAAAGGATATGTTTAGGGATATTTTAGATCCATTGATCTATATCTGTTCATCTGCCTGCCTGAAATTTCGTATTACAATTTCTATACTACTTAACAAATTAAGTAGAAGAGGAATGTTTAAGACTCTCATTTTTTTTACGACTATAGATAGATTATATTTTTTATACATGAGAATGCTCATAATTCCATCTTCCCACAAAATATTAAGGGGAAAATTGGGGATAATTTATAGACTGATGGTTTTAAGAGCATGTAGAAGAAACGGTGGACCGAGTCACTGCTCTCTTAGTGGCTCGTTACAGGCCGCGTGTCCCAAACTAAGCCAAGGGGACCGCCATAGTGTTCGTCTCAATCAGTTATGCTTGGGGAGCTCTTTAATGAGGCAAAGGTTACTGGACTGGGGTCCTTTTTTGTGGGAAGGACTCAAAGAGTTGAGAAAAGCTCAATATAAAACCTTGGGTAGATTTCTGTAATGACGTAGAAAGCTCATCGAATATCTCAAGGTTACGGAAAATTATGTATTGGGTGCATCAGAAAATAGATAGTTCATGGACTACGGCAGTGAGGAATCTCTGGGAGTGCTCAAAGATACACATTTTCTGGGAAACTCTCTGATGCATTGAATACTTCAATTGGGTGTTCCTTTGAAGTGCAAATATGAGATGTCGCCAGTGAGATTGTAACCTTATCTAGAAATTGTTGGGTTATAAAAAGTGAAGTCGCCAATGTCTTGCCGGCAAAGCTAGAGGCATAGAGATCTACACATGGGGTTCCGTTCAATTAGTCTGCAGTCATTTCTCTTTAAAACCCAGGATAGATTAATAGATGGGTGCCTTAGGGCAAAAACTGATCACAGACCACTGTATCCCTAAAACAAGGGCAAGCCCTCCGAAACTGCGCCGCATCACCTAGTCAGCTTTACTGAAAGATCTCTCTCTACTAAGGCATATTATATTTCAGCTTCCTTAGATATAGAAGGGGCCTTCAATAGCATAAATGAAACCGCTATAATTAAGTCTGTACTCGTAACAATTTTCAGCTTTCTTTGGAGATGATGAGTGTTAATATTATTGCCTATGCAAATGATGTGGCAATATCTATTAGAGGGAAGTTTCCGAGTACTCTTTTTGTAAAGTATTGTTTGGCATTTCATCATGGAAAGACTTACGCCTGAACAACGTTTAAAAATCGTTCAACTTTATTACGAAAATTCACGTTCTGTGAGGAATGTGTTTCGTGCACTTCGCTCAACTTATGGTCAACATAATCGAGTCATTGAAAATTGGACTCAACGGATGGACCATCTGAGACGTAGCTGCGGCCAACGTTTGATAGACACAATCTTCAAAAAATAAATGCCAAAGAATGTTCTTTCAAATGATAATAAACATTCCCCATTCAATTTGAATTTTCTGTGTTTTTTTTTTCTTTAAAAAAGTAGGGAACCTTTAAATGGATCAGCCTATATTTCATTAAATTTTGACCCTTCGTTGGGGAGGAACTCGAAGGAGTGGACCAACATTGTCCATCGTCGATCTTAATCGTAGATAGAAGAAAGTTTTAACACATACCAAGCCAATCGGTTACTGCTGTCGAAAGTTATCGTGCGTGCCAAACAGACAGAAGGATCGGCTGACGGGCATTGCTCAAATGGCCCAAACTAGGTCACTCTTTAGATGTGTTACACTTTTGGCCCGCAGCAAGTGATATGTACCCTCTTTCACAATAGTGGGCGAATAAAAACATGATTAGGTGGAAATTCTCTTATTTCTATCAAAGGTGGTATAATTTCTACATTTATCCATAGATTTTCTTCAAATATACATTACTTTCTTCCCTATAATGCTTAATTTCAGAAACTGGAACAAAAAAATCATGTTTTCTATTTTTTTTATTTTGTATGTTTTGTTTCGTGCCAACAAAAAACGAATTTTTGTGAAAAAATCAATTTTTTCCAATTGTTTTAACGACAGTTGTTAACTACTTAACACTTTAGTCCTCATAATTTCCTTTACGAAAATTCACGTTCTGTGAGGAATGTGTTTCGTGCACTTCGCTCAACTTATGGTCAACATAATCGAGTCATTGAAAATTGGACTCAACGGATGGACCATCTGAGACGTAGCTGCGGCCAACGTTTGATAGACACAATCTTCAAAAAATAAATGCCAAAGAATGTTCTTTCAAATGATAATAAACATTCCCCATTCAATTTGAATTTTCTGTGTTTTTTTTTCTTTAAAAAAGTAGGGAACCTTGAAATGGATCACCCTATATTTCATAAAATTTTGACCCTTCGTTGGGGAGGAACTCGAAGGAGTGGACCAACATTGTCCATCGTCGATCTTAATCGTAGATAGAAGAAAGTTTTAACACATACCAAGCCAATCGGTTACTGCTGTCGAAAGTTATCGTGCGTGCCAAACAGACAGAAGGATCGGCTGACGGGCATTGCTCAAATGGCCCAAACTAGGTCACTCTTTAGATGTGTTACACTTTTGGCCCGCAGCAAGTGATATGTACCCTCTTTCACAATAGTGGGCGAATAAAAACATGATTAGGTGGAAATTCTCTTATTTCTACCAAAAGTGCTATAATTTCTACATTTATACATCGATTTTCTTCAAATATGCATCACTTTCTTCGCTATAATGCTAGCTTTCAGAAACTGGAACAAACAAATCATGTTTTCTATTTTTTTATTTTTTATGTTTTGTTTCGTGCCAACAAAAAACGACTTTTTGTGAAAAAAATCATTTTTTTTCCAATTGTTTTAACGACAGTTATTAACTACTTAACACTTTCGTCCTCAAAATTTCCTTTAATTTAATGTGTTTCCCGCCTTCATCGAGACACCTTCCAAGAAAATGGGAATTATTATTTATTATTATTATATACTAATATAATATACTCTCGATTTGGTGATACGAGGGTATATATAATTTGCTACGGGCAAAAGTGTAACACATCGAAGGAATGACCTGTATGTCTGTATGTCTGTATGTCTGTATGTCTGTATGTCTGTATGTCTGTATGTCTGTATGTCTGTATGTCTGTATGTCTGTATGTCTGTATGTCTGTATGTCTGTATGTCTGTATGTCTGTATGTCTGTATGTCTGTATGTCTGTATGTCTGTATGTCTGTATGTATGTATGTCTGTATGTATGTCCCGAAAGGAGTAAGCAATTGCCTTCAAATTTGGTAAGCTAAAATTTTTTTCTACCGCTGGCTAATTTCGATATTGGTCCACTTCTTCTAGTACCTCCCAAACAAAGGGCTAACATTAGTTGAAATGTAGATTGTTTAATAAATTGTACACTACTTATTCGAATCTTCTGAAGTTCCACACATATTATTAGTTTATTAGTCGCTCTCACCTCGAGAAAAATGGGCGAAGTTACCACACCCCTTTTGGTACGTCCCACACAAGATGCCATTTTACACAAAACGTTAACAGCTTATAACATTAATACATTAATGTATAAAAATAATTGAAATTTTGTATAGCGTAATGATTTATAGTGCCTACAGTCCAGTGAAAAATTGACGTTTTTGCCACACCCCTTCTGCTAACTCCCACACAAAGCTTTCATTTTGTACAAAAAGTTAACAGCTTATAATGTGGGTGCCAAAGCACAAAAATATAACAAACATTGCACTGTGTAACGCTATTGAAGTACTTATAGCCCTGCGACAAAAGGGTGTTATCACCACGCCCCTCTTTGTAAATCCCGCACAAAATGGCCAAATCATACCAAAATTTAATATCTCATAGCGTTAATATACCAGTGCACATTAACGCTTATAATTCGGCACAGTGAAATATATTTAATGTATCTACTGTTCAACGGTAAATAGGTGTATTTGTTAAACTCCTTCTGGTACCTCCCACAAAAAGTTGATAGAATAAACCTTGTCATATTACATATTACATTACTCACAGTGATGGTATACCTTAGTCGGTTTACCCGACTGAAACTTTTTACTTGTTTTTCGCTTTTTTTTCTATTTTCTATATTTTTTTTGTGTAAAAAAATTTTTTTTTTTGAAAATATAAATCAATTTTTTTTGTAATTGTTTTAACAACTGTTACTAAACTTTTCTTTCCACGTGTACGTGTCATTTTTAACATTTGTAGTCTTCATAATTAGCATTAGTTTTGCGATTTCTTTTCTATTTTTTATGCCAAAAAACTATTTTTTTGTGAAAAATTAAAATTTTTTTAAACTTCTGTTTCTACATCCGCGTGTCATTATTAAAATTTGTAGTCCGTTAATTTAAGGTATTTTCCGGCTCCATCAAGATTATACTTCAAAAATAAAATCCAAATACTAAAGAAAATTGGAGTTTTAAAGAAACATTTTTCTAAAAAAGGACCATGAACATTTTTAAAACATTTTTTCGTGTTAGGACACCATTTTACACCAGAAAATGTTATGCCCAGGCCTTATAGAAAAAAGTTGTTCCATAGTGTTACTGATTGCATACGACAGTAGTCAGAGCGATAAGGTTGTACGGCATGGTCATGGACAGCTCTGCAGAAAGCCACCTTCTGCTAAACAAAAATTAGCTAATGATTATAATGATCATTGCTTTTGTACATTATATCTAAACGTCTTTTGTTCTAGTATTTAAGAATACTTTTAGAATGAATATAGTTGAAAAATCATATCCCATAAAACTGCAACTACACGTATGCATTTTTTCTCTATTGAAATTTGTCTACTTGTTTAAATAATATCTTAATATTTTAAGTAGTTCCAGAGCAGCTTTACTCCCTATACACCAAGTCTCTATATATCATTGAAAATATGTTCTCCACAATCATACACGCTGAAAAAAAATAGCTTCTGTAGTATATTGTCCCAAACATATTCGGCTTGAAACATATATATGTTTAGGGTACACTCTAAACATATAATATTTGATACACACAAAGGTTATATATTTGGGAAGATGTTGTTCTAAACAAATCTTTGTTTACTCCCAATTTGTTTTTATTTGGGACTTTTTTTCCGAAACAAATAAAAAATTTGCATTTAAGTATTCAGAAAATACCTAAATTGTAAATATAACAATATTGTTCAGTAATTCAAAATTATTTTTTTTTAGGAATTTTTAATGTTTGTAAAAATAATAAATAATAATTGAAATCCTATAATCTTAGATCAAAATAAATTTTTCAGTGGATTGACAACTAATGATGGAATACATAGAAATTTGAAATGATTGATTTGAAACAGAAGTCAATGCTGCATATGGTATCATAACTGGGAGGTACAATTGGGAACCAAGAAAAAATTAAAAATGAAATTCGAAAAAGTCAGCAAAATGTTTGAAAATCTTTTTTAAATATAATATATTTGGAGAAATTCCTAAACAACAATTTTATTTGTACTTAAACATATGCTTTATTTGAGAAATTTAGTTTGCAAATATATTTTGTTGTAATATATTAATATATGCGTTCCAAATATATTTTATTGATTTTCAAATAAAATTTATTTGCTCAGAAATATATAGTATTTAAAAATGTGTGTTCCAATTATATTTTCTTTCGATTCAAACATATCAAAAAAGGCGATTTTGCCCCGTGTAGTTAAAGGTTGTCTTCGAAACAAAATGTTGGCATCACTTTAAGTTAGTAAAGCTGAAATAAAAGTTTTTTCACTGAAACTTTATTGTCATAATGTGTATCCTAACCTTTCTAATGTAGTTTTTGCGCTTTTTGCCAAAGTAAGTAATAATGTGTCACTCACTTACTTTGACAAAGTCCAGTAACAATGGAGTGGAAAACGAGAAAAATAACAAAGAACAGTTGTTGACATTATTTCGTTTACAACCTAAAATTACATTACAAGTTAAGATTTTGTTTTTTTTTTTGTACATTTATAGCTTAACCAAGTCGTTCCTTGTCTGACTGTGAAAATAAACTGTTTTCCTCTTACATATATTCTTAGAAAATGGTTAGAGAAGAAAAGCCAAGTAACATTATCATCAGAAGTCCAAATGTGAATTGGACAAATATATATATGTAGTTAAATGTCCTTAACATTATTTGAGTGGTCATTGAGTTGGAGAGTCTTTGCGGGTGTCTTCTAAGTTAAACGACTGAATGAAGATGTTGAAGATTTTTTGCCGACATCATTTATGTGAACATTTTCTATCAACTGTATGTTTTTCCAACATATTTCATTTGATTTGAGTGTCTTTAAATTAGGATGACTTTCTTTTGAACCCATACAGTCTTTTTGTACTCTCAACTTACAAGGGAAAATATTGCACCGTCATCTGAAATCCAGAAAGGACGCAACTCACATTTTTATGTCAAAAACAATTATAAAGTGGTTTAAGCTTTAGAAGAAATGATTGCTTTTCAAAAATTATATATCGTATGTAAATATATTCTGCACACGATACTAATTTCCTTACACGGAGAAAAAACAGGAAACAAAATATGTTTGGGATCAAAATTTAAATAAAATATACTTTGGAGCAAATATTTTATATTTACATACCGGAAAAAGTTTGAATATCTATCTTATCAATGTTATTTTTTTTCGGAGTTTTGGTGCAAATTATCTTTAACAACTGGGAATATTTAAATCGGCTACAGAATTTGTTTTCCTACCTATAGGAAAAAAGTATTTTTTCCCAAATACAATATGTTTCCAGAAAATATACTACAGAAGCGATTTTTTTCTTATGGTGTTGCTGTCGGCTTCAGGAAATTGACAAAATTTTCACATACCTTTTTGGTACTTACCAGAAACAGGTAACGTTTTGTATAAAATTTTGATTGCGCATAACTTTAGGACCTGTTTCAGTAACTTACACAGTACAGCTATTTTCAGATCATAGAGAATCAATTTGAAGAATTCGACGTGAAATTATCCCCAAAAATAAGAACTTCTGCATGATTCGTTTAGTCAAGTTGGCTCAATTAATAATTTAATGGCCATACGAATTTTTTGCTCAAGATGTAATTTTAGCACTTTTTCCATATCTCTTCTCGGTATACCGTACGGAATATCTCTTTTGTGTCTGAAGCAAAGTTGTATGTAGATATTGAATAGGGGAAAAATGCGAAACAACCCTTATTTTGCATATTTATTAAAAAAGTCTTACGATGTGTTAGTTGGAATTTTGACTATCTTAGGGTAAGGGTAACGCAGATAACTCTATTGGCAATATCGTATTTGTATTCGTCTTTATTCCATATGAAAGATTTATAAATGGATATTCAATAAAAGTTCATTCTCTAAGTAGAACTCACTGTAACTGGTAGCAAAACACACATCAGTTCGAAGGAATTGTGATAACAACTGGGATAGGAGAGTCAATTTGCCTGCTTAGGTGTATCCTTGATAATTTCTTTGACAGAAATTGCGTCAGCAACATTTGTAACAATACCTGTCACAGACATATCATCCATCTATCACTTAAATATATAATATATAAATTTTCGCCACGACACGTGTAAAGGTAAGACTCAAGGAAAACCCTGAGGAGAGCTAGGTAAAAAGGATAATCAAGGAATTTCCCAAAGAAAGCCTAGAGCAGAGAATATCAAAGTCATATAAACCAAAGAAAAAATAAAACGATGAAGAAACTGTCGTTGGACAAAACTTACGTGATATTGACTTTAGCTTAAAATGCCCAAAAGACATGAATTGCAAAAAAACAGGATAAAATGAAAGTCAAAGGGAAGAGTAAAGTAATGTAATGAAATAACTGACATCGTTCGTTTCACTAGAAATGTATTTACCTTTTCTTGACTTGGTTTCCAAGGTTTCTACATGGGTGAACAGGAGCCTATTGTTATATAGCAATATTGTTTTTGTGATTCTTCCAGGAGAGCAATTACAAGCTTCTCTAGTCTTTGTTTACCAAGGAATTTCATGGAAGACAGCCTTATTTTGCCAACATCACAACGCACTTATTTCACATAAGTGCCATCATCTACTACTCAAATTCTGTGAAGCGTTAAGGAGAAAATTTGCATATTAATAACAACTTCCTGAAATTGTACTCACGGAAGTGCGTAAAATGTCATTCAAGGATGTAATGGATACTACCTCTCAACCTACAATAGGTCACTGGATAGGTTTCCATAGATCATATGTGAATGTGCGTGTGTTTTCCCAAATTATACAATGATGCTGAGAATAAGTACACATGAGTGAAGCATACATGATTTAAATGTATATATATGTTATGATTATTTTATATTATAAAACCCTTCCCCGTAAGTTGCAGCAATGAATTTGTAATTGTTTTCAGCATAATCAAAAATTGATATTGAATGAGTGGAGTTCAAAGTTAAGGCAGTTAAGAAAATCGCTGTTGAGTAAAGACATTTTCCTCTCCCTCTCGTTTGGAGAAATATTGTAATGGAATCTAGAAATTTGTTGGTGAGATACAAGAACCGATGTTTAGGCTAAATTTCGTTAGATTTAAGGTTTTTGTACCAGAGAACTACACAGTACAGCATTTTTCAGCTCATTGATTTGGGACTCTATTCTGATAATTGGATGTGAAAACAGCCCCAAAAATAAGAACTTCTGCATCATTCGTTTAGTCAAGTTGGCTCTATTAATAATTTTATGACAATACGAATATTTTTAGCTTAAGATGCATTTTTTGCAACTTTTTTCTATATTTTTTTTTCGGTATACCGTACGGAATATCTCTTTTGTGTCTGAAGAAAAGTTGAAGATATTGAAAAGGAAAAAAATGCGGAACAAACCTACCCGAAAAAGTGCTTCCAGTTCCTTAAAAATCGCAAAAATGATTTGTTCCGTTTTATAAAGTTCTGTTCTATACATATACGTATTACGTATACGTATTTATCAATATTTTACTGACTGCTATTTTATGACTTTGTGGGCATCTTTGCGATTTTTGAGGCACTGGATGCACTTTTTTCCGCATTGTTTTTCTCGTATTCTATATCTACAACTTTGGCACAAGGACACAAAAGAGATATTCATCCCTATCAACTCGAGGCAACAATAACAATACTGAATATACTTTCAACGTTCACGGATGCTGCTACAAAACATCTTGGACACAAGCAACACAGGCGCACGATATGGATGTCCGATACATCTTGGGGGTTAATTCGCTAAGTACGAAAGCTTAGCGAACTGAACATATATATTAAACGCAGTGCTCATGCAGATAAAAGAACGTACGTAGACGGTTTGGCGAAAGAAGCACAAGCCTCATCAGAAACCCATTGTATCAGATACCTACACTGCATTACAAAAAAGCTTCTAAGCAAAACCGTTTTATCCTCGTGACCTCCAAAAATTGCAGTGGTGATATGGTGACTTCGAAACAAGATCAATTGGCTGTCAGGAGCGAATACTATTCAAGAATGCTTACAAAAGTGGTACAAACAGATGGTTATAATATATGTAAATATATGTAACATATTCCATCATTAGCGGAAACAGTTAACCCTGCTGTTAGATTAGAAAATAATACATGTTTCATGCAAAATAAATATTTAACCCAATATTTTATATTTCTTTTTATTCAATACTTCCTGTAAAGAAAGCAGCTTATTAACAAAGTATTTTTTTTATCAAAAAGGCTTATTATTTTCATTTCAAGAAAACAACAATATCCCTTGGACCAAATGATCTCTAATCCAGGTTATCAAACTTTTCATTTTTTCAATCCCATTTTATGTCTGATTATTATAGAAATTTATACAGAAATTATAAGGCAATGCGTATTATCGTTCAAAGGTTTTAAAGGAATCGATGCAAAATTAGACCACATGGGCCGAATCTAACAGCTGGGTTAAAGCGATTAAAGCTCTGAAGAATAATAAAGCTCGGGATGTAGATACCATCTCACAAGGAATGCTAAATACTCACCCCCAAGTTAGTTCCCAACTGCTACTGCCACTAGTGGATAATTTCTGGGTAATTGATTGTTTTCAAAAATATTTGAAAGAGCGTATAATCGTGAAAAATCCCGTAGAAGGGCGACCTTTCGGAGTGAGGAAAATGGAGAGGGGTAACTCTGATAAGCATGGAATAAAGTAATAAGCGCATTGGAACCTTGTCGTTGTCCACCATAGGCTGAATTCCGTCCTCAAAAATCGTGATTTCTTTATTTAAAACAAACAATAAATACATAAATAGGAGAAGAGATATACTCATTGTTTATTATACCGATCGTCTTAGTCGATTTAGCTATGTCCGTCTGTATGTCCGTACGTCTGTCTGTTGTTCTGTCTGTCCCTCTGTTTGTAGATGTATTCTTGTAATCAAAGTACGACGCAATTATTGTCCGATCGAAATAAAACTTAAAACGTATATCTTGATTGGCCTATGGAAGAACCCTATTAAAATTGGTGAAAATCGGTTTAGATTTAGATATAGCCCCCATATATATATTACCCCCGCTTTAACATGTAGACGCTGTAGAAACTATATTTTATATCCGATCTGTACGAAATTCGACAGAGAGAGTTTTTTATTACATGAATGGACACTGCAAAATTTTGAGAAAATCTGTTAAGATTTAGATATACCCCTCATACATATGTTCCTCCCGATTTGGTATCAAAACGATATATATAATTTATTATGACCAACATCTTCAACACCTCCTTGGAATAACACTTCATGAGTAGATGGAGCTAAGCACTTTGTACTCGTACTTTGTGCCGTGCGAGTATATATCATATTTTAAAAGCATTTTAGCAGAAACTTTGCAGTTTTTATTCTATTTTGACGGAATTCATCACAGCAAAAATTTCACATATCGGTTCATAGTTTGTTATAATGGTGACTATATGGAGGTCGCTCCAAAATATACGAATTTAAGCCATAAATACCACAATTTCTATGCATTTTATCTGAATCTTTGCAGTTTGTATTTAATTAAGACAAGAATTCATCGCAGTAAAATTTTTTTTTAATCAGTTCATATTTTGTTATAGTCCAACTATAGATGCCGCTCCCAAAAAGGCTTATTTGAGCCATACACACCACATTTTCTAAGAAATTTAGCTAAAACTTTTGGCTAAATCCATCTCAATAAAATGTATACAAATCAAATTTTGTTTTGTTGTAGTTCCCGTGTAGATGTAGCTCTCAAAAATGCTATTTTAATCCATAAATACCACATTTTGCAGGTGAAGAGTTTTACTAAAGAATTCGCGGCATAAAGTTTGGCTAACAATTTCAGCGTTCCTTTTTTAATAATTTACTTTAACAAAAACATGATTTGCTCCATATGCAATGATTTTTCCAGTAATAAAATTGAATGCAATCCATGGTGGAGGGTATATAAGATTCGGCATGACCGAACTTAACGCTTTTACTTATTTTGTCATGAATTTTACCAAATTTTTTAAACGACAGCTACTGAACCACTGTTTCTACCCGAAAAGGATATTATAATGTTTATTTGCCTTAAATTTAACGCATATGTCGGCTCTATCGGGATTTAAAAATATGATATAAATAAATGGTACTAATGGTACTAATGGATACTAATGGTTACTAATGGTACATTCATTGAAAATTTGAATTAAAAAAAACTTTCACATTAAAATGTTTTAATTATTTTTCGTATTTAGGACACCAAATTACATTAGAAAATGTTATGTACAGCCTTTCGATAAAATTAATGGTAATGTAGTGTTATAGTCAGTAATCTTTATTATCAAATTCGCAAACATTTAAACATATTGTTGCTCCCTTTCTGGAATCACTCTCACAAATGGCCAAATTCTTGTAAAATATCCCATAACTTCTATATCGGTAGCTCTTTCTAATTAAAAAAATATTATTGGTTTTGCACTAGAATATTGAATTACATTTCATTAAGACTTGCTTCTATACAACTACCCAGTGCAACAAAACCATTGACCTCCTTTAGTAAAACTAGTAAATGATATGACAAATAATGTTAACAGCAAAATCCGTAAATGTATCAAAATAAAAGAGAAAATCAAATAAATCAAAAACTCGTAAATAAATCATGTGAATTAATTCGCATTGGCCACCAACGACTGCAATAGCAGTGCTCCGCAATGTGAGGACGACCGGAGGAGGAGGGGGGTTGTTGGGCAGAACAATGATGACACGAAGCGGAAGGCTATGACCATCACACAACACAAGAATGAAATAATGTTGAAACAACTGTCCAGAAGTTGATGTACTGATCTGTATACACTGCATCATATTGAGTAGGACAACAAGAGCCAAAGCAGCTACAACCGAAGCAGCAGCAGTGGGTCAAGATGTACCACAAAATGTAATGTGGATTCCGGTGTCAGTTTAGCTGTAGTTGTGAATGTGTATCACTCACTGGTCATAGTGGTAGTGGTGCTGCTACTGGTAGATGATGGAAAACTAGGACATTTGGTCAGTATATTCAGTATTGTTCAAGTAGTAAAGAATGTATGTCTATTGTACACATGTATGTATGTGTGCATGTTTCTGTCATTGTACATATATTGGAAGGCTGCAAACAATAAAACCATGATATATTTACTGTGGTTGTGAATGTGTATGGGTGCCTGTGCGTGTGTATGAGGGACTGTGTGTAAATCCACATGTCTTTCGGTCTGTCCATTTGATTGTTTTCAACAAAGTTGACATAAAAGTGAGTTTGTTTTTTGGCTTTTTTCAATACCCTACACGTCGGGTAGGGCGGTTACATTAGAATTGCCATTTTGGTATGCATTACAATGAATTATTGAACTGATTTGTCTGCAATAAAGAGACAAACTCTGGAAAAGGGTCGAATTAAAGCTTGACTGTATACCAAATACACAATTCTTAAAATGAAATTCTTAAATCAGAAATACCATGACTTTAACTAATAATGTGGAGACAAAATTCCCAAAAGCCAACTCAGTTAGAGAGATTTTTTTAAGCAAAATAAAATTGTTTGCTGGAAAATTTGGGAATTTTCTAGAACAGACTATGTTGAAAAATTAAGTCAATCAAATTCATGATAACATGGGACCATGTTAAACGAATTGTTACTCAGAACTTATAAGACATTTTCTAACACAGATTCTTAGAAGAAAAATAAATATTTTGGGGATACACTATGTACAACGAATTGCTACCCAGAACTGGCAAGACAAGTTAGTTTTTAAGTAGAACCAGAGGAGTAAATACATTGACAAATCAAATTTTCCAAAAATATAGATTTTTATATATTTCGTATACATGTCTGTTTGTTTTTCAAGTTTAACAAATATCGTAGGGTATAAGCCATATTCAACTTCATCCAATTTTTGCTTCTAACTATTACTTCTACAAAATTTCTACTTACGTATATTTGGCAAAAAGTAATCATCAGATATATTTAAGAGAAAAAGGGAAAAATACGAAAACATACATATCATTGTGGCAGACAGTCTGATATGTCTTGTTTGCGTAGAAGTTTTGTCTGTCCATCTGTCTGCCTGTCTGTCTGTCTCCTTTAAATAAACAACAATACCGTTTGGACGGTAATAACTTTTCAGCATTGTTGACAGGATAGTGGGTTATTTGTAATAAAACTTTTCAAGATTTTTCTGGACGGTTTTCAGATAAACATGAAATGTGGTCAAGGTGGTACAAAGAGGATCTGGTTCTTGCAGTCATAGCAAATAATGACAATGGGAGAAGTAATGAGATGTGTAACGTAAAACTAATGTTTATTTAATTTTACATTTAGAGATATTACGTTTTCGGATTCTGTTGCAAATTGTGTCAAACAATATTTTATTTCTAAAAATTGCAAATGATGCTTAAGTAAACATATGTAAACATGTATACCTTAATCAGTAGAGAGAACCGATTGAGATATAAACTTACCCACAGGGAAATGCAATATGGAATCTAGTATTTTGCATTGGATATTTTATAACGACAACATTTTTAATATGATTTGCTTGAATGTATTTATTACAAAAGTAATCAAAAGTTTGCAGTTTTGATATGGTCTTTAGTAAAAATATCAATTATTCACTGAAAACTAAACACTTTAAATATTTTGAAAAGAAGCCCAGTTACAAAGTTTCCACAAAAATTAAGTGGCTATTTATTTTAGCTATTAACCCACCTGCATGACATGTTCCTATAGTCACATACGTAGCACATGTATCTGGCCAGACACGCTATGTATTTCAGTACATTTATATGAAAAATATGGTATTTTAGAGATAATATTACACTGCTATATTGTTATCACGCCAGCAGATATATATTTTCTATAAAAACGAGGAAAACGAGATAAAATGAAGGGCAGATGTTACATCAATCAAACTTACATTTAGTGATCTTCAAAAAAGGATTCTATGACCAAACGAGTGCTGAGCTGTTTGCTGATGTGAATGTTGTTCATTCGTTTTTCAATATTTGGAAGAACCAATATATCAGCTAACGTAGTGAGTGCATATAAAATCCCGTTTGAGTTGATTTGAGTAAACAAACGCAAGTAAAAAATTTAGTGCATTATTCTTCATACAACATATGTGTGTATCTGGCCAGACATATGTGCTACGTATGTGATGTGTAGATGAACAAATTCATATAAATTGTGTTTGTTATTTTAATGTGTCTTTTCATAAAACTAGATATTATAATAAGTGGAATAGAAATTATAACAAGTGGACCGCAGGCCAAATACAACACCATACAAATATAATGCATCCGAAGATCTGATTTACCACCAGTGAAACGTGATGCAGTTGTAAGTGTTGGGTTTCAAGGTCGTTTTCTTTTTTTACTTGACTATTCAAATACCTTCCGTCACTTAGAAGGAAACCCTTTAATCTTCAGCTCATCTCCAGTGAGAAAAACTCAAAAACAAAAGTCTACCAGTTTCATACAGTTTTTGAGACTTCTGGGCGAAGGGCGTGTTTCAAAGACATATCAGTTTCTGAGGACTAAAGATGGTATATAATTTGATATATTCCTCAATTGATTTTATTTACGTCAGGGAAGTCACAAACGTCAACCAATTGGGACGAAATTTGATAAAATGCACAGAATAGATTGAATTTCGAATACACCACGCAGCAAACCACATAACCGACTGTGCAGAAGTTTCGTTATTTGCGCATTATTTTCTCAGTACTCGTTCACACAATCATTCATTGGTCCACATTTTGGTACAGCCCTCAACCGATTTGACTTTTTAGCGCCTTAGAAACAACAAATATCAACCGACTGAGATAAAATTAAGAAATTTTTTATTTTATTTTTCCCAAAATAATTTCAAGGAGTAAGATACTTCATTGGTCTATTAGTATATATAGTCCCATACAAAGGTCCAATGTACAAATATTCCAAAGTATATTTGTGCAGTATAGGCCATTAACTTATTGTGCACAATGGTTAATTTAAAGGTAAGTTATCAAAAAGGACGTGCTAATATACCGCATTTTGCACGTGACTTTAGGTACTATAAAAGCATTACGCTTCATAAAATGTCAAGTATTTGTATGGACTGGAATCAAAGTAATCAGCGGTTAAGTTTTTGTGCAAAATGGTGCATTTGTATGGGAGGTATAAAAAGGGACGTGGCAAATTCATTCATATTTCTCAAGATGATAGCGACCAAGGAACTAATACTATGTATGTATTTGTGAGAGATTCTGAGTAGTAGTATAGATGTTATGAGATAATCAATATTTCACTCAATTTTAGTGCGGGAGGTACTCGAAGGAGTGAACCAATATAGTCCATCTTTGACCTTAGCCTGAGATAGAAAACAATATTGACACATACCAGATTTGAAGTTAATCGTTTACTTTTTTCGAGAGTAATCTTGCGCACCAGCCAACGGACAGGCGGACGGACGGACGGACATTTCTCATTCGACTTAAAATGACCAAAAACTGATACCCGCCCAACTAGGGTCCTATGTGACTCCTTCAATGTGTCACACTTTTAGCCACCAGAAAATGATACATAGCGTCGGTACACTAAATTGAGGGTATACAAATAGTATGTATATCCACAAGTGAATAAAATTTTTGGTCTTCCAAGGAAAAGGTGCGTCTATTTTATTTCATAAAAAAAATAATTTCGGGAAAACTTATTCCTTCATTACAGTAGGAGAAATACCATTATACCATTAGGGTCAAAAAATTTAATTTGAAAATCAATTATTAGTTCAACCCAACGAGGGGCATATTTGGGCCCTTTTATAACCCCTTCACTTTTAAAAATACGAATTTAAGTTAAATCTGCAAAAAACCCGATTTTGAAAAACAGAACCTCACTACAGCAGTTGGGTTTTGTTATTTTACCGTTTTGTACTACCCCGCATAATTTTGACGCTCTAATTCGAATGGCATTAGCCGTTTTTCTGTAACATCGCGTTTTCGAGGTTAGTAATTTCAAACACAATTTTACCCGCAAATCCGCTTACCATCGAAAATCTCCCTCTAAAAATAATGTTGTATCAAAAGTCGTAGAAATCATTGGATTTTTGGGTGATGTATTCGACAAAAAGATTCCTTGCACACACAGTGTTATTTAAAAAATCAAAGTTTACACTAGGTTAAAAATAATGTCGGGGGACTGTGCATAGCATTTTCGGGTGTAATTTGGTATCCTTAACACAAAAAAATATATAAAAAAATTTTATGATATTTTCATTTACATGTTGAACATAAAAAAATTAATAAAAATCACATAAACATTTTTTTATTCCATTTTTTAAAGAAGAAAACAGTGCCCTTTTGAAAACAATTTAGATAAATGTATACGTTATAACTCAAAGTTATAGAATCAAAGTTACAAGCCGTTAACTTTTTGTGCAAAATGGTTTATTTGGGTCGGGGGAACCAAAAGGGGAGTTGAGACTTCTCTCATATTTCACAAGGGGATAGCGACTAATAAAATAATAATATATGTGGAGCTGACAAAGATTCCGATATTGATATCTCAAAAACTACCGGCGATTCCAAAGGATTTTTTTTACATGTGGGGCTCAATATGGTTTATCATCTGGTCCACATTTTTTAATTCAAAAATATTACTTTTTGGAAAAATTGGTCCACATTTTTTTAATTCAAAAATATTACTTTTTGGAAAAATTTAGATTTTAATTAGTGTTAAAAATAAATCATGCAGCTTCCATCCAGCATCCACCTCGATAATACTAAAGGTGAAGTCTTTAGGAATCTAGTTAAAAACAAAATATTGAAGTATCCCTTGTAGAACAAAAGTTGTGAGCATTCGAATGCAAGCACTTTTCGATATTTTTGCACAATTTCTAATATTAAAATATGCATATCTCCCATTGTTTTAAAGATCTTTCAACAAAATGTTATAGCCGATATTGTAGCACCATATTTAGCATTTCCACCAAGTTTCATCAATATATCATGAATTAACTTAGTTCTCCCTAGTCCATGATTCTTTTCAAATTCTCTTACTTCAACAAAAATGGCTACAAATTCGACATTTCGATACATGCCACGTCTAATTATTATTTTTCAGGGACATTTTATTTGTAAACTATTCAAAACTGTTGTTGTGTCAAAAATTTGTGTTTATCAGTCTACCCTTTAAAAAGGTTTTGCGCAAAATAGTTTAATTTATTCGAGTAACGTTATAAAAAAATTCCATATAAATTTAGAAAATTCATAAAATATCGATAGCATCTCCTGAAAAACACAAAAACAAGATTATAGGTCTTGGGCACAGCATAGTGTTATCATTTTATTCGAAAGTTAAACTGTGTAACCAATTATTGTTTGTACCCTATTTAAAAAATGTTCACCACAATCCTTTCAAAGATGCATTTTTATTGACAAAGTTTAGGCTGTCGATTGTCAATTTATTCATGTTATAATGCGATATCTTGAGAGCATTTTAGCCTAAGAAATAATTAACTTTTGCCATGTGTTCCATCCATGTATTTGCATTTTTATTTATATGTGCTATGGTACGAATGATATATTTGGAATTGTACAGTAATAACAATCATACGCCATAATGACTCATGGCTAAATTATGAACAGGAATCCTCTTCGACAAACCTTTCACTACAATTTTCGCATTTCTGCAGACATGCAAACTGAACATTAAGGTCCTAAGGTATAAACTTCCAAAGGCAACGCATGTTATAGTCCTAGAAAGGAAATGAAACCGGCATTAAAAAGAATTATTGTTATCCACAGATAATGATATGCTCTGGGCAAAACGGGGCAAATCCCTTATTAAATAGAAACCCCTCAAATATTTGTTTTTGCTTCTCGAACATCCAAAGTAAAACCATAAAAACAAACTCAAGTTATTAAAAACATATCCGACTTACACGACTGGAAATGAGTTCATTCACACCGGCCTTCGTAATATTACGGCTTAAAGGCATACATGCAGACTTACACGTTTCGCAAACAATCCAGTGTTTATGCACATGCAAACCAAAAATCAATTTGAGACCATATGTTCCAGGAGTGAAATGCCAATAAAGCCTAAATGCCGAGACTTGGCGAAATGAATGCGGAACGCGGTCTCTTTAATACTCGTACCAGACCCCAAACTATTGACCTTATTCGCAGATACCACAAATAGAAACGTAAATAGTTGTCGACACACAAACACACATCCGTATCCGGATGAGATTGCGTGCCTAAATTTAATGTAAATCCAATGGCAATTTTATTTATTGAATAACTACATAAACACCAAAACATGGCAATGACCGCTGCCATTTCATGAAATAATGTGCCAAATATCATTTCGGAAACAACGTGCCGGCTATAACCGGAAGGCAAGACACCGGAAACGGGGGAGGAAATGCCATTAATACTTATGATATTTTGATTTTGCTGGCGATGATATGCCGCCGACTTACCAACAAGGCAACGATTTTGTATAGGAAAAATGAGAGCGTTGGATGACTAACAATGAAGCCAAAAACAAAGCTCACACATGTATTAAGTATGTGTGTGTGTGTGAAAATAAATACTACCACGTGTGTATATGTATAAGTAAGCCGACAATCCCATCTATATATGTATTTGTGAACATTAAGCGAAATAGATTTAACACTTAAGTATGGTGACTTAACAAAATGTTTAAGGATTTTGCCTATGTTGCTGTTGCACAGTGGGAAATATTGGAAAAAAATATATGACATTTCTTTCGCAGCGGAGCCTAAAAGAGCAGCGCAGGACTGCGACAACTATAGTGTGGAAATCAGATAATTCTGCAGTGAAGCTAAGAAGGCGAATTGACATCTTAAGTAATGTGGGAGCAACATTAGGGTACATCAACAGCTATGAAGAAACATGCAGTACCGCAAATCTGTCTGATAATTCAATGACAGAGCCGACAACAGGCTCTGTTTTGAAATAGAGTCCAGCCGAGTATTGCAGAGTAATTGTAATCGATTTCTGGATTTTATGGGCTGCAAACCATTAAAATCGCCCAGACCACCTATGGTTTATTACGGCAGGATTCCATGCGATGTCCGACAAAGTAATTCCATGTTCCAAAGATCTCTACCCTGGTATCAGTAGCCCTTCATATATTTATTTATTTATATGAATTGCGATACAAAGTAAATATATATTCCAATTTTACGGTCCAGGAGAAAGTATTTGTTTGGACTGTTAATTGAAGCTGTTAAGTTTCTGTGAAAAATCATATCAAAAGGGGCGTAGCAACTTCGCGCATTTTTCTTAAGTTGATTGCAACTAAGAAAGTAATAATAAATGTGGAATTGTGGAAGATTCTCAACATCAGTTGCTTTATATTTGCCACACCGATTTTGAAAAACTTTGCATTCTACAATACTACAGAGGCAAAGATGGTCTACAGCCAGTAGAATATCCTAGTTACAAACTTTACTAGAACATTGTACAACGATGGGGTCATTACTTTAAAAATGTGGTATCTATCCTCTATTATCCAAACGACCCTAGTGTGTGCCTTTTGCAGTTACACGTACATGCAGAAAGAAACAAACACATTCATACATTTATAGTTTTTTTGTCGATAATCATATGCCATCAATAAATAACAAAATATGTTCATAGCTAAAATAGTCATAGGAATCTTATGCCGTATAATTTTTCCTTATTCCTTCTTCTTTGTTTTTACTTTCTTATTTTTCTCTTTCTATATGACTTAGATGTAAGCAATAATAATAAAAACAAAATGTGACGGAAAACAACTTTTAACTATTTATTCTCTATGTGTGTGAGTATGAATATTTATAGGTACTATCACATATTCACATATGTTTGTACATAGAGACATAAAGATATGGACCCAACATTCATATGAATACTTATGTTGTATGTATTCAGGCATAGTCGGTACTTATGGAAAAAATGGCACATCCACATACGAGGCTATGGTAACGGGACAATTCCAAAAAATGATTCGTAGGTTAAAGATAAAACTGATCTAGTGCACCATGGAAGGTACTACTATCTTTAATGTATAAAAAGTGTTTGTATAGCAGACATTTTTTATAGAATTCCTATAATAAGGTAGAATGTTAAGAGCAAGATGGTAAATAACTACATATAGATTTTATTTAGTTTAAAGGTAGTAAAGATGCGGGGAATCTCCTGGTAGTCAGTTCTATAAAATTAAATAATATTTAAACAATATAATAAAGAGAACAATTTAAATATTTTCAAAAGAACATTAAGATTTTCATTAATATTGATATTAATAATAATATTGAAATATTAATATTGAATTAATTTATATTAATTTGTATTTTTGTGAAACTGAGAATTAAATAGTTTGGCATTGTAATAAGAATGGCACCACCGTAAAATACAAACTGCTAAGAATTAAATCACGGGTCGAGAAATTGGGATAAGAAGCAATATTTCTAAATTGATACTAGGCGGCAAAATGGGACAAATCCAAACGTCACGAGTTAGTATACTTAAATATGAACAAAAATTCGTTCAACATGGCCCGATAACGATCGCCATTGACTGTAACGGCCACTTGCTCATTTTCGAAGAAAAATGGCCCAATTATGCCTCTGGACCAAAATCCGCACCAAATAGTGACTCCGTTTGGGTGTATCGGCTTTTCAATGTATGCGTGCGGGTTTTCTGTGCCCCAAATGCGACAATTTTGCTTGTCGCATCTGAATCTGAAAAGACGATTTTTTTTTGCCAAAATCGGCATCTTCTGTAAGTTGATCCCAGGGCCACTTGTTCAAGCGTATACACAACCATATTCGTTCAGAGGAAGGATAAAACTAATTATCTGTCAAATCAGACATGAGCTAAGTGTTACCATTTACGAAATAAGCACTGGTTGAAAAAAAACGTTTGATAGCGGACCCTTTACATACTTTTTGAGGAAAAATAATTTGAAACCGGATGCCACCTAAGAAATGATAAAAACTAAAGTAATGTAATTTTTTGCCGAGTGAAAATATGTTCGAAACATTTTAACAAGAAATATATTTTCGCAAAAAATGTCACTTGATATTGAGAATTTATATACTTTGAATTTAAAATGGACAATTTGCAAAATAATTAAAATTTTTGAATTTCAATTGATATTTTTTAATTTTGATTTCAATTGATGTTTTTCATTTCACATAAAATAAGTAAATTTCAATTGATCTTAATACCCTACATCATACTATGGTACAAGGTATTGTAGCTTTGGCATTTGTTTGTAACACCCAAAAGAAGATGAGATAGACCCATCACACAATGGGAAACAAATTTGAAATATGCGCCCACAGGACTATGAAAACAACTTACGAAAATCATTTTTTTTTTGGAAATAGTACTTTATTATGGAGAAAAAGTTCTAGTCCATTTCGAGTTATGACCATTAAAATGTTGACCTTTTTTGTTAAAAAATTCTAAAAAAGTTGCGATAAAGTGATGTCGAGTATTTACTATATTTGTGTTCTATTTTGACAAGAACGCATCACAGCAAAAATTGTACAAATCGGTTCATATTTTGTTCCAGTCACCTTATAGAGGTCGCTCCAAAATACGGTTATTTAAGCTATAAATACCAAATTTTTCAAGCATTTTAACTGAATCTTTGCACTTTGTATTTTATTTAGACAAGAATTCATCAAACTATTTTTTTCTTAGATCAGTTTGTAATTTGTTATATTCAAAATTATATTAAAAAAAATCTTGTTTAAGCCATAAATACCAAATTTTCTAAGCAATTTAACTGAAACTTTGCAGATTGTATTATATTTTGGCAAGAATTCATCTCATTCAAATTTATACAAATCAGTTTATATTTGGTTGAAGTCCAGTATAGAGTTAGCTTTCAAATATGCTAAGTTAAGCCATAAATACCACATGTTTTCAGATAAAGATTTTGGCTAAAATTGTTGACGCCTAAATGTTGGTTACAAATTGCAGCGTTTGTTTTTTCAATAATTTGCTTAAACAAAATGGATGGTTCCATGATTTGCTCCATATCCAAAGATTTTTCCAACAAAAGAATTGAATGAAATCCATGGTGGGGGTATATAAGATTCCGCATGGCCCAACTTAATGCTTTTACTTGATTATTTTGTATAACAGGCATTTTTAAAGTCTTCCAATGAAAATACTTATATGAACACGGGAAATACCATTTTTGTTGTTTAAAAAAAAATACAACTTTTTTGGATAGCGAGGGATCGCGTATAGTGGGGTCGCATAGAATAGAATTTGTGTTGAATCAAAGAGTATATAGTTAGTATGCGGCTTTTTGCGACTATGGTAGATTTTTTCACCTAAAATATGTATTTTTTACTTTAGATATAAGACATATTTATGAGGGATATATCTAAATATGAACCGATTTTCTCGAAACAGACGGACAGATTTTCTTGCTACAAAAAACAAAAACTTTTGCAATTTTTCAACAAAATCAAAGTTACTCTGATGATCTGCACCAACTAACAAAGAACAAATATTTTCCAAAAATTAAAAAATTCAAAATGTTTGTAAACACATAAAAATATTATCTTTATTGATTTGTCAATAGGATATTCTCATGGCTTTAGATCATCTTAGCTTCTATTAAGGCTTTAGACTATCTTTGCCTCTATTATGAATTATACAATGTAACAGTTTTTTGTATTTGCTTCACCGTTTTAAAAAAAAAATTGCTTTCTATAATACATAATAGAGGCAAAGATGGTCTGAATCCAGGAGAATAGCATAGTGACAAATCAATAACAAATTAAAGACCGAAATAAAAACAAACGAAAATACAATATTTTCAGTCATTAATGTAAATTGTAATGTAAATTCTGAACCAAAGGCATCCATACTGCTAAATTTACACCATTGGTAGAGTATATGTGTATGGTATATTTTTATCCTCTCACCTTAGAGAGGAGGGTATATATCATTAGCTAGGAGTCAAAAGTGTAACTCATCGAATGAGTGACCTAAGACCCCAAGTATGTTTGGTCGAAATTAGGTTTTGGTCATATTAAATCATTTGAGCAATGTCCGTCCGTCTGTCTGGCTGCTTCGCACGATAACACTCATACCTGCCGCACGAATGGACCATTTTGTATCAAAAGTTAAGTGCTCAAAGCTTTAATGTCAATTCATACAAATACTTGAAATGTTGTACAGTGTAATGCTTTTTTAGTACATACAGTTCAGTGAAAAAAGGTTGTATTTGACACACCCCTTTTGGTACCCCCCATACAAAATGGACTATTTTGCACCAAAAGTTAATAGCTTTAAATTTAATACCAGTGCTTACTTTAAAGTCTTTAAACGCAATTCAAGTTGATAAATATTTAATTAAAACAAACAAATAAATAAATGCACCATAATTTTTTTCTTACTTGTTTATAAATGTTTCAGATGAAAAAATTAGATCGAGTCTGAGATATCGAGATTTATATTTTTGTTTTCGCGAAAAATTAGCGAAATAAATTGTTGAAAAAACAAGCAAAGACGTATTAAGTTCGGCCATGCCAAATCTTATATACCCTCCACCATGGAGGGCATGTGAATGGTTTCGGATACAAATAAACTCATTATACAAATTTCAGCCCAATTCGCTGAAATTAGAGTTTTTTGTGGCGTTACGAAGTCAAATCTAGAGAGACCATTGTATGGGGGCTATATCAAAACATGGACCTATGACTACGGTTGCGCGTGTGAAGGATTCCGGGTGTAAATAAGCCCCAGTTACCAATTTTCAGCCCGGATAGTTGAAATTTGTGGTATCTGCGGCTTTGTGAAGTCAAATCGGATAAATGATATATATGGGGGCTATATCAAAAAAAGGACCGATGTTGCCCATTTTCAATCCCAACATACCTGTAGACATAGGAAGTATATGTACCAAATTTCAGCCACCTAGCTCAAGTATTATAGATCGTAGTGTGATTACAACAGACGGACGGACGGACGGACGGACGGACGGACAGACTGACAGACGAAAATGGCTAAATCGTCTTAGAATTTTAAGACGATTAATAATATGTATATGTA
The DNA here is from genome assembly GCA_963930755.1 of Eudasyphora cyanicolor. Classification (NCBI taxonomy): domain Eukaryota; kingdom Metazoa; phylum Arthropoda; class Insecta; order Diptera; family Muscidae; genus Eudasyphora; species Eudasyphora cyanicolor. The sequence goes on along the minus strand of OZ005737.1, from coordinate 258,467,826 downwards.
CTTTATTGGGTCTCAGATCAATATTTAGTGGTGTTACAAACGGAGTGACAAAATGAATGTACCCCCCATCCTATGGTGGAGGGTAAAAAAAAGCACGGACATTTTTTTAAGAAACCATATTTCTATTTAAAATTTGTTATGCTTCGTAGCATTAAAATATACTTCAAAAACGTTACAAAACAAAAAAGAATATTTTTTTTAACTTTGAGCTCGCCCCTGCCTTCAATTTTTATAATTTGTATACCCTACACCACACTGTGGTACAGGGTATTTTGACATTGTGCATTTGTTTGTAACGCCCAACTAGAAAAGAAATAGAACCATAGTTTATTACAACGATCGACATAGAATCACTTCTGGAGTCGATTTAGCCATGTCCGTCTCTCTGTCTGTCATGTATGCTTGCAATCAGAGTGCAGGTCGTATTTATGATCCGATTGTGATGAAATTTAACACAGTGTTCTTTTTTGGACCAAGGACGATACCTGTTGAAATTGGTTAAAATCGGTTTAGATATAGATATAGTCCCCATATATATTTATATGTTACACGCGATTTGACATGTAAGTTGTATAAACCATATATTTTATCCGATCAGTTCGATCAATTCGGCAGAGAGAGTTTTCTTATTACGTTAATGAACACTACCAAATTTGGAGAAAATCCGGTCAGATTTAGTTATATCTATATATATATTTACCCGATTTGGCATGTAAGCGCTGTAGAAACCGTATTTCATACCCGATCAGTACAAAATGTAACAGATAGATTTTTCTTATTACATTTAAACATAGTCCCAATATATATTTTACACCCGATTTAACATTTAAGCGCTGTAGCGCTGTAGCGCTGTGTTAACGATAAGTACGAAATTCGGCAGTGAGTGTTTTCTTATTACATTTATGAATAGGTACTGTCAAGTAATATTTGCGGTTCCTCAAAGTGATTTTAAAAATAAAATGTTGTCAAAGTGATTTTAAAAATAAATGTTGTCAAAGTGATCTCAAGGATAAAATAATAATAAAACTTGGTTGAGACAATTCTAATACTTATCAGTTTATTCGGACTGAAAACGAGCCATATTGGTCCATATTTCGATATACATACAAGAATCCAATCGTTTTTTTATGTCATAGAAGCTACAAACATCAACCGATTGCGACGAAATTTGAGAAAACGCAAAGAACCATTCACACCAGCAAATGCCAGCATAAATCCATGTTTAATGTATATCCATACAAAGGTTTTATGTAGCCAACATACAAAGGTAGCCACCATGAAACAAAACCACATAACGGATTGAGTTGAAATATGGATACTTGCGTTTAATTTTACCCATAGTCATTCTTACAAATTATGACCTCACTGACTTCTTAGCAAAATATAAATCACAAACAGCAACCGATTGATACATTCGGAAATCTTGTATTTTTTGCCACACAACAATTTCATGGACCACATTGGTGCATATTTTTACATAGTTCCATACAAAGGTGCTATCTGATTTGACTGCTTGGCCCCAAAGTAAAAACCAAATACCTACCAATTGTGCTGGATAATTTATAATTAGCAAATAATTTTAGCTAAAACGAACTAATGAACTTATAAGTCCAACTTTTGGCATAGCCCTTACTTTACTTAAATAGATTTAATGAAATTACCAATGCGAATTTTGGGACTTAACAAAATTCCAGATATTTTTCATGTTACGTCTTGAGAATTTTTCAAATATTTCTAATTTTAATTTTAAAATATTAAATGAAATAGTGGAATATCTCACGAATAAATTATAAAATATCTTTAATATAAGAAAGATTCGTTAAGTTTCCCTTCATTTTTTTCATATCATTGAAAATTCGGGGTATAAATCGTCTAATCCTCATGTACTATTTTTCGGCTTTAAGAATCGTCAAAATGACGATAATCGCAACACTGCCTGTGACACATGAGAAATAATAACCCATATATATTTCATGTCAAATATTGTATACGAGTTGTACATTGTTTTGCCAAATTTATGCAAATGGGAACATTATTGTAGAAAGTGTTTAAGATATATTTGTTTCTTGTAGGCATTACCAATAAATTTGCAAAATCTTTAATTCTCTGAAACTCAATCAGGAGCAGAATATTTGCTATTTTTTTTGTTTGTTCTAAGACTTTTGGCTATGAATTTGCATGAACAACGTTAATAAGGAACTCTTTTGGAAGGACACATAATCGACATCTGTTGTTTGTCTATGTGATTTATGGAATTATGGTTATTAACAACGCTACACATTCGATTCATTTGACAGATGTTGGCAATGGGAAAAGTCAGTCACTAAATTATGGCGTTTGATATTAGTAAAACACTTTGATTCTTAAAGTACTATGCAACAGCTTTGAAGAACAATTTCCCAGTGAGCTATTACAGAAAGTGTTTTGAAGTAAATGTCATGCTTACTCAACCATATCATACCATCCTCCTCACATATACAATTGTAAATCCTTTCATTTGAAAACATGAAAAAAACGTACATATACATAGATACGAGTACATACATTCATTTGCTGGTACTCTTCGAATGTGTGTTATGAATGTCATCTGACTGTGTTCAGTCACACACAGAAAGACCATATTAACAAATAGGCTAAACACGTTTTAGCGTGTTATCATAAATATGTATGAAATACACACGTACTAGTACAAGTACTCGTACACACACGTCCAGACATTCTCTGACATTTACCCCTCCCTGCACACTCGGCGAAATGACTAGGCATTCATGTGTTAATGTGTATGTGTGCTGGTGTGAGTGAGTGCGACTAAACCAACTGTAAGTGAGTGAATAGGCATAAAGTGAAAGTGCCCTGAATTAAAACACTTTTCAGGGAAGAGGTTAAGCCTTCACTCTTTGTTCTCTTTGCTAACATAACACCTCTCCCCAAGCCACAAACAAGAATGAACAGGGAGCCAAAGTATCTACCCCCACACCCAGAGTGTAGTGTCTCTCCGGGTGTTGGAAGAGGGTAGAGCGAATGAGAATCATCATATGAAGCATACTTATGGCCTCTTTGTGCACTGTGACTTAATGTCAGAATGTATGTGTGTTTTTTTTTTTTGTTGTATAGCGTGAATGGCGATGACGCCTAATTCTAGCAGATTAGTTAAAGTAAATTGTGCACATACTCACTTACAGAACCACCTCCCCCCAAAGGGTGGTGTCCTTTTTAGGAGTTTATTTTTATTTGCGTCTAAATTTTTTTTATTTGTAGGGGTCATAAGGCCTAGGCGATGTTAAAGGCATGAGTGGCATATATATATTATGAGAATCATAGAAACAGTGGGGGTGGAGAAAGAGTGGCATATATATATTATAAGAATCATAGAAACAGTGGGGGTGGACAAAGTTACATAAAGGCTGGTAGTCATAAGGGCCCCATACGAAATTATCTCATATCGTAGCCAAAGAGTAGAGCTTATAAAAGTGTGCAACAGCTAACTTAAATAATTAATTTAATACCAAGGCGTCGAAATACTGACTACTTGCACAGTTATAGGCAAGCGTGGAGGAGTTTCCAATCCGTCAAACAATTAATGTAATTGGATCGGTCATATCCTAAGGAGGATCGTATAATGATGTAGCAAAAATGGCAATAATGTGGAATCCTCAAGTCCGCAGGAGAAAAGATACACTTGTTAATAACTGTGGAGACAAATGGAAGTCGTATTGTTGTCTCCTTTCTGCTACAAATTCGCCATCAATAAGTGACGTATAACAAAAGTCGTAGAAAATAAGACCAATTTCAGATTATATTCATTTAAAAACAAAGTAACAAATTGCAGTAGGTTCTTTTTAATCTGTTTTTAAATCAATTGATTTCATGTTTTAATATATTTTTGTGTAATAAGTTCGATAGTATCATTTTCTATTTACAAAAAGTGTAATGATCAAAGGAGTGACTTAAGATTGACAAAAAACCACGTTATGACATTTTTAAATATTTGCGCTAAATGCATCTGTCTTTCTGGCTAGTGTTCACATATTTTTGGTGTCTCCCACATAATGGGAGCACTTAGTGCCAAAAAATAAGTACTCATGAGCAATTCCATGTTAAGTGATCACAGTATTTTTGGCTCATGTCACGGATTTTAGTGAAACTTGGTATAATGGTTATAATAAGTGTTGTTAACAACACATGCAAATTATTTTCAAAAAAATAAACAACAGGCCTACTATGACGATTTTAAAGCAATCAATATTTGGACTTTTTGCAAAATGTTAGTAATTATTTGCAGTCTTAATGACAAATCGAAAACAAAATTAGGTCCAATATTAAATATGACGGTTAGGGACGATTATTTACATGAATTCCTTAATTTCATCCTCATTAATTGAAGAATCCGTTCTCTAAGCATCAAGAAGTGACATCGATGGGGACATGGCGGCTATATCAAAACATGGACCGAGGTACCCTTTTTTCTAAGGACTATTAGGTGCAATATAAACGATTGGGGACGATAAGGTGGCTGTGCGAATAATCGCCAAAGGGAAAATCGCCCAAACATGAAAAGTGAAAATTGTTCATTCGTATTTATTTTTATTCGTATTTATTCATAATGAATAATCGCCCAAATGTAAAAAAATGTTAGAAGTCACAAAAAAGTTTTTGGTTGTGTATACATTTTACTATTAGTAAAGAAGATTTTTTTCGTCTATGATTACCTGTAAGTATATACAAGTTGGATTATACTTGAATATTAATATTTTTATTTTAAAAATGGTGCAATTTTTTAATATAATTTTTTCCCAATGCGCTTTTTCTTATTAACTTCTATACTACTTAAATTGTAGAAGTCTTATATGAAAATTATTTAATTAAAGAGTATTTTGTCTGTGTAACCGGCTTTGGACATACCACAGAGGAGAAAATCCTTAATCCCGGCCTAAGGCCGGTCACGCAAACAATTTTGATCCACGTAGCCATTTTTTTGACAAACCATAGAGGAGAAAATATTTATCCTCGGCCGAAGGCCTGCCACCCGGAAATATTTTGGTCCACCTAGCTGGCTTTGGACATAAAATCCCAAAAAATGGGTGATTTACCATATGGGCTAAAGTTCATTACAGTGAGGGCGATTTTTCATTATTTATTTTAGATTTTTCATGGAAATGAAAAAACGCCTAAATAATTGGGGCGATTTTATATGTTTCTTTTTGGTCGATTTTTTCTTTTTCTTTTTGGGCAGCACGATTAGGTCCAGTAAAAAGTATGAATTACTAATTTTCAACCAGATCAATTGAAGAATCCGGTATCAAGCTGTATTTGGAAATAATTAAGAACATTTCTAAACTTGGACCCAATTTGCCCCAGGCAAATTATTCCGGGTATTCAAAAATTCACCAGACTATAACACTGAATATTTATGAAATATGGACATTTATGAAATTTAACACGCCATAATATGTCATACATATCATTTGCGGTGACGAATTTCGACGTGATAGAGCGAGTCCTGTTTGTACCTCCCCAAATAAATATATAAAGAACGATCAAGAGTTGCACCGCATTTCGACCTAAGTTTTTAAGCGTAATGTGTGCACAAATTTGGAAGGAATCGTTTCGAGATCCCTCGCGACGGCCCCCTAGTGAACTCAAAAATGGGATTTTGTTCTATATATCGTGCGATCCATCAAATAAAATGGAATTTTGGGTAGATTACAAATGTGGTAAGAAAATGTTGTAGACTCACTAGGGAATTCCACGTAAAACGCCGGGTTGCGTTGTATGGTACAATATTTCATCGTTTTAAAAGTTTTCTGCATGTATTTGTCAGAAGAGTTTCCTTCATTGACTTCTAATATAATATATTCATCTTCGTGAAAAATGTTATCAAATATACCGCATGAATCTTTATTTAAAAAATTATTTGATATGTATATTACACTTACAAGTATTGTCAATATTAAGTTTTGAAAGTCATTTTGAACTCATAATAGGAACAGAATTTATGGTAAGGTATGTCATTAAATCTATAAAGTGAGCTTTTCAGATAATTTTGTGACTGGCTTCCTCAGATAAACAACCTTAAATTAAATATATGTTTTCGGAAATACAATTTTCGATATTTATATACGAGTACCTATTGACAATTTAAAGTAACTTATACAATCATTATCCCCTCACCTCATTTGCTACGAGCCAAAAGTGTAATACATCGAAGGAGTGACCTGAGACCCTAAGTATGTTCGGCGGATATCCGTATTGTTCGGCAATGTCCGCCCGTCTGTCTGTCTGCTGGAGTAACCGACTGACTTCAAATTTGGTATGAGGTAATATTTTCTTCTATCTCCGGCTAAGTTCGAAGATGGGCCATATTGGTCCAATCCTTCTAGTGCATCCCCCACAAAGGGTTAACATTTAGTGAAATATTGATTATTTAATAACATCTATACTACTTAGTTGAGTCCTCCGAAATTCTACACATAGTATTAGTTTATTAGACACTATTAACTCGAGAAAAATGGGCGAAGTTGCCACTCCGCTTTTGGTACCTCCCACACAAATGAACCATTTTTGAACCAAAAGTTAATAGCTTATACATTTATTATCAGTGCCTACAAATGCTTGAAATTTTGTAAGGTGAAATGGTTTAATAGTACCTACAACACAGTGAAAAATAGGCATTATTGTCACGCTCCTTATGGTACCAACCACACAAATGGACCATTTTGTACCAAAAGTTACCACCTTATAACAATAAAACCAGTGCTTACAAATACTTGAAATTTTGTACAGTGAAAAATGGGCGTTATTGGCACGCCCCTTTTTGTACACAAATGGACCTTTTTGTATTAAAAGTTAACATATTCAATATCAGTGCATACAAATACTTAAAATTGTGTACAGTGCAATGCTTTTATAGTACCTAGAGTCTAAAGAAAAGTGGCCGTAATTGGCATGGCCCTTTTGGTTCGTCCCACAATGGACCATTGTACACCAAAAGTTAACAGCTTATAACTTTTATACCAGTACATATAATTATGCTTTATACCAAGAGTCCAGAGAAAAATTGACGTTATTGGCACGCCCCTTTTGGTACCACCCACACGAATGGACAATTTTCTACCAAAAGTTACCAGCTTAGAACAAAAAAACCAGTGCATACAAATACTTGAAATTTTTTACAGGGTAATGCTTTTATAGTATAAAAAAAGTGGCCGTTATCGACACGCTCCTTTGGTACCCCCCACAAAAATGGACCATTTTACACCAAAAGTTAACAGCTTATAACTTTAATACCAGTACATACTTTAAAGTTATTAAATGCAATTTAAATTGATAATAATTTAATTAAAACAAAAAAAAAAAATAATTTACCAATATTTTTTTGGGACTCAAGGTGAGGGGATTCATAAGTCGGTTTACCCGACTGAACTTTCATACTTGTTTTTATTTATTTGTAGACATAAAGTAAAAGTAATTTTTTGCACGAATAATTTGAACTTTTATATTTTATGTTTAAAGAGGACACGAAATTAATAATATCTGGCGAAAAATAATAGAGACCTTTACGAATTTTTTTCTGATGCCATAAAATATTTAATATTTCTTTTGATTTTCGCCATAAAGGCTCTTTTTTATATGTTTCTCAAAAATATTTTATAAATACGATTTTTTGTATTCTTAAGAATTATGTCAGCTATCAGGCGCAAAAAAGTTATATGTTTCTACAAGTTAAGCATTGGAGAAGGTTTTGAGAATATCACCTAAAAAAATTTAGACCTGGAGCAAAACTACTTTTTCGAAATTTTTTACACGAATAATTTTAACTTTAATATATTTTTTATTTTCGACATAAAAAACGCCATATTAAAAGCTATTTTTTTAATTTTTCTCAAAATTTAAAAAATTGAGAAAAATATAAATATACATTTTTGTATATTTAAGAATTCTATCAGCTATCTGGAGCAAAAACTAAATATAATTTTAGGGATATAAAAATATTTTTTTTTCTCATTCCAATTTTTTTCCACTTTAACAAAAATTACGAGTTTTCCAAATCAATTTTGAATAGTATGAAGTTAATTTTCTGATGACTTGTTATTTTTGTATTATTAGGAATTCGATTTTGTGTTTATCCACAACATGCTTGGATTAATTTCCCAAATAAACAAATTTTATACTGCAATTTTACAATCTACATTAAAAGTTGTTCATTTTTTGCCCGATTTGAACAAAAAGAGCTAAATAAAAAAAAAAATATTATTATTCATAATTTGTTTGCTAAGATATTATGAGTACCAACTTAAGGATTATTTGAGCTAATACCTTATTATCGATTTTTCACAGTGTGGTGTCGGGTATAAAAAGGCCTTTTTGCAGTGACCATTCTACCCTTGACGTTTTATTTCATTCCTACAATCTTGTTTTTCTGTCCATTATGAATAGCGGGCAAAACTATTGCCAAGTAGACGAACATATTTTTGGTTTATGGTGGGCTTCATTTTTGTTGGGAGATATGGGTAATTTAATGAAATATTCTGAGCTTTTTGTCATTAACTGGCAAAAAGGCTCTGCATTGTAAGAATTACATAAAAAGAAGAACTTTAATGCCGCAATTATATAAGCCAAATTGTTAACATAGTATAAAGTAATATTATGTTTTTAAGTAAATATAGCATTAAGGTCAAGGCTGAGTTCTTATTCGCTATAAAGCATTTAAATATTAAGGGGTGACAAACACAAATTTTAATGTGATTGAATATATGATTAATAATTCTCAGAATTTCTGATATTTTCGTTGTGCAGGATTTCAGTAATATAAAACACAAACTGCTAATTTTTTTGCCTAATCGTCTGGATAATCCGAAAGGTACAAAAAGAGGATTGGTGTTAACGCCCATTTTTCACAGGGCTATAGGTATATTAAAAGCGTTACACTTTGCAAAATTTTATAGTATTTTCGTGCATTGGTATTTACGCTATTCACGCAAAGTAGCTAAATTGATTGGAACTATGGCTTAAAGAAACATATCTGGAGGCTGCATATGTATGGTGGGTCATATATCAACATTACCCAATACGGCTCATTCTAAATTCAAAAAAATAGCTACATTATTACTGACTGTAAAGGGAATGGCTTAATCGTCATATAATTTTACGACGATCAATAATACATTTCTAAAAAATTTGGCTGAAACTTTACAGTTTTCGTTTTATCGTCACAAAAAAAATAAACCGTATCGTTACATTCTTTCACATCGTTCTCTACTCAATTTATTTCTTTACTAGGTGATGCAAATTCCACTCAATTGGAATCTCATTTTTTTTTGCCTGATTTTATTTTCATTATTGTTTTTGACTGACTTATAGAAAATAATCATTTTAATAATAGCACACAATTTTTGTATTTCTAACACACTTCCAATACTTTTTCTTATACACGTTAGAATCTACATTTTCGGCATTATAACAAAAAATCATTTTTATCATACTCTGTGTTCGAAGAAGCTCTTGGAACAAAGGATTTAAATTAACTATGATTATTTTACTAAAATATCTCATTGTCTTTCATATTATGTGAAACAGCTGCAATTTAGTATCTAATTTTATGATATAGTTAGAAATCCGATTTTGTTCTTATTACTAAGCAGCTTTAGTTATTTTCTTCAATTTCCTCAGTAAATTAGGGTTTTTTGTAAAAAAAAAAAACAAATCTTTTTAGTCATTGCCTTTGTAGTGATATACTCGTACATAGCGTTTATTTATGTATGTGCGAGTGTGAAAAAGTATTTACGTTTTGTCATATCATAACGAGCAACAGTTTTAAAATATTCAACTGCATTCACAAAACACTGAAGCATCCTTGTACGCACACACACACACACACATGTAGCTGCACACAAAAAGCAAAACAGGATATCCATCTCGCATAACATATGCAGTTGTCGCCTTTAGAGGATGGAGTATGTGTGTGCATGCGTGGAGTGTATGTGAGTTCGCCCTCCAACCCATTTTTATGACATCTATTCTTTTATGTTTGTTTCATGCATAATTCCAATAGTATTTTCATATCCCATAAAACTCAAAGGATAAAGAAAAAAAAAAACTCACAAAAGAAGAGCAGAGAACACATAACATATGACGTTAAACGAAAAATGCAAAACAACAAAATATCCTTTTTTCCACCAGGCAAACGTAACGTAACGAAAACAATTCCGGTCGTCAGTCAAGAGAGAAAGGGAGTGAGAGGTGTTGATGCTGAACTGTAATAAAGGCTGTCAAGGCGTGCTGAGGCGTGCTGAGGCAGGACATAATGGGTGAGACCCTCGAGTCAGGGGTAAAAACTGATTCCATGAGTGTAGGTGCATGCCTTTATGTAGCACATCTACTACATATGTGTGTGGGCCAGTGGCACAAGGACGATGATCGACCAAACGACCGACTGGCAGAATGTTCACTTAGAAATGGCGGAAGGTAAACACGATGAAGACCAGTGCTAACGTCTAACGTCAGTTACAGAACAGTAGTGTAGTAAAAGAAAATACGAAAATTCAAATAATATCGTAGAAGAAAATCCGATTTAAAGACTTGTACATAAAACAATGCACATATGTAGATTAATGTTGTGCAAAGCAAGCTTGCACCGACAGACAGACAAGCAGAGAGACGCGCATACACAATGAAAGCATAAAGTTGACAAAAATGTGTATAATGTATTTCTTGTTTTTATTTTTATTTCGGTGGACATGAAAGGAGTAGTATGAAAATCAAGGTAAAGGGTTTTATGAATGACATTTTGTATAATTTGGCTTATATTCGCACATAGCACTGCCCCCAGGAAAGAATGACGTACGTAAATGTCGTACTTATGTTCGTTCAAGGATCCAGCAATTTTCCTGAAGACAATGATATAATTTTCTTTAATTACATCGACCGACATTGAATATTCCACACGAACCAAAGTTTTAATTAACGTTCGTAGGTTGAAGCGGAACAGCATATACAAGTTTTCGTTTCATGACCCGCTTTCCTTTTTAAAGGACATCAAAATGTCAAAGGATATATTTAACAAGTAAAAAGTTCAGTCGGGTAAACCGAGTTATGCATCCCCTCACCTTGAGTCCCCAAAACATATTAGTAAATGTACTTATTTTTTGGTTTTAATTAAATTGTTATCAATTTAAATCGCATTTAATAACTTTAAAGTATGTACTGCTATTAAAGTTAAAAGCTGTTTACATTTGGTACTAAATGGTCCATTTGTGTGGGAGGTACCAAAAGGGGCGTGCCAATAACGGACACTATTCTCTAGACTCTACTCTTTTGGTAAAAAATTTTGTGTGGAAGGTACCAAAAAGGGCGTGTCATTAACGCCCATTTTTCTCTGGACTCTAGGTACTATAAAAGCATTGCACTGTACGAAATTTCAAGTATTTGCATGCACTGGTATTAAAGTCATAAGCTGGTAACTTTTGGTACAAAAAGGTCCATTTGTGTGGGAGGTACCAAAAGGAGAGTGCCAATAATGCCCATTTTTCTCGGGACTCTATGTACTATAAAAACATTACACTGTACAAAATTTCAAGTGGGGGAGGTACTAGAAGGAGTGGACCAATATGGCCCATCTCCGAGATAGAAAATATTACCACATACCAAATTTTAAGTCAATCGGTTACTTCTTTCGAGAGTTATCGTGCGCACCAGCCAGCAGACAGACGGACGGACATTTCTCATTCGACTTAGAATTACCCAAAACGGATATCCGCCGAACATACTTAGGATCTTAGGTTACTCCTTCGATGTGTTACACTTTTGGCTCGTAGCAAATGATATATACCCTTCTCTCTAAGGTGAGGGGATAAAAATATATACCTAAGTAATTGTACACATAGCATGACGTTAATATTTTAACAAAACAAGTAAGAAAGTTTCAGTCGGGTAAACCGACTAAGCTATACCCTCACTTTGTGAGTAATGTAATATTGAATATTACTCGAATTATTCTGTCAATTTGTGTGGGAGGTACCAAAAGGGTTTATCAAATACACCTATTTTTCGCTGAACATTAGATACTTTAAATTCATTGCACTGTGCCGAATTATAAGCATTTATGTGCACTGGTAAAAACGTTATGAGATATTAAATTGTGGTATGATTTGGGCATTTTGTGTGGGAGGTACAAAAAGGGGCGTGGCGATAACGCCCATTTTTCACAGGGCGATAGACACTATAAAAACATTACACTGTACAAAATTTCAAGTATTTTTATACACTGGTTTTAATGTTATAAGCTGTTAACTTTTGGTGCAAAAAGGTACCTTTGTGTGGGAGGTACCAAAAAGGGGGTGGCAACAACGCCAATTTTTCCCTTGACTGTAGGCAATATAAAAGTATAATACTGTACAAAATTTCAAGTTTTTTTATACACTGTTATTAATGTTATAAGCTGTTAACTTTTGGTGCAAAATGGTGCATTTGTGTGGGAGGTACCAAAAGGGGCGTAGCAACATTGCCCATTTTTCTCGAGTTGATAGCGACTAATAAACTAATGCTATGTGTGGAATTTCAGAAGATTCTAATAAGTAGTATAGCAGTTATTAAAGATTCAATATTTCACAACATTTTAACACTTTGTGGGGGAGGTACTAGAAGGAGTGGACCAATATGGCCCATCTTCGAACTTAGCCGGAGATAGAAAAAAATATTACCACGTACAAAATTTGAAGTCAATCGGTTACTCCTTTCGAGAGTTATCGTGCGCACCAGCCAGCAGACACACAGACAGACAGACAGACAGACAGACAGACAGACAGATAGACAGACAGACAGACAGACGGACGGACATTGCTCATTCGTCTTAAAATGACCCAAAACGAATATCCGCCGAACATACTTAGGGTTTTAGATCACTCCTTCGATGTGTTACACTTTTTTTCGTAGCAAATGATATATACCCTCGTCACACTAAAGTGAGGGTATAACGAGGGAGTAGAATCCGGGCAATTGTAAGCGTATTTCTGTCTTATTTATTTTATTTATCTATTTACTCGAATTACAATTTAAATTATAAAAAACATAATGTAAAAGGCACTAGCATCTAACGCTATCGGCCTTGTGTTTTATTATTTTAAGTTTAAAGGACGGGACGTAAAAAATGATATTTTTTGAACTTACCGACAGAGTTTCCTTCGAAACAATATACATGTTAAAGACCTAAGCGGTAAAAGAATTTGAAAATTTTCTCCTCACATAGGTGCACATTTATTACATCCCAGGGTTTCAATTGTTGTGAAGGCAAAAATGAATAATGCTTTTCCGCTTAGCTAAAAGAGATAAAAACTATCTTTACGAAAATTGGTAGAGAGACATTTCTTACGATTCCTATTGAAAATCGTGGACATCCGTCCGTGTTTTGATATATACCAATGTCGCTTCTTGACGCTCTAGAGAACACATTTTTCATTCATCTGCCTGACATTTAAACATTTTTTCTTTATGTTTCACATTATTGTTCGGTGTAAAAATGGGGTATTCAATGTTCATGTTCATGTTTCGATATAGCCCACATATAAAGTTCGTTTCCGATTTAACTTCTCGGCGCTCTAGGGAAAGTATTTGTTAACCGATCATGATAAAATTAAAGAATTTTTACTTTATATTGCACTAAATCGTCTCTGGTGAATATTAGACACACCACTCCGTGTTTTAATATAGCCCCCATAAGAAGGTCACATACGAATTTGACTTCTTGGCTGTAGATCTGACGTTTTTAACCGATGTGCCTGTAATCTAGATATTACTCTTTGTAACCTATAACAATTGGAATGGATTCATGTGGCCTTTAAATATGTATCAGTTCATTGGTTAGCAAACAATACTGGAGGGGCTAATACAGTCGGACCCGCTCGACTTAAGTCGATCCTTATTGGATTATTACTTATTTGGGTCAGTAACATATACATATATTTTGTGGAGGATACCGTAAAGGCGAGCAGCAAGAAAAAACAAACGTATAATGTGTGAGCAAGCCTGAACTCTAGGTACTTAGTTAAGTGCATAGTGTACTTCATATATTGTTACCGAAAAATAGTAAAAACTAGTGAGGAAAGACAAAAGACAGGCGGAGCTGACTATATAATACCCTACACCATCTTGATAGAGCAGAATAAGCAAGCATATATTTTATTTATTTATTAATTTTATTAATTTAGCTTTGCCAATCCTAAACTGTATAACTGAAATGATTATATCTAAATTTGACCCGATCTCTTTAAAATTTAGTTGCGTTTATTCGTAGCGCAAATTACTCCATTCTTACAATTTTCGTAACAGGTTCCAGTAAAATACAGGTTATACAGCTCCTAGAATTTAAATCGGTAGTCTTAATCTGAACCGATGTGAAGAGACTTGTCTCTGCCAATTTATACATCGATCTGGTGTAAAATACACCTTAGAAGCCAAATCGGAAAATCATATACATATATGGGGCTATTAGATATAGATATAATCCGAACCGATTATCACTAAATTTACTTCTTTTGAAAGTTATCATACGCACCAGACAGACGTCGGAATGACTTAACATTGATCTTAAAATTGCCCAAAGCTGATTTCCACCAAGTATGATTGAAACCTTAGGTCTGTCCTGCGATGTGTTACACTTTCGGACCGTAGCGAATGATACATAACTGGTACACAATAAAAACATTTTTTTTTTGAAAATTCTCCTACTTCTACCAAAAGGGTGTTAATATCGTTGTTTTCCGATAGATTTTTCAAGCCCTCACTGTCTTCTTCGTTAGGATGCAGGCTTAATGCAATAATATATATTTTTTCCGTTTTTTTATTTATTTCTATTTTTTAACGACCGATACGAAACAACATTTTCTACGTGAAAGGGATATTTCCAATATTTGCAGCCCTCATAATTTCCTTCAATTTAGGGCGTATGCCGGCTTTATCGGGCGTATACGTTAAACAATGCGCTCCAAGTTCTAAATTTACATTACATGTTAACTGGAATATTAATAAAAATATTATTATGGCGATATTCGGCCATATTCGGGTAATTGCTAAAAAATTTGACTTATTTTATATGGATTCACAGAAATATTGATTGTTGTTTTTTTGAAGTTGTATTGATAAAAAATCTTAAAAAATAGATCCCATCATTTCACCACTTCCAAACTCAAACAGTCGTTAAAAAAAGTATAAGAAAACGACTTTAAAATTTCAATAAAATCAATTAGTGTAATAATTATTGAAATCAAATCTAAAAAATTAAAATAGTACAAATTTTAAAAATTATTACAAGACAGTTATATTTGTTTGGAAGTAAAGGGTCCGCCATCTAATGTTTTTTTCAACTAGTGCTTATTTCGTAAATGGTAACACTTAGCTCATGTCTGATTTGACAGATAATTAGTTTTATCCTCCCGCTGAACGAATATGGTTGAGTATACGCTTGAACAACGCTGGGAAATATTGCGACATTACTTTGAAAAGTTTGATTTTCAATTTTTTTTTCATTTGATTTTGATTTTCTCATTTTGTTCTTGGCGGGTATGTAAACAAGCAAAATTGTCGCATTTGGGGCACAGAAAACCCGCACGCATACATTGAAAAGCCGATACACCCAAAACGAGTCACTGTTTGGTGCGGATTTTGGTCCAGAGGCATAATTGTGCCATTTTTCTTCGAAAATGAGCAAGGAGTGGCCGTTACAGTCAATGGCGATCGTTACCGGGCCATGTTGAACGAATTTTTGTTCACAAAAATTGAAGAGGAGGATATTGGCAATATTTGGTTTCAACAGGACGGCGCTACGTGCCACACAGCCGAAGTTACACTCTATGTTTTGCGTCTTGTTTTTGAAGATCGCATTATCAGCTGCAGAGCTGATGTCGCTTGGCCACCTCCGAGCTGCGATTTGACACCGTAGGACTATTATTTGTGGGGTGCCCTCAAAGATAAGTGTTACGCCGACAAGCCAGAGACAATTGACGCTTTAAAGGACAATATTCGTGAAGCCATTGGTAAAATACAGCTGCACACAATCGATAATGTGCTCAAAAATTGGACCGATTGTGTAGGCTACTGCATGGCCAGCCGAGGCAGCCATTTGAATGAAATTATTTAACATTATTAACCGGAAGGATTGTACTTTAAAATAAAAAAAGAAATTTGAGAAAATATGCAGTAGTTTTTTTATAGCATTTTCAACAAAAAAGTTATTTGGCGGACCCTTACCCTTTACATAACAGTACCTTCAACATAAGGTATAGCACATCAAAATCAGTCAAGGATTTCAGGAGTTATAAGCGAATGAATAAACAAAATCGTAATTCCTCCATCTTTAAATTGCTCATAACTTTTGAACACAATTGTTTTCTTGAAACACGTATAAAATATTTTTAAGAGAAGTATACGTACACAAACTTTCGATACAATCAAAGCTAGTGATGTCAAAAATCTTACCGTTTGGCATGTTCATTTAGAAAAGGTTAAATATACCCACTCAATAATTCATTCCCGCAGCTAATTTTGGATCCTGTCTATAGGTGAACATCTTAAACCGATTACAGAATCAGGTGAAAATCACAAAATCAAAAAAAAAATCTGAAGTATGAACCACTGGCATAAATATCCTTGGGTTTAGAAATTATTATTTTGACAACTGTATAAGCAGAAATTTGTTTCTGGCCAAATATGAAATTCAACATATTCGCTTTCATGTCATACAATTGCGTTTTTAAAATTCCCTTTCGCATGTAATAAAATATTGCAGTAATCTAAATGATCATCAGCTAACCCCTCTGAAAATTGCAGACGAGACATTGTGGGACAAGCCGCCCTCGTTCCATCAAAATCCAACTAAATCCGATGCAATATCTTATTGCCTCTTAAGAACGCATAAGAGAATAAATGTATGAACGAATGTACGACGAAGCAAAAAGACACAACACTCAAATGATGGCACTCAAATACGTAAACAACTCATGGAGCCATGTACACCACTTCATGACAGCTGAAGATAACAGATATGTGTGTGGATGCGTATATGTACATATGTATATGTAAGCCGATGTGGCACTAAACCGGCACCGCCATTAAAACCGACACATACGCAACAATAATCTCTTTTACTCATACATAGGAGTAAAATGAAAGCAAAGATATAATAGTCCACTAGATGTAGTTGTAGTACACTGAAAAAATTAATGTTTTTATTAAAGTCAGAAATTAAATCGTAGTTTTTTTAACTATTTCAAATAAAACTTCATTAAATTATTTTCTCTATTATATTTTTTAACAAATGTACTATTTTTTAAATCCCCATTTTGTTAAATTTAAGGACATTTTCTTGAATCTTAGCAAATATTTTCCAGTGTAGTATGCTTCCACGAAAGGTTTTCTCTGTATATGAGTGTATAGTTAGTTTTTTGGCGTTTCAGTCTTATTCTCCTTTTGTTGATAACGTTCTTGTTGCTGAATAAACTAATAAACAACAACATTTTCACATTCGCATTAAGCTCAGCTCTTTTGCTCTTTTTTCAACATACTCACTCTTTTTTTCTCATATTCTGCCAGTTCTTTCTATGGGTTTTGCGAGCAAGAAACATACTTATAAACAAACTAGATTTTTTAGCGTTAAAAGTGTATATGAATGGCTTTTCTAAAGAAATGAAATACAAGAAATGCACAACGGCTTTGGCTGTTGCCTTTGAAACAACAAAACACTAACTGAGCAAAATTCAAAGAGCATTGATGCAATCTGCACGAAACTCAACTGAAGCAATGTACACACACACGCATAGAATAAAACACATATATGTATATGTGTTCGCAAAATCCTAAGAGTATAAGAGTGTGGCTGTTTTTGTATACATTTTCTTGAAAATTGAGTGTTGCATTTGTAAAGGAAACGTAGAGAAAAACCTGAAATTAAGTTTCCTTAGAAAGAACCAAAAAAGCTGAAATTATAATCAGGTCAAAAGTAATCCTGAGGTTTTTCATACGAGATTACATGTGGGGGCATAACCTTAATGTGTTCTGAGGACAAAAGATTCACTTAGGTCTGACGACGAAGTATTTCTTTAGTTTTTCTCAAAGCAAATCCGTAATCATGAGAATAGTTTTAAATTTTTGGAGAAAAAGAAATCGGCGTACATAAAAGAGTAAGTAATTTTTGACAGTATTTCAGAGAAAACACATTAGTTTATAGCTAAAGGATATTAAGTGGCATACAATGTTTCTACTTCAGATGTATGAAAGTCATGTTAAAGTGGATCTATATGCCAACTATATGAAGTAAAATAAGACAGGGTCATTTGGAAAATTTCGTAAATACAGGAACACATGTTGGATATTCTGTTGGGCAAAAGTTGATTGTTAAGTGATCCATGTTTCTATGCAATAAAGGAATGCAAAATGCCAGAATGAGTACTAAAACAAATAAAGAAGGTATTGTATACTACCCTTCACCGTGGATTGCATGTGAATGGTTTCAGGTATAAATAATCTCATATTAACAAATTTAATCCGAATCGTTGAAGTTCGTGGCTTTTGTTGATTTAAGAAGTAACATATTGGGGGGATGTATCAAAACATGGACCTATTTCAACCGTTGTTCGTGTGCAGGTTTCTGGATATAAATACAACCAAATGCCAGTTTTCATATCGATCAATTGAAATTTGTGGTATCTATGGCGTTAAGAAGTCAAATCGTACAGATGCTATGTATAGGGGCTTTATCAAAAATGGACCGATATTTTCAATTTCAAGTTACCTCTTGCTATAAGAACTATTTGCAACAAAATTCAGTAATCTTGCTCAATTATTGTACATTGTAGCGTGATCCAAACAGGCGGACACGCAACATTGTCTCAGCATTTTACAAACATTAGAATATATACACTTTACGGTGTTCCTGATCAAATAGGTGCTAAAAATCGAGTGAATGGACAGGAATTTCCCATTTTCAATCCTATGTTACCTGAAGCTATAAGAAATATCTATGAGCATTTCCATGTTAAGTGATCATAGTATTTTTGGCCCATGTCACGGATTATTATAAAACTTGGTATAATGGTTGTACTTAGCGTTGTCAACAAATCATGCAAATTATTTTGCAATAAAATAAAAAGCCTACTATGAAGATTTTAAAATTTTCGAAACTGTGAATTTTGAGGAATACTGGGTTTATGAAATAAATTATATCTTTTTATCGGTAAAAGCTATCAATATGGGACTTTTTGCAAAATGTTGGTAAATATTTGCACTCTTAACGAAAAGTAGAAAAAAAATAATAAGGATTTTTTTCTTAATTTTATTATAAAAATTTATTAAAATTATTTTTTCAAAAAGAACCTTTTTAGAAGTAGAAATATTTTACCTTTTTCATAGCTTTTCTTTAAAGACCCCACGTAAAATATATATTTTGTGAAAATCATGGAGTAGATGTGTGATGTTATAAAAAAAAGTACATAACTTTTTAAATAGTCTAAAGATTTTAGCGACGTTGGTGCCGGATGAAAAGGGTTAAATCTCTGCGCCACAGTGGGGTTTGAAATCTCTTTTCTCAAACCACACTGTGGTGCATTTTGCGAAAAGGTCTTGGCCTTCATCCTTATAAGATCAAACTGACTCAAGAACTAAAGCCACTTGATTATTTGAAACGCCGAAACTTCTCCGATTGGGCTCTGGCAAAGTTAATGTTATGTCCTTAATGGAAAACCCATTATATGGAGGCTATATCGAAATCTGAACCGATTTCAAAACAGATATAATCTGATCGGAATGAAACATGCACCAACTATAGTCATATTGGGTAGTAGTTATGGCACACAATTTGGATGAGCTCGGTTAAGGATTGTCCGAGTTGGAGGATGTTGAATTTTGACATTTTTGCCCATTCATACAACATTCACATAATTACTTATTGTTTTTAGAAAATGTGGCTGTTTGTTTTGGATAGCCTTTTAATCAATCTTCTTAAAAAAATAAAAACAAAATAAGTGATAAATAATTCTTATTCGTTTGGAATAACCTATGCCTTTTAGAGCTGATTTTTTGACCGAATAATCACAGCTAATCCTCGCTGAATGATCGGAGAAGAATCCGAATATCTAGTGTGGAGCTGAGCTGTCAAGCTCAGCTTGTATTTGCTTTGCCATTATTAAAAAAAATTTGCATTCTTTAACGATTTTTATTTTTTTTTTAGAAATTAAAACTTATGTTAACTAAATAAAACCTAAACTTTCTAAACCATACCAAACCGAGCATTTTATCTAAGACTTAGTGGTATACTAGTGGGATGGGTATTCTTATATATCAAAATAAACATCTAAAAAAGTGAGGTTGAACCACATATTTGAGGCATAACTCGAAAACCATTTATCAAATTGGTTCAGGAAAGCTTTAAAGGGTCTTAAATTAAGATAAATATAATAATTGTATTTTTGTTCTCAGATATCGAAAATATTTTCCAAAGTTTCCTGTATAAAGATCGATTCGTTGATCATTTCTCTATATAATCCAAATTAGTTTTGTTATACAGGCCAAGTTTTGTTTACTCAAGCCAAATAAGTCCACCCTAATATGTATGAGAGATGATCTTAATTTGGTATGTTTAGAATGGTATTATACAACTCAAATAGGTACTTTCTGATGTTCACTCGTTAAATTCATCGTTCCATTCACATTCATTTCCTAACCATTGATAGGATACGTATAACCTCGTATAAACTGCATTGCCATACATACCGATGTTTTAGCTTATACAAGTTCGAATATTACATATATGGTGAAGTACTGGTAGATATCAGCAAATGTAATATACTTGTACATAGTACGAGTGTCTTAACACATGAAAAATTATACAAACATTTTAGTTTTAGTTGCCTTGGGCTGCTGTTTTAATACTTTATAATGAGCTGATTTTTTCATTTCTAAAGGCTTAAAAGAACTCTTAATGAAATGCACCACAACGAATACAAACGCGAATAGAAGGAAAACACATCAGAAGCTTACGTTCAAGCGTTGAGTTAAAATCATCCAATACGAAACAGCATTTGATTCTTGAAGTAATTCTTTTGTTAAAAAAAACTAAAGGAATCCATGTGAAGATAAGAGTTCCGTTGGAAAAATCAGGGGAAATATAAAAATAAAAATTTATGGTTGTTAAAAATTGAATGTAAAAAAATCGTGAGATTGGAGTTATTTAAGGTATTAATTTTTATTTTTTTAAATCTTTTTTTGCTGGCCATTTTTCCATTCCAACGACGAAAAAAACGTATATTTAAAAAAAATGGGCGATAAATTTATAACTTATATGCTTTTTGATAGAAGTAAGAGATTTTCATCAAAATTATGTTCTTCTAAACCCACTACTGTCAACAAAGTGTGTATCTGTGATTTTCTGGAATAATAACCTATATCAGAAAATTTAGATTCCGGGGTCCATATATGACGCTCCTAGGTATGTCCAATTTTTGTAACCCAAAAATATTACAGCCGTATTCATAAAAAAATCCTAATTAAGATTTAAAGTGCACATTAGTTAACAAACACTTTTGGCCTAATAAACGATTATTAAAAAATCGTATTAATAAACAGCATTTTAACTAATAAACATTTTAATGACTTCGTCAATGTAATGCTGGCAACACCATCTTTTTCACACACCATTTTCTCTCTTAATGATGCATTAATAGGATTATCAATTGTAAGAGTAGTCGAATATATAAATTATTTTATTGTTTATTTTAAAAACAATTGTATTAATTAACAAAAATGTATGCTCACTTGTCCAATAAATAAAAAAACAACAAATAAAGATCAAATAAATGACGAATTCAGATCATTTTTTTATTACATATACAGGGTCCCCCATATTCGACGGACCCATCTGGCAACGCCATAACTTTTGACAGAGATGTCAGATCGCTTAATGACATACCGCGTTTGAAGCGTCAGTCCAAGCAGATTTTTACCATGGAACAATACACGCCACGCGAGCGCCTGAAATAGTTGAAATTTACATTCAACAGAAGAAGTCAATTGTGAAAACTCAACGTGCTTTTAAAATATTAAAAAATGTGGCCTTCTAAGAACACCATTAAGCGTTTATACGAAAAATTTTCGACTGGTGAGGCTCTTTCTAATCCGAAGAGGCCAAATAAAAGTCGACCAAGGCGATCGGCCGAGAATATCGCTGCCGTACGAGCCAGTGTTGAGAGGTCCCCAAGAACATCCCAAAAACGCCGTTCTCAGCAGTTGGGCATGGCTCGGTCCACTTTACAACGGATTATTCGCGTTGATTTGCATTTGTTCCCGTACAAAATTCAATTGACGCAAAGATTGTTGCCTGCGGACAAGCCTCGTCGATTGGAATGGGCCCAACGAGTCATCGAAAAAAACATGGGTCCGTCGAATATGGGTAACCCTGTACAAAAAGGTATTCGAATAACTAATAATATTTAACACATGTTGATTGTTTACATATCACTAGTGAATTTTGTACAATTTGCATTTTTTGTGTTGTGGTTTTGCAGCAAAATAAGTTTATGGTCGTCATTAAAACAATATAGGAAAAAAGAATGCGAAAATTCATTTATTATACAGGGTTGGCCATATTCGACGGACCCATCTGGCAACGCCATAACTTTTGACAGAGATGTCAGATCGCTTAATGACATACCGCGTTTGAAGCGTCAGTCCAAGCAGATTTTTACCATGGAACAATACACGCCACGCGAGCGCTCTGAAATAGTTGAAATTTACATTCAACAGAAGAAGTCAAGTCAACGTGCTTTTAAAATATTAAAAAATGTGAGAAGTGCGTCTTCTAAGAACATCATTAAGCGTTTATACGAAAAATTTTCGACTGGTGAGGCTCTTTCTAATCCGAAGAGGCCAAATAAAAGTCGACCAAGGTGATCGGCCGAGAATATCGCTGCCGTACGAGCCAGTGTTGAGAGGTCCCCAAGAACATCCCAAAAACGCCGTTCTCAGCAGTTGGGCATGGCTCGGTCCACTTTACAACGGATTATTCGCGTTGATTTGCATTTGTTCCCGTACAAAATTCAATTGACGCAAAGATTGTTGCCTGCGGACAAGCCTCGTCGATTGGAATGGGCCCAACGAGTCCGTGGGTCCGTCGAATATGGGCAACCCGTTACTGATTTACAATATGGGGAAAAAGAAGAGTGCAAAAATGCATTTTATATACCGAGGGACGCAGAATCATTCCCTGAGTCGATTTATCCATGTCCGTCCGTGTGTGACAATCAAAGTACTGCTCGAAAAAAGGAAACAATCCTAACGAAATTTTTTGGATAAGGGGCAGCTTATGTTGCACAATGCCTTCAACTCTTCCTGGAAAAATGCGACAAATCGGTCCACGTTTTGATATACTTCCCATTTAATGGTACATTCCGTTTTGACATAAACACGTTCTAGAAGGCACAGTTACGTATTTTATTCCTGTTTTCTTATTTTAACCTAAAGCATTTCTAGAAAGTATGTTCAAAATCAGTCTTATAATATTTATACCCTACACCACACTGTGATACAGGGTATTATAAGATGTCTGTAACACCTGAAAATAACACAGCTAGACCCACCTTAAAGTATACCGATCGACTCAGAATCACTAGCTGAGTCGATTTAACGATGTCCGTCCGTCCGTCCGTCTGTCCATGTAAAGTTGTTCGTCAAATACAGGTCACAATTTCACTCCGATCGTTCTGAAATTTTGCAGTTTAGAGTATTTCGCGGCTGTTAAGATCGCTATTGAATTTGGTTGAAATCGGTTCAGATTTAGATATAGCTCCCATTTATATCTTTCGTCCGATTTGGCCCTTTAGTCCTATAGAAGCTGTATTTTACATCCAATCGTTTTGAAATTTAGAATGGTAGAGTTTCTTGATCCATGAACCAACATTGTCGAATTTGAAGAAAATCGGTTAAGATTTAGCTATAGTCCCATTTATATCTTTCGTCCGATTTCGCCCTTTAGTCGTATAGAAGCTGTATTTTACATCCAATCGTTTCGAAATTTAGAATGGTAGAGTTTCTTGATCCATGAACCAACATTGCCGAATTTGAAGAAAATCGGTTAAGATTTAGCTATAGCTCCCATATATATGTTTCGTCCGATTTGGCCCTTTAGTCCTATAAAAGCTCTATTTTACATCCAATCGTTTTGAAATTTAGATTGGTAGAGTTTCTTGATCTATGAACCAACACTACCGAATTTGAAGAAAATCGGTTAAGATTTAGCTATAGCTCCCATATGTATGTTTCATCCGATTTGGCTCTTTAGTCCTGTAGAAGCTGTATTTTACATCCAATCATTTTGAAATTTAGAATGGTAGAGTTTCTTGATCCATGAACCAACAATACCGAATTTGAAGAAAATCGGTTAAGATTAAGCTATAGCTCCCATTAATATGTTGCGTCCGATTTGGCCCTTTAGTTCTATAGAAGCTGTATTTTACATCCAATCGTTTTGAAATTTAGAATGGTAGAGTTTATTGATCCATGAACCAACACTACCGAATTTGAAGAAAATCGGTAAAGATTTAGCTATAGCTCCCATATACATGTTTCGTCCGATTTGGCCCTTTAGTCCTGTAGAAGCTGTATTTTACATCCAATCATTTTGAAATTTAGAATGGTAGAGTTTCTTGATCTATGAACCAACACTGCCGAATTTGAAGAAAATCGGTTAAGATTTAGCTATAGCTCCCATATATATGTTTCGTCCGATTTGGCCCTTTAGTCCTATAAAAGCTGTATTTTACATCCAATCGTTTTGAAATTTAGATTGGTAGAGTTTCTTGATCTATGAACCAACACTACCGAATTTGAAGAAAATCGGTTAAGATTTAGCTATAGCTCCCATATATATGTTTCGTCCGATTTGGCCCTTTAGTTCTATATAATCTATATTTTAAATCCAATCGTTTTGAAATTTAGAATGGTAGAGTTTCTTGATTCATGAACCAACCTTGCCGAATTTGAAGAAAATCGGTTAAGATTTAGCTATAGCTCCCATATATATGTTTCATCCGATTTGGCTCTTTAGATCCAATCGTTTTTATACCCTACACCACACTGTGGTACAGGGTATTATTTAAGTATAAAATGTCCCAAAAGTAAATTTATGTAAACAATTTATACATGAATTACAAAATTTATATATCAGAGTTATTCAATATTACGAGAGTGATGTAGGGTATTATATAGTCGGCACCGCCCGACTTTAGCCTTTCCTTACTGGTTTTTTCTTTTAATTAAAAAATTCCATAAAAATGTTTGGCAAAAGCATACGAAGAAAAAAAACAAATGTCACTTTAACAAACGCTTAAAGTAGGCTCGCACCAATATTAAAATACACGCATTTAACAATGGTTTACAAAAGGTGTTTTAGGCTAATAATCGTTTATGAATACAGTTTTAACCAATTTTGCTTAACAAAGGTTTGTAAAGCTGGTTTAAGTTTTTATGAATACGGCTGTTAAAATTTAGTATCAAATGTACTGCGAGAGAAAACTAATTTGGGCCCTCCTGAACATTTTGACTTTTATACCCTTCACAATAGAATAGGGTTATATTCATTTTGTCACTCAGTTTTTAACAATTCTATTGATCTGAGGCCATATAAAGTATATATTTTATTAATAGTCGTAAAATTCAGAGACGATTTAACCACATGCATCTGTCCGTCTGCTGTAACCACGCTACAGTCAGCAATAATTTAGCTGGATGACTGTTTTTTCAAGTTTTCTTCTGTATTTCATATGATATTTCTCAATTTCAGACTAACTCAATTTGAACCATGGAGATATACACAATCGAGCAACGCGTTAAAGTTTTTTAAGCCTTTTACGAAAATGGGCGTTTAAATAAAAATGCATTTCGCGCACTTCGTGATGTTTTTTTTATCAGCATAATCGACCAAATGTGTCCACAATCGGGAAATTTCAGCAAACTGGGTCAGTCCGCCCAGTTAGTTTGGTGTGGCTTATGGGCTGGCGATGTCATCGGGCCATACTTCTACGAAATGAGACCGGTCAGGCAGTTACTATGAATGGTGTTCGCTATCGTGAGATGTTACGAACTTTTTATGGCCCGAATTGGAAGATATGGATGTGGACAATATGTTGTTTCAACAGGATGGTGCCACTTGCCACACAGTGGCACCTCACGTCGTGGCGATGTCAATTGGCCGCCAAGAGCATGTGATTTGACATCGTTGCACTTCTTTCTTTGGGGTTATTTAAAAGAAAAGTCGTACGTCGATAAGCCAGCAACAATTCAAGAGCTAAAGAAAGAGATAATTCGGCATATTAACGGCATAGAAACTCAATTATGCCTCAGCGTCATCGAAAATTTGGACCATAAGATGGAGGTGTGCCACCGAGGTTGCGGCGGCCATTTGGCCGATATTTTGTTCCATACATAATTGAATTGACCAGTATTATCATAAAAAAAGAAATGACAATAATTTCCTAAATAATTTGTGTTTTATTCAAAATCAACATCGGCCAATAAAATTTAACCACCCAATATCAACTGATCGGGTTAAAAATTGGTAACTGGGATTTATTTATACCCGGAACAAAGGTCCCCCATACAAAGGTCACTCTAGTTTTGACTTCGTAACGAAACAAAAACTTCAAATTTCAACGAATTCAGCTGAAATTTTTTATAAACAGTTTATTTGCATCTGAAGCCATTCATATGGTGGATGGTATATAAGATTCTGCAAGGCTGAACTTAATCCGTCTTTACTTGTTTCAGAAGTGGTGTTTTTCCAGAAAACCGCAGTTGAACACAAAGAAGAAGTGACTTAAGAGATCCCAAGTATATTTGGCGGGAATCCGTTTTGGGTCTTTTTAAGTAATTTGATCAATGTCCGTCCATCCGTCCGTCTGTCTGTCAGGCTGGTGTGCATGATAACTTTCGATACTTGTAACCGATTTTGTTCAAGTCCGTGAGACTTGAAAAGAAACAGAGAAAATAAAAAAAGAAACTTAATTTTTTTTTAATTATAATTATATTTGGCAGTGTGCCATCTTTATTAATGCGGGTTGAGTTGAGAACTAAAGTAATACAACACTGACGGCGTTGCCATCAATTTAAGAGTTTTGCGGCGTTGTGTTTAAAACCAACGGCTCCAAATCTGATGCAGGTGGCGATGACGACGACAGTCAGCTGTTGTGACTTCAACAGATTAGCTTCAAATTTGTTGAAGTCACAACATTTTTTCTATGTCGGGCAATGATTGACCATTTTGGTCCACTCCGTTGAGTACCTCCCCCACAAGTGGTCAACATTTAGTGAATTATTTATTTTATTATTTAATAACTTCTATACTACTTATAAGAATCTTCCGTAATTTCGCACGCAGTATTAATTTCTTAGTCGCTATCACATTGAGAACAATGTGTGAAGTTGTCACGCCCCTTTTGGTACCTCCCATACAAATGGACCATTTTGCACCATTTGCAATTAGCTGCTTTCAAATATTTCAAAATATGAAAGAATTTTTTTTTTGCGATTTTTTTTTATTTTTTATGTTTAAAAAAAAAAACAATTTTTTTTGTAATTGTTTTAACGACAGTTACTTAACCACTGTCTCTACGTGACACTGATACGCCCGTTATTTTTAGCCCCCTTAATTTTCTTTAATTTAAAAAATATAGTTCCAGATATTAAAAATTCTATGAAAAGTGGAATTGAAAAAACTTTACCATACAAATTCATCAATCTACACAAGAAAAAAGTTTTTAAGTGCCGGACAGAAACATTTTTTGTGTTGCGTAGTATTATTAATACGTTTAAATAGGAAATACATATATTGAATTTCAATTGGTTTGTTTGAGCTTTTAAATATGTTTTTTGAAATTAAAACGATGACTTCTGAATTACAAAGGATTTAATTTGAATTCCAACGACTAGTTTTCAATTTAAATTGTCGTGTTTTGAATTTCATTTGATGTCTTTTGAATTTCATTGCACTTTTGAAATGTAATTGACTTTTTGAATTCCAAATAGAAATATTGAATTTTAATGGATCTTATTCGAAATTGAATTTATTTTTTCGAATTACAGTTGACAACACATGTGGTTGAAAATTTTAGTTCTATTTTATGTTTGGTGGCAATAGCAGAAAATGTAGACATAGGATATCATACACTCAACCCGGCCACTCCTTTTAAAGCACTATAAGATATGCTTTTTGGTTTTGTATTTATTTGATGAATGTATGTGTTTCTTATTAACATCTTTGGGTCCAGTGATAATTCTCTTATTTTAAATGAATACAAATGTTGAGCCTTCCTAACGTAGGGAAGGTACAAATAATTTACTATTGGCTGGCTCTTGAAAAGTGTGACCGAATGACTCCATAGTGTAACTTCTAACATCAAGTAACATTTTCGCAAATGGTCAACATTCTCAGTTATAATAAAGTATTTTTTCTACATAGCACATTGGTGCGGCGCTACGTATTTTCCATATCCCCGGTTCAGAGAATAATACAAGCATTTGTCAACATCTTTCAAAAATTTATTTGAAAACCAGTAAGGAAAAACCAAAAGTTGGGCGGAGCCGACTATATATATGATGCCCTACACCATCTTATTAGAACAGAATAAAAACATATATATTGTTCTCTAAATCTATAATAAATAAAGATGGAGCCTTTAAAATAAAGCCCATTTTTATTTTATCCTACTATACAAACATTTATTTATCACGATTGCTATGAGGATTTTATTTATAGCTCAACCAAATAAGAGTATTTTTTAAAATAAATTTTAAGGTAGATTTAGATTTAGATGTAGAGGTAGATTTTCACTAACTAGAACCCATTTCGCATTACTTGGGCAGTATTTTCATTTCACTTTCGCCACGTTTTACAATAGCTCTCAAAATATGAACTTAAGAAGCATGTATATTCTCATATATCAACATTTTTGGAAAGGATAAAGTGTTATTAATAAATTCCGTTTTTATCGCAATCCAATGTACTACAATTTAACATATTTCGAAGAAAATCAGGATACTTTAAAATGACTTAATTTTATTTTAATCGACTATGTTAAAGTCTACTTTTAGGTCCGATTAATCGACCAAGTCGACTAAAAGGAAATTTGAATGATGAAAAAGTCGACTTTCAGCTTCCAGAACTATTCACTAATTCTGATATACGCGCCATAAAAATATATATTTCTTCCGATTTTGACCTTTAGCACTATAGAAGCAGTATTTCCCATATATTTCATAGCCCCCATGTATATGTTCCTTCCGATCTGGGCTTTTATCACTTTAGAAGCTTTATTTTACACCCAATCGTTTTGAAATTAGGCATTGCAGGGTTAATATTTTATACTCCAAAATTACATTTTGGTTAGTTATTTAGAAGAACTTCATTAAATTCCGAAAGAATTTTAATACTCATAATAATTTAATTACATACATACTTATAATGTTATTCTTTTGGAAGTATGTACTTCTTTTATTTTTTGCTGGGTTAATATTATGTTTGTATTTGAAATAATAAGAATTAAACCATAAGAATTAAATTCAGCATTCTTTAATATAACTCATCTTTCAAAATATTAAAAATAAATTTCGTACAACTTCCGCGAACAATAATGCATATCATCAATCACCATCATTATCGGCACTTATAAACACATATGTTTATAATAGCCTCACTTATACAAGTTTGCCTAGAGTCTGTGTATATTCGCGAAGGAGTGTTTGCCAACTTGTCTATACAAATGGCTCTGTACACAATACACACACACAAATACACCTACCAGTGTGTACATAAGAATGTTTGTCAGTATTCGGTTGTTGAATGGTGTGAATTATGTGGCGTCTCACTCAAGACTCTTAATCATACAAATTAATATTACACACAGCAGCCCAAACAAGCCCATTGATACAATTTAATCTCTCACTCACACCCATGAGTGCATGTGTGCTTGTGTGTCAGCATCCTTAATACAATCTTTTAGCGAAAATATGACAATAATTTTTATCTATAACGAGTGCCTGATGGATAAAAAGAGTAAAAATGGCGACAACGTTGTCAGACACGGCATTGACAATGTCTGTCTGCACAAAAATTGGATGTGGACTCCAGCCCACACCAGTCAAGCATAACTTATACATGAATTGTTTTCAATTAAAAAAATTGCTCCGGAAACAAAAAAAAAAATAAGATAAAAACTGACATGGGGTTCATCAGGACAGAATTGTTTATATCCCCTAGCAAATATGCTGCGCTTATTGAGTTTTTTTATTGAAGTAAGTTTTGGGGGAAGCAGAAATAAAGACGCAATATTTGTCTTTAAAATAGGAAGTATTAAAGAAAAAATCCAGAATATTTATTTAAATAAAATAAATGAATATCACTTTTTAATAAGTATTTGTAATGAGTTTTATGGATTTAAATCAATACACAAAATGACATTTCAAAATGTATGCTCTTATATGAGTATGTAATTCCGGCAAGACTATTTGCTAAATTACATTCATCCAGGGTTACGTATGATTATTTTAAAATACATCATACGTACCGTGGTTCATATTATCTAATTGGAATATAACTTATATTCAGTTTTAACTGTATGGTTATAGCTGTCAGTTTTAACTGTGAACTGAGTACAAAAATATACAGATCAACCCATCAGTTTTTCCTTGGATTTGAAAGAGGCGGACCACTTAGATGCTCTCGGTGTACTTTTATTAATTTTACAATAAATAAGTGAGCATAAAAATGGGTGAAACTGCAAAATGTATTTCCCACATAATTTTTTGTCATCTCGATTTCTACCCCCAATAAGTGGGGAATATTTTGAAACGCTGACAAAGGCATTTCAAAATTATGAAACTTTTGCTTTTGAAGTACCCACTGTCATTCATAAACCATAAAGTCATATTGGTTTTATTTTTAAGCATTTTTTGCGCTTTTTTTCTATTTTTCATAGATTTTGCGTACAAGCAAAAACTTTTTTTTGAATTTTTTTTCTAATTTCTTTAACGACAGTTACAAACTACTGTTTCTGTTTGAAAATGTTGTTTTCAACATTTGTAGCCCTCAAATTGGTTCCAAATACCGGGTTTTCCAATAGAGACAACAATTTCGTATCATTATGTCAAAGCAACCTCAAATATTTGTAATGGTCTTTCAGTGTCAAAACGCTAGTCGAATTCAACATTTTCATCGTGTTAAAGTTCACTTACGTGCAACGTTTGGAAATCATTAAGTGGATAAATTTGAATCCAAATTTTAAACTTTGGATGTTTCGGCCTAAAGAGACGCCATACCGCTCGAAGCAACGAAAATATCTCAGCCGTAAACGTAACCGTTCAAAATGAGCCAAATCAGTCAATTCCACGTCGTTCTCAGGTTGGGCATCTCTCAAACCTCACTGTGGCGTATTCTTCATCCTTATAAGATCAAACTGACTCAAGAACTAAAGCCACTTGATCATTTTAAACGCCAAACCTTCCCCAATTGGGCTCCGGCAAAGTTTCACTAAAAGTGAAAGTGGGCTCTGGCAATGTTTCTTGTCTCCGGTTTCCTCGTTCATGCGATTTAACTTCATTGGATTTCTTTTTATGGTGCCACATCAAGTCATTGGTCTATGCCAACAAGCCAACAACTTTAGACGAGCACAGAGACAAAAATATAAGAGTGGTTTAAAATTGGACCCGAACAATAGATCGCTGTAGACGGGAGAAATCGAATTTCATTCTTTAAATGTACCATTTGCACTACCCCTGCTATACATTTGAACTCTATATCTTATATATTCTGTGTTTTCTTAATATATTAAATTGTTATGTCTTTAATGGAAAACCCTTTACTAAAGGCCCCTTCAAAAAATAGAGATTTAAAAAATATTAAAAAAAAAATTCCACAACATTTGTTTATA
Organism: Eudasyphora cyanicolor; assembly: GCA_963930755.1. Classification (NCBI taxonomy): domain Eukaryota; kingdom Metazoa; phylum Arthropoda; class Insecta; order Diptera; family Muscidae; genus Eudasyphora; species Eudasyphora cyanicolor. The sequence continues at coordinate 258,435,871 of OZ005737.1, read as the reverse complement.
CCCTACACCACACTGTGGTACAGGGTATTATGACTCAGTGCATTAGTTTGTACCACCCAAAAGTAGAATAGATAGACCCATTGTTTATTATACCGATCTACTTGTAATCACTTTCTGAATCGATTTAGCTATGTCCGTCTGTCTGGAAACTTTAATAACTGAGTCATTTAAAAATCGATTTTTAAGAGGATGGTTGCTTTTTACTCCTTGCAAAATATACTAAGTATGTAATTCAATTAGGTTTGCGGTTATCTCACAAAATAATTGGTAAAAACATTGCCTTAACTAAAAAAATTAAAAAAAATTGTGTGTAGGACAAACGACATATATTCATACATCTTCAAATAAACAACATATATATCGGTCGAAAGGTCTAAGTTTCTTCATGACAATAGGTTAGTAAATAACAAAGTTATAGGTTTAAGTGCGCAAAAGCAATAAATCGTTTTGTTACCCGTAAACCCGGATTTTCCGGGTGTTCGACAAATTTCACAAACCTAACGTTATTTTACTCGCCAAGACCCATGAGGTCATTCATTCTTATTACATGAATGAACACTGCCAAATTTTGGGAAAATCGATTCAGATTTACATATATGTTGCACCCGATTTGACATGTAAGCGCTGTAGAAACTGTATTTTATATCTGATCTGTACGAAAATCGTCAGAAAGAGCTTTCTTATTGTATGTATGAACACTGCGAAATATTGGGAAAATCGGTTCAGATTTAGATATAGCCCCCATGTATATGTTCCTCCGATTTGGTATCAAAGCGTTAAAGAAGTTGTAATTAACTTTCGATCATTGTTACATTTGGCAGAAAGGTGATTCTTAATAAGCGCAGTAGAAACTATATTTTATATCCTATCTGTACGAACATGTTTAGAAAGAGGTTTCTTATTATATTAAGAACATTTCCAAATTTGGGGAAAATCGGTTCGTATTAAGATATAGGCCCCATATATACACATGTTCCGTGGTCGGCCCCGCCCGACTTTCTGTCTTTCCTTATTGGTTTAGCATTTGTTTCGCATTTATTGCACCATATTATACCAGAAGATGACATGCACAGCAATTCATCAAAAATTTGTAAACTAGTGTTCTTGCATCCCAATAATGTTCAATAAATCATAGGTACTTACCGTTTCATAGAATAGCTTAGGATGGACGGTTTCTATGACTTTTCTTTCAAAAATTACGAATACGAGTATAGCAAATACAGAATTAAAATGATCTACGAAAATATTTGTCATATGAGGTATGTAGTAATTTTAGTTAAGACCTATTGTAAGGATAACTCACTTTCGTCAAATTATTATATAATTTATTAAAAAACTATTAATAAGTAGTAACTTTTCGATATCTCCTTTCTAATGTATTCTATGTCGGCTTAGCATATCTTCAAAACATCCTGTCAGAATTTGTTTTTAATATGTCAATCCACCCTAGAAGTTATTCACAAATCACTAGACTTCATACCTTGTAAACAATAAAGGATTTACACATAAATTAATATGTGTTAACCAATTGTGCAGGCCTCTCCTGAAAACTACCAAACAAATTAAGTACTTTATAATGGATTTATAGATTTAATGAAAACCAAATTCACTCATGCCACATACGACCTAATGATAGTCTAACTAATTCTGTCCTGAAGTCAAAAATTTAAATTAACCTGAGTAAGGAATTTCATTTAAAATCATTTACAAAACAAAATGAACAGCTAAACTTTCTTGACTATAAAACAAAAAGCCCTCGAATCAAAGGGTCGCTTTAAATTTGAGATTTGTTTAGTCATAACAATCTCAAGCATTAAACCACTTGAATATTTTTATTGGCCCCTCAAGGTCGACAGGCTTCCTCCGGCGGCACAGCACCACAACATTTATTGCATGAATAACAATTTCCAAAAAGTAAAAACACACACACGCACAAACAACAACCGACGAACAATGTTCAGGGGAAAGAGGAGGAGCACATATTCCAAGCTCTTAAAAAATGCTTTGATTGAGTTCTAATGAAACAACAATTCAAACTAAATTGAAAACATTGATTTGAAATTTGGAACAAAAATAAACTAAAGAGAAAAGTACATATTCCACCAAAACATGTTGAACAAAACTTTTAAGGTTTTCAACGTCAGCAGTAAACATTGCCATCCAACGACAGAAGCTCTAAGGATATTCGACGGACGGACAAACGATCGGAGGAATGGATGCCACAACCAATACTTTTGTTAATACTAGCACTAAAGCAACTACAACTTGACCTGAAATGTTGTAACTTAAATGTAAAGCAAATACGTTTTACGTTCACATCCGCGTCAGCACGACTCTAGCGCAGGAGGTAAAGAAGTCGCCAGGACAATAAACAACTATTTGCTAACTTTCCTGTCGTCGAAGGCCACAACAGCGACGTCGGCCACGGCGACGATACTGTAAAAAGTCAAATGGCTAGAAATGCCAAAGAAATGAAAAGAGAAATATATTCAAATGATATGCAGTAAACAAAAGAAGAATACATAATTTAGTAAGATAAAAAGGAAAAATGCCCCAGGAACGAACGCTCGAAGAAGGGGCGAAGAAGCGATTGTGAGAAATTGCGAAACAATATTTTATGCGAACAAGGACGAATTGTTTGTAAAATATTTACTAGGGAATAGCAACTTTTCGTTCGGTTTTAGCAAATTTGAAACGTGTTGCAAATTTTCTCACAAATATTTAAATCACGGGGAAGCTGAGAGATGGCACAAAAGAATATTTGGCAAATATTTAATATAGTTTGTTGGAAATTCTTTTTCATATAAATGAAAATGAAAAAATTCGCAAATAAATTGAAAACAATGCGAAGAATAGAAATTAAAGTTTTTTCCGGAAGAAAGCAAAATGTCAAAGGTATAGAGACATAATAATTTGCAAATATCTGTAGGAAAAACTGCCGTTTCCTGTGAAGCTATTGCAAAAATATATAAAACATTGTACTATAAAGTTAAAAACAACTTTAGACTTCAACTTTTTATGCTTCAGTCATTGGATTTTGGAAGATGGCGCAACAAGAATATTAGGCAAATATTTAATGCAGGAAAAATTTCTAGAAATGTTGTTAATGTAAATTAAAAAAAATCGTAAATAAATTGAAAAAAAGCGCATGATATATTAAAATTTTTCCCAGAAGTAAAGAAGAAGAAGAGACCATGTTCACGATATTAGCATAATAGGTTGCAAATATAAGTTCGAATTTTGTTCGCTATGTCTACTTTAAAAATTTAAAAATATACAATACAAGCTCTGATAAAATTAAAAACAAATATATTAAATTGTTTATGGTTCATTAGGTGCTTATAGAGGAGAACAATGGTAGCATAATAATAATTTGCAAAATGTGCGGAATAGAATTTAAAGATTTTTCTCGGGAAAATTCAAACATTTTTCTACATACCAAATTCGAAACTTTTCATCTGATTCAAAACATTTTTCTTGGCTAATAGTTTTTTCATATACGTATAGTTGCCGAGATATTTGAAATTGATAATTGAATTTTTATTTTTCCTCCGACTCTGTCCTTTTATTTTGCGAATATCGGATGAGAATATGTAACGATTTCTTTGCGTCAACATTTCTGAATTGGAAACAAAATTTGCTATATTATGATAAAAACCGATTTATCCATCTGGAGTTTAGAAGGTATTTAAAAAAGTATAAGATTGTATTTATACCCATCTTAAAAGAAAATTCCTAGAGAATCTTTTCGAAGAAAGAACATGTAAAAAATATTGACTTGTACTGTTGCCAAGCTTCTCCAACTTACACCATTTTTTTGGAATAATTGGTATAATTTCAGTTAGCAAAGTATGTACTTAGCTCCACTTCCTCATCAAGGCTTACGCCAAGGAGGAGGTGAAGATGTTGATCATAATAAAATAGATCGCTTTCATACCAAACCGGGAGAAACATATGGGGGTTTTATCTAAATCTGAACCGATTTTCCGCAAAGTGTCGGCAGTGTCGGCAGTGTCGGCAAAGTGTCGGGCGGGGCCGACTATATAATACCCTACACCACTCTCGTAATATTGAATAACTCTGAAATATACATTTTGTAGTTCATGTATAATTTGTTTATTCTAAATTTCAAAACGATTGGATGTAAAATACAGCTTCTTCAGGACTAAAGAGCAAAATCGGACGAAACATATATATGGGAGCTATAGCTAAATCTTAACCGATTTTCTTCAAATTCAGCAATGTTGGTCCATGGATCAAGAAACTCTACCATTCTAAATTTCAAAACGATTGGATGTAAAATACAGCTTTTATAGGACTAAAGGTCCAAATCGGACGAAACATATATATGGGAGCTATAGCTAAATCTTAACCGATTTTCTTCAAATTCGGTAGTGTTGGTTCATGGATCAAGAAACTCTACTATTCTAAATTTCAAAATGATTGGATGTAAAATACAGCTTCTACAGGACTAAAGAGGAAAATCGGACGAAACATATATATGGGAGCTATAGCTAAATCTTAACCGATTTTCTTCAAATTCGGCAATGTTGGTTCATGGATCAAGAAACTCTACCTTTCTAAATTTCAAAATGATTGGATGTGAAATACAGCTTCTACAGGACTAAAGAGGAAAATCGGACGAAACATATATATGGGAGCTATAGCTAAATCTTAACCGATTTTCTTCAAATTCGGCAATGTTGGTTCATGGATCAAGAAACTCTACCATTCTAAATTTCAAAACGATTGGATGTAAAATACAGCTTCTATAGGACTAAAGGGCCAAATCGGACGAAACATATATATGGGAGCTATAGCTAAATCTTAACCGATTTTCTTCAAATTCGGCAATGTTGGTTCATGGATCAAGAAACTCTACCATTCTAAATTACAAAACGATTGGATGTAAAATACAGCTTCTATAGGACTAAAGGGCCAAATCGGACGAAAGATATATATGGGAGCTATATCTAAATCTGAACCGATTTCAACCAAATTCAATAGCGATCTTAACAGCTGCGAAATACTCTAAACTGCAAAATTTCAGAACGATCGGAGTGAAATTGCGACCTGTAGTCGACGAACAACTTTACATCCACAGACGGACGGACGGACATGCTTAAATCGACTCAGCTAGTGATTCTGAGTCGATCGGTATACTTTAAGGTGGGTCTAGCTGTGTTATTTTCAGGTGTTACAAACATCTGCCGTGAAACAAACTTATAATACCCTGTACCACAGTGTGGTGTAGGGTATAAATACGGAAGTTTTATAAATACGACCAAAGTCATGCAGCCAAGACCGCATAAGAGTTCTTAGTATATGGCAGCTGTCGCAAAGATTTTTTAGAAAATCGTGGTCCTCTAACGTCTGGATCCTTTAGCGGGGAAGATATACACACACATATGGAGGTCATATCTAATTCTGGACGGCGCTTAGATATCTGGTGTTGGAACTATAACTAAATCTGAAGCGATTTTTATCAACTACAATTTCTCATTGAAAGGGCAATAATTTCGTACACAGATTTGGTTCAGAAAGAGATTGTAAGTCGATAGGTATTAAAAACAAATGCTCAAAGCCAGAATAATCAGCACCACAATGTGATGGTATAATTAATCAGTATTCACCAGTCACTTTTTTCATACATTTGCCGTAGAATGCTTCTAGAGAAATGTGAACAAAGCTCTATGTGCTAAATCTTTGGCCCATATATAATACCTGAGTAATTGTATATACCCTCCAACTAGTAAAAGGAGTGCATAAAAGACTAAATTAACAATATTTCCCAATTTCTTATTAGTTATCTGTCAAAAGTCTTTAAGAAAATCTGAATACTTTTCAGGAAACCTGAAGTCACCCTCTCCAAACTCAAATATACGAATATAGCCATAGAAATTACATTTGTTTTTCTTCTTTAAGAATAGCTTCCCCCTTCACCACTTTTGCACTTCAATTGTAAGTGTAATTGCTTCCGCAAACGCTACCATAAAACTCAAACAGGGAAATGAGAACTTTGCTTGGAAATTACCTCCCTACTACCTTCAACTTCCTCATTGCCAGTGAATATGAAATAATGGCATGGAAGTGAGAAACTTTAGTACATAGTACTTCATCGTGAAGTGAGTAGGTGCAATAAAAAATACAACTTCAGTCATCCCACCCATCCGATTCCTGTCGTTTCCTCGGCATGTTACAAACTAAACAAAAAAAACTCTATTAGACATTTGCCCACCCTCTGTCTGCCAAGCAACGTGTACCCTGACATTTCAGCCCAGCCTCCTCGAGTAATGATAGCCAAACAATATTCACTTAAATGTTAAGCTGTAATAAAATTGCAATAAAAAACATGATGCAGAAGGAAATGATCTAAGGATGGTGTTCAACACACCAAGGAAACAAAAATAAAAAATAGCTGAAAAGGGGGAACGATGAAAAATAATGAACCACGATGACAGCGACACCATCAGGAATTACATCTTATGGATGAAGATGATGGCATTTTTTGTGTGTCTGGATTCAGTGTAAAGCATCATAAGGATATGAGTTATTTTATTCCTTGAACATATTTAGTTTCTTTAGAATGCGGATGAGGAAAGACTAGAAAAACTGCAAAAAAACAACAAAATGAACAAAACTGGTACTGCACCAATCAAAAGGGGAGTGAGACAAAGATATATGAGACAAAAAGGCATAGTGCAATGTTTACTCTACCGTATATGTTTACTCTACAGTAGTGTGCAGAAAAGTAGCAGACAACATACGGTTTTTTTTGAAAAAAAATTTTAAAAAATAGCTGCGCTATTTATACTCGTAAGTATACCCAGCAATTGTAGTTTTTTCTAATAACATCCCTGCAAAAAAATATCGAAGTACTTCCTAAGAAATCACATTTTTAGTAATTCCTAAAAGATGTTGGTGCATTTTGTTACTCCCAAATTATTTCCGTTGCAAAAGTTGTGAATATATTTACAAATTATGAAAAATATAAAAATTGTTATTAAAAGAAGATTTTTTAATTGAATATGTTAAAAAATAAATTAATTAAAAAGTTTAAAAACCGCTTTGGGATTCGACACCTCAATCAGAAAAATGAGCACCCAAGGCAGTGAATAATATTCAATAGTTAGGTAAACGAATATCTCAGGACAGAGGTAATTCGAACTCCTTCGTGGCCGGGCCACGGTGAGCCATTTTAAATTTAACCTACCGATTACTTTGATTTGTGATTTGAGCCATTTTGATTTCTTTGTGGGGAGCCATTAATGCAATATATTGGGGTCGGGCTTTCTAGGAAGTCTGACTGATCTCTCCTCAATTGAATAGTCCTACTCCCATGTATTGGCTCGTTACGTCTTTAGAAAGTTAAATTGATTTTACTGAAATTTTTGGTAATTTATTAAATTGAACTGTAGAAAGGAACATTTTCTATGTTACGAAATTAATGGGGCAACATTTTTGTAGACTACAAGGAAGTTAAGATTTGTTGTTTTCTTGTACAATTTTTGATGTTCATGATACAGGGGTGCAGGATCAAAATAATCTGTAAAAATAAATAGCTGTTATTATTTCTGCATTTTTATTGAACATATTTTGTGGAAAAAACACAAATTTATGTGGTTATTGAGTTCTACTTCGACCTAGGGCAAACCAGTGTTATTCCACACTACTATTTGGAAAAGGAACCGCTCACAACCTCAGACATTTAGCATGACGTTTTTCCACAAATATAGTTACGAAAAAATAAAATTTATTACAGAACACAGCCTGAATTGACATCTTTATCAAGGCCTTTCTGGAAGCGATTACTGAAATTTTATTTATTTTATTTTTATAGATCTTTGTGGAACTAAATCGTTAGACCATATCTGGAATATGATAAATCTACTTTGTTACTTAGGAAATTATTATATGACCTCTTGCTAATCACATTTATAAATATAGTTTTTTTTGCTTTTTTTTGTTTCCTTTTAAAGGCTCTGCTTTATTAAAGTCCTTACTGTGCTGCCAAACCAGAAGAGGAAAAACTACAGAAATTTTAATTAAAAGAGCTAAGCGTCAATGCACGATGAGCGCTGATAAACCAGCATAACTTGGCCCAGAAAAAGGGAAACTTGGCGGTGAAAACGACGAAAGAGAACAAATTAAAAAGTTTTTCCCGGCAAACTTCAATGGCAAAATTTTACTTCAACTTTTTACCAAAGAAGAGAAAAAAGAGGCATGGAGAAACAAACAAACGTATGTACATATATCCATTCAGTTGCTGCCTTAAACTAAATTGACTTAATTTCTTGAAAAGTCAACTGCCACAAAGTTATCTGCTGTTTCCGTTTCCATTTGCGACTTCTTAATTTTCGGCCGTAATTTTGTGTAATTGGCACAATAGATATTTTATGCTTTCTCAAGGAAGAAAATGACTTGTTTTTGTGCTGACATTGATTTTATTTTATTTTTCATGACTATTCGTTATTTTTTGCTTCAATGCGAATGCTGTGAGCGAGGAAATCTATTGGTATGTGTTGTTCTTGTTTCACAAATAGTGTGAAAACTTTATAATTGGCATTTTGCGTTTTTTTTTTTCATTTTTCTCTTTGGTCTTTTCTCTTTTTTCTTGCTATTGAACCACAAATCACTTTTTGTAGATTTATCATTTACACTTAAAAGTTGTGTTGCCTTTGGCATCAATTCTGAAACTATGTTTCAGATCGTTTAGTTTCCGACAGTGCACAAAGAACAAATTAAAATGCAATATCAGCACATGGGGAAGTTTTCTCGAGGCGTTGACTTCATTATGCTCAGTTCATGTATGTTTTTCGTTGGCAAAATATGTTATATGTAAGTTTCTGTTATTTAAACATAATATTTTTCGAATGACGTTCAATAAAGGATATATTTTTATATGTATGTACCGTTAAGGTGAAGTAAAATGCTATCGTTTAAGGTCCACAAACAACCTATTTTGTATTCTATATGTTTTACATTGGAAAGTATATGCGAGCCTTATGCGGTTTTGTCTGTTACATACTGCTCAGTTTGTTATAATGTCTACACCAGATTCTAAATTCGACACTCATTAATGAATATCGTTGTGCAAACATGAATACAAATGTAAGTACACTCAACTTTTGAATGTAGCTTGCAAAAATAGCTTATTATGAGAATGAAAGACGAACAGAAATGCTGACACAAAAACATACGTACGTAGAAAAAGTAGAACTGGGAATAGAAAGATGCAACAAATTATTACCAAACGGATACAAAAACGAACGGAAATAAAATATTATTAATGAATAGTCAGGACAGTAACAACAGAAAAACAAATATAACATTATTAGCATTCGTAGAAATATAACATTAAATTTTTAATATTGTGTTGGACCTGTCAGAACGGAGGGCATAACTTCCTTGTCAGCCTTTAGTTCTTGTAGAAATATTTTAAATTATGAATATGATTTAGAGACTAAGCATATGAATCAGCAAATGACAATAACACCATGCAAACAATTTTTTTTTTGTAAGACATACTATTCCATAGTGTCAAATTTCATTTTATGGAATATACCTTTAGTATTTTGACTATAATTTTTAAGTATAAGTCCTGTAAAGCAGAAATACGCGATAAGTTTAAATCAATTGTTGTGACTACTAATGTTGGAAATATGTCATTCACGTAGAAAAGGTGCTTTAATAACAGTTGGTGAACAAATTCGAAATAGATTTTTTTCACGAAAAAAAAAACATAAAATAGAAAAAAATCGCAAAAAATATTTTCTTACGCAAACGACGAAGCAAACCAAATTTAAAAAAAAAAACTATGAATAAATATCCAAATTTTAATCCTATTAGCAGAAGTAAAATAATTTAAAAAGTCAGGTGTTAATACCCTGACTATTGTAAACGAGGGTATAAATGATTTTCTACGGACCAAAAAATATAATACATTAAAGGAGTGACCTAAGGGCCATTTAAACTCGTTTGGGCAATTTCCTTCTTTTATTCCGCCCGTCTGGATTGTATGATAACTTTCGAAAGGTGTAAACAACTGACTTAAAACTGGAGATGTAGACTTTTTTCTATCTTAGGCTATGTTCAAAGATGGGCCATATTGGTCTACTCTTTCCAGTAGCTTCCTCACACAGTGTTGAAATTTCGCGAAATATTGATTTTTTAATAACTTCTATCCTAAATATTTATAGGGATCTTCAGCAATTTCATACATAGTATTAGTTTATTAGTCGCTATGAAGTTGAGAAGAATGGGCGAAGTTACCAGGCACCTTTTTAGTACCTCTCACACAAACGGACCATTTTGCAAAAAAAGTTAACTGCTTATAACTTTATTACCAGTGCATACAAGGACTTGAAATTTTGTACAGTGTAATGGATTAATAGTACCTACAATACAGTGAAAATGGGCATTATTGCCACTCCCCTTTTGGTACCTCCCACACAAATGTACCATCCTGTACCAAAAGTTACCAGCTTATAACTTTAATACCAGTGCATACAAATACTTTAAACTTTTGTACAGTGTAATGCTTTTATAGTACCTAGAGTCCAGAAAAAATGGTCATTATTGGAACGCCCCTTTTGGTACCTCCCACACAAATGGATCTTTTTGTACCAAAAGTTAACAGCTTTAACTTTAATACCAGAGTATACAAATACTTGCAATTTCGTACAGTGCAATGCTTTTATAGTACGTAGAGCCTAGAGAAAAGTGGCCGTAATTGGCACGCCCCTTTTGGTACCCCCCACACAAATGGACCATTTTACAACAAAAACTAACAGTTTATAACTTTAATACAAGTACATACTTTAAAGTTTTTGAATGCAATATAAATTGATAATAATTTATTTAAAACAAAAAAAATAAATAAATTTAATAATATTTTTTTTGGACTCAAGGTGAGGACTTTCTTAAGGAGCAAAACCAACGAATATAGAGAATTCTAAGCAACCGGGCCTCATACATGACTCAGTGCATCAGAAAAACTTTTAAGCGTTTTTCCCAAAACCCACGTTTTCCAAGCGATGTCATCATATCTTCAAAATACTGCTCAGATTATATTCGAATACTATTTCTGTACATAATTTACGAGGTAACGCTGGAGATTTTTTTTCAAATTTGCATATATTTTGCAATAACAAATTAGCCGATTATTTTTTACTTAAAAATCTCGTTTTTCAATTTAAAGTTTTCCTAAATATTTAAAAATATAAATTTCGAAAAACCCCTCCAGAGGTGCACGAAGAAAACAATTATCTAAAGAAATAATTTTTGGTTTCGTTTCGTCCAACGACGAGTTATGATGGACACCGCAATTCTACTTTTAACCGAGACGCCTCCAAATAATTGCTGTCATTGCCATATTTTTTAATATTTCTCCATGAATTTTTTACAGAATATGCTTCGAAAGTTATACTTTAATATAAGATTGGTTTTAATAAAAGTAGAAACAAATAAATCGGTCAATGATTTGCAAGTATATAAATGAAGGATCCGCCAAATAACTTTTTTTTTTAAACATCGCGCAAAACATCGAGTGTAGCTTCGGCTGTGTGGCACGTAGCGCCGTCCTGTTGAAACCAAATGTTGCCAATATCCTCATCTTCAATTTTTGTGAACAAAAATTCGTTCAACATGGCCCGATAACGATCGCCATTGACTGTAACGGCCACTTGCTCATTTTCGAAGAAAAATGGCCCAATTATGCCTCTGGCCAAATTCCGCACCAAACAGTGACTCGTTTTGGGTGTATCGGCTTTTCAATGTATGCGTGTGGGTTTTCTGTGCCCCGAATGCGACAATTTAGCTTGTTTACGTACCCGCCAAGATCAAAATGAGCTTCATCTGAAAAGATGATTTTTTTTGGCAAAATCGGCATCTTCTGTAAGTCGATCGCTCCCAGCGTTGTTCGAGCGTATACACAAGCATATTCGTTCAGCGAAAGGATAAAACTAATTATCTGTCAAATCAGACATGAGCTAAGTGTTACCACTCACGAAATAAGCACCAGTTGAAAAAAAAGTTAGATGGCGGACCCTTTAGAAAGCTTCGATGAAATGCATCTGCATTTCAGGGTTTTTACGAATTTTCAGGCCGATTTTTTGTAATTATCAAGTTTAGTGTCAATACATGCACAAAAGTTCAAGAAAATACTAAAAAATAATTTACATTCGTTCGTTACTCGAAAAAATGTATACAAAGTTGTGATGGCACATCTTCGAAATTGACTGACTTTGTGCTAAACCATATTTACTTCAAAAGTACACCAACGTACAAAATTGTAAATCCTGATGTTTTCTGAAGTTAATGTTTCGAGCTTCGAATTTCTGGTTCGATTGGGCAGATAGCCAAAGGAAAGTGGATTTTTTAAAGTATTACTCGAGTTCCCTGCTGTGTATCGAGAGGCAGTAGGCAATGCTTAAAATCTCTTCAGATGCAAGGATGGACGTTCGGGCAGGCGAGAGAATACAAAGAAGGACTATCGTGAATATGGATATATACGTACGAGAAGTATCAATTCAATATTGAACTAATGCCCATAAGCCCTACTACAAATGTGTTTTCCTACTATTTTCTTTTTGCTTCCTCACTTGTTATCCTGCAATATCTTGAAGAGATGATACTTCATTGTTGCCAATGCCCCAGCATACACTTCCATTTATTGAACATTATTCAGTTCAGAACCATCCACTGAGTTATGATTAAGTATAGTACCACCATAGGGCTGTAGTTCTCACTAATTAAAGGGAATTGTTAATTACTGTGTTCTACTACGAGTATTAACAACTATGCTAAGTTACTTGTTAAATACGTCAAATGGTTAATAAAAGAGAAATTGAATATGACTAACTATGACCCAATATCATCAGTGTAGGAAAGATGAAGTATATATTGTTCAGCTTTCCCTGCAATTCGCCTCTTCGTTTACTGGCTTTCAGTTTTTGCATTTGCTCTTTCGTTTTATAGTCTTATTAAGTTTCATTATGCATCGAGGCACACACAGGCAAGTCAACCAACCCACTTAATACTATATTCCCAGTTAGCTGGTTATATGTCAAAAGCATCCTTGGCAGCAGCAGAAGGAGAAGTAGCAGTAGTAGTAACTTTATCAACATCCAATGCTGGTTGTTTGGTGCAAATATTGCTCATCACATTTCTGGTTATAAAATCAGCTCAATTTCATCATTAGTCGTTTAATTACTATATAATTATACTTCTCCGGACTACTTCTATTGCAGCGTTGGCTGTCAGTGTGCCAAAGGGCTTGACGGGCTTGGGTAAGAGGGAGAAGGTCTTCGACGAGATTTCACCAGCTCTGTAGGAGTATTCTGGAGGGGTTTGGTTAAGAGTTTTTGCTGATCCTAATACGGTTGTGGTTGAGTTATTTGTATTTTTTTCTGTTATGTCTTGATCAAAATTATGTAATTAATCTTTATTCATTTAATTATGAACGTTGTTTTCTGCTGTTGTTTTTGCTTTATCCGCACGGCTAAAGCAGATTTACTTGTTATCCAGTTTTTCATCACGTTTTTTTCAGTTTTATGTATCTTTTTTAGTTAATATTCCCTTGTCGACAGCTACAAGAATTCATTTAATTATTTTAGCCACTGTTTTGAGTTGTGTTGTGTTTTTTCCTGTGGCAGATTTTCCCTTTCATTGTCCGTTCTGTTGAGGGTTTTTTATGACTTATAATCATCGTTAACTTTTTACGTATTTTTTATTATCTTCCGTAACCCATGATAGCAGCAGCTCAACATCCTACGTTATTTTATACATAACATCCAAGTAAACCATTATTCACGCCATTCACCATCACCTTGTCGGCGTCCTTGTTAGAGTTATTGTCTATCCTTCTGCCACGGCGTCCGTCCGTCCATCTCTCCATCTGTCTGTGTGTCTGTCTGTCTGCCAGTCTTTGGTGTTATAATAAGCTGGGGTCGTTCTTCTTCCTGTCGTTTCCCAGAAGATTACATGGCTTACATAAAGTGCAACATTGCTTAGCGGTAACGCATTAACAATGAAAACACTTAACAAAGAGCTGCTCGTTGCGTGGATAGCATTGGATAATCTAATCCTGCCCAGCAGAAGGACCAACAGCAACATAACCAAGTAAAATATGATCTGCAGGGGGCTAAACCAAACGCCCTGCATGTTCTAGACTTTATAATGATGTTTAAATTGAAAATTAATTAAAATGAACTAATGAATGTAATGGTTATACCAAAAGATTGCTCATATTCCGGGGTTAAAGGGGAAAAGTAACGAAGTCAATGTCGAGTGTAATAACACTATGCCACAAAACTTTTTTTTCCTAAACATCCCGATCATACAATTATTGTGACCTGAACTTTGATTGCAAGGATACAAGGACGCGTGGACGGTCGGACTGACATAGCCAAATCGACTCAGAAAGTGATTTCTTCTCGGTCGGTATAATAAACGATGTCTAATAAAAGAGGTCTATCTAATCTCCATTTGATTATTACAAACAAATGCACAATGTTATAATTCTCAGTATGTACGTGTAGTAGAAATAAAATATTTGATTTGTAGAAGAAAAAAGAAAATCGATTTTTTTTCAAAAGATATAACCAACTAAACATTTCCTTACTTTGCCGTTTTTTTTTTATAAAATACAACATTAAAATATTTCTTTAAAGTATGTGTTTCGCTTATTTACAGCTTAAATTTCACTTTATTCATCACAATATTCACCCCTTTTATACAGGTGAAACAAAATGCTAATTTAATATTGAAAATAATTTAATTTTCTCTATAAAACCTGAACCTGTTTAAACAATACCCACCGTTTATACTTAGCCATTGACCTCATAAAAGCAACTTTAACAAGGGAAATTATTCCGAAACTAGTTTAACAGAAATGCAATCCAACATACGTACAAAAGCAAACGGTAAACATTCCATTGACCCAAATATTGAAACTTTAACCCTACGTAAAAATAGCGAACAAAAATGAACTCACTTCAAACACTTACCAAATGGTTTTAAATATTGGGCAAACACAAATTAAGGAGGGGAAGCAAAGAAACTTCCACACCCAAAGTTTAGGCTAATGGCAAATTAGCTTAAAAGCTAATTACGCGGATTAACATTCATGTTGACTTTTTTCCTACTTCGCTTATTCTTTTGTTGGTATTAATTTTTGTTTATTTTCGGTTAAAATTTAAAAAAAGCCAACGAGTTAATTTGTGGGAAATTGCGATTTTATGAATGTAGTGGAATACTGAACAAGGCAACCTGAAATACATAATATTAATTGGAAAATTATTTTCTGAAGTAAATGCACTCGAGCAAGTCGACGAATTAAGGCCGTTTTACTGAAACGGCCGTTTTACTGAATTCCAAGAAATATTTTTTAATAACTTAAATTATTTCTAGTGCATTTTATTTTAATGAACTGACGTATTATGAACAACTTTACAGATTGCACAAAAGAGCAAGCAGTGGAATTAGACCCTATACCCAGCAAAAAAAGAGCATCCAAAGAAGCAATAAAAATCCCCAACTTATGATCCGGAAGTTGTTCTAATTTGGATTTTCACCAATGAATTTAACAAGGGCTTGTCGCGCCGGGGAAGTACTTATTTGTCACCACTTTTGCACCACTCCTTTTAAAGCACTGTAAGATTTGCTTTTTTGGTGTTGTATTTATTTGATGAATGTATGTCGTTCTTATTAACATCTTTGGGTCCAGAGATTTCATATTTTAAAGGAATACAAATGTTGACATAGGGAAGGGAACGTATAAATAATATACTATTGGCCAAAGAGATCAACGATCATATATATGTATGTATGTTTAGGAAATTTGAAGATGTCTGTAATCTGTATGGTGTAGATGGCTCTTGAAAAGTGTGACCCCATAGTGTAATTAACATTCTCACAAAAAAAAGTTTTCCGTAGCCCCGGTTCAGAGAGTAGTAAAGTACCACAGTGTGGTACAGTATGTATGGTATGGTATATTTAATTACCATAATTTCTTTTAAAATTATTTAATTATAACCTACACCACACTGTGGTACAACTTATTATGATTTTATGCATTTGTTTCTAACACCAAAAATGAGCAGAGATATATAGAACCATCGTTTATTATACCGATCGACTTAGAATCACTTTCTGAACCGATTTAGCTATGTCAGTTTGTGCATGCATTCTTGTAATCTATGTACAGGTCACAAATATCGAAAATACCGATCTCAAAGAAATTTTGTACATATCTTTATTTTGGTACAAGACAATTCGTATTGAAATTGAAAGACAATCCGTATATCTTTCGTCTACGGCGAACGATCAAAAATCTTTCAACTATTTGAATATCAGTTTAGAACCAGATATCGTAATATATATGAATGTACCTTCGATTTAGCTTATACCCTCTATAGAAAATATAATTTCCTTTCGATGTTCATGAAATTTGGTAAAGAGTGTCTTATTTTAACAGTTAATATCAAATTTATATATAGCCCCACATACTCGCATGGATGTATACCTTCCGATTTAGCATCTAAGCTCCATAGAAGTCATATTTTAGTCAAATGTACTATATTTTGCACAAAGGATTTTTTAATCCGAGAATAAACAGTCACTAGCAAGGTTGGAAAAATGTGTTTTCATGTTTTACATCAGAGCATTATTAAATTTGGCAGAGATTGGTTTATAGAATCACGAACACTGCGAAATTTGATAAAAAATGGATACCCTTCAGATAAAGGCCAAATTTAAATACAGACCCATATAGAATTTTCCATCTAAATTAGGTGTCAAACACGATTTACAAAAATAAAAACAGCAACAAGAGAACAACTACAAAGGTCAAATAGATGAATACAGTACGTTCTGTCCAATACAATGTGTTACGCCTTTTGTTCTTGATCAAAAACGAGCACGTGATGTTACGTCTTTTTTTCTTGAATAAAATCGTGATTTTTTGACGAAAAACGAATTTTCATTTTTTTCATTTATCGCAATCCAATGTACAAAAGGGTCCGCCATCTAACCTTTTTTTTCAACTAGTGCTTATTTCGTGAATGGTAACACTTAGCTCATGTCTGATTTGACAGATAATTAGTTGTATCCTTCCGCTGAACGAATATGGTTGTGTATACGCTTGAACAACGCTGGGAAATATTGCGACATTACTTTGAAAATTTTGATTTTCAATTTTTTTTCATTTTTGATTTTAATTTGATTTTGATTTTTTCATTTTGATCTTGGCGGGTATGTAAACAAGATTGTCGCATTTGGGGCACAGAAAACCCGCACGCATACATTGAAAAGCCGATACACCCAAAACGAGTCACTGTTTGGTGCGGATTTTGGTCCAGAGGCATAATTGGGCCATTTTTCTTCGAAAATGAGCAAGGAGTGGCCGTTACAGTCAATGGCGATCGTTATCGGGCCATGTTGAACGATTTTTTGTTCACAAAAATTGAAGAGGAGGATATTGGCAACATTTGGTTTCAACAGGACGGCGCTACGTGCCACACAGCCGAAGCTACACTATTTTTTGTGGGGTGCCTTCAAAGATAAGTGTTACGCCGACAAACCAGAGGAAAATATTCGTGAAGCCATTGGTGAAATACAGCTGCACACATTCGATAATGTGCTTAAAAATTGGACCGATCGTGTAGGCTACTGCATGGCCAGCCGAGGCAGCCATTTGAATGAAATTATTTTTTTTATAGCATTTTCAAAAAAAAAAGTTATATGGCGGACCCTTTACAATTCCAAAATTAAACATATTTCGAAGAAAATTAGCATACTTTGAAATGACTTTATGTTATTTTAATCGGCTATGAAAAAGTCGACTTGTAGGTCCGATTTATCGACCTAGTCGACTGAAACGAAATTTAATTGATGAAAAAGTCGACTAGCTTCCAGAACCATTCACTAATTCTGATATAGCCGCCATATAAATATATATTTCTTCCCTTTAGCACTATAGACGCAGTATTTTACATATATATCATAGCCCTCATACATATGTTCCTTCCGATCTGGACGTTTATCACTTCAAAAGATTCATTTTACATCCAATCGTTTTAAAATTATGCATTCTTGGGTTAATAATAATATATTCCGAAATTACATTTTGGTTAGTTATTTAGAAGAACTTCATTAACCCATTAACGCCTGACCCCCGATTCCGTTGTCGGATTTTGACGAAATTTCACACAGTTAGTATTTAGGACATTTATATTGCGGTGGTATTTTTTAAAAATTTTTATCATTCACACTCGAGCCTGTGGCCTTTGGGTATTTTTCTACCCACTTAGGCATTAACGTGTTCTAAAATATATGAAAACAGTAGCAATAAACGTATTTTTTTATGTTTTGATGACAATCTAGTGTTTATCTATTTTTAACTATGTGGCATGAAAAAATGTGTGTGTGGTGCGTTTATGTAGTGTGTGTGTGTGGTGTGTTAGAAAAAGAATTTGGGACTTCCCAGTTTTTGGCTAGAGCTGCAATGCAATAAAAGTGTTCGATATAGTTTGTTGTATAAAGTGGTACATTGTGAGTTGTGGTTGCGACAGATATTCTGTAAATATTTGACATAGTAATACTGTAGTGATTTTTACATTTTGTGAAAATGTTTCGACGTCGTAAAGTTTTAACTGTAACTGAATTACAAGCAGAAATCGATGGATGGATTAGTGACGAGGAAGAAAATGTCGTGGGTCATAAAGCAGATAAAATAAATTTTGTTATTACTCCACCGGATAAGGTTGACAATATTAGTGATAATGAAGACATAGATGATAATCTACCAATACTTCATGATAAAACTCAATTTCCTAATGAAATGCCTGGCCAGTTTGAGATTGAATACATTTATGACGATAATAATGTGAATCTACCAGTGGTTTCTGAATCTATGGAAACAGACTATGATCCATTGGATGCAGACAATGATCCTCAACCATCTACATCGAAGGCAAAAGGGCGTGTCTCAGTGGGAAATAAACCTAAATGGAGTAAATCGCATAAATACAATTTTGACAAACAACCTTTTGACAATGAAGTGAACGCCCAAAAAACATTGTACGAGATAATTGGTAAGTTGTGTGGCGTTCCTTCGTTGTATACACATCCTGAGAGCTATTTTTGGTTTGGTAGGTTCGTACACACCATTGCAATTATGGGAATGCTTTTTTGATGAAGAAGTCATGAATATGATCATCGAAAGTACGAATGAATATGCTGGACAAAAAAATTTTGCTGGTTTCGCTACTTCAATTACAGAAATGAAAACATTTTTCGGAATCTTGTATCTTACAGGATATAATACTTTGCCAACCATCAGATCATACTGGTCAAATCAAGCATCTCTAGGATGTCAGATTGTGAAAGATGCGATGAGTCGAGATAGATTCGAACAAATAAAACAAAACATACACGTTTGTGACAATCAAAATCTTGATATAAATGATAAATTTGCCAAAATTACACCGTTAAATGATGCCTTAAATAAAAAATTCATGCAATTTGGTGTATTTACTCACAACCTATCGGTGGATGAACAGATGATTGCATACTACGGTCGCCACTCTTTGAAAATGTTTATTAGAGGCAAACCGATACGATTTGGTTACAAATATTGGGTTTTAGCTTCAGCGACAGGATATTGTTACTTTTTTATTCCGTATACTGGTGCTTCTGCCAACAATAATGCCGATTATGGTCTTGGAGAAAATGTGGTCTTACGATTGTTGGAAAATGTAACAGATCCAACCCAACACAATGTTACATTTGATAACTTCTTTACTAGCCATAAGTTGTTGTGTACACTGACTCAAAAAGGATATTTTGCAACTGGTACCGTTCGCGACAATCGTACAAATCATGCACTATTGGATGATCCCAAATTGATGAGAAGAAAGCCGCGAGGTTCATCAGATTTTTGTTTTGACAAAAACAACAAAATAATCGCTGTTCGTTGGAATGATAATTCGGTAAATATATCTTATTCACTTTATTCGTCCAATACTGACTATTTTTGTTTTAGGTGGTGACTGTGATGTCCAATTTCTAGGGTGTAGAGCCGATGTGCCGAGCCAGAAGATTTGATCGGAAAAATCGGAAGATGGTATCTCTCGAGCAACCACATCTTATACATCAATACAATCAGCGAATGGGTGGAGTGGATTTGTTCGATAATGCTATGAACAATTATCGCATTCAAGTTCGTGGAAAGAAATGGTATTGGCCGTTACTCACTAATGCTATGGATGCTGCTATGGTGAATGCTTGGAAGTTGCACTGCATCTGTAGAAAATCTGAAGGCGCGCCGCTAATGAGTCAACTTGATTTTCGTGTAAGTGTTGTTGAAGCATTGATAACAATAACGGAAAATCGTGGCCATGTTTATAGAAATGTCACTAACGCGCAAATAATGACAAAACGGATGTATAAATTTGATCACATAATTAGAAAGATTGGTAAACGCGGACGCTGTGGGCAATGTGGGGGTAAAACAGAGTATGGATGCAAAAAATGTCATGCTAACTTACATCCAAAGAACTGTTTTGCACAATTTCATGATGGCACTCCAAAAAACATTGATAAAATTAAAAAATCTAAATAGTTATAAATCTTATATATGACATGTATCTCACTATAAATGTAATAAAATGTTTTTTTTTATGAATTCCTACCAAAAAACATTACAAAAAACCCATTTTTAATCGGAAATTAAAATTCGCCTTTCATGTGTTTTAGAACCCTTTAACGCCTAAGTGGGTATTTAAATACCCATGCCATAAAATCGTACCTGTAGCCCAGACGAGTGGCCTTATATCAGTGATTTTTTTTTTGTAAGATAGGGGACATCTAGGGCTATAAGGCATCAAGAAGTTTTTTGCTAAGTCTGCTCCACAAAATTTTTAGAGCCACTTATGTTAAATTTTTTTGTCTTTTTAAAATTAAGGATTTTTGACCCGTGAATTCCCCCCCAAGATATGACCCTATATGAACAAAAAAAATAGTTCCTTAGTTCCATCCTTTCTTTATCTGTTAGTAAACACGGATTTGCGATACCTCTCACACGACTCTAGCTAGAATTTTTCTAATGTAGCTCTATTTTTGGGTATTTTTCTACCCATTCGTCGTTAATGGGTTAAATGCCGAAAAAATGTTCATACTTATGAATTGGAAGTACTTATAATGTTATTCTTTTGGAAGTACTTCTTTTATTTTTTGCTGGGTAAATACGAAATAAACTGGATTATAATTAAATAATTTAAAGATTATTCGAAGATATTTATATTACACATATTTTTTAGTGGCTCATCGGATATGGTTTTTAAACCCTACACCACACTGTGATACAGGGTATTGTAACTTTGTGCATTTGTTTGTAATACCCAAAAGGCGATGAGATGGACCCATTCATTCAATTTGGTAGAAATCGGTTCAGATTTACATATATCTGCCATATACGGTATGTTCAAAGAATATCGCGAATTTGTAATTTCCGCGGGCTACGTATATGTGATTTTTGATATATTTGTAGCGTTATGTTGGTACTCATAATGCACCACGCCCCTGCAATCAAAGAAAACTGTGAGCTCGGGCGTCCGGCACGCTGTTCGTCCTTAATAAGTAAGGGACATGAGTACTTGTGCACGAATATTGGCCAAAAACAACACAGTAATGGTGCCGCAGCCATCGTATTCCCCTGACCTAGCCCTCTGTGACTATTTTTTGTTCCCAAAAAGGTCCATGAAAGGACGACACTACACCACGATTGAGGAGATAATTTCCTTAATTGTTTTCTTACTTACTTTAAAATGTTAAATTCAACGTTACAGAAAAAGTAAAAGGTCTTGTCCTATTACCCTAAAACCTATTCAAAATGTACTCTAATGTTTAAGGGAGTATTAGTATCCGTCACAAAAACCAACTTTAACTTTAAGCACTTCTTATAAGAAATCTAAGAAAAAAGTAAAATTTTTCTATTTTTTGCAACAAATTTAAGAAAAATTTTAAGATTTGTGCAGAAATGTTGCCGTCAAGACACATTTTTTGTGTGATTAAAGGAAATCTTTTTCTTTTCAATTCGGCCTATTGAGCATTTTAAACAAATACTGGAACAAAACTGTCATAAACATTTAATTATTTCTCGGGAAAGACGAAATAGGCCATCGTGGAACTTGGCTATATTTTTAGAGGACAATTTGACCTAAAATACAAAAAATTAAATTTAAAAATATAAGGGGATTTTTTTTAAATTAATTTTAATTATTTTTTTAAATGTAGAAAATAATATTTATACCCTACACCACACTGTGGTACAGGGTATTATGACTTTGTGTATTTGTTTGTAACACCCAAAAGGAGAAGAGATAGATCCATTGTTTATTATACCGATCGACTTGTAATCCCTTTCTGAGTCGATTTAGCTATGTCCGTCTGTCTGTCCGTCTGTAGATGTATTCTTGTAATCAAAGTAAAGGTCGCAATTATAGCCCGATCTTGACGAAACTTAAACATATCTTTTTTATGGCCCAAGGACGATCCCTATTTAATTTGGTTAAAATCGGTTCAGATTTGGATATAGCCCCCATATATATGTTAGCCCCGATTTTACATGTAAGCGCTGTAAAAACTTTAATTTATATCCGATCAGTATGAAATTCAGCAGAAAGAGGTCTATTATTATATGAATGCACACTGTTAAATTTGGAAGAAATCGGCTTAGATTTAGATATAGCCCTCATATATACGTTACCTCCGATTTCACATGTAAGCGCCGTAAAAAATTTATTTTATAACCGAACAGTGTGAAATTCGGCAGAAAGAAGTTTCTTATTACATGAAGGAATACTGCCAAATTAGGAGAAAATCATTTCAGATTTAGATATAGCCCCCATATATATGTTACCCTCGATTTTACATGTAAGCGCTGTAAAAAGTGTATTTTTAATCCGATCAGTACGAAATTCGGCAGAAAGAGGTTTCTTATTACATGAATTAATACTGCCAAATTTCGGGAAATCGGTTGAGATTTAGATATAGCTCACATATATATGTTACCCCGGATTTGACATGTAAGCGCTGTAGAAACTGTATTTTATATCCGATCAGTAAAAAAATTGGCGGTTCATATTTAGATATAGCCCCCATATATATGTTACCCCCGATTTAACATGTAAGCGCTGTACAATCTGTATTTTATATCCGATCAGTAAAAAAATCTACACAAAGAGGTTTCTTATTGTATGAAGGGATACTTCCAAATTCAGAGAAAAATCGGTTCAGATTTAGATATAGCCCCCATATATATGTTACCCCAAATTTGACATGTAAGGGCTGTAGAGACTGTATTTTAGAAGTTTCTTTTTACATGAATGAGTATTCAAGGAAAATCAGATTTATATATAACCTCCATATATATATGTATGTTCCTCCTGATTTGGTATCAAAGCGCTATAGAAGTTGTACTTTACTTCCGATCATTAATATTTTCCGGAAAGATGTTTCTCAATTTAGGAACGAATAGCGATTATCGGCTCAGAATTAGATAATATGTTCCTTCCTACTTACCAATTATTCCAAATTATTATCGCAATGACCTTTATCGCATTGTTAGGGAGGTGTAGGGTATTATATAGTCGGCCCCGCCCGACTTTCTGCCTTTCCTTACAGGTTTTAAACTTAATTTGTGCAAAAAATACACATTTTTATAATTTTTGTGACTAAACGGTTAACATTTTTTGAGTGAAACCAATGGTATATTAAGGTACAACTTTCAAAGTTTATTGTGTAAAATTTTCGTAGAAAAATATTTAAAAATATGGCAACGACAGCATTTATGTGGAAGCGTCTCGAAAAAAAGTAGAATTGCGGTGCCCCTCATAACTCGATACCGTATCATCAGAAGTTAAAAAATAAATGTATTTAGTTAGATAATCATTATAGACAGGTAACGCTGTCGAGTTTTTTTTCGAAATTAAAATTTTTCATTTTTGGGAACACTTTGAAGAGAAAAATGGTATTTTTGCGAAAAAAAAAGAAAAAAAAAGAAATAGTGAAAAAATTCAAAAGGATCGGTAGTTTTGTAGTTTTTGAGGTAGGAAAATGCCTTAAAGTTTTTCTGATGTACTGAAAATGAGGCGCAATTGCCCAGACTTCTGGATCTTTGTCAGTTTTGCTCCGATTAACCTCAAATTTTTTTTCAGAAAAAAAATTTAAAAAGTTCCAAACAAATTATTGACATTACCCCCCTTAAGAGTGCAAATAATTACTAAGATTATCTAAGAAGTGCAATATTGATAGCTTTTACGGATACAAAAATATAATTTTTTTAATAAACCCAGGGGCCTAATTATAACATCCATTACCGCCAAGATTCCATCGTAATTTTTTAGCAACCGTTATCGAGAAAAAATTTGCCAGAAGTTTCTCGACAAAAAATGGGCACCGAAAACTAATATTTTGTTGGTGTTGAGTGAAATTTGGATGTTTTATTTTAGAAAAAGTAAGTGTTCTTTGAGATTTTAGTATAAAATATAAAGCTTATTAACTAATGTCAGCAGAATTAATGGGAAATAAACACTAAAGCTTGCTAGTTCAATGACCGTGCATTAGCGAGAAACCTCCTTAAAAATTTTCCACAAATACAACTCCTAATAGAAAGTATGCTATCTTTGGTTGCATTGAACAATCATTCCTCCGTGAGTTATTTGTGTTATTTTAAACAAGATAATAATCGTAATCACCGCCGGTAAGAAGATTTTGTGTGGCGTCTAGTTTTAATAATGGTACAACGATTCTCGTGATCCGAAGTCGTTGCTGCGATAACTTTTTCGACAGGAAAACGATTTCGTTAACGGATGTCGTGATTAGGCGCCAGTATTCCTCAAAAGGCACAGTTTCGAAAATCTTAAAATCTGCACAGTAGGCATGTTTTTTATAATTTGCATGTGTAAACAACTACACTTAATGTTTTATAAATTCCATAACACAGTTTCACATACGAGTATTATTACTATAATGCCTTACCTCATCCAGTGATTGCAGAAAGCTAAAATTCCTCCATTTAATATCAATTTTAATAAACTGAATGCTTAATACAATTACCTCTGTTACGTTAGTGGGGAGTCGTTATAATAAAGACATATCCGACCATTGCAGCGATTGCTCATTTCCACGTTATGAATATTTATAAACATATCTACAGATGCCGCATTAAGCCACACCCACACACATGCCTAAACTCAACTGTTCACACACGCATACCTATAAGTGTGTTTATTCAAGTGTTGCCATTAATTTCCCTAGCTTGGCTAAATGTTAGTATGGGTATTATATTTAATAAAGTCTTTTATGAACATGTGAGAGTTTTGAATGAGTTGGCAGGGTTTGTGGTTAAAACTCCCCACTTAGTCGGGCATTCTTGCTGAGCCGCCAAAACAACAAAACGGCCAACGAGTAAACAATTTTCTCGTGCTAACATTTAGCTGGCCACAACTCAGCGCGAAGAATGTAGGCCGTTTTGAGTGTGTAATTTAATCAAGTTTTAATTACCTCATTAAAAGCTTAACAGTGCCGGACAACATAACATTGCCAAACAATAACAACAGCAACAGTAGAAGCTGAAGTAGCTGCAGCAGTAGTTGGAAGTAATACTCTCACACACACGCAAGGACATCGGATATTCACTCGTACGCACAATTTACAGCATATCGTTTGAATGTGGGCGTTGTGGAAATTGTCTCTACCACTGCCGCAGATATTAAGTAAAGTAATAATGCCATTATTAATAATAACATTATAGGTTTTATGCGCAGATAATTTAAATAAAATGTTTTCCATTTAATTTTTTTTAACATTATTTTTTAAACGTATGCGTTTTATTAAATTTAATTACAGCGAAACTTTAAGCCATTTTGATTAATTAAAAAGTGTATGTTGATTTTATGAAAATTTAATATACATATTAAATTACGGTTAAATGTAATATGCTACAGGTTTAGTTGTTTCCAGTTAGTTGTTTTAAATGTAGTAATTTAAATGTTAAATGGAATTTTATAGCTGTTACAATACCAGATAAAGGAAAGGCCGAATTATATTTTCTTAGTTATTAATGATTAAGTGTTTGAAGTAATACAAATGGAAAAAATAGTAGAATGTTACTAAACCTAGCAGTTAAGGATCTGAAAAAAGAATGGGGTAATTTTTTAGGTTGTAATTTTTGAATATTATGTAGTTCTGAACACATAAATTTTATTTGAAAATCAATAAAATTTATTTGGAACTCATATATTAATACGAGGGTTGCTATATGTATTTCTGGCATAGGCAACACTAATAGCGAATTCTTTTCAGCAAAAAAGTGCAACACTTGCATTGCCCTTTTTCCGAAAACTGCACTATAATATCGCTTTTTTGAAATTTTAGTTGTGCTAAATTCGAGTAACTTAATTACCAAATTTCAAAAAAGTATCACAAAAGTGCCGTTTTCGGAAAAAGGGCAATGAAAATGTTGCACTTTTTTGCAGAAAAGAATTCGCCATAAGTGTTGCCTGGCGTCATCTGACATTTCCTTTGGAAAGTCTGACATTTTTTAGCATAAACGTACTCAGAACGTTTTAACGTACGACTATCATTTCTGTTGTTTACAGTGATTTAAAAAAATCAATTGTAAAAAAATGGAATTAACTCGTGAACATTTTCGTGCGATAATTTTTCACAACTTTCGACGTGGATTATCACGATAAGAGTGCCTCCATGAACTTCCAACCATTCATCCATGAATTCAATCGTGGCCGACGCTCTCTCAAAGATGAAGGTCGTCCAAAAACGGCCCTTGTGCCAGAGAACATGCAAGATCGTCATATGACATACCGTGAGATAGAGGCATCCTTGGGTATTTCTTCCACTAGCATACATTCGATATTGCATGAACACCTGGCCGTAAAAAAGGTTTGTTCTCGTTGGATCCCGCACAATTTGACAATTGCTAAAAAAAAGGCTCGTGTCGATCGGTGCAAAGAAATTTTGAAAAAATACGATCGCGGAGCTTAAAAAGACGTTTATAAGATCGTCACAGGTGACGAATCTTGGATCTATGCGTATGAGCCCGAAACAAAACAGCAATCGACCGTGTGGGTCTTCGAAGACGAGCCAAATCCAACGAAAGTTGTTCGTGGCAGAAGCACTTCAAAGCAAATGGTCGCCTGTTTCTTCGGCAAAACTGGTCATGTGGTGACTGTTCCGCTTGAGCAACGTAGGACGGTCAATTCTGAGTGGTACACCACAATTTGTTTGCCTGAAGTCTTCGAAGAAATTTGAAAAACGAACAAGAGAAGACGAATCATTGTGCACCATGACAATTCGAGCTCTCATACATCGGCTCAAACCAGCGCCTTTTTAACAGGCCAAAACATCGAATTGATGGGTCATCCGCCGTTCAGCCCAGATTTGACACCCAATAACTTATTCTTATGCACTCACATCAAGAAAACACTGCTTGGTCAACGTTTTTCCACGCCTGAAGCAGCTGCCGAAGCGTTCAAAAACCATGTTTTGGAGGTGAATTTTCAACACTCTGTAATGACAAAACGGTCTGAGTGAAGTTATGCTAAAAAATTGCATACTTTCCAATGGAAGTTCCAGTTTTCATCTGGCAACACCAGCATTGCCAGGACCGAAATATGAATAGCAACTCTCGTATATTACAACAAAATATATTTGCAAAGTAATTTTATCGAATAAAGTGTGTATTTAAATATATTTTGTTTAAAAAGATAAAAAGTCGCAGATTTTCGAATTTAATTTTTAATTTCAATGTTGTCATCAATGGTGTATTCGTAAAAAATCACTCTACGTTCCCATGGCGAGGAATATTTTTGTCAAAGTCACCACCTAAATATGCCGACGAAGTGATGCAACTTCAGACGTACGATGTATTTTGATCATAATTTTTAACGGGTATTAACATGAGCAGCATACCAAAACGAACAAGGTAATCACGGTAATTTTTCAACGGACCTGTAAGTACTGTAAAAGCTTACACTACACAATATTTTAAGTATTTATATGCACTGGTATTAAAGTTGTAAGCAGTTACTTGTTGGACAATATGGTACCTTTGTGTGAGAGATACTAAATGGACCGGGGCCACTTCGCCAATTTTTCTCAAAGTGGTAGAGACAGATAAACAATTACTACGTGTAGAATTACAGAGGATTATTATAGGTAGTATAGAAGTTATTAGGGAATTAATATGACACTAAATTTTAACCCCTTGTGATGGAGGTATTAGAAGGAGTGGACCAATATAGTCGAAATATGAATTTAGCCTGAAATAGAAAAAAATATCATCACATATAAATTTATCTCATACTCCTTTCGTGCGCACCAGCCAGTCAGAAGGACAGACATTCAGATAGATGGAAGGACATAGCTCAAATGACTTAAAATATCCTACAACGGATTTACGGCGAAAATATTTTGGGTCGTAAGTCACTCCATCGATGTGTTTCACCTTTGATATATACCCACATCAACTAAAGTGATCGTATAAAAATATGTGATGGTTAACGTTTAAAAAAGGCTCAGAATGAGTAGGCCAATTTGACCCGTCTTTTGTTTTATGCTAGTTTCGTTAAAAATAAAACAACATACAAAATTTTAAGTCAATCGCATGGACGTAGCTAAATTATTTAAAATAAATATTCTTAGGTTCTTAGGTCACTCCTTCGATGCAGAAATTTCTGCAATGGATTTAGGGAAATCGCGGGACTTCCCGATCCCGTAAATCCCTGGATTTCCCGAACCCGAAAATTCCCGAATCAAGGCATTTTTAAGTATCAATCAGGGGAAATCCCGATTTTTATCGGAAAATGTCATTTAAACATATTAATTCTAGGTTTATCGCATTACGGCATCGAAAATTTTATTTGCTAAAGGAAATAATATGTGTTTTAAGTCCTAAGTAACTGTGAAAGCTCTATGGCCAAATCAGAACAAAATATAATAATTCATAACTATAATACCAGTGTACATAAACACATAAGAACTCGGTACAATGCAATGTCTTTGAAGTATCTTCCGATCGGAATTTTTTCAATTCACCTTCTAGTTTGTTAAATTTTTTTAAGTTATTTAAACTAATTCCGAAATATCTCGTGATCCCGGGATCATACTTTTCTCCAGCCCGAGATTTGCAAAACTCAGTCGCGATCGACATTCCTAATAGTAACCGTATAATAATAAAAAATTTGAATATTTCTCGTAGTACTCGTATTGCTGAGAAAGGGCTCATAGTAAAATCTCACGAGCAACATTTTATTAAAGAGTAGAGCATTCCCATGTTAGGTGACCACAGTATTTTTGGCTGATGTCGCGGATTTTGATGAAACTTGGTATAATGGTTGTACTAAGTGTTGTCAACAACCCATGCATTTTATTTTGAAAACAAATAAGAAACAGGCATACTATGAAGATAAATTGTTTCATTTAAAATTTTCGAAACTGTGAATTCTTATTAAAAAAAATTTATCTTTTTATCGGTAAAAGCTATCAATATGGCACCTTTTGCAAAATGTTAGTAATTATTTGCAGCCTAAACGAAAAAAAGAAAAATTAAATTAAAAAGATTTTATTTTTTTTTAGTTATTTAAAATTAATTTATAAAAATCCCCTTTTAATTTTTAAATTAAATTTTTTGTATTTTAGGCCAAATTGTCCTCTACAATATAGCCAGTTCCACCATGGCCTTTTTTGTCTTTCTCGAGAAATAATTAAATCTTTAAGACAGGTTTGAGGAGCATACAAAAGTTGTGTTATGACGCCAACAGTTCTGTACCAAAAGGAAAATAATCTTAAACATTTTCTTAAGGTCGCGCAAGGGCGATCTTTGTAACAATTTTTACTTTTTTCATAGCATTTAGTTAAAGACGTGCTTAATGTTGAAGTTGGGTTTTGTAATTGATGCTAATGCTGCATTAGGCAATAGTACTATATTGTTAATAGGTTGTAGGGTAATAGGACATGGCCTTCTACTTTTCCTGCAACGTTGAATTTAAACATTATAAAGTAAGTAGAGAAAAAAATGCTATTATTTGGTCCATGGCATCGAAACAAAATTATTTTTTATTTATCCATAAGCAGAGATTTAAACCTTTCAAACGGCACAAACGTCGCTAAAATCTGTAGGTTATTTAAAAAGTTATGTACTTTTTGTAACATCACACATCTACTCCATAATTTTCACAAAATATATATTTTATGTGCAGTTAAAAAAAATATATAACTTTTTAAAAATCCTACAGATTTTAGCGACGTAAAATACAAAAAGTAAAATTTAAAAATAAAAGGGGATTTTTTTAAAAAAATATTTTAAATAGTTTCTTTAAAAAAGAATAGATAGAACATTTTGCAAAAAGTCCAATATTGATAGCTTTTGCCGATAAAAAGTTATAATTTTTTTAATAAACACAGTATTCCTCAAAATTCACAGTTTCGAAAATTTTCAAATCTTCATAGTGGGCTTGTTTTTTTATTATTTTTTGCAAAACAATTTGCACGGTTTGTTGAAAACTTCTTGACATGAGCCAAAAATACTGTGATCACTTAACAAAGAATGCTCAGTGGTGACTTTTAACCTATGACATGTTTGCAAGAAGCGAGCTCGACTGTTTTTATAAGTTTGTGCATTTGTTTGTAACAACTAAAAGGAAAGGAGATAGATCCACCGTTTGTTATACCGATCGACTTGGAATCACTTCATGCGTATTTTAACCATGTCCGTTCATCCGTTTGTCCGTCTGTATATGTATGGTTGTAATCATAGTGCAGGTCGTACTTATAATCCGATTGTGATGAAATTTAGCACAGTACTCTTTTTTCGTCCCTATTGAAATTAGTCAAAATCGGATCAGATTTAGATATAGCTCCCATTTATATCTACCTCCGATTTAATGTATATTCACTGTATAAGCAACATTTTTTCAACGATCTGAAAAAAGTTTACAGAAAGAAGTGATACACTTAGCCCCAATTTCGCAACCTCCTGTTAGAGCTAACTCACAGTAAAAAAAATAATTCATACAATTTGACAGCTATAACTGTAGGATAACCGCAGATTGTGGAGTATCGGTTCCGATTTAGTTATAATCCGTATATATAAGTATTGTTACACCCCATGTGAATGTAAGCGGTGTAGAAACCGTATTTTCTATCTGATCAGTGCGAAATTCGGCAGAGAGAGTTTTCTTATTACATGAATGAACACTGCCAAACTCGGTTCATTTATTTATTTCTCTATATAAATTACAATACTAACTAAATTTATATTGTAATTTTAAGGTGTAATTTTAATTGTAAGGGAAAGGCCGGGTTACAAAGGCCATATGGATTAAAGTTTGCAGCAACAGACCAGAGCCTCTGGTGGGAATCGAACCCACGACCCCCAAACTCATAGGCGAGTACGCTACCAACTTGCCTACTGGGGCGCTCAAAAATTCGGTTCATATTTAGACATAGTCCTAATTATATGATACACCCGACTTGACATTTAAGCGCTGTAGAAAACATATTTTATATCCAATCAATACGAAATTTAATTTAATTTTAATTACACGTAATAATTCAGCAAAGGTCCTCCTTGTTTTGTATTTTGGGCTGATGTCAGTATTCCTATCCAATCACTTCAAATTCTCCTCTGGCTGAATATCTCAAAAACTAGAGTTGACCTAGAAACTAGGGTAATACTACATTATCTAATTTTTGTTAAATTTGTAAAGTATCCATTTCGATCCATTTCCTAAGCTATGCCACCACTGTACTCCATCCTTCCAATATACCACACATTATTGAGTTAAGAGGAAGTGTAAATTGTTTCATTTAAAATTTTCGAAACTGTGAATTCTTATTAAAAAAAATTTATCTTTTTATCGGTAAAAGCTATCAATATGGCACCTTTTGCAAAATGTTAGTAATTATTTGCAGCCTAAACGAAAAAAAGAAAAATTAAATTAAAAAGATTTTATTTTTTTTTAGTTATTTAAAATTAATTTATAAAAATCCCCTTTTAATTTTTAAATTAAATTTTTTGTATTTTAGGCCAAATTGTCCTCTACAATATAGCCAGTTCCACCATGGCCTTTTTTGTCTTTCTCGAGAAATAATTAAATCTTTAAGACAGGTTTGAGGAGCATACAAAAGTTGTGTTATGACGCCAACAGTTCTGTACCAAAAGGAAAATAATCTTAAACATTTTCTTAAGGTCGCGCAAGGGCGATCTTTGTAACAATTTTTACTTTTTTCATAGCATTTAGTTAAAGACGTGCTTAATGTTGAAGTTGGGTTTTGTAATTGATGCTAATGCTGCATTAGGCAATAGTACTATATTGTTAATAGGTTGTAGGGTAATAGGACATGGCCTTCTACTTTTCCTGCAACGTTGAATTTAAACATTATAAAGTAAGTAGAGAAAAAAATGCTATTATTTGGTCCATGGCATCGAAACAAAATTATTTTTTATTTATCCATAAGCAGAGATTTAAACCTTTCAAACGGCACAAACGTCGCTAAAATCTGTAGGTTATTTAAAAAGTTATGTACTTTTTGTAACATCACACATCTACTCCATAATTTTCACAAAATATATATTTTATGTGCAGTTAAAAAAAGTATATAACTTTTTAAAAATCCTACAGATTTTAGCGACGTAAAATACAAAAAGTAAAATTTAAAAATAAAAGGGGATTTTTTTAAAAAAATATTTTAAATAGTTTCTTTAAAAAAGAATAGATAGAACATTTTGCAAAAAGTCCAATATTGATAGCTTTTGCCGATAAAAAGTTATAATTTTTTTAATAAACACAGTATTCCTTAAAATTCACAGTTTCGAAAATTTTCAAATCTTCATAGTGGGCTTGTTTTTTTATTATTTTTTGCAAAACAATTTGCACGGTTTGTTGAAAACTTCTTGACATGAGCCAAAAATACTGTGATCACTTAACAAAGAATGCTCAGTGGTGACTTTTAACCTATGACATGTTTGCAAGAAGCGAGCTCGACTGTTTTTATAAGTTTGTGCATTTGTTTGTAACAACTAAAAGGAAAGGAGATAGATCCACCGTTTGTTATACCGATCGACTTGGAATCACTTCATGCGTATTTTAACCATGTCCGTTCATCCGTTTGTCCGTCTGTATATGTATGGTTGTAATCATAGTGCAGGTCGTACTTATAATCCGATTGTGATGAAATTTAGCACAGTACTCTTTTTTCGTCCCTATTGAAATTAGTCAAAATCGGATCAGATTTAGATATAGCTCCCATTTATATCTACCTCCGATTTAATGTATATTCACTGTATAAGCAACATTTTTTCAACGATCTGAAAAAAGTTTACAGAAAGAAGTGATACACTTAGCCCCAATTTCGCAACCTCCTGTTAGAGCTAACTCACAGTAAAAAAAATAATTCATACAATTTGACAGCTATAACTGTAGGATAACCGCAGATTGTGGAGTATCGGTTCCGATTTAGTTATAATCCGTATATATAAGTATTGTTACACCCCATGTGAATGTAAGCGGTGTAGAAACCGTATTTTCTATCTGATCAGTGCGAAATTCGGCAGAGAGAGTTTTCTTATTACATGAATGAACACTGCCAAACTCGGTTCATTTATTTATTTCTCTATATAAATTACAATACTAACTAAATTTATATTGTAATTTTAAGGTGTAATTTTAATTGTAAGGGAAAGGCCGGGTTACAAAGGCCATATGGATTAAAGTTTGCAGCAACAGACCAGAGCCTCTGGTGGGAATCGAACCCACGACCCCCAAACTCATAGGCGAGTACGCTACCAACTTGCCTACTGGGGCGCTCAAAAATTCGGTTCATATTTAGACATAGTCCTAATTATATGATACACCCGACTTGACATTTAAGCGCTGTAGAAAACATATTTTATATCCAATCAATACGAAATTTAATTTAATTTTAATTACACGTAATAATTCAGCAAAGGTCCTCCTTGTTTTGTATTTTGGGCTGATGTCAGTATTCCTATCCAATCACTTCAAATTCTCCTCTGGCTGAATATCTCAAAAACTAGAGTTGACCTAGAAACTAGGGTAATACTACATTATCTAATTTTTGTTAAATTTGTAAAGTATCCATTTCGATCCATTTCCTAAGCTATGCCACCACTGTACTCCATCCTTCCAATATACCACACATTAACTATATTGATGTATAGCCGGCCATTGGGTTATATTGTATGTGATTCATTCAACCTCGTCTGGCTTTACTCCATTTTTCTCAAAACTGTTAGTTTTTTCTTTCAGGCACAATGCACTTTATTGACCCATTTTTTGCATATTCTCGGAATATATTTATAAATTTGTTTCACTTTCTCTTTTGGGTTTCCTTTTCAGTTTGCTGTTTTAAATTCTCCTACTTTTTGCAACTGCATTTTACATCCGTTTTCTGACGTTTATGTCGCTCGTTAGTTTGCCAAGGAATATATTGTGCTACCAACCAGAAGAGTAGTTGGGATTTTTCCGAGACTTTAGTTTTAAATTTATTTAAAGAGGGAAAATTATTTAACAAAATGTATCTTTATATATATTTTACTTTAATTTGAGTTTGAAGAAGATAATCCAAAAACCATTAATTTTCCAAAAAAAATAATTTGTATGTGATTATAGTGAACACTTCCTCTTAACTCAATTATTTTATTCTTTGTGAGAATTGGACAAGTGTACAACTGATGATCATATTTCATTTAATTGTCGAGGATGCCCATATCGTGTTGTCGAACTTTTCAAATTTGCATTCATTAACATCATTTAAACCGGGATAATATCCTAGTTAGAATCATAAACGAAGCGCTGGAATTTTCCAAAACATGTTTACTAGTTGTAAAATAATTTGTATTTTATTTTACTGCATAATCATCATCAGTATACGAGTAGTTAGTTCTCAGTCCGTTTTTATATAGGTCACCGCCTCCACTGCGGATACGCAATATTATTTTCGAAATAACACTCATACGTTATGGTCTTCATATCAAAATTACACACATGCATATTCATACGAATATTTACTTATTTTTTGAAAACAAATTTATGACCATAAATAACATCATCTAATAAATTAAAAAGGCAACATCTGTAAAATGTTCATGTATATTTCCTCTTCAAGGCTTGTTGTTGACCGAACGGACGGACATTTGTACGAGTATACGTATATGAAATCCGTATCATTTTAATAGCGTTGCCATTACATTTGGAGTGTAATGAAAACTAATATAGTTAGAGTAAAATTTATTGCGCCTAAAGTGGTCGTTTGCGCTAGAGATTTTGATTTTAATTAATCTAAACCGAAATAAACTAAAACAAAAATATATGATTTACGATTCAGTTCTACATAAGAGTTGTAAACACTACACTACAAAATTCCAAAACTTAAAAGAAAAAACAAATAATATATAAGCAAAAATATAAACAAAGCAAAATATTCAAATTTAATTTGAACTCGTAAATTCATTAGTAATCCATTAGTGCATCATCATCCGTTGAAGTGTTGCTAAGTTTTCAGAAAATCTCTAACCCATATCATTTTTTTTTTCTTTTTTCAAATTTGATTAAACAAATTTTGTCGAATTTCAATGGGTTTAAAATCCAAAAAAAGTTGAAAGAGAGGAAGATAGCAATGTGAATAGATGATTTGATGTTAGTTTCAAATTTCACCAATTAAAAATAAATTCAATGACCAAATAGACAAATCGCTGTGGCAGTGAGTAAATGGACGAAACTAATAAATAAAATTTCAGTATGTAGTTATTTACTCAGCGTCATTAGTTATGGATAGGTATGGTTGCTTAATATATCATATAGCATGGTTGCTTAATATATTGTATCATATAGCAAATTTGATTACATTTAGTGATAGTTTGAAATAGGTAGCTATGGCAATAGAACACACTGGTGGGATGTCAAATACAAATACAGATTAAATTTTCACAAAATTATGACGCTCAATTTGTACAAATGTGTCGCATCGTGAGATACGATATTTGAACTATTTAACGATTGATTTTAAACAGTTACGTATATACAGGGTTTTCCAATAAAAGTAAAATGATTTCTTTCAGGGCTGTGGAGTCGGAGTCTGGGAAATGTATTGTGCAAAATGTACCAATGATGTGATAGAACTTTTGCACTAAACATTTTTTGGAAACCAATTTTGGTAGAAAAGAAGGATAAAATATTCGAAGCTTTTAACCAAATATTTAAGTACGACAAAAATATCTATATAGTTAACCAAACTATCGAGTTTTTATGTAAAACAGTTTTAGGAAAGCTCTGTTTGTTTTAAGTAAACAAAATAAGTATTTTTACAAGACTATACACTATTCCTAAGCGGGTATAAAACAAGTAAGGAAAGGGCGATCGAAGCCAATTATGTGATACCGTACAACACCTTATTAGATCAGAATAAGCTTAGATATTGTAAATATAAATATGAGATAATTACCTTATAAATATAAACAGAATTTGTTAAAATTCGGCAATATGGGTTCTTTGCTAAATAAATTAAAAAAATAATAGAGTTGAAATACGGCTTCTATAGCGTTACAAGGCCAAATCTAAAGAAACATTTATATTTGGGGGCGATATCGACCTGAACCGGTTTTCACCAATTCCAATAGGTTTCCTCCCTTGTGTGAAAGAAGTTTTATTGTCAAATTTTACCAGGATCGTAGTAAAATTTCGACCTGTACTTAATGAGCATGATGGACGGACGGACAGCTTGTTTGCCAAAAAAAAAACAAATTTATAACCTATTGTATCATAATGTGGTCCTAACGAATAAACTGACTGCCTGAAGCGAACATAATTTCCAAAAGTTGAGGTATATTAAAACAGAGGCAGTGAGTGGTGAACATTCTATCATGATTCCCTGTTGAAAGAATTGCCATATTAGTTGCAACTTGAAAGTCAAGCGTCGATAAATAAATAATACATCTTTATATAATTTCTGGCATTGAATACCTGCTTTTTTTGTTTTTTTTTTTAACAAAGCTATATCTTATGTTCAATAACATTAACTCACGTCTAAGTTAAAATATAATTTCAGAAATTTATGTTGTTTAACTGCCGGAGTCGGGGCTGGAGTCGGAGTCGAATAGTTTTTGCTCGACTCCACAGCCCTGATTTCCTTGAAAGTTCATTATTTAATGTGAAATACAATCGATAGAATTAAGTTATAAATAAAACGTCATTCAAATGGCCTCCACGACTTCTTCTGCAGGAACGAATTCGATGAACCCAATATTCGAGCACTTTTTCCACTAAATCAAGTCGTATGTCATGAATGGCACGTTCAATATTGGCTTGTAAAGCTTAAAGAGAGTCTGGTTTATTTCGAAAGACCAATGTCTTCAAATAACCCTAAAAGATATAGTCTAATGGTGTTAAATCACAACTTCTTGGAGGCCATTCAATATCACAATTTCTTGAAATAATCGAATCTCCAAACTTTTCTCGCAACAATTCAATTCTTTCATTTGCTGTGTGGCACGTAGCCACAACGGGTAAATGGAAAAAAGATATCTCTTAACGAAAGCTATAATATTGCTTATGGGTGGCAAGGTCGTAGGACGACTATAAAGTGTTTTTTTGGATTTAAAAAAATAGACTTAGCGCACGAAATTTGCATTTGGAGAACGATTATTTTGATAATAAAACTGAATAATTTGTAAACGTTGTTCTTGCGTATATCTCTCCATGATAAAATTGTAAAC
Organism: Eudasyphora cyanicolor; assembly: GCA_963930755.1. Lineage (NCBI taxonomy): Eukaryota > Metazoa > Arthropoda > Insecta > Diptera > Muscidae > Eudasyphora > Eudasyphora cyanicolor. The sequence goes on along the minus strand of OZ005737.1, from coordinate 258,398,055 downwards.
ACTACTGAATACAATGAAAAACATATGACCGATCATGACATTTTACAAATGGCCGAAACCTCACTTCAAAATAATATCATACTTATTAGAAAACCTGTTAATAAGAAACCACTTTCTACTGAATTTCGTACTGATCGGATATAAAATACAATTTCTACAGCGCTTACTTATCAAATATGGGTTATATATATGGAGGTTATATCTAAATCTGAACCGATTTTCCCCAAACTTGGCTGCTCATGTAATAATAAACATCTTTTTGCCGAATTTTGTACTAATCGGATATAAAATACAGTTTCTACAGAGCTTACCTTTGAAACAGGCGCATCATATATATAGGCGTTATATCTTAATCTGAACCGATTTTTCCCAAATTTGGCAGTGTTTATTCATATAATAAGAAACCTCTTTCTGTCGAATTTCGTAATTATCGGATATAAAATACAGTTTCTACAGCAATAACATGTCAAATCAAGTGTAACATATACATGGAGGCTATGTCTAAATCTGAACCGATTTTCTTCACATTTAGTATTGTCTTTAAGTGTACCAAGAGAATTCTCTCTGTCAATTTTTATGCAGATCGATTAAAAAATTTAGCTTATACAGTGCATATATGCCAAATTGGAGGTATATTTGTTTTGAACTATATAAGTATGTAAATATGAACTGATTTTGACCAATAGGGATCATCCTTGGGCCAAAAGAAAAATATGTTCAAAGTTTTGTTGAGAGCGGACCATAATTGAGACACGTACTTTGATTACCAGAATACATGCACAGACAGACAGACGGCGGACAGAGGGTCATAGAAAGTGATTCTAAGTCGATCGGTATAAAAACAATGGGTCTATTTCTTCTCCCTTTGGATGCACCCTGCACCACTGTTTGGTGGGAAAGATGTATTTTTAACAATTGTAGCCCTATTAATAACCAAGTCAAAATACCAGAGATACCTTTCGAGAAAAATTGAACTTAAGAAAATAAAATTTTGAACAACATTTGGTTTTGATTTTATGCAATCAGATTTTATTATTATAGACCCCGTCCATCAATAGCTCAGAAGAAAAATAATAATTTCTTCATAAAAATCGTTTAAATACACAAGTCCTTTGAATCAAAGAAAAATTTATTGTTGAGGACCACTCCACAAATTGGGAGAAAATCCCGACTGACATATTAATATTGCTAAGCAATCAAACATACACCTTAACAATGAGATAGCTAGTAAAACTCACACCAAAAAGGCACCAATAAAATGTCCCTTATAATCCCAAAAACTAAATAAACCTAAATCCATTTCATTAAAATACATTTGGTTATGCATACAAATTGAAAACATGCAGATTTTGACACACAAAAAAAACTTCAGCAAATATTGTTGGCTTTAAAGTTTATTAACATTCGAAATAGGTGCCACATGAAATGAATAGAATGAAAATAAAAAAAACAAACGAAAATATGAAATCCCAAAGCTTTGACTCGTTGCAAAAGTAAAAGCAAACAAAAACAAATTGACAACAATATCAACAGAATATCACATCAGGAATACGAGAAAAAAAAACATTGGAAATAGAGGAGTGTCAGCGTCATTGTCGCCGTCATCGTCAACTCCATCACGGCTATCATCTACACAGGCAAATCATCACACCCATCATCGTTACCGTCAACGCAACCGACTGCAGCAGCTTCACCAAGTATATCCACAGTCTCATCATCCGATGGCTCTACGTTATCACTCTCAGGTTTGGTCCAGACTAACACTGGTGCCACTACTAAAAAAAGACTCATTCACTCAAACTCCTAAATCCATTGCATACATTCCCATACATACACCTTTTTACAAATGTGTAAACCGATGCGGAGAGTGACAAGTGAGGCTACATATATACTCGTACATCTCGCAATCCATTCACTACCTCAACTAGAAAAAAATAGCAGGAAAATGTTACAAAAACCTCGAAAACAAAACGTGTTAGTATCACACAGCACTTATGATATACTTTATCACACATTCATAGTTTGTTTTCTCGCTTTCGCCCTGTTTCCCCCTTTCGCTCTCGCCCTTCCTGTTTCCTGTCACTATTGCATTCGCTGCTATTGTTGTTGCTGTTCATATCTGTGGCATGTTTTCATATCCGTGGCAATTTTCATTTGTTACTTTTTTCTCTCCAATCTTTTGGAATTTTGTTGTTCTTTCTATGGACTTTATTTATTTTAGTATGTTTTTCATTCTACTTTTTTGTATATTTGACAAGATATTTTTTAGCGACTGCAAACGCCATAACTGTGTTGTGGGTTTTGTAAACCAACAAACAATGTCGCATATGGGTGTCTTCGGTAGGTCAACAATATCTACATTGTATCGAACTTACTTCTAAAATCACGTGAGTGAAATAAATTTGTATATTTTAATTTGATACAACCATTTCAAATACAGATAATAAAATAAATGAAGAAAATCTCAGTCGAGCAGTTGGTTTGCTCAACTTTAAAACCAGTAAGTTTAAACTAAACTCGGTCGCAGTAATGCAATGAAAAAACCAGTAAGGAAAGGCTAGAGTCGGGCGGGGCCGACTATATAATACCCTACACCACTCTCGTAATATTGAATAACTCTGAAATATACATTTTGTAGTTCATGTATAATTTGTTTATTCTAAATTTCAAAACGATTGGATGTAAAATACAGCTTCTTCAGGACTAAAGAGCAAAATCGGACGAAACATATATATGGGAGCTATAGCTAAATCTTAACCGATTTTCTTCAAATTCAGCAATGTTGGTCCATGGATCAAGAAACTCTACCATTCTAAATTTCAAAACGATTGGATGTAAAATACAGTTTTTATAGGACTAAAGGTCCAAATCGGACGAAACATATATATGGGAGCTATAGCTAAATCTTAACCGATTTTCTTCAAATTCGGTAGTGTTGGTTCATGGATCAAGAAACTCTACTATTCTAAATTTCAAAATGATTGGATGTAAAATACAGCTTCTACAGGACTAAAGAGGAAAATCGGACGAAACATATATATGGGAGCTATAGCTAAATCTTAACCGATTTTCTTCAAATTCGGCAATGTTGGTTCATGGATCAAGAAACTCTACCTTTCTAAATTTCAAAATGATTGGATGTGAAATACAGCTTCTACAGGACTAAAGAGGAAAATCGGACGAAACATATATATGGGAGCTATAGCTAAATATTAACCGATTTTCTTCAAATTCGGCAATGTTGGTTCATGGATCAAGAAACTCTACCATTCTAAATTTCAAAACGATTGGATGTAAAATACAGCTTCTATAGGACTAAAGGGCCAAATCGGACGAAACATATATATGGGAGCTATAGCTAAATCTTAACCGATTTTCTTCAAATTCGGCAATGTTGGTTCATGGATCAAGAAACTCTACCATTCTAAATTACAAAAACGATTGGATGTAAAATACAGCTTCTATAGGACTAAAGGGCCAAATCGGACGAAAGATATATATGGGAGCTATATCTAAATCTGAACCGATTTCAACCAAATTCAATAGCGATCTTAACAGCTGCGAAATACTCTAAACTGCAAAATTTCAGAACGATCGGAGTGAAATTGCGACCTGTAGTCGACGAACAACTTTACATCCACAGACGGACGGACGGACGGACGGACATGCTTAAATCGACTCACCAATGATTCTGAGTCGATCGGTATACTTTAAGGTGGGTCTAGCTGTGTTATTTTCAGGTGTTACAAACATCTGCCGTGAAACAAACTTATAATACCCTGTACCACAGTGTGGTGTAGGGTATAAAAAACAGGAAACAAAATAGGTTTGAGAGCAAAAATGTGATTTTTCCCAATGTAAGCGGTAAATGCTTAAATTTAAACAAAATCGGTTAGAGAATGCGTTCTCTAGATGGTAAAAAGTGTAATCGGAAGAGACCTTTATGTGGGAGCTACGTCAAAATATGGACCTACTTGGCCAATTTCCTTTACGGATTTAATGCAATATAAAGTAAAAATGTTAAAATTTCAGCCAAATCGGTTTAAAAATAGGTTTTCTCAAATCTAATTGGAACATTTTTTTATGTTCCAATTAATGCACAGATTAATATGTAGGGTCTATATCAAGCCATTATTACTATGCATTTTGCAGGTTAAACAATTTATTATAAACACCGCCTAAAAGACAAATTCGCCTGTGACTTTCATAGACCGATATACTCTATTCTCACTAGAGATGGTAAAAACGCGTCCCCTAGAACGCCAAGAAGACTAAACTGATGGGATGATAGCTCACATGTGCCCCATTCTTAGTAGGGATGTACACAAAAATATATGGATAGACAGACATACGAACGGACAAAGCTGAAACGTAGACCTAAAAACTTTTTTGGTATAGATTAAGGCATACTATTTTATGAAAACAATAAAATATTTAAAAACATATGAACGTCAGAGAATTCTTTGAATTCTTTTTCAGCAATCTTAAGATACGCTAAACGACCTTTAAAACAACATGTAACATTTCAAAATGGGCCATCGGAATCAAGAGAAACCTGCACTTACATATTTGTTGAAATTCATCAATATGTGAAAATGTAAAGCGTTAATATCTCGATAACCAAAATTTTAAAATTTTTTTCGATTACACTTTTTATACTGCTATGCTTTTATAATACTCTTCGAAGTTTTGGGGTACATCTGAGATGTGACGAATTTTTCCGTTCGGTTTGGCATGTAATGACTCATGTACGTATAAGTTAAAAGTGATACAATATCACTAAGCATTAACCCTGGCAAGGTACCAGTCAAAGAGATTCCAAAGCCTCAAAATTAGGCTGCGATAGGGGAAGATATTATTTAATATACAATTGGATGTCAATCGGTTACTGCTTTCGAGGGGAAGCAAACTGACAGACAGGTTGTATATTGTTCAAATGACTTAAAACTTCCTGAATCGGATTTCGTCATACTTTTAACGAGTGATCCATTTATACCTTATTCATTTGTTTCATTTTTCACAGATCACGCGTGATTTGTATCGTACTACCATCTTGTTTTTACTCAGTATTGTTTGACAAATGGTTCACAACAGAAGAGCAGAGAAAATATAACATCCAGCCAAAAAGAGCATCCAAAGAAGTGATGAAAAACCTAATCTTATAATCCGGAATTTGTTCAAAATCGGATCATCACCAATGAATTTAACAAGGGCTTGTCGCGATATAATGCTATTCTTTTGCTGTGCATTTGCCCCAGTGCCTATAAAGTAATAAAATGTTTAGTTTTTTGATGCTATTGTAAGCATATCTCCGCAAAAACATAATATATATTTTTTAAAGGGTTTTTTTGTGATATTTTGGTATTCAAAGAAATATGCAATTTTTTGAGATAAGTGATCGGATGTTTTTTTCATAATAAAGAGGAATGTATTCCGTTAATAAAGAAAAAGAACATCAGCCAAATGGCCTCCACGACCACGCTAACAGGACTATATCCTTTTTATGAAATTTTCCATAACCAAATCGCAAAGAGGCTGCCCTTTGTCCTTGATAGCCTCACGAATTCTATCTTTGAGGTCTTCAATCGACGCTGGGCTGTTGGCGTATAATCTTTCACGTGGCCCCAAAGGAAGAAGTCGCAATGTGTTAAATCACAAGATCTCGGTGACCAATTGTGATCACCTCTTCGAGAGATAACACGGTCCGGAAACTTTCCCGTAACAGAGCAATGGTTTCGTTGCTTGTGTGACACGTAGCGCCGTCTTGTTGAAAGTAAACGTTGTCCAGATCAATACCATCCAAATCCGACCATAAAAAAATCATTAGTCATCTCTCGATAGCGGAATCCATTCACCGTAACTGATCATCCAACCTCATTTTCGAAAAAGTAAAGTCCTCGGTGGCTTGTTGACATAGCCACCGAGGTGGAAATGGGTCTCATCAGTCAAGATGATTTTTCGAATTTTAATAATTTCAATGCGTTGTTGAATCGTGTTCTCGTATCGTTCCATTTTTAGTAATGGCGTAGTTTCTACTTGTCAAATGTCGAAGAAAAAAAGCTTCAAAAGTGACAGCTACCGAAATACCGGGTGATTCAAAATAATAGTTTAGAATGGAGGTATCGATATAAGACCACTTTAGCGTATTAGTACTTTATAGAGAAGTTATACAAAATGGGATCTTATCCACTGCTTTGGATTCACTCTATACCTCAGTATTATTAATCGAGGTGGCTGGGTTTAAATCCCGCAGCGGGTTTTAACTTTTTTCTTTAAAAATAATTTTTTAAAATTTTTTCAAACGTATTAAATTTTTAAATCTCTTTTCCATAACAAAATTTTAATATTTTATGTTTTTCTTGAGAGATAAATATTTTCATGACTACTGCTAAAGAACATATTTGGAAGTAAAAAAATTATTAACTGCATCTTTGAAAATGCTTCAAATGTTATTCCTTAAGAATAACTTCCATTTTATTCTGGGATATGAAGTTGAACGATAAATGATAAACAATAAAATATACACTTTTCCACCAGGTTTTGTTTTTGCTTGGACGATTTTGATGAAACCTAATTTAGTCAATATATTCATCTACATCAAAATGTTCACCTGTATTACGAAAATCAGTGTTATGTGAGAAAAGTTTTTCGTTACTAATGAACAAACGGAAGAAATTCTCGAACAACGAGTACCGTTACATTTACAAAAATTGTGCTTTTTGATCTAATTTATGGGCTAGATGAATCATCGGTAATGGAATCATGCTAGAAAGTTGATCGAAAATCTATCAAACCTTTGGATCTGACCACCCGCAGCATAGTCGCCGACAACACTTTTTATGAAATTATCTTTAAAAGGTAAATGTCAAAACTTTTAATTCTGAAAGAGATGCTAAAATGGCTACATAACTCATTATTTATTATATACCTTATATTTGGGTATGTCTAATTTTAATTTTAATATACGTAATTGTACAATAAAAATTTAAGATTTCAAAAATATATAGTTTTTCATTTCTATTGATTTCTTGTTTAATTACTATTTTTAAATATTTTTCTCCATAACCTCTTGTATATTTCCAAAAAGATTGAACGGATCGATAAGTCATTTTAGAAATAATTTAAAAAAATGTAATTGCCGACTAGAGGTCTATCACAAAATTATATTTTTTTTTAACATTTTTATTATTAAGCGGAAAAATTAAATATGTACATGTAGATTTTTTCATTGTGTTGCTTAGTTTAATAAGTAAATTAAATATATTTTTTTTTAATTAAGCCTTCTGTTCAATTACCTCACCATAACGTAGAAACAACCCTAAACATATGCGACACATGTGTGCCTTCCCTTTTGTATTTCATAATCAATTTCTTTAGTTTTCTGTTTGCCTCCTCCAGCAATTTAGGTTTTTTTGCTTATTTGCTTTTCTATTAATCAAAGTTACAATTGAAAACTGGCTTAAGTACACTTGCACACGCCTCCACAAAGTGACACGTCATCCTATTTGAAACGAAGAAAAAATAGAAATAAATAAAAAAACTCTTAAGTGTCGGAGAGAGTGAAACACGTATCACAAAACAATTGGATTGCCAGAGAAAAAAACGTCCAATGCCAGTTATCCTGCTGTGTAAATATTCTTTTGATTTTACTCTTTTTGAGCCCACTATAAACACACGATTCAGGTGTGTTGTTATCTGGCAGAAAAAAAGCCAAAATAAAATAACACTTCAAGTCGTGCAAAAACTATTACAGTGAGAAGCACAGTGGTACAGGAAAGATGAATTTGTTTTAGATGTGTCGATACCTCCAACACAAAACAAGTAAGTTTTCAAGTGGATTAGGTCAAAGTTTTATAAAATTTGTAAATGTAAATGGAATTTATTTATAATGCAAAATGAACGACCTGTATTGTTTTATGAATAACTTTTGTTTGGGTTGAGGGAAAAAACCAAATTTTGACTGAATACAACTTGAAATATTTAGAATTTAAAAACGAAATATCCCTGAAAACATGCTAAGTCGACTACACATTTTTTGGAATGCAATTATCGATATGTTTTGTTGACTACAGAGCACTCTGAAACTATTTAAAAGATTTTGTTAAATATAAGCAAATATAAGCATAAGCGATGTTATATTCCCTCCAGCGTAGAACACTGTGCTATTACGTGTATATGTATGTCAGCATATAACACCTTGGGACCCAGCAAAAAACTCTCCTTGTTTGTAGTTTATAGTTTTTTTTTTCAATTTTCCTGTTATTTATTTTTCCCCCCTTTTTTTCTTCTTTTTTTTTCTGTTTGTCATTTATAAAAATTGCCATCATTTAGAGTTCGGTAGGAAGAACTAAATAAATTCTTGTTTGCTACTGGTTCTACAGAGTTGCCAGGTTTGTATGTCTATGTTGCACAATGTTCATTATGGCCAAGTCGTTTTGTTGTCCGTTCAATTGTGTGAGGGAGTTGCAGCACAACAACATAACACAATGTTTTTTCGTTTTTATTTTACTACATATTATATTGGTAGCCACACACACATATATACCGATGCATATATGTACAGGGTGTCTGATATGTAATGTAACAAAGTAGAGCGCTATATTTTTTAAATTTTTTTTTAAAATTTTATTGTTCAAAAGCAAAAAATGTCAGATATAACATAAAATTTTAGAAACAGTTTAGATTTGTTCGAATTGGCCACCTTTGGCACGAACTATGGCCTTCAAACGGCCGACAAAGCCATCACACGCTGCACGAGAGTGGCTCTGCGGTATTTTGGCCCTTTCCCGGCGAAGCGCCGTCTTGAGATGATCGATACTTTGGTATTTTTTAGTGCGAACCTTACTCTCTAAAATGCCCCAGGCGCAAAAGTCCAACGGATTGAGATCCGGAGATCTTGGTAGCCATTGTGCGGTAGAAATGAAGCGAGGAACCTCCTTTTTAAGCCATTCTTGGTTGACGCGTGTTGAGTGCGATGGTGCTGAGTCCTGTTGGAATGTCCATGGTCTGCGGCCGAAATGTTTGTCTGCCCAGGGCTTCAATACTGTCTTTAGGACATTTTCCCGATAATATTCGGCATTTATTTTGACCCCATGGTCGATGAATACGAGCGGGGAGCGACCATCGGCCGTTACGGCGGCCCACACCATTACCATCGGCGGCGCTTGAGTTCTGGTGGCCAATCGATGGTGTACATTTTCAGCTTACCTCTTTGGCAAGTAAACCCGATCATTTTGTTTGTTTACAAACTGCTCAATTTGGAATGGCTTCTCATCGGAGAAAACCAAATTCGGTAACTGGCCACTTTCGTGCAAGCGAAGCAACTCCTTGGCTCTTTCCAGTCTAACTTTTTTTGTGCATCGGTGAGCTCTTGCACTTTTTGGAACTTCAATGGCTTTAGTCCAATCTCATTTTTAATATGTGTTGTATCCGTTCTCGCGATATGTTCAGCTCACGAGCAATTTTTCTACCACTGCGGCGTGGATTTCGATCAAATCTGGCCTTCACTTTTCAGATCATTTCTGGTGTTGTTACCGTTTTTTTCGTCCACTTTTTGGACGCGATGCAACACTGCCAGTATCACGGTAACGAGAAACAAAAGATTTATTCACATTTAAATGCTGGAGGGCTCTAACGATAGCCACTTGTGTTTTTCCACCCAAATATAAAGCAATCACACTATCACGCTTGAATTCCATCACGAATAACTTTTTTTCTGAATGCAATAGATAAAAATGCTTTTGTAAGCTTGTAAACAATAAAATGAACTGTCACTGAAATAAATCTGTCAGCTATCAGACTAGCGGTTTAGAAATGATAGCAACCTGAAGTTGGTTGCAATACATATCAGCCACCCTGTATACGCGAGTATTTCGTAATTTTTTTACAAATGTTATTCTCTACGGACAATTTGTAAAGTTTAATGAAAACAATTGTTTTTCTATTTTTGCCGTTCTCTTTTTCGTTTTTCATTTCGAAGTGGTTTTTTGTTGGGAATCGGGTTTCCCTAGTTTGACGTACGTATTTAGGTCACTGGGTAAATGAATTGTGGTAGACATAATTTGGGGTTTAAATAAATAGTGAGCAGTTATTAAAAATTTGGAAGATTTAAACGTTTTACACAGAAAGAAAAATTACATAGTAAATTCAAGTTAAAATTCTTATTTTTAGCCGAAATCTTACCTACATTTTTCTTGAACTAAACGGATTACATTGAAAGAAACGAGTAAAGAAAGGCCTACAATAAGTGAAATCAAGTAAACATTTCTTTAAAGCTTAATATGTTTAAAGTTAGAAGAAAAAGCTTAATTTTATCCCTAAGGGAAAGAGCGCAATAAAAGTACTATGTCAACCAATCTCATTTTAGTGGTTGCCTTTGGTTGGAGCAATACAAAAACACAACTCGTTGGGATGTATATACGAGGTATGTTCAAAAATATCGCTAATTTTTAATTTCCGCGGGCTACGTGTATTTGATTTTTGATATTTTTGTAGCGTTATATTGGTACTCATGTCCCTTACTTATGCTGACAAGGTCGGCCATTTTGAAAGTTTAGTTAATTTTTGACAGCTGTTGTGCTTGGATGTGTTTTAACTTTTCTTCGATTTTTATCTATTTCAGAAAATGGATCGAAGAATCTGCATCAAATTTTGTGTGAAAAACAAAATAAAGTGCGTTGACGCATTCCGAATGTTGACTGTGGCATATGGTGAAGCTACCTTGGACCAAAGCAACGTTTATCGGTCCTACAAAATGTTCTTAGAGGGCCGAGATGATGCGAAGGACGAACAGCGTGCCGGACGCCCGAGCACGTCAACAAGAGACGAAAACATTGATAAAGTGAATAAAATAATATTGGTATATCAACGAATTGCCATTAGAGAAGTTGCTGAGGATCTAAACATATCGATTGGCTCGTGCCATTCGATTTTAACCAATGATTTGGGCATGAGTCGGGTCGCTTTTGCACCATGATAACGCCCCTGCACACACATCGTTGCTTGTGCGCGAATATTTGGCCCAAAACAACACAGTAATGGTGCCGTATTCCCCTGACTTAGCCCCCTGTGACTATTTTTAGTTCCCAAAACTGAAAAGGCCCATGAAAGGACGACGCTCACCACGATTGAGGAGATAAAGACGGCATCGAAGGAGGAGCTGAACAAGATCACAAAAAATTATTATTTTAAGTGCTTCGATGATTGGAAAAAACGTTGGCAGAAGTGTATTATATCCGAGGAGAATTACTTTGAAGGGGACAAAATCGATATTCATAAATAAATAAATACTTTTTGAAAAAATAAAAAAATCACGATATTTTCTGAACAGACCGAGTATATCCATTTAACAAAATAGTAATATATATCGTCATCAGAAAAGAAAAGGGCGTACATACAAGAAAAATTGAAACTCAATTTTTGACGGATTTCGGTACCCTGCATCAAAATACATATCCTGACAAATTTTTAGCGGCGTAATATTAAAAATGGCGAATTTATGGACGAAATTCTCAAGGGCGTAACAACAAATTATTTCATAGTTAAAAAAATCCTATTTCCCGCAATTTTCACAAACAAATTATAAATCATGTTTGTGTGATTTTATATATGCATCATTATTTTTAGATATTATCCTGAAAACCACGTTTTTGAAACGGCAACAGTTTTCATTTTATTTAGTTTTTTGCTTCTCCTGTAAAATTTTCCAACATGATGATAGGCCCTTTTTCGTTTCTGATGACGATATATAGATAATAGAGTAATGTAGGTGCATACATTTTATAATTTAAATGGTATATATAAAAAGAACGAAAGCGCTATAAATGAAGCATTGCCAGGCTTTAATCAAGTATTGTTTTTTCATTAAATAAAAAAAATCGTCTTAGTATCAAGCATGCTTAAAGAACGCTAACATTAGGAATTCAGCACTTAAAAATCCGTACTTGATTCAAGTATTTTTTACTTGGTTTAAGAATAACCGAACTTACCGTACTTTTGACACCGCTCCGGCTTGATTCAAGTAGGGATTATTCAATTTTTTACTTTCTGTGTACTGATTTAGAAGAAACTATTCACAAAATAGCCAACTCGAAAAAAATAAGATATTATTAGACTTCGGTTTTTTATTTTTAATTTTTCATCCGATTGCACAATGGTCACAAATATAACGTTCTTTGGCCTAAAGTCGTAAGTATGCATTTAAAAGCTTCTTTTGAGTTTCTAACAAAATTAAATAATTATTTGGTGGGCTTTCTAATGCATGTTTATTATATCCTACACCACACTGTGGTACAGGGTATTAGAAGCTTGTTTCATGTCAGATGTTTGTAACACCTAGAAATACTACAGCTAGACCCAACTTAAAGTATACCTATAGACTCATAATCACTAGCTTGGTCGATTTAACCATCTATGTTTGTCAGTCTGTGCACTATGGATTGGAACCAAAACTTTGCATACTAACTCGTAATAGAATAACTATAGTACTTATATCTGAACCTATTCCTATTAAGCTCCTCACAGCTTTAGTCTTACCCTTTTTAACCATAATGTTGTAAGAACAAGCAATTCCAACATAATTGTACCCTACAGGTTATACCGATCGAATTGGAACCACTTCTTGTGTCCATTTAACAATGTAAGTCTGTAAATCTTGAAATTTAAGTGCAGGTGGTGTTTATTGTCCGTACACGCTGAAAAATCGCTTCTGTAGTATATTGTTCCAAACATATTCTGCTGGAAACATACATATGTTTAGGGTACAGTCCAAATATATAATATTTGACACTCACAAATATTTTATGTTTGGGAGGATGTTGTTCTAAACAAAATTATGTTTTCATCCTTATATTTTTTTATATAGAAATAATATTTCCGAAACAATGATTAATTTGTATTTATATTTTGTCAATGTATAGATGCCTTAATTTAGTTTTTTTAGAAATTAAAGGTTAAATTTTTTTTTAAATTTTATATGTTTGTTAAATTCTATTAAAATTTAAATCGTATAATCTTTGGTAACGAAAAATAGCATTGATGGATTGTCAATTGGACTATTTATAAATTAAAAATTGGTGCTGTAAAACAAAAGAAAATACTGCTTACGACATTTTAAACTATAAAGTACGAGTATAACACGAAATTTGGGAAAAAATTAAATTAAAAATTGACAAAGTTAGCAAAGTTAAAATATTTTTTTTAAATGTAATGTATTTGGATGAATTCTTAAACAATATCTTTGTTTGTGTCTAAACACATATTTTATTTGTTACAGTCAGTTCGCAAATATATTTTGTTGTAATATATTAATATATGCGTTCGAAACAACATTTTTTGATTTTCAAGTAAAAAATATTTGTTCAAAAATATATAATATTTAAAAAAATTGGTTACAAGTATATTTTCTTTGAATTCAAAATTGGTACAGGCCTCCCTATTCGTCCACTAAAATTTAAATTCGGTTTATTCTTAACCACATTTTCAATAGATCTGTATGCAATTTATCGTAGAGAAGTGTGTTGAGGAAAGAACAAACGAAATTAAAATAAATTGGTTCAGATTTAAATGTTGCTTCCTATTTATAACCTCCACTAGCTGACCCGGTGCGCTTCGCTGCCCTCAAAGTACGTTTCAGTGAAATAGAACGGCGGTGTTTTCGGGTCATCCATATTGCACTTAAATGCACAAATTTAGTGTAGTGCAATACCCGTAAAATCACCTTGGGAGGCTACGTCGCCCATTCTCTGTTGGGGCATATAGATTGCTGTGAAATACAGTCATACCAATTAGTGCAATAATTCTATCAGTATTTATTTTTTCTACAACGATGCCGCATGCGCGTATTCACGCCCTCTAATCCGATATCTCTTAATTTTGTTGAGTCACGTGCTAACTTTTAAGGCACTTGAATACTAAACACACTTGGTAAAGCGTCAATCTAGATATAATGGTCTCCAGTTATTTCGTTTTCAGCAAGCGTGTCGTATGCACAGATACTTCCGCTGATCAGCTTTTTAATCAGATTCCGTAGAGTGCTATCAACAGCATCCACTAAAAACTTCAAGACGATGAGTGCAACGCCTCTCTATATTTCGTTTTGAGTATCGGCACTATTTTCATGCAAATTTTGAAAACTGTCCTGCAATGATATTAGAAATATCATATCGGCGCCACGGCTTATCACTCTCTTTTGCAAAGATATCGCCGCAATACTATTTCAAATATTGCGTTCTACATTTTTTTATTTATATGGGGGTGTCATGCCAACTGTTTCCATCGTTCCTGTTTGTAGCTCCACGACCAGAGAATGAAGCCGAGCCAAAATTGGCGGCGGCGGCTGCCATTGCAAATTATAGATCGGCGGCGGCGTCTAGGCGGCTATGCCGACATAAAATTCCATTTTTTTGCATTACACTTTGGACATATTTTGTCCATATTACCAATTTGAATATCAGCAAAGCTTAAATAGTCAATATTACTTTGGTAAAAAAAGGCACATCTTGAAGTAAAAGTACTTACTTTTTATTACATACACATAAAATGAGCTTAATTGAAAAATATTTTGATATTCTGCTCTGAAAAATAGCGGCAAATAATTGTAAACGCATTGCAAGAAAATAGTAAAACAGGCAAAAATAAAATAAACTCAAACCAAACATAACATCACTGCAGCATGGTAATGTTTGGCTATATTTGTTTTTGCTTGCCTCTGTCTTTTTTTCACGTCACCACGCATAGCGTACGACAAAAAAAAACAAAAACAAAATACATTGCCATTCTCTGTTGCTATCCATAGCACACACACGCTCGGCCATATGTAGGCAAAACAAAAACAAATCACATTGCTATTCTCAGCAAAGCAATACTCACTGTAGGATGGGAGAGTAAAATATTGGAACACTCGCCGCCGCACACTGCTTTATTTTTCACTACCGCATCTACCACAACTACAATTTTTATACGCTATAGTCGTTGATGTCCGTGGTGAATTTTACTTAGGATTTTAAAAGCCATAAATCTCCTTTTCTAATAAACTTTTTAATAATTTTTTTGGCCTAAAACCTTCACCAGGTCGAGAGCTTTTTATTATAAAAAATTTCATGAAAATCAGCCGGGCCATTCTCAAGATTGTTCCGAACATAAAAAAGGCACTTCAAAATATAATATTAGTTTAGATTATAGACTGAGTGTTACATAAGTTTTGTCACTTTATTTGTAACATCTCTAAATATTGATCTGAGACTGCATAAAGTAGTTTTAGGTTAGGGAGGTAGTCGGGCACAGATGCCCCTGATAGAAACCAACCTGTTTGCTATACAAAGTTATCAATAGTACGATTATCGGTAACGGAATGATATCTCAGACTTCCTGGAAAGGCCGATTGTCTCTTGCCTAAGCCTTGCCTAAATTCTTCGAGAAATTGTAATGTCGTCGCTTTCATAGAAAGTTTTATAGCTTTGCAGTTGTCCCGGATATCCCTTAGCTCAGGCAACCATATGAGGTTTTGAGCTGCGGCAACCACATGGTGTTTGTGAATTTAGGGATGTGACCTCCAGAGAATTTATGGCAGCCTGACTGTCCGATTAAATGACAACGCCAGTATTGGTCACTATGCTGCGACTTGTCATTATTTCAGCTTGTTAGACACTACAGGTATCTGCTAGTCTATGAGCTATATCAATACTGAGTTCTTTACTTCATTACTTCTTTAGGGCGGTTACCATAGTACTGCATAATGATATTCTACTGTGGCCGTAGTTCCTCATGTGGCCTCCGCATTCTCTTGCCAAAATCGCAACTAGAAGTAGATGGAGTAGGGCTATTAGAGACTCAGTCGCTGTATTTTTTTAAAAATATACACGGTGGGCCATTTAAAAAATTCTTGAAATTTCTGGTTTTATTGGAAGGGTTGAACTTTGTCATTTAATAATGGAACACAATATCATTCATATGGCTACCGCGACAGGCTCGACGATACATCATCCGATCAACCCAATTATTTAGTAAATTTTTTTTATTTTGCATCCTCTATATGAGTTTTTATTATTCCCTCACCCTACAGAGGAGGGTATATATGTACTTTAGGCCATAACTATACATATATGTTGGTGCAACGTACTCTTATTTCAGTTTGGTTTCATTTTTGGCCTCTGTGGCTATAATGACCACCCTAATAATCATTATCAGCTTCTATTCCAATGTATGAGTAGACATACTAGTATTTACCAACACCACTCTGAGTTGGGAAATATTCCGAAATTATTAATAAAACATTTTAAATGCGCCATTAAATTTGACCCTTGCCTAGTACAGTAAATAAATCTCCCACATTTCGGCAATTAAACGTAGCCACAACGACCGCAAAACGAGACAAAACTTGAACAAGAATTTGATCAATTCACAACAGAGTAAACATCAATTATAATGATACATAAACATAAACATTGCGATGACAGGCGAATTCCTCTGAAATATGAATATACATAATTAGAAATATCATTAACAACCCACAAATAGGCAAACACTAACTAATTAATGATTTCCATAATTAACATAATCAATAACAAATGAAGAGCGGTCTCCTAGGATTTCCCAGAAAGAGGACAGACAGAAGCCTGGAGGGAATCATACTCCGAGGCAAAATTATTTAAAATAAACACACGCACATTCACACCAAGAGACGAGCATGCTTTGTAAAGCATTCTTTCTTTGTATTCATAGCAAAATGGTAAAATATGTTTTTTTGCCAGAGGGCTATAACAAATGCATACTAATGTGTTTTTAATTACAATAGATTTAAAGATAGATCCTTTTGTTGTGTTTCACCTTAGGATTATTATTCCTGTACATGGGCTGAATCGCATGCCTTCTTCCATTTGTTGTTCTCATATCAATTACAAATCATTAAGCAAATTTACAATAACTGATCCATTAGCTGTACATTTTGATAAAGCAAATTTCTTTGGAAAAAAATACTAATTTGTTTGAATTCATGATTTTAACATTATAAATTAATTAGCTATGATTAAATGTATGCAATGTGGAATATCAAACAAAAAAAAAACAAAAAACCAGGGATTTCAAATAACTCAAAATACTTCAAAAAATGTTATTTATGTGTGTTTACAAGCCCATTTAAAACAAACGTATGTATGTATAATATATAAATAATTTGAAAACTGGTTAATTCCAAAAACAATATAATTTAGGAAGACAATCCTTCCTGTAGCGAGTAATTGTCAGTTACGAACGAATAGGAATTTGATTCCAACGAGTGAGGTTTTTCGCGGATTTTCAGACCGTTTTTCCCGAATTTTTTGTAATTGTCACAATTAAAAAATTAATATTAATCGATAAGTGCAAAAAAAGGTCAATCAATGTTCGCGGAATACTGTTTTTTCGCGTGCGACAGTTCATTCCTATTCGTTCGTAACTGATAGATTTTGACGTTTCGGCCAGAAGGAATGTCTTCTTATATTCTATTTGTCTTTAGTTAATTCATTGAATACCAATCATTTTGTCTTAAAGTCTGTCAGAAAAAAACAACAACAACACACAACTTATTGTGCTGATGATCTTTCAAATTCCATTGTGATGGATACATTTGAAAATTCCGTTTGTTATACTTTTATCTTTTTATCTCTTCAAATTTCCGCTATTTAATTTATTTGGCAAGCTAAAAAATCGGTAAACTGATGATGATAAATCACAATTGCTGTAAAGTCAGTCGTATAGAGCGTTGAATTCGACAACATGAAGCAGCACTGCGGATGAAGAAGGGCCAAAGTTGGGCAAAGCCTACTATGTGATACTTCACAACTCCATCATAGCAGAATGGGAAAAAATATTGTCAAATTTTGCCGATATCGTTTTCTCTATAGAAAATCATATATCAAAATATTTGTATTTTAATAGCGTTAGATTCAAAATTGGAATATGGGTAGGGGACCTTATTAAAAAAACGAATGTTATCAAATTAAACAACATTTGTTTTTTTGGTTTCATTGAATTTTTCTCTGCTAAATTTTATAATGATCTGTTGAGAAATGTAGAATTGTTAGTGCATAGATGTAAACACGGCATATAGGCACAGGGTGGCTGATTAATGCTGATACAAACCAGTAAGGAAAGACATAAAGTAGGGCGGGGCCGACTATATAATACCCTCCACCTCCCTCACAATGCGATAAGGGTCATTGCGATAATAATTTGGAATAATTGATAAATGGGTAGGCACATATTATCTAATACTGAACCGATAATCGCTAAATAAAGCAATATTCATTCCTAAATTGAGAAACATCTTTCTGGAAAATTGAAATGATGGGAGGTAAAGTACAACTTCTATAGCGCTTTGATACCAAATCAGGAGCAACACATATATGGAGGTTGTACATATATAAATCTGAACGGATTTTCCCTGAATACTCATTCATGTAAAAAGACCTCTTTCTGTCGAATTTCGTCCTGATCGGATAAAAAAATCTCTCTACAGCGCTTACATGTCAAATCGGGGACATATATACTCGTATAGGGGCTATATCTAAATCTGAACCGATTTTCTCCGAATTTGGCAGTATTCCTTCATGTAGAAACAAACGTCGTTTTGCCGAATTTCGCACTGATCGAATATAAAAAAACATGTTTACAGCGTTTACATGTCAAATCGGGGTAACGTATGTATGGGGGCTTTATCTAAATCTGAACCGATTTCTTCCAAATTTAAAAGTGTTCATTCATATGCTAGGAAACCTCTTTCTGCCGAATTTCATACTGATCGGATATAAAATTACATTTTTGCAGCGCATACATGTCAAATCGGGGGTAACATATATATGGGGGCTTTATCTAAATCTGAACCGATTTCTTCCAAATTTAACATTGTTCATTCTTATAATAAGAAACCTCTTTCTGCCGAATTTCATACTGATTGGATATAAAACAAAGTTTTTACAGCGCTTACATTTCAAATCGGGGTAACATATAGCCCCCATATATCTAAATCTGAACCGATTTAAACCAAATTCAATAGGGATCGCCATTGGGCCAAAAAATATATGTGTAAAGTTTCGTCAAGATCGGACCATAATTGCGACCTGTACTTTGATTAAAAAATACATACACAGACAGACGGACAGACGGAAATAGCTAAATCAACTCAGAAAATGATTCTAAGTCGATCGGTATAATAAACGATGGGTCTATTTCTTCTCTTTTTGGGTGTTACAAACAAATGTACAAAGTAATAATACCCTGTACCACAGTGTGGAGTTGGGTATAAAAATAGATGGTGCAACTAATCTTAAATAAGATGGTGGATCATGTAACAAATCCAGTCCTATAACATAATAATGTTTAAGAATGTACTTTTAAGGTTAAAAGCTGTCCATTTGCGTGGGAGGTACCAAAATGGAGGTGCCAACAACGCCATTTTTTCTCTTGGATCTAGGTACTATAAAATAATTATACTGTACAAAATTTCAAGTATTTGTATTCACTGGTATTAAAGTTGTAAGCAGATAACTTTTGGTACAAAATGGTCCATTTGTGTGGGAGGTACCTAAAGGGGCGTGTCAATAATGCCCAATTTTCTCTGGACTCTAGGTACTATAAAAACGTTACACTGTACGAAATTTCAAGTATTTGTATGTACTGGTATTAAAGTTATAAGCAGTTAACTTTTGGTGCAAAATGGAACGTTCATGTGGGAGGTACGAAAAGAGGAGTGGTCACTTCTCCCATTTTCATTCACATGTTGAAATTTCAGACGATTCGAGTGAGTAGTATAGAAGTTATTAAATAATCAATATTTCACTAAAAGTTAACCCTTTGTGGGGGAGGTACTAGATTTGAAGTCAATCGGTTACTCCTTTCGAGAGTTATCGTGCGCACCAGCCAGCAGACAGACAGACAGACGGACTGACTTAAAATGACCCAAAACTGATTTCCGCCGAACATACTTAGGGTCTTAGGTCACTCCTTCGATATGTTACACTTTTGCCTCGTAGCAAATGATATACTATACCCTCTAAGGTGAGGAGATAATTAAACATAAATGCCTGAAATAATTCAAAACTTAAAAACCATTTTTAGATTTAGCCCCAATTCGAAAAAGTACGAAATTAACCTAAAAATGGATTTTGGTTTTGAGTCATTTCTTTAAAAAACATTTTTCAGTTTGCCCCAATTCGAGAAAGTACGAAATTAACTAAAATGGATTTTAATTTTGACCCATTTCTGATATTTTGGTTGAGTTTAGAGTTTTCTTCATAGACTTATAGTTGAATTTTATGGCAAATATTTTTGTATAACATTTCAACCATCTATATCCTAAATCTAGGGGCTTTTTTGGGTTTTAAATTTTAAATCATTTCAAGCATTTAAGCTGAGTTTTGAGTATTGGTGTATTCAGAGACTTATAGTAGAATTTTGTGGCAAATATTTTTGTAAAATATCGCTAAACACCTGTTAAATGGGTGATTTTTAGCCTTTTCCACAAAAGCGACCAAAACCACACCTACATTTAGGAACTAGAGGTTTAAAATGTTTAACAGAAATGTTCACTGTAGTATTTTAAGTTATGTTGCTGAAGACATGTAAGGATCACACGGTTTCCTATGCCGTTTCATCATAAGAATGTGCAAAAAGGGGAAATATTGATCCCCCTCTAAAATGACCACCATACGTAAACTTTCAAATCGCCGATACACGTATTTTCTTTTTTAACCTCCCAACTATCAGAATCTGTCGTCAGATCCTTGTTAGATTTGAAAATTTTAAATTTTGTTTGCCAGTGATTCATATGTCAAAATACTTGTATTTTAATAGGGTTTAGTTTCAAAATTGAAATATGGGTACATAGCTTATTCCATGTCAAACAAAAAAAAATCTCCTCGACATTGCCAATTGTTTTGAAAATTTGTATATGCGTTGTAGTACCAAAATAAATCATCTTGTAGTTAACGAAAAAAAAACAACATTTTGTCAAATGTTAGCTAAAATGGAAAGAGTAGATGTAGGACATTACAATTTTGCACATGTATTTTTTATAAGCAAAATAGGTTAAAACAAAATTTTGGACCAAATCCGGCAAAGGACTTGCTTATCTCCCTCATATCCTGAAATTCAAAAATACAACGTTTTCTAAAACTGTACACTGAGCTCAATCAACTTTTGCTCAATATACTTCTAATGTGTTTTAAATAAATGTATATAATTGCTGAAATTATTTAATTACCCTTAAAAACTCCTTTTTAAAGAGTTGGTAGCAAAATATGCAAAAATTACTTCAAATATAATATTCGGCATATTTTATTGTCAGAAACTACTTGCGATTTTAATTCAATTCGAAAATAAAAATTTCTCAAGATTTTGATTTTTAAAATATTTTGTTCGGATATAACGAAAAAATTAACAAATTAAGATATTTATCGTTGCCAAATTCCCAAATATTCGCAGCTAGAATTTATTTACTCTGAAACTACTACCTTATAGCTAAAAACCAAAAGAATATAAGTATAGTTGTGGAAATGGAAATAAGGAAGATAAGGAAAATCACGAAGAGAAGACGGATCATTTTGCATTACGACAAGGCGTGCTCTCACAAATCATCTGAAACAATGGGCTTTTTAAAAATGTCGACAGAGTTTGTGGTCATCTGATTTTTTTTATTTTTCTTAATGTTTGCAGAAAGAGAATACACCGTTAAAAAGAATAATAAACTTAATTCTATTTTAACATTTCCCGCAAGGACCTAAATTTAAGTATATTATTTGGCCAGAAACGTAGAAACAATAAAAGGGATATATGACCTAAAACAATTTATATAAGCTTGTAGAAAATGACATAAATTACTGTATCGTAATCCGCAACAAATAGATAAAATCTTCTGTGCAAATTAAATGCTAAGGCATATTGGCTTCTAAATATCTACGAGTGTTCTCTGCTTCTAATTTCATTTTATTCCCAAAGGAGGTCATAACTGCTACAATACCGCAAAATGGCAGGCTCCCTGCTGCTACTATTGCTTGCTGGTGGACGATGTAGATGAGTCGGAGAAGGGGAGTAGCCGCATGCCTATTGTGTTACAATTAGCCAAATTTTATTAATGACTCTCATTGGCAGTGTGGTTGTTTTCGCATTTATTTTAATTATCTGATCCTCCCATTTTGTCACTTTGCTGCACTCCATTGTCAGTGTGTGTGTGTTTGTGACTTACTAAACTGATATTAATGACTTTTCACAGTGATAGCCTTGATGATGATGATGATGACGATTACGATGGCTCGAAAGTCAACAGTCACAGCCATGGACTTCATCAAAGGACTTCTACTGTCTGGTTGGTTGAGCTGTACGAACTGTACTGCGATTTTTATCATTTCACTTTCAGTTCATTCATTTGTTTAGAGGCAAATATTTACTCTGAGATAACCATATTTGTTTGTATGCCTATGTTGTTGGTTTTGATGAATTTGTTGATGGATGGATATGCAAGCCGGAGCGAAAAAAAGACTGAGAAGAACCACGCCAGATTTTCATTCCTTTCCGCAGATAAAAACAAGCAACATTTCTGCTACTGTTGATTTACGTGATTATCGCAAATAATGTTTGCTCAAGTTTTCTTTTTATACCGAAGGCTGGAAAGAACATTAATCACTCCATTCATCGCCACGCAATATTTAACCGCAAAATGGCTGAAAGCGAATGTTCACTATGTTTGTTTGAGGTTATTTTTGGTTTTGGTTCGGATCCCCTCTACCTTTTGCCAGTTCTGTGGTGGTGTTTACTGATACAATCATCAGTGAAACTTTGTGAAAAGTTCTTTTTTATATTCATACATGTTGTTGGTGTGATGTGCAACATAATACTCGTACCTTTGCCAGGTTGTAAAGGTATAGGAAGTTATTAGAAAATCAAATATCAGGGAGGTATGGTATAAAAGGTATAAAAGGAAATTATAACTATAACATGGTTAATATACTAGGGGTCCGCGCTAGAAGTTCTACCTATTAACAAGTAAGTCGACCACATGGTACTCTTTACCACTTAAATAGATCAATGTATATTTAAGAATCGATAAGCTTAAAAATTGCCGAATTATTATACCCTACACCACACTGTGGTACAGGGTATTATAAGTTTGTTTCTTGGCAGATGTTTGTAACACCTAAAAATAACACAGCTAGACCCACCTTAAAGTATACCGATCGACTCAGAATCACTAGCTGAGTCGATTTAAGCATGTCCGTCCGTCCGTCCGTCCGTCCATGTAAAGTTGTTCGTCGACTACAGGTCGCAATTTCACTCCGATCGTTCTGAAATTTTGCAGTTTAGAGTATTTCGCGGCTGTTAAGATCACTATTGAATTTGGTTGAAATCGGTTCAGATTTAGATATAGCTCCCATATATATCTTTCGTCCGATTTGGCCCTTTAGTCCTATAGAAGCTGTATTTTACATCCGATCGTTTTGAAATTTAGAATGGTAGAGTTTCTTGATCCATGAACCAACATTGCCGAATTTGAAGAAAATCGGTTAGGATTTAGCTATAGCTCCCATATATATGTTTCGTCCGATTTGGCCCTTTAGTCCTATAGAAGCTGAATTTTACAACCGATCGTTTTGAAATTTAGAATGGTAGAGTTTCTTGATCCATGAACTAACATTGCCGAATTTGAAGAAAATCGGTTAAGATTTAGCTATAGCTCCCATATATATGTTTCGTCCGATTTTGCTCTTTAGTCCTGTAGAAGCTGTATTTTACATCCAATCATTTTGAAATTTAGAATGGTAGAGTTTCTTGATCCATGAACCAACACTACCGAATTTGAAGAAAATCGGTTAAGATTTAGCTATAGCTCCCATATATATGTTTCGTCCTATTTGGCCCTTTAGTCCTATAGAAGCTGTATTTTACAACCGATCGTTTTGAAATTTAGAATGGTAGAGTTTCTTGATCCATGAACCAACAATGCTGAATTTGAAGCAAATCGGTTAAGATCTATCTATAGCTCCCATATATATGTTTCGTCCGATTTTGCTCTTTAGTCCTATAAAACCTGTATTTTACATCCAATCGTTTTGAAATTTAGAATGGTAGAGTTTCTTGATCCATGAAACAACACTACCGAATTTGAAGAAAATCGGTTAAGATTTAGCTGTAGTTCCCATATATATGTTTCGTCCGATTTGGCCCTTTAGTTCTATAGAAGCTATATTTTACATCCAATCGTTTTGAAATTTAGAATGGTAGAGTTTCTTGATTCATGAACCAACATTGCCGAATTTGAAGAAAATCGGTAAAGATTTAGCTATAGTTCCCATATATATGTTTCATCCGATCTGGCTCTTTAGATCTAATCGTTTTTATACCCTACACCACACTGTGGTACAGGGTATTATTTAAGTATAAAATGTCCCAAAAGTAAATTTATGTAAACAATTTATACATGAATTACAAAATTTATATATCAGAGTTATTCAATATTACGAAATGGTGTAGGGTATTATATAGTCGGCACCGCCCGACTTTAGCCTTTCCTTACTGGTTTTTTAATCAATAATGTACGGTTGTGAATAGGCTTCTACAGCGCATAGATGCAGGAATAGGTGACAGGAATATAGTCCCCTGTATTCAGTCTAAAGAAGAATTATTGTTGAAAAGCCTCTCAATCCTCAACGTATGACTGTTTGGTACGAATTTTTGGTC
The DNA here is from genome assembly GCA_963930755.1 of Eudasyphora cyanicolor. Taxonomy (NCBI): domain Eukaryota; kingdom Metazoa; phylum Arthropoda; class Insecta; order Diptera; family Muscidae; genus Eudasyphora; species Eudasyphora cyanicolor. The sequence continues at coordinate 258,373,350 of OZ005737.1, read as the reverse complement.
TGGCGGGGTCATTGGAACTTACTTTTTAGAAAATTAGGCTGAATCAACTGTTACGGTGCATGGAGTAAGGTATCGAACAATGATTTTGTATCGCATGAATTGAAAGATAGTGAAGTGGACGACATTCATTTTCAACAAAGCGAACCACACAAGCAACGGTATCATCGCTCGTTGGCGTGAGAAGTATCCGGACACCGAGAGCTGGTCTTAGAGATCTTTGTGATTTAACACCTTTAGACTTTTTTCTTTGGGGTTACGTATATGCCAACGGCCCACAATCGATTCAAGACCTCAAAGATGGAATTCGTAATATAGGGAAATCCACGACAATTCGACGGTTTCAAAAAAAAAATCGGTTTTGTTTTTTTTACCACTTTTTTATATTTATACCCTACACTACACTGTGGTACAGGAGAAGAAATAGACCCATCGTTTATTATACCGATCGACTTAGAATCACTTTCTGAGTTGATTTAGCTATATCCGTCTCTCCGTCCGTCTGTCTGTGCAAGTATTCGTGTAATCAAAGTACAGGTCGTTATTATGGTCCGATATCGACGAAACTTTACACATATCTTTTTTTTTGGCTCAAGGACGATCCCTATTGAATTTTGTTAAAATCGTTTATTTTAAATCCTAATTTGGTTAAAATAACTTCATTTTAAATCCGATCAGTATGAAATTCGGCAGAAGGAGGTTTATTATTATATGAATGAACACTGTTAAATTTGGAAGAAATCGGTTCAGATTTAGATTTAGCCCCCAAAGATACGTTACCCCCGATTTGACATGTAAGCGCTGTAGAGACTGTATTTTATATCCGATCAGTACGAAATTCGACAGAAAGAGGTCTTTTTACATGAATGAGTATTCAGGGAAAATCGGTTCAGATTTATATATAACCTCCGTATATATGTTCTTCCTGATTTGGTATCAAAGCGCTATAGAAGTTGTACTTTACTTTCGATCATTACAATTTTACAGAAAGATGTTTCTAAATTTAGGTACCGGTATTGCTTAATTTAGCGATTATCGGTTCAGAATTAGATAATATGTTCCTACCCATTTACCAATTATTCTAAATTATTATCGCAATGACCCTTATCGCATTGTTAGGGCCTTTCTGCCTTTACTTACTGGTTTTTTAATACACCTGAAGAAAAGCTTTGTGGAATTTTTTGAGATTTTTCCGATAACACGTTCAGAATTTTGGTCATAACTTCTTAAGTTATGGTCCGATTAAAAAATCTTTTTTTAAAATGTTGGTATTTATCGGTACTTTTCAGAAAAAAATTTAAACTTTTTTTGTGTGATTTTTAAGTTTTAAAATTTAAATTCATTTTTTAAATTGTTCATACTCTCCGATTTTTGCTAATTTTTTACATTTTAACATTTATTAATTCTCTAAGATCTCTAAGTAGTAGAAATCGATGGATTTTTTAGGTGAAGTATTCGACAAAAAGATTACATGTAAAAAATTACTATAGATGCCCACAATACACTTTTATGGCGATTTTCAACGATTTTTTTAATTGTCATATTTACTGCTTGTTCGTTAAAAGAAAAGGAATATTAAAAAAACGTTGAATTGCCAGTAATGTGTTTTGTGGGCACCTATAGTGTTTTTTAAAAGGAATCTTTTTGTCGAATACTTCACCTAAAAAATCCATCGATTTCTATTACTTTTGATATATAGTTATTTTGTAGGTAGAATATCAGGGGTAAGGGGATCAGCGGGGGTTGCTGATGTTTTTGGAGAAACACTTCCTGAAGTGTCTCCTTCATTTTGTTCTTTGGCGTGGAACGTCTATCCCGAAGACTTCAAGCCACAAGCACAGTGGCTAGCAGCGAAATTATTTGGTAAAACTTTAAAATATTAAAAAAATATAAATAATTTTAGGCCCATTTGCATTCCAAGGCTAATATGTTAGAGAATAAGTAGAAGTTTAAAATGTAAAAAATTGCAAAAATCGGAGAGTACAAACAGTTAAAAAAAATTAGTTTAAATCGATATAATGCACTATGTGATGTTTACAATCAATCAACGAATATGCCTATATTTTTCCTGAATTTTTGGGTTTGTGTTTTCATATCGAAAAACACAAAAGAAAAAAAAACAAAAATCTATAAAATTTGGTCTGTAGCGGTTACTTGCCAAGACCGCTTAAATGACCTTGCAATTAAAAAGGTGTTCAGTTTGACATGGAATGATCGATATGTATGTGTCATCCGATTGAACTTTATGGAATGTTGATGCTATATTTTGTCACTTGCATTTATTAACTCTTTTTTTTTACTCTGGGTGATTACTTTTCCTTAGGATATTCTCTAATTCGTCATACGCGTCTTTCTATGTTTTAGATGAACCCTATTAAAAATTGAGAAAATTAGTTCAGATTCAGACATAGTCCCTAAATACATGAGCCTTCGATTTAGCTTATATCCTCTACAGGAGCTAATTTAAATAATTTAAATAATTTCCTTCCGATATTTATGAATATTCATGAATATTTGTGAATAGTAAATTATTAGATTTTAAATATAGAAGTAGAATTTTACATACTGCCATTACTATATTGGTCAGGTAGGATTTTCTTGCTACGGAAACGAACACTGGTAAGGTTCAGATTTATATATATGGGGGATTTCATGTCAAGTGAGTCAATTTTTAAAAGCGATGTGTTTTGATCTGCATCAAACATGCACCATGTCTAGTCCTATTGGATAGTAGTTGTGACAAAAAATGTCAACGAGATTGTTTAAGGACTGCCCGAGTTGGAGGGTATTGAATTTCGATATTTTTTTCAAACGTTGTCTTTTCCCCATCCATACATTGTACCCAGGGAATTTTGTTCAAAGTGTTTCTGATAGCTTTTTCTTCAATCTTTTTTAAAAAGAAAAATTATTTAGAAAATTTTGCCCAAAGTGCTTCCGATTGCTTTTTCTTTAATATTTTTCAAAAAATTCGAAATAGTATTTGTATATTATTTTGTTTTTGCAAATTAAAATTTGTTTTGACATATTTGTAAGAACCCATATTTTCAAATTTGTTTTTTTTTTGCTCAAACGATTGTATCAAAATAAAGATAAACCTCTAAAAAAATGTAGGTTAACCCTTTTATATTATAGAATAACTGTAGAACCATTTATGGCAATTGATAATGGAAATCTTAAAATAATCCTAAATTAAGTGACCATCATCTTCTTTTCATATAATTTCTTCGTCCCATCGGCGGCTCCAAGATATCTTACAAGTTAATGCGAAAAATCCAATTTTTTTGGAAAACTATTTTATAGATTTTTGTAATTAAAACCTCTTAAAAACATAAAAAAAAATATTTATTATACCCTACACCACACTGTGGTACAGGGTATTATAAGTTTGTTTCTTGGCAGATGTTTGTAACACCCAAAAATAACACAGCTAGACCCACCTTAAAGTATACCGATCGACTCAGAATCACTAGCTGAGTCGATTTAAGCATGTCCGTCCGTCCGTCCGTCCGTCCGTCCGTCCGTCCATGTAAAGTTGTTCGTCGACTACAGGTCGAAATTTCACTCCGATCGTTCTGAAATTTTGCAGTTTAGAGTATTTCGCGGCTGTTAATCACTATTGAATTTGGTTGAAATCGGTTCAGATTTAGATATAGCTCCCATATATATCTTTCGTCCGATTTGGCCCTTTAGTCCTATAGAAGCTGTATTTTACATCCGATCGTTTTGAAATTTAGAATGGTAGAGTTTCTTGATCCATGAACCAACATTGCCGAATTTGAAGAAAATCGGTTAGGATTTAGCTATAGCTCCCATATATATGTTTCGTCCGATTTGGCCCTTTAGTCCTATAGAAGCTGAATTTTACAACCGATCGTTTTGAAATTTAGAATGGTAGAGTTTCTTGATCCATGAACTAACATTGCCGAATTTGAAGAAAATCGGTTAAGATTTAGCTATAGCTCCCATATATATGTTTCGTCCGATTTTGCTCTTTAGTCCTGTAGAAGCTGTATTTTACATCCAATCATTTTGAAATTTAGAATGGTAGAGTTTCTTGATCCATGAACCAACACTACCGAATTTGAAGAAAATCAGTTAAGATTTAGCTATAGCTCCCATATATATGTTTCGTCCTATTTGGCCCTTTAGTCCTATAGAAGCTGTATTTTACAACCGATCGTTTTGAAATTTAGAATGGTAGAGTTTCTTGATCCATGAACCAACAATGCTGAATTTGAAGCAAATCGGTTAAGATCTATCTATAGCTCCCATATATATGTTTCGTCCGATTTTGCTCTTTAGTCCTATAAAACCTGTATTTTACATCCAATCGTTTTGAAATTTAGAATGGTAGAGTTTCTTGATCCATGAAACAACACTACCGAATTTGAAGAAAATCGGTTAAGATTTAGCTGTAGTTCCCATATATATGTTTCGTCCGATTTGGCCCTTTAGTTCTATAGAAGCTATATTTTACATCCAATCGTTTTGAAATTTAGAATGGTAGAGTTTCTTGATTCATGAACCAACATTGCCGAATTTGAAGAAAATCGGTAAAGATTTAGCTATAGTTCCCATATATATGTTTCATCCGATCTGGCTCTTTAGATCTAATCGTTTTTATACCCTACACCACACTGTGATACAGGGTATTATTTAAGTATAAAATGTCCCAAAAGTAAATTTATGTAAACAATTTATACATGAATTACAAAATTTATATATCAGAGTTATTCAATATTACGAAATGGTGTAGGGTATTATATAGTCGGCACCGCCCGACTTTAGCCTTTCCTTACTGGTTTTATTTGTATTAATTTATTGGAACTGGTAATTTTTCATTTACTTAAACAAATCTTTATTTCCATCTTAATATTTATACCCTACACCACACTGTGGTCCAGTGTATTAGAAGTTTATGCATTTGTTTGTAATAGCAAAAAGGAGAAGAGATAGACCCCTCGTTTATTTCACCGATTGACTTGGAATCAATTCCTGAGTGGATTTAACCTTATCCATCCGTCCGTCTGCAGATGTATCCTACTAATCAATGTGCAGGTTGTACCTGTAGTTCGACTATGATGAAATTTAGCACATCGCACTTTTTTCATCCCCATTGAAGTTGATGCAAATCTGTTTAGATTTATATATAGCGCCCATATATATTTTACTCCGATTTTGGTTCTACGGACTATAGAAGGTTGCAGAGACAAATCTCATTTCCAATTAATAAATACTACTAAATTTAGTGGATATCTGTTCAGATTAAGATGTATGTTCCTTCCGATTTGGATTCTAAGGGCTATAGGTGGTGTATTGTACACCATATCAAGGTTAAAATCGACAGAGGGAAGTCTCTTTACCCACTAATAAAGACTTTCAAATTTAGTGGAAATCGGCTTAGATTTATATATAGAATCCATATATATGTTCCTTCCGATTTGGCTTTTAAGGGCCGCATATGCTGTATTTTATAGTCCCCTGTCACTAAAATTAGAAGAAGGGAGTCATTTGCCATTAATTTCATAAAATTTTTCAAACGATTTTTAAGCAATTTAAAAAAAGTGATTTCTTGATCTAGTAGTACGAGTATTAAGGCATTCCTTTCAAATGTAGTGCAATTATATGCGTGCTTATTCTGCTCTATCAAGACGTAGAGGGTATCATAGGGCCGACTCCGCCCAATTTTTGTCTTTCCTTACTGGTTTTTGTTTGCATTTATTTTCAACAGGCAACGAGTTATTTACATCTATTCTCCTATTCTATTTAGAATTTTTCCAGGTCCGTTCATAATAGTTTGACCCTTAGTATAAAACAAATAAAGTCCATGACTATTGAAGGATCAATAATGATTTCTATGTTTTGACATCCTTTCACCACAAGGACATGCATATTTTATTGTACTCTTTTGAAGATGAGATGAGGCAAACCTTTCATTGATAACACTGGTCGACAAGATTTTTGGGTCTGACTTCTAAGTATATAATTACACGCTGAAAAAAAATCACTTTTGTAGTATATTGTCCCAAACATATTCGGCTTGAAATAAACATATGTTTAGGGTACACTCCAAATATATAATATTTTACAAACACAAATATTATATGCTTGTGAGGATATTGTTCTAAACAAAAATATGCTCCCATTCAAATATTTTTATTTGGAACTAGTATTTCCGAAATAAGGATTCATTTGTAATTATTTATTTTGGTAATGTATTAAATGCCTTTACTTAAAGAAAAGTTTTCTGTTTTTCAGATTTTCAAAGAGCAATTTTTTTTATAAATTTTATATGTTTGTAAAATTTAATCAAAACTTAAATCGAACAATCTTTCGTATATATAAACGACATTGTGATGAATAGGAATATTTATAAATAAGGACATTTTTAGCTATAAAGTTTAACACGAAAACAAGGAAAAACCAGTAAGGAAAGGCTAAAGTCGGGCGGTGCCGACTATATAATACCCTACACCATTTCGTAATATTGAATAACTCTGATATATAAATTTTGTAATTCATGTATAAATTGTTTACATAAATTTACTTTTGGGACATTTTATACTTAAATAATACCCTGTACCACAGTGTGGTGTAGGGTATAAAAACGATTAGATCTAAAGAGCCAGATCGGATGAAACATATATATGGGAACTATAGCTAAATCTTTACCGATTTTCTTCAAATTCGGCAATGTTGGTTCATGAATCAAGAAACTCTACCATTCTAAATTTCAAAACGATTGGATGTAAAATATAGCTTCTATAGAACTAAAGGGCCAAATCGGACGAAACATATATATGGGAACTACAGCTAAATCTTAACCGATTTTCTTCAAATTCGGTAGTGTTGTTTCATGGATCAAGAAACTCTACCATTCTAAATTTCAAAACGATTGGATGTAAAATACAGGTTTTATAGGACTAAAGAGCAAAATCGGACGAAACATATATATGGGAGCTATAGATAGATCTTAACCGATTTGCTTCAAATTCAGCATTGTTGGTTCATGGATCAAGAAACTCTACCATTCTAAATTTCAAAACGATCGGTTGTAAAATACAGCTTCTATAGGACTAAAGGGCCAAATAGGACGAAACATATATATGGGAGCTATAGCTAAATCTTAACCGATTTTCTTCAAATTCGGTAGTGTTGGTTCATGGATCAAGAAACTCTACCATTCTAAATTTCAAAATGATTGGATGTAAAATACAGCTTCTACAGGACTAAAGAGCAAAATCGGACGAAACATATATATGGGAGCTATAGCTAAATCTTAACCGATTTTCTTCAAATTCGGCAATGTTAGTTCATGGATCAAGAAACTCTACCATTCTAAATTTCAAAACGATCGGTTGTAAAATTCAGCTTCTATAGGACTAAAGGGCCAAATCGGACGAAACATATATATGGGAGCTATATCTAAATCTGAACCGATTTCAACCAAATTCAATAGTGATCTTAACAGCCGCGAAATACTCTAAACTGCAAAATTTCAGAACGATCGGAGTGAAATTGCGACCTGTAGTCGACGAACAACTTTACATGGACGGACGGACGGACGGACGGACGGACGGACGGACGGACGGACGGACGGACGGACATGCTTAAATCGACTCAGCTAGTGATTCTGAGTCGATCGGTATACTTTAAGGTGGGTCTAGCTGTGTTATTTTTAGGTGTTACAAACATCTGCCAAGAAACAAACTTATAATACCCTGTACCACAGTGTGGTGTAGGGTATAATAACTAAAATTCGAAAAAGTCAGTAATGTTTTAAAAATCTTTTTAAATAAAACTTATTTGGAAATCTTCTTAAACTATAACTTTGTTTGTGTGTAAACACATATTTTATTTGTGAAATTCAGTTTGCAAATAAATTATGTTCTAATATATTAATATATGCGTTCCAAACTAAATTTCTTGATTTTCAAATAAAATTTATTTGTTAACAAATATATATTTAAAAAAATCGTTTCCAAGTATATTTTCTTTTGTTTCAAACATATCAAAAATGACGATTTTCCTCCGTGTATGTTTCTTTTTTGTTTCTAATAAAGGGGAAATAATTTTTTTTGTCAAAGTTTGTTTTTGTAGAAATTAGACCAAATTTTAGAATTTCAAAGAAGTGAAAGGTCTCTTCCCTACAACTTTTTAAATTATGCATAGATTTTCTTCGGAAGGGTCCCATTTTATTCCAAAAAAATATTAAAATTTTCTCTAAAAAGGGAAATTTTTAAAAAATTCAAAATTAAGTAGCTTTCAATTTCCTACAATACCTTTTTCCATCCGTTCAGCGGTTTCGCCGATCTCATACAGAAAATTAGAAAAAATTTTAATAGTTTTCAAATGAAAGCCCTATATAACTATCTACAAATGCACAATTGTTATATTTTTATGACTTTATCGTAAAGTCGAATCGGTCATAAACTAAATGACCCTATCCCGAGGAATATCGATGCATAATTTAAGAAGTTGCAGCTAATTTAGTACGTTTTTAACTTGAAAACTTCTTATCGATGTAAAATATACAAAAAAAAAATTTAAAAGCTAAGAATGGATATTATGATGTCTAGCCAGAATCTATGCATTAAAACAGAAACCCAAGAAAAAAGTTTGTTTTTGTCGACTTGTGTAATAATTTCTTCAAACTACCTGAAGCGCTTAAGAAGATATGACAATTGATTGGTGGTTTAAAAAAAAAAAAAACAAAATCTATAATTGCACCAAATTTTATTAAAATAAAAAGAGGTAATTTTTTAAATATATGTTTTTCGATTAACTAGTTGTGGAAATACCCTCCTTTTTGATGGATGGCATTATGTTATGTCTGCAAAGCTAATATCACCTTTCCTATAACCAAAATTCCGCAAACCCACCTCGTTGTTGCCATCTACTGATAGTGATTGCATAAATGTTAATAAGACTCCTTAGTAACTCTTGAAGTTTTTTGCGATGTTATTCATTCATGTTGGGTTACATTATTAGCGTTAACGTAATGAAAGTTTGTGATGAGTTTCGTTTTCCTTTTTGTGCAGAATAACGATCTAACTCGCGGCGTTGACTTGTTTTCCGTTCGATGGCCCCACCCGCTTTCCGCCATCGCAGTGCATTATTATTTGTTCATATTTTATGCTATTCACTTCATGGCTGCTCCATGGCACGTCATGTTTGTTTGGATGATGGTTTGGCGTTATTAGTTTGGCATGAAAGAGATTTTTTTGTTTGAGCAGAACAAGTAAAGCGATTTTTCCCCCATAACCCTCCTCCCACCACATTCTAAATGAAATGATTTTCATTTTAGAAAATTGATACTTAAGCCTGAGGCTGTTTAATTTTATTGCTATTTACTTGTTTGCTGATGTTGGTTCAGGCTGAGCATAGTATAGTATCTACAACACATTTGATACTCCTACTACAGCTGGTGCTGCTGCTGGTATAGTTGCTACTTGCAGCAACTGTTGTTGTTTCAGTTTACTATTGCTAGGGAACTGCTGTTGTTGTTAATGATGTTGTTGAGAGCTGTGATGAGAATTCATAAATCGTTGTGGCATGATACATATTTAAATATTGACTGTATGTAACCTAAGCGTTTGTGCGAATATTGCTGAAAAGTATATGTATTTGGGCTTAGATTTGTATATGTGTGGCAATAATTTAGTAAATGCATTATTATGCATTACAGAGTTCAAATAGATGATGTATGTTCAATTATCACAAAATATTCTTCTTAAAATTTAAACTACAAATTGCCTACTTAAACCTTCCTGTTGCCCAATTAACACAGAACAATGAGAAGAATGTTATACTGGATGTTATAGTAATTTGAAGCTTTACTCGTTCATATGAATACTCACTCGATCGCTTTCAATGGATTTTATTCCCTTTGTAAGATACTCGTACATAAATGAGTGAGTGCAATTTCAGTCAATTAAATCCATTAATATATGGATACCTTCATCCCAAAGTATGCAAAGTCGAAAGTTGTAGCTTTTCAGGAAAAACGTTCAAAGTATTTGAAATTTGTTTTGAATTCTGTTATAATGAAAATCGTATGAAGCATACAGTTTTGTGCAAAACTTCAGATTGGGTTGCCGGATTATTACGAAATTGTTTCTAGCAAATATAATTAAATATTGAGAATTTAAAAATACATACATTTTAAAAGATTTTGCAAATGCTAGCGACGTTGTTGTCGGAAGAAAGGGCGGAGACAACTCTGCTTATCATTAAAATAACACTGTGCAACAGTGAAACAAATACACGAACTTGCTACTATAACCACAAATATACTCGGTTTGGCGAAATTGGTGACGAGTTTTTTTTTATGGTCCTCAAAAATTCTGAAATCAGTGTTTGCAATAACGTAGCTCAGAATATGCTGAACAAAGTTCGTTAACATTTTATGACCCCTCGAAAAAGGTGTCTTCAGTTATTGTCCAACAGCTAATTCAGACATGGCGATACCTTATATTATTGGCTTAATTATATTTGGCAATAATGTAGCTAAGAATATGCAGAACAAAGTTTGTTAACATTTTATGGAAAAAAAATATTTTGTCCTTCACTTTTTTTTTGAAAATTATTGGAAACATTTTTTCTTAATTTTTTTCAGCAACTCCTAATTTTTCGAAACAATTGTATCCACGGAAATCTGAACAACTTTTGGTAACATATCAATAAAATATCAACGAGCCTAGGCACCCTAAATAGCTCACAAAGACCACATTGTACCTCAGAAATGTTAGCATTTCACGTTTACATATATGTAACTTTAAAACAAAAATATTTTTTATTCTGCCGGTCAAGTGTAATTTGACTATTTTTTCGGGTTTGGTGTGTTCTGACATATAAAGTATAGTAACATTTTATCAAAATTCATTATAATTATATCTGTAGAAAATTTCATTATAATTATATCTGTGTATAGACAAAAAAGGCCATTTTGGATCTTAAACTTTAGCTTAGAGGACAATTTGACCCAAAATAAAAAAATAAAATTTAAAAATAACTAGTAAGGAAATGCTAAAGTCGGGCAGAGGCGACTATGTGATAACCTAAAAAATATTTTTTATTCTGCCGGTCAAGTGTAATTTGACTATTTTTTCGGGTTTGGTGTGTTCTGACATAAAAAGTATAGTAACATTTTATGAAAATTCATTATAATTATATCTGTGGAAAATTTCATTATAATTATATCTGTGTATAGACAAAAAGGCCATTTTGGATCTTAAACTTTAGCTTAGAGGACAATTTGACCCAAAATAAAAAAATAAAATTTAAAAAAAACTAGTAAAGAAATGCTAAAGTCGGGCGGAGGCGACTATAATATAACCTACATCATGTTGTAAGTACAGAATAAGCACACATATAGTTATTCAATTCATAAAAACGATGATTTATAAAAATCTAGAGCTAAAAACCGGTTGTCGGATTAAGAAACTCCCTATAAAAATTTTACAAACTCATGATATGGAAAATTCAATTTTTGTATTGCTCAAATGCCTAATCTGGAGTTGTATATATATGTATATCTGAACCGATTATTCGTTTTCCGAACATTCTCTGCAAAATTCCATAATTTTCGAAAGTAAAATAAAGGACGAGATATTCTTTTTTTGTTGAAAGATAAGTAAATATAGTATAGCTATTTTACGGATGCTACTCCGATCATTCAGCGAGGTTTAATAAATTATTACATTAATTTAGACTTGTTAATTTATGACCTATTTTCTTTAGTTCATTTTTATTATACAGTTTATTTTTGAAACTTTAAAAAGGATATTTCATGAAGTTTTCCATATTTTATAAATTTTTGTTAAACCTTTTTTTAAATCTTCTTTATGTTATCTGTAGTAAAAGAATTATTTTAACACAATGGAATTTGTCTGTCCCAATATATATGTATATCGTCATCAGAAACGTTGGCAAATTTTACAGGAAAAGCAAAAAACTAAATAAAATGAAAACTGTTGCCGTAAGAAAAACGTGGTTTTCAGGATAATATCTAAACATAATGATGCATATATAAAATCAAACAAACATGATTTATAACTTGTTTGTGAAAATTGCGTGAAATAGGATTTTTTTTAACAATGAAAAAAGAAATAATTTGTTGTTAGGCCCTTGAGAATTTCGTCCATAAATTCGCCATTTTTAATATAACGCCGCTAAAAATTTGTCAGGATGTGTATTTTGATGCAGGGTACCGAAATCCATCAAAAACTGAGTTTCAATTTTTCTTATTGTTACGCCATTTTTCGTTTCTGATGACGATATATATATATAAACAAATGTATTATTGGAATATTGTATTTTTTTATAGAATGTTGTGTATACAATACCTACAAAAATAGTTCTGTTGTTGCATATGGCTTTAAGTTGTCTGCCATTCCAAAGAGCAATTTCACATTGAAAATTGCTTTCAATTGTCATCGTAATCAACTTGAAAGATTGCCCCGACATAATTATGCATTTTGCAGAACTATGCCAAGTACATTACTTAAAGCCATTGTAGTTATAATTGAAGCAATTTACACTGCAGTTTATTTTGAAGCTTAGCAGTGGACGGGTGGTGGTGGTTATTGGTTGCTGTCGACTGGCAATAAAAACCCTGCAGACACAATTGTCGCCTCTAATGATCTCTGCAGAAAATGTCAACGCAGCAAAAATGATGATAAGACGCTGCAAGTACTTTCAACATTATGTCGTCAAGTCAAGTTGTAGACGTGATTAATTGTCTGTGGATTTTTTTTAAATTAAATTCAAATTTTCAAGTGTTCTTATTTAACGATGGCAGCAGAATGACAAAGGATGGTTTAGGAATTATTTTGTATTTAGAAAATCGAGAAAAGACTTAGTTTAATAATTTTGCAGTTATGTTTTAATGATTTGTTAAATAGTAAATTATTATATAAACTGTTGTAGGGAAGGTACCAAAAAAGTGGACCAAGTTTGAACTTCTATACAAAATTATCCTGCGATAGGAAAATAATTGTCACTTACTAAATTTGTAGTCAATCGGTTACTCATTTCAAGAGATATATCGTAAGCACTAACCACCCAGACTGATAGATATAGAAACGGATTTGCGCGGTTTTAGGGAATGTTACACGTTTTTTCATAGAAAGTTTTATATAGTTTCCAACAGTAGTGTAGGGCTATAATAAAGTCGTAATTTTAAATAAAAATTTAGCTTCATTATCACCAAAGAGGAGAAGTGATAGACCCATCGTTCATTATACCGATCGGCTTGGAATAATTTATGAATCGATTTGTCTGTCTGTCCATGCATTCTTGTAATAAAAGTACATCGTTTATTATTCCGATCGGCTTGGAATCACTAGTGGGATGGGACTTATTTACCTATCAAAATAAAGATAAACCTGTAAAAAAATAGAGGTTCAAACATATATTTTAGCATAACTGAAGCACCAATTATAGTAATTGGCTCAGGCTTTAAATAATTCTAAATTAAGAAGACTTCATCTTTTTGTAATGTGATTTTTTTATCACATCAGCCGATTGAAAGATATTTTACAATATATTGCGAAAACTGTAATATTTTTTAATTAAAACAACTTAAACACCTCGATACATATATTATATTTTTATTATTTCATGGTTAAGTCTGATCGGTCATGCATGAATTTCAAAAAAATCGTTTTTTGCTGGCGCGAACAGAAACATAAAAATAGAAAAGAGTCGTAAACAAATTGTTTGTCACAATTTTTTAAAGCTAGAATCCTATCGAATGATGCAATGCCTATTTGAAGAAAATCTATTTATAAATGTAGAAATTATAGCAGAGAACTCGGAAAATTAGAAACCTTTCGTAGAAACCTAGAATGAGTTGGGCAGTGATGGTCCACAAAACTGTGTGTAATAGCCTAACAGTAGGAGCAACTGCAAAGATATTGTGGTCTGTCCCAAATGAAGAGAAAACAAGAAGTTTTCTGAAACTAAACAAGGTCGAGATTTGTAAGATGATGAGTGCTCTAATGCGACACTCAAACTAACAATCATATCTTCATCGCATAGGACTAGCAGGAAACGACAAATGCAGCGCATGCAGTGATGGAACATTTTCTGTGTTACTCACAATATTTTGGGTCCGGCATAGACTTGACTCATCTCAGAGGATATGACTGTAAGATACTGAGAAAATTCGTGTCTACACGCTGATCGCTTCTGTAGTATATTGTTCCAAACATATTCTGCTGGAAACATACATATGTTTAGGGCACAGTCCAAACATATGTATGTTTGACACTCACAAATATTATATGTTTGGGAGGATGTTGGTCTAAACAAAATTATGTTTTCATCCTTATATTTTTTTATATGGAAATAATATTTCCGAAACAATGATTAATTTGTATTTAAATATTTTGGCAATGTATAGATGCCTTAATTTAGTTTTTTTAGAAATTAAAGGTTACATTTTTTAGAAATTTTATATGTTTGTAAAATTCTATTAAAATTTAAATCGTATAATCTTTGGTAACGAGAAATAGCATTGATGGATTGACAATTGGACTATTTATAAATTCAAAATTAGTGCTGTAAAACAAAAGAAAATGCTGCTTACGACATTTTTAACTATAAAGTACGAGTATAACACGAAATTTGGGAAAAAATAAATTTAAAAATTGACAAAGTCAGCAAAGTTAAAATATTTTTTTAAATGTAATGTATTTGGATGAATTCTTAAACAATATCTTTCTTTGTGTCTAAACACATATTTTATTTGTTACAGTCAGTTCGCAAATATATTTTGTTGTAATATATTAATATATGCGTTCGAAACAAAATTTTTTGATTCAAATAAAATATATTTGTTCAAAAATATATAATATTTAAAAAATTTGGTTACAAGTATATTTTCTTTGAATTCAAACATATCAAAAATGGCGATTTTCCTCCGTGTAGTACCGATATTCTGCAACTCGATATTCTGCAGGTGGAACCACTGGCTAAAGTGTATGTCCATGAACATGAGACGTTTAAGCGTCTCCTCTCTTTAGCCTAACCTACACGCTGAAAAAAAATTGCTTCTGTAGAATATTGTCCCAAACATATTCGGCTTGAAATATACATATGTTTAGAGTACACTCCAAATGTATAATATTTGACATACACAAATTGTATATGTTTGGGAGGATATTGTTCGAAACAAAAATATGCACCCATTAATTTTTTTTTATTTGGAACTAGTATTTCCGAAACAAAGATTAATTTGTAATTATTTATTTTGACAACGTATCAATGCCTTAACTTAATGACAATTTTCTGTTTTTCAGATGTTCAAAGAGAATTTTTTTATAAATTGTATATGTTTGTAAAATTTAATTAAAACTTAAATCGAATAATCTTTTGTAAATGTAAACTGATGGATGGATCGACAAAAAGTGATGAATTGGAAATTTATAAATTAAAAATCATTTTTAGCTATTAAGTTTAACACGACAACTAGAAAAACTAACTAATATTCGAATAAGTCAGCATAGTTTTAAAAATTTTTTAAATAAAGTGTATTTGAAACTCTTCTTAAACAATAACTTTGTTTGTGTGTAAACACATGTTTAATTTGTGAAATTCAGTTTGCAAATAAAGTATGTTCTAATATATTAATATATGCGTTTCAAACAAAATGTATTGATTTTCAAATAAAATTTATTTGTTAACAAATATATAATATTTAAAAAAATCGTTTCCAAGTATATCTTCTTTCAATTCAAACATATCAAAAATGATGATTTTCCTCCGTGTATAGCATTTATGGTACAAATAAGCTTTTTTCAACATAATTGGGTTTTTTTACCCCCACTATTGTCAACTACAACTATATATGAGATGCTGCGGGTCAAAAGTGTAACACATCGATGAAGTGTGCTAGGAGACCCCACACGCTGGAAAAAAACGATTCTGTAGTATATTGTCCCAAACATATTCTGCGTGAAATATATAGATGTTTAGAGTAAACTCGAAATATATTGTATTTGGCACAGACAAACATAATCAATTTGAGAATATGTTGTTCTAAAATAATTTGTACGCCCTTATTTTTTAATTTGGGACTTTATTTATGAAACAAATATTTATTTGCATTTAAATATTCAGAAAATATATCAATACATTAATTTTAAGATAAGCTTAATGTTTTGCAGCAATTCAGCGATAATTCTTTTTATGAAATATTAAATGTTCGAAAAATTCCTTTATACTTAAAGGGTTGATAACAAATGATGACTTGGAATAAAAAGAAATAATAAAATACCGGTGTTAAGCAAATGTTATTGCTACTTTTGTCATTATACATTTTATGGTATTACTCAAAAATAATTAAAAAATTAAATTTTAAATTCGAAAAATCTCCCAAGTTTTAAAAAGATTTGTTAAACAAAATATATTTGGAGAAATTCCTAAATAATAATTTTATTTGTATGTAAATACATATTCTATTTGAGAAAATTAGTTTGCAAATATATTTTGTTGTAATATATTAATATATGCGTTTCAAATAAGATTTATTGTTTTTCAAATAAAATTTATTTGCTCAGAAATATATAATATTTAAAAATTTGTGTTCCAAATATTTTTTCTTTCGATTTAAACATATCAAAAAAGGCGATTTGCTCCGTGCAAGAATAATTAGCGGAAATCCGTTAGGGCCATTTTAAGTCATTCTAGCAATGTCCGCAAGCCTTTCCGTCTGTCTTTCTGGTTGGTGCGCACGATAACTTTCGACTGGATTAACCGATTGACTCAAATTTGGAAATATATAATATTTAAAAATTTGTGTTCCAAATATTTTTTCTTTCGATTTAAACATATCAAAAAAGGCGATTTGCTCCGTGCTAGAATAATTAGCGGAAATCCATTAGGGCCATTTTAAGTCATTCTAGCAATGTCCGCAAGCCTTTCCGTCTGTCTTTCTGGTTGGTGCGCACGATAACTTTCGACTGGATTAACCGATTGACTCAAATTTGGAATGTATCAATATTTTTTTCTAACTCACGCAAAGGTCAAATATGGACTTTGTTGGTACACTCGTACCAGTACCTCCCCCACGAAGGTTAAAAATTAAGTGAAATATTGTTTATCTCTTAACTTCTATACTACTATTCATAATCTTTCACAATTCCAAGCATAGTATTAGTTTTTTGGTCGCTATCATCTTGAGTTGCTACCTCTCATACAAATGTCCATTTTTCAAACAGTTAACGGCTTATAACTTCGACTCCTGCACATACAAACACTTGAAATTTTTCAAAGTGTAATGTTTTTATAGTACACATACTACAGGGTTGGCCATTTAAAATTTTAAATTCGAAACGGCTATAAAAAAATGTACTGATAATTTTTGCAAATCTCTAGAAAGGTTGAACTTTGCCATTTAATAATGGAACAAAATATCATTCACAAGACTACCATGACTGGATTGATAAATTTAGGATGGTTCGACCATTTAAAATTAAAAATTTGAAACGGCAATAAAAAGGGACAGTTATTTTTTTTCATATTTTTAGTTTTATTTGAAGGGTTGAACTTTGTCATTTTATAATAAAACACAATATCATTCATATGACTACCACGATGGGTATCCTTAATGGCTTCCCACAGAAAATGATGCAAAGGGCTCAAATTACAAGACAAAGTAATCAGTAGTTCAAATCTAAAATTTTAAATGGCCCACCCTTTGCAATAAAAAAGGGTGTTATTGCGACGCCCCTGTTGGAACCTCCCAAACGAAACTGCCAAAATAAAAAATATGAAAAATATTTTTTTTAAGTTTCCTATTTTTAGAATATGGGTCATAGTTTATACATACATTTATCCATACATACTTTTTGCAAATAGGCATTATTTTCTTCTTTAGGATGCCAGCTTTCAAAAAATGGAACAAATCTTATTTAAGATTTTTTTCTATTTTTTATGGCTTTTTCTTGGCAGCAAAAAAAGAGTTTTTGAAAAAAATATTAAATTGTTACTAATTTTTTTCACGACAGTTACTAATCTTTGTTCGTTTGTACGCGAATGTGATGTTTTAGGCATTTCTTCCCTTATAATTTCCTTTAATTGAAAAGGTATCCCGGCTCTATCGAGCTTGTGTTTCAAAAAATATGGTCCAAACACTAAAAGTAACATCCATGAAAATTTGAATATTAGAAAACAAATTAAAAAAAAAAATACCATAACAAAATATTTGGTTTTGGTTTCACAAAATAGTATGGCTCAATCAATACAAAAAATGTTTTAAGGTCTCGGACACAAAAAATTCCTTTTTGTTACATAGTGTTCTTGAAGTATGAAATAACATTGCTCGTATTAAAGTTATCGTGTTCTTATCTAGTTTATTACGATCATCACTTCCACTTCTCCACTTGTTAAACTTCTCCATGGAAAAAGCATTGATGAGGCAGTGAAGTAGTACTTTTAAAATTGAAAAGAAACCATTTATTTCAAATTATTAAAGCAATGCCCCTTTGCGCATTGTTAGAGAGTTATGGGGTATTACATAGTAGGCCCGGCCTGACTTTCTGTCTTCCCTTCGAGCATTATGAAATTTGGCATATATGTGTCTTGGTATTCCGAGGAACAGCGTTGAATATTGTCAAAAAATGGTTATTATGTAGATATAGCTTCCATATACATATCGATACCTCCAAACATAATTTGTTTGGAATTCCTGTATAACGAAAATCGTATGATTTGTACTTTTTTGAATAACTTTTGATTAAGTTGACGGATATGCACCAAATTTTGACTGAATATAATATGTAATATTTAGAAATTAAAAATGTAATCTCCCTGAGAACATGGTAAGTCTACTTAGAATGTCTTAGAATGGAGGTGTCGATATATATGTCTCCGATTTCACTTTATCCACTCCTATATGCTATATTTTGCAACGTAAGTTTATGAAATCTGGCACGTATGTGTTTCTTGTGTAAATTGTCAAAATCGGTTTAGATTTAAAAAAAGCTCCCATGTATATGCTCCACTCGGAAACATAGATCAAAAACTGATGCTTGAAAATATTTAAGTTCCATTTCTAGTGGACATTTACAACTGCAGAAAATGCTAAACTCTATTCGACGAGCACTGAAACCAATTGCCCGTTGAATGACAAACAATACTAAGAAGTTCTTTTATCACTCAATGGTGGATTTCAAGCAAATTAACATATTTTTGTGAAGCGTTTAATTTGATCACTTCACTTTAAGCATTATATGGCAGTTTACACACTTCATTTCCACACACAGAGAGAGAGAGAGAGCGAGAACAATCAAATATTTTATTCACTTAATTATGACTAAACTCTTGGAAATGTACAATCAAAGCAATTAACGCTTTGAAATCTGTTTAAAATCAAACGTGCGAAAATTTTCCGCTCAGCAGTTTTTGTTTGGAAATCTACTCTTACCAATGTGTAGGCACAGCATCACTGTGAAAGTGGTTGTTTGGCAAAATCCTTGAAGTGCCAACATTCCAAATGCTTTGTAAGAAACTCTTTAGAAAACATACCCTCGCCACTTCCCCATACCCCCTCTACCCCCAACAACTACTTCAATTCTAAGAATTATTTACCTCTTTAGTCTGCCACAAATTTGAATTGAATCGCCTATACTTGGCAACTTATACCCGAGAATGAAATGGAATTTTATAAACCAAAGCAAATGACGACTCAGTGACAATTACTATCGATGTGTTGTCAAAGAGATAAGGCTTTCCGTTTCCTCACATTACATTTGTGCCCTACATTGCTGATGTTGATGATGATAAGGCGGAGGCGGAGGCAGAGGATGTCCTGAAGGCAGCCGTGGGGAAAGAGGAAAAGTTTTGCAAGTCTCTGTTGGGGGGAGGGGGGGAAATATAAAAGATTTGTACGTACATTTATACTTCTGGTTACATAGTGCTTACACGTTTTATTTTGTGAACGTTATGTGATTTTATTTGATTTGCTATACATGTGAGTAAATATGAAGAGAACGAAATTGTTTTCAGCCGTGACAACTATGATAGGTGCCATAGATTTTTCACAATATCTTTAGAAATGGAAAATTGACAGCTCCATTTAGTTAAGTATGAAAACGTTCTAAAGTTTGTCATAACTAAAAATTCAATTAAAATAATTGAGTTTATTAATAAAAATAAAAATCCTCTTGATTAAGGGAAGTGGTTTGGAGCGTATACTTCATTTAATAACCCTCAAATGCAGTGTGGGGCATTTCAATTTATATTATGTTGTGATCTTGTACAGGGTACGAGTATTATGGTTTTGTGCATTAAAATTTTAAATTTGGATTACCCATTACTTTGACTTGTGATTTGAGCTTTTTGGATTATTTTCTGTGGGGAGCCATTAAGGATAAATGTTTCGCAAAGCATCCAAAGACAATTGAAGCGTTGAAACGTGAAATCGACGTTGCCGTTGAAGAGATTCGACCCAAAACCATCGAAAATGTACTAACAAATTTGGTTGATTGGATGAGGTACTACAGAGCCAACCGTGGTAGTCATATGAATGATATTGTATATTGTATTGGGTCCATTATTAAATGACAAAGTTCAAAATTTCCAATAAGATCCAATTACAGCCGATACAAATTTAAATTTTTAAATGGCCCACTCTGTAGAAACAGAAGGTATTGTGACCTTAGTGTGAAAAGGCGATAAGTCCATGTTTGCAAAATGTATTTTCGGTCTTTAAATCGTTTTTAATTTGTCACTAGGATATTCTCCAGGCTTCAACCTAATGACAAATCAGTCTCTCGTAAAATGTTAAATATTGGACTTGGATAGCGCCTTAACACTCGTAAGTCACGATACATATCTACCGGTAGTTGCATCGATTGCCTTTCTGAGCTCTTGCAGTTATGTCCGTCCGTCTGCAGATATGTTCTTGTCATCAGGGTATAAGTACATACATATATGTGGATGTTATTTGATGCTGCATTTTACATCCAATCAAGGACAAAAACAGGCTAATTTCAAGAAAATCGTTTAAGTAAATATATTCCCCATATATATGCCTTTCCTCCGTTTTGTCATTAAAGCACTTTAGATGCTGGATTATAGATCCATATAAAATTTGTAAAAGAGATAGAATTTGATCCAAAAAATAATCCCTAATTTATGGAAAATAAATTCGGACAAAAATAAAGTATAGCCCCAATTGATATCCTCCTTCCAATCAATCTTCATTATGCAATTTGTCAGATGGGACTTTCATGGCACAAGAGAGAACATCGTAAAATGAAAAGAAAATCAGGTCATATTCAAGAATTACCCCTATATCTGGAATATCCAGATTTAGCATATTTGAAGCCACATTCGGTCCACAAACAAACTTATGAAATCTAAAAAATTCCAGTTTATTGATCGAAGTAAGAACGCTGCAAGTTTTAAGAAAATCGTTTCAGATTAAGATAAACTATATCAATGCTAACTCCTCTTCAAAAAGCTGATATATGGCAAGAGACATGAAATATATTAAAACGATTTTTCGGCAAAATATATGGTGTCTTCCATCACAGTTTAACGTGATTTTCTTCTTTTTAATTCAACCTTTTCTGAGTAATATCGAATATATTGAAATAATACGAATACATTTCTTTTTATTCCCTTTTCCGGCGTTGTTAAACCATTAAGGTCCAATTAAATCTAATATAGACTATGAAGGACCTCCTGCAGGAAAACCGACCTCCAGAAATGATTTTATAGGTTAGTTGTTTTGAAAACATCTTACCTCCGATGGCGTACACAGGCGTGAACGTCACGATGGCGTACACAGGCGTCAACTATTGAACTAATACTATGTGTGAATTTCTGAAGGTTCGAATAAACATTATAGACTTGATTAAAGAATACATTTTTCACTAAAAGTTAACCCCTTTGGGGGAGGTATCAGAGGAAGTGGACAAATTTCCGCAAAATCTATTAGCAAATTTATTAATACAGGATTTTCCAATAAGAGCGATATGATTTCTTTGAAAAAAACACGCTTTTTGTTAAGGAAATTCAAAAGTTTTTTATTTAATGTGAAGTACAATCGATACAATTAAGTTCTAAATAACATGTCATTCAAATGGCCTCCACGACTTCTTCTGCAGAAACGAATTCGATGAACCCAATTTTCGAGCACTTTCTCCACTTAACCAAGTCGTATGTCATGAATGGCACGTTCAATATTGACTTGTAAAGTTTGAAGAGAGTCTGGTTTATTTCGCAAGACCAATGACTTCAAACAACCCTACAAGAAATAGTCTAATGGTTTTAAATCACAACTTCTAGGAGGCCATTCAATATCACAATTTCTTGAAATAATCGAATATCCGAACTTTTCTCGCAACAATTCAATTGTTTCATTTGCTGTGTGGCACGTAGCCACAATCGGTCAATGGAAAAAAGATAGTTCTTAACGAGAGCTAAAATATTGCTCATGGGTGTCAAGGTCGTAGGTCGACTAGAAAGTGCCTTTGTTTGGATTTTAAATAAATGGACTTAGCGCACGGAAAGTTGCAATTGGGGAACAATTATTTTGATTATAAAATTGAATAATTTGTAAACGTTGTTCTTTCATATATTTCTCCATGATGAAATTGTAAACACTACTGAATACAATGAAAAACAAATGACAGATCATGACATATTACAAATGGCCGAAGCGTCACTTCAAAATCATATCTTCCCTATTGGAAAACCCGATATACCAAACGACGATTACTAACTGGGGCTATTCTTTGATGCATTGAAATTGGCCCTATCAAAATTAAATTAAAAAAAAATGTTGCCTCAAAATGTCGGCATCTTTTAAGATGGTATGCTGTAGATATTTTGAAATTTCGCGTGAGTGTGCATGTATCTCTCAAGTCTGTTCTTTAAGTATTGTCTTGGACAGAACACTGCAAATATAATAATTTATTTACAATTTGGCGAAGATTACAAAAATCCGAGTTTGCCTCATGCTCGTTTTTATGTTTTTAAATAGTGTTTTGGTCAGTAATTATTTTAGAAGTGCGATTACAACACCTTACTCCATATAAAAATTTTAAAGTGTTTAATATTCTAGCTTTGCGATTCGAGAAAATGCGACATACTTTTGAGATTTTTGTAAAAAATGGTATAGTTGAAGAAACTTGTTCTTTCTTCGAGAACATGCTCTAGGAAGTTTCCTTTAAGATTAATATAAATATGTTATACTTCTGTTAAATAACTTCTTCTAAACTGTATGTCTCGATGTACACGTAAAGGGTTTTCCAATAAGAGGTGTTATTTTGGTATTCAAAGAAAAATGCTATATTTTGAGATAAATGATCGGATGTTTATTTCATAATAAAGAGGAAGGTATGCCGTTAATAATGAAAAACAACATCAGCCAAATAGCCAACACGACCACACTTACAGGACCATATCCTTTTCATGAAATTTTCCATAACCGAATCGCAAAGTGGTTACCCTATGTCCTCGATAGCCTCACGAATTCTATGCCTGAGGTCTTGAATCGACGCTGGGCTGTTGGCGTAGACCTTATCTGTTACGTGGCCCCAAAGGATGAAGTCGCAAGGCGTTAAATCACAAGATCTCGGTGGCCAATTGTGATCACCTATTCGATAGATAACACGGTCCCGAAACTTTTCCCGTAACAGAGCAATGGTTTCGTTGCTTGTGTGGCACGTAGCGCCGTCTTGTTAAAAGTAAACGTTGTCCAGATCAATACCATACAACTCCGACCATAAAAAATCAATAATCATCTCTCGATAGCGCAATCCATTCACCGTAACTGTTGATCCAACCAAATTTTCGAAAAAGTAAGGTCCAATGACCCCGCCGGACATAAACCGCACCAAACAGTCACACGTTGAGGATGGAGAGGCTTCTCAACAATAACTCTTGGGGTTTCCGAACCCCAAATGCGACAATTTTGCTCGATGGTCGTGTATCGTTCCATTTTTAGTAATGGCGTAGTTTCTACTTGTCAAATGTCAAAG
Organism: Eudasyphora cyanicolor; assembly: GCA_963930755.1. Taxonomy (NCBI): domain Eukaryota; kingdom Metazoa; phylum Arthropoda; class Insecta; order Diptera; family Muscidae; genus Eudasyphora; species Eudasyphora cyanicolor. The sequence goes on along the minus strand of OZ005737.1, from coordinate 258,349,354 downwards.
AATAAAAGTTTCAAAAGCGACAGTTACCGAATTACCGGGTGATTCAAAATAACACCTCTTGTTGGAAAACCCTACAACTGTGCGTATACTCTACGGAACAATACTCATACGTCTAGACGTACGAGTACGTCATATGGGCAAATACAACATGTGCATTTAATTTTAAAGTTTTTTCTACAATTTTATTTAACTGTACGAAAGTTAATAGGTTAAGCGGTGAAGAAAATATGAAAATTTTAACAAATGCTAATTTTGAGAAAAATCTATGAGAGGAATTCTTTGGAGATCTGTACAACAAAAACTAATATAAATTGTATAAAAACGTCAAAAAAACACTTGAAGAATATAGTGAACAACTATTTTCGCTTCATATGTTTTCGAACTACCCGTATTTTGGTAGAATTTAAGTTGTAGTGTTTACATTTTACAGATGAATTGTCTTTAAATATATGTTGACATTACTATGACTTTGTTTGATCGCAGAACTGCACTTTCATAATGTAAGAGAAAATTTGAAAATTATCATACAGTAGATTTTCAAAAGAAGCACTCAAAGTTTTTTTTTTATTTAATTGGAAATTTGTATTCCTTTACAATATAAATCACGTAATATCTACGATTAGACCATAACCTTTGATTAGAGTGGCGGGTACATGATTTTGAGAAAATTTGAAATAGAGTATGTTGCAAATATCATCTTCCTAAAATATACAAATTTCTTTTTAAAACACTTTATAGTTAAGGTATCTATTTGACATTAATCCATCCTAAAATCTACCTTACTTACACCCCACTTATCTTACTATCCATCAGTATACCTGTCTGTCCGTCTTATGGACTATTTGATGCTCTGTTGATTTTTCAGCCTGTTGACTTGTTCGTCACTTCATTAACTCCCGGCACAAGCTACACACCTACACACTTTTTATATTAATTTATCAATTATGATAATCTTTCTCATTCAATCACTAATTTAGTTTTTAACCACTTTCACAAAAATTTCCATTTATACGAGTATGAAACACAATTTCACTTTATAATTTCGTCGCAACACAAATTAAACTTATCCCTTTTCATTCCACAGCCTACCACTGTACACTACGCAAAGCCTATTTAATAAAATAACCCCTGAAACAATTTGCTAAACTTAATTATTTCAAAGTTTTCCTATTAGATTTTAAAACTCAAATCAAATTTATTTAACAACATTTAACAATCATATTCTTTATGCCGGAAAACCAAAGAATTTACAAAACTTTTTGCCGTTTTGGTAATGTCTAAAAATGTTTAAATTGCTATTTAGGGACTGTTTAACAGAGAACCAAAAAAAAAAACGGAGAAAACTACCATTAAAAATAACTTAAAGTCATTAATGGAAATAACAAACAAAATGTGGTACATACTAGCCACCCAAACTCACATACCTACACACTCGTCTATTTAAAATTAGTCACGTTTTCGCCAAATTGCTGACTAGAAGAACAAATTGCTATGTTGTTTGGTTTTGGGGGTTTATTGATTTGAAACGCAAACGTAGACTTTTGCCAGAACATGAGAAGATTTTCAAATTAAATTTCTTTCAATTATGCGATGAAATAGAATTTTATTAATATCGAAGTTAAATAGATTTTAAATTACATTTTTACAGAATTTAGTGTAAATGGTTTGACATTTCTTTAAGGTGGAATGATCTGATAAGAGAAGGAAATGGGTATCAATTAACATATAATTGAGTCTAAATATTATTTAGTAACATATATTATTTTATAACTTATATTTAGGAATATAGTAATGTGGTGAATATCATTTTATTTCTTATATGACAAAAATCGTCAAAAAAATGTGAATTTTTAAATTTAATAAATTTTTTTATAAACTGCTTTCTAAAGTATTATGCGAAAAAATAGTATTGAGCCAAAATAATATCCTAGTATTAAATCATTGATAAACCTATTTGATTATTAAGCAGCTTTGTTATTTGCTCAAAGCAAAGATGTGGGAAAGCATTATAAAGACAAAATTATTACAACTTCCATTTCGAAAATTTTAGGTTTTCCAGCAGACATGTTTATAATTTTTTCGAGATTTGAAATTTGTGTTGAATTTCTTCGTAAAGTAATGGCATGACATCTATAGTTTTTCTCATAACTTTTGACTGGGATCAACATTACGAGTAGACAGTCTATTAAATTGATTATATACAATAAAAAAACGCAATTCGTATAAGATATGTTAAATCAACTTCGTACCCTTAAGCATACTTCAGTAGAGTCGTTATATTACAAATAAAAATAATTATGAATTCAACGCATGCACGTTTTAGGAAGGTCTACAATGGTGCGTATACTTTATGCAACAACACTTATACGTCTAGATGTAAAAACAACTTTTATTGAGAGCATATCAACGACAATTATCACATACAATGAATGATGAAAATGTAGAAGTTAACACCTCTTGATGATCATCAATTTCATTTAACCGCGCGAAAGTTATGTCTGCTCTAAATTAAAATTTTAAAAATATCAAAAAAATAGAATTTAAAACTGCTGTTAGATTAGCTATATAATAATATATTATATAAATATATATAATATTTATTGCCTTATAAGTTATGCTAAAATGAGTATAAATTTAAGATTTTCGTAAATAATTAAAGACCAAACCAACAATACCAACATCACTTTAAAACTAAACATATTCGCCATAAAGTTTCCTTTAATATAAATATGCATTTCAATACATATGTTTTAAGAAGTTTTTGAATAAGTCCAAAATAAAATATGTAAATTTTTCGCGAAAAAAGGCACAAAAAAATGGATTTTCCGAAAATATAACATTAAATGATCGCAACTTTTAATACGTAGGTTTTTTCTGATTTCTTATTGTATCGGAAAGGTTAACAATAATGAATCGGGACGTATATTTTGGAAACTGTGAAAGATAGACCGCGGGTGAAAAATGCTGGTAACCGTTAAGGAAAGGCAGAAAGTCGGGCCGACTATACAGGGTGGCTGATGTGTATTGCAACCAACTTCAGGTTGCTATCATTTCTAAACCGCTGGTCTGATAGTGACAGTTCATTTTATTGTTTACAAGCTTAGAAAAGCATTTTGATCTATTGCATTCAGAAAAAAGTTATTCGTGATGGAATTCAAGCGTGATAGTGTGTTTGCTTTATATTTGGGTGGAAAAACACAAGTGGCTATCGTTAGAGCCCTTCAGCATTTAAATGTGAATAAATCTTTAGTTTCTCGTACCATTGCTCCTTACCGTGATACTGGCAGTGTTGCATCGCGTTCAAAAAGTGGACGAAAAAAAACGGTAACAACACCAGAAATGATCCGAAAAGTGAAGGCCAGATTTGATCGAAATCCACGCCGCAGTGGTAGAAAAATTGCTCGTGAGCTGAACATATCGCGAGAACGTATACAACACATATTAAAAAATGAGCTTGGACTAAAGCCGTTGAAGTTCCAAAAAGTGCAAGAGCTCACCGATGCACAAAAAAAGTTAGACTGGAAAGAGTCAAGGAGTTGCTTCGCTTGCACGAAAGTGGCCAGTTACCGAATTTGGTTTTCTCCGATGAGAAGCCATTCCAAATTGAGCAAAGAGGTCAGCTGAAAATTTACACCTAAAGACAGTATTGAAGCCCTGGGCAGACAAACATTTCGGCCGCAGACCATGGACATTCCAACAGGACTCAGCACCATCGCACTCAGCACGCGTCAACCAAGAAAAAGGATGTTCCTCGCTTAATTTCTACCGCACAATGGCCACCAAGATCTCCTAATCTTGGTCTTTGCGCCTGGGGCATTTTAGAGAGTAAGATTCGCACTAAAAAATACCAAAGTATCGATCATCTCAAGACGGCGCTTCGCCGGCAATGGGCCAAAATACCGCAGAGCCACTTTCGTGCAGCGTGTGATGGCTTTGTCGGCCATTTGAAGGCCATAATTCGTGCCAAAGGTGGCCAATTCGAACAAATCCAAACTGTTTCTAAAATTTTATGTTATTTCCGACATTTTTTGCTTTTGAACAATAAAATTTAAAGATAAAATAAAAAATATAGCGCTTTACTTTGTTTGCATTACATATCAGCCACCCTGTACTTATACTTATATAATACGCTACACCTCCATTGCAATGTATCAAATCGGATGAAGCATATATATGGGTGTTATATCCAAGTCTGAAACGATTTTCGTTAAATTATGCAGAGTGTACGAGTATTATTTGTTCAAGAAACTTCCCTGTACGAATAACGGGATAAAAAATGCGGTTAAGTGCCAAATCTGATTTGGAATATAAATGTTTTTATTGAAAAATTTAATGTGGACATATATTCTAATCTAGCAGCAGGGTGAAGACAATTAAAATAAACAAATGACGGTCTATCATTTGTGAAGATAGAATCAAAATACTCTTTAATTGACAAATTTAAAAATAGATCGAAGCACACGATTTGTTAAAATCGAATTAATTAAGAGAAATGCTTATAAATTTCTAATAGCCATTTTATAGAAAAGTCAGGAAAGTCATATCGCTTTTAGTTTAAATGTTATAATTGTTACAAACTCGAACTCCACATTCTAGTATTTGCATCTCAATGTAAAATTTCGTTTAAAAACTTGTTGGAAAATAACATATTTTATTAACATATTTTATTGCATTTTTCATTTAAAGAAAAAGTATTTTTCAGCAACGCTTAAAAGTAGAATTAGGCCTTTCATCGGTTTATCTAGTGTAATTTCTAAACGACTTTACCAATTGGTGTTATTTGTACACATTATATTTATATTGTTATTGAGAGTATTTGTTACGATATCTGGATCCGATATTGTGGCGCTGTAGACAAGCGATTAAGCACTACCTTATTTATAAACGATAACCGCTCACTTTCGCGGTATAGGTTAACTTAGTATAAAGAAAGAGAATAAACTCGATTGGTGGATCTTTATGTAAGTCTGTACAGTTCTTGTATTGCAATTAAATAGTATTCACTATTTTTATGATTGCGCCCCAAATTAAATCCAAATTTTGTGATTCTCTTTCTTCAATCTTTACCGCGAATATGTGTGAATTTTTTATAACTGGACTACAGAGCCTCCTATCAAAACCAGATACAGTTGCACAAACTCACATTGATAAGGTACATATAATTTTTGGAAATAACATCGTTCGGTCAAGCCGTTCACTATTCCAACCGACGAATCTGCATTGTATAAAAAATATACCTGAAATATTGTAAAATTAACTCAATAAAATTGATATAACTTTTAGGTCCTTCGCCATGACTTAATTCAGAGTTTTCTTGGTTAATTAGCTATGCCTTTAGTACCAAAAAAATTGAGGACCTGAGTTGATACCTATCCAGGATTTTCCATGTATACGAAAGTTTGAATGGTTAGAATGGTTAGACCTTTTGTTACCGCAAGGACATACATATTTGACTCGACTACTTTATAAAGTAGTACCAGAGCTTTTCATGTGTATTACTATCTTCAAAATGCGTGAAGCGCTGAAGTAGATAAGACAATTTTAACAAATTGTAATTTTTATACAAATCTATGCGATAGGCAACTTTATAACTCTACTAGCGGACCCGGCGAACTTCGCCTCGCCCCAATTTAACGCCTTCAGATAAACTCCAGAGTGATAATAAAACACAGATAGTTAAAATTTTAATGCGATGTGTTTAAAAGGAATCGAAATCAGTAGAGATAAATCGAATCAGATGATAAACAACAAACAACGAAGACAGAAGACAGGCAACGTACATATGACCGTGCGAAAAACAGGGAAATTCGAGATTAATTCCACAGACTTCCTACGATTGGTTTTGAGATTTATTGATTGTCATCGCAAAAGCCAATCGTACAGGGAACTGAATCCGCTTGAATTGGAATGAAAGATCAGTTGGAATAATCGGAATTCGTGGGATAAGGACTTCCTCTCCTTTGAATTTTCCCTTGATGATCGTCGCCTGAATCACATTGTCCATCAGTTTCATAATGGACAACCGCGAACTATGCACAATTTCGGATGATTCAGATTCCGCAACATGATTATGATCGATTCCACCTTCAGCTGTAAATTATGCGGTGGAGCTCCTGGCACATCAAGCGAGTTCGATTTTACTTTGAATAATAAAATTCATGCTAACGACGTCCTTATTCTTCGCTGCTAATATTGCCCATTCACTAATCTAATCGAGATTTGGAAACACTTTGGTGATGAGTTCCTCGTTCGACGATGTGAACTCGCAAAAATTTGCCGGGAACAATATCAATGCAGTGGAAACATCAATAGTAATTTGGCCATTGCCAAGCGCCAACAGTTGTTTCGAGAATTCAAGAGCCGATGAGTCGTTCTGCAACGCGACTCTCATGTTCGTGGTCAATTTCAACTTCTTGACATAACTTCTTGACATGCAGCCACAAAGACCACTATTTCAGGCATGCATTAATTTCATCGGCAGTAGATTTCGGGATGACGGGAAGCGTTTGACGAAAATCTCCGGAGAGCAATATCAGACTCACCAAATTGTCTCAAATCACGTCGTAAATCCTTCATCGTTCGGTCAATTGCCTCCAGAGCTCGTTTATGCGCCATCGTGCATTCATCCGAAATTATGATTTTGCAATGCCCGCAATCCAATAAGATAACCTTACCTCTTATACTCAAACTTATTATCTGAAAAAATGTTCGAATTGATAAATATCGTGAATTTTAATTGATCGTAATGCTTGTACCGTTTGCCGATGTGATACGCGAAATCAGTGTAACAATACGCAAAACTCGAATGAATTGCACCAAGAAAAATAGCACATACTCGTACATATGTTTAATAGAAAACTTTTTTGTTTAATAGAAAATTAATAAAAAAATTTGGATTGAAAAATAGAGCAGTAGATAGGAACAGTAGGAATCTCGCAAGAAATAGCAATTTTCGATTTTCCCAATTTTCCGACTTTTCCGGAGGGTTTTCCCAAAATTTTCTTTCGTAACAACCTTCTCCAGGCAAATACGAACAACTGAAAAAAAATTGAGCCAAATCGCTCCAGCCGTTCTGACGTGATGCCATTACACAGATGGACCGTTTCATTTATATATATATAGATAGCACAAAAACTACAACAAATTTTGAGTAACTAAAAACGCAAACAAATCATACACTTGAAGAATTATGTGCCTACATTTGTTTTTGCTTTCTTCAAACTATACCCATATTTTCTTCGATTTATTTTAATTTAAAGTAAAGTAACTATAAAAACACACTTTATGTATACAACATTTAGTAATGTTTTACGAAGGGCAGAAGTTTTAAAATCGATTAGGGATTTTTTTGCGCAAAAAAATTATTAATCATTTCAAAAATAAGGGGAATGTCCTTATCATTTTTCTAAAATCATTATTAAAGCATATATAACACACAAAAATTAAAAAACAAATTCCACGGATATCAGCCGTTTTGGTCCATAAATGAGCAATTTATTAATAACTTTACTACAGCGCCACCTATCGGATCCCGATACAGTTACGCGTACTCAATAAAAAAATAGTGTATAATATATTTGTAGTTTCGAGAAAATCACATTTGAAGTTTTTGTGAAATTTGACTTCTTGGAAGATAAATATGTATATTTTAGAAGAGAATCGATGTTTTCAATTTCTTGCCATTTTAATATGTTGTGAAATAATCAGGCTACAGCCAGGTGAGATTCTATTAGTCTAAAAGTGCGTTAATTGTAAATAATTGGGATCAAAGTATCATATTAAATATATACACATTTTTTTTCAAATTAACTTTTGACCCACTTTGTGGAAGTCGAATTCCACCAAATTGTTACCAGCTATAGAATCGATTACGTAGATTCTTATAATGCAATAAAAAATAATAGTGTATATACGAATACTCTATTGTTTTATTGAGGGGACGACATATAATGTGTAAAAATTACACCAATCAGTCGAGCGGTTTTGAAGTTTCACTAGTCCGGCAGACGAAACTAAAATTCTATATAAAAATTTACAAGAAAAATTATAATATTGACTCAATAAAGGTTCCATTTTGAGTTTTTGATAGTCTGTTCATAATAGTTTGACCCTTTAGTACAAAAAACAAGGATATTAACTTATACTTTTTCAGGATATTCAAGGATTGAGGATATTTTCACCTCCTTCCACCAAAAGGAGATAAATATTTCATTCCGCAAATATTTCTAAAACTAATCAACGTAAAATGCTACAATTTAGATATGAATAGCACAACTGTAAGTTCTGCAAAATATATATTTTTTAAAATGTTGTACCATTAATCTTAATGGATAATGAAGGACTAAAAATTTGCAAGTCCGTTTTTGCAACTTTTTATTTCCATTTTCTAAAAACAAAAATAGTATTTAGATAGCTCAAAATGTGCAGTTTCATTTGACACTGATTGGACTTCCAGAAAAATTACAAACAAAATTTCATAATTGAAGAAAGCGCCAATAACGCCGAGTGAACAAAAATAATTTGTAATTAATTAAATACATAAAATTTATAAGAAACATTTTTTTATAAAATATATTTTTAATGCAGCTATGTCTATAATGAGTGAAAAAAGGAAAATTTTGAAAGTGTCTGCTACTTTTAAAATGTTTGTTACGAATATTTGACCATTTTAATTTTTTCGTTTACAACGTTATTCGCGATTATGCTTCAATTATATCCCTACAAAATGTCATGTCATTTTAAACGCGAATTCGACCAGAAAATAAAAAAAATGAGTACACAGTGTGTTTCATGTCAGCTTTCAGAATTATGTAGGCAAAAAATGCATGACTAAAATTGGTGTCGCACGGTGTAATATATAAATTTCAGCCTCCTATTTCTAATAGTTAAAGAATAACAGTTTTTTGAATTGCACGACCTACATAAATATATTAAGGACACCGAGTCGGAAAAAATAATGTTATTCCCTCTAACGATCCAAATTATATACAATTGAAAGCACCAGTGGAAAAATCACATACTATTTTTTATTTCCCGCCCATTACTAAAATTTTTAGACGAATTTTAAAATGATTAAAAATAACAATTTAAAATTTTCAGGGTATAGGTGAATCTCTAATATTCACTAAAATTACTTTAAACAGTTTCTAAGACCAAAGGAGCTAAAAAGATTCTTTTAAAATTTTATCATTAAAAAATATTTTTCAAACAAATACAGTTCTTCCAAAACATTTTTCATGGCAGAAGAAAGTGTTGATTTTTAGAACTGAGGAATAAAAAATTGCAAAAACGACCAAAAAGTAATTAAATAGTCTTTAATAAAAAACTCGGCACTGGTGTTAGCCCTAATTCTAGTTTAGCTCTTGTTTTTTTGTTGTCAAAAAAGTTAATCATTTCAGGGCAAATATTCAAAAAGGTTTTCTTCGGCTTCATCAGCTTCTAAACTCTCGCATTTCTTCCGAAGTACTTTTCCTCAAATTCCTTCCAGAAATTACCAATCATTACAATTTGCTATGATACTTTTTTTTATCGAATATGTTCAAGACAAGAGTTTACGAGGATATTATCACTGTCTTAGGTTAATCCTCATGGTCTCCTTTTTGTTAACTTCTTAATGTATACGTTTGGAACGATTTATTATTGAAATATATCGTCGGTGCGCCGACGAAAACTCCTATGTGTTTTTTTACTAGTTTTCAGGAAAGACAAAAAACGTTACTATTTCGTCAAATCGCGATATTTTTGTTATCTCAGATTTTTGAATTTTTCTTTTAATTATTTACCACCAATATATCATAACAAAAATCGTATATGTGAAATGCCCATGACGTGGTAAATGGTTTTCATGAAAATCGACACATAGGATGTTTTGTTTGGAGCATTTTAAATATTTGTAAAACAAAAAAAGTACACATAGGAGTTTTGATATTTGAATGTTCACAGCGAACGAAAGTTGGCCTGGATTGTGGCTAAAAACGGCTAATGAGGTTTTGTACAGAATCATCCCCTCTACTCAGATAAGAAGAAATCCAAATCTGATCTGCTTCCTTTTGCTATCGCGATAAAAACAATTTTTAACCAAAAAACCGAACTTAATTACATTGAATCGCGGAAATTTAAAACTACTCGTATAATAAAATTTCCCATAAATATGAACATTTGTAAGACGCTTTGTAATGTCCGCGTTATGTGTTATATTATTCTAAAGCAAAATTTTTGTAATCCAAAAATTCGACTTACACCGCTAAATTTTTACAAAAATATTATTGTGAATTTATTAAAATTAATATATTTACATTCTATGATTCCTAAGGGATACATTGGCACTAGCATTTCCGCCATAAACATCCCACGACGAATACATTTTGAAAAAAAAACATTAAGTTCAGAATTTTTTAACTATATAATGCTATTATTACGCGAACGGTCAGTCCTAGGAAAAAGTGGTCAAAGAATGTTTAGGAGATATTAAAAACGACTACAAGTCTTTTTTCAACAAAAAATTATAATAATTTGGTAGGGATTTACAATGTGTCAAATCAAAATATGCCTCAGAAAACGAGAAAAGTATACAACAGTTTTAACACACTGTAAATCCTTACCAAATTACTATAAATTTTGTTTGTTAAAGAATGAGTTGTAGGCCTTTCGCTTATCTCCTAAACTTCCTTTGACTACTTTTCCCTAGAACTGTTCATTCGCGAGATAATAGCATTATATAGTAAAATATTTCCAAACTAATTTTTTTTTTAAATTTATTCGTCGAGGGATATTTTTCGCGGAAATGCTGATATTAATCTATTCCTCAGAGATTATAGAATGCAAAGAATCTATTCCTCAGAGATTATAGATTACACAAAATTCGCAATACAAAAACATGGAAAATGTCGCGGACGTTATAAAGCGTCTTACAAATAATCATATTTAAAGGAAATTGTGTTACAGTTCTAAATTTCCGCGTTTTTCTTTACAAATCAAAGCTATTAAGTTTGTTTTAAGTAAAAGTACTGTTTTCGCGATAACTCACGAATGGAAGCAGATCCAATTTTGATCTATTCATTGTCGAATAGAGGGGATGATTCTGAACAAAACCTCATTAGCCTTTTTTGGTGCGAATCTAAGCCAACCTTCTCTCCCTTGCGACAGGCTGTGCCTACAACATATAGGAGTTTTTGTCGGAGCATTGCTATAGAGGGATACACATAGGAGTTTTTGGTAACTTCGGAACCGGTCAAGATAGCGCAAAATGCTTCGGGGGGTAGTCGTTTGACCGCTAGGACGTTTTAATTCGACAATAAAAAAAATTCGAAAAATTACACATAGGAGTTTTTGTCGGCGCACCGACGATATTAAAAAATAAGTAAAAAATTGCGTAAACAAAATATGGAAAATAACTAAAAACCATATCGAAATTAAACGTTTTATGGACCTATTCAAAATTGAGTATTTAATGAAAGTTATAATAACATCACAGTCCTATGATCTGACATAAAAACTTTAGGACAGGTCTATAATTGGGAATGCAAGGAAAATTTGTTTTACAGGTTCTATCCTCTTGAAATTATCAAAATCAAAAAACGAATTTGTTCTGCATTATTTGTCTTCAAGATAACTTCCTTGGGACATATTGGAAAATCAGAAAAATTCTTACCAGAAACTACTAATCCTGATGATTTCACATGATACTTTATGATCTAGTATATCCAAGACTATAGCTTACGTAGGAATTGCCAATTTATGGAAAAGGTTTGACACAGGTTTTTTTGCTGCTCTATTCTTAAAGTGTCCATTTTGAATACACTTTTATTGAGTATTTAATGCAAATTCTAACAGTAATTCTAACTCCGTCTTTTATGACAAGTCCAAAGTCGGGAATGAACAAAAATTGGTTTAACAACGCCGATTATCTGGTAATGATTAACATCAAATAACAAATCCCTTGGGAAATATTGAAAAAAAGAAAAAAACCCCGGATAAGAATTAAAAAAGTTATGTAAATGTAAAAGTTCCCCAGCGGAGCCCGCCTTTGCATGGACTTAAAAATTTTAATCACTGGGAGAGGTCTAAAATGTGGTCTATTATTGTACGAGTATATGAGTCCCAAAATTACAAAATTGCCTTTTTGAGGTTTGTTTTGTCTATATATTTTTTTAAAAAGAACTTGCAGATATTTTCGTTTAAGACACCTCTGAATCCTTTGTAAAGAATAAATCTAAAAAGGGATGAGAAAGAAAATGGTTCCCATACAGAAATACATTGTAATGAGTGTAAATACCAAATTTACTAAGAGAAATATTATTTTTTTTTATTTCCAGAAACATATTTGAAATGAAATTACGCCCCAAATTTAGGGCTACACTTCATTTTCAAAAAGATAATGAAGAAGATAAGCACAGAATATAAGGCTACCCTCACTTCAATTTCAATTTGGAATGCATTTTCATGGAGCTCAATTTTATTTGCTTTCTAACATATGATACTGGTAGATTTTTCGCTACGAGAATTCCCACAAAACTCAAAGTGAAAAAAACGACCAATAATTGTAAACAGTACGTTATTGTTTATATGAAATATCTTTTATTTGTAAATTGAATTATTTTGGATTTTTTTTTCGGACAATATTTTGTTGTCTTTTTGTTTCACGACAATTGTTTAAGAAGAGGTCACATGTAATCCGACTTTTGTATTTAAAACTGAGTTATATTAATGAGCAAATCATATCAATAAAAACCTTCTTATTAAGGTATATATTTATAATATCGTATTTATTTTTCCACTACTTTCAATTTGTTTTAATAATACTTTCTTATAATGTTGGATAATAGAATTTTATTAAGATAATATTTACTCCCTTCATTTACATGTTTATTTTAATGATTTGTATTTTAATCTATTAAATGTTTCCAAAAATAATATTGTGATATAAAATTGTTTTTCCTTTAGTTAATATGTAAGTTATGATTTGCTTTTTTGTGACTGATTAAACATTTTGGTATTTGTAATATATATTTTTTTAAATATTTTATAAACGCAATGTAATTTTATTATTTATTTCAAATTAATATTACATTTTTGCCCGATATATATTAGACTTGTTTATGTTCAGATATTTTTTTAATAGCTATAAGTTTATTTATTTCACTGATTTTGTCATAAAATATAAATTTTTATTTTAAATTATTTTTGTTACCATTTTACCTTTATATTGCAACACATATTCCTTTAAGTTTCTTAGTTTTTAACTGATTATACATTTTCGTATTAACACTGAACACTTTTTTTGTAATATTGTAATATATGCTGTATTTGAAATTATATTTCCATATTTTTGATTTTTATAAGAATGTTTTTTTTTCATAAAATTTCTTGAAATTCACATTTTTAAACGTATTAATACACTTAGTTAACCCATTTTTTACATATCACTGATTTCAAAGAGAACTGTATGTTTTCTCTCTCTTTGTTTTCATTTGTATGTCAACTGATTCGTACTTTTAATTTGTTTATACAATTTCTTTTAAAAACAATAATTGTAGTACTACTGATTTGCGCGAACTTCTTTCAATGTAATTCAAATTTATTTTATATAATTAAATATATATTTCTTTGCTATATTATTTTTTTGATTTAATGTAACTTCAATTTATTTTATTTTAATTTTTATTAAAATATTTTGTTTACTTTATAAGCATATTTGTAATATATCCTTTTTTTGTATGCTTCATATGATTTTTCATAACAATTCCCATTTGGTTTGTTTTTGTAATATCCAATTTTGTGCGTGATTCTTTTGGTGCTTCTTTTTTCCTTGCTTTTTGGTTTCTTTCAGGTTTTGTTATTTATCCCACATTAGAATGCTCGCACACACACATACACACTCGACCCGAGACGCTCTCAAAATGTTGTGACGCCGCGCGTAGTGACCGTATTAACGCACGTTTATCCGTACACGTTTGCGTTTCAAATAAAACTGATGCTTCACATACAGTCCAATACACTGAGGATGCTGTGTTTGAAGGCTAACAGATAGACGAGCACTTCATGTTATCACAAATGATAACAAACATTTAAACAAACACACTCACACGAATGCTTATGCACGAAGCCGCCTTCTCTCATACACACACGCACTCTCTAGCTCGCATACACCGACCAAACCATGCGGTGGATTTTTGTCACATCGTTTTAACAGTCGTAAAAGAAATTGAAACGAAGCTGTAAATCGCTTGAATCTCTTTTCCAAATATAATTTAGAGCAAACTCTCTTCTTTTGCAATGTTGGGAGAAGTCTAAAGAGAGTTTCACTCTGTTCTGTAAGAGCATTGTGAGGGTGTGTGGCCGCCTATGTATATAACACCATTGTTGGAGTAGGTCAGTATTACAAATGATTAATTGTATAATGTTACAAATACGAATTAGGACAACACTGCTAACAGTCTCAACTGAGAGTTCAATTGAGAGAGAACTCTTGAGAAAATAGAGAGTAAAACGAAATGTAGATATGGGAATACTTTTGTTTGTTAACATAAAGGAACATATTATGGACATTTCCAATAAATGTTCACAAAAAAGAAAGAGACATTGTCACAGTCGCGTTTGGTTTAAAGTAAACTTACATTTTACATCTAGGAGAGTTAACCTACATACCTTTTATCATAATAGCAGTAATATTTACTGCTTTCAATATGAAGAACAGTAAAAATACATACTGTAAAAAAATTAAGAGTAAGACTCATAAAGTTTTGGGATTTGAGTCTATAACGTAAACAAATTACTGTACGACATATAACAAATTATAAGTTTAAGAGAAGTTTTCGTTTCACCGGTTTAATGGTTATATCAAATCGTTGGCTTAATGCTATTTTGGTACATACGCCATTTTTGGGCTTTTAGAGTTAGGAGTTGATAATATGGGTTCCAAGCATACTCTTTCTGAATCTGCAATATTTTTTTCCTATCTCGTTTAGTTTTCGAGATATTGGTAGGGTAAATCGATTTAACTCTGATTTAAGGGAAATAATTTGTATATTTTTCTATCGCCTTATATTTTTTACTCACCATTTTACGTTCTTTCGATCACAATATGTAAATTACTCTCCTTTCATACCGACCTTCTTTGTGGTCCATGTAATACAAATACGAAAAAATATTAAAATAAAAGTGGATATGGACCAAAATACCATGTACAAAAAATGTTATAACTTGCTTATTTTTGAATATAATGGCATAGAAATGCATGGGAATAATACAAATACTGTTGGGAACCCTATGGAATAAAAAGTGTGCAACTCTTCAGTCCCGTTTGTACTCAAACAATAAATTGCGTTTTTCTCCGATCATACAAAATGGCGTATGGAACAAAATAGCATTAAGCCGACGAAATATAGAAAAGTAAATAAAATATAGAAAAGTAAAGAACGGCTAGAATTGGCATGCTGCTACTACAGTACAATTCTACATTTACAAATTCCTAGAAAACGGTCGGAAAATATTGAGTTTATGTCAAGTTGGGAGATGCGTATATAGGCAAGTTACATCTAAATTTAGAATTGAAAAGGGTGATCCAAATTTCATCACAATTTGTCCACAAACTCGACCTGCTTTTTTATTACAAGGAGAGGTAGTTGTTTTACTTCAGCTTACTAATATGATAATATGACAGACTAGCGATAAAGACTTACTTAATTAATTATCGAGAGTCTTCTTGAAACTATTGAACTCCATCATAGAGGACACTATGGTTTTTTTAACAGTTTTTTCCTAAAAAAATATATTTTATCACAATAAACAAAACTATAAATAATTTAAATAGCACTTATAAAGGGTTTTCACAAGAGGTGTTATTTTGGTATTCAAACAAAAATGCCATTTTTTGAGATAAGTGATCGGATGTTTATTTCATAATAAAGAGGAAGGTATGCCGTTAATAATGAAAAACAACATCAGCCAAATGGACACCACGACCACGCTTACAGGACCATATCCTCTCCATAACCAAATCGCAAAGTGGCTTCCCTATGTCCTCGATAGCCTCACGAATTCTGGGCTGTTGGCGTAGACCTTATCTTTCACGTGGCCCCAAAGGAAGAAGTCGCAAGGTGTTAAATCACAAGATCTCGGTGGCCAATTGTGATCACTTCTTCGAAGGTAACACGGTCCGGAAACTTTTCCCGTAACAGAGCAATGGTTTCGTTGTTTGTGTGGCACGTAGCGCCGTCTTGTTGAAAGTAAACCTTGTCCAGATCAATACCATCCAACTCCGACCATAAAAAATCATTAATCATCTCTCGATAGCGCAATCCATTCACCGTAACTCTTGTTCCAACCTCATTTTCGAAAAAGTAAGGTCCAATGACCCCGCCGAACCATAAACCGCAACATCCAGTCACACGTTGAGGATGGAGAGGCTTTGCTTGTTGACGTATCCACCGAGGTGGAAATGGGCCTCATCAGTCAAGATGATTTTGTATCGTTCTTTTTGTTCGATCGTTTTGTATCGTTCGATGATCGTGTATCGTTCCATTTCCACTTATGAATTTACAGGAAATAATTTTTAAAATCACTAAATATTTACTTCCCTTGTTTCTTAAACAGTGAAGAGAATAATGCCAAAATACTATTTTTTAACATTAAACTGTAAAATATCATTATTATCCTTATTAAAATATGTGATTCTCTTTCAAATAAATAACCGGGAAGAAAACATGCTGTTAGTGAACATTTTAGACAACCCTGTTTAAGAACAGAAAATTTAACATTTCAAGCGATAGTAAGCAACATAACATCTTTAGAATTCATCATAATCACATATTTTACTCCATAATAAATAACAGCAAAGAGAACAAAATATAAATAAACAACTTTAAGAGAAGAGAGCAGACTATTATCCATTTTTAAAGACCCAATATATAAGAGCGGAAACTGTTAACATTTCACAAAAACATTATAATAACATAGTATGTTTAGAAATTATCATAATAATCAGGGAAATACATAAGAGCAGAATCCAATATATAAGAGCAGAAACTGTTAACATTTCACAATAACATTTTAAGAACATAATATGTTTAGAAATTATCATAATAATATAGGGAAAGAGAGTCAAATATAAACAAACTGACTTAGCAATGCGGAAAGAATAATAAAGAGTAATATTTAGTGATATATTATTTTTTAAATTAGATACAATAAACCAAATAAACAAATTAGAAAAATAAAATAAATGTAAAGAACATTAATATAATTTATTTAATATCCAAATGGCAAACTGTTCTGCTTAATTTTTAAATAAATTTTATTTTATATAGTGCAAAAAAAATGAAATACTTATATCGATACCAGTCGATTTCTAAAGGAGGAAAATGGTATCGGTATAAATTTGTGACACTATTTTATTGCCTTTGAATTAAATTTCAATTAGAATTGTTTATTATTTCTTTTGATGAACTTGATATGTTAATTTTATTAACATTCGCAGTAAACAAAGAAGTAAGAGTAAACAAAGAAGTAAATGTTTTTCGTACCAAAGAGAGTGTATTTTTAATGTGCGTTTGCCTTACTGAATGTTATTATAGGACGTTTTCTGATTAAGTTAAAGAGAATTTTTTTTCAATCTAAGAAAAAGATTTAAAGTTAGCATTTATGTTTGAAGTTAACAGATAACAAAACTTAATGTAACGTAAGAGAAGCTGTGGCAAATATGTATGGTAACATTTACTTTCAGCTAAAATGGTAATGTTTAGTTATTTTAAATGTAATAAAATTTAAACATTTCTAAGAGTTGAAACACATACAAATTATAAATCAACTTATTCATGGAGGTTATTGGAAAAGTCTGAAGACTTTTTAAATATTTTCATCAATAATGTTATATTGTTTAAAATATCTAATAGCACTTAGATAGGGGTTTATCTTATAGAATAAAATAATGCTTCTGATAAATTGTAGAAAAGAGAAAAAAATATGTTAATATAATTTCTATCTTTAAACAAATATCAACAACAGTACATGATAAAAGAGAACAGTTATCATGCGATAGGGATGTTTTTCTAACAGTTGCTGTACTTACATATAATTGGGTACATAATAGAATTCACATTCAGTCGGAAGACAATACTGGTCAATGATATTGTATTTTTAAGAATTCCGCCAAAATTGTTGAGCAATGCTTTTTTGTGCCAAAATTGGACTGAATTAATTTATTTAACCAGAAAATTATCTTTTCATACACATAGAAATTTGCTTTTTAGACTTGAAATTATTTTTCCACAAGAAATCTATATTTGCTGCAACCACATTTTCATTTGACATACATATACGTATACACAGTGCAGTTGTCTAAAATGCCGCTAATGTGAAAATAAATTGTCTTAATAAAGCTGGGTTGAAGGCGAATACATTTTAACATTTCCTCCCAATAAACTATGGTTTTGGAAACCAGTCTCCTTTTTCAAAACTTATCTTAATGCATCATTAAAATTATTAAATGTATTAAGTTAGTCAAAAATTGACGATATCAGAGCATTGAATGTGCCACTGCCAAATTTGTAAAACCTCATATCTGTCGTGATCCATCATTAGTGGAGTTGACATTAGGATAAATTGTCTGAAACGCAGAAATAAATGTAGACCTATTAAATTTCAAAAACAAATTTATCACAATTAATCAATTTGACCAATTAAATAATTTTGGCAAAGAAAAATTCTCTTCCAGACCATGGTGCAATGTATTTAAAGAATATGTGAAAAATTATAATCTATAATAATGACCAATACATTGGATCTGAGTCTGGACATTGTAGATATCATTTTCAACCTTTTTTTTAGAAAAAATCTTTAATATATTTAAATTGGAAATCCGATAGAAAAATTTTGATCCCCTTCACTTTCTGAGAGTCGAACAGTGGGAGCAATTAACCAGTAAGCAAAGTCAGAAAGTCGGAAGAGGCCGACTATATAACACCTGCGCTGCGATAATAATTTGAAATAATTTTTTTTTTCAGTTATGAAAGTACATAGCTGCACCTCCTCATCAGGGCTTATTCCAAAGAGGAGTTTCAGATGAGGATCTTAATAAACTAGATCTGAAACAATAACCTTAAAATGTTTAGTATTCTTTCATAGATCAAGAATACATAATCTAAATATATTTTCATCAGCTTGGATCAAAAACCTCATTTCTGACAAAGTATATGAAGGTGGGACGTGAAATGCAGTTGTGGCTATATCCATATCGTTCAGATATTATCACCAAATTAAGCAGTATTTAATCCTAAATTAAGAAACTTCTTTCTACCAAATTTTTTTAATGATCGTATGTAAAGTACAATTTCTATAGAGCATTGAGCAAAAATCGGTAGTAACATATATATGGGGGCTATATCTTAATTTTAACCGATTTTCCCAAATTTGGCAGGGTTCATTCATGCGGTACAAAATACGGCGCTCACATATCAAATCGGGTTTTACATTTATATGGGGACTATATCTAAATCTAAACCGATTTTCCCCGAATTTGGCAGTGTTCATTCGTGTAATAAGAAACCCCTCTCTGTCGAATTTCGTACTTATCGGATATAAAATACGGTTTCTACAGCGCTTTCATGTCAAATCGGTTTAACATAAATATGGGGGATATATAAATCTAAACCGAATTTCGCCAAATTTGGCAGTGCTCATTCTGGTAACAAGAATCCTTCTTCTGCCGAATGTCGAACTGGTCGGATATAAAATAGAGTTTCTACAGCGCTTATTTATCTAAACCTGAACCGATTTTCCTAAAATTTAGTATTGTCTCTAAGTGTATCAAAAGGCTTCACTCTGTCAATTTGTTTATACAGTGCATATATGCCAAATCGGGAGTACATATATATGGGAGCTATATGTAAACCTGAACCGAAATTCAATAGGGATCGTCCTTGGGCCAAAGAAATAACGGGTGATCCAAGCAGAGATACTTTTTTCAATAGCTTTTTTTGACAAATCACGTATGAGTTGTGTCATGCTGTCATTTTATTTTTGTTAAGTATTGTTTGGCATTTCATCATGGAAAGACTTACGCCTGAACAACGTTTACAAATCGTTCAACTTTATTACGAAAATTCACGTTCTGTGAAGAATGTGTTTCGTGCAATTCGCTCAACTTATGGTCAACATAATCGGCCTACTGAGCGTACTATTCGCAACACCATCACCCATCTTGAGACCCAGCATTCATTATTGGATAATATTCGACCGAATAGACACGTACAGCACGCAGTGAAGAAAATGTAGCGGCCGTAGCTGAGAGTGTACACGAAGAGCGTGGAGAGTCGATTCGGCGCCGTTCACAGCAACTCGGACTGATGTATGAAACGACTTGGCGCATTTTACGCCGAGATCTTAAACTGAAAGCACACAAAATACAGCTTGTGCAAGAACTGAAGCCGCCCGAAACTTCCCCAGCGACATCGCTTCGCTCTATGGGCTCTTGCAAAGTTCCAAGTTTAC
Organism: Eudasyphora cyanicolor; assembly: GCA_963930755.1. Taxonomy (NCBI): domain Eukaryota; kingdom Metazoa; phylum Arthropoda; class Insecta; order Diptera; family Muscidae; genus Eudasyphora; species Eudasyphora cyanicolor. The sequence continues at coordinate 258,328,867 of OZ005737.1, read as the reverse complement.
ATACCTCAATGGGTATGTAAAGATGCAAAATTGCCGCATTTGGGACGAAGAGCAACCTGAAGAGATTCAAGAGCTGCCACTTCATCCAGAAAAAACAACGGTTTGGTGTGGTTTGTGGGCCGGTGGAATCATTGGTCCATATTTCTTCAAAAATGATGCCGGTGAGAACGTAACCGTCAATGGCGACCGTTATCGTGTCATGATAACTGACTATTTGATGCCTGAAATTGAAGCTCGTGATCTCGGCGATATTTGGTTGCAACAAGACGGCGCCACTTCCCACACATCGCATCAATCAATTGACTTATTGAGAGAACACTTCGGTGAGCAGATAATTTCACGATAGACTTTTTGCTATGGGGATATGTAAAGTCTAAAGTTTATGCGGACAAACCCGCCTCGATTCAGGCCTTGGAGCAAAACATCACGCGTGTCATTCGCCAGTTACCAGTCTAAATGCTCGAACGAGTCATCGAAAATTGGACTCGACGGATGGACCATCTGAGACGTAGCCGCGGCCGACATTTGATAGACATAATCTTCAAAAAATAAATGCCATAGAATGTTCTTTCAAATGATAATAAGCATTCCCCATTCAATATGAATTTTCTGTGTTTTTTCTTTAAAAAAGTGAGGAACCTCGAAATGGATCACACATTATCTAAATAGATTTTCATCAACTTGGGTCAAAAACCTCATTTCTGCCAAAGTATATGAAGGTCGGACTTAAAATGCAGTTTAGGCTATATTTAAATTTAACCCGATTATCACCAAATTAAGCAGTATTCGATGCTAAATTAAGAAACTTCTTTCTGCCTAATTTTTTAAAGATCGGATGTAAAGTACAATTTATATAGAGCATTGATGCAAAAATCGGTAGTAACATATACGAGTATATGGTGGCTATATTGATTGGATGTAAAATGCAGTTCCTACAGCGCTTACATGTGAAATTGGGGTTAACTTATACATATATGGGGACTCTGTTCATTCATGCGATGCGAAACCTCTTTCTGCCAAATTTTGTACGGTTTCTACAGCGCTTACATGTTAAATCGGGTGTAACATTTATATGGGGACTATATCTAAATCTAAACGGATTTTCCCTGAATTTGGCAGTGCTTATTCTGGTACGAAGAAACCTCCTTCTGCCGAATGTCGAACTGGTCGGATATAATATAGAGTTTCTACAGCGCTTAGTTATCAAATCGGGGGTAACGTATATATAGGGACTATATCTAAACCTGAACCGATTTTCCTAAAATTTAGTATTGTCTCTAAGTGTATCAAAAGGCTTCACTCTGTCAATTTTTATACAGATCGGTTAAAAAATCTTGTTTATACAGTGCATATATGCCAAATCGGAGGTACATGTATATGGGAGATACATATATGTAAATCTGAACCGAAATTCAATATTGATCGTCCTTGGGCCAAAGAAATATATGTGAAAAGTTTCGTTGAGATTGGACCATAAATGCGACCCGTACTTTGGTTACGAGAATACATGCACAGACAGACAGACGAACGGACAGAAGGACATAGCTAAATCAACTCAGAAAATGATTCTGAGCCGATCGCTATAATACGTTATGGGTCTATCTCATCTGGGTGTTACACACAAATGTACAAAGTTATATAACACTGTACCATATAAATACAATATGAAGAGCTTATCAAGGTGTAGAAAAGTGCAGAAAAGGTCAGTTGTCAAAGGGCCAATATTATTTGTTTATTTGTTGATTTGACAACTAAAATAAAAAACCAGTAATGACAGACAAAAGTCGGGCAGAGCCGACTATATGATACCTTACACCATCTTGCTAGTGCAGAATAAGCATGTATATATTTGATCTAAATTTCAAACCAATACCTTGAAACTCGTACTATCAGCCAATGAATCAAGAAATCAATCTTTTTTAAATTGCATAAAAATCTTTTGGAAAATTTAGGTTTGTGAATGCTAAAATGGATAACCGAAATCTAAATCTGAACCGACTTCTTTAAAATTTAGCAGAGTTTATTTGTAGAGCCAGTTAATCCCTTCTTACAATTTTCTTAACAGGGGTCTGTAAAATACAGCTTATACAAACCTAAGAAGCTAAATCGGAAGGAACATATATGTAGGGGATAATTTAGTTGTATTTATTAATAGGTGAATAGCTTAGTCTCTGCCAATATTTACCTCGATCTGGTGTAAAATACACCTTCTATAGCCCTTAGGACCTAAAATTGTCCCTGGGCTGTAAAAGCGCGCTGTGTAAAATATCATCACAATCGAACTATAATTACGACCTGCAGTTTGATTACAGGAATACATCTGGGCGGACGTACCGACGGATAGGAAGTGATTCCAAGCCGATCGGTGTAATACTTCTACTTTTTGGTGTTACAAACAAATTCACAAACTCATAATACCCTGGCCAAAGTGTGGTGTAGGGTATAAATATATTGAAAATGTATGAAATTGAAAAAAAGATCATGAATTGTTTACAGGCATGCACTGCCCAACCCAAAACGGTGGTGGGTTTTTTTTTATGACCTTACTGAACTAATGTTCTTGAAGAGACCGAAATTGTAGATAAAACCAACGAAGAGCAAATGGTAGAGTGTATCCTTTGTCCCTCTTCTAAAACTTCAACGACGGAATGTCAAATTATTGGTCTAACAGCATTTGTTGCAAATAAATGTTCAGAAGTACCAAGCGCAGAACGCGCTCAAACATTTCCCGTTAACAAATCAATTTTTTTCCTCGAATTCATACAAATATTTGTTATCATGTCCTATTTGGTTCGTGACAACTATCACTGGAAATTAATACAAAAAAACTTTTTTTAATCCGAGAATAACAAATTAACCTTCGCACGCCCAAAGGTATTTATGTACGTGGTAGTTCTAGACTCTCCTCCTTGAACCATCAGTTTTTGAAGGCGACGACGAAAATGATGAAGATTATTTACCTGAAGAGCAGTTTTTAGATTCAGACTGTGAAGATGTAGGAGAAGACTTACATCTAGAGTTGAACGATAATAGTGACTCTGACGGCGTTGATGAGAGCGATGATGCAAATGACAATGATGATGGCCGGCATTTCGACGCAGACAGTTTCTGCATGAATTGGGTGAAGACCTGTGTATGCCTCATATAAAAGCTCGTTCAAAAATTCCTCAAGTTAATGGCAGATTTTCATCCCGGTCAGCAATTGAATGCATTTTGGGTGTGTTTGCTCGTTTAGTATATTTTACTATATAATTCATATTCCTAATCTTTACAGGAGAACGAATTTCAGGTGATATGGATTAGAAGTTCATCGTAGATTAAATGCCAGAGCGTGATGCCAGTGGTCGTATAAAGCAGAAAGGTAAATGCTATATGTGTCGGGAGGAGAAGAAATTTAGAAGCACAAAACAATTTTGCGTAACTTGCAAGAAGCCGGTATGTCTAGAACATAGATATCCACAAACAAAATGCGAAAAGTGCCGTATGGGCACAACTCCTACATCACACAACTTGCAATAATTTTTTTTATAATTTTACATTTATATTTTCTTGATCTAAATACATTTATCATTCTTTATTATTTCATGGTTCACCTTATTTATGATGATAGGAATAAAATATTTTGTAGAAAAAAAAAAGAAATCCCACCCGGGTGGGTTTCGGACTACAGCGTATAAAAAACGAAAAAAATAAACAAAAAAGATTAACGGAAAACGAAATTAGTGTTTTTATAATCTGGAGTAAATAAAAAATTTAGTCACTGAGTCCAAAGCGATTTTTGATTTGATAAAAATTCGCTGAGTTATGAACGTTTGAAAATCGAAAATCCCACCCAGGTGGGTTAAATTTCTTGTCACAAAGGTATCTTAGTTACTATCACAAAAATATTATTATCACTCGATCGAAAATAAGCCTGTTAATATGCCCAAAAACTTGGATTTTGTTTTATATTATACCCTACACCACACTGTGGTACAGGGTATTATGACTTTGTGCATTTGTTTGTAACACCCAAAAGGAGAAGAGATAGACCCATTGTTTATTATACCGATCGACTTGTAATCACTTTCTGAGTCGATTTAGCTATGTCCGTCTGTCTGTCCGTCTGTCTGTAGATGTATTCTTGTAATCAAAGTACAGGTCGCAATTATGGTCCGATCTCAACGAAACTTTGCACATATCTTTTGGTTAAAATCGGTGCAGATTTACATATAGCTCCCATATATATGTTCCTCCGATATGGTATATATGCACTGTATAAGCAACATTTTGTAACCGATTTGTACAAAAATTGACAGAGAGTAGTCTCGTGATACACTTAGATACAATACAATATTTGGGGGAAATCGGTTTAGATTTAGATATAGCCCCCATATATATGTTGCACCCGATTTGACATGTAAGCGCTGTAGAAACTGTATTTTATATCCAATCAGTACGAAATTCGGCAGAAAGAGGTTTCTTATTACATGAAGGAATACTGCCAAATTCGGAGAAAATTGGTTCAGATTTAGATGTAGCCCCCATATATATGTTACCCCCGATTTGAAATTCAATAGCTGTAGAAACTGTATTTTATATCCGATCACAGCGAAATTCGGCAGAAAGAGGTTTCTTATTACACGAAGGAATACAGCCAAATTTGGAGAAAATCGGTTCAGATTAAGATATAGCCTCCATATATATGTTAGCACCGATTTGACATTCAAGCGCTGTAGAGACTGTATTTTATATCCGATCAGTACGAAATTCGACAGAAAGAGGTTTCTATTTTACATGAATGAGTATTCAGGGAAAATCGATTCAGATTTATATATAAGCTCCATATATATGTTCCTCCTGATTTGGTTACAAAGCGCTATAGAAGTTGTACTTTACTTCCGATCATTACAAAATTCTCCAGAAAGATGTTTCTCAATTTAGGAACGAATATTGCTTAATTTAGCGATTATCGGTTCAGAATTAGATATATCCACATATATATGTTCTTACCCATTTACAAGTTATTCCAAATTATTATCGCAATAACCCTTATCGCATTGTTAGGGAGGTGTAGGGTATTATATAGTCGGCCCCGCCCGACTTTCTGCCTTTTCTTACTGGTTTTTTTTTAATTTTTAAAAATAATATTTTTACCATAAATTGGTTGGGGAGTTTATAATTGTTGCGACGACACAAACAGTAATGTGTTCAGAGATTATCTTTAGACATATATATGTAGTAAATGGTTTAGTTCAAATATATATTGGTTTGATTTCAATTTCGCAGCATTCATTGCTGACGCCTGTACCTACTCTCATCTTAATCCAACAGTAATTGCGCCCATTACTCGTAAACAAACCAAAGATTTCAGAAAAAAGACATCAAAATCTATGGTATCTTTATAGAATTCGCGTGTATGTATCCACTAAATATTCCCAAGTATTGTAAGACAATAATTCAATGAACTAAATTTTTAAAGTGTGAAATTTGAAACCCGATTTAGTAATACCCCACACTTTATTAAAGATGTTACTTAATAGATACCACCTCAAAATTGTTAGCCACCTTTTTAATCTTAAATTTCATTGGATGATTTATTTGATGCTTTGTTCAAATTGTCTGAATCGTGCAACATTGCAAGTGTCAGCTAAATTAACAAATGTTGCTTGTCTACACGCGCAGACCACTGTAGGCCAGAGCCCTTTTAGATAATTTATTTGTTGTATTTTTCTATTCGTTGAGGATAATTATACAAAAACAAAGTCTCCCATCGTTGTTTAATTCTTCTTGGCCGAAGAATTTTAAAATTGTCCTAAAAATTCCATTAAATCTAGAGCGAACACTTGTGTCTTCTCCCGTTTTTCATTCAAATTTCTACATTTGTTCTTGGGTTGATTTTCTATTTTCTCATTTCGTTTGTGTTGCTTTATATTTACATAGTCCTTCATTTGAGGAGTATTCGTCTGGTTTGCCACTTAAGTGGTGGTGGTCTACCACTTGTGGTGTATGACAAACTTCATATTTTTGCCATCATTCTTGCCAGAAAAATGTCTTCGTTTGGTCGTGCATTTTTTCTATCTGGAACACGTTAAATTAGTGTAATCTAACAATGATGTGGACATGTTAAATTGTCAGCAATTTATTCTCTACAAAAGGTGAACGAACACCGTTTGTCTTCCAAGTTAGGCGTCTTGATGTTGATTTTATGTTTATACTTTTTCTTCTTTTGTTTTATTTTAAATTAGTTGAACTTTTTTATTATTCTTGTGGTTTATGAAGTGGATTACCTTAAAGTCTGCTTTTGGCTGTTTGTCGAATCGAGGTACATTTAGAAATTTGCATACGAGACTTACCTAAAAAGATATAAAAAAGAAAAATATTTTGGTTAGTACGTTTTGCTGTGACTTGAAATAATTTATATGTGTCTGGCAATGTATAGCTTGGGGAGATTTATTTTAAAAAATGCGCCTTGAATCTACTGCGAAAGATTTAGATCCTCGTAAATTGCAAGGCAATAATTTATAAGTTGAGATTTTACCAAAAAACATAATGTTAGGGAATATGTGTTGAAGCCAGGTAAGGTAATGCGAAGTGTTGAGAGTGAAAATACAAAGCTGTAAGAAATAGGGGAAATTTGCAGATTTTTTAACAGCGAATAATGTTAAATATGTTGTTTGTGTTGTTGTTTTGCTACAGCTACAGACATTTATGATTCACTACGGGCCAACAGCGAAATACTTCGAAAGAATGAAAGAAAAAATCTGTTTTATGAATTTGTGACCTTTGCGAACAAGCATATATGGACGGACAGACGGACATAACTACCTCGATTCAAAGAGCGATTCTATGCCGACCTTTATAATAAACAATAGAGAGGCGTCAAAAAAAGTTAGGAACACAAAGCTTATATGATAATTTGGTATGTTTTAAGTATATTCGCAAAATATGTTTCTGCATCGCGAAATGTGGGGCTATATGCTGTTTAAGTAACCTTTAAAAATCATGTTTTCCTTAAGATTTTAAATTTTTATTACTTTTAGAAATATTTAGTGACTGCTATTAAAAAAGTTGCATATAAAGCATAATTTTTCTCAATTTTAGTGCAATTTTTAATGAATCGCTTCGGCAGTATATTGTCCTAAACTATTTTGCTTGAAATATACATATGTCGAGGGTACATTCCAAATATATAATATTTGACACACAAAAATATTATATGTTTGGGGGATGCTATTCTAAACAAAACTGTGTTTTCATCCAATTTGTTTTTATTTATAACTAATATTTCCGAAAAAAGATTAATTTGTATATAAGTATTTTGGCAATGAATCTATGCCCCAATTTTAGGACAAGTTTTCAGTTTTCAGAAATGCACAGTTAAATTTTTACATGTTTGTAAAATTCGATTAAAATTTAAATAGTATAATCTTGCGTTACAAAAAATTGCAATGATGGATCGACAACTAGTGATGATTCGGAATATTTATAAATAAAAATGATTTCTGTAAACAGAATGCTGCTTATGAATTTGTTATGCATAAAGTATAACTCGAAATCCAGGAAAAATTAAAAATAAAAATCGAAAAAGTCAGCTATATTAAAAATCGTGTTTAAATAAAACACATTTAGAAACAAGTAAGAAAGTTCAGTCGGATAAACCGACTTATGAATCCCCTTACCTAGAGTCCCAAAAAGATATTCGTAAATTTTTTTTGTTTTAAATTAATTATTATCAATTAAATTGCATTTAATAAAGTTTAAAGCTGCTTACATTTGGCAAAAAATGGCCCTTTGTGTGGAAGGTACCAAAAGGGGCGTGCCAATAACGGTTACTTTTCTCTGGACTCTAGATACTATAAAAGCATGACACCGTACAAAATTTCAAGTATGTATATTCACTGGTGTTAAAGTTAAAATCTGTCAACTTTGGTCACAAAATGATCTAGTTGTGTTGGAGGTACCAAAAGGGGCTTTCCAATAACGTTCATTTTTCTCTGGACTCTAGGTATTATAAAAGCATTACACTGTACGAAATTTCATGTATTTGTATTTACTGCTATTAATGTTAAAATCTGTCAACTTTGGTCACAAAATGATCTAGTTGTGTTAGAGGTACCAAAAGGGGCTTTCCAATAACGTCCATTTTTCTCTGAACTCTACGTATTATAAAAGCATTACACTGTACGAAATTTCAAGTATTTGTATTCACTGGTATTAAAGCTATAAGCAGTTAACTTTTGGTGCAAAATGGTCCATTTGTGTGGGAGGTAAAAAAAAGGGACTGGCCACTTTGCCCATTTTTCTTGACGTGTTAGCGACTAACAAACTAATACTATGTGAAATTTCAGAAGATTCGAGTATGTAGTATAGAAGTTATTAAAGAAGCAATATTTCACTAAAACTTAACCCTTTCTGGGGAGGTACTAGAAGGAGTGGACCAATATGGGTCATCTCCGAACTTAGCCGGAGATAGAGAAAAATGTTACCGCATACCAAATTTCAAGTCAATCGGTTACTCCTTTCGAGAGTTATTGTGCGCACCAGCCAGCAGACAGACAGACGGATGGACGGACATTTCTCATTCGACTATAAATTACCCAAAACGGATTTCCGCCGAACATACTCAGGGTCTTAGGTCACTCCTTCTATGTGTTACACTTTTGGCTCGTAGCAAATGATGTATACCCTCCACTCTAAGGTGAGGAGATAAAAATCTTAAACTAAAACTTTGTTTGTATAAAAACACCTGCTTTATTTGTTGATGTTAGTTTGAAAATATATTTTGTTGCAACGAGTTTTCCAATAGGGATGATATAATTTTTATGTGACTTTTCGGCCATTTGTAATATGTCATGATCTGTCATTTGTTTTTCATTGTATTCAGTAGTGTTTAAAATTTCATCATGTAGATATGTGCAAGAACAACGTTTACAAATAATTCAGTTTTATTATCAAAATAATCGTTCTCCAATTGCAATTTTTCGTGCGCTAGGTCCATTTTTTTTAAATCTAAAAAAATAGTTTCCAGTCGACCTACGACCTTGACACCTATGAACAATATTATGGCTCCCATTAAGAGCTATCTTTTTGCAATTGACCGATTGTGGCTACGTGCCACATAGCAAATGAAACGTTGCGAGAAAAGTTTGGAAATTCGATTATTTCAAGAAATTGTGATATTGAATGGCCTCCAAGAAGTTTTGATTTAACACCATTAGACTATTTCTTGTGGGGTTATGTGCAGTCATTGGTCTTTCGAAATAAAGCAGACTGTATTCAAGCTTTACAGGTCAATATTGAACGTGCCATTCATGACATACGACTTGATTTAGTGAAAAAAGTGCTCGAAAATTGGGTTCATCGAATTCGTTCCTGCAGACGAAGTCGTGGAGGCCATTTGAATGACATTTTATTTAAAACTTAATTGTATCGATTGTACATTTAACTTTTGAATTTCCTTTTAATATATGCGTCCCAAGCAAAATTTCTTGATTATCAAATAAACTATAGTTGTTCAAAAATAAATAATATTTAAAAATGTTGGCTCCAAATATATTTTTTCTTTTCAAATATATCACAAGTGGTGATTTTGCCCCGTGTGATCTCTAGATTAAATTTTTATAAAAAAATTAAACCTTTCATTGCCGTAAACATTTTATATGATTGTTGGTCCCAAATGGGCTAAAGCGAATTAATAGCCATAAAATTGATCCTACACGGGCAAAATCGCCTTTTTTGATATGTTTGAATCGAAAGGAAATATATTTGGAACACAAATTTTTAAATATTATGTATTTCTGAGCAAATAAATTTTATTTGAAAATCAATAAAATATATTTGGAACTCATATATTAATATGTTACAACATATAATATTTGCAAACTAAGTTTCTCAAATAAAATATGTGTTTGAATACAAATAAAATTATTGTTTAGGAATTTCTCCAAACATATTTTATTTAAAAAATATTTTCGAAACTTTTGTTGAATTTTTCGAATTTCAGTTTTATTTTTTTTGGTTTCGAATTGTACACCCATTTATAATACAAAATGCAGCAGTAACTTCTGTTTTAAATCAATCATTTAAAATTTCTGAGTATTCTAAGCCATCATTAGTTGTCAATCCTCCAAGTAATATATTTCGATCGAAGATTATACGATTTCAATTTTTACGACTGAAAATTTTCTAAAAAATTAGGTTTGAATTACTGAAATATTAAACACAATTTAGATATTTTCTGAATACTTAAATGCAAATAATTATTTGCTTCGGAAAACAATCGTCCAAAGCAAACACATATTGCGATGTAAACAAAGATTTGTTTAGAACTACATCTTCCCAAATATAAATTTGTTTGTGTGTACCAAATACTATATGTTTAGAGTGTACCCTAAACATATATATGTTTCAAGCCGAATATGTTTGGGACAATATACTACAGAAGCGATTTTTTTTCAGCGTGTACACGCATTATTTTAACCCTAAAGCAGAAATTTTTAAAAAGTATGAGGTTTTTTAATTTTTTTATAGAATTGCACAAATTTAAGTGAAAATTCAAGATCGAAAAAATAATTATTGTTCTAGATTTTCAAATAAATTCTTTTATTCGAATTTATTTTTGTTATTTATAATTTACAATTTTTTTTTTGTGATAATTTCAGCTATTGAGGTTGAAATAATGCGGGTAGGATCATTTTTATTGCAATCGATTCGCTTTAGCCATTTTGGAACCAACAATAAAATAAATAGTTTACGGCCTTGAAAGAGTTAATTTTTTATTAAAAATTAATTTAGACACCAGCCGTTCTATAACGAGCCATAAAAAGAGAAAATCGAACCAAATTTTAGAAGCTATATCCAATTTTGTAAAAAAAATCACTAAAAATTTTACTATAATTGAGGCAAAACGTGACTTTATATTGCAAATTGTGTATAGGAAGTCACGTCGCCCTATAAGTATTGATCCAGATTTTAATGATCAGTGGTCAGTTCCTAAATGTAAAAAAAAATTTAAATTTTATTAAAGGAAAACCTAGGTCTTACATATTATTTAAACCCCAAATAGCCCCTAATTTCGCGTGAATAGTAAAGCCTAGTGAATATTCTTGAAGAAAGAACATGTGAAAAATATTAACTGCTATTGTTGCCAACCTCTCCAATTTACACAATTTGTTTACACAAATTTAAAAAGTAAGCCACATTTTCTCTGAAACGCAAAGCTAAAATAAAAACCTTTACTATTTTTAAATACATGCAACACCACGTTGGACTGCAGATATAGGGAAAAATTAAAAAATCCCATTTTTGGGGATTTTCGAAATGTTTTTGGGAATTGTGGGATTGACTTTTACAAATCGAATTACTTTCGATTTCTGGTGTCAAGACCCACAAACTGAAAATTATTTTATTGATATACATATCGTCGGTGCGCCGACAAAAACTCCTATGTGTAATTTTTCGAATTTTTTTTTATTGTCGAATTAGAACGTCCTAGCGGTCAAACGACTACCCACCAAAGCATTTTGCGCTATCTTGACCGGTTCCGAATTACCAAAACTACTATGTGTATCCCTCTATAGTAATGCTCCGACAAAAACTCCTATGTGTTGTAGGCACAGCCTGTCCCAAGGAATAGAAGGTTGGCTTAGATTCACGCCAAACAACGGCTAATGAGGTTTTGTTCAGAATCATCCCCTCTATTCGACAATGAAGAGATCAAAATTGGATCTGCTTCAATTCGCGAGTTATCGCGAAAACAGTACCTTTACTCAAAACAAACATAAAAGCTTTGATTTGTAACGAAAAACGCGGAAATTTAGAGCTGTAACACAATTTCCTTTAAATATGATTATTTGTAAGACGCTTTGTAACGTCCGCGACATTTGCCATGTTTTTATATTGCGAATTTTGTGTAATCCATAAAATCGACTTACACCGCCAAATGTTTCCAAAAATATTATACCAAATTTAATAAGATTAATATATTTGCATTCTAAAATCTGTAAGGAATAGATTAATATCAGCATTTTTGCGAAAAATATCCCTCGACGAATAAATTTTGTACAAAAAAAATTAGTTCGGAATTATTTTACTATATAATGCTATTATCTCGCGAATGAACAGTTCTAGGGAAAAGTAGTCAAAGGAAGTTTGGGAGATAGGCGAAAGGCCTACAACTCTTTCTTTAACAAACAAAATTTATAGTAATTTGGTAAAGATTTACAGTGTGTTACAACGTTTGTATGATTTTTCCTTTTATGAGGCATATTTGATTTGACACATTGTAAATCCCTATCAAATTATTTAATTTTTTTTTGTTAAAGAAAGACTTGTAGCCTTTTTAATATCTCCCAAACTTTCTTTGACCACTTTTTCCTAGGACTGACCGATCGCGTAATAATAGCATTATATAGTGAAATAATTCTGAACTTAAATTTTTTTTGTTCGAAATGTATTCATCGCGGGATGTTTATGGCGGAAATGCTAGTGCCAATCTATCCCTCAGAAATCATAGAATGTATATTAATTATATATTATATAGAATAAATATTAATTTTAATAAATTCGCAATAATATTATTGTAAAAATTTTGCGGTGTAAGTCGAATTTTTGGATTACAAAAATTTCGCTATAGAATAATATAGCAAATATCGCGGACATTACAAAGAGTCTTACAAATGTTCATATTTATTGGAAATTATGTTATAGTTTTAAATTTCCGCGATTCAATGTAATTAAGTTCGGTTTTTGGTTAAAAATTGTTTTTATCGCGATAACTCGCGAAAGGAAGCAGATCAGATTTTGATTTCTTCTTATCTGAGTAGAGGGGATGATTCTGTACAAAACCACATTAGCCGTTTTCGCCGTCAATCTACCCAACTTTCGTATACTTGAGGCATGCTGTGAATGTTCGAATACCAAAACTCCTATGTGTAATTTTTTTGTTTTATAAATATTTAAAATGCTCCAAACAAAACATCCTATGTGTCGATTTTCATGAAAACCATTTACCACGTCGTGGGCTTTTCACATATACGATTATTGTTATGATATATTGGTGGTAAATAATTAAAAGAAAAATTCAAAAATCTAAGATATTAAAAATATCGCGATTTGACGAAATAGCAACGTCTTTTGTCTCTCCTGAAAACTAGTAAAAACACACATAGGAGTTTTCATCGGCGCACCGACGATATATTAATTTTTAAATGTTTTATGGTTTTATTACATTTCTCGATGCATTTGAAAATTGATTTTTTTATTGACTCTGTTCTAGCATTTTGATAACATCAGTGCAGAATATAAACCGATTTCTTTCACACCAAGTTTTCTGAATCAACAACAAAATTTTCTATACTATGCAGGAAATTTCAGCCAGATTTACCCACCCAAATTAAAAAAGTAATTTCTCTAATACTTCTTCTACAATCGTGCAAAATGTCGCAATTAGTTGTCTGGTTAAGAAATTTCCCACTGGGCACCGTTCTGAGCAAAAAAGGAGTATTAATAAAGCCTCTTTTGGTAAAACACAAATTAATATATTTATATAGAATTAAGTATTTTAACTTATATTCCTAATGACTATGGTCGGATGGCTATTGATTGAAATGTTCGGACCGATTGTGGTAAACAAATATTCAAGCCAGTTTATTCTACTAATATTTGCTTACTTGTTTAACGTACAATGACCCCTAAATATTTCCATGATTCTGCCAACTTAAGTGCGAAGTTTTTCGAATATAAAAGATACTCCATTTCCCATTTTAAAGCAATATATCTTTATTAATTTTAAATGCTGCAGTCAATGAAATACCCAATAGTAGACATTTATATGAAACCCATTCTTGTTTTATATGCGAATAATACTGTGTATGTCTCAAGAGCATATTTTCTTTTATTCATCCAAATGTAACTATACGTATGAATAAGCAATAATTAGTTCAATGAACCGAAACCTTTTTTGCTCTTCAGACCAGACATTTGCCATGCCAGATAATTTTTCTTATTTGTCCCTTGCGACAAAAATAGCAACACAAAAAAAAACATTCTGTCCCCAGTGAACTTTTGCATACCCAATGATTTTTATTGACCTTTAAATGATGTAATCATCATAAATTACTAAATCGTCCATAAAAATCTCAACTACATACAAATATGTAACATTTCCGCTTTTTTTGTTTTCTTCAAAAAAATCCGAGAGTATATTTATATATATTATATATTAGGAAAAGAAATAAAATGAAGCAAACGATATGTTAGCTAACAATTTGCTTTTATACTGGTATGTGGAGGTAGAAAACTGCCGCAGTTTGCTTTTTAAACTGTAACTGACATCAGCACACATTGGAAAATAAAAGAAAAAAACTGAAAAAACATCCGCCAATAAAAACACAAATTTTGCTGCTTCTCCACCTCCCAGCGTGGGGAGTGTGAATTACCGAAATATGGCAAGTAAACTACTCAATTCGAAAAAAAAAAACAATCAACTATTAAAATAGGAAAACATTAAAGCATCTTTACATCAAAAGCACTTGTGTACGACTAAGTAGGTTTGCTTTTGGCTTTATTGTAGTCCGTGTCAACAGCTTCCCTCCCTGTTGGGGCATTGTCGGAATAGCTCATTTACTTTTAAGTACTGGGGATGGATGTTCTTTCACCGCTACTCTTGCACGTTTATTAGGCTCAAGTGAAATTACAAAATATTACAAAATGTATGTGGGGTCTTATTTCCCCCTCTCAATGGTTCATACTTTTGGTCTGTAGTAAATGAAAAAAAGTCACCCAAAAGTCAAGTCAAATAATTGAAAATTAAAGATGCCAAAGTCACCAAAGCCGCTAAAACTGAACACGTTATATACGATTAAAGTAATATTTCTTGAATATCCCTGATTTTAAACATATCTGTTTCGCTCCACCCTAGGACGTACAGGGTTGCCCATATTCGACGGACCCACGGACTCGTTGGGCCCATTCCAATCGACGAGGCTTGTCCGCAGGCAACAATCTTTGCGTCAATTGAATTTTGTACGGGAACAAATGCAAATCAACGCGAATAATCCGTTGTAAAGTGGACCGAGCCATGCCCAACTGCTGAGAACGGCGTTTTTGGGATGTTCTTGGGGACCTCTCAACACTGGCTCGTACGGCAGCGATATTCTCGGCCGATCGCCTTGGTCGACTTTTATTTGGCCTCTTCGGATTAGAAAGAGCCTCACCAGTCGAAAATTTTTCGTATAAACGCTTAATGGTGTTCTTAGAAGGCGCACTTCTCACATTTTTTAATATTTTAAAAGCACGTTGACTTGACTTCTTCTGTTGAATGTAAATTTCAACTATTTCAGAGCGCTCGCGTGGCGTGTATTGTTCCATGGTAAAAATCTGCTTGGACTGACGCTTCAAACGCGGTATGTCATTAAGCGATCTGACATCTCTGTCAAAAGTTATGGCGTTGCCAGATGGGTCCGTCGAATATGGGAGACCCTGTATATCTATTTCGTTGCCGCAGCCAAAAAACTATAAATGAGATGTATTTTATAGCCATAAAATGTATAAATCACCGGAAATGCTAAAGCTTTTAAAACAACCTAAGCCTTTCCAGCCACAACACATGCAAACACTCTCTATGTCGATGTGTGTGTGTGGTCATGGCCACCGCCATTATTACCACCAATAGTGGCACCATTACTACAAAAGACATGTAAGACATAAAACACTTTGTGTACGGTGAATCTTCTTTTTCTGCAAAGGGCCACAATGTTTTTAGAATCGGCATATACCGGTATTTGGAAAATTGAAAAAGACCAAAATAAAGCAAATTTGAAGGGTTTTAACAAATGCATGCATTTTATTTGTCAACCGGAAACGTTATGTAATAAACTGAATTTAAAGCAAAAAATCAGCAATACCTGAAGTGAAGGCTTCTGGAATACCCTGGAATAGGTCAGTAACATTGGCGTATCTATTTTGGCTTAAAACGTTTAAATGTTATATCTAAGCTTTAAAATAAATTCAAGCCATAAGATACCGAAACCATATTTTTTAAACGATTATAACGATGTCAATAAATCGCAAAATTTATTGTTGGTTGGCAACGAATAATAATAAATTATGACTAGGATAAATTATGTTATGTTCTGCAAGCGACTAGCACGGATAAGTAATACCAATTACCGATAAGGTAGGTCCGAGACGCAAAAAATGTTCAATAAAATTTATTCACATTTTTTTTATTTTTTTTCTTTGATCACAATATAGCTCTACTAACGGGTCTTTCAAAATGGACTTCCGAAATTTGACACCTGATAGCGGTCAAATTGTTTAAGCTACATCTGTCGAACTGCCTGTCATTTACTGAGTATGGCAAATAGCCATGGACGGATATAGCACCAACATGTACAAAGGATAAAATTGTTTTTATCAAAATGGGTATTCTGTTCGGGCAACGTTCGACACGCTTGCGTTAAACAAACCAAATTGTCGAATATGGTATGATATCAATCCACATGAGATCAAAGAGCGTCCAATGCATCCCGAGAAAGTCAATGTTTGATTCATAAAGTATTTTTGTAGAGTATGAATTCAAATGGTCAATACTTTTGTCTCAGCGGGCAATATTTATACCCAAACTTTAGTGTGACGAGAGTATATATCATCTGCTACGGGCTAAAAAAGTGTAAAACATCGAAAGAGTGACCTAAGTCTCCAAGTATGTATGTTCGGCAGAAGTTCGTTTTCTGTCATTTGAGCAATGTCCGTCCGTGTGTCTGTGTGTCTGTCTCTTGGCTGGTGCGCACGATAACTCTCGGAAGGAGTAACCGATTGCCTCCAAATTTGGTATGTGATAATATTTTTGCCTATGACAGGCTAAATTCGAAGATGGCCTAATGGACAGATATTGGTCTAGTACCTCTCCCACAAAGGATTAAATTTAATCTCTAATAACTTCTATACTACTTATTCGAATTTTCTGAAATTTTTAGTTATTAGTCGCTACAACGAGACCATGGGCGAAGTTTCCACGCCCCTTTTGATACCTCCCACACAGATGGACCATTTTGCATCAAAGTTAACAGCTTATAACTTTAATACAAGTGCATAAAAATACTTGCAATTTTGTATAATGCTATTTTATTGCCTACAGTCCAGTGCAAAATTATGGTTATTGCCACGCCCCTTTTGGTATCTCACACACAAATGTACCATTATATACAAAAAGTTAACACCTTAAAGTTTGAGTACCAATGCACGAAACAATAACAACATTTTGCACAGAGTAATATTTTTAAGGTACATACAGCTCTGTCAAAAATGGGCGTTATCAACAAGCCCCTTCTGGTACCTCCCACACAAAATGGCCAAATCATACCAAAATTGAATAGATCATAATTTGTATATACCAGTGCACATAAACGCTTACAATTCGGTACAGTGCAATGATTTGAAGTATCTACTGTTCAGCGAAAAATAGGTATATTTGTTAAACCCCTTCTGGTACCTCCCACACAAATTGACGGATTAATTCGTGTAATATTCCACATTATATTACTCACAAATTGAGGGTATCTCTTAGTCGTTTTAACCGAGTGAAACTATCTTACTTGTTTTTCATCAAACAGCATATTGTGTGGTCTATCCAGAAATTTAATGAGAATATCCGATTGTAATATATACCGATTCGTAGGAATGGATAGGGAAAAATTTAAAAAAAATTTATCCAAACGCAAAGGGAAATTGCATAAATATCTAAAATATTTAAAAATTAATAAATTTCAATTATTTTTTCTAGTTTCTAAAGGTTGTTTTTTAGACGTATAACGGCGTCTGTACAATGGTTTGTGCATTATTATTACTCCAAATGCGACAATGTTGTTTAATAACGTACTCATTCAACCGAAAGTGAACTTCATCGCTGAACAAAATGTTCTTGTGAAAATCGGGATCGTTGATCATTTCGTTTTGGGCCCATTCACCGAACGTGCGACGCGCTTGATGGTCCGTCGGCTTCAATTCTTGCACGAGTTGTATTTTGTAAGCCCGCAAACCAAGATCAAATCCGCAAAATCTTCCATAAAGTGGATGGGCACAACTCCAATAGTCTTCTTCGATACTCTGCTCTACAGCAGCAATAGCGCCTTCGTTGCGCACTGTACGGCGTCTCTGAGAAAGTGGATTATCCACTAGAATAAACGTGGTGCGAAACAGATCCATGGATGCTCAAATTGCCGATTGCCGATTGTCAAAAATGGGAACAAATTTTGACATTTTCGCAAAAAAAACTATAAAATTTTTTGACCCATTCTTTTCTCTAGAACATTCTCCAGGATGTTTCCTTTAAGACGAATATAAATATGTTACACTTTCTTTTTATAATTTCCTATATTAGCCTTATACATTTTCTGTATCTTATCAATTTGCTTTCGTTCGCCCGCCAGACAACAAACAGTTGATTTGGGTTACACTAACTACCATCACAACGACAAGTGGCACGATAATTAACTCGCACGAAAACTTAATCTTTTCAGTGTAAATTTTGGTTTCTCTACCACTATTTGCTGCCATCTGGGAGAACACAAATGGTGGATCGAGTCACTTTATTTGTCGACTGATAGGAACAATGACAAGAAAATGTTATAAAAGCAATAATATGTAGATCTTAATATAATTATGGTAAGACCAATTAAATAATAATAAAATTGTATACATATTTAAGCATAAAAAGGTCAACATTGGCAGCTCGATTAGATGGAAAAAATTAAAAAACAAGTAAGAAAGTTTCAGTCGGGTAAACCGACTAAGGTATACCCTCACTTTGTGAGTAATGTAATATTGAATATTACACAAATTATTCTGTCAATTTTTGTGGGAGGTACCAGAAGGGGTTTAAGAAATACACCTATATTTCGCTGAACAGTAGATACTTTAAATACATTGCACTGTGCCGAATTGTAACCGTTTATATGGACTGGTATATTAACGTTGAGATATTAAATTGTGGTATAATTTGGCCATTTTGTGTGGGAGGTACAAAGAGGGGCGTGGTGATAACTCTCATTTTTCACTGGACTATAGGCATTATAAAAGCATTACACTGTACAAAATTTCAAGTAATTGTATATACTGATGTTATAAACTGTTAACTTTTGGTGTAAAATGGTACCTTTGTGGGAGAGGTACCAAAAGGGGCGTGACAATAACGCCCATTTATCAATGGACTGTAGGCACTATAAAAATATTACGCTGTACAAAATTTCAAGTATTTTTATACACTGGTATTAATGTTATAAGCTGTTAACTTTTGGTGCAAAATGGTGCATTTGTGTGGGTGGTACCAAAAGGTGAGCGGCAATAACGCCCATTTTTCGCTGGACTGTAGGCACTATAAAAGCATTACACTGTACAAAATTTCAAGTATTTCTAAACACTGGTATTAATGTTATAAGCTTTTAACTTTTAGTGCAAAATGGTGCATTTGTGTGGGAGGTACCAAAAGGGGCGTGGCAATTTCGCCCATTTTCCTCGAGTTGATAGCGACTAACAAACTAATACTATGTGTGGAATTTCAGAAGATTCGAATACGTATAATAGCAGTTATTAAAGAATCAATATTTCACAACATTTTAACCCTTTGTGGGGGAGGTACCAGAAGGAGTGGACCAATATGGCCCATCTTCGAACTTAGCCGGAGATAGAAAAAAATATTACCACATACCAAATTTTAAGTCAATCGGTTACTCCTTTCGAGAGTTATCGTGCGCACCAGCCAGCAGACAGACAGACACACAGACAGACAGACAGACAGACAGACGGACGGACGGACATTGCTCATTCGACTTAAAATGACCCAAAACGGATTTCCGCCGAACATACTTGGGGTCTTAGGTCACTCCTTCGATGTGTTACACTTATTTCCGTAGCAAATGATATATACCCTCGTCACACTAAAGTGAGGGTATAATCAGTGCACGTAAGAGAGAGAGTGAAAGATTTGAGAGTCTTGGTTCAGCTCAGCGACCCACCCAGTGTTAATATTTTGGCCACCGGCAGTGTAAAGAGTACAGAGGTGTATTTGCTAAGGTCGACCATAAAAAATGTGTGCTTTTTTAGACCTGAAGTTGTGAAATTATTGATTGATTGTCGTCATTGAACGAACGAACCTTAGCTAAACCAAATTCCTGACGAAAGCGAGTGACTACTTTTCGTTCGCAGAGACTTTCATTAGAAATACAGAAGCAGGGCGTATATCTCTAAAATACATACTCGTATACTAAGTACAATACAAAACCACTATTTCCAAATAATTTCTCAAATTCCCATAAATTTGATTTTTTTTTGTATTTTCCCCTATACATATATCTAGTATACTAAGAGCAGGGCTCCAAATCTCTTATCACAGCTAGCTAGTTGGAGAAGCTTAGCTACAATACCAGGGAATAATTCTGACCCTCTCGTTTCTGGAGAATATTCGCTAGGAATATTCCTTGAAGGGGTGATTCATCGCAAAAATAATAAATAATAAGATATGTCATCCCGGACCGAGTAAGTTGTCTGTTACGAACGAATAGAAATTTCAACGAGTAAGACTTTAAAGAGGAAAAGGATTCCGGACCGATTTTCCTGAATTTTTTGTCACAATTAAAAAACCAGTAAGGAAAGGTTAAAGTCGGGCGGGGCCGACTATATAATACCCTACACCACCTCGGCAATGTACATTAAGAATTTATTTTTGAATAGTTGGAATAATTAGTTTCCTTTCTTTTACGAAAGTTATTAGCTCCCCCGCCACGTCAAGGCTTATTCCAAAGAGGAGTTTAATATAATGTGTGGAATTAAAAATTGAACTAATAATAATATTCCACATATTTGCATTTACTGTGGTTATTATTAGACTTAACACAATAAATAGTCCGATTTTTGGTCGTACACAATATAAGTAATATATGCAGGGTATGTTAGGTAGGTACTACCTTGGAATAATTGGTACTACCTTGGAATAATTGGTGTAAGTAATGTTTTAATTTTTATTTCCGCTGAACCCTTCCAGGTCTCTAAAATAGCGCTTATATAAAAAAATTAGGAACATCTTTCTGGAAAATTTTGATCGGAAGTAAAGTACAACTTATATAGCGCTTTGGTACCAAATCAGGAGGAACATATATATGGAGGTTATATATAAATCTGAACGGATTTTCCTTGAATACTCATTCATGTAAAAAGAAACTTCTTTCTGTCAAATTTCGTACTGACCGGATATAAAATACAGTCTCTACAGCACTTACATGTCAAATCGGGGGTAACATATATATTGGGGCTATATCTAAATCTGAACCGATTTTCTCTGAATTTGGAAGTATCCCTTCATATAATAAGAAACCTCATTGTGTAGATTTTTCTACTGATCGGATATAAAATACAGATTGTACAGCGCTTACATGTTAAATCGTGGGTAACATATATATGGGGGCTATATCTAAATCTGAACCGATTTCCCTCAAATTTGGCAGTGTTAATTCATGTAATGAGAAACCTCTTCTGACAATTTTTTTACTGATCGGATTTAAAATACAGTTCTACAGCGCTTACATGTCAAATCGGGGGTAACATATATATGTGGGCTATATCTAAATCTCGACCGATTTCCCTGATATTTGGCAGTATTAATTCATATAATAAGAAACCTCTTTCTGCCGAATTTCGTACTGATCGGATTAAAAATACACTTTTTACAGCGCTTACATGTAAAATCGGGGGTAACATATATATGGGGGCTATATCTAAATCTGAACCGATTTTCTCCGAATTTGGCAGTATTCATTCATGTAATAAGAAACCTCTTTCTTCCGAATTTCACACTGATCGGTTATAAAATAAATTTTTTACGGCGCTTACATATGAAATCGGGGGTAACGTATATATGGGGGCTATATCTAAATCTGAACCGATTTCTTCCAAATTTAACAGTGTTCATTCATATAATAAGATACCTCTTTCTGCTGAATTTCATACTGATCGGATATAAAATAAAGTTTTTACAGCTCTTACATGTCAAATCGGGGCTAACATATATATGGGGGCTATATCCAAATCTGAACCGATTTTAACCAAATTAAATAGGGATCGTCCTTGGGCCAAAAAAAAAAAGATATATGTAAAGTTTCGTTAAGATCGGGCCATAATTGCGACCTGTACTTTGATTACAAGAATACATCTACAGACAGACGGACAGACAGACGGACATAGCTAAATCGACACAGAAAGTGATTACAAGTCGATCGGTATAATAAACAATGGATCTATCTCTTCTCCTTTTGGGTGTTACAAACAAATGCACAAAGTCATAATACCCTGTACCACAGTGTGGTGTAGGGTATAAATAATATTAATTGATTAGTGCAAAGAAAGTTCTAACTATGTTCGCGGAAAAGTGTTTTTTCGCGTGTGACATTTCATTCCTATTCGTTCGTAACTGATAGATTTTGACGTTTCGTCCGATCGGCACATCTTTCTAACTGAAGGTCTGTGATTCATCGTTTATAATGTAAAATAAAATACATAAATTTGAAAGTGACATGTACGACAAAATACGAATACTTTTTTCCCAAAAACACGACAAACAATCAATTTTTTTTAGAAATATACCTTCAAATAACCAAAACTTTTATCATATGGGGTATATCGGATCGCATCACATTTTTATACCATCCACCAGAGGATGGGGGTATATTCATTTTGTCACTCCGTTTGTAATACCTCTAAATAATGATATGAGACCCCATAAAGTGTATATATATTCTCAATCGTCGTAAAATTCTAAGACGTCCGTCCGTCTGTTGTAGTCACGCTATAGTCTACAATAATTTAGCTAGATGACTGAAATTTGTTATAGATACCACTTACAGCGGCAGGTGACTTGTGATTGAGAATAGGCAATGTCGGTCCATTTTCTGATATAGTCCCTTAAATAGCATCTCCCTGATTTGACTTCTTAACGTCATAGAGACCACAAATATCAACTGATCGGGCTGAAAATTAGTAACCGGTGTTTATTTATACCCGGAATCCTTCATACGAACAACGGTATTCATAGCTCCATGTTTTGATATAGCCCCCGTACTAATGTCCCTCTAGATTTGACTACGTAACGCTACAAAAACCTCAAATTTAAACGAATTTGTCTGAAATTTGGTATAATTACTTTATTTGTACCCGAAACCATACACATGCGATCCATGGTGGAGGGTATATAACATTCGACATATCCGAACTTAATCCTTATTTGCTTGTTAGTTATATGTTGGGTGTCCACAGCATATGTCTGAATTTAATAAATTTATTAATATTCAAACTCGTTTCACGAAATGTTATTTTAGTACAAATATGTCCTGATTTTTAGTATGTGAACTATTCTACATATCCCAAAAAAAAAATAAAATTTAATCGTACTAAGTAAAATTATATCTATGTTTTGTGTACATCGCATATGTCTGAATTTTATAAATTTATGAATATTTGAACTTGTTTCAAGAAATGTTATTTTGGTAAAAATGTGTCCTTATTTTAAGTTAATGAACTATTCTACATATCCCAAAAAAATGTAGTCGTACTAAATAAAATTGTGCAGTTTTAAAAAAATTAACTTAATATGAATGAAAGCATTGAACTAATTGGGACATGGATGTAAAATTTAGGAAAGACTTTTTAGAGTGTAAAGAATAAATACGAATATTCCTGATTGTCGTAAAATTCTAAAACGATTTAGAAATGTCCTTCCGTTTGTCCGTCTGTAAGATTACAATGCCTAGATTTATTATCACTATATTTTACAACCAATAAACTATTTAGTGGAAAGGAGGATATATAAAAAACTGCATACAACATACATTTTAATTTGGAGTCAATGTTGACCATACTAATTTGTCTTAAACTCCAAATAATGATAATTTTTAAAGGTATCTTGGACTAAAAATTCTTGTGGAACACAATTTTTTACTCAATGCGTATTTTGCTTCTCACGGAATCGACGAGCATCTCCCAAAATTCCCCCAAATCCTCTTATGTTTCAACCACTAAGGACAGAACAATAAGTAATTTTGACGGAACTAAGACAATTATTTCCAAATATGACTTCGTTGGGGTACAGTGCATTGTTGTCGTCTTAACTTCCAATGTTGCCGTTGTTTTTCTCAAAATTGTTTTTAAATCCTTTCGAGTGGAGTTTGTTTGTGCGTTTCGGATGCCTCAGACGATTTTCAACATTTTTGCACAAAAATTCTGAAGATTCCTTTTACTTGCACACGACGGTTCACTACTTCATAAATTGGAGGGGGACAGATTTGCCGGTGAGTTGGAAAGCTAGGGGAAGAGACGGAAGGGAAGACTGAGAAAAGCAGGGAAACAGTCGCTGTGCATTGCCACAAGAAAAATTAGCTGCATTTCCTGTTGATGACCTAAATATTTGGGCCAAAGCACATAAAAATCTCTAGATCATACTTTAACCCTACTCGGCTTTCTCCCTCTCCCTCTTTCTCTATCTCTTTCGCTATCCCACGTATACACACACGAACACAAAATACGCTGACATATTTTATAACGTAACGTGTGATGTGACTTTTAACATTCCTCTTCTTCTTCTTGCCTTTTTCAACTGTTTGTCTCCCACTTTGTCGCTTAAAAAACACAATCACATAAATACTGATTGCACTCAGTCACACACACCCACACAAAAGTATACGTGTTTGTGTGTATTAGCACGTATTCTACACAAATGCACACATACTCATATAAAGTAGTTAATGTTAAGTCGCTTTCAGGAAAGTGGGAGGTTGGTTGAATGAATGGGCGAATGGAATGGTGGCGGAAAAACATGTGTTTTTACTTCAGTTTTATCCAGAATTTATAGAAAAACTCGCTTGAACTATTCTGAGATTTGTGAGCATTTTTTTTTTGTTTCAGAAGAAGGAAAATTTCTGGAATTGTTTGAAGATTTTAAAACGTTAACTATTAAGCATTCTATGCTTTTCATTTATTCCGAAAACTGCAAAATTCTTTTAAAATTAACCTTTAGATGTAAGTAAAGCAAAACGAACGCACAACGTCGTGTAATTTCACTAGTTTATAGGAAAATGGTTAAATGAGACTGTGGAACAATATTGAATTTTTTCGAAAAGTAAAAGGTTCTGACAACGAATTCTGATAGAGGGGCTAAAATAAGAGTATGTATACGTGAATCGACGTTCTGAACGTTTACATATGGTAGTCATTTGAGAGGGGGATCAATATTTCACCCATTCTTCCGCACATTCCGTATGATCCTTACATTTTAGATTAAGGATGTCTTCGACAACATTACTTAGATCACTACGAGGATTTTAACTCGTTAGCTCCGCAAATTAGGGATCTTTTTGGTCCCTTTTGTGGAAAATCATAAAAATCACCCCTAAACCAGGTGTTTAGCGAATCAAGTCTCTGAATACTCTGAATACTCTAGAACTCAAAACTCAACCTAAATGCCAGAAGTTAGTCAAAACTTAAAATCTATTTTTAGGTTTAGCACCAATTTGAAAAAGTACGAAATGAACCTAAAAATGGATCTTAAGTTTAGACTTATTTCTGGCATTTAAGTTGAGTTTTAGTGTATTCTGAGACTTATAGTTGCATTTTATGGCAAATATGCCGAACTTACCGCTTTTACTTGTTTTGTAATATATCTTTATATTAAAGGAAATTAAATTTTGATTTGCTATCCTTTTGTTGAACAGGTGCAATATGTGTGTTTAAACCTAAACTGTGGTTCAGGGTATTATGAGTTTGTGCATTTCTATGTAACACCCAAAAGGAGAAGAGATAGACCAGTTTATTACACCGATGGACTTGAAATCACTCCCTGAGTCATTTTAAACATTTCTGTCAGTCCGTCTGTAGATGTATCGTTGTAATCAAAGTGCAGGTAGTATTTATGGTCCGATTATGATGAATTTGAATTTAGCACAGTGCTCTTTTGTGGCCCATGGATGATCCCTATTGAAATTTGTCAAAATCGGTTTAGATTTACATACAGGCCCCATATATACGGGCATAGGCATCATTTTTGACCGATCTGGATAAAAATTTACACAATGGAGTCTCTTGATACACTAGAAACAATACGTAATTTGTGGAAAATCGGTTCAGATTTAGATATAGCCCCCATACATAATATACGTTACACCAGATTTTACTTGTAAGCGCTGTACAAACCGTACGTTATATCCGCTCATCAAGAAATTCGGCAGAGAGAAGTTTCTTATACATGAATGAACACTGCAAAATTCGGTGAAAACCGGTTAAGATTTAGATATAGCCCCCACATATATGTTTCTTCAAATTCCAAATTCAGATATAGCCCTTAAATATATATGTTTGTTTTCAACAACAACATTTGGCAGGAAGAACTTTCTTAATTTAGGAACTAATACTGATTAAATTGGGGATAATCGGTTCAGATTTATATATATCATGTTCCTGTGTATTTAATATTTAAGCGTTATTGAACCGTATTTTACGTTCGACATATTGTAATATTTGGCAGAAATTAGGTTTTTGATCAAAGTTGATGCAAATCTGTTTAGATTATATACTATTATATCTATTTGTTCCTTCCGATTCTTCATTTATGAAAAAGCGCTGCGCATTATAAGATTATTGTTTCAGATATAGTTTGTTATGATCAACATCTTCAAATACCCCTTGGGATAAGTCTTGATGCGGAAGGGGGAGCTAAGTACTTTGTTAACTTCAACGAAACCAATTATTATACCCTACACCACACTGTGGTACAGGGTATTATAAGTTTGTTTCACGGCAGATGTTTGTAACACCTGAAAATAACACAGCTAGACCCACCTTAAAGTATACCGATCGACTCAGAATCACTAGCTGAGTCGATTTAACGATGTCTATCCGTCCGTCCGTCTGTCCATGTAAAGTTGTTCGTCGACTACAGGTCGCAATTTCACTCCGATTGTTCTGAAATTTTGCAGTTTAGAGTATTTCGCGGCTGTTAAGATCGCTATTGAATTTGGTTGAAATCGGTTCAGATTTAGATATAGCTCCCATATATATATTTCGTCCGATTTGGCCCTTTAGTCCTATAGAAGCTGTATTTTACATCCGATCGTTTTGAAATTTAGAACGGTAGAGTTTCTTGATCCATGAACCAACATTGCTGAATTTGAAGAAAATCGGTTAAGATTTAGCTATAGCTCCCATATATATGTTTCGTCCGATTTGGCCATTTAGTCCTATAGAAGCTGTATTTTACATCCGATCGTTTTGAAATTTAGAATGGTAGAGTTTCTTGATCCATGAACCGACATTGCTGAATTTGAAGAAAATCGGTTCAGATTTAGATATAGCTCCCATATATATCTTTCGTCCGATTTGGTCCTTTAGTCCTATAGAAGCTGTATTTTACATCCGATCGTTTTGAAATTTAGAACGGTAGAGTTTCTTGATCCACGAACCAACATTGCTGAATTTGAAGAAAATCGGTTATGATTTAGCTATAGCTCCCATATATATGTTTCGTCCGATTTGGCCCTTTAGTCCTATAGAAGCTGTATTTTACATCCAATCGTTTTGAAATTTAGAATGGTAGAGTTTCTTGATCCATGAACTAACAGTGCCGAATTTGAAGAAAATTGGTTAAGATTTAGCTATAGCTCCCATATATATGTTTCGTCCGATTTGGCCCTTTAGTCCTATAGAAGCTGTATTTTACGTCCGATCGTTTTGAAATATAGAATGGTAGAGTTTCTTGATCCATGAACCAACATTGCCGAATTTGAAGAAAATCGGTTAAGATTTAGCTATAGCTCCCATATATATGTTTCGTCCGATTTGGCCCTTTAGTCCTATAGAAGCTGTATTTTACGTCCGATCGTTTTGAAATATAGAATGGTAGAGTT
Organism: Eudasyphora cyanicolor; assembly: GCA_963930755.1. Taxonomy (NCBI): domain Eukaryota; kingdom Metazoa; phylum Arthropoda; class Insecta; order Diptera; family Muscidae; genus Eudasyphora; species Eudasyphora cyanicolor. Next base: position 258,300,944 of record OZ005737.1, on the reverse strand, counting down.
TCTTGATCCATGAACCAACATTGCCGAATTTGAAGAAAATCGGTTAAGATTTAGCTATAGCTCCCATATATATGTTTCGTCCGATTTGGCCATATACTCCTATAAAAGCTGTATTTTACATCCAATCGTTTTGAAATTTAGAATGGTAGAGTTTCTTTATCCATGAACTAACAGTGCCGAATTTGAAGAAAATCGGTTAAGATTTAGCTATAGCTCCCATATATATGTTTCGTCCGATTTTGCTCTTTAGTCCGGAAGAAGCTGTATTTTACATCCAATCATTTTGAAATTTAGAATGGTTAAGTTTCTTGATCCATGAACCAACACTACCGAATTTGAAGAAAAGCGGTTAAGATTTAGCTATAGCTCCCATATATATGTTTCGTCCGATTTGGCCCTTTAGTCCTGTAGAAGCCGTATTTTACATCCAATCATTTTGAAATTTAGAATGGTAGCGTTTCTTGATCCATGAACCAACACTGCCGAATTTGAAGAAAATCGGTTAAGATTTAGCTATAGCTCCCATATATATGTTTCGTCCGATTTGGCCCTTTAGTCCTATAAAAGCTGTATTTTACATCCAATCGTTTTGAAATTTAGAATGGTAGAGTTTCTTGATCCATGAACCAACACTACCGAATTTGAAGAAAATCGGTTAAGATTTAGCTATAGCTCCCATATATATGTTTCGTCCGATTTGGCCCTTTAGTCCTGTAGAAGCCGTATTTGATATCCAATCATTTTGAAATTTAGAATGGTAGAGTTTCTTGATCCATGAACCAACACTGCCGAATTTGAAGAAAATCGGTTAAGATTTAGCTATAGCTCCCATATATATGTTTCGTCCGATTTGGCCCTTTAGTCCTATAAAAGCTGTATTTTACATCCAATCGTTTTGAAATTTAGAATGGTAGAGTTTCTTGATCCATGAACCAACGCTACCGAATTTGAAGAAAATCGGTTAAGATTTAGCTATAGCTCATATATATATGTTTCGTCCGATTTGGCCCTTTAGTTCTATAGAAGCTATATTTTACATCCAATCGTTTTGAAATTTAGAATGGTAGAGTTTCTTGATTCATGAACCAACATTGCCGAATTTGAAGAAAATCGGTAAAGATTTAGGTATAGCTCCCATATATATGTTTCATCCGATTTGGCTCTTTAGATCCAACCGTTTTTATACCCTACACCACACTGTGGTACAGTGTATTATTTAAGTATAAAATGTCCCAAAAGTAAATTTATGTAAACAATTTATACATGAATTACAAAATTTATATATCAGAGTTATTCAATATTACGAGAGTGGTGTAGGGTATTATATAGTCGGCCCCGCCCGACTTTAGCCTTTCCTTACTGGTGCCAAATTATTATCGCAATACCCATTCTCGCATTGTTATGGAGGTGTAGTGTATTATATAGTCGGCACTGCCCGCCTTCTGTCTTTCCCCACTGTTTTAAATATAACTTCGCATGCATACGTGTATTTAAATGAGGTCTCCCTTTTAAAATATTTTGCATCGCAGTACAGTCTAATTAACAAGCATATGTGTCCACAGAAAAAAATCAAATGTTTCCATAACACCCGAATTAACAAATGTTCCATTTTTGTCTTGCAACATGCAAAAAAACGCTCATATTTTTCAAATGATTTTCATTAAAAGTTGTGATAATTATTCAGATTTTGCATTAATAATTTCTGTTGCGATATGCTAATTATGCCACATTAATTTAGCCATTTGCAGGCGTGTTTGGCTTATAATCTGGCCAAAGGGAAAACATTTCTCAAATATATTTTACATACAGAGCCAGCAAGCTTTCAGACACATATCACGTCACCGCCGCCTGAGCCCGCTAGAGTAGCCACCCAACCACACCAAACATTCACCGGCCCTGAGCCTCATGTATGTGCATACATGCGAAGATGAATAACCTGGCAAGGGTAGCCAAAACTGGTCTAAACGGATTAATTAATTACAACAAATTCCCAGCACAGATTTTTCTCTCTTCTCCTGCCCATGTCCAGCCAATCACCCACAAACCCTTTTAGTACTAATTGTTTGTTGGGCAATACTGAGAAAAACGTTGAATGTTGGGCTAATCGGGCTGATGGGCGGACGACAGGATTGATGAAAGTACAGACGGACCTTTGGTTAAACTTACTGACTGGCTGGCTGAATGGATGGCTGGAAGGGCGTTTGTATAAAAGCTTGCCCCTAACGTGAATCTTTTGCCAAAAAGCAAACACCACATATAAATTAGCAGTACGAAAAGGACCTCAAGCAAACACACACCCCTTTACGTACAGACGCATATTTATAAACAGTTTACAGCGCACTCACTCACCCATTCATTCATTCATTCATAAACAATAAGCTCAAGTTATGCAAAATGTGGGGAAATGGCCACTCCGTTCCTTAAATCTCTGCTCTGAGCATATGCCTAGGGTTTTGCGTGATTTTTTAAAATTACAATGTGGCACTGAACTTTGCTTGGGAAGTGTCCAGGAGAAAAACAATATTTTTTAATTCCAAACAAAGTGATTTTTATGATTCATGTATCTAAATATACAGTAATAGACCCATATAGGGACCATGAGCGTCGTAGGCCACTAAAAGACATCAACATGAATGCTAGACTATGCAACAAAAGAAAATGTTTGTGTCCGAGATCTAAAAATGTTTTTTTGTGTAGATTGAGGTATACTATTTTATGAAACCAAAGCAAAACATATTTTTTTTAATACATTTTTTTAATTTTAATTTCCATGTAATGTATCTTTAGTATTTATAAATTATGGCCTTTAAAATTTTGGAAATTCCAAAAAATAATTTTTCATATTTTTTATTTTGGGCATTTTGTATGAGAGTTATCAAAATGGTGTGGCAATAGTGTCAATTTTTTAATAGACTATGGGTACTATAAAAGCATTACACTATACAAAATTCCAAGTGTTTATATGCGAAGGAACCGAAGTTATAAGCCGTTAATGTCCATGTGTATGGGAGGTATTAAAAGGGGTGTGGCAACTTCGCACATTTTTCTCAAGGTGATAGCGACCAAGAAACTTAAGTGCGGCCCATCTAGCGGTTGATTTTTGAACTATGGCTTATTTGAGCTTTGATATCTTCAACGACATGCCCGATGTGTCAAACATTTAGTACAAGTTTTGCGGTTTACGAAACAGTAAGGTTTAGATATAGCCTACACACGAGTATATACCGATTTTGCATTTCAGTTCTAAAGAAGCGCCAGTCGATTTTTGTGTATTTAGTAATGTAAATTTTGAAAATTTCTAATTCACACTTTACGAGTTTCCGACAGATATCGCTGACCTGGTCACTTCAGAGGACTCTCCATAAATACATGCGGTTGAAAGTGTTCCAAAAAAAATAGGAACAGAAATTGAAACGAGTAAATCCTAAACTGGCATATGGAGTCATTATAAATTATACCATAAAACGTGTAACGAGCTATGTTCATTCTAACACTTATTTCAACCCACCTGCACGCTACAGATATGTATATGTACATTAGGGTGATGAAATTAGTTTTAAATTGTCAAAAAAATATATATTTTTTTACTCTATATTATTTTTAAGAAGATTTTGAACAAGCTCTAATACCAAACATTTTCTAACAACGCTATGCAAACAAAAAGGTTAGTTTCACTAACCTCTCTGTACGTCCAATTAATTATAAAAGCAACAGTGACAGAAAATTTTGCTTTTTATTTTGGACTTAATAATCTCCTATTGTAATGGAATAATCTAATGCCACCAAAACTGTAACCCCAATAAACAATCACATACGAGCAGACCACCACTGAACAATCCATTAAGTCACAAATAATGTGACAGTATGTGTACATGTACACCTATGCTTTTAGATACAAACATTGGTAGATATATGTACATATGTAATTGTGGTCCTATATTTGGGTAAGTGTGCTGGTGTACATAATAAAAGCCTCAGGCTAACCCTTTTCGAAAACATGACGAATTTCACACATTTGTAAAAGTACGGACAAACAACACCGGTGGTAAAAGGAAATCATTTTACAGTCCTATTTTACAGTCCTGTTTTATCCTTTCCACTTTTTCGAAATTGCTCTGGAGATATCAACAGATTGGGTTGATAAATCTTCAGGCGGCAGCTACGCTTTAGAAAAGGATAATTTTGAAGTTAACCGACCCAAAGCTACCCAAATATGTGTTGCGTCGTATGCAAAGGATAGAAACATAACGATATCTGACAAACCTAAAAGTCTTATTATTTTTTACCTTTATTAATGCCCTGTATCGGCTAACATATGCTCTCCATTTGAATTGTATTCACTTCACGCTTCACATCAGCCCCCTCCCAAAAACGCATTACACCACATAATGGCGTTGTTTGATTCTCTGAGGAAATACTTCAACTGCCAAAAATGTAGTCTGCTTCAAAATGTAAATATTGCCTAGACTCTGACCGCTGACAATTGGTTTTGCTAATATAGACGATGGTTGAACTATAATATTGCAAAATCTTAAAAAAAAAATTAAAAAGAAAAAAATATTTGAGCTCAGCTATTTCTAATTGTACATTTCTAAAAAACTACTTCGATTAAAATTGTATCTCATTTAGGACATAAACAGTAGATTTTTTGGAACAAGGATTTTTCCCTGGCATCCATGCAAAGTTTTTTCAAAACGGTATGGCAAATATTTACAATAACTTGTCAGCATAGCTAAATGTATCGATTTCATGAATGCTACATCAATTTTCAACTGTTATCATTCCGATGGAAACTAGAAGAAGTATTCCTCGCTTCTGTTATTTCCAAATGTTTTGTAGAGAGAAACCTAGATTGAAAATAAAAAAAATTATTTTTCTAGAAAATTTAATAAAAAATTTTAATTTGCAAAAAAATTTCATTGAAGTTGTAATTTCCAAAAAATTATTAAAGTTGTAATTTTTTGAAAAATGTCATCAAAGTAATATTTTTCTAAAAAAAACACCATAATTTTTATTTTCTAAAAATTTCTATCGAAATTATAATTTTCTAGAAAATTCCATCAAAATCATAATTTTGTGGAAAATTTCAACTAAATTGTAGTTTTCTAGTTATAAGTTTCTTACAAAGGTTTATACAAATTTTAATTTGTTCGAAAATTTCAACAAAATGTTAGTTTTATAGAACATTTTCTCAAAATCGTAATTTTCTAGAAAATTTATAAAATTGTAATTTTTTAAAAAATATTCATCAAAGCTATATGTTTCTAAAATATGTCATTAATGTTACAATTTTCAAAAAAAAATATCATTGAAATTGTAATAGTCTAAAGCACTTCACAGAACTTGTAAATTATAATTATCTTAAAATGTCATCAAATTTATAATTGTCTTAAAAAATCTAAAAATTAATCAAATAAATGTCATTCTAAATTTAAATTTTCTGGAAAATTCCCTCTAAATTTTAATTTTATAAAAAATTCGAAATGGTAATTTTGAAAAAAAAATTTGATCGAAGTATTAATATTCTAAAAAATTTCATAAATGTTATAATTTTCTTAAAAAAATCATCTAAATTGTAGTTTTCTAGAAAATTTATTCGAATTGTTATTTGCAAAAAAATTAATCAAAGTTGTAATTTTTCTAAAAATGTTCATCAAAGTTATAATTTTCTAAAAATATTATCGTGTTATAATTTTCTAAAAATTTCTTCTAAATTTTTATTTTCCTAAAAATTTCATCAAAATTGTAATTTCCGAGAAAATTTTCCCAAAATCGTATTTTTCAAAATTTTTTAGTTTAATTGAGACTGTAATCTGCAAAAAAATTAATCAAGTTGTATTTTTTTAAAAAAGTTCCATCAAAATTATAATTTTCTAAAAAAAATGTCATCGAAGTTGTAATTTTTCTAAAAAAATTTTATCAAAGTTATACTCGTAATTTTGTAGAAAATGTCTTCCAAGTTATAATTTTTAAAAATGTCGTCAAATTATTAATTTAAAAAAAATACATCGAAAGTATGATTTTCTGGAAAATTTCATCGAAATTTAATTTTCTAGAATATTTCATCGATATTATAATTTTCTACAAAATTTCATTGATATTGTAACTTTTTACAAAATTTCATCGAAATTGTAATTTTTTAGAACGTTTCGTCGATACTGTAAATTTCTAGAAAATTTCATCTATATTGTAATTTTCTAGAAAATTTCATCTATATTCTAATTTTCTAGAAAATGTCATTGATATTGTAATTTTCTAGAAAATGTCATCGATATTGTAATTTTCCAGAAAATTTCATTGAAATTGTAATTTTTTAGAAAGTTTTATTGAACTTGCCATTTTCTAGAAAGTTTCATTGAAATTGTAATTTCTAGAAAATTTCATCGAGATAGTAATTTCTAGAAAATTACATTGAAATTGTAAATTTCTAGAAAATATCATTGAAATTGTATTTTTCTAGAAAATCTCATCTCATTTTCTAGAATAATTCATCGCAATTGTTATTTTTGAGAAAATTTCTTCGAATTGTAATTTTCTAGAAAATTTCTCCAAAGTTGTAATTTTCTAGAAAAATTTATGAAAATTGTAATTTTCTAGAAAACTCCATCGAAATTGCATTTTTTTTTAGAAAATGTCATAGAAATTTAATTTTCTAAAAAATTTTATGGAAGTTTTAATTTTCTAGAAAAATTCCTCAAAATTTTAATTTTCTAGAAATTTTTCTCAACATTTTAATTTTTAGTAATTTTATAAAATTTAAATTTTCTAGAAAATATCATCGAATATCAATTATCTAGAAAATTTTAAATTCAAAATATTAATTTTTCAAAAACTTTCACCGAGATTATAGTCTTTTTTCTAAAAATGTTCGCCGAAATTATAATTTTCTCCGAAATTTTACTTTTCTAGAATTTTTCACCCAAAAATTTTATTTTCTAGAAAGTTTCATCGAAAATATAATTTACTAGAAAATTTCATCAAACTGTAATATAACCAAAATTTAATCAATTTTTTTTGTTTATAGGAAATATCAGTGAAATTGAATTTTTATAATAAAATGTTGACGAAATTTTATCGAAATAGAATAGTTTAATATAAACAAAGTTGTAATTTAACAAAAACGACATTGTATTTTTTAGAAAAATGTCATCGAAAATGCAGTTTTATAGAAAACTTCATCAAAAATTAAAAAGAAAAACTATCGATAATAAAATTTCAGTCATAATTACAATTTCATAGGGAATTCCGTTGAAGTTTAATTTGATGAGTGCAGTTTTAGTAAAACCACATTGACATTTAATACTTCTAGAAGAGAAAAAAAAGATTTAAATTAAAAATTAAATTTTCTATAAAAAAAACGTCGAAGATATGAATAAATACGTCAAAGAAATTAAAAAAATAATTTAAACAAAATTTTCTTACAAAAAGAAATTTCGATAATTTTAAATTTAAAAAAATCATACAATATATTATGGAAATTGTCATTTTACAAAAAAACCATCAATATTGAATTTTTCTAAAAAATTACAAAAAATGTTTTTGTTCATTAAAATTTAAATTTTGTAGAAATTTTCATTATATTTCTATTTTGTAGACCTTTTAAGAATTTAAAAACAATAATTTAGACGAAATTTTCCAAAAGTATGGAACTTAAAAGAAAATAAGAAAAATCATTTATGTAGATAAAATTTGTACTTCGAATACTTTAAAAAAAAATGCAAATATAAATTTTGATAATATTGTTAAGTATATAAAAAAATATAGAAAATATTTTCCAAAAAATTAAAATTCGACGATATTCAAAATCAATTAATTTCAACATAATTTTATAAAGAGAATATTTCCAAAAAATGTCTATTAAAAAAATTGACGAAATTTTAAAAAAAGAAATTTCCGATGCAAGAGAAATTCGAAGGAATTTTTTTACAAATATAATTGACACACCCATAAAAATTTAAAATCAATTAATTTCAACATAATTTTATAAAGAGAATATTTCCAAAAAATGTGTATTAAACAAAATTGACGAAATTTAAAAAAAAAGAATTTCCGTTGCAATAAAAAATTCGAAGGAATTTTCTTACAAATAAAATTGACAAACCCATAAAAATTAAATAATTCAAGCAACATTTCAGTCGAGTAAACCGCCCATCACTTTACCGAATCTGCCTACTTTTACAGAATTTACCTACCACTAGGCGATTGACAATAACGGAATTTGCAAAGAACAATATTTAATTTAAAAAATATTGCTTATAAAAATTAAGTCTAAATCATCAAAAATTGGACATAGTTAATAGTGTCAAATATGGATCGATGGATAATGATTAGTTCAATACAGTTCTGTTAAAATCCGAAAAGCACAGAATATTATGATTCATTAATGTAAGCGTATTACAAATGATATGGATCACACCTATGATCTGTAAATTTTTGTGCAAATAAATCTCAGGTCGGCATTACAAAATTGAAAATCAGGGAGACTCGAATTTATAACACCATTTTAGTGGAGAAGATTATACTCGTATACGAGTATCAATTACATCAAGTCAAAAGTATAACATATCGAAGGAGTGACCTAAGTTTCAAAGTATGTTCGGTGAAAATTCGTTTTAGGACATTTAAAGCAATTTCAACAATGTCCGTCCATAATAGATGGTGCTCTCGAAGGAAGTAAGCGATTGACTTGAAATTTGATATCTGGTAAACATTTTCAGGCAATGTTCGAAGATGTGCAATATTTACTGAAATATTGAAATTGTATTCTATCAAAATTCTGAATTCTACCCGAATTTTCTGTAATTACTCGTGCCGTTTGCTACCACACACACAAAATGGCAAAATAATAACATAAATATAAGTGCACACAAACAAATCGTGTTAGTAAAGCGCCTTATTCTATAGCAAACTCCCAATTCTCTGGTCGAGTATATACTTTTTTTAAACCGGTGCTAGTACTTAAGTAGTACAAGGATGTTACAAAAAGTCAGTATTGTATTAAGTGTAGGTGTAAATTAGTTGTTACTTAATTCACTTTTTCACACAATTTTGAGTAATTCCCGGAAACCTGCATACAAAGAAACCAAAAACCAACTGTTCAACCATCCTTCTACTTTCTATGTTCTCCTTTTATTCGGCTTTCTTTTCACCATTCCTTCCATACTCATCTAAAATTGATGATATAGGTGTATAAAAAAAACGAGTAAATACAAAATTCCCTTTTAGGGATTAAAATCAGATTGGTCTAAATTTGGAAAAGGTATCAGTTGGTTGATATCGTTCCCAACTACCAGTAAGATGAGGTAGTGGGTTCCCATCTCTTTTCCCCCCTATGTGGTTACATCTCTATCCAAACCCAAAGGCAAAACCAAACCCGAATCTATATAACAACAAGAAAATATCAACAGGAAAATGCTCACACTTCCTAAAGCAAACATTCGTATTAAATGCTTAATTTAAGGCATCACTGACGATGTACGACACTACAACGTCAACAACATCGATAGACGTCTGTCAAGTCAGTACGATTGCGGAAACCGCACATGGAACGAACTAAGCCAGGAAGTGAGCATTAAAAAATATATTTAATTCAAGTACTGATGAGACTCTCTAAATTCGCAGGGCGAATTTTATTTTGCGGGATGTTCTTGTTTTTTTTTTATCGACGAACTGATTTTGTGTTTGTCTCAAAGGAGGTTCCAAAACCACTGTTCTTTGATTGATTGAAGGTTCTCCTAATTGGTGAGGTTGAATGCAGTAGTACAGCTGATTATATGAAATAAGTTTTGGAGTTTTTTTTTTGATTAAGTGGTATGAAAAGTCAATTTTAATTGAAAATTAGTTTATTTAAAACTTTTAAAACATCGCACGAGTAATTGGTCTCGAGCGAAGTTTAACTCGTGACAGAGACAGGGACTGCCTTCCAGCAGTATTGCCAGAAGTGTACTTTTAAATTTATTTTGATGTTTTTAAGGCCGAAAGCAAAACTAACGATTTGAGTTTTGGCCCGAAATTACTATTTTTAGACATCTCTTTTCATCCTTTAAACATGAAAATTGTAAATTTATTAATATATATAATAATCTTAATCAAGAAGTAACATCAGTTAAAACAGTTCGTTGAGCCTGTATCATGTTATCCTCTACAATGGAAGTAAGAGAGAGTATACTATATTGAAAATTTTTAAGTGAAGTAACGGGTTTTCCAATAGGGGTGATATGATTTTGAAGTGACGTTTCGGCCATTTGTAATATGTCATGTTCTGTCATTTGTTTTTCATTGTATTCAGTAGTGTTTACAATTTGCTATTGGACCACGGAAAACGTCGTGAATTTGCTGATTTTGCCTTGGAACAACTTGAAAACGATAACGTTTTTTTTAAGAAAATCATCATCTCCGATGAGGCTAACTTTCATCTGAGTGGTGCGGTAAATAAACAAAACTGTCGATTCTGGTGCGAAAAACTCCACAAATTATTCATGAAAAACCATTACATACACCTAAATTGACAGTTTGATGAGGTTTTGGGTCAGGTGAAGTCATCGGTCCGTACTTCTTTCGAAATGAAGCTGGTAACACCGTTACTGTCAATGGAGAGCGGTATAGATCGATGATAACCAACTTTTTATGGCCGAAATTGGAAGATGTTGATCTTGACAACATTTAGTTCCAACAAGACTGGGCTACGTGCAACACAGCAAATGAAACAATTGAATTGTTGCGAGAAAAGTTTGGAGATTCGATTATTTCAAGAAATTGTGATATTGAATGGCCCCCAAGAAGTTGTGATTTAACAACATTAGACTATTTCTTGTGGGGTTATTTGAAGTCATTGGTCTTTCGAAATAAACCAGACTCCTTCAAACTTTACAAGTCAATATTGAACGTGCCATTCATGACATACGACTTGATTTAGTGGAAAAAGTACTCGAAAATTGGGTTCATCGAATTCGTTCCTGCAGAAGATGTCGTGAAGGCCATTTGAATGACGTTTTATTTAGAACTTAATTGTATCGATTGTACTTCACATTAAATAAACAACTTTTGAATGACCTTAACAATATGCGTTTTTTTTTTCAAAGAAATCATATGACTCTTAGTGGAAAACTCTTTACTTGTAAGGACTATGCCAAATGTCATCATATAACGGACGTTATTCGTAGGAACAGTTCCAGTTATATGTTAAGCATAATTGCAGAAATGTAAGTTTTCTATGGCTACGGCGGGAGCTATATACATATATCACAAAGTGGACCAATTAAATGGTTCTTGCAAACAGTTAAATGCAAATTGACCATTTTTAGCCCGAGGAATTGCAATTTTTTTAGCTTCTAAAACGTAACGAAGTCATATCGGGTGGATCTTTTGTATGCAAAATGTAAAATAATGGGTCCGAATTTTAATATCCTACACCACAATGTGGAACAGCGTATTATGACATTGTGCATTTGTTTGTAACGCCCAAAAAGACAAGAAATAGAACCATAGTTGATGGAACCGATCGATATAGAATCACTTTTTGAGTCAATTAGCCATGTCCGTCTGTCCATGTTGTAATCAAAGTGCAGGTCGTATTTATGGTCCGATTGCGATGAAGTTTAGCACAGTATATAGTCTTAAACGTCGTAAAATGCTATGACGATTTAGCCATGTCCGTCCGTCCGTCTGTTGTAATCACGCTACAGTCCGTAATAATAGAGCTAGGTAGATCAAATTTGGTAGAAATATTTCTTATAGTTGCAGGTTGTTTGGGATTGCAAATGGGCCATATCAGTTAATGTTTTGATATAGGTACCCTATATAGGTCGCTCCAAAATACGGTTTTTGAGCCATATATGCCACATTTTTAAAGCAATTTAGCAGAAATGTTGCAGTTTATATTCTATTTTGACAAGAATTCATCACAGCAAAAATTTTACAAATCGGTTCATATTTTTTTATAGTCACCCTATAGAGGTCGCTTCAAAATATATGTATTTAAGACATAAATACCATATTTTCTAAGCATTTTAACTGAATCCTTAATACAGACAAGAATTCATCGCAGTAAAATTTTTTTAAATCAGTTCATTTTCTGTTATAGCCCACCTATAGACGTCGCTCCCAAAAATGCTTATTTAAGCCATAAACACCACATTTTCTCAGAAATTTTGCAGAAACTATGCAGTTTATTTTCTATTTTGGCAAGAATTCATCTCAATAAAATTTATACAAAACAGTTTTTATATTTTTGTGGTCCTCGTGTAGATTTAGTTCTCAAATATTTTAGCCACAAATACCGTCCTAAGCTAAATATATTACAACCTTTACTAATTTAATGTGGTAAAGTTTAGTTTGAACTACACAGGGAATTCGGAGTCCGGCTTTTAGTACATGAATAGTAAGTACATGAATACACAGGGAATTCGGAGTCCGGCTTTTAGTACATGAATAGTAGATATGGAAGAAGATGCAAAAATTCAAATTTTTGAGGATTTTCAAAATTATTTTAGGAATTGTGGGATTGGTTTTTGCAAATATTATGATTCGCGAATTACTTTCGATTTGTGAAGTCAAGACTCCCAAACTTCAAAATATCTCATTGAAATATGTTAATTTTTCAATATTTTATGGCGTTATTAGTTTTCTGTCTGCATTTGATAATTGATTTTTTAATTCTTTTCCTGACCCTGTCCTAGCATTATGTTAATATAAGTGCAGAACATAAACCGATTTTTCTCCCATCAACTATTCTATAAGTAATTAACAACAACATTTGTTATACGATGTAAACAATTTCGGTCAGATGTACCAACTGAGATAAAAGTTAAGGCCATATCAATTTATATTTTCAAAAAATATGAAAATATTGTACTTTCTTGCAAAATGGTATATGTAGAATCTTATATACCATCCACCATGGATTGCACTCAACTTTGATTACTGGTAAAATCTTTGGATATCGGACAAATCATGAAACGATCCATTTTGCTTAAGTAAATTATTAAAAAAATGAACTCTGAAATTTTTAGGCCGCAAATTCTTTTGCCAATTCTTCACATGAAAATGTGGTATTTTTGGTTTAAAATAGCTTTTTTGAGAGCAATATCTACACGGGGACTACAACAAAATAAAAAATTTTTTGGATTTATTTTATTGAGGTGAACTCTTGCCAAAAGAAGCCTGACTAAATAAAATATGAACCGATTTGTAATATTTTGCTGTGATAAATTCTTGTAAAAATAGAATATAAACTGCAAAATTTCTGTTAAATTGCTTTAAAAATGTGGTATATATGGCTCAAAAACCGTATTTTGGAGCGACCTTTACATGGAGCTATATCAAAACATTAACCGATACGGCCCATTTGTAATTCCAAACAACCTGCAACTATAAGAAATATTTGTACCATATTTGATCAACCTATTTCTATTATTACGGACTGTAGCGTGATTACAACAGACGGACGGACGGACAGACGGAAATGGCTAAATCGTCATCGGTGGAGGGTATAAAAATATGTCACCCAGCAGTCAAATTTGATACTAAAACTTAAGTCTTCAATAATCTAGGTCAAAACAAAATATTTAACCAGTAAGGAAAGGCTAAAGTCGGGCGGTGCCGACTATATAATACCCTACACCACTCTCGTAATATTGAATAACTATGATATATAAATTTTGTAATTCATGTATAAATTGTTTACATAAATTTACTTTTGGGACATTTTATACTTAAATAATACCCTGTACCACAGTGTGGTGTAGGGTATAAAAACGATTGCATCTAAAGAGCCAAATCGGATGAAACATATATATGGGAGCTACAGCTAAATCTTTACCGATTTTCTTCAAATTCGGCAATGTTGGTTCATGAATCAAGAAACTCTACCATTCTAAATTTCAAAACGATTGGATGTAAAATATAGCTTCTATAGAACTAAAGGGCCAAATCGGACGAAACATATATATGGGAGCTATAGCTAAATCTTAACCGATTTTCTTCAAATTCGGTAGTGTTGGTTCATGGATCAAAAAACTCTACCATTCTAAATTTCAAAATGATTGGATGTAAAATACAACTTCTTCAGGACTAAAGAGCAAAATCGGACGAAACATATATATGGGAGCTATAGCTAAATCTTAACCGATTTTCTTCAAATTCGGCAATGTTGGTTCATGGATCAAGGAACTCTACCATTCTAAATTTCAAAACGATTGGATGTAAAATACAGCTTTTATAGGACTAAATGGCCAAATCGGACGAAACATATATATGGGAGCTATAGCTAAATCTTAAACCGATTTTCTTCAAATTCGGTAGTGTTGGTTCATGGATCAAGAAACTCTACCATTCTAAATTTCAAAATGATTGGATGTACAATATAGCTTCTATAGGACTAAAGGGCCAAATCGGACGAAACATATATATGGGAGCTATAGCTAAATCTGAACCGATTTCAACCAAATTCAATAGCGATCTTACAAAATTACATCTCCTTTATAGAGCACCATACTTAACATTCCACAAGTTTTATTAAATTCGGAGATCGGATCCATTTTCCATATCACTTAACGTGATTCTCGTCTATTACCCTTATAAAAGGGCATGTATACGTTTATACGTAAGACTTGAATTGTATTATGCTGGGAAATTAGGTGCTCATTTGTCCCTCTAATCGCACGGCATCTTTTGCTATCGCTTAACTGTTATATCCTAAATGATTATCTTTTTTACGGTGGCAAATTCAAATCTTACATGTTTTTGGAAAAACCTATATAATTAGTTTATTTAAAGATATCCCAATAATAGCAAAATATTTTTTTACACACTGCCCCAAATTAAAAATATCTTTACTAATATCAGAAGTGCTACATATGTTGCAATATTATTTAAATAATTAAGACTTTATGTCTTTGAATTTCATTGTCTTTGTATTCCACTGTCTTTGTAGAAAAAGCGAAAAAAAAAAAAAAAAAACATATTGTAATGCAGAATAATAAAATTAAATTTACAAAATGTGTTCTCAAAATCAAAATACCGTGAAAGGAAAAACATCTCCGGAAACAAGGACATGGCAAAAACACAATGTTTAACAATGAGCTGCTAATGAAACAATATAATTAAATGCAATAAAGGTATATTTATAGCAAAAACCCGATTACTTAGGCCACATTCTTGTGCATGGATGTGTGCGTATCCTGTTTAGGAAACATCATCAGTGCACGTGCACACGGATACAGACACATCATGTAAATGACTTCAATATACTCTTACTCTTTCTCTAGAAAATATAAACATATACATACAAATATATGTGCATGTACTATATGTATTGTGTATATCCTTTAAATAACTGCGTCAACAGTAAGTAGCACTCACACACACACACTAGTAACACAGATACTGAGACAACATTGTTGAATAAATGAAGCCAAATAAAAGGACTTAATGCTCTACGACAACGCACGAATGGGAAACACGTAATGAAAAGTGATATTAAAAAAAATGTTTACACCTTTATTTTGCAGCATTATGACAGTCAGTGTGGGGGGGGGGGGGGGGGATAAAAAGAAAGGGAAAGAAGAAGTCGAACGGGGCCGAATTTATATTACGCTAGACCATTAAGTACGGTACATAAAAATATTAATTTTGTAAGCTACTGAATAATAGTTTGAAAAACTTTTTTGAGAAAAAGATTTTGGTAAAGTGTTTTTTGGTCCAAGGTATTTTTTGTTTTATTGAAATCAAAAGAATAATCCTTTTTTGCTGAAAAGTAATGTGTAAATAAGCTGCTTTCTTTTCACGAAGTATTGAATAAAAAATATAAAATATTGGGTAAAATATTTATTTTGTATGAAAAATGTAATATGGACCAAATGGTCTCTTAATCTAGGATTCGTACGTATTTTCTAATCTAACTAAAGAATGTTATGAGGGCAAACGTTGGTAATATCTCTTTCGCGTGAAGTTGGCTGTTTGGTAACTGTCAATTAGAAAAAAAATTAAAAAAAATATTTTTTGCGGGCATTAAAAAAATTATATAAATCATTTGTTTAACGTATAAATTAAGTCCCATATTGTAAAATTAAGAGAAATTCCAAAAAATCATTTTTCATATTTTTTTTGTTTTGACCATTTTGTTGGGGAGGCGTGGCAATTACGCCCATTTTTCTACAATAATAGCATTACACAGTTCACAGTTCACAATTTCAAGTATTTGTATTGACTGGAATCAAAGTTATATGCCGCGAACTTTTTGTGAAAAATTATCCTTTTGTATGGGAGGTACCAACAGGGGCGTGGAAACTTCCCCTATTCTTTTGATGGTTATAGCGACCAAAAACTAATACTACGTGTGGACTTGTGAATGATTCCGATAAGTAGTATAAAGTTACAAAAAAATCAAAATTTCACAATATTTTGACCCTTTGTTGGGGAGATCATCTTCGAAGGAGTGCACCAACATAGTCCATCCACATATCGATGAAAACCTATTAAGAAGCATAATACTCATCACATGTAAAAATTTCGCAGCTGATAAATGTACCGTTACGAAGAAAAAGTCAAAACAAAACTAACTTAAACGACATTTACTTCTTGTTTACAAATTTCCTGACCCCGTAGAGTAGCTTAAGTTAAATTTTCATTCTGAAATATATTTGAACGGCGTTAGAAAAGTTAACATTTTTGTGTTGATTGTTTGCTAATATTTATTAAAATGGCATCTGGCTAAAGAAAGGTAACTGACTTTTTGTTGATTATGGAAATTTCATCGAGTTTGACAAGATTTGCAATACACATGTTAGTGATGTGTCCAATAAGAAACAAATGCAAATCATTTTTGGCTGCCTTTTTCTAATAGTTTGTGAATTTGTGAAGTGAGTTTGTGAATTTATTTGTAACAGCCTAAAGGTGAAGACATAGACCCATCGTTTATTATACGGATCGACGGAACATTTCCTGTGACGGATACAAGTTTTTTGACACAGAAATAAAAATGTTTAAGTTTGATAAAAATCTGTTGATATTTCTATATATAGCCCCCATATATGCATCCGTTTCAAGTCTGTATCGAAGTGCCTTAGAAGGTTATTTAATTTCCGATCGTTATGAAATTTGTCAGGGTGTAGTTTATATATCGACCACATACGTAAAATATATCTCTCAGTGTTGTGAATTTGATACGTAGTGTACATATTCTGCAAAGAAAGTGTAGGTTTTTATACCCTCACTTTAGTGTTGCGAGGGTATATATCATTTGTTACGAAAGAAAGTGTAACACATCGAAGGGGTGATCTGAGACCCTAAGTATGTTCGGCGGATATTCGTTTTGGGTCATCTTAAGTGGATCTGTCTGCTGGCTAGTGCGCACGATAACTCTCGAAAGGAGTAACCGATTGACTTCAAATTTGGTACGTGGTAACATTTTTTTCTATCTCCGGCGAAGTTCGAAGATGAGCCATATTGGTCAACTCCTTCTAGTACCTCCCCAACAAAGGGTTAAAGTGATGTGAAATATTCAATCTTTAATAACTGCTATACTACTTCTTCGAATCTTCTGAAATTCCACACATAGCATTAGTTTATTAGTCGCTATCAACTCGAGAAAAATGGGCTAAGTTGCTACGCCCCTTTGGGTACCTCGATCCAAATGCACCAAAAGTTAATAGCTTATAACATTAATACCAGTGTATACAAATATTTGAAATTTAGTACAGTGTAATGCTTTTATAGTGCCTACAGTTCAGTGACAACTAGGTGTTATTGCCACGTCCCTTTTGGTACCTCCCACACAAAGGTACCATTTTGCACCAACAGTTAAGAGCTTACAGCGTGAGTATCAATGCACGAAAATGCAACAACATTTTGCACAGTGTAACGCATTGGAAGTGCCTATAGCCCTGTAAAAAATGGGCGGTCCGGAAATCAAAGATCGCAGCAACTTTCACTTTTTGCATCATGTGCTATAAACGGTCTAATATGCACTTAAATATTTTTTTTTAAATTTATTTTGGAAATGTGATCTACTCAAATCAAGGGAAATTCATTAACATTAAATATGGCAAGTAAGAAAGTTTCAGTCGGGTAAACCGACTAAGGTATAGCCTCACTTTGTGAGCAATGTAATATGGAATATTAAACGAATTATTCTGTCAATTTGTGGGGGAGGTACCAGAGGGTTTTTAACAAATACACCTCTTTTTCGCTGAACAGTAGATACTTTAAATACATTGCACTGTGCCGAATTATAAGCGTTTATGTGCACTAGTATATTAACGTTATGAAATTTTAAATTTTTGTATGTTTTGGTCATTTTGTGTGGGAGGTACAAAATGGGTCGTGGTGAAAAATAGGTGTATTTGTTAAAAACCCTCTGGTACCTCCCCAACAAATTGACAGAATAATTCGTTTAATATTCCATATTACAATATTACATTGCTCACAAAGTGAGGGTATACCTTAGACGGTTTACCCGACTGAAACTTTCTTACTTGCCATATTTAATGTTAATGAATTTCCCTTGTTTTGAGTAGTCCACATTTCCAAAATAAATTTAAAAAAAAAATATTTAAGTGCATATTAGACCGTTTATAGCACATGATGCAAAAAGTGAAAGTTGCTGCGATCTTTGATTTCCGGACAAAAAAGTTTCCATTTGGCCTGCAAGACTTCCATACAAATTTTTGTGCCGATCGGATAACCCTAGGGTCTGCCCAAAGTTCATTCAAAATTTAGAACACACTTTATAGGGGAAATATTTTTTTATTCAAAAATCGTATGTTTTAATAAGTAAAATTACATTTCTTTGTATTATTAATTAATAAATAGTTTTTAAATATTAAGATCGGTGAAAAAAACAAAAAAATACAATTAATTCAATATTATATTAGATCTGACTTGTTATGTGAGGGACATTTTCTACGATATTCTTCAATGCACTGTAATATAAATTGATTTTGCAATAGTTTCGGGTCGGAGAATTTTCGATCGTTTTCCAGTATTACGACGGGCTCTGTTGATTGCAGATGCCTAACCAAAGCCATTGATTCTAGGGCCAAATACCACAAATGATTTTTCCATTTCTTCAAAACCGCTTCAGACACATCTTGTCTTTCAACAAGTGTATATCTTGATTTGGTGCTCGTATGGCATTTTGCATGTAAACCACGCCCACTGGACTCTCGTTTTGTCAATGCAAACTGCTCTAGAAATAGGTATAATTTTAAGGCATAAATGACTTTTCCCATGAACCTTGCGTGGGATGTTGGACCAGGTGTTCGGAAGTTATCGCCGACACCACCTAGAAACATTATTGTTAATTGTAATAGTTCCTTGTAATCAGCTCGGATTTGTGTTTCATTTAGCTGTTTAATGCAGAATTTCCTAATGACTTCGCAGTCAGCATTACTTATTTTTGAACGTACAGTTAGATCTTCGAGTCCGTTTTTAAACGATTTGTGGTCGAGACTTACCCAAACGGCAGCAAAACGATTAAAAATAGGCACTTCAGGACCACAAGTCGCCGAAGTTTAACCTCAAACACATGTTTCAATACTATCTCCATCATGTGATCAGAACATGGGAACTTGGTTAATGTTCGATCTAATTTGTTCTGCAACAAAATGCAGGATCCAGTGTTTTGACCTGTATTTGATGAGTGTATCATGAACGACTTTGGCCATCTTTTCTCCAGTACCAACCGGGATTTTGGGGGCGCCCAAAAATTTTGATGTGTAGATCGATTAATCACAAGCTCACCAACAATGGTCAGAGGCGTCGCAGCATTATACATTACAGTTATCACATCATGAAATATCTGTCTGTTTGACGGCAGTTTGGCTCCAGATATTGTATGTGATGCATGCCCAACTGATTCTACGGTGCGAAATTTATCACTGGATCTAGTAACCATTTTGGATGTGGTCGGTCTGGAGACAAATAAGAATATGACTAAAATTAAATTTTGTGCGAAGCTGTCCCTTTCTTAAATCACTTAGGCTGGAGGCAGAGCGCGTTCTGTAAACGCCCCTGTTGCATGGTCGTATAGCGCGCTGCAAAGTTCTGCTTATGTTTTCTTATTTGACCAGTACAAAATGTCAGACTGATGCGAAAAATCAACTATCATGCAAATCCGTTGTTTTTTTTCATGCATGCACAAGCATGATCTATTTTTTATTGTGATTGCATAGAGGCCATGTCAGTGTGCATGCATGCCTTGTCATGACGTAAAATTCAAATGAAAACTGCTGCAACTTTTTCGTTTCTCGGTCGATTTTGATTGTTTACGACTTGTAAGAAAGAAAATTTTATTCAAATATCATTTAAAAACTTTTCATGCTAATAAAATATTTTTTAATTACTTGAACATGTGACATTTGATAAAAACCCAAATTTTGTTCATGTAAAGTGAGTTTTGTGTTTTCAAACAACTTTGGGCAGACCTTAGCGTTATCCAATCGGCACCAAATTTTTTATTGGAGGTTTGTAGGTCAAATGGAAACTTTTTCGGACCGGAAATCAGTACCAAAAAATAATAAATGGTCTAGTGCATATTGTGTTTTTTTAACTTATCCGCCACAAAGACATCTATAAAGCTTGCTACAATGACAGCGAAAAAAACTTAAGCCACAAAAATCGCACTTATTTGTAAAAAAAGTCTAATGCAACAATTAATACTAATTAATTACTCAAAACAAACCTTATCTTGAAAAGTTCATATTAATACATGCACTGAGTGAAGAGAAAACTACAAAAAAACCTTCTCCTGAAAAAATTACATTTTCTTCCCAGAGGCCACCTTGTCCAGTGTAATCTTTATGCACTACACCACACTAAGGTACAGGGTATTATAAGTTTGTTTCATGGCAGATGTTTGTTAGAAAAAAAGAAAAATTACAGCTAAACCCAACTACAGCTAAACCCAACTACAACTAAACTCTACTGTGTCGATTTAACTATGTCCGTCCGTCCATCTTATGTTGTTCGTTGCGTAAAGGTCGCAATTTAACTCCGATCGTTCGGAGACTTTCTCACCTGGAATGAACCCCAATGGAATTGTATGAAATCGGTTTATATTTAGATATAGCTCCTATATATATATGCTTCATACGATTTGGACCTTTAGGCCTATAAAAGCTATATTATACAACCAATTCTTTTAAAATTTAGCATGGTAGATTTTATTGATCTAAGCATCGACATTGCCGAATTTGAAGAAAATCGGTTCAGATTTAGCTGATCTGAAAACATCTGTTTCGTCCGATTTCGCTAAAGTTTTGAAGTTAAAACCATACTAAATTATATTATTTTATGGGGATTTTATTTAAAAAATGTAAAAATTATCTGAAAAATCATATATTTTGCAAAATTTTCTAAGATATCGTCGAAACCGCTGAACGGATGAAAAATGGTATTTTGACTGGAATACAAGTCAAGAACAACGGTATGCGTTTTGTGTCGAGAGGATACCAAATAACAGCGCTGCATATGAAACCTATTTGGGTCGTATGTATGATGTACGGAACAAAAAAATTTTTGTTGTTTTGGCATAACATTTAAACGTTGGGGTGTCCGCCTCAACTTTTTTCCAACCCATTTTATTGAATAAGTCAAGTGGACAACTATATTAATACCCAACTCAATTTTGTTAACCAATGTAAAATCAAACAAGGAAGAACTTAGAAGGAACCCTTGAAGACGAAAAGGAATTCCATACAAATTTTAAAATTACAAACAACTTTGAACGCCTCTCCATAAGACCTTATTTATGACTAGAAGTATCGAGTAGAGAATTGCATTTTCACAAAATAGAAAATAATTTCACCGTTTCTTAAAAAGACATAGCTAAATCGTCTTGAAATTTTACGACGATCAAGAATATTTACTTTATAGGCTCGCAGATCACTATTTAAAGGTGTTGCAAACGGAACAAAAAATTTATGTTGGAGGGTATACAAAAAGAAAGCACAGCAATTAAATACATAACAATATTTTGTTCACACCATTCAATGCTGAAGGGTAAAAGACTCGAACCCAAGCTAAAATAATTTAAAGGGGTGTTGCCGATTCGTGCCTGACTCACAAACACACACAGTTTGGGGGCATTTCACAAAGTACACGAACAATGATGAATAAAAAGTGAGAATTTTTGGTTCGAGCCAGAGTTTTGCAGCGAATCCTCACCTGTACCAACACCGACAGCACTGCCACCATTTTCATTACATATATGTATATTAGGGCGGGTCGAATTAAAAATCTCCCATTGCTCAGTGAAAATCGTATTCTAGGGATCAAAATAAGAAACTTTGCCGAAGGAAGCATACCTCTAAAACGAATTCTGATGTCCCGGAAAAAATCCCACTTTGACCCATTTAGAGTGCTCCAATCGAGTCCAAATGTATGACCGACCACCACTCAGTGAAGTGCTCAGTGAAAATCGTATTCTAGGGATCAAAATAAGAAACTTTGCCGCAGGAACCATACCTCTAGAACGAATTCTGATGTGCCGGAAAAAATCCCACTTTGACCCATTTAGAGTGCTCCAATCGAGTCCAAATGTATGGAACCCCCAGGGGGTGTGCCACTGGCATGGGTGGGTCGGGCCTCCAAAGTTAGTGGCGGTCGGTCATACATTTGGACTCGATTGGAGCACTCTAAATGGGTCAAAGTGGGATTTTTCAAAATTTGCCCCTAACCAAAAGTTCGACCCAAATTCCGGGACATCAGAATTCGTTTTAGAGGTATGGTTCCTTCGGCAAAGTTTCTTATTTTGATCCCTAGAATACGATTTTCACTGAGCAATGGCGACTTTTTTTGCCTCCCCACAAATCGACCCGGCCTAATGTATATATATATATATATATATATTTGTAAATCTCATTAGTATGCACGGAATACAAAATTGTTTTCATACAAAGTATTTAACAATTGTTGTTGTCGTTCTTGTTCACGTTGTTCCTGCTGCTCTGCTATAATCGGTTTTTATGATGATATTCCTGATGATGTACGATGACGATATCTGCGAATAATATTTCGACGCAAAAAAAAAAAACACAGTAACAACAACATAGCCTGAAATCACATCATAAAAGCCGTGAGATTATGAAATGGAGCAAAGTCACGGTTGCCGCCAGAAAATGGGTTGAAAAAGCAACTTTTTAACTTTGTTTTCCTTGTTCGGCTGAAAATCTCCCAGTTGTGATGAAAACTTTATATATGAAATTTTTGCAAATGAATAATTTTGTGTGCGAGCTTTTGTTTGGTAATTCCTATTTTGGTTTACATTTTCCATTGTTTCAGTTGTTTTTCATGTTAATTGGCTGAAGTATAAATCGGGTATCAAATGGAATTTTTCATTTACTTCAAAAGTAGTATATCTTTAATAATCATTTTTAAATATTCATAAGTAGATAAAACATAAATGATATGAAATTATAAATATAGCAAGCAAGCACAAACGACTGTGAGTATTTCACAATATTTCTAATAACGGAAATTGGAAATAATACAAGATATTTAAAACCAGAAAGAAAGGGCAAAAGTCAGGCGGATACGACTGTATGATACCCTACAAAATTGTATTAAATAGAATAAGCACGCATATTGTTGCTGTTAATCTGAAAAAATTGGTGGTTAACAAATTTATTTTTTTTTCTAGGAATAGATGTAAAATTAAGAGATATTTATTTTATATAGGATCTGTATTTACATTTTCTAAAATGTTCACAAAATTTTGAGTTTTTAATGAATCTAGAAACTTCTCTCTATATATATACTGATTAGACGGAAAAACGTTTATATTCCAAATCGGGAGGAATATATATGGGGGCTATATGTAATATATTTTCTTCAATTTTGGCAGTATTAGTTCCGAAATCAGGAAACTCATCTCCAACAAATTCTTAAATCATCAAATGAAAAGTAAAATTTCCATATTGCCTAGACGCAGAATGGGGGTATCTTCTATTCTTTTAAGGGTTACAAACAAATGCATAAAGTTATACTACCCTGTAGCACAGCGTGGTGTAGGGGGTAAAAAGAGACAATCTTTTCACGGGAGCTATATCAAAACGTGGACCACGTGGAACCTTTTTCAAAGTAAATGGATTTTGGGAAAAATAATAGTGTTGAAGGTTTGAGGTAAAATTTTATAGAAGGGGAAAAACACGTCAAAAGGCCCAATTTTATTCCAATCGCGTCGGAACTTGGTGGGGTTGCAGAAGTATTATGATAAAAATGCTGATTTCACGCTTTTATGAAAATAGAAACGCGATAGACACACTTATGCCAAAAAAATGCAGGTTTCGCAAAATAATCGCTTTTCTACGTGGTTTAGTAACAGTCTTCGAAACTTGGTGGGGTTGCAGAAGTACAATGATAAAAAGGCTGATTTCACGCTTTTTTGAAAACAGAAACGGGACAGGCACACTCATTCCAAAAAAAAATTCAGGTTTCGCAAAACAATCGCTTTTTTTCGTGGTTTAGTAACAGTCGTTGAAAGAATTAGATTTGTTTCTCAAGAAAAAAATAATGGGTGATCCATTTCGAGGTTCCCTACTTTTTTAAAGAAAAAACACAGAAAATTCATTTTGAATGGGGAATGTTTATTATAATTTGAAAGAACATTATTTGGCATTTATTTTTTGAAGATGGCCGCGGCTACGTCTTAGATGGTCCATCCGTTGAGTCCAATTTTCGATGACTCGTTCGAGCATTTCGATTGGTAACTGGCGAAAGACACGCGTGATGTTTTGCTTCAAGGCCTGAATCGAAGCGGGTTTGTCCGCATAAACTTTAGATTTTACATATCCCCACAGGAAAAAGTCTAACGGTATGATATCACACGATCTTGGTGACCAATCGACCGGCCCAAAACGTGAAATTATCTGCTAACCGAAGTGTTCTCTCAATAAATCCATTGATTGATGCGATGTGTGGGAAGTGGCGCCGTCTTGTTGAAACCAAATGTCGCCGAGATCACGAGCTTCAATTTCAGGCATCAAATAGTCGGTTATCATAACACGATAACGGTCGCCATTGAAATCGCAAAAATGTAATTTGTTCAAATATTGAAAAACTGACATCCCAACAAAGAAAGTAGCGTCTCTTTGATAAACAATTTGGATACATGCATAAATGACTCGTATTGTAAAAGTAGGGGAAATTAAAAAATAATTTTTCATGTTTTTTATTTTGGCCACTTTGTTAGGGAAGTTTCGAAAGAGCGTGGAAATAACGCCCATTTTGAATATATATGTGTACCATAAAAGCATTACACTATATAAAATGTCAAGTATTTGTGTGGGCAGGAATCAAAGTTATAAGCCATTAACATTTTGTGCAAAATGGTCTATTTGTATAGTAGATACCAAAATGGAGCGTGGCGATAGCGCCCCTTTATTGCGTGAATGTAGTTACTATAAAAGCGTTACAATTCACAAAATGTGAAGTATTTTATGGACTTGAATTACAGTTACAAGCCGTTAACTTTTTGTGCAAAATAGTCCATTTGTATGGGAGGTACCAAACGGGGCGTGGCAACTTCGCCCATTTTTCGCAAGATGATAGGGACCAACAAAATTAATAGCATGTGTGGAATTGTGAAAGATGCTGGGTAGTAGTATAGAAGTTATAAAATAATAAATATTTCACTACATTTTGGCCCTTTGTGGGGGAGGTACTGTGGGTTACTCCTCTCGAATGTTATGGTGCGCACCAGCCGGCAGACTGACGGTCAGGCTGACGGACATTGCACACATGACCTAAAATGGCTCAAAGGGGATTTCGCCCACATATTATTGGGGTCTCTTAGGTCACTTCAACGATGTGTTACACTTTTGACTCGCAGCAACGTTCACAATAGTGGGAAGATTCTCTAATTTGTTCCAAAAGTGCTATAATTTCTACATTTATCCATAGATTTTCTTTAAATGTGCTTTGTTTTTCATGCAAAAACTATTTTTTTTAAATCTTTTTTGTCTAATAGTTCTACCGACATTTACTAAACTTCTTCGTAAAGGTGTCATTATTAACATTTACACGGAGTGATTGGAAATGAACGAGCAAACAGCTTGGCTTCAAAGGGCAGAGAACTTCGAGTAATAAACTTGGAAAATTGGCCACGAAGGATGAGTTGAAGCACTGGGCAGTGATGGCTCACAAAACTGTGTGGAATAGAGCATCTGCAACTGACCCAAATGAGAAGAAAACAAGTAGTTTTCTGATACTAAACAAGATCGAGATTATTAAGATGACGGGTGTTCTAACGGGACACTCAAGCTTACAGGCACACCTTCATCGCATAGGACTAGCAGAAAACGACGAGTGCAGGGCATGTAGGGAAAACATCGAAACGATGGAACATTTTCTGTATCACTGCCCAGCTTTCACACATGCAAGATCCCGATATTTCGGTTCCGACATATTGCCAGACTTGACTCATCTCAGAGGATATTACTGGAAGATACTGAGAAAATTCGTGTACCGATAGTACCGATTTTCTGTAACCCGTGGGGTATTAAAATCAGAAATAAGGAGCGCACAACAGGCCGAACCACTGGTTTAAGTGTATGTCCATGAAAACGAGAAGTTTAAACGTCTCCTCTATCTCACCTATCCTATCCTAACCTATAGTCCATTTAAAGGTACGAGTACCATCCATGAAAATTGGAATTAAAAAAAACCAGTAAGGAAAGAAAGAAAGTCGGGCGGGGCTGACTATATAATACCCTACACCTACCTACCAATGCGAAAATGGGCATTGCGATAAGAATTGGCAGTGTTCATACATTTAATAAGCAAACTCTCTCTGCCGATTTTCGTACTGATCGGATATAAAACACGGTTTCTACAGTGCTTACATGTCAAATCGGGTGTAACATATATATTGTTTAAATCTGAAGCGATTTTCCACGAATTTGGCAGTGTTCATACATGTAATAAGAAAACTCTCTCTGTTAAATTTCGTACTGATCGGATATAAAACACGATTTCAACAGCGCTTAAATGTTAAATCGGGTGGAACATATATATGGGGTCTATATCTAAATCTGAACCGATTTTCCCCGAATTGCGCAGTGTTTTTTTCATGTAATAAGAGAACTTTCTCTGCTGAATTTCGTACAGGTCGGATGTAAAATACGGTTTCTACAGAGCTTTCATGTCAAATCGGGTGAAACATATATATGGGGGGCTATATCTAAATCTGAACGGATTTTCTCCGAATTTGGTAGTGTTCATTCACGTAATAATAAAACTCTCTCTGCCGAATTTCATAAAGATCGGATGTAAAATGTGGTTTCTACAGCGCTTGCATGTCAAAACGGGTGAAACATATGTATATATGGGGACTATATCCAATTCTGAACCGATTTTAACCAATTTCAATAGGGATCGTCCTTGGGCCAAAAAAGAGCACTATGCTAAATTTCATCACAATCGGACCATAAATACGACCTGCACTTTGATTAATGAATACATGGACAGACGGACAGGCGGCTGACTTGATATAGGACAGACGGACAGACAGACAGACGGACATGGCTAAATCGACTCAGAAAGTGATTCTGAGTCGATCGGTATAATAAACAATGGGTCTATCTCTTCTCCTTTTAGGTGTTACAAACAAATGCACAAAGTCATAATATCCTGTACCACAGTGTAATGTAGGGTATAAAAATAAGAAAAAACTTTACAATAAATTTTTTTGATGAATCCCTTTTTAGTGGTTTATCTACTGTTGACTTTATTTTTGAGTTTTTATACCCTACACCACACTGTGGTACAGGGTATTATAACTTTGTGCATTTGTTTGTAACACCCAAAAGGAGAAGAAATAGACCCATCGTTTATTATACCGATCGACTTAGAATCACTTTCTGAGTTGATTTAGCTATGTCCGTCTGTCTGTCTGTCCGTCTGTCCGTCTGTCCGTCTGTCCGTCTGTCTGTGCATGTATTCTTGTAATCAAAGTACAGGTCGCGATTATGGTCCGATCTCGACGAAACTTTACATATATCTTTTCTTTGGCCCAAGGACGATTCCTATTGAATTTGGTTAAAATCGGTTCAGATTTAGATATAGCCCCCATACATATGTTACCCCGATTTGACATGTAAGCGCTGTAAAAATGTTATTTTATATCCGATCAGTGCGAAATTCGGCAAAGAGAGGTTTCTTATTACATGAAGGAATACTGCTAAGTTCGGAGAAAATCGGTTCAGATTTAGATATAGTCCTCATATATATGTTACCCCCGATTTGACATGTAAGCGCTGTAAAAATGTTATTTTATATCCGATCCGTATAAAATTCGGCAGAAAGAGGTTTGTTATTATATGAATGAACACTGTTAAATTTGGAAGAAATCGGTTCAGATTTAGATATAGCCCTCATATATACGTTACCCCCGATTTGACATGTAAGCGCTGTAAAAATGTTATTTTATATCCGATCAGTGCGAAATTCGGCAAAGAGAGGTTTCTTATTACATGAAGGAATACTGCTAAGTTCGGAGAAAATCGGTTCAGATTTAGATATAGTCCTCATATATATGTTACCCCCGATTTGACATGTAAGCACTGTAAAAACTGTATTTTATATCCGATCAGTGCGAAATTCGGCAGAAAGAAGTTTCTTATTACATGAAGGAATACTGCTAAATTCGGAGAAAATCGGTTAAGATTTAGATATAGCCCATATATATATGTTACCCCCGATTAGATCTGTAAGCGCTGTAGAAATTGTATTTTATATCCGATCAGTGCAAAATTCGGCAGAAAGAGGTTTCTTATTACTCGAAGGAATACTGCCAAATTTGGAAAAATCGGTTCAGATTTAGATATAACTCCCATATATATGTTAGCCCCGATTTGAAATTCAAGCGCTGTAGAAACTGTATTTTATATCCGATCACAGCGAAATTCGGCAGAAAGAGGTTTCTTATTATATAAAGGAATACTGCCAAATTCGGAGAAAATCGGTTCAGATTTGGATATAGCCCCCATATATATGTTACCCCCGATTTGACATCTAAGCGCTGTAGAGACTGTATTTTATATCCGATCAGTACGAAATTCGACATAAAGAGGTTTCTATTTTACATGAATGAGTATTCAGGGAAAATTCAGATTTATATATAACCTCCATATATATGTTCCTCTTGATTTGGTTACAAAGCGCTATAGAAGTTGTACTTTACTTCCGATCATTACAAAAGTCTCCTAAAACATGTTTCTCAATTTAGGAACGAATATTGATTAATTTAGCGATTATCGGTTCAGAATTAGGTATATCCACATTTATATGTTCTTACCCATTTACCACTTATTCAAAATTATTATCGCAATCACCTTTATCGCATTGTTAGGGAGGTGTAGGGTATTATATAGTCGGCCCCGCCCGACTTTCTGCCTTTCCTTACTGGTTTCACTGTAGAGTTGAGCTGTAGATCAAAGGGTCTCCTTCTTAGTGAAGAAAGTTATTTGAATAGTCAAGTGAAAAACAAAACGACCTTGAAACCCAACACCTACCTCTACATTACGTTTCACTGGTGCTAAACCAGATCTTCGGATGCACCGATCATGTTTTTGGCCTGCGGTCCACTAGTTGTAATTTAAATTTATAAGCAAGACAATTCAAATTTACATATAGGAAGCATCTCAAGTCAGCCGCCTACCGCCGTAGTTATTTTTTCCTTTGACTATTCAAGTTTATTTTTTTGTTAGATGTTTTCAACACAAACAACTTGCTTTCTTTTTATCCCACTGTTTTAGTTTATGTTATTGATATTATTTTCCAAATTTAGTTTTGCATATTATGTAAATTAAAAATCACCGCAAATTCGATCATTTTCTGTTGTTCAATTTTGTACCGGCTTTTATATTTCTAAAAAAATGATTTTCGGCATTTAATAATTTAAATTAAAATCTCTACATTCATACCTTAATTCTGAAAGGAGGCATAACAGACAAACGGCTGAAGTTTTAATCTTAAAATTTGGTGTGATGGTAGTTCTTTTCATTATATAAAATTATGTTGCAAAAGCTAGTTAATTTTCTCAAATTTGCCGAGGCAATTTGTTTATAAGTAGTTGCATATGCGATTTTTTATTTGCACATCCCTTTTTCATTCAACATATGCGCTTTGTATTTGGTATATATTGTGCATATTCCCTGGTATCATTTTTGAATTTAGAATCCAAAGATATCCCTAATCCTAAAATATGAACTTCTTCGGATGATAAATAAATATTGCATTCTGCTGTCTAGTTGTTACAAAATGCTTTTCTTACTACGAGTTTTAGAAATATAATAGTTTAAATCTTCTTTTCATCTGTGGCTGTTGTTGTTAAGATTACTTGGGAGCTCAATTACTTGCTTCCCTTATTGTACTTGAATGAAATATCCAAGAAATGGTAGTTTTGAATTGCATCCTTAGCACAAAAGCACAAAAACTATTTTAATCCGTCATTTCTGCCTCCCTGTGTGTTTTGCTTTTAACCACAACTACTGCAAAGATCATTAGAACAAACATTTACTGCCACTATTCACTAAATCGCTTTTATATATTTTTGGTAAAATTTCATGTGATGTTATTGCAAAAGCACTTAAAACCGCTAAAACAATGACAACCAACTAACAGCTTAGTACAGAGATTAACGACAATCGAACAGCTTAAACACAAAACATTAAAACGCTATTTGCACAAATACACTTGGTCGGTCGCTCGCTCGTTCATCGTACATTCATGCATCTGTACAAAGGATGCGACCAAAACATGAATTGAGCATTTACAGGAGATCCGTGTATGAAAGGAGTTATTACCATGTCATGGACAAAAGTGCAACAACAAAGCCACCACACCACAACTGCCCGCCCCCAACAATCCCGCCGAACAAAACAAACAATAAACTAAAACAAACAGATGTGAATGAAATTCATCTCCGGCAAATGGTGGTGGCCAACTATTTTGGCCAAACATGGATTTTCATATGTTCACATTAAAAAGCACTTTAGATGAAGGGCATGTATATGTCATTGCTGACAAGTTTATGGTTTTAAAGAGTTAATAAACTGGCACTATTTTGTGCAGAAGTGCAAAATGCTTGTTCAAAGCAGAATTGGAAAAATCCTTAATGACAATTTTAAAATGTGATTCCTAAAAAATAGAAAGTATGTCATTAAGATATTTAAGCAATCGACCCTTTAGTCGGAATTCACAGAAATTGGTTGCAACTTCATCATAACTATTTGTCCTTTCAGAATCCTTTTATAACAGGATAATTCCAAAGCAGTTCGATCAACTCTAAAAATTACCCTTTTCAATTTTCACAAAATTTAGCACAGTCTACAAGTGTGCGGAATTGTTTTGTCGTTTTTAGTTTTACAAAATTCATTGTAGTTTTTGTGGTACAGAGCTCAAAATTTTTGTTGAAATTTTTTAATCGCGGAATGGCTATTTCTATCGATCTAGCTAAGAGCACATCTGGAGTAAAAAACAAACTAATCAACGTAGAATGCTAAAATTTGGATATTTATAGCAGAACAGTAAGATTTGTAAAATACATTTTTTTTTCAAAATTTTCTACCGCGGATCTTAAAGGATACTGCAATTTGCCAGGTCATTTTTGCAGCTTTGAAATTCAAGATTCTAAAACAAAAATAGTATTTAGATAGCCCCAAATTTTGTTTTTTCATTTGACACCCATGTCGTTTTTCTAGGACTTTCAAAAAATTACAAAAAAATTGAATAATTATGTCCTTAAAAATATCATGTCCTTGTAAACGTGAATTCGACCAGAAAATAAACTGAGAATACAGTTTTGTTTGGTTTCTCGTCACCTTTCAGAGTTATGTAGAGATTTTCAAGACAAAAAATTGGTGTCGCACGGTGTAATAATTGTCAGTTTTTCCAAGAGGTTTTAATTAAAAAACCAGTAAGGAAAAGCTAAAGTCGGGCGGGGCCGACTATATAATACCCTACACCACTCTCGTAATATCGAATAACTCTAAAATATAAATTTTGTAATTCATGTATAAATTGTTTACATAAATTTACTTTTGGGACATTTTATACTTAAATAATACCCTGTACCACAGTGTGGTGTAGGGTATAAAAACGATTGGATCTCAAGAGCAAAATCGGATGAAACATATATATGGGAGCTATAGCTAAATCTTTAACGATTTTTTCAAATTCGGCAATGTTGGTTCATGGATCAAGAAACTCTACCATTCTAAATTTCAACACGATTGGATGTAAAATACAGCTTTTATAGGACTAAAGGGCCAAATCGGACGAAACATATATATGGGAGCTATAGCTAAATCTTAACCGATTTTCTTCAAATTCGGCAATGTTGGTTCATGGAGCAAGAAACCCTACCATTCTAAACTTCAAAACGATGGGATGTAAAATTCAGCTTCTATAGGACTAAAGGGCCAAATCGGACGAAACATATATATGGGAGCTATAGCTAAATCTTAACCGATTTTCTTCAAATTTGGCAATGTTGGTTCATGGATCAAGAAACTCTACCATTCTAAATTTCAACACGATTGGATGTAAAATACAGCTTTTATAGGACTAAAGGGCCAAATCGGACGAAACAATATATGGGAGCTATAGCTAAATCTTAACCGACTTTCTTCAAATTCGGCAATGTTGGTTCATGGAGCAAGAAACTCTACCATTCTAAACTTCAAAACGATGGGATGTAAAATTCAGCTTCTATAGGACTAAAGGGCCAAATCGGACGAAACATATATATGGGAGCTATAGCTAAATCTTAACCGATTTTCTTCAAATTCGGCAATGTTGGTTCATGGATCAAGAAACTCTACCATTCTAAATTTCAAAACGATCGGATGTAAAATACAGCTTCTATAGGACTAAAGGACCAAATCGGACGAAAGATATATATGGGAGCTATATCTAAATCTGAACCGATTTTCTTCAAATTCGGCAGTGTTGGTTCATGGATCAAGAAACTCTACCATTCTAAATTTCAAAACGATCGAATGTAAAATACAGCTTCTATAGGACTAAAGGGTCAAATCGGACGAAACATATATATGGGAGCTATAGCTAAATCTTAACCGATTTTCTTCAAATTCAGCAATGTTGGTTCATGGATCAAGAAACTCTACCATTCTAAATTTCAAAACGATCGGATGTAAAATACAGCTTCTATAGGACTAAAGGGCCAAATCGGACGAAAGATATATATGGGAGCTATATCTAAATCTGAACCGATTTCAACCAAATTCAATAGCGATCTTAACAGCCGCGAAATACTCTAAATACTCTAAATTTCAGAACGATCGGAGTGAAATTGCGACCTGTAGTCGACGAACAACTTTACATGGACAGACGGACGGACGGACGGACCGACGGACCGACGGACGGACGGACCGACGGACGGACGGACGGACTGACAGACATCGTTAAATCGACTCAGCTAGTGATTCTGAGTATACTTTAAGGTGGGTCTAGCTGTGTTATTTTAAGGTGTTACAAACATCTGCCGTGAAACAAACTTATAATACCCTGTACCACAGTGTGGTGTAAGGTATAAATATTAAAATTCTCTCAAAAAATTAAATTTTTCCCAAACCGCTGATGAGATGAAAAAATTATATTACATGATGATGAAGCTTATTTAATTTATGATTATTTAAAACCTTTTTAAACCAATTAAATAAAATATCTGATTCAACCACTACTTTTTAGATGTGTATCTCTATTTTGATGGAAAAACAAGTCCCATTCCACTAATAGACCATAAAAGTTTTAAAGGTAACGATCTAAGCATTCGTTTGAGGAAAAAAAATAAATCATGTTTAAAAAAAAAATTAAAAGGTTGTAAATCCCTAGACATATTTTTTAAGATTTTTTTTGGAGGGATTGACGAAAAGGTTGTAGAAAACACTTTGGGAAAATTTTTTTTAATACAACAGGTAATTGGGAATGGGAAAAAAGTCATTTGACCAAAATAGCAAACTCCAACACACTCCAACTCGGATAGTCCTTAACCGATCTCGATGAAATTTCTTGTCATAACTACTATTCAATAGGACTAAACTGCAAGTTTCATCTCGAGCAGACAGACACCACATTTCAAAATTGACTCACTTAACATGAAATCCCCCATATTTCTCATTTTTTTATAAAAAATCTAAAAAAAAAAGAAAGATTGTTAATAGTTTTAAACACTTTAAAAAAATTACTATACTAAATTGTACAAATTCCCTGTGCAACCCCCTGCGAACACTAGTTATACAAAATAATTACTTCAATAAATAGTCTTGCTATAAATGACCTTTAAGTACATCCCTTTCCAGAAGTCACATTTGTTAAGGACACAACAATAATAACTCAAGTTACATCCTGACAAGTGACGCAGAAGCACGCAACACTCAAAGGACGAACTACGGCTGGTGTTGATACTGTGATGTTGTGTTATGCATGTACATTTAACATACTTGTGTACATACACACTTCCAAACATACATACGAGTATAGTGTTAGTAATCCAACAAAACATGTTAGATTATGTCGTATTGAACAAATACAACAATCATCGTTATTCTCCAAGCGGAGGCAGCATCATGCAATGTCACTAACTGAGGCAGTGACAACGATAGTTGTAATTGTGGTAGTAGTAGTGGTGGTGGTAGCAACAGCAGATTTAGCTGTGGCATTCCACACTATCAGGCCATAGACAAGAACACTATCTTGGCCAAACATATGGAGCACCGGGCCGGCAACGTTACAATGCCAACATCAGTTAGTACGAGGACGTTGACAATTACATCTGCAACTACAATTCTGAACAAATAAATTGCAGAAGAAGAGAGGAGGCATAAACAGTTTCACCAAATTATCCAGCACTAAATCGAGTGGGGTCATTTGTGTCCTTAAGTATTTCTAGTCTGCTATCGAAGCACAGATCTTAAAATGCAATGAAATGCACTAACGCAAGAATTGCGGACATCTGACGAAGCAATAGCATTGGCAACGCTTAAACACATACATATGTTTGTGTAAACACTTAACATCTAGCCAGAGGTCTAAACGGACAATAATATCATTGAAGGACTTCTGTAATATGTATACTCGTATTTGTATTTTATATATACTCGCACACGCTGAAAAAATCGCTTCTGTAGTATACTATCTCAAACATATTCTGCTTGAAATATACACGGAGGAAAATCGCCATTTTTGATATGTTTGAATTCAAAGAAAATATATTTGGAACCAAAATTTTTAAATATTATATATTTTTGAACAAATATATTTTATTTGAAAATCAAGAAATTTTGTTTGGAACGCATATATTAATATATTACAACAAAATATATTCGCGAACTTACTGTCACAAATAAAATATGTGTTTACAAACAAACAATGATTTTGTTTAAGAATTTATGCAAATACATTATATTTAAAAAAATGTTAAAACTTTGTTGACTTTGGCAATTTTTAATTTTATTGTTTCCTAGATTTTGTGTTATACTTTATGGTTAAAAATTGTCGTAAGCAGCATTTTCTTTTGTTTTACAGCACTAATTTTTAATTTATAAATAGTCATTGTCAATCCATCAATGCTATTTGTCGTAACCCAAAATTATACGATTTAATTTTTTCATACATGTAAAATTTCTAAAAAATTAAACCTTAAATTTCTAAAATTGCCAAATTACTTAAATACAAGTTAAACATTGTTTTGGAAATATTATTTCCAAATAAAAAAATATTAGGATGAAAACATAATTTTGTTTAGAACAACATCCTCACAAACATATAATATTTGTCAGTGTCAAATATTATATATTTGGAATGTACCCTAAACATATGTATGTTTCCAGCAGTATATGTTTGGAACAATATACTACAGAAGCGATTTTTTTTCAGCGTGTACATATACACAAACAGATATTATATGTTTGGGAGGACGTTGTTCTAAACAAAACTATGTTTCCCTCCTAATATTTTTTTATTTGGAACTAATATTTCAAATTTTACTATTTAAGTAACGCAATTTTTAAGAAATTCAAAAACATTTTTTCGAAGTTGTAGAATTTGGATTTAAATTAAGAATTATTGCTGTAAAAACAAAAGTAAATGGTGCTTATTACATTTTTTACTATAAAGTATAGCACGAAATCTATGAAAAATTAAAACTAAAATTCGACAATGTCAATAAAGTTTTAAAAATCTTTTATAAATACAATATATTTGGAAAAAATTTAACAAAAGCTTGGTTTGTGTGTAAAGAAATATTTTATTTGTGAAAGTCAGTGCGCAAATATATTTTATTGTAATATATTAATATATGCGTCCTAAGCAAAATTGATTGATTTTCAAATAAAATGTATTTGTTCAAAAACATATAATAGTTAAAAAATTTGGTTCCAAATATATTTTCCTCCATTTCAAACATATCAAAAATTACGATTTTTCCCCGTGTACATATATGAAAGATATTTTGTTTTACCAATTATAAGATATTTTATTGCCTGCTGACACTGTGTGATAGAGAGGAACTATAAGTGCAGATAAAGGAGAGAATTTTTCTTGTGAAAAATATGAGATATTATAAATCTCTTAATTTTATAATATACCACGGGAATCATTCGCTTCGATATTTATACCCTGACTTTAGTGTGACTAGGGTATATATTATTTGCTACGGCCCAAAAGTGTAACACAACGAATGAGTGACCTAAGACCCCAAGTATGTTCGGCGGAAATCTGTTTTGGGTAATTTTAAGTAATTTGAGCAACTTCCGTCCGCCTGTTAAAGTTGAGATATTAAATTGTGGTATAATTTGGCCATTTTGTGTGGGAGGTACAAAAAGGGGCGTGGTGATAACGATCATTTTTCACTGGACTATAGGCATTATAAAAGCATTACACTGTACAAAATTTCAAGTAATTGTATACACTGATATTAATGTTATAAACTGTTAACTTTTGGTGCAAAATGGTGCCTTTGTGGGAGAGGTACCAAAAGGGGCGTGACAATAACGCCCATTTTTCAATGGACTGTAGGCACTATAAAAACATTACGCTGTACAAAATGTCAAGTATTTTTATACACTGGTATTAAGGTTATAAGCTGTTAACTTTTGGTGCAAAATGATGCATTTGTGTGGGAGGTACCAAAAGGGGTGCGGAAATAACGCCCATTTTTCACTATACTGTAGGCACTATAAAAGCATTACACTGTACAAAATTTCACGTCTTTCTAAACACTGGTATTATTGTTATAAGCTCTTAATTTTTAGTGCATAATGGTGCATTTGTGTGGGAGGTACCAAAAGGGGCGTGGCAATTTCGCCCATTTTCCTCGAGTTGATAGCGACTAACAAACTATTACTATGTGTAGAATTTCAGAAGATTCGAATACGTATAATAGCAGTTATTAAAGAATCAATATTTCAGAACATTTTAACCCTTTGTGGGGGAGGTACCAGAAGGAGTGGACCAATATGGCCCATCTTCGAACTTAGCCGGAGATAGAAAAAAATATTACCACGTACGAAATTTTAAGTCCATCGGTTACTCCTTTCGAGAGTTATCGTGCGCACCAGCCAGCAGACAGACAGACAGACAGACAGACAGACAGACAGACAGACAGACAGACAGACAGACAGACAGACAGACAGACAGACAGACAGACAGACAGACAGACAGACAGACAGACAGACAGACAGACAGACATTGCTCATTCGACTTAAAATGACCCAAAACGGATTTCCGCCGAACATACTTGGGGTCTTAGGTCACTCCTCCGATGTGTTACACTGTTTTCCGTGATATTTAAATGATATGTACCCTCGTCACACTAAAGTGAGGGTATAAATATGGCATCGACACCATTTATACGGAAGCTTCTCGAAAAAAGTGTCATTGCGGTGCCCCTCATAACTCGATACCGGATCATCAGAAATTGAAAAAAAAAATTTGTTTAGTTAGCTAATCGTTATAGCCAGGTAACGCTGTCGAGTTTTTTTTTTCGAAATTTAAATTTTTCAATTTTTGGGAATACTTTGAAGTAAAAAATTCGATTTTTGCGAGAAAAAAGCGACTAATTGGTTATTGTTAAATAAAAAAAATTAACAAATTAAAAAAAACTCGACAGCGTTACCTCATTAATTATATAAAGGAATAGTGTTACAAATTTTTGAAGGATCGGCCCAGTAGTTTTTGGGTTATGAGGGGCACCGTCTTTGAAAACATGGGTTATGGGAAAAACGCTTTAACATTTTTCTGATGTACTGATTCACATACTCTTATGAGGCGCGGATGCTTAGACTGCTGTATCTTCGTTAGGTTTGCTCCGATACACCTCAAATTTTTACACAATGTTTTTGAAAAGTCCTCTATTAAGAAAAAAAATTAAAATACAGAAAAAAAACAAGTTTATAAACGCTAAAAATCAGCAATGGTCACTGCTACACTAACCAGAGTCAGAGAAAATCGAAAATCATAGTACCTTTGGCCCTTCACAGGCTTTGGTCTATCTGTCCACCAAGTTTCAAGAGAATCGGTTCAGCCATTTAGGCGTGATCATGGAACAAACAAATATACAGACAAACAAATGATTTTAAGGCACTGGATGCACTTTTTTCTGTTTGGTTTGTTCCGCATCTTTTTCTCCTATTCAATATCTAAAAAAAGTGCAAAAAATCCACATTGAGCAAACAAAATCGTATGGCCAGAATTGAGTCCCATATCAATGAGCTGAAAAGTGCTGTACTGTGTAATATTAATAGGATCACTTCTCTTGTGACTCCAAACTCGATTGTTAATAAGTTCGCATTTATATATACTTTATATAGTTGTGAGTAACACATAAATTTTTTTATTTATTTTAAGTAACCTTGCAAACATTTTTGGAATTTCATCATATAACATTTATATGGGAGCAATATAAAATACCGGACTGACATTGCCCTTTGGGGCAGCAGATAGAGGGAGTAGTTGCATCAAATGACATCTGACGCAACTTATTTGTAGCGTGATAACAGACCGATGGATTCACTAACTGACGAACATCACTAAATCGTCTTAAAAATGTACGACAACCAAGAATAATTGTCAAGAACGTGTGTTATCATTCGATTTTTCAGGTGGGAGAAATATATTTTATTTAAATTTTTAAATTGCATTATGAAGTGAACAGTATCAAAAAAAATTTCATAAATGTACTCCAGGGCCGTATAAAAAAGTATAAAATTATTCGATTAAAATAAAATAAAAATATTAATTAAAGTATAAAATAATTTCTTGGCACCAATTTTTGTAAGGGAGATAATTTTTGTTGTTGTTTTGGCTATCAATAAGTATTGTTATAATTATTTTTTTTTACAATTGTAGAAGGAAAACTATTTTGTAAATAATATAAAATTGTATTGGATCAATAAGAATTGGTATAATTATTTTTTTACAATTGTATAAAGAAAACTATTTCGTAAATAATATCAAATTGTATTTTTCAACAAAAAAAGTGTATTAGAAGGTTTTTTTGATGTAAAAACACACTCTTCGTATGGGTAGTTCTTTCTCAAGTGTCACAGGTCAAAAATTAGATGTTTCTATATTCTCAGAAAATTTTGTTGAGTAATGACCCAGGATATTAAACAAATTAAACGAAGATTGAAGGCAGGGGGCGAGGTCAAGGTCAAGGTTCAGAACAATTTATTTTCTTCCCTGTAATGGTTTTGTGAAGTTAATTTTATTGCTACAAAGCATACGAAATTGAAAATAGAAAAATATTGTTTCTTAAAGCATTTTCTGTGCACTTTTCATAAAAAATATTAGTTTTATCTAAAACAGTTTATTTCCGTCAGTTTAAAAATATAAATTGCCATATCTCAGAATGGATCTAATTTCGTTTCCTTAAATTTTTTATAAACCAGTGAGGAAAGTCTAAAAGTCGGGCGCGGCCGACTATATAATATCCTACACATCCCCAACAATGCGATAGTAATTTGGAATAATTGGAGTCGTTTCACTTAACAAAGTACTTAGCTCCACCTCCTCATCAAGAAGGAGTTGAAGATGTTATTCATAATAAATTAGATTAGAGCATTATTATAGCAGTATTCCCACCATTCATAGGTGGGACTATACATAATGTAAACAGATTTTCATCAACATCAATCATAACGTAATTTCTGCCAAATTATATATAGATCGGACGTTAAATACAGCTTTAATAGCGCTTAAGTACTAAATAGCCAGGAATAATTATATGTGACAGTATATAAATCTGAACCAATTATCCCCAAATTAAGCAGTATTCGTTCCTAAATTAAGAAACATCTTTTGTCAAAATTTTTAATGATCGGAAGTAAAGTACAACTTCTATAGAGCTTTGATACCAAATCGGTAGTAACATATATATGGGGACTGTTTTTTTTCTTGTTTTATTCGATCTGCTTTCATAGTACATATTTTGTTTTTGTACTCAGGCTCAAGATCGTTATTGTTGTTTTCAGTATATGAAAACAACTTTGTTAAAAATTAAAGAAGAAGTAAGTGACATGTATTGGGGGCGGTTGTAATGGTTGGATAGACAGATCTGTTTCGGGAGCCACCAAACTCCCATTATCAATATCCTTATTACAACGATTACTTCAGTCGAAATTATTAAATATATACGCAAAGCCAAGTATCATTAAACGAGAACTGTTTGCTAAAAGCGCATATCTTCAAAAAAAGACAATTCAGTAATCATAGTCCCTCGTACATGCACAAACTTCCACTCCCGTGAGTCTTTAAAATGTAAAGAATTCACACGAATGTTTTGCTGTAGTTGACTATGCAACAACAACGTATTTGGTCGTGCCCTACCATTTCTTCTTGTTTTTGTTTTTGTTTTTTTGTTTTATTCGATCTGCTTTCATAGTACATATTTTGTTTTTGTACTAAGGCTCAAGATCGTTATTATTGTTTTCAGTATATGAAAACAACTTTGTTAAAAATTAATGGTTGGATAGACATTGGATATCGAAATTCTTTGAAATTCCACACGTAGTATTACTTTGTTAGTCGCTATCACCTAGGGAAAAATGGTAAAATTTTACGCTCTTCTTTTGGTACCTCCAACACAAATGGACAATTTTGCACCAAATATTACCAGCGTATAACTTTAATATCAGGGGAATTTATTACCAGAAATTTTGCATATTGTAATGTTTTTGTATTATATACATTCCATTGGAAAATGGGCGTTATAGCCATGTCCCTTTTGGTACCACCCACACAAAGGTACCAT
This sequence comes from Eudasyphora cyanicolor, assembly GCA_963930755.1. Classification (NCBI taxonomy): domain Eukaryota; kingdom Metazoa; phylum Arthropoda; class Insecta; order Diptera; family Muscidae; genus Eudasyphora; species Eudasyphora cyanicolor. Next base: position 258,259,672 of record OZ005737.1, on the reverse strand, counting down.
TTGGTATTGAAAGTTAACAGCTTATAACGTTTAAACTAGTGCTTAAAAATACATACAATTTTGTACAGTGTAAAGTTTTTATAGTATCTAAAGCCTGGCGTGATTATCACGCTCCTTTTGGCATCTCCCACACAAACGTACAATGTGTATAAAAAGTTAAATGCATTTAAATACTCAACATTTTTGTACAGTATAAAGTTTTTAAAATTTTTACAGTCCTGTTAAAAATGGGACTTATCACCACACCCGATTTAGTAACTCCCATACAAACACAACCAAGACATACCAAAATAAAATAGCTCATAATATCAGTATATATATACCAGTATATATTTAGATTGCCCACAAAGGTACACCCTCACGTACCTGCCTGTTTACCCGACTACAATTTCTTACTTGTTCCCACTGTGCGTTGTACAAAACGTTTGGTTCACATCGCTGAAGGATTATGGCTTGGTGTTTATGTTTATCAGGGAGGGTTATAATATATCAAACACCGAGATAATTAATGATTTGGTTTCTGAAAAAAGTGAAATTCTAAAAAATATCTATCCCTTTTAGGTAAACTAATGTGGTCCCTTGAATTAAATTTAGCTCGTATTTCAAAATTCCAAAATGTGGTATAAAAGTCCAGTTTTCGGGAAAAGGGCAATGAAAATGTTGCAATTCTTTGCAGAAACGAAATCGCAATAAGATGGGTCGGTTTGTATTGACGGAGAAACAGTCTTTGCTCTTCGCACCTTAAATTCTTTGCTCTTCGCACCTTATATGAAAATAACAACTTTTGGTAAACAAAATATTGGTAAAATGATTTGAAAATATTTATAAAAAAATAAGCTATCGTTTGAGACAGCCCCAACTTTTTCTTAGTCCATGCAATCGACCCGGCTTAATGTATATCTGTGAGTTTGAATTTGAACATATGTATGTGTTTTTGATAATGGACAAGATGCTGACATATAAAGATGAACAAAATAATACATAAAATGTATGTTGAGCAAGGCAACAGCATTTTGGTTGGTCAAATATGAACACAGGCATCGTCAGCATCATCATTGTCCTCATCTTTCTCATAGAGATATGAGGACATATATGGGAGGAACACAGACCATCATCGTACGTGGATAGATATGTACGTATACTCGCATATACGAATCTCGAGTTGTGGTCTTAATGTAAGAACGGTGTTTATCTTGCACTGCATGTGTTAAGTGTTGAAACTGAATGTCTGTCGGTCTGCTACAGCCTTGACTACTACCGCATGAGCATGAAGACAACACACAATGCATACATACAACATGAGCAGAAGTTGTTCCTGCATTTTTGGTCATGTTGCATTTAGGCCTTCACTCGACTCTGGCATCTGGTACATTAGCAGATGGGAGTTTATAACATCATTGGCCGGTCAGTGGTATAGTTTTGAAATATTTGTACTTTGTAAATGTGCTAACTACACATGTCCGGTATCATTGAATTCTATGTTTCAGGGATATTTCATGTAAGTTTAATTGAGCTTTATTAGGAATATTATCTCTATATAATAGAGTTGGCATTGGGGTTTTATGAATTAAATTTGTTACCAGACATGAGACAATTGCAATTATATTGGCAGAATTTTCAAATTTATGTTCAAATATCCTAATCTGCAATAGTATGCAATATTAATGTGCCGAAAGTAGCCACTTTAGCCAAAGCAAAAATGGGAAAAACTAGAAATCCGTGAAATATGAAATATCGACAGAAAAACATTACACAAATATAAGCAATATAAGCTGACGTAAACAGGAGCACATTTAGAATATTATAGCCTGTGATCAAATACGGGACTCCTAAAACTCTCAGAAAGCGCTTGAGTGATGTGTAACCAACTAAACAGCTGGATATTGCAGAAGACTTGGGTGAGGTTATTATAAACATAGATGTAAATGGGTAATACGTATTCGTAAAAAACAGAACATTAAAACAGAACAGAACATTTTTGCGATTTTAATGCACTGAATGTACTTTTTCGGATAGGTTTGTTCCGCATTTTTGCTCCTATTCAATATGTACAACTTTGCTTCAGACATAAAAAAAATGTTTCGTACGGTATGCCGAGAAATAATAGAGAAAAAGTGCTAAAAATCCATCTTGAGCATTATAATTGTTGGGGCTACTTCACGTCAAATTCTCATAATTCTCATGAGTCCCAAATGAATGACCTGAAAAATGCTGTACTGTGTTATTATTTTTATTATATTAAAAAATATTATTAAATACAAAATATATTGTAAATATATGAAATTTTTAGGTTTTATTGCAATCGTCTGAGCTGTCAATTCACCTTTGCCTAACAATCTGTCATTGTCGTTACGTTGGCAGCACTTTAACAGGGTTGATAACATTGTCCGATCTGACAATCGCTTAAGAAATACAAATTGTATGGGTTTAGAAAAGGCCTTCGGTGCGCATACTTAACACTGTGCTTAATAATGTTCATACGCACCCTTACACTATGGTCCCAAATCAATTTTTGTTGCAGAAAGTCAAAAACTAAAATTGGAAAATGTTAAAAGCTATTCAGAAAATTTAGTGGAACCATTAGGTGACAACTCTACAAGCCTGGCATGCATCTAAAGTTTGATGTTAAAAAAAACGTGTTAATATTTCCTTTATAAACAGTCGATACAAATAGATTGAAATCAGCTGTATGCAGAAAATTAAGTCAATGTGTTATTTAAAATGAAGGCTAGTGTAACTAGTTTATCCGTGTTGTTTAAAATTTTGTTTATTTGGTGTCCGGGTAGTATTATTTAGCATCGTGCTTTTGTGGTATGTAGCGGGCATAACCTAAAAATGTCGTGGAGAAAAAGTTGTATGTGGGCATAAACTTGAATGTTAATTTTAATATAAAAGGGTTATTTAGGGAGTTTAATTTATGTGCTATTAATAGCTCATCAGAATTTTCAAGCAAACTCGCAAAATTAAAGTTGTATCTACCGTAGGTGAATTATACATTTTTAATCATATTTTGGAAACGAAACACCCGATCAATACCAAATTTACATCAATTTCAAGAAAATTATAAGGGCAACAAATTACTCGTGTAGTGCTTAAACCGATTCATTAATTTAAGGGCAATGGACAAAAATTTATAAAAAATATGATATTTTTAAAAAAAGCAAAGTAAGACAGCAGACATATTCAATTAGAGTTACAAACTAAAATTATTTCGGTAAATTTTTAAGTAGCGTACATCATAAAAAAGAAAACAAGTCATATATGAAAGAAATCTAAGGAATAATAGATAACACAGTGCGGCAAAAAAAACTCAAGTTGAGAAGCAAATGACGCGATATTATTTTTCATGCAAGGCTTGTTTCTTGCCCTTTTCTTCTTCCTTAAACGTCTATAACTTTGTTTATTATTAATCCCTTTTCAATCTCTAACCATTCAACTCAAAAATCTTTGCTTGAGTGTTCTCTTTTTATTTTGAAATCATCGTCAAAACTACTATTTAGTTTTAATGTCTTAATGTGATTTAGTTTTAATGAAACTTCAATAACTCAGTCAATTGCAAACGGATTTTTAAGAGACTGGTAGCATTTTTTTCTTAAAAAATATACTGTATATCGTCATCAGAAACGAAAAAGGGCCTATCATCATGTTTGGAAATTTTACAGGAGAAGCAAAAAACTAAATAAAATGAAATCACACAAACATGTTTTATAACTTGTTTGTGAAAATTACGTGAAATAGGATTTTTTTAACTATGAAAAGATAAATAATTTGTGGCCTATATTTCGTTAATAAATTCGCCATTTTTAAGATTAAGCCGCTAAAAAGTTTTCAGGATGTGTATTTTGATACAGTGTACCGAAATCCATCAAAAAACTGAATTTCCATTTTTCTTGTTGTTACGCCCTTTTTCGTTTCTGATGACGATATGTAAATTAACTATTCGGTTATATCTCAAAATAATTAGTAAAAACATTGCCTGTTCTAGAAAATGTAGAAAAAAATTTTAAAAATTTGTTTATAGGACGAATAAACACATGTTCCTACATTTTTAAATAAACAACATATATATCGTTCGAAAGGTTTAAGTATTTTCTTTTCGAATTCCTTTAGAGATTTATCAGAATATTTAATTAAGTAATAAATAACAAAGTTATATGCGTTTAAGTACAAAAAGGCAAAGAAATCTGGTTTTTACCCGTAAATCCGGCTTTTGGGGGTTTCCGGCAAATTTCACACAACACACGTTTCTTTACTTGCCAAGACCTACAAGAACAAGTAAAAAAAGGTTACGGGTACTAATAAACTCATACCAAATTTACGAAGTCAAATCTAGAGAGACCTTTGTATAGGGGCTATATCAAAACATGCACCTATGATTACCGTTGTTCGTGTGAAGGATACTGGGTATAAAGAAACCCCAGTTACCAATTTTCAGCCCGATAAGTTGTCATTTGTGGTCTATATATAGTATTTCCACGAATTCAAATCGCGGACATCATATATATATGGACCGATATTGCCCATTTTCAATCCCAACTTACCTGCAGATATAAGAAGTACATGTACCAAATTTCAGCCACCTAGCTCTTGTATTATAGATTGTAGCGTGATTACAACAGACGGGCGGACGGACAGACGGATATGGCTAAATCGTCTTAGAATTTTACGACGTTTAATAATATATGTATATACATTATGGGGTCTCAGATCAATATTTAGTGGTGTTACAAAACGGAGTGACAAAATAAAAATAGTCTGTTTTGTTATACCCTCCACCGTAGGATGGGGGTATATTCATTTTGTCACTCCGTTTGTAACACCTCTAAATATTTATCTAAGACCCCATAAAGTATATATATTCTAGATTGTCTTAAAATTCCAAGACGATTTAGCGGTGTCCGTCCGTACGTCTGTTGTAATCACGCTACAGTCCGTTATAATAGAGCTAGGTTGATCAAACTTGGTAGAAATAAAGTATATATATTCTAGATTGTCTTAAAATTCCAAGACGATTTAGCGGTGTCCGTCCGTACGTCTGTTGTAATCACGCTACAGTCCGTTATAATAGAGCTAGGTTGATCAAACTTGGTAGAAATATTTCTCATAGTTGCAGGTTATTTGGGATTGCAAATGGGCCAAATCGGCCAATGTTTCATTCAAAATTCGTCACAGAAACAATTTTACATATCGGTTCATACTTTTTTATAGTCACCCTATAGAGGTCGCTCCAAAGCATACGTATTTAAGTAAAAAATACCACATTTTCTAAGCATTTTAAATGAATCTTTGCAGTTTGTATTAAGTTAGACAATAATTCATCGCAGTAAACACTTTTTAAATCAGTTGTTATTTTGTTATATTCCAACTATAGATGTATTTCCCAAAAAGGCTTGTTTAAGCCGTAGACACCAATTTTTCTAAGAAATTTAGCTAAAACTTTGCAGTTTCTATTCTATTTTGGCAAGCATTTATCTCAATAAAATTTATCTCAATAAAATGTATACAAATCAAATTCTATTTTATTGTAGTCCCCGTTTAGATGTAGCTCTCAAAAATCCTATTTTAAGCCATAAATACCATATTTTGCAGATGAAGAGTTTGGCTAAAGAATTTGCGGCCTAAAAGTTGGCTAAGAAGTGCAGCGTTCGTATTTTTTAATAATTTACTTAAACAACAAGTAAGAAAGTTCAGTCGGGTAAACCGGCTTATGAATCCCTTCACCTTGAGTCCCAAGAAAATACTAGTAAATTTATTTATTTTTTGTTTTAATTAAATTATTATTAATTAAAATTCCATTTTATAACTTTAAAGTATTAAAGTTATAAGCTGTTAACTTTTGGCACAAAAAGATCCATTTGTGTGGGAGGTACCAAAAGGGGAGGGCCAATAACGCCAATTTTTCTCTGGACTCTAGGTACTATAAAAACATTACACTGTACAAAATTGCACTGCTATTAAAGATATAAGCTGGTAACTAATAAAGTTATAAGCTATTAACTTTTGGTTCAAAATTTTCCATTTGTGTGGGAGGTGCCAAAAGGGGCATGGCAACTTCGCTCATTTTTCTCGAGATAATAGTGACTAATAAACTAATATTTAGTTTCACTAAATTTTGAAACTTCGTGGGGGAGGCACTCGAAGGTGTGGACCAACATAGTCCATCTGTGACCTTAGCTTGAGATAGAAAGAAATATTGAAACATATCAAATTTTAAGTCAAGCGGTTAATCCTATCCAAAGCTATCTTGCGCATCAACCAGACATTGCTAAAATGACTTAATATGGCCCAAAACTGATTTCCGCCAAATATTCTTGGGGTCTCCTAGGTCACTCCATCGATGTGTTACATGTTTGATGGGCAGCATCTGATATCTTGTTCACAATAGGGCGGAGGGGAATAAAAACTGTATTCTGTTGAAAAACTCTTATTTCTATCAAAAGTGCTATATTTTCTACATTTACCCTTACCCTTCATCGTTAGGATGGTAGATTTCAAGAATTGTTAATTTGCAACAATTGGCGATTTTTTCTATATCTTATGGGTTATTTCGTGCCACGATTTTTTTAAAAAGATATTTTTTTTTTGTAATTTTTTAACAACATTTACTAAACTTTGGTTTCCAAGTGAAACCATCATTAATAACACTATGCAACAAATGAACACTTTTTGAAAAATACACGAACCTGACTGTATAGCTTCGATTCTACTTCCAAATGATAGTATAACCCAATACTTAGTTTCGCGGGATTGGTGACCAATTTTTTTTTATGGGCCTCGAAAGATTCGGAATATCAGTGGACCCCTTAGAAAAAGGTGTCATCGGTTTTTGAGCAACAGCTACTTCAGACTTGGTGAAAGCGCTTAACTATATTTGGCAATAATGTAGCTAAGAACACGTTGAACAAAGTCTGTTAACATTTCATGCCAAAAAATTTTGTTTTCATGATCTTTTTTTCTAAAAACATAGGATTAAATTTATTTTTTTTTTTTTTCTTTTTTCGGCATAACTTTAAGGGATGGCTGATTTTTTACAATATGTGGCAATATTGTAGCCACGGGTAAATCTGAACAACTTTTATGAACAAATCAATACAATCTAGGCACCTTAAATAGCTCAAAAATCCACATTGTACCCCAAAAATGTAAGTATCCCAGCAAAATCGTGGTAAGTACCTGTCATTATTCTTTGCATTACCAAATAATGACATCTCATTATTCGCTGCATTACTTTCGGTTTATTAATAATGACTTACCAATAATAACAGAAATAAGTGATTTATTGTTATCAAAATCATTTTGGCAATTTTTAATATAATGCAATTTTGGCTATATATGGGTTATTGTACAAGATTTATTTATTTTTCAAAATTTTTTCAAATAATACGTGCAGATTCGAAAGAAAATACCATAAATATTTACGTATATCGTATGATGTTAGATCATTGAAGAATTTTTCACACGGAGTTTGGGTCCAGAAATTCGAATCTGGCATGAGGAAATTGTTTGTTTCCAGAAACATGCGCGACAATATGCCAAAAATTCTTTAAATGACCATATCTACCATATCTACTACTTATTTTATAACTTATTGGTAATGCATTATTGAAGTACTTAAAATCGTGAAAATATAAGCACTTGTTTATGTGGTATGCCTATGCTACAAATAAGTACTTATTTTGCTACTTTATTATAAGCTTTTGGGAAGTACTTTCCTCCAATGACATCCCCATGTTAAAATAATGAGAAAAGTGGCTAAATAATAAGTACTTACCATTATTGAATTTTGCTTACTGGTCGGATTATTTGGTAATGAGAAATTTTCCTGGGATTTCACAGTTATGTAACCAAAATATATTTTTTTGGTATATGGCATGTACAGCAACTTTATAGAAAATATTAATGCCAATATTTTTGTGGAACATTTTAACCCTCTAGCTCCCCCACGTAACTGTAATTTTTGGCCACATTTTAACAAATCGTAAAAAACACCCCTTAAAAAGGTGAGGGCGGGGATGAATTGTTGCCAAATATTGTTAGTAAAAAATCAGCGATCCCTTAAAGTTATGCCAAAAAAAGTGAAAAAAAAATAAATTTAATCAAATGTTTTTCTAAAAAAAAGTGCAGGAAAACAAAAATTTTTTGGCATGAAATGTTAACAGACTTTGTTCAACGTGTTCTTAGCTACATTATTGCCAAATATAGTTAAGCGCTATCACCAAGTCTGAAGTAGCTGTTGCTCAAAAACCGATGACACCTTTTTTCAAGGGGTCCACTGATTTTCCGAATCTTTCGAGGCCCATGAAAAGAAATTGGTCACCAATCTCGCCAAACTGAGTATAGGGTTATACTACCATTTGGCAGTAGAATCGAACCTATACCGTCAGATCCGTGTATTTTTTTCACTGTTGCACAGTGTAACCTTTGTAGTCCTCACAATTTTCTTTAATTTCAAGTGAACCCCGATTTTATCGAGTATATACTTAAAAAAAGATGAACCAAATGGTAAAGGTACCTTCCAAGAAAATGGGTATTTGAAAGAAAATTTGTTTAAAAAAAAATTTACCATAAATTTGTTTTAATATTTTTTTCGTATTAGGAAACCATACTACACCAGAAAATCAAAAATTGTGTTGTATAGTGTTACCTATTACTATGTTCGGAATCGGGGAAGATTCTGATAAGTAGTATATAAGTTGCTAAAGAATCAATATTTCAATTATAAACCAGTAAGGAAAGACAGAAAGTCGGGAGGGGCCGACTATATAGTACTCTACACTCCCTAACAATGAGAAAATGGACATTGCGATAAAAATTTGGCAGTGTTCATTAGATAGGGTCATAAAAAAAAGTTGCGTTTGTCACCCCCTAGATTTGAAGATTATTCGAAGACAATTTCAGAAATTTTTTTTTTAATTTTTTTGGTGCACCCTACTTACCGCCCTTTTAGTTTTCTTTATCCTGTGTTGCTATTTGAAGTCCGCTCGTAACAGGATGTATACCGTTGTTCACGTTTTGGAAAGGGCTATATTTCGTCCAATGGCCATTTTTGACTCCGAGGTCAAATTCGATTATTGACCTCTGTTATCTCTTTTTCTACCCCCCTTATTTGGACTTATTTTGAAACGATAATAAAGGCATTTAAAAATAATTAAACTTTCGTCTTTAAAGTACTCAGTTTTATTCATAAACAAAAAAGTTACATAGGGTTCAAAATTGTAAAATATGTGCTGAGGTCAAATTCGACTAGTTTCTTTTGGTCTCGTTTCTGTCTCACTCTCTCTCGCAGACACATGAATAACCCAATGCCACAAACACACAACGACTATGGCGGTTCTTTACAGCATCAACAAATTAAATTTGCGGGATTCTCTAACAAATTTTGAATCTTTTTTAAGGAAGAATATAAGAATATAAGAATACATTCACTTTGATTTCCCATTCACCCTACACTCCACCAAAATAGTATTTTTTTCCACTAATTCCTGATTTAATCTAGTATGATATTTTTGTATGATACGTCGATGATCATCTCTTGACAGCGACAACACTTCTTCTTTGCTTCAGTTTTGAATCCGAAGTAAATTTTTACTAGTGACTTCAGTTATTTGATTTTCAACCCCCGTAAATAATACTTATTTTGAAACACATGGGAAGGCATCTGGAAAATCTGGTAAAAAATCCAAAGTGACGTATGGAAGAAAAGTAGAACTTATAGAGATGATCCACGAGGTATCATACGTAAAGATAGGATAATAAATATGGAGTCAGTGGCAAAAATACTATTTTAGTGGAGTGTAGGGTGAATGTGAAAACAAAGTGATTTTATTCTTCCTTAAAAAGCTTCAACATTTCCTAGAGAATCCCACAAATTTAATTTGTTGATGCTGGACCGAACTGCCATAGTGATTGTGCGTTTGTGGCATTGGGTTATTCATGTGTGTGTGTGAGAGAGACAGAAAACGAGGTCAAAAGAAACTAGTCGAATTTGACTCCAGCATATATTTTACAATTTTAAACCCTATGTAACTTTTTTGTTTATGAATAAAACTGAGTACTTTAAAGACAAAAGTTTAATTATTTTTAATTGCCTTTATTACCGTTCCAAAATAAGTCCAAAAAAAGGGGGGTAGAAAACGAGATAATAGAGGTCAATTATCGAATTTGACCTCGGAGTCAAAAATGGCCAGTAGACGAAATATAGCCCTTTCCAAAACGTGAACAACGGTATACATCCCGTTACGATCGGACTTCAAATAGCAACACAGGATAAAGAAAACTAAAAGGGCGGTATGTAGGGTGCACCAAAAAAATTTAAAAAATTTTTTCTGAAATTGTCTTTGAATAATCTTCAAACGCAACTTATTTTTCTTGGTTGGGCATCGACCCTATCTAGTGTTCATACGTGTAATTAGAAAACTCTCTCTGCCGAATTTCGTACTGATCGGATATAAAACACGGTTTCTACAGCGCTTTCATGTCAAATCGGGTGTAACATATATATTGGGACTATGTTTAAATCTGAACCGATTTTTCCCGAATTTGACAATGTTCATACATCAAATAAGAAAACTCTCTGTGTTGAATTTCGTATTGATCGGATCTAAAATACGGTTTCTGAGGCGCTTACATGTCAATTCGGCTTAAACATATATATTAGGGCTATATCTAAATCTTAACGGATTTTCTCCGAATTTGGTAGTGTTCATTCATGTAATAAGAAAAATCTCTCTGCTGAATTTTGTACCGATCGGATATAAAATACGGTTTCTACAGCGCTTACATATCAAATCGGGGGTAAGATATATATGTGGGCTATATCTAGATCTGAACCGATTTTGGTCAATTTCAACAGTGATCGTCCTTGGGCCAAAAAAGAGCACTATGCTAAATTTCATCACAATCGGACCATAAATATGACCTGCGCTTTGATCACAAGAATACATGGACAGACAGACAGACCGAAAGACAGGCAGACCGAAAGACAGACGGACATGGCTAAATCGTCTCAAGAGTGATTCTATGTCGATCGGTATAATAAATTATTATTAAAAATGCACAAAGTCATAATACCCTGTACCACAGTGAGGTGTAAGGTATAAACATAAACTGCCAAATTTCAGAGGGATGGGTTGTACAGTGTGGCTGCTAGAACGTGAAGAAGTGATATCGTAAGATATAGTTATATTGGGGTATAGAATAAACAAACATTTCGAGGCTTAAGATAAAGTAAACTTAAAAATTGCTGCCGTATCGGTTGTACATAGTGGCTTCTGGAACTATATAAATGAAGTTGTAGTTATATGTGGGGGGGGGTCTATATCCAAATATGGACCTATATACATATTATATTTTCATTAGAGTCCTTATCCCAAGAAACAATTTAGTATGTCGTTAATTAACCTTTATTTGTCACCTATATACAATATGACTACAGACATAACCCTCATTGATTGAACATAATCTACAGAATGCCAGGACAACTAAGAAAACCACATTTTGTCGTATAAACTGAACATCTTATGTGCTGGCATAAATGACGAAACAGACTGCGGCACAATATTGCACATGACTAAGGGGAGGAAATTTTACATTATTTACATGTACATACTCTTATATTTCCGTAAAAAGGTCAATAAATATTTCAGTAAGGCTAAGCATCATAAACACATTGGTGGCAAAACCACGAAACATAATCCTGAAAAACAATAACATCCGTAACATCCTTGTGGTAATTAAAATTCACTTGGAATTGCAATATCTCTGAACACGCCACAGAAGTGGTCACGCCCACTCTAATGTAAAGCATTTGAAAAATGTCGGTGTTTGTTTGCTCGTTTGTTTACAGTTAACAGAAAAAAACAACGGGAATGAACATTTCAGTCGAGTTAAAGCGACTAAAGGCTACCCTCAACAATGGCACAACAAATATAATTTTCCGGTTTTAAAACTAAATTGAACTTGCAATGTAGGTAGCGCCATAGTGCAATGCAAAATTTTGTGTTTTCAGATTTCAGAATATGATTTATCTATCAATAAATATGGGGGACATCATGTTAAGTGAGTCGGTTTTTAAGACAAATGTCTTTTGATCGGTATAAAACTTGCACCAAGTTTAATCCTACGAAATCGCTTATTGACTGTCCGATTTGGAGGGAGTTAAATTTAGACATTTTAATCAAACGGTCCCATTTAAAATTCTATAATTTTCTTCATGACCGATCAGACTTTACGATAAAACAATGAAAATGTATTTATTGTGAGTTTTTTGATAGTTTTAGGACGTTTTTATTAAAAAATTATTTAAATTTTTTCGGAAAATTATTTTTTTGCAATATCTTCAAGGTATCTTTGAAAATGTTATGTACAATAATTTTGTAAACTTCTGTAATGGAAGAAATTTCAGTAAAATATTTCAAAAAAGTTATAGACATTTGAATTTTTTTCCCATTTTTTTTTTGGTGAGTTGTTCGATATTTTTAAGAAGTTTTATTAAAAAATTATTAAAACTTTTTCAAAAAATTATTTTTTTGTAATATCTTGCAAAATGTTATGTACAAAAAAATTTGTAAACTTTGTAATGAAACAAATTTCAGTAAGAGATATCAAAAATTATTGACATTTGAAATTTTTTTTGAAATTTTTTTGTCAGTTATACAAGAAAATATTCTTGCGAAACTAAAATTGTTATCACTTACAAGCCTTCAAAACCAACTAGCCTCAAATGTATATAGCGCATTCGGCCTGCCATTTGTATTGTCACACTGTTGGTCCATAGTAAACTATACCTATCATACACCCAGTAGAGTGATAGTACAAAAGAGAAACAAAAAAAAAACAACTATGAAAAACTCAAGATGTAAATGTGAGCATTGTAAACATAAAAAATGCAAAAATTATAACAACATCCGGTAAAAATAACATTCAGTGTTATAAATTGTGTGCTCCCACTGTTAGACACATTGGGAATAAACAGAAGTGAGGCGAAACTTTATTCAACATACATAAACGTTTTATTTGCCCCCAAACCCCGAGTTGCAACTTTGTCTTGGCCAACATCTAAAGGCAAACATTGTTGCAACTGAAATGATGCTGAACCCACACACAGAAAATTTTGTGTGAAAATTATTTCATGGTTGTTTTTTTATATTTGTTTGTTTTGTTTTTCTGTCGGTGTGGCTGAGTGCGGTGGTCGTTCGCTCTGTTGCAAATTGCAAATTGCATGTTTATTGCCAGGCAATTGCACTATCAACAACAACAACTACAGCAACTACAACGATTAGAAAGATCTTCCAAGCAATTGTGTGGCTGGCAACCGCAACAGGAACAACAACAATTGCAACAAAAATCTCGGTTGTAATCGTCGACACTTGTGCAACTGACATTTACCTATAAAACTCCTTTTGCACATCGACGGCATCGAGAGTGGCATCTTGTGGTTTGGGGTTATGCAAAGGCATCAACACTTTTTACGGGCGTTTCCTGTCGGAATGTAGGTCAAAATGTCGTAGCAGGGTTTCGCTCATAATCAGTGTCAAATGCAAAAACCAAACCAACTTATTTATGACGTTTGTGAGGGTGGGGCAGGATTTGTATTTATGTGCGTAAGCTCGTATTTTTATCTTACAAGGATCTTGTAAAAACATATTTATTTTCTTGGTATTTGGTATAACAAAAATGCAACACAAATCGCTTAAAAGTGGTAACAATTGCATGAAAATAATAATAATACGAGTTATTGGTCTGGTTTTTCTGTTAGCACCCTTAAAATGTTTTCAAATGTAGTGAGATATTAAATATCGAAATCGATTTTTGAAATATTAAAAATGTAACAGAAAAGAGACCCTTTAAATATACCTATTTCGACCTTGCTGAATCCAGTGGTTCTAGCCGTTTTTCTAGGTTAACTCTTGTTTTCGCCTTATTCGAACACAGAGTTTGCTCGTAAATCAGAGAGGTTAGTTATCTCGGAAGTCATTTTGAAGTAGAAGACTTCGGAATACACGCTTCAGTCCAAAGAATGAAATAAAGGGAGCCCCTCGTGAATTATTTCTCTCATAACAGTCAACCAAGCTTTTTCGCCTCTTATCTGTAAAAGTTGCAATCAAATGTTATCATATGTCAAACGTCATACAAATCGACGATATTTAAAGTCGGTGTCTTTTAGAAAAAATTCCTTATAACGGGTGATCCAAGTAGAGATACTTTTTTCAATAGCCTTTTTTTGACAGATCACGTGTGAGTCGTGTCATGCTGTCATGTTATTTTTGGTAAGTATTGTTTGGCATTTCATCATGGAAAGACTTACGCCTCAACAACGTTTACAAATCGTTCAACTTTATTACGAAAATTCACGTTCTGTGAGGAAAGTGTTTCGTGTACTTCGCTCATCTTATGATCAACATAATCGGCCTACTGAGCGTACTATTCGCAACACCATCTCCCATCTTGAGACCCAGCATTCATTATTGGATAATATTCGACCGAATAGACCACGTCCAGCACGCAGTGAAGAAAATGTAGCAGCCGTAGCTGAGAGTGTACACGAAGGCCATGTAGAGTCGATTCGGCGCCGTTCACAGCAACTCGGACCGACGTATGGAATGGCTTGGCTCATTTTACGTCGAGATTTTAAATTGAAAGTATACAAAATACAGCTGGTGCAAGAACTGAAGCCGCCCGACCTTCCCAAGCAACATCGCTTCGCTGTATGGGCCCTTGAAAAGTTCCAAGATGTTTCGAAGCTTTCGAGCCAAATTTTGTTCAGAGATGAGGCCCATTTCTGGCTTAATGGGTATGTAAACAAGCTAAATTGCCGCATTTGGGACGAAAAGAAACCTGAAGAGATTCAAGAGCTGGCACTTCCTCCAGACAAAACAACGGTTTGGTGTGGTTTGTGGGCCGGTGGAATCATCGGTCCATATTTCTTCAAAAATGATACCGGTGTGAACGTAACCTTCAATGGCGACCGTTATCGTGCCATGATAACCGACTATTTTATGCCTGAAATTTAAGCTCGTGATCTCGGCGACATTTAGTTTCAACAAGACGTTAGACTTTTCCTGTCTGGATATGTAAAGTCTAAAGTTTATGCGGACAAACCCGCTTCGATTCAGGCCTTGGAGCAAAACATCACGCGTGTCATTCGCCAGTTACCAGTCGAAATGCTCGAACGAGTCATCGAAGAGTGGACTCAACGGATGGACCATATGAGACGAAGCCGCGGCCAACATTTGATAGACATAATCTTCAAAATGAATGCCAGAGAATGTTCTTTCAAATGATAATAAACATTCCCCATTCAATTTGAATTTTCTGTGTTTTTGTCTTTAAAAAAGTAGGGAACCTCGACATGAATCACGCTTTATATATACTTTTTAATGTTTTTTATAATACATTTTTTAGGAAAACTTTCTGAAAATCTAGTTTCAGCCAACATATTCACGATACAATAAAATCCGAATTGGAGCTAAACCGGAAAAACCTAAATGGCATTTTGTTACTTTCGATAATCGCTTTTAAAAACTGAAGTAAAAACATAGTCAACTTTTTTTGTGTTTCACTGTGTAATTGGTTTCTAAATTATTACCTTGAATATTGTATATTTTTCCAGATGAAAAAAACTGATTCATTGAACACTCACCTGAAAATAAAAATAAACAATTTTTTATTACAATTAATGTTAAAATTATGTATTAAATTAAAATACAATTCATTATATATAGTATCGCTCCCATTATAATGTATTATAAGTTTTGACGTTAGTGATCATATGATGATAACAAATATTCTTACTTCAATCTGCAAATTCCAAAATTATTGGATGTAAAATACAGCTCCTGTAGAGCTACGAGGGCTAATTGGAAAGACCATATCGATACCTCCATTCTAAAACATGCTAAGTCAACTTAGCATGGTTTAAGGGAGAATGCATTTTTAACTTCTACACATTCCAAATTATATTTAGTCTAAATTTGATGTTTATCCGTTAACCCAATCAAAAGTTATTCACAAAACACCACAGGTCATTCGATTTCCATTACAAAGGAATTCCACACAAATTTGAAAAATTCATCAAACTTTGATCGCCTCTCCTGAAAAACTACCTTTTTGCGCTTAGAATGGAGGTATCGATATGTATGAGAGACATATCTTAATATGAACCGATTTTCTTTCAAAATTCGGCAATGTTTGTGACGGGTTTAAAATATTTCTTTGTATTAAATTTAAAACACAACAATTGAAAAATATGTCTTCTACGAGTACAAATAAATATGTAAAATCGGAGGTGCATCTAACAGGTGGCGCAAAAGTAATCCTCCTAAAATGGAATGCTTTGCGATTGGTCCCTAATGTCAGTTCTGTTTTGACATTTGTGTAGTAAACACATGCGAAATACACGTTAATAAACAATGTTACGCTACACTGCTCCAGAACGCGGAATATTGCTGACTATTTATTTGACCAATAATCGGTCGGTGACTTTGGCACAGATTTCCTGGCCGTCCAACGCCTACTGGTGAAACACTGCGACGTTTAGCCGCTCGCCTCGAAGAGACTGGCACAACACGAGATGCTGCCAGGCGTGGCAGACCCCGGACTAGCCGTTCTGCAGAGAATATTGCTGCTGTAGCCGAGGATGTCATGGAATCGCCGTCGACATCGACCAGACGACGTGCCACGCAAATGGGTATCAGTCGACGGTCTCTACAGCGAATTTTGGTACAAGATTTGAAGATGTTTCCGTACAAAGTCCAGACGGTGCATCAGCTGTTAGCTGCTGACCGCCAATCGCGTCTAACATAACATCGAAAGGTTACTTTTGCGCCACCTGTTATATGGATTCCTCCGATTTTGACCAAATTAAATTTTTAAGTTAATTTTAATGCTAAAAAGGATAAGAAATTGAAAACAGACAATTTCGTTCCTTTGAAGCATTTTTCATAAAAATACTAATTTTAGCTTAACAATATTTTTTGCGCACTTTCCGCCTATTTTTTTTCGTATAAACTTTTGTGAAGAATGGTCCATATGTACCAATAATGATATAATAAAAATATTACATTTTGTTAAAGTATACCGATCGACTCAGAATCACTATCTGAGACGAGTTAATCTTGTTTTTCCGTCTGTCCGTCTGTCCATCTGTCCGATTTACCCCCAAAAGAAGATGTATTTTCCATCCAATTAATTTGAAATTGTTTGAGATTTAGTATACCGATCGACCCAGAATCACTATCTGAGACGAATTAATCTTGTTTTTCCCTCTGTCCATCTGTCCGATTTACCCCCAAATAAAGATGTATATTCCATCCAATTGTTTTGAAATTGTTTGAGATTTAGCTATAGCCCCCATATACTTATATATAGGGTTTTCCAATAAGAATGGTATGATTTCTTTAAAAAAAAACACACTTATTGTTAAGGAAATTCAGAAGTTTTTTATTTAATGTGATGTACAATCGATACAATTAAGTTCTAAATAAGATGTCATTCAAATGGCCTCCACGACTTCTTCTGGAGGAACGAATTCGATGAACCCAATTTTCGAGCACTTTTTCCACTTAATCAAGTTGTATGTCATGGCTGGCACGTTCAATATTGACTTGTAAAGCTTGAAGAGAGTCTGGTTTATTTCGAAAGACCAATGACTTCAAATAACCCCGCAGGAAATAGTCTAATGGTGTTAAATCACAACTTCTTGGAGGCCATTCAATATCACACTTTCTTGCAATTATCGAATCTCGAAACTTTTCTCGCAACAATTCAATTGTTTCATTTGCTGTGTGGCACATAGCCACAGTCGGTCAATGGCAAAAAGATAGCTCTTAACGAGAGCTAAAATATTACTCATGTGTGTCAAGGTCGTAGGTCGACTGGAATGTGTTTTTTTTGGATTTAAAAAAAAGAACTTAGAGCACGAAAATATGCAATTGGAGAACGACTATTTTGATAATAAAACTGAATATTTGTAAACGTTGTTCTTGCGTATATCTGATGAAATTGTAAACACTACTGAATACAATGAAAAACAAATGACAGATCATGACATACTACAAATGGCCGAAACGTCACATCAAAATCATATCATCCCTATTGGAAAACCCAATACATACATATATATTGTCCAATTTGGCTATTTAGCCTTATAGAAGCTGTAGTTTACACCCAATAGTTTTGAAATTTAGCGTGGTAGAGTTTCTAGTCCGTGGACCAAAATTGCCGAATTTGATAAAATTCGGTTCAGATGTGGCGATAGCAACTATATATATATTTTTCGTCCAATTTAGCCTTTTAGCCCTATATTTAGTATGGTAGGGTTTCAAGTATACAGTGCATATTTCATTGTTATCCAAGACTACAAATGTTAGCAATATCACTTTCACATATACTCGTAGGCATAAGTTTAGTAACTGTCGTTAAAACAATTAGAAATAATTACATTTTTTTTAAAAAAATCGTTTTTTGATAGCACTAAAAAACCCTTAAAAAATCGCAAAAAATGTTTGCTCCATTTTATAAAATCTAGCATCATAAATGGATAATTGCAGAATAGTCTTTTTTGTAGAAGCAAGAGAATTTCAACATGATCATGTTTTTATATCCCAACTATTGTGAACAAGGGATATATCAGCTGATACGGGCCAAAAGTATAACACATCGAAGGAGCGCAATTTATACACCTAAATCTAATTTGGAATGTCCGTCTGTCTGGTTTGTGCGCACGAAAACTTTCGATAGGAGTAACCTATTGACTTAAGGTGAAAACCGTCGCATGTTCGTAATTTTTGGACGAAAAGAATACCGTAATCATGCCCCATCCACCGCATTCACCAGATTTGACCACCTGCGACTTTTTCCTGTTCCCAAAATTGAAGAGATCCATAAAAGGACGGCGTGTTGCCCCCATTGATGAGATAAAAACCGAAGGCCCGAACAAGCAAAACACATTTAACTGTTATGTCTCTCACAAACAAACTAATCGGACGAAACATGTATATGGGAGCTATAGCTAAATCTTAACCGATTTTCTTCAAATTCGGTAGTATTGGTTCATGGATCAATAAACTCTACCATTCTAAATTTCAAAACGATTGGATGTAAAATACAGCTTCTATAGAACTAAAGGGCCAAATCGGACGAAACATATATATTGGAGCTATAGCTAAATCTTAACCGATTTTCTTCAAATTCGGTAGTGTTGGTTCATGGATCAAGAAACTCTACCATTTTAAATTTCAAAATGATTGGATGTAAAATACAGCTTCTTCAGGACTAATGAGCAAAATCTGACGAAACATATATATGGGAGCTATAGCTAAATCTTAACCGATTTTCTTCAAATTCAGTAGTTCATGGATCAATTGGTTCATGGATCAAGAAACTCTACCATTCTAAATTTCAAAACGATTGGATGTAAAATACAGCTTCTATAGAACTAAAGGGCCAAGTCGGACGAAACATATGTATGGGAGCTATAGCTAAATCTTAACCGATTTTCTTCAAATTCGGTAGTGTTGGTTCATGGATCAAGAAACTCTACCATTCTAAATTTCAAAACGATTGGATGTAAAATACAGCTTTTATAGGACTAAATGGCCAAATCGGACGAAACATATATATGGGAGCTATAGCTAAATCTTAACCGATTTTCTTCAAATTCAGTAGTGTTGGTTCATGGATCAAGAAACTCTACCATTCTAAATTTCAAAATGATTGGATGTAAAATACAGCTTCTACAGGACTAAAGAACAAAATCGGACGAAACATATATGTATATGGGAGCTATAGCTCCCATAAAAAATCACGCCAAGTAATGAATTCGCAAACACTGCTTGAACGAGAAACGAATTGGATATGGTTGCGCACAAATGTTTATACATCTCGTCGATTTATATGCGTGTGTTGTTGCGTGAGCCAAAATCAACCACTTAAATGAGAGTGGTAGAGAGGGTAATTTTATTGTGCTCTATAATTAAGATGAAAGTAAGCTTTTTCTTCTTACTTTAACCCATATTAGGCTTAATTTTCCTTTTCAAGAATTTTTGTTATTGAATTCAAGCATTATATACTTATTTTAAGCCTTACAGCGCTTGATTTTAATTTTAAGTGACATTATTATTATATGTAGTTACATTTTCTATCAATTTTGAATGTGGCAGCTACGGTCATTTTACTCTGAACTGTTGCCACTGTACAAAATTGAACTTTTTTGCTTACACATGTATTAAGTTGTTCCATTTTATTTGCTTGAGGAGATACAAAAATGGGCGTGACGCTCGATATAAGTATACGAATAGTTTTTCTTTAAAAAGTCTTAGCAAAACCTTATTTAACTAAAACCACATTTCAAGTTTATCATCCTGTTAGTTTGCTTTAACCAAAAAAAAAAAAATCTAATTAAAAATATATCCCTCCGCTGGGATAATTCCATGCACATAGCAATGCACTTAAGCGCACCAACATTCCGAAGATGGCTGGGTAGCGGTGTGAAAGTTTTGCATTTTTCAAATTCCACAACACATTTTTCATTCTCGTTGTTACACAGAAGGCATTCCCTGCTATTGCCATTCACCCAAACGTCTAGAGCGCGGCGGGGGACGTTTTCGGTTGATTGGAACACCAACAACTTATTGCAATCTAGTGACATCTATCAAGTGCCACTCTCACAGTGGTAAACCATCAGGCAATGACAACCGTCCTCTGAAATGTTATTGTATCAAACAAATACACACGAGTGCAGCCATGCACATGTACACATACACATACATATGTATACTCAGATGTATTCAATAAAACAAACAAAGTATGTTGAACTTTGATTTCGAGGAACCAGAAAAAAACAAATATTGATAGAGTAGTCGAGTAGTCGAGAACCCTACAAAATATTAGTGCGGTTTTTTAATATCGTTTTTTTCGTGCATCGCATCATATTTCGCAATCGAAAATTTCTGAGCTGGTCATACAAAAATGCTGAACATTTCAATATGTTTTTTAATCCTGGCTGAAACTTCTTAAATGTAATAACTTTAGAGGTCAGCGCTAAAAGCGTTTCCAATTAAAAATACTGAAATGTTTAAAATTTATATTTTTATTTTATCATACCTTAACCCTAGAACACTAAACCCGGTCTGTGAGGCGACTCTTTTTTTGTTGACACGATATCTTACGATCGGTTGCAAAAATCAACACGTGGTTTCGTGTCAACTCAGTCGACTGCTGTATGAGTATGTGAGTGGACGCTCATAGCTCTGTGTCTTTTAGTTACTGATATATACATATGCTTGTCGCCTGTGAGGCGAGGTTTAGTATTAAAGGTAAATATTTTTGCGAATTCTTGTTTAAATTCTTGGTCCAATTGTAAGTATATAATTAAGATTTAGTCCGTTTTTATTTAATTTTTTGAGATGTGTGTTCCCGATTCCCAAATATTATTGCGCTAAATGCAATAAAGCATATTGCCTAGAGCATAGATCACCGAATTGTTATGAATGTGATATAAAAAAAAATACCTGATTTAATTTTTATGTACAAGGTAAAATATACATTATATAATTTTTTTGTTTTTTTTTAATGGAAGTAAGTACAAATACGTATAAGAATTTGATAAATTTAAGTTTATGAACTGAAATATTTATTTTTATTTATTTTTTTTTAAATAATCTCTTTTTAAAAACAAACAAAAAAAAGTTGTGCATTTTAATGTAATTTTCTTTATGAAATGTATAAAAAAATAAATGAGTTCCCTTTTGATTTCTAAATAAATAAGTGTATTCTCCATAAAAAAAGTCTTAAAAAAAAAAAAAAAATTTAAACTAGGAAAATTTTGTTCTTTTTGAAAAGGTAGCCTCACAGGCGAGGTTTAGTATTAAAGTGTAAAAAAAGAGGTTTAGTGTTCTAGGGTTAAGAGTAACAAAATTTCAATTGTGTCTGTCCGTACGCTGCACAAATGTGGACTGATGGTATTTTGTCCCATTCTAAGGCTAAGAGCAAGCTTTAAGGCGTTGGACGTGTCATATATAAGCCCTACACAACATTGTGGTACAGGGTATTATTTCATTATGCATTTGCTTATAGCAGCTTAAAGGAGAAAATACAGACCCATCATCCATACTCAGAATAAGTTTCAGAGTCGATTTAGCCATGTCTGTCCGTCCGTCAGCTCGCAAATATAAACTTATCATTACATAAATTTTCAAAGGGACTTCATAGGGGCGAAGGACTAACCCTGTTTAAAATGTATATGTCGGTCCGTGATTTTATATGCCCCCCAAATACCTTCCTATTCGAATTATTGACATTTTAAAAGGAAATATGTAAGTGTATGTTCTACCAAATTTCATTCCTCTTTGATCAACCGATTCTGAGATATCTTGTTTTTAATAGTACCACGCCCTTCATTTGTATCCCACCCAATTTTGAAAAATGTCTAATATTCACTCCAATAGCATATACAATAAATTTCGTTTTTGAAAGTAGCTCCTCTAACGTGTGCACCAACTTTCGTTCTTCTACGATCAACACTTTTTAAGATCAAATTTGTTAAATGTTACTCCCACGTTTTTGTTTTTTTAAGAAATATCTGCAGCCAAAAAAAAGTTTTTAAAATCGATCCAGTATTTTGCGTGATGGAGTCACAAATAATGTGTCTACGTTTTTATACTCTGAACCACACTGTGGTACAGGGTATTATGACTTTGTGCATTTGTTTGTAACACCCAAAAGAAGAAGAGATAGACCCATTGTTTATTATACCGATCGACTTGTAATCACTTTCTGAGTCGATTTAGATATGTCCGTCTGTCTGTCTGTCTGTAGATGTATTCTTGTAATCAAAGTATAGGTCGCAATTATGGTCCGATTTCAACGAAACTTTGCACATATCTTTCTTTAGACCCAAGGACGATCCCTATTGAATTTGGTTAAAATCGGTCAGATCGGTCAACATATGTACCCCCGATTTTAAATGTAAGCGCTGTAGAAACTGTATTTTATATCCGATCAGTACGAAATTCATCAGAAAAAGGTTTCTTATTACATGAAGTAATACTGCCAAATTCGGAGAAAATCTGTTCAGATTTACATATAGCCCCCATTTATATGCTCCCCCGATTTGAAATTCAAGCGCTGTAGAAACTGTATTTTATGTCCGATCACAGCGAAATTCGGCAGAAAGAGGTTTCTTATTACATGAAGGAATACTGCCAAATTCGGAGAAAATCGGTTCAGATTTAGATATAGCCCCCATGTTAGCCCCGATTTGACATCTAAGCGCTGTCGAGACTGTATTTTATATCCGATCAGTACGAAATTCGACAGAAAGACGTTTCTATTTTACTTGAATGTGTATTCAGGGAAAATCGATGCAGATTTATATATAACCTCCATATATATGTTCCTCCTAATTTGGTTACAAAGCGCTATAGAAGTTGTACTTTACTTCCGATCATTACAAAATTCTCCAGAAAGATGTTTCTCAATTTAGGAACGAATATAGAATTAGATATATCCACATATATATGTTCTTACCGAAGACCCTTATCGCATTGTAAGGGAGGTGTAGGGTATTTTATAGTCGCCCCGCCCGACTTTCTGCCTTTCCTTACTGGTTTTACTTGTATATAGTTAGAGATATCTCTAAATGTTTCTGTAAATAATGACTGCGACCAATGGGTCCACGGTTATGTGATAGATGGGTCCATCTCTCACATGACTCTATCTACCGAGCTGATTTCTTCATATTCCAATTTGAATACAATGTTTTATAATGCTTTTAAGTCTTCCTGGAACGCAAGAAAAATGCATCCACTTTTTTATTTACTCGTATATACTAACGGGTTTTCCAATAGGGATGATATGATTTTGAAGTGACGTTTCGTCCATTTGTAATATGTCATGATCTGTCATTTGTTTTTCATTGTATGTATTCAGTAGTGATTACAATTTCATCATGGAGAGATATACGCAAGAACAACGTTTACAAATTATTCAGTTTTATTATCAAAATAATCGTTCTCCAATTGCAACTTTTCGTGCGCTGAGTCCATTTTTTTAAAAATCCAAAAAAAACTTTCGAGTCGACCTACGACCTTCACACCCATGAACAATATTGTAGCTCTGGTTAAGAGCTATCTTGTTTCCATTGACCGATTGTGGCTATGTGCCATACAGCAAATGAAACAAATGAATTGTTGCGAGAAAAGTTTGGAGATTCGATTATTTCAGGAAATTGTGATATTGAATGGGCTGAAAGAAGTTGTGATTAAACACCATTAGATTATTTCTTGTGGGGTTATTGGAAGTTATTGGTCTTTCGATATAAACCAGACTCTCTTCAAGCTTTACAAGTCAATATTGAACGTGTCATTCGTGATATACGACTTGATTTAGTGGAAAAAGTGCTCGAAAATTGGGTTCACCGAATTCGTTCCTGCAGAAGAAGTCGTGGAGGCCATATGCATGACGTTTCATTTAGAACTTAATTGTATCGATTTTACTTCTCATTAAATAAATAACTTTTGAATTTCATTAACAATACTTGTGTTTTTCTTAATTAAATCATATTACTCTTATTGGAAACACTTGTGTATAGTGGCACTTTCCTATGTGACTTATGTTGATTTCGATTCTGAAAAAAATGTTACCCCGCCGACGCGAAATTCTGTAAAATATTTGCCATTTTTTGGTAGAACTGATGTAGTCCGTCGAATTAATCTTAGCTCCTATTTCAATAAAGTCATTTAAAGTTCAATTTCGGGAAAAGAGCAACGGAAATGTTGCACCTTTTTGCAGAAACGAAATCGCCATTAATCGCATTCTAGAAGTCACATTGTACAGGGTGGAGCGCGGTAATTTTCTTATTTGGGAATGAAATAAAAAAGTTATGAACCTTAGAAAAATTTATTTTATATTTCAATAATATTTAACAGTAAGGGAATTTTTTAATTTCATGGTTTTAAATCGTGTATCTGGCAAAAGTCGACCTTCGCTATCCACACATTGCGGCACCCACGTTTTCTGAAGTTTTCATGAACTATAACAAGCATGTCGACTGCTACTCTGCCAATTTCAGCCTCAAGATTGTTAGTTAGGTCCTCCAAGGTTGGGACGGTTGATATACAGTATATGTAGAACAAGGTGTATATTAACCGTACCAACACCTTGAAAGGCCTAATTAACAATATTGAGGCTGAAATTGGCAGAATACCAGTCGACATGCTTGTTAGAGTTCAGTTTTGTTATGGCTTGTGACCAAAGATATATTTCACATTGGGATTAAATCGCTATAGAAACCCAATTTTTTAAGCGATTTGTATGGAACTCAACGAAGGTAAATCCCGTGATAATAGAACAGTTACTAGCCAGTTTAAAAAAAATCGGTTCAGATCTAGATATAGCCCCCATATATTTATGTTTTCCGATTTGGTGTGCAATCGCCATAGGTGCTGTAATTTATACCCGATCAAGAGACAATAATAAACTCTAAAACATATAGGGGAAATCGGAACAAATTTGATTTATCAACCATATATATGTGCGTTTTAATTTGGCACCTAAGATATATGGAAGATGTATTTTACACTCGATCAAGGAAAACATTTGCAAAGGGAAGTATCTTGGCCATTTATAAATACTAATAAATATAGCGAAAAATGTTTCAAATTTAAATATAATAGCCCTACGAGTATATATGTATCTTCCGATGTAGCATCACTGCGCTATTTAAACTGTAGGAAATCACTTATTCTACGAATACTGTTAAATTTTGATCAAATTGGATTTTAGTTATGCATGTACTGGTTAGAAAAGCCAACTTTAACAACGAATCACGTATTGAAATTTATCATTTGGATATCATATGGAATTTCAGAATCAATTTAAATATTCAATATTTCACAAAATGTTGACCCTTTGTGAGGGAGGTACTCAAAGGTGTGCACCAACATGGTCCATCTTCGACCTTAACCTAAGATGGAGAAAAATAATAGCGCATACCAAATTTGAAGTCAATCGGTTTCTCCAATCGAAAGTTATAGTGCAGTGCGGACGGACGGTCATGACTTAATATGGCTCAAAACGGGTTTCCTCCTAATATATGGTACATTTTTGGCCCGGAGCAACTAATATATACCCTCGTTCTTAATAGTGGGGATATGAAAACATGATTTTGTTTGACTCTACAAAAATGGCTATAATTTCTACATTTATCCATAGATTACACATTTTCAAATAGACACTGGATTATTGGCTAGAATTTTAGTATTCATAATATGTTTGCAATCTGTTTTTTACTTTTTATTTTTGAAAATTGTTTACACTGGTTTTATCGTCGTAAAGCTCATGTTGAAAAACTTTTCGCCTACAAATTAAATTATATATTAAAAATTTATTAAAAATTTAAAAATAAAAAAATGAAGTTATTGATGTTTTGGCTTGAGGTCATGTATTTTTTAAAAAAAACTGGTGTTTAAGTTATTTTAAATTTTATTGTTTCCAATATTTCGATTGTCTTCGACAATCATCATCAGGGAAATTCAATTTAAAACAAAACTATAGACTTCTTCTTTTCGGAGTTTACAATCAACTTAATTTAATATTAAAACTGAAAAAACTTCTTCTATAGTAGCAATTTTTTTTAAATATAGGGTTTTTCAACAGGGACGCTATAAAAGTAGACCGACAGGGACAGCAAACGACGCTATATTTTTTGCCGCTCTTTTGACATCTCTCTTCAGGAAGGTTTGCCGTTTCATAATGGAAAGATATACGAGCCAACAACGAGTCGAAATTATTAAAATTTACTACCGAAATTCGGAGTTAGTGGCCTCAACGTTAAGAGCGCGAAAAATCATCTTCAGCGATGAGGCTCATTTTTGGCTGAATGGCTTCGTCATAAAACAAAATATGCGTTATTGGTCAGACAGCAATCCACACGTACTCCATGAGTCATCATTGCATCCCGAAAAAAGTACGGTTTGGTGCGGTTTATGGGCCGGCGGCGTCATTGGGCCGTACTTCTTCCGTGATGATCAAGACCGGCTCGTTACTGTGAATGGGAATCGATATCGTTCAATGATAACCGAATATTTTTGGCCCCAATTGGATGATATGGACTTGGAGGACATGTGGTTCTAACAGGACGGCGCCACAAGCCACACAGCGAATGCCACAATCAATTTATTGGAAACCAAGTTTGGAGAACGTGTTATCTCACGAAATGGTCCAGTCGATTGGCCGCCTCGGTCGTGCGATTTGACGCCGTTAGACTATTTCCTGTGGGGCTACGTCAAGTCTATGGTCTATGCCAACAAGCCAGCGACGATTGATGAACTTCGTACGAATATCGAACGTGAAATTGCAGCAGTATCGGCCGATTTATGCTTGAAAACCGTCGAAAATTGGGTTCATCGTCTGAACTTCTGCAAGCGTGCCCGTGGTGGCCATGCAAAAGAAATCGAGTACCATACATAATGGCATCGAACGTACTTTCATAGGAATAAAGAATTTCATTGATATCCCAAACCGTTTTTGTTTTATTTAAAAAAACTATTGTAGCGCTCTATTTGCCAAACCCTTTACATTTATTCACCGAAATTAAATCCTTAACTTTTGTAATTCTTTTACTAGTTAAAAACTGTGTATATTCTCAAACGTCAACTAGCCAACCTCGCCTATGATAAATTAAGCATGACCTCCCAAGTATAGTGACGGTTTGCATAACAACAAAAAAAAAACAATAATGATGTAACTGAAACTCTTCCACTCTAAGGATTTGGGAGGAGAACTTAATCATTTGTTTTCTTGTAATTCAGTTTTATGCAGCTTTGTTACAATTTGAATTATTGTTTCGCATTGTCATTTGGCAAAATTGCAACGCGGAGATGCAACAAAACCTTGCATCCCATGAAAAGAGCCACGAAAACAAATACATACGACGAATGTACTGCCACTAACCGAAACAAAAAACAGAAGTGGACTGAACACTGAGTAATGAATGGAACTGGCTGAAGTTGTGTGTTTTTGGATTTGTAAAGACTTCAGACATCAAATGAAATGAAAGCTGAAATACTCTTATAGTAGAGCAGTCATTCCCGTCGGGCGGATGGGATGAGGGTGACGGAAGTTGATTTTAACCATGACTGTTTTATATGGGTCCAACGGGTAAAATGAATGAACCCGCAATTGGTACGACGGTTGAGAGATACTGTTTGAAAGTGTAGTGGATTGGGTTGAATTTTGAATGTCGCTATTGTGTTGAATTGAATATGTGAGGGGTAGTGCAAAAATTGCTGGAAATGTCTATACATATATATTCCAAAATTTAGTGTTTTCACCCAGACGGACATTCGGATATTGTTTACTCAGGAAGTGATTTAAGTCGATCGGTATAATAAACGATGGGTATATCTCTTCTTCTGTTGGGCGCTAGAAACCACGGTGTGGGGTAGGGTATACCTAGGTTAATATAATTATTAATGGAATTATTATTTCACAAAATATTTGTTATTGAATATGTTTAAAGGTTTAATGAATAAGGTTTAAAACCGAACAAAATAGATTTTGTGGTTGTTCATGACAGTTCAGTGATTAGAGGGACTCCACTGTGATTTATAAAAAAACCAGTAAGGAAAGGCAGAAAGTCGGGCGGGGCCGACTATATAATACCCTACACCTCCCTAACAATGCGATAAGGGTCATTGCCATAATAATTTGTAATAATTGGTAAATTGGTAGAAACATATTATGTAATTCTGAAACGATAATCGCTAAATTAAGCAATATTCGTTCCTAAATTGAGAAACATCTTTCTGGAAAATTTTAATGATCGGAAGTAAAATACAACTTCTATAGCGGTTTGATACCAAATCAGGAGGAACATATATATGGAGCTTTAATATAAATCTGAACCGATCTTCCCTGAATACTCATTCATGTAAAAAGACCTCCTTCTGTCGAATTTCGTACTGATCGGATATAAAATACAGTCTCTACAGCTCATACATGTCAAATCGGGGGTAACATATATATGGGAGCTATATCTAAATCTGAACCGATTTTCTCCGAATTTGGCAGTATTCCTTCATGTGATAAGAAACCTCTTTCTGCCGAATTTCGCACTGATCGGATATAAAATACAGTTTTTACAGCGCTTACAGGTCAAATCGGGGGTAACATATATATGGGTGTTATATCTAAATCTAAACCAAGTTTCTCCGAATTTGGCAGTATTACTTCATGTAGAAAGAAACCTCTTTTTGTCGACTTTCGCACTGATCGGATATAAAATAACATTTTTACAGCGCTTACATGTCAAATCGGGGGTAACGTATATATGGGGGCTATATCTAAATCTGAACCGATTTCTTCCAAATTTAACAGTGTTCATTCATATAATAAGAGACCTCTTTCTGCTGAATTTCATACTGATCGGATATAAAATACAGATTTTACAACGCTTACATGTCAAATCAGGGGTAACGTATATATGGGAGCTATATCTAAATCTGAACCGATTTCTTCCAAATTTAAAAGTGTTCATTCATATAATAGGAAACCTCTTTCTGACGAATTTCATACTGATCGGATATAAAATACAGTTTTTACAGCGCTTACATGTGAAATCGGGGGTCACGTATATATGGGAGCTATATCTAAATCTGAACCGATTTCTTCCAAATTTAACAGTGTTCATTCATATAATAAGAAACCTCTTTCTGCCGAATTTCAGACAGATCGGATATAAAATAAAGTTTTTACAGCGCTTACATGTCAAATCTGGGGTAACATATATATGGGGGCTATATCTAAATCTGAACCGATTTTAACCAAATTCAATAGGGATCGTCCTTGGGCCAAACAAATGATATGTGTAAAGTTTGGTCGCGATCGGACCATAATTGCGACCTGTACCTTGATTACAAGAATACATGCACAGACAGACGGACAGACAGACGGACAGACAGACGGACATAGCTAAATCAACTCAGAAAGTGATTCTAAGTCGATCGGTATAATAAACAATGGGTCTATTTCTTCTCCTTTTGGGTGTTACAAACAAATGCACAAAGTTATAATACCCTGTACCACAGTGTGGTGTAGGGTATAAATATATTTTATTTCAGAATTTTTTATTTTGAGAATTATTTTATTTTACATTCCAAAAATTTCTATACCACAAAACTCGTTGAAAGTTATATAACACCATGTCATGCTTTTTATTACAGCTCTGTTCGGCGCTTCAAATATTTGGGTAAATATTTGTAATAGAAATAGAACAATGTAAATAATATTTTATATGTTTTTATTTATACTCAAATATATATACATATGCACAGGATGGTTAAAAAGAGAACTGCTAATTGAAACATTGCAGTCGTCTTATGGACTAAAACACAAACTTTCTTATCAAAAGTTCAGGGCTCATATTTTGTTTCAGAAAAATACAACTGCAACAAATATTTAAAAATGAAAATCCTAATCTTGGGTCACCCTGTATTTTCCCCCATGCAACATAATAGTGGCACATTGCATGTCATACAGATAAATTGAGCATGTAACATCAGAGAAATGTGCCAACAACAAAAACAACAACAATTTGTTTAGTTGCTGTCTGTCACAGTATGGGTTCAAATTGCAAGTGTTCATGTGTATGTGTTGTGGAAATAGTTTAGATTTGTTGCAAGTCGAGAAGAGCGTCATGTCCCTTTTATGACTGTTCAGTTTGATGTAACTTTTTCAAGTATTTTCAACTTCAAACGAACGGAAATTCATATACATATGCATGGTTTTCGAATATTTTGTGTGGTTTGTTGGTTTTGGAAATATTTAATTGTGACTACGACGCACACGCACACAAAGTCATCAACAAAGTGCATCCTTTAACCATATTGTTAAATTTGTAAACCATTTTGGTTTGTTTTGCTACCTTAGCTAACAAATGTTCGATACAAATATACTTAGTAACTGCCATTTAATTACATTCAGTTATTTGCAGTAATTCTCGATGGAGATAATTACTTTAATGGAATTTATATTTATTTAGAATTTAAATATTTCCTTGAATTCTAACACACAGTAACTAACAAATAATTATGTGAAATATTTATTTATTACATAAACCCAAATATAAACGCAGAAGGAAAGACTACAGTCGGGCGGGTCCGTCTTGCCGCGCAAAGTTATATATAAGAAGTCGCATTAACAGAGATCTCTGTAGAGGAGCTATATCAAACAAGTAAAAGCGTTAAGTTCGGCCATGCCGAATCTTATATACCCTCCACCATGGATTGCATTAAATTTTATTACTGGAAACATATTTGGATATGGAGCAAATCATGCAACGATCCTTTTTGTTTAACACGGCTTAAGAAAAATATGAATCGGCGGCGGCGGATGATCGGCTGAGCTGATCTAATTTCAACAATCGGCTGAGCCGATGAATTTCCAGTAATCGATGGCGCACAAATGTCATTCTCTGGCAGAAACAGAAGCAAAATGTACAAAATTTCCTGACCTGCCGTAGTAATTCGTCCATAACTTTAACAAATATTGAGTCCCCAAAAATCCACTAATGATTTTGGATTAATGAGTCTGGTGTATTTGTATTTAAATGCATTTAAATAAAAAAAGGCAACAAAAGTTTTTTAAAAAAATGCCAACAAAAACTCCATAAAAATTACCAGTTATTTTTTTTTTTCAAATGGCGTAACCTTTGTAAAAATATTTTGAGCCATTCAACAGCAATTCAAATTTCGTAGAACACAAGATTGCTTTCATATCACCATGAAATTTTGCGAATTTTTTCAAAAAATTTATTTTAGCGATAATATTGAACATATTAAAAAAAGGGTAATCTTTTTTTCTATCTCCGGCTATGTTTGAAGACAATACTATTTATAAGTATAACTATAGATTAAATAATGGTGCGATTCTGCGAAAAAAATTGTTTGTAGGAAAAATAAACATCAGCACACGAAGGCAAGAAAATCAGTTTTTTACCCGTAAATTTTTTACCCGTAAATTTTATTCATGACAGATCAGACTTTACGATTAAATAGCGTAGCGTCATATCGCCCAAAACCATGTATGTCATATCGCCCAAAAAGTGACATTTCGCCCAAATTGGTTATCTGGAAATGTCTTATCGCCCAAACGCAATGTCATAAAGCCCAACGTTTTTTTCTGCGATATGACATTTCTATAAATATAAAATGTTATAAAGCATGTCATGTAGTGATGACACATACTGATTTGTCTCTCCTTCGGCCGGGGTATGTCCAAAAATGGTTACGAGGACCAAATTGTCTCGGCGTAGATTAAAGATTGTCTCCTCTGGGGTATGTCCAAAGATGGCTACGCGAACTAAAGTGCCTTAGCAATG
This sequence comes from Eudasyphora cyanicolor, assembly GCA_963930755.1. Lineage (NCBI taxonomy): Eukaryota > Metazoa > Arthropoda > Insecta > Diptera > Muscidae > Eudasyphora > Eudasyphora cyanicolor. Next base: position 258,227,295 of record OZ005737.1, on the reverse strand, counting down.
ATACCTTGATCAGCACAGCAGTCTTTGGACATACGCCAGAGGAGAAAATCTTTAATCTCGGCCAAAGGCTGGCCGCGCACCTGCTGTTAGGTCGATGACATAACTTTTCTTTTGGGCGGAAAAAAATTAAATTAAATGAAATATTCAAAATGATATATTGCCCAATGCCGAGATTTTTCTACAACAACTACTAACATTGATTTTTTTTGGGCGATATGATATACATGTTTTTGGGCGATATGACGCTACGCCGATTAAATAATAGTGAATTGCGAATTTTTCGATTTTTTAAAGAGATTGAGATTAAAAAAATATTGAAATTTTCTCAAAGGAAATGATTTTTTAATGTTTTTTAACAAAAACGACAAAAAAATTTATTTCGCAAAAAGAAAATGCACAACAAATATTTTTGATATTTTTTAAAAAGATTGACTTTTGAAAAACAATTTCGGCAAAATTTTCTAAATACAATACATAGGTAATTTGTTATATGGATGGAAAAACAAAGCCATTTGACAAAAAATTCAAAATTCAACACCCTCTAACTCGGAAAGTCCTTAGCCGATCTCGTTGAAATTTTGTGTCATAACTACTATCTAATAGGACCAAAGTTGGTGCAAATTTCTTCCCGATCAGAAGACATCGTTTTTAAAAGTTCACTCATTTTGCTTGAAAACCCTCATAACATTTCATCTCAATTTCATTTCTAAGAAAATTCGACAGTTAAATTCTTTGAACACTGCCAATTTAAAACAAGTAACGACGGATTAAGTTCGGACAAGCCGAATCTTATCGACCCTCCAACATGGATCGCATGTGAATGGTTTCGGGTACAAATAAACCCATTACTCATTACACCAAATTTCAATCCAATTCCTTGAAATTTGAGATTTTGGCTTTACGAAGTCAAACCTAGAGGGACCTTTGTATGGGTTCTATATCAAAACATAGACCTATGACTAGCGATGCTCGTGTAAGGGATTCCGGATAATATATGGTAACGTGCGATTTTTAAGAGCTTCGGATTTGATTTAAAAATACAACATACAATTTAGAGAAATGTATGATATCTAGACAATTTAATGTTTAAAGATGATTTCATATTAATATTGACCGCGGTTGCGCCTCTTCATACCCTGGGTTCAATTTTGGCATATGTACTCTCTCCAACATATCGGCCGGTATCTCACGAATAAATTCTTCTACGAGTATATTGGCTTCCAGTGCGTCAATCGTTAAGAGCTTGTACCTATAGACATGATCCTTAATATAGCCCTCCAAAAAATCTAAAGGCGTTAAATCGCACGATTTAGGCAGCCAATTGACCGGCAGCAAACATGAAATAAACTGGTCACCGAACTCAAAATTCAATAATTTGCAAGCGTTGTTCCTATGTAAGTCGATTCATGGTTAAATTATAGACCAAAATGAACATGTTTGACAGTAACATGTTACAAGAAAATACCCGAGGTGTCAAAAACAGTGTTGACAAAAAGAAAGTTGCCAAATATTGCCCATTTTAAATCCCAAGGTACCTGAAACCTAAAGTAGTATCTATGCCAAATTTCAGTCGCCTAGCTCAGCTATTGTAGACTTTAGCGGATGGACGGACAAGGCCAAATCGTCTTAGAATTTTACGACGGTTAGGAATATGTGTACTTTTTGGGGTCTTAGATTCATATTTAGAGGTGTTACAAACGCAGTCACATACTATGGTTGAAGGTATACAAAAATGTGTTCAGAGTCCTCTGGATTTGGTACTTAACTTCTGTATAAACTGTGTTTCAAAGCTGGTCTTTCTGTAATTTGGCAGAAACATATTTTTTCACATTCGAAGTTGCGTGACACATGAAAATTGCTAGGAGTTGTACTGCAGGAACGAATTCGATGAACCCAATTTTCGAGCACTTTTTCCACTAAATCAAGTCGTATGCCATGAATGGCACGTTCAGTATTGACTTGTAAGGCTTGAAGAGAGTCTGGTTTATTTCGAATGACCAATGACTTCAAATAACCCCACAAGAAATAGTCTAATGGTGTTAAATCACAACTTCTTGGAGGCCATTCAATATCACAATTTCTTGAAATAATCGAATCTCCAAACTTTTCTCGCAACAATTTATTTGCTTTATTTCCTGTGTTAGACGTAGCCACAGTCGGTCAACGGCAAAAAGATAGCTCTTAATGAGAGCTAAAATATTGCTCATGGTGTTAAGGTCGTAGGTCGACTGGGAAGTGTTTTTTATACCCTACACCACACTGTGGTACAGGGTATTATGACTTTGTGCATTTGTTTGTAAAACCTAAAAGGAAAAGAGATAGACCCATTGTTTATTATACCGATCGACTCAGAATCACTTTCTGAGCCGATTTAGCCATGTCCGTCTGTCTGTCCGTCTGTCTGTCCATTTATTCTTGTAATCAAAGTGCAGGTCGTATTTATAGTCCAATTGTGATGAAATTTAGCACAGTGCTCTTTTTTGGCCCAAGGACGATCCCTATTGAAATTGGTTAAAATCGGTTCAGATTTGGATATAGTCCGATATATGTTTCACCCGATTTGACATACAAGCGCTGTAGAAACCACATTTTACATCCAATCTTTATGAAATTCGGCAGAGAGAGTTTTATTATTACGTGAATGAACACTACCAAATTCGGAGAAAATCCGTTCAGATTTAGATATAGCCCCCATATATATGTTTCACCCGATTTGACATGTAAGCGCTGTAGGAACTGTATTTTAAATCAGATCAGTACGAAATTTGGCAGAGAGAGTTCTCTTATTACATGAATAAACACTGCCAAATTCGGGGAAAATCGGTTCAGATTTAGATATAGTCCCCATATATATATTTCACCCGATTTGACATGAAAGGGCTGTAGAAACCGTATTTTACATCCGACCTGTACGAAATTCGGCAGAGAAAGTTCTCTTATTACATGAAAAAACACTGCGGAATTCGGGGAAAATCGGTTCAGATTTAGATATAGCCCCCATATATATGTTCCACCTGATTTAACATTTAAGCGCTGTAGAAATCGTGTTTTATATCCGATCAGTACGAAATTTAACAGAGAGAGTTTTCTTATTACATGTATGAAAACTGCCAAATTGGGGGAAAATCGGTTCAGATTTAAACATAGTCCCAATATATATGTTACACCCGATTTGACATGTAAGCACTGTAGAAACCGTGTTTTATATCCGATCATTACGAAAATCGGCAGAAAGAGTTTGCTTATTACATGTATGAACACTGCCAAATTCTTATCGCAATGCCCATTTTCGCATTGGTAGGTAGGTGTAGGGTATTATATAGTCGGCCCCGCCCGACATTCTGTCTTTCCTTACTGGTTTTAATTTAAAAAAAGGACATAGCGCACGAAAAGTTGCAACTGGAGAACGATTGTTTTGATAATAAAACTGAATAATTTGTAAATGTTGTTCTTGCGTATATCTCTCCATGATGAAATTGTAAACGCTACTGAATACAATGAACAACAAATGACAGATCATGACATATTACAAACGGCCGAAACGTCACTTCGAAATCATATCATCCCTATTAGAAAATCAGTTATAAGTATACTCGTATCTACTAAGGTGACGTTGGACACCATATATTCGTGTGCGCCCAAATGTAGTCTTTATGTACCGGTTTCTTCTATATCAGTTTGATCCGCTCCTTTTGGTACATCCCATAAAGGTTTAAAATTTGGTGAAATATACTAGTAGCTCATATCGTCTATACCACTAACTCAAAAACATTACACTTTTTCATTCATAATACGAGTATTATATATACATACGCATACATAAAGTTTGATTGGAATCAATCAATCTGGCATCTGCCACACAAATTACCAAATTCAACATTGCATTTCCCACAAATATTCCGGCTGAAATGTTCTTACTTGTCAATTGTTCCTAATTGGTTACTAACACTAGTTAGCTAAGCATGTCGTTGTACAGAAATTTATTGAAGTGAACTGACAAATTACATTGACAAAATGCTATTATGTAGTTGTAATCATTTTTCCAATTATACACTTATCAAAAAATTGTGTAATTTTCAATTTCAAACCGTGGGTAAATTTTTGCAACTCTAAATTGAAATCCCTCCATTTCGATGTCTAACAATCCTTGCCAAAAACCACATAGTTAACACAGTGGGAGCAATACAACGAGATTACAAACAAAAAAACCAATTTAGTTTCCTTTATCACTTTATTGCATTTTGTTTCAATTGTTATAAATTTCAGGCATTTTTTGTCCGCGCACAAACACACACACAAATCTATTACAATTTTATATTTTACTCTTTATATACAAATGGTTGTAGAGAAGAGTTTTTTTTAAATTTTAAATTGTTTGCTGAATGGTGGAGCAACAATGTTTTGTTGTCGTCTCCTCCCGCCCCACAAACATATTCAAATCATTGGGAGAATTTTATTGTAACAACCGCCATGATGGATTGTGCGGTGAGTATTGTTGGCGGTGTCCTCTTTTCTGCCACTGCTGTTGTTTTGTAATACTGTTGTTGTTGTTGTTGTAATATGTATTGTCCTGTTGGCCTTTTGCCCACTTCGTCCTGGTGTGGGAAAGTGTGGGTGTGTTTGCATTTGCATTTGTGTGAGTGTATGTCTATGTTATTGCGCTTTGTTTTGCTATTGTTATTATTTGCTGTGTTTTTGCTGCAAAAAGCTTTAAAGTTATGCCAACCATTTCGAATCAACAGATTTTGATGGCACTTTTTCCGAACGCGCCCAAGAACCAACGGTATAAAAAAGCATGTTAAAAGGACAAACGGCGAAAAGGAAGGCCAACAAATAATTTTTAAAATAACTTTGAATCCCGAAAGAAGTTTTTTTTTGTACCAAGTTTGCACAAAATACTTTAAGCTTATTTGTCATGGACCGTCTATATAATACCCTACATTGAAATAATATTTTGGAATAACTTGTTTCGTTTCAATTAACAAAGTATTTAGCTCCACCTCCTGTTGAAGCCTTCTTCCAAGGAGGAGTTGAAGATGTTGATCATAACAAACTGGATCTGAAACGATAACCTTAAAATTCGTAGTATTTTTTCATAGATAAAGAATCGGAAAGACAAATAGATGGGACTATACGTAAACAGATTGTCATCAACTTGAATCAAATCCCTAATTTCTGCCGTATTATATAAGAATCTGACGTAAAATACAGTTTTAATAATGATTAAATACTTATTAGGCAGGAACATATGTATCATGCGAGCGCCTCAGTAGTTGAGTTGGTAGCGAGCTGGGGTCGTGGGTTCGATTCCCACCAGAGGCTCTGGTCTGTCGCAACAAAAATTAACCAGCAGCATGGTCTTTGTCACCCGGCTTTCCCTGGACCGTAAAATGAGAATATAAATTTAGTTTGTATTGTAATTCATATAAATACATAAAATATATATGTGGCTACATCTAAATCTGAACCGATTATCCCCAAATCAAGCATTACTAGTTCCTAAATTAAGAAACTTCTTTCAGCCAAATTTATTAATGATCGAATGTAAAGTACAACTTCTATAGACCTTTGATACAAAGTCAGGAGAAATAAATAGGATATATCTAAATCTGAACCAATTTTCACCGAATTTGGAACTATATATATTTTGATATATTTTGGTATAGCCCCCATATATAGCATCTTAACGCCATAGAGACCAGAAATATCAAACGATCGGGCTAAAAATGTTTGTAACTGGGGTTTGTTTATACCCGGAAACCTTCACACGAACAACAGTAGCCATAGGTCCATCTTTTGATATAGCCCCCCATACAAAGTTCCCTCTAGATTTTAGTACTTAAGACAACAAAAACCACACTGTTCAACGAATCGTGCTGAAATTTGGTAATATGACTTTATTTGTTACCGAAACCCTTCACATGCTATCCACGGTGGATGATCGAATTGTTAATGATCGAATGTGAAGTACAACTTCTATAGACCTTTGATACAAAGTCGGGAGAAATAAATAGGATATTCTAAATCTGAACCAATTTCACCAAATTTGGAACTATTCGGATATAAAATACAGAGTCTATGGCGCTTACATGTCCTTGAGCCAAATTCAAGATGTAGTAGTTGCCACCTGTACTTTGATTACAAGAATACATGCACAGACTGACGGACAGACAGGCAAATATACGGACAGACAGACGGACAGCAACTCAGAAAGTGATTCTAAGTCGATTAGTATAGTAAACGAAAAGTCTGTCAACTTTAACTTTTCTGAATTGGAAACAAAATGCGATATATGACGAAAAAAATTTTGGGAAAAAAGTATAAGTCGTATTTTGGAGTTAAATATATAAGTAGAATAGGTTATTTAAAACAAGAATAATGCATTTATATTAATTTCAAACGAAACTTCTGAAAGAACGGTTCAAAGACATTCGCAAAAGTTTGTCGCATTTTCTCCTTCTTCTGTCTTTATATGTGGTAAGGTGTTTCACTTTGAACTCCAAGGAAATTTGGAGCCCGGCTTTTAATATAGTAGATATAAGGGAAAATCTTATCTTTGAAGATTTTCGAAATTATTTTGGTAATTGTGGGATTGACTTTTGCAAATACCATGATTAGCGAATTACCTTCCATTTCTGATGTTAAGACCTACAAACTACAAAATATTTCCATTGAAATATATTATTATACATAGTTATTGTATTTCTGTCTTCATTTGAAAATTAATTTTTGATTTTTTTTGCTTACTCTGTCCGAGAATTTTTTTAGTATCAGTGCAGAATATAAACCGGTATCTCACACATCAACTTTTCTGAATTGAAAACAAAACTTGAATTGAAAAAAACCAGAAAAGACGGATTAAGTTCGGCCTAATCAAATCTTATAAATCCTCCACCATGGATCGCAATGGATACGGGTAATAATAAACTTATTATACCAAATTTCAGCCCAATTCGTTGAAATTTTAAGTTTTTGAGGCGTTACGTAGTCAAATCTTGAGGGACCTTTGTATGGAGGCTACATCAAAACATGGACCTATGACTACCCCTGTGCATGCGAGGGATTCCGGGTATTAAAAAACCCCAGTTAACAATTTTCAGCCCGATCAGTTGACATTTGTGGTCTCTATGACATTAAGAAGTAAAATCGGGTAGATGCTATGTATGAAGGCTATATCAAAAAATGAACCGATATTGCCCATTTTCAATCCCAATATACCTGCAGAAATAAGAAGTATATTTTCCACAATTTCACCCACCTAGCTCAAGTATTACACTGTACAACAATTTCAAACTTTTTCAAAATAACAGGGTTCTGTCAGTGGATTCTGGTAGAGGAAACCAAAAAAATATATACGTGTATCGGCGTTTTGAAAGATCACATCGGAATTTTATTTTAGGGGGGGTTAAAGTTTTCCCCCCTTTACTTGTTCGTGCAGAATATCGGTATATAAAACTATGTGTTCTGTTCATCTGAGGTGTAGGGTATCTTCAGCAACTTTGTAGCAAATGTTAAGGCCATAACGGTGATTTTTGCCTATATTTTAATAAATCGTAAAAAACTCCCCTAAAAATGGGTGGAGCGGGGTTGAAATATTCTACAAAAATGTCGGCCATAAAATTTTACTATAAGTGTCAGAACACACCAAAGCCCAAAACTTAACACAAACTCCAAAAAAACGCCCAAATTTAAGATAGCCTGTTAAGGGTTAATTTGTTATCCCTCGCATATGTAGGTTCTCCCAGCTCTGAAGAGAAGGTTGTTATTCAACAACTACCAAGAGTACTTTTGTTCTTCTTCATTATTTTTGTCATTATATTTTTGTCACTCAAAATTACCATAACGGAACTTTTGAGTGGCACGTTACTTATGAACGTTAACGTTTGACATCGTGGGTCAACCAGTTAATCTTTTGATTTTCTTAAAATAGTCTACAAGGGAATTTGTAAGAATAATAATGACTGACTGTTTTTGGAAAACTTGACTGGTTTTGCTACGTCTGTGGCAAGCATACCCTTATGGAACATAGGTTTTCATTTTTTACGAGCAAAGTGGATGATATATATTAAGTTTATTTTGAAGGTAATACAAGTTTTGATTTATATTTGATTACACATATATATTTATATTTTGATTTTCAGTTTTCAACTGAAACAGATGAGCATGGCGAACGATTCCATCTGATATGTCTTCCTATTGAAAAACGCTATAAAGGCAAGAGCATTTTGTCACTTATAGCAGATTTATGTTGGACATAGTTTGATAATGGCGTCGAATTGCCAAGAGTGAAAAAAAGTGAATTAAAAATAAATGAACTTATGTATTTAATAAGTATTTCTCCTTGTATATGCGTTATTAACAGATTTTTTGTTTATAGTCCTGAAATATTATTTAATATAAAATAAATAGTATTTAATTGTAAAATAAAATCATTATTTTTTTTGCATCTCTCACATCAACCCCGAAAAATCCAATTTTTAAAGGCCGTTTTGGTACTAACACTATATAATATCTAAATTAACCCTTAACAGGAAATCTTGAAATTGGCCGGCTTTTTGGTGTTTGTGTTAAGTTTTGGGCTTTGGTGTGTTCTGACATATATAGTAAAATTGTATGGTCATAATTTTTGTAGAACATTTCAACCCCGCCCCACCCATTCTTAGGGGAGTTTTTTACGATTTGTTAAAATATAGGCAAAAATCACCATTATGGGGGGAAGCTAGAGGGTTAAAATATTCCACAAAAATATAGGCCTTAACATTTGCTACAAAGTTGCTGAAGATACCCTACACCTCAGATGAACAGAACACATAGTTTTATATACCGATATTCTGCACGAACTAGCAAAGGGGGGAAAACTTTAACCCACCCTAAAATAAAATTCCGATGTGATCTTTCAAAACGCCGATATACGTATATATTTTTTTGGTCTCCTCTACCATAATCCATTGACAAAACCCTGTTATTTTTTTTGTGTTGTACTGTGTTATAGATTGTAGCGTGATTACAACAGACGGACGGACATGGCTAAATCGAATTTTACGACGATTTATAATATAAATACTTTATGGGATCTCAGATCAATATTTAGAGGTGTTACAAATGGAGTAACAAAATTAATATACCCCCATCGTGATGAATTCTTGCCAAAATATAAATAAATTGCATAGTTTCAGGTGTTAATGGCTTAAATAAGCCTTTTTGGGAGCGACATTTATAGATGGACTATAACAAAATAAGAACTCATTTAAAAAATGTTTTCTGCGATGAATTCTTGTCTTAATTAAATACAAACCGCAGAGATTTAGTTAAAATGTCTAGAAAATATAGTATTTATGGCTTAGATACGTATATTTTCAAGCGACCACTATAGGATGACTATAACAAAATGTGAACCGATTTGTAAAATTTTTGCTGTTATGAATTCTTGTCAAAGTAGAAGACAAACTGCAAAGTTTCTGCTAAAATGTGGTAACTATGGCTCAAAAGCGCCCTCTAAAGGGGAGCTGTATCAAAACATTGACCGATATTGTCCATTTTCAATCCAAATCAACCTGCAACTATAAAAAATATTTTTACAAAATTTGATCAACCTAGCTCTATAAATACTGACTGTAGCGTGATTACAACGGACGGACGGACATGGGAAAATCGTCTTAGAATTTTACTACGATTAAGAATATATACACGTTATAGGATCAACATTTAGAGGTGTTATAAAGGGAGTGAGAAAATGGATATACCCCCATCGGTCACAAATAAAGTCACTATACCAAAATATGTACCGATATTGCCCATTTTCAATCCCAATTTACCTGCAGCTATAAGAAGTATCTATGTCAAATTTCAGCCACCTAGCTCAATGATTATATATTGTAGCGTGATTACAACAGGCGGACGGACATGGCTTAGTCGTCTTAGAATTTTAAGACGATTAAGAATACAATTTTGCAACTCTTTCTTGAATATATTTTTATCAATGTAATTAAAGTTTCTGCCCCAAATTTACGCATTATGTAGAATTCAAATAAAATTTTATTTTGTTGTAGTCCCCGTGTAAATGTAGCGTTAAAAATGCTATTTTAAGCCATAAATACCACATTTTTCAGGTGAAGAGTTTGGCTAAAGAATTTTCGGCCTAAGAATTGCAGCGTTCGTTTTTAAATAATTTACTTAAACAAAAAGGTTCGTTTCATGAATTGCTTCATATCCAAAGCTTTTTCCAGTAATAGAATGCAATCCATGGTATATGGTGTATAAGATACGGCATGGCCGAATTACTAGAATTAGTGGACCAATGTGGCCCATCTTCGAACTTAACCGGAAATAGAGCAACATATTACCGCATACCGAATTTGAACTCAATCGGTCAATCCTTTCGAGAGTTATAGTGCGCAGCAGCTAGCAGACAGACTGAAAGACACACAGAAGGACGAACAAACATTGCTCAAATGACTTAAAATGACCCAAATCGTATTTCCAGCAAACATACGTGGGGTCTTAGGTCACTCCTTCTATGTATTAACCTTTTGGCCAGTAGCAAATGATACATATGCCTTCTCAATATTTTGAAGGGATAAAAAAATTTTTTAATTTTTTAATAATTTTAAATCTTAACTGATTTTCTTCAAATTCGGTAGTGTTGGTTCATGGATCAAGAAACTCTACCAGTCTAAATTTCAAAACGATTGGATGTAAAATACAGCTTCTATAGAACTAAAGGGCCAAATCGGACGAAACATATATATGGGAGCTATAGCTAAATCTTAACCCATTTTCTTCAAATTCGGCAATGTTGGTTCATGGATCAATAAACTCTACCATTCTAAATTTCAAAACGATTGCATGTAAAATACAGCTTCTATAGGACTAAAGGGCCAAGCCGGACGAAACAGATATATGGGAGCTATATCTAAATCTGAACCGATTTCAACCAATAGGGATCTTTACAGCTACGAAATACTCTAAACTGCAAAATTTCAGAACGATCGGAGTGAAATTGCGACCTGTAGTCGACGAACAACTTTACATGGACAGACGGACGTACTGACGGACAGACATGGTTAAATCGACTCAGCTAGTGATTCTGAGTCGATCGGTATACTTTAGGGTGGGTCTAGCTGTGTTATTTCCAGGTGTTACAAACATCTGCCGTGAAACAAACTTATAATACCCTGTACCAGTGTGGTGTAGGGTATAAATAGTGTGTGAAAATTTCGTGAAATAGTAATTTGTAACAATCAATAAAGAAATAATTTTTTGCCTTTGAATTTCGTTAATAAATTCAGAATTTTTGATAGTAGGTCGCTTAAAATTTGTAAAGATTTTTTTTTGATGCAGTGTACCGAAATCCATCAAAAACTGAATTTATATTTCTCGTTTCTAATGTGATATATATAATACTTAAAAGATATAGATTAAATTATACAAATAAAGTTTAAGCTATTTATATTTGAAAACAGAATGGGCCACACATTTTTCTTCCCTCCCCAAATTAATAAATTCAAAATTTGGCCACATTTTCGAAAATCGGAAAGCTAGTATGTAAAAACATGTACGATTATTATATGTAGTAATATGTTAGATGGTAAACAGCAAATGGAATTTTCAGCCCTGCTTTCAGTATCATAGATTTTGGGGAAAGTAAAAAATGTCCGTTTTTATGGAGTTTGGAATTTTGTTTGGGAATTGCGGAATTTCCCTTACATATATTTTAGTGCCAGAATTAGCCTCGATTTCCAGTGTCAACACGTACAAATTACAAAAAAATAATTGAAATATATTAACTTTTAAACATATTAGGGATATATACAATTTCCGTCTGTATTAAAAAAAAAAACAAAATTTGATTATTCTAAATCCTTATATTTATAGAATATTTTTTGTAAAGTATAACTTCAAATATATGTTCTGGCATCTCCCACATACAATTTTTGGTTTCTTACTATTTTTCTCAAATCTTGATCGTATACTAAAGTTGGTTTCTCTTAAAACATATTTAGTGAAGAAATCATTCTGACGATGTTCTTAAAGTTCTAAACAGTCTTTCCATATTTATTATACTTATTGTTATGATTCCCAGATTGCACAAAGATTCGCATGACTTAAATCAACAGAAAAGGAAAAGTCTGCCATGAATTTCATTGTATTTGCTCTGAATGAATATTTCAGTAGCTCCGTTCGAGTTATGGCCGCAATGACCATACTTTACAACACAACAGTGGCATGCTTTGAAATATATGTCATAAAAAAAACAAATATAAAGCATTCATTCTTTTATTCTTACCACCCTCCAAGGCTACACCCTTTCATTCAATATTTGAAGTTCAATTGTTGCAAAGAATTGGATTTTGCCATAAAAGCAAAGGCTGCATATATCGTCTGTATAAGCACTTGACCTTCTCAATCAGTTATGAATGGATGATATGGCAACTCATATTAACTTTTGAATGAATAAACAGACCAAATTGCAAAAAAAAAAATATATATGTACACAGAAAAGAAAGATACGCTGATAAATCCGGCGAAAAAATTTATCAGGTGTAAATAATTAAACACTTAATACAATTTTTCCAATAATCGTTTTCAATTAACGGTTTGCATATAAACTTCTGCATTGATTCTTTGAATTTCTTTATCATTTAGTTTTTGAATAAATATTTTTTTGTTTGGATTTTTGCATTTTCATTAAAACCGTTTTTTTTTCTGTGTAACACTGAACAAGTGTGCAAATCGGAATAGCAGTGAAAATAATTTTTTTTCTCTTATTCGTTCGCTTATAGTCTTTCTCTCTCTGAGTTTGCTTAGGATTCTAATAAATAACAATAGAAAATTCCTTGGGCTACTATTAACACACACAAAAGGTTAGTTAGTTAGTTATCGATGTTATGAATTTTGAAGAGTGGCGCACTATATGGCGAATGAGTACTAAAAACTCTGAAGTTTGCAATGTAATACTCATACGCAGTGAGGTACATTTAATTGGAATTGGAATTTTTAATAAAAATCTAAAATTCGGAAATTCTATGCCAGAACTTCAATTGAAAAGGATGTTTGGACTTTTGCTGCATATCTGAATGTTAGCTGGCTACAAATGGTATTGTGTATTGCCAAAATTCCATCTAGTAATTACACTGTTTTGTGTTCCATTCTTTTGCTACCAGAAACTTTTTGGCATAGACCATAACACTAATTCTATGGGGTAAGCACTAGAACTATAGAGTGTTACTATTCATTACAGTAGAACTACATCAATAGCAAATTTTAAAATATTAACAATTTTGAGAATACACTTTATTTTTAGGATTTAATTAAATCGATTTGTATGTCCTCTAAACCATATGGAAGGGGGATGTACAGAGAGTAAATATTGGTTAGCCACATAGCGTTGCCAAGCCTCCCCAAATTACACAATTTTTACGAAAATTTCTAAAACTTGAATACATCTTCGACAATCGGAAATCCAGAATGTGAAAACCTTTACGATTATTATATGTAGTTATGTGTTACACGGTAAACAACAAATTGATTTGAGCGCGGTTTCCAGTAAAATGGATTTTTGGGAAAAGCTAAAAATCAGTTTTAAGGAGTTTCGAATATAGTAATTACACTGTTTTGTTTTTCATTCTTTTGCTCCAAAAACTGTTTGCCATAGATAACCTAATTATGGAAGGGTGATGTGCAGAGCGTAAATCTTGGATAGTCCCACATAATTGTTTCATTTGAATGACGTTTTATTTAAAACTTAATTATATCGATTGTACTTCACATTAAATAAAAAACTTTTAAATTTCATTAAAAATACGAGGTATGTTCAAAAAATATCGGAAATTTTTCATTTCCACGGGCTACTTGTATTTAATTTTTTATAATTTTGTAGCGTTATGTTGGTACTCATGTCCCTTACTTATGCTGAAAAGATCTTAACTTAACTTCGATTTGTATCTATTTCAGAAAATGGATCAAAGATCTGCATCAAATTTTGTGTGAACAACAAAATAAAGTGCGCTGACGCATTCCGAATGTTGACTGTGGCATAAGGTGAAGCTACCTTGGGCCAAAGCAAAGTTTATCGGTGGTACAAAATGTTCTTAGAGGGCCGAGAAGATGCGAAGGACGAGCAGCGTGCCGGACGCCCGAGTTTTCTTTGATTGCAGAGGCGGGGTGCATTATGAGTACTTGCCACAGGGTAGTACGGTCAATAAAGAATATTACCTGCAAGTTATGCGCAAATTGCGCGAAGCAATCCGCCAAAAACGCCCGGATTTGTGGATGAACAAAAACTGGCTTTTGCACCATGATAACGCCCCTGCAAACACATCGTTGCTTGTGCGCGAATATTTGGCCAAAAACAACACAGTAATGGTGCCGCAGTCACCGTCTTCCCCTGACCTAGCCCCCTGAGACTATTTTTTGTTCCCAAAACTGAAAAGGCCCAGGAAAGGACGACGCTATGCCACGATTGAGGAGATAAAGACGGTATCGAAGGAGGAGCTGAACAAGATCACAAAAAAATGATTATTTGAAGTGCTTCGAGGATTGGAAAAACTGTGGCAGAAGTGTATTATATCCGAGGGGAATTACTTTGATGGGGACAAAATAGATATTCATAAATACATAAATACTGTTTAAAAAAAAAAAAATTCGCAAATTTTTTGAACATACTGTTTATTTGTCAAAATATTCTTTTAGGAATTTTTCATATTTAGATCCTCACTTTAGTGGAGGGGAGTATACATATATCATTTGCAACGGGTCAAAAGTGTAACACATCTAAGGAGTAACCAAAGACCCTATGTATGTTCGGCTGAAATAGAACATTTAAAGTTATTTGAGAAATGAGTAACGCACTGATTTTGAATTTGATATGCGATAATATGTTTATCTATCTCAGGAAAAGTTCGAAGGTGAGTTTGGTCTATTCATTCTAGTACCTCTCCCGCAAAGGGTTAACATTTACTGGAACATTGATTCCCTATTAACTTCCACACCGCATATCCGAAAACTTCGATAAAAAAATGTGAATTGCCACACCACTCTTAACATAACGTTAATTCAATTTAGTGCAATGTCTTTGAAATATTTACTATATAGCGCAAAATAGGAGTATTCGTCAAGCCACTTCAGGTATCCCCACGAAAATTGAAAGATTCTTTCGAACACAACATTCCCATAATTTCTGCATCAATCATCTAAATATTTTCATATTACGAGTATGTATTTTAGACAACATTTCCAACGACTAAAAACTGATAAAGAATGGAAAATTTTGTTCAACGTTCCATTATATAGCATCTCTCCGATTTCAATTCTTAACACATATTCCAAATGAAATTGTAACTAGGATTTAGTTATACCCAGAACCTTATACACAAACAACGGTAGTCATAGGTTCATGTTTCGATATAGCCCCCACATGACGGTCCCTCTAGATTTGACTTCTTAACGCAACAACAACAACATATATCAAGCAATTGGGCTGAAATTTTGTAAATTAGGTTATTAATACCCGAAACAATTCGCATGCGATTTACACCGCCTTCATTTTTTTCAAAGCATTTGAGGTATATCCGTCCGTCTATCTGGATGTTATAAATTTTGTATGTGTAAAATATTTTCTCAATACCCAGAACTTCGTTTTGAGAACAGAACATAACTTTAATACCTGATCATATAAATACATGAAATTTGTACTGTGCTTAGTTCATGTGGGTCCCTCTATATTGTAAATTAGGTACAATTATATAGCCCCTTACCAAATTGGAAAAATCTGTTTTTCATCATTTGTTTAAGAATTTTGTTTTAGTTTTTACTTTTCCAATACCTTACTTAATGCTTAAAAATGTTCCATCATTAAAACATTCTATCATAAAGTGTGTGTATACTGAAGTCGGCTTACTCCACAGCAATTTTCTTAGTTTGAAATTATTTTCAATTTAATCTTAACGACCCTTTAAAGAAAAACCATTATTTGATTTTCTTTTACTTTGCTATCCTACCTGTGTTCTCTATCGCTGTTTAAATGGAAATCTCAATGTTAATGAGTCCAAAATGACTTTGACATACTCAGAAAAACGTAATTACAAGTATACACACAACTTATTTCGGCCTTATCAAAGTTATTCAAAAGTTAATCTCTTGTTGAACTTTTGTGCTCATTCATAGGTTCATCAGAACTTTGCTTTGGTTAAACGAAGACCATCACTGCCAAACCCATGTCCAGCGATTGTCTTTTCGATTTCACCTGTCTTCGTCAAAGGAAAATTGTGTGACTGTTAATAATACCCTCGTTAAACATAGAAATGCCATCAAGGAATTGTCAGAGTTTGTCTTTTAGACTTATGCAGTTAAATTATCATTTCAATAAATAAATGTCAAACTATTATTTTGCTGGTCTAACACAAAGTTGAGAAATTATTCAAAAATATTCATGGAAAATCTCACGAACAAACAAACGTAGAACCAAATGCCTCTAAACACCCAAATAACTCAACTCAATTTTGACAGTAATATCAGTTTAGATTACATTATAAGGGTTTGGGACAAAGCCATGGCAAATGTGGTGGGGGACAGCTGTGACAGAGTCTATCTCCTGTCATAATGTCCTATTACCAAGCAATTTATCATCCTTTTGTTTTTCTCCCAGAACTCCTCTACAATAAAAGGACAGCGAGAAACTAACAAACAAACGATTTGCCGTTTGAATAGTTTTCTGTGGTCCCACAAAACTATTTGACTTTTCTAAAAGTCCTAATCTCTGACAACAGGGGGGACAAAGGGGCAACAAAACTGGTTAAATGGTGTTTGGTTTTTGAAATTTGAAAACTGCACAAGAAACGAGAAGTGTACTTTAGCACAAAAGACCAAAAGTTATTTACAAACAATTTTATATCAATTTCAGAAAAGTCTATTAAATGTAGCAAGCTCCAAAGTAACTTGTTTCCAGGAATATTTTTCATAAAGTCAATTTATTTGAAAAACAATATTATTACAAAAATAAATTATGAACTTAGTTTAAACAAGCATATTTTGTCAAAAAAACTTAAGTTTCAGAGAATGTTCACTAATATTTTGGTAAAATGTTGATTGACTCTTTTTTATTTTCCCGAAAAAATTTGAAAACTTCAACACATACAATCTCAAATAGATTCCCTGCAGACACATTATAAGGATGGCAAGAAATGATACGACACTGAACAACAACACATCGCAACACATGAACAGAAAATAATTTGTATTCCCGGTGACGAGCATTTCTGTATAAACTCATTTTATTGAACAATTTTTTCCTAATACTTTTGTTTAAAACCTCAAGTAAAAACGGGGGATATTTATTAATGTAAGCGAAAAAATCCATCGAATAGAACAAATATAATTTTGGGAGAAATCAGCTTCAGAACATTTTAAATGACACTGTACAACACGAAACGAAATAACGGAGTTCTGACAATGGATTATGGTAGAGGAGACCAAAAAAGATATACGTGTATCGGCGTTTTGAAAGATCACATCGGGTTTTCATTTTAGGGGGGGAGGGGGTGGGTTGCAGTTTTCCCCCTCTTGCAGCATATCGGCATATTATCCTATGTGTTCCAAAAATTAACGTTATGTGGGGAAGCTAGTGGGTTTATATGTTCTACAAAAATATTGGCCATAATGTGATCTACAAAGTTGCTGACAATGCCCTACGCCTCAGACGGAAGGACCACACAGTTTCATAAGCTGATATGCTGCACGAGGGTGGAAACTTTAACCCACCTAAAATTAAAACCCGATGTGCTCTTTCAAAACGCCGATACACTTTATATTTTTTTGGTCTCCTCCACCAGAATCCATTCATTGTTGTTGTACAGTGTTATTTGAGCTATCCGTCCGTCCATATGTCTGTATTGTGAGCGTGAATAAATTAAAATTAATAAGACCGAATAAGTTAATAATATATATAAAACCAGTAAGGAAAGGCAGAAAGTCGGGCGGGGCCGACTATATAATACCCTACACCTCCCTAATAATCCGATAAGGGTCATTGCGATAATAATTTGGAATAATTGGTAAATGGGTAGAAACATATTATCTAATTCTGAACCGATAATCGCTTAATTAATCAATATTCGTTCCTAAATGGAGAAACATATTTCTGGAAAATTTTATTGATCGGAAGTAAAGTACAACTTCTATAGCGCTTTGATACCAAATCAGGAGGAACATATTTACGGATGTTATATATAAATCTAAACCGATTTTCCCTGAATACTCATTCATGTAAAAAGACATCTTTCTGTCGAATTTCGTACTGATCGGATATAAAATACAATCTCTACAGAGCTTACATGTCGAACCGGGGGTAACATGTATATGGGGCTATATCTAAATCTGAACCGATTTTCTCCGAATTTGGCAGTATTTCTTCATGTAGAAGGAAACCTCTTTTTGCTGAAGTTCGCACTGATCGGATATAAAATAACATTTTTACAGCGCTTACACTTCAAATCGGGGGTAACGTATATATGGGGGCTATATCTAAATCTGAACCGATTTCTTCCAAATTTAGCAGTGCTCATTCATACGATAAGAAACCTCTTTCTGTCAAATTTCATACTGATCGGATATAAAATAACATTTTTACAGTGCTTACACTTCAAATCGGGGGTAACGTATATATGGGGGCTATATCTAAATCTGAACCGATTTATTCCAAATTTAACAGTGTTCATTCATATGATAAGAAACCTCTTTCTGCCGAATTTCAGACTGATCGGATATAAAATAAAGTTTTTACAGCGCTTACATGTAACATCTGGGGTAACATATATATGGGGGCTATATCTAAATCTGAACCGATTTTAACCAAATTCAATAGGGATCGTCCTTGGGCCATAAAACATATGTGTAAAGTTTCGTCGAGATCGGACCATAATTGCGACCTGTACTTTGATTACAAGAATACATGCACAGACAGACGGACAGACGGGCAGACGGACAGACAGACAGACGGACAGACGGACATAGCTAAATCAACTCAGAAAGTAATTCTAAGTCGATCGGTATAATAAACGATGGGTCTATTTCTTCTCCTTTTGGGTGTTACAAACAAATGCACAAAGTTATAATACCCTGTACCACAGTGTGGTGTAGGGTATAATAACACTGTGGAACAACTTTTTAACTTTTTCGAAAATAACAAAGTTTTGACTGACTTTGGATTTTAATAGAAAAACGCCATCGTGAAAATGTGCACACATATGCAGGAAAATCGAACATCGATAAAACATAGTTTCTACAGCACTTACATGTCAAGTCAGCGATAATATATATAAATATACAGAATATCCGTCGGGAAGGTAATTTGTTTGTTTCCATTGTAATCCTGGCTATAATCGATGTGGCACCGTTTTGTTAATACCATATGTTAATCAATCCCAAATCATGCAGTTCTGGCGTTAAAAAGTTTTCAATCATATCACGATATCGCTCTCCATTGACAGTTTTCAGTTTCATAGAAGTAAGGTCCAATGATTCCTCCTGACCAAATTGCACATCGGACTGCAACTTTTAATGGATGCAAAGGTGACTGATGAATAATTTGGGGGTTTTCCATTGCCCAGAATCGACTATTATGTTTCTTCACATAGCCATTCAAATGAAAATGTGCCTCGTCACTCATTATAATTTTTTCATGAAATTCGGGGTTGTCATGGTTTAACACGTTGGTTTATCGAATATTTTTCCATAATAAATTTGCCACGTCTCTACTTCACGATTGCCAAATATGAACTGTTAAAAGTAATGTTTACCAAAATGGCGGCAAAACAAAGTAGTATACCTTCCCAGCGGTCACCCTGTATATATGAACCGATTGTCCCCGAATTTCGCAATGTTTTTTCATGTAATAAGGTACCTCTTTCTGCCGAATTTTGACCTGATCGGATATAAAATTCAGTTTCTACAGCATTTTCATGTCAAATCGGGTTTAACATATATATGTGGGCTATATCTAAATTAATTTTCCGCAAATTTGCCAGTGTTTATTAATGTAGTAGGAAACCTCGTTCTGCCGAATTTCTTACTGATCGGATATAAAATACAGTCTCTGCAGCGTTTACATATCAAATGGGAGGTAACATATATATGGGGGCTATATCTTAAACTGAACCGATTTTTCTCAAATTTCTCTAAGTGTATCAAGAGATTTATTTCTGTCAATTTCATTGCAGATCGGTTAAACAATTTTGATTAAACAGTACATACATTTATGTACCAAATCAGAGGTGCATGTGTAAATATGGGAGCCAAAGAAAGCCTTGGGCCAAAAGAAAGAATGTGCAAAGTTTTTTTGAGATCGAATCATAATTGCGACCTGTCCTTTGATCACAAGAATCCATGGACGGTCAAAAGGACGGACAGAGAGACAGACATGGCTAAAGTGATTCTATGTCGATCGGTATAATAAACTATCGGTCTATATCTATTCTTTGTGGGTGTTACAAGCAAATGCACCAAATTATAATACCTTGTACCATATAAAAATATGAGCCTGATTGGATTTGTTACCTTTCACCTGACTCCATTATATTATTATATCCATTCTCCATTTTTCTCCATCAGCTCACATACTATTAAAAACATTTTACTTTTGTATGGGAATCGTGATTTTTATCAATTCAGTTTTCTCAGTAAATTGTGAATAAAATCAAAAGTTGTGCACTAATTTCAAAGAAATAAAGTTTATATCATCCAAAGTATATTGAATTAAATGATATTAGACCAAAAACGTGGATTTTGTCACATTTTTATTTTTTACGAACAACGATTTTTATTTTTTTATAAAATTGTTGACTTTTTTCAAAACGTCGAGCTGATAGAAAAAAAAACAAATTCAGATTTGGATTCAGGGTACCTTACAAACAATATTCAGTTCTTAATCAACAAATACCTTGTTCCCTTGTGCAATCATTAGCTGAAATACATATTTCATTTAAAATCCTAAAATTCATAAATTTTGACACAGATATACGGTCTTAGGTAGAATTTCCTATTTATAGCAGGTTGTTGTAGTATTTGATGCATATGTTCTTTCATTTTATTGAGGCTATAAATAGCCATACCTTAAAATTTCAGTCTAGAAGATTGTTAACATTTCATATATTCTATTTTTAGTTTCTTGTTATTTTTACTCCATAACACAGCGATTCACAGACCGTCTTATGTTATGTAAACAGTTCTTAGAATTAAAAAAGTCTGAATAAACAGTTGAATAAATTACAAATTGCCCTAATTGTGAAAGTTATTAACCAAAAAAAAAACAATGAGTCTATTTATATGAATTCAAATATCCTACCAAGCATTTTCGAAATGTATGGTTCGCAAATAATTTCCATAGAGACTGTTTAATCATCCACAGAAGACTTATAAAGTGGAAACTTGGTGTAATAATAGAGCTGTGCACGTTTGCTCTACCTACATTTTTTTCTTTAGAATTTTAAATATTTTCTTAGAACAACAAAATGAATGAAAAGGTTTCGTTTAAAATTTGCCTGATGCTGACACCACATTCACATTTTACAATGCTATCCTCGGAATGGGGGAGAACAATTTTGGTTAAAAATGGCACCATAACATTGTTGTAAACTCTAAACGCATATATTTAATCAAATATGTATGCAGGAACACAAGTAGGTTTAAAGGGTTTCCAAAAGAGCAATATATATATTTTTATACCCGACACCGCACGTTGATACAGTGAATTACGACTTTTTGCATTTGTTTGTAAAGCTTAAAAAACATAGAGATGGGTCCATAGTTTATTATAACGATTGGCACAGAATCACTTTCTGAGTCGATTAAACCATGTCTGTCTGCCTGTCAATGTATTCTTTTAATAAAGTACAGGTCATAACATAAAGCAATATTTTCGAAAATTGGTACATTTCTTGGAGGCATTTCTTAGGCTAGAGATGATCCCTATTGAAAATGGGACCTGTTGGTTCATGTTTTGATATTGCAAGTATCTACATAAAGGTACCCACCAATGTCACTTCTTGACAAGAATTTATACTTTATATTGCACGTAATCGCCCACAGTGAAAATATAAAGGTCCCTTACAATTATACTTCATGGCTTTCTAGAGAACGAATTTTCCAACCCTTCATGCGGAAATTAAATTTTGTGTACTTCATATTGCATTAAATCGTGTCTAGTAAAAATTAAGTATATCGCTTCAAGTACAAGGGTTCCAGTAAGAATGATATGATTTCTTAAAAAAATGCACTTATTGTAAAGGAAATTCAAAAGTTTTTTATTTAATGTGAAGTACAATCGAGTTCTAAATAAAAAGTCATTCAAATGGCCTCCATTACTTCTTCTGCAGGAACGTATTCGATGAACCAAATTTTCGAGCACTTTTTCCGCTAAAACAAGTCGTATGTCCTGAATGGCACGTTCAATATTGACTTGTAAAGCTTGAAGAGAGTCTGGTTTATTTCGAAAGACCAATGACTTCAAATAACCCCACAAGAAATAGTCTAATGGTGTTAAATCACAACTTCTTGGAGGCCATTCAATATCACAATTTCTTGAAATAATCGAATTTCTAAACATTTCTCGCTACAGTTCAATTGTTTCATTTGCTGTGTGGCTCGTAGCCACAATCGGTCAATGGAAAAAAGATAGATCTTAACGAGAGCTAAAATATTGCTCAGGGGTGTCATGGTCGTGGGTCGACTGGAAAGTGTTTATACCCTACACCACACTGTGGTACAGGGTATTATAAGTTTGTTTCACGGCAGATGTTTGTAACACCTGAAAATAACACAGCTAGACCCACCTTAAAGTATACCGATCGACTCAGAATCACTAGGTGAGTCGATTAAAGCATGTCCGTCCGTCCGTCCGTCCGTCCGTCCGTCTGTGGATGTAAAGTTGTTCGTCGACTACAGGTCGCAATTTCACTCCGATCGTTCTGAAATTTTGCAGTTTAGAGTATTTCGCTATTGAATTTGGTTGAAATCGGTTCAGATTTAGATATAGCTCCCATATATATCTTTCGTCCGATTTGGCCCTTTAGTCCTATAGAAGCTGTATTTTACATCCAATCGTTTTGTAATTTAGAATGGTAGAGTTTCTTGATCCATGAACCAACATTGCCGAATTTGAAGAAAATCGGTTAAGATTTAGCTATAGCTCCCATATATATGTTTCGTCCGATTTTCCTCTTTAGTCCTGTAGAAGCTGTATTTTACATCCAATCATTTCGAAATTTAGAATGATAGAGTTTCTTGGCCCATGAACCAACACTACTGAATTTGAAGAAAATCGGTTAAGATTTAGCTATAGCTCCCATATATATGTTTCGTCCGATTTATACCTTTAGTTCTATAAAAGCTGTATTTTACATCCAATCGTTTTGAAATTTAGAATGGTAGAGTTTCTTGATCCATGAACCAACATTGCCGAATTTGAAGAAAATCGGTTAAGATTTAGCTATAGCTCCCATATATATGTTTCGTCCGATTTGGCCCTTTAGTTCTATAGAAGCTGTATTTTACATCCGATCGTTTTGAAATTTAGAACGGTAGAGTTTCTTGATCCATGAACAAACATTGCCGAATTTGAAGAAAATCGGTTAAGATTAAGCTATAGCTCCCATATATATGTTTCATCCGATTTGGCTCTTTAGATCCAATCGTTTTTATACCCTACACCACACTGTGGTACAGGGTATTATTTAAGTATAAAATGTCCCAAAAGTAAATTTATGTAAACAATTTATACATGAATTACAAAATTTATATATCAGAGTTATTCAATATTACAAGAGTGGTGCAGGGTATTATATAGTCGGCACCGCCCGACTTTAGCCTTTCCTTACTGGTTTTTTTTTATGTTAAAACCAGTAAGGAAAGGCTAAAGTCGAGCGGGGCCGACTATATAATACCCTACACCACTCTCGTAATATTGAAGAACTCTGATATATAAATTTTGTAATTCATGTATAAATTGTTTACATAAATTTACTTTTGGGACATTTTATACTTAAATAATACGCTGTACCACAGTGTGGTGTAGGGTATAAAATCGATTGGATCTAAAGAGCCAAATAGGATGAAACATATATATGGGAGCTATAGCTATATCTTTACCGATTTTCTTCAAATTCGGCTATGTTGGTTCATGGATCAAGAAACTCTACCATTCTAAATTTCAAAACGATCGGATGTAAAATACAGCTTCTATAGAACTAAAGGGCCAAATCGGACGAAACATATATATGGGAGCTATAGCTAAATCTTAACCGATTTTCTTCAAATTCGGCAATGTTGGTTCATGGATCAAGAAACTCTACCATTCTAAATTTCAAAATGATTGGATGTAAAATACAGCTTCTACAGGACTAAAGAGCAAAATCGGACGAAACATATATATGGGAGCTATAGTTAAATCTTAACCGATTTTCTTCAAATTCGGCAATGTTGGTTCATGGATCAAGAAACTCTACCATTCTAAATTTCAAAACGATTGGATGTAAAATACAGCTTCTATAGAACTAAAGGGCCAAATCGGACGAAACATATATATGGGAGCTATAGCTAAATCTTAACCGATTTTCTTCAAATTCGGTAGTGTTGGTTCATGGATCAAGAAACTTTACCATTCTAGATTTCAAAATGATTGGATGTAAAATACAGCTTCTGATTCTGAGTCGATCGGTATACTTTAAGGTGGGTCTAGCTGTGTTATTTTCAGGTGTTACAAACATCTGCCATGAAACAAACTTATAATACCCTGTACCACAGTGTGGTGTAGGGTATAAAAATGGACTTAGCATAATTTTCAAATGTGAACGGAAAGTTTATTTTTGCTCTAGATCCTTAACGGTACGTTGGATCGGGAATCGGTCAATGGCAAAAAGATAGCTCTTAACGAGAGCTAAAATATTGCTAATGGGTGTCAAGTTCGTAGATCGACTGGAATGTGTTTTTTTGGATTTAAAAAAAATGAAATTTCAATTGGAGAACGATTATTTTGATAATAAAACTGAATAATTTGTAAACGTTGTTCTTGCGTATATCTCTCCACGATGAAATTGTAAACACTACTGAATACAATGAAAAACAAATGACAGATAATGACATATTACAAATCGCCGAAACGTCACTTCGAAATCATATCATCCCTATTGGAAAACCCGTTATAAGCCCTTATTAAGATCACGTTCTTTAACCATAACCATAAATTTTAGAAATGTACTCTATTTAACCTACAACTGTTGATAGTTATAATTGTTATCAGTGAATTTGTTGGCAAAAAATGGTGGAGGGTATTTTAGAGTCAGCTCCGCCCGGCTTTAGTCTATTCTTACTGGTTTTTAGTTAACTATTTTATAATTACACTACAACAACAACCATGTTTTTATACAGATTTAATTTTTTTACCAATAAATTTGTTGCAAGTAGTTTTTTCAAAATTTTTCCTTTTAAAAATTCTTAGTAATTATGATTGTATTTTGGAATAAAAAGATTCGTGATATGTTATGCGAAAACTATTTATACCCTACACCACACTGTTGTACAGGGTTTTATAACTTTGTGCATTTGTTTGTAATACCCAAAACGAGAAGAAGTAGGCCCATCGTTTATTATACCGATCAACTCAGAATCTCTTTCTGACTTGATTTAGCAATGTCCGTCCGTCTGACTGTGCATGTATTCTTGTAATCGAAGTACAGGTCGAAATTATGTTCCGATCTCAACGAAACTTTGCAAATACCCATCTTCCCAACGATCCCTATTGAATTTGGTTGAATTCGTTTCAGAATTACATATAGTTCCCCTATATATGTACCTATGATTTGGCATATATTTACCGTATAAGCAACTTTTGTTGAACGATCTGTAGAAAAATTTACAGAGAGAAGTGAGAATACTTAATTTGAGAAAAATCGGTTCAGATTTAGTTATAGCCCCCATATATATGTTACCCCTGATTTGACATACAAACGCTGTAGGAACTGTAGTTTATACCCGATCAAAACGAAATTCGGCAGAAAGAGATTTCTTACAACATGAATGAACATTGCCAAATTTGGGGGAAATCGGTTCAGAATTAGATAAAGCTACATAAATATGTTCCTCCTGATTGTGTATCAAAGCGCTATAAATGTTGTATTTTACTCAGGATCTTTACAAAATGCGGCAGAAAGTTTCTCAATTTAGAAACGAATACTGCTTCATTTGGGAATAATCGGTTCAGATTCAGCTATGGCCAAATATATAATATATATTTGGTTTGACAAAACAACTTATTTATTATTTTGTTAAAAATTAAAAAAACTATAAATTTAAAAAAAAATTAAAATTGAACCAAAATTAAAGAAAATCAGTAAGGAAAGACAGAAAGTCGGGCGGGGCCGACTATATAATACCCTACACCTACCTACCAATGCGAAAATGGGCATTGCGATAAGAATTTGGCAGTGTTCATACATGTAATAAGCAAACTCTCTCTGCCGATTTTCGTACTGATCGGATATAAAACACGGTTTCTACAGCGCTTACATGTCAAATCGGGTGTAACATATATATTGGGACTATGTTAAAATCTGAACCGATTTTTCCCGAATTTGGCAGTGTTCATACATGTAATAAGAAAACTCTCTCTGTTAAATTTCGTACTGATCGGATATAAAACATGATTTCTACAGCGCTTAAATGTTAAATCGGGTGAAACATATATATGGGGGCTTTATCTAAATCTGAAACGATTTTCCCCGAATTTGGCAGTGTTTATTCATGTAATAATAAAACTCTCTCTGCCGAATTTCATAAAGATCGGATGTAAAATGTGGTTTCTACGGCGCACAATGGGAAAAAATGGGTAAATACGCGCGCATAGCAGTATTTTTAATCTCATGACTATACCGTTAGAGATAGAGTCCAACGGTTTGGACCATCTTCAAGAGAATTCTTTGGAGAATAATTTGGTGTAGCCAGATTTTTCTTACTGTTACCATTTATCGCACAGTGGGGCTTCAAAATCGACTTTGTGGAATATAGTGTGAAACTCCGAATATCGTGCCAAATTCACTGATCTTGATTTTAAATTAAAGCTGACAAAATTTAGTTTAAAATATGTTTCAGGTGCTTGATTGTGTGTTGCTGCGTTTTAAATATGCAGACCATTGAATTTCAAAAATATGTTTGTCAACATTGCGAAAAAAGTCTACAAAACCTGCCATGCTTATAAAATTTAAACTAAGACAACTTAAATAGGATAAAATTGTGGGCTGCAATATTTTTGAAAGCTGAAATTTTACTATAATATACTTTACACAATGGTTCGTAGACTGATAAAAATTGAAAGTTAAATTAAAAACAAAAAATAATCGGTCCACCCTAATACACACAAACTGCGGAAGCGTATATATTTTATTGTAATTATATTTTTATAGGTTTTGTAGAAAAATGAAGTATAAAAATTACTATAATCCTTATAATATTAACAAGATCTCTATTTTTAATCGTACTTGATAAAACTTGCAGCCGCGTGTTAATCCATTTATTCTCGTCCGTTCAGTACCCTTCGTAATTATTATCCGATTTTGCCGAAATTTCACAAACGTTATTTTTTTAACCAAGAAGATCGGTCCATATGTTTCGGGAAAATTGGTTCATAGATTGATACAGCTCCCACACATATTTTCTATATTTAAAGAAAAAAAAGCACATATTTAAAGTACAAAAATCTGCCATAATCGCAAAAGGTCGCAAAAGGTCGCAGATAAACTAGGTACCGTTGGATTCATTCCTAAGTCACCTCTCTTCTCTATGTCATATGGTAGTGATCCCACGTGATCCAAAAAAGTTGTATTCCATTTACTGTGGATCATTTTTTTGAAAAACAAAAAAAACTGTTGTTTTTACTTTGAAATATCTCTTCATTGGAAGGCGTTAAAAATACGTTTTATACACAAAAATTAAGATGAATAGTACCTTATTATATGTTGCAAGTCCTATCGCATTTCACCAATAAACGCGAATTCTACAAGCATTTTAGTATATGCATTTTATCATCGCAATGTTATTTGCATTTATTAGTAAAAAAGACAAACTTTGAATGGTCATAACTCAAAATCGCCTGGAGATATTTTCATAAAATTTGTAGGTATTTTCATTAAATGTTATCCACAATAAAATAACACTCCCAAAAAATTGATTTTTGAAAGATGTTTTCAAAGTCTATGCGCGCATATTTCATCATATTTTCCCATCGTGCGGCGCTTGCATGTCAAATCGGGTGAAACATATATATGGGGACTATATCCAAATCTGAACCGATTTTAACCAATTTCAATAGGGATCGTCCTTGGGTCAAAAAAGAGCACTGTGCTAAATTTCATCACAATCGGACTATAAATACGACCTGCACTTTGATTACAAGAATACATGGACAGACGGACAGACAGACAGACAGACAGACGGACATGGCTAAATCGACTCAGAAAGTAATTCTGAGTCGATCGGTATAATAAACAATGGGTCTATCTCTTCTCCTTTTAGGTGTTACAAACAAATGCACAAAGTCATAATACCCTGTACCACAGTGTGGTGTAGGATATAAAAACGGAAAATAATACAAAAATTTCATATTTGTTTAAGTGTAAAAAGAAAAATATTTTGTACGCAATTAAACGGTATTTTCTCTCTCCTGAAAAATTTGCAAATACGACTTAAGTTGTTTTGTCAAAGGTCCACAGATATGTTCCTGCATATTTATTATTTAAGCGCCTTTTAAACTGCATTTTACGTCCGATCCTTATTTAATTCGGCAGAAATGAGATTTTTGATCCAAGTTTATGAAAATCTGTTTAGCTAATGTATAGTCATATGTTCCTTCTGATTCTTAATCTCTGAAAGAACGATGTACATTTAAGGTTATCGTTTCAGATCTAGTTGTTTTGTCACGTTACGACTTAAGTTGTTTTGTCAAAGGTCCACAGATATGTTCCTGCATATTTATTATTTAAGCGCCTTTTAAACTGCATTTTACGTCCGATCCTTATTTAATTCGGCAGAAATGAGATTTTTGATCCAAGTTTATGAAAATCTGTTTAGCTAATGTATAGTCATATGTTCCTTCTGATTCTTAATCTCTGAAAGAACGATGTACATTTAAGGTTATCGTTTCAGATCTAGTTGTTTTGTCACGTTACGACTTAAGTTGATTTGTCAAAGGTCCACAGATATGTTCCTGCATATTTATTATTTAAGCGCCTTTTAAACTGCATTTTACGTCCGATCCTTATTTAATTCGGCAGAAATGAGATTTTTGATCCAAGTTTATGAAAATCTGTTTAGCTAATGTATAGTCATATGTTCCTTCTGATTCTTAATCTCTGAAAGAACGATGTACATTTAAGGTTATCGTTTCAGATCTAGTTTATTATGATCAACATCTTCAATTCCGCCTGGCAATAAGGCTTGATGAGGATTTGGAGCTAAGTACTTTATTAACTGAAACGTAACCAATTATTCCAAATATTTTCGCGATGCCCCTTTTTGCATTGTTAGGTGTAGGGTATAATATAGTCGGCATCGCCCGACGTTTTGCCTTTCCTTACTAGTTTTCTATATACTGCCTCATTTTGTTGTTAAGCTAAGCATATGTGGTTCAATTTATGCCAATTTATGAGGGAAATATCAAAAGGGAAGATGTAGAAAAACATTTTACCATTTTTGCCTTTTCAAATCGGTAACGTCGTATTTTCTCCTGAATGAAGATGGGCCCCATAAAAATATACCCCAATATTTGAATGGGTTTTTACCAAAGCGTCAAACTTATTTTAATTTATCAAACAAATTTTTGCGATTTTTTTTAAAGACGTTACCGATTTGATATTGAACAACAATCAATCGAAACACTTTGAGCAAAATTTTCTAAATACGAAAGGTAATTAGTTATACGGATGGGAAAAATGGCCGTTTGACCAAAATTTCAAAATTCAACATCCTCCAACTCGGACATTCTTAGCCGATTCCGTTGAAATTTTGTGTCACAACTATTATTCAATAGGACTAAACTTGGTGCAAGATTTGTAAAGATCTGAAATCCCCCGTATTTTTAACATTTGTACATTTCGAAAATAAACTCAATTATTCTACGTCAATCGGATTATAAATCATGTATTCCATCTATAAACATGCTGCTAAGCTGAACCAGTAAGGAAGGACAAATGTGGGACAGGGGCGACCATATGGCAGCCTACATCACCCCTTTATAGAAGAATAAGAAGTAATATTGTAATTTAAAATTGTTGTCCTATCTGTAACGCAAATTCTGAAAAGGTATAATTTGCTGATATTTACAAAGCACTTTGTTGCCATATTCATTTTTCACAAGGAATCTTTTTGTCGAATACATCAGTGTTGAGTGAAGGCGTCGGCTGTTATGGAAGAAATAATTCTTCAAGCATCTTTTTTCATTCGTTCTTTGATATGGAAAATGTATGCCGGAGCTTTCCTTACTAAAATTTGTATTTGAATTTACTAACTTGTTTCTTTATTCAGCAAACTTTGTGGCTAAATATCTCGAAAACGCGATATCACGGGAAATAACGGTTAATGCCTTTTGTATTAGAGGGTCGAAATTATGCGGAGTGAAATGTTTTATCGAGGATAAATTTGTGTGCATACACAGTTTAATTTGATATCATTTGCTGCAAAACTAGCGAAAATTACGATCGGGAAGGCTTTTTATTATTTTCATTTGACAACTTCATTTATTCTTAAATTTCCCATCGATATATTTATCCCCTCACCTTAGAGAGGAGGGTATATATCATTTGCTACGAACCAAAAGTGTAACACATCGGAGGAGTGACCTAAGACCCTAAGTATGTTCGGCGGATATCCGTTTTGGGTTATTTTAAGTGGAATGAGCTATGTCCGTCCGTTTGTCTGTCTGTCTGCTGGCTGGTGCTCACGATAACTTGCGAAAGAAGTAACCGATTGACTTCAAATTTGGTATGTGGTAATATTTTCGAAGATCCAGTACCTCCCCCCACTAAGGGTTAACATTTAGTGAAATATTGATTATTTAATAACTTCTATACTACTTATTTGAATCCTTTGAAATTCTACATATAGTATTAGTTTATTAGTCACTATTACCTCGAGGAAAATGGGCGAAGTTGCCACTCCCCTTTTGATACCTCCCACACGAATGGACAATTTTGAATCAAAAGTTAAAATCTTATAACTTTATTACCAGTGCAAACAAAGACTTGCAATTTTGTACAGTGTGATGGTTTGATAGTGCCTACAATACAGTGAAAAATTGCCATTCTATTGGTACCTTTTGGTACCTCCCACACAAATGGACCATTTTGTACCAACAGTTACCAGCTTATAACTTTAATACCAGTGCATACAAATATTTGAAATTTTGTACAGTGTAATGCTTTTATAGTACCTAGAGTCCAGAGAAAAATGGGAGTTATTGGCACACCCCTTTTGGTACCTCCCACACAAATGGACCATTTTGTACCAAAAGTAAACAGCTTTTAACTTTGATACCAGTACACACTTTAAAGTATTAAAGGCCATTTTGTAATAATTTAATTAAAACTAAAAATAAATTAATTTACAAATATTTTTTGGGACTCAAGGTGAGGGTATTCATAAGTCGGTTTACCCGACTAAACTTTCTTACTTGTTTTTGCTTCCAATACTTTCTTTCGCTGTTTTATAAATGTACCACACCGTTTTTATAACCCAGTAAATGATACAAACTCATCGTGTTAAAATATTTATGTAAAAAATGTAACTGTCATGTTTGACAAAAAGCGAAGCGGAATATGCTGAAGTCCCCAACAAAGGTTTCATCAATTTCCTGCAACAACCACAAGCACGGGCACACCGCACCACAACACACATCATAACCCACAGACACATATCAAACAAGCACTACACCTAAAACACCTATGTTACATAGAATAATTTTCCGGGATACCCAAGCCAAACACTCAGCCACACACACATACATGTGGGGAATATCCTATCTCTCTAACACACACACATACATCTTCACTCACAGACTGACATTAAAATGTAAATCATAGCAATTTCGTTTGAGTATCATGCGGATTGAATGAATGTGGTGGATGTGAAAAGACACCCTGCTGAAAAGAAAGCGTCAATTATCCTTTGGATACATTTGCCCGCGTGGCGGATGACTCTATGGCGTTTTCGGTTTGTTTTAGTTTCACATTTCGCCTTTGGTTCCTGCCCGGTCTCCTGGTTCTCCGGAAAACCCTTCCGACCCTCATTCGACCCAAAAATTAATCTTTTTAGAAAACGTGGGGAGAAAAATCAAAGGTTTACCTACTTTCGGTCTGACTGCCACTAAAGTTGATGGTAAATGATACTGCTGATGGAGTGGCGGAGTTTGGGGGATGGAAGTACTTTGGTGAAATATTCTCAAATCCTCTCAGATTCAAGGCTGGGCGAGATCACACACACACCCACACAGACAATGCGAATGTACCCATTCAACCACAACACATACATTACGGGTCTGTAGAAATTAATTACTTGGAATACCTGTCGAGCCAATGTTATGTGTTTGGCTTCCGTGTGGTTAGGTTTTGTTTGAGTTCTGGCGGAGAGGGTGTAATGTTTGTGTGTTAGATTAAGTTACGTAGCATTGGAAGATTGGCAGGTTCTGAAGAGATCGTTAATACTTTTGTTATACTTCCAAATTTCGTCATAAAATATGTGAAAATAAAAGGAAGTTATGTCTACATCAATCTTGTGGTAAAATGCTTGCAAATAATTTCTCATTTCTGGCTCGTAATCTGTTTAATAACTGTTTATGAAAGTATAATATTTGAACCGGAGTTTAATATTTCCTTAAGTAATTTAGGGGACTCTGAAAGCAATTTATTAAAAGCATTCACTCTTAGGCTGAATTGCTATCATAATTTACATTGTTAACATACTTCACATTGTGATATAATGCAATGTATATTTTATTAAGTTATTTCGAGAAAAACTATTTTTTTCATATATCTGAGTTATAAGGGGTGGACCGCGGTAATTTGCTTATTTGAGAATGAAATAAAAAAGTTATAGACCTTAGAAAAATTTATTTTATATTTTAGTTATATTGAACAGTAAGGGAATTTGTAAATTACATGGTTTTAAATAGTGTATCTAGTTTTCATGAACTCTCACAAGCATGTTGACTGCCAATTTCAGCTTCAATATTGTTAATTAAGTCTTCCAAGGTGTTGGAACGGTTTATACAGTATATGTAGTCGAAGGTGGATATACAGTATATGTCATCTTCTCTTCAAAGCGATAGCGACGGATAAACTATTACTATGTCTAGAATTCCTGATGATTCTGATAGGAGAAGAGAAAGATCACATACCAAACTTTAATTCAATCCGCTACTCCTTTCGACAGTTATCATGAGCACCAGCCAGATAAACAAACACTCAGGCGGACGGATATAACTCAAACGACTTAAAATGCCCTTAGACGGATTTCCACCGAAAATACTTAAGGTCCTAGGTCACACCTTCCATGTGTCAACATTTTGGCAAATGATATATCTGTGGTTTTCTAGAATCACAGCTCATGTCTCAAGATCAAAATACTTTTTCTCTCGCAGTATATTTCATGCTAAATGCGCACAGTTGAGTGTTGAAAAATGTCTCAAAAAGTTGGGATGATCGAAATGAAATTAAAAATTTCTGACATTGATTTTTATTCCCAAAAACCACAGATATACCCCCTCCACTAAAGTGAGGGTAAAAAAGTAAAAGCGTTAAGTTCGGCTATGCCGAATCTTATATACCCTCCACCAGGGATAGCATGTGACCTCACAAAATAACTCAAACCTAAAGAAAATAACACCGATAAATACAAAAAAAATATAGTAGATGAGAACAGTGGAATCACAACAAGTTAGATGCTATATATGGGAGCTATATCAAAACATTGACCGATATGGCCCATTTGCAATCCCAAACAACCTGCAACTATAAGAAGTATTTGTACCAAATTTGATCAACCTAGCTCTATTATTGCGGACTGTAGCGTGATTACCACAGACAGACGGACAGACGGACATGGCTAAATCGTCTTAGAATTTTACGACGATTAAGAATATATATACTTTATGGGGTCTCAGATCAATATTTAGAGGTGTTACAAACGGAGTGACAAAATGAATATACCCCCATCAATATTTAGAGGTGTTACAAACGGAGTGACAAAATGAATATACCCCCATCCTATGGTGGAGGGTATAAAAATGCTATATATTCAATATTATTGCGCCTAAATGTAGGCAAACAACTCTGATGTACCTGGTGGCGAATGATTACTAATTTTAAACATACTACAAATACTTATACGCAACCCTTGTTAAACCTACATATGGGCGACGAAAAAAAAATTGGTTCGATATACACAATAGTACAAAAGTTATGACCACTTGAAGCTATATATATATATATATAAATGTTTCCTAAAAAATTTGACAAAAATATGATTTTTTTTTAAATATAACTTCAAGTGGTTTTGTTCTATTGGGTATATCGAACCAACTTCATCATATAGGAAATTGTATTGCCCATCCAGACATGTTGATACGGATGAAACCGGTGCATATTGTGCTCCGATATTTACAAAATACTAGCACACGGTAACATTTTATTTACTTGATGTGGCCTACTTTGAGGCCCTCTAGCTCCGCCCCTGTCTGACAGAGGGGGCCCAAATATAAAACTTAACTTCTCTAACACCTCTTCATCTATCATGCCAAGTCGCAATCGGTTGTTTGTTTAAGATATGGTCGAATTATTTCCCCTTTTTGAATTCGTACCACTGTGCAGTGTCAGACTAGTCTTGGTATTTCGTCCATAACTTTTACAAATATTGAGTCTCACAAAAATTACTGTTCTGGATTTGTGAGAGTGCGATGAATATTCTGCGAAAATTTGAAGAAAATCGAGGGGGGGGGGGTGGATAATTTTTTCTACAAAAAAACTTTCGTAAAAAATTTGTTTAAAAATCTTTCAAAAAAATTACAAAAAAAGGCGCATTGTGTTCTCTTTAAAACAAAGTAAACTGTCTCACAAAAATTACTGTTCTGGATTTGTGAGAGTGCGATGAATATTCTGCGAAAATTTGAAGAAAATCGAGGGGGGGGGTGGATAATTTTTTCTACAAAAAAACTTTCGTAAAAAATTTGTTTAAAAATCTTTCAAAAAAATTACAAAAAAAGGCGCATTGTGTTCTCTTTAAAACAAAGTAAACTGTGCAAAAATCAGTTCAGCTGATCCAGAGCAATTACTAATTTTTTTAAAAATTAAAATGACTTTTTTCCAAAAATGTTTAAAAAAAAAAATTATAGCGAGATCTTATTTTACATATTTCTATCTGCTGATAAACATTTTAGTCGAAAATAAACTACATACGTCGATATTAAATGTTATGACCCATCTATGTTTTCGACTAATTACTTATGTTGAACCGTGTTCAACCATCTTTTAATACTTAAGCTAAATTTCTGTACTGAATTACTTAATATAATTGAATTGCAAATTGAATTAACGGTCACTGTGACCATCCTCTTTTAGTTCTCACTTAGGTTTAACTTAGTCTGTAAACGTGGTAACTCTTTATCCAATGATTGCTCCTACTGAAAAGCTTTCACTCATTGGATAAAGAGTTTCCATCTTAGTTTTAAATTTCCAGTTACTGTGGTGCTGAATATCCCGAATACCCTGAACTGTCTCTTTGTCGCTTTCCTTTTCTGCCGCACAACTTCACTTGTGAAGCAGCAACGAAAGCGGTAAGACCTGAATTCTCTAATAAACTGAGCTGAAGTGTAACTGAAACTGAAACTCTCTGTCTTTCATTTCTCTTTATTTCCATGCCTCTGTAAAACGGCCAAAATCCTTACAATTTTGGGAGTTTTATCAAGATTCAAATACAGTCCACTTTCAGAAGAAGCCCCAAAATTGTACATGGTCCTTCGAAACCGTCAACGAACTGGAAAATTGTGTAGTTAATTTGGATCACGTCCACCGCAATCTTACTCTATCCAACGTCACCAGTATATCATGGAATCAAGGTATGTTTGTCTTATGAAATTGTGAACGGTTAGGGATTGTGCGATCGGAAGAATTATTGTGTATGGCAACCCAGGTTAAGTTGTCTTGTAAGATACTTATTCATATACATCTATTGTTGTCCAAAATCTCCCGAAAGCTGAATTCGAACTTTTTAATAGGACAAGAAAGATATATATTTCCTTTTTGTTTCTGATTAAGAGTAACCGACGAAACATTAATGTAGAAGTTCCCTTCGTCCACTCTTATTAACATGGAACTACATATTGCTCTTTTTAACGACTCTTATTATTTCTCAATATAACCGCGAGCTCTCGCAAAGTCATCTCTAACAACTGCTTCCAGCTCTGCTGATAAGAGTACTGCTTTTCACGAAAGCGGAACAACTCTTATATCTTTATGTGTAAACGCTTCACGAGCGGATCGCACACCTACACAGTTGTAAAGAGAAACCGTCACTCTGTCATCCAATTTTTATTTAGTCTCTTTGAGCAGATAGACGGATCTCTCTTTAGACACTCTTTTTAAAGTTTAAAATAAACTTATGCAACCCGTTTCATAGAGAATCGATATCCCACTTATTACAAAATACAATTTGGAAAATTTTATTCTGTAACACATAATTTAATTTGGTAATACATAACAATTGCTACTTTAATTAAAATTGGCAACCCCGTTTCCAAAAGCTGCATATCTCCGTGAGGGAAAAAGTGCTTTCGGTCAACTTAGTTAAGAACAATCTGCTTGTTAAATCTCTTTGATATTCGATTGTAAGCTCCCACAAAGAAATAAACCCAACTATTGAAAGAGCAACAACCACAGAGACTGGAGTAATATTCTTCGTTTTTGAAGTCTCTTTGAGAACTCTCAGCTTAACTACACCGAGAGTTGTACTCATACCCAGAAACTGAGCCAGACTCTCATAGACCGACCCAACCACAGTATACGGGCAGCGCCTACACAGTGTCTACCAGCAACATTGATACGCCATAGCGACGGGTTCGAGATACCTTTGTGTGGTGTGTATACTCACCCTGCATTGAGTTGAGCTTATTTATATACCACACACTGTACTCGCAGTCAACGCTGTCGATCGAAGTCTCTGCTGGGTTGAGAGTACTCATTTACAGCCACTTACTCTCACATAAGTCAGCGTTATACGCCCGCGGCGGAGACGCAGAATTTGCTCTGTCTGCCTGACTTAATCTCTTCGGCATTTGAATTTGCCTAATCTCTTAAAGAGATTACATGTCATACAAAGCGTACACATACATGATGGTTGCGCTCACTCTCTTATCTCCTCAGTATTGGTAAGAAGCATAACTTCATCAACCTGTCATGCCAGCAGCAGCCGGCATTTGGATCCAACAACGGAACAGTAAACGTTACCTACCTCAAGCAGCTAAATAGAATTTCAGTGGAGCAAATCTGAAAAAGAATTTTGTACTGAAAAAGTATTTGGTAAACTGCGTAACAAGTACAAAGCCTATAAAAGAAAAATACTAAAATAATTGTTGGATAATTTGTGGCTTTTGAATTTGCCTACCCGGATTGGGGTTGAATGCCAGAACATATTGCAAGTGAGACAAAGGAAATATATGCCACAGTAGTACATGCTGCAGCTCCAGGTGGAGAGTTCCAGCAGACGCAAAGAACATGGAATTACAAACCCACGCCTAATTGGGAAGCAACACGACAAAGCTGGAGAGGGGAAAGGCACTGGCTGTGAAAAACAGAACACGAGGAAGACATCAAACAGTAGCAAAGTGGAGTGAGGCTGCCGATTAACGGTGACAGCCGGTGTGTGCGGGTGAGTGTTGGATTTCTTTTGCGCCGCTGTTTTCGGCGGTATGACACAGTGGTGACTACCACGTATTAAAAAAAAACGCTAAATTGTTTTAGTACGCAAACAATAAACAACAAAGATGACCATATCAGTGACCAACAGCTGTCAGTAAAAGGCGAGTAGTGTTGTGGTTGCAAAGACTAAGGTTTTTAACGTATTTTCTTATCGATTTGTTTTTCCTGTTTGGTGGTTTAGTAGTCACTAAGCGAATCGATAAGTGGAAAAACAGGGGGGAAAAGGTCGAGGTCCCAAAAGTCGTTTTGTTCTCACATCTAAAAATATATTTTGATTCGTTCGCAATCCGGGGAATTGGTTTCTGCCCCCTTGAGAATCTACACCGAAGGAGAAGAAATAAACTGACCACTTCAACCATACATTGCTATAGATGTAAAATTTTCGGGAGAATAAAGCTTGATGGAAAGATTGTAGAAATTTGAAATCGACTCTGAGGTCAGAAAATCTCCCAAAGCTACATCTAGAGTGCAGCGTTGGATTGAAATTAATTTTATATATCAGAAATTATTATAGTAATTATTATAGTAGTATACATATAGATGAA
Organism: Eudasyphora cyanicolor; assembly: GCA_963930755.1. Taxonomy (NCBI): domain Eukaryota; kingdom Metazoa; phylum Arthropoda; class Insecta; order Diptera; family Muscidae; genus Eudasyphora; species Eudasyphora cyanicolor. Next base: position 258,188,750 of record OZ005737.1, on the reverse strand, counting down.
AATATTATTATACATCTGAGATATACCTACATGCTGAAAAAATACATTGTACTGGCGCAATATCTATTCATACATTTTATCTAACAATAAAATATATTGTATTGGCGCAATATAATCATAAATTTTGTCGAACAATAATTTGGTGAGTTTGAAGATGTGTTCTTGATCTACAAATAAAAATTGTGGATTACTTGGATAATAAAAATAAAGAAAGTTTGGGTACGTCTTGTTTATACATTCAAACGGATACGGTGATCGCAGAGCATACTAAGAAATAGTGTACTTGGATTGTTTCGGTGGATCTGAACATCCAGCTGGAAGTTAGGAAAAATTCTACAACTGGTTTATGAGTTGAGAATAATCTGCATCAAGATCTGAGGAGAAGTTTATACTTGACAATAAGAGTTGGTGAAACCATTGATGTCAACTTAGTATTTCGACTTGTACCATGGAATAAAATTGTACCAGACTTGCATGTTTGTACCAGTGTATTAAAAAATACAACGAAATTATTTTTAATAATTTAACCAAGCAATTGAATTAACTACCCTGTTGAAGTAGATACTAAAAATTAAAATATTTAATATAAGGAGAGAATATTGCATTCATTTCTAATTCGTTTGTTTTATCCTCAATGTACCCCAAAAGGCGCCACCTTTTTATTAAATAGATAATGTGAGATAGCATTTCTGGTCACTAATGTTATGAGACAGAATGAAAACTCACAATGCCGCAACAAAAGATATGGAAGAGCAAACATTTTTAGTCAATTGAATGAGTTAATGGTTAGTACATAAGAGATTATTTGGTACATCATACATAACTTGTTTTCATTATTGTGAAGCCTGGCTATTTACCAATTGGTCACTTTATCCAAAAAACAAATAAACAAAAATTGAGCAATTTCCCTGAACGTTTTCTGATAAGTTCCTATACACTAATAGTATTTGTTAACTGACGTAACTGAATTGATGGTATTAAACGGCAATGCGCAGTCCAAATCCATGGAAAATTTTACATGAAAAGTCAATACATTCAAAAAGCTTATGAGAAATTTTGTTTTTTATATACCATATGTACATGCGTACAAATATTCTGAAACAATAATTGGTGCGCAGAATTATTTCGCAAACATATTTGTTGTGGTATCTTATCGTACGAATTTATCGATCATCAAATAAAACCTTTTTGCGCATAAACGTCGGTGTGCAACAATACAATTTGGCAACGCCTAGATCCAGTCCAAAGTGGCGAATCTAGTGATTTCTTTCCGAGAAATCATCACGGAAACTTTAGAAAATTTTTATTAACAAACACTAAGGAACAAGCGAGGAATAGCTGAAAAAGTTTTCGGTCGATTGGTTCGCTGAACCATTTTTTTTTTTGAAGTGTAGACCAATTGTGTTGATTGAGTGAGACGATTGGTCGACTGACAACGGTTTTTGTAAGTGAAAAGCCAAGTAAAAGAGCGAGGCTCCGAAGTAATCACTTCAAAAATTTGCCGAACAAAGAAAACAAAGTTAATGGAAATTGTATTGACATAATAATAGTTGATTAGTTCGGGTTAATGGTCCAAAAATCCATGGGAAAATATTTGAAAAACTTGTTGGTGCCCTGTTAATTATATTGGGTATAAAGATTGTTTAGGAAGGCGAGAGAAATTTGCAGTGTACTATTTGTACGCCAAGTTGCTTCCTGGTTTGTCTTGCTAACGAAGTTTAATCAAAAGAGTAATCGAATCGTCTTCTACCTAGACCGATATCTGTCATTACCTTTTTATTATCAAATTTCTTCTCATACCACCAAATTTGTTTCCGATTAGGGTTTCGGCTTAGTAATTCCAACTTGTGAGACAATTACATTCAAGCCATCGGGTCGGGTTCAACTTGCAGCTTCGACAGAAAGCCATTCGTCATTTCGTTTCCTCATCTCAAATTCTGTTGTGCATCGATTTCATTCCCTTTCTGAGTTAGCTCACAAGATTGCAGCTGAGTTGTGCTTACAATATTGGAACAGAGAGTAACTCCAGAAAGCTTCGTAATTCCCTCTCGTAAAAATCGGCATCGCATTTTTACGCAATCGTAATTATTTGGTACGGCGAAGAATTCAAAGTCCAATATATTACTCTGTGAATACTTTGGTATTTTTGTCACTTCTGCACCTGCTTATCTTCCGGGGGAATATTGGAGAGATCGATTCACATTAGACCTTTCTTGAGTTCTTGTCTGTCCTATTGAAAATCGAAAATGAGCTCAAAAAAATTCACATTTTTCTCTACTCAAGTAGATCTGTTCTGCTCAAATTTCAGTGAGATACCACTCGAAGAGCATACTGCTTCAAGTTTGCAGGTTGAGCTCGATGATTTGGAAAGGCGCTGGCGCCAATTAATTAATATCAATGAGTCTGAGATGACCTCGGATGACATTGCGGCCACTGAAGACACACGCAAGTCAACTCATAACATATTTTCCGTAACCTGTAAGGCTTATAAGAATTGCAAGGCAGCAATTCTTGACTTGATACACATCGAGAAAGAGAAATTTGAGAGGTCTACCAGACAGGAAAAACCAGAGCCTAGAAATACGGAAGAAGGTTTCTCATTGAAAGTTCCGCCATGTGACACTGAGCTTTTCAGTGGTGGCTATGATAAATGGCCAAGTTTTAGAGACATGTTCTCTGCAATTTATGCCAAACATCCAAAATTGTCACCTGCCCAGAAACTGTTTCACCTAAGGGCAAAAACCCGAGGGGAAGCGAGTCAAATTGTTAAACAATTTGCCTTGACTGACGACAATTTTGAGCTTGCTTGGGAATCTCTTCGCCAGAGATACGAAAATAGACGAATTCTCATAAACCATCAGTTGAGAAAAATTTTCGAAATTGATAGTGTATCTTCTGAAAGAGGAAAATCTTTGAGAAACTTTCAATATACCATCAACAACTGTCTGTCTGTTCTGAGGACGTATAACATAGCCGTTATCGCCTGGGATCCATTCCTGGTATATTGGGTTTCTTCAAAGTTGCCAGAAGAGACATTGACTGCCTGGGAAAATTCATTGGATGACCACAAACAGTTGCCAACCTGGGATCAACTGGACGATTTTATATCGAAAAGGCTGAACATGTTGGAATCCATATCCGATATGAGAAAGCCATCCACCTCGACTCCCCCACAAAAGTCACAAAATTATCATGCTAAATCTGAAGCAAATTTTCGACCTTGCAAAGTCTGCCGGCAGAACCATGCGTTACGGAATTGCCATAAATTCAGGACATGGTCGCTCACCGAACAACGAAGATTCATCTCCGCTAACAAAGTTTGTGAAAACTGTTTGTCTTACGGACACGGTACACAAAATTGTCAAAGCGAGAGATTATGCCAAAAATGTCAACAGCCTCATCATACGATTTTACATCCTGAATCTGGTCACGCTGGACGTCAGGATGTAACTTCGGGGTCAAGTGGCCCAGGCTCCTCGCAGAATCGGCAGGAATTGCAATCCCATACAGCATCATTCCATATTGATACCCAATATGATGAACAGCCGACTACGTCAGCTACCGCTAATGCTACTAGACCTAACGTCCAAAACTACTTTTCTGACTCCGGAGAAGGGACGGTCCTGCCGACTGCATTGGTTGACATTGAACACCGCGGAATCACATTCACCATTAGAGTTTTCGTTGATCAGGGTTCCCAAGAGTCATTCGTATCGAGTAGGATAATAAATCAATTTTCGATTTCAACGACAAAATCCTTCACGAGGATTTCGGGTCTTGGTGGTACTGTTCTGGAAAATGCCACAAGAACCTGTCAGCTCACTCTGAAATCTAGAAAATCTGATTTTAAACTTCCTATGAATGCAATAGTAATCTCAAGCCTCAACCACCTGATGCCGGCATCTCATACCAATATTACAGACTGGTCAAATCTGGACAGTCTGGATCTAGCTGATCCGAAATTTTTCAAACCTGCACAGATCGACATGCTCCTAGGGAGTGATGTACTACCTCTGATTCTGAAATCTGGAGTTCAAAAGAATTTCTGTGGAAATCTATTAGCTCAAGAGACTGAATTCGATTGGCTGATCAGCGGGCCACCCTCGGTTCGATCAGTGAACTCATTCGCGGCGTGGATTGCAACTCCTGATTCGCTGAACGATGACGTGAGGAAATTTTGGGAACTGGAGGAAATACCTGTCCACAAAAGTAAATCTGATGACGAGCTCTGGTGCGAAGAGTTTTACAAAGCCACAACTAGCCGTCGCAGTGATGGGAAATATGCTGTGAGGTTGCCTTTCAAGCAAGATTTACCTCCTGAAGTTCATCTCGGTCCGTCACGAAGATCTGCTCTTGGTCAATTTCTCAGGATGGAGAAAACCCTAAAGAATAGTACCGAATTAGCTTCGGAATATTCAAATGTGCTGTCCGAATACCTGAAACTGGATCAGATGGAACCCACTACCCAAACTGAAGTTGTGGAAGATTCGCGCTTTACCTCGTTCTATTTGCCTCATCATGCGGTGATCAAACCAGAGAGCAAATCCACCAAAGTTCGCGTAGTTTTCAACGCCTCTAAGAAAACTAGCACTGGATTTTCCTTAAACGATATTCTGTATACTGGTCCTACATTACAAAATGACCTGATGAATGTAATTCTGCGGTGGCGCTTCTTTAAGTACGTCTTTAACGGAGACATCCAAAAGATGTACCGCCAAATATGGGTACATGAAGAAGATAGGCAGTTTCAGAGAATCCTTTTTAGGATGACTCCCAACTGTGCAGTTGGTGACTTCTGTCTGAAAACTGTAACTTTTGGGGTGAATTGTGCACCATATCTTGCAATAAGAACCTTATTGCAGCTAAGCGAAGACGGAAAGACGACTCACCCTACCGCTGCAGGCATTTTAGAAAACCAAATCTATGTTGACGATGTACTGTCCGGAGCGCATTCTGTTGCCGAAGCGAGATCACATTTACTGGAATTGATTGACTTATTGAACTCTGCAGGTTTCCCCTTGAAGAAACTTACCGCGAACCATTCTCAAATCCTTCTTAACATGCCCCCGGAGGATCTCCTAGACGAAGACTTTCTCAAATTGGAAGATGCCAGTGAAACGAAGACTTTAGGAATCCGCTGGAATGCGATGAATGACACTTTTTTTTATAAGGTTGCAACTATTGCTGTACCATCACCACCATTAACCAAACGCAAAATACTGTCAATAGTGGCAAAGATATTCGACCCAGCGGGCTGGCTAGCCCCAATTATAGTTGTTGCGAAGGTTTTGATGCAACAACTATGGATAGATGGAACTGATTGGGATGAGGAAATCAAACCACATTCTCTCGAAAAATGGATTTTTTTTATTTCCCATTTCCACGAAATTGAAAATATAAAAATTCCACGGTGGGTACAGTACACATCCGAGGCTCATATCCAGATTCATGGATTTTGTGACGCTTCGGAGAAGGCTTATTGCGCTTGTCTGTACATTCGCTCCACTTCTCCGGAAAATGTCACGTCCTCATACTTGCTGGTATCTAAGAGTAAAGTTGCTCCATTGAAAACTGTAAGTCTGCCTAGATTGGAGTTGTGTGGAGCTGCTTTATTATCGCGTTTGCTAAGCTCTGTTTGTCAAAACCTGAAGTTGGTGGTTTCGGAAGTTCATTTGTGGTCGGATTCCACGATAACGTTGGCATGGTTAAGCAAACCACCGTATAACTGGAAAACGTTCGTGGCCAACAAAGTCTCAGAAATACTGGATAATGCGGGAAATGTTAACTGGAAACACGTCCCAACAGCTGAAAACCCGGCGGATATCGGAACACGAGGATGTACAGCGGCAGAACTGAACTCGAGTGACCTCTGGTGGCATGGACCGAAATGGATTGTCAAATCTGCTGAATTCTGGCCCAAACAAGCAAGCATCAAGGATTCTTCACTGGAGAAAAAAGTTACCACTTTTCAAACTCAAATTCAACTGGAAGACGTTCTCGACAGATTCTCGTCATTTGATCGTGCTCTACGAGTCTTGTGCTATATGTTCCGATTTGTTAGGAAGAGTCAGAAGCGCCCATCTGAGGACGTGCAATCCAATTTTATAACTGCTCAGGAAATCTCGTTTGTGAAACAACGTCTGCTGAGAATTGCTCAAGTCTCTCATTATCATTCTGAGTACCATGCTCTCGAATGAAATCAGACAATAAGCTCGAAAAGCAGACTTCTCACTCTGAATCCATTTCTCGATGATAATAAATTACTTCGGGTAAATGGCCGTTTAGCGAATTCTGATATGAGCTACAATGAACGGCATCCCATAATACTGCCTGAAAACTCACGATTTTGTAAACTTTTAATCGAATACACTCATAAGATACTGTTACATGCTGAGCATCAAAGTATGCTCCGTGCAATTCGACAAGAATTTTATGTCATTCGATTAAAAAACGCTGTACGAAAATGTATACAAAATTGCAGAACCTGTGCAATTTACAAGCACCGAGTCAGGAATCAGATCATGGCTGCCCTTCCCGCGGAAAGATGCACTTTCTCGCTACCTTTTACCAACACAGGAGTCGACTTCGCAGGGCCCTTTGATCTGAAATCCTCTCGATTGCGAAATGCGAAGTTCCTGAAAGGATATGCTGCCGTGTTTGTCTGTCTGTCTACACGTGCTATCCATTTAGAAGCGTGCTCTGAATTATCGACTGAAGCATTTCTGGCCACATTCGATAGATTCGTAGGTCGACGAGGATTTCCAAACAAGGTTTTCTCAGACAATGGGACAAACTTTGTCGGAGCCAGTCGCGCTCTCACAACTGAGTACAAAGGCTTCCTGAAACAGGCTGAAAAACATCTCGTCGAAAAGTACAATCTGCACGGATTCTCCTGGCATTTCATTCCTCCACATGCACCGCACATGGGTGGCATTTGGGAAGCCGGTGTAAAGAGCATGAAAACTCATCTAAGGAAGGTTGCTGGTAATCTGAAGTATACTTTCGAAGAGTTTTCTACTTTGCTGGTCAGGATCGAAAGTGTGCTGAACTCTCGACCCCTTTCTCCCATGAGCGAAGATCCCACGGAACTAAACCCTCTAACACCAGGTCATCTGTTGAGGGGAGCTGCGCAGGTCAATATACCTGAGGAATTATCTGAAAACATCTCTCTAATTAAGAGATGGCAAAGGTTAAAAATAATCCACATCCAGTTCGCAAACCGATGGAAATCTGAATACATCTGTGACCTCCAACGAAGATACAAATGGAAAACTGCGCAACAAAATCTCAAAGAAGATGATTTTGTTATCGTAAAGGAGGACAACTTACCACCATCTGAATGGCGACTAGGTCGGGTGATTAGGGTTTTCTCTGGTACTGATTCTCGAGTTCGTATCGCTGAAATACGAACTCAGAACGGTACAATAACTAGACCTCTCGTTAAACTCTGTATTCTTCCGAACGCATAGTCTCTTTTTCTTATTTAATCTACCGTTCACAAATTTTATGAGCCTTACATTCCAGCAAAAACTCTAGCCTCCCAAAGTGCCGTGTGTGCCAAGAAAGGCACTTTTTAAGTAACTGCATCGCATTTAAAGAGATGACAGTCAAAGAACGCCGTGATGTGGCGAAAGAGAAGGGCTACTGTTTTAACTGCCTGTGTGCCTCCCATAACAGAAACTGGTGCCCGTCCAGGAAAACATGCATGGTATGTAACCATAACCACCACACCTACCTTCATGTTGATGATCATAAGCGCAAAGCTTCAACAAAGCCACTCACGGCTAAGAAAGAATCTTCACCAGAACCAGGCCCGACTTGCTGCCATCACCGTCATCAGTCACCTCCCACCACGTCCGCAGCCGTTCTGCGGCTGCGTTTCGACAGGTTTGCTCCAAGCAGAGATGGGAACACGCGCCAACGCTCGCAACGACGGGGATCCGCGGCATCCAGTGCTACGGCGGCATCTACCCGCCATTCATCCTCTGTGAGCGAGCGCCTGAGCATCCGTCCACGGGCGCACATTTTCATGCCCACTGCTTTGGTGCGAGTTCTAACTGCCAAGGGACCTGAGAAGACGCGACTGCTGCTTAATTCGGGAGCTACTCATACAATCATCATGAAAGACCTGATAGAAAAATTGGAGCTGCAGACTACAATGAGGGATGGTAAGGAATTTTGCACCATCAATCTTCAATCTTTCCACGACCTGGCTGCCAAGATTCAGATCACCGGGATGGTGCGAACGCAGCTGAATGCTACTTTGCCTGCGGTCACCAACGAAAAAAAGCTGCAAAATATCTACAGCCACCTGGACGATCTTGCCGACCCTCACTTTTTCAAACCCATCGACATAGAAATAATGCTGGGCAATGACCAAATTTGCCGGATCCTGCGAGCGGGACTTATTCAAACGTCCTCGACCATGCCAATCGCCCAAAGCACGCTCTTTGGTTGGATTATATCCGGGACGTGCCACTATTGAGGTTGCAATACTGCAAGGGCGGCGGCATGTTGAACCGTGTTCAACCATCTTTTAATACTTAAGCTAAATTTCTGTACTGAATTACTTAATATAATTGAATTGCAAATTGAATTAACGGTCACTGTGACCATCCTCTTTTAGTTCTCACTTAGGTTTAACTTAGTCTGTAAACGTGGTAACTCTTTATCCAATGATTGCTCCTACTGAAAAGCTTTCACTCATTGGATAAAGAGTTTCCATCTTAGTTTTAAATTTCCAGTTACTGTGGTGCTGAATATCCCGAATACCCTGAACTGTCTCTTTGTCGCTTTCCTTTTCTGCCGCACAACTTCACTTGTGAAGCAGCAACGAAAGCGGTAAGACCTGAATTCTCTAATAAACTGAGCTGAAGTGTAACTGAAACTGAAACTCTCTGTCTTTCATTTCTCTTTATTTCCATGCCTCTGTAAAACGGCCAAAATCCTTACAATTTTGGGATTTTTATCAAGATTCAAATACAGTCCACTTTCAGAAGAAGCCCCAAAATTGTACAACTTATTTTCCTAAATTTTTAATATGTGCAATCAGCTAAATGCAATCCTGTATTAGTGTTGGTACAGAGATAACTTTTGCGATTGTTGGACATCTTCATTATTACACTCTATTGGGTACCGAAAATAATTTTTTTTGCATTCCTAACTTAATTCAAAACTTCCAATACACCACTCGTATAACCCCAATATACGTGGATATTCTGCTGCGCTTTGCAAAATTTCCAATAAATCTTAACGATTTCCCGAGTATATTTATGACCACATGAACCAAATTCGCCAAACAGTTGAGCCCTGCTGCCTTTGGCATAGTAACCTCTGCAAAGTCAGTGAACACAGATGGAGAAGATTGTAAGCCAACACTGCAACGACTGCAAACGTGTTACCTTCTAATTACCCAACGTTGCAGGGGGTAATGCAGAAAGAGTTGGCGAAAATTACGGAAATTCCACGAAAATCACCACAAAGCCATACACAAACTCAGGGAGCATCGTGGCACTAGCAAATAGTTCGGTAACAATTTGGGTCTATGGGCAACAGTAACGAATCTCAGAAACAGTTATGGGCATAAGTGTAGCACAACAAGCTAAATACACTTCCAGCGTAAATATTTCGCTAATGAAAGGATATATTTTTATATTGCAAGTGGAAAAATACAACTGCTGAGAAACAGAAACGATCTAAGTATATGTACGGTACACATTTATTGAAAAAATGTTTTTAACTAATATTCCTTAACGTATACATATATCTGTGGTCACAAGGCATAACAACATAATTCCAGTTATGCTCAAATTGCGTTTTTGATGCCACGAAGTTCCCCATATTCGATTACATGTTGTGAAAAATTGTGGTGATGATACCTTGTTTGGTTGTTTAGATATAAGGCAAGACTTATTAGCATATCTCACTGTGTCACTACATTTCATAACGTACATAACACCATATCTCACATTTTTTCCTTTGAAAACTATACTTGTGTTTTTATTCCCCAGTTATCTTTGGACTATTGACGATGTAAATTGTATGAAGTCGTAACAGAATATCTGAGTTGTGTTATTATTCCAAATTGAACTAAGGCGTAGCACAAAAGCATAACTCAACTTATGCTGTTATTCCAAAATCTAATATTGACTACTGAATGTTGTAAATTTCAAAATCATCCTTTGATTTATCAGCATAAGTCGATATATTCTACAATATATAATATATTCCTTTTTTTAAGAACGGCACAACTCGAGTTGTTTGTTTTATAACTTAATTTATTTAAAAAGAGAATAACAGCATAAAACAGTTTTTGGCTTATAACATTTATAATTAAAATAATTATATAAATGTTTTCTTATTAATTCATTTCCCTTCCAAGGCCTGAGAAATTGCAGGCGTAAAATTCAAAATAAGTTTATAAATATGTTTGTTATATTGATTCAAACCTTTAAAATGCTCTCCTGAAAACTTGCAAAAACACACATATGCTGTTATGCCTTGTGACCACAGATATATTTCCCATAGTTCCTAAAAATAGCATAGCACAATATAAATACATACATTTATTGCCAATTTAGGTCTGATATTTAAATTAAGAGAAAACCAAAGCTGAGTTAAGCCTATAAAATGAACACCTATTATTGCAGAAATATAGATGTTTGTTAGACTTTTGTCCCCAACTGTACATATACACTGACTTTGGTAAGGTAGCTAGTTGCATTTTTTAAAACAATGTCCCTACCAAAATTGCTGAGGGTGAAGCGGTTAGATGTTGTGTAGCCCCACTTTCCCCATAGCTGCATTTAAAAAGTTGTAACTTTTAAGACTGCAGTTAATTAAAGTAACTTTTTTGGTTTCGTGTGTTTGCCACTTCGTTGGTTGGTGGTTGTCTTTTTATTTTTTTTTGTTCTGATCTTCCCTCAAAGTCATTAGGATTGCGAGGTTTTCAAAATGCCATAGTGTAGAGAGAAGTGCGTTGGGTGTAGGAGTGCGGGGAATTTTTTTCGCCAAGTCTTCTAAATAGTTTCAAGTGTTAGTTTTCGAGGCATTATCTTAGGAGGACCATTCTAATGTTGTTGGCAAGTTATTCTCTTGAACTTTTGTTGTTCCCTAGATAACTTTTCAATGACTTAATGCAACAAAAGGTCAAGTTTTGCGAATGTGAACTAAGAACTGCGACCGAATCGTTGGTGCATTGAACCATTGAACGCAGCCAGAAAAGTTTTCGCCGTAATTAAGGGACGCTCTGGTTTGTTTATGTGTGATGACTTGAGTAAAACTTTCCACTGGGTAATCTTGGTGCGAGAGTGCATGTGCAGTGAAATTAAATTTGTATTGCAAAACTAAGTACATTCGTTATATTTATTTGGAAGGAAATGGCGATATGTTGTGTGTCACCAAATCAACTTTTTTTAGAACATTGTCAGTACTTAAGTAAGAATACTAAGATTTTTACGTTAAGACTTTGAAAATGAACATATTAAATATTTTTTTGCACAAAAAATGTGCAACAACTCGAACAATCCTTGACCAATCTCTTTGAAATTTTATGTCAAAACTACTTCTCAATAGGACTTAATTTAGTCCAGATCAGAAGACATAGGTATCGAAAGTTCACTTACTTGCTATGAAATCCCCCATATACTCTTTGCGGTATCTGCTCAATATTTCGAGGAGTTACTAAGGGAGTGTCAAAAAGAATATTCCCACATAACGTAGACGGCACGCAAATTAAAAATAAAAAATGCTTTCATTTTAAGAAATATTTCGGATTGTATTAAAAATGCAATTTTTCTTGTTCTCCAAACCAAAACTATTAAGGAATCCCCAAGTCGGGCAGAGCTGACTATATTATACCCTACACCGTCATGTTAGAGCAGAATTAACATGATATTGTTTCCCTAAATCTGAAATGATTAACCTATAACTCCCAGAGTTCAGTTCGTTGAACTACTCCCGTTCAAGTTCACAAATATAGTTTAGAAAATATGAATTGTGTATCACTACTAATATCGGAAGATATATGTATGGGGGATTTCATGTCAAGTGATTCAATTTTCAAAACCGAAGACTTGAATGAAAATTGCACTATCAGATAGTAGTTATGACACAAAATTTCAACGAGGCCGGCTAAGGACTGTCCGAGTTTAAGTTTGTTGAATATAGACAAATGGCCCTTTTTTCCCACACATATATAATTAGCTTTTTTGCTTAGAAAATTTTGCTCAAAGTGTTTTCGATAGCTTTTTCTTCAGTCTTTGTAAGAAAATACAAAAATTACAAAAATATTTTTTTGTGATTTTTTTACAAAATTGAAACTTTATTTTAATTTGTGTAAAAACTCATATTTTTATTTTTTTTTGGCTCAAAAGAAAGTCTAGGTCTTTTCCTTTAAGAGCGTTGTGGTCTATTAATGGGATGGGACATGTTCATCAATCGAAATAAAGATAAACCTCTAAAAAAAATTGAGGTTTGACACTATATTTTAGCATAACTGGAGAACCATATATCGTAATTGGTTCTGAAAAACTTGTAAACAATCCTTAATTAAGTAGCCTTCATCTTCTTCTAATATAATTTCTTCATCCCATCAGCGATTTCAAAGATATCTTACAAGTTATTGCAAAAATCTCATTTTTTGAGAAAATGTCATTAAAACGTAATAATTGTGAATTTTTCAACGTTTTTAAGTGGTATGAACTACAATATTATTTTTTTTTATAGAGATTTCATTCCAAATATCTTGCAAGATATCTGTGAAACCTCTGATAGAATGAAAAAATGGTTTTAAGAGAAGCCGAAGGCTATTTAACCCTTCGCTGCATGATTTCATTTCTTCACAGAAATTATTTTTTTAGTTTTATTCTTATTCATAGTTTTGTTTTTGACTATTGAGTTCGAGATCGTTGTTTTTGTTTTCCGTAAACCAGAAAAACAATCCTTCGTTAAAAAAGAAGAATAAGAAATGTGTGAAATTTATTAAGGATGGTCACCAGTTGGTGGACGATATCGTTTCGGAAGCACAAAGCAATCTCTTTTACAGGAAACAAAAACAACGATCTCGAACTCAAAAGTCAAAAAGAAAACTATGAAAAGTCATAACAGTTTGAATAACAAAAACAATGATTTTTATTGCATGTTAAGTTAAGATTACAGAAAAATTCAATACTAAAAAAAATTTAAAAACTTTTTCTACGGAAAAAGTTACGATTATGTCGGTACTTTGATTAAATTTCCTTTTTATACCCTACACCACACTGTGGTACAGGGTATTATAACTTTGTGCATTTGTTTGTAACACCCAAAAGGAGAAGAAATAGACCCATCGTTTATTATACCGATCGACTTAGAATCACTTTCTGAGTTGATTTAGCTATGTCCGTCTGTCTGTGCATGTATTCTTGTAATCAAAGTACAGGTCGCAATTATGGTCCGATCGCTACCAAACTTTACACATATCATTTGTTTGGCCCAAGGACGATCCCCATTGAATTTGGTTAAAATCGGTTCAGATTTAGATATAGTCCCCATATATATGTTACCCCCGATTTGACATGTAAGCGCTGTAAAAACTTTATTTTATATCCGATCAGTATGAAATTCGGCAGAAAGAGGTTTCTTATTACATGAAGGAATACTGCCAAATTCGGAGAAAATCCGTTCAGGTTTAGATATAGCCCCCATATATATGTTAGCCCCGATTTGACAAGTAAGCGATGTAAAAACTTTATTTTATATCCGATTAGTATGAAATTCGGCAGAAAGAGGTTTCTTCTAACATGAAGGAATACTGCTAGATTCGGAGAAAATCGGTTCAGATTTAGATATAGCCCCCATATATATGTAACCCCCGATTTGACATGTAAGCGCTGTAGAAACTGTATTTTATATTCGATCAGTGCGAAATTCGGCAGAAAGAGGTCTCTTATTACGTGAAGGAATACTGCCAAATTTGGAGAAAATCAGTTCAGATTTAGATATAGCCCCCATATATATGTTACCCCCGATTTGATATGTAAGCGCTGTAAAAACTGCATTTTATATCCGATCAGTATGAAATTCGGCAGAAAAAGTTTCCTATTATATGAATGATCCTATTATATGATATCCGATCAGTGACTGTATTTTATATGCGATCAGAACGAAATTCGACAGAAAGAGGTCTGTTTACATGAATGAGTATTAAGGGAAATCGGTTCAGATTTAAATATAACCTCCATATATATGTTCCTCCTGATTTGGTGTCAAAGCGCTATATAAGTTGTACTTTACTTCCGATCATTTAAATTTTCAAGAAAGATGTTCCCAATTTAGGAACGAATATTGCTAAATTTAGCGATTATCGGTTTAGAATTAGATAATATGTTCCTACCCATTTACCAATTATTCCAAATTGTTATCGCAATGACCCTTATCGCATTGTTAGGGAGGTGTAGGGTATTATATAGTCGGCCCCGCCCGACTTTCTGCCTTTCCTTACTGTTTTTTTTTTTCAAAAAATAAATTAAAGTTAGATCTGATATTACCATTAAGAAATTTGCTGCGCAAACAAGAACTTCATAGGTCGATGTTAGAAATTCTGGACCAATAATAAACGATGGGTATGTCTCATCTCCTTTTGGGTATGGGTAAGAATTTTTAGTATTAACCTATGCATTTTATTTTAGACTAAAAAGTTTATAAAATGTTGCTGAAAGGTAAAATAAGATCTTAAAAAATCGAAGAATGCCACCTTTTTTTAAATTGTAGTTTTTAAAAAAATTTCGAAAAATATTTATCAATTAAAAAAATAACCAAACATTATGTTATTGTGTTCTCTTTCAAACGACGTAAACTTTGTAAAAATCGGTTCAGCCGTTTAAGAGCAATTACAAATTTCGTAAAAACAAAAAAAAAACGATTATAAAAATCAAATTGAATTCTCGTTAATTTTCTAAAGGATTTTGTTTGTGTGTCAAATGAAAAACAAAGACTCCTTGCGACATATTTATTTCCTTCTAGATAAATGGTAATTTTATTTGCATTCCTATAACAGAGAGTACGCTTATTTATGGATTAAGAGCCAAATTTGTTATTCTCTGGAATCATATGTTTAAGAGAATTTTTACATCATGTTAAAACACGGAGCAATGTATCTTATGTGCAGTCATACTGTATTCATTTATTTATCTTATTAATGACTTTCCTATAAAATCTCTTAGCAAACTCTTATCTAATAACTCTCTTGAAGTTTATAAATGAAAGCTTTGATGGTGTTTATACTCAGTACCTGTGACGTTACTCATATAAAAAGCCTTAATGGCTTCTGAAGCTTTGTATCCACAAGTTAAAGCATATATTCTACAAATAAATATGTCTAGTTTATATCTTAGCGTTATTAGATAAAAAGCTATATCAATGTTTAGCTTTATCCGAATCGAAATAAATATCAAATATATTAGGACTTAAAGCACAAAGACATTTTAAACAGATATAAATACTTATAATCATTTATGTGGAGTTATTAACGTTTAAAAAATCTTTATAATATATGCCTATGTAAGCATACATTTTATTTGAAATATTATATACAAAAAAATATATTTTCTAAACTCGTATAATGCCCTCCCAAGAAAGAAAGTCACATCACCATTTTAAAATTTTTTAGATACATATTTAGCTTTTACGTTTTTTTAACTTTCGCGCCTTTTTGTTTAGGTTAGGGTGGCAGCCGCTTTTACCAGCTCAAATAGACAAAAGACTTAAACGCTAAAAATGCTACAAACATTTGTTAACTTTATTAGAAATGTCGTGCTTTTTCTATTCATAAAATAATTTTATAACGTTTTGACTCAGTAGTAACGAATATAACAGTTAATGATTTATGGTTGATTGTACTTTTATCACTTTCCGTACACACATATTTTCCAATAAGTTCTTAATACAATCATCCAAAACTAGATGGCCTTGCACTATAGAAACTATTTTGTTTTATGCTATGAATACATTTATTAAGTAAACAAAACTATGGAAAGTCAAATAGATCGAAACAATAAAAACCATTATTTTGTAAATAATGTTAATGGCTTAAAAGAATTACCACACCTATCATTCACTGTGGTCCACAGATAACAAAAAAGCAAATATTTAAAATTCTACGTATTATATTTTTTTTAATTTTTAAAAGGTTTTTAATTTTCAGGTTTTTTCTTGGATAAATTAAATAATTTAAAACTGGTATGAGTTTTTAGCATATCCCTTTTATTTTTTGTGACAGCATTAGAACAACTACTACTCTTTATACAGTAAAAGCTAGAAAATTAAGGGTGTACGTGATATAAATTATAATACCATTGGATCAATATAACAATTTATAAAAAAAGTATTACACTCAATTGACAAATCATCCATTTATCGAAAATACAGTAGCGTTGTGACAATACTTAAATTGTATAAATTAAAGATGATATAAATAGAAACCAAAGATAACTGTAGAGCATGACAAAATTTATTACAAAATATATATTGGCACATTATAAAATAAAATTGCAAATATAACACATCTTTATAACAGTTATCAATTAGAACTATCGCGAATCAAACTCCGCACGGAATTTGTTCCATGTGTTTTAAATGTTATAAAAAGCTTTGTTCTCAATAAAATGAAATGTATACGAAATATTCCATATAGGTACGGTCAGACCAAGCTATTTGTACAATCAGCCATTGCAGCTTTATTCATCCAACCTTCTTCTGGGGGACCACAAAACATTTTAGACATGTACTGTATAAAAAAATTTCGAAGATATGTTTATAATACTCCTTGGAAGCTTTGACTTTGAATCTAAGAAGGATAGTATACCACGTTTCTTATTTTGGATTAGTATTAATCATTTTTATTAAGTAAAACGAACTATAAAATAAATAGGTAGATAGAAGGTATAGGCAGCCTAAGTTATTTACCCAAGCTTTCTTGTGAAAAATTTGGACAAATGGCTTAGGCTGCCTATACCTTCTATTGTCTTTGCCTGAAATGCCAAAATACCTAACCAGTACAGTACAATCAAACGTAATTCTATTTATATACATGTAAAATATTTTTACAGTCCTCCTTTGAAGCTTTTATATAACAGAACTTCATTTGTACTTAATTTGTTAAATGTTATAAAAAGATTTTCGCTCTGTCCAAACAGGTATTGTATGAACACAATATCAACATATTTTTTCTGTAGTCCTTTGAAACTTTTCTCTATGAACTAAAACTATATTTATATATAAAATCCCTTGTACGTTTCTTAGTAACGCATAATCTCCGAACCATAAAAGCGAATGGGTTGAACATTGCAGAATATATTATGTTTGGGGTCATTTGTGTTTTAGATTTATTTTCACCGCGATAAATTTCGGAGTGGTCAAGTTATTTGCAAAATTCGCATTTCCAGAGGTTTGACTGAAATTTAAAATATTTGTTTTGTTTTTCTTGATAATAGTTTGTGTGTATGATTCTAACTGGTAGATGGCGCTGTTGTGGACATATGGTCAATATAATTTTATTTGATGATTTTTTCTGAAACTCGCGATGTATGCATTTTTTAATGAAATATCAATGAATAACAAATCAAAACATTCCAAGCAGGATGGGTAGGACAACGTCTGCTGGGGTCAGCCAGTAAAATATATAACAGTACTTAATTTTAACTATAAATTAAGTGAAAAGTTATAAAAAACATTTCGATTTATTCTAAGTTTTAGTTGACGCTGTTGAGCTACTGCAAATGGCGTACCAAAAGAACAATCAAAGTACAGTACAATTAAAAAAGCGTACCAACGCAATTCTATAAAATATTCCATGCAGGTACTGCATGAATGCAATGTAAAATATGTTTACAGTCCTCCTTTGAAGCTTTTATATAACAGAACTCCATTTGTACTATACAATTTGTTAAATGTTTTAAAAAGATTTTCGCTTTGTCCATACAGGTACTGTATGAAACTTTTCTCTATGAACTAAAACTATAAACTATAGAACAGAATTCCATTTTAAGTATACTCGTAAGGTAAGTGAAATGTTATAAAAAGCTTTTCGGCGTATTCTCAGTTTTAGTTGATGCTGTTAAGCTACTGCAGATGGCGTACCAAAATACCATGTAGGTAATGTATGAACCCAATGTCCAAATATTTTTTCAGTAGGTCTTTGAAGATTTTCTCCACGTACTAATGCTATAAAATATGTACAACAGAACCCCATTTAAACTAGCAGATAAGCTTAATATTATGAACAGCTCTTCACGTTTTATTCAGTGTTAGTTTAAGCTTCTTATTGTAAATGATATACCAACAAAATTGTATAAAATATTTCCATACAGGTACTGTATGAATACAATGACAACATATTTTTACAGTCCTCATTTAAAGCTTTTCTCCGAGAATTAAAGATATCATATATATAACAGAGCCCCATTTGAACTATAAGACAAGTTAAGCATTATACAAATCCTTTAGCTTTTTTCTCTGTGTGCTGTCTGAATACGAGTACAATGTCAAATTATGTTAACAGTCCTCCTTTCAAGACTTTTTTCTGCGAACTAAAGATATAAAAAATGTTTGCAAATACCACTTAAACTATAAGATAAGTTAAATATTATAACAGCCTTATCGCTTTGTCCTCAGTATAAATTGATGCTTTAAAGCTACTGTGGATGACGCACCGCAGTATTTCTATAAAATATTCCATACTTGTACTGAATAAGCACAATGAAAAAATATTTTTTCAGTCCCCCTTTGAATCTATTCTCCATGAACTAAAACTATAAAATGTATAACAGAACTCCATTTGACCTGTAGGATTATTTAAGCATTATCAAAAGCTTTTCTCTTTGACCTTAGTGCTCGTTCAAGCTGTTAACAAACTGTAGATGGCGTTCCAACATATTATATTTCACGCAGATACTATATGAACATTATGTCACAATATTTTTACAGTCCTCTTTTGAAGTGTTTCTCTTAGAACTAAATATATAAATAATTGGAACTATACCATAATTAAAATGTTATAAAAAGCTTTTTACCTTGTCCTCAATGTTAGTTGATGTTGTTAACCTACTGTAGATATCATACTAATATAGTTTAGAATACTAAGTCAAAATATTTAACATTCCTCTTTTGCAGCTTTTCTCTACGGACTAAAACTATAAATATATAACAGAACTCAATATGAAGATTAGATAAATATTATAAAAATACCATAATTTAAATGTTATAAAAAGCTTTTCGCTTTGTCTTCAATTTTCCCAGATAGTTTTGAATATAATGTCAAAATATTTTTACATTCCTCCTTTGAAGCTTTTTTCTAGGAACTAAATATATAAATATATAACAGAACTTCTTTTGAACTGCAAGATTAGTTAAATATAATAATAAGCTTTTTGCTTTGTCCTCAGTGTTAGTAGTTGATGCTGGTAAGCTACTGAAGATGGCGAACCAACATAATTATGTACAGTACATGCATTAAAATAATGTCAAAATATGTGTATATGTACTCATGCTTGGAAGTTTTTCTCAAGTAACTTAAGCTATAAAATTTATAACAGAGCAAATTTGCAGGTACTGTATGAACACAATGTCAAAATTTGTTCAGCAGTCCTTTGAAGCTTTTCTTTACGAACTCAACCTTTACGATATAGAACAGAACTAAACATTAACTGTAAGATTACTTAAATATTATCAAAAGCTTTTCGCTTTGTCCTCAGTGTACAGTATGAATACGAGTACAATGTCAACATATTTCTACAGTCCTCCTTTGAAGCTTTATCTACGAAGAACAGTTACACAATATATAACAGAACTCCATGGAAACTGTAACATTAGTTGAATATTATAAAAAGCTGTTAAGCTACAGCAGATGGTGTATCAACACAATTCTATAAAATATTACATGCAGGTTCTGTACGGTACAAACTAAAGCTATAAAATATGTAACAGAAATCCATTTGAATTATACCATAAGTAACATTATAAGAAGCTTATCGCTTTGTCCTCAGTCTTACTTGATGCTGTTAATATACTGTAGATGGTTAACTCACCTAATTCTACTAAATATTTCATGCAGTTACTGTACGAACAGAATACCAAAATATATGGACAGTTCTACTTTAAAGTTTTCACTCTACTAACTAAAGCTATAAAATTATAACAGAACTCAATTTGAACAGTAAGCTTAGTTAAATATTGTAAAAGGCTTTTCGCTCTCTCCTCAGTGTACTGTATGAATACAATATCTGAACATTTGGTTGTACAGCAGAGTATGAAGCCGCCGATTTTAGCCGCCGCCGACCTTTTTTCACCAGCCGAAGCCGCCGCCGATCTATGCGGCTAAAATCGGCTGAAACACAGCCGCCGTTCCATAGAAAGCAAATAGCTACGAGTATATAGCAGATATATCGTCCCCTTAATAGAAGAATAATGTGTACGCATATACACTATTGTTTTTTATTGCATTCTAATAATCTACGCAATTGGTTCTATATCTGTTGAAATTCTACTTCCACAAATTGGGTTATTGGGGGTTTGATTTAATAAATAATAATATCGAGTTTCAATTTCACAAAGACTTCAAATATGATTTTCTCGAAACGACAAATCAATTATACACTATTCATTTATTGGGTGGACGATATGGAAGTGAGTGATTTTTGTTTTGATTCGTTTATTGTCACAAGCGGGAGCTTAACATGTCTTAAATATAATAAGATAGTATAAGTAAAATAATTATAAAAATTCTAATATTAAGATTATTTATTTATTATTAGATTATGAACATATAGATAAAAATATTTTCGGAAAAAAATCATTTTTAAGAATAGTATAACACATAAATTAATACCTCCATTCTAAAAAATCAATCAAGTTAAGCTCAAAACAGTAGTGGTCATTCTATTTAAACCACAAGGTAATTCCCCACAAATTTAAAATTTCACTAAAACGTCGATTAACCCCTCCTGGAAACAACCTGTTTCGACTTAAGCTATGTATAGACGAATGGCGGAGAAATGCAACCCTGTGAACGTACAACCGTGTGAACATACAATTTTTGTCTTGCAACGTTGGCAGAAAAGACATTGTGAGATAATTTGCAGATTGTAATTAATATGTGCGAAGTTTATGCATGTGACAACGGCGCCATTGTCAGAAAAATATTTTATTGGCTACTGTCTATAAAATATTTTTATTGGCAATCCTGCATATAAATATTTACAACATATATTTTAAATATATGAATTTGTAAGGGTTTCTTGCAATCGTCTTCACCTTTGCCTAACAATCTGTCATTGTCCGTACATTTCCGGCACTTTAACAGGGTTGATAAATTTGTCCAACCCTACAATCGGCTATACATAGCTTTAGCATACTAGCTGCATGGAATCGATGATTTGTTTACCTCACAGTATCTTACAATTAACCTAAAAACATCTATTATTTAAGAATAAATACCAGAGCTTAACTTTTCAACTATTATTTTAAAATGTTAAAATGTATATCATAGAGCCGCCGTATGTCAATTCTATGTCGGCTTAGCCGCCTAGCCGCCGCCGCCGATCTATAATTTTCAATGGCAGCCGCCGCCGCCAATTTTGGCTCGGCTTCATTCTCTGTTGTACAGTCGTCCTTGGAAGCCTTCCTCTACGAAATAAAACTATAAAATATTTCATCCTGCATTCTGTTAAGGACATATATTTAAAGTGTATTATTAAAAGTCTTCTATAATTTTATACCGTACATCACACATAGGATATTTAACTCATTTTTCTTCCATAAATATATTAATATAGAACTTTTATGTTGAATTTAGATGAAGTTTGTAACTTTAAGATCAATGTAGCAAGTTATGTTATATTAAGTTTTGGTGACGTTAACATTGGTTGGACAATAATTTTCACTTTTATACAATTGAGTCATGAAGCATGACACAAAGAGTAAAAGTCCATCCACCCAAATATATCGTAATTTATGTTCTATACATGTATTAAAAATCTGCCAAGCTTTATTGCCAAGTTTATGTAAAAAATCTATAAACTTATAAATGTTATGATACGAAGTTACATTAATGTTATGAATACTTGCATTTTATCATACTCGCCAATACACAAAAACATCGAATTTTAGAACAAATATATTGGAGACTTTTGAAAAATATCTTCTGTTATAAACATTGATATGTACAATACTCTCAAAATATTAATATTATTTTTAACATTACAATCTTTCATCTTTCGAATCTGAAAATATGTTATTTTGTGGCTATCTGTAACTTAACATCTTAGAAGTCTTGAACTGTAAGCAATAAAACAGTTGCAAGTTTTTTGAGTTCGGCTAGTCGCAATCGAAAGAGAATTACATTGGCTTTTGTATGAAAAGGTAGTCCTATAACTTCTAAACCAATATTTTCTAAATTTATTTTTACTACAACGCATTTATGTGTATTTTGGCCTTTAATTTTTCAATATTTAAACAAAATTGTGGGGATAGGTAAATCAAATTATAAATTGTCCGAACATGGATCTTAGTCTATATTTTGGATACTTAAAGAGGTAACCAGAGCTACAAGAAAGTCGTATTTACCATAAACAATATTTTTTTCGGGACTGTGCCGCAAAAATCTTTTGAAAATACAGGCCACACAAATACGAAATATATAATTACAGCAACCCAAGTAAACCAATTTGAGATGGGTAAACCGAATATGGTATACCCTCAGTTCAATGTATTATATATCAATGTTAATTCTTTGCCAGTTTATAGTCATTGTCTAAAAAACAAAATATGAAAACATTTTCTTAAATGCTGTAGAATTAATTTGAATGTTGTGCTCAAACGACTATGTTAATTTGCGATTTTAAAATTTTTTTACAAAACGGCTCCTTTGTCTGGGAGACACCAAAAGGAGCGGGGCCACTTCGCCCGTTTTTCTCAAGGTGATGCAAAAACGTTTTTTCTGTCGTCTTGTAAAAAACCTGGACTAATGGCTTAGGGTATCTATACCTTCGATTGACTGTGGGTGATGTCGACATACTACCTGTTACTATGTGAATAAGAGTATGATTGTTAGTACGTAAGTTATTAGATGATCAATATTTCACTAAATGTTAACCCTTTTGGAGAACGTACCAGAAGGAGTGGACCAATATGTCACATCTTCGGACTTAGCCTGAGATAGAAAAGATATTATCATATAATAAATTTGAAGTCAAACCGTTACTACTTTCAAGAGTCAACGTGCGCTCCATGAAGACGGACGGACGTACATTGCTCAAATGACTTCATATATCCTAAATCGGATTTCTGTCGAACATTCTTAGGGCCTTAAGTCAGTTCTTCGATGTGTTGCACTTACGGCAGTATAATAACATACATAACATATAAACCTTCCTTCACTAAAGTGAAGGTATAATAAGGTTAGAGTATAATTAAGCTAAAACTGATGGCGGCCAATTAAAAAAATACGTAATATATAAATTAAATTTCTATTTAATAACCACAACTTTTAACGTTATGACTAATTAACAAAGCATTGACATATTGACACGTGTAAAAAACTGCTCCTTTGTTTTTCATATTTAATTAACATTAAATTATTATCACGAAACAATAAAACGTTTTTACATAAGCCAGTTTAATCCCCTAAATTAACGACTAATTAATAGCTTAGAATTATAAATGACTTTTAAAATCAATAGATATGAGTATATACTAATATGTATTAATTCATGGCGAAGGTGTCGATGTTATGGGGTTATTATAGGAAAGTATAGGTAAATGCTGCAAGGCAATTACATATTTAAAATAAGTTTTTTTTTACTACATATTTTAAAGAATGGGTTAGAAAGACTAGGAAAATAATAAAATTAAAAGTATTTAATCATTTTATATACACTCATCTTACAGGTACAATATCAGACTCTTATCCTAAATATTTTTAAATTGGAAAATTACTAAAATGGTTGTACAATTTTTATTATTTATGCCAAATATGTGAAAATGTAAAGACATTGTGTATTTTTTTAAAGAAATTTATTACCATTAATTAAAGGAAATTTAATTTTTGGGAACAGGGACAGATTATATGAAAACCTCCCAAACATATATTTATGTAAAATAATTTTAAGAAAAACATTAAAAACAGGGACTAAATCATGGCATTCGACATCGAGTTATCTACGATCGAAATGTTTATTTCATCATTTTTAAAAGAGTATATACTTTTTAGAATTTAAATAGATGTTTTCGTAAATTCTAATGGAGCTTTTTTGGTTAGTTTTTAATTAGATCCAGTGTTTATATTTCTTATTAAAAAACTTAAATTGATTTTCGATCCAAACGTTCTTGATATCGAATGCTGTGATTTGGCTCCAGGATGTTTTATAAAATATAACTTCAAGAACATAAATAATTCAAACAAGTACCTCTATGACTGGCTGAATGAAGTCTTTAACCAATTTCGATAGTTTTAACTACAATATGTAAAATTTCAGAAGGATGGGTTGTACAAAGTCATTTGTTACGTTATGAATTCACACTTGTAGACTATATCAAACATGGACCCACATGACACATGTTCTCTGTAGTGCTGTAGGTTAAAATAATATACAAACAGCAACATTTCACTGGATCCGTTGAACTGTGTGGCGTTTAGAGCGTAATTAATGGCATCAGAAGGTACCGTTATATCAGGGCAATATCCAAACGTAGACCTATTTCAATAGTATTAATCCTCACCCGAAAAAAGTTCGTGTGCAAAGTTTCGTAAGGATCAGTTTACATTTGCGAAATGGACAGACTTACGTTCAAATGAAAGAAAATTGCAGTCGAGTAAACCCACTATGGTATGCCCTCACTTTGTGGGAAATATAAAACGGAATATGGTACTTTGTATGGGAGCCACATTTTAGTCAGCCTTTAGTCATTGTAAAAGTCGTCAAAAATGCAGGATATGAAAATATTTAGATATTTGCTTCATATGTTATGCGGAAGGTGTGTTCGATCGAATTTGTCAGTTTGTATGGAGGTACCCTTCGAAAGGTATGTCCACGAAAGTAGAGCAGTATACTTGATACTTGAAAGTCATGGCACTATTCAGAATTATAAATATTTATGTACAATGGTATTAAAGTTATGAGCTATTCAGTTTTGGATATAATTGGCAATTTTCTCTGGGAGCTACAGAAAGGGGCGTGACAACCACGTCCATTTCTCACTGGACTGTAAGTGCTGCAAAAGCATTATATTGTATGTTCCTAGGTTCTAGTACGAAAGTTAATAAGATTTGTTAAAATGGGGCCACAAATTACAGTTATGTGGGGAGCTAGATGATTAATATTTTCCACTAAAAATTGGCCTTAATATTTTCTATAAAGTTGCTGAACATACTCAATGCAAAAAAAAAATTTTTGTTACATAATACGATGAAATACTAACATTTTTGGAGTACAATGTGGTTTTTTGAGCTATTTAAGGTGCCATGACACGTTCATATTGTATTGTTATGTTCACAAAAGTTGTTCAAATTTACGTTGGCTAAAATTTTGCCAAACATTGTTAATGAAAAATTACGAGTCCCTGAATGTTATGCTGAAAAAAGTGAAAAAATATGTTTTCCTTCACATTTTCAAAAAAGTACCGGAAAAAGATTTTTTTTCGCATAAAATGTTAAGAAACTTTGTTCAGCATATTCTTAGCTACTTTATTGCCAAATATAGTTAAGCGGTATCGCCAAGTCTGAATTAGTAATTCGACAAAAGCTGATGACACCTTTTTCGTGGGGCCCACTGATTTTCAAAAGCTTTGGAGGCCCATAAAAAAATTGGTTACAAATTTCGCCAAACAGAGTATATTTTAGTGTCCTAAAATGTCCGAGTATTTTTCAAAAAGTGTTCATTTGTTGCATAGTGTTATAGCGATCGACTCAGAATCAGTTACTGAGTTGATTTAGCTATGTCCGTCCGTCTGTGTTATCAAAGTACAAGTCGCAATTAGTATAACCCGATTTCATCGGAACTTTGCATATATCTATCTTTTCGCCCAAGGACGATCCCTTTGAATTTGGTCAAAATCGGTTAAGAATTTCATATAGCTCCTTTATACATGTACCTATGATTTTACATATATGCTCCGTATAAGCAACTTTTTTAAGTGTTTTAGTTATTGTCCCCATATATATGTTACCCCCGATTTGACATGTAAGCGCTGTAGTTGTCCTGCAAAGTTTGATTCTATGACTTAATCGATTATTCGTGAAAACACACATGGATCCTCCTCCGCTAAAAAAGGTTATAAAAACAAGTTTTTAATTTTGTCGCGGTGGACGCTTATATGGGAGCTATATCAATACATGCAACTATGACGACCGATTTTTATGTATACGTGCATGTTCTACAGTGTGGTGTCGGGTATAAATTAACAGCCGCTGGACTCCCAGGTATACGAAATTTTACAAATAGATTTTGAAATCCATCACTTCTGAGTGAGCAACATTTGAACAGTTACGGAATTACTAGCAAATAAAGTTATTTTGGAACCACTTTGAACCTGTTGCTGTGGTAAAGGGTGCGTATTATCATTTTTCAATTTTTATAAATAATACGCCACTATGTCTTACACATTGATCTGTTAGGAAGGAGCGTAATTTTTTTAAGATATCACCTAAAATTCCTTGCTTTCTGTAGCTTTTGATTCTTGACGGCCTTTTTTTTGGGTAACTAAATCCTTTAGAATTAATGTGCAGTAAAACCTCTCTGATCCGGACAGATGTAGTTTCGACCTTTATCCGGAATACTGAATTGTCCAGACTACAGTACAAAACTCGAAAGTGGGTCACATTTTATTAAGAAAAACGTTTCTTAAAAAGAAAAGATAAATAATAAATACAATTGAAACTTTTACACTTATCTTTGTGCAGTTTTTTAGATATGCTTTTAAATTCTTTTAGAAATATTATTACTTTCTCAGCCTATAAAATAGCACTTGCAAAGGGTTCGGCTGTTTTCTTATCTGTCTACAAAGTCTATGTTCTCTTCAATATTTTAGTGTGACACAACTGACGGAACTATAACTTCATCAGTGGTGAACAAGTACATAATGTAAGATTTTTATGGTCATATTTTCTTTCTATGGAATCCTCCGTATTGTTTTCAATTTCTTGTGATGGAGCTGAAGTTCATTCAGCGGCTTCTTAGCATTTATCAGAAATTTCTCCAATCTTCAAAGACGGAAGTCAATATCCAGCATTTTTTGGTAAACATATACAAAACGAATTTACAATATTTTAAACGCTATGTATTTTCATGCTTTCCTATTAAAAAGAGAGGCAACGTATGAAGGGCTCGTTACCATGAAGGTAAATCTATCTGCTGGCATTGTTTCTGCCTGGAGCTGAATTAAATACGACGGTTTTCAAAAATAATACAGCAGATTTATCACTTTATAATTTTTCGCCTCATATTTCAAAGCACCAATTTCATTAAAAACTTAGAACTTAAGCAACCATCGATTAATTTCAATAAAAGTTATCATTTCTTAGATCCACAACATGTTTTTGATATTAGGATAAGGGATAAGAGAGGTTATACTGCAGTTATTTGGAGATTTCTAAGTTTCGTTCTCAGATAAGGAATACGTCGATTATGCGGTAGCTTTCTTCTAGAGTCAACTGTTTAACTGTTCCCCTACATATGGTAGAGTCGATTACTAAGGTATTTTTCCTCAGTATCTGAGTCGACTATATTACATTTATACTTGACTCCAGAACGGCGGCGTTCTCTGTAATGGAGTCAAACATAGTGGGCCTCTTCCATAGTCTATCGCTGTGGGCCTCCTCTACAGTCGACCATAGCGGTCCTTATCACGAGTATAACGTCTTTGGAGATTTCTTCGTTTCGTTCTCCGATAAGAAGGATAAATTGATTATGCAGTAACTTTTTCTTGAGTCTAGAGTCAACTGTTGAGCAGTTCCCTTATATATGGAAGAGTCAATCACTGAGATATTTTTCTGTACTAGAGTTCGCCAATGATTTCTTTCTCAATACTAGTGCTTCTCAGTATCAGAGTCTACTACGATTAGATTATATTATATTTATACTAGACTCCAGATCGGCGGAGTTCTATGTAATAGAGTCAAACATAGTGGGCCTCTTCCATAGTCTATCGCTGCGGGCCTCCTCTATAGTCGACCATAATGGTCCTTATCACGAGTATAAAGTCTTTGGAGATTTCTTAGTTTCGTTCTCAGATGAGGAGAATAAATTGATTATGCAGTAATTTTTTCCGGAGTCTAGAGTCAACTGCTGAGCTGTTCCCTTATATATGGAAGAGTCGATCACTGACATATTTTTCTGTACTAGAGTCGACCACTGATTTCTTTTTTTTCTCAATACTAGTGCTTCTAAATATCAGAGTCTACTATGATTATATTATATTACATTTATACTAGACTCCAGGACGGCGGAGTTCTATGTAATAGAGTCAAACATAGTGGGCCTCTTCCATAGTCTATCGCTTCGGGCCTCCTCTATAGTCGACCATAATTGTCCTTATGACGAGTATAAAGTCGACCGTATTCTTTTCCTCTAGAATCGACCTGGTCTAGGTCGTTCTCCTTGAAAATGACGACGACCTCGGAGGTCTTCCTCTAGAGTCCATCACGGTTGACTTATTCTAGAGCCCGCCAAGGTGGTTTTCCGTCTAGAGTTAACCACAGTGGGAAGACTGTATTTGGGTGGACCATTGAGGTTTTTCTCCAACCATTGAGACCTTCATCTTAAGTCTAAAGTTGAACACTGGATACGAGGGTGTACACTTCAGTGTAGGAGGGTAAATTTAATATGCTACGAGAAAAGGTGGAAAACATAAAAAAGTAACCTAAGAGCCTATAAATGTTTGGTAGAAATCAGTCTCAACGCATTTGAAATCATTTGAACTATACCTTCCATATGTATAGATGATGCAAACGGTAGATTGATGGAAACCTTTTTTTAATGTGGTATTAGTTACTATCCACTTTTTATTGCACCTTCAAAATAATCCTTTTTGAATTTGGTCGACAATTTATTCACTTACAACTTCTACGTAACTACTCACAACTTCTACGTAACTACTGCAGTATAACCTCTCTTATCACTAATATATTAGAAATTCGAAATGTTGCTTTAAACATCCTAGCCATTAATTTATTACATCTGCTCTTCAATCTATTCTAAACTTTAGAAATACTTCTTAAAAACCAACAAAGAAAAAAAGCTGTGAGAAATGTTCATGGTGTTTCGAACAAATCCACTTCATGAATTTAAGAACATTTTTGGCTTCGACGACTGCCTATCCAGTCGTCGAGCAGCCTATGAGTGTGTCTCCCAAATTATATTGTGGGAGGGAGCGAACATTCTTCTTCTCTGGCCGTTTGTATCACTACCAAATTTCTTCTTTTTTGTAATTTTGTTTTTTTCTCATTTTGTTTCTGAAGCACTTTCCTAAACAATGTCCACCCACAGTGAGTTTGGGTGATTGCATGCAAAGTCATTATAAAGATTTATACTGACCGAATCATTAATTTGTTGGAATACTCTTGGCTCGACTGGTATGGAAATTTAAAGTACTCTTTTTGCCAAGGTTTAATTGTTGTGGTTGCCCACTCGTAGTGTCCTAAAGGTGGACATGTGTGTATGTGTCTTTGGAGTGTGGTAAACAGTGCCAAGAATGTCCCAAAAAGACAGGACACACTCATAGAGGTCCTAACACGTATGTAAGTACCTTCCAACTGAAAGATGGTAAAATAAATTAAAAGTATGTTTGTCAGTGATGTACTTGGTTCAACTGTACGAATGCGTGACCATGTAAGAAACGAATATTTCAGAGTGTGCCAAAGTGAGAAAATTCACACGCATACCCACCTACTTTCGCATGTCCTAAAAGTCACAAATACTTAAATGTTGATTATGGAAGTGACATAAGTCAATTTATGTCTAATGTATTCAAAGATATAATAATCTGTTTAAGAGGTGTGCAATTTTTGACAATTTCACTGCGTATTTTCGGAAACTGAAAATGTATGTACACAAATTTTTATTTTGAACTAAAGCATTTACTTTTGCCGGGAATAAATACTGCAGTTGTTTAAAATTAAATAACAGTAGAAAGTATTTATTGTTATTATGCAAATTATTATGCAAAACTCCAAAACTGTGAAACGAATCTGACATTTCTCGACCCTTTTTTTAAAAGTAAGGGAAATTCAAACAATTATTTTTCCATTTTTTTTTATTTTTGCCATTTGGTTTTGGAAGGTACCAACAGGAGCCTGTCAATAACGCCCATTTATCAATATACATTTCAAATGTTTGTATGCGCAGGAATCGAAGTTATAAGCTGTTAATTTATGGATTTGTATGGGTGGTATCAAAATAACGTCCATTTTCACTGGATTATAGGTACTGTAAAAGTATTACTTTCCACAACTTTTTAAGTATTTGTATGTATTGGAATCAAAGTTAACTTTTTGTTAACTTTGATAGAATTATTAAAGATACAATATTTCACTAAATTCTGACCCTTTGTGGGAGAGGTTGTCGAAGGAGCGGACCAATATAGTCCATCTTTGATCTCGGGCCGAGAAAGAAAAAATATTAGCACGTACCAAATTCTATATCAATCGGTTACTGCTATCGAAAGCTGTCGCGCGCTCCGACCAGAGAGACAGACGGACAGGAATTGCTCAAATGTCCAATGTATGGGCCTTAGTTCACTCCTTTGGGTTCGCAGCTTGTTGTTTCTAATTATTTTAACAAGATTTACTAAACTACTGTGTCTACTTGAAAGTGATATTCTCACCATTTGTAGCCCTTAAAATTTCCTTCAAAAAGGTTATCCCGGCATTATCGATATTATACTTCAATGGGGTCCAAATATTATAGGTGCCTCCAAAGAAATAACAGAATTTAAACAAGTAAAAGCGTTAAGTTCGGCCATGCCGAATCTTATATATCCTCCACCATGGATAGCATATGGCCTCACAAAATAACTCAAACCTAAAGAAAATAACACCGAAAAAACAAAAAAAAAAGTAGTAGATGAGAATAGTAGGAAACATATAGTAGATGAGAACAGTAGGAATCACAACAAGTTAGATGCTATACATATATGGGGGCTATATCAAAACATTGACCGATATGGCTCATTTGCAATCCCAAGCAACCTGCAACTATAAGAAATATTTATACCAAATTTGATCAACCTAGCGCTATTATTGCGGACTGTAGCGTGATTACCACAGACGGACGGACGGACATGGCTAAATCGTCTTAGAATTTTACGACGATTAAGAATATACATACTTTATGGGGTCTTAGATCAATATTTAGATGTTACAAACGGAGTGACAAAATGAATATACCCCCCATCCTATGGTGGTGGGTATACAAATAATAATTACTATAAAAATATTTTTAATATTTCGAGAATCCACCGACTCGTGTGGTTAACACACGGATATGCATTTTTCATTCCACCGAATTGAGGAGGAGTAGCAGATTTTTTCTTAGGTATTAATGCCTACAAAAGACATGAAGCCGTTAGGAAGGTATGACAATTTTAACAAATGTTAATATTGAGAGAAAAATCCCTGAGATAGTTAACTTTGGAAATATGTACCATAAAAACTATAACGAATTTTTAAAAAACGTAACGCCAAAAAATGCATTCGCACTTTAAGAATTATTGTGCCAAACAGTATTAAAATCAAAGGGGATTTTTTCTAAATGTGTGCTTTTCTATTCATTTGCCGTAAATTTTAGCCCTTTGACGGGAATACGCAGAAGGAATG
The DNA here is from genome assembly GCA_963930755.1 of Eudasyphora cyanicolor. Classification (NCBI taxonomy): domain Eukaryota; kingdom Metazoa; phylum Arthropoda; class Insecta; order Diptera; family Muscidae; genus Eudasyphora; species Eudasyphora cyanicolor. Next base: position 258,156,907 of record OZ005737.1, on the reverse strand, counting down.
AGCCAATATAAACCATGTTCAAATAAAGTCATTCGGCCACTTCTCGAATATTATCGTGCGCACCAGGCATTCAGACAAACGGACGGACCTAGGTCAAATGTTCTGATAAGTCATAAAAAACAAGTGATTTTGTCATTCATAGACAAGTGAAATTGGCATTAATTTCAGACAAGAAGAGTCTTATAATAAATCAAAGTACCATTTTTAGGCCCAAGCAGTTACAAATTGTTGACAATATGGCATTAAGAAGACAAATCGAAGAGGTAATTTTTATGGTATCTATATCTGGGTTCTAAGTATTTATATGAGGGCTATATAAAAAAAATAACGATGTTGTACCAAATTTCAGTCATCTTGTTGTTAACAGCGTTTTGTCTTCGTGAAATTCTGATTTTATCGTATCGAGAATAAATTTCGACGAAACTTTATTTTGAGAATTTTTTTCTAAGGAAATGTAATTTTTTCAACGGCTATATTTAGTTAACCGAAGGGAATTTTATTTTACGGCTCGTAGCATAATTTTTACACTGGTTTGAAAAAACAGAATCTAGTGCTTTTCGCAAAAATTTAAATTTTTTAAACATTTCTGCAAATAATTCATCATAACTCCGGAGTAGTAACGTAATAATGAAACATTCATCATAATATTGGAGATGAAATCCACAATTACCATTTGAAAGAATATTCTTTGGCATTTATTTTTTGAATAGTATGTCTATCAAATGTTGGCTGCGGCTACGTCTCAGATGGTCCATCCATTGAGCCCAATTCTCGATGACTCGTTCGAGCATTTCGAGTGGTAACTGGCGAATGACACGCGTGATGTTTTGCTCCAAGGCCCGAATCGAAGCGGGTTTGTCCGCATAAACTTTAGACTTTTTATATCCCCACAGGAACGGTGTGATATCACACGATCGACCGGCCCAAAACGTGAAATTATCTGCTCACTGAAGTGTTCTCTCAATAAATCCATTGATTGATGCGATATGTGGGAAGTGGCGCCGTCTTGTTGAAACAAAATGACGCCGAGACCACGAGCTTCAATTTCAGGCATCGGTTATCATGGCATGATAAAGGTCGCCATTGACGGTTACCTTCTCAACCGGCATCATTTTTGAAGAAATATGGACATACGATTCCACCGGCCCACAAACCACACCAACCCTTTTTTATTCTGGATGAAGTGGCAGCTCTTGAATCTCTTCAGGTTGCTCTTCGTCCCAAATGCCCCAAATGTTTACATACCCATTGAGCCAGAAATGGGCCTCATCGCTAAACAAAATTTGGCTCGAAAACGTCGGATTTTCTTAGTACTTCTCAAGAGCCCATAGAGCAAAGCGATGTCGCTTCGGGAAGGTCGGGCGGCTTCAGTTCTTGCACAAGCTCTATTTTGTATGCTTTCAATTTAAGATTTCGACGTAAAATGCGCCAAGTCGTTCCATACGTCGGTCCGACATACAACGAACGGCGCCGAATCGACTCTCCACGGTCTTCGTGTACACTCTCAGCTACGGCCGCTACATTTTCTTCGCTGCGTGCTGGACGTGGTCTATTCGGTCGAATATTATACAATAATTAATGCTGGGTCTCAAGATGGGTGATGGTGTTGCGAATAGTACGCTCAGTATGCCGATTATGTTGACCATAAATTGAGCGAAGTGCACAAAACACATTCCTCACAGAGCGTGAATTTTCGTAATAAAGTTGAACGATTTGTAAACGTTGTTCAGGCGTAAGGCTTTCCATGATCATATGCCAAACAATACTTAACAAAAATAACATGACAGCATGACACGGCTCACACGTGATCTGTTAAAAAAAGGCTATTGAAAAAAGTATCTCTACTTGGATCACCCAATATATATGTTAGTACAAAACTACAAAACAAACAAAGTCATATTCTAGTCAGAACCCTATTCACTGGCATAGTTATTGCTTCTAACACTAGTACGTACAAGTATTAATTATCCATATAATTAATGTTATTCATACAACAAAGTGGCCGTTATTTACATTGCTGCTCGAACAGGCTAAATATTGTTTGGATTGGTATTTTACTTTTTTGGGTGTTTGTGCTAAGTTTTGGGCTTTGGTGAGTTCTGACATATATTGTAAAATTTCATGGCCAACATTTTTAAAACATTTCATCCCGGCCCTCCACATTTTTTGGAATGTTTTTTACGATTTGTTAAAATATAGCCAACAATTATCGTTATGTGGGGGAGCTGCAGAGAACTCTCAACAAATTGACAATTTATCGATAATTTTGTGATTTTGAAGTTTTTTCAATCCAGTTTGTTTTATATATTTTTTCTTCTAGTCTATATCTACAATTATGCTGAAGGCCATAAAACAATGAACCCATCGGTTAAGTAGATATAAACGTTGGAAAAATTACATGTTCTCAGAGAAAATTCTCAAAATCAAGTTTCAACCAAAATATTCACGATACGCATTGGAGCTAAACCAGAAAAACACAAATGGCATTTTGATTCTTTCGATAAAAACTTTCATAAAAGGAAGTCAAAACGGCACAAAAATAATACGATTTTGTGAAATTTTGTATAGTATAATGCTTTTAAAATAATACCAATAGTCTATTGAAAAATTGGCGTTATTGCCCCTTTTGATACCTCCCATACAAATGGACCATTTTCCATAATAAGTTAACGGCTTATAACTAATGATTTTATAGTACCCACAGTCTGTTAAAAAATGGGCATTATTTTACGCCCCTTTTGGTACCTTCAAATGGCTAAAATGAAAAATAAGATTTTTTGGATTTTTTTTTCAAATTTGCATTGTTTTCCGCTTTCAAATAATGGAACAAAAAATTTAAAGTTTGTTTATATTTGTTGGGGTTTTTCTAATCAGCAAAAAACAATTTTTTGAAAAAAAAATTAAATTTATCTAAAAGTTTTAATGGCTGTTACTATAAAATAGTATGCCTCAATCTATATAAAAAAGCGTTTAGGTTTCAATTTTTAAAATGCATTTTTACTGAAGCATTTTCGTTTATAAAATTGCCTTTAAAATATAATTAAATCCATGAGCGATTTTAATTGTTAATTTTCAAGTAATTTGTCTGTAACATCAGACATTAAGACATTTGTATGAGACTTTCGATAATAGACGCTATTTAAAATTTGACTGAATTTATTACTAATTAGAATATTTAAAAGCGGCTTGTTTATAAGCTACTCTAAATATTAAACCGATTTTAGCTACTGACATTGCTAATTGAAGCAAATGATAAATTTAATTGAATTATATTTAGACAATTTGATTTGATTAGCTGTGTAACTCATTTACAACTTTTTGTTGCAAAGTTCACTAAATGAATCATATCTGTGACTGAAAAATAAATCATAAAAATTAACCCAACTCTTCCCAAGATGACTTATTGCGCTTTCAAATTTAATTCACTCAACCCAGATAACTTTTCTCCCTGATCTCTGATAATATAATCCCCATAGTTTGAATTTAATAGCAGCAAAATGTACCCGTTCAACTCATCCCCATTCAAATCTTCTGAAATATGTGAAATTACATGTGGGTGTGCAGTCTGACTAAGCTTAAGAGTCCTTCCATCGGAGTGTCCATAATATATCTATCCGTGTGTGTGTTCAAGTTCGAACGACTGAATGTGTGAATGTCGATAGCTTATGTGACCATATCTTAGTGGTTGTAGTATTTCGAGCCAAATGAAATGTGGTTTAACTTGGTTGGGAAAATTAAAAACAAAACAAAAAACAACAACAGAAGCCGCATCAGCAGCGTCAGCATCGGCAGCAGTAGCAGCGGTGCTATCATCATTAGGCAAAGATTACAGAAAAAGTACAAATGCTGGAGCACATACGCACGCTCACACATCCATATAGCAAGAATGCCTTTCAAACGCACACAAGAACAATCGCAAGAAATGAAAGCAGCTTTAGGAGAAGCAGAAACATCCAGACAACACAATAATCTAAAGCTTAACAGCTGTAATGCTTTTTTCCCTCCGGCAAAACTTTGCCTTTTGCAACGATGAAAAAACGGAAGAGGAAACAAATGAAAACAGGAGAGAGAGAGGAAAAAAAACCATAACCTAACACTCAGCCACACACACCCACAATGACATTTAGATGTTCTGACGAGACACATACGACACATTATTTTCTCTTACTCGATTTTTTTTTTGTTGTTGCCGTTGTTGTTGTTTTTGTTGGTACGACAACTGAATTCGAAACAAGATTGCAATTCTTATCTAATTGTTGCTGTAATTGTTGAAAATCATGACAAGAAAAGGTCTACGTGTTTCAATGTGACTGTGAATGTCTGAATGAATATGACAAGAATGTGGGTATATATATATATACTTGTGTTTATATATAAGTATGTAGGTTGTGTGATTTTGTGGGTGCCAAGCAAGTTTCCATCGTTCAGTTCATTTTCCTTGATTAGACATTATGGACTAATGTGTGGTACGGCACAGAAGGGTTCACTTCTTTCATTCATTCATTGTTGGCACACGTTCCGGTAACCACAAAAATAACTTTGAAATTTATGAAGTCGCACACACTCACACACCCAACAGATGTTGTCAAACAATTTTCTTTGAAAATATTATTCAAGCTAAAAGCCACGATACGCCTTTAAATCATTAAATATTCAATCTTTAAAGTATGGTACCTCAACCCGCATATATCGAAAATAATCACAGTTTTTTAGATATCTAAGAGGCCCGAATTTGATTGCATCTCTATTTATTTATTACGAATTGCATTGGGAAAAATTTACATACTAGTAAATTAATTTTTTTTAAATTTAAATTGTTTACTAAATATCAACCCTTTGTTAATATTTAGTAAAGCCCACTGGGTGGCTCAGGGGACCGTAGCGGCACATCAGGGGGCCGTAGAGGCAAATCAGGTGGCCGTGAGGTCTTGATTAAAATTATGCTCATTACATTTTTTGATGAAAAAAACCGACTGCGATTTTTTTAATTCGAATCAAAGTCGGGAAAAATAATTTAAATTCGGGAAATATTTTTCGACACAAATGAACTAGTTGAAAAATTTTCGTATCGGAATTTCATAAACGCAGTGTCAGTTTGAATGTGAGGTACCAGAACGGGCTTAACAAATACACCTATTTTTCGCTGAACAGTAGATACTTTAAATACATTGTACTGTTCTGAATTATAAGCGTTTATTTGCACTGGTATATTAACGCTATGAGATATTAAATTGTGGTATTATTTGGCCATTTTGTATGGGAGGTACAAAAAGGGAAGTGGTGATAACGCACATTTTTCACAAGACTACAGGCACTATAACAGCATTACACTGTACAAAATTTTAAGTTTTTTTTATACACTGATATTAATGTTATATGCTGCTAACTTTTGGTGCAAATCGTGAATTTGTGTGGAAGGTATCAACAGGGACGTGGCAACTTCGCCCATTTTTCTCGAGGTAATAGTGACTAATAAATTAATACCATCTGAAGAATTACAGAGGATGCAAATAAATAGTATAGAATTTATTAAATAATCAATATTTCACTAAATGTTAACCCTTTGTGGGGGAGGAACGAGAAGGAGTGGACCAATATGGGCCATCTTCGAACTTAGCCGGAGGTCGAAGAAAATATGACCTCATACCAAATTTAAAGTCAATCGGTTACTCCTTTCGAGAGTTATCGCGCGCACCAGCCAGCAGACAGACAGACAGACGGACGGACATTGCTCATTCGACTTAAAATGACCCAAAACGAAAATCCACCAAACATACTTTGGGTCTTAGGTCACTCTTTCGATGTGTTACACTTTTGGTTCGTAGCAAATGATATATACCCTCCTCTCTAAGGTGAGGGGATAATTAAAAAATAGAGCTTTATTTCGCCCCACTATAAATTCATGAACTATTATACGAGGTTTAAATATGCAACTTTTAATTTTTATAGAAAAATGCTTGCTTTTTATTCATAAATACGAGGGTTGCTATATATATTTCTGGCCTAATAATGAAAATGCGAATATTTATCATCAAAAATGGTTTTATTTTTTTCAAAGTATTCTCCAGCATGATTTATACACTTTTGCATGCGCTCAAACCAATTGTCGAAGCACTTTTTCCACTCCGATTGAGACACCTCCAAAACATGGTTTTTGAACGCTTCAACAGCATCTTCTGGCGACGAAAATCGTTGACCACGCATTTTTTATTGATGTGCGGGAGTAAAAAGAAGTATTGGGTGCCAGTTAATTCAATTTGTTTGCCAAATTGATTTTTTCAAGTCACTGTAACCAACACAAATGTTGGTCGTACGTACGTTCTGAGTACGTTTATGCTAAAAAATGTCAAACATTCCAATGGAAATGTCAGATGGCGCCAGGCAACACTTAGTGTTGCATAGGCAGACATATATATATAGCAACCCACGTATAATTTTGTCTCCACCAAAGTAATCCCACACAAATACAGTACTCTCCTACCAGCGATTTTTCGAATCCTGGAAACACTTCTTGTATGGCCTTGAGGTATTCTAGGAGTGCATTATTATTCTCCCCAATCGTACATTTTCAGTTTCTGCAACATAAAAGAAGTATAAGGCAGTTATAAACCCTTCGAGTTCATGTAACAGTTAATCATGTCCAAAACTTCTGAAAATTTGCATGAAATAAGCCAACCGCAACTTCTCCAAAAAACATCCGACAATTCTCCACTAGCGTCACTGCTTCAACGTTTCCATATTGTACAAATTATAATAAATGTTTGCTCAAAGTGTACTCGCCAAATGTGACAGATGTAATAACCCTTTATGTATTTGTTAGTTTAACTATCACTCAAAATTTAATAAAACTTCTTTGATCCATTTTCCGATAGCTAAAAGTCAACAAGAACGCCAAAAGACGGCTAACCTTTTTATTTGTCAAAAAACAAACAAAACTGCAAAATGGCTCATAATGTCAACATATTATGGGGACACTTGCCTCAATATAACAAGAAAATGGAAAAACAAAATTTTAAATTCACTTTTTTAAAAAACTGCTCGTATTCTTCACATTTTGTAGATGCTGGTTGAAAATAAATCTTCTAAAATCAAAAAGTTTTCTTATATAATTTTCTATAATTATATCAAATTTTTTATAATAATATCCGGGGGTGCACGGAGCCTTCAGGATCTTGGAGGTAGACCGTGATGCAAATCTTGGTGAGCAGCTCTATACTATGGGAAGTGAGCCAATGTGGCCCATTTTCTAACTTAGCCTGAGGAAAAAAAATATTCTCACATATCAAATATGAAGTCAATCGGTTACTCCATTCCAGAGTTATCGTTCACAGAAAGACGGACTGACGGACATTGCTCAAAAGACTTAGGATGACCAAAAACTGATTCCCGTCGAACGTGCTCGGGGTATTTTGGCCCGCAGAAAAAGATATATGCCCTTCTCCACTAAGGTGAGTGCATAATAAATCATTGGCATGGTGGCGTATGAGATTTCGCAGTTCACATATCTCCCTGTGTTACATAAAGTACACGCCACCCATGCCCACAGTGATTTAAATGTTTAACACGTTGACTGCCAAGGCCATTTTCAGAAAACTGGCCAAAAATGGCATTTTGATTTTTTCACATTATATTACTAAAAACTCTATTTCTAGATGATAGGTATCATGAAAAAGCAAAAATGATGTTTTTTTTAGGAGAAAAAGGACCTACGAATTATCTCGCAATTGGCGTAATTGATGCAGAGATGAAAGTTTTTATTGCACTTTTATTGCAAATGGGACCTTGTACTTTTCCAACAATAGAACATTACTGGAGCACAAACAAGCTATATAATGTAAACTTTTGCCGCTCACATATGAGCCGAAATCGATTCCAGTTGCTACTTCGTTATTTTCATTTGGTTGATAACTCAAACGCATCTACCGACAGATTATACAAGGTGAGACCAATCCTAAATCATTTCAACAATGTTATGCGTGAAAACTATGTACCAAGTAAAAATATTTGTATTGACGAATCCATGATGCTATGGCGGGGAAGATTGCTTTTCCGCCATTACATAAAAAATAGCAAACACAAATATGGCATCAAACTATATGAACTATGTGAGTCCGACGGTCCTGTAATTAAAATAAAAATTTACAGCGGAAAATCTGAGGAAACTACCAATAATCTAGGTCACACTGCTGACGTTGTTTAACATTTACTTGAGGACTATCTCGATTAAGGCTACGCGCTTTACATGGATAATTTTTATAATTCAGTTAGTCTTACAAAACTGTTATATACACGAAGTGTATATAACCCTGCGAAGTAACAGAAAAGGAAACCCCAGAGATGTGGTAAATCGTAAACTGGCCAATCGCAATGGAAGAATTTCTATGAAACCGAATATAGTTCGAGATTACAATAATGGAATATCTGGCATAGACCGATCAAATCAAATGATTTCGTACTACTCATCTCTAAGAAAGACTATTAGATGGCCCAAAAAGGTTTCGCTACATATTATAGAGATATATATACAAAATGCTCACAGAATTTTTCAAAAAATAACTTCATCTAAAATAAAACTGATAAAGTTCAGAGAAGAATTCGTCTTCGCGTTGATTGGAGATTTCAACCAGTTTTGAAAAAAAATATAAGTCAAGAGCTCCATTATTTAGAGTGTTTACCACCAACGGAAAAAACAGCGTCCGACAAAGCCATGTCGTGTATGTACCCAAAACGCCGAAAAACGCGTTATTTCTGTCCAGCCTGTGAAGAGAAGCCAGCCCTTTGTGTGGAAAATTGTTTTAAAAACTACCACAAATAATAAAATATTACTTTATTTCTTCTGTGTGAGTTAATTTTTCCATTATATTGAATAAATTTTTACATTATATTGAATGAATTTTTCCAAAAAAATTTTATTTTTCAATAAATGTTCAGCTCACGGTAGCCAAAACTAACTTTTTGTCTTTTCCCAGAAGCCATTTATCGATACTAGCACTGATATAATACGGTTTTACTCGTAACTACACAAAAAGTGGCAGTTTTAGATAGTACGAAATAACTCGTAGTTGGCTTCCTGGAAGGGAAATCAATCTACGAGTTATCTCGTAGTTGACAGTCAACGTGTTAATAACACTCGGACAGAACGAAAACACAAAATTCTGAAATTCGAAAGGTAATACCTGGAAAAGTTGAATAATGACACCCATACACCAAATACCAAAAATAGATAACTAATACGAAATTTAGTGTTTTGTGCCAGATGCCAGAACGGCTATCGAAATTTGTTCCTTCTTTGTCAAGTTACCCTCATTGCAATAATAACACTAGGCAACATATTTTTTTGTCTCAAAATCCAAAAAACTGCTTTTGTTTAGATTGAGGAATTTAATTGCATAAAATAAAAACCAAAAAAAAAATATTGAAAGGTTAAGTTTTTTTTTACATGGATAATTTTTATAATTCAGTTAGTCTTACAAAACTGTTATATACACGAAGTGTATATAACCCTGCGAAGTAACAGAAAAGGAAACCCCAGAGATGTGGTAAATCGTAAACTGGCCAATCGCAATGGAAGAATTTCTATGAAACCGAATATAGTTCGAGATTACAATAATGGAATATCTGGCATAGACCGATCAAATCAAATGATTTCGTACTACTCATCTCTAAGAAAGACTATTAGATGGCCCAAAAAGGTTTCGCTACATATTATAGAGATATATATACAAAATGCTCACAGAATTTTTCAAAAAATAACTTCATCTAAAATAAAACTGATAAAGTTCAGAGAAGAATTCGTCTTCGCGTTGATTGGAGATTTCAACCAGTTTTGAAAAAAAATATAAGTCAAGAGCTCCATTATTTAGAGTGTTTACCACCAACGGAAAAAACAGCGTCCGACAAAGCCATGTCGTGTATGTACCCAAAACGCCGAAAAACGCGTTATTTCTGTCCAGCCTGTGAAGAGAAGCCAGCCCTTTGTGTGGAAAATTGTTTTAAAAACTACCACAAATAATAAAATATTACTTTATTTCTTCTGTGTGAGTTAATTTTTCCATTATATTGAATAAATTTTTACATTATATTGAATGAATTTTTCCAAAAAAATTTTATTTTTCAATAAATGTTCAGCTCACGGTAGCCAAAACTAACTTTTTGTCTTTTCCCAGAAGCCATTTATCGATACTAGCACTGATATAATACGGTTTTACTCGTAACTACACAAAAAGTGGCAGTTTTAGATAGTACGAAATAACTCGTAGTTGGCTTCCTGGAAGGGAAATCAATCTACGAGTTATCTCGTAGTTGACAGTCAACGTGTTAATAACACTCGGACAGAACGAAAACACAAAATTCTGAAATTCGAAAGGTAATACCTGGAAAAGTTGAATAATGACACCCATACACCAAATACCAAAAATAGATAACTAATACGAAATTTAGTGTTTTGTGCCAGATGCCAGAACGGCTATCGAAATTTGTTCCTTCTTTGTCAAGTTACCCTCATTGCAATAATAACACTAGGCAACATATTTTTTTGTCTCAAAATCCAAAAAACTGCTTTTGTTTAGATTGAGGAATTTAATTGCATAAAATAAAAACCAAAAAAAAAATATTGAAAGGTTAAGTTTTTTTAATTCAAATGTTCATGGAAGTGATTTTGAAATATAATCCTGATAGAGCCGAGATACGCGGTAAATTTGAGGGCTATATATACTTGAAATATATATTACAGGTAGAAACAGTGGTTGAGTCTTTAAAAAATTAGAAAAAGGTTTTTTTTTAATTAATTTTTGCTGACATGATCGTGCCGAAATTAAACTATTTCTGCTGAAATTTGTAATTTCTTCAACTTCTGAGCTGAATTCTTCATGTTCTGCAACTGTGGCATATGTACCATCAAGAAGAGTAATATGAAGGCACCTTTATATGACAGCTACATAAAAATATCAAAATCATAAGATACGTGTATGTAAGGGGGTTCACACTAAAACTCGCGGTCCAATCTACCAAAATTGAACTATATCACTGATAAAGCTGCCGTACAAAGGACCCTTCCGATTTCACTTCCTAGTATTTTTTGTAGCTGAACGTAATGCCATTTTTCTTTGTTTATTGGATTTCTTTGTTTATTGTTCTTCCTTTTTCCTTGCTTATCCCTAATTTCGCAACCTCCAGTTAGAGCAAAATCACAGTTAAAAAATACAAATTTCATACAATTTGGCAGCTATAACTGTAGGTTAGCTCTACCTGTAGGATAACCGAAGATTGTGGAATTGGCCGTTATTGTTTTTAATTTTCAAATATGTTTTTAATGTATTGTAGTTATTTATTGTTGGTCTGTGTTTTTGTCATTCAGTCAGAATTTATTTTGGTTTAAGACCATATGTTTCAGTTACTTTCTATCTACTGCAAAAAAGTAATAGAAACAAATACAAAAATTGGTAGAGAGTTTTAATTGCTTGGTAGAATTGACAGCAGTTTCGATAGACACCACTCTATCATCTTCAGAATTCAGTAGCATTAGTGTATGTATTTAACTTAAATTAGCTGAAATACTTATGGAAGCAGTAAATTGAATTTAACAAGAACTACTAACCAAACCCGTATTTAAAATACTGAATAACAAAAACACAGACGAACAATAAGTATAATACGTATTAGTATGAGAGTTTTAGTATGTTGACATAGTTCGGCAAAATACGGGTTTGGTGAGTAGTTCTTGTTAAATACATTTTATTGCTTCCATAAGTATTTCAGCTGATTTAAATTAAAGACATACATTATTGCTACTGAATTCTGAAGATGATAGAGTGGTGTCTATCGAAACTGCAGTCAATTCTACGAAGCAACTAAAACTGTCTAGCAAATTTTTGTATTTGTTTCTATCACTTTTGCGAAATGGACAGAAAATAACTGAAACATATCGCTCACATACTTCAAGAGTGACATAATTCAAAATTGAAAATTGCCAAGATGTGTAACTTTAAGTCCTTATTAAAAGATAAGTAACATGAAATAAGATGTTAAAAAACGCTTGAATAATCCGAAATATGGTTGTTTACTTATAGACCAAATTTCGCTGAGATTAATTTATGTACATTTGCAAAATTCGCATTTTTGTGAGGCAACCTCAAAAATTTTAAATTTTGAGTTATGTCACTATTGAATTAGGTGAGCGATATGGTCTTAAACCAAAAACCAAAGGAAAGGCTAAAGTCGGGCGGTGCCGACTATATAATACCCTACACCACTCTCGTTATATTGAATAACTCTGATATATAAATTTTGTAATTCATGTATAAATTGTTTACATAAATTTACTTTTGTGACATTTTATACTTAAATAATACCCTGTACCACAGTGTGGTGTAGGGTATAAAAACGATTGGATCTAAAAAGCCAAATCGGATGAAACATATATATGGGAGCTATAGCTAAATCTTTACCGATTTTTCTTCAAATTCGGCAATGTTGGTTCATGAATCAAGAAACTCTACCATTCTAAATTTCAAAACGATTGAATGTAAAATATAGCTTCTATAGAACTAAAGGGTCAAATCGGACGAAACATATATATGGGAGCTATAGCTAAATCTTAACCGATTTTCTTCAAATTCGGTAGTGTTGGTACATGGGTCAAAAAACCCTACCATTCTAAATTTCAAAACGCTTGAATGTAAAATACAGCTTTTATAGGACTAAAGGGCCAAATCGGACGAAACATATATATGGGAGCTATAGCTAAATCTTAACCGATTTTCTTCAAATTCGGCAGTGTTGGTTTATGGATCCAGAAACTCTACCATTCTAAATTTCAAAATGATTGGATGTAAAATACAGCTTCTACAGGACTAAAGGGCCAAATCGGACGAAACATGTATATGGGAGCTATAGCTAAATCTTAACCGATTTTCTTCAAATTCGGTAGTGTTGGTTCATGGATCAATAAACTCTACCATTCTAAATTTCAAAACGATTGGATGTAAAATACAGCTTCTATAGAACTAAAGGGCCAAATCGGACGAAACATATATATGGAGCTATGGCTAAATCTTAACCGATTTTCTTCAAATTCGGTAGTGTTGGTTCATGGATCAATAAACTCTACCATTCTAAATTTCAAAACGATTGGATGTAAAATACAGCTTCTATAGAACTAAAGGGCCAAATCGGACGAAACATATATATGGAGCTATGGCTAAATCTTAACCAATTTTCTTCAAATTCGGCAATGTTGGTTCATGGATCAAGAAACTCTACCATTCTAAATTTCAAAACGATCGGTTGTAAAATACAGCTTCTATAGGACTAAATGGCCAAATCGGACGAAACATATATATGGGAGCTATAGCTAAATCTTAACCGATTTTCTTCAAATTCGGCAATGTTGATTCATGGATTAAGAAACTTTACCATTCTAAATTTCAAAACGATTGGATGTAAAATACAGCTTCTATAGGACTAAAGGGCCAAATCGGACGAAAGACATATATGGGAGCTATATCTAAATCTGAACCGATTTCAACCAAATTCAATAGCGATCTTAACAGCCTAAAATTTCAGAACGATCGGAGTGAAATTGCGACCTGTAGTCGACGAACAACTTTACATGGACAGACGGACGGACGGACGGACATCGTTAAATCGACTCAGCTAGTGATTCTGAGTCGATCGGTATACTTTAAGGTGGGTCTAGCTGTGTTATTTTCAGGTGTTACAAACATCTGCCGTGAAACAAACTTATAATACCCTGTACCACAGTGTGGTGTAGGGTATAAAAAATTCTGACTGAGTATGTTTTTAATTTTCACTTCAATGCTATTGATTTATTTTTCCCCCAATAAACGAAATAATATACGATTTATCGTTAAATTTTAGTTCATATTTATTTCTCCCTAGCCAAACTAAGACGTCCGGTATAAAACATAAGAAATAACCTGTAACCTATATCAGTCTATCCTATGTACATACTCTTATACTGTCCATTCACTACGTTACAAAGTCAATATGATGTCAGAAGATGACATGGATTTACTGCTTTTAAATTTAATTCAAATATCAGTCATTGACTGGATTTCCATTAGACATTTGACCTAAATTACACTATTACTTCGTACAAGAATTCTGAGGAGCAGCAAATTTATGGGATAAAAAGATTGCTTACCTTTTAAGAATGTCAACCGAACCGTCTCCACTGGAGGTTAAACAAATGCAGAAATATAACAAAACTCTATAATGATATTGATATCGCATCACCCACCGAAGGTGTGAGGAGGGATGTAAGGGCAAAAAGGAAGGAATACAAAACGTTGTTGCACCAATGAAGCTTCAAATAAAACAAATGTAAAAGTAATGCAATAAGAGGATAAAACAGGAAACCCCAAGGAATCTGACAATCTTGTGAGGGCCATAAAGGATATCAACTACAAATGCGTGTGTGTATGTTCGAATGTATGTATTTATGCTTTAGACGAGTGTGAATCTCGATGTGTTTATACATGGAAACGTATGTATTCTGCCACTATAACTTAGTAGTAGTAGTATCTTCCATGGAACATGCAATGTATACTAGATATACTACATACTCGTACGAGTACATATATTACTTATACTAGACTTCGAGTACTCGTATAATATGAAGTTGAAAATCTTGTGTAATTTATAACAACTTATCGATGTCATCAATCACTTGTGGAAGACAAACATGTACGATTATAGAGAGTAGCATTTTTTTCTTGTTGTTTCTGTCTTTCGTTCCGTTGGCGAGCAGCAGAGTCTCGACGGGGGAATGTAGGGCAATGAAATGTGTACATTGTTGTTCCTTTTGCTGCTGTAGAATAGTTCATATCCCACAAATATGTTACAGTGGGATATGAGCTATACGATTCTGATGGAAAATATCGGTAGATATGTGTTAAATGGAATGATGAGAGAAGGTATGATATTTTATTAAGGGGTGAGGGGTAGGCAAAAAAGCATTATTTGTACAAATTTTCAAGGACGTGTATGTACGTTCTAGTATTAAAGTTATAAGCTGTAAAATTTTTGGCACAAAATGGTCCCCTTTTTTGAAATGTACCAAAAAACTTGGCTACTTCTCCAATTTTTGTCAATGTGCAGAAGATTCGGAAAAGTGGTACAGAAATTATAACAGAATATATATTTTATTAAACATATTTTGTTTTTGCACTTAGGCTCAATATCGTTTTTATTAAATTTTAACCCATTGTGTGGGAGTCGATCAATGTAGCCTACTTCCAAGCTTAGACCGAGATAGAAAAAATATTGCCACATACAAAATTTGATGCCAATAGGTTACACTTTTAGATAGTTATAGCCAGGTAGGCAGAAAGACGGACGGACGGACATTGCTCAAATGAAGTTTAATGTTCTAAAACGAATTTTCGCAAAACATATATGTACTAGGTCACTCCTCGGTGTGTAACATTATTGGCCCCTATCAAATTACATATATCTACATCTAAGCCAATCTTCGAAGAAATATGCGCAGTAAAATCATTTGTCCTTTATTAAATACCGTATTCGTACACCCTCACTTTAGTGGAGGATACTATCCTGTGGTTTTGAGGAATAACCATCTAATTTTCGTTTTCGAGATTTGTCCAAATTTTTAACAATTAGGAACTATTTATAACTTCTTGATACTGAAATAATTTTGTTTATACAGTTTTGCACCACTGTGCCGACATGAACTATAGACGAATAATATGGCACAAAAAACTGCCAATGTTTTAGTTTATTTCTTTGAGATAAATATAATTTCATTTGAAAAATATTACATTCTTTCAACTCACACTGTGTCACACAGAGAGATATTTATGTACAGATGTATACATATGTGCCCACACACCCTCCTCAAATGATGTCTGCAAGAAATATTGAAAGTTTTTCTCAGCCACAAGAAGTATACAATCCAATGAAATCCAGGGCAAGTAGATTGTGGCACTGGCACTACCATACAACTACATACTTCTTTTCCCAGTAAGTAGCAACATATGAAAATAAATCACCGATTCCACTGAAATTGTAACAAACGATTGGTGGGCACGAGTGGGGAGTACGTAACTTCGAATATCTTCCTGAAGTTTCAGCCAAAATAAGGATATCTGCAGCTGGAGGGGCAAAGTCCAAGAAATTCATAGAGATTTTCAAGTTTTATCATTTGTAAAGATTATATTTGAAACACATACATTTCTTATGGCAGAGACAAAAGATGGACAGACAGATAGATAGAACAGACGGACACACAAAAGAACAAAATTTCATAAATTACTTAAATTAATGATAATAAATTAATTTCGATAACATAGGAAGAAGTGAACTAAGTGTGTAGTTGGAAAAGTTTGTACAACTCTAATATTTTATTGAGTTAAGAGACTTGAAGGAGGAGAAAAGAAACCACCATAAATTGGTTAATAAATATGATTTGTGACAAATATGGAACATGTGAAATATTGAAACTAATGAAGCGTCAAATTAACAAAAAAAATAAAATACAGTCAAAGCTCAATATAACGAACACTCAACTCAGTTAACAAAATCTCAATTCAAGCGACGGCAATATTTTAAATTGTATTTATATAACAAAATTTTCATAAATTGAACGATTCACAAGTTTCATGCAATGGTGACTTAAATGGAAAAAATTAAAAAATGCAAATTATATCAGTTATCCATGAAACAGATCTTGTGTAATTATGCAGATCATATTTAGAAATACGAAAAATAGGAATCGGAGGAGTTAACAGTTTGTAGAAAATAAAGAAAGAATTTATTACCCTTCAATAAGAAGTGAGATTAGACAAGGCATGACAGACAATTTACAAGCAAAACTCCGTGTGGCGTTCCTTCCAACAGTCGATTAACACAAAGCATAGAATCTTCAACTGCAACGTGAAATCTGTACTACTCCATGAAAGAGAAGCTTGGAATGCTGCACCAAAAGACACCAATAGCACAAAGACTTTGTCAACAGTTTTCTTCGTAAAATCATACATATGGGCATTTCCGCCGAATGGTCAACCAGGGCCGAAAAATAATATAAAAAAAGGAATACAAAATGTCGAAATTTTTAAAATGTAATAGTTTCATAGCATATCTCAGTTGTTTTCATGAGAAAATTTGCCTAAAACTGAAAAATTTTAATTTTTTCTCATTTTAAGCTACACTCAGAAAAATGGCCATCGTTTATGTGAGTAAAATCTATATCTCAGTTTAGTTCAAGATTTTTACTCATGTTTAGTTAAATTTTCCTCAAAACTGGGAAATTTTACTTTCAATGAGTAAATTGAACTAAATTCAAAGCTATAGCAAATTGGTTACATACTCGGAAATGGGATATGATTTTACTTACTTAAAATTCCATCGACCAAGTAAAATTTCCTACTATTTGGTAAATTTTGACTTTTACCGAGGAAGGATTTCCTAGCGTCGAAGAAACATTTACTACTCCTCGAAAATAAATCATTTTAGGAAATTTTAACTAGAAATATCCGAATTTCCTTAGTTCTAGTTCATGTTTTTCTGAAATTTATAATACGGTTTTCAAATAATACTTGAATATTCATTAAGCAAAAAATTCTCGTTCGTTTCAAGAGATTCTTTCCTCAACTACTCAAATATCATTTCAAACAGCAGCTGCGAAGTTAAGTTCGTTAACTTTAGCAAATTTAACTTTAGTTAACTTCGCAGCAAATATATAGGATTATATGTGAAATTCTTAAGGCATAAGATTGAGACATTGAATGAGAATTCTGTTTGTTTCAGGTTTTTTGAATTTGTTTCAAATACATTGGAGCAAAATATTTATTGGAAAATTCCCGAGAATATTTTGCTGAATTATATTAGTAGTAATGAACTAAAATTTAGTTTACTTCTACAAGTTGCAAGTTCAAAAATTACTCATTTATAGTTAAACGTTTATTACATTTTAGTTAAATTTTCGTATATTCAAGTAAAATTGAACTTGATTTGAGGAATTATTTTACTTCCATTTAGTAAAAATTTAACTTAATCTTAGTAAAAAAATTACTTGATTTTAGTTAAAATTTTCTTAATATTTAGTAAAAATTAATATTTAGTAAAAAATGTACCTGATTTTAGTGAAAATTTAACTAGATTTTTTCCAAATTTCATGTAAATTTTTACTTAAACTGAGTTAATTTTTCCTTAATATGAGTTCAATTGAACTATATATAAAGGAATATTTACTAAATTCAAATTAGTATTAACTAAAACTAAGTTCAAAACTTTTGCTAATATTAAGGACAAATGTGAACTTGATTTGGGGAAAAATTGCTTTAGCGCCATATGAAGTTTAATTTTCCTGAAGTTTAGTTCATTTTAACTTATCTTTGGGTTCATTTTTTTTTGAGTGCACTTTTACAGACATTTTTATATTTAACTAGCTGAGCCCGGTGCGCTTCGCTGCCCATGTCAAAATTCGCGCTGTAGAAACTGTATTTTATATCCGATCAGTACGAAATTCGGCAGAAAGAGGTTTGTTATTACATGAAGGAATACTGCCAAATTCGGAGAAAATCGGTTCAGATTTAGATATAGTCCCCATATATATGTTACCCCCGATTTGAAATTCAAGCGCTGTAGAAACTGTATTTTATATCCGATCAGTAAGAAATTCGGCAGAAAGAGGTTTCTTATTACATGAAGGAATGCCGCAAAATTCGGAGAAAATCAGTTCAGATTTAGATATAGCCCCCATATATATATGTTACCCCCAATTTGACATGTAAGCGCTGTAGAGACCGTGTTTTATATCCGATCAGTACGAAATTCGACAGAAACAGGTTTCTATTTTACATGAATGAGTATTCTAGGAAAATCGATTCAGATTTATATATAACCTCCATATATATGTTCCTCCAGATTTGGTTACAAAGCGCTATAGAAGTTGTACTTTACTTCCGATCATTACAAAGTTCTCCAGAAAGATTTTTCTCAATTTAGGAACGAATATTGCTTAATTTTGCGATTATCGGTTCAAAATACATTTACCAATTATTCCAAATTATTATCGCAATGACCCTTATCGCATTGTTAGGGAGGTGTAGGGTATTATATAGTCGACCCCGCCCGACTTTCTGCCTTTCCTTACTGGTATTAGTAATAAATTCACTGAATGAAAAAATACCGAATTCAGTGGAAAGTCCAGAAAATAGAAATGTATACTTATAAAATTTCTAAATTCTTGTTTCATTGATATTGCATCACATTATCATATTGCGATTGTATTGGAGTGAGCAGCTGTAATTATCGCATACCGAGCATTTTTGTTCATGTATTTCCTATATAATACTTGCAAGATATATCAAAAAATGGGCTGGGCCACGCCCACTGGTCCTATTCCGTCCATTTGAAAGCCAATCACGTAGACTGCTACCAGATACATATACGCAAAATTTCAACACTCTCGCTAACAAAATGAGCAAGATAATTCAATTTCAAAATTTGGCTTATATGGGCGGTGGCCCGCCCATTGGTCAGATCCCGCCAATTTTTGGACCAATCACGTGGACTGTCACCAGATACATATCTACAACATGACAGCACTCTAGATAAAAAATTGTGCAAGTTATATCAATTTCAAAATTTGGCTTATAAGGGCGGGGCCACGCCCATTGGTCCGATCCCGCCCATTTTCTGACCAATTACGTAGAATGCCACCAGATACATATACACAACATTGCAGCACTCCCGATAGCAAATTGTGCAAGATATAAAAATTTCAAAATTTGGTCATTGTGGGCGGGGCCACGCCTATTGGTCCGAACCCGCCCATTTTTGGACCAATCACGTAGATCGCCAACGGATATATATACACAAAATTCCAGGTCTCTCGCTAACAAATTGTGCAAGATATCACATTTTGAAAATTTGGCTTATATGGGCGGTGCCACGCCCATTGGTTCGATCCCGCCCGTTTTTTGGATCAATCACGTAGACTGCCACCGTTTACATATACACAAAATTCCAGCACTCTCGCTAACAAATTGTGCAAAATATCTCAATTTCAAAATTTGGCTTATATGGGCGGGGCCACGCCCATTGGTCCGATTCCGCCCATTTTTGGAAAATTCACATAATCTGCCATTAAATGCATACAAACAAAATTTCAGCACTATACCTATAATAGGAGCAGAAATATCGGATTTTTAACCTGCGATTTGTATGGGAGGTACCACGCCCCTTTGTCCAATTAATTTTTTTTTTCTATATAAACCATCTCGTGAAAATTTAGAATCGAATAAAAAAAAATCATCCAAATCGCTTCAGCCGTTCTGACGTGATGCCATTACACAGATGGACCGTTTCATTTTTATATATATATAGATTATTTTACATATAAAAACATATGTTATTCTTGCACTCTTTCTACAAAATTTCTCTATTACAATCAATTAGGAAGAGAAAAGTGCAAGGAGACCAAAAAAAGTTCGATTAACGATTAATTTAACGGTTAAAACACATGGAAAAATCGTAGGTTCGCGACCGGCACCTAAGCCAATTAAAAAAACCAATAGAGATAATTTATTGTGTAAATACTCGATAGAAAGCTATTAATCCTCTTTTTAAATAAATTAAAAGCTTTAGAATATTTCGTTCCTTTTCGCAGATTTTTGCATGTTACTAGATTCAGCCAAAGTTGACTTCTATTTCGCGTACGTTCGTGACCACATGTTTATTGCTATCATTACGAAAACTAAAACTCGATAAAACCCATCTTTTGAACCTAACATAGAGCTACCAATTTGCTATCAAATAACCAAAAAAATGCGGGGAAAATTTGTGTTTTCTATATTTTTTGTACATCAAAAGCGTAGGAACGCACGTTCGCGACCCGCGGTAATGCCCAATGTTAGTCCGAAAGAATAAGAAAATTTTATATCTGGTACAACTCACATCAGAGGCCCAATTATACAGTGTTTCGTATGCCGAAATGGCTTGGATTGAGCATACATTCAGGATATCGATAGACGACGTTACCAGAACGGCCGTTGATTGGAATCCCCAAGGCCCCAAAACATATAGGAGAAGGCAGCTCGATTTTCGAAATTATAGTTTTCTTTATTAACTATTTTAATATATACAATATTCAATAAGAACCCCAGCGCCTAAGTGGCTTTATAGGGGCATATCATGGCAGCCAATAAATTAACTACTTACAAAAAGAAGAAATAACGTAATCTATTATTCATAAAAAATTCTTTTGAATATTACCTTAGAAGTGTTTCTATGTTTCCTAATAAGTAGTTTTTAAAATTTTTCTTAAATATGGAAATTACGAATGCATTCTTTAGTTCATCTGCCAAATCATTGAACTCTTTAGGTCCAGCATATCCAATACGTTGGTTCGTCAATTCCAATCTACATCTTTTGATTTGCGGATTACCTGCTTATCTAGTTAATCGTCCCGTTCTTCCAAAGTTGTGATTGACTCTGTGTTTCTAAGTGACTTATAAACAAACAAAAGTAACTGCAGTTGTTATAATCCTCGAATTGGAAGAACATTTTTAGCCTGCTTTTTGTACAACCTCAAAGTTGTATAACGTTGCGGCAAATTAAAAACAATTTTAAGAGCTTTGTTTTGTGACCGTTGTAGGGATTTCAAAGAGCCATTCTCTTTACATCCATAAATAATGGGAATATAAGATAGATGAGAATGTACCAACATAAGATATCCCTAGCCCCTCCCGTTTTACCAATGTGATTGCCAATAAAAGCTCAAAAGTTTGCGGGTTCCAACATCAGCCTAGTTAGCTAACTCCTCAAAGAAGTAAGAGCCTATAGCTGCATGTCCTATTATAGCGGGCACAGACACAAAATGTGTAATACTGATTACTCCTCCTACTCGTCCCACAGCTTCTGCAAAAGTTCATTACGCATAGGTTAGGTTAGGTTAGGTTGAATAGAGGAGACGTTTAAAACGTCTCATGTCCATGGACATACACTTAAGCCAGTGGTTCGGCCTGTTTGCGCTCCTTATTTATGATTTTCATACCCCACGGATTACAGAAAATCGGTACTAGACACGTATTTTCTCAGTATCTTCCAGTCATATCCTCAGAGATGAGTCAAGTCTGGCAATATGTCGGAACCGAAATATTGACACAGAAAATGTTCTATCGTTTCGATGTTTTCCCTGCATGCCCTGCACTCGTCGTTTTCTGCTAGTCCTAAGCGATGAAGATGTGCCTGTAAGCTTGAGTGTTTCGTTAGAACACTTATCATCTTACTAATCTCGATCTTATTTAGTTTCAGAAAACTACTGGTTTTCTTCTCATTTGGGTCAACCCACAGTATCTTTGCAGTTGCTCTTTTCCACACAGTTTTGTGAGCCATCACTGCCCAGTGCAGTGATGGTTATGCATAACCTACAATCTCTCCTCGTGCTGTCCAATAAGACACGTAACAGACACGATAAATGAGACGTCCTGTCTCGACAACGACAGCAGTGCTTTGGAGCGTTTTGAGTCTAGGTAGTTCCTAGTCTTACAAGTTCACCTACCCTGCAGTTCCCTGGTATGTCTCTGTGGCATGGCACCTATATCAGAAGAATACTGAACTATTCAGCCATTCCGTTAAAAGATCTGTGACAGTTTTTTAATTCAGGAATATAGTTTACTGGGACTTGATAGCAGTCGGACTATCAGAGAAAATATTTATACCGGCTTTCGTAAGAGCTTTTATTTTCAGTCATTCCGCTACCTCTTTAATATCTAAGATTTCTGCCTGGTAAACATTATAGTGATCAGCAGTTTGTTTGCAAGTGATAGATCAAGTTCATCAGAAACGACAACAAATCCAACATGGTTATTGAGTTTGGAACCGTCTGTATAGAAGTTAACGAATCTCCTATGTCCTGTTATACAGCCATTAAATTCTGATCTATCAGGTATAAGAGAGAGAAAGAATGAGTGGTTCAGTCATAGTGCTATCAACAGTGCCCGGAAGGTCAGGTATCTGTCTAGAATGACACTATATCTGTAGCCATTTCCTGACCATAGTGTCAGTTCCCTGAGTCTAATCGCAGTACATGCGAAATATTTTACTGCTAAATGTCTAGCGGCATTAAATGTAGTATAACATTTAGTGGCTTAGTTGGTGTCGTTTTCAGCGCACCAGTGATACATATAGCAGTCATTCGCTAAACCTTGTATATAACTTGTATAAAAACTTGCTTTTTCGATCCCTCCTAGTAGGTTAGCTGTGCAAATAATGAAAATCAAAATATCGTGAAATAGCGGAATTTCGGTCTTATACCAAAAAAATTATAAGTCCGCCATTTGTTGTCAGATTTTGTTAAGTAAGTGCTTATTTTCTTTGGAAAAATGCCAGCTATACGTAAAAAAACCAAAATCGCTGTTAGCATCGCGTTTTATATTTTATATGAATTTTTTATATGAATTTTTCTGCCACATTTTTACTAAAAAAACGCAGTTTTTTAACCTTTTTAAGCCGCCAACATCAAAACTAACTAACTAAGGACATAGTTGAGGATCTGGTAAAGAACTATGAAGCAATGGGTAGGTTTTTTTTGAAACAAATGTTAATTTAAATAGCGTTTTAATTCTCGTTTTTTTTTTTCATTTTTGGGTAGGAGTGCACATGTCACTTAAAATACACTTTCTGCGTTCTCATTTGGATTTTTTCCCTGAGAATTTAGGAGACGTGAGCGACGAACACGGCGAGCGCTTTCATCAGGAATTGAAGGCTATGGAACAACGCTATCAGGGCATCTATGACACGGCTATGATGGGTGACTACATTTGGACCCTAATACGTGAGACCAATTGCAGCGAATACAAAAAACAAAGAAGAAGTCAGCTGTTTTTCCACATGGCATAAAATGTACAGTTATATCTTTGTTTCTACTCATTTTTTTGGGCGTTGATTTGGTTAATTTCGTTAGTTTAGCTAACCTGGCACATCCATTTCTAATTGTACCATACATTGAGTATGTAGTGCTCTAAATAAATTACAAAATAATATACTAAGACTAATTTGTTTATTTTAAATTAAGTTCAAATGTATTTATTCGTTTGCGTTGGGTAGGTAAGCTGTGCAAATAATGAAAATCAAAATATCGTGAAATAGCGGAATTTCGGTCTTATACCAAAAAAATTATAAGTCCGCCATTTGTTGTCAGATTTTGTTAAGTAAGTGCTTATTTTCTTTGGAAAAATGCCAGCTATACGTAAAAAAACCAAAATCGCTGTTAGCATCGCGTTTTATATTTTATATGAATTTTTATATGAATTTTTCTGCCACATTTTTACTAAAAAAACGCAGTTTTTTAACCTTTTTAAGCCGCCAACATCAAAACTACTCACCCGATTTGAAAATTTTCTGAGAATGAGTTGTAGACGGCTCAATTTGCTTTAATTTGAGTAGTAGTAGGATCCAATACGTCAAAGAAGACGAAAGATATGCTTAAAATTGTAAGTGTACCTCCAAAAATTTAAAAAAAAAGTTCAAAAATTTGTATCTCGAAAACCAATCGACAGAAAAATTTTTAAAACTCATTTTCGTGTTTAGTAGGTCAAAATCAATGAGAGAAAGTATGCTAGAAACAAATAACAGACAAAATTTTGTTATTTGTGACCTGCTGCTATTGACAATGTAATTACCGTTTCGTCTCAATATTTTTATTGTAATCGTGAAAAGAAAATAAAGCAAACTCGATGTTAAATGCTTCTGGTCCGGCCAGCATGAGCATTTAGCAGGTTTAAACTTTGATTCGATAATTTTTCACTAACAAGAGGGCGGCCCAATCAGCTCAAAAACAATATCGTTTAGTTAAGAACCCTTTATTTATACAATTTGTTTATAGAATTTAATTATAGTTTTTATTAAAATTTATTTAAACACTTCGTGAAAATGCTTGAGGTCTAGCCAGACCATAATCAGCTCAAAAGCAATATCGTTTCGTGAATAACCCTTCATTTATACAGGGTGGTGCAGAATGAGCTATATGGTTTAAATGGTTTATAACTTTCTTATTTTGCGATTGTTATAATTTGTTTTTAAAATACAGTATATCATTGGGGAATTCTTTGCAATTAGCTTTGAAAAATGACATCCTGTAAGTGATGTCCATTTTCTGCTTTACACATACGTGCTCTTTTTAGCATATTTTCCATAACTTTTTGCGAAATTTCAATTATTTTTGTACGTTGTTCGATTCATAAATTTTTGTGAAGGAGACTACAAAATGCTGAAAAAACAAAGATAGAATAATAATTAAAAAAGTTATAAAGAACTCAAACCATATAGCTCATTCTGCGCCACCCCGTATTATAACTTTTTCGTTTTATGAAACGAATGAAAAATTTCGCAAAAATTCAATTATTTTGGTACGTTGTTCGACTCATAATTAATTGCCCTAGTCTCCTTCACAAAATGCTGAAACAAAAGAAAGAATGATAATTAAAAAAGTTATAAAGAATTCAAAGCATATAGTTCATTCTGCGCCACCCTGTAGAATTCACGAAGCCAGTAATTTTTTTTAGTCTACATAAAATTTACACCCCGTAAAAGTCAAATTTGGTCCGGCCAGACCACAATGACCATCCTAGGGTTAACCGATTTTATCCAATGTGAATCCCCGAT
Organism: Eudasyphora cyanicolor; assembly: GCA_963930755.1. Lineage (NCBI taxonomy): Eukaryota > Metazoa > Arthropoda > Insecta > Diptera > Muscidae > Eudasyphora > Eudasyphora cyanicolor. The sequence goes on along the minus strand of OZ005737.1, from coordinate 258,131,257 downwards.
CAAGAAGCCCATCTTAATATCAACTAGTACTTATAGATTATTTTGCACCAAAAGTTAACAGCTTATAACTTCAATACCAGTACAAAGAAATACTTGAAATTTTGTACAGAGTGAGCCTTTTATAGTACCTAGAGTACAGAGAAGAGCGGGCGTTATTGGTACGCCTCTTTTGGTACCTAGCACACAAATGGACCAATTTGCATCATTTAACTTCTATTAATTTCTAGTATATCGTTCTGCCCAATATAATATAGATTTTACTATTAAAAGATACTATTCCCACTTTTCTAAATCGGTCCTACTGTGCTGCTTTAGGTGTATATTTTATTATATACGATCCTGGTCAACATATTCGTACATGTATTTGCACTAAACAAATGTACATAAATATTCATTTCAACATATTTGGACCGCAAAACGTATGGCCATGATTTTCTTACATAATTAGTTGCCATATAATTCAAATCTCCCCGCGGTGGCAAAAACGCAAAACTAGAAATCAATAAGATATGCAATAATTCATAATATTTCATTAGATTGAAACAGTCACAGGCATACGAACATACTAAATAGGCGAACATAAACACAATCGCATAGACAGATATCACATTAGGAGTACGGTTAGGGTGTACTGAATTATATGAATATAGTTTGACAGTCTTGTCACGCACACGATTACAGTGCATGTTTTGTATAATTTTTTTTTTGTTTGAAGGACGATCTTTGGATATGTCCGATCAATTACACATATATATACTTCTACTAGGGCGGATTCTTGACCTGACGGAGTGGTCTTATTTTAATCATGACATATTAGACTTTAGAGCACTTCGTGTTTATGTGGACCTAATGTCTCTATAACAAGTAATAGATAACTAAATACAGTTCTGACGGGATACATTTTGTACATATCATTTGTCATTACATGTGTATTCGAGCCTTCAGTATTTTACAGAAAAATACATATTTATTTTAAGATTTGCTATTGCGACGAATGTAGATACTATAAGTTCGAATGTGTCTTTGATTCTATTTGGCTCGGATTTGTATACCCTACACCACACTGTGTTCCAGGGTATTCTGAGTTTGTGCATTTGTTTGTAACACCCAAAAGGAGAAGAGATAGGCCATCGATTACTATACCGATCAGCTTGCGATTACTTCCTGAGTCGATTTAACCATTTCCGTCTGCCCTTCTGTCTGTAGATGTGTCGTTGTAATCAAAGTGCATGTCATATTTATGGTACGATTGTAATTAAATTTAGCACAGTTCTCTTTTTTGGCCCAAGGACGATCCCTATTGAAATTGGTCAAAATCGGTTCAGATTTAGATATAGCCCCCAGATAGCCCGACTTCATATGTAAGGGCCGTAGACAGATTAGTACAAAATTTGGCAGAGAGAGTTTAATTATTACATGTATGAGCTCTGCTAAATTCGGGGAAAATCGATTTAGATTTAGTTATGCGAGTAGTCCCCATATATATGTTAAACCCGTTTTGGCATGTAAGCGCTGCAAAAACTGCAATTTTATATCCGATCAGTACGAAATTCTGCAGAGAGAGTTTTCTTATTACATGAATGAAGACTACCAAATTCAGAGAAATTCCACTCAGGTATTGATATAGTCACATACATACTGCGTTCCTGCCTATGTAGTATTTAAGCGCCATTGAAAGTATCTTATATTATTTGGATCTTTATATTATTTGGAAGAAATACGGTTTTTGATCCATGTTGATGAAAATCTGTTTAGATTATGTATAGCCTGATCTATTTGCCCCTTCCCAGTAAAAAATTTTCCGAAAAAGCAATCGAGTAGGGAATTCAGCGGTTCTCGCCAAAGTCAGCGACCGATTATTGGTCAAATAAATAGTTAGCAATATTCCGCTTTCTGGAGCAGTGTAGCGTAACATTGTTTATTAACGTGTATTTCGCATATGTTTACTACACAAATGTTAAAACAGAACTGACATTAGGGGCCAATCGCAAAATGTATAGCATTTTCTGATAGGAGGATTACTTTTGCACCACCTTGTAGCCATAGTCTATATAGATTATAGTCTGTACCCACCCGACTTTCTCTTTCCCTACTGGTTTTATTCTATTGCAAGTTTTTATAAATAAAACGTGAATTAAATTTTGGCATTATCGACAGATATTGAAGAGATTTGTAATACAATTCGCAATTTATGAATAATTGTTATTTTACTATTCTTATTACAGTAGTCTTCGAAAGTAAAATTATTTCAGTACAACCTACTGTTAATGCCAATTCATTGGTTGCAGACATTCGCATGGCTTTCATGTGTTTTGTAGATTTAAGCCATATGCTCTCATACGCTATCTCTATAACTAACAATTATTTCACATATTTGAATACATTAATTTCCTTTATTTCTCTTCAACTTTCCAGTGAATAAATGAGTGTTCATGTGTGCGTTTGTGAATTGCTCGTATGAACGATTCATTTGAGATCCTTGAACACTACCACAACGATGCAAATATATCGAGAGGTAATTAATAATACTTAACAGTGCATGCTGGTGTATGTGTGTGTGTGCATTTCTTTGTGTACTCGCAAATAAGTGAAGAACTGTGTTTGATTACTCATGGCAAGTGTGTGCGTTTGTATTTGAAAGTTGAAAAGCTTTATTTATGTATGTCTGTTGGACTGAATGAAAATTTGTATTTAAGGCTTGGCGGCTTTGTGCAGCATTAGGGAGACTAAAGAACTTAAGAGGTGTTTGGGGAAAATATCTATTAATCCTTAGTATGGCATCTAATGAGTATTGAATGGCACAATTGCATTCGTGTAACGAATGAAATACTTAACTTTTTCTGGATTTATTGGTTGTTTTTTATTTTCCTGATAGAATGGAAGCCTATTTTTACTCACATTTAACATTGACATACACGATTTTTTTTAACATATAGGAATTATAGCATTGAGTAACTTGGTTACTTTAGAAGTCGTTTCGAACGTTAGATTCTATTGCAGCTAAAACATCAGATTACAGTTGTAAAGTCTTTACAAACATTTGTTGACTTTGTTTTCAAAGGAAATTGCTCATTGATCTGAAACATAATTAAAAGCTAATGTTTATTCTATTGGTGACATTAATAGATCAAAGGTAAAATTCATAAATGGAAAAATATGACGGAAAATTTTTTCTGATTAAAATATTAATTATGTATATATTTCACTGTTTGTTAACTGTTTTTATGTTCTTCGTAGATTGGGAGCTATTAAAAGAAATGTCAGATTTATACACATTTAACATTTTCATAATTTACACTTTACAAAAATTCAATATAATACTTTTTTGGAAACATTTACATTTTATTTTGTTTGTAAATTTTAGTTTTCTAATTGCACGTTAGAGGAAGGACAATTAATAAAATATACAATTTGATATTTTAACATAATCCATGCGCGACCTCATGGAAATGTTTAACATTTGTTGGCGTCATGACACAGCTTTTGTGTGTCATTCCAAATTGATTAGAGGTAATTTTTTGCGATTCAATCCGACCCATGGAGCATTTTATAAAATATTAGGACAAACCTGTCATTAAAGATTTAATAATGAAAAACAACATCAGCCAAGTGGCCACCACGATCACGTTTACAGGACCATATCCTTTTCATGAAAATTTTCCATAACCAAATCGCAAAGTGGCTGCTCTATGTCCTCGATAGCCTCACGAATGCAATCTTTGAGGACTTGAATCGACGCTGGGCTGTTGGCGTAGACATTATCTTTCACGTGCCCCCCCAGGGGGAAGTAGTCGCAAGGTGTTAAATCACAAGATCTCGGTGGCCAATTGTGATCACATCTCCGAGAGATATCACGGTCCGGAAACTTTTCCCGTAACAGAGCAATGGTTTCGTTGCTTGTGTGGCACGTAGCGCCGTCTTGTTGAAAGTAAACGTTGTCCAGATCAATATCATCCAACTCCGACCATTAAAAATCATTAATCATCTCTCGATAGCGCAATCCTTTCACCGTAACTGTTAATCCAACCTCATTTTCGAAAAAGTAAGGTCCAATGACCCCGCCGGACCATAAACCGCACCAAACAGTCACACGTGAGGATGGACAGGCTTCTCAACAATAACTCTTGGTTTTTCCGAGCCCCAGATGCGACAATTGACTTGACGTAGCCACCGAGGTGGAAATGGGCCTCATAAGTCAAGATGATTTTTCGATGATTTTCGAATTTTAATAATTTCAATGCGTTGTTGAATCGTGTATCATTCCATTTTTAGTAATGGCATAATTTCTACTTGTCAAATGTCAAAGAATAAAAGCTTCAAAAGTCACAGCTACCGAAATACCGGGTGATTCAAAATAACACCTCTTGTTGGAAAATCCTGTACTTGTATCCCTATCACTTTTTTATGCCCTCATATATACTTCTTTCGTCACTCCGTTTAAGACACCATAATGTATATACATATGTATATTCTTAATCGTCATAAAATTCTAAGACGATTTAGACATGTCCCTATGTTGTTAGCCCATTTGGTGATATATCCACCTATACACGATTTCCTTAATTTTACTTTTTAACGCTGATTGGGCTGAACATTGGTAATTTTGGGTAATTTAAACCCGGAACAAAACGCGAACAATGGTCGTCATAGAACCATGATGTGATATACCCCCATACAAAATTTTCGTTAGAACTGACTTCTAACGTGAAAAACAACGATTTCAGCGAATCGGGCTGCTATTTGGTAATATGAGTTTATTTGTATACGAAACCATTCACATGCGATCCACGCTGGAGGGAGTATAAGATTCGGCTTAGCCGAACTAAATTCCGCTTTTACTTATTTTTCCTTAATTTTTCTAATAGTCAGACCATAAAGCATCGTCCATTATTGAAATAAATTTTTCTTGCAGCATAGTGTTATTGTCCAATTTGCCGTTATCCATCATCCGTGAGACCTTTCTCTCTCAGCATATTTCTTTATTTGCTAGGATTAAATTCAACAATTTTTTTCCATACTGCCACTACAAATATTCATAGAGAAAATCGTAAAAAAAACTTTAGAAATAAACAAAAAATAACTCTTCATGTTGTTAAAGCTTCTTCCTGCACTTGCAGTCTCTTGGGTGTAGCAAGAGAAAAATATAAAAATAAAACAACAAGAAGTATTAACACGCTCCCATAATTTTCCAAGAACTAATAGTAAAGATGTTTTTTTCGTTTTGTTTATGTGTAGTTTGAAGTACTTTTCTACGGGATTTCTCTGAAACTAGAAACAAGATTTCATAAAAAGCTAAAAGTAACTAATGAAAATACTCGAGAAGAGTTGTTTTGTGTGTGCGAAAGAAAGAGAGAGAGCAAAGCGTACCAAAGTTTAAGGACCTTCCTTACTTGAAAGAATATTGGATTGAAAAAGAATTTCCTCATAATTCAAGGACAAGAGTATTAGAAATTAGTGTTAGTTGGTTTTTGTTCAGGTATACATCAAAGCAAATTTGTAATTGCTATCAAGGATACTTAAGGAAATGTTAAAGGATTCAAGGAAAATGTAGATGCTAGAAGCTTGTATTGGGTAAAAACATAGCAAAGGCTTATAAAGAAATATTTGTTTTGAGAATTATGCAAGGTGTCCAAAAATATATGACCTTATCGGAAAATTAATTTATTTTCTTGTGGACTCTTTTTCCATAGATAAAATTGATGCAGTGATTAGCGATAGATAATTTAATATGTTATGCTTGGAGGATAAGAGGAAACTGTTCCCTCAGCCCAGCCCGGGGGACTAAAGACACGACACGATGTAAAAAGAAATTTGCAAATTACATAACATATTAAAATAAGGGAAGATGAAAGCTACGAACGTTGTTCGTCTGAATGGTTCGGATATAAATAAACTCAAATTAAACTCAATAAATCACCTGGTTCATTAGAAAATGTGTGGTTACAATGCCGTTTACAAGTATAATCGGTATGTAACTTTATATGAGGATATGGTTCCGTAAGAAGCTGTAAGAATTAATTATTTCAAATTTCAGTTAAATAGATCAATTGTTGTAAATTGTAGCGTAATTGCAACAGACGGACAAGACTTAATTGGGGCAGGTCCCCAATCAATCAATATTTCGAGGTGTGAGAAAACTCCGTACCAGAAATTTATTTTCAATTTACTACAGACCAATGATCCCAGTATTGGATCACGTAGAGAATAATTTATATCAGTTATTTAAGGTTAACTGTCATCATACTACTGCACCATAGGAATCTACTCCTGACTAGATGATCAGATAGATTATCAACTCCTTTGTAAACGACTAGTAGGGTTATCCACTCCCTAGTAGAGGACCAGTTGGGTAACTTAATAAAATGTCAATGGATTTATCTACTGATGAGATAACTCAAACGCAGGCGGCCATTTGAGTTATCTCATCCCTAGTTAATGGCTAGGAGGCTTATCTACTCCTTAGAAGATGAACAGTGGGTTCATGCTTAGTTGACGACAAATTTGGTTATCTTAACCTTAGTAGACGACCAGAGAAATCAACTCCCCACTATTTGGCCATTTGGGTTATCTAAACCTTAGTTGATGGCTAGTAGGGTTAGTTAGTCCTTTGTTGAAGACAAATTGGGTTATCTAAACCTTAGTAGACAACCATAGAAATCTACTCGTTACTAAACGACCAGTTGCGATATCTACTCCTTAATAAACGATTAGTTGAGGTATCTACTCGTTAGTAGAGGACAAGCTGGGGTTTCTATTACTTGTTAAAATGTCAGTAGGCGGCCAGTTGGTTTATTTAGTCATTAGCAGACGGCAAATTGGATTATCTACTCCTTAGAAGAGATACAGATTTGTTATCTACTTCTTATTAGAGGACTATTTAGTAGAGATACAGAAGTGTTATCTGCTCCTTAGCAGACAACCAGTTGGTAGACAACTAGTATTCACTTACTCCATAGTTAGGACCAGTTTTCAATTATTGTAGATTGTTGCGTAATTACAACAGACGGACAAGGCTTGTCATTACGCGACGTTGTAGAATATATACTCGTTCACTTATTTGGTCCGAGATCAATATTTCGTGGTGTTACATTTATTTATATCTATTACTTAGGGCTAATTGTCGTCATACTACTTGTCATAATTATACCATATTATATACTCCTTAGTAAATGACTACACGCTGAAAAAAAATCGCTTCTGTAGTATATTGTCCCAAACATATTCGGCTTGAAACATATATATGTTTAGGGTAGACTCTAAGCATGTAATATTTGGTACATACAAAAATTGTGTATTTGGGAAGATGTTGTTCTAAACAAATATTTGTGTACATCCCAATGTGACTGCTATTTGTGAAACAAATATTTATTTGCATTTAAATATTCATAAAATACATAAACTGTGTCAAAATTGCAGTAATTCAAAGTTAAATTTTTAGAAATTTTCAATGTTTGTAAAAAAAATAATAATTGAAATAATATAATCTTGGGTCAATATAAAATACTTAGAGAATTGACAACTAATGATGGTTTGGAATACTCAGAAATTTTAAATGATTGATTTAAAACAGAAGGTAATGCTGCATATGGTATCATAACTGGGAGGTACAATTCGAAACCAAGGAAAAATTGAAACTGAAATTTGAAAAAATCAGCAAAAGTTATGGAAATCTTTTTTAAATAAAATATATTTGGAAAAATTCCTAAATAATAATTTTATTTGTATTTAAACACATATTTTATTTGAGAAATTTAGTTTGCAAATATAATTTGTTGTAATATATTAATATATGCGTTCCAAATATATTTTATTGATTTTCAAATAAAATTTATTTGTTAAGAAATATAAAATATTTAAAAATTTGTGTTCCAAATATATTTTCTTTCGATTCAAACATATCAAAAAAGGCGATTTTGCCCCGTGTAGATGGCTTATCTACTTTCTAGTGGAGGACCAGTTGGGTTATCTACAGCTTAATAAAACATCAGTGTGATTATCTACTGCTTCGTAGTCGACCATTTGGGTTATCTAATCCCTAATTGACTGCTAGAACGGTTGGTTCGTCCTTAGTTGACGACCAATTGGGTTTTCTAAACCTTATTATACAACTAGAGAAATCTATTCCTTACTAGACGACCTGTTGAGTTATATATACCTTAGTAAACGATTAGTTGTCCTTAGTGGAGGACAAGCAAGTTTATTTACTACTTAGTAAATTGTCAGTAGGCGGCCAGTTAAGTTATTTAGTAATTAGCAGACGACAAAATATAATAGTTGAAAAAAAAATATAATATAACATTTGTTTATGTTTTAAGAGCCAAGCAGTAGCATTGCTGGAACAGCCCTACAATGGAATCCCCAAAAGGTAGCAGATGCCCCAGCCGAACAAGGAATACTTGGCGCAGAACAATATATACAGAATTGGCGGAAGTAAACAACTCTTTTATAATAGTAATATGTAACGAAAGGTTAAGTTGGAATTATTTTGTAGAAGGCCTATGTTCCCTAGTGGAATAAATGAAGGAAAAAAACTAAAATATATTAAAATTTTTCAGAAATGTTGGATTTTTCGCTATATCTTGTAAGCTATCTTAGCAACCGTTAACTGGATGAAGAAATTATATTAGAAGAAAATAAAGGCTACCTAATTTGGGATAATACATACAAAGCTTTCCTGTTTACGATAAATGGTTCTCCGGGTATGCTAAATTAAAAATGCTAAAATAAATTAAATAAAAAAAATAGGTTCAGACATATAATTTTTTGAAGGTTTAGCTTTATTATCCCCTCATTTTACAGGGAGGAGGGTATATACCATTTGCTACGAGCCGAAACTGTAACTCGTAGAAGGAATGACCTAGGACCCCAAGTATGTTTGGTGGAAATTCGTTTAGGGTAATTTTTAATCGTTTGATACAATGTCCGTCCACCGTCCGTTTGTCCGTTCGTCCGTCTGTCTGCTACCTGGTGCGCACGATAACTTTCGAAAGGAGTAACCGATTGACTTAAAATTTGGTAAGCGGTAATATTTTTACTCAATCTCAGGCTACGTTCAAAGATGGACCATATTGGTCCATTCGTTCTAGAACCTCCCACACATAGGGTTAATGTTTGGCCAAATATTGATTCTTTAATAACTTCTATACTACTTATTCAAATCTTCTAAAAATACACATAGTATTACTTTATTAGTTGCTATCACCTTGAGAAAAATGGGTGAAGATGCCATGCCCATTTTGGTACCTCCCACACAAATTGACTATTTTGCACCAAAAGTTAACAGCTTATAATCTTAATACCAGTGCATTAAAATACTTGAAATATCGTACAATGTAATGTTTTTATAGTAGCAACAGTCCAGTGAAAATTGGGCGTATTGACACACCCCATTTTTCAAAGCAATAAAAATTGATAATAATATAAATAAAACGAAAGAATTATTAAATTTACGAATATATTTTGGGACTGAAGGTGAGGGTATTCGTAAATCAGTTAACGCTACTGAACCTTTTTACTTGTTTTGATATATAAACAGGTCGCATCCCACCAATAGATCACAAAGCTCTTAAAGGAAATGACCTAAGCTTTCTTTTGAGGAAAAAAATCAAAAATTTAAATATTCATTTTTACAGAAAAAAACAAATTGTAATTGCTCAAAAAATATTCACAAACAAATATTTTTGCGATTTTTTTTATTTTCCTAAAAAGATTTAAGAAAAACTATCGAAAACACTTTAGGCAAAATACAAAAATTACAATAAAAACATGATATTCATATTGGAATATTTTAAAAAATTTTCACGTCGTCTAATAAAAAATGTCTCAGTTTTTATTGTCTAATGTTAGATATATTAAGAAAACCGTTGAATTGCCATAAAAGGGCACCTATAGTGATTTTTTACAAAGAGTCTTGTTGCCGAATACTTCACCTAAAAAATTCATCTATTTCTACTACTATTGTTATATATAGTTGTTTTGTAGGGAGATTATCAGCGGTCAGGGGATCAGCGGCGGTGGAGGGTGTTTTGGAAGAAATGCTTCCTAAAGTGTCTCCTTTATTTTGTTCTTAGAGGTGGAGCTTTTATTACGAAGCCTTCAAGCCACAAGCACAGTAGCTAGCAGCGAAATTTATTAAAAATTTAAAAAAAAGTATAAATACTCGTAGTTGTAGGCCAACTTCCATTTACAGCTTATATGATAGAGAATTAATAGAAGTTTAACATACAAAAAACACTTAAAAATCCTACGCAAAATTTTTTAAATATTTTTTTTAAAATAATTTTCTTTAAAGTACCATTAAAATCCAACATTAAAAAAAAATATTTTTCAAATAGAACCATAACTTAAGAAGTTATGACCAAAACCCGATACACAGAATGATATCCTAGCGATTTTTTATACATCGATTTATATATCGAGGTACCGGAACAATCTAAAATATTCAAAACCGATTTTTTTTGAAACCGTCGATTTGTCGTGGAATTCCCAATATATACAAAATTACAGCATTCTCGCTATCATAGTAGACCAGAAATATTCAAAGCAAGTGCATCAAACTATTGGTACAGATAGAATTTTTATAAAATACCAACATTAAAAAAAATCAGTTTAAAAAAATATATAGATTTTTTTTTTTGTATCCGTTTGAAGTTTGTCAAGTTCGACACCGTAAGTGAAAAAAAATAAACTTCACGACACACAATTTTATTTCGTCTAGTATTTAAGCTATAATAATTGAGCTAGATGACTGAAATTTGGTATAGAATCTTCTTATAGCCTCAAAAACCTCACATTTCAACGAATTGGTCTGAAATTTGGTATGAGTTTATTTGTACCCGAAACCATTCATATGCGATCCATGGTGGAGGGTATATAAGATTCGGCATTACCGAACTTAATCCGCCTTTACTTGTTTTATTTAAAAATAGCCATGGAAAAATGTCACGTTCGAACCAACTTAAAAAATAAATTAAAAAAAACTGCCCACGATGTTTCTATCAAACAAAGAGGATTCAATAACTTCATAATTTTTTAACATTTTAATATTTTCATCTTTAACATATTCTTATTCGCTGAATCTCATGTTATTAAAGATGTTCACGAAAACTACTTCTATTTTTGTCGCGTTCGAACCGCTCCTTTTTTTGTCCTTATTTTATAATCAATACTTCTCCTGAAAAAGACTAAAACGCCAGTGATACTACTATTAACGACCTATAAGATTATGTAAAAGATGAATCTAAAATATGTTTTATTCTGACCTTTTTTTCACTTTGAATGTGTATGACGGTTACGTTCGACATCGTGGAATTGCCCATATACATATCGATACCTCCATTCTAAACTATGCTAAGTGCAGTGTTTTTTAGAAGAGGCGATCAAAGTTTGATGCATTTTTTAAAATTGGGTGGAATTCCTTTGTAATACAAATCGTATGACCTAACCGGGATTACCGATATCCCGAGAAATTTATGATAATTTCTAAAATTATTGGTCATAAAAATTACAGATAATTGAGTTCTTCAATGACGATACATTTCAAATTGTTTAATTGACTGAAATGTTCTAATTAGTTTTATTTTCCTGTTCTTCAACGAAGCAATATTCTTTGAAATAAAATATGTTTAATCTTTGCAAACTCTACTCCAGTATCCTTTTCCAAAGATACATATTACCCATTACAGTTCAACCATTCTTAAGGCAGCTTCAAGCTGTAAAATTTATAGAAAACCTTCGAATCCTTCATCATCAGATCTAATGATGCGCAAGCCGATTATTGTTTGTCTTTGTAATGTAGTTACAGCAAAGTACTCTGAAGTGGTATGATATACTTAGCAATTGGCAACATGCAGAAAAGTAATATATATTTTTGAAGTACTTACCAATTAATAGAAGTTTCCAAATATGCATTTGAATGTTAAATGCTGTTGAGTCCATTCAAAGTGAAAATCAAATTTCATGGATTAATATTTCGAGGAGCTGTTCATTTAGCAAAAAACAAACATTAACAGCGCCGAGTCCTTCGCAAGAGAATACACTCTGTCGCGCACGCACACGCTCACACAGTTAAGTATTACACTTAAACAACTAGGAGATACTTTAATATTTCTGCATTATTGAGTTCTGAATTAATTTGTGTTGATATTGGAAAAATTGCTTTCTTTTTTGCTTTTTAGAAATATTTGCGAAATGTTATCAGAGTTTTCATTTTGTGTTTTTTCGTTGTATATCTTTAAGGATAACGTATACGAACACACTTTGGTTGCTTTGGGCGAAGAGGATATCCTTGGCAACTCTTTTTGCAACAGTTGGTAGCGGCAAGGGCTATTTCGTTCGTCCGTCTGTCTGCTACCTGGTGCGCACGATAACTTTCGAAAGGAGTAACCGATTGACTTAAAATTTGGTAAGCGGTAATATTTTTACTCAATCTCAGGCTACGTTCAAAGATGGACCATATTGGTCCATTCGTTCTAGAACCTCCCACACATAGGGTTAATGTTTGGCCAAATATTGATTCTTTAATAACTTCTATACTACTTATTCAAATCTTCTAAAAATACACATAGTATTACTTTATTAGTTGCTATCACCTTGAGAAAAATGGGTGAAGATGCCATGCCCATTTTGGTACCTCCCACACAAATTGACTATTTTGCACCAAAAGTTAACAGCTTATAATCTTAATACCAGTGCATTAAAATACTTGAAATATCGTACAATGTAATGTTTTTATAGTAGCAACAGTCCAGTGAAAATTGGGCGTATTGACACACCCCATTTTTCAAAGCAATAAAAATTGATAATAATATAAATAAAACGAAAGAATTATTAAATTTACGAATATATTTTGGGACTGAAGGTGAGGGTATTCGTAAATCAGTTAACGCTACTGAACCTTTTTACTTGTTTTGATATATAAACAGGTCGCATCCCACCAATAGATCACAAAGCTCTTAAAGGAAATGACCTAAGCTTTCTTTTGAGGAAAAAAATCAAAAATTTAAATATTCATTTTTACAGAAAAAAACAAATTGTAATTGCTCAAAAAATATTCACAAACAAATATTTTTGCGATTTTTTTTATTTTCCTAAAAAGATTTAAGAAAAACTATCGAAAACACTTTAGGCAAAATACAAAAATTACAATAAAAACATGATATTCATATTGGAATATTTTAAAAAATTTTCACGTCGTCTAATAAAAAATGTCTCAGTTTTTATTGTCTAATGTTAGATATATTAAGAAAACCGTTGAATTGCCATAAAAGGGCACCTATAGTGATTTTTTACAAAGAGTCTTGTTGCCGAATACTTCACCTAAAAAATTCATCTATTTCTACTACTATTGTTATATATAGTTGTTTTGTAGGGAGATTATCAGCGGTCAGGGGATCAGCGGCGGTGGAGGGTGTTTTGGAAGAAATGCTTCCTAAAGTGTCTCCTTTATTTTGTTCTTAGAGGTGGAGCTTTTATTACGAAGCCTTCAAGCCACAAGCACAGTAGCTAGCAGCGAAATTTATTAAAAATTTAAAAAAAAGTATAAATACTCGTAGTTGTAGGCCAACTTCCATTTACAGCTTATATGATAGAGAATTAATAGAAGTTTAACATACAAAAAACACTTAAAAATCCTACGCAAAATTTTTTAAATATTTTTTTTAAAATAATTTTCTTTAAAGTACCATTAAAATCCAACATTAAAAAAAAATATTTTTCAAATAGAACCATAACTTAAGAAGTTATGACCAAAACCCGATACACAGAATGATATCCTAGCGATTTTTTATACATCGATTTATATATCGAGGTACCGGAACAATCTAAAATATTCAAAACCGATTTTTTTTGAAACCGTCGATTTGTCGTGGAATTCCCAATATATACAAAATTACAGCATTCTCGCTATCATAGTAGACCAGAAATATTCAAAGCAAGTGCATCAAACTATTGGTACAGATAGAATTTTTATAAAATACCAACATTAAAAAAAATCAGTTTAAAAAAATATATAGATTTTTTTTTTGTATCCGTTTGAAGTTTGTCAAGTTCGACACCGTAAGTGAAAAAAAATAAACTTCACGACACACAATTTTATTTCGTCTAGTATTTAAGCTATAATAATTGAGCTAGATGACTGAAATTTGGTATAGAATCTTCTTATAGCCTCAAAAACCTCACATTTCAACGAATTGGTCTGAAATTTGGTATGAGTTTATTTGTACCCGAAACCATTCATATGCGATCCATGGTGGAGGGTATATAAGATTCGGCATTACCGAACTTAATCCGCCTTTACTTGTTTTATTTAAAAATAGCCATGGAAAAATGTCACGTTCGAACCAACTTAAAAAATAAATTAAAAAAAACTGCCCACGATGTTTCTATCAAACAAAGAGGATTCAATAACTTCATAATTTTTTAACATTTTAATATTTTCATCTTTAACATATTCTTATTCGCTGAATCTCATGTTATTAAAGATGTTCACGAAAACTACTTCTATTTTTGTCGCGTTCGAACCGCTCCTTTTTTTGTCCTTATTTTATAATCAATACTTCTCCTGAAAAAGACTAAAACGCCAGTGATACTACTATTAACGACCTATAAGATTATGTAAAAGATGAATCTAAAATATGTTTTATTCTGACCTTTTTTTCACTTTGAATGTGTATGACGGTTACGTTCGACATCGTGGAATTGCCCATATACATATCGATACCTCCATTCTAAACTATGCTAAGTGCAGTGTTTTTTAGAAGAGGCGATCAAAGTTTGATGCATTTTTTAAAATTGGGTGGAATTCCTTTGTAATACAAATCGTATGACCTAACCGGGATTACCGATATCCCGAGAAATTTATGATAATTTCTAAAATTATTGGTCATAAAAATTACAGATAATTGAGTTCTTCAATGACGATACATTTCAAATTGTTTAATTGACTGAAATGTTCTAATTAGTTTTATTTTCCTGTTCTTCAACGAAGCAATATTCTTTGAAATAAAATATGTTTAATCTTTGCAAACTCTACTCCAGTATCCTTTTCCAAAGATACATATTACCCATTACAGTTCAACCATTCTTAAGGCAGCTTCAAGCTGTAAAATTTATAGAAAACCTTCGAATCCTTCATCATCAGATCTAATGATGCGCAAGCCGATTATTGTTTGTCTTTGTAATGTAGTTACAGCAAAGTACTCTGAAGTGGTATGATATACTTAGCAATTGGCAACATGCAGAAAAGTAATATATATTTTTGAAGTACTTACCAATTAATAGAAGTTTCCAAATATGCATTTGAATGTTAAATGCTGTTGAGTCCATTCAAAGTGAAAATCAAATTTCATGGATTAATATTTCGAGGAGCTGTTCATTTAGCAAAAAACAAACATTAACAGCGCCGAGTCCTTCGCAAGAGAATACACTCTGTCGCGCACGCACACGCTCACACAGTTAAGTATTACACTTAAACAACTAGGAGATACTTTAATATTTCTGCATTATTGAGTTCTGAATTAATTTGTGTTGATATTGGAAAAATTGCTTTCTTTTTTGCTTTTTAGAAATATTTGCGAAATGTTATCAGAGTTTTCATTTTGTGTTTTTTCGTTGTATATCTTTAAGGATAACGTATACGAACACACTTTGGTTGCTTTGGGCGAAGAGGATATCCTTGGCAACTCTTTTTGCAACAGTTGGTAGCGGCAAGGGCTATTTCGATGGCAGCCAGAATAGACGTTGTGGTTTGGTCCGTTTTAATGCAGCAGCGTCATGTCACTGGTATTAGTGTCCCTTGTACTTAATTACACTTAATTTTTTTTGCTCTCTCATGCTCTGCACTTGTCTGATAGTATCCTTCTTTAATTCCTCTCCAACATTTCTCTGCGTTTTTTGTGTTGTTTTGTGCGTACTTATATTCGCTTTGCTGTGTCCGGTTTTTGTTCTTGATTACTTCAATTAAGTGTTGAGTTTATTTCTATCGTTTGAGCAAAGATTTCTTTGTAGTTTTTTAGTTGTAATACTCTTCTATTGGTTTTATCGTCTGAATAGTTCTGTGATATCGTCTTGGTCGTCTCTTTGCTTTTTCCACTTAAGTTTTTCTACAGATTTCTGTATTTTTTTAATTATATGCTGTCGTGCAGAAGGAAGGAGGTTTTTTTTGGGAAACTCTTGTTTCGTTTAGGATTATATTTAATAGGATTTCTTAGACCATTGATTGTTCCAATTAAGCTGTAAGAGAGGAAAGAAAAAGAGTTGGATGAATATAGTTCTGGAAATATCGAAGGGATAGTAAAATTTTATTACATCAACTATAGAGATAATCGTGTCCGATTGGTCATGTTGGTTTTCATAATTAGTTATTGGAATTCTCTGTTTGGGTATTTAGTAGAGTTATTAGTAGATAAGGTCATTATAGTCCTTGAGTATCGTTGAAGAAATAAATGGTTATAATAAAAGTATTTTGTTGCAAATCTCGGTTGAATGACTAAAGTATACTCCCACCCAAAATAAAACATAATAAGGAATTAAGTACATACTTGAATAAATATTAATTGATAACAGATATATATTCCTTAATTATCTTAAGAATAATATTTGTAATGAAAATATATTGGTAATATACACCGAGATATCTGGAATTGAAAATTGCATATTTTATTTTTTCCTGTCTTCAATCCTGTCTTTAGGTTTCTATGACGTTAAGAATATATGGGGATAGCGATTTGATAGAAGTATTCGAGTACACCTAGAGACATCCTAAAATAGATCCATTATACCGCTGCAATGTGGGCTTCCGTTAATGGTCTTTGTGTGAACAGGACCTAAAATAACTAAGGCGTGGTCCAAACAAAACGCACGATGTTAATTGCAAATAAAACAAGAGTTTTCAGAGAATTATATTAATATTTTTTATTATTATAAAAGAATCTATTACAATTATGTGTGAAACAAAATATCGGTCAAATGCTCGCCACGGCTTCGGTGGAATTCCCTTATCCGATGGTCCATATTTTCAATGACTCTGAGAAATAATTAGGGTTCAATGGCTCTACTTGGCTAATTGACGTATACTTTTCTTTTAAATATCCCCAACGCCACTATCAAATCACATGATAGTGGCGGCCAATTAACAACGCCACAACGGGAGATAACACGGCCATTGAATTTCTTTCGCATTTCTTTCGTTGGCTGTGTGGCAAGTGGCGCCATCCTGTTGGAACCACATATCGTCCAGGTCCACATCCTTAATTTTTGGCCATAAAAAGTCAGTTACCATCTGGCGATAGCGGTCACCATTCGCGGGCCGACCTCATTTTCGAAGAAGTACGGCCCGATGACGCCACCAGCCCATAAACCGCAGAACGAACTGAGCGAGCATGCACAGATGTTTTCACCCGGTTTGCTGAAATTTGTGCACATTTCTCCCGATTGTGAAAATATTTGGTCGATTATGCTAAAAAAAATCACGAAGTGTATTTTGATTATTTTTCGTAAAAGGCTTCAACAATCTCAACGCGCTGCTCGATTGTGTACGTCTCCATTGACGAATTTCTCAAACATTGAAACAAAGAAATGTCCATTTAAGATGGGCAAAAAACTTGACGATAAAGCGTGACTCACATTTAACAGCGTGCATTATGGTTGGACAACCCTTTAGATGTTTTTAGCATGAAGTGTTGACTGTCTGTCTCCTCAGAGATATTTAAATTTCCTTCTCGGAAAGAGCAAACTTCTGAGATATTTTACTTGACAGGAATTTAAACCTAACAATCTGAGAAGCGCAAAAAAATCTTCGAAATTTCGAACATGCGACGGGTTTTTTGTTCAAAATTCAGAAATATTGGAACGAACTTTGTTGCCTCACGCTTTATCCAACCGATATGCCGACATCTGCTGCATCTTCTCTAGCACTGGTTCGACGATTTTTTATTGGTTTTTGATGTGATTCATCTTCCAGGACGAATTAACATGTTCTCGACCTTGTTTGAAAAGCTTGTTCCACTTGTAAACATATTTCTACCTCAGAGTACAATTACCATATGCCACTGTAAACATTTCAAATGCCTTTGAGCACCTAATTCTATGTTTTACATAAAATCATGCAAATTCGTTGATCCATATTTTTCACAGCAGAAAATCGCTGAACAACCAAAACACGTCTAACACGGCAAACAAACTGAACTAAGAACATATGTTCGTGACAAGTGTGCCAACATAAAAATAAGTAAGAAAAGACAGAGTTCGGCCGGGTCGACTATATAAGTATAATACCCTAAATTGGCATTGCTATAGAAATTTGTAATAATTGGTCTTGTTTCTGTTAACAAAGTACTTTGATCCTCATCAAGGCTAATACCAAGACGGAGTTGATGATGTTGATCATAATAAACTATAATCTTAAAATGCGCAGTATTCTTTCATAGATAGAGAATCGGAAGGAACAAACAGAAGGGTCTTTACATAATCTAAACAGATTTTCACCAACTTGGATCAAAACCCGTATTTCTGCCTCACAAAGATCGGGCGTAAAATAAATTTTCAATAGCGCTTAAATACTAACAGGAAGAAGGTATATATGTGGCTATATCTATATCCTCTATATATCAGCTATATCTATAAACCCCTATAACCCCCATTTTAGGCAGTATTAGTTCCTAAATAAAGAAAATTATTTCTGCCAAATATAAATCTAAATCTGATCCAATTTAACCCGAATTCGGCAGTATTAATTCAGGTAATAAGAAGCCTCTTTCTGCCGAATATCGTACTGACTGGATAAAAAATACAGTTTCTACGGAGCTTACTTGTAAAATTTGGTAGTATTCATTCATGTAATAGGAGAACTCTCTGTGCCAAATTTCGTAATGATCTGATATAAAATACAGGGTTTTCAGCGCTTACATGTCAAATTGAGGGTAACATACGAGTATACGGATTTTCCAACAAGAGGTGTTATTTTGGTATTCAAAGAAAAATTACATTTTTGGAGATAAATGATCGGAAGTTTATTTCATAATAAAGAGGAAGGTACGCCGTTATTAATGAAAAGCAACATCAGCCAAATGGTCACCACGACCACGCTTACAGGACCATATCCTTTTCATGAAATTTTCCATAACCAAATCGCAAAGTGGCTGCCCTATGTCCTCGATAGCCTCACGAATTACATCTTTGAGGTCTTGAATTGACGCTGGGCTGTTGGCGTAGACCTTATCTTTCACATGGCTCTATAGGAAGAAGTCGCAAGGTGTTTAATCACAAGATCGATCAGTACGAAATTTAACAGAGAGAGTTTTCTTATTACATGTATGAACACTGCCAAATTCGGGGAAAATCGGTTCAGATTTAAACATAGTCCCAATATATATGTTACACCCGATTTGACATGTAAGCACTGTAGAAACCGTGTTTTATATCGGCAGAGAGAGTTTGATTATTACATGTATGAACACTGCCAAATTCTTATCGCAATGCCCATTTTCGCATTGGTAGGTAGGTGTAGGGTAGTATATAGTCGGCCCCGGCCGACTTTCTGTCTTTCCTTACTGGTTTTTATTTTTAAATCCCTATACATTTTTTGGATTTGGACATAGGACCTCTATGGGTAGGTCCTTACACAAAAATAATGAATTTTGAAAGATTGAGGTATTACAATTTGTTTAAAACGTTTTCAAAAACTTCAATGACACTATTAAAATACTCCGGCCACGTGATTTTTATTCACATGTTTTAGAGCACAGATGCTCCCAGTACTTTATATATTTTCTTTTTCTGCGTAAAGTAGGCAATCCTGAATTGCTATAGAATACCAAGATTCGTTTTATCTATATGGCTTTTTCGCAAAGATACATTGTTGTGATAGGTCAGGTCTATAAGCAATATTCCCTTCTAAACGTATGAGTGCAGCTGAGTTCTGTCGTTTCAAGGAAAGTTTAAGTTGATCAGACAAATTTCCAAGTAATCTAATTCAGGGGTACACAAATTAAAGTAGTTCGTTCTCATACCCCCAAATTTCTGTTATTAACAAACTGTTGTTTTTATGGAACTTTACTGACAGATTAAATTCCTTTGCTCACGCGAAATATGTTCTCGGTTTCGAAGAAAGTCTCGTACTAAAGTATCACCAAATACTAATTCAGCATCTTACGAACTTATTTAGAAAACAACAAACTTAGCTCCAGCGTAACAATCTAAACAAATGCACACACCAAGAGCATGATAACCACATTTTCTACAAAAAAAGAAAAGACAACTGTCCTCTTTAAAACGTAGTAGGCGTTGTAAAAATCTTCCCGCCATTCAAGAGCTATTGCAGCTTCCATAAACCCAAAAACGAATTTTTAATTTTTTTTAATTTTAATCCCCATAAATTTTTTGGATTTTTTTTAAATAAATGTTATTGTTATTGTTATCCCCACAATTTTTTTGGATTTTTTTTAAATAAATGATATTGGAATCTTTTATTATCATTTAGCATCTTTTTAAACTTTGTTTGCAATAATTTACTCCATTAATCGATATTAAAAATTCTGGACCAGATATTATATCCACACATGTATTCATGTAATGATAGGCCGTTGAAAGATCACTACGGTCCCTTAGGTAGACGCGGCCCACGTTTAGGATGGCCGGATCAATAACATCTTTCTTTTAAGTGAGGGTATACAGATGGTACCAATAAACTACATATATTTAATAGTACGCTAGCACTTAAGCACATTGTGCCGGTAACACTTGGTGGGTAGTTCCTTACACAAAAACAATGAATTTTGATATATTGTGGTATTAACGTTTAAGTATATAAAACTTTTTCAGAACAAACAAAAAAAATGATCCATGGACTCAAATTCAATGACACAATTAAAACACTCCGGCCACTTGATTTTTATTCACGTGTGTTAGGTCACAGATGCTCCCAGTACTTTATATATTTTCTTTTGCTTTGGTAGACGCGGCCCACGTATAGGGTGGTCTAATCAATTCCATCTTCCTTTTAAGTGAGTGTGTACCGATAGGGCTGCTGACACAAATATACTGTTAACCAATATACGAATAAACAATATTTATTAGTACACTAACAGTACATTATAACACTCCGTGGGTAGGTCCACACAAAAACAATGAATTTTAATAGATTGGGTATTAAACTTTATATTATTTTTTTTTTTCAGAAAATCAAATTTCATTCTGATCCACTCAACTTCAATGACACTATTTAAACACTCCGGCCACTTGATTTGTATTCACGTGTGTTAGCTCACAGATGCTACCAGTACTTTATATATTTTATTTTTCTGCGCGTAGTAAGCAATCTTGCATTGCTAAAGAATACTAAGATTCGTTTTATCTCACTTTCACTAAGATGTCACTTTCACCAAGATATGTACATTGTTGTGATAGGTCAGGTCTATAAGCAATATTCCCTTCCAAGCGTATGAGAAGTACAGCTGACTTCTGTCATTTTAAGGGAAACAAACTCACTAAGTAACCCATAGTTACAAATCACTATGTACAACACAAGTTTAAATTGTACCGACCAATTTCCAAGTATGTTATCCAATTCAAGGGCACACAAATTAAAGTAGTTAGTTCTCATACCACCAAACACACTGTTATTTACAAACTGTTGTTGTTATGGAACTTTACTGACTGTTTAAATTCCTTTGCTCACGCGAAAATTTTTCTCTCGGATTCTAAGAGAGTACTCGTAGTTAAAGTTTAATAACATACTAATTCAGCATCTTACGAACTTTCTTAGAAACAACAAACTTTACCTCGGCGTAACAATCTAAACAAGTGCACACACCAAGAGCATGATAACGACTGACGCGTCAGTCGTCTTGACCCTGTACCAAAAATGTAAACATAACAACAATACACCGAGGGGGGGAGAGAGAGACTAAATGCGAACATGCGCCGTCGGTTATGTTCCATTGTTAACAGAATGAAAAATACCAGATATTATTCGAAATTTCGATTTCGAAAGGTTAGGTGTCAAAATTATGTGGTCCACAGTTTTGAATAAAAATTTCGTTAAAGAAATAACTATACTTTAACAAATAGTTCACAGAATTAAGTTGCTAACACTTCATCACCGGTACTCAGTAAAATTGATCTTTCAGAGCGAAAAAAATACTTGTTGTGTTAGAACAATATCGAATGGAGGATAGAAGATTTTTCAATGAATTAGTAATTCACAATTGATGTAAACCATGTAAAGTGATCAACATTTTATATAATTTTTAAGCAACGGTTACATTAATAATAAAAAAATGTCCTTATCTCATAGACTATACCACACTGTGAGTTAAAGGTTTTGTACATTCGTTTGGATGGCCTATCACTTTCAGAGTCGATTTATTTACAGTATGTCAATGAAGTGTTCATTGTTGTTTTATTAAATTGTAAAATAAGTGTAAACAAATCTTTGTTGACATTAACTTTCGTGAGAATTTTTTGTTTGGTTATCTTATTGATAGAATATAATTAAACTCTTTACAAATATGAAAAGAAACTTTTTCTAAAAATAATACACAACTTTGTTTTTCAAAATTAGTGTATCAGAAGGTGAATTTTTTTGATGTAAAAACAAAAACTTTTTGACTGTATGTCCGTCCGTCTGTCAATAACATTTTCAAAAGAACGACCTCTATCGCAGATGCATTTAGGCTCCATTGTGGCGCAGCCATAATTTGAATAACGAAGTTGGCTTTTTATATTTTGTATACCCTACACCACCCTGTGGTACAGGGTATTATGACTTTGTGCATTTGTTTGTAACACCCAAAAGGAGAAGAGATAGAACCATTGTTTATTATACCGATCGACTTGTAATCACTTTCTGAGTCGATTTAGGTATGTCCGTCTGTCTGTCTGTAGATGTATTCTTGTAATCAAAGTACAGGTCGCAATTATGGTCCGATTTCAACGAAACTTTGCACATATCTTTATTTAGGACCAAGGACGATCTCTATTGGGTTAAAATCGGTTCAAAATTTACTTATAGCTCCCATATGTATATACATATGAACCTACGATTTGGCATACATATATGCACTGTATAAACAAAATTTTTGAACCGATTTTTACAAAAATCGACAGAGATTAGTCTCGTGATACACTTAGAGACAATACAAAATTTGGGGAAATCGGTTCAGATTTAGATATAGCTTATATATGTTACACCAGATTTGACATGTAAGCGCTGTAGAAACTTTATTTTATATCCGATCAGTACGAAATTCGGCAGAAAGAGGTTTCTTATTACATGAAGGAATACTGCCAAATTCGGAGAAAATCGGTTCAGATTTAGATATAGCCCCCATATATATGTTACACCCGATTTGACATACATATAAGCGCTGTAGAAACTGTATTTTATAACCGATCACAGCGAAATTCGTCAGAAAGAGGTTTCTTATTACATGAAGGAATACTGCCAAATTCGGAGAAAATCGGTTCAGATTTAGATATAGCCCCTATATATATGTTAGCCCCGATTTGACATCTAAGCGCTGTAGAGACTGTATTTTATATTCGATCAGTACGAAATTCGACAGAAAGAGGTTTCTATTTTACATGAATGAGTATTCAGGGAAAATCGATCCAGATTAATATATAACCTCCATATATATGTTCCTCCTGATTTGGGTACAAAGCGCTATAGAAGTTGTACTTTACTTCCGATCATTACAAAATTCTACAGAAAGATGTTTCTCAATTTAGGAACAAATATTGCTTAATTTAGCGATTATCGGTTCAGAATTATATATATCCACATATATATGTTCTGACTAAATTACCAATTATTCCAAATTATTATCGCAATGATCCTTATCGCATTGTTAGGGAGGTGTAGGGTATTATATAGTCGGCCCCGCCCGACTTTCTGCCTTTCCTTACTGGTTATTTATTTTTTTTGTACAACAACCAGGAATTAAAAACTGACATGTCCAAAAGGTGATAGAACACTCTATTTGTCCCCTTGCGGCTTTTCATAGTTATCTTATGCAGGCCCATGGAGCTATCCATCAAATCGAGACTGCCCATTCGGCGATAATAGTCTTTTATAATTTGAGGACAAGAAATCATTGCATTTACCGTCTGCCTGTCTGTGGTGCACACGATAACTCACGAAAGGAGTATTTTTATATTTTTCTATCTCCGGCTAAGTTCGAAGATGGGCCATATTGGCCCACTCCTTCTAGTACTTCCCCCACAAAGGGTTACAATTTAATGAAATATTGATTCTGTTATAACTGGTACACTACTTTCCCGAATCTTCTAAAATTCCACACATAGTGTTAGTTTAATAGTCGCTACCACCTTGAGAAAAACGACGAATTTGCCACACCTCTTTTAGTACCTCCCACACAAATGGACCATTTTGCACCAAAACATAACATCTTATGACTGTAATACCAAATCATAATACTACTTGAAATATTTATAGTACCTATAGTCCAGTGAAAAATGGGTGTCATTGGCATTCCCTTATTGATACCTTCCACACAAATGGTTTATATTAATGCAATTTAAATTGATAATAACTTAATTAAATCAAAAAAATAAATAAATTTACGAATATTTTTTGGGACTGAAGGTCAGGGGATTCATAAGTCGGTTTACCCGACTGAACTTTCTTACTTGTTGATATTATCGAACAAAAAATAAGTATGCCACCGAGTATCCACTTCTAAGATCTCAGAATTCCAACACTCCTGCTCCCACTCCTTACAAAACACTTAATTCTGCGCTTATTGGTCGGAACACAAAATCAGAGCATCAAAGTTTAGAGCACATTTGATATCGGGAGACTATATGAAAAAGGAAACCGTCTGAATTCTATAGGTATTTTCGTCAGATTTCTGAAGATTCTAAATTGGTGACTGATGAGTTGTTAAAAATCCTTTGGCTTTGGTAATCTTCCTCCACAAATACTTCAGTTCTTGATACATCTTATGTTCAAAAAAATTTGCGAATTATGTATTTTTCAAAAAGTATTTATTTATTAATGAAAAATGTTTCCTCGAAGCACTTCAAATAATCATTTTTTGTGATCGTGTTCAGCTCCTCCTTCGATGCCGTCTTTATCTCCTCAATCGTGGCGTAGCGTCGTCCTTTCATTGCGCATAACTTGCAGGTAATATTCTTTATTGACCGTACTACCCTGTGGCAAGAACTCATAATGCATCACGCCCCTGCAATCAATGAAAACTGTGAGATCGGGCGTCCGGTACGCTGTTCGTCCTTCGAATCTTCTCGATCTTTAAGAACATTTTGTACCACCGATACACGTTGCTTTGGTCCAAGGTAGCTTCACCATATGCCACAGTCCACATTCGGAATGCGTCAGCGCACTTTATTTTGTTTTTCACACAAAATCTGATGCAGATGCTTTGATCCATTTTCTGAAATAGATAAAAATCGAAGACGAGTTAAAACACAACAGCTGTCAAGAATTAACTAAACATTCAAATTGGCCGACCTTGTAAGCATAAGTAAGGGACATGAGTACCAACATAACGCTACAAAAATATCAAAAATCAAATACACGTAGCCCGTGGAAATTGAAAATTCGCGATATTTTTTTAACATTCCTCGTATATTCAGGAAAAATTAATTGTAATGAATTGACTTCACTGGCGGATACACATTTTGAGGTCGCTCAGAATGCTTCTCCTTCGTTTTTTTTCTATCTCCACCAACGCGGACACAGATGACCGTTTATCGGGAGGCTATAAGTTTAACGGGTTCATCTCGTAATCACACCAACACCGGTCCTCAATCACGTAGACGTAGACAAAATTCGACATGAGGTGCTGACAGGGTATGCTTTTACCACAGCAGATATAAGGATAGGGCTAATAGGTGTGTTAGTCCATGTTGTTTTAAGTCGGAGAACTAATGCGTTCCACAGTTACAGCGGCGGACAGGATTTTGGTTCACGTGTTCATGTACCTTTTTAATTGACACGGGCGCTGATGTCTCAGTTATTCCATCCACTTTTGTTTATCCACTACGTAGGAACTCAGGTCTTTCGTTATCTGCCGTTACACCATAAATGTGTACATTTTTACATGTGGACATTTTTGTAAAAACCTATATTTATGCCCTACAACACACTGTGGTACAGGTTATTATAACCTTGTGCATTTGTGTGTAACACCCAAAAGGAGAAGAAATAGAGCCGTCGGTTATTATACCGATCGACTTACAATCACTTTCTGAGTTGATTTAGCTATGTCCGTTCGTTCATCTGTGCATCTATTATTGTAATCCAAGTACAGGTTGCAATTTTGGTCCGATCTTAACGAAACATTACACATATATTTTGGCCCAAGGACTATCCCTATTGAATTTGGATAAAATCGGTTCAGATTTGCATATAGCTTCCATATATACTATACGGGCGGTTCGGAAACTTCTTAGCCTAGCACAAAAAGCGCGGTATAAACAGAAAAAAGTTAAGTGTTTTGGAAACTTCCATCTCTGCTATGAACACATGTTAAATTTTGTTTCGATCTGGCAACTCCTTCATATAGAAACAGGTGTTCACAAAAGACGCATCCGCGATTTTTTTTACAATGGAAAAATTAGAAATGCTTGGTGTCATTAAATATTTACATAAAAAAGTTTTATCGGGACAAGAAATTCATAATGATATGGTGAATGTGTTAGGTGAAAGTGCTCCTTCATATGCAACAGTAAAAAATAGAGTTGCTGAATTTAAACGTGGTCGTACAAGCATTGAAGGTGAACCACGTAGTGGACGTCCAAAAACAGCAACAACAACAGAAATTGTAGCCAAAGTGCATGATATGGTATTAAATGATCGACGAATAAAAGTGCATGAAATAGCTAATATCATGGGCATCTCAAATGATCGAGTCCATTTCATTTTGCATGAAGAACTACAGACGATGATGATCCATGATGAGACATGGATCCACCACTATACTCCAGAGACAAAAGAACAATCCAAACAATGGACTGAAGCTGGAGGAAGTGCCCCAAAGAGGGCAAAAACAATTCAATCGGCTGGTAAGGTTATGGCAACGGTTTTTTGGGACTTCAAAGGTATTTTATTGATTGACTATCTGCAAAAGGGTAAAACAATAAATTCAGAGTACTATTGCAACCTTTTGGATCAATTAAATGTACAAATTCGAGAAAAACGTCCTGGCTTACAACACAAAAAAATAATTTTTCATCAAGACAACGCACCAGCGCACAAGAGTGCTTTAACAATGGCTAAAATCAACGAATTAAAGTACGAGTTGCTTGACCACCCACCTTATTCTCCTGATTTAGCTCCCAGTGACTTTTACTTGTTCCCAAATCTAAAAAAAATCTTTGCTGGCAAGCGTTTTACCACAAATGAAGATGCAATTACAGTTGTTAACCACTATTTTGAAGACCTTGAGGAAAACTATTTTAATCAAGGGATAGAATTGCTAGATAAGCGTTGGACTAAGTGTATTGAAGTTTCAGGAGATTATATTGAAAAATAAAAATATTTCTGAAAAACTAACTATTCTCTTTCATTGATAGGCTAAGAAGTTTCCGAACCGCCCTCTTACTATGTACCTCCGAGTTGACATATGTATATGCACTGCATAAGCAACATTTTTGCACCTGTTTGTACAAAAATTGACAGAGAGCAGTCTCGTGATACACTTAGAGACAAAACTAAATTTAAGGAAATTCGGTTCAGATTTAGATAAAGTCAACATATGTATATATGTTACCCGCGATTTGACATGTAAGCGCTGTAAAAACTGGATTTTATATCCGATCGAAATTCGGCAGAAAGAGGTTTCTTATTACAATAACTAACACTGCTAAATTTTGAGAGAAATCGATTCAGATTTAGATATAGCCCCATATATATATTACCCCCGATTCGACATGTAAGCGCTGTAGAGATTGTATTTTATATCCGATCAGTACGAAATTCGACAGAAAGATGTCTTGTTACATGAATGAGTATTCAGGGAAAATCGGTTCAGATTTATATATAACATCCATACATATGTTCCTCCTGATTTGGTATCAACGCGCTATAGAAGTTGTACTTTACTTCCGATCATTAATATTTTCTGGAAAGATGTTTCTTAATTTAGGAACGAATATTGCTTAATTTAGCGATTATCGGTTCAGACTTAGATAATATGTTCCTACCCATTTACCAATTACATATTCCAAATTATTATCGCAATGACCCTTATCGCATTATTAGGGAGGTGTAGGGTATTATATAGTCGGCCCCGCCCGACTTTCTGCCTTTCCTTACTGGTTTGATTTAAAATCTTAGCGCACAAAAAGTTGCAATTGGAGAATGATTATTTGCATAATAAAACTGAATAATTTAAGTGGTCATAACTTTTATACTATTCGATATATCGAACAAATTTTTTAGTCGTATAGAAAATCTCATTGCCCATCCAGACATGTTGGTACGGATGAATTCGTTGCATATTGTGCTCCGATATTTACAAAATACTACCACATGGTAAGGAATATTAAATTTTCAATAGCAGATATTGTGGTAACTATACGAGATATATCTTAGGTGTAAAAAGTTTATTTGTAGACCCCAGTGTGTGTGTTCTCCTAACACACACAAAAAAAATTTTATAAATCGGAAGAAAAACACGAGTTACACGCGCTTAAACATTTTCTTGACCCGATGTGGCCAATTTTGAGGCCCTCTAGCTCCGCCTTTTGCTGATATATGCGACCCAAAAATAAAACTTAACTTCTTTAACACCTCTTCATCTTCCATGCCAAGTTTGGTCGCAATGGGTAGTTTGGTTAAGAAACGGTCGAATTATTTCCCCTTTTTGAATTCGTTCCCCTGTGCAGTGTTTTGCAAAAACAGGCGAAAATTGTCAGAATAGTCTTGGTATTTCTGGTCTATAAATATTGAATCTCACAAATTTTTACTGTTCTGGATTTGTGAGAGTGCGACGAATATTCTGTGAAAATTGTAAGAAAATCGAGGGGTAGCAATTTTTTCTACAAAGGTTTCTTCAGAAAAAAAATTTTGTAAAAATATTTTTTTAAAAAATTTCCAAAAAAATGCGCATTGTGTTCTATTAAAGTAAACTTGCAAAACTGAGTTCAGCCGATCAAGAGCAATTACAAATTTCGTAAAACACAAAAACTAATTATTATAATTACACAAAATGTTTTCAAAATAAAAATTAAAAAAAAAAATGATATCCAGATCTTATTTTACATATTTGTAACTGCTTATAAACACTTTAGCCAAAAATAAACTACATAGGTCGATATTAAAAATTTTGACCCTAATGTTTCCGCTAGTCCAATAATACGATATGGCTACCAGATGATGAGGAAAGTTCGTTCTATCTATTTGTCTTTTGTTTTTAGGAAGTGGAACACAAAGATTTAATAAAGGGCCTTTCAAATTTTAATCCCTCATGTACTTTAAAATCGACGGTAGAAAATTTCGAAAAAAATATTATTTCGGATCTTGCTGTTCTGCTATTCATGTCCAAATTTTTACATTCTACGTTGATTAGGTTGTTTTTTTTAACTTCCTATAAAATAACGTCCATCATACAGTTTACATTTACATCGAGATTAACACTATTACAATTATAATATTTCTATATTTCTCCGTAGAATTTTCTTTTCGATTTTTATTAAAAATATATAATTATTTGGCAAACGACGTACTCTTTTGTACCAAAAATTAGATCAAGGGCATTCTTAAAGTGTTTTCTCTTCAAAAGAAGAAAATCTAAAGATGTTTTTCCAACAACTGTAGAATACCATCTTAATTATCCTAGTCTCCTCTTTCAATCCAACCAACGTGTGTATTCCTCGCAATATTTTGTTAGCCATGAATGGGCATTATTAAGCCAGCATTTCCTTTTCTACTTAAAATGGAATAATGTCTGCGTTTTATGGTCATAATTGCAGCGATGACGGAGACAGTGACGCTGCTAATGCTGATGCCAATGTCGGTTACTGATACAGTACGCAAACATTGGTCTCTTGGCCAACATCAAAAAGAGCTGACGTCCAATTTGGTCGATTCGCGAGAAATCGAGGTAATTAAAGAGTCAACAATAATTACGTGAATTTTCTTCCCTTTTGGCTTGGCGCTCACGTCACGGGGGAAACTAATTTCAGACATAATCAGTGAGATTTCATCTCCAGGTCTTTGTCGCTTCAGCGGTCCGACTCAAAAATGTAATCATTATTGAGAAAAATGATTTCGACAAATTTTAATTATTCAACGGCGATGTTGAACGCGAATTGCTACCACAAGTTTTCACAAATGATTTGGCAATTTAATGATTAAGAGCATGATTTGGCAACGAGATTTCCGTTATTGTGAATAAAACGAGCAGATGCTTTAGAAAAGTGTTGTTAGAAATAATGAATGGTGAATGAGAGCTCTTTAGGGAAAACATACTGGGATTATGTGCTTGACTCTAAAATTTTAGTTTTTTTTTTGTAAGAGTACTGAATAAATCATTTGAGTTTGAGTTTTATGGATTGTGCGTCTGGACTTTAAACAAATTGCCCACAGGAACTCAATGAAAAGGTAATCTAAATAAATCATTTTTCTGCGAATATGCGAAAACAAATAAGAAAATCTCGGTCGAAGAAAGGAAGAAAAATGCTTTGGAAATTTCTGTTAGTATATTGATAAAAGGACTTTTGTCTCTATATACATATCCGTGACCTGATTTGCTATGCAATGATTGGTATCAATTTATTGTCTTTAACTGTATACTACAATACTGTTCAATGTGCGGAACATTACCCCATAACTGTGTCAGAAAATGATAATATTTAAAAAACAACAATAAACCAGTAAGGAAAGGCTAAAATCGGGCGGGGCCGACTATATAATACCCTACACCACTCTCGTAATATTGAATAACTCTGATATATAAATTTTGTAATTCATGTATAAATTGTTTACAAAAATTTACTTTTGGGACATTTTATACTTAAATAATACCCTGTACCACAGTGTGGTGTAGGGTATAAAAACGATTGGATCTAAAGAGCCAAATCAGATGAAACATATATATGGGAGCTATAGCTAAATCTTTACCAATTTTCTCCAAATTCGGCACTGTTGGTTCATGGATCAAGAAACTCTACCATTCTAAATTTCAATGGATGTAAAATATAGCTTCTATAGAACTAAAGGGCCAAATCGGACGAAACATATATATGGGAGCTATAGCTAAATCTTTACCGATTTTCTTCAAATTCGGCAATGTTGGTTCATGGATCAAGAAACTCTACCATTCTAAATTTCAAAACGATTGGATGTAAAATATAGCTTCTATAGATCTAAAGGGCCAAATCGGACGAAACATATATATGGGAGCTATAGCTAAATCTTAACCGATTTTCTTCAAATTCGGTAGTGTTGGTTCATGGATCAAGAAACTCTACCATTCTAAATTTAAAAATGATTGGATGTAAAATACAGCTTCTACAGGACTAAAGAGCAAAATCGGACGAAACATATGTATGGGAGCTATAGATAAATCTTAACCGATTTCAACCAAATTCAATAGCGATCTTAACAGCTGCGAAATACTCTAAACTGCAAAATTTGAGAACGATTGGAGTGAAATTGCGACCTGTAGTCGACGAACAACTTTACATGGACAGACGGACGGACTCGACTCTGCTAGTGATTCTGAGTCGATCGGTATACTTTAAGGTGAGTCTAGCTGTGTTATTTTCAGGTGTTACAAACATCTGCCGTGAAACAAACTTATAATACCCTGTACCACAGTGTGGTGTAGGGTATAAAAACGGAACTAAGTTCGGCCAGGCCTAATTATACCCTCACGTTAGTGTGACGAGTGTATATATCATTTGCTACGGGCCAAAAGTGTAACATATCGAAGGAGTGACCTAAGACCCTAAGTATGTTCGGCGGAAATACGTTTTGGGTCTTTTTAAGTAATGAGAAATGTCCGTCGGTCTGTCTGTCTGCTGGCTGGTGCGCACGATAACTCTCGAAAGGAGTAACCGTTTGACTTAAAATTTGGTATGTTGTAATATTTGTTTCTATCTCCAGGTAAGTTCGAAGATGGGCCATATTGGTCCACTCCTTCTAGTACCTCCCCCAGAGAGGGTTAAAATTTAATGAAATATTGATTGTCTAATAACTTCTATACTACTTGTTCAAATCTTATAAAATTATAAATAAAACACACATAGTATTACTTTATTAGTCGCTAAAACCGTGAGAAAAATGGTCGAATTTGCCACGCCCATTTTGGTACCTCCCACACAAATTTTGCACCCAAAGTTTACATCTTATAACTTCAATACCAGTAAAAAAAACTCTTCAAATTTTGTACAGTGTAACGTTTTAATAGTGCCTACAGTCCAGTAGGAAATGGGGGTTATTGAAACGCACCTTTTGGTACCTCCGACACAAATGGACTATTTTGCACCAAAATAATAAGCTTATAACTTGTATATTAGTGCATACAAATACTTACAATTTTGTATATTTTAATGTTTTTATAGTACCTATAGTCCAGTTAAAAATGGGGGTTATTAATACGCCCCTTTTGGTACATCCCACAC
Source organism: Eudasyphora cyanicolor (assembly GCA_963930755.1). Lineage (NCBI taxonomy): Eukaryota > Metazoa > Arthropoda > Insecta > Diptera > Muscidae > Eudasyphora > Eudasyphora cyanicolor. The sequence continues at coordinate 258,098,647 of OZ005737.1, read as the reverse complement.
AAAGGTACCATTTTGTACAAAATGTTAACGGCTTATAGCTTGAGTACTATTCCACGAAAATACTACAAAATTGTGCACAATATAACGCTTTTAAAGTAGCTATAGCCCTATGAAAAATGTGTCTATCACCACGCACATTATTGTACCTCCTACATATAATGTACCAAATTGACAGATTAGTCGTATAATATTCCATATTACATTATTCACAAAGTGAGGGTATACCTAAGTCGGTTTACCCGGGTGAAACTTTCTTACTTGTTTTACATATCACCCGCAATGTATCGCATGTGAATAGTTTCGGATACAAATGAAGTCATATTACAAAATTTCAGACCGATTCGTTGAAATTTGTGGTTTAGTTGTGTTAAGAAGCAAAATCTAAAGGGACCTTTGTGTGGGGATATATCAAAACATGGGCGTATGGCGACCGTTGTTCGTGTGAAGGGTTTTGAATATAGAAATGCCAATTTTCAGCTCGATCAGTTGACTCTATTTGGTTAAGAATTCAAACCGGACAGAATAGGGCTACATCAAAAATGGACCGATTTCGCCGATTTACCTGCAGCTGTAAGAAGTATAAGTACCAAATTTCAGTCATCTAGATCAATTACACTGTCCAACAATTTAAGACTTTTTGATTGAAATAAAATAGCGACCCTATAATTCATATTGAGTAGATAAGTTTTGTAGAATAAACTTAAGGTCCAGCTGGCTTGTTTTTTTTTGCAGATACAGTTTTACATTGTAGTATTTTTGTATAAGTTGGCGTGTAATTTTTCTAATTAAGTATAAAGAGCTATATTTTCGACTTTGTTGTCATTGGCGACCCACACTTAAATTTTCCGGCAAAAATGTTCGTAGAATATTTTAATCCTTAAATGTCGTTTTTGAAAGGACTTTTTTGATTTTTCGGAAAAAGGGCCAGATTGACCCATTAAGAAGAGAGCTTGAGGTTTAAGATCTTACACAAAAATGATCTTCATAAAATTCCACTATATAACTTTGACTCCCTTCGACCAAAGGATGAAAACTTTGACCCACTGTAAAAAAACTCAGACCAGCTGGATCATAAGTTTAGTCTACAAAAATTATCTACTCAACATGTCCTTTCAAAATAATAGGGTTTCTACTCTGTTCCAAAAATGCTGTTATGTAAATTGTAGAGTGATAACAACAGGCATATGGATAGAAATGGCTAAATCGTGTTTGAATTTAACGACAGTTAAGAATATCTATACGTTATGGGCCTCCGATCAATATTTGGAGGTGTTACAAAAGGAGTGACTTAACAAATATACTTCTTATAGTGGAGGGTATAAAAACGGTTGGGTTGCTATAAAAGTGTATTGTGGGGACCTATAGCGATTTTCTACAGGGATTTTCTTGAAGACCTATATATCATTTTTTTTGAGGGAGATTAGCAGTAGGGGATGAGCGGGATGTACGATGTCTTGGGAGAAATACTCCTAGAAGTGTCTCCTGAAGTGACCCATGAAAAGACGGCGTTTTGCGAGGATTGAGGAGACAAAAACCACATCGCCGAAAAGAAAAACAATTCTATCTGTTATGTCTCTTACACACAAACTAAACCCAAACAAAGTCAACTAAAAATATGTTCAAGACAAGTGGGCCAACATAAAAAAAACTCTAATCGAATGCACGTAACCCGGAAATTTCAAAATTCACAATTTCTATTGAACAGACCTCGTATGGAAATTTTCATGTCAAGTGATCCAATTTTTACAAGCGATGTCTTCTGATCGGGATGAATCCATCACAAATTTTAGTCCTATTTGACAGTAGTTATGACAACCAATTTCAACTAGATTGGTTAGGGAGTGTCCGAGTTGGAGGGTGTTGAATTTTGAAATTTTGGCCAAACGGCACTTTTCGTCCATCCATACGAGTATAACTAATTAGCTATTGTATTTTTCGACAGCTTTTTCTTCATCTTTTCATAAAATATTTATACCCTACACCACACTGTGGTACAGGGTATTATAACTTTGTGCATTTGTTTGTAACACCCAAAAGGAGAAGAAATAGACCCATCGTTTATTATACCGATCGACTTAGAATCACTTTCTGAGTCGATTTAGCTATGTCCGTCTGTCCGTCTGTCTGTCTGTCTGTCTGTCCGTCTGTCTGTCCGTCTGTCTGTGCATGTATTCTTGTAATCAAAGTACAGGTCGCAATTATGGTCCGATCTCGACGAAACTTTACACATATCTTATTTTTGGCCCAAGGACGATCCCTATTGAATTTGGTTAAAATCGGTTCAGATTTAGATATAGCCCCCATATATATGTTAGCCCCGATTTGACATGTAAGCGCTGTAAAAACTTTATTTTATACCCGATCAGTATGAAATTCGGCAGGAAAAGGTTTCTTATTACATGAATGAACTCTGTTAAATTTGGAAGAAATCGGTTCAGATTTAGATATAGCCCCCATATATACATTACCACCGATTTGACATATAAGCGCTGTAAAAATGTTATTTTATATCCGATCAGTGCGAAATTCGGCAAAGAGAGGTTTCTTATTACATGAAGGAATACTGCTAAATTCGGAGAAAATCGGTTCAGATTCAGATATAGCCCCCATATATATGTTACCCCCGATTTGACATGTAAGCGCTGTAAAAACTGTATTTTATATCCGATCAGTGCAAAATTTGGCAGAAAGAGGTTTCTTATTACATAAAGGAATACTGCTAAATTTGGAGAAAATCGGTTCAGATTTAGATATAGCCCCCATATATACGTTACCCCCGATTTGACTTGTAAGCGCTGTAAAAATGTTATTTTATATCCGATCAGTATGAAATTCGGCAGAAAGAGGTTTCTTATTATATGAATGAACACTGGTAAATTTGGAAGAAATCGGTTCAGATTTAGATATAGCCCCCATATATACGTTACACCCGATTTGACATGTAGGCGCTGTAGAGACTGTATTTTATATGCGATCAGTACGAAATTCGACAGAAAGAGGTCTTTTTACATGAATGAGTATTCAGGGAAGATCGGTTCAGATTTATATTGACTGTTCCTCCTGATTTACCAAATCAGGAGGAATTGCTATAGAAGTTGTATTTTACTTCCGATCATTAAAATTTTCCAGAAAGATGTTTCTCAATTTAGGAACGAATATTGCTTAGTTTAGCGATTATCGTTTCAGAATTAGATAATATGTTTCAACTCATTTACCAATTATTCCAAATTATTATGGCAATGACCCTTATCGCATTGTTAGGGAGGTGTAGGGTATCATATAGTCGGCCCCGCCCGACTTTCTGCCTTTCCTTACTGGTTTTATTTGTAATTTTTTTGATCAAAAGAAAGCTAAGGCCTTTGACTTAAAGTACTTTGTGGTCTATTAGTTGGAAGGGAACTGTTTATCTATCTAAATAAAGGTAGACCTCTAAAAATAATTGAGGTGCAGCCATATATTTTAGTATAACTGGAGAACCATTTATCGTATTTGGTTCTGGAGAGCTTTAAATAAACCAGTATTAGGTAGCCTTCATTTACCCTTAATAAAATTTTTCTTCCCATCAGTGGTTTCAAAGATGTCATAGAAGATACTTCAAAAATAAATTTCTAAAACTTTTTAAATTATCCATCGATTTTTCAGAATAGTCTTATTTTTTACTATATAATAAAAATAAAACTAAAATAAAAAATAAATAATCGTTAATTCTTAATATTTAAAGGGGTTTTAATTAAAAAAAATACTTAATTTAGGAATATTTAATGCGTTCAGAGCGCCCCAGTAGGTGAGTTGGTAGCGTACTCGCCTATGAGTTTGGGGGTCGTGGGTTCGATTCCCACCAGAGGCTCTGGTCTGTCGCTGCAAAAATTTAGCCATATGGTCTTTGTAACCCGGCCTTTCCCTGAACCTTATAATTAGAATATAAATTTACTTTGTATTGTAATTCATATAAATAAATAAATAAATAATGCGTTCATTTAGCTATTACAATAAATGGTTTTCTAGTTATGCTAAAATATGTGGTTGAACCTCAATTTTTTGAGAGGTTTATCTTTATTTACATAGGTAATAAGTCCCACATCACAAGTAGACTACAAAAATTAAAAATATGGGTTTTTACAAAAACTTCAAAACAAATTTTTATTTCGTTAAAAAAATTCACAAACTAATATTTTTTCGAATTTTATTATTTTCCTAATAAGATTGAAGACGGAGCTATCGAAAATATTTTGGGCAACATTTTCTCAATACAATAGGTAATTATTATAACGGATGGGAAGAAAGGGCCATTTGGATAAAATGTCCAAATACAACACTAGGGTGTCCAAAACCGGGACCGGTTATCCGGTTATCCGGTTAACCAGTTTTGCAACCCAAACCCGTAACCGGTTTCTTAAAAAATGTCATTTTCGGTTAACCGATAAAGCCGGTTTTTCCACGTCGGAGAAGCTGTGTTACTTATACAATGCTTTAATGACTATCGGACTAATATCGACTACATCAACGTTTGTGAGCTTTTTCAACGTCAAGTTTCATAAAAAATTTAAAGAAAAATAATTAATAATAATCATTTAAATTGTATTCTATTTTTAAGATATTTGTTACGGGAATTGCCCGAGCGCAAAGTTTCCACGGAATTTTGAACACCAAATACAAAACTCAAGATTTCGAAGCAAAAGGTCTATATATTTATACCCTACACCACACTGTGGTACAGGGTATTATAACTTTGTGCATTTGTTTGTAACACCCAAAAGGAGAAGAAATAGACCCATCGTTTATTATACCTATCGACTTAGAATCACTTTCTGAGTCGATTTAGCTATGTCCGTCTGTCCGTCTGTCTGTCTGTCTGTCTGTCCGTCTGTCTGTCCGTCTGTCTGTGCATGTATTCTTGTAATCAAAGTACAGGTCGCAATTATGGTCCGATCTCGACGAAACTTTACACATATCTTATTTTTGGCCCAAGGACGATCCCTATTGAATTTGGTTAAAATCGGTTCAGATTTAGATATAGCCCCCATATATATGTTAGCCCCGATTTGACATGTAAGCGCTGTAAAAACTTTATTTTATACCCGATCAGTATGAAATTCGGCAGGAAAAGGTTTCTTATTACATGAATGAACTCTGTTAAATTTGGAAGAAATCGGTTCAGATTTAGATATAGCCCCCATATATACATTACCACCGATTTGACATATAAGCGCTGTAAAAATGTTATTTTATATCCGATCAGTGCGAAATTCGGCAGAGAGAGGTTTCTTATTACATGAAGGAATACTGCTAAATTCGGAGAAAATCGGTTCAGATTCAGATATAGCCCCCATATATATGTTACCCCCGATTTGACATGTAAGCGCTGTAAAAACTGTATTTTATATCCGATCAGTGCAAAATTTGGCAGAAAGAGGTTTCTTATTACATAAAGGAATACTGCTAAATTTGGAGAAAATCGGTTCAGATTTAGATATAGCCCCCATATATACGTTACCCCCGATTTGACTTGTAAGCGCTGTAAAAATGTTATTTTATATCCGATCAGTATGAAATTCGGCAGAAAGAGGTTTCTTATTATATGAATGAACACTGGTAAATTTGGAAGAAATCGGTTCAGATTTAGATATAGCCCCCATATATACGTTACACCCGATTTGACATGTAGGCGCTGTAGAGACTGTATTTTATATGCGATCAGTACGAAATTCGACAGAAAGAGGTCTTTTTACATGAATGAGTATTCAGGGAAGATCGGTTCAGATTTATATTGACTGTTCCTCCTGATTTACCAAATCAGGAGGAATTGCTATAGAAGTTGTATTTTACTTCCGATCATTAAAATTTTCCAGAAAGATGTTTCTCAATTTAGGAACGAATATTGCTTAGTTTAGCGATTATCGTTTCAGAATTAGATAATATGTTTCAACTCATTTACCAATTATTCCAAATTATTATGGCAATGACCCTTATCGCATTGTTAGGGAGGTGTAGGGTATCATATAGTCGGCCCCGCCCGACTTTCTGCCTTTCCTTACTGGTTTTGTATTAAAATTCCTATTAAAAGGCAAAGAAATTATACGTTTATAAAGGAATACACAATGTCTTATTATACTTATACTAAATTTTTGGTATGAAAACAAAGCGTAAGTTATTTAAATATTCGAAATTAAAATTACAAGATCTTTATACGATTTTTTTGAAACAAAGATATAAAAGTTGTAACCACAAATCAACTTTTCTTATTTCTGCAGAAAAGGTGCTTGCATTCGCTTGAGTTTACTTTTATCTTTTGGCATTACATTACTTGACGACAAACAAAAAAAATACAACTAATCGATAAATAAGACACAAATAAATAAATCGATAACTTCATAAACAACAGTGGCGTTAACAATATTATTATAAAACACATTCTAAATGATTTATTATTTTTTAAGGAAATTTCAGAAATATAATACTTTCTTTTAAAGTAAACAAAAAATTAAACCTGTAATAAACGAAGTAATAATCTATTTTTGTTTATTAATTTTTACTACTAATGATTGTAAGTTGTTTTCTGTTTTACAATAAACTTTTAATGAAATTTTAATCACTTTCGCATATTATTTAAAAACCGGCCTTAAAACAGGTTAACCGGTTTCGACAAAAAATTATAACCGAAAACCGGGTTTTAAAAAAGTAATATTTCGGCTAAACCGGAAACCACTTTTTCGAAATAACAGGTTTTTTGGACACCCTATTCAACACCCTCCAACTCGGACAGTCCTTAACCGATCTCGTTCGTCCAATTGGACGAAACTTGGCGCAAGTTTCATACTGATCAGAAAACATCACTTTTAAAAATTGTCTCACTTGTCTTGAAATCCCCCTATGCCCAAATGTGAACCAGTTTCCTTCGAATTTGGTAGGGTATAACTGCCAAAAAAACTCTCCAATGTAATTTTTCATAATGATCTAGTGTAAGATATAACATCTGTGGCGCTTAGATGACAAATCGGAAAGAAAATATATAAGGAGGCTATATCTAAATATGAACCAAATTTGGACTTTTGCAATGTTTCATACAGATCGGAGAACAAATGTGAATTTTACAGTGTCTACATGTCAAATCGGAGGTACATACTTATTAGGCCGGGTCGATTTGTGGGGAGGCAAAAAAAGTCGCCATTGCTCAGTGAAAATCGTATTCTAGGGATCAAAATAAGAAACTTTGCCGAAGGAACCATACCTCTAAAACGAATTCTGATGTCCCGGAAAAAATCCCACTTTGACCCATTTAGAGTGCTCCAGGTATGGTTCCTTCGGCAAAGTTTCTTATTTTGATCCCTAGAATACGATTTTCACTGAGCAATGGGCGATTTTTAAATCGACCCGCCCTAATAATTATATATGAAGACCTAAGCCGATTTTCATCAATTTCAATAGGGATCTTCCTTGGGCCAAAAAAGATTCTTGTGCTAAATTTTATCATTATCGGACTATAAATACGACATGCCCACATTGATTACAACGGTACATCCACAGTCGGACGGACATGGTTAAATCAACTCAGGAAGCGATTCCAAGTCGATAGGTATAATAAACCAAGGGGGTATATCTTCTCACTTTTTGGTGTTACAAACGAATGCACAAACTCTTAATACAGCGGACAACAGTGTGCTGTAGAGTAAAGAAATTAAAAAGTTTTTTATTTAATGTGAAGTACAATCGATACAATAAAGTTCTAAATAAAACGTCATTCAAATGGCTTCTACGACTTCTTCTGCAGGAACGAATTCGATGCACCCAATTTTCGAGAACTGTTTCCACTAAATTAAGTCGTATGTATTGAATGGCACGTTCAATATTGACTTGTAAAGCTTGAAGAGAGTCTAGTTTATTTCGAAAGACCATTGACTTCAAATAACCACACAAGAAATAGTATTATGGTCACAACTTCTTGGAGGCCATTCAATATCACAATTTCTTGAAATAATCGAATATCCAAACTTTTCTCGCAACAATTCAATTGTTTCATTTGCTGTGTGGTACGTAGCCACAATCGGTCAATGGCGAAAAGATAGCTCTTAACGAGCAACAATTCAATTGTTTCATTTGCTGTGTGGTACGTAGCCACAATCGGTCAATGGCGAAGATAGCTCTTAACGAGAGCTAAAATATTGCTCCTGGGTGTCAAGGTCGGGTCGACTGGATAGGAGAACGATTATTTTGATAATAAAACTGAATAATTTGTAATCGTTGTTCTTGCGTATATCTCTCCATGATGAAATTGTAAACACTACTGAATACAATGAAAGACAAATGGCAGATCATGATATATTACAAATGGCCGAAACGAAACGTCACAAAATCATATCATCCCTATCGGGTCGCGAAAAAAATTAAAAATTAAACTTTTAATTTAAACTGTTAGGTGCAAAAGCTCTTGTAGATCTCGGTTACTAATATACACACAAAGAAAGATTTTATAAATAAAACGAAAAGGACGAAAGTAACACGGTCCTGCAGCTCCGCCCATGTGTACCACAGGGGGCCCAAACTCAAAACTTTGCTTCTCTCATACCTCTTCTACAAAAGTGCCAAGTTTGGTTGCAATCGGTTTTCTGGTTAGGAAACGGCAGAATTTTTTTTTTTTTTGATTTCCTCTCACTATGCTACAGTCCCGTAAAAAGTGGACGTTAATGGGCCAGTTTTGGTACCTCCCACATAAATGAACCATCTGGCACCCAAATAACAGCAAATATCTATAATACCAGTACATAAAAATACTTAAGATGTCGAAAAGTTGATGCTTTTTAGTGCCTACCGTCCATTGTAAAATTGGCGTTATTGCCACGCCTCTTTTGGAACCTCCACACAAAGGTACCATTTTCTACAAAAGGTTAACTGCTTATAACTTGAGAACCAATTAACGACAATGACTTTAAAGATCCCCTTTTGATAACTCCCACTCAAAATAGCCAAGTCATATCAAAATACAATATATTATAACGTTTATATACCAGTGTGCACTGGTAAACGCTTAAAATTCGGCACAGTGCCGTGTATTTGAGGTTATACTGTTCAGGAAATTGGGGTATTTATGGAACCCCTTCCGGTACCTTCCACATAAATTCACAAATTAATTCCATATTACATTACCCGTGGTAAGTTGTTTGCTTCGAGTATACATTTTGCTGCACACATAGTGTTATTGTTAAATATCTAATTCCAAATATTTCTATGAATGTTAGGATTTAGTTCAGTTCAGGTTTTCTTAAATGATTTTTTTCCCAACTGCTTTATCTGATATTTCGTATTTGATGCTTACTGCAGTTAAGTCTGTTTAATTGTCTAACTTCAAAAAACCAACAAAAATAGTATCGTATTACCCAAACTACATAACCACAACATATATCTCAAAAGATGAAAACGAAAAATTAAATTTCAGTTACTAAGAAATTATACCAAAATCTAAATTCGTATCCTCATTATATGCATGTGGTTCAAAAGTAATGCAGAATTACTAAACTCAAACACAAATGAAAATATTAGTGTTCTTCTAAGTAAACAGCAAACAGAAAGAAAAAACTTCATTACAAATACATGTGAAATTGCATCAAATCAACAATAAGAACTGCTGAACAATCTAAAAAGCATAAATGTTCCAGTAAATCTTCCACATCAGAGGGTTCCAGATGAGCCCTCCAGCCCCACTTCTATTCTCCACATAACAGTGTTGTAGAACAGACCCTCCTGCCTCATCGCCCCTTTCCCACTAATATTCTTTGCAAACGCTTTACAATTATTCACAATTCATTGTCGTTGTCTTTTATCCCGATTTTGGTTCTCGACGACACACATAAGTATTTGAGTTGTGGATTTCTGGAACTGTTGTTTGCCAAAAACAAAGAATACAATTTTCAATATTTTTCCACTCTAGTAAATACGTTAAATGTGAAAATGATGAATGACGTGCTTAAAATATGAACGTATGTAATGCCTGTGTGTGTATCCAGCGGCGGACTGTGTAAGGCCTTTTTATGAATAGAGTCGGGTAACGGGTTACAAAGACCATGTGGCTAGATTTTGCAGCGACAGATCAGAGCCTCTGGTGGGAATCCAACCCACGACCCCAAATTTATAGGCGAGTACGTTACCACCTCACCTACTGGGGCGCTCTAATGCAATTTAAATTGATTATAATTTAATTAAAACAAAACAAATTAATTTTTCGAATATTTTTTGGGACTGAAGGTGAGAGGGGATTCGTTACTTGGTTTTTAAATCAAAGTTTTGAATTTTTGAAAGAGGCGAAAATCAAGCAAATCTACTCGTCAAAATAAATGCACGTTTTGTACATATTTAATCATTCATATTATTAGAAATCTTCAATTTCTCGTCATTCTCCAATGAATTCTAAATCGTCAACTCTGCTTAATAATCTTTTGTTCTTTTTTGGGAAAGCTTTTCAGAAACATTAACTTCGAATGCGAATATAAGGTTTTAGCTCGCTGTCTCACATAATTTCGAAAGGGAAAGGGAGATGGAGGGGCCTTCAGCGCACCTAAGCAGTTCTGACAGAAGGCTTTATCGGTCATGAATTCCGCCGCTGGGTATGTTGTGTACAAATACAAAATAAAAACAATCTCGTTGACGTTGATAAAATTCTAAAAGAAACAGAAAATCCCTTATGTCGCACTAAACAATAAAGTCGCAATGACAATGTAAACCTCTAAAAATGAAAGCGGTTTGGGGGAAAGGTGGCCATACCCATCAAAAAAAGAGCATCCAAAGAAGCAATAAAAATCCCCAACTTATGATCCGGAAGTTGTTCTAATTTGGATTTTCACCAATGAATTTAACAAGGGGTTGTCGCGCCGGGGAAGTACTTCTTTGTCACCACTTTTGCACAACACTTTTAAAGCACTGTAAGATTTGCTTTTTTGGTGTTGTATTTATTTGATGAATGTATGTCGTTATTATCATTTCGAAGAAATGACTTTATGTTATTTTAATCGGCTATGAAAAAGTCAACTTGTAGGTCCGATTTATCGACCTAGTCGACTGAATCGAAATTTAATTGATGAAAAAGTCGACTAGCTTCCAGAACCATTCACTAATTCTGATATAGCCGCCATATAAATATATATTTGTTCCCTTTAGCACTATAGACGCAGTATTTTACATATATATCATAGCCCTCATACATATGTTCCTTCCGATCTGGACTTTTATCACTTCACAAGATTCATTTTACATCCAACCGTTTTAAAATTATGCATTCTTGGGTTAATAATTTATATTCCGAAATCACATTTTGGTTAGTTATTTAGAAGAACTTCATTAACTGCCGAAAAAATGTTCATACTTATGAATTGGAAGTACTTATAATGTTATTCTTTTGGAAGTACTTCTTTTATTTTTTGCTGGGTAGCAATGTAAACCTCTAAAAGTGGAAGCGGTTTGGGGAAAGGTGGCAAATCGTTTATATGTATTATGCTTTTATTTTTTTCTTTCTTTCTTTAAATGTAATGGTAATGGAATGGATTTAACAACTGAAGTAGTGAGCGAAATGTTTGAAGTCTGGCAAAAATAGTTGCAATTTTGGTAGTACTATGGGGCTAGGGCAGCCTACATATAAGATCAAATTAAAGACCTAAGAATGCATCCGAAATGTCAAACTTTTAACGACTCTGGCATAGGTTGATCATTGGTATGGGTTTTGTTGGAATTGAGATTGTGGCTTATCATCATATGTATTAGACTTAAAAAACGTTCACGTTCACCTGGCCATGCCCTACTCGTGCAGAATGAAGAGTGAATTATTAAGCACTTTCCTGTTGACACCACATGTCTTTGGTGTTCATAGTACCCAATTCAGACCAAAAGAAGTTACTAGTCATTGACCAATTGCGCTAGCCATTGATGATGACCGGAATATCTGATTTAAATGATGTAAGTACCATCTAAAAGATGCTACCATCCTATCTAAGAATTATAAATGAAGTGAGAAATGTTTGTGTATTAAGGACATCAATAAAGGACGAAAAATCTTAATCCTTGATTATCCCTAAAAACACATCTTCAATTTGTATCTCATCACCTTACAGGGAGGAGGTCAAACAGGGTTTTCCAACAAGAGGTGTTATTTCGAATCACCCGGTATTTCGGTAGCCGTCACTTTTGAAGCTTTTGAAGAAATTATTAAAATTCGAAAATCATCGAAAAATCATCTTGACTGATGAGGCCCATTTCCACCTCAGTGGCTACGTCACGAGCAAAATTGTAGCATCTGGGGCTCGGAAAACCCAAGAGTTATTGTTGAGAAGCCTCTCCATCCTCAACGTGTGACTGTTTGGTGTGCTTTGGATTGCGGTGAATGGATTGCGCTATCGAGAGATGATTAATGATTTTTTATGGTCGGAGTTGGATGGTATTGATCTGGACAACGTTTACTTTCAAAAAGACGGCGGTACGTGCCACACAAGCAACGAAATCATTGCTCTGTTACGGGAAAAGTTTCCGGACCGCGTTATCACTCGAAGAGGTGATCACAATTGGCCACCGAAATCTTGTGATTTAACACCTTGCGACTTCTTCCTTTGGGGCCACGTGGAAGATAAGGTCTACGCCAACAGCCCAGCGTCGATTCGGGCCTCAAAGATAGAATTGGTGATTGAGGACATAGGGCAGCCACTTTGCGATTTGGTTATGGAAAATTTCATGAAAAGGATATGGTCCTGTAAGCTTGGTCGTGGTGGACATTTGGCTGATGTTGTTTTTTTTTATTATTAACGGCATACCTTACTCTTTATTATGAAATAAACATACGATCATTTATCTCAAAAAATGGCATTTTTCTTTGAATAACAAAATAACACCTCTTGTTGGAAAACCCTTTATACATTTGCTACGCGCCAAAATTGTAACACACCGAAGGAGTGACCGCAGACCCTAATTATGTTCGGCATATATTCGTTTTGGGTCATTTTAAGTCGAATGAGCAATGTCCGTCTGCCTGTGCGTCTGTCTGTTTGCTGTTTGATGCGCATGATAACTCTCGAAAGGAGTAACCGACTGACTTAAAAGTTGGTATGCGATCATTTTTTTTCTGTCTCCGGCTAAGTTTGAATATGAGCCAAAAATCCACGAGTCCATGGATTACTTTGACAATTGTCAAAAAAGACTTGGGACTTGGGGCTTTCAAATGCCGTATACTTATGTATATAAAAATGAATCTGTGTTTGTTTGTTTGTTGGTTCCGTATAAACGTCTAAACTGCTAACCCGATCTACACGAAATTTTCAGAGAATGTAGTCTTAGGTCTGGAATAGGCTACTTAAATTTTTGATATCTTAAGTGGGCGTGGCACCGCCCATACTTCCCCATTTTAGAAAAGTCCATATCTAGGGAACGGCTATATTCTAGGCTACAATCTATAATACTTGAGCTAGGTGGCTGAAATTTGGTATAGATACTTCGTATAGCTGCAGGTAACTTGTGATTGAAAATGAGCGATTTTGGTCCATATTTAGATATAGCTCCCATATATAGCATCTAACTTGTTGTGATTCCTACTGTTCTCATCTGTTATTTTGTGAGGTCACATGCTATCCATGGTGGAGGGTATATAAGATTCGGCATGGCCGAACTTAACGCTTTTACTTGTTATTTTTAAAATACTAATTTTTTCAAAAAGTAATATTTCTAAATTAAAAAATTGTGGTGAAACATTAATGGTGGAAATATTAAATATGGTTCTCTAATATCGGATATACATTTTTGTTGAAAAATCTTCAAAATTATGGTAGATATGTACATTTTAACATTAAAAATTGGGCAAAAAATATTGAAAAGTGCTTGCATTCCGTTACCAGCGATGCCAACTAATTGATTTTCGCACAGATTTAGTGCTTTTCCGAATCCCCAATACGCAAAAAGTGTTCATTTAGTGTTCACTTTCATATTTTTTGCTAGTGCTTTTAAAGCTTTTCGCACATTTGCCGGATCAAATCCTGCAACATAAAGAAATTGTACTACTTAGTGGTATCAACATATGTATGTATATCTATCCTCTTATATTTGCTTAATAGATTCACAAATTGCAGTTTTTACTTCGGCAGTATAAATTTGATTGAAATTTAGACTTATGAAAAATAAAAATTAATGGCATTTGTATACCTTACAAAATGATTGCCGAAAGTTTTTTCGCCAGAAAATTATTTTATTTCATAAGTTACATGTTTATTATTTTTTATACTATACACATATCTGCGGTACAGGGAATACGCTTGTTTTCAAGCAGATATTTGTAAGGCCCTATATATAAAATATTGGAGCTAGACACACCGTAACTTATACCAATTGGCTCAGAATCGATAGCAGATTTGATCTACTCCTATATTCCTTATTGTTCAGCAAATGTTTATGAAATTTAACAGACAAAAATGTATGAATCTAAGAGCCATAAAAAGCAAAAACAAGTATGAAAGTTTCAGCCGGGTAAACCGACTAAAGTATACCCTCAGTTTGTGGGTTATGTAATATATAATAAAGGGTGGTTAAATTTTAAGGGCCGATGTTGATTTTGAATATAACGCAAATTATTTAGGAAATTATTCTCATTTCTTTTTATTATGATAATATTGGTATGGTTCAATTATGAATGGAACAAATTATCGGCCAAATCGCCGCCGCGACCGTAAAATTTTCGTTATTATCTCGCGATAGCGAACACCATTCACAGTAACTGCCTGACCGGCCTCATTTCGAAGAAGTATGGCCCGATGACGTCGCCAGCCCATAAGCCGCACCAAACGAACTGGGCGAGCATGCCCGGTTTGCTGAAATTTGCGCACAATAGCAAATGATATATACCCTCGTATCACTAAAGTGAGGGTATAAAAATGGAAATATACGAGGGCGATTCGGAAACTTAGCCTATCAATGAAAGAGAATAGTTAGTTTTTCAGAAATATTTTTATTTTTCAATATAATCTCCTGAAACTTCAATACACTTAGGCCAACGCTTATCTAGCAATTCTATCCCTTGATTAAAATAGTTTTCCTCAAGGTCTTCAAAATAGTGGTTTACAACTGTAATTGCATCTTCATTTGAGGTAAAACGCTTGCCAGCAAGGAATTTTTTTAGATTTGGGAACAGGTAAAAGTCACTGGGAGCTAAATCAGGAGAATAAGGTGGGTGGTCAGGCAACTCGTACTTTAATTCGTTGATTTTAGCCATTGTTAAAACACTCTTGTGCGCTGGTGCGTTGTCTTGATGAAAAATTATTTTTTTGTGTTGTAAGCCAGGACGTTTTTCTCGAATTTGTACATTTAATTGATCTAAAAGGTTGCAATAGTACTCTGAATTTATTGTTTTACCCTTTTGCAGATATTCAATCAATAAAATACCTTTGAAGTCCCAAAAAACCGTTGCCATAACCTTACCAGCCGATTGAATTGTTTTTGCCTTCTTTGGGGCACTTCCTCTAGCTTCAGTCCATTGTTTGGATTGTTCTTTTGTCTCTGAAGTATAGTGGTGGATCCATGTCTCATCAACAGTTATGAAACGACGCTTAATACCCATCTTGCAGAAAGCTTTTTCGTCTGTAGTTCTTCATGCAAAATGAAATGGACTCGATCATTTGAGATACCCATGATATTAGCTATTTCATGCTCTTTTATTCGTCGATCATTTAATACCATATCCTGCACTTTGGCTACAATTTCTGTTGTTGTTGCTGTTTTTGGACGTCCACTACGTGGTTCATCTTCAATGCTTGTACGACCACGTTTAAATTCAGCAACCCAATTTTTTACTATTGCACTTTACTATGAAGGAGCACTTTCACCTAACACATTCACCATATCATTATGAATTTCTTGTCCCGATAAACCCTTTTTATGTAAATATTTAATGACACCACGCATTTATAATTTTTCCATTGTAAAAAAATCGCGGATGCGTCTTTTGTGAACACCTGTTTCTATATGAAGGAGTTGCCAGATCGAAACCAAATGTAACATGTGTTCATAGCAGAGATGGAAGTTTTCAAAACACTTAACATTTTTCTGTTTATACCGCGCTAGGCTAAGAAGTTTCCGAACCGCCCTCGTAATTTACGGAAACAACATTGATAACATTTGAAAATATTTCTTTTTATTCTGCACTGATGGTGCGGTTTCATATACTTAATTTTTATACCCTACACCACACTGTGGTACAGGGTATTATAACTTTGTGCATTTGTTTGTAACACCCAAAAGGAGAAGAAATAGACCCATCGTTTATTATACCGATCGACTTAGAATTACTTTCTGAGTTGATTTAGCTATGTCCGTCTGTCTGTCTGTCCGTCTGTCCGTCTGTCCGTCTGTCCGTCTGTCTGTGCATGTATTCTTGTAATCAAAGTACAGGTCGCAATTATGGTCCGATCTCGACGAAACTTTACACATATGTTTTATTCAGCCCAAGGACGATCCCTATTGAATTTGGTTAAAATCGGTTCAGATTTAGATATAGCCCCCATATATATGTTACCCCAGATTTGACATGTAAGCGCTGTAAAAACTTTATTTTATATCCGATCAGTCTGAAATTCGGCAGAAAGAGGTTTCTTATCATATGAATGAACACTGTTAAATTTGGAATAAATCGGTTCAGATTTAGATATAGCCCCCATATATACGTTACCCCCGATTTGAAGTGTAAGCACTGCAAAAATTTTATTTTATATCCGATCAGTATGAAATTCGGCAAAAAGAGGTTTCTTATTATATGAAAGAACACTGCTAAATTTGGAAGAAATCGGTTCAGATTTAGATATAGCCCCCATATATACGTTACCCCCGATTTTAAGTGTAAGCGCTGTAAAAATTTCATTTTATATCCGATCAGTATGAAATTCGGCAGTATGAAATTCGGCAGAAGAAATCGGTTCAGATTTAGATATAGCCCCCATATAAACGTGACCCCCGATTTCACATGTAAGCGCTGTAAAAATGTTATTTTATATCCGATCAATGCGAACTTCGACAAAAAGAGGTTTCCTTCTACATGAAGAAATACTGCCAAATTCGGAGAAAATCGGTTCAGATTTAGATATAGCCCCATATATATGTTACCCCCGATTCGACATGTAAGCGCTGTAGAGATTGTATTTTATATCCGATCTATACGAAATTCGACAGAAAGATGTCTTTTTACATGAATGAGTATTCAGGGAAAATCGGTTCAGATTTATATATAACATCCGTATATATGTTGCTCCTGATTTGGTATCAAAGCGCTATAGAAGTTGTACTTTACTTCCGATCATTAAAATTTTCCAGAAATATGTTTCTCAATTTAGGCACGAATATTGCTTAATTTAGCGATTATCGGTTCAGAATTAGATAATATGTTCCTACCCATTTACCAATTATTCCAAATTATTATCGCAATGACCCTTATCGCATTATTAGGGAGGTGTAGGGTATTATATAGTCGGCCCCGCCCGACTTTCTGCCTTTCCTTACTGGTTTAATTGTTGTAATAGTTTTAACAAGCTGCCTTTTTATACCCTCACTTTAGTGTGACGAGGGTATATATCATTTGCTACGAAAAAAAGTGTAACACATCGAAGGAGTGATCTAAGACCCTAAGTATGTTCGGCGGATATTCGTTTTGGGTCATTTTAAGTCGAATGAGCAATGTCCGTCCGTCTGTCTGTCTGTCTATCTGTCTGTCTGTCTGTCTGTCTGTGTGTTTGCTGGCTGGTGCGCACGATAACTCTCGAAAGGAGTAACCGATTGACTTCAAATTTAGTACGTGGTAATATTTTTTTCTATCTCCGGCTAAGTTCGAAGATGGGCCATATTGGTCCACTCCTTCTAGTACCTCCCCCACAAAGTGTTAAAATGTTGTGAAATATTGAATCTTTAATAACTGCTATACTGCTTATTCGAATCTTCTGAAATTCCACACATAGCATTAGTTTATTAGTCGCTATCAACTCGAGAAAAATGGGCCATGTTGCTACGCCCCTTTTGGTACCTCCCACACAAATGCATCATTTTGCACCAAAAGTTAACAGCTTATAACATTAATACCAGTGCATAAAAATACTTGAAATTTTGTACAGTGTAATGCTTTCATAGTGCCTAGATTCCAGTGAAAAATGGGTGTCATATTCACGCCCCTTTTGGTACCTCTTACACAAAGGTACCATTTTGCACTAAAAGATAACAGCTTATAACATTAATACCAGTCTATAAAAGCACTTGAAATTTTGTACAGTGTAATGCTTTTATAGTGTCTTTTGCACTGTGAAAAATGGGCGCTATTGCCACGCCCCTTTTTGTACCTCCTACACAAAGGTACCATTTTGCACAAAAAGTTAAGAACTCACAGCATGAGTACCAATGCACGAAAATGGAACAACATTTTGCACAGTGTAATGCTTTTGAAGTCCGTATAGCCCTGTAAAAATGGCCGTTATCACCACGCCCCTTTTTGTACCTCCCACACTAAATGGCCAAATCATACCAAATTTAATATTTCATAACATTACCAGTGCAAAAAACGCTTATAATTCGGCGCAGTGCAATGTATTTAAAGAATCTACTATTCAGAGAAAAATATGTGTATTTGTTAAAAACATTCTGGTACCTCCCATACAAATTGACAGAATAATTCGTTTAATATTCCATATTACATTACTCACAATGTGAGGGTATACCTTAGTCGGTTTACCCGACTGAAGCTTTCTTACTTGTTTTGGTATAATTTTATTCCCAATTTCAACGACTAAAGCAATTTTTGTTGTAAAATAAAGCTATGGAATGGAAAGCAAAATGGTTTAGTGCTTTTTTACGCTTTTTGGACTGGAATTTAACGCCTTTTACGCTTTTTCAATTATTCATTACGCTTTTGCTTCGGAAAAAGTTGGCATTACTGCTCATAACTTTTGTTCTACGAGAGATATTTAAGTATTTAGTATTGACCTAGATTCCTAAAGACTACAGCTTTAGTAATATAGAGTTGGATGTTGTTTGGAAGCTGCATGACGTATTTATACCCTACACCACACTGTGGTACGGGGTATTATGACTTTGTGCATTTGTTTGTAACGCCTAAAAGGAGAAGAGATAGACCCATTGTTTATTATACCGATCGACTCAGAATCACTTTCTGAATCGATTTAATTTCTTGTAATCAAAGTGCAGGTCGTATTTATGGTCCGATTGTGATCAAATTTAGCATAGTGCTCTTTTTTGGCCCAAGGACGATCCCTATTGAAATTGGTTAAAATCGGTTCAGATTTGGATATAGTCCCCATATATATGTTTCACCCGATTTGACATTTAAGCGCTGTAGAAACCACATTTTACATCCGATCTTTATGAAATTCGGCAGAGAGAGTTTTATTATTACGTGAATGAACACTACCAAATTCAGAGAAAATCCGTTTAGATTTAGATATAGCCCCCATATATATGTTTCACCCGATTTGACATGTAAGCGCTGTAGGAACTGTATTTTAAATCAGATCAGTACGAAATTTGGCAGAGAGAGTTCTCTTATTACATTAATAAACACTGCACAATTCGGGGAAAATCGGTTCAGATTTAGATATAGCCCCCATATATATGTTCCACCCGATTTAACATTTAAGCGCTGTAGAAATCGTGTTTTATATCCGATCAGTACGAAATTTAAAAGAGAGAGTTTTCTT
Organism: Eudasyphora cyanicolor; assembly: GCA_963930755.1. Taxonomy (NCBI): domain Eukaryota; kingdom Metazoa; phylum Arthropoda; class Insecta; order Diptera; family Muscidae; genus Eudasyphora; species Eudasyphora cyanicolor. The sequence continues at coordinate 258,078,947 of OZ005737.1, read as the reverse complement.
ATTACATGTATGAACACTGCCAAATTCGGGGAAAATCGGTTCAGATTTAAACATAGTCCCAATATATATGTTACACCTGATTTGACATGTAAGCACTGAAGAAACCGTGTTTTATATCCGATCAGTACGAAAATCGGCAGAGAGAGTTTGCTTATTACATGTATGAACACTGCCAAATTCTTATCGCAATGCCCATTTTCGCATTGGTAGGTAGGTGTAGGGTATTATATAGTCGGCCCCGCCCGACTTTCTGTTTTTCCTTACTGGTTTTATTTTTATTTTTTTATTTAAAAATCTATATTCCCCATAAGTAGGAGGACATTTTGAAGTTATCTTATTAAAACTACCGGCGATCCCAGAATGAATTTTTTTGGGCGTATGGGTTAATATGATAGATAAACAAGTCCCATCCCACTGATTAAAGGAATTGAGCAAAAAAAAAATAGTTTTTTTGACAAAAAAAAGTCAAAACCAGTTTTAATTTTATAACTACTATCCGATAGGACTAAAATTTACATGAATCCCCCATTTATCGGGAGATTCATCGTGTGGTTTGATTTTACAGATCATGCATTACTCATATCAAACTGCTTTGTCATTTTTATTCGGTATCATTTGGCAAGTTATTATGGAAAGAATAACACCGCAACAGCGTTTCCAAATTGTTCACCTCATTACGAAAATACACGGTCTCTATCCGGTGTTTTATCGTGAAAGGTTGTTTAGTGATGAAGCACATTTCCGACACAATGAATACTTTAATAAACAAAATTACCGTATTTGGGCTGATGAGCAACCCGAAGAGTACCAAGGGCTACCAATACATCCATTAAAAACAACGGTATGGTGTGGTTTATGGGCTGATATAATCATTAGTCCATATTTCTTCAAAAAATGAGAAAAATCAGAATGCCATCAAGGGTAACTCTTATCGCACCATGTTAACGGACTATGTGTTTCCTGAAATTCAAGTGCATCGTCTCGGTGAGCTTTGGATTCAACAAAACGGCGCTATGAGCCATACAGCGCGTGAAAGAATCTCCTTGTTGAGAAATCATTTTGGTGAGCACTTAATTTCACGTTTTGCTGCGGTAAATTGGCCACCTAAATCGTGCGATATAACATGTCGAGGGATATGTAAAGTATAAAGTCTTCAGGAATAAGTCAGCTACGATTGACGCTTAGGAAGCCAACATTACTCATGTTATTCGAAAAATATCCGTTCAATTAAGTTAACTTTCAAATTTATGTATTTTATTTTACATTTAAAATCAAACCTCGCTATTAGTCACCCAAAATCTGTTAATTTATCATAAAAGCGTTGAAAATGAATGTGAGCGATTTGTATGTCTTTTGAAACATGATAAATATTGAATGCTAGTTTTTATGGCTAAGGGGGTGAGAAATCTGGTTCGACTGTTTTGAGACATTTTTCGAGGTTTCCGCTATATTTTGTTCTTTGGAGCACCCTAATATCGCCCTCAATAAATGCAATGGGTATAAATACAACAAAACACATCAGTTTTACCGAGACAAGCATTTAAAGTACTTATCTTTAGTCCTGACGCCGGCAACTGTGTATGACATACGGACAATGGCGGTTTGGCAGGCAGAACCACGAAATGCTTGAGCCGTAGCAGAAGTAAGTTGCGATTTTCTCCCTATACCCCATTTGAGGAAGATCACAATGCAAAACATTGCATTCGAGAATGAATGACGGATGAAATGAATGCATGAATGTGAATGGAATTGAAAAACTCCCAAGTATCTGTAAACTGAGCTGCAAAGCGTTACTTTTTCCCATTACCTATACACGCAAAGAAACAAGCTTTCACAGGAGAACAACTTTTAGACAAATACTCTATTCGTTTATGGGAAATTCAATCATATACATATTTGTTTTCAGCAAATATTTTTCTATTCTCTTAAAGCAAGGGTGTAGTTGTCAAAAATTGCATTCCTGTTGAAATATTTTTTCTTTCCGTGTGCAGACCCCATTTCTGTTGCATACAACCTTGTGGCACGGTTGTGTTTGTTATTGTTACGCGACAAATGGATCTAGTGAAGCTTTAATGACACACTGTCATTGCATTTGTTGATGACTTTATGTACTTCTGTTTCTATCCTCTTTTCGCGTTTGGCTTTGTTTCGTTTCGCTTCGCTTAGTTTTACTATTATTTGGTGGAGAATTTTCAAATTTCGTATAATTCTATTTCTATATTTCGTATGTAACCTCAAAAGTGAGCAAATAAAATAAACTAAAATATAACACTTTTTTCAATTTCCATTTGAATGGGTTTTCGCCATCGCTAAAACTGAATATTTCATGTGAAACATATTATATGTCGCGTTTGTGTGAAAATATTTGATGACATATTTTACGATATTTTATGCAGCTCTATGTATTGTAAGTTTTTGCATAGTATTGTGGCAATAGCTTTGTTATTTTAGTATGTACAAACAGTTACATATATTGATACCTCCATTCCAAACTATACTAAGTCGAAACAGTTAGTTTTTCAGGATAGGCGACTAAAATTTTGTGAAAGTTTTAAATTTGTTTAAAATTCCTTTGTAATGAAAATCGCGAAGACTTCTACTGTTTTATGGATAACTTTTGATTAATGTTGAAGGATAAACACCAAATTTGGAGTGAATATAATTTGAAATATTTAGATTTAGGCCCAAACAAACCTACACAGGGGATCTTTTCTTTACATATATACAAAAGGGTTTAGTACCTGTTCCGATGTATACAACATTGGTGCATCACTGAACCCAAGGAAGTCTTAAAGATCGGTTCATATATGCTAGCTGTACTTTGGTCAAAAGAATATGTGGAAAAATAGATAGAAGTGCTGACGGACATTGCTAATCAAAAAAGAAAATGATTCTGATCTCTTCTCCTTTATGATGAACACACATGCAATACCCTGAAATGCAATTACATTGTATTGAAATTTTATTTATCCACAACAACGGTTTAGTGCCACTCCACATGACATCAGTCCTGCTTTATTTATTTTTAGTTTCATCTGCTACAAAACAAAATTTTGTACATCTGTTAAATATTACAAAAAAATCGCATATATTTTTCTTTTCAATAAAAATATATAGATGCATATGTTTTTGTGTAAATCTAAAATTTGATGTAGATAGGAGGTGCACAATTTTTTGAATGCCAGAAAGTGTTTAGATTCCATTTATAAAATATGTATGCAAATATGTATAAATAAAAAACAACACTTTGTCTGTCCGCTGAGTAATAAATGTCGGTAAGTGAAATACTGGACACTGCAAATATTCTGCATTTTATTGAGGTTAAAACTAAATATTAACTAACAAAAAAGCGATAAACGATAAGTTTATAAGTTAGTGAAAAGAGTGATTAATTGAAACTCATATATAAAATATTAAAAATATACTATAATTCCCACAAATAAAATAATAAATAAAATAATTGAATATCTATTGAAATTTAATTGTATTCTGTGATTGATTTCGTTAAATTTTAACGTCATATCTTTTATTACCACTTTTTTAAATCATATGTATAACTGTGAAAACAAAACCACTTGTGTTTAATGTTTCAACAGTCCGCAAATTTATATTGATAATAAATTTGTTGAGAAATTTCTATAGATCAAATTTTGTAAGAATCAAAAACAAAGCGACAAAAGTACACATTCATGTTCAAAGGAAGTAAGAATGAAGAAAGTACAAGGAGCTTTAATACAAATGTAAGTTTTAAGTTTTTTTAGTTTTAAAAAAAGGAAATGCATAATTTGGCCGTTACTTAAGCAGTCAACCGATTGCAACACAAATTGGCATGGTTGTAGAAGAGGTAATAGAGAAGTTAAGTATACAGGGCCGTAGTTCCAAGGCCTCAAAGTTGACCACCTCGGGCGAACAAAATATTAAGCGCGTTTTACTTTTGTCGTTTACGTCTGATTTTAAATTCATACCAAAGCCTTTTTAAAACTATAAGTTATCTCGAATAATTATCGAGATATCTGCTATTGATGGGGGCTTTATCGTAATCTGAAACAATTTCCTCCAAGCAGCGTTTATTCATGCAATAATAAATTTCTTTCTGCCGAATTTTATACTGATAGAATATAACATAAGGTTTCTACAGCACTTATACAGGGTGGCGCAGAATGAGCTATATGCTTTAAATGGTTTATAACTTTTTTATTTATGCGATTATTATATTTTTTTAAAAAAAATTGGGGAATTTTTTGCAATTAGCTTTGAGAAATGATATCCTGTAAGTGATGTCCATTTTCTGCTTCGCACATACGTGCTCTTTTTGGCGTTTTGCTTTTTTAATGCTTCCTTGTTGATATTGATGGACCATGCTGCACGTTCTCCCATACACGTTCTATATTTTGACCAGTGTGCACGGTATGTGTTCTAACGGCACCAGGAAGGGTTCTTACAGACCCATGTTGATGAAAATGTCCAATCAAATGGTTTATTTCCGACGCTGTGGGTGCAATGCACACCTTAAAATGACGACGATATGCATGGTGCCCGGACTTAACTCCTAAGGACATAAGTCCCAAAACGATTTTGGGACTCGGACATAATTCCCAAACTTTGTTGGGCGTAATGTCCGCGGAGCGTTCTCGGACATAACACCAAAAAAAAACGCGGACATAACACCCAATGTATATTGGGACTTATGTCCTTAACTAACCGCGGTCTTAACACCCAAAGTGATGAAAATGCCGCTCAATTGGTTTTTTTTTTAATAAAATGCAACGAAATAAGTTCAATATGTTTTTTAAATCGCGCGATTTAAAAAATCATTGAACTCATGACCTATGGCGAATATTTTTTTTAAAATCACGCGATTTTTTAAAAAATTACATTGTTCTTCTAACTTTACATTGTCTGCAAAGATGAAATCTTTGATAATTACATTTATGTTAATTACTTATTTGTAGGTTTGCTCTTTTTCATTCACACTAATGGCCAATAAAAAACAAAAGTCATATGAGCATATCCTACAGTTTATAGACTCAAACATTTTTAAACTTAAACCAAAAACTTCTACTACAGACTGAGAAATATATGAATACGAGTAGAGAAAATAAAATTTTGAAACTATTTGACGAAATTAATAAAAAAATTTACACTCACATTATGTCCATTCTGCAGGCAGATTGTTGCGCTGAACAATTTTTAATTTAAATTATTTGTTCCTTTAAATATAGAGCAATATATATTATCAAGAGTATTATATTTCATAATATAATTATATTATAAATATTTACTCCTTTACTTGAACTAAATTATACATTCGGAATAAAATTGTATTTCCCTAAGAAAATTATATAAATTAATAAAAAGGACATAACTCCCATTGGGCGTTATGTCCTCTCGATAACGTTGGACATAAGTCCCAAAAATTTTGGGTGTTATGTCCAAGATTATATGCGGACATAACTCCCAAAATCGTTTTGGGCGTTATGTCCGTTGGGAGTTATGTCACGGCACCGATATGCACGCTGTGTCAACCCAATAGACTGTTGGTTTGAAAAATAAAATTCAATTATTTTTGTACGTTGTTCGATCGTGTAATGATTCATAATTAATTCCCCAAGTCTCCTTCACAAAATGCTAAAAAAAAACAAAGAAAGAATAATAATTAAAAAAGTTATAAAGAACTCAAACCATACAGCTCATTCTGCGCCACCCTGTATATCAAATCGGGGGTAGCATATGTATTGCGGCTATATCTAAATCTGAACTGATTTTCCTCAAATTTAGTATTGTCTCTAAGTGTATCAAGAGACTTCTCTCTGTCAATTACATATCGGTTAAAAAATTTATATACGGTGCAAATATGCCACATCGGAGATACATATATAGGGTGATCTAAGTAGATATACTTTTTTCAATAGCCTTTTTTTGACAGAACACGTGTGAGTCGTGCCATGTTGTCATGTTAGTTTTGTTAAGTATTGTTTGGCATTTCATCATGGAAAGACAACGTTTACAAATTATTGAGTTTTATTATCGATTTTATAACGATAATTTTAATCGTTCGCCAATTGCGCTAAGTCAATTTTTTTTAAATCCAAAAAAAAACCAGTAAGGAAAGGCAGAAAGTCGGGCGGTGCCGACTATATAATACCCTACACCTCCCTAATAATGCGATAAGGGTCATTGCGATAATAATTTGGAATAATTGGTAAATGGGTAGGAACATATTATCTAATTCTGAACCGATAATCGCTAAATTAAGCAATATTCGTGCCTAAATTGAGAAACATATTTCTGGAAAATTTTAATGATCGGAAGTAAAGTACAACTTCTATAGCGCTTTGATACCAAATCAGGAGCAACATATATACGGATGTTATATATAAATCTGAACCGATTTTCCCTGAATACTCATTCATGTAAAAAGACATCTTTCTGTCGAATTTCGTATAGATCGGATATAAAATACAATCTCTACAGCGCTTACATGTCGAATCGGGGGTAACATATATATGGGGCTATATCTAAATCTGAACCGATTTTCTCCGAATTTGGCAGTATTTCTTCATGTAGAAGGAAACCTCTTTTTGTCGAAGTTCGCATTGATCGGATATAAAATAACATTTTTACAGCGCTTACATGTGAAATCGGGGGTCACGTTTATATGGGGGCTATATCTAAATCTGAACCGATTTCTTCCAAATTTAACAGTGTTCATTCAAATAATAGGAAACCTCTTTCTGCCGAATTTCATACTGATCGGATATAAAATGAAATTTTTACAGCGCTTACACTTAAAATCGGGGGTAACGTATATATGGGGGCTATATCTAAATCTGAACCGATTTCTTCCAAATTTAGCAGTGTTCTTTCATATAATAAGAAACCTCTTTTTGCCGAATTTCATACTGATCGGATATAAAATAAAATTTTTGCAGTGCTTACACTTCAAATCGGGGGTAACGTATATATGGGGGCTATATCTAAATCTGAACCGATTTATTCCAAATTTAACAGTGTTCATTCATATGATAAGAAACCTCTTTCTGCCGAATTTCAGACTGATCGGATATAAAATAAAGTTTTTACAGCGCTTACATGTCAAATCTGGGGTAACATATATATGGGGGCTATATCTAAATCTGAACCGATTTTAACCAAATTCAATAGGGATCGTCCTTGGGCTGAATAAAACATATGTGTAAAGTTTCGTCGAGATCGGACCATAATTGCGACCTGTACTTTGATTACAAGAATACATGCACAGACAGACGGACAGACGGACAGACGGACAGACAGACAGACGGACATAGCTAAATCAACTCAGAAAGTAATTCTAAGTCGATCGGTATAATAAACGATGGGTCTATTTCTTCTCCTTTTGGGTGTTACAAACAAATGCACAAAGTTATAATACCCTGTACCACAGTGTGGTGTAGGGTATAAAAACACTTTCCAGTCGACCCACGACCTTGACACCCATGAGCAATATGTTAGCTATCGTTAAGAGCTATATTTTTTCCATTGACCGATTCCCGGTCCGACGTACCGGAATCATCGGTCCATATTTCTTCAAAAATGGTGCCGGTGAGAACGTAACCGTCAATGGCGACCGTTATCGTGTCATGATAACCGAATATTTGATGCCTGAAATTGAAGCTCGTGATCTCGGCGACATTTGGTTTCAACGAGACGGGCCCACTTCCCACACATCGCATCAATCAATGGTTTTATTGAGAGAACACTTCGGTGAGCAGATAATTTCACGTTTTGAGCCGGTCGATTTGCCACCAAACTCGTTTGATATCACACCGTCTGACTTTTTCCTGTAGGGATATGTAAAGTATAAAGTTTTTGCGGACAAACCCGCTTCGATTCAGGCCTTGGAGCCAAACATCACGCGTTAAATTCGCCAGTTACCAGTCGAAATGCTCGAACGAGTCATCGAAAATTGGACTCAACGGATGGACCATCTGAGACGTAGCCGCGGCCAACATTTGATAGACATAATCTTCAAAAAATAAATCCAAAAAATGTTCATTCAAATGATAATAAACATTCCCTATTAAATTTGATTTTTTTGTTTTTTTTTCCTTAAAAAAGTAGGGAACCTCGAAATGGATCACCCTATATAAAAAATGTGAAAAAATCAAAACCGACATTTTTTTTAAACCGTCGAGTTGTTGTGGAATTCCCCATATATATATGAGAGCTATATATATATATCTGAAAACTCAGGAAGTGATTCCAAGTCAATCGGTACAATAAACGATGGTCCTATCATTTCTTCTTGTGGGTGCTACAAACAAATACACAAACTCTTAACACCCTGGCGCACAGTGTGATGTAGGGTATACACAAATATAATAAATTGCTCATTGAATCTGTTTTCTATTTTTGTTTAAGGGTGCAAATATTTACTAACACTTTGCAAAAAGTCCCATGTTGATAACTTTTACCGATAAAAAGATATATTTTTTTAATAAATCAGTATTTCTCAAAATTTGCTATTTTTAAAATTTTAAAATCTTCATACTAGACCTGTTTTTCATGTTTATATGAAATAATTTGTATGCTTATTTTACAATACTTAATATAATAATTATTCCAAGTTTTACTAAAATCCTTGAGCTGAGCCAAAGATACTGTGATCACTTAACATGTAAATGCTCAAATATAACTTCAAATGGTTATGATGTGAATGAAATTGGTGCATATTCTGTTTCGATATTCACAAAATACCTGGACAAGTTCGGGAAAAAATTCAAAATTGCACATATGTATCTCTCAAACTGTGCGAGATAACTCTTTTATGTAAAAGAAAGTTTATCCTGCACCTTGGTAAGTAGAATGCACACGAAAATATTTACGACAAAACTTGCACGCGTTTTATATGTTTTCACCTAAGTGGCTTTGAGGCCCTGTAGCTCTGCCTATGGCGGGCCCAAATTCAAAACTTAATTTCTCTTATACCTCTTCTAGAAGCATTGGCAGTTGTGTTGCAATCGGTTGATTGGTTAAGAAACTGTTCTTTTTGTTAATTTCTCCCACTGTTCAATATGCAGAAGTTATGATTCATTAAATTTTTCACTACATTTTAGGCTTTTGTTGTGCATGCATGCACCAGAAAATCTTGAAACAATGTTGCCCATAATCGAGAGTAAACTATGTTTGGAGAAATATTATTGCACACAAAATTCGCAGACGTTGCGAGAAATATCGTTCGCACCAACGAGGAAGGCAGTTGGAAGGATATAGTGAAATGCATTAAAATTTCCTGAAATGGATTTCCCCCATACATACGTACACATATACTTATATGTAGGGTTTCAATTCTCTCCATCGATATGCTACACATTGTTGAAGCGAATGATGTACATATAACCTCATAACTGTAAGGTGGCGCTATGAAAATACTACAAGTTCTTCTCAAAACATACTTTTTACATTTCAACACAAATCCCATCCATCATGGATGTTTATAGAATTTCAATTAACAATTTTAATTACAAATTTCAATTAAATTAAATACAATTAATATATTTATTTCACATAAATCCTTAAATCCAGCAACATGTAATGTGGCATATGACACTTCATCTATTTTTCTCAAACCTTTCAGGTAGAACATACTCGCACAATGACATCTAGAATGGCAGCAACGCCAAAACCAACAGTGACAACAACATCATACCAATCAAACCAACGCAACACATCACATCGCAACCGCACATCCTGTAAGTTTGAGGTTTCACACAACATTTAATCTGCTCACAATCTAAGAGCACATAAATCAATACTGGCCAACTGCACATCAAAATCACGGTTAACCACAACATTTAAACCAAATCATTTCATTACGAAACGAAACGATTTAAAAGGACTACACCCCATCTCGTTGACCTCGTTGGCCATATTACGGCTTTGCAATGTATCTAAGTGAGACAACACATTTTGTATAAAAATCAAACTCGTTGTATAAATATTCATATATCGCTGCAAACCCAACCGACCGCATGACCAATTTTAGGGTTTAAACGCAAAAAATGGAAAATAAATAATTTAAAATTAATGACTTTATAGCCTCAAAAATGTTGTAATTTTCTGTCCCCCAAAACTGATAACAACAAAAGGAAGAGTGATGATTCAGATGTCATTATGTACACTGATTAAGGAGAGGGGAACGAGGGCAGTATGAAAGAGGAAATTAAATTTGGAGAGACTTTTGAGTGCGGAAGCTAAAAGAAAATTTTCTAGGATTTGAAGAAAGAAAATTCAAAAACCTTTCAAATTTAAGAAATATTGGTTTCCAATTTCTCTAGAAATGACAATGACAATGACTCGACAATTTCAGCCAGTATATGACCCAATTCGGAAAAATATAAAAATCGTAGAGAATAAATCGACTGTGGAAGCCTCAACATATTTTAAATTTTTACGAAACAAGTAAGACAATTAAGTTGGGAAACTTACGAATGCACTCAACGTCTGTTCCAAAAAGTATTCGTAAATTCATAAATTTTTTTCCCTTTAATTAAATTATTATCAATTTAAATATAATTTAATAACTCTAAAGTATGCACTGGTATTAACGTTATAAGCTAGACTTAAAATTATCCTTCAGAAAAAAAAATAATTTCAAATAAAAACCGAAAGGCTCGCTTAAATTTAGCTAAAAAAAAACTGCTGGTCCGTAGACAAATGGAAATCCATTTTATTTCCAAGCTAAATTAAAAAAAATCGAAGAGAAACATTCGAATATGCATCATTCCACTTAATAAAAGATTGGATCCTTTGTACCTCAAAGGGTCTGTAGAACATGGAGGCTAAAATGCAATGGTCTGGGGATGATTTCCCGGTAAGGAGAATGTTGAATGTCATGATTACCTATGCTGAGTGGAATATGACTCTATTGTGGCAATTTCAACACGACAACGACCCTAAAAATACTGCGAAATGAATCATAGATTGATTTAGAAAGGAAGGGGTCAACGCTATGGAGTGGCCAGCTCAATCCCAAACTTGAATTCCATGGAAAATCTTTGGGAAATTGTTAACAAAGATATAAATCGAGAATGTGTAGGTGAAAATAAAATAAGCTATTTTAGGCCATTAAAGATTCTTGAAACTCCATAGATACGAAGACAACAGACAATCTTATTGCTTCCATGCAAGAAGAAGCAAAGTCGTCCTTGATCTTAGTAAAAATACATAGTCCAATATGTTTGTCGTGCGAATGTTCGAATTTTTTGTTTTTGTGATATACATTTTTAATTTCAAATAACACTGTGGGACACCAAAAAAATCCAATTTTCTGTCAACGGATTTTGATAGAGGGTGTAAAAAATAATATACGTGTATCGGCGTTTTGAAAGTTTACGTATGGTGGTCATTTTAGTGGGGATCAACCATTTGAACACTACTAGCAACATTTTTGTTGAACATTTTCACCCACTAGCTCTTCAACGTAGGGGTCTTTTTGGTCCCTTTTATGGAGACCGATTTTCTCCACAATTGGCAGTATTCGTTCGCGTGTCAGAAACCTCTTTCTGTAGAATTTTGAACTGATCGGATATGAAATACAGTTTCTACAGTACTTATATGCCAAATCGGAAATAACATATATATTGGGGCTACACTTAAATCTGCACCGTTTTTCCTCAACTTAAGTATTGTCTCTGAGTGTACCAAGGACGTCTGTTTGTCAATTTTTAAACAGATCAGTTAAAATATGTTGCTTATACGGTGCAATTATGCCAAATCGGAGGCACATATATATAGGAGCTATATGTAAATCTAAACTAATTTCAACTAAATTAAATAGGGATCGTCCGTGGGCCAAAAGAAATATATGTGCAATGTTTCGTTGAGATCGGACCGTAATTCCGACCTGCACTTTGATTACAAGAATACATGCACTGAGAGACTGGAAAACGGACAGACAGACGGACATAGTTAAATCAACCCAGAATTTAATAAACGATGCACAGTGCTCTGTCTTCATGTATCGCTGTGACAAAAATAGAAGGAGTAATTGTAGAACTTTGAAATTTGGTACCAAGCTGTATTTGGTTATAGTAAAGAAAAATTTTAAATTTGGACCCAATCGGACCACGGGTCTCATAACCTTTTGCAAATTATTCCCGGTCCTTAAAAATTCACCAGACTATATCACTAAATTGGAGCATTCTATATTTATGAAATTTAACATGGAATAATATTTCATATATATCAGTTGCGGTGCAATATTTCGACAGGATATAGCGAGTCCTTTTGGTACCTACCACACTAAGGGTTCAAAGGACTAAAAAATAAATATATAAACAACGCTCAAGAGTGGCGCTGAATTTCGACCAAAGTTTGTAAAGCGTAATAGGCTATGCTGTGAGTAAATGTGTGCACAAATTTTGGGATGAATTGTTTCAAGATCCTTCAACATAGCCCCCTAGAAGATCTTGAAAAATGGTTTGTTGGTCCAAATATTGTGCGACCCATCAAATTAAAGGGAATTTTGCATAGATTACAAATATGGGAGAACATAGTATATATGTAGTATTGTACTGCATTGTTTCGTTTTAAAAATTTAATGCATGTAATTGTCAGACGAATTTCCTTCGTTGACTTCTAAAATAATATTATCATCTTCGTCAAAAATTTCATCAAAAATACCGCCTAGATATATCTTCGTTTAAAGGATACTTGATATATTAATCTGAAAAATATTAGCAATGTTAAGATTTTTAAACCGTATTGAACTTATAATAGGATCATAATTTATTGTAAGGTACGTCACTAAACCTTTGTTTGTGTTTTTGGACAAACAAACGCGAGCTTCTCGAATAATTTTGTGACTGGCTTCTTTAGATAAACAACCTTAAATGAAATAAATATTTTCGGAAATAGAATTGTCAATATTTATATACCTACTGGCAAATTAAATTAACTAATAACATCGTAACCATTAATTAGTACTACTGACATATAATATCATCGGAAGCGCGCCAAATTATTATCCTTGTTGCTATTAGGAACTCCTTAAATGCATTACAGTTAATTTTTTGTCGCAAGATAATTTTAGACCTAAAGCAAAAGTACTTTTTCGTAATTTTGTGCGCGAATAATTGGAACTTTTATATTTTATTTTTAAAGAGGATATGGCATAAATATTTTTTTTTTTTGATTTTTCGACATAAAAACACCATATTAAATGGATTTTTTTAAAAATGTTCTCAAATACATTTTATAAATATGATTTTTTTGTATTTTTAAACCAGTAAGGAAATGCAGAAAGTCGGGCGGGGCCGACTATATAATACCCTACACCTCCCTAACAATGCGATAAGGGTTATTGCGATAATAATTTGGAATAATTGGTAACTGGGTAAGAACATATATATGCGGATATATCTAATTCTGAACCGATAATCGCTAAATTAAGCAATATTCGTTCCTAAATTGATCTTTCTGGATAATTTTGTAATGATCGGAAGTAAAGTACAGCTTCTATAGCGCTTTGTAACCAAATCAGGAGGAACATATATATGGAGCTTATATATAAATCTGAATCGATTTTCCCTGAATACTCATTTATGTAAAATAGAAACCTCTTTCTGTAGTCTACAGTCTCTACAGCGCTTGAATGTCAAATCGGTGCTAACATATATATGGGGGCTATATCTAAATCTGAACCGATTTTAACCAAATTTGGCAGTATTCCTTCGTGTAATAAGAAACCTCTTTCTGCCGAATTTCGCTGTGATCGGATATAAAATACAGTTTCTACAGCTATTGAATTTCAAATCGGGGGAAACATATATATGGGGGCTATATCTAAATCTGAAGCGATTTTCTCCGAATTTGGCAGTATTCCTTCATGTAATAAGAAACCTCTTTCTGCCGAATTTCGTACTGATTGGATATAAAATACAGTTTCTACAGCGCTTACATGTCAAATCGGGTGCAACATATATATGGGGGCTATATATAAATCTGAACCGATTTCCCCCAAATTTTGTATTGTATCTAAGTGTATCACGAGACTACTCTCTGTCAATTTTTGTACAAATCGGTTACAAAATGTTGATTATACAGTGCATATATGCCAAATCGGAGGTACATATATATGGGAGCTATATGTAAATCTGAACCGATTTTAACCAAATTCAATAGGGATCGTCCTTGGGCCTAAAAAAAGATATGTGCAAAGTTTAGTTGAGATCGGACCATAATTGCGACCTGTACTTTGATTACAAGAATACGTCTACAGACAGACAGACAGACAGACAGACGGACAGACAGACGGACATAGCTAAATCGACTCAGAAAGTGATTACAAGTCGATCGGTATAATAAACAATGGGTCTATCTCTTCTCCTTTTGGGTGTTACAAACAAATGCACAAAGTCATAATACCCTGTACCACAGTATGGTGTAGGGTATAAAAATTAGGGATCTTTACGAATTTCAATATTTTTTGATTTTTTCGGCATAAAAGCACCATATTAAAAGCGATTTATGTTTTGCTCAACAATAATTTATAAGTATGAATTTATATATTTTTAAGAAATCTGTTAGCTTTCTTTCGCAAAAAAAAATTATGGGGTTTGTCAACACGTTAAGCGTTGGCGTCTCTTTTTGGAACACCCCTAAAAATTATATTCGAAAATAACGTTTTTAGACATAAACCATATAATACCCTACACCTCCCTAACAATGCGATAAGGGTGATTGCCATAATAATTTGGAATAATTGGTAAATGGGTAGAAACATATTATCTAATTCTGAAACGATAATCGCTAAATTAAGCAATATTCGTTCCTAAATTGAGAAACATCTTTCTGGAAAATTTTAATGATCGGAAGTAAAATACAACTTCTCTAGCGGTTTGATACCAAATCAGGAGGAACAATCAATATAAATCTGAACCGATCTTCCCTGAATACTCATTCATGTAAAAAGACCTCCTTCTGTCGAATTTCGTACTGATCGCACATAAAATACAGTCTCTACAGCGCCTACATGTCAAATCGGGGGTGACGTATATATGGGGGCTATATCTAAATCTGAACCGATTTTCTCCGAATTAAGCAGTATTCCTTCATGTAATAAGAAACCTCTTTCTGCAAAATTTTGAACTGATCGGATATAAAATACAGTTTTTACAGCGCTTACATGTCAAATCGGGGGTAACATATATATGGGGGCTATATCTGAATCTGAACCGATTTTCTCCAAATTTAGCAGTATTCATTCATGTAATAAGAAACCTCTCTTTGCCGAATTTCGCACTGATCGGATATAAAATAACATTTTTACAGCGCTTATATGTCAAATCGGGGGTAATGTATATATGGGGGCTATATCTAAATCTGAACCGATTTCTTCCAAATTTAACAGAGTTCATTCATGTAATAAGAAACCTTTTCCTGCCGAATTTCATACTGATCGGATATAAAATAATGTTTTTACAGCGCTTACATGTCAAATCGGGTCTAACATATATATGGGGGCTATATCTACATCTGAACCGATTTTAACCAAATTCAATAGGGATCGTCGAGATCGGACCATAATTGCGACCTGTACTTTTATTACAAGAATACATGCACAGACGGACAGACAGACAGACAGACAGACAGACAGACAGACGGACAGACAGACAGACAAACGGACAGACGGACATAGCTAAATCGACTCAGAAAGTGATTCTAAGTCGATCGGTATAATAAACGATGGGTCTATTTCTTCTCCTTTTGGGTGTTACAAATAAATGCACAAAGTTATAATACCCTGTACCACAGTGTGGTGTAGGGTATACAAATATATATTTTTTTTAAGTTTGTGCACTTTAATTTTACGTTTTTATACCCTACACCACACTGTGGTACAGGGTATTATGACTTTGTGCATTTGTTTGTAACACCCAAAAGGAGAAGAGATGGATCCATTGTTTATTATACCGATCGACTTGTAATCACTTTCTGAGTCGATTTAGCTATGTCCGTCTGTCTGTAGATGTATTCTTGTAATCAAAGTACAGGTCGCAAATATGGCCCGATCTTGACGAAACTTTACAGACATCTTTTTTTTGGCCCAAGGACGATCCCTATTTAATTTGGTTAAAATCGATTCAGATTTGGATATAGCCCCCATATATATGTTAGTCCCGATTTGACATGTAAGCGCTGTAAAAACTTTATTTTATATCCGATCAGTATGAAATTCAGCAGAAAGAGGTCTCTTATTATGCGAATGAACACTGTTAAATTTGGAAGAAATCGGTTCAGATTTAGATATAGCTCCCATATATACGTAACCCCCGATTTCACATGTAAGCGCCATAAAAAATTTATTTTATAACCGATCAGTGTGAAATTCGGCAAAAAGAGGTTTCTTATTACATGAAGGAATACTGACAAATTCGGAGAAAATCGGTTCAGATTTAGATATAGCCCCCATATATATGTTACCCCGATTTTACATGTAAGCGCTGTAAAAAGTGTATTTTTAATTCGATTAGTACCAAATTCGGCAGAAATAGGTTTCTTATTACATGAATTAATACTGCCAAATTTGAGGGAAACCGGTTCAGATTTAGATATAGCCCACATATATATGTTACCCCCGATTTGACATATAAGCGCTGTAGAAACTGTATTTTATATCCGATCAGTAAAAAAATTGGCAGAAATAGGTTTCTCATTACGCGAATTAACACTGCCAAATTTGAGGGAAATCGGTTCAGATTTAGATATAGCCCCCATATATGTATATGTTACCCCCGATTTGACATGTAAGCGCTGTAGAACTGTATTTTAAATCCTATCAGTAAAACCAGAAAGGAAAGACAGAAAGTCGGGCGGGGCCGACTATATAATACCCTACACCTTCCTAACAATGCGATAAGGGTCATTGTCATAATAATTTGGAATAATTGGTAAATGGGAAGAAACATATTATCTAATTCTGAAACGATAATCGCAAAATTAAGCAATATTCGTTCCTAAATTGAGAAACATCTTTCTGGAAAATTTTATTGATCGGAAGTAAAATACAACTTCTATAGTGGTTTGATACAAAATCAGGAGGAACACATATATGGAGCTTTAATATAAATCGGAACCAATCTTCCCTGAATACTCATTCATGTAAAAAGACCTCCTTCTGCCGAATTTCGTACTGATCGGATATACTATATAGTCTCTACAGCGCTTACATGTCACATCGGGGGTAACATATATATGTGAGCTATATCTAAATCTAAACTGAGTTTCTCCGAATTTGGCGGTATTCTTTCCTGTAGAAAGAAACCTCTTTTTGTCGACTTTCGCACTGATCGGATATAAAATACAATTTTTACAGCGCTCACATGTCAAATCGGGGGTAACGTATATATGGGGGCTATATATAAATCTGAACCGATGTCTTTCAAATTTAAAAGTGTTCATTCATATAATAGGAAACCTCTTTCTGACGAATTTCATACTGATCGGATATAAAATACAGTTTTTACAGCGCCTACATGTGAAATCGGGGGTAACATATATATGGGGGATATATATAAATCCGACCCGATTTTCTCCGAATTTGGCAGTACTCCTTCATGTAATAAGAAACCTGTTTCTGCCAAATTTTGCACTAATCGGATATAAAATACAGTTTTTACAGCGCTTACATTTCAAATAGGGGGTAACATATATATGGGGGATATATCTAAATCTGAACCGATTTTCTCCGAATTTAGGAGTATGCCTTCATGTAATAAGAAACCTCTCTTTGCCGAATTTCGCTCTGATCGGATATAAAATAACATTTTGACAGCGCTTACATGTCAAATCGGGGGTAACGTATATATGATGGCTATATCTAAATCTGAACCGATTTCTTCCAAATTTAACACTGTTCATTCATATAATAAGAAACCTCTTTCTGCCGAATTTCATACTGATCGGATATAAAATATAGTTTTTACAGCGCTTACATGTCAAATCGGGGCTAACATATATATGGGGGCTATATCTAAATCTTAACCGATTTTAACCAAATTCAATACGGATCGTCCTTGGGCCAAAAAAAAGATATGTGTAAAGTTTCGTTGAGATCGGACCATAATTGCGACCTGTACTTTGATTACAAGAATACATGCACAGACGGACAGACGGACAGACAGACAGACGGACATAGCTAAATCAACTCAGAAAGTGATTCTGAGTCGATCGGTATAATAAACGATGGGTCTATTTCTTCTCCTTTTGGGTGTTACAAACAAATGCACAAAGTTATAATACCCTGTACCACAGTGTGGTGTAGGGTATAAAAAATTGTCAGAAGAGGTTTCTTATTACATGAATTAACACTGCCAAATTTGAGGGAAATCGGTTCAGATTTAGATATAGCCCCCATATATACGTTACCCACGATTTAACATGTAAGCGCTGTACAATATGTCATTGCAAGAAAATACAGTTAAAAAGATATTTTCATAATTATTGTCACAATTTTTAAACGTAAATAATATTATAAGAAGGTTTTTTGCCATCTACTAAATTTTTTTCATTTTGAGTTGTAACACTTAAAAACACTTATTTTACCCTCCACTATAGGATGAGGGTATATTCATTTTGTCGCCCCGTTTGTAACACCTCTAAATATTGATCTGAGACCCCATAAAATAGATATATTCTTAACCGTCGTAAAATTCTAAGACGATTTAGCCATGTCCACATGTCCGTCCGTTTGTTGTAATCACGCTACAGTCAGTGATAATACAGCTAGGTTGATCAAATTTGGTAGAAATATTTCTTATAGTTGTAGATTGTCTGGAATTGCAATAGGGCCATATCTGTCAATGTTTTGATATAGCTCCCCTATAGAGGTCGCTCCAAAATACGGTTTTTGAGTCATAGATACCACATTTTTAAAGAAGTTTAGCAGAAATTTTGCAATTTGTTTTCTATTTTGACAAGAATTCATCACAGCAAAAATTTCAAAATTCGGTTCATATTTGAATATAGTCATGCTTTAGAGGTCGCTCGAAAGTATACGTATTTAAGCCATAAATACCATATTTTCTAAGCATTTTAACTGAATCTTAGCAGTTTGTGCTTAATTAAGACAAGATTACATTGCAGTAAAAAAGCTTTAAGTCAGTTCATATTTTGTTATAGTCCACCTATAGACGTCGCTCCCAAAAAGGCCTATTTAAGCCATAAACACCTCATTATACCCTCACTTTAATGTGACGAGGGTATATATCATTTGCTACGAAAAAAAAGTGTAACACATCGAAGGAGTGACCTAAGACCCCAAGTATGTTCGGCGGAAATCCGTTTTGGGTCATTTTAAGTTGAATGAGCAATGTCCGTCCGTCTGTCTGTCTGTCTGTCTGTCTGCTGGCTGGTGCGCACGATAACTCTCGAAAGGAGTAACCGATTGACTTCAAATTTCGTATGTGGTAATATTTTTTTCTATCTCCGGCTAAGTTCGAAGATGGGCCATATTGGTCCACTCCTTCTGGTACCTCCCCCACAAAGGGTTAAAATGTTGTGAAATATTGATTCTTTAATAACTGCTATTATACATATTCGAATCTTCTGAAATTCCACACATAGTATTAGTTTGTCAGTCGCTATTAACTCGAGGTATCTCCCACACAAATGCACCATTTTGCACTAAAAGTTAAAAGCTTATAACATTAATACCAGTGTTTAGAAATACTTGAAATTTTGTACAGTGTAATGCTTTTATAGTGCCTACAGTCCAGTGAAATATGGGCGTTATTGCCGCGCCCCTTTTGTTACCTCTCCAACAAAGGTACCATTTTGCATCAAAAGTTAACAGTTTATAACATTAATATCAGTGTATACAATTACTTGAAATTTTGTACAGTGTAATCCTTTTATAATGCCTATAGTCCAGTGAAAAATGAGCTTTATCACCACGCCCCTTTTTGTACCTCCCATACAAAATGGCCAAATTATACCACAATTTAATATCTCAACGTTAATATACCAGTCCATATAAACGGTTACAATTCGGCACAGTGCAATGTATTTAAAGTATCTACTGTTCAGCGAAATATAGGTGTATTTCTTAACCCCTTCTGGTACCTCCCACAAAAATTGACAGAATAATTTGGGTAATATTCAATATTACATTACTCACAAAGTGAAGCTATACCTTAGTCGGTTTACCCGACTGAAACTTTCTTACTTGTTTTCTAAGAAATTTTGCACAGGGTAATGCTTATAGGGCTTAAAGTCCTGTGGAAATGGACGTTATTGCCACGCCCCTTTTGATACCTCTTACACTAAATTACCATTTTGTAGAAAAAGTTAAAAGCAAATAGCGTAAGTACCAATGTACGAAAATACTACAACATTTTGCACAGTGTAACGCTTTTGAAGTACCTATAGTCCTGTGAAAAATGAGCGTTACCACCACGCCCCTTTTTGCACCTCCCACACAAAATGGTAAAATTATACCAAAATTGAATAGCTCATAACATTAATATATTAGTGCTCATAAACGATTATAATTCGGCACAGTGCAATGTATTTCAAGTATATACTATTCAGAGAAAAATAAGTGTATTTGATAAACCCCTTCTGGTACCTCCCACTCAAATTGGCATATTAATACGCGTAATATTCCATACTACATTACGACAGAGTGAGGGTATACCTTTGTCGGTTTACCTGACTGAAACTTTCCTACTTGTTCTTCATATTATTATTGTTTTATAGCCTAATGAATGAATTGTTCGCTTTTCCCAATTTACCGAATGCCCCTCATTCGTTTATGTAAATCATAATGGCAACGGCCCTGATGACGGTACGATAATCAACATACGTTGTCAATAAACTTCACACAGGTCCTGATGATAGCACGTGAGAAGTCGTTCAGCCCAGTCATCATCTGTAGTAGCATATGTCAGATTGTGAAAATTCGTATGGCTCATTAAATATATACTCGTACATAGTGCTATGTATGGTAAAAAAAATTTCCGAAACGTTACAAAAAGGACAAAAGCATTTAAAACTCTCCTCTGCACAAAGGGACATGGCTGGGTAGTTTTAAAATAGAATTTGTATGCAAAATTCTATTGCAGGCTATGAGTGAGTGTGTGTATGTGTGTGTTTCATCTGCTTTGGATTGACCAGTTTATATTTGATCTGTTATTATGTCATCAGTTAACACGAATTTTCCAATGTGGGGATTTTGTGGCTGTTGTCGTGTCGTTACGGTACCCGATTTTTATGCGTCAACAAAATTGTGCAAACATAAAGGCATACACACCAGAAAATGTCAACCACATAATGTGATGATGGTCAATGTATGGGGGACTATGCAATATATTTAATAAAATTTGTTGGAAAAACTTGGAAATGATGTTTTTTTTTAGATTTTCATAATAAATTGTGTGATGCATAACCAATGAGGACGAAATAAACTATACATATGTGTCTAGAGAACATTCTAACGCGTAAAATAATATATAATATGTCTTCTTACTGACATTAATTCATGTAGGAATTTGTGGTAAGAATTTCACTTTTTCAAAAAACTGATCTGTTCAACATTAAAAACTTCAGGTATAGTTTAAAAGAAACATTATTATTCCTCCTGTATTTTCTCCCAACTCAGTTAATTTTCAAATTTCCCTGTAACAATTATTTGTTTGTAAACACCCATAAGTCTGCACCGATTTGTACACACAGGTATGGGCACTAATGATTTGAAACCCCTCAAAAAATCACTATGACCGATGGGTGAATATGATGTATAACGTAGACGTGAGTAGTCGAAATGTGGTGAAATTTGTGGAGTGTTTGCACACTCAGGCTTTGTGGCTCTAACATTCAGCGACTGTCTCTCCGTCCAGCCGTGAGAGTTGAGGCATTGTGTGGCTTCCAGCTTTTAGACCCACAGCATGAAAAATGTGATTAAAAAATCCATGATAAATCAAAGTCTCTGATGTCTGATGATTTCGGTAAAAGGTTGACATGCGTCGCTATTGCCTCGTTTCTAATGATGAAGATTTCACTTCTGGGTATAAAAGAAAAAAAGGACGCAAAAAGTGTATCTGATTCAATGAAATGCATATTGTCTTCTAGTGATTGCTGCTTTTGGGCTACGTTGGTTGCCTTATGGGTATGAGGAAATATTTCTATTGTTTGTGCGGCGATTATGGATTTCATATTGCTAGCATATTCTCGAATCGATTTTGTCTTCTGTTCTCAGCCATAAACTTCATATTTAGGCCTATTCCGCATGGTACTCATCTTTTAAGCGACAAGGACGATAAGTATTGGTCTCAATTAAAATGCTCATTGAAATTGAAATTTTATTACCTTCCTTTCAATAGATTAACCTAGCATAGTCTGTTTACTCGACTGAAATTTTTTGAATTGTAATTTGTGTTTATAGTGATGCTCATGGGTGCGTATGAATATTATAATATTCTATTCGACAAACAATCATACGCTCGGGTGCGCTCTTGGTACTTCATACCGTATTTATATCATGCAATGCACAATTGACAATTTCCAAAATGACCTACCCTATGTTCTTTATTAGTGTATGTGGTTCTTGTTGATTCTATGACATAAATAAATAAAATCTTTGAGGACCTTATAAGGTTTCTGCTTAGAAATATGGGCCGATGTAGATCATTGTCCCCTCACCTTAGAGAGGAGGGTATATACAAATAATAATTTGCTTCGAGCCATAAGTGTAACATATCGAAGGAGGGACCTAAGACCCCAGGTATGTTTGGCGGAAATTCGATTTAGGTCATTTTAAGTAATTTGAGCAATGTCCGTCCGTCTGTCTTCCTTTGTTGGCTGGTGCGCATGATAACTCTCGAAAGGATTAACCGATTGACTTAAAATTTGGTATGCGGTAATATTTTTGTATCTCCGAATAAGTTAGAATTGGACCATATTGGTCCACTCCTTCTACATAGTACCTCCCCCACAAAGTGTTAACATTACTACTTACTGGAAGCTTCTGAAATTCCATATATAGTATCAGTTTTTTAGTCGCCCCTTTTGGTATCTCCCACACAACAAAATTATCTGCTTATAGATTTAATATCAGTTCATACAAATATTTGAAATTTCGTACAGTGTAATGTTTTTATAGTACCAAAAGTCCAGAGAAAAGTGGGCGTTATTGACATGCACCAAGAGTTAACAGCTTATAACATTAATACCAGGACATACTTTAAAGCTATACGCAATTTAAATTAATAATGCAATGTTAAATAAATTAAAACAAAACCAGTTAGGAAAGACCGAAGCCGGGTGGGCCGACTATATAATACCCTCCAACAATAATATGCCAACAAATACACTTATACTTATCAAAGCACGGACCGATATACTCCATTTTAATACAGATATACTCCATTCAACATGAAGTAAAAAAGCTTAAATTTCCGCATGATGGGTTAAAAAATGTGTTCCCTAGAACGTAAGAAGTCGGAATAGACCTTTATATGGAAGTAATATCAAAATATGGACCGATGTTTCCCATTTCCGCTAGGAACGATAAAGTGCAATATAAATCATAAATTCTTAAATTTCAGCCAGATTAAAAAATGTGTTTTCTAGAGCATCAAAAATTGACATCGCTGGTGACCTTTATATGGGAGATATACCAAAATATGGATAAAAGATACCCCATTTTTATGCCTCCACCATTGGATGGGTGTATACTAACTTTGTCATTCCGTTTGCAACACCTTGAAATATTCATCTGCGACCCCATAAAGTGTATACATTCTTGATCGTCGTGAAATTCTAAGACGATTTACCCATGTCCGTATGTCTGCCAGTCAGTTCAAAACACGCTACAGTCCGTATTAATAGAGCTAGGTTGATCAAATTGGGTGGAAATACTTCTTATAGTTGCAGGTTGGTTGGGATTGCAAATGGGCCATATCGGTCAATGCTTTGATATAGCCCTCATATATATGTCGCTCGAAAATACGGTTTTTGAGACATAGATACATTTTTAAAGCAATTTAGCTGAAACTTTGCAGTTTGCATTCTATTTTAACAAGAATTCATCACAGCAAAAATTTTACAAATCGGTTTATATTTTGTTATAGTCAACCTTATAGGTCGCTCTAAAATACGCTTATTTAAGCCATAAATACCTCATTTTCTAAGCATTTTTACTGATTACACTATGTAACAAAAATTTTGTCCAAGGTATGTGGATAATAGTTTCTGGTGCAATTTGGTGCCACTAACACGAAAAAAATATTAAAACAATTTTTTACGGTAAATTTTTTTTTTAAATTCCAGCTTCCAGCCGTCAAAAATATGAGAAAAAAATTACTTTTTTTATAAAAACACTTTTTCCTGGTACAAAAAAAAAACCATAAAAAATAGAAAAAATGTCGAAAAACTAAGAAAACTAATGAAGAAAACACTGTCTATTTGAAAAAAATCTATGGATAGATGTAAAAGTTATGAGCCATTTTGTAAATGTTAGGGAAATTACAAAAAAATCTTGTTACATATTTTTTCGTTTTAAATGATCTTTTTTTTTTGCTTATATTGAATTCGCCATATGTGAGATAGATATATAAGAGACATGGCATTTTATTTTATGAGGATTAATGTGAGACATTATAAAATTATAGAGAGGACGAGGTTTTATGGCCGTTCGTAACCCCAAATAAAATATTATATGCAATGTGAGAGCTATATAGGATGAGATCCGCTCAGGTAAAGGGTCATTCAACAATATTTGTGTGTTTTTATTTATGCGGTTTCCATTTAGTTACGCCCTTTAGGGGCATAAACATCCCAGTCGTATATACAGGCAATTATGCTGTACGCAATACAAAGTAGTACGCAGCAGTCTTGAAAATATTGGGTTTCTACGTTCGAAGCATAGTATATGTCAGCTGCTGGTACTGCAACTTATGAACCTTAAACCCGGAATTTATGAATGAAATTTCTTTTTAATAAATTAGTGTAATTCAGCGCCTTAAAGGGATAAGTCGATTTTCTGAAAAATATTACAAAGTTATATTTCGAAGTATGAGTAAAAGGCAAAGAAATTTTTAATGTGTAAATGATCCCGACAATTTCTGCTACATCTTCGGAAAATATGTAATTAAAAAAAATCGATAGCCCGATAGCCGTGCACGAGAAGATCTTTACAGAAGAAAGAAATTGCCAACAAAAAAACACATTACTTTGGATGAAAACAATATAAAATACACACAAAAAAAACATTATTTTGACACCACTGCATATTAAGCTGGGGCTCTTTAAAAATTTTGTAAAAGCCTTAAGGGATGATAGCAATTCACTCTCATAATTAAAAAGTTTATTTAAAAGTTTTTCTTTTAAAAAAATCGAAGAAGGCATTTTTGATCTGCCTAAAATAAGGAAACTGATGAAAGATGTAAAATTCGAATCATATTTGACGTCGGATGAAATTGCAGCATGGAGGTCGATTAGCTTGTGGTTTCAAATTTCTTTGGATCCAATAAAAGCCCGCAATATGAAACAATGATTAATGATTTGTTGAAAAATTATGAATAAATTGGTAAGAAATATATTTTTCTATATTTATGTATGTATATAACACATAATATGTATGTATTCTTTTTCCCCGAGAATCTTGGCGACGAAAATGGCGAAAAGTTTCACCAAGAAATGAAGTCCGTCGAGCAGCGTTACCAAGGGCACTGGGATGAAAGAATGATGGGAGAATATATTTGGTTCCTCATTAGAGAAACCGAATCCGAAATCTACAAACGTCAACAATGAACTCAAAATTACTTCTAACGAAACTTGTACATGTAAATAAACATAATATAAATAAAAGTAACAAATAAAATCGCTATTTAACCAGAAATTCAAATTTTTTGAAATTTTCTTACCTCTACCAAAAGGGCTATAATTTCTACAGTTATTCATAGATTTTTTTCAAATAGGCATTATTTTCTGCGCTAGGATTCAAGCTTTTGGAAAATAAAATAACATATTTTTTTGATATTTTTATGTTTTTTTAGGCCCCGGCTTTTTGTTTATTTTTAAATAAATCTACTTTTTCCAGTGTGTTTAATGACTGTTACTAAATCACTGTTTCTATGTGAAAGAGATATTTCCGACATTGGTAGCCCAAATTAATAACTTCAATTTAACGTACAAGTCGACCTTATCGGGCATATACTCCACAAATTATTGTGCAAATACTAAGAGTACCTTCGACGATAATAGTGTTTTTAGTAAAAAATTATTTAGAAACAAGTAAGAAAGTTTCAGTCGGGTAAACCGACTAAGGTATACCCTCACTTTGTGAGTAAGGTAAAATTGAATATTCCACGAATTTTTCTGTTAGATTTTATGGGAGGTACCAGAACGGGTTTAACAAATACTTCTATTTTTCGCTGAACAGTAGATACTTCAAATACATTGCACTGTGCCGAATTATAACAGTTTATGTGCACTGGTATATTAACGTTACGAGATATTAAATTGTGGTATTATTTGGCCATTTTGTGTGGGAGGTACAAAAAGGGGCGTAGTGATAACGCCAATTTTCACAGGCCTATAGGCACTACAGAAGCATTACACTGTACAAAATTTCAAGTATTTTTATACACTGTTATTAATGTTATAGGCTGTTAACCTTTGGTGCAAAATGGTAAATTTGTGTGGGAGGTACCAAAAAAGGCGTGGCAACTTCACCCATTTTTTCTCGAGTTGATAGCGACTAATAAACTAACACTATGTGTGGAATTTCAGAATATTCGAATAAGTAGTATACCAGTTATTAAAGAATCAATATTTCACAACATTTTAACCCTTTGTGGGGGAGGTACTAGAAAGAGTGGACCAATATGACCCATCTTCGAACTTAGCTGGAGATAGGAAAAAATATTACCACATACCAAATTTTAAGTCAATCGGTTACTCCTTTCGAGAGTTATCGTGCGCACCATCCATCAGACAGACAGACAGACAGACGGACGGACGGACATTTCTCATTCGACCTAGTGGTCCCCTACTTCTAGTACATCAATTTAGTGAAATAATATTATTATAAACTTCTATAATACTTATCCTACTCTTCTGTATTTCCACACATAAAAAAAATTATCCGTCGCTATCAGCCTGTGAAAAATAGGCGATGTACCACCCACACAAAACAATGAACCATTTTTAACAATAAGGTAAATGCTAATAACTTTAATACCAGTGCATATACATACTTGAAATTTTTTCAGTGTAATGCTTTTACGGTAAAGAAAAATTTACATTATTTCCAGGCACATTTTGGGACCTCCCACACAAAATTGCATATAAACGCTTACAATTCGGTACTGTACAATGTCTTTGAAGTATCTACTGTTCAGAGCAAAATACGCGTATTCGTCCAGCTATTTCTGCTACCCCAACACAAATTGTCGGATTCATTCAAACACAACATGCTCATGGTTTTCATAGAATGACAAAAAATTAAGCATTTTAATACCCTCACTTTAGTGTACGAGGGTATATGTATAGAATTTGCTACGGACCAAAAGTGTAACACATCGAAGGACTGACCTAAGACCCTAAGTATGTTCGGCGGATATTCGTTTTGGATCATTTTAAGTCGAATGGGCAATGTCCGTCCGTCTGTCTGTCTGTCTATCTGCTGGCTGGTGCGCGCGATAACTCTCGAAAGGAGTAGCCGATTGACTTTAAATTTGGTATGCGATAATTCCTTTTTATACCCTACACCACACTGTGGTACAGGGTATTATGACTTTGTGCATTTATTCCATTGTTTACTATACCGATCGACTTGTAATCACTTTCTGAGTCGATTTATCTATGTCCGTCTGTCTGCCCGTCTGTCCGTCTGTCTGTAGATGTATTCTTGTAATCAAAGTACAGGTCGCAATTATGGCCCGATCTTGACGAAACTGTACACATATCTTTTTTTTGGCACAAGGACGATCCCTATTTAATTTGGTTAAAATCGGTTCAGATTTGGATGTAGCCCCCATATATATGTTAGCCCCGATTTGACATGTAAGCGCTGTAAAAACTTTATTTTATACCCGATCAGTATGAAATTCTTATTATATGAATGAACACTTTTAAATTTGGAAGAAATCGGTTCAGATTTAGATATAGCCCCCATATATACGTTACCCCCGATTTCACATGTAAGCGCCGTAAAAAAAATATTTTATATCCAATCAGTGTTAATTTCGGCAGAAAGAGGTTTCTTATTATATGAAGGGATACTTCCAAATTCTGAGAAAATCGGTTCAGATTTAGATATAGCCCCCGATTTTACATGTAAGTGCTGTAGAGACTGTATTTTATATCCGGTCAGTAAGAAATTTGACAGAAAGATGTTTCTCATTACGTGAATTAACACTGCCAAATTTGAGGGAAGTCGGTTCAGATTTATATATAGCCCCCATATATATGTTACCCCGATTTAACATGTAAGCGCTGTACAATCTGTATTTTATATCCGATCAGTAAAAAAATATACACAAAGAGGTTTCTTATTATATGAAGGGATACTTCCAAATTCAGAGAAAATCGGTTCAGATTTAGATATAGCCCCCATATATATGTTACCCCCGATTTGGCATGTAAGTGCTGTAGAGACTGTATTTTATATCCGGTCAGTAAGAAATTTGACAGAAAGAAGTTTCCTTTTCAATGAATGAGTATTCAAGGAAAATCCGTTCAGATTTATATATAACCTCCTCCTGATTTGGTAAGGCTATATAAGTTGTACTTTACTTCCGATCAAAATTTTCCAGAAAGATGTTCCTAATTTTTTTATATAAGCGCTATTTTAGAGGCCTTAAAGGCTTCAGCGGAAATAAAAATTAAAGCATTGCTTAAACCAAGTATTCCAAGGTAGTACCTACCTTACATACCCTGCATATATTACTTATATTGTGTACGACCAAAAATCGGACTATTTATTGTGTTAAGGCTAATAATAACCACAGTAAATGCAAATATGTGGAATATTATTATTAGTTAAATTTCTAATTCCACACATTATATTAATCTCCTCTTTGGAATAAGCCTTGACGTGGCGGGGGAGCTAAGTAGTTTCGTAAAAGAAAGGAAACTAATTTCTAGTAGTTATTATTTTTGGTATTCGACCTTTGTACTTTTTTACAAAAACTTAGGAAACTAATTATTCCAACTATTCAAAAAGAAATTCTTAATGTACATTGCCGATGTGGTGTAGGGTATTATATAGTCGGCCCCGCCCGACTCTAACCTTTCCTTACTGGTTCTATCTCCGGCTATGTTAGAAGATGGGCCATATTGGTCCACTCCTTCTAGTACCTCCCCCACAAAGGTTAAAATGTTGTGAAATATTGATTCTTTAATAAATGCTATACTACTTACTCGAGTGTTCTGAAATTCCACACATAGTATTAGTTTATTAGTCGCTACCATCTAGAGGAAAATGGGCAAAGTTGTCAAACCTCTTTTGGTAACTTCCACACAAATGGACAATTTTGCACCAAAATATAACAGCTTACAACATTAATACCAGTGTATAAAAATACTTGAAATATTGTACAGTGTAATGCTTTTATAGTGCCTACATTCCAGTAAAAATGGGCGTTATTGCCACGGCCTTTTTGATACCTCCCACACAAAGGTACCATTTTGCACAAACAGTTAACAGCTTATAACATTAATACCAGTGTATAAAAGTTCTTGAAATTTTGTACAGTGTAATGCTTTTTTAGTGCCTACAGCCGAGTGAAAAATGAACGTTATTGCCCCGCCACTTTTGGTACCTCCTCACAAAATGGCCATATCATACCAATTCTGAATAGCTCATTACGTTAATATACCAGTGCACATAAACGCTTATAATTCGGCACTGTGTAATGTTAAACCCCTTCTGGTACCTACCGTAAAAATTGACAGAATAATTCGTGTAATATTCCATATTCTACCGACTGAAACTTTCTTACTTGTTTCAGCGTTTACATACAAATGGATTATTCACAAAGCGAGGGTATACCATAGTCGGTGCACCCGACTGAAATTTTCTTTCTTGATTAATTTTTCTATAGTTAAAAATGTAAAAACGGAAAGATAACTTCCTCGAGGAATATTACCAAACGTACAGCTATAACTTTTTAAATTATACATCTATTTTTCTTTGGAATGGTCTCATTTTATTCATGACCGATCGACTTTACAACAAAATAAAAAAATATAATAATAATTGTGGGTTTTTCGATGTTTTTAAGAGGTTTTAATTAAAAATATTAAAATTGTCTAAAAAATTAGAATTTTTCGCTATATCGTGTAAGATACCATTGAAAACGCTCCATACCCATCCTAAGGGTATACAAATGCGAAAAATCAACATTTTATTGAAATATATTTTCCACTTTAAAGATTTTTTCCGATTATAGAATTGAATGCAATCCATGGTGGATTGTGTATAAAAGATTCGGCCGAACTTACTATCGTTCTTACTAGCCAGTAATAAATTATACAAACCCTCTTCCTATAAATTGAGGGATAAAAATATTATTTATTTTATTTTATCATTGCCAATTTCGTGGGAAAAATCTTGGATGTACTGATTTTATTTTTGTCTATTTATTGTCATATTACCTGATTTGCATTACATATTTGCTTGCGCAGATGATGTGGTCGTGTCGAATGCCTTATCTTATTAAAATTTGTATATATTTTCCACAATAGGCTTTAATAAAAATAATTGTTTTAATTGTACAGAAAAACAACCGACAGCATCAACAAATAAATCTGCCGGATTTCTGAGGAAAAACACCAAATGAACATGAATTATACAATTGTTGAAGAGTTGAATAGTTGAAGCTGTTGATTGTGTTTTTGAGCCCTCCATTTTTCTCCCCCAATAAAGAAGTTAAAACTTGTTTGTGTTTACATACGCCAACGCTCTCATACGCACACACGTAGACATAAACACGTTAACGTACACTGGCATTAAAACAAATGAGAAATAATTGTTAAATTTCTGCACATATATCCTTACATTTGCACACATGCATCCACTCCTGTCTATGTATGTCCGTACTCACACTGACACAATCAGCAAATGCATTTGTTAAATGAAATGAGAATTGTTATTGTTGGCAGTGAGTTGCACAAACAAATGGTTGTGAGTACATTCACATTTCCATACAATCCTAAAAATATTAGGTGGTACCGAAAAATGAAACTGGGGTAAACAAATGATAGGGCTGATTCCTGAGGAAGACAGCTATATCTGTCTTACTTAAGAAGTAAAGTCATAACTTTCTGTCCAATAAGATTTTTTTTGTATAGATGATTTAAATCACACTTTAGTCAAATGTCATAACTGGAAATGTGACGTTCTTTTTCTGAATGAGCGATATGTATTCTCAGTACACCCTAAGAAAAATGCACATCACTGTTTATGTGTTTGTTGGTAAGCACGTAAGGGAGTGTGAAACTAATTTACTCTTTTTTAACATAAAGTCATGCACGATGCTTTTGCATGCCTGTTGGGGGTATGAGTGTGAGCGTATGAGTGTGTGAGAGTTGTGCGTAACTGTCAGTCGGTTTGCCATCAGTCCGTCTGTCAATGCATTTGGGGGTGTCTGTGCACAATTAAAGCTTGAACAAAAGGCAAATTGCGTTGTAAACATTAACTTTTACATGTACACTCACTCATACGCAGACATACATATGTATGTAAACATATACTATAGAGCACATGTCCGAATTGATGTTTTATATTGTTCGACTACCGCTGTTATTATTGTTGTTTTTTCTGCATTTGTGGTTTGTGTAATGCCTATAATATGAACTGTGAAATGATGAGAAACATGAAATCGCTCTCTCGAAAGCTCAGCAGCCAAAAAAATAGATATTTAAATGTTTACATAAAAAAATGTATCATTAAAAAGGGGTCATCTGTTGTGCAATTTAATGTTTGGGAATAAATTCTTGTATTTGTTTTATTAAAGCTATTGATTCTTTAATTTGCTCTGTGTTTATACCCTACACCACACTGTGGTGCCGAAAAGGAGATGATATAGACCCATCGTTTATTATACCGATCAACATAGAATCACTTCCTGAGTTAATACAAAGGGTTTTTCAACAGGGACGCTACAAAAGTAGACCTACAGGGACAGCAAACGACGCCATATTTTTTTGCCGCTCTTTTGACATTTCTCTTCAGTAAGGTTTGCCACTTCATGATGGAAAGATATACGAGCCAACAACGAGTCGAAATTATTAAAATTTACTACCGAAATTCGGAGTCAGTGGCCTCAATGTTAAGAGCGCTAAAAAAACGAAAAATCATCTTCAGCGATGAGGCTCATTTCTGGCTGAATGGCCTCGTAAATAAACAAAATATGCGTTATTGGTCAGACAGCAATCCACACGTACTCCATGAATCATCATTGCATCCCGAAAAAATTACGGTTTGGTGCGGTTTATGGGCCGGCGGCGTCTTTGGGCCGTACTTCTTCCGTGATGATTAAGACCGGCACGTTACTGTGAATGGTAATCGCTACCGTTCAATGATAACCGAATATTTTTGAACCCAATTGGATGATATGGACTTGGAGGACATGTGGTTCCAACAGGACAGCGCCACAAGCCACACAGCGAATGTCACAATCAATTTATTGGAAACCAAGTTTGGAGAACGTGTTATCTTACGAAATGGTCCAGACGATAGGCCACCTCGGTTGTGCGATTTGACGCCGTTAGACTATTTCCTGTGGGGGCTACGTCAATTCTATGGTCTATGCCAACAAGCCAGCGACGATTGATGAACTTCGTACGAATATCGAAAGTGAAATTGCAGCAGTATCGGCCGATTTATGCTTGAAAACCGTCGAAAATTGGGTTCAGCGTCTGGACTTCTGCAAGCGTGCACGTGGTGGCTATGCAAAAGAAATCGAGTTCCATACATAATGGCATCGAACGTACTTTCACAGGAATAAAGAATTTCATTGATATCCAAAACCGTTTTTGTTTTATTTAAAAAAAAACTTGAAATCGGAGCATATTGTGCTCCGATATTTGCAAAATACTAGCACACGGTAAGGAAAGAAATGAAAAATTTATTTTGAAATTGTTGATGGTTAGGCTTGAGGTCATGTATTAATTAAAAAACTGGTGGTTAAGTTTTTTTAAATTTTATTGTTTCCAATATTTCGAATGTCTTCGACAATCACCATCAGGGAACTTCACTTTAAAATACAAACAATAACAAATTATACAAAAATTAAAAAACAATAATAAAAGCACAATAATTACATTTAAAACAAAACTATGGACTTCTTCTCTTCAGAGTTAACAATCAACTAAACAATTATTTTCTTCGTCCGTATTTTTCAACTAGATTTCTATAAATTTGCGCACAATGGTCCGTATCAGTCTTATAATTCATTCGTTTGTCATTCGGTACATTTATAATATATAGCATTTCTAGTGTATATCTCCTTTTGTAATGATTCTCCTGTGTCAATATGTCAACTTCCTTAAGATTTGGTTTGTGTCCCGTCAAAGTGCAATGTGCTGCAAGTGCCGTCTTTTGTTCAATTGGTTTATCAGTTGCGTTCTGATCAGACTTGTGTCCGGAAATCCTGGTCTTTAATTTTGATTTAGTCGTGCCAACATATACCTTCTGGCATATGTTGGTCTCGTCACCCTCACATTTAATCCTATAAACTACGTTCGATTTGTCCTCTTTTTTGAGTTTTGTTTTGGTGTTGCTGAAGAAATTGTTCACTGTGTTGTACGTCCTTTGTGCTAACTGGAAATTGTCTTTATTGTAGATGTTAGAGTGGCAAAATCGTTCGGAAAAATTAGGAATATACGTCAATGGTTTATACATCTTTTCTATGTTTTCTTTCTGGCCTTCTTGTTGTCGCTGTTTCACATGTCTTATTAGTTCATCGATCGTTTTTCTCGGAAAATCATTCGTTTCTAAAATGTGTCTTATTATATCTTCATTGGTTTTATGAAACATTGGGTCACTAATACTAAGTACTCTGCTATCTAAATATATAGTAGACATTTTAAAGAATTTGACAAAGGACTCTGATTACAACGTGAAAGATGCCGTACAATTCAAATCGAGAATCAACAACCAACAAATTGAAGATGACGAATTATTAATATCATTTGACGTAATCTCATTATTCCCCAGTATACCAGTGAACTTAGCGATTAAGACGATAAAGGAGAAATGGAATCATATAGAAGAAAACACAAATATCCCTATGGACTTATTTATTGAAATTTTGACGTTTTGCATAAAAGATACCAGGTATTTTATGTACGAGGACAAGGTGTACGAGCAGCGAAAAGGATTACCGATGGGATCGCCAGCGTCACCGATAATTGCGGATATTGTCATGGAGGAATTGCTTAAGTCATCTATGCAAAAATTAAATATAAAACCAAAATTATTGACTAAATATGTGGACGATATATTCTGTATTGTGAAGGTAGCAGAAGTCGAAAATACTCTGACGATACTAAACTCATACCACAGACAGATTCAATTTACAATGGAGCAAGAAGAAGACTACAAATTACCATACCTGGATACAATTATACTCAGACAAGGCAACATTTTAAAGTTAGACTGGTATCAAAAGAAAACAGCATCCGGACGTTGATCAACTTTTACTCAAAGCACCCTAGACGAATAAAAATCAACACGGCGACGAACTTCATTAGCAGAGTACTTAGTATTAGTGACCCAATGTTTCATAAAACCAATGAAGATAAAATAAGACACATTTTAGAAACGAATGATTTTCCGAGAAAAACGATCGATGAACTAATAAGACATGTGAAACAGCGACAACAAGAAGGCCAGAAAGAAAACATAGAAAAGATGTATAAACCATTGACGTATATTCCTAATTTCGAACGATTTTGCCACTCTAACATCTACAATAAAGACAATTTCCAGTTAGCACAAAGGACGTACAACACAGTGAACAATTTCTTCAGCAACACCAAAACAAAACTCAAAAAAGAGGACAAATCGAACGTAGTTTATAGGATTAAATGTGAGGGTGACGAGACCAACATATGCCAGAAGGTATATGTTGGCACGACTAAATCAAAATTAAAGACCAGGATTTCCGGACACAAGTCTGATCAGAACGCAACTGATAAACCAATTGAACAAAAGACGGCACTTGCAGCACATTGCACTTTGACGGGACACAAACCAAATCTTAAGGAAGTTGACATATTGACACAGGAGAATCATTACAAAAGGAGATATACACTAGAAATGCTACATATTATAAATGTACCGAATGACAAACGAATGAATTATAAGACTGATACGGACCATTGTGCGCAAATTTATAGAAATCTAGTTGAAAAATACGGACGAAGAAAATAATTGTTTAGTTGATTGTTAACTCTGAAGAGAAGAAGTCCATAGTTTTGTTTTAAATGTAATTATTGTGCTTTTATTATTGTTTTTTAATTTTTGTATAATTTGTTATTGTTTGTATTTTAAAGTGAAGTTCCCTGATGATGATTGTCGAAGACATTCGAAATATTGGAAACAATAAAATTTAAAAAAACTTAACCACCAGTTTTTTAATTAATACATGACCTCAAGCCTAACCATCAACAATTTCATTAAATAAAAAGGTCAACAATAAATAAAATTGACAAAAAAAAATTTATTTTTTTATTCCAGATATCTCGGTAACTATACGAGATAATTCTTAGGTGCAAACAATTTATTTGTAGACCCCAGTTAGTGGAACACACACAAATTTTATAAATCGGAAGAGAAACACGAGTTACACGCGCTTAAACATTTTGTTCACCCGATGTGGCCCTCTAGCTCCACCCCTGACTGACATAGGAGGCCCAACTACAAAACCTAACTTGTCTAGCACCTCTTCATCTACCATGCCAAGGTTGGTCGCAATCTGTTGTTTGGTTAAGAAACGGTCGAATTATTTCCCCTTTTTGAATTCATACCACAGTGCAGTGTTTTGCAAATACCGACGAAAATTGTCAGACTAGTCTTGGTATTTCGTTCATAACTTTTACAAATATTGAGTCTCACAATTTTTTTTACTGTTCAGGATTTGTGAGAGTGCGACGAATATTCTGTGAAAATTTGAAGAAAATCGAAGGGAGAGCACTTTTTTCTACAAAGGTTTTTTCAAAAAACAAATTAAACTTTGCAAAATCGGTTCAGCCGTTTGGGAGCAATTACAAGTTTCGTAAAACAAAAAACTCATTTGTTTAATTTTTTCAAAAATGAAATGCCCACAAAATGTTTTCCAAAAAAATTTAAAAAAAAAAGAATGATAGCGAGATCTTATTTTACCTATTTGTAATGCTTATACACATTTTAGCCAGGTCGGTATTAAATATTCTGACCCATTTATTCTCTTATATCTTTTATACTACTTATTCGAATCATCTGTAATTTCTCATATGAGTCGCCATACCTTTTGGCACCCCCCTCTCAAAGGAGCATTTTCACTATACCAGTGCATATAAATACTTGCAATTTTGTGCAGTGTAATGCTTTTTTAGTACTTGAAATTTATACAGCTTTTTTCATTGGCATGCCCCTTTTAGAATCTCCAGCACAAATGAACTATATTGCACCATAAGTTAACCGCTTATAAATTTAATACCGGTGCATATACTATATTGCATATACCCTGCACCACACTGTGGTTCAGGGTATTATAACTTTGTGCATTTGTTTGTAACACCCAAAAGGAGAAGAAATAGACCCATCGTTATTATACCGATCGACTTAGAATCACTTTCTGAGTTGATTTAGCTATGTCCGTCTGTCTGTCAGTGCATATATTTTTGTAATCAAAGTACAGGTCGCAATTATTATGGTCCGATCTCGACGAAACTGTTCACATATCTTTTTTTTTGCCTCAAGGACAATCCCTATTCAATTTGGTTAAAATCGGTTTAGATTTAGATATATCCCCCATACATATGTTACCCCCGATTTAGCATGTAAGTGCTGTAAAAACTGTATTTTATATCCGATCAATATGAAATTCGGCAGAAAGAGGTTTCTTATTACATGAAATAATACTGCCAAATTCGGAGAAAATCGGTTCAGATTTAGATATAACCCCTTTATTTTATATCCGATGAGGACGAAATTCGACGGTCTTTTTACATGAATGAGTATTCAGGGAAAATCGGTTCAGATTTATATATAACTTGCGTATATATGTTCCTCCTGATTTTGTATCAAAGCGCTATAGAAGTTGTACTGTACTTCCGATCATTACAAAATTTTCCAGAAAGATGTTTCTTAATTTAGGAACGAATATTGCTTAATTAAGCGATTATCGGTTCTGAATTAGATATAGCCACATATATGTATATGTTCCTACCCATTTACCAATTATTCCAAATTAGTATCGCAATGACCCTTATCGCATTGTTAGGGAGGTGTAGGGTATAATATAGTCGGCCCGCCCGACTTTCTGTCTTTCCTTATTGGTTACTCCTTAATCTTATATTGGTTAATAATCCAAAAAAGTTAAAAATAGAGCTTTACTTGTCAGTTTTAGAAGAAATTTGATTAGAAACAAAAACAACTTAATTTCGTCCTATCACAATAATCGCTCACAAATACAATACTTTTCCACCAGCGCTTATTCCAATCCTGGTAAGCGATTGAGGTATTCTACCAATGCGGTCTTTACCTCATAAATCTTGTCAAATCCCGCACCTTCCATTTGCATTCTCTGGTGCCATTAAAGTGTATTGTGGGGACCAGTAGTGATTTTTTACAAGGAATCTTTTTACCGGGAAGGAATACACCACGCAAAAAATGCATCGATTTCTACGTTTTTTATACATCATTATTTTTTGAGGGGGATTTTCAGGGGTTAGGAGATGATCGGGTTCGTCGGTTGGGTTGGGAGAAACGCTTCTCGAAGTATTTCTTTTAATTTTTTTCGTGTCTTAATTTACAACCTCTTTGTTTACCCAGGAAACTTTGCGGCTAAATATTTTGAAAACGCGATGTAGCAGGAAAAAAAACGGCTAATGTCCTTCGATTTAGAGGGTCGAAATTATACGAAATAAGTTGTTTTCACCGAGGATCCATTAAAAGTGCATTTGGCACACACAGTGTTATGGATGTTCTTAGTAATCTAGGGATCGAACTTCCTTTGTGGTGTTCTTGTGCAACATATAATAAATTTTTGCTCAAAGTATTCTCGCCAAAAGCCGAAATTTCAAGTGTATTAATTTAATTTTCACTTAAAATTTGAAACATATTCCTTTATCCAAAAGACATCTAACTTTGTAAAAAACAAACAAAGGCCGCAAAACAGCCCATAAATCAACATATGTCGGGGTCATCATTTGCATCTTTATCGTAGGTTTATGTAAATTATCGTTATCGTAGGTTTATATAAATGCTTCTATAAAATCGACAATCTTGCTCATAAAAATTGTTTAATTAAAATTTTTGATTATCTGCATGTGCATGGATCATTCAAGATCTTGGATGTTCGTTATGGCGCAAAACTGGGTGAGCAGCCCTCCTCTAGGTCGAATTGATAGAGCTGTGGGAATAAGATGTTGCAATGAGTTCTTATATGTCGTTATTTACAAAACATAAAACATTCATAAAAACTTAAAACAGATTAACAAACCTGTGTTAAGCAAAATTTGTTAAAACTGTATTCATAGACGATTATTAGCCTAAACACCTTTTGTAAACCATGTGAATTTTAATATTGCTTCGACCCTACTTTAAGCGTTTGTTAAAGTGACACTTGCTTTTTCTTCGTGTGCATATGCTAAACATTTTTATGGAATTTTTAGTTAAAAGACAAAAAAGTTTATTAGTTTTCGTTTGGCTGATTGGTCATTTAAATAAAAAGACAATGGTCGTTTTACTAATTTTTATACCCTACACCACACTGTGGTACAGGGTATTATAACTTTGTGCATTTGTTTGTAACACCCAAAAGGAGAAGAAATAGACCCATAGTTTATTATACCGATCGACTTAGAATCACTTTCTGAGTTGATTTAGGTATGTCCGTCTTTCTGTCTGTCCGTCAGTGCATGTATTCTTGTAATCAAAGTACAGGTCGCAATTATGGTCCGATCTCGACGAAAGTTTACACATATCTTTTTTTTGGCGTCCTTGGGCCAAAAAAAAAGATATGTGTAAACTATCAATTTGGTTAAAATCGGTTCAGATTTAGATATAGCCCCCATATATATGTTACACCCGATTTGACATGTAAGCGCTGTAAAAACTGTATTTTATATCCGATCAGTGCGAAATTCGGCAGAAAGAGGTTTCTTATTACATGAAGGAATACTTCCAAATTCGGAGAAAATCGGTTCAGATTTAGATATTGCCCCCATATATATGTTACCCCCGATTTCACATGTAAGCGCTGTAAAAACTGTATTTTATATCCGATCAGTATGAAATTCGTCAGAAAGAGGTTTCCTATTATATGAATGAACACTTTTAAATTTGGAAGAAATCGGTTCAGATTTAGATATAGCCCCTATATATACATTACCCCCGATTTCACATGTGAGCGCTGTAAAATGTTATTTTATATCCGATCAGTGCGAAAGTCGGCAAAAAGAGGTTTCTTTCTACATGAAGGAATACTGCCAAATTCGGAGAAACTCGGTTTAGATTTAGATATAGCTCCCATATATATGTTACCCCCGATTTGACATTTAAGCGCTGTAGAGACTGTATTTTATATCTGATCAGTACGAAATTCGAAAGATGGAGGTCTTTTTACATGAATAAGTATTCAGGGAAGATCGGCTCAGATTTATATTAAAGCTTTATATATATGTTCCTCCTGATTTGGTATCAAACCGCTATAGAAGTTGTATTTTACTTCCGATCATTAAAATTTTCCAGAAAGATGTTTCTCACTTTAGTAACGAATATTGCTTAATTTAGCGATTATCGTTTCAGAATTAGATAATACGTTTCTACTCATTTACCAATTATTCCAAATTATTATGGCAATGACCCTTATCGCATTGTTAGGGAGGTGTAGGGTATTATATAGTCGGACCCGCCCGACTCTCTGCCTTTCCTTACTGGTTATTTATGTATTTTTGTTCCGATATTTCGACCAAAATCGCTGGTCATCTTCGGGGAGCTATACCATAAAACACACACATGTATTAATATACTTTAAACATTACATTGAACAACAAATTGACATACATTATTTCAATAATAATTATTTCTAAATTTTTTGTCTGACATACACTGTGTCTGCGCAGTTGAAGATCGCTACTGTTTATGTCTGCCACTACTACTAGATCGCTACAGTTTACATAAGTCTGTCAGCCAAACGAAAACTAATAAATAAACCTAATAACGGTCAACAATATATCTAAAGAAAGAACATTTTATAAGACTGATTTTGAACATATTTTCTAGAAATGGTTTAGGATAAAATAATAAAAAACGAATAAAATACGTAACTGCGCCTTCTAGAACGTGTTTATATCAAAACGGAGTGTACCATTAAATTGGAAGTATATCAGAAGGTGGACCGATTAGTCGCAAACCACAACACAAGAAATACAAATTGTACAAAATTCACTAGTGATATGTAAACAATGAACATGTGTTAAATTATATTCGTTATTCGAATACCTTTTTGTATGTAATAAGAAATCATCTGAATTCGTCATTTATTTGATTTTAATTTGTTGTTTTTTTTAATTATTGGACAAGTGAGCATACATTTTTGGTAATTAATATACTTGTTTTTAAAATCAACAATTAAATAGCTTATATATTCTACTACTCTAACAATTGATAATCGTATTAATGCATCATTAATAGAGAAAATGATGTGTGAAAAAGATGGTGTTGCCAGCATTACATTGACAAAGTGATTAAAATATTTATTAGTTAAAATTCTGTTTATGAATACGATTTTTATACCCTACACCACACTGTGGTACAGGGTATTATGACTTTGTGCATTTGTTTGTAACACCTAAAAGGAGAAGAGATAGACCCATTATTTATTATACCGATCGACTCAGAATCACTTTCTGAGTCGATTTACATGTAAGCGCTGTAGAAACCGTATTTTACATCCGACCTGTACGAAATTCGGCAGAGAAAGTTCTCTTATTACATGAATATACACTGCCAAATTCGGGGAAAATCGGTTCAGATTTAGATATAGCCCCAATTATATATATTTCACCCGATTTAACATTTAAGCGCTGTAGAAATCGTGTTTTATAGCCGATCAGTACGAATTTTAACAGAGAGAGTTTTCTTATTACATGTATGAACACTGCCAAATTCGGGGAAAATTGGTTCAGATTTAAACATAGTCCCAATATAAATGTTACACCTGATTTGACATGTAAGCACTGTAGAAACCGTGTTTTATATCCGATCAGTACGAAAATCGGCAGAGAGAGTTTGCTTATTACATGTATGAACACTGCCAAATTCTTATCGCAATGCCCATTTTCGCATTGGTAGGTAGGTGTAGGGTATTATATAGTCGACCCCTCCCGACTTTCTGTCTTTCCTTACTGGTTTATTATTCGTTTATTAGGCCTAAAGTATTTGTTAACTAATGTGCACTTTAAATTATAATTAGGATTTTTTATGATTACAGCTGAAAGACTTTGAACAGATTGTTGTATTTTTTGTGGGCCCTATATTAGATATGTTCTTTAAATGTATAAAGAACAATGAGCCAGTCCATTGTACTAAACATATTAAAACAACGAATATTTTGTCTTTCGTCACCAAATGCATAAATAAATGTCCCATTTCAGGATGACACTACGACGTATGTGTTATTAACGCCTTCCTATTAATTGCCCTCATATTTGGCCTACCTTCATTCATCACGTCAGATTTCTTTGCCATTTAATTAATACGAGTATGCCATTCGCTGTGCATGTGTAACTTTAGTCAATTTAATTAAGGTTAAATACATAATGCGTAATGATAGTTGATCTCACCAGTTGACCAGCAACAGCAACCAACGATGGAACACTAGGACGCACACGAAAATATTTGTACATTAAGATGGGTCAGTTTATAAGTTACCCGGACTTTAAATAGTCATCACTTCCAAAGAGCAACAGCGTCTGTGAGCAGACGTGACTATTTATACTGGAATGAAAATACTACACGTGTACATAGAGTAAAATCCTTGCCTGACTTGTCCAAAGTTTTATAATCTTTTCCTTAAAATCAGTGGTATATTATGAGCCAGAATATTTAATATCGACCTATTTAGTGTATTTTTGGCTAAAATATTTATAACCAGTTACAAATAGGTAAAAAAAGATCTCGCCATTATATTTTTAAAAAAATTGTATGTCGGTTATTATTGGGTCTGTAATCGTTATGATTTAAACTGAGATACTCTCTCGGCTCAAGGCCAACATGCTTCTATACAGTGATTAACAGCAAGTATTTTACATGGCAAATTATATTGCAAGTATTTTTTTTTTAATTTTATACGTATTTCAATTTTTTAAAAAAATAAAAAGAGTTTTTGTGTTTTACGAAATTTGTAATTGCTCTCGAACGCCTAAACCGATTTGTGCAAACTTTACTTTGAATTAAAGAGGACACAATGCGCAATTTGTTGTATAAAAATAAAACTTCCAGTGGTCATATGGAAATTTTATTGTCCATACAGGCATGTTGATACGGATGAAATCGGTGCATATTGTGCTCGGATATTTATACTTAATAAACAGTTTAAAGAAAAACCAGTAAGGAAAGGCAGAAAGTCGGGCGGGGCCGACTATATAATACCCTACACCTCCCTAACAATGCGATAAAGGTCATTGCGATACTAATTTGGAATAATTGGTAAGTCGGCAGCAACATATTATCTAATTCTGAGCCGATAATTGCTATATTAAGCAATATTTGTTCCTAAATTGAGAAACATATTTCCGGTAAATATTAATGATCGGAAGTAAAGTACAACTTCTATAGCGCTTTGATACCAAATCAGGAGGAACATGTATATGGAGGTTATATATAAATCTGAACCGATTTTCCCTGAATACTCATTCATGTAAAAATACCTCTTTCTGTAGAATTTCGTACTGATCGGATATAAAATACAGTCTCTACAGCGCTTACATGTCAAATCGGTGGTAACATATATATGGGGGCTATATCTAAATCTGAACCGATTTTCTCCGTATTTGGCAGTATTCCTTCGAGTAATAAGAAACCTCTTTCTGCCGAATTTCGCACTGATCGTATATAAAGTACAGTTTCTACAGCATTTACATGTCAAATCGGGGGTAACATATGTATGGGGGCTATATCTAAATCTGAACCGATTTTCTCCGAATTTGGCAGTATTCCTTCGAGTAATAAGAAACATCTTTCTGCCGAATTTCGCACTGATCGGATATAAAATACAGTTTCTACAGCATTTACATGTCAAATCGGGAGTAACATATATATGGGGGCTATATCTAAATCTGAACCGATTTCCCTCAAATTTGGCAGTGTTAATTCACGTAATGAGAAACCTCTTTCTGCCAATTTTTTTACTGATCGGATATAAAATACAGTTTCTACAGCGCTTACATGTCAAATCGGGTTTAACATATGTATGTGGGCTATATCTAAATCTCAACCGATTTCCCTCAAATTTGGTAGTATTAATTCATGTAATAAGAAACCTCTTTCTGCCGAATTTCGTACTGATCGGATTAAAAATACACTTTTTACAGCGCTTATATGTCAAATCGGGGCTAACATATATATGGGGGCTATATCTAAATCTGAACCGATTTCCCTCAAATTTGGCAGAGTTAATTAATGCAATAAGAAACCTCTTTCTGCCGAATTTCGTATTGATCGGATTAAAAATACACTTTTTACAGCGCTTATATGTCAAATCGGGGCTAACATATATATGGGGGCTATATCTAAATCTGAACCGATTTTAACCAAATTCAATAGGGTTCGTCCTTGGGCCAAAAAAAAGATATGTGTAAAGTTTCGTCGAGATCGGACCATAATTGCGACCTGTACTTT
The DNA here is from genome assembly GCA_963930755.1 of Eudasyphora cyanicolor. Lineage (NCBI taxonomy): Eukaryota > Metazoa > Arthropoda > Insecta > Diptera > Muscidae > Eudasyphora > Eudasyphora cyanicolor. The sequence goes on along the minus strand of OZ005737.1, from coordinate 258,034,846 downwards.
GATTACAAGAATACATGCACAGACAGACGGACAGACGGACAGACGGACAGACGGACAGACGGACAGACAGACAGACGGACATAGCTAAATCAACTCAGAAAGTGATTCTAAGTCGATCGGTATAATAAACGATGGGTCTATTTCTTCTCCTTTTGGGTGTTACAAACAAATGCACAAAGTTATAATACCCTGTACCACAGTGTGGTGTAGGGTATAATTAATAACCATGCTTATTAAATTATATATGTATATGTTATACATATGCTCAAAACACAGTGCGACAAAAAAACATAAAGTTGAAAAAAATTGGACGCGATATTATTTATAAATTGTGCATTTTTTTGTAAAACCCAAAAGGAGAAGAATAACGATGGGTCTCGTTTATTATACCGATCGACTTAGAATCACTTTACACATATCTTTTTTGAAACCAAGGACGATCCCTACTGAATTTGGTTAAATCGGTTCAGAATTAAGTATAACCCCCATATATGTATATGTTAGCCCCGATTTTACATGTAAGCGTCTTTTTACACTCATTCATGTAAAAAGACGCTTACATGTAAAATCGGGGAAAATCGGTTCAGATTTATATATATCCTCCATATATATGTTCCTCTTGATTTGGTATCAAAGCGCTATAGAAGTTGTACTTTACTTCCGATCATTAAAATTTTCCAGAAAGAGATTTCTCAACTTAGGAACTAATATTGCTTAATTTAGCGATTATCGGTTCAGAATTAGATAATATGCTCCTACCCATTTACCAATTATTCCAAATTATTATCGCAGTGACCCTTATCGCATTGTTAGGGAGGTGTAGGGTATTATATAGTCGGCCCCGCCCTACTTTCTGCCTTTCCTTGCTGGTTTTTCTGTAGGTATTGCCCAGTAAGACACGAATCTGTTTTTAAAATTCCCAGACACCCCAAAAATCCGTGTGATAAACCCATCGTTAATTATACCGATTGACTTAGAATCACTAGATGAGTCGACTTAACGATGTACGTATGTCCGTCTGTAGATGTATCGTTGTAATCAAAGTATAGGTCGGATTTATGATCCGATTCTATTGAAATTTATAACAATGTGCTTTTTTGGCCCAATGACTGAATTTGTCAAAATCGGTTTAGATTTATATATAACTCCCATATATATGTACGTCAGAATTGACATGTATGCACTGTATAAGCGACAATACTAAATTTTAGGAAAATCGATTCAGATTTAGATATAGCCCCCATATATATATGTTTCCCCTGATTTGACATGTAAGCGCTGTAGGAACTGTATTTTACATCCGATCAGTACGAAACTCGAGAGAGAACGTTTTCTTATTACATGAATGCACACTGTCAAATTCGTGGAAAATCGGTTCAGATTTAAATATAGTCCCCATATACATATAACACCCATATATATATATATATGTGCCTCCGATTTGGTATCAAAGCGCTATAGAAGTTGTACTTTACTTTCGACGTTGCAACATTTGGCAGAAAGAAGTCTCTTAATTCAGGAACTAATACTTCTTAAATTGGGGATAATCGGTTCAGATATATACTATTTTGCTGTTAGTCGCTAATCGCTATTGAAACTGTATTTGTTGTCTTATCTTTATATTTTTTGGCAGAAATAAGGTTTTGAATCCAATATGATGAAAATCTGTTTAGATTATTTATAGCCCCATCAATTTGTTACTTCCAATTCTTGATCTATGAATTAATATTGCGCATTTTAAGACTATCGTTTTAGGTCTAGTTTATTATGATGAACATTATCAACTTCTCCTTGGAATAAGCCTTGATAAGCTGGTGTAAGTAATATCTAAACTGAAACGAAACCAATTATTCCAAATTATTATCGCAATGTCCATTTTTGCATTGTTAGGGAGGTGTAGGGTAATATAGTCGGCCCCGCCCATCTTTTCTGACTTCCGTAACTGGTTGATATGTCAATTTTACTTCTTAGCGCATTAGAGATAACATATTTAAAAAGATGCAGTTGAAAATTTGTCCATAGGTCCATGTTTTGTTAAAGCTCCCCTTTGTATGGGGAGTCAGTCCCGATTTAATTTTATAACCCAATACAGTAGACTCGGGGTAGAGGGAAACCAGGATTAAGGGAACTACTCGATAGGGGGGACAGAAAAAAATCTATCATTGAGTACTCTAAAGAGGGAACCTTCTATCTTATCAGTACTGGGTACAGGGTACATAACACGGAAAATTAAAACAAAAACAAAAAAGAAAGCAAAAGGCATATGAGGCCAGCGTACAGTACAAAACAAAAATCTTTGAAGAAAGTGAGTTTTCTGGTATGGAAAAAAAGGTTGTTTAAATGGTTTGTTACTCAATTAAGTCGACGCATTCCAATTTCTGGTAATTTTATAAAAGAAAAAGAAACACTGCATGAAAGAAAGAAAATTGTGGATTTTATGCAATCTGGGCCTGGCTCAATAGATTCAAGATTCGAAATTAGATTATTGAAAATTAACAGCGACAAATCGTCTTCTGATCAAGAAGCAGTGCCAGCATTTAAAACAAAATGTCGACAATTAAAAACGAAACAAATATTCAAAAATGTACAATTAATTAATGTAGTTGAAGCCACTAAAATTTTCGATAAAGTAATTGATTGGATTAAGAACAACACTAACTCACTCGAATACATCATTGTTCTTAGATTTCTTTCATTGTTCGTTTTCTTTTAATTAAAGTCGCAATTATTGCGACGTATTATACACACGTACATCTTGCTTGGCCTAAAGATGAACCCTATTAAAATTGTTGAAAATCGTTTCAGTTTTAGATATAGCCCCCATATATATCGTCATCAGAAACGAAAAAGGGCGTAACAACAAGAAAAATGGAAACTCAGTTTTTGACGGATTTCACTACCCTGCATCAAAATACACATCCTGACAAATTTTTAGCGGCGTAATGTTAAAAATGTCGAATTTATTAAAGAAAGTCAAAAGGGCCTAACAATAAATTATTTCTTTTTTCATAGTTAAAAAATACTATTTCGCGCATTTTCACAAACAAGTTATAAATCATGTTTGTGTGATTTTATTTATGCATCATTGTGTTTAGATACTATCCTGAAAACCACGTTTTTCTAACGGCAACACTTTTTGTTTTATTTAGTTTTTTGCTTCTCCTGTAATATTTTCAAACATGATGATAGGCCTTTTTTCGTTTCTGATGACGATATGTAAGTTCATCCCGATGTGGCATCAAAGTGCTATAGAAAATAAACAGTGCCAGATTTGGGGCAAATCGGTTCAGATTTAGATATATCCACCATTTTGTACTTGTTCCTCCCGATGTGGCATTAATGCGCTATAGAAGTTATGACCCGATCATTAAGAAAATTAGCAGAAAAAAGGCTGATGAATTTGTAAAAAATCGGTTCAAATTTAATGACCCCCATAAATATGTTTTTTTGATTTAATGTTTAAGCTCCTTTATTTTCGTCCGATCTTAATATAATTTGGTAGAAATTAGATTTTGGATTCAAGTTCAGGTTATCGTTTCAGATCCTGTTTAAAATGAACTAAATCTTCTACTCCTCCTTGAAATAAGCCTAGATGAGGTGGTGGAGCTAAGTACTTTCTTCACTGAAACGAAACAAATTATTGTAAATTGTTATCGCAATGCCCCTTTGCGCATTAAAATGGAGGTGTAGGTTATTATATTATAATAATGTTTGCTACCTATGGACCTCAACAGGGGAAAGATGGTAAAAAAAATCGATTTTTTATTTTATTTTTTTTGCGATTTTGACCTTGAAGTTGGGTTTTTTTATTTTATATGTTCACAATTTTTGTTCTGACAAGAGCTACAACTTTGCCTCAGAGATTCAATCAAAATTCCGAACGGTTTGCAAGATATGAACCTGAGAAAATGATCACGTTTTTTTTTTTGCAAAAATGACACCGAGGCCCCAAATCTTTGGGGGCCGATAAAAAAAGTGCATGATTTTGGGCAAACCTGGGAGACACCGGTCTTTTTTGGTCTTTTATCACGTATTGTTGTCCGCATTTTTTTTCCTTTTATTATTTCAATAGCTTGACAATAAAAATCACACTACATGAAATAAAAATTCAATTTGAACATACGGCGTTAAACATTTCATTAATAATCATATTTTTACTAGAATGGGTTATTGGACCATCGCACAGTGGGCTAAAATGAAAAAAATTGACATAATTCAGCCATTTCAAAACCTCTTATCGTATGGCGATGAAATTAGTTTAGTTTAGTTTAGTATACAAGAGGTGTTAGAGAGTTTAAGTTCGGAACTTGGGGCCCCTATCTCATACAGTGGCGGAGCTACAGGGCCCTAAAGTTGACAACCTCGGGTATACAAAATTTTCATCGGCTTGTAACTTTTGAATGGAGTGTCCGGTTTTTCTGAGGATACCCCCAGACCAGACCTACAATAAACATTTTATAGGTTGAAGATATCTTGAATAGTTTCCGAGATATGTGGATTTTAAATTTGAATTTTTCATTTTTTCGCCGACTTTGCCTTGAAGTTTTGCCAATATCTCAGTCAAAAGTTTACCGATTTTGTTCGCGTGTTTTTTTATGGATTGCCAATAAAATTTACAATATCATGATATTGTAAATTTACTTCACATATCGATAAGATATGTGAAGAAATAAGAAAGATTTGGGCCTATAAAGTCAAATTTTTTAAAAAATTTCAGTTTTGGAAATTTTTTGGCGAAAAAAGTCCAATTCTTATTTGGGTATTGTAGATAAAGTGTGTTACACAGAGTATATCAAATTTATACTCATTTTAAAGGAGACGTTTTACAGAATATGTTAAAGAAAATCCGAAGCCAAAATTTTAATTGGTGTGGTTGCCACCCTTCTCCGATTTGGACCTTTTTTTTACATAAATTTCAAAAGTTTGATCGATTTTCTCCAATCGCAAAGCTAAATTGTTAAATTTTTCTTTTTATTTGTTTTTATTAGGGTGTAACAAAATCGACTGCAAAGGGAATCCCGAGCGCGGCTTTTCATATCGAAGATATATGACTAAAAGTAGTCAGCCACTTCAATCGACTTGAAGTGGCTGACTAAGTATCGCTAGATAGCTTTGCCTTATGCACATCCATATGTCCGTATAGGGTTATATTTTTTCATGTTGCACTTTGTTATTGGCCACACCCAACTTTTTGCCTTTCCTTACTGGTTTAATATAATTAACAACACAATTGGAATAATATATTCACGAATAATGTAAAAAATCAACATACAATTATTACTATTATGAATACTGGCTTAAATGCATAACTTCCTTCCCCTCAACCCACCTTAATGTCCACACACACATATGCTAGTCGATATTCATGTAAGGCCGTTGTTGTCGGTACATTACCAATAATAACAACAAAACAAGATTTCGCACTCATCCCTGTTTTTAATGGAGGGGAAACAAGTGTCTATAATTAAGCTGGTATTTTATTTAATGTTTGGTCTTTTATAATATCAACAATGCCAACAACACGAATATCAAACGCAACAATGGAAAGGGGCCCGACAAAGAGTGTTATAAACGACCACTGATAACAATGGACGAGAGGAGTACTCCTCAAACTATCTATATCAAATTAAACAGAAGATTTTGGTTATTTTTACGAAAGCAAACACAAAGTTGCGTGATAAGGATTGTAAGTATTACAGTTATATGTAGTTATGAGGCTCCTCATATAATGTGTATCTGAAATGTTGAAAGCAATAGTGGCCAAACCTAAATACCTGTCGACAGTTTAGTCATGCATTTCAACACAATTCATTAATGATTCTCATATTAATAATACCCGAAACCAAACTGTGGTGCAGTGTATAATACCTTTGAGCATTTGTGTGTAAATCCCAAAGGAGAAGAGATAGACCCATTGTTTAGCATACCGATGGACTGTGAATTACTTTCTAAGCTGATGTAGCCACGTCCGTCTGCTTATCTCTATATGTATAGTTATAGTGAATGTACAGGTCGCAAATATTGTCTGATGACGATGAAATTTGGCACAAATTTCTAGCTTAGTCTAAAGTCGAACTCTCTTAAAAATTGTTCAAATATGCGCAGATTTTGATGTAGTCTTCACACATTGTTTCTCCCGATTTGGCACCGAAGCGCTTTTAAAGCTGTATTTTAAAACTAGGAAATTTGGACAAAATCGGTTCAGATTTAGATGTCCTAATGATTTGACATTAAAGCGTTCTAGAAACTGTCTATAATATCCGATATATATGAAGTTTGTCAGATATGAGTTTGTGATCCCATCCATCATCCTTATAATGAAACCCTTTTATGCCATACGTAAGTACATATATGTATGTAAGAATAAGTACGATAATAATTACCGCAATTATACACAAAAGCGAAAATGGGAAAACAAGAAAATCCAATAAAGCAAAAAAGTAACAATTGTAACTAAAACTTGTTAATGCCACTCTCTCCATAAATACACAAATGAAGGTAAGGGACCTCACTCAAACCAACCTACAGTAGTCAACAGAAAAGATGGTTACATAGTTGGATGGACGTACGAATGAGAATCACAGTTCTTCTTAATGCCTGGTCATTAAGATAGTTTCTGATTAAATAAAATAAATTGCAAAGAATTGTACACGCACTTTTGCCACTCACTCACACCACAAGGAAAACCAACGGAAATAAGGCCAACGGATATGAGTGAACCAACACCAAAAAACAAATCTTTATTAATGTTGGTGTGCCAGGGTGTACATGTACAACTGTGGTTTTGTGATAAAAATCAAACTCAAGTGATGTCGGCTTATTTGACTTCCCTCGGAGCGGTGATGTTCGAGGTCCTAGTTCCTGTGACTCCTTAAATGGCGGCTCATTTTCAAGCTGTGCTGCAGTAAGGTGTTGTAATTATGGTTAATTTCCTTTAAAGATTTATCATAACCATTTATAAAACACAGACGGCGAATGAGGGCTTGTTCTGACATACCTACATACGTATGTATGTATGTGTAATTCGGATATTCACATGTGGCAAGCGCTACAGCAAGGATGTTGAGATCTATAGCTGTATAGGGTTGTCAAAAGGCTACTACATTATTGAGGAATTCAAAATCACATAAGAAAAATGGAAATTCAGTTTTTGATCCTGGGAAATTTTTTAGCGACCTACTATCAAAAATGGCGAATTTATAAACTATAGGGCCGTTCAAAAGATAATTTTTTATTTCATCGTTAAAAAAATTATATTTCACGCAATTTTCACAAACAATTTATAAATCATGTTTGTGAAAATCTGTACATTCATCATAATGTTTAGGTATAATCCTGAAAACCCAGGTTTATGGTGCAAATCTCGAATTCATAACAATAACACTATGCAACAAAAATGTTGTCCAAGTGATGCGGATAACAGTTTCTGGTGCGATTTGGTGTCACAAACACGAAAAAAATATTAAACCAGTAAGGAAAAGCTAAAGTCGGGCGGGGCCGACTATATAATACCCTACACCACTCTCGTAATATTGAATAACTCTGAAATATAAATTTTGTAATTCATGTATAAATTGTTTTCATAAATTTACTTTTGGGACATTTTATACTTAAATAATGCCCTGTACCACAGTGTGGTGTAGGGTATAAAAACGATTGGATCTCAAGAGCAAAATCGGATGAAACATATATATGGGAGCTATAGCTAAATCTTTAACGATTTTCTTCAAATTCGGCAATGTTGGTTCATTGATCAAGAAACTCTACCATTCGGAGACATCATCAAGTTCAATTACATACGTACTCAACTCGGAGCGATTGAAGTTTGAGTCAGAAGTCATCGCTTTTAACTCAGTTTCAACTCATTGATCTATTGAGAGATTTGGAACTGACCAAAGATAAGGCAGAACTACTTGCATCTCGGATGAAACAGAACAATATTTTGGCCCCAGATGTTAACATATCATATTATAGAGTCCGTGATATACTTTACAAACAATTTTATACAACTGTGGATAACATATGCTTTTGCAAGGACATTCCTGGATTGTTCGAGGAACTTAATCAAACATATAATTCAAAGGAATGGCGGTTATTTGTTGACAGTAGTAAAGAAAGTTTGAAAGCAGTATTTTTGCACAATGGGAATCTGAAGCCGTCGATTCTCATTGCTCATGCTGTCAACACTAAGGAATCATACGAAACAATGGCTAAATTGATAAAATATGAACAACATGACTGGAAAATTTGTTGCGATTTAAAAGTATGTAGTTGGTATGTTATGTGGAAAGCAAGGCGGATATACAAAATATAGCTGTTTTTATGCCACTGGGATATAGATAGAAAACATTATTTTGCCAACACTGCATATTAAGCTGGGGCTCTTTAAAAGTTTTGTAAAGGCCTTAAGGAAAGATGGCAATTCACTCTCATATTTAAAAAGTTTATTTAAAAGTCTTTCTTTTCAAAAAATCGAAGAAGGCGCTTTTGATGGACCTAAAATAAGGAAACTGATGAAAGATGTAAATTTCGAATCATACACAGAGCCGAAAATACAATGATTTTTTTAACCATGTGTCTGGTTAAATTTTTCATGGTAAATGTTTGATTACGAAGACAAAAATAACCTTATATAAGTTCAAATGTACATGAAAAATGGTTAAGTTAACATTATATATGGTTGGTTTTTTTGAAAGAGAGGCAGAAAAATGTGCGAGATAAACAACAATTCGGCTCTGTTGTGGTCGACGTTTTTCAACTGATTTGTGTTAGACGAAGTTGAGTATTAAGTTAAACGAAGTTGAAACGAATGCGACTGTCGTCATAAGAGAATTTATCTCGCTCATTGAAAACACCACCAAATGCCAGCTTCGGTGCTTGATCGAGTGCGGGAGTTCAGTTGGTGTTGAATAGTCGATGGGACTAGTGCTGTTGTCGGAAGCTGTTGGTATAGAGGTAAGTAGTAAAACATTTTGTAAAGAATTACATTCATAAGTATGTATGTACATATGTGTATTTAAAAAGAGAAATAATAAAATATGTGTGTTAAAAATGTTAATAGTGTTTTGTGCCTGTTTAATTATAGTAAAGGCGAATGTAATATTAATATTATTTTTTGTGATTATGCCATTACAATTGTGAAATTCAGTGGTTAAGAGTGGAAAAAAATATGTACACGCTGTCGCATTAACTGAGCATGAAAAAACAACAATGTATGTACGTAAGTATATGCAGCAGCAAGCAAACATACGGAGAGAAGTGATGTGTACGTGTGGGTATGTGTTCATCTTGTCTTTTCGTTTGAACACTTGTGGCTGCTACGCCGTACATACATACGTTAGTTTTTTTGTTGTGCGATGTTGATACTGTTAAATGTACATACATACATATATTGTTAGAAGTGCTTTCGTAATACCTACATACATACATATAAACGATGTTTTTGTTTTTTTCTTTTCAGTTGTTTCTTTTTCTGTGGCTTGCGGCTGCTTGTGCTGGGAGTCCGGCCTTGAATCTGTTGGTAAGTTGTGCCAATACTAGAAACTGTTGATAAGCTGTATCAATACTAGTTTTAGTGTGCGAAGTAATTACAGGAAAAGTGGTATGCATGCATACATTTGTTTTTTTATACCCTTACTTTAGTAATACGAGGGTATATATCATTTGCAACGGGCCAAAAGTGTAACACATTAAAGGAGTGATCTAAGACCATAAGTATGTTCAGCGCATATTAGTTTTGGGTCATTTTAAGTCGAATGAGATATGTCCGTCCGTCTGTCTGCTGGCTAGTGCGCACGATAACTCTCGAAAAGAGTAACCGATTCAATTCAAATTTGGTATACGGTGATATTTTTTTCTATCTCCGGTTAAGTTCAAAGATGGGCCATATTGGTCCATTCCTTCTGGTACCTCCCACACAAAGGGTTAACATTTAGTGAAATATTGATTCTTTAATAACAACTATACCTTGGTCGGTTTACCCGACTGAAACTTTCTTACTTGTTTTTAATATACAATTCAGTGCACTTCCTTGAAGTATCATCCATTGACTTACCCAATCCTTGATTTTTATATCTATTCCGATTATGATTTTGGTGGGACATCGGCTTTCTATCAGATTGCCTTTGTTATTAATCTCCTCTCTCCTATAAGTTTGTCGTAAGATCGGACTAAGCTCAGTACCCCAAACTAAGTGCCTAACCGTCCTGGGCCCTTAATAATCGAAAGATTCAGGGAGTTTACGTGGACGGCACCTTTTGAGCGGGGACTGATCACATGTTGGTCAAGCACAGAAACGTAGGCACTTAACTTATAGTCACAGAGCAGATTTTTCCATCACATCAGCCCATCGGTAAAAGCTTATGCTCTTTGAACTACAGAATTTAGGTAAAAAGTCAAAAGATCTTTTTAGAATTGCACCCTTTTTTACATTTATACTTATATTTTCTAACCTTTTTGTTTTTTTTTCTTTTCAGGTGTTTCTTATACATATATATATTAACATATATTTTGTAAATAAAATAAAAAATAAAAGTGCGAAATTTAAATTTTTCTTGTTTTATTTGATATAAATATTAAAAATTATTGAAACAACTATGTTTCTGGTTACATGAAGTAACCACTAAATAGTGAAATTAACAATAAAAAAGGTTTCAATAACAATCTTCATAGTTAATAATATTAACAATTTCATTGTTAAATTGAACATTCATTGTTTCAATAAATTAACTATGAAATGTTAATATTAAAAATTTTCATGGTTAAAAAATTCAAAAATGCATTGTTAAAGTAACAATTATTATTATAATATTAACAATTTTCATGGTTAAAAAATTCAACCATGGAATAGTTAAATTAAATATTATTATTGTTAAATACCAGTCAACAAGAAAATGTTCAAATTAACCTTATATAACGTAGACTCCAAATCATGTTTATTTATGGTTAAGTTAACCTTATATAAGGTTAATTTTTGGCTCAGTGTATTTGACGTCGAATGAAATTGCAGCATGGAGGTCGTTTAAGCTTGTGGTTTCAAATTTCTTTGGATCCAATAAAAGCCCGCAATATGAAACAATTATTAATGATTTGTTAAAAAATTGTGAAAAAATTGGTAAGAAATATATTTTTCTATATTTGTGTATATAAAGCATATGTATGTATTTTTCTAACATATTTTTCGCTTTATGTATTCCAACAGGTGTAAATATGTGCCTCAAAATTCATTTCTTGCATTTTCATTTAAACTTTTTCCCCGAGAATCTTGGCGACGTAAGTGAAAGGTTTCACCAAAAAATGAAGTCCATCGAGCGGCGTTACCAAGGGCACTTGGATGAAAGAATGATGGGAGATTATATTTGGTACCTCTTTGGAGAAACCGATTCCGAAATCTACAAACGTCAACAAAGAGCTCACAATTACTTCTATTGAAACCTGTACATGTAAATAAACTCAAATGTACATAACATTAATAAAAGTAACAAATAAAATCACTATTTAAACAGAAAAGGCTATAATTTCTACATTTATCCATACATTTTTTTCAAACAGGTATTATTTTCTTCGCTAGGATACAAACTTTTAAAAAATAAAATATAATTTTCGATTTTTTATGTTTTTTTTCGTCCCAGGAAATTTTTTTTTGAAAAAAATCTACTTTTTTCCAATTTCTTTAATGACTGTTACTAATCCACTGTTTATAAGTGAACGAGATATTTCCAGCATTAGTAGCCCATATTAATAACCTGATCGGGCATATACTCCTGATCGGGCATATACATATATATATAAATTATAGTGCTAATATTAAGGGTACCTTCGACGATAAATACTATTAAAAATTTTGTTAAAAAAAATTATGCTTAACAAAGTTTTTGTTTTTGATTTTATATAACAGTATGCCACAATCTATACAAACAAATAATTTTTAAGTCTGAGACACCAAAAACAATTTTTTTCTTAGCACTTACATTTTAAATACCTATAGCTTTACAATTTAAATCAGTAAGGAAACACTGAAAGTCGGCCGGGGCTGATTATATATAACACTACACCTCATTTTCGTTTCAGTTAACAAAGTAATTAGCTCCACTTCCTCATCAAAGCTTATTCCAAGAAGGAGTTGAATAAGTTGATCATATTAAACTAGATCTGATCAGATTTTCATCAACTTGGATCGAAAACCGCATTTCTGTTAACTGTTATAAAGATTGGACGTATAATACAGTTTCAATAACGCTTAAATACTTAATAGGCAGGAACATAGCATACATATATGTGGATATATCTAAATCTGAACCGATTATTCCCAATTTAATCAGTATTAGTTCCGAAATTAGGAAACTAATTTCTGCCAAATGTTGCAATGATCGAAAGTAAAGCACAACTTGCATAGCGCTTTGATACCAAATCGGGGGAACATGTATATGGGAGCTATATTTATTTCTAAACCGATTTGGTAGCTTTTTGTCTGTGTCTTATGCAGTGCATATATGTCAAATCTGAGGTACATTTACATGTATTGGAGTTATATGTAAATATAAACCGATTTTGACCAATTTCAATAGGGATCGTCATTGGGCCAAAAAAGAGCACTGCGCTAAATTTTATCACAATCGGTCCATAAATACGGCCTGCACATTGATTACAACGATATATCTACCGACGGGCGGACATGGTTAAATCGACTCAGGAAGTGATTCCAAGTCGATCGGTTTAAACGATGGATCTATCTCTTCTCCTTTAGGGTGATGCAAGCAAATGCACAAACTCATAATACCCTGGACCACAGTGTGGTGTAGTGTATAAAAAAGTTTACATTGCTGCCCAATGAAAAAAATACATTACGCAGTACAACTCAATTATTTTTTACTCCAAACTTGCCCAGAGTCTTAGGTCACTCCTCTTTTGTAGAACATGACAGCTCTAAATTATATTTAAATGTTTCCAAAAAAATCTGAAATCGTTGCATGGACTTGTAGTTCTTATCTAACAACCCTTTATTTGCTCACTGAAGGCGAAAATAAAAGCGACCAAGAGAGAGAGCGTGTATTATTGTGTTGTAATGTAAATTATGCCAATTATTAACAGCCGCAACAGCGAACAATGAACGCTGTGCGTGCACAAGAACAGAACAGAACACAGTAACATCAGACAATATATCTTTTGGAATTTTGGTCGTTCATGTTTCTGTTCTATTTTTTTTTCGTTTGTGTATATTATAATACACTATTACATCATTAAGTATGAAAGACAGTGATTTGGTCTGGGAAACGTCAAATATGAAGAACGAGAAATAAAATTCAACAGAGTATAGTAATGTTGGGGATGTGTTGCAAACAAAATATTTAAATAAATTAAAACTAACTATATACACATAGAAATCTTAACAAAATTCAATAAAAAGTGGAAACTTTCTTTTCATACCACTGTTTACCAAAAGGAAATCCATAACTCACTTCTTGTGAGTTTTAATTTATATGCGCAGTCTTTAATATACGTACATCTGTAGGCGCAAAAGAACACTATGTTGGTAGCCTAATGTAATGGCATATTTCCAGCCAACAACCGCAATGCAATAACAACCAATCAGACACTTATGGCTTCGAGCGGTGTCGTAGCAGATATGAGCAGTAGGAGTAAAGAAAAAATATGGAATAATTGTGTTTAAAACGTTATATAATAATACCACAATCAAACCAACAACAGAAATAACTTTAAGCCGAAACATTGAGAAAAGCAAATAATAAAAGCCAATATGTTGCAACTTACACATACATTCATATATACTGAAGTGTAATAAACTCAGATCTTAAGAGTCAATATGATTGTACACACCTACACGCAGCGGCATGAAATTACGCGAGTATGTGAGCAAATAAAAAATTCCTTTGAGAAAGGAGCGTAAGTATTACAAAGAAATTCTGGGGAAACTCGACTGGAGTATATAGTTAATATCCTTCGTTCACGTCGCAATGGGGATTTCTTCTTTTGTAACACTTGAAATATTACTTGTGTAAAAGTAAATATCCAGGAAAAGATATATTTCCATATAATTTTTCAATATTTATTCGTAATAGGGCCATATTTATAGGAATACGTACTAATGGGAAAGACGGAACAAATCAGAAAAGTTCTCCGAAAGCGGATGGTTCAACTGAAAACTGGTAAGGAAATATGTAAGACGGGAGGTTCCGACTACTAAATGCGTTACATTATCACCGGGATAATAATTAGAACCTACATCCACTGTGGTCCAGGTTATTATGAGTTTGTCTGTAACACCTAAAAGGAGAAGAGATAGACCCATCGTTTATTATACCGGTCGACTTAGAATCACTTCCTGAGCCGATTTAATCATGTCCGTCTGTCCGTCTGTAGATGTACGAGTATTGTTGTAATCAAAGTGCAGGTCGTATTTATGGTCCGATTGAGATGAAATTTAGCATAGTGCTCTTTCTTGGCCCAAGGACGATCAGCATTGAAATTGATCAAAATCGGTTCAGATTTACATATATCTCCCATACATATTTACCTGCGATAAACAACATTTTTTAATCGGTCTGAATAAAAATTGACACAAAGAAGTCTCTTGATACACGTAGAGATAATACTTTGGGGGAAATCGATTCAAAATTAGATATAGCCAAGGTGTTATTTTTAATCACCCGGTATTTCGGTAACTGGTACTTTTGAAGATTTTATTCTTTGACATTTGACAAGTAGAAACTACGCCATTACTAACCAGTAAGGAAAGACAGAAAGTCGGGCGGGGCCGACTATATAATACCCTACACCTCCCTAAGAATGCGAAAATGGGCATTACGATAAGAATTTGGCTGTGTTCATTCATATAATAAGAAAACTCTCTGCCGAATTTCGTACTTATCGGATATAAAATACGGTTTCTACAGCGGTTACATGTCAAATCGGTATATACAAATCAACAAATACAAAAAAACCCGTTTTCAACACCAACTACCATGAGAACGCGTAATACTGAAACTCCTATTTCCCGTAATAATAAATCACCTAAAATCTTACAACTCATTGATCAGAAATTTTCATAGCAAAATGAAATCATGATGGCAACTATAGAGCGATGTATCAAATAGAGTGTAAACGCCGCTTTAAAAGGTCTAGAAGATAAAATACTAAATATCACAGAAAATATGAATTTTCTCTCCGAAAGATTAAACAAAGTTGAACTTTGTGTCTCCAAAATAAGTGAATTGGAAAATGAAGTATAAACCCTAACAACAAAACTTGAGCATCAAATTAATATAAATGTGTCTACCAATGTGCGTTTATGTGGTATTTCATACCAACCAAGAAAACGAAAATTTTCCGCAGCTATTTGCTAATTTATGAAGTTTCTGTCTTCCTATGAAGACAGAAACTTCATTCTTCGAACAATTGCAAAATATAAACGCGAAACTAACTCACAGTTAACCCTTGCTTCGCTTGCTTTTGATTCCCACATTCCATTTTATATTAATGAGGACTTAACCATCCCAAACTTCAAAATTTTACAAGCAGCGCTAAAATACAAGAAGCAAAAACGTCTCCAATCAGCATATACCTTGCGTGGATATGTGTATGTTAAAGCTATTGGTACAGATCGGTCAGAGCGTATGGAATACCTTGATAAACTAAATTTTTTTCTATCAAATCAACTTTCGTAAACTGTGCTTATTAATTAATATATCTGCAAAAATATGTTTAATTTTAAGATTTATTTTACGCCAACTAATTATATAATAAGTAAATTTATACTGTACCGTCCCTTTTATTTGGAATTTCAAAATACGTTACCATTATACCTCAAATACTTTAAAAATATGCGTTGTTTCTTAATCTGTGATAATTTTGCTGTGATATTAGTTGGCAATGATATATGCACGCTGAAAAAAAATCGCTTCTGTAGTATATTGTCCCAAACATATTCGGCTTGAAATATACAGATGTTTAGAGTACACTCCAAATATATAATATTTGACACAAATAAATATTATATGTTTGGGAGAATATTGTTCTAAACAAAAATATGTTGCCATTCTAATATTATTTTATTTTTAACTAGTATTTCCGAAACAAAGATTAATTTGTATTTAATTATTTTGGCAATGTATCAATGCCTTGATTTAAAGACAAGTTTTCTGTTTTCCAGGTGCTCAAAGATAATTTTTTTATAAATTTTAAATGGTTTTAAAATATAATTAAAACTTAAATCGTATAATCTTTCGTGAATATAAATTGCATCGATGGATTGACAAAAAGTGATGAATTGGAATATTTATAAATTAAAAGAAATTTTTAGCTATAAAGTTTAAAACGAAAACTAGGAAAAACTAAACAAAATTCGAAAAAATCAGCAAAGTTTTAAAAAATTTTTTAAATAAAATATGTTTGGAAAACTTCTTAAACAATAACTTTGTTTGTGGGTACACACATATTTTATTTGTGAAAGTCAGTAAGCAAATATATTATGTTCTAATCTATATATATAAAAATGAAACGGTCCATCTGTGTAATGGCATCACGTCAGAACGGCTGGAGCGATTTCGATGATTTTTTTTTTTATTCGATTCTAAATTTTCACGAGATGGTTTATATAGAAAAAAAAATTAATTGGACAAAGGGGCGTGGTACCTCCCATACAAATCGCAGGTTAAAAATCCGATATTTCTGCTCCTATTATGGATATAGTGCTGAAATTTTGTTTGTATGCATTTAATGGCAGATTATGTGAATTTTCCAAAAATGGGCGGAATCGGACCAATGGGCGTGGCCCCGCCCATATAAGCCAAATTTTGAAATTGAGATATTTTGCACAATTTGTTAGCGAGAGTGCTGAAATTTTGTGTATATGTAAACGGTGGCAGTCTATGTGATTGGTCCAAAAATGGGCGGGATCGGACCAATGGGCGTGGCCCCGCCCACATAGACAAAATTTTGATATCTTGCACAATTTGCTAGCGGGAGTGCTGCAATGTTGCGTATATGTATCTGGTGGCATTCTACGTAATTGGTGAACAAATGGGCGGGACCGGACCAATGGGCGTGGCCCCGCCCATATAAGCCAAATTTTGAAATTGAGATATTTTGCACAATTTGTTAGCGAGAGTGCTGGAATTTTGTGTATATGTAAACGGTGGCAGTCTACGTGATTGATCCAAAAACGGGCGGGATCGAACCAATGGGCGTGGCACCGCCCATATAAGCCAAATTTAAAAAATGTGATATCTTGCACAATTTGTTAGCGAGAGACCTGGAATTTTGTGTATATATATCCGTTGGCGATCTACGTGATTGGTCCAAAAATGGGCGGGTTCGGACCAATAGGCGTGGCCCCGCCCACAATGACCAAATTTTGAAATTTTTATATCTTGCACAATTTGCTATCGGGAGTGCTGCAATGTTGTGTATATGTATCTGGTGGCATTCTACGTAATTGGTCAGAAAATGGGCGGGATCGGACCAATGGGCGTGGCCCCGCCCTTATAAGCCAAATTTTGAAATTGATATAACTTGCACAATTTTTTATCTAGAGTGCTGTCATGTTGTAGATATGTATCTGGTGACAGTCCACGCGATTGGTCCAAAAATTGGCGGGATCTGACCAATGGGCGGGCCACCGCCCATATAAGCCAAATTTTGAAATTGAATTATCTTGCTCATTTTGTTAGCGAGAGTGTTGAAATTTTGCGTATATGTATCTGGTAGCAGTCTACGTGATTGGCTTTCAAATGGGCGGAATAGGACCAGTGGGCGGAATAGGACCAGTGGGCGTGGCCCAGCCCATATTTTGATATATCTTGCAAGTATTATATAGGAAATACATGAACAAAAATGCTCGGTATGCGATAATTACAGCTGCTCACTCCAATACAATCGCAATATGATAATGTGATGCAATATCAATGAAACAAGAATTTGGAAATTTTATAAGTATACATTTCTATTTTCTGGACTTTCCACTGAATTCGGTATTTTTTCATTCAGTGAATTTATTACTAATACCAGTAAGGAAAGGCAGAAAGTCGGGCGGGGCCGACTATATAATACCCTACACCTCCCTAACAATGCGATAAGGGTCATTGCGATAATAATTTGGAATAATTGGTAAATATATTTTGAACCGATAATCGCAAAATTAAGCAATATTCGTTCCTAAATTGAGAAAAATCTTTCTGGAGAACTTTGTAATGATCGGAAGTAAAGTACAACTTCTATAGCGCTTTGTAACCAAATCTGGAGGAACATATATATGGAGGTTATATATAAATCTGAATCGATTTTCCTAGAATACTCATTCATGTAAAATAGAAACCTGTTTCTGTCGAATTTCGTACTGATCGGATATAAAACACAGTCTCTACAGCGCTTACATGTCAAATTGGGGGTAACATATATATATGGGGGCTATATCTAAATCTGAACTGATTTTCTCCGAATTTTGCGGCATTCCTTCATGTAATAAGAAACCTCTTTCTGCCGAATTTCTTACTGATCGGATATAAAATACAGTTTCTACAGCGCTTGAATTTCAAATCGGGGGTAACATATATATGGGGACTATATCTAAATCTGAACCGATTTTCTCAGAATTTGGCAGTATTCCTTCATGTAATAACAAACCTCTTTCTGCCGAATTTTGTACTGATCGGATATAAAATACAGTTTCTACAGCGCGAATTTTGACATGGGCAGCGAAGCGCACCGGGCTCAGCTAGTATATTAATATATGCGTTCCAAACAAGATTTCTTGATTTTCAAATAAAATTTATTTGTTAACAAATATATAGTATTTGAAAAAAACGCTTCCAAATATATTTTCTTTCAATTCAAACATATCAAAAATTACGATTTTCCCCCGTGTGATAATAGTTATAGTTCCAAAGACAATACATTAAACATGTTAAAAATCATATCCAAACAAAAACTAGTAAGGAAAGGCTAAAGTCGGGCGGGCCGACTATATAATACCCTACACCACTCTCGTAATATTGAATACCTCTGATATATAAATTTTGTAATTCATGTATAAATTGTTTACATAAATTTACTTTTGGGACATTTTATACTTAAATAATACCCTGTACAACAGTGTGGTGTAGGGTATAAAATCTATTGTATCTAAAGAGCCAAATCGGATGAAACATATATATGGGAGCTATAGCTAAATCTTTACCGATTTTCTTCAAATTCGGCAATGTTGGTTCATGGATCAAGAAACTCTACCATTCTAAATTTCAAAACGATCGGATGTAAAATACAGCTTTTATAGGACTAAAGGGCCAAATCGGACGAATCATATATATGGGAGCTATAGCTAAATCTTAACCGATTTTCTTCAAATTCGGCAGTGTTGGTTCAGGGATCAAGAAACTCTACCATTCTAAATTTCAAAATGATTGGATGTAAAATACAGCTTCTTCAGGACTAAAGAGCAAAATCGGACGAAACGTATATATGGGAGCTATAGCTAAATATTAACCGATTTTCTTCAAATTCGGTAGTGTTGGTTCATGGATCAAGAAACTCTACCATTCTAAATTTCAAAACGATTGGATGTAAAATATAGCTTCTATAGAAGTAAAGGGCCAAATCGGACGAAACATATATATGGGAGCTATTGCTAAATCTTAACCGATTTTCTTCAAATTCGGCAATGTTGGTTCATGGATCAAGAAACTTTACCATTCTAAATTTCAAAACGATTGGATGTAAAATACAGCTTCTATAGGACTAATGGGCCAAATCGGACGAAAGATATATATGGGAGCTATATCTAAATCTGAACCGATTTCAACCAAATTCAATAAAGATCTTAACAGCCGCGAAATACTCTAAACTGCAAAATTTCAGAACGATCGGAGTGAAATTGCGACCTGTAGTCGACGAACAACTTTACATGGACAGACGGACGGACGGACGCACAGACATGCTTAAATCGACTCAGCTAGTGTTTCTGAGTTGATCGGTATACTTTAAGGTGGGTCTAGATGTGTTATTTTCAGGTGTTACAAACATCTGCCGTGAAACAAACTTATAATACCCTGTACCACAGTGTGGTGTAGGGTATAAAAGGTCTCAAAATAGTTCATTTAAATGCCCAGAGCCTAAAAAATAAGTTGGAAGAATTTCGATATTTGTTTATCTCATCTGGCATCGATATTATCTGTGTCTCTGAAACCTGGTTTAATCCCGAAATACGCAATAGTATATATAACATACCTGGCAACAATCTCTTACGTTCCGACAGAATTTCACATGGAGGGGGAGTTTGTATATATTTACGTAATGGAATAAAATTCAAAACAATAATTAAATTCCAAACTGACAGCAAAATTGAATATCCTCTGCTTGAAATTTATACCCTAAACAAAATTCTAATTGGTTGTATATACAGACCTAATCGCTACGTGAACTTTGATGGACTGGCATCAATCCTGGCAAATATTTTTGTACAATACACAGATGTAATCCTAGCAGGCGATTTCAATAGTAATTTATTAATGGAAAAACATCTCTGCGACACAATGTACTCCTTTGATTTACATCATATAAACAAAACCGTACCTACTCATTTCTAAAGTACGATAAATACTTTATTAGATGTTTTCTTCGTGAATCAACCAAAAACAGTTAAGAAATATGATCAATTATCAGCGCCGATGTTTTCCAGACACGACCTATTAATTATGACTTATGACACGTATGTAAACGAGAGTAGTGAGACGTGTGTTTATCGAGATTTAAAGAAAATAAACAATAATATCGTTTATAGTCTGGTTAACAATACATCGTGGAATGCAATTTATGAAATGGAATCAGTTAACGATCAGGTTGCACACATTGAGCTTAACATAAACCGCATTCAATCAATGCGTCCCCCTAAAAACAAAAACTGTCAATCACAAGCAGCAACCATGGTTTAACGTCAGAATTAAACTACTAATACAACAGCGAAACTCTGCATAAAAGAGATGGAAAAGATTTAATACGCCCGAAATTTGAATATATAAACAT
Organism: Eudasyphora cyanicolor; assembly: GCA_963930755.1. Classification (NCBI taxonomy): domain Eukaryota; kingdom Metazoa; phylum Arthropoda; class Insecta; order Diptera; family Muscidae; genus Eudasyphora; species Eudasyphora cyanicolor. The sequence goes on along the minus strand of OZ005737.1, from coordinate 258,013,813 downwards.
TTGAGACGAGAAGTCACAAAAGAAGTCAGCATTGCCAAATCTGTGTACTATAAACGTAAATTCTCATCAGCTATTGACAGTAAATCCAAGTGGAGAATAATTAGAGATATTGGAATTAACAAATCTAACAATGTCGAATGTAATCTGGATATCGACTTGAATCAATTAAATAAATATTCAATATGAGCTTTGAAAATTTGTTGAAATATAAAAATCTTTTATTTTTACACAAAATCATATACACAAATGAACCAGAATATCTGTACAACAAAATCATATTTACTAGTTCTAATCGAGGAAAGAAAAGCATACAGCTGCGCTTTAGAAATCAATTATCCGAAAGACAGTTTTTTATATCATCCATACGTCTTTGGAACAATCTACCCAGTCACGTACAGATTATCGACAACGCATATAAATTTAAAAGGGAACTAAAAGATATTTTTAAATAATGAAATTCAAAATTTGTAATTTTAGTATTAAGATATAACTACGTATAATCTGAAAATTGTTCTAAATTTAAAAATTCAGTTAATGTTATACCTGACACTGCAATACATAAGATTAAGTTCTTTATGTGTTAGGATGTCTTTTATAAATAAATAAATAAATATCTCGTTTATTAAAATTATTTGAAGTTTCTGAAGTTTCATAAAAAAAGGGAAGTCCTCAAATAAGAAACAGAAAAAAATTGATTTTCCCAAAAATTATATGTTCCCAGCAATTTTTTTTTCTAGAAGTTATAAGAGAATTAGTATTTCACTAAATGTTAACCCTTTGTGACGGAGGTACTGGAAGGAGTGGATTAATATATCCCATCTTCGAACTTAGCCTGAGATAAAATATAATACAGACGGACGGACATTGGTCAAATTTGTTAAAATGGCCGAAAACAGATTTCCGCCGAATATACTTGGAGTCTTAAGTCACTTCTTCGGTGTGTTTCACTTTTGGCTAGTAGTAAATTATATATTCCATCGTAGCTTTAATAATGTTTAGACAATATCAAATCTTGCTTCTACACATGCATAAATCATAAAATCCCATTTATATTCCAACATGTTGTGGACGTAAGCAGTAAGTCAATGAAGACTCCGTCTTGTGGTGTAGAGCATATACGAATGAATTATGTGTAATAAAATACTGTTTTTTTCCTTTCCTGGGAAATTCATTCACACAAATACGTAAACGTTGCTTTTGAGATATATTTATTTTATAATTGTGTTCATAAGCAACGTAATCATACGCATACAGACATACATAAACTCACATAAACTCACATGTATTCACAGATATACATATAGAAAAAATGATATATATAAACACGTACGCATCCAATGACACAAGTTGCTTTTGGCATCGTAATTACTGACTTTTATAATGTCTACACTGCGGGAAATTATAACTTTGAGTTAATTTGCTAACGTTTATATAAAAAGAACCCTGTTACCAGGGCTTACCAGTGCATAGTCGCACACGTACCATAGAGTGGAATGAAGACTGAGGTTAATGTGGGAAGTAAAAACACGTTTTTAATAAGATGAGTTATAAGAGTTTATATCTACGAGGAATAACTGTCATTACACCCTAGGTTAAACGCGCATCTGCACATTTATAAAACAAACCAATTATCTGTAATTTCCTTTTGATTACCACTGCACAAAAGCGAACATGAACATCATGAACATAACCCATGCGGAATAAAAATCTCTGCCATTGGAATGTCTATAAGTCTCTCCGGGTGCGACGCGACCATATTTATGGGTAGTCTTGACATTTAATCAGTCATTGCAAAAAAACTGCAGATATCTATATATAATTATTAATATGGTTAAGGCTTTATGCATTGCATACATACTCGTACATGTATGAGTATATCTATTTACTCTGTGTATTTTATGGAAGGGCAAACGAACGGTGTGAAAATTAACCACCATTAAAAACAACCATATATCCACCCACACATACATTCTCATATGCGCAATTTAATTTATATCCTTGAGGATAATTTGTCGCCATTCCATATAATGAAAGCTTCGGGACGAAAATGAACATTGATTATTTCATTTTCTCCGGCATAATGACTTTACATTATAAATATATTTATCATTTTAATGCGATGCACAAAAATAAAATTACAGATAGTTCGGGTGCACTGCCGCTTGATTAAAAATTAAAATTTTTGCATAATAAACCGATTTATGCAATTTAAATTATTGCTTTAAATTAAAAAAAATAATAAATTCATATAAAACTGTGTTAGGATACGGCGCAAAAAAGGGGAGCTAGAAATTAATAAAAGAAATAAAAACACAAAAATTTAATTATATTATCAATGTGAATTGCATTTAATAACTTTAAAGCATGTACTTGTATTAAAGTTAAAATCTATTAAATTTTGGAACAAAATGGTCCATATCTGTGCGAGGTACCAAAAGTATTAATATGCACTGGTATTAAAGTTATAAGCTGTTAAATTTTGGTGTAAAACTGTCCATTTGTGTGGGAGGTACCAAAATGGGCGTTCCAGTAACGGCTACTATTTTCTATACACTGTACGAAATGTCAAGTACTTGTATGCACTGGTATTAAATTTAAAATCTGTTAACCTTTGGGAGGTACTAAAAAGGGAGTGGCCACTTCGCCCATTTTTCTTGACGTGTTAGCGACTAGCAAACTAATACTATGTGTGAAATTTCAGAAGATTCGAGTAAGTAGTATAGAAGGTATTAAATCAATACTTCACTAAAAATTAACCTTTTGTTGGGGAGGTACATCTTCGAACTTAACCGGAGATAGAGAAAATTATTACTGCATACCAAATTTGAAGTCAATCGGTTACTCCTTTCGAGAGTTAGCGTGCGCACCAGCCAGCAGATAGACACACAGATATACAGACAAACGGACGGACGGACAGACGGACAGAAGAACGGACATTGCTCAAATGACTTAAAATTACCCAAAACGTATTTCCGCCGAACATCTTTAGGATCTTAGGTCACTACTTCGATGTGTTACACTTCTGGCTCGTAGCAAATAATATATACCCTTCTCTCTAACGTGAGGGGATAAATATGGGCGATCTTTATTCTTTTCAAAAAACAAATTGTGGGGTGAATATATAGGGTGATCTAAGTAGAGAAACTTTTTTTCTATAGCCTCTATGGGCGATCTTTATTCTTTTCAAAAAACAAATTGTGGGGTGAATATATAGGGTGATCTAAGTAGAGAAACTCACACGTGACAGATCACGTGTGAGTCGTGTCATGCTGTCATATTATGTTTGTTAAGTATTGTTTGGCATTTCATCATGGAAAGATTTACGCCTGAACAACGTTTACAAATTATTCAATTTTATTATCCAAATAATCGTTCGCCAATTTCGCCAAGTCCATTTTTTTAAATCCAAAAAAAAAAAACACTTTCCAATCGACCTTGACACCCATGAGCAATATTTTAGCTCTCGTTAAGAGCTATATTTTTGCCATTGACCGATTCCCGATCCGACGTACCGGATTCATCGGTCCATATATCTTCAAAAATTATGCCGGTGAGAACGTAACCGTCAATGGCGATCGTTATCATGCCATGATAACCGACTATTTGCCTGAAATTAAGGCTCGTGATCTCGGCGACATTCGGTTTCAACAAGACGGTGCCACTTCCCACACATCGCATCAATCAATGGATTTATTGAGAGAACACTTTGGTGAGCAGATAATTTCAAGTTTTGGGCCGGTAGATTGGCCACCAATATCGTGTGATATCACACCGTTAGACTTTTTCCTGTGGGGATATGTAAAGTCTAAAGTCTATGCAGACAAACCCGCTTCGACTCAGGCCCTGGAGCAAAACATCACGCGTGTCATTCGCCAGTTACCAGTCGAAATGCTCGAACGAGTCATCGAAAATTGGACTCAACGGATGGACCATCTGAGACGTAGCCGCGGCCAACATTTGATAGACGTAACCTTCAAAAAATAAATGCCAAAGAATGTTCTTTCAAATGATAATAAACATTCCCCATTCTATTTGAATTTTCTGTGTTTTTATACCCTACAGCGCACTGTGGTACAGGGTAATATAACTTTGTGCACAGGAGATAGACGCGAGCGCTCGGATTGAGCACAAAACGATAAGTGAATGTTAATACGAGAGCCGAGATGAAGCAAGGTGTCGTCCGCAACAAACCCTGCTTGCGGGAAGTCTCTCTATACATCCGTACTATGCGAATATTGTCCCGGCAGAGTGGGAGAGAGATACAGCGCTGGAAGTCTCCCCTTACAATCTGTACCAAGCGAATATTGTCTTGGAGGAGTTGTAGAGAGATTAATCAATCCCTCTACGATCCGTGCTGTGCGAATATCGTCCCAAAAGAGTCGAAGGAGAGCACCAGACTCTGCGATGCCCTCTCACAATCCATACAATGCTAATTTCGTCCTGGGAGAGTCGTAGCAGAGACCTCTTCCCCTTCAATCCGCCTGGGTTGCCAATCTACGAAGGAAATGCACAAGCTGGGGAAGATGCGCGTCAATGTTACGAACTTAAACAACTGTCATTGTATGTTTCAGATGGCAAGGGGTTCGTTGCATTTTTGCTTATTCTTTGGAACAAATCTGATCTAACTGTAAGCAATCATATAAGACATCTTTTGTCTTTTTTGTGCTGAATTTCTATAATTATTCTGCAAAAAAAATATTCTCAATACCTTTGACAAAACAAAAGTTATAACCCTTCGAGTAAACACCATTTTTCAAAATATGCAAAAGAGAGCCACAGTTTTCAATTTTTAAAAAAAAATTGGCTTACATAATACCCTACGCATTCACCATATTTCATTAAAATCGGAAGACCTTCGACAATTTATCGTTGGTTGAATATGGAATTCCTCACAAATAACAACCTCACAAATAAAAGCGCAATCACAACGTTATTTTTTTTAAATAATTCGCATAACTCACGCAATTTATCACTGATTGTTGTAAAACTACACTTAATTTAGTTTAGAAAAATACACTTTCAGAATGGTATGTAAAAAAAGCACAACAGCTTATAAAATATTGCAAAGCGTCGTGTTTAAAATTGAAAAATTGGAAAAATTTATAGAAATTTAAAATTTACTCGCCTGTGTATTTTATTTACAATACCATTATATGTACATACTTTTTAAGGGATATGTCTCCTCTTTCTAAAGTGTTATATAACCAAAAATCGGTTAAAAAATAAGAGTCTAACAAATCGATTTGTACAAGAAATAAAAAAGCGGGGTTTCAACGCTAAAATTTATTTAAAATTTGTTTACAATTTTTTTTTCGATTCATTCAATGGGACATATAACCTACACAGTCACATCAGATGTTCCAGAGATGTTTTCACATTAGTAGCAGTCTGTTATCAGAGTTTAAAACGATTAAAACAATACTTCTGTCGCACATATATCATTGTTTCAATGCCGCCTTGTCATCTTCGAAATTAAGCTAACTTTGTAGAACAGAACAATATTTAACATTAACATCATAAAATATTCGTATATTCCAAATGTCACCTCAAAAAACTGTTTGGCATATGTCCGAAAATACAAACAATTTAATTAAATATGTCAGAAATAAAACACAATTGGTCAAATAATTTTTTTTGAACCCAAACAAGGCTGAATTTTAATTAAACCAACCAATCATTTAAAAAAAAAAAACAAAAACACTTTTGTATTTTCACATCAGTTTTAGACCTACACTCATACAAGAGAGCACTTGAGTTGTTGCCACTGGTTTGATTTAAAAGTTCGCAACTAACAATAATTTATTTCGTTCGTTGGCATTCTGTACAAAATAAAGTTATAAATGGTTCCTTTAGTTTCTTTATGAGGAGGATTCTTTCTTCTGCAATGAAAATGGTATGCCGGGCGGTGGCCTCTGCCAGGGCCGTCACTCGCTCGTTCGCTCACTGGCAAATAAACGATTTATTTTGTTGTGCGTATTATTTGCAAAAATGCTTTTAACAAAATTAAACTCTCAACCCAAATAGGAGAAACATCAACACCAACAATAATAAGAACAACGAAAATCAAACCAACATCAACAGTCAAATACTATGCAAATTTGCCATAAAATAAAAAAAAAAAACAATTGTATTTTTTTGTTGGCGTAACAGAAGTAAAACAAAAAAGTTTTATCGGCCGCACAATGGGCTCTTTACATGCATTTTTAATTATTTTATTTACGAATAGTGTAAAGCTCTTTTGCTGTAGTTTAAATGGAACAATGCTGCGAATGTAACAATGTTGGCGGTCCTTTAATTGGGGATATGTTACTGAATTCTTATGGGAAAGTTAACAATGCGTGAGGGAAAAAGTGATTAATTTGTAATTTTTTATATTTATTGCACAGAGAAAAATAAGGTCAAAACTCATTTAAATTCGGGGTAACTTTAAAACAACAAAATATTTGAAGGGGGAAAAGACAAACATAAATAAGACAAGTTCAGTCAATAGTCTTAAACTAGAAAAGGTGACAGAGAGTACACTATGCAACAATTTAAAAGCTTTTTTTTTTGGTGTATATATGTTCCTTCGATCCTTTAAGAAGCATAGGGCCTCAACAAACGATCTCCAGTGTGATCCAATTTGGTATAGATGAAGAATAAAATTTTATTAAACCAAAACAATAAAATGTTTTATGGTAAAGATTTTGTATACCCTACACCACACTGTGGTACAGGGTATTATGACTTTGTGCATTTGTTTGTAAGACCCAAAAGGAGAAGAGATAGATCCATTGTTTATTATACCGATCGACTTCTAATCACTTTCTGAGTCGATTTAGCTATGTCCGTCTGTCTGTCCGTCTGTCTGTAGATGTATTTTTGTAATCAAAGTACAGGTCGCAATTATGGCCCGATCTTGACGAAACTTTACACATATATTTTTTTGTTTGCCCAAGGACGATCCCTATTTAATTTGGTTAAAATCGGTTCAGATTTGAATATAGCCCCCATATATATGTTAGCCCCGATTTGACATGTAAGCTCTGTAAAAACTTTATTTTATATCCGATCAGTATGAAATTCAGCAGAAAGAGGTCTCTTATTATATGAATGAACACTGTTAAATTTGGAAGAAATCGGTTCAGATTTAGATATAGCCCCCATATATACGTTACCCCCGATTTCACATGTAAGCGCCGAAAGGCAGAAAGTCGGGCGGGGCCGACTATATAATACCCTACACCTCCCTTACAATGCGATAAAGGTCATTGCGAAAATAATTTGGAATAATTGGTAAGTAGGCAGGAACATATTATCTAATTCTGAGCCGATAATCGCTAAATTAAGCAATATTCGTTCCTAAATTGCGAAACATCTTTCCGGAAAATATTAATGATCGAAAGTAAAGTACAACTTCTATAGCGCGTTGATACCAAATCAGGAGGAACATATATATGGAGGTTATATATAAATCTGAACCGATTTTCCCTGAATACTCATTCATGTAAAAAGACCTCTTTCCGTAGAATTTCGTACTGATCGGATATAAAATACAGTCTCTACAGCGCTTACATGTCAAATCGGGGGTAACATATATATGTGGGCTATATCTAAATCTCAACCGATTTCCCTCATATTTGGCAGTATTAATTCATGTAATAAGAAACCTCTTTCTGCCGAATTTCGTACTGATCGGATCAAAAATACACTTTTTACAGCGCTTACATGTAAAATCGGGGGTAACATATATATGGGGGCTATATCTAAATCTGAACCGATTTTCTCCGAACATATATATGGGGGCTATATCCAAATCTGAACCGATTTTAACCAAATTAAATAGGGATCGTCCTTGGGCAAAAAAAAGATATGTGTAAAGTTTCGTCAAGATCGGGCCTTAATTGCGACCTGCACTTTGATTACAAAATACATCTACAGACAGACGGACATAGCTAAATCGACTCAGAAAGTGATTACAAGTCGATCGGTATAATAAACAATGGATCTATCTCTTCTCCTTTCGGGTGTTACAAACAAATGCACAAAGTCATAATACCCTGTACCACAGTGTGGTGTAGGGTATAAAAACCAACATAGACCTCGAGCTCATTTTTTACAAAACGGAAATATATAATATTTAAAAATTTGTGTTCCAAATATATTTTCCTTGAACAACATATTTTATGTGTGGTGTTAAAGTTTTCCCCCCTTTGCTTGTTCGTGCAGAATATCGGTATATAATAATGTAAGGCCTACATTTTTGTGGAATATATTAACCCTCTAGCTTCCCCCATAACGGTGATTTTTGCCTATATTTTAACAAATCGTAAAAAACTCCCCTAAAAATGGGTGGAGCGGGGTTGAAATATTCTACAAAAATGTCGGCCATAAAATTTTACTATAAGTGCCAGAACACACCAAATATAATAGTGTATAGGGAATTTGTAAGAATAATAATGACTGACTGTTTGGGAAAACTTGACTGGTTTTGCTACGTCTGTGGCAAGCATACCCTTTTGGAACATAGGGTTTCATTTTTTACGAGCAAAGTGGAGGATATATATTAAGTTTATTTTGAACTGGAAGTTTTTCCAGATGAGCCATGGGTGCCAAAACATATATGCCGAAATTGCTATATCGGTTTGATGCTGTGGTCTAAAGGTAATACAAGTTTTGATTTATATTTGATTATACATATATATTTATATTTTGATTTTCAGTTTTCAACTGAAACTGATGAGCATGGCGAACGGTTCCATCAGATATGTCTTCCTATTGAAAAACGCTATAAAGGCAAGAGCATTTTGTCACTTATAACAGATCTATGTTGGACATTGTTTGATAATGGCGTCGAATTGCCAAGAGTGAAAAAAAAGTGAATTAAAAATAAATGAACTTATGTATTTAATAAGTATTTCTCCTTGTATATGCGTTATTAATAGATTTTTTGTTTATAGTCCTGAAATATAATTTAATATAAAATAAATATTATTTAATTGTAAAATAAAATCATTATGTTTTTGCATCTCTCACATCAACCCCGAAAAATCCAATTTTTAAAAACCTTTTTGGTACTAACACTATATAATATCTAAATTAACCCTTAACAGGAAATCTTAAATTTGGCCGGCTTTTTGGTGTTTGTGTTAAGTTTTGGGCTTTGGTGTGTTCTGACATATATAGTAAAAATTTATGGCCATCATTTTTGTAGAACATTTCAACCCCGCCCCACCCATTTTTAGGGGAGTTTTTTACGATTTGTTAAAATATAGGCAAAAATCGCCGTTATGGGGGGAAGCTAGAGGGTTAAAATATTCCACAAAAATATAGGCCTTAACATTTGCTACAAAGTTGCTGAAGATACCCTACACCTCAGATGAACAGACCACATAGTTTTATATACCGATATTCTGCATGAACTAGCAAAGGCGGGAAAACTTTAACCCCCCCCCCTAAAATAAAATTCCGATGTGATCTTTCAAAACGCCGACATACGTATATATTTTTTTGGTCTCCTCTACCATAATCCATTGACAGAACCCTGTTATTTTTTTTTGTGTTGTACTGTGTTATTTAATAACTTCTATACTTACTTGAATCCACTAAAATTCAACACATAGTATTAGTCACTATTATCTGAAGAAAAATAGGCGAAGTTGCCACGCCCCTTTTGGTACCTCCCACACAAATGGGCCATTTTGTACCAAAAGTTACCAGCTTATAAATTTAATACCAGTGCATACAAATACTTGAAATTTTGTACAGTGTAATGTTTTTGTAGTACCTAGAGTCCAGAGAATAATGGGCGTCATTGGCCCGCCCCTTTTGGTACCTCTCACACAAATGGAGCATTTTGTACCAAAAGTAAACAGCTTTAATACCAGCACATACCAGCTCATACTTTAATGTTATTTAATGAAATTTAAATTGATAATAATTTAATTTAAACAAAAAATTTAATTAAAAAAGGTGAGGGGTTCACAAGTCGGTTTACCCGACTGAACTTTCTTACTTGTTGTATTATTATATCGTAAAGTCTGAGTGGTCCTGAATAAAATGAGACCATTCTGGAGAAAACGATGCATTATTTAAAAATTTCCAGTCAAGTTTAACAAATGTAACATAAAATAATTTTACAGAATAATCTTTGTTGATAGACTTATAGAATTAGCTTCAACCTTTTAAATTAATTGTAATTAATTTTTCTTTTGATATACAGGTTGGTGGGGTAGTAATGGGGTAGAGATGCGAATACATAGCCTCTCCTACTCAAAAGTCAACCTCGCCTGCACGCGGTCTACCCTGCTTATAACAGAAGAGGACATGACGACCGATCATGGGCGGTATAACCCTACGAAAACACCCGACAGAGTAAATGCTGTTCGACTAAATGGCCAGCCTGATGGCGAAGGTGGCAGCCCCACCGAGCAGGCTAGGATACCATGAGTTGATTCCCCGTTGTATCTGAAAACAAACATCAATTCCCAGTATGTCTATAAAAGAAACTCGATCCCGAAACCCGATGGCGACCCTATGCATTGATAAAGGACTACGATTTGGAACATGGAACGTGAAAACTTTATATCAAAAAGGGCAAATTGGCGCAGGCATGTATGATATTAACGAAATACAAACTAGCGTTCTTGGGCATAAGCGAAGCCAGGTGGAACAAATGTGGACAACTAAGAACACCTGGAGGACATGTTGGTCAGGTATGCCAGGCGAAGATGATGTACACCAATATGGGGTAGGAATGCTGATAAACTCCAAATTCAGAAATTCTATTATTGACTACCAATTTACAAATGAAACGATAATGTCTGTTAGATTTAAAGGTCGTAACAAAAATTTGACTGTAATACAGTGCTAAGCCCCGACAGAAGAAGCAACGAACGAAATAAAAGATGCTTTCTACGACGTTCTAAATAACACCATAGGCAAGTCTGCGAAGAAAGATTTAATAGTAGTTATGGGTGATTTTAACTCGAAGATAGGTTCAGACAACTCGAATCTGGAACACATCATGGGTAAACATGGTATTGGCGTAATGAATGACAATGGTGAACGTCTTATACAGTTATGTGGAATGCATGAGTTAAAGATTGGTGGTACTTTATTTCCACATAAAAGGGCCCACAAAGTAACCTGGGTATCGCCAGACAATAATACCGAAAACCAAATTGACCACATATGTGTTACAGCCAAGTGGAGCAACAGTCTTTTTGATGTCCGAAACAAGAGGGGCGCCGATATTGCCTCAGACCACCATCTCTTAGTTGGAAAAATTAAATTTACCGTAAAGAAAATGGTACATAAGCAGAAATCCTTTAGAATTAAATACAATGCTGACAAGCTTAAAGGGTCAGATCAACGGTCTATATTCTCCGAACTCTTGCAGTCGAAGGTAAATGAAACTGATGCTTCCAACGACGTTGAGCAAAACTGGATGAAATTTAAAATTCAAGTCACGAAGGCCTGCGAAGAAGGCCTGGGGCGTGAAACGAAAATAAAAAAAGACTTCATATCAGAACAATCATGGTTAATGATTAAGGAACGTGCTACACTAAAAGGCATGATAAACTCACTAAGAAATGTAGATGAGAGGAGAATAAAGCAAGCCGAATACCGCCAACTCGATAAGCAAATAAAACGTTCAATAAGGGATGACAAAAAGGAAAGCATTTGCAGCATGGTTAGGGAAGCAGAAAACGCAGCCGCAGTGCATAACATGAAAGATCTATTTAAAATAACAAGGAAAATCGCAGGATCAAATATAAAACAAACCCTCCCTGTAAAGAGCATTGATGGGAAGTTACTAACCCAAGTTGATCAACAATTAAATAGATGGAGAGAACATTTTATAAGCGTACTTAATGTACACAGAGAGGATACACTTGTGACAAATAACATTAATGCGCCAATCTTGCTCATACGAACCGAACCACCATCGAGAAAAGAAATTATTGATGCAATTACATTATTAAAAAATGGGAAAGCAGCCGGAGTCGATAACATCACAGCGGAAGTTCTAAAATGTGACCCGGTATTTTTTGGAACCACGCTTCACCCACTCTTTCTCCAGATATGGAATACTGAGGTTTTTCCAAAAGACTGGCTGAAGGGCATCATTGTAAAACTCCCAAAGAAAGGAGACGCAACAAACTGCAACAACTGGCGGGGCATTACCATTTTGTGCATAGTTATGAAAGTAATCATGAAAATTATTCTGGAGCGAATCGTCCAGCAAGTAGATGAAAAACTGCGCCCGGAACAAGCCGGTATCAGAAGTGGACGCTCCTGCGTCGATCAAATTAACACTCTCAGGATCATAATAGAACAATCCCTCGAAATGCGCTCTCCTTTATATGTATATCCTTTTCGTCGACTACGAAAAAGCATTTGACTCCATACATCGAGAATGTATTTGGGCAGAATTAAAAAATTTGGGAGTGCCACAGAAGATTATTTCAATTATACGCAGCAGTTACGAAAATTTTGAATGTACAGTGATGCATGAGGGAAAAATGTCTGAACCCTTTAATACCATCTCAAGGGTTAGGCAAGGATGCTTATTGTCGCCACCTTTATTCCTGGTTGTGATCGATGCTGTAGACAGACGCGCTTATTTAGACAAACCAAGAGGCATTGTGTGGGACCCACTAAAACCAAATCAAAGGTTGGAATCGCTTGATTATGCCGATGATAAATGCGAACTTTCACATCGGATAAGTGACATGCAACAAAAACTTAATGACCTCACAAGCGAATCAAATAAAGTGGGCCTGCGAATTAACACAGCCAAGACAAAGGAATTGAGAATTAATTCCACATCCACGGATCACCTAAACTTGCTTAACACACACGTCGAATGAGTAGAGGAGTTCACGTACCTTGGAAGTTGTATATCCGAAAACGGCGGTGCCAAAGAAGACATTGAAAGTCGAATTAGAAAATCCCTAGGTGCATTTACACAACTACGTAATGCATGGAGTTCCAACATCTACAGCGTCAAAACCAAAATCAAAATATTTAAAGCTTGCGTTCTTTCTGTTCTATTATACGGCTGCGAAACGTGGTTTGTTACAGAAAACATACAGGAGAAACTAAGGGCATTCGTCAACAGATGCCTACGTAGAATTCTCGGAATATTTTGGCCACGCAGAATCTCCAATGAACAACTATGGCTAAAAGCAGAGCTTGGAGACATAAATACCGAAATCCGCAGAAGAAAATTCGGTTGGATTGGCCATATCCTTCGTAAGCCGCCGGAAGAAGTATGTAATCGTGCCTTAGTATACAACCCGCAAGGAAGTAGAAAACGTGGAAGACCGAAAAACACATGGAGAAGGTCAACATTGACGGAAATAAACTCAATATCGCATATACTCGGCAGATCCTACAATAACATTGGAGAACTAAGTGACGTAGCAGCACACCGGCAGAGATGGAGAGAAATTATAGACAGCCTATGCCCAGTATAGAGGCAGCTCGTAATCCATGGACGACGAGCAAGGCTAATATATATATATATATACAGGTTGGTCCATATTAAACGCACGATGCAAATTGTAAATAAAACAAAAAGTTTTTAGAGAATTATCTTAATATTTTTTTGTTATGATAGAAGGACCTATTACAATTATTCGTGAAACAAAATATCGGCCAAATGCCGATACTACTAGTTTGAAACAAGTAAGAGCGTTAAGTTCGGCCATGCTGAATCTTTTATACCCTCCACCATGGATTGCATTCAATTCTATTAACGGAAACATCTTTTGATATGGAGGAAATCGTAGAACGATACATATAGTTTAACCAAATTATTAAATTAATGAACGCTGCAATTTTTGGGCAACTTTTAGGGCTGAAATTCTTTACCCAAACTCTTCATCCGAAATATGTGGTATTTATGGCTTAGAATAGCTTTTTGAGAGCTACATCTACACGTCTTAATTAAATAAAAACTGCAAAGATTCAGTAAAAATGCTTAAAAAAACATTGGCCGATATGGCCCATTTGCAATCCCAAACAACCAAATAAGAAATATTTCTTCCAAATTTGATCAACCGAGCTCAATTATTACGGACTGTGCGAAATTACAACAGACAGACGGACGGACATGGCTAAATCGTCTTAGGTGTTAAAAACGGAGTGACAAAATGAATATACCTCCATCCTATGGTGGAGGGTATAAAAATTACTTTCGTGAAAATTGGCAACCGTCTAAGCACAAATTTAAAGTTTCAAGGCATTTATATTTGAACACTCAAAAGTAAACGATATCAGTGAATTTGTAAACATGGAAAAAATTGATCACCGATATATAATACAATACTTTTATTTGAAGGGTACCAGTCCAACCAATATTAAAACCGAGCTTGATTCTACTTTGGGGTAGTCAGCTCCTTCGTTGGCAGGGTTTAAACGGGGCCGTACGAGCTGCCAAAACGAACAACATGGTGGTCGTCCAACTAAGCTTCCCACGTCAAAAATGGTTACAAAAATCCACAAAATGTTATTGATTGACCGCCGGTTGAAGGTTCATGAGCTAGCTGAACACATAGGCATTTCAAAAAGTGCTTTAGAAGATGCGCGCAAGATGGGTGCTGCGTTTGCTCACAATCAAGACCGTTTGACACATCCAATATTGCGATGGGCAAAATTAATGAATTCAATTTCGAATTGCTTCAGGTAGGTACCAAAAGAGGCGTGGCAATAACGCCCATTTTTCAATAGACTATAGGTAATATAAAAGCATTATACTCCACAAAATGTCAAGTTTGTAATTGTGCGGACTGGAATAAAAGTCATAAGGTGTCAACTTTTAGTCCACTTGATTTTGTTGAAGTTCTCTTACTTTTCGAAAAGGACTATAATTTCTACATTTGTCCGTAGATTGTATATCAAATAGGCAGTGTTTTATTCGGAACTTTATATCTTGTCATCAAAAATTTTTTTGGCGTTTTTTTTCTATTTTTGATGGTTTTTTTTCGTTCCAGCAAAAACGATATTTTTGAAAAACTAAATTTTGTGCTAATTGTTTTAACGACTAGAATTTTGTTTCTCCGTGAAAGTGATAGTATCAACATTTGTGATATTTTCAGCCCTTATAATTTCCTTTCTACCAGCTTTATGGAGTTTTTATAGGAATTTTAAAAATATGTTTAAAAACTACCTAACATTTTTTTCCGAGTTTAGCTCGCCACGTTACACCAGAAAATGTTATCCGCAGCCTACGACAATAATTTTGTAGACATGTGGTACATGCAGAAATGTCTCAACAAATGTACAATTTTGCGAAGCACTAGATGCTGTTTTTTCAAACCAGTTTGTTTTACATATTTTTTCTTGTAGTATGTATATACCTACGATTATGCCGTAGAACAAAATGATAGATACAGCCGCTGGGAAAATTAAATTTTCATAGAAAAAACGCTCAAAATCAATTATCAGGCAAAATGTTTACGATACCATAAAATCCGAATTGTAGCTAAACCAGAAAAATACAAATGATATTTTGTTATTTTCGATATAAATTTTTTGAAACTGAAGTCAATACGGAGTCTACGATTTATATGTTGCACTATGTACCATAAAGGATTTTGAGGTCATATCACATTTGAATCTTCAGGGAAATGTCTGTATGTATAAGTATTTGCACAAAAAAATTAATCTCACCACTGTGCGGAACGATTTAATGATAACAAACAACAACATCAATTGTAGTTTTATATTCGAATGAACATAAATGCTGCTTGATTCTCCGGTTGAAAATAAACAATAAATTTATGTCATTGATATTGTTTGTACATATACGTTTTTTCATATATATATTTTGCCAAAATCCAAACGACAGACAAACGGATGGACGGACAAGATTTTCTCGAAAAAGTCATATGTCTAGACACAGCAAAAAAAAAATAAAACACATATATTTGCTCCGCTCTGATTGTTTTATATATTGAGAGGTTCAAATGTGAAATGAGAATAAAGCTTGAAATTATTTTTTATTTAAGTTTTTATATGAGCACATACACACGCAGAAAATATAATTGGTTGAATATGCTATGTATATACTAAGAACATAGATGCTGATATTGGTATTTATTGAAAATTTCATGAGAAATCATATCGATAAATTCTTTCCAAATCATGTTTTAAGGGACATTGCATTTTTAAAGCCAACATATACCAATAAAAAGATAACGTCTACCCCATAAAAATATATCGAACCTGTTCCACAAAAGGGTAACAATTTAAAATGAAAAAAAATTCACCAGAGGCCAAAAAATGTTCGCGTAAATATTAATTTCCAAAAATTAATATTAACGGAAATATGTGATTGAAATTAATAAGATATTTTCATGATTTTTGACATATTTTTTAAATGTTAACCAGTAAGGAAAGGCAGAAAGTCGGGCGGGGCCGACTATATAATACCCTACACCTCCCTAATAATGCGATAAGGGTCATTGCGATAATAATTTGGAATAATTGGTAAATGGGTAGGAACATATCTAATTCTGAACCGATAATCGCTAAATTAAGTAATATTCGTTCCTAAATTGAGAAACATATTTCTGGAAAATTTTAATGATCGGAAGTTAAGTACAACTTCTATAGCGCTTTGATACCAAATCAGGAGGAACATATGTACGGATGTTATATATAAATCTGAACCAATTTTCCCTGAATACTCATTCATGTAAAAAGACATCTTTCTGTCGAATTTCGAACTGATCGGATATAAAATACAATCTCTACAGCGCTTACATGTCGAATCGGGGGTAACATATATATGGGGCTATATCTAAATCTGAACCGATTTTCTCCGAATTTGGCAGTATTTCTTCATGTAGAAGGAACCCTCTTTTTGCCGAAATTCGCACTGATCGGATATAAAATAAAATTTTTACAGCGCTTACATGTGAAATCGGGGGTAACGTTTATATGGGGGCTATATCTAAATCTGAACCGATTTCTTCCAAATTTAACAGTGTTCATTCAAATATTAGGAAACCTCTTTCTGCCGAATTTCATACTGATCGGATATAAAATAACATTTTTAAAGCGCTTACACTTCAAATCGGGGGTAACGTATATATGGGGGCTATATCTAAATCTGAACCGATTTCTTCCAAATTTAACAGTGTTCATTCAAATAATAGGAAACCTCTTTCTGCCGAATTTCATACTGATCGGATATAAAATAACATTTTTACAGCGCTTACACTTCAAATCGGGGGTAACGTATATATGGGGGCTATATCTAAATCTGAACCGATTTCTTCCAAATTTAACAGTGTTCATTCATATAATAAGAAACCTCTTTCTGCCGAATTTCATACTGATCGGATATAAAATAACATTTTTACAGTGCTTACACTTCAAATCGGGGGTAACGTATATATGGGGGCTATATCTAAATCTGAACCGATTTATCCAAATTTAACAGTGTTCATTCATATGATAAGAAACCTCTTTCTGCCGAATTTCAGACTGATCGGATATAAAATAAAGTTTTTAAAGCGCTTACATGTCAAATCTGGGGTAACATATATGGGGGCTATATCTAAATCTGAACCGATTTTAACCAAATTCAATAGGGATCGTCCTTGGACCAAATAAAACATATGTGTAAAGTTTCGTCGAGATCGGACCATAATTGCGACCTGTACTTTGATTACAAGACAGACATGCACAGACAGACAGACGGACAGACGGACAGACGGACATAGCTAAATCAACTCAGAAAGTAATTCTAAGTCGATCGGTATAATAAACGATGGGTCTATTTCTTCTCCTTTTGGGTGTAACAAACAAATGCACAAAGTTATAATACCCTGTACCACAGTGTGGTGTAGGGTATAAAAATATTAACGGAAGTTGTTTATGGCATATTGTCACCTACACCACACTGTGGTACAGGGTATTATAACTTTGTGAATTTGTTTGTAACACCCAAAAGGAGAAGAAATAGACCCATCGTTTATTATACCGATCGACTTAGAATCACTTTCTGATTTGATTTAGCTATGTCCGTCTGTCTGTCTGTCCGTCTGTCTGTGCATGTATTCTTGTAATCAAAGTACAGGTCGTAATTATTGTCCGATCTCGACTAAACTTTACACATATCTTTTTTTTGACCCAAGGACGATCCCTATTGCATTTGGGTAAAATCGGTTCAGATTTAGATATAGCCCCCATATATACGTTACCCCCGATTTGAAATTCAAGCGCTGTAGAAACTGTATTTTACATCCGATCACAGCGAAATTCAGCAGAAAGAGATTTCTTATTGCATGAAGGAATACTGCCAAATTCGGAGAAAATCGGTTCAGATTTAGATATAGCCCCCATATATATGTTACCCCCGATTTGACAGCTAAGCGCTGTAGAGACTGTATTTTATATTCGATCAGTACGAAATTCGACAGAAAGAGGTTTCTATTTTACATGAATGAGTATTCAGGGAAAATCGATTCAGATTTATATATAACCTCCATATATATGTTCCTCCTGATTTGGTTACAGAGCGCTGTAGAAGTTGTACTTTACTTCCGATCATTACAAAAGTCCCCAGAAAGATGTTTTTCAATTTAGGAACGAATATTGCTTAATTTGGCGATTATCGGTTCAGAATTAGGTATGTCCACAGAGATATGTTCTTACCCATTTACCAATTATTCCAAATTATTATCGCAATTACCTTATCGCATTGTTAGGGAGGTGTAGGGTATTATATAGTCGGCCCCGCCCGACTTTCTGCCTTTCCTTACTGGTTTTCATTTTGAGTTGTTACCCTTTTGTGGAACAAGTGCGATATGTAGAAAATAGTAGAGATCATTCGATTTATGTTATAAAGAAAGTCCATACACATTTAAACATTTCATAACACTTCGATCGCCTCTTCTGAAAAACTACCTGTTTGGACTTGCATGTATTTTAAGAAACTTTTCTAGAAACAGACAATGATAGCAGTAACTATAACATTTTTACTAGTACCAAAGAAATAAGTTTGCCATAATGTGGTTGTAGGGAATATTTTTAGGACCATACTATGGTCAAATGGGAACCATGGTATGGACACGAGAAACATGCTACTGTACACAGAGATCAATATTACACTAACTTACACAAATTTTGTAGAAATTGCGGTGCATAACATTTTCTTGTGTCCTAAACAAGAAAAAATATGAAAACAAATTATTGATATGATTCTCTATTGATATGATTTCTGTGAAAAAAACACACTTATTGTTAAAAAAATTGTACTTAATATGAAATACAATCGATACAATTAAGTTCTAAATTAAATGTTATTCAAATGGCCTCCACGACAACTTCGGATTAAGAATACGAACGAATTCAATTAACCCAAGCACTTTTTCCACTAAACCAAGTCGTATGTCATGAATGGCACGTTCAATAGATCTGGCAAAAAATGGTCTTAAAAAAAGGTCCTAACGAGAGCTAAAATATAGCTCATGGGTGTCAAGGTCGTAGGCCGCTTGGAAAGTGTTTTTTTTTTTTATTTAAAAAAAATGGACTTAGCATCATTTTCAAATGTGAACGGAAAGATTATTTTTGCTCTAGCTCCTTAACGGTACGTCGGATCGGGAATCGGTCAATGCCAAAAAGATAGCTCTTAACGAGAGCTAAAATATATTATTTTTGGGATTTAAAAAAAATGGACTTAGCGCACGAAAGTTTGCAATTGTAGAACGATTATTGATAATAAAACTGAATAATTTGTAAACGTTGTTCTTGCGTATATCTCTCCATGATGCAATTGTAAACACTACTGAATACAATGAAAACCAAATGAAAGATCATGACATATTACAAATTGCCGAAACGTCACTTCAAAATCATATCATCCCTATTGGAAAAGCCGTTACTAATGAAAGTATTAAGAAATCTTTTTGAAGCTGTATGGATGCCAGAAATTGGCGGAGAGTAAAGCCTAAACTTATTCAGGAAACAGGATAAATAGAGTGGCATTGCTTCACCTTATGGGAGTTATGAGGACTACTGCCACAAGGGCTAAAATTATGATGAATGTTATTCTCTTGCATATTTTCATACAGAAATCCACAGAAATGGCACTACCAAACTAAAATAAACCTTATCGGAAAAGTCGGACATACACTGATACATGAGCGTGGTGTAAATCCTTGCATGGACTACACAATGAGTGAAACATTAATAGGGAGGGATTTTATCACAAATATTCCCTACATCGAAGACTGTAGAAATATTACATACGGAAAGTTAATCGTTTACACAGATGGATCAGAACTGACAAGTGGGACCGGCTGTGGCATTTTTTACGAAGACTTAAATATACGATAATCTTACAAGGTAAAGGTCGAATCTGAGCTGATTCAGGCTTAAATACTCACTTTAAAAACAGATCAAAATATTCTCACAATAATAAAGGATGGAAAGGAAGGATATGACAAAACGCTCTCCTAATATCTCAACCATGTATTTTCCCCTGTGTATCTGAGATAAAGTGTCAAGGTAATACATATGGGAGGATGTGCGTACATATTCATATGTTTAATTATACCCTACACCACACTGTGGTACAGGGTATTATAAGTTTGTTTCACGGCAGATGTTTGTAACACCTGAAAATAACACAGCTAGACCCACCTTAAAGTATACCGATCGATTCAGAATCACTAACTGAGTCGATTTAAGCATGTCCGTCCGTCCTCCGTCTGTCCATGTAAAGTTGTTCGTCGACTACAGGTCGCAATTTCACTCCGATCGTTCTGAAATTTTGCAGTTTAGAGTATTTCGCAGCTGTTAAGATCGCTATTGAATTTGGTTGAAATCGGTTCAGATTTAGATATAGCTCCCATATATATATTTCGTCCGATTTGGCCCTTTAGTCCTATAGAAGCTGTATTTTACACCCAATCCTTTTGAAATTTAGAATGGTAAAGTTTCTTGATCCATGAACCAACATTGCCGAATTTGAAGAAAATCGGTTAAGATTTAGCTATAGCTCCCATATATATGTTTCGTCCGATTTAGTCCTTTAGTCCTATAAAAGCTGTATTTTACATCCAATCGTTTTGAAATTTTGAATGGCAGAGTTTCTTGATCCATGAACCAACATTGATGAATTTGAAGAAAATCGGTTAAGATTTAGCTATAGCTCCCATATATATGTTTCGTCCGATTTTGTTCTTTAGCCCTGAAGAAGCTGTATTTTACATCCGATCATTTTGAAATTTAGAATGGTAGAGTTTCTTGCTCCATGAACCAACACAACCGAATTTGAAGAAAATCGGTTAAGATTTAGCTATAGCTCCCATATATATGTTTCGTCCGATTTGGCCCTTTAGTTCTATAGAATCTGTATTTTATATCCAATCGTTTTGAAATTTAGAATGGTAGAGTTTCTTGATCCATGAACCAACATTGCCGAATTTGAAGAAAATCGGTAAAGATTTAGCTATAGCTCCCATATATATGTTTCATCCGATTTGGCTCTTTAGATCCAATAGTTTCTATACTGTGGTACAGGGTATTATTTAAGTATAAAATGTCCCAAAAGTAAATTTATGTAAACAATTTATACATGAATTACAAAATTTATATATCAGAGATATTCAATATTACGAGAGCGGTGTAGGGTATTATATAGTCGGCCCCGCCCGACTTTAGCCTTTCCTTACTGGTTTTTACTTCTTCCTTTTTTGCATTGTCTGGCCATTAATTTCATAGTTTAAACAAATGTTAATTGTAATTAAAATTATAATCACCCGTATGAAAACCAGCACGCAAGAAAACTAGCAAGAATAGAACAATTATCACAGTATATGATAAATGCCCATGATGAAGTTTCGAGAGCGTCAAAAGGACATATGACATAGGAAATACATATCTGTGTTTGTAGTTCAGTATACAAACAATACATAGACAAAGTGAAAGAACCAAAAGAGTAAAAACAAATATCATAAATTATAAAGCAATTTATTTTGTCATAAATATTTGTTAAAAATTGTTTATGGGCATTCTTTATACACATACGTACATACATAGATATCCTAACATACCAGTATACGAGTACAATTTACTACAACTAGGGGATGGTCAGATTGGAAAATATTTTAAGGACAATTTATCTCTCACTCTCTACGGATCCGGTGGAAAGTTCAATTTAGTTTGTATTGAATTTGTATAAGACCAAAGAAAAAAAGAAATAAACACAATAAATTTATTATCATTTATTGATATCAACCATTTATTGTATCAACAAAAATAATAATAAAAACTGAAATATTTTTAATGCTTGACATTCTTTAATATTTCAACTTTGAAATAGACTTCCTTTTCAGAATTTTGAAGAGATAAAAAACAGTGTGGGACATAATTGGTGGCATATGTTTCAAAATTATGTGTTATTATTTATTGTAAATGAACCCTTTCTTAAAACAGTATATTAAAACGATACATTAAGATTAATGGCAATATGGGTAGCTATTTAAAAAGTCATTTAGGAAAATCCACTATATTCACAATCTAAAAACAAACGCTGGGAACGTAAATAAGTTTCTAGGGGAGGAAATACTAAGTATTAAATTGCAATTAATTAAGTAGGGAAAAACGAAGGTTGTATGGTGGTGACATTCACTAAACAAGTTTTAGGTGCAAATTTAATCTTCTAGAGTTTAAACTGTAAGGAAGACAAAAAGCCGGGCAGGGCCGACTAAATAATACCCTACACCTCACTAATAATAGAAATGATTGGTTTCGTTTCAGTTAAAATACGCAGTATTCTTTCGTAGACCAATAATCGGAAGGCACAAATAGATGTTAATGTACAATCTAAATACATTTTCATCATTCAAAAACTTAATTTCTGCCAAATAATATAAAGATCGGACATAAAATACAGTTTCAATAGCGCGTAAATACTAAATAGGCAGGAACATATATGTGGCTATATCTAAATTTGAACCGATTATCCCCATATTAAGCAGTATTCGTTGATAAATTAAAAATTTTTTTTCTGCAAAATTTTGTAATGATTGGAAGTAAAGTACAACTTCTATAGCGACTTAATACCAAACCAGGATACAAACCGATTTTCCTCCAATTTAGTATTGTCTCTATCAATAGACTTATCCCTGTCAATTTTTATGTAGATCGTTTAAAAAATGTTGCTTATACAGAGCATATATGCCAAATCGGTGGTACAATAGGTATCGCCCTTGAGCCAAAAGAAAGATTTGTTCATAGTTTTGTTTACTTCGGACGAACCATCATTTCGACCGATAATTTGATTATTAGAATACATACACAGACGGACGGATAGACGGACATAGATAAATCAACTCAGAAATTGATTCTAAGTCGATCGGTATAATAAACAATGAGTCTATCTCAACCCCTTTTGGGAGTTAAAAACAAATGCAGATGTAGGGCATATAAATTCAAATCAGGGGGGACATTTTAGAAGAACAAAGGTGGCCCTTGAATACGTGTTTTTATACCCTCTACAATAGGATGGGGGGTATATTCATTTTGTCACTCCGTTTGTAACACCTCTAAATATTGATCTGAGACCCCATAAAGTATATATATACTTACTCGTCCAAAAATTCTAAGACGCTTTAGCCATGTCAGCCTGTCCGTCTGTTGTAATCACGCTACAGTCCTTAACCCATTAACGACGAATGGGTAGAAAAATACCCAAAAATAGAGCTACATTAGAAAAATTCTAGCTAGAGTCGTGTGAGAGGTGTCGCAAATCCGTGTTTACTAACAGATAAAGAAAGGATGGAACTAAGGAACTATTTTTTTTGTTCATATAGGGTCATATCTTGGGGGGAATTCACGGGTCAAAAATCCTTAATTTTAAAAAGACAAAAAAATTTAACATAAGTGGCTCTAAAAATTTTGTGGAGCAGACTTAGCAAAAAACTTCTTGATGCCTTATAGCCCTAGATGTCCCCTATCTTACAAAAAAAAAATCACTGAGATAAGGCCACTCGTCTGGGCTACAGGTACGATTTTAAGGCATGGGTATTTAAATACCCACTTAGGCGTTAAAGGGTTCTAAAACACATGAAAGGCGAATTTTAATTTCCGATTAAAAATGGGTTTTTTGTAGGAATTCATAAAAAAAAACATTTTATTACATTTATAGTGAGATACATGTCATATATAAGATTTATAACTATTTAGATTTTTTAATTTTATCAATGTTTTTGGAGTGCCATCATGAAATTGTACAAAACAGTTCTTTGGATGTAAGTTAGCATGGCATTTTTGCATCCATACTCTGTTTTACCCCCACATTGCCCACAGCGTCCGCGTTTACCAATCTTTCTAATTATGTGATCAAATTTATCCATCCGTTTTGTCATTATTTGCGCGTTAGTGACATTTCTATAAACATGGCCACGATTTTCCGTTATTGTTATCAATGCTTCAACAACACTTACACGAAAATGAAGTTGACTCATTAGCGGCGCGCCTTCAGATTTTCTACAGATGCAGTGCAACTTCCAAGCATTCACCATAGCAGCATCCATAGCATTAGTGAGTAATGGCCAATACCATTTCTTTCCACGAACTTGAATGCGATAATTGTTCATAGCATTATCGAACAAATCCACTCCACCCATTCGCTGATTGTGTTGATGTATCAGATGTGGTTGCTCGAGAGATACCATCTTCCGATTTTTCCGATCAAATCTTCTGGCTCGGCACATCGGCTCTACACCCAAGAAATTGGACATCACAGTCACCACCTAAAACAAAAATAGTCAGTATTGGACGAATAAAGTGAATAAGATATATTTACCGAATTATCATTCCAACGAACAGCGATTATTTTGTTGTTTTTGTCAAAACAAAAATCTGATGAACCTCGCGGCTTTCTTCTCATCAATTTGGGATCATCCAATAGTGCATGATTTGTACGATTGTCGCGAACGGTACCAGTTGCAAAATATCCTTTTTGAGTCAGTGTACACAACAACTTATGGCTAGTAAAGAAGTTATCAAATGTAACATTGTGTTGGGTTGGATCTGTTACATTTTCCAACAATCGTAAGACCACATTTTCTCCAAGACCATAATCGGCATTATTGTTGGCAGAAGCACCAGTATACGGAATAAAAAAGTAACAATATCCTGTCGCTGAAGCTAAAACCCAATATTTGTAACCAAATCGTATCGGTTTGCCTCTAATAAACATTTTCAAAGAGTGACGACCGTAGTATGCAATCATCTGTTCATCCACCGATAGGTTGTGAGTAAATACACCAAATTGCATGAATTTTTTATTTAAGGCATCATTTAACGGTGTAATTTTGGCAAATTTATCATTTATATCAAGATTTTGATTGTCACAAACGTGTATGTTTTGTTTTATTTGTTCGAATCTATCTCGACTCATCGCATCTTTCACAATCTGACATCCTAGAGATGCTTGATTTGACCAGTATGATCTGATGGTTGGCAAAGTATTATATCCTGTAAGATACAAGATTCCGAAAAATGTTTTCATTTCTGTAATTGAAGTAGCGAAACCAGCAACATTTTTTTGTCCAGCATATTCATTCGTACTTTCGATGATCATATTCATGACTTCTTCATCAAAAAAGCATTCCCATAATTGCAATGGTGTGTACGAACCTACCAAACCAAAAATAGCTCTCAGGATGTGTATACAACGAAGGAACGCCACACAACTTACCAATTATCTCGTACAATGTCTTTTGGGCGTTCACTTCATTGTCAAAAGGTTGTTTGTCAAAATTGTATTTATGCGATTTACTCCATTTAGGTTTATTTCCCACTGAGACACGCCCTTTTGCCTTCGATGTAGATGGTTGAGGATCATTGTCTGCATCCAATGGATCATAGTCTGTTTCCATAGATTCAGAAACCACTGGTAGATTCACATTATTATCGTCATAAATGTATTCAATCTCAAACTAGCCAGGCATTTCATTAGGAAATTGAGTTTTATCATGAAGTATTGGTAGATTATCATCTATGTCTTCATTATCACTAATATTGTCAACCTTATCCGGTGGAGTAATAACAAAATTTATTTTATCTGCTTTATGACCCACGACATTTTCTTCCTCGTCACTAATCCATCCATCGATTTCTGCTTGTAATTCAGTTACAGTTAAAACTTTACGACGTCGAAACATTTTCACAAAATGTAAAAATCACTACAGTATTACTATGTCAAATATTTACAGAATATCTGTCGCAACCACAACTCAAAATGTACCACTTTATACAACAAACTATATCGAATCCTTTTATTGCATTGCAGCTCTAGCCAAAAACGGGGAAGTCCCAAATTCTTTTTCTAACACACCACACACACTACATAAACGCACCACACACACCACACACACATTTTTTCATGCCACATAGTTAAAAATAGATAAACACTAGATTGTCATCAAAACATACAAAAAATACGTTTATTGCTACTGTTTTCATATATTTTAGAACACGTTAATGCCTAAGTGGGTAGAAAAATACCCAAAGGCCACAGGCTCGTGTGTGAATGATAAAAATTTTTAAAAAATACCACCGCAATATAAATGTCCTAAATACTAACTGTGTGAAATTTCGTCAAAATCGGACAACGGAATCGGGGGTCAGGCGTTAATGGGTTAATAATAGAGCTAGATTGATCAAATTTGGTAGAAATATTTCTTATAGTTGCTGGTTGTTCCTATAGCTTCCCTATAGGTCACTCCAAAATACGGGTTTTGAGCCATGTATACCACAAGTTTAAAGCAATTTAGCAGGAACTTTGCAGTTTGTATTCTATTTTGACAGGAATTCATCACAGCAAACATTTTACAAATCGGTTCATATTTTGTTATAGTTACCCTATAGAGTTCGCTCCAAAATATACGTATTTAAGCCATAAATACCACATTTTCTAAGCATTTTAAATTAATCTTTG
This sequence comes from Eudasyphora cyanicolor, assembly GCA_963930755.1. Taxonomy (NCBI): domain Eukaryota; kingdom Metazoa; phylum Arthropoda; class Insecta; order Diptera; family Muscidae; genus Eudasyphora; species Eudasyphora cyanicolor. The sequence goes on along the minus strand of OZ005737.1, from coordinate 257,986,860 downwards.
CAGCTTGTATTTAATTAAGACAAGAATTCATCGCAGTAAAAAATTTTTAAATTTTAAAATGTCGCTCCCAAAAAGACTTATTTAAACTATAAACACCACATTTTTTACGAACTTTAGCTGAAACTTTGAAGTTTGTATTCTATTTTGCAAGAATTCATCTCAATAAAAGTTATACAAATAAAATTTTATTTTGTTGTGGTCCCGTGTAGATGCAGCTCTCAAAAATACTTTCTTAACCCATAAATACCACATTTTTCAGGTGAAGAGTTATCACCGATGACCTTCTCGTATAGAAAAGTAATCACCGATGAAATTTTCGTATAGAAAAGTAATCACCTATGACCTTTTCGTATAGAAAAGTAATCACTGATGACCTTTTCGTATAGAAATGTCATCATCGATGACCTTCTCGTATAGAAAAGTCATCACCGATGACCTTTTAGTATGGAAAAGTCATTACCGATGATCTTTTCATATAGAAAAGCCATCACCGACGACATTTTCGCATAGAAAAGTCATCACCGATGGCCTTTTCGTATAGAAAAGCCATCACCGATGACATTTTCGTATATAAAAGTCATCACCGATGGCCTTTTCGTATAGAAAAGTCATCACCGATAACCTATTCGTAAAGAAAAGTTATCACCGATGACCTTTTCGTATAGAAAAATCATGACCGATGACCGTTTCGTATAGAAAAGTCATCACCGTGGACCTTTTCGTATAGAAAAGTCATCACCGTGGACCTTTTCGTATAGAAAAGTCATTACCGATGACCTTTTCGCATAGAAAAGTCATTACCGATGACATTTTCGTATAGAAAAATCATGACCGATGACCTATTCGTATAGAAAAGTCATCATCGATGTCTTTTCGTATAGAAAAGTCATCACTGATGACCTTTTCGTATAGAAAAGTAATTAACGATGACCTTTTCGTATAGAAAAGTAATCAACGATGACCTTTTCGTATAGAAAAGTAATCACCGACGACATTTTCGTATAGAAAAGTCATCACCGATGACATTTTCCTATAGAAAAGTCATCACCGATGACATTTTCCTATAGAAAAGTCATCACCGATGACATTTTCCTATAGAAAAGTCATCACCGATGACATTTTCCTATAGAAAAGTCATCACCGATGACATTTTCCTATAGAAAAGTCATCACCGATGACATTTTCCTATAGAAAAGTCATCACCGATGACTTTTTGGTATAGACAAGTCATCACCGATGACCTTTCGTAACTCATCACCGATGACCTACTCGCATAAAAAAGTCATCACTGATGATCTTTTCGCAGTTATTCAATAATTTTCTTTAGATACAAACAAAAATTAAATATTTTATTCATAGGATTTGTCTCTATTTTTTTATAGACTTCGCTTAATATTTGAATGTAATGTTTCAATTGAAACTAATTTATTGGTGATACAAATATTTACCAGATATAAATTATGTAAGTACTAATAACTACCTATAAAATTAATGTTCTCAATTTTAAGTCGAAATTCAATTGAACCAGATTAATTTTCCATTTCCAAACATAAAACCCTTCACACAATTTTATTTCACACTCTATGGAAATTTCTTCAGCTACGGCATCATCAATATGTATTCATTTTATATATGTCCTGTGAATTTGCCTAGAAATTCAAATGGACGATAAAATCAACTCTGACAGACATGCACATACTTGGAAATACCTCAAGAATAATGCATAGTCGTATACTCGTATTGAGAGTATTTGACTGGATAAAATGCACTGCAAATTCTATGCAGTCGTCATGCAGTTATCTGACAGTTATTCATGTAGTCGTTGCATGTCGGTGCGTCCGTCTGTGTCTTTGTATGCATTTTAAATAGGTTATCTATTTGTAGAGCTCATAAAGTTGGTCACTTATAGTTTTATATTATTGCTCATATTTTTACTCACCCCTCGAAGCCCTTCATCTTTCGCATGAACATTTATGAGAACTGTACTAAAGGGTCCGCCATCTAACGTTTTTTTTTTCAACTAGTGCTTATTTCGTGAATGGTAACACTTAGCTCATGCCTGATTTGACAGATAATTAGTTTTATCCTTCCGCTGATCGAATATGGTTGTGTAGACGCTTGAACAAGTGGGCCTGCGATCGACTTACAGAAGATGCCGATTTTGCCAAAAAAAATCATCTTTTCAGATGAAGCTCATTTTGATCTTGGCGGGTATGTAAACAAGCAAAATTGTCGCATTTGGGGCACAGAAAACCCGCACGCATACTTTGAAAAGCCGATACACCCAAAACGAGTCACTGTTCTGTGCGGATTTTGGTCCAGAGGCATAATTGGGTTATTTTTCTTCGAAAATGAGCAAGGAGTGGCCGTTACAGTCAATGGCGATCGTTATCGGGCCATGTTGAATTTTTGTACACATAAATTGAAGAGGAGGATATTGGCAACATTTGGTTTCAACAGGACGGCGCTACGTGTCACACAGCCGAAGCTACACCCGATGTTTTGCGCGATGTTTTCAAAAAAAAAAGTTAATTGGCGGACCCTTTATATTTACGGCAACTGCACTCAACGTTAACAGCTGTGTATGTAGCATTTGTGTATTGCATTTGTGGTGATGTTTCTGGGCCGAATATAAATGTATATATGAGTGGGGTTTTAAAAAAGTTGTAAAATTGTGTTGAAAAATAACTTAAAAGTTTTGTGGTGATATCATGCTATCGATTGTCTAACGTGGAAAAGCTCTTATTGATACAAAACATAATAAATATTTGATGTGACTCAGAGTTTCAAAAAGTTGTAAGGTAAAGTAATTGCATAGTTTACGATTTAAATGACAAAACAAGCAACTACAAACAGAATTTACTGAAAAGCCATCAACGATGATCATTATCATTTAGAAAAGCAAATAATGACAATTTTGTTTAGAAGTCATTAGCCATACTTTTTTCTATGGAAATTCCTCAAAGATAGTATTTGTAACAAAGACATTTTCGCATAAAAAAGTCATCAATGATGACCTTTTCTTATAAAAAAGATATCAACGATGAAATTTTCGTATAGAAAAGTCATTAGCGATAAGCTTTTCGTATAGAAAAGTCATCAACGATGACCTTTTCGTATAGAAAATTCTCAGCGATGTCCTTTTCGTATAGAAAAGTCTCAATTTCGTATAAAAAAGTCATTAACGATGACCTTTTCGTATAGAAAATTCATCAACAATGACCTTTTTGTATAGAAAAGTCATCAACGATGACCTTTTCGTATAGAAAAGTCATCAACGATGACCTTTTCGTATAGAAAAGTCATCAACGATGACCTTTTCGTATAGAAAAGTCATCAACGATGACCTTTTCGTATAGAAAAGTCAACAACGATGACCTTTTCGTATAGAAAAGTCAACAACGATGACCTTTTCGTATTGAAAAGTTATCTTGCTGCAAAGATATTTTATGGAAAATGATTTATCATTTCGTACCCCCAAAAAAATACCATCTATCTGTAAAAGCATGAAAGTCTGCTGTTATGTTTAACTATTTTGTAATATTTTTCTCTAGAATGTACCACATATTGTTACGAATTTTCTCTGCAAACGTGTTTCAGTTTCCCTCGCCGTCTCCTTGTCAGAGCAAGATAAATTTCACACTCAATGAATCAAATGTCTGGTTTTGGTTCACCAAAAAAGAGGAAACTCTGCAACCGCCTTCTGCAACAATCTTTGTGTATCAAACAAATTGAAAATACGCAAAAAGATTACATCATCTTGTCAAAGCAGATATTGATGTCCTACATTGGTAAGGATGTGAGCCAAAGGAGAAAAAAGAAAAATGAAAAATCTTGTTTGGCTTATGAATTAATCGATGCAAACAAGAATGAGAGAATTCTGCCATAACATCAACAGCATAAACATGACACCTCCCCCCCTTCCCAAACCAGCGGTGCGTTCTTTCCGAAACATTGAATCCCATGTATATTTCATGCAACACCTTTTGGAAGGATATGCCGGAGTGGAGAGATGACATGATGCATGGTGCGTCAGAAAACTTAACTAATGCTCATTTTTCACATATTCAAAAATGTGGAAAAACGTTGTAAATTTTTTTCTCAGTACTTTTTTGTCTTCTCCATCTTCTTTTAACACGGCAGGCGACATGACATTTTTTAGGTGTTGTTATCGGTGTGAACAACACAACGGCGATGGCAGCCAACGCCATCATCCGGAGGTGTAAATGGAAAATAGACAGAGTCTTTGGTCTATAAATGCGGTGGGAAAAACATGAACATGTTCAGGTTTCCCAGTTTTTCTTGCAAGTAAGTGCTGTACACGATGTCGCCAGCTACCTTCATACACCAGCCGGTTGCAATGATGGTGTTTTGCTGCCACTCCATGGATGCAGTGACACACATTTCCGTGAAGTCTGTTTTTGTGGTTATTTAAATAGTTCCATACGAAGAGTATATGTTGTGATATTTTTTTCCCGGAAAAAATTACGACTTGGCAAAACAGAGCCGTGTAAACTTTGTAAAAGAAAAAACTTGGCAAAAATATATCCTCTCGAAATTTGTAAACATTCTTGGTGTAAATCTTTATATAAGTAAAATGTAAATCTAATAATCGGTTTTACAGCCTTGATGTCAGAAAGCAGAATGAACTCAGTTGGTGGATATGACCTATATAAAACAAGATAATTTATAAAATACCTTCTGGTTAGTTCGCGAAATGCTTTAGTTTAATGATTTTTGATTAGTATCGGGTGTAGCCCCTAAGCAAGACAGTGGTTTAGTAACTGTCGTTAAAACAAATGTAAAAATTATTTTTTTAAATAATTTTTTGCTGGCACAAGATAGCCATGAAATAAACCAGTAAAGAGAGACAGTAAATCGGGCGGAGCCGACTATATAATAACCTTCTCCTCCCTAATAATGCAAAAAATGATAATAATTTGGAATAATTGGTTTCGTTTCAGTTAAAATACGCAGTATTCTTTCATAAACCAAGAATCGGAATGCACAAATAGATGCGACTTTACCAGTGTTGCCATAATAATTTAACCGAAAATCGTCAAAATAGAGGAACAAAAATCTTTAAAAAAAAATTTTCGAAATCGTCAAAGACAGATACGTATTTATGGACGCTATAAAAAATCACTTCTGCTATACTATCCAAAATATATTCTGCTGAAACATTTTAAGGGTACACTCAAAATCTATATACAAGGTGGCGCAAAAGTAATCCTAATATCAGAAAATGCTATAAATTTTGCGATTGGCCCCTAATGTCAGTTCTGTTTTGACATTTGTGTAGTAAACACATGCGAAATACACGTTAATAAACAATGTTACGCTACACTGCTCCAGAACGCGGAATATTGGTGACTATTTATTTGACCAATAATCGGTCGGTGACTTTGGCACAACGTGAATTTCGTCGCAGATTTCCTGGCCGTCCAACGCCTGCTGGTGAAACACTGCGACGTTTAGCCGCTCCCTCGAAGAGACTGGCACAACACGAGATGCTGCCAGGCGTGGCAGACCCCGGAGTAGCCGTTCTGCAGAGAATATTGCTGCTGTAGCCGAGGATGTCATGGAAGCGCCGTCGACATCGACCAGACGACGTGCCACGCAAATGGGTATCAGTCGACGGTCTCTGCAGCGAATTTTGGTACAAGATTTGAAGATGTTTCCGTACAAAGTCCAGACGGTGCATCAGCTGTTAGCTGCTGACCGCCAATCGCGTCTTACATACGCTCAAGCCATCCTTAATCACCACCAAGAGGAAGATGATTTTTCATCAAAAATAATCATGAGTGATGAGGCCCATTTCCATCTTAGCGGGTACGTAAATAAGCAAAATTTACGCTTCTGGGGCTCTGAAAATCCGCGTGTAACCCACGAAGAGCCATTACACCCGCTCAAAGTCAATGTATGGTGTGCTGTTTTCGCTGGAGGAGTCATCGGACCTTTTTTCTTCGAAGACGTCGCGGGCCAAACGGTTACTGTGAATGGTGAGCGCTACAGAGCAATGATCAACGAGTTCTTTTTGCCGCAACTTGATGAATTGGGATTGGAAAACATGTGGTTTCAACAGGACGGTGCAACGGCACACACTGCACGTGCCACAACCGATATGCTGAAGGATGCATTGCCCGGGCGCCTAATCTCCCGTTTTGGCGATTTGCACTGGCCAGCAAGATCGCCTGATTTGACCGCTCCAGACTTCTTTTTGTGTGGATTTTTGAAGTCGCCGGTTTATGTCAACAAGCCTCAGACTCTTGCAGCTCTTAAAGACAATATCCGTCAAGAATGTGAAGACCTATCGCCGGAAGTTTTGGCCAAAGTGATGGAAAATGCCATAAAAAGGGCTTAAATGACCATCAACTGTGGCGGCGGCCATTTACATGACATCATATTCTCGACTTGATGTAAAAAAAATTAAAAGACCAAATAAAAATAATCCACAAGAAGAATCAAAGTTTTTCATTTTTTTTTAAATTACAGCCAAAAAACATCGAAAGGTTACTTTTGCGCCACCTTGTATATAAAAGAGAGTGTCTGTTTGTGGGTTTGTTTGTAGGTTTGTTTGTATGTTTGTTTGTTCCGTATAGACGTCTAAACGGTTTGAGCGATCATCTTGAAATTATCACAGAATGTACATGTGTAGGGGGTGCTGAAAATAGGGTACTTGAATTTTCGATATATCAAGTGGGCGTGGACCCGCCCATATGGGTCAAACTTTGATATTAAGAAAAATTTTTAGCTAGAGTGCTGAAATTTTGTGTGTATGCATTTAGTGTCAGATTATGTGAATTTTCAAAAAATGGGCGGAATCGGACCAATGGGCGTGGCCCCGCCCATACAAGCCAAATTTTGAAATTGAAATATTTTCCACAATTTATTAGCGAGAGTTCTGTAGTTTTGTGTATATGTATCAGGTGACAGTCTACGTGATTGTTCCAAAAATGGGCGGGATCGGACCAATGGGCGTGGCCCCGCCCACATAGACCAAATTTTGAAATTTCGATATCTTGCACAATATGTTAGCGAGAGTGCTGGAATTTTGTGTATATGTATATGGTGGCAGTCTGCGTGATTGGTCCAAAAATGGGCGGGATCGGCCCAATGGGCGTGGCCCCGCCCATATAAGCCAAATTTTGAAATTGATATATCTTGCACAATTTGCTAGCTAGAGTGCTGTAATGTTGTACATATGTATATGGTGGCAGTCTGCGTGACTGGTCCAAAAATGGGTGGGATCGGACCAATGGGCGTGGCCCGCACATATAATCAAAATTTTGAAATTTTGATATCTTGCACAATATGTTAGCGAGAGTGCTGGAATTTTGTGTATATGTATATGGTGGCAGTCTGCGTGATTGGTCCAAAAATGGGCGGGATCGGCCCAATGGGCGTGGCCCCGCCCACATAGGCCAAATTTTGATATCTTGCACAATTTGCTAGCGGGAGTGCTTCTACGTAATTGGTCAGAAAATAGGCGGGATCGGACCAATGGGCGTGGCCCCGCCCCTAAAAAGCCAAATTTCGAAATTGATATATCTTGCACAATTTTTTATCTAGAGTGCTGTAATGTTGTACATATGTATCTGGTTACAGTCCACGTGATTGGTCCAAAAATTGGAGGGATCTGATTGGTCCAAAAATTGGCGGGATTTGAAATTGAATTATCTTGCTCATTTTGTTAGCGATAGTGTTGAAATTTTGCGTATATGTATCTGGTAGCAGTCTACGAGATTGGCTTTCAACTGGACGGAATAGGACCAGTGGGCGTGGCCCAGCCCATATTTTGATATATCTTGCAAGTATTATATAGGAAATAATGATCGGAAGTAAAATACAACTTCTATAGCGCTTTGTAACCAAATCTGGAGGAACATATATATGGAGGTTATATATAAATCTGAATCGATTTTCCTTGAATACTCATTCATGTAAAATAGAAACCTGTTTCTGTCGAATTTCCTACTGATCGGATATAAAACACAGTCTCTACAGCGCTTACATGTCAAATTGGGGGTAACATATATATGGGGGCTATATCTAAATCTGAACCGATTTTCTCGGAATTTTGCGGTATTCCTTCATGTAATAAGAAACCTCTTTCTGCAGAATTTCTTACTGATCGGATATAAAATGCGGTTTCTACAGCGCTTGAATTTCAAATCGGGGGTATCATATATATGGGGACTATATCTAAATCTGAACCAATTTTCTCCGAATTTGACAGTATTCCTTCATGTAATAAGAAACCTCTTTCTGCCGAATTTCGTACTGATCGGATATAAAATACAGTTTCTACAGCGCTTACATGTCATATCGGGGGTAACATATATATGGGGGCTATATCTAAATCTGAACCGATTTTCTCCGAATTTGGCAGTATTCCTTCGTGTAATAAAAAAACCTCTTTCTGCCGAATTTCGTACTGATCGGATATAAAATACAGTTTCTACAGCGCTAATTTTGAAATGGGCAGCGAAGCGCACCGGGCTCAGCTATCTATATATATAAACAAGTAAGAAAGTTTCAGTCGGGTAAACCGACTAAGGTATACCCTCACTTTGTGAGTAATGTAATATTGAATATTACTCGAAATATTCTGTCAATTTATGTGGTTGGTACCAGAAGGGGTTTATCAAATACACCTTTTTTTTTGCTGAACATTAGATACTTTAAATTCATTGCACTGTGCCGACTTATAAGCATTTATGTGCACTGTTATAAACGTTATGAGACATTAAATTGTGGTATGATTTGGGCATTTTGTGTGGGAGGTACAAAGAGGGGCGTGGCAATAACGCCCATTTTTCACAAGGCTATAGACACTATAAAAACATTACACTGTACAAAATTTCAAGTATTTTTATACATTGGTTTTAATGTTATAAGCTGTTAACTTTTGGTGCAAAAAGGTACCTTTGTGTGGGAGGTACCAAAAGGGACGTGGCGACTTCGCCCATTTTTCTCGAGTTGATAGCGACTAATAAGCTAATACTATGTGTGGAATTTCAAAAGATTCGAATAAGTAGTATAGCAGTTATTAAATCAATATTTCACAACATTTAAAATCAATATTTCACAACATTTTAACCCTTTGTGGGGGAGGTACTAGAAGGAGTGGACCAATATGGCCCATCTTCGAAATTAGCCGGAGATAGAAAAAAATATTACCACATACCAAATTGGAGGTCAATCGGTTACTCCTTTCGAGAGTTATCGTGCGCACCAGCCAGCAGACACACAGACAGACAGACAGACAGACAGACAGACGGACGGACATTGCTCATTCGACTTAAAATGACCCAAAACGGATTTCCTCCGAACATACTTGGGGTCTTAGGTCACTCCTTCGACGTGTTACACTTTTTTCCGTAGCAAATGGTATATACCCTCGTCACACTAAAGTGAGGGTATAAAGAGTGTCTGTTTGTGGGTTTGTGTGTTTGTTTGTTTGTTCCGTATAGACGTCTAAACGGCTTGACCGATCATCTTGAAATTTTCACAGAATGTACATGTATTGGGGGTGCTGAAAATAGGGTACTTGGATTTTCGATATATCAAGTGGGCGTGGTCCCGCCCATATGGGCCAAATTAAGGTATTGAGAAATAATTTTAGCTAGAGTGCTGACATTTCGTGTGTATGCATTTAGTGTCAGATTATGTGAATTTTCCAAAAATGGGCGGGATCGGACAAATGGGCGTGGCCCCGCCCATATAAGCCAAATTTTGAAATTGAGATATTTTGCACAATTTGTTAGCGAGAGTGCTGGAATGTTATGTATATGTATATGGTGGCAGTCTACGTGATGGCTCCAAAAATGGGCGGGATCGGACCAACGGGCGTGGCCACGCCCACATAGACCAAATTTTGAAATGTTGATATCTTGCACAATTTGCTAGCGGGAGTGCTGCAATGTTGCGTATATGTATCTGGTGGCATTCTACGTGATTGGTAAAAAAATGAGCGGGACCGGACCAATGGGCGTGGCCCCGCCCATATAAGCCAAATTTTGAAATTGATATATCTTGCACAATTTGTTAGTTAGAGAGTTATAATGTTGTACATATGGGTAATTCCAAAGAAAATCGACCCAAAACTGACGATTTGAAAATTTTACATTTTTGATTTTGCTGAAATTTTGCATGCGCATACTGCAAGATGATACGAAATAATGGCAGTTTACCGTGTGTCAAAATTTGTAGCGGTTTAGATTTTATAGGGTGACAAAGTAGGACATCTACATTGTTTTGTAAAAAATTAAGCTATGTTCAAGTCGCCATAACTTTTGAACGGAATGTCAGATTTAATTGAAATAAGTTCCATCTTAAAGATATTAACGATATTTCTAAGTATTACACACATAAGGATAACTATATGTGTATTAAGGATATCAAAAGGACGAAAATGTCCTTAATCCTTAATTATCCTGAAAAATTTATTTTCAATTTTTTTAATTTTATTTCTGAATATTACCCCCATATTGCTCCATAAAATATAAAATTTTCAGAATGGGTGCTCAATGGGTTCAAAAGATATGACTTATTTAATGTCCGTCTGTCTGTCCGTTTGACTGGTTTATGCCAGTGATATCTCTGAGAAGGAGTGACCGAATGACTTACAAATTAGTATGTGGTAATATTTTCCTCAAACCTACTTAAAGGGGCGTGACATTTTCGCCCATTTTTGTTCAGCATATAAATACGGTGAAATAATTACTATGTATGAAATTTCATTGGATTCCCATGAGTAGTACAGAAGTTATAACAGTTTTAACATGTCACAAAATTTTAACCGTTTGTGAGGGAGGTACCACAAGGAGGGGTCCGAAATGGGCCACTTCAAAACATTAAGTAGGTTTGAGGAAAATATTACCACATACTAATTTGTAAGTCATTCGGTCACTCCTTCTCAGAGATATCACTGGCATAAACCAGTCAAACGGACAGACAGACGGACATTAAATAAGTCATATCTCTTGAACCCATTGAGCACCCATTCTGAAAATTTTATATTTTATGGAGCAATATGGGGGTAATATTCAGAAATAAAATTAAAAAAATTGAAAATACATTTTTCAGGATAATTAAGGATTAAGGACATTTTCGTCCTTTTGATATCCTTAATACACATATAGTTATCCTTATGTGTGTAATACTTAGAAATATCGTTAATATCTTTAAGATGGAACTTATTTCAATTAAATCTGACATTCCGTTCAAAAGTTATGGCGACTTGAACATAGCTTAATTTTTTACAAAACAATGTAGATGTCCTACTTTGTCACCCTATAAAATCTAAACCGCTACAAATTTTGACACACGGTAAACTGTCATTATTTCGTATCATCTTGCAGTATGCGCATGCAAAATTTCAGCAATATCGAAATTCATAAATTTTCAGAGTGGGTCGATTTCCTTTGGAATTACCCATATGTATCTGATGGCAGTCCACGTGATTGATCCCAAAACGGGCGGGATCGAACCAATGGGCTTGGCCCCGCCCACATAAGCCAAATTTAAAAAATGTGATATCTTGCACAATTTGTTAGCGAGAGACCTGGAATTTTGTGTATATATATCCGTTGGCGATCTACGTGATTGGGATCGGACCAATGGGCGTGGCCCCGCCCTTATAAGCCAAATTTCGAAATTGATATATCTTGCACAATTTTTTATCTAGAGTGCTGTAATGTTGTACATATGTATCTGGTGACAGTCCACGTGACACCGCCCATATAAGCCAAATTTTGAAATTGATTTATATTGCTCATTTAGTTAGCGAGAGTGTTGAAATTTTGCGTACATGTATCTGGTAGCAGTCTACGTGATTGGCTTACGCATGGGCGGAATAGGACCAGTGGGCGTGGCACAGCCCATATTTTGATATAACTTGCAAGTATTATATAGGAAATACATGAACAAAAATGCTCGGTATGCGATAATTACAGCTGCTCACTCCAATACAATCGCAATATGATAATGTGATGCATGACCAATGAAACAAGAATTTGGAAATTTTATAAGTATACATTTCTATTTTCTGGACTTTCCACTGAATTCGGTATTTTTTCATTTAGTGAATTTATTACTAATACCAGTAAGGAAAGGTAGAAAGTCGGGCGGGGCCGACTATATAATACCCTACACCTCCCTAACAATGCGATAAGGGTCATTGCGATAATAATTTGGAATAATTGGTAAATGTATTTTGAACCGATAATCGCTAAATTAAGCAATATTCGTTCCTAAATTGAGAAACATTATTCTGGAGAACTTTGTAATGATCGGAAGTAAAGTACAACTTCTATAGCGTTTTGTAACCAAATCTCGAGGAACATATATATGGAGGTTATATATAAATCTGAATCGATTTTCCTTGAATACTCATTCATGTAAAATAGAAACCTGTTTCTGTCGAATTTCCTACTGATCGGATATAAAACACAGTCTCTACAGCGCTTACATGTCAAATTGGGGGTAACATATAAATGGGGGCTATATCTAAATCTGAACCGATTTTCTCCGAATTTTTCGGTATTCCTTCATGTAATAAGAAACCTCTTTCTGCAGAATTTCTTACTGATCGGATATAAAATGCGGTTTCTACAGCGCTTGAATTTCAAATCGGGGGTATCATATATATGGGGACTATATCTAAATCTGAACCGATTTTCTCCGAATTTGGCAGTATTCCTTCATGTAATAAGAAACCTCTTTCTGCTGAATTTCGTACTGATCGGATATAAAATACAGTTAGTACAGCGCTTACATGTCAAATCGGGGGTAACATATATATGGGGCTATATCTAAATCTGAACCGATTTTCTCCGAATTTGGCAGTATTCCTTCATGTAATAACAAACCTCTTTCTGCCGAATTTCGTACTGATCGGATATAAAATACAGTTTCTACAGCGCTAATTTTGACATGGGCAGCGAAGCGCACCGGGCTCAGCTAGTATATAATATTTGACACATATAAATATTATACTCGTATGTATATTTGGGAGTATCTTGTACTAAACAAAACTGTTTTCCATCCCAATTTTTTTTTGTAACTATTATTTCCCACGGGTAATTCCAGAGGAAACCGACCTACTCCGAAAAGGTATCGATTTAGATTTCGTCGAAGAAGCCAAGTCCGTCCGTCTGTCAGTTCGACTGAATATTGATTACAATAACTCTGAAAAGGATTGAACGAAATGACTTAAAATTGTGATATACTTTTCAGGATAATCAAGGATAAAGGACACTTTCGTCATTTGTATGTCCTTAGTAGACAAAAATTTATTAATTAATGTATAATTCTTAGAGAGGATGTTAAATTCTTTCAAATGGTACGAGTACTAATATCAATATAAAGGTAAACAAATTTTCAACAAAAACCTCATTCCTGTCAAATTATATAGGGTTTTCTAACAAGAGGTGTTATTTTGGTATTCAAAGAAATTCCATTTTTGGAGATAAATGATCGGATGTTTTTTTCATAACAAAGAGGAAGGTATGCCGTTAATAACGAAAAACAATCAGCCAAATGGCCACCACGACCACGCTTACAGGACCATATCCTTTTCATGAAATTTTCCATATCCAAATCGCAAAGTGGCAGCTACCGAAATACCGGGTGATTCAAAATAACACCTCTTGTTGGAAAACCATATATGTATATACATCGACATAAAATGCAGTTTCAATGGCACTAAATACTAAATTGGCAGGAACATATATATTTGGAAATAACTAGATATAACCCGATTATCCCCAAATTTAGCAGTATTCATTCCTAAATTAAGAAACTTCTTTCTGCCACCTTTTGTAATGATCGGAAGTAAAGTACAACTGTATACCTTTTTGATACCAAATAGCGGGGAACATATCGTCGCTTGGATGACCAACTGCAGTAACTGACATTTTCAAAATTGTTCAGGAGAGCAGTTTTTCTGTTTTTGAGACAATGTTCCTTCTTCTCCACGGCGTAATATTTATTATATTTCCAGTGTGCTTTTCTCATTGCGTACTTAACTCCATCTTTTTCAATATTATTAACAAAAAAATAACAAAACTTAATTATAATGCATGCTTTTCATAAACAATGCAGATACGTCACTTTGTGGGAAAACAAATTATACTTAATGTCAGTTACGACTGATCACCGCCCAGCCCAAACGGCTAAAGCTAGAGTCATGAAATTTAGTAGGATGGTAGTCCTTGCTATATAGACGTGCAATATGGAAGGGTTTTTCGAAATTTTGGGCGCACAATGGGTCTAGAATTGCAACATTTCGTAGCGCCTAGGATGAAGATTCGGTATGAATCAAAAATTTTCTCAATTAAAATATTTACGTGCACATTGGGACAAAAAGGGATAAATATGGCACCAAAGTAGAGTGATCAAAACCGGTTTAAAATAAACCGGCCCACCGGTTTTTTGCTTCCACCGTCCCCGGTTTTTCTCAAAATCATGAATTTCGAACAACCGGTGCAACCGGTTTTTTTCGTTTGTTTCCACCGGTTTCCCGGTTTTTTTATTATCACTAAAATATTAAAAATTATTTACAACTTTATATACAAAATATCACAAATTAAGATAATAATATGAAAGATCTCCTTAAATGGCCTAAAAGACTCGGCAACTTTGCTAGAATCCGAAGCCATTCACCAATTTCTATACAAATTACAAAAATTTAAAGAAAATAAATGATTCATACGCGCAGAAGTTATGTGAAAAGTAAACGCATTCTCCCACTTCCAAACCGAAACAAAAACAAGTAAGAAAATTTCATTTGGGTAAACCTACTAGTGTATACTCTTATATATTTATATGTATACTCGTATATACCCATCTGCACTAAAGTGTGTATATAAAATATATATGTATTAAGATTTAATACCTCTATTAAATATTCTATTTAATATCCCGAAATATTAATATTTTCTTGACTGAACTACATAAGGGGAATTTCATGTCAAGTGAGTTAATTTTTAAAAGGGATGTCTTCTGTCGGGATGAAAATTGCACCAAGAAGCCCTATCAGATAGTAGTTATGAGACACAATTCCAACGAAATCGGTTAAGGACTTTCCGAGTTGGAGGGTGTCAAATATTGACATTTTTGTCAAACGGTTGTTTTTCCCATCTGAAATGCTAAAGTGTTTGGTTGAACGTTAATTTTTTTCAGAGGTTTATATTTATTTTGATAGATCAACAGGCCCCATCCCATTAATAGGTCACAAAGCTTTTAAAGGAAATTATCTAAGCTTTCTTTTGAGAAAAAAAAATCAAAAATTAAAACATAGGTTTTTACCAAAATTTCAAAAAAGTTTAATTTTGCAAAAAAGTAATGAAAATATATTTGCTAATTTTTTTAAAAGGTTAAAGAAAAGACTATCGATAACACTTTTGGAATATGTTTCTAAATACAATAGCTAATTAGTTATATGTATGAGATAAAAGGACCGTTTGACTCAAATGACAATATTCATCACAATCCAACTCATAACTACTATCCAACAGGACTAAATTTGGTGCAAGATTCCTGATCAGAAGACATCGCATTTAAAAATTTTATATTAAAAAATCGCCTTTTTTGTTATTAAAAAGGAAAATGTTTTTCAAACGGCAATTTTCATACTGTTTTGTTATGCAGAAAAAAACCGGTTTTACCGGTTTCCCCGGTTTTCTTCGAAGAAAAAAACCGTCCACCGGTTTTTTTATAACTTAAATAAACCATCCACCGGTTTTTTATTTTTTAAAAAAAAAAACCGGTTTTTTGATCACTGTACACCAAAGCCAAGTCCAAATAGCAAGAGCTTGAATCATCTAATTTGGCTTGAGGGCAGTCATTGGAACGTAGACTAGACACAAGGAGTTTTTAGGCCAAAATGGTGGAAAAATTATAAATATTGTGCAGTGGGAAAAAACTGTGTTGGATATGGCACAGTGGGCCAAAAAGTGTTAAATATAGTACAGTGGGGAAAAAAATTAAATTTTTGTAGTGGTTCAAATATGTGTTAAATATGGCACAGTGGGGCAAAAAGGGTTAAATATGGTACCTTAGTGCAAAAATGGTAAAATATGGTACGATATGGCAAAAAGGGTTAAATATGGTAGAGTAGGGTTAAGGGTGCGAATATAGCTTTTGGAATATACAGTATGTTTTTCTCTTAATGCATACTTATAGTGGCACTGTGATGCAAAAACGATTAAATGGTGTCAGTTGTGCTTTAATGTCATTTGGAGACAGATTACGGAAAAGGGATAAATACTGCACGCTGAAAAAAAATCGCCTCTGTAGTATATTGTCCCAAACATATTCGGCTTGAAACATATATATTTTTAGGGTGCAGTCCAAATATATAACATTTAACACATACAAATAATATATGTTTGGGAGGATGTTGTTCTAGACAAAACTATGTTTACATCCTAATATTTTTTATTTGCATATGTTTTTTCCCAAACAAAGATCTATTTGCGTGAATATATATCTATTCTTTAATTGTTTTAAGTTTTCAGCAATTGAAAGGTAATTTTTAGGAATTTGTAATGTTAGTAAAATTTCTTTATAATTGAAAATAATGACTGGGAATAGTTAGAAAATAAAAATAAGTGGTTTCAAATAGAAGTTAATGCTAAGTATGCCATTTTTAATAGGAAAGCATAATTCGAAAACATGGAAAAAATTAAAACTAAAGTTCGAAAAATTCAGCAAAGTTTTGAAAATCTTTTTTTTTAAATAAAATATATTTGGAAATATTCATAAACAATAATTTTATTTGTATTTAAACACATATTTTATTTGAGAAAATTAGTTCCAAATATATTTTATTCTAATATATTAACATACGCGTTCTAAATACAATTTATTGATTTTCAAATAAAATGTATTTGCTCGAAAATATATAATAATTAAAAATTTGTGTTCCAAGTATATTTTCTTTCGATTCAAACAAATCAAAAACTGCGATTTTGCCCCGTGTGTAATCTTCAGATTATCCTAGCGCGTGACATAGGCTATATTAGTTATTGATTGAGGAGGCGTGGCCCGCCCAAACAAGCCAATTTGGAGTTATTATTTTTTTAGTGATTCTTACTGTTCCTACCTACGAATGGATTATCGAGATTCCTACTGTCGTTACCTGACGATTGGGACTGGACAGTGATCCCGTTTCGACCGCAACTGGTCCAAAAATGGGCAAAGAGTGGGCTGGGTGCAGCAAGTACTCCATAACTTTTTGCATTAATGAACAAACATTTGGAGAACATGAAATATTAAGTGACATATTGCACTTACGTCTCTTGGTGACATTTTTTTACTTAAATCATTTACCGTTTTTTGAGAAAACGGTAATATATATATGCACAAAATTTATACACAAGTTGTACTTTGACTAGACAAATCGAATGGTGGCCTTAACTCAATTTCTGAAAAATGGTCAGTTACGTCGGTTGGTCATCCAAGCGACGATATATATGGAGGCTGTATCTTAATCTGAACCGATTTGCCACGAGTTTGGCAGTATTCAATGATTTAATAAGAAATCTCTTTCTGACGAATTTCGTCCGATCTTTGCAAGAGGTTATGTAATATCGCTCTAGCTCACGGGCTGCTCAAGATTTAAGCGAAATAATTTGGGGATGTTCACTAAACAAAACAAGCTTTCATTTGAGATGCTGACCCGCCAAAAAATCGTCATTTTTGATATGTTTGAATTGAAAGAAAATATACTTGGAAACGATTTTTTTAAATATTTTATATTTGTTAACAAATACATTTTATTTTAAAATCAATAAATTTTGTTTGGAACACATATATTAATATATTACCAAGCAATTAAAACTCTCTACCAATTTTTGTATTTGTTTCTATTACTTTCTTGGAATAGACAGAAAGTTAATGGAACATATGGTCTCAAACCAAAAATAAATTCTGACTGAATAATATATTAGAACATAATTTATATGCAAACTGAATTTCACAAATAAAATATATTTTTACACACAAACAAAGTTATTGTTTAAGAAGCTTTCCAATTTTTAAAACTTTGCTTACTTATTAGAATTTTAGTAAGTTTTTCCTAGATTTCGTGTTAATTTTATAGCTAAAATTTTCTTAATTTATAAATATTCCAATTCATCACTTTTTGTCAAACCATCAATTCAATTTATATTTACGAAAGGTTATTCGTTTTACGTTTTAACTAAATTTTACAAACATAAAATTTTTAAAAAAAAATTGCTCTTTGAACATCTGAAAAACAGGAAACAAATAATTACATATTAAGCGGAAATACTAGTTCCAAATAAAAAATATTTGAATGGGAGCATATTTTTGTTTAGAACAATATCCTCCCGAACATATTATTATATGTGTTTGTCAAATATTATATATTTGAATTGTACTCTAAACATATGTATATTGCAAGCCGAATAAGTTTGGGACAATATACTACAGAAGCGATTTTTTTCAGCGTGTATATATGTTACACCGATTTGATATGTAAGCGGTGTAGAAACCGTATTTTATATTCGATTAGCACGAAATTCTGCGGAGGTAGTTTTCTTATTACACGGATTAACACTGCCAAGTTCGGAGAGAATCGGTTCAGATTTAGATATTGTCCCCATATTTATGTTACACCCGCAATTTTTTCAGTCTGAAATACAGATTGGATTTGCCTAAAATTACGCTCCTTTGGAATGATGTGTTTTTTACAAATATCTCTTGCGGAGACTGTAAAACCGAACACCATTAAAAGACAAAAACTCCAATCTAAGGATAAATTTCGGGGTAACCATAATAAGATTAATCAGCGCGAAGCTTAAGATATGTAAATGAAATAGAAAATATTTACACTCACGTCAAGGTGACTGTTCCTAAGCTAGCAAACGTAGCAAATATTGCCAACAATGCAAAGAGGTATAACTAGCATAGTTTTATTTGTCCTATTTGTTTTGAAAGTGGAGTAATCGAAATTTTCTTCAACTCCATTCGACATTGAAAAAAGTGGAAAAATAGAATACACAATATAGAAACTTTTTGGTATTGAGATGAGCTGAATGTAAGTATGTAATTTATTTCTATTATCCACTCAGATTTTTGTTTTAAGCCAGAGGATTTACACCAGTTTCAAAGTAAACAGTTCATAAAAGTCACATATTATCTTATACTTTTTGATTTTGTTAACAATTTGTTATTTATGTCATTTTGACTTTCAGCATAAAATATGCATTTATGTACAGCTAAGCAACCATACGTGAATGCTGTGGCGATGATAACAACGATGCATAACAGCCCTGACATGTTTTTGGCATAGCCATTGCACCGAGTGGCGCGGGCCAACCTCCCGCAACCCTACAGCTGCCACAGATTATTTAAATGCGGACACACCGAAAAACAACAGTTGTTCATTCTGGGTGCCATTTGCTAGGATGTTAACCTTTCTTTGGCAGTTGTTTTGGTGGCATTTTAGCCACCCCCTCCACTAGCAGCACCAAACAAACTGGGCGAAATAATTTTTTTTTTTTGCTTAGCAATTGTTGGAATGTCGTGTCGATGCTTTGTTCGTTGTACAATTTAAAAAACTGTCAGACTAATTAATTGAAACCCAGTGGCCTGAAGGTTACTGTTTTTGTAGGTGAAATATGAGGAAAAATATGTTTTTGTTTTTTTGTGATCAAATATAAAATATCAAAATGGAAAAACTGACCCACAGACCTGTTGTCGAATACAAAAGTATGACCGATTGTTAACAAAATTTGTCTGATTGAAAATACTTGAATAAAATAACCATGTACAATCAAAACAGTTTTTGGAATATTCTTAAAAATAAGAAGTATGAAGAGGCAACAATTATGTAGAGCTAAATATATATATCACATAATACTCAAACAATTACTGTGAGGTACTACTATCGGATGGCTTTTATTCAAATAAAATATATTTGTATAAGTTTTATGAAAATATATTGTGTTATCGGGATATTTTGCTTACGGTAAAAAAAAACAGTAAGGAAAGACAGAAAGCCGACCATCTAATATCCTACACTTCCTTAGCAATGCGCAAAGGGGCATTGCGATAAAAATTTGGATCCACCTCCTTAGTAAGGCTTATTATAAGAAGGAGTTGAAGATGTTGATCATTATAAACTAGATCTGAAACGATAAATTTAAAATGCGTAGCATTCGTTAATAGGTCACGTATCGAACATCTAAACAGCTTTTCAGCAACTTGTATCAAAAACTTTATTTCAAATTATACAAAGATCTGACGTAAAATACAGTTTTAAAAGCGCTTAAATACTATATGAAAGAACCATACGATTTTTACAATATTAAGATGAATTTAAGGATAATCTGTCTGCCAAATGTTGCAATGATGGAAACTAAAGTACAACTTCTAAAGCGCTATGATACCAAATTGAGGGAAAATATATATGGGGGCTATATCAGGTGCAGACGGTATCGTCCAGATATGCTCAAAGCGGACCCTCACACATCTTCGCGGATTCTCCATCCCCTATTTAAATCCATATAGGAAACGGAAAAATTTCCGGACGAATTGAAGTAGGAAACGCTTGTTAGAATACCAAAAAAGGGTGCAACTTCAGACTGCAATAATTGAAGAGGAATCATGTTGTTATCAGCACCCCTAAAATTAATGTGCCAGATTATTCTGGAACGGATATCGAGCAAAAATTATGCCACACTTCGCAATCAGCAAGCAGGGCTCAGACCATAATTTTTTGTGTGGATCACATCGCGTCCCTTCGAATAATTATTGAACAAATAACCGAATTCAAACAGTCATTACACCTAGTCTTCATTTATTTTGAAAAAGCCTTTGATCGTCTAAATCATCAAATAATATGGGAAGCCCTCGCAAAAAAAGGAGTACCACACAAGATTGTCAATTTATTAAAAGCGCAATACACCGCCTTCCAGGCCAGAATTTTCCATAATGGCACATTCCCAGAACCGATTAATATTGTATCCGGAGTTCGTCAATAATGTATTCTTTCTCCTCCCTTATTTTTGTTGGTGGAGGACGAGTTACTCCGCTCAAGTATCGACGCGACGCCAAATAGGGGTATCCTTTGGCATCTCATAAACATGGAACATCTGATCTGATGATTTAGCGTTTGCCGACGGCATCGCACTAATTTCCAGCAAACAGAGCCATATGCAAAGTAAAATAAACGAATTGCAAACAAACGCTGGAAAGTACCAACTGCGGATTAACGTGAGTAAGACTAAATCCATGGAGGTAAGCGCATCGCAACACACGCATTGGACACACGCTGCGGAAATCTTCAAATAATATCTCCACCAAAGCTTTGAACTGGAGTCCGCAAGGAGCCCGGTGTAGAGGACGACCCAGAGGTTCAAGGCGTAGAACTTTGACGAATGAAATGAAGTCTGTGAATGAGGATCTCAGCTGGACGTAGATCAAAGCACCAGCTAAAGATCGTAGTAAATTTAAACAATTATGTAAGGCGCTATGCGCCACTTAATCGGCGCTACAGCAATAAATAATATAATAATATCTAAATCTGAACCGAATTTGGCAGTGTTTATGTAATAAGAAACCTCTTTCTGCCGAATATCGTATTGATCGGATAAAAAATACAGTTTCTACAGTGCTTACGTGTCAAATCGGAAGTATACGAGGTATGTTTAAAAAATATCGCGAATTTTGTATTTTTTCAAAAAGTATTTATTTATTCATGAATATCTGTTTTGTCCCCTTCAAAGTAATTCCCCTCGGATATAATACACTTCTGCCAACGTTTTTTCCAATCCTCGAAGCACTTCAAATAATTATTTTTGTGATCTTGTTCAGCTCCTCCTTAGATGCCATCTTTATCTCCTCAATCGTGGCGTAGCGTCGTCCTTTCATGGGCCTTTTCAGTTTTGGGAACAAAAAATAGTCACAGGGGGCTAGGTCAGGGGAATACGGTGGCTGCGGCACCATTACTGTGTTGTTTTTGAGAGAGTTTTCTTATTACATGTATGAACACTGCCAAATTCTTACCGCAATTCCCATTTTCGCATTGATAGGTAGGTGTAGGGTATTATATAGTCCGCTCCGCCCGACTTTCTGTCTTTCCTTACTGGTTTTTGTTTAACAAATCATGTAAAATATTATTTTTTGGATGCGGCATTTTCACTGTGTGATCACTTGAAGGTCAAACAATAGACTAAACATAAGACCAGATTACACTCTACGATCCTACATTGTAAGGTGGTGTGTGTTCAGGCATATTGAACAAATATCAAACGGATTTTCTTAAATTAGGGTCTGTTTGAAATATTGGAAACAAATATATTGAAAATCAGGTATATTTTTTTATCAGATACATACATACTCAAAAATATGACGTACGATGCATGCTCATATAAAATAACACATTTGTCTATAAACAAATTAGTTATAAAAAGGTGAAAAAATCCCTAAATATTATTTTGAAATATTTTTGGATTGAAACAAACAATTATTATCCCATTCATCCATTCTATTTATTTGTTAGGTAACTCCACATCGTATCGTCGCCAGGTAGGCTTTGACAAATCTGTCCCCGACATTATAAAATGCACACGTGCGGGAAAAGAAGAACAGCTTTACAAATTTCCATGCCCTAATTATGTTTCTGAAAATATTTTTTATGGCTGTATGTATTTAAACAATCAGGATTATCCCTTTCATTCAATCTGTTTATTGTTAGGGAACTCTAACATATTTCGATCATCCTTTCAGAAATGTTGATCTTCATCGCCATAAGAGATTGAGATTCTAGCAAAAATTACATTACTAATTTTCACTATGATTGGATATAATACACAGTACATATATTTAAATTTTAGCATGATCGGTTAAAAAATGCGCTCTGGTTAAAACACATCCAAACACAACAGCTGTCAAAAATTAACTAAACATTGAAAATGGACGACCTTGTCAGTATAAGTAAGGGATATGAGTACCAACATAACGCTACAAAAATATGTATCAAAAATCAAATACACGTAGCCCGCGGAAATTAAAAATTCGCAATATTTTTTTAACATACCTCGTATATGGGGACTATATCTAACTCTGAACTGATTTTCCACAAATTTTGCAGTGTTCATGCATGTAATATGAAACCTCTCTCTGCCAAATTTCGTGCTGATCGGAAATAAAATACAGCGCTTACATGTGAAATCTTGGCCGATTTCCTGGAATTCTGAACTAATTTTGACGAATTTCAATAGGGATCGTCCTTGGACCAAAATAAATATATTTGCAAAGTTTCGTTGAGATCGGACTATAATTGCGACCTATATATATATTGTTATCGGAATCGTAAAAAGAAGATAAAGAAAACTCGATTTTAAAATTTATTAAAACAATTAATGAAAATGCTTGTGGTCCCGACAGACCACAATGAGCATTTTGTAGATTTTAACTTTGATCGATAATTTTTCACTAATAAGTTGGTCCAATCACCTCAAAAACAATATAGTTTGGTTAAGAACCCTTTATTTATAGAATTCACGGAACCAGTTTTTGATAAAAAAACTCAGATAAAAATTATACTCCATTCAAAGTTGGTCTGGCCAGACAACAATGACCATCCCAGGGTTATGGAACATACGTCACAAAACTTGAAGTCTTTTAGAAGCAGTCAGTAAGAAGTACGAGTTAAGTAATGTCAACCTGTACTTGAAATTATGTAGATAGTAATGCTTTTAATGTACATAAAGTCCAGTGAAAAATATATGAAATCATAACAAAATGTAATAGCTCATAACTTTAATACCTCTGTACGTAAACATTTGAAATTCGGTACCATGCAAAGTCTTGAAGTATCTACTATTTATCAAAAAAATAGGAGTATTTATCTATTCCCTTCTGGTAACCTCCATACAAATTGACAGGTTCAATCAAACACATATTTCCCATAAAATCTGAAGCTATCTTCTAAATGTTTTCATATGAAGTATTTTAGACAACTTTTATAATGAATGTAGACATAGCAAAATGTTTCCACCTTTTGGCTCCCACACAAAGTACTCGTATGTAACACATTCCATATTATATTACTCGCAAACTGGGGGTATACCTTAGTCTGTTTACTCGACTGTAATTGTTATCTGTACACCACAATGTGGTCCAGGGTATTCTGAGTTGGTGCATTTGTTTGTGAAGCCCAAAAGGAGAAGAGATAGGCACTTCGTTTGTTATACCGATCGACTTGGAATCACTTCCTGCGTCGATTTAACCATATCCGTCTGCCCGCCCGTCCGTCTGTAGATGTATCGCTGTAATCAAACAGCTGGTCGTATGTGTGGTCCGATCGAAATTTAGAACTTTTCTCTTTTTGCCCCAAGAGCGACCACTATTGAAACTGGTGAACATCGGTTCTGATTTAGATATAGAAATGGTATATATTTAACTCCGAATTGATATAAAGCGCTATAGAAATCGTATTTTAGATCTTATCATTATAAAATTTTCATTGGATTTCATTGGTTCAATAATGAACGCTGTCAAATTTGAAAGAAATTGGTTCAGATTTGTATATATATGTACTTCCCAGCAAAATTTCTCATTACCAAATAATCCGTCGAGTAAGCAAAGTTCGATAATGGTAAGTACTTATTATTTAGCCACTTTTCTCATTATTTTAACATAGGGATGTCATTGGAGGAAAGTACTTCCCAAAAGCATACAATAAAATAGCATAATAAGTACTTATTTGTAGCTCGATTTTATGTACTTGAATAATGCATTACCAATAAGTAGTAGATATGTAGAAATGGCCATTTAAAATGATTTTTTGCATATTGTCGCGCATATTTCTCGAAACAAAGAATTTCCTCATGCCATATTCGAATATCTGGTATTTTCATTCAAATTTGCACGTATTGTTTGAAAACATGTTGAAATATAAATAAATCTTGTACAATAACCCACATATAGCCAAAATGGCATTATATTAAAATTTGCCAAAATGATTTTGATAACAAAAAATCACTTATTTCTGTTATTATTGGTAAGTCATTATTAATAAGCCGAAAGTAATGCAGCGAATAATGAGATGTCATTATTTGGTAATGCAGGGAATAATGACATATAATATAACTATATAACTTTTGCTGGGTTATAGCACCCCAGCAAAATCTTGGTAAGTACATGTCATTACCACTCGCATTACCAGGTAATGATATATCATTATCGCCAGCATTACTTTCGGTAAAAAAAATGACGACTAACAAAATAATGACAAAAATAAGTTATTGCTAGTAATCTAAGTTAGAAAATCTTATTTTAAGTTATAAACATGTCTTTAAATGATTTACGATTTATGATTTTTTCTTAAATGATTTACATATATACGTTGTAACTTGTATTCAGTTAAATCATTTAAAGAAAAGTTTGAAAATTCAAATTAGATGACTAATAAAAACTTATTCTTGTCATTATTTATTTAGTCGTTATTTATTTACCGAAAGTAATGCTGGCGATAATGAGATATCATTGCCTGGTAATGCATCTGGTAACGACATTTAAAGGGTGTCCCAAGAAGAGCGCAATTTTTTAATTTTAAATAAAACACAGATATTTAAGAAAAAATCGTGAAACTTTATTATATCGTAAAGTAGACAGAATGAGGTTATGTATGGAACAATACATCGTGCAGTTGGCCGCCGCGGCTTTGCTGACATGCACGCGATCTTTTAATGAAATTTTCAATGACCGTTTTGCATGAATGCTGCGGTATTTCATTAATGCAGCGTCCAATTTCGTTTTTTAAGGCTTGAGTCGTCGTCGGCGTATTCGCGTAAACCATCGACTTCAAAAAACCCCAAAGAAAAAAATCTAATGGTGTTAAATCGCACGATCTAGGCGGCCAATTCTGATCTCCAAAACGCGAAATAACACGACCGGGAAATGACTGATGCAGCAATTGAATTGTTTCTCTGGCTGTATGACATGTGGCGCCGTCTTGTTGGAACCACATGCCCTCCACATTCATTTCTTCAATTCTAGGCAAGAAAAAACTGGTTATCATTTCACGATACCGAACACCATTGACTGTTTGCGCTTGACCTGCCTCATTTTCATAAAAAAAGGTCCAATGATTCCTCCAGCCCAAAAACCACACCACACAGTGACACGTTGAGGATGCATTTGCTTCTCGTGAATCACTCGAGGATTTTCCGCACCCCAAATGCGACAATTCTGCCTATTGACGAAGCCATCAAGATGAAAATGGGCCTCGTCACTGAAGATGATTTTATCGGCAAAATCAGCATTTTCATGTTGTCTATCCAATACCCAATTAACGAACTCCCTTCGCTGTCCATGGTCAGTTGGCTTCTGTTCCTAAATCAATTGAACTTTGTATGCATGAAGATGCAAATCTTTCGTCAAAATTCGCTGCAAAGTGGATTTGGAGACACCAATTTGCTGAGCTCGGTGTCGAATTGAGGTGGATGGAGTTTGAGCGACATCATCACGTACAGCTGCGACATTTTCGGTCGATCGACCTGGTCGATGGCGCGTTGTTGTCTTTACATCACTAACAGACCCAGTTTCGGCAAATTTATCCATTAATCTCTTTACAGTTGACTCTTTTGGAGCATTATTGTGACCCCAAATTGATCGCAATTTGCGAACTGTAGCCGCAAAACTTTCTCCATTTTGGTAAAACAATTTCACAATGAGAATGCGTTGTTCATTCGTGTAGCGCTCCATTTTTACTAACCTCGTACCTTCTACTAACAAACAATAACAATTATTCAAATGTCAAACAATGACACTTCGAATGTTGCGAGATTTAAAAATTGCGTTCTTCTTGGGACACCCTTTACTTACGAAGATTTTGATGGGTTATATTTTTGTACTTGATTATTTAGCGATTTTTCTATGAATTGCGAGGTAGGCCAGTGGTTGTGATGCTAAACTACGAAACCATGAGGTCGCGAGTTCAATCCCACCTCCCGGCAAATGAAATTTTTCGTCATATGAAGACAACAATCGATAACTACTCTCTCCCAATTATACGCTCTACCCAATGTTACGCTCTTCCCAATGTTACGCTCTTCCCATTGTTACGCTCTTCTACTTTCTCACCACATTCCACCACTGATGGTGGTGAACAAGCAATAGAAACTAGGAAATATCCACTACCACACAAACCCACTCCTAAAATTATTTTTTTTCCACGCTTACTTTTTGGATAATTGTAAGCGTGGGGGTAAGTGGTTATTTTTCAGCTGCCTGTATGCTTGAGTGGAAGTACTTTCCTCCAATGACATGTACATGTAAAAATAATTCGAAGGGATGCCAAATAATAAGCAGTTACTAGTTTTGAATTTAGCTTACCCGTCAGGTTATTTGGTAATGGCAAATTTTGCTGGGACCCATATATACTTTACTTTCGATTTGGTATCAAAAAGTCAGGGAATCTTTATTTTACATCCGATAATTATAAGAATTGGTATAGAGGAATTTCTTGGCACAGAAACGAAGATTGTCAACTTTGCAAAAAATCGGTTTAGATTTAACTACATTCACCATATACTCGTATATTTACCTCTCATTTGGCATCTAAGCGCTATAGAAATTATATTCAACATATGTGCATTACCAAATTTGGCCATAAAGGAGTTCATTGATTCAACAATGAACAACCTCAAAATTTCAATAAATCGGTTCAGATTTAGGTATAGCCTTCCTTCGTATGATTGTACCGATTGGGCAACAACGTATACAAAACATTTATTTTGCATCCGATCATTGTAAACTTTGGCAGTTTCTTGACACAGAACGAAGATGGCTAACTGTGATGCAAATCTGTTGAGATTTATATATGGGGCAAAATTCCTCAAGTGTCCCAGGTAAAAAATAAAAGTTGTCCGATTTGCCTGAAATTTTACTCGTTTATTGTCCGCATAGAAACTCGGAGAATGCTAATATTGGGTCAAACGATCAGCGATTGACCAAGTTATTGGACATTCAATTCGGAAAAAAGCTATATGTTTTGTCAAAATTGATATTTTCAAACGCGTTTTTCACATACAAATGAAGATTTTAGAGCAATGCGTCAAATGACATTCTGGAGGTATATTTCATGGACTCTCTTGCAGATAAACTACTAATTACGTAATGTTGTATTTTGGACCAATTCTTTTGCATTAAAAAAAATATTTCGCAATATCAAAAATATATCACGACATTTTTTTTCTGCAATATTTTTAAAAGAATCTTTGACATGTTTGTTAGTTCATATCAAATTTTTGGAATGTACTTTTTCCGCAACAAAAAGATATGATTTTTTTTTAGCAAATTTAGTTCGAAAAAATAACAAAATTCTAAAAAATCAGAAAATTATTTACATATATTTCTATAAACTTTTTCACTGTACGGCATACCAGACCTCGTCAAACCAAGTTTTAATTGAAAATACATACGTATACGAGTATAAAGAAAACTATTTAAATTTGTCAATACATCTTCTAACAACAATGGAGTCCAGCAGACTTAATCCATATTTAACGCGATGCATTTGGGATTAAAAGTCATAACCCTAAAACCGTACTCAAAATATCCGAAAACCTGTGGAGCAATTTTAATTTGCCAAAGGAAGCGAAAATTTGCATAAAATGTTCGATTCAACTTTCAAAATCCAAAAAGCAATTTGAATATCTGAATTGTGGAGATCGTGAAATTGGCGTTGAGTGGACTGGGTGTAAAAAGTATCGTAATCCAGCCAGCGAATAGGCTGGCCTTCCTTCGTATGATTGTACCGATTGGGCACCAACGTATACAAAACATTTATTTTGCATCCGATCATTGTAAACTTTGGCAGTTTCTTGACACAGAACGAAGATGGCTAACTGTGATGCAAATCTGTTGAGATTTATATATGGGGCAAAATTCCTCAAGTGTCCCAGGTAAAAAATAAAAGTTGTCCGATTTGCCTGAAATTTTACTCGTTTATTGTCCGCATAGAAACTCGGAGAATGCTAATATTGGGTCAAACGATCAGCCATTGACCAAGTTATTGGAAAAAAGCTATATGTTTTGTCAAAATTGATATTTTCAAACGCGTTTTTCACATACAAATGAAGATTTTAGAGCAATGCGTCAAATGACATTCTGGAGGTATATTTCATGGACTCTCTTGCAGATAAACTACTAATTACGTAATGTTGTATTTTGGACCAATTCTTTTGCATTAAAAAAAATATTTCGCAATATCAAAAATATATCACGACATTTTTTTTTCTGCAATATTTTTAAAAGAATCTTTGACATGTTTGTTAGTTCATATCAAATTTTTGGAATGTACTTTTTCCGCAACAAAAAGATATGATTTTTTTTAGCAAATTTAGTTCGAAAAAATAACAAAATTCTAAAAAATCAGAAAATTATTTACATATATTTCTATAAACTTTTTCACTGTACGGCATACCAGACCTCGTCAAACCAAGTTTTAATTGAAAATACATACGTATACGAGTATAAAGAAAACTATTTAAATTTGTCAATACATCTTCTAACAACAATGGAGTCCAGCAGACTTAATCCATATTTAACGCGATGCATTTGGGATTAAAAGTCATAACCCTAAAACCGTACTCAAAATATCCGAAAACCTGTGGAGCAATTTTAATTTGCCAAAGGAAGCGAAAATTTGCATAAAATGTTCGATTCAACTTTCAAAATCCAAAAAGCAATTTGAATATCTGAATTGTGGAGATCGTGAAATTGGCGTTGAGTGGACTGGGTGTAAAAAGTATCGTAATCCATACATACTGTGCAGTATTGATTTTAACAGACTTTGTTAGCATTGACTGTAATTTTTCGAACTAATTTTTTTAAAAAAATCATATATTTTTGTTGTGGAAAAAGTACATTCCACAAATTTGATATGAACTAACAAACATGTCAAAGATTCTTTTAAAATATTGCAGAAAAAAAATTTCGTGATATATTTTTGTTATTGCGAAATATTTTTTTTAATGCAAAAGAATTGGTCCAAAATGCAACTTTACGAAAATAGTTGTTTATCTGCAAGAGAGTCCATGAAATATCCCTCCAGAGTGTCATTTGACGCACTGCTCTAAAATCTTTATTTGTATGTGAAAAACGCGTTTGAAAATATCAATTTTGACAAAAAATATTGCTTTTTTCCGAATTGAATGTCCAATAACTTGGTCAATCGCTGTTCGATTGACCCAATATTAGCATTCTCCGAGTTTCTATGCTTGAACAATAAACGAGTAAAAATTCAGATAAATCGGACAACTTTTATTTTTTACCTGGGACATTTGAGGAATTTTGCCCCATATATAGCCCCCTATATATATTCATTTCGATTTTGTATTACAGGGCTATAGATGCTTTATTTAACATCCGATCGTTATGAAATGTGGCAGAGTGAAGTTTATTAATCGAAAACGAAAAACTTGGAGAAAATGGGTACACATTTAAGTATTGACCACATATGTAAAATATATCTCCCAATGTTGTGAATTTGACTCCTGTACTCATACAGGGTTGCCCATATTCGACGGACCCATCTGGCAACGCCATAACTTTTGACAGAGATGTCAGATCGCTTAATGACATACCGCGTTTGAAGCGTCAGTCCAAGCAGATTTTTACCATGGAACAATACACGCCACGCGAGCGCTCTGAAATAGTTGAAATTTACATTCAACAGAAGAAGTCAATTGTGAAAACTCAAAAAACAAAATTATCATGTCCGATGAAGCCCATTTCACATTGAATGGGACCGTAAATAAGCAAAATTGCCGTATTTACGCCACTGAAAATCCTCAGGAGATTCAAGAATTGCCTCTTCATGACGAAAAAGTCACAGTTTGGTGCGGCGTTAGTGCGAAAACGGTCATTGGGCCGTTTTTCTTCCAAAACGAAAATGGCCATGCTGTTACCATCAACCAGGAGCGTTATAGCGACATGATGACCAATTTTGTGATGCCAATTATTCGTCGAAAGCGTATGAGGCAGTTCTGGTTTCAACAAGACGGCGCTCCACCGCACACAAGTCGCATAACAATCGATTTTCTGAAGAATTTGTTTCCGGGCCGTTTGATGTCGAAAAGTGGTGATTTGGACTGGCCACCGCGTTCGCCCGATTTGACGCCGCCTGACTTCTTCTTGTGGGGATATTTGAAGTCAAAGGTTTACGTTAACAAGCCAAGGACCGTAGAAGAGCTCAAGGACAACATTCGTGAAGAAATAGCCGCTATTCCGACCGAAATGTTGGCGAAAACGATGGAAAATGCTGCAAAAAGGGCACAATACGCCATCAACGCCAGAGGCGGCCATTTGAGAGATATCATATTCAAAAATTGATGTAAACAAATCTACTTGGAACAAATTAAATGATTAAGATTGCCAACCGCCAAATTTTTATTTTTTTCTTTGATTTTTTTTAAAAAAACATGGGTCCGTCGAATATGGGCAACCCTGTACTGCTAACAAAGTGGTTAAGGGTATTATATAGTCGGCCTGTCTGACTTTAGGCTTTCCTTGCTGGTTTTGCTGGCTGAAAGAAAAAGTTTCTATATTACCATACAAAATAACCGGCATTTTCAAATAAATGAATATAAATTAAATATAAACCACTACACTCATTTTAACAATAATTATTTTCGGATAACTACATGAACGAGCGCCTTTGCCGCCTACATAGCATTAAAAGCGAAGACATTCCTTTGGCATTTTTCAAATTAAACATATATTTCGCTGTCAATTTACAAATGAAATCCCACGGAATTTAAGGAATCTCGGCGATATTTTCGAATCACATCAACTTTGTGGTTTTGCTGCTTGAGTCTAGGTGTGGGATTGGGCGCGGGCGTTTACAGGGTATGCCAAACCAGAGCAGTAAGAGAAATTAACCAACTTTTAAAATAAAAAAACACACACAGCCACAGCAGCACCCGCACTCTGTCAGCCACATTTGACTGTCGAGTCGAGTAAATTAATTTGTGAACAACATTACCTCACAATACGCACACACACATTTACCCCAAAAGGAATGCGGGATGAATGTCTATGGTATTGGGGTGTGCATGTGTATATGTGCGAGACAGAGTGAGCGTGAACAATTTTATATCAACAACCCATAAAGGATCAGATTACCCGTTTGAACAAAGTTTTTTTTCGCCGAGTAAATGTTCTGTTTTTTGCAAAGCATTGGCTCACACACACACACCGACATACGAGTACAACAGCTTCAACGCTGCGGTGGCAAGGACTCATGTCGCAAAACACATTAACAGTGAATTTATATATTTTTAAATGGAGTTTGCAAAACATTTGCCTTTTCCACCTCCACCGCCCGGTTCTTCCCCTTATCTAGCCGTCCTTTTAGCGCCACCACTCCTCCGTATGAATTGCTGCACACCAAATAATTTGTTAATATTAAAAGTGTTGCTGGCGCTGAGGGTAGCGATACATCATATCGCATAAAATTAACGTTTTGAACAATCTTTCATATGCACATTCGAGTAGCATAATTAATATAATCCTCTTAGAAGGTATTATTGTGAATTTAATGAGTTTCGGTAGTTAAGTAGTTAGTTAGAAAAGTAGTTATGTTACCTGTAGAGACCGCCAGAGGATTTGCGAAGTGGAAATGGTATTGAAAAATGAATGCAATGGCGGATGATTGAAGAGCATAAAGATTTTGTTTTTAAATGGTTGAAAATATTTACCGTTTTCCTTATCAAAAATTTATATTAATCTTTTGGCATCGCTTGTGGAACAATTCATTAAAGTTTAACAAATTAATCTATTTAACAAAATACAACGAAAGTAATATAAATAGGTGAATAAATAATACTATTATTATGAACTACACAGTACAATACGTAGACAATTACAGGGTTCTGAAAATGGATTCTGGTAGATGAGACCAAAAAAAATATAAGAATAACTGGGTTGGCGTTTTTGAAGATCACATCGGAATTTTTATTTTAGGGGAGTTAAAGTACCCTCGCCCTTTTGGTATGTTCGTGCAGCATATCGGCATATGAAACTATGTGTTCTTTTATCTAAGGTCATTATTTTTGTCGGACATATTAACCATCTAGCTCCCTCACCATAACTGTAATCCTTGTCTCTATTTTACCAAATGGTAAAAAAACTACACTAAAAACAAAGCCCTTAACACAAACGCCAAAAAAAACAGTTAAGTTCCAGTAAAAACCCTCTTTACTGCTATGGTTATTGTTTCGACCTCTAGGTCGTATGAATAACACGAAGTTCGTTCCAAAATTGAGGAATTTTGAACAAAACAAGTAAGGGAAGACAGAAAGTCGAGCGGGCCGCTGCTTATTCCAAGGAGGAATTGAAGATGTTGTTCATAATAAACTAGATATGAAACGATAACCTTAAAATGAGCAGTATATAAGTACTTTCCTATATCAAGAATCTTAAGGAACAAATAGTTGGGACTATACACAATCTAAAAACAATTTGAAGATTTTGAGATTTTTCAATTTGGTTCAGAAACCTCATTTCAGCCAAATTATATAAAGATGGACAATAACATAAAGTTTCAGTAGCGCTTAAATGCTAAATAGGCAGGAACATACTCGTATATATTGCTATATATATTTCTAAATCTGAACTGATTTTCCCTAAATTAAGCGGTATTCGCTCCCAAATAAAGAAACTTCTTTCTGCCAAATATTTTAATGATTGGAAGTAAAGTACAACTTCTGTAGCGATGTGATACCAAGTCGGGGGGAACATATACTTATATATGGGGACTATATCTAAATCTTAACCAATTTTCTCCGAATATGGCAG
Source organism: Eudasyphora cyanicolor (assembly GCA_963930755.1). Lineage (NCBI taxonomy): Eukaryota > Metazoa > Arthropoda > Insecta > Diptera > Muscidae > Eudasyphora > Eudasyphora cyanicolor. The sequence goes on along the minus strand of OZ005737.1, from coordinate 257,953,011 downwards.
TGTTCCTTCATGTAATAAGAAACCTCTTTCTGCCTAATTTTGTACTAATCGGATATAGAATATAGTTTATAAAACGCATACATATCAAATCGAGGGTAACATATCGATAACTCCATTCTAAGACATGCTAAGTCGACTTAGCATGTTTTTAAGGAAATTGCATTTTTGAACCGATTTTTAACAAAATTCAATAGGGATCGTCCTTAAGCCAACATAAATAATTGCAACCTGTATTTTTATCACAAGAATACGTGAGCGGATGCACAGACCGATGTACAGCCCGACGGACAGACATACATGGGTAAATCGACTCATGAAGTGATTCTATATCGATCAGTATAATAAACTATGGGTCTATTATACTGATTTGTAACCTGTATTTTTATCACAAGAATACAGCCCGACGGACAGACAGACATGGGTAAATCGACTCATGAAGTGATTCTATATCGATCAGCATAATAAACTATGGGTCTATCTCTTCTTTTTTGGGTGTTACAAACAAATGCACAAAGTCATAAACCATGTACCACAGTGTGCTGTAGGTTATAATTAGTGCTGTAAAATAGCTAATGATGCTTCTGACATTTTAAACTACATGACATCTAAGAAAAACGAAAACCAAAATTCAAAAATGTCAGAAAAGTTTTAATTTTTTTTTTAAATAAAATATATTTCTAAAACTTCTTGAACAAAAACTTTGTTTGTGTGTAAACACATATTTTATTTGTGAAAGTCAGTTCGCAAATTTATTTTGTTCTAATATATTTATTAACTAGCTGAGCCCGGTGCGCTTCGCTGCCCATGTCAAAATTAGCGCTGTAGAAACTGTATTTTATATCCGATCAGTACGAAATTCGGCAGAAAGAGGTTTGTTATTACATGAAGGAATACTGCCAAATTCGGAGAAAATCGGTTCAGATTTAGATATAGCCCCCATATATATGTTACCCCCGATTTGACATGTAAGCGCTGTAGAAACTGTATTTTATATCCGATCAGTACGAAATTCGGCAGAAAGAGGTTTCTTATTACATGAAGGAATACTGCCAAATTCGGAGAAAATCGGTTCAGATTTAGGTATAGTCCCCATATATATGTTACCCCCGATTTGAAATTCAAGCGCTGTAGAAACAGTATTTTATATCCGATCAGTAAGAAATTCGGCAGAAAGAGGTTTCTATTTCTATCTATACATGAATGAGTATTCAAGGAAAATCGATTCAGATTTATATATAACCTCCATATATATGTTCCTCCAGATTTGGTTACAAAGCGCTATAGAAGTTGTACTTTACTTCCGATCATTACAAAGTTCTCCAGAAAAATGTTTCTCAATTTAGGAACGAATATTGCTTAATTTAGCGATTATCGGTTCAAAATAAGATATACATACACACACACACCACATTTACCAATTATTCAAAATTATTATCGCAATGACCCTAATCGCATTGTTAGGGAAGTGTAGGGTATTATATAGTCGGCCCCGCCCGACTTTCTGCCTTTCCTTACTGGTATTAGTAATAAATTCACTGAATGAAAAAATACCGAATTCAGTGGAAGGTCCAGAAAATAGAAATGTATACTTATAAAATTTCCAAATTCTTGTTTCATTGGTCATGCATCACATTATCATATTGCGATTGTATTGGAGTGAGCAGCTGTAATTATCGCATACCGAGCATTTTTGTTCATGTATTTCCTATATAATACTTGCAAGATATATCAAAATATGGGCTGTGCCACGCCCACTGGTCCTATTCCGCCCATTTGTAAGCCAATCACGTAGACTGCTACCAGATACATATACGCAAAATTTCAACACTCTCGCTAACAAAACGAGCAAGATAATTCAATTTCAAAATTTGGCTTATATGGGCGGTGGCACGCCCATTGGTCCGATCCCGCCCATTTTCTGACCAATTACGTAGAATGCCACCAGATACATATACACAAGATTGCAGCACTCCCGCTAGCAAATTGTGCAAGATATCGAAATTTGGTCTATGTGGGCGGGGCCACGCCCATTGGGCCGATCCCGCCCATTTTTGGACCAATCACGCAGACTGCCACCATATACATATACACAAAATTCCAGCACTCTCGCTAACATATTGTGCAAGATATATCATCCTGCCCATTTTTTGACCAATTACGTAGAATGCCACCAGATACATATACGCAACATTGCAGCACTCCCGCTAGCAAATTGTGCAAGATTTCAAAATTTGGTCTATGTGGGCGGGGCCACGCCCATTGGGTCGATCCCGCCCATTTGTGGACCAATCACGTAGACTTCCACCAGATACATATACACAAAATTACAGCATTTTCGCTACTAAATTGTGCAAGATAGCTCAATTTTGGGTTATATGGGCGGGGCCACGCCCTTTGGTCAGATCCCGCTCATTTTTAGACCAATCACGTAGGCTTCAACCAGACACATATACACAAATTTACAGCACTCCCGCTAGCAAATTGTGCAAGATACCAAAATTTCAAAATTTGGTCTATGTGGGCTGGGCCACGCCTATTGGTCCGAACCCGCCCATTTTTGGACCAATCACGTAGATCGCCAACGGATATATATACACAAAATTCCAGGTCTCTCGCTAACAAATTGTGCAATATATCACATTTTTCAAATTTGGCGTATATGGGCGGTGCCACGCCCATTGGTTCGATCCCGCTTTTGGAACCATCACGTAGACTGCCACCATATACATATACATAACATTCCAGCACTCTCGCAAACAAATTGTGCAAACTATCTCAATTTCAAAATTTGGCTTAAATGGGCGGGGCCACGCCCATTGGTCCGATTCCGCCCATTTTTGGAAAATTCACATAATCTGACACTAAATGCATACACAAAAAATTTCAGCACTCTAGCTAAAAAATTTTCTTAATATCAAAATTGGACCCCTATGGGCGGGTCCACGCCCACTTGATATATCGAAAATTCAAGTACAATATTTTCAGCACCCCCTTCACATGTAAATTCTGTGAAAATTTCAAGATGATCGGTCTAGCCGTTTAGACGTCTATACGGAACAAACATACAAACAACAAACAAACAAACCCACAAACAGACACTCTCTTTTATATATATAGAAGACTAGCTGGACCCGGTCCACTTCGTTGCCCCAGACTTCAGATTTCCGATTCCGTCAATTTTTTAACCAATTACGTATACTGCCATCAAATGCATATTTACAAAATTACAACACTCTCGCTAACAAATTGTTCAAGGTATTTCAATTTCAGAAATTTGCTAATATGGGTGGGGCCACGCCCATTGGTCCTATCCCAACCCTTTTGGACCATTTACGTAGACTATCACCAGATCGATATGAAAAATATTACAGCACTCTCGATAAAAAATTGTGCATGATAAGACTCTCAATTTCAAAATTTGGCTTATACTCGCATAGGCGGGGCAACGTCCATTGGTCTGATCCCGCCTATTTTTGGTCGAATCACGTAGACTGTCATCAGATACATATACCCAAAACTGCAGCGCTAACTTAAACAAATTGTGCATGATATCTCAATTTCAAAATTTGGTTTATATGGGCGGGGCCAGGCCCATTGATCCGATCCCGCCACTTTTTGGAACATTCACGTAGGCTGTCATCAGATACATATGCTCAAAATTACAGAACTATCGCTAAACAATTGTGTAAGACATCTCAATTTCAAAATTTAGTTTATATGGGCAGGGCCACGGCCTTTAATCCGATCCCGACCCTTTTTGGACCAATAACGTAGACTACCACCAGACATCACTCTCGCTAAAAATTGTGCAAGATATGTGTCTCACTTTCAAAATTTGGCGTATATAGGCGGGGCCACGTCCATTGGTCTGATCCCGCCAATTTTTTGGCGAATCGCGTATACTGTCATCAGATACATATGTCCAAAACTGCAGCACTCTCGATAATAAATTGTGCAAGATATCACATTTTTAAAATTTGGCTTATATGGGCGGTGCCACGCCCATTGGTCCGATCCCGCCCATTTTTGGAAAAATCACGTGGACTGCTACCAGATACATACGTACAACATTACAGCACTCTAGCTAACAAATTATGCAAGATATCTCAATTTAAAAATTTGGCTTATATGGGCGGGGCCACGCCCATTGGTCCGATTCCGCCAATTTTTGGACCAATTACGAAGACTGCCACCATACACATATACACAAAATTCTAGCACGCTCGCTATAAAATTGTGCAAAATATCTCAATTTCAAAATTTGGCTTATATGGGCGGGGCCACGCCTATTGGTCCGAACCCGCCCATTTTTGGACCAATCATGTAGGTCGCCAACGGATATATATATACAAAATTCCAGGTCTCTCGCTAACAAATTGTGCAAAATATCTCAATTTCAAAATTTGGCTTATATGGGCGGGGCCACGCCCATTGGTCCGATTCCGCCCATTTTTGGAAAATTCACATAATCTGCCACTAAATGCATACACACAAAATTTCAGCACTCTAGCTAAAAAATTTTCTCAATATCAAAATTGGACCCATATGGGCGGGTCCACGCCCACTTGATATATCGAAAATTCAAGTACCCTATTTTCAGCACCCCCTACACATGTACATTCTGTGAAAATTTCAAGATGATCGGTCTAGCCGTGTAGACGTCTATACGGAACAAACAAACAAACAAACCCACAAACAAACCCACAAACAGACACTCTCTTTTATATATATAGACTAGCTGAGCCCGGTGCGCTTCGCTGCCCATGTCGAAATTAGCGCTGTAGAAACTGTATTTTATATCCGATCAGTACGAAATTCGGCAGAAAGTGGTTTCTTATTACATGAAGGAATACTGCCAAATTCGGAGAAAATCGGTTCAGATTTAGATATAGCCCCCATATATATATTACCCCCAATTTGACATGTAAGCGCTGTAGAGACTGTGTTTTATATCCGATCAGTAGGAAATTCGACAGAAACAGGTTTCTATTTTACATGAATGAGTATTCAAGGAAAATCGATTCAGATTTATATATAACCTCCATATATATGTTCCTCCAGATTTGGTTACAAAGCGCTATAGAAGTAGTACTTTACATCCGATCATTACAAAGTTCTCCAGAAAAATGTTTCTCAATTTAGGAACGAATATTGCTTAATTTAGCGATTATCGGTTCAAAATACATTTACCAATTATCCCAAATTATTATCGCAATGACCCTTATCGCATTGTTAGGGAGGTGTAGGGTATTATATAGTCGGCACCGCCCTGCCTTTCCTTACTGGTATTAGTAATAAATTCACTGAATTAAAGAATACCGAATTCAGTGGAATGTCCAGAAAATAGAAATGTATACATATAAAATTTCCAAATTCTTGTTTCATTGGTCATGCATCACATTATCATATTGCGATTGTATTGGAGTGAGCAGCTGTAATTATCGCATACCGAGCATTTTTGTTCATGTATTTCCTATATAATACTTGCAAGATTTATCAAAATATGGGCTGTGCCACGCCCACTGGTCCTATTCCGCCCATTTGTAAGCCAATCACGTAGACTGCTACCAGATACATGTACGCAAAATTTCAACACTCTCGCTAACAAAATGAGCAATATAATTCAATTTCAAAATTTGGCTTATATGGGCGGTGGCACGCCCATTGGTCAGATCCCGCCAATTTTTGGACCAATCACGTGGACTGTCACCAGATACATATGTATACAATTACAGCACTCTAGATAAAAAATTGTGCAAGATATATCAATTTCGAAATTTGGCTTATATGGGCGGGGCCACGCCCATTGGTCCGGTCCCGCCCATTTTTTGACCAATTACGTAGAATGCCACCAGGTACATATACGCAACATTGCAGCACTCCCGCTAGCAAATTGTGCAAGATATCGAAATTTTTAAATTTAGTCTATGTGGGCGGGGCCACGCCCATTGGTCCGATCCCGCCCATTTTTGGACCAATCACGTAGACTGTCACCAGATACATATACACAACATTGCAGCACTCTCGCTAGCAAATTGTTCAAGATATCGAAATTTCAAAATTTGGTCTATGTGGGCGGGGCCACGCCCATTGGGCCGATCCCGCCAATTTTTGGACCAATCACGTAGACTGTCACCAGATACATATACACTCAAATACAGAACTCTCTCTAATAAATTGTAGAAAATATTTGAATTTCAAAATTTGGCTTATATGGGCGGGGCCACGCCCATTGGTCCGACTCCGCCCATTTTTGGAAAATTCACATTATCTGCCACTAAATGCATACACAAAAAATTTCAGCACTCTAGCTAAAAAAAAATTGGACCCCTATGGGCGGGTCCACGCCCACTTGATATATCGAAAATTCAAGTACCCTATTTTCAGCACCCCCTTCACATGTACATTCTGTGAAAATTTCAAGATGATCGGTCTAGCCGTTTAGACGTCTATACGGAACAAACATACAAACAAACAAACCCACAAACAGACACTCTCTTTTATATATATAGATAGACTAGCTGGACCCGGTCCACTTCGTTGCCCCAGACATCAGATTTCCGATTCCGTCAATGGTTTAACCATTTACGTAGACTGCCATCAAATGCATATTCAATTTCAGAAATTTGCTTATAAGGGTGGGGCCACGCCCATTGGTCCGATCCCAACCCTTTTGGACCATTCACGTAGACTATCACCAGATCGATATGCAAAAATTTGTGCAAGATATGACTCTCAATTTCAAAATTTGGCTTATACTCGCATAGGCGGGGCAACGTCCATTGGTCTGATCCCGCCTATTCTTGGTCGAATCACGTAGACTGTCATCAGATACATATACCCAAAACTGCAGCGCTCACTTAAACAAATTGTGCAAGATATCTCAATTTAAAAATTAGGCTCCTATGTGTAATCACGTAGACTGCGTGAGATGCACAAAATTATAGCACTCTCGCTAACAAATTGTGCATGATACCTCAATTTTAAAATTTGGTTTATATGGGCTGGGCCAGGCCCATTGATCCGATCCCGCCACTTTTTAGAACATTCACTTAGGCTATCATCAGATACAGATGCACAAAATTACAGAACTATCGCTAAACAATTGTGTAAGACATCTCAAATTCAAAATTTAGTTTATATGGGCAGGGCCACGGCCATTGATCCGCTCCCGACCCTTTTTGGACCAATAACGTAGACTACCACCAGACATCACTCTCGCTAAAAATTGTGCAAGATATGTGTCTTAATTTCAAAATTTGGCTTATATAGGCGGGGCCGCGCCCATTGGTCTGATCCCGCCAATTTTTGGGCGAATCGCGTAGACTGTCATCAGATACATATGTCCAAATATATATGTCAATTTCAAAATTTGGCTTATATGGGGGGAGGGGGGTGCACGTCCATTGTTCTGATCCCGCCCATTTTTGGACCAATCACGTAGACTGCCACCATATACATATACACAAAATTGCAGCACTCTCGCTATCAAATTGTGCAAAATATCTCAATTTCAAAATTTGGCTTATATGGGCGGGCCACGCCTATTGGTCCGAACCCGCCCATTTTTGGACCAATCATGTAGGTCGCCAACGGATATATATATACAAAATTCCAGGTCTCTCGGTAACAAATTGTGCATGATATCAAATTTTTTAAAATTTGGCTTATATGGGCGGTGCCACGCCCATTGTTTCGATGCCGCTCATTTTTGGACCAATCACGTAGACTACGACCAGATATATATACACGAAATTACAGCACTCTCGGTAACAAATTGTTCAATATATCTCAGTTTTAAAAGTTGGCTTATATGGGCGGGGCCACGCCCATTTTTGGACCAATCACGTAGACTGCCACCATATACAAGGTGGCGCAAAAGTAACCTTTCGATGTTTTTTGGCTGTAATTTAAAAAAAAATGAAAAACTTTGATTCTTCTTGTGGATTATTTTTATTTGGTCTTTTAATTTTTTTTACATCAAGTCGAGAATATGATGTCATGTAAATGGCCGCCGCCACATTTGATTGTCATTTGAGCCCTTTTTATGGCATTTTCCATCACTTTGGCCAAAACTTCCGGCGATAGGTCCTCACATTCTTGACGGATGATGTCTTTAAGAGCTGCAAGAGTCTGAGGCTTGTTGACATAAACCCGCGACTTCAAAAAGCCCCACAAAAAGAAGTCTGGAGCGGTCAAATCAGGCGATCTTGCTGGCCAGTGCAAATCGCCAAAACAGGAGATTAGGCGCCCGGGAAATGCATCCTTCAGCATATCGGTTGTGGCACGTGCAGTGTGTGCCGTTGCACCGTCCTGTTGGAACCACATGTTTTCCAATCCCAATTCATCAAGTTGCGGCAAAAAGAACTCGTTGATCATTGCTCTGTAGCGCTCACCATTCACAGTAACCGTTTGGCCCGCGACGTCTTCGAAGAAAAAAGGTCCGATGACTCCTCCAGCGAAAACAGCACACCATACTGTGACTTTTAGCGAGTGTAATGGCTCTTCGTGGGTTACACGCGGATTTTCAGTGCCCCAGAAGCGTAAATTTTGCTTATTTACGTACCCGCTAAGATGGAAATGGAATTCACGTTGTGCCAAAGTCACCGACCGTTTATTGGTCAAATAAATAGTCAGCAATATTCCGCATTCTGGAGCAGTGTAGCGTAACATTGTTTATTAACGCGTATTTCGCATGTGTTTACTACACAAATGTCAAAACGGAACTGACATTAGGGGCCAATCGCAAAATTTATAGCATTTTCTGATAGGAGGATTACTTTTGCGCCACCTGTTACATATACACAAAATTCCAGCACTATCGCTATCAAATTGTGCAACATATATCAATTTCAAAATTTGGCTTATATGGGCGGGGCCACGCCTTTTGGTCCGAACCCGCCCATTTTTGGACCAATTATCTAGATCGCCAACGGATATATATATACAGAAAATTCCAGGTCCCTCGCTAGCAAATTGTGCAAGATATCACATTTTTAAAATTTGGCTTATATGGGCGGTGCCACGCCCATTGGTCCGCTCCCGCCAATTTTTGGACCAATCACGTGTACTGTCACCAGATACATATGTACAACATAACAGCACTCTAGCTAACAAATTGTGCAAGATACCACATTTTTAAAATTTGGTTTATATGGGCGGTGCCACGCCCATTGGTCCGATTCCCCTAATTTTTGGACCAATCACGTGTACTGTCACCAGATACATATGTACAACATTAGAGCACTCTAGCTAACAAATTGTGCAAGATATATCAATTTCAAAATTTGCCTTATATGGGCGGGTCCACGCCCACTGGTCCGATCCCGCCCATTTTTTGACCAATTACGTTTGACCAATTACGTACCAGATACATATACACAACATTGCAGCACTCCCGCTAGCAAATTGTGCAAGATATCGAAATTTCAAAATTTGGTCTAAGTGGGCGGGACCACGCTTATTGGGCCGATCCCGCCCATTTTTGGACCAATCACGTAGACTGTCACCTGAAACATGTACACAAAATTCCAACACTCTCGCTTACAAATTGTGCAAAATATCTCAATTTCAAAATTTGGCTTATATGGGCGGGGCCACGCCCATTGGTCCGATTCCGCCCATTTTTGGAAAATTCACATAATCTGCCACTAAATGCATACAAACAAAATTTCAGCACTCTAGCTAAAAATTTTTCTCAATATCAAAATTGGACCCATATGGGCGGGTCCACGCCCACTTGATATATCGAAAATTCAAGTACCCTATTTTCAGCACCCCCTACACATGTACACTCTGTGAAAATTTCAAGATGATCGGTCAAGCCGTTTAGACGTCTATACGGAACAAACATACAAACATACAAACAAACAAACCCACAAACAGACACTCTCTTTTATATATATAGATGCGTTCCGAACAAAATATCAGGATTTTAAAATCAAATTTATTTGTTCACAAATTTTAATTTTGCAACAAAACCTTGAGATAGGTAACTTTGGAGCTCTGTACCACAAAAACTACAATGATTTTTGAAAAACTAAAAATGCCCAAACAAATCCCGCACACTAGGAGAATTATTGTGCTAAATTTTGTGAAAATTGAAAAGGGGTCATATTTTGAGTTGTTCGAATTGCTTTGGAATTACCCGTGTATAAAAGAGAATGTGTGTTTGTTTGTCGCTTCGTTTGTTTGTACCGTATAGAGGCCTAAACGACAGGACCGATCTTCTTGAAATTTTCATAGAAAAGAGCTATATTTACAACTTTGGTGTCTTTGGCGACCCACACTGAAATTTTCTGGCAAAAACTTTCGTAAAATATGTTAATCCTTAAATGTCTTTTTTGAAATAACTTTATTGTTTTTTTTTTTAAAAAGGGCCAAGTTGGCCCATTAATCGTGAGCTAGAGGGTTAAAATCTTCCACAAAAATGATCCTCATGCACTCTGGCAATAAGAAATATCTCAGACAATAACCCACAGCATTTGTTCATTTAATATTTTTTATTTAATATAATGCTCCCTTCGACCAAAAAATTAAACTTTGACCCACTGTAAAAAAACTCAGACCAGCTGGACCATAAGTTTATTCTACAAACATAAACTACTAAACATGCCCTTTCAGAATCATAGAGTCGCTCTTCTGCTCCAATTATTTCATACATATGACGACTTTTAGTTTACATTATAGTATTTTTGTGTATAAGTTGGGGTGTATTTTAGCTAATTGAGCGTAAAGAGCTATATTTACAACTTCGGTATCTTTGGCGACCCCACTGAAATTTTCCGGCAAAAATGTTCGTTAAATATTATAATACAGTCCTTTTTGAAAGTATTTTTTCAATTTTTTCGAAAAAAATATGCTCCCTCCGACCAAAAAATTAAAATGTTGACCCACTGTAAAGAAAAACTCAGAACAGCTGGACCATAAGTTTATTCTACAAAACTGATTAACGCAATATGGCTTTATGCACCTGTTTTTCTATTCCTTTTTCTTTGAAACGAAATTTGGTCCAGTGAAAACGTTTGTATCAAACTGAAAAAGAAATACGCAATTGCATAAAATCCGAGGTCTAGTAATCAGTTATATGGATGGGAAATAAGCTGTTGGACCAAAAAGGCAAATTAAACATCCCCCAACTCGGACATTTCTTCTTTCCCTCTGCTTCGCCTTGTGCACCTTGATATGGAAGATGAGAATAAATATATTTGCCTTTTTCTTAAATTTTCTTTTAGAAACTTTATACGAAAGAAGACAGTATGAAAAGGAATATTTTCTTAAAATAATTGTCAGATGGTTTTGTGGAACATTTAAAAAAATTACAATGATTAAATTTTTTGTTAAAAAATTAGATATTTATTTATTTATTATTTTCTGTAAAGAAAAAAAGTAAATATTTCAAATCCAGAGAAAGTAATAAAGATATTCTATACGTATACAACCACTTAGAGAAATTTCATACTATTTTGGTTAAAAAAATCTCAAAATCTTAAAGTATTTTTCTAAATACTTACCACCTAATGATAGCAAACTATTGTAGTATTCAAAGAGTCTTTTGTTAGCTTACCTGAAAATAAAACATGAAAAATAATGTTAAACATATGATAAACAATTTTAAGCAAATTATGTATAGAGTCTTTGAAATACAAATGAAAGAAGGCTAACACATCGCTCATTAACTATAAGGATTATGTTTTAGTCTAAGCCGATGTTATCAATTTTAATACCCCACACCATTCTGTGATACAGGTTGGTGCCCTATGCATGCTGTGGGTCTGATATCTGGAACGCCTAACAAAATATTGCTGCCAGAACCATTTTAATGTATATCCATTGCCTCAGAATCAACACCTCAGGTCAGAGTTAGAAGGATGAGCGGGTATGACGGGTGTTTTGGGATAAATTCTTCCCTTTTTATATCTTCCTTGACATGGAACATCTGTTCCGAAGCCTTATATGTATACTAAAAATGTTTAAGAATTTACTAACCTCTTATTTGTCCATCAAATTTTTGGGCTAAATATGTATATCAAAAACGCAATGGTACAGAAAAAAGGGTTAATGCCATTCGATTTAGCGGGTCAAAATTATGAGGTGTAAGTTATTTTCATCGATGATGAAATTATGCACACACAGTGTAAGTGGTTCTCATTGGACATGGCTGGTGTTATGTATTAACATTGCTTAACAATCATTTTAAAAAGATATTGGAGGAATGAGGTATCACAAAGAATTCTCATTCGATGGAAGCTTAAAAATCTGTAGATAAAGAGTGTTACAGCTCAGAAATCATGATCCAGTATACGGGTATACAGTGCTGCCAATTTTAATACATTTTATACAAAGCAATGTAAAAAATATTTGTTTTGTATGATAATAAAAACAACCTGGTGTTGAAGCCAGGAGAATATTTTAGTTAGAATCGCCATTATTTTATTTATATTTTCCAAGAGCAGTAAAAGTGCAGACGTTGTACAATTATATTAATTGGTATACTAAAGAGGTGGATATGACCAGTCTTTAGTCTTTACCTGAAACACTAGAGCTTTTCCACAAGTCCTTTTGTAATAAATTGCACAGTTCAATTATCCCAGATAATTATTTGAAATGAAAATTTTTAATTATATTGAACCTACACACCCAATGTAAACAAAGACTGGACAAACGCAAAATGTCCTTGTCGCCAAAGGGCAATTTATCAAATTTTATTTAAAACTCTAAACTCCATGTCTTTTCCACTTCCTTGTCCAATGCCAAAACAGTCTCAGCAATTTCGTTATCACATTAACATAAACCAACCTATTTGCATATAATTACTTTGGTGTTGTCATCAGTTTCATTTAAATTCATTCATTTTCTTTAGTGTCATTATAAATTTAAAACCACTCAATAGATGATGTTTACTATGCCGGGCCGGGCCACTACGGATGGAAAAACAGAGCAAAACAATCCAGAACCAGTATCCTCAATCTCATCATTAAAACTACCATCCACTCGCCAATTCCAATCACCCTGGACCAAATATAAGATAACCTTTTGATGGAAACAGACCCCCTACTCATTTATTATCTTTTGCTACAGCTGCTTCAGTTGCTGTAAGGCACAACGATAATGTCAACAATATTTGTTGATACTGAATTTTTCAATACCAATACCAGCGTTAATATAAACATTAACAAAATGAACTCTGTCGACTGAATGCCTTTGGACTTCACTCTTACTCACCAAACAAACCAAAAGAATTGCCGGTTGGAATATTTTAAAGGAATTTTGTTTTTGTTTCCATCTCTAAATGATGTTTCGCAATGACATTATTTATTTGGACTAACGTTGTCCTCTTGTTGGGTTTGAGTAGGATGGTACGGGGTTGATGATTGGTAAAGGGTCATTAAAGTAATTAATATAAGGGAATAACAAAATAACACTGTGCAACAAAATTAAAAATTAAGTTATCACCTAAAATACTTATGTACGGTATTTGTATATATTTTAGCCCTAGAGGGAGAAGATGGGCCATATTGGTCCACTGCATTTGGTCCCGCGAAAATGTGTGCCAAAATTTATCCTCTACGAATACAACTCGAATGGCATTAACAGTTTTTATACCTTCGACCATAGGATGGCGGCTATACACATTTTGTCACTCCATTTGTAACACCTGTAAATATTGATCTGAGACCCCATAAAGTATATATATTTTTAATCGTCGTAAAATTCTAAGACGATTTAGCCATGTCCGTCTGTCCACCCGTCCGTCTGTTGTAATTACGCTACGGTCTACAATAATTAAGCTAGATGACTAAAATTTGGTATAGATACTTCTAATAGCCGCAGGTACCTTGGGATTTGGGCATACTGGTCCATTTTTTGATATTGTCCCCATATTTAGCATGTACACGATTTGACTTCTTAGCCAATAGAGGCCACAAATGTGAACTGATCGGGCTGCAAATTGGTAGCTGGGGTTTTTCTATACCCTTTCTTCCGAAGAACAACGGTAGTCATAGGTCGATGTTTTGGTATTGCTCCCATACAATGGTCCCTCCAGATTTTCCTTCTTAAAGCAACAAAAACCAAACATATATGTATATGTATATGGAAGCAACATATATGTATGGGCTATATCTAAGTCTGAACCGTTTTACCCCAAATTTGACAGTGTTCATTTATGTTATATGAAACCTCTTTCTGCCAAATTTCGTACTGATCGGATATAAAACACAATTTATACAGCGCTTACATGTGAAGTTGGGTGTAACATATAGGGGGGCTATATCTAAATATGAACCGGTTTTTTCCAAATTTGGCAGAGTTCATTGAAGTGATAAGAAACCTCTTTCTGGAGAATTTTGTACTGATCGGATATAAAATGCAGTTCCTACAGCGCTTACATATCAAATCGGGGGTAACATATATATTGGGGCTATATCTAAATCTAAACCGTTTTTTCTCAAATTTTGTATTGTCTCTAAGTGTATCAAAAGACTTCTCTCTGTCAATTTCTGTACAGATCGGTTAAAAAATATACGGTGTATATGTGCCCTATATGGGTAGGTCTTTCTCAAGTGTCACAGGCCAAAAATTAGATCTTTCTCAAATTCTCAGAAAATGTTGCCATAGTATGTGGGAGTACTGACACACAATATTAAAAAAATTGTCATAGTTTTGTTTTTGACTAATAAGTATATATGAAAATTGGAGGCAAGGGGCGAGGTCAAAGTTCAGAAAAATCTATTTTTTTGCCTCTGTAATGGGATTTTCAAGTTAATTTTAATGCTACAAGGCATAAGACATTGAAAATAGAAAATAGAAAATAACGTTTCTTAAACCATTTTCCGCATACTTTTCATAAAAAATACTAATTTTATTTTTACATTTTTTTCGGTCGCTTTTCACGGAATCAAAAATATAAATTGCGATATCTCAGAATTGATCTATTTTTGTTTTCCTTAAAATTCTATAAAAAATGGTCCATATGTACTCTACCGATGGTGTAAATTTTGGAGTGGGGACGACATAGGTTCAGAAGTTACGTTATAATAACTGAAAATCTTCACCAAATTACAAAGAAAAAATATTTGTATGTGTTTTCAATAATATTTTGTTTGTTAATTTTTTTCAAATATTTCTTTACCCTACACCACACTGTGGTACAGCGTATTATAACTTTGTGCATTTGTTTGTAACACCCAAAAGGAGAAGTAATAGACCCATCGTTTATTATACATACCGATCGACTTAGAATCACTTTCTGAGTTGATTTAGTAATGTCCGTCTGCCTATCCGTCTCTCCGTCTGTCTGTCTGTGTATGTAGTCTTGTAATCAAAGTACAGGTCGCAATTATGGTCCGATCTCGACAAAACTTTATACATATCCTTTTTTGGCCCAAGGACGATCCCTATTGAATTTGGTTAAAATCGGTTCAGATTTAGATATAGCCCCCACATATACGTTACCCCCGATTTGACATGTAAGCGCTGTAAAAATGTTACTTTATATCCGATCAGTATGAAATTCAGCAAAAAGAGGTTTCTTATTATATGAATGAACGCTATTTAATCTGGAAGATATCGGTTCAGATTTAGATATAGCCCCCATATATACGTTACCCCCGATTTGACATGTAAGCGATGTAAAAACCGTATTTTTTATCCGATCAGTATGAATTTCGGCAGAAAGAGGTTTCCTATTATTTGAATTAATACTTTTAAATTTCGAAGAAATCGGTTCAGATTTAGATATAGCCCCATATATACGTTACCGATTTGACATGTAAGCGCTGAAAAAATTTTATTTTATATCCGATCAGTGCGAAATTCGGCAAAAAGAGGTTTCTTTCTACATGAAGGAATACTGCCAAATTCGGAGAAAATCGATTCAGATTTAGATATAGCCCCCATATATATGTTACCCCCGATTTGACATGTAAGCCCTGTAGAGACCGTATTTTATATCCGATCAGTACGACAGAAAGTGGTATTTTTACATGAATGTGTATTCAGGGAAAATGGGTTCAGATTTATATATAACCTCCATATATATGTTCCTCCTGATTTGGTATCAAAGCGCTATAGAAGTTGTACTTTACTTCCGATCATTAAATTTTTCCAGAAAGATGTTTCTCAATTTAAGAAATACATATATTGCTTATTTTAGCGATTATCGGTTCAGAATTAGATAATATGTTCCTACCCATTTACCAATTATTCCACATTATTATCGCAATGACCCTTTTTGTATTGTTAGGGAGGTGTAGGGTATTATATAGTCGACCCCTCCCGACTTTCTGCCTTTCCCTACTGATTTCTTTGAAATTTTGTGAAGATTTGCAGTTATTATAATGTATCTTCTGAACCTATGTCGTCCATCGGTAGAAAATTATATGGGCTACAAATGCTGGGAATTTTAGTAATAACACCCATTTTTCAAAGGACTATAGGTACTTGCACTTTACAATATGCAATGAGGATCTACACATGATGACCAACAACGAACAAATTCTTACAGAAATAAAGAGACGTAAATGCCGCTGGATTGGCCATAAGGTACCGAAAGCTGATAACGATATCGCTAAGATGGCATTTGAGTTGAACCCACAGGGTTCAAGAAGACAAGGTAGACCCAGGATCACGTTGAGAAGATCAGTTCATGCTGAATGCAGATCATTGACATCTTGGATATTACATACGCAACAGATATTTCAATATGTTAATATGTATATTGGTTAATTACACAAGGAAAAAAAAAAGCGACTAAGAAAATTATAAGAATTAATCTGTCAATTTGTGTGGGACGTACAAAAAATTTTAACAAATACGCATATTTTTCGCTGAACAGTAGACATATTAAATATGTATGTATACTTATATACAAATTATAAGCGTTTATGTTCACTGGTATATTTACGAAAATAGCTATTTAATTTTGGTATGATATGGTCATTTTGTGTTGGAGGTACAAAAAGGGTCGTGGTGATAACGCCTATTTTTCACAAGGTTGTAGGTACTTTAAAAGCATTACACTGTGCAAAATTTTGCAGTATTTTCGTGCATTGTTACTCAAGATATAAGCTGTTAAGCTGTTTTTGAATAAAGTGATACCTTTGTGTGGGAGGTATCAAAAGGTGCGTGGCAATAATGCCCACTGGACTGTAGACACTATAAAAGCATTACACTGTATAACATTTAGTATTTGTATGCACTGGTATTCATGTTGTAAGCTGTTAACTTTTGGTACAAAGTTATAAGCTGACATTGGTTGAAATTTCTTCAAATGACGCAAAACGGATTTCCGATAAATAACTTGGGGTCTCTTAGGTCACTTCTGCGATGTGTTACACTTTTGGCCCGCAGCAACTGATATATACCCTCGTTCACAATAGTGGGGTATAAAAGCTTGATTTTGTGGAAATTATCTTAATTCCACCAAAAGCGCTATAATTTCTACATTTATTTACTTTTATATTTTTTCAAATATGCATTGTCTTCTTTGTTAGGATGCTTGCTTGCAAAAATGGAACAAAACATTTTTTGCGAAATTTTATGGTTATATTTTTTCATGGTCCAGCGAATAAGGATTTAAAAAAATAAAATTTGTTCAATTAGTTTTAACGGCAGTTACTAATCGTATTTTTCAGTTGAATTTGATATTTTCAACTTTGCCCATTTTCCTGTAATTTAATTGGTATTTTAGCTTTATCGAGCTTATACTTCAAACAATATGGTCCAAATATTAGATTAAACAAGAAATTAAAACAACTAAATCGTTAAGTTCGGCCATGCCGAATCTTATATACCCTCCACCAAGGATTGCATAAAGTTTTATTACTGAAAAAATTTAAACCACATTTTAGGCCGCGAATTCTTTAGTCAACTTTTCACCTGAAAAATGAGGTATTTATGAGGCTTAAAATAGCATTTTTGAGATCTACGAGTACAACTACACGAGGACTACAACAAAATAAAATTTGATTTGTATAAATTTTATTGAAATGAATTCTGGCCAAAATAGAATACAAACTGCAAAGTTTCAGCTAAATTTCTTAGAAAATGTGGTGTTTATGGCTTAAATAAGCATTTTTGGGAGCGACATCTATAGGTGGACTATTACAAAATATGAACTAATTTGAAAAAAAAAATGTATGCGATGAATTATTTTTTAATTAAATAAAAACTGCGAAGATTCAGATAAAATGCTTAGAAAATGTGGTTTTTATGGCTTAACTTCGTATATTTTGAAGCGACCTCCATAGGGTGACTATAACAAAATATGATCCGATTTGTAAAATTTTTGCTGTGATGAATTCTTGTCAAGATAGAAGACAAACTGCAAAGTTTCTGCTAAATTGCTTTATAAATATGGTATCTATGAATGGCTTTTGGAGTGACATCTGTAGGGGAGCTATATCAAAACATTGAACGATATGGCCAATGTGCAATCCCAAAAAACCTGCAACTATAATAAATAGTTCTACCAAATTTGATCAAGCTAGCTCTAGCTCTATTATTACGGATTGTAGCGTGAGGGTATAAAAAGTGCAAAACAAAATAGGTATAAAAAACTATAAAATTGTTTTTAATGTTCATAGCCCGACAATTTACTGTAATTTAATTGGTATCTTGTATTTTTAGAAGTTATACTTCAAAAAATATAGTCCAAATACTAAAGGCAAATTCCAAGCAAATCTGAATTTAAAAAAAATACTATAATTTTTTTTTTTTAATTTTCCGCTTTAGGACACCGTATTACACCAGAAAATGTTGTACACAAACTATTGCAATTTATTATATCGATCGACTGAAATAATTTTCTGAGTCGATTTGGTTATGTCCGTCCGTGAATATATTTTTGTGGTCAAAGTGATCCTTACGAATATTTGCACAAAGTATTTGGTCAAATTCGGTTCAGGTTTGCCTTACTTTTACCTTAAAGATTATGAATAAAATTTAATCGATATTGAAATATATGACCCTTCCGATTTGGCCTCTTAGCGCTCTAGAAGCTGCATTTTGTAATTTGGGAGATTGCAGTCCCTTAATCTAAAGACGAATAATGTCGAATTTAATGAAACTCGTTCCATATTTTTATATAGCCTCTGTATATACTTATATATATTACATTTTGAATCTAAGCTTATCACTGTACCAATAACATTGATAGAGCTTGACAACATTTATTGTATTCTGTTCTAGTAGGGTGGTGTAGGGTATCGGCCTCGCCGGACTTTTGCCCTTTCTTATTGGATTTTTCTTAAAATTATTTTTGAGAAATTTTGGCCACATTGGTCTTAGGTTTATTATAGGTTTCATATATATGTTGATTCATGTCGATTTAAATTGTTATGATCTAGAAATCGCATAATATAATCGGTCTACTAGAGAATAAAAGCCTAATTTATTGATAAAGATCATTTGCAAGAAAAATAAGCATCACTAGTAGTGGTATATTTTATCATATAGTCGGCCCGTATCAACTTTGAAGTTGCCGATCGGGTTCGACCGACTTTAAACTTTCTTTATTTATTTGTGAACTCTCCCCTCGGCCACGTCCGACTTAAGCCTTTCGTTATTTTTCTTTTTCCATGACATATCACGGACGAAATACAGAACAACAAAAATTCTGAGATACAACAAGAAAAAAGTTAGAAAATAAATTAAACTTTCCCCCAAAAAAGTAAAATGTTTAAGAACACATTTTCCATTTTCCTTTGGACAAAAGAATAAACGTAAATTTCTCAGTTCCTTTATAATATTTAAATATTTGCACCTCTTTGTAATTAATTTTAACTGCATTTTAAATTTCCCATTTTGCCAGCTACGTGTTCCCATTTATTTATTGATATCCTTAAGGCTATGTCCTTAATACTGTCCCTTAACCTCAAAGGAAGCTTACCTCTCCCCACTCAGGGCTTAATCGAACTTTATACAACTGAGAAAAAATGCTACTCAATTAAAATTGTAAAAAGTCCTTTCGTTTTGTGAAAAATAATCTGGAATGGTACTCGTATGTAGCGGGGGGAAAGAGATTAAATGAAGTAAGTATATTCTTGCACACATAGCTTTGTATAACCACTTGTACATGTGGACAGGCACACAATGCCCAAAAGGCTACGGAAAATACGTCTCCACCTTTTGAATGTTTTATTAAGAGGACAACGATTGTATGTCCTTTCATTGATCACCGCTTCACCCCCCTTCCCACTTTCGACTTCTCATTCGTCTCTACCGTCTTCCATTTACTGTGTCAACTACTTTTGCTGTTTTTTTTCAGGAACAAATACTTGAACGAACGTTTATTTGAATGGGAACAACAAATGAAGAGAAAGAGAGAGTTGCGACAAAGTTTGTTTATCCGCAGCAAAAATGGAAATGTAAAGTAAACGAAGTAGAGGATAGACGATATAAATAAATATGTACTCGTAAATAACAAAACGGAAACAATTTATTAAATTAAAGATAAATAGATTGTCTTTGGTTTCTATTTACTATGTATTTAAGAATAATTAATATGTAGAGGAGCTGTTCACATTTAGGGCTCAAATTAAATGTGATAGAAATAATTTTGATGAATGAAACTATATACTATAACAGTGAAACTGTGTACTTCTAGCAGCATTATTTGGTACTGGGGGTTTTACTCTATGTGAAAATCATTTGTCCCCAGATTTTTAACGCGCCACGTGTGTAACACCTTGAAACATTGTTCACAGCGCCTATAAATAACATATATTTTTGATTAACACACTGTGTGACAGCTAAAATCGGTGGGGGATACAACCGGGAAAAGTTATATCGGTCAAAAAAGTTATATCTAATATATCGATTTAAGTAAATAAGTATCATATTTGTATAGGAGGATTTGTTACATTTGGCGGTTTTGGTGTGACAACTCGAAAACGAACATTTCGAGTTTGCTGCAACAAATTTAGAATTAAAATTTCTAAAATTTTAATAATCGCACTTTCACGTGGAAACTGAAGTTTAGTAACTGTTGTTAAAACAGGCCAAATTTATTTGGAAAGCTAGCATCCTAACGAAGAAAGCAATGCCTATTTCCTAACGAAGAAAGCAATGCCTATTTGAAGAAAATCTATGGATAGATGTAGAAATTATAGCACTTTTGGTAGAAATAAAAGAATTTCAACATAATCCGTATTTTTTCCCCACACTATTATGAACAAGATTATATATCAGATGCTGCGGGCAAAAAGTGAAAAATATCGATGGACTGACTGACCTAAGAGAACACAAAAATATTTGCCGGAAATCCGTTTCGGGCCATTCTAAGTTATTTAAGAAATGCCCGTCTGTCTGTGTGTCTTGGTGCGCACGATAACTCTCGAAAGGGGTAACAGATTGACTTAAAATTTGGTTAACAGCTTATAACTCTAATACCATTAAAATACAGGAAATACAATATTTTTTTCAGTTTAAAATTTATGAAGTGGATACAGTCCAGTGAAAAGTGGGAGTTATTGTCACGCCCCTTTTGGTACCTACCACACAAAGGTACCATTTTGTACAAAAAGTTAACAGCTTATAGCATGAGTACTAATTCACGAAAATACTAAAAACCAGTAAGGAATGTCACAAAGTCGGTCTGAGCCGATTTCTGTCAAAATTCGTACTGATTTGATATAAAATCTCTACGGCGCTTACATAACAAATCAGAAGTAACATATATATGGGGGCTTTATCTAAATCTGAACCGATTTATGCCGAATTTGGCAGTGTTCATTCATGAACTAAGAAACCTCTTTCTGACGAATTTTGTACTGATCTATATATATAAACAAGTAAGAAAGTTTCAGTCGGGTAAACCGACTAAGGTATACCCTCACTTTGTGAGTAATGTAATATTGAATATTACTCGAATTATTCTGTCAATTTGTGTGGGAGGTACCAGAAGCGGTTTATCAAATACACCTTTTTTTTGCTGAACATTAGATACTTTAAATTCATTGCACTGTGCCGACTTATAAGCATTTATGTGTACTGGTATAAACGTTATGAGACATTAAATTGTGGTATGATTTGGGCATTTTGTGTGGGAGGTACAAAGAGGGGCGTGGCAATAACGCCCATTTTTCACAGGGCTATAGACACTATAAAAACATTACACTGTAAAAAATTTCAAGTATTTTTATACACTGGTTTTAATGTTATAAGCTGTTAACTTTTGGTGCAAAAAGGTACACAAAGGTACCAACACAAAGGTTGGAGGTACCGAAAGGGGCGTGACAACAACACCCATTTTTCACTGGACTGTAGGCAATATAAAAGCATAATACTGTACAAAATGTCAAGTATTTTTATACACTGTTATTAATGTTATAAGCTGTTAACTTTTGGTGCTAAATGGTGCATTTGTGTGGGAGGTACAAAAAGGGACGTGGCGACTTCGCCCATTTTTATCGAGTTGATAACGACTAATAAGCTAATACTATGTGTGGAATTTCAAAAGATTCGAATAAGTAGTATAGCAGTTATTAAAGAATCAATATTTCACAACATTTTAACCCTTTGTGGGGGAGGTACAAGAAGGAGTGGACCAATATGGCCCATCTTCGAACTTAGCCGGAGATAGAAAAAAATATTACCACATACCAAATTTGAGGTCAATCGGTTACTCCTTTCGAGAGTTATCGTGCGCACCAGCCAGCAGACACACAGACAGACAGACAGACAGACAGGCAGACAGACGGACGGACATTGCTCATTCGACTTAAAATGACCCAAAACGGATTTCCTCCGAACATACTTGGGGTCTTAGGTCACTCCTTCGACGTGTTACACTTTTTTCCGTAGCAAATGATATATACCCTCGTCACACTAAAGTGAGGGTATAACAAGTAAGAAAGTTTCAGTCGGGTAAACCGACTAAGGTATACCCTCACTTTGTGAGTAATGTAATATTGAATATTACACAAATTATTCTGTACATTTTTGTGGGAGGTACCAGAAGGGGTTTAAGAAATACACCTATATTTCGCTGAACAGTAGATACTTTAAATACATTGCACTGTGCCGAATTGTAACCGTTTTTATGGACTGGTATATTAACGCTGAGATATTAAATTGTGGTATAATTTGGCCAGTTTGTGTGGGAGGTACAAAAAGGGGCGTGGTGATAACGCTCATTTTTCACTGGACTATAGGCATTATAAAAGCTTTACACTGTACAAAATTTCAAGTAATTGTATACACTGATATTAATGTTATAAACTGTTAACTTTTGGTGCAAAGTGATACCTTTGTGGGAGAGGTACCAAAAGGGGCGTGACAAGAACGCCAATTTTTCAATAGACTGTAGGCACTATAAAAACATTACGCAGTACAAAATTTCAAGTATTTTTATACACTGGTATTAATGTTATAAGCTGTTAACTTTTGGTGCAAAATGGTGCATTTGTATGGGAGGTACCAAAAGGGGCACGGCAATAACGCCCATTTTTCACTGGACTGTAGGCACTGTAAAAGCATTACACTGTACAAAATTTCAAGTATTTCTAAACACTGGTATTAATGTTATAAGCTTTTAACTTTTAGCGCAAAATGGTGCATTTGTGTGGGAGGTACCAAAAGGGGCGTGGCAATTTTGCCCATTTTCCTCGAGCTGATAGCGACTAACAAACTAATACTATGTGTGGAATTTCAGAAGATTCGAATACGTCTAATAGCAGTTATTAAAGAATCAATATTTCACAACATTTTAACCCTTTGTGGGGGAGGTACCAGAAGGAGTTGACCAATATGGCCCATCTTCGAACTTAGCCGGAGATAGAAAAAAATATTACCACATACGAAATTTGAAGTCAATCGGTTACTCCTTTCGAGAGTTATCGTGCGCACCAGCCAGCAGACAGACAGACAGACAGACGGACGGACATTGCTCATTCGACTTAAAATGACCCAAAACGGATTTCCGCCGAACATACTTGGGGTCTTAGGTCACTCCTTCGATGTGTTACACTTTTTTCCGTAGCAAATGATATATACCCTCGTCACACTAAAGTGAGGGTATAAAGAGAATGTGTGTTTGTTTGTACCGTATAGACGTCTACACGGCTGTACCGATCTTCTTGAAATGTTGACAGAATTTTTAGGGGGTGGTGAAAATAGGGTACATGAATTTTCGATATATCAAGTGGGCGTGGCCCCGCCCATACAAGCCAAATTTTAAAATTGAGGTCCAAAAATGGGCGAGGTCCGACCAGTGGGCATGCCCCCCAAATAAACCAAATTTTAAAATTGAGATGTATTGCACAATTTGTTAAAGGCAGTGCTGTAATTTTGTGTATATATATCTGGTGGCAGTCAACGTGCTTGATCCAAAAATGGGCGGGGTCAGAAAAAAGGGCGTGGCCCCGCCAAAAAAAAATTAAATTGAGATATATTGCACAATTTGTTACCGAGAGTGCTGTAATTTTGTGCATATGTATCTGGTGGAAGTTTACGTGATTGGTCCAAAAATGGGCGGGGTCCGGCCAAGGGGCATGGCCCCCCAAATAAAATAAATTTTAAAATTTAGATATCTTGCACAATTTGTTAGCGAAACTGCTGTATTGTGTGTATATGTATATGGTGGCAGTCTACGTGATTAGTCAAAAAATTGACGGGATCTGAAATCTGGGCCAACGAAGTGGACCGGGTCAGCTAGTAGGATATAAAATACAGTTTTTACAGCGCTTAATGTCAAACCGAGGGTAACATATATATGGAGGCTATATCTAAATCTGAACCGATTTTCCCCAAATTTTGTATTGTCTCTAAGTGTATCACGAGACTGCTCTCTATAATTTTTTGTACAAATCGGTTAAAAAATGTTGCTTATACTCGGACAGTGCATAAATGCAAAATCGGAGGAACATATATATGGAAGCTATATGTAAATCTGATTTTATCAGTATTCGCTTCCATTTGTTAAAAGTGTTAAATCTCTTTATTCCCTTCACACAATTTGAAGGTATTAATACCAATGAAAACCTCTACCACTTCTCTTTAAAACAGTTGAAGAAATATCGAGCCCTAACCGCCAAAAAGACGTAAGCGCCACCATGATTTACTTTTGATTTTTTGAGGTAAATCGTTTACTTTTGACAAATGGCATCATGTGTCCGAAATTTATAGCTGTAAAATATACCGTTATACTAAATTTCACAGTTATATTAACAGATTACATATGCATTTAAACAAAAAATAATCGCAAAAGATACTTTCTCCTCTAAATTTTTGTGAGTGTCGCTTACGTCTTTTTGGCGGTTAAGGCTCGATATGTTTGTCCTTGTGGTAACAGGAGGTAAAACTATGGAAAACATTCTTAATACTTGAATATCCTGGAAAAGTATCAATTAAGTTCCTTAAATTTGTTGGTACTAAAGGGTCAAATTTCGCATTCGCATATTTCACTATCAGCTTTCGCATTCGCAAGAAATATATTTCAATATTCGTTTTCGGATTCGCTTTCGCTAAAGTCACTTTCGTTACATCCCTAGTATATATCATTTGCTACGAGCCAAAACATCGATGGAGTAACATAAGACCGTAAGTATGTTCGGCGGAAATCAGTTTTTGGTCATTTTAAGTAATTTGAGCAATGTCCGTCCGTCCGTCTGTCTGTGTGTCTGTCTGCTGGCTGGTGCGCACGATAACTCTCGAAACGAGTAACCGATTGACTTCAAACTTGGTATTCGGTAATATTTTTCTCTATATCCGGCTAAGTTCGAAGATGGGCCATATTGATGCACTCCTTCTAGTACCTCACCCTTTGTGGGTTTGTGGTTAACGTTTAGTTAAATATTGATTCTTTAACTTACTTTCTTCTTACTTACTCTTCTTACTTACTTACTTCTTTACTTACTCGAATCTTCTGAAATTTCACACATAGTATTAGTTTGTTACTAACACGTCAAAAAAATGGGCGAAGTGGCCACTCCCTTTTTGGTACCTCCCACACAAATGGACCATTTTGCACCAAAACTTAACTGCTTATGGCTTTAATATCAGTTCATACACATACTTGACATTTCGTACAGGGTAATGCTTTTATAGTACCTAGAATCCCGAGAAAGGTGGCACTCCCCTATTGGTACCTCCCACACAAATGGACAATTTTGTACCAAAGTTACCAGCTTATAACATTAATACCAGTGCATACAAATACTTGAAATTTTGTACAGTGTAATGCTTTTATAGTACCTAGAGTCTACCTCCCACACAAATGGGTCATTTTACACCAAAAGTTAACAGCTTATAACTTTAATACCAAAGCATATATATACTTGAAATTTTGTACAGTGTAATGCTTTTGTAGTACCTAGCGTAAACAGAAAAGTGGACGTTATTGGCATGCCCCTTTTGGTATCTCCCACACAAATTGGCCATTTTGTACCAAAAGTAAACTGCTTTTAACTTTAATACCATCACATACTTTAAGGTTATTAAACGCAATTAAAATTGATAATAATTTCATTAAAACAAAAAAATAAATAAATTTGAGCATTTTTTTGGCACTCAAGGGGAGGGGATTCATAATTGGGTTATCCCGACAGAACTTTTTTACTTGTTTTTTGTTATACTAAGTTCGAAGATGGGCCATATTGGTTCACTCCTTCTAGTACCTCCCCCATAAAGGGTTAACATTTAGTAAAATATTGATTATCTTATAACTTCTATACAACTTATTCGAATCTTCTGAAATTATTTACATAGTATTAGTTTATTATACTTATTTTTTGGGAGTGAAGTAGGTTTACCCAACTGAACTTGTTTTCAATGTTCTGGCATCTCCCACCCGAAGTACCATATTACATTTCTCAGAAATTGAGGCTATACCATAGAATTACAGTACTATCGCTACTAAATTGTGTACGATAGCTCAAATTTGGGTTATATGGGCTGGGCCACGCCCTTTGGTCTTATCCCGCTCATTTTTAGACCAAGCACGTAGGCTTTCACCAGACACACACAAAATTACAGCACTCTCGCAAACAGACTGTGGAAGATACCTCAATTTCAAAAGGTTGTGGTAATGGGCGAGGCCATGGCCATTGATCCGATTCCTCCCATGTTTGGACCAATCACGTAGACTGCCATCAGATACATATGCACAAAATTACAGTACTATCGCTAACGAATTGTGCGCGATATCTTAATATCCAGATTTGACTTATATGGGCGGGGCCACGACCATTAGTCCGATCCCGCCAAATTACGCGGACTGCTACCAGATACATATTCGCAAAAATGTAGGACTCTCTTTAACAAATTGTGTAAGATATCTCAATTTCAATATTTGACTTACATGGGCGGGGCCACGCCAATGGGTCCGATTCCGCCCATTTTTAGACCAATAACGTAGACTACCACCAGATACATATGCACAAAATTACAGAACTCTCTCTAACAAATTGTGCAAGATATCTCAAATTCATAATGTGGCTTATATGGGCGGGGTCACGCCCATTGGTCCGATCCCACCCATTTTAAAACCAATCAGGTAGACTAACACCACATATATATATACACAGAATTACAGCACTCTCTCTAACATATTGTAAAAAATATCTAAATTTCAAAATGTGGCTTATATGGGAGGTGCCACGCCCATTGGTCCATTTCCGCCCAATTTTGGACCAATCACGTAGACTATCACCAGATACATATGCATAACATTTAAAATTTTGCCTTATATGGGCATGACCACGCCCATTTGTCCGATTCCGCCCATTTAGATATAACTACATAGTGGGATACAGTATCATATAATCGGCCAGCTCCGATATTAAACGTTCGTTATAGGGTTTATTGTTTATACACTAACTAGCTCATTCCAGCAGATGTTGTCCCGTCCAATTGGAATATATTCGATATTCTGATAATCAATTAAAAATTCAGGAAAGAACACCATAATTATGCATATTGGTCATAAGTCCACAAATCCCTAATCCGTCTTTATTAAATTTGCATATCTAAGATATGCATTTTTAATGTTTGTATACTTAATTTCACACACTAAATAATAAGTTTGAATATTATATCTTTTGAATTCAATTCTTTAAAATCCACATAATTCAATTATTTTTTAATAAAAATACCTTTTTTATTAAATTAACTTTTTTCCGGGAAGAGAAAAAACGAAATTCAGGTGTTAATAAAAATTTAAACGTTTGCATAAATGCACTCCCATCGGACTCCCAAAAAAATACTTGATTCAGCTTTGGCTATTCATCAAAAATATTCCGAAGAAACAGTATATCATGAAAAGAATAATACCCAAACTCTTCTGTGTATATTGCAATATTCAAACATAGATGCATATGTACAGGGTCTCCCATATTCGACGGACCCATCTGGCAACGCCATAACTTTTGACAGAGATGTCAGATCGCTTAATGACATACCGCGTTTGAAGCATCAGTCCAAGCAGATTTTTACCATGGAACAATACACGCCACGCGAGCGCTCTGAAATAGTTGAAATTTACATTCAACAGAAGAAGTCAAGTCAACGTGCTTTTAAAATATTAAAAAATGTGAGAAGTGCGCCTTCTAAGAACACCATTAAGCGTTTATACGAAAAATTTTCGACTGGTGAGGCTCTTTCTAATCCGAAGAGGCCAAATAAAAGTCGACCAAGGCGATCGGCCGAGAATATCGCTGCCGTACGAGCCAGTGTTGAGAGGTCCCCAAGAACATCCCAAAATCGCCGTTCTCAGCAGTTGGGCATGGCTCGGTCCACTTTACAACGGATTATTCGCGTTGATTTGCATTTGTTCCCGTACAAAATTCAATTGACGCAAAGATTGTTGCCTGCGGACAAGCCTCGTCGATTGGAATGGGCCCAACGAGTCCGTGGGTCCGTCGAATATGGGCAACCCTGTATATCGATACCTCCATTCTAAACTATGCTAAGTGCAAAAACGTAGTTTTTCAGGAGAGACGTTCAAAGTTTGAAGAATTTTTTAAATTTGTATGGAATTCCTTTACAATGAAAATCAGATGACCTTTTTTTTGTGAATAACTTTTGATTGGGTTCATGAATAACCACCAAATGATGATTGAATATAATTTGGAATACTAATTTATTACGCAATCTTCTTTAAAACATTAAAAATGCAATCTTCTTTAAAACATGTTTAGTCGACTTAGCATGTTTTAGAATGGTGGTATCGATATGTATACACTTTATATTCTACACACGTTTTTATAAATGTTTATGTTTAGGTTAATATCCTTTACTATACTAGTTATTCACAAATACATATCCCCATGCATATATGTATATGATAATTTGGAAATGTTTTGTATGAATGAGTGTGTGAGTGTCAGTTTCAATTTTTTGTTTCCTTTATACATATACTTCATATATTTCTGCAATATTTAAGCTCTTGTGAATTTAAGTGAATACATCTGAAAAGCCAAGTTTATTTTTTCTTTGTTCTGTTTTCCAGAACATTATAGTGGGTGTATATTAAATTTACAACCTGTTTGGCAATGTTTTTTGGCTAAAATGCAAATGTGAATAAATATATTTGTCTAGAATATTTTTCTGAAATTATTTAAGGAAATAACGAGTACTCGTATATTGATTGTGTGTACCGAAGCTGGCATTTCTATCCCCTCACTTTACAGAGTAGGTTATATATCATTTTCAACGAGCCGAAAGTGAAACACACCGAAGGTGAGAGCTAAGACCCCAAGTATGTTTGGTGGCAATTTGATTTGGGACATTTGTCGATCTGTCGTCTGAATGAAGCGCACGATAACTCTCGAAAGGAGTGACGGATTGACTTCAAATTTGCAATGTGACAATATTGGTCCTCACCTTCTAGTACCTCCCTTGCAAAGGGTTATCATTTAATTAAACATGATTGTCTAATAACTTCTATACTTCTTGTCCGAATCTTCTGTAACTCTACACATAGTATAAGCTTATTAGTCGTTATCAGCTCGAGGATAATGTTTGTAGTTGCCACACCCCCCTTTGTACCTCCCACAATTTTGCAAGTACAGTAATATCTTTTATAGTACCTACAGTCCAGTGAAAAATGGGCGTCATTGGCGTGCCCCTCTTTGTAAATATGATACTTTGACGGAATCGAGAAAATGTCTCAATTTTTGAAATATTTAAATCGTAAAATACTTTGTGTAAAATTTGTATGATGAATTGTAATTTTTATTCTAAACGTTATAATGTTGAATGCATTTTCAGTTCAGATATGAGAAAAACAAATGTATGTGTGATATCTACAAAACGTCTAAACTATTTATCTTGATATGGGTATCGCAAAAAAAGTAGAAAACACGAAAATGTTAAAATTACATTAAAAAAACATTTGAAAAAAAACGCGTAAAGCTTTTTTTTAATTACTTAAAGTAGATAACACAGAAAGTTTAGGAAATATGTACTATATTCCCTAACATTTCCACTCGCATTACCAGGTATTGATATCTCTTTATCGGCAGCATTACTTTCGGTAATTAAATAACGGCTAACTAAATAATGACAAAATAAGTTATTGCTAGTAATGTAAGTTAGAGAATATCATTTGAATTTAACAAAGTTTGGCTCAAAACCCGTATTTTGGAGCGACCTCTATAGGGGAGCTATTTCTAAACATTGGCCGATATGCGGAGCCTAATCCAGGGGGTCTGTCGCCCCTAGTTTGCGCCCACCACATAGTGTAATTTTATTATTACTAGAGAATTGTTTGTAGAAAATGTCGAAAACAGTCATTTGTGTTATACAATTTATGTAAATAATTGGATATTAAAAAAATAATAAAACAATAATCTTCAAAATCTGTTTATCGTAAAAATTCTGTCTGTAAATGTATGATGAATGGTTTTGTACAACGTTTCGATCCATATACTTATATTTTTAATTCAAAGGGGTAATTTTCGTAATTATTTCAAGAGAACTAAAAATGTCAAAAATAACTGCCAGCCTTATTCTACAAATATGTTCCCCGATATTTTCACTAGGGGTCGTCGAAAAACGCTTTATAAAAACAAATAAAGCCGCTAAGTTCGGCCATGCCGAATCTTATATACCTTCCACCATGGATCGCACGTGAATGATAACGGGTACTAATAAAGTCATTATACCAAATTTCAGCCCAATTCGTTGAAATTTTAGGTTTTTGTGGCGTTAAGAAGTCTAATCTAGAGGGACCTTTGTATGGGGGCTATATCAAAACATGGACCTATGACTACCGTTGCTCGTGTGAAGGATACCGGGTATAAATAAACCCCAGTTACCAACTCTCAGCCCGATCAGTTGACATTTGTGGTCTCTATGACGTTAAGAAGTCAAATCGGGGAGATGCCATATATGGAGGCAATATCCAAAATTAGTCCGATATTGCCCAGTCCCAACATACCTGCAGATATAAGAAGTATATGTACCAAATTTCAGCCACCTAGCTCAAGTATTATATGTTGTAGCGTGATTACAACAGACGGACGGACAGACAGACGGACATGGCTAAATCGTCTTAGAATTTTACGACGATTAATAATATGTATACGTATACTTTATGGAGTTTCAGATCAATAATTAGTGGTGTTACAAACTGAGTGACAAAATGAATATAGCCCCCCTCCTATTGTGGAGGGTATAAAACACTTTTAGAGGTCAATTTAGTCCCTTTTTAAAACATTATATGAGGATTTAAACAAGTCAAACATTTGTCTTATGTAGGTCAGCGTTGGACTGATAGCTTAAGGATTTGGTCTACTCGTAGAAGCTATCAGTTGGGGGACAAATCCTTGGCACCCTGGATCT
This sequence comes from Eudasyphora cyanicolor, assembly GCA_963930755.1. Taxonomy (NCBI): domain Eukaryota; kingdom Metazoa; phylum Arthropoda; class Insecta; order Diptera; family Muscidae; genus Eudasyphora; species Eudasyphora cyanicolor. The sequence continues at coordinate 257,921,226 of OZ005737.1, read as the reverse complement.
GAATATTACTCGAAATTGAATTTTTCTGCAAAATTTCGTTCAAAACGTATTTTTTCTTAAAAACGTTCCTAGAAATTTAATTTTTCTGCAAAATTTCATTGAAATTGCGTTTTTTTTAGAAAATTTAATCGGCATTGCATTTCTCTAAAAAGTTTCGATGAAACTAACATTTTTTTACAAAAATTCGTTAAAATTATTTTTTTTTAGAAAATTTAATGAAAATTGGAATTTTACAGAAAATATCCTCATAATAAAATTTATCTAAAAAAATTAGAATTTTGCTAAAAATGTCTTCAAATTTATATTATTCAAAAAAAAATTTTTTTTTCAAAAATCCTTACATTCCGACATAGGTCCAGTAATAGTAATTTTAATAAAAATTGAAATAAAATTTTAATTTCTATGAAATTCTCAATAAAATTTGAATTTTTATAAAATTTTCAATAAAATCAAATTTCGTCGACATTTTCTTGGGCGGGACTTAGCCTAGCTGAATGCGAGAAATGTACTTACGGGTCTCTTGAAAGATAGGTTCTAGTTGACTGTTATTTATTTTGGCTTCCAAAGCAGGGCAAATTATAAGCTATCAAATATAAAATTATTGATATTAATTTTCTTACTTTATTGTTATACGATACTCGTAACAAAAGAAAATGTTTTTATTTCGGTCTTTAAATAGTTATTGATTTGTCACTATGATGTTCTCCTGGCTTTAACCCTTTGACGACCAGGGGACATATGTGTCCAAAAAATAAAAATATGCGTTAAAAATAAACTAATACTAAAAGTATTGATATTTTTAGCTTAATGCAAAGTTAAATGATGGGTTTTTACAATTTATAAAAAATTGTGTGAAAAAAAATGTATAAATGTTTTTTTAAGAGCTAAATAGCAAGTTTTGCGCATACCGTAAACGGGATATTTAAACTGCATTAAATCATAGACGAACTTTTCTCTTTCTTTCCAATTAAAAAATTTTGTTTAATTTAATAATATTCTACAAATTGAAATTCGGTTTTGAGATATTTCCAAGAAAGAAACTAGATTTATAAAAAAAACGCAAAGGGACACGGGTGTCCCTGTGGTCGTCAATGGTAACTTTTCGTTTGATGAATTTGAATGTAATAGTCTTTTCACACTGACGACGAAATAAGTATTCCCAACACAAATGTTGGAAAAAACGCCATTTTGAGCATTTTAGTCGAAAATTTAGGCAAAATGGCGTTATTTCTAACATTTGTGTTGGGAACACTTATTTTGAAATAACTGCTAATAGTGGTGAGAGATCTTTTTACTAACTACGAACTTTGATGTTTTGATAGAACTTATAGCTCATGAATCCTGTAGATATGCTGAACAAAATGGAAGAGTTTTTGATGTTACTGCTGACGAAATGAAAGCATTTCTTGGTATCAATCTGGTAATGACATATCACTTTTTACCATCCATTAGTGATTATTGGTCAACAGAACTTTATATGGGTGTACCCTTCATAAGAAATGTAATGACAAGAAAAAGATTTGAAGATATCCGTCAAAATTTGCACTTCAGCAATAACCATGAAGAAGGAAAAAGGAATTATCGGGCTTTTAAGATCAGACCTAACATAGGTCATTTCAAAATGCAATGAACAACACATACAAACAGGCTGTCGACGAACACATGATGAAATTCAAAGGTCATAATGCTATGAAACAGTATATCAATAAAAAACCAATAAAATGGGGATTTAAGATGTGGTGTAGATGTGACTCTGCTTCCTGATATTGTTTTGAATTTGATCTATACACTGGAAGAAAAGAGTATGGAACTGAATATGGACTTGGGGAATCAGTCGTGCTTCAGTTGACAGAAAAACTCACAGGTATGGGCTCTGAGGTCTACATTGATAACTTATTCAACTCGCCTTTGTTACAATATGAGTTGAAAAAACGTCAAATAAAGTCCTGTGGAACAGTAAGAAGCAACCGAAAAACCAGTAAGGAAAGGCAGAAAGTCGGGCGGGCCGACTATATAATACCCTACACGTCCCTAACAATGCGATGAAGGTCATTGCGATAATAATTTTGAATAATTGGTAAGTAGGCAGGAACATATTATCTAATTCTGAGCTGATAATCGCTAAATTAAGCAATATTCGTTCCTAAATTGAGAAACATCTTTCCAAAAAATATTAATGATCGGAAGTAAAGTACAACTTCTATAGCCCTTTGAAACCAAATCAGGAGGAACATATATATGGAGGTTATATAAATCTGAACGGATTTTCCTTGAATACTCATTCATGTAAAAAGAAACTTCTTTCTGTCAAATTTCGTACTGACCGGGTATAAAATACAGTCTCTACAGCACTTACAAATCGGGGGTAACATATATATGGGGGCCATATCTAAATCTTCCCTTCATATCCCTTCATATAATAAGAAACATCTTTGTGTACATTTTTTTACTGATCGTACATGTTAAATCGAGGATAACATATACATATGTATATGGGGGCTATATCTAAATCTGAACCGATTTTCCTCAAAAAAATGTTGATCGGATATAAAATACAGTTTCTACAGCGCTTTTATGTCAAATCGGGGGTAACATATCGTCGGCTTAATGCTATTTTGGTCCATACGCCATTTTTGTGTTTTTTGAGTTAGGAGTTGATAATATGGGTTCCAAGCATGCTCTTTCAGAATCTGCAATCATTTTTTTCATATCTCGCCTGGTTTTCAAGATATTGGTAGTTTAAATTTGTTTTACTCTGAATAACGGGAAATAATTTCGATATTTTTGTTCTATGTCTCAATTTTTCTATCGCCCTATATTTTTCACTCAGTATTTTACGTTCTTTCGATCACAATATGTAAATTAGTGTCCATCCATACCGACTCTTTTTGTGGTCCATGTAATACAAATACGAAAAAATAGTAAAAATAAAAGTGGATATGGACCAAAATGCCAAGTAGAAAAATTGTTATAACTTGCTTATTTTTGGATGTAATGGCATAGAAATGCATGAGAATCATACAAACACTTTTGGGAACCCTATGAAATAAAAAGTGTGTAACTCTTCAGTCCCGTTTTTACTCAAACAATAAATTGCGTTTTTCTCCGCAATAGGAGATAATAGGAGACCTCTTTCTGCCGAATTTCACACTGATCGGTTATAAAATAATTTTTTTACGGCGCTTACATGTGAAATCTGGGGTAACGTATATATGGGGGCTATATCTAAATCTGAACCGATTTCTTCCAAATTTAACAGTGTTCATCCATATAATAAGAGACCTCTTTCTGCTGAATTCCATACTGATCGGATATAAAATAAAGTTTTTACAGCGCTTACATTTCAAATCGGGGGTAACATATATTTGGGGGCTATATCCAAATCTGAACCGATTTTAACCAAATTAAATAGGGATCGTCCTTGTGCCAAAAAAAAGATATGTGTAAAGTTTCGTCAAGATCGGGCCATAATTGCGACCTGTACTTTGATTACAAGTATACATCTATAGACGGACAGACGGACAGACATAGCTAAATCGACTCAGAAAGTGATTACAAGTCAATCGGTATAATAAACAATGAATCTATCTCTTCTCCTTTTGGGTGTTACAAATAAATGCACAAAGTCATAATACCCTGTACCACAGTGTGGTATAAGGTATAAATATTCCAAAAAATGTACATCTCGATAAGAATATGAAGCGAGGACACATTTACAGATCAATCTTTGAGGGCATATCCTTTGTGAAGTGGATGGACAACAGAGCTGTGACTCTTCTCACAAATGTTCTTTCGCCAGTGGAGACAGACACCGTCAGACGTCGCATAGCTGGTAGTGCTGAGAAAATCAACGTAAAATGCCCGAAAACTATTATGCATGACAACAAAAATATGGGTGGAGTAGATTTAATGGACCAGCGCAAGTCCTTTTATGAACTAGACCACAAATCGAAAATAAAATATTACCTCCGGTTATTGTTTGACTTACTTGATATAAGCGTAAACAATTCCTACGTTATTTACACCGAATGTAAAGCAAAAAATCTTGTTGAAGGGACTCAACTTAACTCCCTTGAGTTTAGACAATTGGTGGCCAGAAATTTAAACGCTGGCAATTCTTCGCGTCAGAGAGAATTTCCAATATTCCAGTCATCAAAAATCACTGTTAGCAAGAGACCAGCTTCTTCGCACTCTATGCTCAAAGCCAACGTAAGAAAGAGATGTGTTCAATGCCCAAAAATTAATGTAGAAAATCGCACCAATAACTATTGTTATGAATGCAATGTGCATCTATGTTTTACTGCTAACCGTAATTTTTTCGCAGAACATCAAAATTAACCATAATTTACGGCAATATAAACATAAATTTTTATTAAAAGCGTATTATAACATTAAAAATGTAACTTTTATTGAAAAACCTATATATAATAAAAAAGACATTTTGGCTCACTTAAGGACCACAGGGACACATGTGTCCCATAACAAAACTCGTATACGCAAAATTTTTTTTCACATTTTTTAATGGTTTTGCTTTAGTTGGATTCTGACAAGCTTATTTCATATTAAAATGATAAAGGGAAAGTCCCCAGAAGCTTATGGTCCTGAAAGGGCTAGACCATTTTTGCCTCTTTTAGGTGATGTGTAAATTTGTTGTTTTGCAAAAGGTTTAAGGACATCGGTTCTGTCATTTCTTAATTTTATGATAAATTTTATTTTTTTGCCAACATAAAAAAACGGGAACGACAAAAATTTTGGGCCCCTCATGTGCCTTGCTCACCGGTAGATCAGGTACTGCCGATATGACCCCTTTGCAATCCCAAACGATCCGCAACTATAAGAAATATTTCTACCAAATTTTATCAACCTAACTCTATTTTTACAGATTGGACAGACAGACCGACATGTCTAAATCGTCTTCACGACGATCATGAACATGAACACATATACTTTATTGGGTCGATATTTCAGGGTGTTGCAAACGGAATGACAAAGTTAGTATACCTCCATCCTATGGTGGAGGGTATAAAAATGAGACCTATATTTGTAAATCTGAAACGATTTTTACCAATTTCAATAGGGATCGTCCTTGGACCAAAAAAGAGCACTGTGCTAAATTTCATCACAATCGGACCATAAATACAACCTTCACTTTTATTACAACGATACGGGCATGGTTAAATCGACTTAGGATTTGGCTCCTAGTCAATCGGTATAATAAATGATAGATGTATCTCTTCTCCTGCTGGGTGTTACAAACAACTGAACAAACTCAAATTAGGGTATAATGATATTGGTAAAGCAGAAATCACTACGTTCAAATAACTTTAAAATATTTGCAAGATTTGCAAGAATCTCATGTCAGTTGTCCATTTTATTCGGTCTGTAATCGGTATGATTTATACTGAGATACTCTCTCGGCTCAAGACCCACCTGCTTCTAAACAGTGATAGAAAGCAAGTATTTTTACATTGCGTGCCCACAAATTATACCATGATTTTTGATGTTTGATCCCCGTCATCAAAAATCTATATGTCCAGCTTTTCAATAAAGCCTTTGATTGATGATTCGATAACCAAAGGCGTAAAGAGCTTTATTTACAACTTTGGAGTCTATGGTGACCCTACTGACATTTTCCAGCAACAATTTTCGTAGAATTTTTTAACCCTGAAATGTTAACTTGAAAGGGTTTTTTTTGATTTTCTCGAAAAAAGTGTCTAATTGACACAATTTTTTAATTATACTCGTACAGCGGAATCTGATCCGTGGTGGATGTTATATAAGATTCGGCATGGCCGACCTTAACATCGTCTTTACTTGTTATTGTTATAAGTGTGAACCTCTGGACTTCCTTCTTGGAATATTTCCACAGCAAAATCACTACCACATGCGATATGATCTAATGTCTTCTTTCGCATATGAACTTGATAACCGTTTTTTGTATTTGCTTAATATCTTGCAGACCTGAGCGAGCACACTTCGAGACAACAATGCCTGAAAGAATACACATTTATTCCATTCAAACAATATTTCGGTAAGGGTGTTAATGACTATAATAACAACTATAATAAGAGTAGCAACATCCTTGGTTTGCAAACAGTGCAGTGGAATGTGGGGTTCGGGTATATGTAGTTGCCCTGAGCTACGTACGAGTATACCTGTAAGCCATTATCTGAGTAAAACTTTATAAATATTTAAGAACATACGATATATTTACACAAATACTCCCTCATTCAGTCAGTCATTCGTACCTACAAGCGAGTATGAATACGTTTAAGGTGAAAAAGAAAGAACATTACCACAAAATAAATAAAAGTAAATCCAAATGGAATGATGGGAATATTATATCCTGCAGGATATTAAAAGGAATGGGAAAGTCTTAATGAGAAACGCATTTGTAAGCAGAAATACTTTAATATTTAATTTAATATTTAAAGAGTTTTTCTTATTATTATTCGGTTAAGCTTAGAGGTTATGGGAGGAAAGGGTGGCAGGAAATCTCCATTAGTTATGTATGACACCAACAATTTTTATTTCATCTATCTATAAGTATAAGTATCTATCTAAGTATATTAAAGAGAGTGTCTGTTTGTGGTGTTGTTTCTTTGGATCTTTGTTTGTTTGTTCCGTATAGACGCCTAAAAGGCCATTCTTCGCATTTCTTCTTGAAATGTTCGCAGAAGGTCCAACAATGGGCCGGATCGGACCAATGTTCGTGGCCACGTCCATTTAAACCAAATTTTGAAATTGATAAATCTTGAACAATTTGTTAGCGAGAGTGCTGTAATTTTGTGTATAAGTATAATTAATCCAAAAATGGACGGGATCGGAAATCTGAGACAACGAAGTGGATCGGGTCTATCTGGTATAAAATAAATATAGGTATGTTAAGAAAATATATACCATTTAAAATCACACAATATGCTACACATTGGTACTAGCAAATATTTCTTGAAACTTTTTAAAAATGTGTCTGAAAATGTTTGGCAGCGATCGCATCAGGTGTAATTGTATCAGTGGGTACTGCATAGGGTGATCAAAAAACCGGTTATTTTGAAAATACGGTTTTCGGTTTCTTCGAAAATTAAGTTAACTCTAAAACCGGTTTTCGGTTCAACCGAAAATAAAAAACCGGTGAACCGGTTGTTTTCGGTTTTTTCTTTTTTAATAAAAATGCATAAATAATGCTTAAAATGTTAGATGACGTAAAAGAAGCGTAGTGCAAATTCGATTCGCAACCATATTCCAATTAAATTAAGATTTATTTGAAAATTATATTGTAAACACTTCATATTTTTATTTATAATATGTAATTGTTCCGATTTCATTTATGATATAATATTATAATCTCTGAAATATTTATAATATATATGTTCAATTTTTGAAAAGATTTCTTTAAAAAAAATTGATTATGATTTTTATAAAACTTGACTAATAGTAAATATCAGCAAAATCTTAGCTTTTACCATCATATGAATGGCTCAAATGGCAAACCGATTATATACATTTATTATCAGTAGTAGCGTATTCTGACTTGAGCATACTATAGAGATGAAAACTTGTCGAAATGTGAAACTGGACATATGTATTTTTATTTATACCTACTTTTCAATTAGAAAGGATTGAAATTGATTGACCTGACCAAATATGCAGACGAAGTCTATAGGGAAGTTAGCAATGTAAACAGTATAAATACATACAAAACTGAATTTTGAAATCGATGGATATGCACAAATGATGTCAACGGTTTTTATATTGATGTTTTCAAAATTTTAGGTAGGTTCCTGTTTCAAAAATAATATTTTCATTATCATTTCATAATGGTTTCAAAAACCCGAAAAGCCGAATAAACCGAGTTGAAAAAACCGACGGTTCGAGTTATTCGAAAATGCAGAAAAACCGAAAACCGATATGCGGTTTTTAAAGAGAAACCGATTAACCGGTCATATACTGCATATATGAAGAATGCATTTGTCAACGTTTTTTCGGAATTCCATTACCGGGACAACCTAAAGTGACCGAACCTAAAACTGTATCATATGTATAGAAAAAGTGACCTTATACCTTATGTGAACTTTGTGAATTCCGAAATGATTACCGTATGAATGTGGGAATATTGTTTCCAAACTTAGTTTAAGTTAAAATATCGATCAACATCCTCTAGAACCTTCCCAAATATAGCATTGCGTCTAATAGTTTATAACATATTCAATCTCTGATTTCTCCATAATTTGTAATTCACATATTTGTAATTTCACATATTGATACCTCCATTCTAAAACATACTTTCTTCTGTAGTGAAATTTCTAAACCTTTAATACCTCCCATACAAAATGATCACTTTAGCAGTTAGGACTGATTTGCTGCCCCTCAATTTTCTGTATTGTTGAATAAATGATTCAAATAGAAATCATTTAAGTTTCATTCAACCAAATTAATGAAATGCCATTCAGCAACTTGAAATTATTCCATAGAAAATTTTCCACTATAAGCTCTGATTCAATCATCCGTCTCAAGTCACTCCATGGACACAATAACCTTAATTTATTATAGGAATTTTGTTGATGAGTTTTCTTTCGTTCCTTTTGTTTTCCATGAATATTTATCGGATTTCAGTAAACAATCCAACCCTTTTTGTTTTATTTTGTTTTGTGCGTACACAACCGGCAAACCTGAGAAAATGAATTACATTAACCAAAAACAACAAACACAGTGCGAAAACTTTTGTTGAGGAAAAATACCAAATTCTTCATTGTATCTGATGAATGGCGGGACTATAACGACAATGACGAAAAATAGACTAGGAAAGAAAACCGATTAAATACCTTAAAGCCACATCTCAAATGTGACTACATATACATACATAGCCACATATGCATACGCACCCATACATTCAAAAGCGGCCAACCTAACAATAGACATTATAGTCTTCTGCAAAGTCTTGCAGAATGTTAAGTAGACCACAAATTAAACCATCAGACAATGGAACTATGCATTCATCATTCATTCGAACAAAGACAGTCATAGACACATATACCAACACTGTTATAAATCCATGCTAGGATATTTTCTCACAAACACACATTCTTCTTGTACACACATAACAAGTAATTCACAAATAAACCGAAAATAGGATAATCGAATTTTCATGGAAATGAAATATAATACCCAAATGAAAGTGAAATAGAATAGAATATAAATAACAACCTAACATGCTATAGCCCCTGACGCCTACTAAGAAGCTATAAGACAGCAGAAGTCAGAAGAGAAAATTTAAGATAATATAAGTATCTTTGTTTTTATACCCACCGAAGGATGAGAGGTATGCCCATTTAGTCACTTCGTTTGCAACACCAAGATATGTTGATTAAATACCCCATAAAATATATACATATAGGTACCTCAATGTCAAAGTATGCTAAGTCGGAATAGGTAGTTTTTCGGGCGAGGCGATGTTTTATCACATTTTTAAATTTGTATGGAATTGCTTTATAATGCAAATCGAATGACCTCTAATGTTTTGGGCATAACTTTTGTTTCGGTTGACGGATAAATACCAAGTTTTAACTGAATATAACCTGTACTATTTAGATTTTAAGAATGCTATTTTCTGGTAAAGGTTCTCAATAAATTTTTAACCATCGTAAAATTCTAAGACGATTTAACCATAACTTTTGTTTCGGTTGACGGATAAATACCAAGTTTTAACTGAATATAACCTGTACTATTTAGATTTTAAGAATGCTATTTTCTTGTAAAGGTTCTCAATATATTTTTAACCATCGTAAAATTCTAAGACGATTTAACCAGGTCCGTCTATTATGATCACGCCACAATCAACAATAACACTTTGCAACAATTTTTTTGTGTCAGAGACCTAAAAACGTTATTTGTTTTGATTGGTTGGTATATATTTTGTTTCATACTATTCTGTAAAACAAAAACAAAAAATATGTTGGTAAAGTTTTTTTTTTATTTTTTTAATACACATTTTCATGGATGTTAACATAGCTTTTCGACATGTTTTCATAATAGCCTGAAAGAGTTGCGATACGTTAAAAATTAAGAAAATTGTGAGGGCTACAAATGTTGGGAATATCACTGTCACGTAGAGGCAGTGGCTTAGTAACTGTCGTTAAAAGCAATCAGAAAAAAAAATATTTTTTCGTGTTTTGCTGGCACAAAAAAATCCATAAAAATACCAAAAACACGCAAAATGTTTGCTCCTTTTTCGAAAGCTAGTATCCAAATGAAGAAAGCACTGCATAGTTGAAGAAAATCTTTGGATAATTTTGTTGATTACAAGAAAAAAATCGCTTTTTTCTGCAACGAAAAAATCATAAAAAGACAAACAAGTAAAAGCGTTAAGTTCGGCCATGCCGAATCTTATATACCCTCCACCCTAACTCAAACCTAAAGAAAATATATTAGGTGAGAACAGTAGGGAATGTATAGTAGATGAGAACGGTAGGAATAACAAAAAGTTAGATGCTATATATGGGAGCTATATCTAAATATGGACCGATATCGCCCATTTTCAATCCCAAGTTACCTGCAGCTATAAGAAGTATCTATACCAAATTTCATCTAGCTCAAGTATTATAGATTGTAGCGTGATTACAACAGACGGACGGACGGACAGACGGACATTGCTAAATCGTCTTAGAATTTTACGACGATTAAGAATATATATACTTTATGGGGTCTCAGATCAATATTCAGAGGTGTTACAAACGGAGTGACAAAATGAATATACCCCTCAACCTATGGTGGAGGGTATACAAAGTAGTATATGTATAGTAGAACAGTAGGAATCACAATATGTAAGATGCTATATATGGGAACTATATCAAAACATTGACCGATATGGCCCATTTGCAATCCCAAACAACCTGCAACTATAAGAAGTATTTGTACCAAATTTGATCAACCTAGCTCTATTATTGCGGACTGTAGCGTGATTACCACAGACGGACGGACGGACGGACATGGCTAAATCGTCTTAGAATTTTACGAATTTTTTAGAATTTTACGACGATTATGAATATATATACTTTATGGGGTCTCAGATCAATATTTAGAGGTGTAACAAACGGAGTGACAAAATGAATATACCCCCATCCTATGTCGGAGGGTATACAAAAATCGCAAAATTGTTGTCCCAAACGAAGGAAACAATGCTCATTTGAGGAAAATCTATGGATACATATTTAAATTAAGACTAAATGTTAACCCTTTGTGGGAGAGGCAGTAGAAGGAGTGGACCAATATGTCCCATCTTCGAACTTAGCCAGAGATAGAAGAAACTATTACCACATACCAAATTTGAAATCGGTTACTACTTTCGAGAGTTATCGTGCGCACCAGCCAGCAGACAGACAGACGGACGGACATGGCTCATTCGACTTAAAATGACCCAAAACGGATATCCGCCGAACATACTTAGGGTATTATTGTTGTCGTGCGCATCAGCCTAAAGACGGACATTGCTCAAATGACTTTTATTTGGTCAAACGGATTTTCGACAAATATACTTGATGTCATACAAATATACTTGAGGTCATATATACAAACACTTAAAATTTTGTACAGTGTACTACTGTACAATGCCCATACATGGTCTATTGAAAAATTGGTCTTATTGCCACATCCCTTTCGGTACCTCCCAAACAAAATGGTCAAAATAAAACATAAGAACAACTATTTTTTTTAATTTCCCTTACTTTTACAATATGGGTCATAACTTCTACATTCATTCATCAATTTTTTTTGTACGATTATTTGCTATTTTTTTATACCCTCACTTTAGTGTGACGAGGGTATATATCATTTGCTACGGAAAAAAGTGTAACACATCGAAGGAGTGATCTAAGACCCTAAGTATGTTCGGAGGAAATCCGTTTTGGGTCATTTTAAGTCGAATGAGCAATGTCCGTCCGTCTGTCTGTCTGTCTGTGTGTCTGCTGGCTGGTGCGCACGATAACTCTCGAAAGGAGTAACCGATTGACTTCAAATTTGGTATGTGGTAATATTTTTTTCTATCTCCGGCTAAGTTCGAAGATGGGCCATATTGGTCCATTCCTTCTAGTACCTCCCCCACAAAGGGTTAAAATGTTGTGAAATATTGATTCTTTAATAACTACTATACTACTTATTCTAATCTTCTGAAATTCCACACATAGTATTAGTTTATTAGTCGCTATCAACTCGAGAAAAATGGGCGAAGTTGCCACGTCCCTTTAGGTACCTCCCACACAAATGCACCGTTTTGCAACAAAAATTAACAGCTTATAACATTAATAACGGTGTATAAAAATACTTGAAATTTTGCACAGTGTTATGCTTTTATATTGCCTACAGTCCAGAGAAAAATGAGCGTTGTTGCCACGCCCCTTTTGGTACCTCCCATACAAAGGTACCATTTTGCACCAAAAGTTAACAGCTTATAACATTAATACAAGTGTATAATAATACTTGAAATTTTGTACAGTGTAATGTTTTTATAGTGCCTATAGTCCTGTGAAAAATGGGCGTTATCGCCACGCCCCCTTTTGTACCTCCCACACAAAATTGCCAAATCATACCACAATTTAATATCTCATAACGTTTATACCAGTGCACATAAACACTTAAAATTCGGCGCAGTGCAATGAATTTAAAGTATCTACTGTTCAGCGAAAAATAGGTGTATTTGTTAAACCCCTTCTGGTAGCTCCCACACAAATTGACAGAATAATTCGTGTAATATTCTATATTACATTACTCACAAAGTGACACAAATTGACAGAATAATTCGTGTAATATTCAATATTACATTACTCACAAAGTGAAGGTATACCTTAGTCGGTTTACCCGACTGAAACTTTCTTACTTGTTTTATGGAATTCTTTGTGCCCGCAAAAACCCTCATTAAAAATTTCGTTTTTCATATTTTTGATGACTGTTACTAAACTAATGGTTCTATAAAATTTGTAGGCCGCATGTTACCATCAATTTAATGTATATCCCGGCTCTATTAGTATTACAATACATTCATACTACTAGAGGCATCATTCAAGAAATTGGAATTGAAAAACATTACTATACAATTTTTTTCGTTTCTAGGATACCAGATTGCTATAGACAAATGTTATTTGCGTCCCTTCGACAAGACTGGTGGTGTGCCCGGCATTTCTCTTCGGACATCGAGGTAATGAACCATTATTGCGGATTGCACATGGCTCCATTTGTCCTTGAGGATGGATCCATCCTCACTACTTCTGTCTATAACAGCCATCACTAGACTCTCCTTCGCCAATTCATTGAAGGGCTTGGTGAGTGTCCTGTTGATGGAGACATTAGGGCCTCTTGCCTTTTTCGAAGGCAGGGGATCGTCTGATTCTTTTGACTTTATTAGCCGTTAACACAGCTGAATTTGTGGCTCTTTCAGCCGGCTGATTGACCTTAGAAGCATCTATGAAGCCTTTGGCCCAGGTAAGTGACTCTTTTTGTTTTTCGGTAAGAGCCGAAACTTCAACAGCCTCCAACTTCGTCAAAACTCTGAGCGCTATCCGGTGCTCAGTGTGCTTCCGTTTTGACGGTCGGACATGAGATTTTCCCCTCACCGTACCACCTGTTATGAGTACTGGAGGGAAATTTTCACCATGTTTGGTGTGGTCGGCTTTGGCCAAGACCAACGGACGGACAGTTGGGGATCCCCGCTCCATCGGAACGCGAAGGCATCCCCGTCGACGAATTTATTAATTTCTGCATTAGTCCGTAATAGGTACTACGATGTAGGCCTTCCAGACTTTGTACAGATTTTTTTGCGATTGCGTAATAGGTACTGCGTAATAGATTTTAACTATCCGCTCTGTGCTAAACACGTCGGTTCACTACGACTGATCAGCAACAGAATATATATACCCATAAAGTATATATATTCTGAATCGTCGTAAAATTCTGAGACGTTTTAGCCGTTTCCGTCTCTCCGACCGTCTGTTGTAATCAGGCTACAGACAGTAATAATAGAGCTGGGGTGATCAAATTTGGTATAAATATTTCTTATAGTTGCAGGTTCTTTGGGATTTCAAATAAGCAATATCGGTCAATGTTTTGATATAGCTCCCCTAGGTCGGTCCAAAATAGGTATTTGAGCCATAGATATCATATTTTTTAAGCAATTTAGCAGAAACTTTGCAGTTTGTATTCTACTTTGACAGGAATTCGTCAATGCAAACATTTTACAAAACGGTTCATATTTTGTTACAGTCACGCTATAGAGGTCGCCCCAAATTATACGTATTTAATCCCTAAATACCACATTTTCTAAACATTTTAACTGAATCTTTGCAGTTCGTATTTAATTAAGCCAAGAAATCATTGCTGTAAAATTTTTTTAAATCAGTTCATATTTTTTTATAGCCCACCTATAGATGTTGCTCCCAAAAAGGCTTATTTAAGCCATAAACACCACATTTTCTACCAAATTTAGCTGAAACTGTGCAGTTCGTATTCTTTGGCATGAATTCATCTCAATAAAATGTATACAAATCAAATTTAGTTTTGTTGTAGTCCCCATAGTCGGCGAAAAGTTCGGCCTAAAATTCCAGCGTCGTTGTTTTAATAATTTACTTTAAAACAAGTAAGAAATTTCAGTCGGGTAAACCGACTAAGGTATACCCTCACTTTGTGAGCAATTTTGGTATGTCTTGGCTCTTTTTGTGTGGGAGGTACTAAATTGAGTGTGGTCATAACTCAAATTTTTATAGGACTGTAGGAATTTAAAAAATTATGCACTGTGAAAAAAATGTTGAGTATATATATGTACTGATATTCACGATATAAGTTGTTGACATTTTGTACAAAATGGTACGTTTGTGTGGGAGGTACCAAAGGAGCGTGATAATAACCCCAATTTTTCGACAGGCTGTAGATACTATAAAAACATTACACTGTAAAAAATTTTAAGTATTTGTATGCACTAGTATTAAAATTATAAGCTCTGAACTATTCGTATAAAATGGTAATTTTGAGTGGGAGGTACCAAAAAGGGGCGAGCCAATTACGCCCGCTTTTTACTGGACTGTAGGTACTATACATAAAAGCATTGCACTATACGAAAATTCAATTTCAATTTATTTCCCGAAGGAACACAATGCAGACCTCACCCATAGATTAGTCCGGTATATGAAGACAATTTATTCGGCTGTTTTTTCCCTCAATTTCCGTTTTTTTATCGACGGTCGGGGCAGTTTCTATCGCCACTGTAAAACGAAAAGCTTTGGTATGTGTATTTGAAAATGATTTACTAAGAGTAAATCCACTTTACACTATGGCTTTTGGACGCAAACGTTCGCAAAACAATACCAAAAAATTCAATAGGAAACGACCAAACAACCAGAAACCATCAACAACACAATTCCGACTCACAATGCCGCCCAGGCAAATACAAACAGAACATACGTTTGCAGATGGCTGATGTTGTTTGTTTGGAAAATAGACGGCAAAATTGAGAAAAAAACTGAACCGATCCGGCCCGTCCCGTCCCGCCTCGACCCGGACCACCATTGTCATAGTTCACTTTCGAAAGTCATATGTGTCTGCGTGTGTTTCTGGGGGAAGAGCTAGAAGGAGTGAGGTGAGTTCAAACATTGTGGCAAAGTGGCCTTGAAGCAATAAGGTCCACCTGAATGCGTATGTGTTTACATTAATCTATTTCCCCACTTCTTGACCAGCCCTCTTTCGCCTGGAGGAGCTATGGCAAAAAGTTTCCATTGTTTGTCTCTATTGTTGTTCGACGTCTTTTACTCTTTATTTTGCAAATGGTTAGATTACACTGCTGTGGTTTTTGTTGTTGTTGTTTCTGTAAAGGATTGCAATTCACTTTCTTTCCTCTCGCTGTATATACATACATAGTATGGATGACTAGGGGGCGTAAGGGCTGTCGCAAAGATGACGACGACGACGCCAGGCAGGGAAGTGATGTAAAGTCTACAAGTAATCGTGGAAGCGTCTAAGGTGTACATTTCATTGTTTAAACAATCTATTGGTTCTTAAAGCCCTTAAGACACACAGATGTTTGTTTGTAAAGGGCTATTGAACTAGGAGAATCTAATTTTTCATTTTGTATTTATTTACTTTAAGAGAGATTTTGGATCACAGAAAACTTAATGAAGAGCTGTGCTCTGGACTTGAGACTTTAGCATAATCTCAAGAAGTGAAATGACTTTAGAGGACTATTTTCATACAAATAGTTGGTAAAATAATTGTTATTACCATTGAAAATAGTCACATTTTACATACAATATTTCTAAGACTGAAAACTACATTCCACTGAAAACTAAACATTTGAAAAGTGAACAAGACAGCTAATGAGTTATATTTTATCAGAATTGGGGGCAAAATTCGATAATATTTATGGATTTAGATTTCAATGAAATTTTACACTCGTATACAAGAAGACCATACAGACTTTTTACCCTTTACCGATAGTCCAAATTCATAACGTTTTAGATTTTATAGGTTGCCCAAATTGGTCTACTATAAATTTTTTTTTTCAAATTTAGCCTTTTTGAAGTCTACATAATGCTTGAACGGCATTCTGTCGTTCCTTACTGTTTTTATACTTTTTTACAGTACTGATTTCCGGGCCGGAAAAGTTTCCATTGGACCTACAAACCTTTAATAACAAATTTGGTGCCGATCGGATAACGCTAAGGTCTGCCCAAATTTGTTTGATAACACAAAACTCACTTTACATGAACAAAATTTGGGTTTTAATCAAATGTCACATGTTCAAGTAATTAAAAAAATATTTTATTAGCATGAAAAGTTTTTAAATGATCTTTAAATAAAATTTCCTTTCTTACAAGTCGTAAACAATCAAAATCGGCCGAAAAACGAAAAAGTTACAGCAGTTTTCATTTGAATTTTACGTCATGACAGGGCATGCATGCACACCGACATGGCCTCAGGCATATATGTACATATGTAGACCTAAGAGCAATCACAATAAAAAATAGATCATTATATAACATGCTTGTGCATGCATGAAAAATAAAACAACAAACAAAAATGGTTGGATCTACATGTTGGACGGATTTGCATGATAGTTGATTTTTCGCATCAGTCTGACATTTTTTACTGGTCAAATAAGAAAACATAAGCAGAACTTTGCAGCGCGCTATACGCCCATGCAACAGGGTCGTTTACAGAACGCACTCTGCCTCCAGCCTAAGTGAATTGAGAAAGGGGCAGCTTCGCACACAATTTAATTTTAGTCATATTCTTATTCGTCTCCCGATGGACCACATCCAAAATGGTTACTAGATCCAGTGATAAATTTCGCACCGTAGAATCAGTTGGGCATGTATCACATACAATATCTGGAGCCAAACTCCCGTCATACAGACAGATATTGCAAGTTTTCTTTTTTAATATGCGATTTGTTAATATTGGCAGAAAAAACTGTGCAAAAGATAGTGCTACGCTGGCAGTGGATGCAGCTTATATTTTTTGGCAACAGGCGCGAATACAAACACGTGATAAATATAAATGTCAAGATAAATTGCTAAAGTTGTACGGCGACTGGAGAAATGTCCACAAACAAAGTGCAAACAGGAGATCGGATAAATCAAAATTAAACGTGAACATTTTCAAGGAAAAAATGGATGATCTGTTCGATATAGCTAGTGCAAACGCCCTGAACGAGATGTGTATAGAAGAAGAACAAGAAGTTTTTGTTGATGCAAAGACAGAAAGGCAGACCAGGGTGCATGGCAGGCGTTGACATGAAATTGTACGGGCGAGAACAGCGATCCGAGCAACGAATACAAAAAGCAGAATCGCGAAAGAGAAAGCATTCAGAACGTAACAATCAATCTTGTAAGTTAATAAATTGAAGTGTTTTACTCGTAATTCCTTAAAACAACTGTTATTGTGTAGTACTCGATACAGTTTACATTGGAAGTGACGATGAAGATAAGTTCGATGATAGCATTTCGGATACGGACATGACATGCAAGTTTCATACCGATGATGACGATGATCACACCAAACGTCTAACAGGACGACAACATTGGATCTCGTCACGTCTTACAGTAGTCCTTGATAATGCCGAAGTTAGCTGTTCAGATGCTGTACATATTTTGATAGCATGCTCTCATGATGTGATAACTGTAATGAATGATGCTGCGACGCCTCTGACCTCTGTTGGTGAGCTTGTGATTAATCGATCTACAATATATGAGCTACGAAAAGAAAATCGTAAGCGAGAAGCGGAGAAGGTGCAAACAGAATTCATTGCAAAAGTAATTTAGTTCAGATCTAAACATATATATAATTTATAGCTTTACGAATCCATCGATTTGTATTTTATTTTTTATACGTAGATCAATAGCGTACATTCATTGATTATTCACTGGGACGGAAAACTTTTGCCGGAGCTATTCGGCAGAAAAATCGTTGATAGAATAGCAATCATCGCCAGTTATGAAGGCACATCAAAATTTTTGGGCGCTCCCAAAATCCCGGCTGGTACTGGAGAAAATATGGCCAAAGTCGTTCATGATACACTCATCAATTGGGATATTTCTAATAAAGTTTCCGCCATGGTTTTCGATACCACGTCGTCAAATACAGGTCAAAACACAGGATCGTGCATTTTGTTGCAGAACAAATTAGATCGAAAATTAATCAAGTTCTCATGTCGTCATCACATAATGGAGATAGTATTGAAACATGTGTTTGAGGTTAAACTGTCGGCGACTTGTGGTCCTGAAGTGCCCATTTTTAATCGTTTTGCTGCCGTATGGGTATGTCTCGACCACAAATCGTTTAAAAACGGACTTGAAGATCCAATTGTACGCTCAAAAATAAGTAATGCTGACTGCGAAGTCATTAAGAAATTCTGCATTAAACAGCTAAATGAAACACAAATCCGAGCTGATTACAAGGAACTATTACAGTTAACAATACTGTTTCTTGGTGGTGTCGGCGATAACTTCCGAACACCTGGTCCAACATCCCACGCAAGGTTCATGGGAAAAGGCATTTATGCCTTAAAAATATACCTATTTCGAGAGCAGTTTGCATTGACAAAACGAGAGTCCAGTGGACTACGGGATATATGTATTTTTCTCGTGCGGCTGTATGTCAAAGCGTGACTTACATGCACAAATGCCATACGAGCACCAAATCAAGATATACACTTGTTGAAAGACTCGATCGCATACGCAGAAATCGCGGTTTTCATTTGTGGTATTTGGCCTCAGAATCAATGGCTTTGGAATTTTTCGATTCGGATGTTTCACTCGAATAGAAACGAAAAATGGTTTGGCATCTGCAATCAACAGAACCCGTCGTAAATCTGGAAAACGATCGAAAATTCTCCGACCCGAAACTATTGCTGTGTAATAATTTGAGCGATTTCGTCTCATACAAAACCAAACATTTTTTCGGTGCTTTTGGATTGAGTACTGAATTTTTAAAGCATGACCCATCCATTTGGGAAGTAAATGAAGATTATCAAGATGCTCTCGATGTTTGTCGTAATCTGTTTGTTGTTAACGACACTGCTCAACGCGGTGTACAATTTATGAATGATTACAACAGAATACTTACGAAAGACGAAGAGCAAAATCAATTTATATTACAGTGCATTGAAGAATATCGTAGAAAATGTCCCTCACATAACAAGTCAGATCTAATATAATATTGAAATAATTGTATTTTTTGTTTTTTTCACCGATCTCAGTATTTAAAAACTATTTATTAAATAATAATACAAAGAAATGTTATTTTACTTACTTTTTGCATCATGTGCTATAAACGGTCTACTGCATATATACTTTCTTTTTATAATTCCCTCTACATATCTTAAAAATACCACTTACTTATATACCTTTTTGCTATGAAATACAAAAATTGCATCTTTTTTGAAAAAATAAATCTATATTTCCATTATTTTTTTCTCAGTTGGCACATCTGACTGAAATTTTACATTGAACAGCAAATTTTGTTGTCAATTTATGTGAGAGATATCGGTTTATACAATGTACTGATATTTGAAGTATTCCAGGACATTGTCAGTAAAAAAAATTTTACAAACAAAAATATTTAAAAATTAATATTTTTCAATGAAATATTTTGTAGCTTGTAAAATATTTTGAGGTTGGTTTTTCCTACAACAACTTTCCGGTTTGGCACATATAACATTGTAAAAACTAATTTCTAATACACACTCTATCATATCATCCAAAGTTTACCATTGATGCCAGAATTCCTCAATACTGCATACGCAACTCCTTATTGAGTTGATACTCGTATATTTAATTCATATGTAGTATCAATTTAGTAACCCTCCATCAGTAGTATATCTCTATGGAGGAGTATAATCACACAAACGCAAACACCCAGACGTACACACCCAATGGCATAAAAGAAGAGAAATTACCATCGTCATAAGTAAGTAAAAGTTTACCTTAACATCACTCCGACATGTATATTCGAATGTGTGCACAATGTCAGTCTCCAGATACCAGGAACAGGGTACACGGTACAAGGCACAAAGTACCAGGTACAAGGACACAAATGGTGTTTAAGCATAACTTTGACAACTCATAATGACAAAGTGCCTTCGGGTTACAAATTCAATATTAACAGTTTATCAAATAACAGTTCCAGTAAACATGAATAACACAACGGAATGCGAAACCAAACCTAAGGATACAAAACAAAAAACACAGGTCTTTTCGCATGAAAAACTTAACGAGTTTCTGCGGCATTTTCCCATCTCTCTCGCTCCCTCTCTCACCATCTATCTTACGCTCAATATGAAATTATTTATGTTGCTATGTCAGAAGACTTGGAGTATTATTAATGAACAATAGAGCTGAACGAAACTGAAATTAAAATACGTATTTATTGGATTTCATTCAATGAGAGATATCTATACTTTGAAATTTGAAGACCAAGAGAATACTGTTTCCGGCATTCTTCGTTAATTAAATTATCAAATTACGTATGAAAGATTTAAATATTGTGTAGGTTTAAGTATTCAAACATGTACGAAATTAAATATTCGCACGAAATTAAATATCCGGTTAATTACTTTGGTTAGTAATATGTTTCTTAACATAAATAATTTCAGAATTTTATTTAAAACCAGTAAGGAAAGGCTAAAGTCGGGCGGGGCCGACTATATAATACCCTACACCACTCTCGTAATATTGAATAACTCTGATATATAAATTTTGTAATTCATGTATAAATTGTTTACATAAATTTACTTTTGGGACATTTTATACTTAAATAATACCCTGTACCACAGTGTGGTGTAGGGTATAAAAACGATTGGATCTAAAGAGCCAAATCGGATGAAACATATATATGGGAGCTATATCTAAATCTTTACCGATTTTCTTCAAATTCGGCAATGTTGGTCCATGAATCAAGAAACTCTACCATTCTAAATTTCAAAACGATTGGATGTAAAATATAGCTTCTATAGAACTAAAGGGCCAAATCGGACGAAACATATATATGGGAGCTATAGCTAAATCTTAACCGATTTTCTTCAAATACGGTAGTGTTGGATCATGGATCAAGAAACTCTACCATTCTAAATTTCAAAACGATTGGATGTAAAATACAGCTTTTATAGGACTAAAGGGCCAAATCGGACGAAACATATATATGGGAGCTATAGCTAAATCTTAACCGATTTTCTTCAAATTCGGCAGTGTTGGTTCATGGATCAAGAAACTCTACCATTCTAAATTTCAAAACGATTGGATGTAAAATACAGCTTCTATAGGACTAAAGGGCCAAATCGGACGAAAGATATATATGGGAGCTATACCTAAATCTGAACCGCGAAATACTCTAAACTGCAAAATTTCAGAACGATCGGAGTGAAATTGCGACCTGTAGTCGACGAACAACTTTACATGGACAGACGGACGGACGGACGGACGGACATCGTTAAATCGACTCAGCTAGTGATTCTGAGTCGATCGGTATACTTTAAGGTGGGTCTAGCTGTGTTATTTTAAGGTGTTACAAACATCTGCCGTGAAACAAACTTATAATACCCTGTACCACAGTGTGGTGTAGGGTATAATAACCAGTAAGGAAAGGCTAAAGTCGGGCGGTGCCGACTATATAATACGCCACACCACTCTCGTAATATTGAATAACTCTGATATATAAATTTTGTAATTCATGTATACATTGTTTACATAAATTTACTTTTGGGACATTTTATACTTAAATAATACCCTGTACCACAGTGTGGTGTAGGGTATAAAAACGATTGGATCTAAAGAGCCAAATCGGATGAAACATATACATGGGAGCTATATCTTAATCTTTACCGATTTTCTTCAAATTCGGCTATCTTGGTTCATGAATCAAGAAACTCTACCATTCTAAATTTCAAAACGATTGGATGTAAAATACAGCTTCTATAGGACTAAATGGTGAAATCGGACGAAACATATACAGGGTTGCCCATATTCGACGGACCCATGTTTTTTTGGGCCCATTCCAATCGACGAGGCTTGTCCGCAGGCAACAATCTTTGCGTCAATTGAATTTTGTACGGGAACAAATGCAAATCAACGCGAATAATCCGTTGTAAAGTGGACCGAGCCATGCCCAACTGCTGAGAACGGCGTTTTTGGGATGTTCTTGGGGACCTCTCAACACTGGCTCGTACGGCAGCGATATTCTCGGCCGATCGCCTTGGTCGACTTTTATTTGGCCTCTTCGGATTAGAAAGAGCCTCACCAGTCGAAAATTTTTCGTATAAACGTTTAATGGTGTTCTTAGAAGGCGCACTTCTCACATTTTTTAATATTTTAAAAGCACGTTGAGTTTTCACAATTGACTTCTTCTGTTGAATGTAAATTTCAACTATTTCCCGTGGCGTGTATTGTTCCATGGTAAAAATCTGCTTGGACTGACGCTTCAAACGCGGTATGTCGTTAAGCGATCTGACATCTCTGTCAAAAGTTATGGCGTTGCCAGATGGGTCCGTCGAATATGGGAGACCCTGTATATGGGAGATATAGCTAAATCTTAACCGATTTTCTTCAAATTAAGCAATGTTGGTTCATGGATCAAGAAACTCTACCATTCTAAATTTCAAAACGATTGGATGTAAAATACAGCTTCTATAGGACTAAAGGGCCAAATCGGACGAAACATATATATGGGAGCTATAGCTAAATCTTAACCGATTTTCTTCAAATTCGGCAATGTTGGTTCATGGATCAAGAAACTCTACCATTCTAAATTTCAAAACGATTGGACGTAAAATACAGCTTCTATAGGACTATAGGGCCAAATCGGACGAAACATATATATGGGAGCTATAGCTAAATCTTAACCGATTTTCTTCAAATTCGGCAATGTTGGTTCATGGATCAAGAAACTCTACCATTCTAAATTTCAAAACGATTGGATGTAAAATACAGCTTCTATAGGACTAAAGGGCCAAATCGGACGAAACATATATATGGGAGCTATAGCTAAATCTTAACCGATTTTCTTCAAATTCGGCAATGTTGGTTCATGGATCAAGAAACTCTACCATTCTAAATTTCAAAACGATTGGATGTAAAATACAGCTTCTATAGGACTAAAGGGCCAAATCGGACGAAAGATATATATGGGAGCTCTATCTAAATCTGAACCGATTTCAACCAAATTCAATAGCGATCTTAATAGCCGCGACATACTCTAAACTGCAAAATTTCAGAACGATCGGAGTGAAATTGCGACCTGTAGTCGACGAACAACTTTACATGGACAGACGGACGGACTTACGGACGGACGGACATCGTTAAATCGACTCAGCTAGTGATTCTGAGTCGATCGGTATACTTTAAGGTGGGTCTAGCTGTGTTATTTTCAGGTGTTACAAACATCTGCCGTGAAACAAACTTATAATACCCTGTACCACAGTGTGGTGTAACATTCAATTTAGTTTCTGACTTTGTCTTTTACTGCCACCGGGTACATTTACAGTGCAAGAAAGGAATTTACGATTAAAGAAATTAAAATATTAAATATTCAGGTAAAGTTAGAAGGTATCTCTATTCTATATATATAATTTAAATATATCATTTATTTAGGGAGATATTTGTGATTTGTATTCGCTGACACCTGTTACATAGTGGATGTGGATTGATAGTCATTATAGTGCTCACATTTTGTTTTTATGTTACAAAATTTATGAATCGAATGCAAAAGGTTTGGGTCAATCTTAAGAATAACCCTGAGAGGCATCAGCAACACCTGGAAAAGGAACGACAAAGAGACATGGAAAGAAGGAAACAAATATAATAGCTTATGGGTGAAGACACTTTGAATTAAAGTCGAAGAAACCAACGCGAGCGATAAAAGAAATATTGGGAAATGAAAAATTTTCATCAATATGGTTCAAAAACCTAATTTCTGCCAAATTTTTATAAATATCGGACCTAAAATACAGTTTTAGGAACATATACATATATTGGTATATATCTAAATCTGAACTGATTTTCCCCAAATTAAGCAGTATTCGCTCTCAAATAAAGAAAGAAAGATCGGACGTAAAATACAGTTTCAGTAATGGTAAAATGCTAAATAGGCAGGAACATATATATTGGTATATATATAAATCTGAACTGATTTTCCCCAAATTAAGAAACTTCTTTCTGCCAAATTTTGTAATGATCGCAAGTAAAGTAGAAGTCTGAAGCGTTTTTTCCAGTCGACATTGCCGATTGTCTTGAAAATTTGTATATGAGTTTTGATGTGGAAATGAATCATCTTCTATTTGGCGATAAAAAAAACCCAAAAAATTTGCAGATTTTATAAGCATTTGCAAAATTTGGGAAAATATCTGAAAAGGTGTATTAAGGAAGTTATGTATTTTGAAAACGCGTGAATGGAATTTTACAATAGAAGGCTCGTTTCCTAGTTCGTGACTTCTACTTTCAAGTACATATATTAATGCTCGTTATTGTATAGGTTTTAAATGCATCAGTTGCATATGCAACTTTATTTTGCATCCTGCACATCAAAGACACCAACATAAAATTCTGAGAAAAATATAGTCATGTAGCCCCATTTGTCCTAAACAGACACCACAAATTTTAAGATGTCGTTCAGCCTCGACCTTTTAAAAAACAATATTTACTAAAAGAATACCAATGATTTTCCTTTATAAACTATGAAAAATATTGAAATCACAAACTAGACAGAATCATTCCAATAAAAAGTAATTTCGATTTCTGCAATTTTTAAGTAAAAATGCTATTATATAAAGGGTCCGCCAAATAACTTTTTTTTGAAAATGCTATAAAAAAACTACTAAATATTTTCTCAAATTTCTTTTTTTATTTGAAAGTGCAATCCTTCCGGTTAATAGTGGAAAATAATTTCATTCAAATGGCTGCCTCTGCTGGCCATGCAGTAGCCTAGACGATCGGTCCAATTTTTAAGCACATTATCGATTGTGTGCAGCTGTATTTCACCAATGGCTGCACGAATATTGTCCTTGAAAGCGTCAATTGTCTCTGGCTTGTCGGCGTAACACTTATCTTTGAGGGCACCCCGCAAATAATAGTCCAACGGTGTCAAATAGCAGCTCTGAGGTGGCCAAACGACATCAGCTCTGCGGCTGATAATGCGATCTTCAAAAACAGGGCGCAAAACATCGACTGTAGCTTCGGCTGTATGGCACGTAGCGCCGTCCTGTTGAAACCAAATGTTGTCAATATCCTCCTCTTCAATTTTTTTGATCAAAAATTCGTTCAACATGGCCCGATAACGATCGCCATTGACTGTAACGGCCACTCCTTGCTCATTTTCAAAGAAAAATAGCCCAATTATGCCTCTGGACCAAAATCCGCACTAAACAGTGACTCGTTTTGGGTGCATCGGCTTTTCAATGTATGCGTGTGGGTTTTCTGTGCACCAAATGCGACAATTTTGCTTGTTTACATACCCGCCAAGATCAAAATGAAAAAATCAAAATGAAATGAAATTAAATAATGAAAAAAAAAATTGAAAATCAAAATTTTCAAAGTAATGTCGCAATATTTTCCAGCCTTGTTCAAGCGTATACACAACCATATTCGTTCAGCGGAAGGATAAAACTAATTATCTGTCAAATCAGACATGAGCTAAGTGTTACGATTCACGAAATAAGCACTAGTTGAAAAAAAAACGTTAAATGGCGGACCCTGTAGAAACTGAAGAAAACACCAGATATAGACTACATGTCTATATATATTTCACGTATCTATGTCGGTGTTTTCCTGGTCCAGTATGCAAATTACAATTTAAGAGGAGAAATTGATAACGGTATATGCAAATATTGGCGAATTTTGGCATATATCGAAGATGTTCTAGTCAAGAACTTCAAGAAGAGCTCTAATTTGTATAAATCCACAAGCGCGTTTTTATACCCTCACTTTAGTGTGACGAGGGTATATATCATTTGCTACGGAAAAAAGTGTAACAAATCGAAGGAGTGATCTAAGACCCTAAGTATGTTCGGAGGAAATCCGTTTTGGGTCATTTTAAGTCGAATGAGCAATGTCCGTCCGTCTGTCTGTCTGTCTGTCTGTCTGTCTGTCTGTCTGTCTGTCTGTCTGTCTGTCTGTGTGTCTGCTGGCTGGTGCGCACGATAACTCTCGAAAGGAGTAACCGATTGACTTCAAATTTGGTATGTGGTAATATTTTGATCTATCTCCGGATGAGTTCGAAGATGGGCCATATTGGTCTACTCCTTCTAGTACCTCCCACACAAAGGGTTAAAATTTAGTGAAATATTGATTCTTTAATAACTTCTATACTACTTACTCGAATCCTTTCAAATTCTGCACATAATATTAGTATATTAGTCGCTATTAACTCGAGAAAAATGGGTGAAGTTGGCATGCCCCTTTTGGTACCTCCCACACAAATGGACCATTTTGCATCAAAATTTAACTGCTTATAACTTTAACACAAGTGCATGAAAATGCTTGAAATTTTCTACAGTATAATGTTTTTGTAGCGCCTATAGTCCGGTAAAAAATGGGCATTATTGTACAGCCCCTTTTGGTACCTCCCACACAAATGGACCATTTCGTACCAAAAGTAAACGGCTTGTAACTTTAATACCAGTGCATACAAATACTTGAAATTTTGTACAGTGTAATGCTGTTATAGTGCCTATAGTCCTGTAAAAAGTGGGCGTTATCACCCCGCCCCTTTTTGTACCTCCCACACAAAATGACCAAATTATACCAAAATTACATAGCTCGTAACTTTAATATACCAGTGCACATAAACGCTTATAGTTCAGCGCAATGCAATGTATTTACCGAAAAATACGTGTTTTTGGAAAACCCTTTCTGGTACCTCCCACACAAATTGACAGATTTATTGGTGTAATGTTATATATTACATTACTCACAAAGTGAGGGTATACCTTAGTCGGTTTACCCGACTGAAACTTTCTTACTTGTTAAAATATAATAAATGCAATGTTCACATCTTAGGAATTTTTTAATATTTTTTTAAAAAAAGAACGGGGCTGAACACCTTCTTCCAATTTTCAGCGTTCATTTAAAATATATGGGGCTACATAACTATATTTCTCACATAATTTTATGTTGGTGTCATTGATGTGTAAAATTTAATTTTAAGATGCATTAATTTGCAGATACATCGGATGCACTCAAAAAACATTAGGGAGGCCAACATTAATCGCTGCTATAAAAAAAAACCATTTTCTCCCTTTAAAATGTGGCTACGTGCCACACAGCAAATGAAACAATTGAATTGTTGCGAGAAAAGTTTAGAGATTCGATTACTTCAAGAAATTGTGAGATTTAATGACCTCCAAGAAGTTGTGATTTAACACCATTATGTAGACTATTTCTTGTGGGGTTATTTGAAGTCATTGGTCTTTCGAAATAAACCAGACTCTCTTCAAGCTTTACAAGTCAATATTGAACGTGCCATTCATGACATACGACTTTATTTAGTGGAAAAAGTGCTCGAAAATTGGGTTCATCGAATTCGTTCCTGCTCGAAAATTGGGTTCATCGAATTCGTTCCTGCAGAAGAAGTCGTGTAGGCCATTTAAATGACGTTTTATTTAGAACTTAGTCGTATCGATTGTACTTCACATTAAATAAAAAACTTTTGAATTTCCTTAACAATAAGCGTGTTTTTTTTTCAAAGAAATCATATCACTCTTATTGGAAAACCCTATATATGGGAGCTATATGTACATCTGAACCGATTTTAATCAAATTCTATAGGGATCATCATTGGCCCAAAAGAGAGATATGTGCTATGTTTCGTAGAGTTCGTACTTTGATTATAAGAATACATGCAGAGACGGACAGACAGACTGACATAGCTAAATCAACTCAGAAAGTGATTGTAAGTCGATCGGTATAATAAACGATAGGTATATTTATTCTTCTTTTGTGTGTTACAAACAAATGCAGAAAGTTATAATATCCTGTACCATAGTGTGGTGTAGGTACATTTCTTCAACATTTGAATTTAAAAATAAAATTTAAAAAAAATGTTTGGTTTAAAGTATGGAATAGTATGCCTCATTTTACTTAAAAAAAACAAGTTTTTAGATCCCGGAAGTTTTTTGTGAAATAGTCAGTTACTATATTTTGAAATTTAATATTATTTATAATTATATTGAGCTCTTTTAGCTTGATCTAACACATTTAAAGTCTAAGGTATATCCTTTTAAATAAATGTCTTGCAATTTTTTCAAAAAACAATTTAGCAAAACAACCAACTCCCACATTTAAATGCCTTACATTCATTGCATTGTTCATATCTTTGTCATTTTAAATGTCTATCCGGTAATTTTGTCAAACATTCACCTTTAAGCAGAACAGGCACAAATGCCTTCGGAAGCAAAATGTATTCTACGGAATTCAACTTTTCTCAGTTTCCGCCTGAAGAAATTTCCAGAAATGTTCTTCATATTTCACAGAAGTACGGGTATGTAAGTAAATGTTGAAGGTGGTGGATAGGGCTCATTTCCTCCTCCACAGTTTAAGGCTAAAATGCAATTTCTGTAAATGACATGCCTTTGCTCATGACGATCAACTTTTGCAACTTGATGACAGCGTTTAAGTTTTTCTTGTTCTCCATTGTTGTACACGGTCCTGTTCCACACAATGGGCTGGTGGGTATATTGGCTTTGTCATGCTGTCGGTAACATTTTCAAAATATCCGCTAGGGAGCACTTACGACAAGAAGAACGAACAAGGGAAAAGGGAAAATCTTGTTAACTTGATTTTCGGTAACTTATAGATTGCAATGAATGTGAAATATATAGCTTCATCGAGAGAAATCCCA
Organism: Eudasyphora cyanicolor; assembly: GCA_963930755.1. Classification (NCBI taxonomy): domain Eukaryota; kingdom Metazoa; phylum Arthropoda; class Insecta; order Diptera; family Muscidae; genus Eudasyphora; species Eudasyphora cyanicolor. Next base: position 257,891,868 of record OZ005737.1, on the reverse strand, counting down.
TATTGTTAAATATTTATTAGCGTCTTAAAGCCGGCGCCGTTTATAGTACGAGCATAACTTTATAGCCCAGCGCAGCAAAAAGTCATTGCCAAGCATACAGATTCTACAGGCTTCTTATTATGATTCTTGTGCCATGAAATAAATAATTTTTGTTTTTGTTAAAAACATAGGATTCAATCCTTTATATGTACAAAAAAATTTAAACAATTTCACAATTGACAGAATTCGGCTATTGGATTATTATTGTGGATTCTTGCACTTGATACGTATTTGGGACATAATAATAATATTGTAAAATTTAAAATGAAGAAAAAAAAAAGTTAGGTAGGACCTTTATAAAGTTTGACATTGTGGTCAAACGGCCCTTCGCGCACTCCATATAACTAATGACATAATGTATTTAGAAAATGTTGTCCTAAGTGCAGGGACGTATCCAGGATTTTGGTTCGGGGGGCCCCAACCTTTTTTTTCCATAACAAAGATAAACAATTAAAAAATTGCGTTTATTGTGTAGGTAATGGAAGTTAAGTTCCTTAGTTTTTTATCCGAATTTTATTCCTAAATATAAATGTGTACGTTAGTACGAGATCAGTAAAACTTTTTATAATAAAATACGTAAGAGTTAAAAATGTAATTTTCGATTTTTTGAAAGAAATATATCAATTTTTTCATCGATTTTGACTTAATCTTTGTATATAGACATCAAAGCCAGATAAAATAGCCTTTCTCTTTCCATTCTGTTCCGGAGATAACTTTTTATTCTTCTTAACGTCGAGAAACTTCGCTCAGCAGATGCCGTTGTCACAGGTGTTGTGGCCAGTATCTGCAAAAGGTTAAAAACGCTTGGGAACATGTCCTCATCACAAACTGAAATAGCATCTAATGTATTTGATGGCTTATCATTCTTCTGCTTCCAATAATCAATCCATATACTTATTTCAGCTAAAACAGATTTTGCTGAATTTTTTAAATCGTTTTTGTAAAAAAGTGTGTCTTCTTCGAAATCTTCCTTTATTAAACAGATATTAAACAGACTTGTAATTATAGCTTCATGTTCGGAAAATCTATTATTTAAATGTGATATTACTTCGTCCAGATATGGTATGAACAATGTTGTCCTAAAATACGCCTTGACATCTGAACCAGGAATATTAGCCCTATAGTATTGAGTGCCTACTCTTCCAGGTAGTGCAGCTTCTATTCCAAAACTTCTTGCAAGTTGTGTGGATTCTTCAAACAGTCTATCAAACCGTGATAAGTTCTGTGTAATGGCTAAAACCGTACTACTTATTACCACACCCAATATAAAGTCAAGTTTACATACACGGTTGTGCAAACTCATTCCATCACTGCAACCTACATGTTAAAAAGGTAGATAGATAAGAAATCATAAATGTAATTTTAACTTAATTTTCGCCATATCTGGTTATCATAAATTTAAAGCCAACCAATAATTACACCGGTCGACAAAAACAAAATTTTTTCTTGGAAAATTCAGAAACGTTTTAATGCATAGATTCTGATTCTAGACGTCAAAATCTCCAGTCTTAGCTTTTAAAGTTTGTTTTTGTAAATTTTACATCGATAAGAAAGTTTTAAAGTTAAAACCTTACTAAATTAGCTATAACTTTTTAAATTATGCATCGAGGGGGGCTCGGAATGGGCTCGTTTAATTCATGACCGAACAGACTTTACGATAAAATCTTAAAAATATAACATTTGTTCATTTTTGGAGTTTTATTTTAAAAATATTAAAATTTTATCAAAAAATCAAATTTTTTTGCAATATTTTGTAATACTCGTATATCGTCGAAACTGCTGAACGTATGGAAAATGGTATTATATGAAGTTGAAGGCTACTTAATATTTAATTCTTTAAAATTTTCCTCAACCAAATCGGATAAATGGTTCTCGAGTTATGCCACTATATGTGGTTCAACCACTAATTTCTTTCCATATCACAGCTTATCGCGAGAATTTAAAGAGACAACCCTTTAGGCTAAGAAAAAAGAGAGGTTGAACCACATATTATGGCATAACTAGAGAACCATTCATCCGAACTGGTTCAGGTAAGGTTTACAAACTTCAGAATTAAGTAGCCTTCAACTTCGCACAATACAATTTTCCATCCGTTCAGCGGTTTCGACGATATCTTACAAAGTATTGCAAAAAATCATATTTTTTGAGAAAATTTTAACAATTTTTAAATAAAAGCCTCATAACAACATCTAGAAACGCATAATTGTCATATTTTTGTGATTTTATCGGAAACTCTGAAAGGTTTTGAATAAATTGACGCCATTTCGAAGAAAATCGATGCATAATTTAAAAAGTTTTAGCAAGGAAACCATGCACTTTTCTTATTTTTAGTTGTTATTACTTTTACTGTTACCATTTTTACGGTAGTAAGTTCCACCGGGCAGATTTTTATATACCCTCCACCATGGATTGTGATTAATTTTATAACCGGATAAATGTTTGGAATTTAAGCATATCATGGAACGATTAAAAACCAACGCTGAAAAAGTTTAACCAGTCTGTTTAGAAAGCAAGTCCTCTATAGCAAGGCGACATATATGTATATAAGATTGTCTATATATCAAAATTAAACAACCTTCAATTTCTTCTAATAATTCATCTCATCAGCAGTTCGATTGTAACATTGCAAAAATCCTAATTTTTCAAAAATTTTAATAATTTTTTATAAAAGCATCAAAAAACTTAAAAAAAATCACAATCATTATATTTTCATTATTTTATCGTAAAGTCTGATCAGACTCGAATGAAATGAGACTATTTCAAAGAAAATGGATGTATAATTTCAAAAGTTGTAGCTCACTTGATTTTTTTCAACATTGCCAGTGTTACTATCACAAGAAACTTACCTCTGCCCAATTTAGTAATGATATGATGTATATTAAAACTTTCATCGCACTTGCATTTAAAATCGGAAGAAACGTATATAGGGCGGACAATATGTTAATCTGAACCGAGATTCTTTAAATTTGACAATGTCTATTCTTGGATCAACAAATTTCATTGTGTCACATTTAGCAACACTTTGATCCAAAAACAAGTAAAGACGGATTAAGTTCGGCCATACCGCATCTCATATACACCCTACACCAGGGACAGCATACGAATGGTTATGGGTACTAATAAATTCATTATACCAAATTTCAGCCCATTGAAATTGGAGGCTTTTGTGGCGTTACGAAGTCAAATCTGGAGGAACCTTTGTATTGGGGGCTATATCAAAACATGACTACCGATATTCGTGTGAAACGTACCGGGTATAAATAACCCCAGTTACAAATTTCAGCCCGATCAGTTGAGATGTGTGGTCTCTATGACGTTAAGAAGTCAAATCGGGGAGATGCTATATATGGGACAATATCCACAAAGGGACCGATATTGCCGATTGTCAATACCAACATAATAATCAATATTTAGTGGTTTTACAAACGGAGTGACAAAATTAATATACCGCCATCCTATGGTGGAGGGTATACAAAAATGAAATGCACCTAGGTGCGAAATCGGAAGGAACATATATATACCATCATTCCAAAACATGCTAAGTTTTCTTACAATGCTTTTAGTTATATTGATGATTGGGGTTATGTAATATCACTCGTCTACGCCAAAAACCGAGTTATTGACAAATTACGGCTGCAAATGCTGCGAAAAGGTTTTGAACATTAGAGTTCTAGATTTCAACAGGGACCCGTCAGCCATGGCGACCACATGGCCCAAGCCATTCAATGGCATACGAATAGAGCTATTTTTATAGATTTTAAAAAAATAATTTTCTTTGCCTTATTTTAATTTCGGAACAATGTTATCCAAGGTGCCCTGGAAGAAATAAGGCCAGATGATATCTTCGGGGTAAATTGTGATTTCAAAGTTCCCGTGAAAATAAGACTCGTTGTTTACGATCTATTTCAAACAAATATGATGCATTACTTTATTTGGGTTCAGTAAAACATTATTATTGTCTACAACCGTTCCATGATTGGTCTAGCGGATAGAGATAGGCCCATCGTTTCTTTGTACCGATCGACTTCGAATCACTTCCTGAGTCGATTTAACCATGTCATTGGTTTTTCATTGTATTAGTGTAGTGTTTACAATTTCATCATGGAGAGATATACGCAAGAACAACGTTTACAAATTATTCAGTTTTATTATCAAAATAATCGTTCTCCAATTGCAACTTTTCGTGCGCTAAGTAAATTTGTTTAAATCAAAAAAAAAAACGCTTTCCAACACTTGAAAATGATGCTAAGTCAACTTTTTTTAAATCCAAAACACCACTTTCCAGTCGTCCTACGATCTTGATACCTATGAGCAATATTTTAGCTCTCGTCAAGAGCTATTTTTTTGCCATTGACCGATTATGGCTACGTGACACACAGCAAATGAAACAATTGAATTGTTGGGAGAAAAGTTTGGAGATTCGATTATTTCAATAAATTTTTAAATAATCGCAACCTCCAAGAAGTTGTGATTTAACAACATTAGACTATTTCTGGTGGGGTTATTTGAAGTCATTGGTCTTTCGAAATAAACCAGGCTCTCTTCAAGATTTACAAGTCAATATTGAACGAGCCATGCATGACATACGACTTGATTTAGTGGAAAAAGTGCTCGAAAATTGGGATCATCGAATTCGTTCCTGCAGAAGAAGTCGTGGAGGCCATTTGAATGGCGTTTTATTTAGAACTTAATTGTATCGTATTGTATGTTCACATTAAATAAAAAACTTTTGAACTTCCTTAACAATAAGTGTGTTTTTTTCAAAGAAATCATATCACTTTTATGTTCCTTCTGATTTAGCTTCTAAGGCTTAGCTTTCTTTTACAGACCCCGGGTACGAAAATTGTAAGAAGGGATAACTTGCTCTACGAAGTTATATTTTGATGAAATCGGTTCAGATTTAGATATGATCATTTCGTTATGCAATTTAGGATTGGTGCAATTAAAAAAACTGATTTCGTTTCAAATATAGATCAAATATATGTGTACTTATTCTGCTCTATCAAGATAGTGTAGGGTATCATATAGTCAGCTCTGCCCGACTTTTGTCTTTCCTTACTGGTTCTTTACAGGTTTTTGTCTCAAAGAAAGTAATTATTAGCTATTACACTGATAAAAACACTTACGTTTCTGGTGCAATTTTTTACCCTTGCACAAATAAGTTAACTGGTATAAATTTTTAAATAATACTATAAAATACATTGATACCACACGGTGAACATATTCATGCAGACTGTGTTATGGCTTCTTATAGACCGACATACCAACTAAGTTTATTGAAACTCTGATATGTTAAGGGGGACAAGAAAAAAGTGTGAACAATAGTTGGCAAAACATATGTGAAGACAACGCAGAACCTCGACAGGATCTCGACAGAATTCTTTGGAAAAAGAGGCAGCGATTTCATATTCTTTTGCTGCTTTCAATTTTCCGATAGCTGGGATCACATGGAAACACGATGTCTCAGCATACATGTGTAATGTCCTTTCTTAGGTTCTCAACGCAGTTTTTTGCCTTTGTCGCTTGTCGCTGCTGCCTGCTCCTGATGCTGTTGTTGCTATTGCTATTGCTGTTGTCTTGTTGTCATTGTTGTTCATGTTCAAAATTCCTTTACACAAGAAAAAGAGAGAAATAATGCTAAAGTATTTTGTTTGACAACTTTTTAAAATTAAAAAGTTTTTCATTTAATAGAAAAGTTTTACGAACATATCCACACACATACACACACTCACACAGTGGAGCTGGTGCACCCCGGAGCCAAAGAATAAATCCAATGAAGAAGACACCGGTTCCACCCACACGACTCGGTCTTAAGAAGGGATAATAAAATATAAGAAATGTAAATAAATTTCCTAAGCAGCCAAACGGAATAAATATGCATATTTTCTCATGAAGTTACTGCGGGATTTGGTTGATAGTAGACAGGGCAGAGCAGTGGTGGTGAATGCCACTAATCCAGCTTTGTCTTGTGGGTGACGCGGTACGTATATCTTATTCCTTGAGACACCACTGCTGAGGCGGATCAGAGGCACCCGTTTAAGAATTTGTGGGAAATTACATAGAAAATCGAATTAAAGGCAAATGCTCGACATGCTTGTTGACAAAAGTTACTTCTGTGTTTTTGTATTTAATGCCATTTTCGCCACGAGTAGGAGGAACAGAAATTAACTTTATTGAAAATTTGTTTCTCTTTTTTGTCTTGTTTAAAGCCCTCAGCCTCGATTCAATAAAACTTGTGCGGTTTTATGACAATCAAGTGATGGATATGGAAAGAGATAAATGCTTTGTGAACGCATGAATACATTTGTCATTGGAAATTTGACAACAATTTCTTGTACTTTCAGCACGATAAAGTTGATTAGCATATAAACGGAAAGCTTAAAAACAAAAGAGAAACAATTTGAATCAAAATGCTCATAATTCAGCATATGCGGCAACTGGACTGACTCTAAACTCTGCCATGAAAATGTCCGATTTGGGTTTCCAAGGCAAGTAGACACATTGATACTCGTATCTGTAATCAACTTGCAGCAAGCATCGCCCTAGTTATAATAGTTGTTTAAAATTTTTATGAAAATTAATTTTGGGACTTAACCATTTAATAGTCATGATCGGATGATTTTCAAAGTACAAAATATCCTTAACTCTTCATTTTAAGCAAAACTAACGTCAGCGAACAATAGTTCAAAAAATATTTTTGACTATTTTGTTTAGAAAGCACAAGTATAATTTGTATTCACTTCAACTACATTGTAAGGAAGGAATGACACCAAGTCGGACGGGGCCGAATATATAATACCCTACACCTCCTAACAAAGCGAAAATGGACATTGCTATAATAATTAGGAAAAATTGGTTTCGTTTCAGTTAACAAAGTACTTAGCTACACCCCCACATCAAGTTATTCCAAACAGAGGATGACGATTTTTATCATAATATACTAGATCTGAACCATTTCTCTCAAATTATTTAAAAATTGGACGTAGAATATCGATTCAATAGCGATTAAATACTAAATAGGCAGGAATACATGTATCCTGCCTATATCTAAATCTGAACCGAGTATCTCCAAACTCAGCAGTATTCGTTCCTAAATTAAGAAACTTCTTACCGTCAAATTTTTTAATGATCGGAAGTAAAGTACAACATTCATAGCGCTTTGATTTTTTTGAGAAAACTTTAATAATTTTTAAATAAAAACATCGAAAAAGGCACATTTATAAATAAATAATAAATAAAATAATTTAATATATATATAACTAGCTGGACCCGGTCCACTTCCTTGCCCCAGACTGAGATTTCCGATCTCGTCCATTTTTTGAACCAATCACGAATCCTGCCACCAAATATATATACATAAAACACAGCACTCTCGACAACAAATTGCGCAAGACATCTCAATTTCAAAATGTGGCTTACATGGGCGGGCCACGCCCATTAGTCTTATTCCGCCCATTTTGAAGTAATCACATAGACTGCCACCAGAAATATAAAAACAGAATTACAGTACCATCGCTAACAAATTGTGCAAGATAGCTCACACTTCGCTTATATGGGCGGGGCCACGTCCTTTGGTCTGATCCCGCTCATCTTTAGACCAATCACGTAGGCTTCCACCGGGCACATATACTCAAAATTACAGCTCTCTCGCAAACAGATTATGCAACATAACTCAATTTCATCAGGTTGCTTATATGGGCGGGGCCACGCCCACTGATCCGATTTGCCCGTTTTTGGACCAATCACGTAGACTACCACCAGATACATATGCATATGGGCGGGGCCACGCTCATTAGTCCGAACCCGCCCATTTTTGGACTAATCATGTAGACTGCCACCAGATACATACAAACAGAATTATATTACTATGATTAACAAATTGTGCAAGATATCTCCATTTTATAATTGGCTTATATGGGCGGAGCCACGCCCTTTGGTCTGATCCCGCTCATTTTTAGACCAATCACGTAGACAATCACCAGATACATATGCACAAAATTACAACACTCTCGATAACAAATTGTGCAAGATATTTCAATTTCAAAATGTGGCTTATATGGGCGGGGCCACGCCCATTGTTCCGACACCAGCCATTTTTGGAACAATCACGTAGACTACCACCAGATACATATAAACAGAATTACAGTACCATAACTACTAAACCTTGCTCAAATTTGGGTTATATGGACGGGGCCATGCCCTTTGGTCTGATCCCGTTCATTTGTAGACCAATCACGTAGTCTTTCACCTAACACATATACACAAAATTACTGCATTCTCGCAAACAGATTGTGCAAGATACCTCAATTTCAAAAGGTTGCTTAGGTTGTTCGCTAACAAAATTTTCAAGACATCTCAATTTCAGAATTTGACTTATATGGGCGGGGCCATGCCCATTGGTTCGATCCCGACCATTTTTAAATCAATCAAATAGACTACCAGCAGATACATATGTACAAAATTGCAGCACTCTCGCCAAAAAATTGTGCAAGATATGTCAATTCAAAACATTGTCTTATATGGGCGGAGCCACGCCCATTGTTCCGATCCCGCCCATTTACAGATACACAGAATTACAAAACTCTCTCTAACATATTGTGAAAAGCATCTAAATTTCAAAATTTGGCTTATGTGGGCGGTGTCCCGCCCATTGGCCCGATTTCGCGCATTTTTGGATCAGTCACGTAGAATGCCACCATATACATATGCGCAAAATTCCAGCACTCTCGCTAACAAATTGTGAAAGATATATCAATTTTAAAATTTGTCTTATGTGGGCGGGGCCTCGCCAACTTGATATATCGAAAATTCAAGTACCCTATTTTCACCACACCCCATACATGTACATTCTGTGAAAATTTCAAACAAACAAACACACATTCTTCTTTATATATATAGATGTGGCGTAAAAATAAGATAAAACACCCGTGTATGACATATCGTCGGCTTAATGCTATTTTGGTCCATACGCCATTTTCGTGTTTTTTGAGTTAGGAGTTGATACTATGGGTTTAAAGCATGCTCTTTCAGAATCTTCAATCTCTTTTTTCCTATCTCGTCTAGTTTTCGAGATATTGGTAGGGTAAATCGATTTAACTCTGATTTACGGAAAATACATTTGATAGTTTTGTTCTATGTCTCCGTTTTGTTATCGCCCTATATTTTTTACTCAATATTTTACGTTCTTTCGATCACAATATGTAAATTAGTGTCCTTCCATACCGACAATTTTTGTGGTCCATGTAATACAAATACAAAAAAATATTAAAATAAAAGTGGATATGGACCAAAATGCCAAGTACAAAAATTGTTATAACTTGCTTATTTTTGGATGTAATGGCATAGAAATACATGAGAATCATACAAACACTGTTGGGAACCCTATGAAATAGAAAGTGTGTAACTCTTCAGTCCCGTTTTTACTCAAACAATAAATTGCGTTTTTCTCCGTTCATACAAAATGGCGTATGGAACAAAATAGCATTAAGCCGACGATATATAAAGAAAATTTTTAAAATGGTAACCCAGATTATATACTCTTTAAATTCTACATCCAAATAATTGCAGACACAAGTAGGAAACCTAACACTAGAGTTAGAGTGACGGAAATGTATAACAACATCAGCAGCAGCAACAAAATCTCTATGAAATGCATGGGGAAACCCAGCAACAAGAAAACCTCAACAAATCTTTTTAAAAGTTTAAACCATTCGTATAATTGTACAATTTCGTAAAGTACTCACTCGTCTTAGAGCGGACAAAACATGGCAAATAAACTAAATTCTCGAAGGCGAAGAAAAAAAACGAAAAACAAACCGAATTCAACGAAGCGTTCCAGGAATTGGCAATAGTTTTTGGAGAGGAATGGTCAGCAGCAGTGGCAGCTCCACTTTGTAGCTGCTAAAGTTGCTCACAAAATAAACCCCAGACGACAATAACAACAACAGAAGGAGCAGTAGCAGCAGCAGCAGCAGCAACATCAACATCAACAACATTGCTAAGTTAAGAACATACAAATCTCCAAGTTAAGTTCTACTGGTCCATTTCCCAGCAATTGTCCGAGAAAGATGATGACGACTCAAATATGTACTCAACAGCGGAAGATGACTTTGGTCCTGGGCCAAGAAGTCATCCTCGAACGTTTGGCGCTTGAGAGTGGAGTGAAAGAAACTTTAGAAGACGAAGATAAAGTCGACCCTAAATCGCCAACTGTGAACAGCGACTAACGATGAAATACTGCAAACGACAATTAGAAGTCAACCGCAATACTTGTTTGGAATAAAAGTTGCAACAACAACAGTTACAGCAACAATTAGGAAACCAATAGACCAACCAGCAATATGAATTTCCAGTTGCTATAGTAGTTATAACAACAAGTTGCACCACTAAGCACCAATGTACTCGTACTCTCGAATTGCTTATTGGCTCTCTAATGGCTGCGAGCCATGTCTGATGCACTGGTCAAGTAATAAACTCGAGTGACGATAAAAGAAAAAACTTTACACATATGTGTGTAGAAGTTTGTATGACTGGAACAAGTTTTCTGTTTGTGTATTTTTATAGTAAAAAGGGTGACCATTTGGAATGATTAGGCGATAAAAGAAAAAAACTTTACACATATGTATGTAGAAGTTTGTATGACTGGAACAAGTTTTCTGTTTGTGTATTTTTATAGTAAAAAGGGTGACCATTTGGAATGATTAGGCGATTAGAGATAGAGGGATTTCTACCAACTCTGTTGTCCACTATTCAGTCACTGATGCCACAGCCTTATATGAAGTTGTACGATTTAGATGCAGGTTAAAAAATCAAATTTTTCAGGAAAGCAAAAAAATGTTGAATTCTATTATTCCGCGATAATTTTTATATGATACCAGCGGAAACCCGGTGCACTTTCATTTTAATGAAATAGAGGCAAGCGGTGTCTTTTTCATATAGCAATCTCGACACACAAAAATATAGTTTTAGATAGGATGGGAGGTATATTTTGTCACACCGTTTGTAACACCACTAGATATTGATCTGAGACCACATATTTATTTTTCAGATGAAGAGTTTGGCTAAAGAGTATAGATAACCTTGCGGGGTAGAAAAAGATTCACGAAATAAAGACTCAAGGGAAAAATTGACGTTTCCATTTATGAGTGACTGAATACAAAAACAAATTCAATAAAATAAATATGAGCCGGCGAATAATATACATTAAAACATAAAACATAAAATTTTTTGTAAAATTTTTTTTGAATTTTAAATTTAAATTTTTTTTTAAATGTTCACAGAATATTGTGAGTCTCAATATTAGTAAAAGTTATGTACGAAATACTAAGACTGGTCTGACAATTTTCGTCTGTTTTTGCAAAACACTGCACAGTGGTACGAATTCAAAAAGCGGAAAAAATTGAACCGATTGCGACCAAACTTGTCATGGTAGGTGAAGAGGTGTTAGAGAAGTTAAGTTTTATACTATGTCAGATTGCGACCTCAAGTTTTGCCACATCGGGTGAAGAAAATGTTCAGCGCGTGTAACTCGTGTTTCTCTTCCGATTTATAAAAATAATTTTTGTGCGTGTTTTACTAACTGAGGTCTACGAAAACTTTTTACACCTAAGAATTATCTCGTATAGTTACCGAGATATCTGCAATTGAAAAGTATTTTGGAAATATCGGAGCACAATATGCACCGAATTCATCCGTATGAACATGGCTGGATGGGCAATAAAATGTCCTATATGACGAACAAAAATTGGTTCGAAATACGCAGTACAAATAGTTATGATAATAGCCAAAAATGAACTACATAGGTCGATATTAAATATTCTTACCCAGGGACAAATTGCACCACGTAAATTGGGTCTTTCAAAAAAAAAATCATATTTTTGGAAAATGTAAGTTGATGGCTTTTGTCTCAGTAGGTACATCTGACAGAAATTTCTTACATAAAATTGCAAATTTTGTTATCAAATTAGAAAAGTTTACGTGGGAGAAATCTGTTTATAATTTGAAGTGATATTAAGAAAATGTTAGGACAAGGTCAGAAAAAAATTAAAAAATTCAATTTTAAAATGCAAACAATAATGTAATAAGGCCATAAAATATATAAAAAATAGATAGCAATGAAATATTCTATAGTTTGTAGGTATTGACATTACAAATCGAAAGTAAATCATTATTTGGAAAAGTTTCGGATTTCCCCTATATCTACTATATTAAAAGCAAGGCTCCAAATTTCGTTTGCAGTTATACTTGCAACAGCGTAACACGTATGCAAACTGGAGGTACAAGAAGGAGTGAGACCAATATGGCCCATCTTCGAACTCAGCCGGAGATAGAAGAAAATATTACCACATACAAAATTTAAAGTTAATCGGATACTCCTTTCGAGAGTTCTCGTGCGCAACAGCCAGCAGACAGACAGACTGGCGGACATTGCTCATTCGACTTAAAATGACCCAAAACGGATATCCGCCGAACATACTTAGGGTTTTAGGTTACTCCTTCGATGTGTTATACTTTTGGCTCCTTGCAAATGATATATACCCTCCTCTCTAAGGTGAGGTGATAAAAAGGACAGTTCCATGATTTGCTTCATATGCAATAATTTTTCCAGTAATAGAATTTAATGCAATCCATGGCGGAGGGTATATAAGCTTCGACATAGCCGAACTTAACGCGTTTACTTGATTTGATTAATTTTGAATAATTTTTTATTACATTTTTCAAAGCACAATTTTGTGAAACATAGCTGAGAGTTGAACCTGGGCACTGCAGTAGCATAACAAAATAATAACGCTCAGCCACAAACCGGAGACATATGAAACGACGTTGAGAGTCGTGTGATAACTTTTTAGCCAATTTGTAAAAAATTGGATCTTATTCACTGCTTTAGATGCTCTCCTTATCTAGAAATAAATAAATTTCGTTGTGTTTGCGTTACAGACACCCCAGCGGTTGTTTAACTTTTTAATTTATACCCTACACCACACTGTGGTACAGGGTATTATAAGTTTGTTTCACGGCAGATGTTTGTAACACCTGAAAATAACACAGCTAGACCCACCTTAAAGTATACCGATCGACTCAGAATCACTAGCTGAGTCGATTTAAGCATGTCTGTCCGTCCGTCTGTCCATGTAAAGTTGTTCGTCGACTACAGGTCGCAATTTCACTCCGATCGTTCTGAAATGTTGCTGTTTATTTCGCAGCTGTTAAGATCGCTATTGAATTTGGTTGAAATCGGTTAAGATTTAGATATAGCTCCCATATATATCGTTCGTCCGATTTGACCCTTAAGTCCTGTAGAAGCTGTATTTTACATCCAATCATTTTGAAATTTAGTATGGTAGAGTTTCTTGATCCATGAACCAACATTGCCGAATTTGAAGAAAATCGGTTTAAATTTAGCTATAGCTCCCATATATATGTTTCGTCCGATTTTGCTCTTTAGTGCTGTAGAAGCTGTATTTTATATCCAATCATTTTGAAATTTAGAATGGTAGAGTTTCTTGATCCATTAACCAACACTACCGAATTTTAAGAAAATCGGTTAACATTTAGCTATAGCTCCCATATATATGTTTCGTCCGATTTGGCCCTTTAGTTCTATAGAAGCTATATTTTACATCCAATCGTTTTGAAATTTAGAATGGTAGAGTTTCTTGATCCATGGACTAACATTGCCGAATTTGAAGAAAATCGGTTAAGATTTAGCTATAGCTCCCATATATATGTTTCATTCGATTTGGCTCTTTAGTCCTGTAGAATCTGTACTTTACATCCAATCGTTTTTATACCCTCCACCACACTGTGGTACAGGGTATTATTTAAGTATAAAATGTCTTAAAAGTAAATTTATGTAAACAATTTATACATGAATTACAAAATTTATATTTCAGAGTTATTCAATATTACGAGAGTGGTGTAGGGTATTATATAGTCGGCCCCGCCCGACTTTAGCCTTTCCTTACTGGTTTTTATTTATAGAACTTAATCTGTACTAATTATACAATTAAAAAAAAAATATTTTGAAAAAAATGTTAACAGTCAGAATTTATTTTGGTTTGAGACCATACGTTTCAGTTACTTTCTGTCTATTGCAAAAAAGTAATAGAAACAAATACAAAAATTGGTAGAGAGTTTTAATTGCATTTCGACTCGATTGGAGCACTCTAAATGGGTCAAAGTGGGATTTTTTCCGGGACATCAGAATTCGTTTTAGAGGTATGGTTCCTTCGGCAAAGTTTCTTATTTTGATCCCTAGAATACGATTTTCACTGAGCAATGGGCGATTTTTAAATCGACCCGCCCTAATATACAATATATACCAACAATATATACCATCTAACCGCTGTAACCGATAAAAATATCATGTTCTTCTTAAAAATTCGTTTAAAAATTAGCAGTTTAGTGGGCCAAGAACAAACATTGCCAAATTAAAAGAAAAGCGGTTCAGATTAAGGTATTATCCCCCTTTTCACAATTTTAAATTTATAGCAATTGTTGAACAGATCAATTTATAGCAATAGTTGAACAGATCATTAGCATTACCAAACAACATTGATAACAAAATTACAATATTTCTTCCTAGAGGATGGTGTAGGGTATCATGTTATCGGCTCGGTCTGTCTTTAGCCCTTCTTTACTGGTTTCTTTCTGCATTTGTGCCATTTCATAGACCGTTTTGTATGAATTTTCATTTCAATATTAACACAAAAGTAATGTATGTATCAACATATTCAGTGTTTGGGGATTTTTTAAATTTTAAATTCAAACGAATATTTATACTCTTACATTATAAAATTCTTTTAAAGCTGTTGACATCAAACTGAATACATTACTCAAATGATTTGCTTATTTCATAGAAAAGTTATTTAATTGAAAAAGTCAGAAGGTCACTGCAGCACTTCTAGGAATAATATATCTTGCTGCAGAAAAATAAGAAAAAATCCTAACTTCGAACAAAAATATTTAAATCCAATTTTTTTCAATTTCCGGAAAATATGCAAATATTTTTCACATTTTCTGAGAAGTGGAAAATATGCACAAAGTGCTACTTCGGAATTACATATCATGCAGTTCCTTTCGAAAGCCGTGTTAGTATATTTTGAGAATAATTTAAATTAAACAAATGCATTTCTCTGAAATACATCTAATGAGAAATATTCTCCCTCACCTAAGCAAAAGTTTTTCGACCAAAAAGTATCCCTATTATAATGTAAACCAGCTTTATACATGCAAGAGTTTTTAGAATTTTTATAAAGTGGTTTTAGTGTCGGTACGTCCCACATACGTCTAACACTCGAGCAACTAACACAAAGCAAAACAAAGAACAACAGAAACTTTCTGCATCAGAAGTGCTGATAGCAGACAAAGGGCTATTGAAATAGGACAAACTATTTTTTTATTTGCTTTAAGATTATTTTTCTGCACATATATGGAATAAGAACTTTGCAGAAAAATATTATTTTTGCAATTAGCAGATAATAGCTACGATATATGTGTATTAAAAATTTTGGCTGGATCGGACCAGTATACAGAGGCAGAAATTAAAAAAAAGGAAATAATTCGGTTGTTTCTTAACCTGTCAACTGATTACAACACAGCATGGCAGAGGAGGTATAAGTTAAGTTTTGAATTTGGGCCCCCTTGGTATACAAAGGCGGAGCTACAGGGCCTCAAAGTTGGCCACTTCGGGCGAACAGAATATTTAAGCGAGTGTAACTGTCTGCGCAATCTATTAAACGAGGTCTACAAAGGACTTTCTACACCTAACATTTATCTCTTATAGTTATCGAGATATTTACCCTTGAAAATTAATGTTTTTCCCCGACTTTGTCCTAGTATATTGTTAATATTAGAGAAGAATATGAACGGATTTCTTTCATATCAGCTTTTCTGAATTGGCAACAAAATTTGCTATATTATGAAGAAAATGCGACCCGATATAACTAATAAGGCAAAAGTTATGGCCATTTGAAGTTATATTTTCCAAAAAAATATGTTTTGTTGTTATTTATTGTTGGTCTGTGCTTTTATTATTCAGTAAGAATTTATTTTGGTGTGAGACCAAATGTTTCAGTTACTTTCTATCTATTGCAAAAAGTAATAGAAACAAATACAAAAATTGGCAGAGAGTTTTAATTGCTTGGTAGAATTGACTGCAGTTTCGATAGACACCACTCTATCATCTTCAGAATTCAGTAGCAATAGTTTATGTCTTTAACTTAAATCAGCTGAAATACTTACGGAAGCAATAAAATGAATTTGACAAGAACTACGAACTCGTATTTTGCTGAACAAGGTCAACATACTAAAAATAAATTATGACTGAATAACAAAAGCACAGACCAACAATAAATAACAACAACACATATAAACATATGAGGTACAATGACGTCGGCATTAGCCGTTGACAAAACTACATTTGTTTACGTGGATCGCGATGCGAACCCAAGCAAAAAACTAAAATGTATTGGTATGAGAGTTTTAGTACGAGTATGCCCAGCAAACAATTTCTTCCGAATTCGGTCCGAAGTCGGTCAGAAACTCTGCACAAGTAGCCGATTCTGATGCCGACTTTGTTTCGAAATTGTTCAGAAAACCATGTGAGCGGTTGACACGATTTCGGTAACTTTTGTCTTGGGAAATTCGGTTGATTGTGCAGAGTTGTCGGACACATCTCTGTCAGAAATCTGAAGAAAAATAGGAGGGAAATTCGGAAGGATTTCAATTAAGTCGGCCGTAAGTCTAATAAAATAGTCGAAAAAGGTCCGAATTTCCGACCGGTTTCTGGAAATTTGTCCGATTTGTCGGACCAATTTCGGAAAGATGTCTAACCGATCATGCGAATTTGGTCCGACTTCTCCGACATTTTTCTGACTATCTGTCCGATTTGTCGGCCCAATTTCGGAAAGAAGTTTAACAAAATATCCGAATTTGATCCGACTTCTCCGACATTTTTCTGAATATCTGTCCGATATGTCGGACCATTTTCGGAAGGAAGTCGAACAAAACATCCAAAATTAGTCCGACTTCTCCGCCATTTTTCCGACTATTTGTCCGATTTGTCGGACCAATTTCGGAATGAAGTCTAACTAAACATCCGAATTTGGTCTAATTTGTCCGACCAGTTTCTGACTAATGGTTCAACTTTTCTGAATAAATAAATAAAATAATAATAAAAATAAATAATAATAATAACAATAAATAATAATAACAATAAATAATAATAAATAAATATAAATAAATGCTTATCCGCGACGTGTTAATTGTTTTGTGGCACAATTGAAAATGAGAGGTGATGTAAGAAAACAAACAAAAGAATGTATGCAAAACAACAACAACAAGAACCAGTTCTTGCTATTCCATGAAAATTAACAGTTAGCTATGTTGCGGGAATTGAATTATTGGCACATGGTTACTGAAATAAAACAAGACAAAAATTCCGTTTCGAAAAGAAAAAACACCATTCGAGAATGTGCAGAAACGTCGTATAATTCTCGATCAAGGAAAAAAACAGTAAACACTTTAGATAATGTGCAGAAACGTCGAATAATTCTCGGCGAAGAAAAAAGCATTAAATCCCTTTCGAGAATGTGCAGAAACGTCGCATATTTCTCGATTAAGAAAAATAAACAAGAAATCCCTTCCGAGAATGTGCAGAAATGTCGTGTAAATCTCGTATAGAATTTTAGAGAATGTGCAGAATTGTCTGACCGATATTGTACAGAAAAGCGTTTAAATGTCTAAAGGAAATTTAGACAATTCGGCTGAATGACTAATGAAACTTACGAGAATTTGCCGACGTCCGACACGTCGGAAATAATTGTTTACTGGGTGTTGACTTAGTTCGGCAAAATACGGGTTTGGTTAGTAGTTCTTGTTAATTTCAATTTACTGCTTCCATAAGTATTTCAGCGGATTTAAGTTAAAGACATACACTATTGCTACTGAATTCTGAAGATGATTGCCAACACAATGATGGGTAATTATGTTGGCACCAGAATTCGAGACTAATTCTATCGTGTTATAATTGTAACTAGAAGTCCAGCAATTCTCAATTAGTTTTCCCATCATTTATTATACTAAAAGCCGGGCCCAAAATAATTTTGCAGATAACAAAAACACATTACTACATTTAAAAATGCTGAATGTTTTCATATGCTAGCTTTGCAATTGTCGAAAATATGGCCAAGTTTTAAAATTTTTGTAAAAATTGGGGTATTTTAAGAAACATGGCAAAGCTGTATAAACATTATGAACAAAGAAAGAATGATAATTAAAAAAGTTATAAAGAATTCAAACAATATAGCTGATTCTGCGCCACCCTGTATTATAACTTTTTTAAGAAGTAAAACGAACAAAAATTTTCGCAAAAATTCAATTATTTTTGTACGTTGTTCGATTCATAATTAGTTCCCCAAAGAAAGAATGATAATTAAAAAATTTATAAAGAATTCAAACAATATAGCTGATTCTGCGCCACCCTGTATTATAACTTTTTAAAGAAGTAAAACGAACAAAAATTTTCGCAAAAATTCAATTATTTTTGTACGTTGTTCGATTCATAATTAGTTCCCCAAATCTTCTTCACAAAATGCTAAAAAAAACAAAGAAAGAATAATAATTAAAAAAGTTATAAAGAATTCAAAACATATAGCTCATTCTGAGCCACCTTGTAAATATGTTATACTTTTTTTAATGACTTCTTCTATAACTCCAAAATATGACATATGCATTTTTCATCAGAAAACAACAAAAAATCACATGTTTTTTTGAAAATATATGTAAATTCAAACGAATATAACTTTGTGTTATATTTTATACTAGCTGGACCCGGTCCACTTCGTTGCCCCATATTTCCGATCCCGTACATTTTTGGACCACTGACGTAGACTGCCAGCAGAACTGCAGTGGAACAAACACACAAACAAACGATTTGCCACGCCCACATTTTCCCCGCCCACTATTTGCAATTTTTTTTTCCAAAACCATATCAGACCAAATAGCTTTCAAACAAAAGAAAAAATTTTAAAATCGGTCCAGTGGTTTAAACGTCTATAAAACACATACATACATACATGCATATATACAAACATTTTTCCATTTTTATATATGGGTAATTCCAACGGCAGTCGACCCACTTTTTAACACGAGCCCCTCCGATTTCGATGAAATTTGGTACACGCTGTCTCCTAGTGTGTACAATTTTTATGATGTCTATATTAAGTTCAAATTCGTTATGGTTCTTGTTTTACAGCGTCCGAAAGTTGGTCGAATCTCTACTTTTTTCCTAAAGAATACTGAATTCAACAGAGTATAACATAAGAACGTGTAATCCGATTTCAACGATTTTAGTGTCATTGTAACTGGCCGCACACGTACTTCAAAATTAGTAATTTAAAAAAATTATTGTCCTTCTCGAAGGACATTAAAAATCGAAAAATTATTTTAATCCTTCAATATTTCGAAATGCACCTAATTTTTTTCTTCATATTTTTTGTAGTTAAACCGTAAAATGTCCTTTACACGTGACATAAGTTTCACGATGGAGGTCATTTTGGTTTAAAAGATACCGATTTTTTACTGTTTTATCCCACATATATTTCAGGATTTTTATATAAAACACAATGTAAATTCTTTCTATGTGAGCGAATCAAATTATTATTTGAGCGAATCAAATTATTATTTCTCAAACTGGCAGGTTTGCATTTCATATGATTTAATCCCAAGGGATTACAACATTGTATAGTTTTAGATCGATATATATTTTTAATAGATAGTTTTACATCTCTACAAAAAGTTTTGCACACGAATACTTCTGAATTTTATTTGTATAGAATGTCAGGCACATTGTCATTATCTACATATAGAATGACAAACAAATAGATATGGTCATATAGAGATATTCACGTCAAATGATAAATAAGTGCCCTTATTATGGATATTCCACGAAGTTACACCTTTGTAATTCCTTCTAACCAATATATTTTTTGAGCCAGGTTTGCTTTTGAGGCTTAAAAGTAATCCTGACTTAAGACTTTCAAAAATATAAATCAGATTTTATTATTACCATGGTACGATATACGTTCTCATAACAAACAATAATTTGATTCCGCTCACACAGAAAGAATTTACATTGTATCCTGAAATATATGTGGGAGAAAACAGTAAAAAATCTGTATCTTTTAAACCAAAATGAACTCCATCGTGAAACTTATGTCACGTGTAAAGGACATTTAACGGTTTAACTACAGAAAATATGAAGAAAAAAAATTAGGTGCATTTCGATATATTGAAGGATTAAAATAATTTTTCGAATTTCAATGTCCTTCTACAAGGACAATAATTTTTTTATATTACTAAGTTTGAAGTACGTGTGCGGCCAGTTACAATGACACTAAAATCGTTGAAATCGGATAACACGATCTTAAGTTATACTCTTTTGAATCCAGTATCCTTTAGGAAAAAAGTAGAGATTCGACCAAATTTCGGACGCTGTAAAACAAGAACCATAACGAATTTGGACTTAATATAGACATCATAGAAATTGTTCACACTAGTAGATAGCGTGTACCAAATTTCATCGAAATCGGAGGGGGTCGTGTTAAAAAGTGGGTCGACTGCCGTTGGAATTACCCATATATAGATAGATAGATGGGATCAATTTTTTCTTTGTCATATACCAAATTCTGTTGCCAATTCATTAAAATTAAAGTTAATGAAATCGGACAAAGTCGGTGAAAAAAGAAAATTCAATATTCAAATGCAGATATCTCGGTAAATATACAAGATAACTGTAACGATCGAAAAAGACGAAAGTTATACGCGGTTAAACATTTAGTTCACTCGAGGTGGCCAACTTTGAGGTAGTGTAGCTCCGAACCTGTATAACACAGGGGGCCCAAATTCATAACTTAACTTCTAAAATACCTCTTCTATGAACATACCTACTTCAGTCACAATCGGTTGTCTGGTTAAAAAACGGCAGAATTATTTTCCTTTTTTAACTCCTCTTACTGGTGTATAAATACACCCAAAATATGATTTTCAATCCGATCAGTTTACATTTGCGTTCTCTATGGTGTTAAGAATTCAAATCCGACAGATGGTACTTTATACATATATGGGGACTATAACTTGGAACAATTAAAATCTGACAAAAATAATTGTAAGAATCTCTATTCGGGTTTTAAAGATTTTCCTCTATCAAATTTAGGTTTTTTAACTAATGTTCCTATTTCTAAGCCCTTTAACTAAGCTAACGCCCACACCTTTTAAATATGAACATATATTTCTATCTCACAGCATACAGATTGCGTTTATGCGACGAACTTTATTCATCGAAGTTATTTAATAGGAGGACTTTTCTATTTGTTGGTGAATAAAACAACACTAAAGTTTTCTTCTCATTCGGTTGTGGAACGTGTGAAGGTATTGGTGTAAATTGAAGCTCATGTACATGTGCCAGTGAGTATGGATGGTTTTGTCACTTGTTTACGGAATACTTTTACAAAATTACCAACAGACATGGTAATAACCAGCTTGAACAACTTCATGCAATTTGCGAAGTATTGCGAGGGATGTAACTCTGAACAAAGGCGTAGTTAAAGGGGGATAAAACAGATTGACCAGGGCCATGAAAATCTCAGAGATTCTTCTTGTAAGTTTTTCCCCATTTGAAGCATCTAATTCACACGTCTCTGATTTGTACAAGCAATTACGTGTATCATTTAAGTGTTGACCATTTTCATCGTAAACTTTGAACATACATATTTTTCTTAAGGATCTCAATTTAGTCCAAGGTGCTGCTGTTCGCCTGCTGATGGTTAGAACAACTTTCACTTAGTCTTACGTACTTCCAGTCTGGGAGGGTTCAATGTTTTGTTTTTGGCTCATTGGAAGGAATACGGAGGAGAAATGCACCTAGAAACGTATGTTTCTATAGTTCTAGCAATTCGTTTTTATTTTGGCAAAACTTTCCCGGAGACACTCACATATCTAAAAAATAAATGTTGCGCTCCAATGAATTTATTTGTTCGATTGTCCTCACCCGGCAAGCAAGTAAAAACCCAAACAAGAGAAAATACAACAAAAAATGAAAAAAAAAACTTTTAATTGCTCCAATAGACCATGAATATTGGTTTTATTTCCATTTTAAAGGCAAAACAACAATTTAACAAAGTTTATATTTTGACAACTTTTACTTTACATTTTCAGTGGCATAAATTGGCTGGGCGGTGTTGCTCTTTCTTGTTTTGATTTTGGAAAATTGTTTTCTGATGCGATAAAAATGTCATGAAACAGCAGGAAAAACGTATCTGGGAAATAAGATTTTCTAATAAACAATGAGAAAGGAAAAGCTAAGGTGTGGCCGAGCCGACTATCTGATACTCTATATCACATTGTAAGATCAGAATAATAATAAAATTGTTCGAAATCTAAATCTGAAATGATTTAGTCTTTTTACACTACATATTAGATAAAGTTTCTTTAAAATTAACTAAAAATCGTTTAGAAAGTTTGGATTTTGTAAGCGTCCGATTATGCAAGAATCGGAATGAAAATATGTAAGGGGATTATATCTAAATCTGAACCGATTTCATTCAAATTTAGTAGTGTGTATTCGTGGGAAAAGTGAATTCGCTCTTAAACTGTTCATAATGAGTTTTTGCAAAATTCAGCTTTTACTGCACTTAGGTGTCAAATGGGAAGGAACATTTATATTGAGGCTATATCTAAATCTAAACCAATTTTATTTAAATTCGGTAGTGTATTGTGGTTTTTATAAATTAAAAATGAATGGATTTAAACAAAAGATATTATATATATTTAACTGTACGGTATAATTAAATACGGCACGGTATAATCAAGGAAAAATTAAAACTTAAAGTTCGAAAAAAATTCAAATAAACTAGTAAAGAAAGACACAAAGTTGGGCGGGGACGACTATATAATACCCTAAATCATTGTTTTTAACCTAAGCATTGCTTACAATGATACATTGACGAACAGACGGACTTGATTGAATCGACTAAAGAAGTGATTCTAAGTTGATCGGTATAATAACCCCACTGCAAATGAAGTATCAATTTCCCTGAGTCAACTGATGCCAGTTAAATTGGGACCTGTAACTGATCTTATGACATAGATTGGTTTTTATGTAACATACAAAATTGATGGATATGGAATGCCATTGTGCCACTACATCAAAATAATCTATTACTTAGTAATCGACCAGTTGGATTATCAACTCCTTAATATACAACATATTTGGTTCTATTCATTAATAGATGACCATTTGTTTTATTTATTACTTATCAAAATTGTATCTAATGCTTATTAGATGTATATGCTTAACATTCGCCAGTTGTGTTATCTACTCCTTAGCAGAGGACCAGTTAAGTTATCTACTCTTTGATAGATGACAAGTACTACTATCCAAACGATTATTTGGGTTATCTACTCGTTAGTAGACGACCAGTTGGGTTATCTAGCCCTTAATATATGATCAGTTGGGTTATCTACTCCTTAGTAAATGACCAGTTGGGTTATCTAGCCCTTAATATATGATCAGTTGGGTTATCTACTCCTTAGTAAATGACCAGTTGGGTTATCTATTCTTTACTAGAGGACCAGTTAGTTTATCTACATCGTTTTAGATGACCAGTATCATTATCTATTCCTACGGAGACGACAATTCGGTTTGTCTATTCCTTAGTAGATGACCAGGTGTGTTACCTACTCGATAGTGGACAACCACTTGGGTTATCTACCCCTTAAGAGATGATCAGTTGTGTTATCTACTATTTAGCAGGCGACCAGTTGGGATATGTATTCCTTAGTAGAGTAAAAGTTATGCTATCTAATCCACAATAAATGACCAGTATCTACTCCTTTGCATACGACTAGTTGGGTTATCTATTCCTTAAGGGACGAACATTTGGGTCTATTTCTTAGTATAGCGTGATCCATTTCGTGACTTTTTTAAAGAAAAAAACACAGAAAATTCAAATTGAATGGGGAATGTTTATTATCATTTGAAAGAACGTTCATTGGCATTTATTTTTTGAAGATTATGTCTATCAAATGTTGGCCGCGGCTACGTCTCAGATGGTCCATCCGTTGAGACCAATTTTCGATGACCCGTTCGAGAATTTCGACTGGTAACTGGCGAGTGACACGCGTTATGTTTTGCTCCAAGGCCTGAGTCAAAGCGGATTTATCCGCATAAACTTTAGACTTTACATATCCTCACAGGAAGAAGTCTAACGGTGTGATATCACACGATCTTGGTGGCCAATCGGCAGGCCCAAAACGTGAAATTATCAATAAATCCATTGATTGATGCGATTTGTGGGAAGTGGCGCCGTCTTGTTGAAACCAGATGTCGCCGCGATCACGAGCTTCAATTTCAGGCATCAAATAGTCGGTTATCATGGCACGATAACGGTCGCCATTGACGGTTACGTTCTCACCGGCATCATTTTTGAAGAAATATGGACCGATGATTCCTACGATCCACAAACCACACCAAACCGTTGTTTTTTCTTTGGCTCGAAAACGTCGGATCTTCTTGGATCTTTTCAATAGCCCATAGCTCGAAGTTCTTGCACAAGCTGTATTTTGTATGCTTTCAATTTAAGATCTCGACGTAAAATGCGCCAATAGATGACAAGAAGTAGATGACAAGAAATACTAACCAAACGATCAGCTGTGTTATCTACTTGTTAGTAGACGACCAGTTGGGTTATCTACCCCTTAATATATGATCAGATGGGTTATATACTCCTTAGTAGATGACCAGTTGGGTTATCTATTCTTTACTAGAGGACCAGTTAGTTTATCTACATCGTTTTAGATGACCAGTATCCGTATCTATTCCTAACGAGACGACAATTTGGGTTGTCTAAACCAGTTGGGTTATCTACTCGTTAGAAGACGACCAGTTTGGTTATCTACACCTTAACAGATAATCAGTTGTGTTATAGACTATTTAGCAGACGACCAGTTGGTTATGTAATCCTTAATAGAGTACTAGTTAAGTTGTCTAATCCTAAATAAATGACCAGTATCATTATCTACTCCTTACATACGACGAGTTGGGTAATCTATTCCCTAATAGACGATCATTTGGTTATATTTCTTAGTAGATGACCAGTTGGGTTATTTATTATTTGGTGGGTGGCCAATTGTGTTATATTCACTTAGTGTAAGCCCAGTTTGGTTATCTATTGTTTGAAATAGGATCAGATAGGTTATCTACACCTTAAGAGATGACGATTAATATTATCTACTCTTCAGCGCTCGATCATTTGGGTTATCAATTCTTTAGTAGATGACCAGATTCGTTATCTTCTCTTACCATTATCTACTCCTCGGCAGACAAGAAATAGTTTTAACTATACGACTAGTTTGGTTATTTATTCCTTAGTAGATGACCAGATGGGTTGTCTATTACTTAGTAGATGACCAGTTGGGTCATTTACTTTTTAGTGGGAGGCAAGTTGTTTTATCCACTACTTTGAAGATTATCATTAAAAGATTACCATTTGGGCTATATATTCGTTAGCACCCGTTAGGTTTGTTCATCCCTTAATATATGATCAGGTTGGTTATCTACTCCTTTGTAGACGACCAGTTAGATTATCTATTCCTTAGGAGATGACATGTTGTGTTATTTACTAATAAGCAGACGACCATTAGGGTTATTTATTTCTCAGCAGATGATCTGTGGGGTTATTTTTACACTATTGGGTGGCAAATTGTGTAATCTACTCCCTTGTGGACGTCCAGTTAGGTTATCTACTCCTTAATAGACCATTTGGGTTACCTATTTCTGAATAGATTACCAGTTGGATTATTTCCTTTTTTGGGTGGCGAGTTGTGTTATCTACTTCTTAGTAGACGATCAGTTTGTTTATCTGTTTCTTATTAGAGTACCAGTTGGGTTATCTACTGCTTAATAGGTGACGAGTATCATTACCTTCTCCTAACGAGTAGATTACAGTTGTGTTATCTACTCGTTAGTAGATGACCAGTTGGGTTATCTATTCCTTAGTATATTACCAGATACGTTATCTACTCCTAATAAGACGACCATTTGGGTTATCAGTTCCTGAGCAGATGACCGGTTGGGTTAATTACTATTTAGTGGGTGACCAGTTGTGTTATATACTCCTTAGCAGAAGACCAGTTGGGCTATCTACTTGTCCGTAGCTGGTTTATCTGGCCAGAAAGAAAGATGAACTGGGGACGTTATTGAATTGACTTAAAATGTCCTACAAAGGACTTACGCTGAACATTCTTATTTTCTTAGGGCACTTACTAAAAGACCATGGAGTTGCCATAAATGTGTATTCTGGAGGACATATAACGGAGCAAGCACTGATCACGATCCTAACTTCGACATAATGCATGTGAATTCATATACATTATATAGTTTGTAAACATTTGCTCATTAATTTAATTAAAATAATACATTATAGTTTTAAGTTATCATCTAGATGCATTAGTTTTTAACATTTATAAAAAAACGTTTAAGTCTCAATAAACTAACTAACTAACTAAATTTAAAATTTTTGCGGATGCCTTACAGAAATAGGAAATTTGCACATGTCCATAAATTAATCTCAGCGAAATTTAGTTTTTAAGTTAACAACCGAATTTCGGATTATTCTAGCATTTTTAAACATATCATTTTATGTTACCTATTTGGCTTAACGAACTTAAAGTTACATATCTTGGCAATTTCCAATATTGAGTGATTTCACTCTTGAAATAAGTAAGTGTCGAATACATCTCCCGATTACATCTCTCGAAAATATCTTTGAATTATTAATAAGTTATCCTTCCAGACAAAAATTGTGTCTGAAATTACTATGGAATGGAACAAATATTCCGAAGCCTTCCAGACAAAAATTGTGTCTGAAATTACTGTGGAAGTCTTCCAGACAAAAATTGTGTCTGAAATTACTAAAATGTTTGTTTACCCAGCAATCTTTGTGGCTATCGAAATGCTATGTCGCGGAAAAAAGGTTGATGCCATACGATATGCAATTAAAATATTTTAAAACATCAAAGAGTGATTGAGGACGGTTTGTATCACTTG
Organism: Eudasyphora cyanicolor; assembly: GCA_963930755.1. NCBI lineage: Eukaryota > Metazoa > Arthropoda > Insecta > Diptera > Muscidae > Eudasyphora > Eudasyphora cyanicolor. Next base: position 257,864,723 of record OZ005737.1, on the reverse strand, counting down.
AGCTATGTATAACCATTTTTTGGTGTGAATGCAAATTCTTTAAAGAAATAACCGAAAGAGTTCAAATTCTATATTTTAGGATATATTACATTTGTCTTCCAGAAAATCCCACACAACTTCCATATTATTCTGAGAGAGGGTTTGGCATTTCCTTTTACAATCGTGGTGTTTTTTTTTCTAACTGATAAACAGTCATTTGTTAACAGCGAACATCTGTAACAGTTAATTAGGAAAGTCAAGCCCAAAGTTTATACATATTTTTGTCTCAAGTTATATGAAAAGGTCATTTTTTTTGTTGACATCAATTAATTTAACCAACCACTCACTCCTTTACACTTCCTTTCGGAAGATGTATACGTGCCCTTGTTTCAGCAAATCCCAATTCGCATCAATTAGTTACAGCAACTTCCGGCACAATTCCTTCCTAACACAGCAGGACCTAAGGAAGGATATTATTCTTCCCATCCTTATCATCATTGTTTGTATTTATTTATCATTTCCTAACCTTGCGCGTTTTCCAAATTACAGCATTATCTGCGAAAATCTATATAAATATGTAAGTGTGTATTGAAAACAAAGCAAAATAACAAAAAGAAAACAAATAGCCTATCATAAACAAAAGAAAACGTCATCGAAAAATAGAAAAGTTGCCTAATTTGTGTTGCTGTTGTTGTTGTCGTCTCAGTCATTGTTGTTTTTGTGAGTTAGGTCATAATTTAATTTGTTACAATTGTATGGTCAACTTAACACATTACTAACTAAACTACTTACAGTCAAACAAATCACTAAACTCTGATTAGTATTTATAGTCTATTTGCTGAAGAATCGGTCCATGTCCGTGGCTATAATTGGGGGGATATGTATGTGTGTGTTAGTGTGTCTGTCCCAATTACTGAATGAGCGAATCCCTCAACACTGAGACACAAAACAATCAGATTGTGTGCCTCTGAACAGACAGGCTTACATTGTCCCGGGTTGACATATTCACACGCACACTTAATGGTGCACTCAGCAGACACTATATGTATATTACACACTCACACCCGAGTCATATTCACATAAGATACAGTTTACAATTCGATATACGGTGACATCATCCATGTGACCGGTTGCAAATCCCCAGTGAGAAATTAAAGGATAACTGAACATGAACCATAACAACAACAATAACAGTGGTTAACTGTAGTTGTAGTAACACCCAAAACGTAACCCGGCACTCACTCACTCATTCTGGCACTTTTGTACACGCGGACACCCAGAACACACATAGCCATCGCAGGACTTCAGATTTCGCTGTTCCCGATAAAATGGTCAACCCATCCGTGTAACTCAGATATGTGTTTTTGCTTATTCTAGGGTAGACATATAGTTTCCATAACCAGGGAGGAGTATAACAGTTCGTACATTTAAAACATGTAAAGAAACTTTTTTCATCAAAATATTGTATCCAATGAAATGGAAAAGATAAAAGTGTTTGTGATGCAAAATATGGGTTTGTTGAGCCAAGGATGAAGTAATATATTCTAAAATATGTTTTTACCAGTACTTACAAAGTAATACAAATATTGTGTTTTCTTCTCCTCAGGATCTTAAGATATTTGTACACACGACAAGTAAGCAAACACCACAGTCTGGCCCGCCCAGTCGGTGGGAGGAATTTAAAAAAGGGAAATAATTCGGCCGTTTCTTAACCAGACATCCGATTGCGACAAAACTTGGCATGTTAGTTGAAGAGGCCCTTAGGTTATACAGGGGAGTAGCTTCATGGTCTCAAAAATGCACCTCGGATAAAAAATGTTTGTTTGTTTCGTCGACTAACCGAGGACTTCAAAATAATTTATACACCTAAGAGTTTGGGAAAAACCTGTCCCAGATTTAAATATATATACCAATATATATGTTCTTGCATATTTAGCATTTAAGCGCTATTGAAACTGTATTTTACGTCCGATCTTCATATAATTTGGCACAAATGAGGTTTCTGAACCAAACTGATGAAGATCTGTTTAGACTATGAATAGCCCCATCAATTTGTTCCTTAAAATTCTTTATATATGAAAGAATACAGCGCATTTTAAGATAATCGTTTCAGATGTAGTTTATTATGATCAACATCTTCAACTCTTCTTTGGAATAAGCCTTGATAAGACTTGGTGGAGCTAAGTACCTTCTTAACTGAAACGAAACCAATTATTCCAAATTATTATCGCAATGCACATTTCCGCATTGTTAGGGAGGCGTAGGGTACAATAAAGGGGTTTTTTAATAACAGTGTGCTATAGTGGATACATTTGAATCCAAATTATCACTTTTGGATGTTCCGTTCGTTCTCAGGAAGTCTCAGGAATTGGGCAATTGGATTTCTTCTTATGTGGCCACATCAAGTCATTGGTCTATTCCAATAAGCCAACAACTTTAGACGAGACACAACAATGTGTGCAAGAGTAGTGGAAAACTGAGTCAAAAAAATAGATCGCTGTAGACGGGCTCGTGGTGGTCATATGACCGAAATCGAATTTCATTCTTAAAATTTAACATTTGAACTTTGTTATGTCCTTAATGGAAAACCCGGTATATTCGGCCCCACCCGACTTTCTGCCTTTCCTTACTGGTTTAACCATAACATTAATATCAGCGAGTATATAAAATTGCAATATTTTTGCATCAAATAGCAAATCTGTTGTCTATTCAGAAAATTTAATGAGATTGGATTCGGTATAAAGCCTACCCTAATATATTCCGATTCGTAGGAAAGGATCTGGAAAATATTAGAAAGATAATGTTTTCGAACGCATATGGAAACTTTATGAATCCATAAAATATTTTTGACCCTTTCTCTTTCCGAAAACATTTTCCAGCAAGTTTCCTATAAACATGTTATACTTTATTTTTATATTTGCCTCTATATCTCCAAAATACTACCTATTTTCTGAAAATATAAATTGATTTCGCCATAAATCTCCTCTCTCAGTGAGTACATCTGAAATTGTGTACATTGTATACCTAATTTTGTTGTCGATTCAGAATAGTTGATGTGAGTGAAATAGGTTTATATTCTGCACTGGTATTAACAAAATTCTAGGACAGGGTCAGTAAAAAAATGGAAAATTGTTCTTCAAAAGCAGACAGAAATGTTATAACGACTTAAAATATTTAAAAATGAATATTTTCAATAAAATATATTTGTATTTTGTGTGTAAAGTAATTCACAAAATAATTGCAAAAATCCCCAAAAATGCCGGCATTAAATTCAATTTGCAGTTCAGCGTGCGGGTAAATTTTTTATAAAAATCCTCTAAATTGAGACCGAGATGAAAATGTTTGCTTTATTTTTTTTAACAGCGAACTAGTAGATCGTGTTCTTAAAAAAATCTACTATTTTTTGTTACACAGTACAACACATGATTTTGGGATTCAATTCTGAGAATTGGACGTGAAAGTAGCGCCAAAAATAAGAACTTCTGCGTCATTTGTTTAGTCAAGATGGCTCAAATAATAATTTAATGCCCATACGAATTTTTTTTTTGCTGCCAAATTCGGAGAAAATCCGTACAGATAGATATAGATATAGTCCCCATATATATATGTTTCACCCGATTTGACAGAGAGAGTTTTCTTATTACGGAATGAACCCTTATATGTTTCACCCGATTTGACATGTAAGCACTGTAGAAACCGTATTTTACATCCGATCTGTACGAAAATCGGCAGAGAGAGTTTTCTTATTACGTAAATGAACACTACCGAATTCGGAGAAAATCCTTTCAGATTTTGATACAGCCCCCATATATATGTTTCACCCATATGACATGTAAACCGTGTTTTGTATCCGTTCAGTACGAAATTCGGCAGAGAGAGTTTCCGTATTACATATCGATACCTCCATTCTAAAACATGCTAAGTCGACTTAGAATGTTTTTAGGGAAACTGCAATTTTAACTTCCAAATACTACAAATTATATTCAGTAAAAATTTGGTATGTATCCGTCAACCCAATAAAAAGTTATTCACAAAACAGTACAGGTCATTCGATTTGCATAATAAAGGAACTCCGCACATATTTAAAAAATGCATCAAACTTTGATCGCCTCTCCTGAAAAACTACCTTTTTGCACTTATCATAGTTTTGAGTATCGATATATGAACGCTGCCAAATTCTTATCGCAATGCCCATTTATGCATTGTTAGGGAGGTGTAGGTTTCCTTACTGGCTTGAAATAAGTTTTTATGGAAACAGTTTTTGGCCTCTAATGAAATCGTTTTCATTTTTAATTTGTTACCCTTGTGTGGAGTGGAACAGGTGCGAAATATGTGATTGATTTGTGGACTTGATTTATATCGGAGCTTTGGAATTATTACATTTGGTTGAAGACTATTTTAATGAAAAGGTTTTATAGGAAATTTTTGTATTGGAGCTTAGGGGAAATAAAAATGATCCAATTTATCTGTTACATTTAACGCCAATGATATTTATAAATGTTCGCATGCGAAGCATGATGCGATCCATAATATTGGGGTAATGCGATCCATGGGTGTATACGATTTGCCATACGATTTTAAAGCCAGAGTTTATGAACTTTAAGCTATATATCTGTGAAAATCCATTAAAACGTAAAATACGAAAATTTCCAATAAAATTTTAATCATTTACTTTAGAAGTTTTTCACCATTATTCAGTTTTAAATACAGGGTGAACAAAATTTACCAAATGAGTTTGGGTTCATTAGAACTTTTTATTATATGTATATATATGAATTACAATACAAAGTAAATTTTTATTGTAATTTTACGGTCCAGGGAAAAACCGGGTTACAAAGACCATGTGGCTAGATTTTGCAGCGACAGACCAGAGCCTCTGGTGGGAATTGAACACATAACCCCAAACCCTACTGGGGCGCTCTTAACTTTTTATTCAATACATAATAATTAATATTTTTTAAATAAAGTATATTAATTTAGAAAATTTTTTTAATATTTTTTTGGGCACATTGTTTAATTTTGTTCTGTCTTTTTTACAAAATACTGAAAAAAGCAAAATACCTAAAGAAATTAAAAAAAAAATATTATGTCTTAAATAAAAATGTTAATGAACTCAAATCCCTTCAGTTATTTTGGGCCACCATGTACCCTATAAATAAATCTAATTGAATTTAAACAGTTTTGTTTCTATTATATTTCGAGTTCTGAAAATGCATAGAAAATGCATAAACTATGCTTAGATTTTTGGCAGCCATTATATCGCGACCTAAGAGTGTAAAGTCCAATATTTAAAATTGTACAGGAGAGGGAAAATACTTACTGTATATGAATGTTTTTATAAAGGGAATATGGACTTAGCGCTTTTACGATTCAGCTTTTAAAAATGACAAAGCATGATTTTTTTGGTTTTTGTTTTCAAATCGATGTATATCCAACTTATTTTACGTTCCGCTTCAAAAAATACATTTAGTCAAAAAGTGGACTTAGCGCCTTTTCACTCTTAGGTCGCGATATATGTGTATATCCTGCAATTGATTCTAAATATATAGATTCATTCGAATATTTCCATAGCAAAATGATCAGATACTAAAGGTTAAATTTTAGAAGAAAATATTTACTTGAAACTTGTTATTTTTTAAAATATATATAAACTATTGATAACATATTGAGGACATTCTGAGTATCAGATAGTAAAAAATATAAATTCCCAATACGAGCGTCCTTAAAACAAATATTGCCTCCCTAAAACAAATTTTTCATTTACATTTTTGGTCTGCTTAAAATTATTTACACCGTGCAACAATCAGGACGTGATATATATTTGAAATGTTGTTGTCGTCATCATAGTCTTTTTCGCAATGTGTTCATTCAATATAAAACATCTATCCTTACGTCTGTTTGTCTGTCTGTCCGTTTAAATGTTGTTCATGGTCCTGCTCCTAGGCCAGATCTACTTAGCAGATGAGTTGAGAAACAGTGTCGGAACAGGAATACGCTATCAACAAGCGTAGCAAACAGCAGACTCATCTTTGTTGTTGTACTTTGTAAAATGGCTACTGAAAACAGTTGACATTCCTTGGTAGTTGCCATTGCCCTTGTTGTTGCTGATGTTGTGTTTAGGAATGTTTGTTTGGTCGCGGCTTGTTGGACGCCATATGAGGCACATCATAAATTCTATAAAGAATTTTCTAAAAGCTTTCATTGACTCACTGTAAGCGTAACCCCAACGCTTACTCACTCCCTCTCCCTCTCTCTTTGTATCTAGCTCGGTTTCGTTGCTGTCCCTATTGAGTGCTCTTTGGCCTTGTGTCCCTCTCCGTCGTTGTCCTGAGAATCGTCGTGCCTGTCGGGCTGTTAACATGTGGAGTTTGCTTTGTGAAATTCACTTGTACTCGTTAGGATCTATTCAGGAGGACGCCATTCATTCAACCAAACAATAATTTTTCTATTAACTATGCTCTTTTATCATGTTCGAACACACATATTCACACATACTCACACACATGCGGCAGTTCTTCCTGTAAGTCTACTCTAAGGACATCGTTGTGGGGGTATTTGTGAAATTGTGTACGTGTCATTCATTGTATGTGTGTGTGTTTCTTTGCTATTATATTTTGGGGGAATTAACAAGAACTTGTTATTGCTGTTGTTGATGGCGCCGCTCAGTGTTTCACAGTGTTTCACGATTTAACCATGTCAGTCTGTAGATGTACCATTGTAATCAAAGTTCAGGTCATATTTATTATACATGAATTAACACTGCCAATTTAGGGGAACGTCGTTTCAGATTAATAATTTGTACAAAAAAAGAGTTCTGCAGAAACAGTATTTTTTATCCAATCAGTACGATATGCGGCAAAAAGAGATTTCTTTTTACATGATTTAACACTGCTAAATTTGTGGAAAATCGGTTCAGATTTAGATATTGTGCCCTTATATTTGTTACACCCGATTTGATATGTAGGCTCTGTAGAAACTATAGAAATTTCTTAATTTAGGATCTAATACTGCCTAAATATGCGATAGTCGGTTCAGATGTAGATATAGCCACACATATACATATACTATGTTTCTGTTAGTATTTAAGCGCTATTAAAACTATATTTTACGTCCGATCTTTATATTATTTGGCAGAAATAAGGTTTTGGATCCCTGTTGATGAAAATCTGTATAGATAATATACATCTCCATCAATTTGTTCCTTCAGATTCCAAGTTATTATCGCAATGTCTGTTTTCGCATTGTTAGCGACTTTCTGTCTTTCCTTATTAGTTTTCTTTGCACTTATTACAATATCAATTGACAAATTTGCATATCACATAAAAAATGAAGAACTCCTGCTATTTATTAAATTTTTTGGAATAACTTTTCAAGGACGCAAGATATAAAAAATGTCCCTTTAAACTTTTATCCTTGAATATCCTTCAACGTTTTGCGTCTAAAAATCTGGAAAAAGAAACCTGATACAGAACTCTACCTGACACAATACATATTAATGCTTTATATCATCAACGGTTGAGGAATAACAATTATATAAATTTCACATCCTGCATAATATAGCGTGATCCATTTCGATGTTCCCTAATTTTTTAAAGAAAAAAACACAGAAAATTCAAATTGAATGGGGAATGTTTATTATCATTTGAAAGAACATTCTTTGGCATTTATATTTTGAAGATTATGTCTATAAAATGTTGGCCGTGGCTACGTCTCAGATGGTCCGTCCGTTGAGTCCAATTTTCGAACGAGTGACCATTTCGACTGGTAAATGGCGAATGTTTTGCTCCATAAACTTTAGACTTTACATATTCCCACAGGAAAAAGTCTAACGATGTGATATCACACGATCTTAGTGGCCAACCGACCAGCCCACAACGTGAAATTATCTGCTCACCGAAGTGTTCTCTCAATAAATCCATCGATTGATGCGATGTGTGGGAAGTGGCGCAGTCTTGTTGAAACCAAATGTCGCCGAGATCACGAGCTTCAATTTCAGGCATTAAATACTCGGTTATCATGGCACGATAATGGTCGCCATTGACGGTTACGTTCTCACCGGCATAATTTTTGAAGAAATGTGGACCGATGATTCCATCGTCCCAAAAACCACACCAAACCGTTGTTTTTTCTGGAAGAATCTCTTCTCTTGAGTATCTTCGGGTTGCTCTTCGTCCCAAATGCGGCAACTTAGCTTGTTTACATACTCATTGAGCCAGAAATGGGCCTCATCGCTGAACAAAATTTGGCTCGATAACGTCGCTTGGGAAGGTCGGTCGGCTTCAGTTCCTGCGCAAGCTGTATTTTGTATGCTTTCAATTTAAGATCTCGACGTAAAATGCGCCAAGTCGTTCCATACGTCAGTCCGAGTTGCTGCGAACGGCGCCGAATCGACTCTCCACGGTCTTCGTGTACACTCTCAGCTACGCCCGCTACATTTTCTTTACTGCGTGCTGGACGTGGTCTATTCGGTTGAATATCATCCAATAATGAATGCTGGGTCTCAATATGGGTGATGGTGTTGCAAATAGTACGCTCAGTAGGCCGATTATGTTGACCATAAGTTGATCGAAGTGCACAAAACACATTCCTCACAGAACGTGAATTTTCGTAATAAAGTTGAACGATTTGTAAACGTTGTTCAGGCGTAAGTCTTTCCATGATGAAATGCCAAACAATACATAACAAAAATAGCATGACACAACTCACACTTGATCTGTCAAAAAAAGGCTATTGAAAAAAGTATCTCTACTTGGATCACCTGTTATATGAAGGACCAAAAAATTATTGTATTCCCTCCCACGAAAGAGACTGTATACAATTAAAAATATATGCCACTACTTAGTAGAAAACCAATGTGCTAAGATCCTTATTTTATGATCGTTTGTCCTCTTCCCAGGTCTCTTAAAATTACAAGGCTAAAATAAACATTATGGTGCCCGTATCCGGTTGTGCGCATTTAGATAGCTCGAAAGAAGTCTTCAATAATCATTTACAGACTAAATGGCCTATTCCATAATGCATTGTAGTTTTGTTGGCGTCTTCTGCATTTGAAAATAAAAACACTGTCCAACAGCATTTTTGGAGCAGAAGAGCGACCCTATAATTCTGAAAGGTCGTTTTGAGTAGATAATTTTCTTAGAATAAACTTATGGTCCAGCTGGTCTTAGTTTTTTTTTACAGTGGGTCAAAGTTTTAATTTTTTGGTCGAAGGTAGCATTATACTAAATGAAAACCAGAAAGGAAAGACAGAAAGTCGGGCGGGGCCGACTATATAATACCCTACACCTACCTACCAATGCGAAAATGGGCATTGCGATAAGAATTTGGCAGTGTTCATACATGTAATAAGCAAACTCTCTCTGTTAAATTTCGTACTGATTGGATATAAAACACGATTTCTACAGCGCTTAAATGTTAAATCAGGTGTAACATATATATGGGGGTGTATGGGGGGAATATGGCAGTGTTTATTCATGTAATAAGAGAACTTTCTCTGCCGAATTTCGTACAGGTCGGATGTAAAATACGGTTTCTACAGCGCTTACATGTCAAATCGGGTGAAACATATATATGGGGGCTATATCTAAATCTGAACCGACCTTCCCCGAATATGGCAGTGTTTATTCATGTAATAAGAGAATTTTCTCTGCCAAATTTCGTACTGATCTGATTTAAAATACAGTTCCTACAGCGCTTACATGTCAAATCGGGTGAAACATATATATGTGGGCTATATCTAAATATGAACGGAATTTCTCCGAATTTGGTAGTGTTCATTCACATAATAATAAAACTCTCTCTGCCGAATTTCATAAAGATCGGATATAAAATGTGGTTTCTACAGCGCTTACATGTCAAATCGGGTGAAACATATATATGGGGACTATATCCAAATCTGAACCGATTTTATCCAATTTCAATAGGGATCGTCCTTGGGCCAAAAAAGAGCACTATGCTAAATTTCATCACAATCGGACCATAAATACGACCTGCACTTTGATTACAAGAATACATGGACAGACGGACAGACAGACAGACAGCAGACGGACATGGCTAAATTGACTCAGAAAGTGACTCTGAGTCGATCGTTATAATAAACGATGGGTCTATTTCTTCTCCTTTTGGGTGTTACAAACAAATGCACAAAGTTATAATACCCTGTACCACAGTGTGGTGTAGGGTATAAAAATGATGTAAGTTAATGTCTGAGAGATTTCTCCTTGTCAGAGTTACACAGTGGAATTTTAAGAGGATCATTTTTGTGGAAAATCTTAACCCTCTAGCTCCCCTCTTAATGGGTCAATTTGGCCCTTTTTTCGAAAAAATTAAAAAAGTCGTTTCAAAAAGGACATTTAAGGATTAAAATATTCTACGAAAATGTTTGCCGGAAAATTTCAGTAGGGGTCGCCAAGGACACCAAAGTACTATTTTTTACGTTTAATTAGCAAAATTACACGCCAACTTATAAATAAATAATATAATGTAAATTTAAAGTCGCGATAAATTAAAATACAAACACTTACAAATTTGTACAGTCAAACGCGTTTATAGTACCCATAGTATATTGAAAAATTGGCGTTATTGCCATACCTGGCACCTCTTAAATAATATGGCCAAAATAAAAAATATGAAAAATGTTTTATAATTTCCTTTTTTTTATAATATGGGTAATAACTTATATATTTATCCATAGATACCATACTGCTATTTTTCCTCATTTTAGCCTTTACCAATTCCTTTTTACTCGAAATCTTTGAAGCAAAAAAAAAAAATACTATTAAAAAATTATGACGATTTTACCAAATATTTCTCGTCATTTCTAAATAAATGTTTTAGCAACTAGACTTCGTTAAGCATATTTTAATTTGTTACGACTTTAAATTTACATTATATTACTTATTTGTATAAGATGGCCTATCATTTTACTAATTAAGCGTAAAGAGTTATATTTACAACTTTTGTGTCTTTGGCGACCCCCACTGAAATTTTCCGTCAAACATTTTGGTAGAATATATTTATCCTTAAAAGTCTTTTTTAAAAGGACTTTTTAATTCTTTGGCAAAAGCGCCAAATGGACCCATTATGAGGGGTGGTAGAGGGTTAAGATCTTCCACAAAATGATCCTCATAAAGTTCCACTATGTAACTCTGACTATGAGAAATCTCTCAGACATTAACTTACATCATTTTTTTCATTTAGTATAATGCTACCTTCGACCAAAAAATTAAATCTTTGACCCACTGTAAAAAAAACTCAGACCAGCTGGACCATAAGTTTATTCTAAGAAAATTACCTACTCAAAACGCCCTTTCAGAATTATAGGGTCGCTCTTCTGCTTCAATAATTCCACAGATATCACGGCTTTAAATTTACATAATAGAATAAGTTGGCATGTAATTTTGCTAATTAAACCTAAAAAGCTATAACTACAACTTTGGTGTCCTTGGCGACCCCTACTGAAATTTTCCGGCAAAAATTTTCGTAGAATATTTTAATCCTTTAATGTTCTTTTGAAAGTACTTTTTTAATTTTTTCAAAAAAGGGCCAAATTAACCCATTAAAAGAGGAGCTAGAGGGTTAAGATCTTCCACTAAAATTATCCTCATAAAATTCCACTATGTAACTCAAACAATGAGAAATCTCTCAGACATTAACTTACATCATTTTTTCATTTAGTATAATGCTACCTTCGACCACAAAATGAAAACTTTGACCCACTGTAAAAAAAAAAACTCAGATCAGCTGGACCATAAGTTTATTCTACAAAAATGATCTACTCAACATGCCCTTTCAGAATTATAGGGTCGCTATTCTGTTCCAATCAAAAAGTCTTAATTTGTTGGACAGTGTAATTTCTCACATGGAATGAAAGTTCACATTGCTCAATATTACCCAAAAACTTATTTTTCCGCATCATAATATGACATTCATACTTCGCCTTTATCACCAATTGCACCACTGTGCGAGATCGCGACTGCTAACAAAAAGCTGCTGATTCATGCTGTTTCCATTTGTTGGGGATTTTCTAATGATTACCCTAAAAAGGCCTCCCAAGTAAAACTAACATTTTAAAGCTTAAGCGTCGTACAATGTCAAAAAGAGAATAACAACGGCAACGACAACCGACAACAACAAAACCATAAACAACAAAAAAACGAAATCAGAACAAATGTTACAAACACGAGTAGACAGAGACTGATTGAAAACGGAAAAACAACCGAAACCACCCGGGAGTACATAAACACAATATGCGAACTCTTATAGACATACAGAAATACATACATACGTATGTGTATTAGAGTGTCCCCAACAAGTACACGAAATCTCTAACAACTGATTTCACCCGTTAAAAGATATTTATTAAACAAAGACATCTGCTGAGTCCCAAAAACGAATTGATTGAATTGAAGCTCAATTTAATGGGCAGCTGAGGTAAACGTACAATTTTCTTGTGTAGCTTTTATAAAAACTTTGAGTTTACCTTTACAATCGCAGAGATTATTTGTTGTCAAAGATAAAAACGGCTTATTATTACGAGGCCAACTGTAATAAACCCTGCTAATTTAGAGCAAATAAGACACGAAACACTTATAAATCTGAACTGAATTTCCTCTGAAAATTCATAATATTCTCAAAAATTATTTAAACATCTGATTCTTCGTTACTCCCTAGGATAAATGTAAACTATTTGATAGTGGGTAGTATGTAGGTGTATGTGTGCCTACGGCTTATAATGGATGCGGCTATATTGTTATTGTTGTTTTTCATTGTTTTTGATGACTGTTTGGCATACATTATTTGTTCCTTATTGCATTGTCCTGGCACAGTTGTGTTGCGTTGGTAGTCAGCGTTGTTGTTGTCTTTTAATCCTCTACGCAAAACTACGTTGTTGTCGTTGCCGTAGTACTGTTGGAATCTTGTTGCCATAGATTGCTATTCAATTTGCTGTTAACGAGATACCTAATAAGAGTTACACTAATTTGGGGTTTAGTCAACTATGTGGAATAGAAAACCGACAACGTTATTGCCTTAGGCGGCAAAAATAAATAAAAATACGATTGGTTTCAATTTAAGTAGGAAAAGGCATTAACGAATACCTTTAAAGTGGTGTAATTTAAATTACAATAATCGACGAAGTCGGGAAGATCAAAATTTAGAAATATGAAACTATGTGTTTTATTAAAATGGTTTTGGATTATGCTAAAGTATCAATATTCATAATCAATATTCATACAAGCTGGCACTACACAAACAAAATTCCCCTTCCGGCATCCACATACCAGATTATCTTTACATTTCGAAATAAGTGGAATTACAATTTCATACAATTATTCCGCGAAAAGATGATTTTATATTTAACCGGTATGGGAGAATTAATTTGAACTTAATTGGGATTAAGTTTAATGTGAAAATTATGGATTCTTCTTATAATAGCCAATTGCAATTTCAATATGCTTCTTATTAATTTACTATTCTCGAAAAGATTTAAAATGTTTTTTCCCATAAAGTTATTTAAATAGTTGTCTGGAAAGCAAAGTCAAGGATAAAAGGAAAATACATAGTCAGTCATATTTTTTTAGCAACTCATATTCAAAGGCATACATGCTAAATTTCAAGCAACGCGTGCAGTGGTCTCAATATATTTCATTTTCAATAATAGAGTCGTTTGGGCGGAGCCACGCCCACCTTTCTAAAGCCGAACATTTTCTATTGAGTCACGAGCATTGCATTCAAATACAGAGTATATACCAAATTTCAAGACAATTGCTGCTATTTTTCTTCAGATACTTTTTTTCAATAATAGAGTCGTATTGCATGGTTTTCGCTCGCTGTTTTTATATCGCAAATTGTACGTCAGTCAAATAAAACGATACAAAATTCCCAGACGAGTGAAGCGATGAAGTGATTCTGTAGATATTGCGTTTTCAATGACGAAGTCATGTGAGCATTTCTCTGCCCATATTTCCTGTATTGCGAATTAAAAGTTACAAAATAAAAGTTTTTATTAATTAATATTTTTGGTTTTTATTCGACCTTTTTGTTGTAAATTATTCGATTAAAAGATTGTTCAAGCTCGAGGTCTGTTTTTATTTTTTTATTATGTTTCGGTCTGCATATCATTGTGATTCTAACTAGGATATTCTCCCGGCTTCAAGACCATTTTGTTTCTATATTACTATAGAAACAAGTATTTTATACATGGCGGTGTATAAATATGTATTAAAAATTGGCAGCACACATACTGGATCATGATTTCTGAGCCGTGACACTCGTTATCAACAGTTTTTATTTTTGGATGATTGATTTGAAACTGAAGTGAAAAATATAAAAAACGTACATATCAAGAAAATAGACAATTTCATATATGTTTTGAAAAGGTTTTCAAAGATAAGTATAAAAAATAACTACACTGTTCAGTAAATTAAGACTTTTTGACTTGAACAGAATAGCGACCCTATAATTCTGAAAAAGCATATTTAGTAGATAATTTTTTTAGAATGAACTTATGGTCCAGCTGGTCTGAGTTTTTTACATTGGGTCAAAGTTTTCCATTTTTGGTCGAAGGGAGCATTAAACTTATCATTTTTGTGCAAGATCTTGACCCTCTAGCTCCCCTTTTAATGGGCCAATTTGGCCCTTTTTTCGAAAAAAAAAACAAAAAATTCCTTTCAAAAAGGACATTTAAGTATTAAAATATTCTACGACAATTTTGCCGGAAAACTTCATTGGGGGTCCCCAAAGACACCAAAGTCCTAAATATAGCTCCTTACGCTTAATTAGCAAAATTATAAGCCAACTTACAAATAAATAATATAATGTAAATTTGAAATTTTCAGTAAATATATACACATTGAAATATTGAGATGAATTGAATGTAAATAATATATGTCTATTATTCACATAGCTTTTTAACGATACTAATCTTAGTTCAAAACAGAATGTCTATTACGCCACTTTGAATATAAACTGTTAGTTTAAAGTTGTGATACATTAAAATATGTTTAATTAAGTCTGGTTCCTAAAACTTGTATTAAGAAATGACGAGAAATGTTTGGTAAAATCTTCATAATTTTTTAATTAGTATGTATTTTTTTTTGTTCAAAGTTTTTAAGTTAAATGGAATTGGAAAATATTAATAAGAGGAAAATAGCAGTATGGTTTCTATGGATAAGGCTATAAGTTATTACCCATATTGTAAAAATCGGTTAAGGTCTATCCGATTTGGGGGTGTTGAATTTTAACATTTAGGTCAAACGCACCTTTTTTCCCATACATATAACTAATATCCTATTGTGTTTAGAAAAATTTGCCGAAAATTTGAAAGACACATTTTTCTTCAATCTGTTTTTAAAAAATAAAAAATTGCAAATCTAGTTTTTGGAGAATTTTTTAAATTAATTTTTTTTGTAATTATGATTCGATTTTTTGGGAATGATCTCAATTCATTCATGACCAATTAGACTTTTAAATGGAATAATAAAAATATAATATCACTGTCTCTCCCCATGTAATGGGTCAACTTGGTCCTTTTTTCGAAAAAATCAAGGAAAATTCCTTTAAAAAAGGACATTTAAGGATTAAAATATTCTACGAAAAATTTCGGTGGGGTCACCAAAGACACCAACGTTGTAATAGCAAAATTACACGCCAACTTATACAAAAAATACTACTTATATAATGTACATTTAAAGTCGTAATATCTATGAAATATTTGGAGCAAAAGAGCGACCCTATAACTCTGAAAGGACATATTTAGTAGATAATTTTTGTAGAATAAGCTTAAGGCCCAGCTGGTCTGAGTTTTTTTGAATTGGGCCAAAGTTTTCAATTTTTGGTCTAAGGAAGCATTATACCAAATGGGAATATTGCTGTAAATTATTGTCTGAGAGATTTCTTATTGTCAGCGTTATAAAATGGAATTTTATGAGCATAATTTTTGTGCAAGATCTTAACCCTCTAGCTCCCTTCTAAATGGGTCAATTTGGCCCTTTTTCGAAAAAATAAAAAAAATCTTTTCAAAAAGGACATTTAAGGATTAAAATATTCTACGAAAATTGGTGGCTGAATATTTAAGTGTGGGTCGCCAAAGACACCAAAGTCGTATATATAGCTATTTACGCTTAAGTCGCAATTTTAAACGCCAACTTATAACGGGTGATTTTTGACGTGTTATTTTCAATCTGGCAATACATTTTTCGGAGTTGGTATTTTTTGCAGCTGTCACTTAAATTATGCTCAGTTTGGTTTGCCATTTTATAATAAATAGACTTTCTCCGCAACAACGTTTGCAAATCGTGCAAATTTATTACCAAAATAATGTTTCGTTTCGCGCGACGCTTCGAACAAGAAAACAAGACAATTTTGTTCAGCGATGAAGCTCACTTTTGGATGAATGAGTACGTTAATAAACCAGATTGTCGCTTTTTTAGTAATGATAATCACAAACCATTGTTCAGACGCCGTTACATCCACAAAAAGTCTCTGTTTGGTGAGCTCTTTGGGCAGAGGGAATCATTTGTCCATATTTCTTCAAAAATGAAGCCGGCCATAATCTTACAGTCAACGGGGAACGCTATAAAGCCTTTTTCGTTCCTGAATTGGAGGATGTTGATGTGGACGACCTTTGGTTCCAACAAGCCGGCGCTACATGCCATTACAACCAACGAAACAATACATTTATTGAAGGAATCTTTTGGTGAGCGCATTATCTCGCGTGGCGTGATCTCCAAGATCGTGCGATTTAACAGCGCTACACTATTTTTTGTGGAAGTCGCTTATGTGAAGTCGCTTATGTGAAGTCGCTTGTCTACGCAGATAAGCCCGACACGATTGACACCCTGGTAGAGAATATTGGGCGCGATATTGCCGTCATTCAGCCCCAAATGCTGCAAAAAGTGGTCGAAAATTGGGCCTTTCGTCTGGAATGTATTCGATTCAGCCGCGGCGGCCACCAGTCCGAATTCATTTTTAAAACATAAAAGCAAATCCATATCTTTATAATAAAGCTAAATTCTCGGTCATAACATTAAAATATAGATGTTTTATTTCTTCCTGAAACCCACACGTAACACGAAAAACTTTGCTGATTTCATTTAGGTTTTAATTTTTCCTAAATTTCAAGTTATACCTTACAGTAAAAAATTGCATATATATATTTAACGTTTGTTTTACAGCGCTCTTTTTATACCCTACACCACACTGTGGTACAGGGTATTATGACTTTGTGCATTTGTTTGTAACACCCAAAAGGAGAAGAGATAGATCCATTGTTTATTATACCGATCGACTTGTAATCACTTTCTGAGTCGATTTAGCTATGTCAGGCTGTCAGTCCGTCAGTCCGTCTGTCTGTATGTAGATGTATTCTTGTAATCAAAGTACAGGTCGCAATTATGGCCCTATCTTGACGAAACTTTACACATATATTTTTTTGGCACAAGGACGATCCCTATTTAATTTGGTTAAAATCGGTTCAGATTTGGATATAGCCCCCATATATATGTTAGCCCCCATATATATGTTAGCCCCGATTTGACATTTAAGCGCTGTAAAAACTTTATTTTATATCCGATCAGTATGAAATTCAGCAGAAAGAGGTTTCATATTACATATATTGAAGGAATACTGCCAAATTCGGAGAAAATCGGTTCAGATTTAGATATAGCCCCATATATATGTTACTCCCGATTTTATATGTCAGCGCTGTAAAAAGTGTATTTTTAATCCAATCAGTACAAAATTCGGCAGAAAGAGGTTTCTTATTAGATGAATTAATACTGCCAAATTTGAGGGAAATCGGTTCAGATTTAGATATAGCCCCCATATATGCATATGTTACCCCCGATTTGACATGTAAGCGCTCTAGAACTGTATTTTAAATCCGATCAGTAAAAAAATTTTCAGATCAGGTTTCTCATTACATTAATTAACACTGCCAAATTTGAGGGAAATCGGTTCAGATTTAGATATATCCCCCATATATATGTTACCCCCGATTTTAAATGTAAGCGCTGTACAATCTGTATTTTATATCCGATCAGTAAAAAAATCTACACAAAAAGGTTTCTTATTATATGAAGGGATACTTCCAAATTCAGAGAAAATCGGTTCAGATTTAGATATAGCCCCCATATATATGTTACCCCGATTTGACATGTAAATGCTGTAGAGACTGTATTTTATATCCGGTCAGTACGAAATTTGACAGAAAGAAGTTTCTTTTTCAATGAATGAGTATTCAAGGAAAATCCGTTCAGATTTATATATAACCTCCTCCTGATGTGTTACCAAAGCGCTATATAAGTTGTACTTTACTTCCGATCAACATTTTCCAGAAAGATGTTCCTAATTTTTTTATATAAGCGCTATTTTAGATATCTGAAAGGCATCAGCGGAAATGAAAATTAAAGCATTACTTAAACCAATTATTCCAAGGTAGTACCAATTATTCCAAGGTAGTACCTACCTAACATACCCTGCATATATTACTTATATTGTGTACGACCAAAAATCGGACTATTTATTGTGTTAAGGCTAATAATAACCACAGTAAATGCAAATATGTGGAACATTATTATTAGTTCAATTTTATATTATACTCCTCTTTGGAATAAGCCTTGACGTGGCGGGGGAGCTATGTACTTTCGTAAAAGAAAGGAAACTAATTATTCCAACTATTCAAAAAGAAATTCTTAATGTACATTGCCGAGGTGGTGTAGGGCATTATATAGTCGGCCCCGCCCCACTTTAACCTTTCCTTACTGGTTTAATTTCTTAATATTCCAAATCATAATTTGTTGTCAATATATCGAGTAATTTATCGTTATGCAAGATTTAAGATTTAAATTATAACAAGTAAAGTTAGATGCTATATATGGGAGCTATATCTAAATATGGACCGATATCGCCCATTTGCAATCCCAAGTTACCTGCAGCTATTAGAAGTATCTATAGCAAATTTCAGCCACCTAGCTCTATTATTACGGACTGTAGCGTGATTACAACAGATGGACGAACAGACGGACATGGCTAAATCGTCTTAGAATTTTACGACGATTAAGAATATATACTTTATGGGGTCTCAGATCAATATTTAGAGGTGTTAACATGGAGTGACAAAATGAATATACCCCACATCCTATGGTGGAGGGCATAAAAAGGAAAAATTTAAAATTTCTAAAGAATGATGACAGTTATTTTAGTTATTTGAGATTAGTTATTTTCAATGATTTTCTTTAGAATTATTTTTATTACAGCACGTCAACTGTTTTTTCAAACATAAATTCTATGATAACATTGTATTGTGTATATCTCTAGCAATATTGGAAAAATCGCCATTTTTGATGTTTGAATTGGTAGGAAATATATTTGGAATAACCGGCAATTGTGTTGGTTAACGGCCTTAGGGCGGATTAAAGACTTTCACCGATCATTTGGTGGATTAACAACCATTGGATGGATTAAAGGTCATATTAATGACCATTTGATGTATTGATTGGTTGGATTAACGGCCATTGGGTGGTTATATGACAATTGGATGGATTAAAGGTCGTTGACCGGTCATTGGTTGCATTAGCGGCCAATGGGTGGATTAAGGACGACTGGACGGTCAACTGGAGTCACTGACAGATCCTTGGGTGGCTCAGCGAACATTAAAGTCAAGTGGACAGATTAAAGGTCGTTCAACGGTCATTGAGCGAATCAATGACCACTGGATGGATTAAAATGTTGACCGGAAATTAATTAACGGCCATTGGGCGTATTAATGACCATTGGATGGATTAAAGTTCGTTCACTGGTCATTGGATGGATTAACGACCATTGGACTGATTAAGGATTAAATATCGTTGACCGATCATTGGGATGGATTAGAGGTTATTGATCGGTCATTGAGCGGATTAAGAACCAGTCTCGCATTAAAGGTCGTTCACCGGTCATTGGGTGGATAAACGATCATTGGTCGGATTAAGGATTAAATATCGTTGATCGATCATTGGGGGTATTAACGGTCGCATGACAGATTAAAAGTCGTTTACCGGGCATTCGGTGGATTAACATTAACGACCACTAATGGGTTATGACCTGTCATTGAATGGATTAATGAACATTAACGACCATTAATGGGTTATGACCTGTCATTGAATGAATTAATGACCATTGGATGGATTGTGCGGCGTTTTTTCTTCGTTATGATGCTAGATTTAAAAATGTTTGCGATTTTTTTTTTATTTGTTATTGTTTTTTTAGTGCCAACAAACAACTTTTTTTGCAAATTCAATTTTTTTTAATAGTTTTAACGACAGTTACTAAACTTCAGTTCAAACATGGAAGTACCATTATTAAAAAATGTAGGAATTGAAATCTTAATTTTCTAAATTTTTTGTCGATATATCTCGATCCCTAGACGTGACCCAGCAAAACGCCGGGACACTGATCCCTACCATTTGTCACTATGTGTTATTAAAGGTTTGAGAAAAATTTTGTAAATTTCTTTCGATTTATTTTCAAGTGGCTTACAAAATAACGAAGGAAGAGAATTATACGTAAAGAAAGCTATATGAAATTTTTTTATACTTGAAATTTTTTTGGATTTTTTTGCGATATAAAAGCTGTGACGACATTCGATTTGTGTAAAGCGTGGGCTGGCTTGACAGATTAGTAGCAACATTTCACAGAATGTAAATATGACTAAATATACTTTAGACTGAAGGCGTCAATATGCACACTTATGGGTGGGTGAGAATAAACGAACTTTTGTCGGAACCCTTCTCTGGCTTAAGAAACGCTAATTTGGAAAGGCTGTAGATCAAAATCCTTTCCCTTTGTTCGAGTAAATACGCATAATAAAGACAAAAGAAATCCCATTGTTTTGCATTGAAAATGAGAAAATTATAATAAACGTTTTCGTCTCAACATATGCTCCCCCATTTGCTTTGTTTAAAGTGTCAGTCGCTGTTGATGAATGATGTTCTGCATACGGACGGATAGACTACATTTGTTTCGCGATGTGGGCTAATCTAAAAATGAGCTTCATTTCGACAATAGGCGGTGTTCTTTGATAAGCATATTAATAATAATAACAATAATGAACTCAATTTAAAATCAGATCAAGCAAAACAAGAGCAGAATATCCTAAATTGCTTTTTGTTATTTTAGGAGTAACAACAAGGTTTCCAGGTTGAAGACATAATTGTGTAACAAAAATAGAATCAAATATTGCGCATTTATTAATTCCTGCAGTAATTAATAAATGCGCAATAATTACAACTAACCGCAATGACATTTTTAAATTTTAATGCTTTTTTTCACTATAACACAGCACATCATTTCCTGTTTAAGAATTCTTCTCATAGAATCCACTGTATTTTGCCTGTCATTTTATCCACCATTTGATTTTTTTCATGAACACTAGAGTACAAAATATAACCAGAGTAAATAATTTAATTATTTTAAATAAAAAAAAAAACACAAGTTTCCTCTGGACGGAAATGAAAATTTCATATCCTGCTTTCACACAAAATAAAATAGCATTAACACACAGAGGACGGCCCAACACTCAGGTTACACAAATAAAATGGAAATGAATATGGATAAACAAAAAAATAACAACGTTGAATTCAAACGGATACATTTTAATAACACCTACAAAACAGCTGACATGGGTCATCTGTTTACTCAACCATATCCGGAGTGTCTGAGTGAAGATGAGTAGCAGCTAAACCTATGTATGTAGGTGCGTACGGAAGGACCAGCATATGTGTCCATGACTGACTGGCATACTGACTGGCTGAAGCCGTAGCTTTAATAGCAACAGATGCGACATTTTCTACAAATGCTTTGACACACATTATCGATGGAGGTCATGGTGGTAAAGGTAGAGAAAATTTCCTAAAGCCAAAAAACATTTAAATAAATTTAATAGATTGCCTTTTTCCCTTTCAGTTGGCGGATGGATTGAATGATTGAATACACAGGATTTCAGGATAAATGGAAATGTTAATAGCTGTTAGCGCGACAAAGGGCAGGATGTACTACAGTAAAAATTTGTAAAAACGAATGGAAACAGATGTTCAGATGGAAAATAAAATGAAATGGTATGGTATAGCTCCAATTGATGGTAAGCACAATTTAACCTTTGTATATTCGACAGTTTACTTTTGTAACACATTTGCTGAAAAAGTTGAATTGAAAAGTTGTTCAACAGACATATATATACGGTTATAATATGAGTTTTATAAGTGGCACACAAATCGTTCCAAATGAAAAATGAGCCAACAACTCAAAAAAGGACACAAAACCGACTAAAAAAATTGAAACTTAAAACTTGAAAAAACGTAAAGAAATTGCAATCGAGTAATAGATATAATATAAATTAAGCTGTTCAAGGATTCATTAAACGTTCACGTTTTGCAAACGTCATTCAGATATTTTGATAACACTATGCAAACAAATTTTGTCCAAGGGATGTGGATAACAGTTTCTGGTGCAATTTGGTGTCACTAACATGAAAAAAATATTACAAAAATTGTTTATGGTAATTTTTTTTTTTTAATTCCAGCTTTGATGGAAATTACATTTGTATTTGGACCATAATCAAGTATAAGCCTGATTGAGTCGTGTTATGCGTTAAATTAAAAGGAATTATGAGGGCTACAAATGCTGCAAATATCGCTTTCACGTAGAATCTTTGGTTTAGTAACAGTCGTCAAAAATATGAGAAAAAATGACTTTTTTTATAAAAACCCCTTTTCCTGGTACAAAAAAACCATAAAAAAAATGAAGAAAAAAAGTCGAAAAAATTATTTTATCACATGCTAACGAAGAAAACACTATTTATTTGAAAAAATCTATGGATAGATGTAAAAGATATGAGCCATTTTCTAAATGTTAGGGAAATTAAAAAAAAAATATTTTTTCGTTTTTAGATGATGTTTTTGCTTGTATTGAATTCGCCATATGTGAGAGAGACATATAAGAGAAATTGCACTTGCAATGAGGATTGAAGTCAGACATTATAAAATTATAGAGAGGACGAGGTTTTAAGGCCGTACGTAACCCTCCATAAAACATGATATGCAATTTGAGAGCTATATTAGATGAGATCCGCTCAGATAGAGGGTCATTCAACAATATTTGTGGGTTTTTATTTCTGAGGTTTCCATTTAGTTACGCCTTTTAGGGGCATGACCATACCAGTCGTATATACAGGTAGTAAAATTATATGTACGCAATACAAAGTAGTACGCGGCAGTCTTGAAAATATTGGGTTTACACGATCGAAGCAAACTATACGTCAGCTACTGCTACTTATGAACCTTAAACCCGGAATTTATGAATGAAATTTTTTATTAATAAATTAGTGTAATTCAGCGCCTTAATGAGATAAGTCGATTTTCTGAAAAATATTACAAAGTTATATTTCGAAGTAAATGATCCCGACAATTTCTGCTACATTTGCGTAAAATTTGTAAGAAATATATTGGTATACGAGTTAAAAATGGGAAGGACACCTAGTATTTTGAGTAATTCGTGCCATGTAAATCTTACTCGACGGACTAGTGGAAGAATGCGGTAAGTACTTTCAAATTAATGTATTACAATGTTTTGTGAATTTGGAATGCCAATGATTTGGAGACAACCATTCATTCACGATACGGACTGCTAATTTTGTCTAAGTTAATAGATTTGAGTGGGAAGTGTCCAAGTATAGTTAACAGCCTATGAACGGAAACATCATCAAGTTCAACTGAGTACTCAACTCGAGCGATTCAAGTTTGAGTCAGAAGTCACCGCTTTTAACACAGTTTCAACTCATTGATCTAGTGAGAGATTTGGAACTGACCAAAGATAAGGCAGAACTAGTTGCACCTCGGATGAAACAGTACAATATTTTGGCTCCAGATGCTAACATATCATATTAAAGAGTCCGTGATTTACCTTACAAACAATTTTATACAACTGTGGATAACATATGCTTTTGCAAGGACATTCCCGGATTGTCCGAGGAACTTAATCAAACATACAATTCAAAGAAATGGCGGTTACTTGTTGAAAGCAGTACTTTTACACAACGGAAATCAGAAACCGTCGCTTCCCATTGCTCATGCTGTCAACACTAAGGAATCATACGAAACAATGGCTAAATTGATAAAATACATAAAATATGAACAACATGACTGGAAAATTTGTTGCGATTTAAAAGTAGTTGGTATGTTATGGGATAGCCGATATTTTGCCATCAGTGCATATTAAGCTGGGGCTCTTTAAAAATTTTGTAAATGCTTTAAGGAAACATGGCAATTCACTCTCATATTTAAAAGGTTTATTTAAAAGTCTTTCTTTTCAAAAAATCGAAGAAGGAGTTTTTGATGGGCCTAAAATAAGGATGAAAGATGTGGATTTTGAATCCTATTTGACGTCGGATGAAATTGCAGCATGGAGGTCGTTTAATCTTGTAGTTTCAAATTTCCTTTGATCTAACAAAAGCCCGCAATATCAAACAATGATTAATGATTTGTCAAAAAATTATAAAAAAATTGTTTAGAAATATATGTTTTTATATTTATGTATGTACATAACACATATGAATATATTCTTGCAACTTATTTTTCGCTTTATGTATTCCAAAAGGTGTAAATATGTCCCTCAAAATTAATTTCTTGCATTCTCATTTAAACTTTTTCCCCGAGAATCTTGGCGACGTAAGTGACGAACATGGCGAAAGGTTTCACCAAGAATTGAAGTCCATCGAGCGGCGTTACCAAGGGCACTGTGATGAAAGAATGATGGGAGATTTTATTTGGTTCCTCATTAGAGAAACCGATTCCGAAATCTACAAACGTCAACAAATAACTCACAATTACTTCTAATGAAACTTGTTCATGTAAATAAACTCAAATGTACATAATGTAAATAAAAGTAGTAAATAAAATCGGTATTTAAACAGAAATTTAAAAAAAAGATTTTTTGAAATTCTCTTACCTCTACCAACAGGGCTATAATTTCTACATTTATGCATAGATTTTTTTCAAATAGGCATTATTTTCTTCGCTATGATGCAAACTTTTAAGATATAAAATAAAATATTTTTTTTCGATTTTTTTCTATTTTTTATGTTTTTTCTGTCCAAGAATTTTTTTTTTAAAAAAATCTACTTTTTCCAATTTGTTTAATGACTGTTACTAAACCACTGTCTCTAAGTGAAAGACATTGGTAGCCCACATTAATAGCTTCAATTTAACGTAGAAGTCGAACTAATCGAGCATACGCTCCAAAAATTATAGTGCAAATACTAAGAGTACCTTCGACGATAATAGTATTTTTAATAAACAATTTTTTAAAAAAAAATTTTTCCATAAAAAATACAAAAAATAATTTTTAGGTCTAGGACACAAAAAAAAAATTGTTTTGTTGCATAGTGTTATTAATGATTATATTATTATGCTTTCTAAACGTAAGCTCGAAACCGGCTATATAATATCCTACATTACCTTGTTCAGTATCTGAAACGGTTACTGTCGAAACTACTACTTTTAATGATTCTTAAAAATCATATTTTAAAAGAGCTTTTTTAAACCCCAGATGCAAAATTTAGAGACTTGGGTATAATGTCGTTATTAAAACAAGTACCGATTATCGGATTAAGAAATTCCATAAATTTTAACCCGGAGAGGACTCGAAGGAGTGGACAAACATTGTCCATCGTTGACCTTAGCCCGAGATAGAAAAAAATATTGACACATACCAAATTTAAGACAATCGGTAGATCCTGTAAAGTTATAGTGCGCACCAACCAGACAGACAGACACGTATTGGTAAAATGACCGAAAATGGCCCAAGACGGATTTCCGCCTAATATTCTTGGGGTCTTTGAGGTCACTCCATCGATGAGTTACACTTTTGGTTGAAAAATCTGATATATATCCTTCTTCACAATAGGGAGGGTATAAACAAATAATTTTGTTGAAATTCTCTTATTTCTACTAGAAGTGCTATAATTTCTACAAACAAACGATTTTTTTTGAAGATTTTTCTATTTTATTGTTCTTTTTTTGGGCCAGCAAAAGACAATTTTTTTTGAAAAAAAAAATCAAATTTTCCTAATTGTTTTAACGACAGTTACTTTGATTCTAAATCGATCGGTACAATAAACGATGGGTCTATTTCTTCTCCTTTTGGTTGTTACAAACAAATGCACAAAGTTATTATTGCCTGTACCACTGTGTGTATTTTCTTCTTGTTTAGGCCTTCGTACTACACCTCAAAATGTTTAGCGCAGCCCTTCGACAAAAATGGAAAATAAAGCGTTTGTATACTCTGATGCCAAAACGGATAAACTTACATGTATCTGTATCTAAATCCGCAACGATTTTTATACTCTAAACCGAAGGATGGTCAGGGTATATTGATTTTGCTACACGCAAAGAAAAAATTCGTTTCTGTGAAACGAAATATTAGACAACCACAATTCTCGTTTGCCGGAACTGAAATTTCGTTTGTTGTGACAGAAACTTATTTCGCGTAAGCAATTTTTTGTTCTGACCAAAAGAATTTCAGTCGTCGTGAACGATAATTGTAGTTGTCTAATATTTCGTTTCACAGAAACGAATTTTTTCTTTGCGTGTACCCCGTTTGTAACACTTCTTAATATTGATCAAAGACCCCTTAAAGTATGTTCATATATTATAAATCGTCTTAAAATTCTAAGGCGATTTACACATGTCCGTATGTCCGTCTGTTGTAACAACGCAACAATATATGATACATGAGGTATGTGGCTGAATTTTCGCACATACTTCTTCTCGCAGAATGCCCTCATCAAGCATGCGCTTGTCATTTATTTATAAATCCTAAGAACAAAATCATGGATCAAGTCCAAGGTAAATCTGAACAACTTTTGTGAACATATCAATACAATCTAAAAGTGTCCAGGCACCCTAAATAGCTCAAAAAGGCCACATTGTACCTCAAAAATGTTACTATTGCCTGGAATTTGACCTTTTTTGTTTTTGTGTTATGTTTTGGACTTTGGTAATGTAATATTTTGAGCTGTTTCGGTTGCCTAGACACGTTCAGATTGTATTGATACGTTCACAAAACTTGTTCAGATTTACCTTGGCTACAAATAAAGTTATGCTGAAAAAAGTGAACAAAAATATTTTTTTCTTCTACTTTTTCAAAAAAAAGTGCGGAAAAATTTTTTCTCATAAAATGTTAAGAAACTTTGTTCAGTATATTCTTAGCTACATTATTGCCGAATACAGTTAAATGATATCACCAATTCTGAATTAGTTGTTGGACAAAAGCTGATGACACCTTTTTCAAGAGGCCTACTGAACCTTTGGAGGCTTATAAAAATAATTGATCACCAATTTCGCCAAACTAAGTATAGGGTCATACTACCCATTGGTAGTAGAATCGAACCTATACTGTCAAGTCCGTTTATTTTTCTCGCTGTTGCACAGTGTTATTAAATTATAATGGAAACATCTGTCAGTTAGTTCATCTGTCATGGCAGTTGATTCCGCTAGTGCAGAAATTGAGTAGTGGCCTTGTGTTCTATATAGGTTTGCCATGTGACTTAATTGGTATAAATTTACCAAATATTCGCGACGTGTTAAAATATTAATCTTATATATCCACAATTATGGACTTCAATGCAATTGAATAGGATTGCAATATAACCGTGCGATACAAACGCACTGTTTCAACGTGGTTTAAGCTTACATCGAAAAGAGAAAATTGTGGTTTTTGGTTCGATTTTTAAATCTGAAGAACATATATATGGGAGCATTATCCAAATCTGAATCGATTTATTTCACATTCGGCTGGGACGTTTCAAGGGTAATACAATTTAATATTTTGAAATTTATTGAGATCGGGGCGTGGCACCTACCCCTTTTCCCCCAAAAAAAAAACAATTAATTACTGTTCCAATAACTTACATTCCAAGGAGCGTCTTTTTAGTTCCTATAATTCACCATAGCTCCTATAAATAACCAGACATTTCAATAATCCTTGCATGGGGAAAAACATTAACCCTTGACCGATTTTGAACAATTGCAATACCAACCATTGCAAGAAAAGAACTAATGTTTCTGCAGAATTTCATTCACCTGACCTGTTGTCTGCTTTCCACACACATACGGACATGGCTAGATCGTCTTAGAATTTGAAATCGATTTCCGCCGGCTAGGAATTCATTTTAGACACATGGTTTCTTGGAGAAATATTCTTAAAATTTTCCGTAAATTTAATTTTTGCCAGACGCTTTGTTCATTTTTTTCCACGCATACAAATCGACCCCCACCCTAGTATACTGTTTACTCCAAGAAACTTCTTTGTGTCCAATTTCATATAAGTTGGTTGAAAATTGTGGCTTTATCAGCGCTTATATATCAAATCGGATATACATATATATCGTGGCTATATCCAAATCTGAACCGATTTTCACCAATTAAAATAGTGATCTTCTTGATACAAAAGGATGTTCGATCCAAATTTTGTGATTATCGCAGATGGATTTGACCTGTACTTTGATTTCAAGAATACGTTTACGCGTAAAAACCGATTTTTTTGCCTTTTTCACTTGAACGCCTATAACTTTGTTACTAATTAACTGATTTCCAATCTCTAAACGAATTTGGAAAGAAGAGACTTACACCTTTCATTTTTAACTCGTCATCATCGTCAAAACTAGTGTTTATGTACCGATTTAGTTTTAATGAAACTTTAGTAACTCAGTCAATTGCAAACGGATTTTTAAGAGACTGGTTGAATTTTTTTCCTTTTAAAATATACGGATCAATTAATCGTGTGGTTATTTCACAAAGTAATTTGTGAAAACATTGCCTAAACTAGAATATGACGAAAAAAAAATTAAAGAAATTTCTTTGTATGGCAAATAAACATATACTGCTACAGTTTTAAATAAACAATATATACATCGTTCGAAAGGTGCAAGTCTCTTCTTTCCAAATCCGTTTAGAGAAAATCAGTTAATAAGTAACAAAGTTATAGGCGTTCAAGTGATAAAAGGCAAGGAAATCGATTTTTTACCCGTAAGTCCGGATTTTGGTGGTGTCCGGCAAATTTCATAGTAAATTCATTGTATATGTATAAACATTCATGATTTTTTAGCCCAGTGAATGTTTTTAGGAAGTTACGAAGCAAGTGTACTTTTGAGCCACTACTAAATAATAGGTTACTTAAATACAATTGAAGCACTCTAAATTTTTTCCAGAAAGAAATCGCAATAAGACAATTGTGTAGGCATATTTTTAATTTTCAAACATACAACTGATTTGGCAAAATTCATCGCCATAAATTTTTCATAAATTAATAGGGTAATTCCAAAGGAAATCGTTCCAGTCCGAATATTTATGGATTTAGATTTCAATGACATTTTACACGCATATACTTAAAGTACATGCAGACTTACTACCTTTTACCGATTGCCCAAATTTATAACGGTTTTGATTTTATAGGGTGCCCAAGTTGGTCACCTACAACATTTTATTACAAATTTAGATTCTTTGAAGTCTGCATAACTTTTGAACGGAATAGCAGATTTAAGTGATATACATAAGTACCATTTTTAAGAATTTAACATCCCATCTAAGAATTATTAATAAAGTAATTAATTTCTGTCTATTAAGGACATCAAAAGGACTAAAATGTCCTTAATCCTTGATTATCCTGACAAGAATATCCTCCATTTTTTCGTTTTATTTTTAAAAATTACCAACTTATTTTACCACATAAAGAAAAAATTTAAGCGTGGGTCCTCCATGGGATATTTTTTGAGAAAATCTTAATAATTTCGAAATAAAAGCACCATAGAACAAGCTAAAAATGCACAATTGTTAAATTTTTTTGATTTTACCGTAAAGTCGGATCGGTCATGAATTAAATGAGTCCATTCCAAAGAAAATCGGTGCATAATTTAAAAAGTTTTAACTTCAAAACTTTCTTGGGATAAAAAAATATGAATTGTAAGTAGTTACAATATATATTTTAAGTCATTCGCTCACTCCTTTTCAGAGTTATCGTTAGCACCATTCAGTCGAACTGACAGACGGACGGACACTAATTACTTATAATTCATATTTTTTAACCCATGGGGGTCCTCCATGCAATTTTTACATTTTATGGTAAAATATGTAGGTAATTTTTAAAAATAAAACGAAAAAATAGAAGATATGCTTTTCAGGATAATCAAGGATTAAGGACATTTTAGTCCTTTTGATGTCCTTAACAGACAAAATTAATTACTTAATTTATAATTCTTAAAGAGGATGTTAAATTCTTTCAGATGGTACTTATATCATTCAAATCTGATATTCCGATCTAAAGTTATATACGAGGGCGGTTCGGAAACTTCTTAGCCTAGCACAAAAAGCGCGGTATAAACAGAAAAAAGTAAGTGTTTTGGAAACTTCTGCTATGAACACATGTTAAATTTTGTTTCGATCTGGCAACTCCTTCATATAGAAACAGGTGTTCACAAAAGACTCATCCGCGATTTTTTTACAATGGAAAATCGGGACAAGAAATTCATAATGATACGGTGAATGTGTTAGGTGAAAGTGCTCCTTCATATGCAACAGTAAAAAATTGGGTTGCTGAATTTAAACGTGGTCGTACAAGCATTGAAGATGAACCACGTAGTGGACGTCCAAAAACAGCAACAACAACAGAAATTGTAGCCTAAGTGCATGATATGGTATTAAATGATCGACGAATAAAAGTGCGTAAAATAGCTAATATCATGGGCATCTCAAATGATCGAGTCCATTTAATTTTGCATGAAGAACTACAGATGAAAAAGCTTTCTGCAAGATGGGTGCCGCACTTGTTAACAGTCGACGAAAAACGCATAAGAATGAACATTTCTCAAGCTTGTTTGGATCGTTTTAAGCGAAATAAAATGGATTTTAAGCGTCGTCAGAGACAAAAGAATAATCCAAACAATGGACTGAAGCTGGAGGAAGTGCCCCAAAGAAGGCAAAAACAATTCAATCGGCTGGTAAGGTTATGGCAACGTTTTTTTGGGACTTCAAAGGTATTTTATTGATTGACTATCTGCAAAATGGTAAAACAATAAATTCAGAGTACTATTGCAACCTTTTGGATCAATTAAATGTACAAATTCGAGAAAAACTTCCTGGCTTACAACAGAAAAAAATAATTTTTCATCAAGACAACACACCAGCTCACAAGAGTGTTTTAACAATGGCTAAAATGAACGAATTAAAGTACGAGTTGCTTGACCACCCACCTTATTCTCCTGATTTAGCTCCCAGTGACTTTTACCTCTTCCGGTAAAAGGTTGTAAGTCTGCATTGTCTTCTAGTATACGCGAGTTAAATTTCATTGAAATCAAAAGGTTAAAATATTTAAATTGTACTTTTTGAGTCGTTTTATTTTGGAATTACTAAATAGAGAGTATAGGGATAAAAAAAATCCCTAACAAATATTTCCATTTTTAAACTTTTACTATTTCAAAAATTTTAGGTAAATTGTAATATTTACAGCAACTGATACTAATACTCGCTAAATTTAAGCTTAATTAAGATCTACTATTTCAAAAACTATTGGAAAATAAAATTTCAATTCGTTGTATTCAAATACTAATTAATCAATTTTAAATTTTGGGTTTAAATTTCAGCTGAAATCGAATAACTTTGTTCTAAAAACTGATTAGGTATAATATTACCTACAACATCAGTAATACTAACAAAAGCAGCATACAATACGAGTACAACTTAGTTTTTGGATAACAATATAAAAAGATATTCCCGACCACCTCACCCAACGTATGCTACACGGGGCAAAATCGCCTTTTTTGATATGTTTGAATCGAAAGAAAATATACTTGGAACACAAATTTTTAAATATTATATATTTTCGAGCAAATAAATTTTATTTGAAAATCAATAAAATGTATTTAGAACCCATATGTTAATATATTAGAATAAAATATATTTGCGAACTGATTTTCTCAAATAAAATATTTGTTTAAGTACGAATAAAATTATTGTTTATGAATATTTCCAAATATATTTTATTAAAAAAAAAGATTTTCAAAACTTTGCTGAATTTTTCGAATATTAGTTTTAATTTTTTCATTTTCGAATTATGCATTCCAATTAAAAATAGCACTAACTTCTATTTGAAACCAATTCAATTCATCAATTATAAAGAAATTTTACTAAAATTTAAAAAATTACCTTTCAATTGCTGTAAACTTAAAACAATTAAAGAATAGTATACATACATTCACGCAAAAAGATCTTTGTTTGGCAAATATCATATCCAAATAAAAAATATTAGGATGTAAACATAGTTTTGTTTAGAACAATATCCTCCCAAACATATAATATTTGTATTTGTCAAATATTATATATTTGGTGTGCACCCTAAAAATATTTATGTTTCAAGCAGAATATGTTTGGGACAATATACTACAGAGGCGATTTTTTTTCAGCGTGTACATATTCGTATGCATGAAAAGTGGTCCTGATGCGGAATACTGCTGCTCCTCTAATAAAGGATATGCAGTACTTGCACGAGTCTGGCAATCCAAAAACATTGGTGTACAAAGCAGATTTATTTGAAAATAAAATATTTTTGTTTTGGTTTATGTACAAAATTTGCCGAGTTACCGACTCTGCGCAGACATGTGCCAAAAACCACACTTGCCGAAAAGTAAAGAATTTTTGTTTGGAGCAGACTCCAACCACCCACTGTTGCCATACTCTCTGATTGTATTTGGCCCGGCTGCCAGGCCAATCGGCAAACAGTGGGATAATTGGAAAAAACTGCAGTTTCTTGACCAGTAAACCGATTGTATCATATTAATGCGGGTTGTGCACAAGAAGCACAGATTTACTGATTTACCCAATATTATGTTCTTAAACTATACACCGTTTCCTTTGTAAAGATATATATATTCTATATTTGAAAACCGATAATTTTAAAATAGCGAATGCTATTCCAAATTCCCATATTTTGATATTAAGTTGTCACATTTGTCACACTAAAAAGGTGCTTTACAGATCCTTGTAAATCATTTTCTCGTACTAATACCCTTGCAATTATAAACATTGTCTGACACGTACCCTGGGGTCAAATCACGGCATTCGATGTCGAGAACTTTTCGATATAAAATCCATTTTAATTTTTGTTTATAAGAAAAAGTGGACATTCAAATTAATTAAAAACGATCCAGATTAGCTATATAAGAAATTATTTAAACAATCTACTCGAATTCGACAGCAGCTATACTCTTTTAACGATAATAAAAAACACATTTAGATCGTAAAGAACTCGATATCGAATGCCGTGATTTGGCCCCCGTTCACAGAAGAACTCTTAAACAAATCGGCAATCATAAGCCATGGATACTTCATCACGACGCACATTCTTGTTAGTGATTTGTATACCCTACACCACGCTGTGGTATATGGTATTATAAATTTGTTTCATAGAAGATGTTTGTAACATTCAAAAATTCTGAAGCCAGAACCATCTTAAAGTATACCGATTGACTTAGAAGCACCTTCCTTCTGTCTATTGGTCCATCTTAAGTTGTTCGCAAAGTACAGGTTCCAATTTCACTCCGATCTTGATGAAATTCGGCATGAAACACTTTTCTATATCAAGGACGAAGCCTATTGAAATTTGTCAAAATCGTTTCAGCAAAGGAACGATTTTATTTCCCCAATGTGCCGTAGTCCATTCATTTATCTATAGCCAATGGGAAATTTTAAATGGGGTTGCAAATACTTATTTCTACTAGTTTTCTCGTATGCTTCTGCTGATACTGCCTTCCCCGAAATATATATGTATGTATTTGATACCATAACGGTGGTTAACCTCTGATTTGATGGTTTATTATGGTCCATATTTTGGGATAATAGAGAGCGAGAAAGATTAGTTGGCCTGCATGCTTGCATACCATGCATTTTTGCTGGCTACCATCGTTTGGTAAACTAATAATAATCATAAAAACAAAATATTGATAATATTTTATGAAATTAGTATGCAGTAAATAAGTAGGACAATATTGGTTGGCTGCTTTTAAATATATTACCCTATACAGCGCTTTTTCTTTGCTACTTTTGAGGGTCATCGTTTCGGTCGCCATGGTTGTGATTTCACTCCGTGAATGCTGGCACTGCTTCGGTCTTATCTCGTGATTGTTGTGATAGGAACTGGAACGGGGATTTTTAATGAATTTGAGTCGGTTGAAAAGTGTTGCAAAATTATTATAACCTGTTTTTAGGCTTTTGATGCTGTAACATGTTTCGGTTTTTTTCTTTTTTTATTAAATACTAATTTTTGCATTTTTTTAGAGTTACTTTTACTCTTCTATTGGCACCAGTGATTGTTGAATAAATAAGATTGCTTGTTGCTATTAAGGTTTGAATGGAGAGAGACGCATTTAATTATATAGACCGTGGACATGGTGTTAGCTGGAATAGGGCACAAAACAAATCGAACAAATTTAAGTAGAGTATACAGAGGGGCTAGTAATTTTTTTTTTAATTTTTTTTGGAATATAATATTGCTCCTTTTAGTTTTGATTTTTTTCCTGATTTTAAAATTTGAAAAAACACAATTTTTATAATATGTCTGATCTTAATTCATTTTGATATTGTGATCACGAATCTGCTATTTTATGTAGAATCTCTCATACAATTTTTGAGATATGGCGGTTTTAAAATTTGCTGAATATACATATTTTATATATGTATATCTCTATATCTCCACAACTATATGAAAGTTTCTAGATAAAATAGCAGATTCGTGATACAAATATTCATACTTAAAGGAAATTATGTTACGGTTCTAAATTTCTGCGATTTTCTTTACAAAACAAAGTAAGTAAGTTTGTCTCTTTGGCGTCAAACTAGGCCAATGTGTGTATAAGGTGCCGATTTAAAAATTAAACAAAAAAATGCCATAAACAGTCTTCCAAATACCGTCATTTAATAATTTGTTATGTGGTGATCACGAATCTGCTCTTTGATCTATAAAACTATGCAACAAATGAACACTTTTTGAAAAATACACGGAATTTGACCGTTTTTTTGTTTTTTGTGTTAAGTTTCGGGCTTTGGCGTGTTCTGACACATATAGTGAAATTTTATGGCCAAAATTATTGTAGAACGTTTCATCCCCGCCCTCCCCATTTAAGGGGTGTTTTTTACTTTTTCTTAAAATGGGGCCAAAAATTACAGTTATGTGTGTATAAGGTGCCGATTTAAAAATTAAACAAAAAAATGCCATAAACAGTCTTCCAAATACCGTCATTTAATAATTTGTTATGTGGTGATCACGAATCTGCTCTTTGATCTATAAAACTATGCAACAAATGAACACTTTTTGAAAAATACACGGAATTTGACCGTTTTTTTGTTTTTTGTGTTAAGTTTCGGGCTTTGGCGTGTTCTGACACATATAGTGAAATTTTATGGCCAAAATTATTGTAGAACGTTTCATCCCCGCCCTCCCCATTTAAGGGGTGTTTTTTACTTTTTCTTAAAATGGGGCCAAAAATTACAGTTATGTGGGGGAGCTAGAGGGTTAATATGTTCCACAAAAATATTGGTCTTAATATTTTCTATAAATTTGGTGAACATACCCTATGCCAAAAAAATATATTTTTGTTACATAATAGTGAAATACTAACATTTTGGGGTACAATGTGGTTTTTGAGCTATTTAGGGTGCCCAGACACGTTCAGATTGTATTGATATGTTCAAAAAAGTTGTTCAGATTTACGTTGGCTACAATTTTGCCAACCATTGTTACTGAAAAATTACGAGTCCATGGAAGTTATGCTGACAAAAGTTTAAAAAAAATATTTTTCCTTTACTTTTTCAAAAAAAAGTACCGAAAAAATTGTTTTTTCGCAAAAAAAATTAAGAAACTTTGTTCAGCAAATTCTTAGCTACATTATTGCCAAATATAGTTAAGCGGTATCACCAAGTCTGAATTAGTTGTTGGACAAAAGCTGATGACACCTTTTTTGAGGGGCCCACTGATTTTCAGAAACTTTGGAAAATTTGTCACCAATTTTGCCAAACCGAGTATAGGGTTATACTACCTTTTGATAGTAGAATCGAACCTATACTGTCAAGGCCGTGTATTTTGTTCACTGTTGCACAGTGTAATCGGTCATATAGCTTTGGAGATATGTATATTTTTCAAATTTTAAAACCGCCATATCTAAAAAACTATATGAGCAATTTTAGACCAAAAACCAGTAAGGAAAGACAAAAAGTCGGGAGGGGCCGACTATATAATACCCTACACCTACCTACCAATGCGAAAATGGGCATTGCGATAAGAATTTGGCAGTGTTCATACATGTAATAAGCAAACTCTCTCTGCCAATTTTCGTACTGATTGGATATAAAACACGGTTTCTACATCGCTTACATGTCAAATCGAGTGTAACATATATATTGGGACTATGTTTAAATCTGAACCGATTTTCCTCGAATTTAGCAGTGTTCATACATGTAATAAGAAAGCTCTCTCTGTTAAATTTCGTACTGATCAAATATAAAACACGATTTCTACAGCGCTTAAATGTTAAATCGGGTGAAACATATATATATGGCGGCTATATCTAAATCTGAACCGATTTTTCCCGAATTTGGCAGTGTTTATTCATGTAATAAGAAAACTCTCTCTGTTAAATTTTGTACTGATCGGATATAAAACACGATTTCTACAGCGCTTAAATATTAAATCGGATGAAATATATATATGGGGGCTATATCCAACTCTGAACCGACTTTCCCCGAATTTGGCAGTGTTTATTCAGGTAATAAGAGAACTTTCTCTGCCAAATTCCGTACTGATCTGATTTAAAATACAGTTCCTACAGCGCTTAAATGTTAAATCGGGTGAAACATATATATGGGGGCTATGTCTAAATCTGAACGGATTTTCTCCGAATTTGGTAATAATAAATAATCACGTAATAAAAAAACTCTCTCTGCCGAATTTCATAAAGATCGGATGTAAAATGTGGTTTCTACAGCGCTTGCATGTCAAATCGGGTGAAACATATATTTACACTAGGGACCTAATCTGGTCTATGTGAGCTTGTATAAAAAAAATACGGCTGCCACCCTAACCTAACCTATATATGGGGACTATATCCAAATCTGAACCGATTTTAACCAATTTCAATAGGGATCGTCCTTGGGCCAAAAAAGAGCACTATGCTAAATTTCATCAGAATCGGACCATAAATACGACCTGTACTTTGATTACAAGACATGGACATGGCTAAATCGACTCAGAAAGTGATTCTGAGTCGATCGGTATTTGGGTGTTACAAACAAATGCACAAAGTCATAATACCCTGTACCACAGTGTGGTGTAGGGTATAAACACATTCGTGATCACGATATCAAAGTGAATTAAGATCCGCTACATAGCGGAATTATTATAAAATTTTTTTTTGTCAAACTTGAAAATCAGAAAAAAAATCAAAATTTAAAATAGGGCGGTTTTGAGCATCAGTTATTGCATTCGGTGCGAAGGTTTTTGATCGCAAATTAAGAAAAAAACAAAGTTATTTGTAACCAGTTCAGCATCCCCTACATGAGCATTTGCCGCAAAAAAGTGACTAACCCTAGTATACAGGTTTTCATGCACCTTTTACATAGTTCAACTATCATCTTTATAGTCAGACCATCCAACTCCATTTTCTTTGAGGGCTGTACTTTTATGAATCAGAGGAAAGCTCATAGAGACGGGATCAGAGAATTATTTATTCACAATTTACTCTCTAACATACGTTTAGCTTACCAGAAATTTGGGACAATACGAGTATTCCCGCGTTAGCCTTCAATTCGTTGCCGATGATCGACTAAGTGAGATGTAACCACAATTCCGTTCAGCTTAACATAGAATCGTTGAAACGAATCAGATGATGATCTTCGAATACGGCTGCTTATTTGGGTGCAATGAAATTAACAATGACTGATCTTCATGGGAGATCGAGTTATTTTACCTGGCAACGAAAAGGTAATATTGCAATTCGAAGTTTGCGATGTTACACTTAAGAGCGCCAAGTCATCAAAATCACTTGATACAGACAGACAGAAGTCCCAGCCACATTTTTTCGCCTACTAATACTAGTAAAATAAAATTGTCTAAGCTTATGTCACATCTCTTGTGGGTAGCTATGACAGTTAAGGAGTTCCTTTTCCCAAGCCTGTTTGGACGATTTTCAATTTACGACCGTCTACGGTTATTGCTTTGAACGCACAAGCATTAGCCAAAGAACTTGGCGGGTGACTGAACGGCCCTCTTGGCTCTTCAGTCTTTGATGTCTTTATGTATGCTAGTGTTAGTTTACTATTCTGGATACGTGTCAAATTTCGTTAACATCTGTAAAGAGTTGAATTTATACTTATCTGGTATTTCCAGTTTCTTTACTAACAGTAATATGCAGATTTACTCAATAATAGTAACCGCCAGTTTTTTTTTTAATTTACTACAAAAAGGCGGCTGCTTCCGAATGTGAAGGTTGAATGAGTATACACCAATTATGACCACCAAGTACTCAAAGATTTTTGGGGTCACATTCGACAGCCTGTTTAGATCTTTTGCTGCGCAATGTGCGATAAAAAATCATATGGCGGAAGCATTCACATAGCTCAAAGACAGACATCGCACAGTGGGAGGAATTAAAAAAGGGAAATAATTCGGACTTTTCTCAACCAGACAACCGATTATAAAAAAACTTGGCATGATATTAGAAGATGTATTGAAGGAGTTAAGTTTCAAATTTGGGCACCCTATGTCATAAAGGGGCGGAGCTGCATGGCCTTAAAGTTGGCCACCTCGGGTAAAAAAATGTTTAAACATGTGCTTCTTTCGTCTTTATCGTACAATTCATAACATTTCTTTTATCGCCTAAGAATTATCTCGTATAGATATCTGCAATTGAAAATTTAAATTTAAATTTTTTCCTTAACTAGTATTTTGTAAATATCAGAGCAGAATATGCACCGTTTTTATCCACGTCTAAATTGGTTTAAAATTTGGTATATGATAAAAAAAATTGGTTGGATATACCCAATAGGACCAAAGTTATGCCACTTGAAATTATATTTCCATATCAATTAATTTAGAAAAAAAAGTATATGCCGTATTTTCGAGTTTTAGCAGAAGCAGAAGTATAACAAAATATAAAATATCTATTATCATCTAAAATTAAACTTTCCAGAGAATGTTCTCTAAGAAAGAAAGGTATTGTTGCCAATCTTCTCAAATTCACACCACTTTTTAAACAAATTTCGAAAGTAAAACACATTTTCTCCAATCACAAAGCTAAAATGTTAAATCTTTTCGCCTTTTTATATGTTGTAAGGCGTTGTTTGTTGACCGGCAATGGGAATTTGAAACCGGGCTTTTAGTATAGTAGATATAGGGTATACATATAGGTAGGAACATATAGTATATATAGATTTAAAAATCCCATTTTTGGGATTTTCGAAATAATTTTGGGAATTGTTGGATTGGCTTTTATAGATATAATGATTGGCGAATTAAATTCGATTTGTGATGTCAAGCCCAACGAACTACAAAATATTTCAGTGAAATATGTTAATTTTTCAATATTTTATGGTGTTTTTACATTTCTGTCTTCATTTGAAAATTGTTTTTTTTTTTAATTTTTCACTAACCCCCAGCATTTTCTTAATACGAGTACCAGTTCAGGATATAAACCGATTTCTCCCACATTAATTTTTCTAAATTTACAACAAAATTTGCCATACGATATACCAGATGTGTCCATTGAGAAAAATAGTATGGCCATATCAATTTATATTTAAAATATAAAGGGTCCGCCATCTAACGTTTTTTTTTCAACTAGTGTTTATTTCGTGAATGGTAACACTTAGCTCATGTCTGATTTGACAGATAATTAGTTTTATCCTTCCGCTGAACGAATATGGTTGTGTATACGCCTGAACAAGGCTGGGAAATATTGCGACATTACTTTGAAAATCATGGAAATTATTAAAATTCGAAAAATCGAAAATCATCGAAAATCATTTTGACTGATGAGGCCAATTCCCACCTCAGTGGCTACGTCAACAAGCAAAATTGTCACATTTGGGGCACAGAAAACCGGCACGCATACATTGAAAAGCCGATACACCCAAAACGAGTCACTGTTTGGTGCGGATTTTGGTCCAGAGGCATAATTGGGCCATTTTTTTTTCAAAAATGAGCAAGGAGTGGCTATTACAGTCAATGGCGATCATTATCGGGCCATGTTGAACGAATTTTTGTTCACCAAAATTGAAGAGGAGGATATTGGCAACATTTAGTTTCAACAGGACGGCGCCCTGTTTTTGAAGATCGCATTATCAGCCGAGCTGATGTCGTTTGGCCACCTCGGAGCTGCGATTTGCCACCGTTGGACTATTATTTGTGGGGTGCCCTCAAAGATAAGTGTTACGCCGACAATCCAGAGACAATTGACGCTGTAAAGGACAATATTCGTGAAGCCATTGGTGAAATACAGCTGCACACAATCGATAATGTGCTTAAATATTGGACCGATCGTGTAGGCTACTGCATGGCCAACCGAGGCAGCCATTTGAATAAAATTATTTTCCATTATTAACCGGAAGGATTGTACTTTCAAATAAAAAAAGAAATTTGAGAAAATATTCAGTAGTTTTTTTACAGCATTTTCAAAAAAAAAAAGTTATTTGGCGGACCCTTTTGAGCCCTGCTTTCAATACATACAAAGTTTTTGGGAAATTTCGATTTTTTTGGATTCTGGGATTTACATTTACAAAACAAATAAAGCTGGAATTAACCTCGATTTTTGGTGTCAAGAAGTACAGATTACAAACACATATGATAATTGAGATATATTAATTTTTAAAGATTTTCTAGATTTATAAAGTTTCTGAAAATTGTTTTTTTTTTAATTTTTCACTAACCCACAGCATTTTCTTAATACGAGTATCAGTTCAGGATATAAACCGATTTCTCCCACATTAATTTTTTTAAATTTACAACAAAATTTGCCATACGATATACCAGATGTGTCCATTGAGAAAAATAGTATGGCCATATCAATTTATATTTAAAATATAAAGGGTCCGCCATCTAACGTTTTTTTTTCAACTAGTGTTTATTTCGTGAATGGTAACACTTAGCTCATGTCTGATTTGACAGATAATTAGTTTTATCCTTCCGCTGAACGAATATGGTTGTGTATACGCCTGAACAAGGCTGGGAAATATTGCGACATTACTTTGAAAATCATGGAAATTATTAAAATTCGAAAAATCGAAAATCATCGAAAATCATTTTGACTGATGAGGCCAATTCCCACCTCAGTGGCTACGTCAACAAGCAAAATTGTCACATTTGGGGCACAGAAAACCGGCACGCATACATTGAAAAGCCGATACACCCAAAACGAGTCACTGTTTGGTGCGGATTTTGGCCCAGAGGCATAATTGGGCCATTTTTTTTTTCAAAAATGAGCAAGGAGTGGCCGTTACAGTCAATGGCGATCATTATCGGGCCATGTTGAACGAATTTTTGTTCACAAAAATTAAAGAGGAGGATATTGGCAACATTTAGTTTCAACAGGACGGCGCCCTGTTTTTGAAGATCGCATTATCAGCCGAGCTGATGTCGTTTGGCCGCCTCGGAGCTGCGATTTGCCACCGTTGGACTATTATTTGTGGGGTGCCCTCAAAGATAAGTGTTACGCCGACAATCCAGAGACAATTGACGCTTTAAAGGACAATATTCGTGAAGCCATTGGTGAAATACAGCTGCACACAATCGATAATGTGCTTAAATATTGGACCGATCGTGTAGGCTACTGCATGGCCAACCGAGGCAGCCATTTGAATGAAATTATTTTCCATTATTAACCGGAAGGATTGTACTTTCAAATAAAAAAAGAAATTTGAGAAAATATTCGGACCCTTTTGAGCCCTGCTTTCAATACATTTTTTGGGAAATTTCGATTTTTTTGGATTCTGGGATTTACATTTACAAAACAAATAATGCTGGAATTACCTCGATTTTTGGTGTCAAGAAGTACAGATTACAAACACATATGATAATTGAGATATATTAATTTTTATAGATTTTCTAGATTTATAAAGTTTCTGTCTACCTTTGAAAAAAAAATTTATTCTTTTCCAGATCCTTTCCTATGAGTCGGTATATATTAGAGCCGGTTATATACCGATTCCTTTCGCATTATCTTTTCTGCACAATAAAGTTTTGTATTGGATGCAAAAATATTGTAATTAGATATGCCCCCTGAGACAGCAGTTATGGCCATTTGAATTTACATATTACAAATTTTTTTGTATTTTTGCCATTATTGTAAAGAATTTTTTTTGCATGTTTTGTGAGGGGTGGCATATGAGATTATTTCTCAGTTAATTTATTTAACAAATATATATCAGCCGTCCCCTAGTGCACAAAACCAGAAAAACTGTGTACGAGTATTCGGAAATGTTGTACTTCCCTTGTCAGGCTATAGTCATTATCAGGGATGTAAGGAATATTCGCATCATTTCAACATTCGCTTTGGCATTCGCAAAAACCATCTTTAGATTATTTGCTTTCGTAAAAATATATTTCAGTATTCGCTTCTATTTGTTAAAAGTGTTAAATCTCCTTATTCCCTTCAGGAATAGGGTAACATGAGGTAAAAGGATGTAAAAATATGTGGTAAAAGGAGGTAAAAAAATGGAAAACATTCTTAGTACTTGAATATCCTGGAAAAGTATCAATTCGGTTCCTTAAATATGTTGGTACTAAAGGGTCAAATTATTATTCACATTCGCATTCGCTTTAGCAAAAATTCATATTTCACTATTCGCTTTCGCATTCGCAAGAAATATATTTCAATATTCGCTAAAGTCACTTTCGTTACATCCCTAGTCATTACAACAGTAATTCAGAATTACAAATTTGAAGACATTCAAATGATTGGGACATTGGATAGGAAGCAAAGATTTTTGTACGAATTTTCGAATATGTACGGGTTGCCCATATTCTACGGACCCATGTTTTTTTAAAAAAATCAAAGAAAAAAATAAAAATTTGGCGGTTGGCAATCTTAATCATTTAATTTGTTCCAAGTAGATTTGTTTACATCAATTTTTGAACATGATATCTCTCAAATGGCCGGCTCTGGCGTTGATGGCGTATTGTGCCCTTTTTGCAGCATTTTCCATCGTTTTCGCCAACATTTCGGCCGGAATAGCGGCTATTTCTTCACGAATGTTGTCCTTGAGCTCTTCTACGGTCCTTGGCTTGTTAACGTAAACCTATGACTTCAAATATCCCCACAAGAAGAAGTCAGGCGGCGTCAAATCGGGCGAACGCGGTGGCCAGTCCAAATCACCACTTTTCGACATCAAACGGCCCGGAAACAAATTCTTCAGAAAATCGATTGTTATGCGACTTGTGTGCCGTGGAGCGCCGTCTTGTTGAAACCAGAACTGCCTCATACGCTTTCGACGAATAATTGGCATCACAAAATTGGTCATCATGTCGCGATAACGCTCCTGGTTGATGGTAACAGCATGGCCATTTTCGTTTTGGAAGAAAAACGGCCCAATGACCGTTTTCGCACTAACGCCGCACCAAACTGTGACTTTTTCGTCATGAAGAGGCAATTCTTGAATCTCCTGAGTATTTTCAGTGGCGTAAATACGGCAATTTTGCTTATTTACGGTCCCATTCAATGTGAAATGGGCTTCATCGGACATGATAATTGATAATTGTTGAGTTTTCACAATTGACTTCTTCTGTTGAATGTAAATTTCAACTATTTCAGAGCGCTCCATGGTAAAAATCTGCTTGGACTGACGCTTCAAACGCGGTATGTCATTAAGCGATCTGACATCTCTGTCAAAAGTTATGGCGTTGCCAGATG
This sequence comes from Eudasyphora cyanicolor, assembly GCA_963930755.1. Taxonomy (NCBI): domain Eukaryota; kingdom Metazoa; phylum Arthropoda; class Insecta; order Diptera; family Muscidae; genus Eudasyphora; species Eudasyphora cyanicolor. Next base: position 257,820,769 of record OZ005737.1, on the reverse strand, counting down.
GGTCCGTCGAATATGGGCAACCCTGTATGTGACAGAAAATTTATACTTTATCGAATTAAAAAGCTGACTTGGTTTTTGGTATAAACTGGTCGACTGTGCACTTTTTAGTTAAAACCCCTCGAGAAGTTACTAATTTTGCCGGTACTTTGTAAATCTTATTTAATTTTTGGTAAGTAGTTAGATTTTTGAAAAGATAAGTCGACTGATATTTTAGCCGGTTTCGATAAAACAAATATCAGCAAATAAGAAATTTAGCGTATGTAAATTTAAATATATAAAACCGGTCGACAAAAACTAAATTTTTTCCTTCTGTTTATTTTTTAATGCTTAGAGTATGATGCTAGACATCAAAGAACGCCAACATATTCATTCTTAGCTTTTAAAGTTTGGTTTTGTAAATTTTACATCAATAAGGAAGTTTTGAAGTTAAAAACTTACTAAATTAGCTGCAGCTTTTTAAATTTTACATTGATTTTCTTCGAATCGGCCTCATTTAATTCATGACCGATAAAACTTTACGATAAAATCATAAAAATATATGAACAGTTGTGCATTTTTATTTATTTTTTTTTGGATTTTATTTAAAAATTATTAAAAGTTTCTCAAAATGAGGGTTTGACTGGAATTTTACAGTTTTTCGTGTCTGTGTTAGGTTTTGGACTCTTGTGTGCTTTGCAATATATAGTAACATTTCATGGCCATTCATAGCCTTCCCCATTTTTCGAGGTGATTTTAAGAATTTGTTGAAATCTATTCCAAGAAATTATATGAGGAAGCTAGCTCTGAAAGCATTGATCTGATTAAATTAATTTTCCCAAATTTATTTAAAATAAATAGTGCAAGTCGTTTCCGAGTTATAGCAAATTGTATGGTCAACTGAATGTTCTTCATGACCAACTACGCTCCTGTTTAAATAGCCAATTTTTTCCCTTCTGCTATCAATTTCTCTGCAACCAACTCAAGTACCAACCACACAACACAATATCACAAGAGTTGAGACTGAAACAGCAAAAAGAAACGAAAATGAAAAATTGGCAACAATAACCCGAAAAAACTGCTCATTGATAATGGTTTAATAAACTTGGGAACCTCTTCTTTTTTTGGTATATAGGTTAATAAAATGCAACAAAAAAGTAAAACTCTGTGGTACTGAAATTTAAGACCAAAAAAGGAATAAATAGAAACTGCAGAAAGGACACAAACATTAAGGAAAATTTAAGAGGACATAAACTCACCGATAAATTTTGAATGAAAATCTGCCTCGACTGTAAAGACAAAAGAGAAATATGTTTTTAATATTAATGAAATCGAGCATTTTATACGAATATGTACGAGTAACAACATATGCTAAAGATAAAGATAAAAAACATAAATAAAACATATCTGAATGTGAGTATGTAAGTACTAATGAAAACATTTATTATTTCGGATCCGAAATAATACGCATTCATAATAAGATTTTTGAGTTATTTATTTATACATACGTATGCGTATATATCATGGGAAGCTGCACAATGGTGGTGATAAATTTATTAACTTAAATCCGCTGTAACAAATCACCATGAGATGATGAAACAGCAACAAAATAACTGAATTGTTGTTGACGAAGATATGAAAGTCATGGGGTGTGCACAAAGTTTTCTCTTTTAAATCAGTCGGGAAAGATTACTTATAAAATCGGCAGGGGCCGACTGTATAATACCCTTGAGCATAATTTGCCAATCAATGAACGGATAAATATATTGGTGGTATATTAAAGAGTCAAATTGGAATGGAAATTAATGTAGGAATTTATATTCATAGCTGGACCTGAATGTCCCATTTTAAGCAACATGAAATATAAATGTTTAACTTTCGGCTAAAATGCGTTCACGACAGAGTCAAGGAACCCTTATATCGGTCTACGTGTATATAAAAACATGGACTGATTCTCCCATTTTTAGAGACGAATTAAAGTAACACAAAGTATAAATGGCAAAATTTTAGTAAAATCGGTTTTTGAACGATCGGTTAAACCGACTAAGAATATAGAACTTTGTGCGGGAGCGAGAATGGTGGAAAAATTTTACTCATAGACTGAGTATTCATCAATGCAAAAGTTGTCTAATATAAGACAGTAGGGAAATACTGAAAGTCGGGCGGGGCCTATTTTATAATACCATACACTCCCTAGCAATACGAAAAGAGGCATTGCGATAATCGTTTGGAATTATTGGTTTCGTTTCAGTCAAGAAAGTACTTAGCTCCATCAGGTCTCATCAAGGTTTATTCCAAGGTGGAGCTTAAGAAGTTGTGGATCAAGAATTGGTTGGATCAAATAGAACTATGCACAATCTAATCAGATTTTTATTAATTGTGATCAAAAACCTCATTTTATACAGGGTTTTCCAATAAGAGTGGTATGATTTTTTGAAAAAAAACACACTTGTTGTTAAGGAGCACACTTATTTCAAAATAAAACGTCATTCAAATGACCTCCACGACTTGTTCTGCAGGAACGAATTCGATGAACCCAATTTTCGAGCACTTTTTCCACTAAATCGAGTCGTATGCCATGAATGGCGAGTTCAATATTGACTTGTAAAGCTTGAAGAGAGTCTGGTTTATTTGGAAATATCAATGACTTCAAATAACCCCACAATAAATAGTCTAATGGTGTTAAATCACAGCTTCTTGGAGGCCATTCCAGATCACAATTTCTTGAAATAATCGAATCTCCAAACTTTTCTCGCAACAATTCAATTGTTTCATTTGCTGTGGGGCACGTAGCCACAATCGGTCAGATAGCTCTTAACGAGAGCTACAATATTTCTCATGGTTGTCAAGGTCGTAGGTCGACTAGAAAGTGTTTTTTTATACCCTACACCACACTGTGGTACAGGGTATTATGACTTTGTGCATTTGTTTGTAACACCTAAAAGGAGAAGAGATAGACCCATTGTTTATTATACAGATCGATTCAGAATCACTTTCTGAGTCGATTTAGCCATGTCCGTCTGTCTGTCCGTCTGTCTGTCCGTCTGTCTGTCCGTCTGTCTGTCCGTCTGTCCATGTATTCTTGTAATCAAAGTGCAGGTCGTATTTATGGTCCGATTGTGATGAAATTTAACACAGTGCTCTTTTTTGGCCCAAGGACGATCCCTATTGAAATTGGTCAAAATCGGTTCAGATTTAGATATAGCCTCCATATATATTTTACCCCCGATTTTACATGTAAGCGCTGTAGAAACTATATTTTATATTAGATCAGTGCGAAATTTGGCAGAGAGAGTTCTCTTATTACATGAATGAACACTGCCAAATTCGGGGAAAATCGGTTCAGATTTAGATATAGTCCCCATATATATGTTTCACCCGATTTGACATGTAAGCGCGGTAGAAACCGCATTTTACATCCGATCTTTATGAAATTCGGCAGAGAGAGTTTTCTTATTACGTGAATAAACACTACGAAATTCGGAGAAAATCTGTTCAGATTTAGATATAACCCCCATATATATGTTTTACCCGATTTGACATGTAAGCGCTGTAGAAACTCTATTTTATATCAGATCAGTACGAAATTTGGAAGAGAGAGTTCTCTTATTACATGAATAACACTGCCAAATTCGGGGAAAATCGGTTCAGATTTAGATATAGTTCCCATATATATGTTTCACCCGATTTGACGTGTAAGCACTGCAGACACCATATTTTATATCCGATAAGTACGAAATTCGGCAGAGAGAGTTTTCTTATTACATGAAAGGAAACTACCAAATTTGAGGAAATTCAGTTCAGTTTTATATATAGCCCCCATATATACATATGTTTCAACCGATTTGTTTCAACCGCTGTAGAAACAGTGTTTTATATCCGATCAGTACGAAAATCGGCAGAGACAGTTTTCTTATTACATGTATGAACACTGCCAAATTCTTACCGCAATTCCCATTTTCGCATTGATAGGTAGGTGTAGGGTATTATATAGTCGGCTCCGCCCGACTTTCTGTCTTTCCTTACTGGTTTTATTTAAAAAAAAATGAACTTAACATCCTTTTCAAATGTGAACGGAATGTTTATTTTTGCTCTAGCTCCTTTACAGTACGTCGGTTCGGGAATCGGTCAATAACAAAAACATAGCTCTTAACGAGAGCTAAAATATTGCTCATGGGAGACAAGGTCGTAGGACGACTGTAAAGTGTTTTTTTTATTTAAAAAAAATTGACTTTGCACACAAAATGTTGCAATTGGAGAACGATTATTTTGATAATAAAACTGAATAAATTGCAAACGTTGTTCTTGCGTATATCTCTCCATGATGAAATTGTAAACACACTGAATTTAATGAAAAACAAATGACAGATCATGACATATTACAAATGGCCGAAACGTCACTCCAAAATCATATCAACCCTATTGGAAAACCCGTTATAAAGATCGGACGTTAAATACGGTTTTAATAGCGCTTAAATGCTAAATAAGCAGGAACATATATATAGGTATATATGTATATCTAAATCTGAACTGATTTTCACAAACTACGCAGTATTCGCCCCCAAAATAAGCAACTTCATTCAGCCAAATTTTGTAATGATCGGAAGTAAAGTACCACTTCTGTAACGCTTTGATACCAAATGTGGCAGTTTTTGTTCATGTAATAAGAAACCTCTTCCTGCGAATTTCGAACTAATCGGATATAAAATTTACATTATTACATGTCAAATCGGGGGTAACATATACTTATATATAGGGGCTGTTCCTTAATCTGAACCGATTTTCCCCAAAATTCGGTAGAATTTATTCATGTAATAAGGTACCTCTTTCTGTAAAATAAGGTTTCAACAGCGCTTACATATCAAATCGGAAGTAACAAATATATGGGGGCTGTATCTATCTATAGCCATCGATGATGTGATGAAACATGTTACAGCCGAACGGCGTGGTATTATCTGGGGTCTAAATGAACTTTTAGAAGATCTAGAATATGCAGAGATTTCTGTTTACCAGCACATACTCACTCAGACATGCAGCTAAAACTAAATAAGTTAGTAATCGAAGCCTCTAAATGTGGTATTAAAGTAAAAATCCCCAAAACCAAGACCATGAGGATGAATACAACAAATTCCCAACCTCTCACTATTCTTTAGCAAAACCTTGAAAAAGTCGAGTCAGGTGTTTCCCACGAAGATGTCCTGAGTCGAATAAGAAAGTCTAGTCAATCCTTCGGCCAATTAAACACGATATGGAAATCCAATTACGACTCAACTCTCACTAAAACAACATCTTTAGTAGCTGTGTAAAATCTGTGCGGTTATATGGTTGCGAATCTTGGAACACCGCTAGCCGGCAAACACCGCTAGGTAGCAAAACTGCATACTCAGTTTTTTATTTCGTGATCGTTGTCCTTATCTAATAAATTTTTTTCTTTTATTTTACTAGAACAAAAAAAATGCGAAAAAATTACCTTTGAAATTTATATACTTAAACTAGCTGAGCCCGGTGCGCTTCGCTGCCCATGTCAAAATTAGCGCTGTAGAAACTGTATTTTATATCCGATCAGTATGAAATTGGGCAGAAAGAGGTTTGTTATTACATGAAGGAATACTGCCAAATTCGGAGAAAATCGGTTCAGATTTAGATATAGCCCCCATATATATGTTACCCCCGATTAGACATGTAAGCGCTGTAGAAACTGTATTTTATATCCGATCAGTACGAAATTCGGCAGAAAGAGGTTTGTTATTACATGAAGGAATACTGCCAAATTCGGAGAAAATCGGTTCAGATTTAGATATAGCCCCCATATATATGTTACCCCCGATTTGACATGTAAGCGCTGTAGAAACTGTATTTTATATCCGATCAGTACGAAATTCGGCAGAAAGAGGTTTGTTATTACATGAAGGAATACTGCCTAATTCGGAGAAAATCGGTTCAGATTTAGATATAGCCCCCATTTATATGTTACCCCCGATTTGATATGTAAGCGCTGTAGAAACTGTATTTTATATCCGATCAGTACGAAATTCGGCAGAAAGAGGTTTGTTATTACATGAAAGAACACTGCCAAATTCGGAGAAAATCGGTTCAGATTTAGATATAGCCCCCATATATATGTTACCCCCGATTTGACATGTAAGCGCTGTAGAAACTGAATTCGGCAGAAAGAGGTTTCTTATTACATGAAGGAATACCGCAAAATTCGGAGAAAATCGGTTCAGATTTAGATATAGCCCCCATATATATGTTACCCCCAATTTGACATGTAAGCGCTGTAGAGACTGTGTTTTATATCCGATCGGTAGGAAATTCGACAGAAACAGGTTTCTATTTTACATGAATGAGTATTCAAGGAAAATCGATTCAGATTTATATATAACCTCCACATATATGTTCCTCGAGATTAGGTTACAAAGCGCTATAGAAGTTGTACTTGACTTCCGATCGTTACAAAGTCCTCCAGAAAAATGTTTCTCAATTTATGAACGAATATTGCTTAATTTAGCGATTATCGGTTCAAAATACTTTTACCAATTATTCCAAATTATTATCGCAATGACCCTTATCGCATTGTTAGGGAGGTGTAGGGCATTATATAGTCGGCCCCGCCTTTCCTTACTGGTATTAGTAATAAATTCACTGAATGAAAAAATACCGAATTCAGTGGAAAGTCCAGAAAATAGAAATGTATACTTATAAAATTTCCTAATTCTTGTTTCATTTGTCATGCATCACATTATCATATTGCGATTGTATTGGAGTGAGCAGCTGTAATTATCGCATACCGAGCATTTATGTTCATGTATTTCCTATATAATACTTGCAAGATATATCAAAATATGGGCTGTGCCACGCCCACTGGTCCTATTCCGCCCATTTGTAAGCCAATCACGTAGACTGCTACCAGATACATATACCCAAAAGTTCAACACTCTCGCTAACAAAATGAGCAATATAATTCAATTTCAAATATAATTCAATTTCAAAATATGGGCGGTGGCACGTCCATTGGTCAGATCCCGCCAATTTTTGGACCAATCACGTGGATACATATGTACAAAATTACAGCACTCTACATAAAAAATTGTGCAAGATATATCAATTTCGAAATTTGGCTTATAAGGGCAGGGCCACGCCCATTGGTCCGATCCCGCCCATTTTCTGACCAATTACGTAGAATGCCACCAGATACATATACACAACATTGCAGCACTCCCGATAGCAAATTGTGCAAGATATCAAAATTTGGTCTATGTGGGCGAGGCCCCGCCCATTTTTGGACCAATCACGCAGACTGCCACCATATACATATACACAAAATTCCAGCACTCTCGCTAACATATTGTGGAAGTTATATCAATTCCAAAATTTGGCTTATATGGGCGGGGCCAAGCCCATTGGTCCGATCCCGCCCATTGTTTGACCAATTACGTAGAATGCCACCAGATACATATACGCAACATTGCAGCACTCCCGCTAGCAAATTGTGCAAGATATCAATATTTCAAAATTTGGTCAATGTGGGCGGGGCCACGCCAATTGGTCCGAACCCGCCCATTTTTGGACCAATCACGTAGATCGCCAACGGATATATATACACAAAATTCCAGGTATCTCGCTAACAAACTGTGCAAGATATCACATTTTTAAAATTTGGCTTATATGGGCGGTGCCACGCCCATTGGTTCGATCCCGCCCGTTTTTGGATCAACCACGTGGACTGCCATCAGATACGTATGTACACCATTACAACACTCTAACTAACAAATTGTGCAAGATATCGAAATTTCAAAATTTGGTCTATGTGGGCGGGGCCACGCCCATTGGTCCGATCCCGCCCATTTTTGGACCAATCACGTAGACTGTCACCTGATACATATACACAAAATTCCAGCACTCTCGCTAACATATTGTGCAAGATATATCAATTTCCAAATTTGGCTAATATGGGCGGGGCCAAGCCCATTGGTCCGATCCCGCCCTTTTTTTTGACCAATTACGCAGAATGCCACCAGATACATATACGCAACATTGCAGCACTCCCGCTAGCAAATTGTGCAAAATATCAAAATTTCAAAATTTGGCTTATATGGGCGGGGCCAAGCCCATTGGTCCGATCCCGCCCATTTTTGGACCAATCACGTAGACTGTCACCAGATACATATGTACAACATTGCAGCACTCCCGCTAGCAAATTGTGCAAGATATCAAAATTTCAAAATTTGGTCCATGTGGGCGGGGCCACGCCCATTGGTCCGATCCCGTCAAGTTTTGGACCAATCACGTGGACTTTCACCAGATACATATGTACAACATTACAGCACTCTAGCTAGCAAATTGTGCAAGATATAACAATTTCAAAATTTGGTCTATGTGGGCGTGGCCACGCCCATTGGTCCGATCCCGCCCATTTTTGGACCAATCACGTAGACTGTCACCTAATACATATACACAAAACTACAGAACTCTCGCTAATAAATTGTGAAAAGTATTTAAATTTCAAAATTTGGCTTGTATGGGCGGGGCCACGCCCATTGGTCCGATTCTGCCCATTTTTTGAAAATTCACATAATCTGACACTAAATGCATACACACAAAATTTCAGCACTCTAGCTAAAAATTTTTCTCAATACCAAAATTTGACCCATATGGGCGGGTCCACGCCCACTTGATATATCGAAAATTCAAGTACCCTATTTTCAGCACCCCTTTCACATGTACATTCAGTGAAAATTTCAAGATGATCGGTCTAGCCGTTTAGACGTCTATACGGAACAAACATACAAACCCACAAACAAACCCACAAACAGACACTCTCTTTTATATATATAGATAGATAGATATCCTTGAGAATTTCCAATGAAATTTTAATATGTTTAATTTAAATATGTTTAATTTCAATATGTTTAATTGGATACGTTTTTTTCTTTTTCGCTCTTCCTCAGTTGAAATTACTTATACAATGGTTAATGATAGATAATTGTCTTATCATAATGGTTAAATAATAACAAGTAAAAGCGTTAAGTTCGGCCATACCGAATCTTATATACCCTCCACCATGGATAGCATGTGACCTCACAAAATAACTCAAACCTAAAGAAAATAACACCGAAAACACAAAAAATATAGTAGATGAGAACAGTAGGAATCACAACAAGTTAGATGCTATATATGGGAGCTATATCTAAATATGGACCGATATGGCCCATTTGCAATCTCAAACAACCTGCAACTATAAGAAGTATTTGTACCAAATTTGATCAACCTAGCTCTATTATTGCGGACTGTAGCGTGATTACCACAGACGGACAGACGGACACGGCTAAATCGTCTTAGAATTTTACGACGATTAAGAATATATATACTTTATGGGGTCTCAGATCAATATTTAGAGGTATTACAAACGGAGTGACAAAATGAATATACCCCCCATCCTATGGTGGAGGGTAGATGGTGGAAATAGATAGCCTATAAAAAATGTCAAAGCTTAGTTATATCTACGAAGTATCTGTTTTGCAAGTAACAGTTGTAAACATTTTTGTATAAATAAAAATAGATAGTCCTTTAAAATGGGAAAAACATCACAAAATAAACAAGTAAAAGCGTTAAGTTCGGCCATGCCTGAAAATAGCATGAAAACTCAAACCTACAAAATAACTCAAACCTAAAGAAAACCAGTAAGGAAAGGCAGAAAGTCGGGCGGGGCCGACTATATAATACCCTACACCTCCCTAACAATGCGATAAGGGTCATTGCCATAATAATTTGGAATACTTGGTAAATGGGTAGAAACATATGATCTAATTCTGAAAGGATAATCGCTAAATTAAGCAATATTCGTTCCTAAATTGAGAAACATCTTTCTGGAAAATTGTAATGATCTGAAGTAAAATACAACTTCTATAGCGGTTTGATACCAGATCAGGAGGAACATATATATGGAGCTTTAATACATATAAATTTGAACCGATCTTCCCTGAATTCTTATTCATGTAAAAAGACCTCCTTCTGTCGAATTTCGTACTGATCGGATATAAAATACAGTCTCTGCAGCGCTTACATGTCAAATCGGGGGTAACATATATATGGGAGCTATATCTAAATCTGAACCGATTTTCTCCGAATTTGGCAGTATTCCTTCATGTAATAAGAAACCCCTTTCTGCCGAATTTCGCACTAATCGGATATAAAACAGTTTTTACAGCGCTTACAGGTCAAATCGGGGTTAACATATATATGGGTGTTATATCTAAATCTGAACCGAGTTTCTCCGAATTTGGCAGTATTCCTTCATGTAGAAATAAACCTCTTTTTGCCGACTTTCGCACTGATCGGATATAAAATAACATTTTTACAGCGCTCACATGTCAAATCGGGGGTAACGTATATATGGGGGCTATATCTAAGTCTGAACCGATTTCTTCCAAATTTAACAGTGTTCATTCATATAATAAGAAACCTCTTTCTGCCGAATTCCATATTGATCGGATATAAAATAAAGTTTTTACAGCGCTTACATGTAAAATCGGGGCTAACCTGTATGTATATGGGGGCTATATCTAAATCTGAACCGATTTCTTGCAAATTTAACAGTGTTCATTCATATAATAAGAAACCACTTTCTGGCGAATTTCATACTGATCGGATATAAAATAAAGTTTTTACAGCGCTTACATGTCAAATCGGGGCTAACATATATATGGGGGCTATATCTAAATCTAAACCGATTTTAACCAAATTCAATAGGGAGCGTCTTTGGTCAAAAAAAAAATATATGTGTAAAGTTTCGTCGAGATCGGACCATAATTGCGACCTATACTTTGATTACAATAATACATGCACAGACAGACGGACAGGCGGACAGACGGACATAGCTAAATCAACTCAGAAAGTGATTCTAAGTCGATCTGTATAATAAACGATGGGTCTATTTCTTCTCCTTGTGGGTGTTACAAACAAATGCACAAAGTTATAATACCCTGTACCACAGTGTGGTGTAGGGTATAATAACACCGAAAACACACAAAAAAATATAGTAGATGAAAACAATAGGAAACATACATATAGTAGATGAGAACAGTAGGAATAACAACAAGTTGGATGATATATGTATATGGGAGCTATATCTAAATATGGACCGATATCGCCCATTTGCAATCCCAAACAACCTGCAACTATAAGAAGTATTTGTACCAAATTTGATCAACCTAGCTTTATTATTGCGGACTGTAGCGTGATTACCACAGACGGACGGAGGGACGGACGGACAGGCGGACATGGCTAAATCGTCTTAGAATTTTACGACGATTAAGAATATATATACGCTATGGGGTCTCAGATCTATATTTAGAGGTTTTACAAACGGAGTGACAAAATGAATATACCCCCCATCCTATGGTGGAGGGTATAAGTATATAGGTTTGTGCGTGGTGAGAAAAACTGGGGTTTGCAGAGATGTTGTATAACATTTTTCTTATTTAATCTTATAAAGGGAAATACTTGAACTGCTTGTTAATGCTAAAGTAATAGAGCTAGGTAACGTGAAATTTAAGGATATTTAAAAAACATTGTATTGGTTTAAACATATATTTTTTAAGAAAATTTCATTGGAATGTTTCAATGACATTTAAGGATAAAAATGTCAAAGGACAATTTTCTCTCTTTTTCGTCCTTGTAAATTAACACAACAGAGATTCTATTCTTTCATTTGATATCCATATCGCCATTGTATGACTTATCAAAGTGCTTAAATATAAACTTTGAAATTTAAAAGTCCTGAAAAAGGGACAAACGATCACGAAATAAAAAAACTGAGTATATAGTTCTGCTACCTATGGTCTCAAGTTACACTTGTATATAGTTTTCTTCATGGGTGAAAAATTGTATCGCACGGTGCAATTGAGTTATAAACTACAAAAAATGTTTAAACGCATCAGTATCAAATTCACTAAAAATTGAAATAAACATTTGAAATACACTGAAAAACTATAGGTAAATTCAATTCCAATGCATTGTAATCCAACACCTATTAATAAATTTTGAATGTTGGGTTTCATTTGGAGTTGTAATTTTATGTTATTTTTCTAACAACTATTTGAGCTCACCTACTGCAGCAATAATAACAATAATAGAGACATCTAAATAACGGGTTTTCCAATGGGGATGATATGATTTTGAAGTGACGTTTCGGCCATTTGTAATATGTCATGATCTGACATTTGTTTTTCATTGTATTCAGTAGTGTTTACAATTTCATCATGGGGACATATACGCAAGAACAACATTTACAAATTATTCAGTTTTATTATCAAAATAATCGTTCTCCAATTCCAAATTCTCGTGCGCTAAGTCCATTCTTTTTAAATCACTTTCCAGTCGACCAACAACCTAAATTTTAGCTCTCGTTAAGAGCTATCTTTTAGCCATTGACCGATTCCCGATCCGACGTACCGTTAAGGAGATAGAGCAAAAATAAACATTCCATTCACATTTGAAAATGATGCTAAGTCCATTTTTTTTTAGTCCAAAAAAACACTTTCCAGTCGCGCTACGACCTTGACACCCATGAGCAATATTTTAGCTCTTGTTAAGAGCTATCTTTTTGCCATTGACCTATTGTGGCTACGTGCCACACTGCAAATGAAAGAATTGAATTGTTACGAGAAAAGTTTGGAGATTCTATTATTTCAATAAATCGTGATATTGAATGGCCTCGAAGAAGTTGTGATTTAACACCATTAGACTATTTCTTGTGGGGTTATTTGAAGTCATTGGCTTTTTTAGAATAAACCAAAAGTGCTCGAAAATTGGGTTCAGCGATTTCGTTCCTGCATAAGAAGTCGTGTAGGCCATTTGAATGACATTTTATTTAGAACTTAATTGTATCGATTGTACATCACATTTAATAAAAAACTTTTGAATTTCCTTAACAAATGAGTGTTTTTTTCAAAGAAATCATATCACTCTTATTAGAAAACCCTATATTTAAATATTCAGAAAATATATCCATACATTAATTTAAAAGTTTTATGTCTTTCAGTAATTCAAGGTTAATTACTGAAATGATATAATCTTGCTGGTATACATTGCTTGATGGATTGATAACAAATTATAATTTGGAATATCGAGAAATTACGAGGGCGGTTCGGAAACTTCTTAGCCTAGCACAAAAAGCGCGGTATAAGCAGAAAAAAGTTAAGTGTTTTGGAAACTTCCATCTCTGCTATGAACACATGTTAAATTTTGTTTCGATCTGGCAACTCCTTCATATAGAAACAGGTGTTGCCAGTCATATAGAAACGCATCCGCGATTTTTTACAATGGAAAAATTAGAAATGCGTGGTGTCATTAAATATTTACATAAAAAAGGTTTATCGGGACAAGAAATTCATAATGATATGGTGAATGTGTTAGGTGAAAGTGCTCCTTCATATGCAACAGTAAAAAATTGGGTTGCTGAATTTAAACGTGGTCGTACAAGCATTGAAGATGAACCACGTAGTGGACGTCCAAAAACAGCAACAACAACAGAAATTGTAGTCAAAGTGCATGATCGACAAATAAAATTGCGTGAAATAGCTAATATCATGGGCATCTCAAATGATCGAGTCCATTTAATTTTGCATGAAGATGGGTGCCGCACTTGTTAACAGTCGACCAAAAACGCATAAGAATGAACAATTCGCAAGCTTGTTTGGATCGTTTTAAGCTAAATAAAATGGATTTTAAGCGTCGTTTCATAACTGTTGATGAGACATGGATCCACCACTATACTCCAGAGACAAAAGAACAATCCAAACAATGGACTGAAGCTGGAGGAAGTGCCCCAAAGAAGGCAAAAACAATTCAATCGGCTGGTAAGGTTATGGCAACGGTTTTTTTGGGACTTCAAAGGTATTTTATTGATTGACTATCTGCAAAATGGTAAAACAATAAATTCAGAGTACTATTGCAACCTTTTGGATCAATTAAATGTACAAATTCGAGAAAAAAGTCGTGGCTTACCACACAAAAAAAAATTTTTTTCATCAAGAAAACGCACCAGCGCACAAAAGTGTTTTAACAATGGCTAAAATCAACGAATTAAAGTACGAGTTGCTTGACCACCCACCTTATTCTCCTGATTTAGCTCCCAGTGACTTTTACCTGTTCCCAAATCTAAAAAAATTCCTTGCTGGCAAGCGTTTTACCTCAAAAGAAGATGCAATTACAGTTGTAAACCACTATTTTGAAGACCTTGAGGAAAACTATTTTAATCAAGGGTTAGAATTGCTAGATAAGCGTTGGACTAAGTGTATTGAAGTTTCAGGAGATTATATTGAAAAATATAAATATTTCTGAAAAACTAACTATTCTCTTTCATTGATAGGCTAAGAAGTTTCCGAACCGCCCTCGTAAAAATTAGTGCTCTTAAATAAAACTTATTGTTACTTAGCAATTTGAAATTGTATGTTATAACTCGAAATCAATGAAAAATTAAAAATGAAATTAAAAAAAAATTGCAACATGATGAAAATGTTTTTTAAACAAAACATATTCGGAGAAGGTCCTAAAAAATCATTTTATTTGCATATAAACACATATTTTATTTGAGAAAATTAGTTCACAAATATATTTTTTTGTTATACTAATGGGATGCAAATTAATTTTTATCGATTTTCAAATAAAATTCATTTGCTCAGAAAAATATAATATTTAAAAATTCGTGTTCCAAATATATTTTCTTTCGGTTCAAACATATCAAAAGCAGGTCATTTTATCGCGTTTAGGGTCTTGATTTGAGGACCACTGACTCTAATATGCACCCTCGTAGATTACAAAATGAAGTTATTTACTCGTTTGTATGTGTGTATATATGCTTTCGTACCGGTATTTGCTTGTATCTGCATTTATTTTCATATCATTTTTTATCGACTTTTATTTTCTATGCATACTTTATGAGAAAATATTCCAACTTAACACCTCCTAAATCATTTCTACTTCTGTCTCTTTACATATGCATGCGTTAATATTACAGACCCTCTCTCTCTCTCGTTGTCGCAGAAACACAAACACACACACACTCAAATTCGCATGTATGTTCACATATAATTCCCCACTTCATCACCCAACTGGCATCATTTCCCCCAACGGCATTCTTTTCACCTGAGTATCACCTCACTTTAGCTCCCTCGACCAGGACCAAGTTCGTTAAGCATTAAAGAGGGGATGGCGAGCGAACAATGAAACAATCACTCAAGCTCCTCGACTTTCGTTTCATTTCACTTCGTTTGTAAAGGGTGTCCCAAGAAGAGCGCAATTTTTTAATCTCGCAACATTCGAAGTGTCATTGTTTGACATTTGAATAATTGTTATTGTTTGTTAGTAGAAGGTTAGTAAAAATGGAGCGAAGGGAGCGAAGGGAGTTCGTTAATTGGGTATTGGAGAGACAACATGAAAATGCTGATTTCGCCGATAAAATCATCTTCGGTGACGAGGCCCATTTTCATCTTGATGGCTTCGTCAATAGGCAGAATTGTCGCATTTGGGGTGCGGAAAATCCTCGAGTGATTCACGAGAAGCAAATGCATCCTCAACGTGTCACTGTGTGGTGTGGTTTTTGGGCTGGAGGAATCATTGGACCTTTTTTTATGAAAATGAGGCAGGTGTCAATGGTGTTCGGTATCGTGAAATGATAACCAGTTTTTTCTTGCCTAGAATTGAAGAAATGAATGTGGAGGGCATGTGGTTCCAACAAGACGGCGCCACATGTCATACAGCCAGAGAAACAATTCAATTGCTGCATCAGTCATTAAAAAATTGCGCTCTTCTTGGGACACCCTTTATATATATGCTCGTATATTTGTATGTATTTTTTATGTTGTGTCACAAAAGAGCAATGAAATAAATTAACTTAATTTTTTCGCATCCTCCCTACCCGCCATGTTTTTGTGATTGCTTTTTTCAAAGCTTTAGTTGAGTTTTGAAAGAGACGAGTGCGTGTGTCTGAATGTGTTTTTCTGGGAGTTCAGTTTCCTGCTCAGTTTACAGTTTATTTCCCTGTTTCTTGAGTGTGTGTTAACAATTCATCAGCTTAGGTGTGTTATGACTCATCCTAGTCACAGTCGTTGTCGTTGTCGGTGTCGTCATCGTCATTGTACTGTAGTTGTTGAGTGGATGAAAGTGTAAATGTAAGTGTTATGCTCCAAAGCACTTGAGTGGGAGGTGTTAAAGTATAGTTGTGAGATATTGTACTCCCTACAACTGCCAAGGGAAGCATATGTCGCATTATAAGAAAACAAAAGTTGATGCCGTATTATGTGTCAAAACTATATTTCTACTTCTAAAATGACAAGAATTGACTGAAATGATTTACAATTTCTGCTTCTGCTTAGAATAAATAGAGCTGATCTCTTACTTGGAATCATCGCAGGGAAATTTTTCACGAAAGAGTGACCGATTGAATTTGGGAAGCGAACACACATGGGGCAAAATCGCCATTTGTGATATGTTTGATCATAAGAAAATATATTTGGAACACACATTTTTGAATACTACACAGGGTATTTTTTTAGACGAGTGGTTTTCATGAAGATATACAACGCATATTATTTAATGTTATGGCCTAGAATTTAGCTTTATTATTTTATTTTAAGATAAGGGTTTGCGCTATGTTTTAAAAATTATTTCGAGCAAGTGGCCGCCTCGGCTGTCTCGAATAAATTTCAGCCGGGAGTTTTTGCTCATGGATATCTGCGTAGAAAAGCGACTTCACAAAACCCTACAAAAAATAGTCCAGCGGTGTTAGATCGCATGATGTTGGAGGCCACGCCACAGGCCCACGACGCGAGATAATACGCTCACCAAAGGTTCCTTCAATTAATTGATTGTTTCGTTGGATGTATGGCATGTAGCACCGTCTTGTTGAAACCAAAGGTCGTCGACATCAACATTCTCAAATTCAGGCACGAAAATGTCATTCATCGTGGCACTGTAGCGTTCGTCAACACTAGTTGTTTATATACCGATTTAGTTTTAATGAAACCTTAATAACTCCGTCGATTGTAAACGGATTTTTAAGAGACTGGTTGCATTTTTTCCTTATAAAATATACTATATATGTAAATTAAATATTCGTATGGTTATCTCACAATATATTTGGTAAAAACATTGCCTAAACTAGAAAATGACGGACAAAAATGAAAAAAATGTGTTAGTAGGACAAATAAACCTATACTGAATTTACAAGTTATAGTCTAGTTTTCTTTTTCCAAATTCTTTTGGAGATTGAAAATCGGTTAATAATTAACAAAGTTATAGGCGTTCAAGTGAAAAAGGCAAGAAAATTGTTTTTTTACCCGTAAATCCGGATTTTGAGGGTGTCCGGCAAATTTTGTAGAATAAACGTTGGTCTACTCGGCAAGACCTACAATAAAAATAGTATAGCGGTTTTTGGACCGTCGCACTGTGTTATCGTTACTCCAAATGCGACAATTTTGTTTATTAACGTATTCATTCATCCAAAAGTGAGCTTCATCGCTGAAAATGTTCTTGTTTTATTGCGTGAACTGAACCATTACTTTGGTAATAAATTTGCACGATTTGCAAACGTTGTTCCGCAGGAAGTCTATTCATTATGAAATGACAAACCAAACTAAGCATAAATCAAGTGACAGCTGTAAAAAAGACCAACTCCGAAAAAAGTATTGCCAGATTGAAAACCACACGTCTAAAAAAACAACCTGTATATTTATGAGCAAATACATTTATTTTCAAATCATAAAAAATATATTTGGAACGCATATATTAATGCATTGCAACAAAATATGTTTGCAAACTAATTTTCTCAAATAAAATATGTGTTTAAATACAAATAAAATTATTGTTCAGCAAATTCTCCAATTATATTTTGTTTACAGTAGATTTTCAAAACGTTGCAAATTTTTCTAATTTGGTTTATAATTTTTCATTGATTTCGAGTTATAACATGTAATTTAAAAATAATTCAAAAACATCACCTAAAATAGTGTGTAGTGCTGTACTTTTATAGTAAATTCAGTGAAAATTAATGACTAATAAGCATTACTTTTTAGGGTTAAGGATAGGTTTTATTTAGGGTTAAGGATACTTTACTTGTATATCTAAATCTGTGCAGTATTTTCTCAACAAGTGTGACAATGTATCGTTTCAGTCGATCATATCCATCCTTATATCGAGCTTTACGATACTGCACATTTGATTTGACGGTAACACCCAGATTTTTTTTAATTCTCAGTTATAGATTGTTTACGATAAGACATGATGTGGTTTAGTGAGAACACCCGCACAAATACATGAATGTCAGGATAAATGTCGAAGTTAAAGTCGTCTATAATAGAGATCTTTTCTATGCATTGGTAAGTTACTGTGTGTCGCAATGAGTTGTGTTAACTTTGGTGAGTGTATTTTTTCTCACCCATATGTGCTCTTTTGTTATTTACAACCGTTATTACGTTATACGAGACTGTTAGGTCTGAGGGTGTCTGTGTAATAAGAATTTGTTTTTCTGTTTTTTTGCAATGTACGTGTGTGTGTGTGTCTATATAGTTGTTTTTGCGCATATAAAATTTATTTTATGATATACGAGAGAGGTCTGAAATTTATCATTAAGATTATTATTTTATATACGTATATAAAAACAAACTATAACCTCAATTGTTGGGGATTTGTTTATGGTGGAGGGTAAGGGTGGGAGTGCCTAAGCAAAGAATAAAAGCAAATAACTTCTGGAAGGTCATATTTGCCGGAAATGTGCAAAGGTTGAGTTGGAATGAATGGATGGGGGTTTTAAATCAATTCACTCGAAACAAAAGCTAGAAAGTGAGAAGTTATGACAAGCATTGTCATCATATTTCTCTTTTAGACGTTGTAAATATTGTGAAAAAAGGGGGGAATATTTTATGTCCTTTTTTTATTGTCAAAGCATGAGTTGAACATTCATATATATTCTCAATTTAGGAATAATAGAATGTGGAATGTGCATAAGAAACTTTAAAGTGCTATTCACATTTGCCAAATATAATTATTAGATATAAAGGGTGTCCCAAGAAGAACGCAATTTTTAAATCTCGCAACATTCGAAGTGTCATTGTTTGACATTTGAATAATTGTTATTGTTTGTTAGTAGAAGGTACGAGGTTAGTAAAAACTGAAGCCAACTGACCATGGACAGCGAAGGGAGTTCGTTAATTGGGTACTGGAGAGACAACATGAAAATGCTGATTTTGCCGATAAAATCATCTTCAGTGACGAGGCCCATTTTCATCCTGATAGCTTCGTCAATAGGCAGAATTGTCGCATTTGGGGTGCGGAAAATCCTCGAGTGATTCACGAGAAGCAAATGCATCCTCAACGTGTCACTGTGTGGTGTGGTTTTTGGGCTGGAGGAATCATTGGACCTTTTTTTATGAAAATGAGACAGGTCAAGCGCAAACAGTCAATGGTGTTCGGTATCGTGAAATGATAACCAGTTTTTTCTTGCCTAGAATTGAAGAAATGAATGTGGAGGGCATGTGGTTCCAACAAGACGGCGCCACATGTCATACAGCCAGAGAAACAATTCAATTGCTGCATCAGTCATTTCCCGGTCGTGTTATTTCGCATTTTGGAGATCAGAATTGGCCGCCTAGATCGTGCGATTTAACACCATTAGATTTTTTTCTTTGGGGTTTTTTGAAGTCGATGGTTTACGCGAATAAGCCGACGACGACTCAAGCCTTAAAAGACGAAATTGGACGCTGCATTAATGAAATACCGCAGCATTCATGCAAAACGGTCATTGAAAATTTCATTAAAAGATCGCGTGCATGCCAGCAAAGCCGCGGCGGCCATCTGCACGATATATTGTTCCATACATAACCTCATTCTGTCTACTTTACGATATAATAAAGTTTCACGATTTTTTCTTAAATATCTGTGTTTTATTTAAAATTAAAAAATTGCGCTCTTCTTGGGACACCCTTTATATATATGGATAGGGCATAAGGGGAAGAGTAAAAAGGCATTTATACAACATTCAGATAAAGTGTGCAATTAAGAAAAATAATTTTCCTGCATTATGCAAAAGAGCGAGTCTTCAACGTTGTATTCGGTTTTTTAAATTTATAAAATAGGAAAAAATATATATTTTGTAAGTCAGGTGAATTACGGAATAAAAATTAGATTTCTGCAGTTTCTTCAGGTTTACTTCACACATATTGACAAAAAACACTTTCCCATAACAACGGCGCCAACATCTCAATGTTTTAAAATCTCTTTATAATGCCTAAAGTCTGACTCTCAGAGGGAGACAACTTTCGAATAATCTTAGCCAAATTTGTAGATATTCGTATGGAGCTTAGCTAAAGACTTCATATATGTATTTGTATCTCCCGGCTTTGCATATAGTGATTACAGAATCCGCATTTTCCAACCAAAATTTGAAACAAGTAAAAACGTTAAGTTCGACCATGCCGAATCTTATATACCCTCCACCATGTACTGTACTAAATTTTGATTACTGGAAAAATCTTTGGATATGGAGCATATCATGAAACGATCCTTTTTGTTTAAGCAAATGATTAAAAAAAACGAACGCTGCAATTTTTAGCAAAATTTTTAGCCAAACTCTTCACCTGAAAAATTTGGTATTTATGGTTTTAATAGAGGTTTTTGAGATCTACATCTACAAATAAATTTTATTTGTATACATTTTATTGAGATGAATTCTTGCCAAAATAGAATATAAACAGCAAAATTTCTTAGAAAATGTGGTGTTTATGGCTTAAATAAGCCTTTTTGGGAGCGACGTCTATAGATGGACTATAATAAAATATGAACTGATTTAAAAACATTTTACTGCAATGAATTCTTGTCTTTATTTAATACAAACAAATTTAATACAAAGATTCAGTTTAAATGCTTAGAAAATATGATATTTACGGCTTAAATACGTATATCTTGAAAACATTGACCAATATGACCCATTTGCAACCCCAAAACACCTACAACTATAAGAAATATTCTACCAAATTTGATAAACCTAGCTCTATTATTACGGACTGTAGCGTGATTACACTGTGCGACACAACTTCCCTCCCAAGAATGAGACTATATAGGTATGAAACTATAGCCCAACAGTAGATAAGCTGCATACTCAGTTTTTTATTTCGTGATCGTTTGTCCTTTTTACAGGACTTTGAAAATTTCAAGGAAAACAATTTTAAAATATTTTTATTTGCACTTACAACAATGCGAATTGATAAATATGGGTATCAAATGAAAGGGGAGAATTCCCGCTATTTAATAAAATTTTTGGAAAAAAATTCCAAGGACGAAGGCTACAAAAAATGTCCTTTTAAACTTTAATCCTTTAATATCCTTCAAAGTTATGCAATTAAAAATCGTACAAAAATACATGTTATAGAACTCTAACTGACACAACACATATTAAAATTTCAGCTTTCTATCTTTAACGGCTAAGGAATAACAAATATTTGAATTTCAGATATCGATTTCTTCCCCGACAATTTGGGAAATTTCAGCGACGAACACGGTGAACGGTTTCACCAAGACCTCGCCACCATTGAAAAGCGATTTAGTGGAAAAAATGATTGTCATATGCTGTTGGAATACCTGTGGTCTATATGTCGCGATTGAGATTACCAACAATAACGGCAATGCAAAAGAGTTCATTTCAACCAACTGAAAGAATATTATTTAACATAAACATTTAAAATATATAAAATACATACAATATATCGCACCTGTTCCACAAAAGGGCAACAACTCAAAATTTAAAAAATGTCAGTAGAGGCCAAAAACTGTTTCCGTTAATATTAATGGTATATTACAAAAAAATAATATGTCGTTGGAATAAAATATCATAGAAAAAAATAATAACACTATTTTCCTTTTTATTTTTTTATTGATTTTAGAATAAGAACAACTTTTTGGAGTTGTTACTCTTTTCATGAAAAAAGTTTGTATATAAATAGTGGTATTATTTTGAGTTGTACCTTTTTAACTGAAAAATCTTATTCGGATTATAAGTTGAAAAGGTCACAACTAAAAATATTACTCTTTAGATGATAAATCATAAAACATTTTTTGCAGTGGGTAGAAATTGCCATTGTACGTTGTTTTCTTGCAAAAAAGCAAAATTTAAAAATTTTGAGTTGTTACCCTTTTGTGGAACAGGTGCGATATGTAAACATGAAAAATATTAATATATTGAATAAACGCACGTAGCATATTGTCTTTGTACGGTGCGCGTGTATTTTCCTTTCTGTTTTAAATACTTCGCGTTTTCTTTACGATATTTGTTATTTGATATTTTTCTTAAGATTGCAAATTTAAAAAAATTCCCATTCCTTAACTCACACTGATAGAAGGCTGATTTTGTTTGATGAAATTGTTCTATTCACAACTTTAAAGGATATTAATGGATAACAATTAAAAGGACATTTTTAAACATTACTCGTCCTTGGAAAATTTTTCCTAAAATTTTAGTGAATAGCAGCAATTTTCCCCTTTCATTTGATATGCATATTGATGTTATTCACATTTTAAAATGTGTAAACAAGTTATATCAAAATTGTTAACCTTGTAATTTTAAAAGTCCTGTGAAAAGGACAAACGATCACGAAATAAGGAAGTTAGTACGCTATTCTCCTACTAGTGCCCTATTTTTTAAATTTTATATAGTTCCTTTCATGGGAGGGAATAAAATATTTTTTTGTATCGGTGTCCTAAACATGCTATATAGGCTGTGAAATTCAAATAATTGTTATTCCTTAACCGTTAAAGATAGAAGGCTGAAATTGTAATATGTGTTGTGTCAGTTAGAGTTCCGTAACATGTATTTTTTTACGATTTTTAATTGCACAACTTTGAAGGATATTAAAGGAGTAAAGTTTAAAAGGACATTTTTTGTAGCCTTCGTCCTTGCAATTTTTTCCAAAAATTTTATTAAATAGCGGGAATTCTCCTCTTTTATTGGATACCCATATTTATCAATTCGCATTGTTGTAAGTGCAAATAAAAACATTTTAAAATTGTTATCCTTGAAATTTTCAAAATCCTTTAAAAAGGACAAACTATCACGAAATAAAAAACTGAGTATGCAGTTTATCTACTGTTGGCCTATAGTTTTATTTCTACGCAGTCCCGTTCTTGGGAGGGAAAAAAGTTTGAATTTGTCGCTCGGTGTTATAACAGACGGACGGACATGGCTACATCGTCTTAGAATTTTACGACGATTGTGAATATATATAAAGGGTTTTCCAACAAGAGGTGTTAATTTGGTATTCAAAGAAAAATGCCATTTTTTGATATAAATGATCGGATGTTTATTTCATAATAAAGAAGAAGGTATGCCGTTATTAATGAAAAACAACATCAGCCAAATGGCCACCACGACCATGCTTACAGGACCATATCCTTTTCATGAAATTTTCCATAACCAAATCGCAAAGTGGCTGCCCTATGTCCTCAATAGCCTCACGAATTTTATCTTTGAAGTCCTGAATCGACGCTGGGCTTTTGGCGTGGACCTTATCTTTCACGTGGCCCCAAAGGAAGAAGTCGCAAGGTGTTAAATCACTGGCCAATTGTGATCACCTCTAACACGGTCCGAGAATCTTTTCCCGTTGCAGAATAATGGTTTCGTTGCATGTGTGGAACCTAGCGCCGTCTAGTTTAAAGTAAACGTTGTCCACATCAATACCATCCAACTACGACCATAAAAAATCATTAATCATATCTCGCAATCCATTCACCGTAACTGTTGATCCAACCTCATTTTCGAAAAAGTAAGGTTCAATGACCCCGCCGGACCATAAACCGCACCAAACAGTCACACGTTGAGGATGGAGAGGCTTCTCAACAATAACTCTTGGGTTTTCCGAGCCCCTGATGCGACACTTTTGCTTGTTGACGTAGCCACCGAGGTGGAAATGGGCCTCATCAGTCAAGAATTCTTTTTCGATAATTTTCGATTTCTCAAATTTTAATAATTTCAATGCGTTGTTGAATCGTGTATGGTTCCATTTTTAGTAATGGCGTAGTTTCTACTTGTCAAATGTCAAAGAATAAAAGCTTCAAAGGTGGCAGCTACAGAAATACTGGGTGATTCAAAATAACACCTCTTGTTGGAAAACCCTGTACTTTATGGGGTCTCAGATCAATATTTAGAGGTGTTACAAACGAAGGGACAAAATGAATTCACCCCCTATCTGTGGAGGGTATAAAAATGTCCATAACCAAGAACTACTCTATAAGAAATTCGGTTCCTTCATTCAAAGTATGCTAAGTCGACTTAGCATGTCTAAAGTAGCATTGCGTTTTTACAATATAAAATTGCAAATTATATTCAGTCAAAATTTTTTATTTATAAATCATCCCAACACTTTGAACAAAATGTTCTAAATACAATAGGAAATTAGTTATATGGATGGGAAAACAGGACCGTTTGACTAAAATGTCGATATTCCACACCCTTCAACTAGGACAGTCCTTAATCGATCTCATTGAAATTTTGTATCATAACTACTATCCAGTAGGACTAAATTTGGTGCGAGTTTCACCCCAATCAGAAGACATCGGTTTTCAAAATTGACTCGCTTGACATAAAATCCCCCATATATAAATTTCTTGTTTGCAAAATAATTAATAAATAATGTTTTCATAGAATATATACTCCTCTCATAAATATCAAATAGGTCATAGGTTTTCGGTACAAATTGCATTTTAATTCATTGTATTTCAACAAATTGGTTTGGCATATATTCAAGACCTCTGCTCCGTCCATTTGATATTGAATACATTTCTCTAGTTTAGGTTTAATTTTGCCCATGTTTATCAAATTAGCGTTTAAATATATCACATGCATTGTATGCTATGTACCACCATTTTGAATATTATATACAATTTACTATTTATTTTTATTTTTGACCTAATTACCATAACAGTGGAAAAATGCACACACATAGACATACACATCTACACCTACACGGTTCTAATATTCAATTATAATAATTACCATGAAAACAACAATTTGGCAATGCTTTCGGCATATATTTTACAAAATATTGTGTCAATACCAATAACTAACCGACTGAATAATACAAACACATTTTACAAAATGCATGCAATTTATGGTAGCATTTTTGATAAAATGTGGCATACAATTTATATTCAATTTTACAATTGGAAGGGTAAATGTGGTAATTTTTTTGAGCTTTCTGAATGTTGCCAAAATGATTGTTTTCAACCATAATTAATGCACTTATATTGTTTTGACCGCATATAATTGAGGAGTGTTATAAAAGGTTAGATTCACATTGAACTTTGAACATTATCTCTCAAGATAAATATACATGTATAATACATTTTGGCCCGGATATGTTTAATTGTTCGTCAATAAGGGGAGATAAAAGTATAAAAGGACATTTTGTACAAATGCTATATTTCTTAAAATATAAAACTTTTGTAGAAAATTTATATATAAGTATATTTTTTTCCAGTTGGCGAGAGTAGTTACACTTATGCAAAAAATTTCACACAAAATCATGGCGTGACACTTTATAATATAGCAATAACAATTATTGCATATATGTTGAAATTTAATAACAACAATTGACACTCTTTTTAATATTATTAATAACCACATCAACAAATGTCCACACCTATTAATGATTGCGACCACAAAATGCTTTTCCTACTAATGACAACAACTACAAAAAGCCGCAACTACTATTGACCTTCTAATACTGACATGCATATGAACAATTCTAGTAATACCTGCTAATGACCATTTATATTAACGGCAACTGCTACATGTTATAACCACTACTATAAATTATCACCACTCCTACAGATGAGCACTTTCACAAATACTACTAGAAGTGACAATTCATATTAATCTAGAAGTTACCATTCATAATAATAATGGCGATTCTTATTAAAAATCAAAACTCTAAATGGCTACTCAAATAAAAGCTAATTCCTAATAACGTGCACGACTATGTATATATAGCCACTCCTTCAAATGATCACGCTTTTAAATTTCTAATTCTACAAATGCCTACACTTACGAATTACTTCCAACCTTAAGGCAATGTCGATTTGTGTGGGAGGTACCAAAAGAGGCGTGCCAATAATGCCCGTTTTTCACTAGACAGTAGGTACTATATACTATAAAATTTTGCTGTACAAAATTTCAAGTAGGCGATTTTTTGGCAACTTTCTTTTTGGGACTACTGTTTTTGGCAGCTATCTGTTTTCGTGTAACATGTTACTGTGAAACATGTTCAGTTTGGTCTATAATTTAACCATGAATCGACTTACAAACGAACAACGCTTGCAAATTATTGCATTTTATCATCAAAATGTATGCTCGGTTAAGAAAGTGCATCGTGCACTTTTTTATCGGAAAATTATGTTGAGCGACGAAGCTCATTTCTGCTTGATTGGATACGTGAACAAACACAATTGCCTTATTTGGTGTGAAGAGTAGCCAGAAGCATTGCAAGAACTGTCAATGTATCCCGAAAAATGATCTGTTTGGTGTGGATTATGGGCCGGTAGCATTATACCGTACTTTTTTTGAATGGCGAGCGCTACCGTGCCATGATTAAAAACCTATTTTTTCCCAAAATGGAAGAGCTGGACATGGGTGACATGTGGTTTCAACAAGACGGTGCCACAAGCCACACAGCACGCGAAACAATGGCCCAATTGAGAAGCGAATTCGTCGAATAGATTATTTCACGTTTGAGGTCGGTCTATTGGCCGACTAGATCGTGCGATTTAATGCCTTTAGATTATTTTAAGTGGGCCTATTTTAATTAAGTCTCATATCTATAGGGATAATTCCGCAACGGTTAACGCTGCGGGGTTATCCCTATAGACAATATTGAAGACCTAATTCGTGAGATACCAGCCGATATGTTGGCTGGATAGCCACGTCTATTAATAGCCACGTCTATTAATAGCCACGTCTATTAATAGCCACGTCTATTAATAGCCACGTCTATTAATAGCCACGTCTATTAATAGCCACGTCTATTAATAGCCACGTCTATTAATAGCCACGTCTATTAATAGCCACGTCTATTAATAGCCACGTCTATTAATAGCCACGTCTATTAATAGCCACGTCTATTAATAGCCACGTCTATTAATAGCCACGTCTATTAATAGCCACGTCTATTAATAGCCACGTCTATTAATAGCCACGTCTATTAATAGCCACGTCTATTAATAGCCACGTCTATTAATAGCCACGTCTATTAATAGCCACGTCTATTAATAGCCACGTCTATTAATAGCCACGTCTATTAATAGCCACGTCTATTAATAGCCACGTCTATTAATAGCCACGTCTATTAATAGCCACGTCTATTAATAGCCACGTCTATTAATAGCCACGTCTATTAATAGCCACGTCTATTAATAGCCACGTCTATTAATGAACACGTCTACTAAAACCCACCCCTATGTTAATTTTGTCACTCCGTTTGTAACACCTCTAAATATTGATCTGAGACCCCATAAAGTATATATGTTCTTAATCGTCGTACAATTCTAAGACGATTTACCCATGTCCGTCTGTCCGTCCCTCTGTTGTAATCACACTACATACAGTCCGTAATAATAGAGCTAGGTTAATCAAATTTGGTAGAAATATTTCTTATAGTTGCAGATTATTTAGGATTGCAAATGGGCCATATCCGTCAATGTTTTGATATAGCTCCCCTATAGAGGTCGCTCCAAAATCGCTCAAATTTTTGAGCCATACATACCACATTTTTAAAGCAATTTAGCAGAAACTTTGCAATTTGCATTCAATTTTGAAAAAAATTTATTACAGAGAAAATTTCACAAATCGGTTCATATTTTGTTATAGTCACCCTATAAAGGTCGCTCCAAATTATACGTATTTAACCCATAAATACCACATTTTCTAAGCATTTTGACTGAATCTTTGCAGTATGTATTAAATGAAGAGAAGAATTCATCGCAGTAAACATTTTTTAAAACATTTCATATTTTGTTATAGTCAACCTATAGATGTCGCTCCCAAAAATGTTGATTTAAGCCATAAACACCACATTTTTTAAGAAATTTAGCAGAAACTTTGCAGTTTGTATTCTATTTTGGGAGGAATTCATCTCAATAAAATTGATACAAATTAGTTTTTATATTGTTGTGGTCTCCGTGTAGGTCTAGTTCTTAAATATGCTAATTTAAGCCATAAATACCACATTTTTCAGCGTTCGTTTTTATACCCTAAATCACACTGTGGTCCAGGTTATTATGATTTTGTGCATTTGTTTGTAACACCCAGAAGGAGAAGAGATAGATCCATCTTTTATTGTACCGATCGACTTGAAATCACTTCCTGAGTCGATTTAACAATGTCCGTCTGTTCGTCTGTCTGCAGTCCGTCTGTAAATGTATCGTTGTAACCAAAGTGCAGGTCGTATTTATGGTCCGATTGTGATGAAATTTAGCACAGTGCTCTTCTTTGGCCCAAGGACTATCCCTATTGAAATCAGTCAAAATCGGTTCAGATTTAGATATAGCTTCTATATATATGTTATGTTATGAAACTGTATTTTGTATCAGATCAGTACGAAATTTGGCAGAGAGAGTTCTCTTATTACATGAATGAACTCTGCCAAATTCGGGAAAATTCAGTTCAGATTTAGATATAGCCCCCATATATATGTTTCACCCGATTTGACATGTAAGCGCTGTAGAAACCGTATTTTATATCCGATCAGTACGAAATTCGGCAGAGAGAGTTTTCTTATCACATATATGAACAATGCATAGCGATTCCCACTTTCACATTGTTAGGGAGGTGTAGGGTATTATATAGTCGGCCCCGCTCGACTTTTTGTTTTTCCATACTGGTTTTTTAATAATTTTCTTAAAAGTTTCGTTTCATAATTTGCTCCATATCCAAAAATTTTTCCAGTAATAGAATTGAATGCAATCCATGGAGGGGAATATAAGACTCGGCATGGCCAAACTTAACGCTTTTACTTGTTATACCTCCCATAGGAAAGGAACATTTTGTACAAAAATACAACCAATTGAAATTTATATATTTGGTAACCCAAGACAAAATGGCGAAAAAACTTATTCAAAAATATTTTGTTTTAATTTCCCTTACTTTTACAGCATGGATCTTCAAATATGTAGACACTGTTTTCTTCGTTAGCATTCTAAATTTTAAAATATGGGATAAAGTAACTTAACGATATTGTTCTTATTTGTATGTACTTCTAGTTAAAGTAAAAAAAGACTTTCTGCGTAAAAATAAAATATGTACATTTTGGCTTATACTTAAAAAAATACTTCAAATACCAGTGTAGTTCAAGAAAATTAGAATTAAAAAAATAAAAGTTTCTTCGTGTTTAGGATACCAAATTACACCAGAAAATGTTAAGTACATCCCTTCGACAAACAAATTTTAAACTAGTGTTATTGGTAACACTTTCTAGTGAGGTATCCAACAGTATTGGATTTCAAGACTTTGCATTCTGTATTTTAAATTTTAGAGAGGAGGGTATATATCATTTGCTACGAGCCAAAAGTGTAACACATCGAAGGAGTGACCTAAGACCCTACGTATGTTCGGCGGATATCCGTTTTGGGTCATTTTAAGTCGAATGAGCAATGTCCGTCCGTCTGTCTGTCTGCTGGCTGGTGCGCACGATAACTCTCGAAAGGAGTAACCGATTGACTTAAAATTTGTTATGTGGTAATATTTTCTTCTATCTCCGGCTAAGTTTGAAGATGGGCCATATAGGTCCACTCCTTCTAGTACCTCCCCCCCAAAGGGTTAACATTTAGTGAAATATTGATTATTTAATAACTTCTATACTACTTATTTGAATCCTCTGAAATTCTACACATAGTATTAGTTTATTAGTCACTATTACCTCGAGAAAATTGGGCGAAGATGCCACGTCCCTTTTGGTACCTCCCACACAAATGGAAAATTATGAACCAAAAGTTAATAGCTTATAACTTTATTACTAGTGCGTACAAAGACCTGAAATTTTGTACAGTGTAATGGTTTAGTAGTGCCTACAACAGAGTAAAAAATGGGCATTGTTGCCACGCGTCTTTTGGTACCTCCCACACAAATGTTCCATTTTGTACCAAAAGTTACAAGCTTATAATTTTAGTACATACAAATACTTGAAATTCTACACAGTGCAATGCTTTTATAGTACCTAGAGTGGCCGTAATTGACACGCCCCTTTGGTACCTCCCATACAAATGGACCATTTTGTACCAAAAATTACCAGTGTAATGCAATTTTGCACAGTGTAATGCTTTTATAGTACCTAGATTCCAGAGAAAAATGGGCGTTATAGGCACACCCCTTTTGGTACCTCCCACACAAATGGACGTTTTTGTACCAAAAGTTAATAGTTTTAACTTTAATACCAGTACATACTTTAAAGTTATTAAATGCAATTTAAATTGATAATAATTTAATTAAAACAACAAATAAATACATTTACTAATATTTTTTTGGGACTCAAGGTGAGGGGATTTATAAGTCGGTTTACCCGACTGAACTTTCTTACTCGTTTCGTTTATTTTTGGATAGCACTATAACTTCGAGACTTGCCAGAGAACGATTTCAAATATTAGGCGTTTGGTAAACCTAATCAAATAAGTTGTAACCAAAAGCTTTAAAGGGTGTCTCTCTACCGCGATATGATCCCTTTGTTCATACTCATTTTGATACCACCCTCATAAGGCGAGCAAATGTTAGGAAAATCATTCTCAGACAATCTCCCATTGTATAATTTTTGGGCCAGAATTTCTAATTTGCTACACATGTAAAATTTGTCTAGAGATATATGTTTTTGATCTTCTGCGTCAACAATGCTCTTCTTGCGAATATAAAATAATTACATGCATTAGAAAAAATACATCACGTTATCATCCATTTCAAACGCCACAAACACCACTTCAAATATTTTGAACTGGCTACAGTATACAAACTAGCACATATTCATGAGAAGTGCACTGCGGTATATCCAAGGCCATAAAGACTTTGAAATACAGCGTTCTTTTCGTATATCTCTCATAGTATCAAATCAAAATGCATTTTTCCCAAACATTGCAATCATATATATATATAGTCTGCTACCTTGCACAGTGTTGCCTCTTTGACTAAAAACCAAAGATTGTAGGTCATAAGTTTCTTTACTATAAAAAAATTCACTTCACGTAAACACAAATCACTCAGCAATTCAAAGGATTTTAAATTTTGCTGAAAATATTTTCTACGAGTAGAGAATTATGCTAAAATTAAAATTAGAAATAAAGTTAATAGTATTGGATGTGTTATTTGAAATTTTGCACAGATTAAAAACTCGTTCAAACTATGATTTTTGTTGCCCTCAACTGTTAAGAGAAAGCGCCACACTGTGCATCGTGATTATGCCAAATGAAGTCAAACAGAATACGCATTGCTCACTTTTATGGAAATTGGAATTCTGGGAAAGCTGTATACTACAATGAAGTTACTCAGAAACTTCAAAAAGAGGTTACCTTTCCGCCTTTTGTTACAAAACTTTGTCTGGATTTCTTACATGAATATATTATTTTGCCTTCTCAAACATATTTACAATTTTATACCTTGCTGCGAAGATAGCTTTCAGCATACATATATTCATACGCACTTTCCATACCCTACACTACACTGTGGTACAGGATATAATGGCTTTGTGCATTTTTTTGCAACAGCTTGAAGATTGAGGAGATAAACCCATCATTTATTAGTCAGATAGACTCGGAATCACTTAAAGAGTCGATTAAAACATGTGCGTCCGTCCGTCTGTGAACATATTCTTGCGACAATTATTATTACACTGTGTGCGCAAAAATTTTGACATAAAGAAGATCATTGGTCCAAGAATGAAAACTGTCAAATTTGAAAGAAATTGGTTCAGACAGAGTTACCCTCCCTATATACGTTCCTTCCGATTGGGCATATGAATTCAAAGACGAGTTTCTTGACACAGAAACGAAGAATGTCAACTTGGAAGAAAATTGGTTCAGATGTATTTATAACCTATATATAATTTACCTCTCGGCATATAAGATCTTTAGAAATTATATCTAACATTTCAGCTTTACCAAATTTGGCATATAGCAGTTCACTGAGCAAGGAATAAACACTGTAAAATTTAAATAAATCGGTTCAGACTTAGATAGGGCATCAACGTACTACAAAACCTTTATAATCCCCTCACCTTAGAGAGGAGGGTATAAATCACTTGCTACGAACCAAAAGTGTAACACATCGAAGGAGTGACCTAAGACCCTAAGTATGTTCGGAGGATATCTGTTTTGGGTCATTTGAAGTCGAATGAGCAATGTCCGCCCGTCTGTCTGCTGGCTGGTGCGCACGATAACTCTCGAAAGGAGAAACCGATTGACTTCACGTTTGGTATATGGCAACATTTTCTTCTATCTCCGGCTAAGTTCGAAGATGGGCTATATTGGTCCACTCATTCTAGTACCTCCCCGTCAAAGGGTTAACATTTAGTGAAATATTGATTATTTAAAAACTTATATACTGCTTATTTGAATCCTCTGAAATTCTACACATAATATTAGTTTATTAGTCACTACTACCATATTGGTCCACTCCTTCTAGTACCTCCCTCTAAAGGGTTAACATTTAGTGAAATATTGATTATTTAATAACTTCTATACACACTGAAAAAAAATCGCTTCTGTAGTATACTGTTCCAAAAATATTCTGCATGAAACATGCATATGTTTAGGGTACACTCCAAATATAAAATATTTGACATACACAAATATTATATGCTTGGAAGGATGTTGTTTTAAACAAAACTATGTTTTCATCCAAATATTTTTTATTTGGAAATAATATTTCCGAAACAATGATTAATTTGTATTTATGTATATTGGTAATGTGTCGATGCCTTAATTTAAAGGAAAATTTTCAGTTTTTTTAGAAATGTAAGGTTTAATTTTTTGTTATAGTCACCCTATAAAGGTCGCTCCAAATTATACGTATTTAACCCATAAATACCACATTTTCTAAGCATTTTGACTGAATCTTTGCAGTATGTATTAAATGAAGAGAAGAATTCATCGCAGTAAACATTTTTTAAAACATTTCATATTTTGTTATAGTCAACCTATAGATGTCGCTCCCAAAAATGTTGATTTAAGCCATAAACACCACATTTTTTAAGAAATTTAGCAGAAACTTTGCAGTTTGTATTCTATTTTGGGAGGAATTCATCTCAATAAAATTGATACAAATTAGTTTTTATATTGTTGTGGTCTCCGTGTAGGTCTAGTTCTTAAATATGCTAATTTAAGCCATAAATACCACATTTTTCAGCGTTCGTTTTTATACCCTAAATCACACTGTGGTCCAGGTTATTATGATTTTGTGCATTTGTTTGTAACACCCAGAAGGAGAAGAGATAGATCCATCTTTTATTGTACCGATCGACTTGAAATCACTTCCTGAGTCGATTTAACAATGTCCGTCTGTTCGTCTGTCTGCAGTCCGTCTGTAAATGTATCGTTGTAACCAAAGTGCAGGTCGTATTTATGGTCCGATTGTGATGAAATTTAGCACAGTGCTCTTCTTTGGCCCAAGGACTATCCCTATTGAAATCAGTCAAAATCGGTTCAGATTTAGATATAGCTTCTATATATATGTTATGTTATGAAACTGTATTTTGTATCAGATCAGTACGAAATTTGGCAGAGAGAGTTCTCTTATTACATGAATGAACTCTGCCAAATTCGGGAAAATTCAGTTCAGATTTAGATATAGCCCCCATATATATGTTTCACCCGATTTGACATGTAAGCGCTGTAGAAACCGTATTTTATATCCGATCAGTACGAAATTCGGCAGAGAGAGTTTTCTTATCACATATATGAACAATGCATAGCGATTCCCACTTTCACATTGTTAGGGAGGTGTAGGGTATTATATAGTCGGCCCCGCTCGACTTTTTGTTTTTCCATACTGGTTTTTTAATAATTTTCTTAAAAGTTTCGTTTCATAATTTGCTCCATATCCAAAAATTTTTCCAGTAATAGAATTGAATGCAATCCATGGAGGGGAATATAAGACTCGGCATGGCCAAACTTAACGCTTTTACTTGTTATACCTCCCATAGGAAAGGAACATTTTGTACAAAAATACAACCAATTGAAATTTATATATTTGGTAACCCAAGACAAAATGGCGAAAAAACTTATTCAAAAATATTTTGTTTTAATTTCCCTTACTTTTACAGCATGGATCTTCAAATATGTAGACACTGTTTTCTTCGTTAGCATTCTAAATTTTAAAATATGGGATAAAGTAACTTAACGATATTGTTCTTATTTGTATGTACTTCTAGTTAAAGTAAAAAAAGACTTTCTGCGTAAAAATAAAATATGTACATTTTGGCTTATACTTAAAAAAATACTTCAAATACCAGTGTAGTTCAAGAAAATTAGAATTAAAAAAATAAAAGTTTCTTCGTGTTTAGGATACCAAATTACACCAGAAAATGTTAAGTACATCCCTTCGACAAACAAATTTTAAACTAGTGTTATTGGTAACACTTTCTAGTGAGGTATCCAACAGTATTGGATTTCAAGACTTTGCATTCTGTATTTTAAATTTTAGAGAGGAGGGTATATATCATTTGCTACGAGCCAAAAGTGTAACACATCGAAGGAGTGACCTAAGACCCTACGTATGTTCGGCGGATATCCGTTTTGGGTCATTTTAAGTCGAATGAGCAATGTCCGTCCGTCTGTCTGTCTGCTGGCTGGTGCGCACGATAACTCTCGAAAGGAGTAACCGATTGACTTAAAATTTGTTATGTGGTAATATTTTCTTCTATCTCCGGCTAAGTTTGAAGATGGGCCATATAGGTCCACTCCTTCTAGTACCTCCCCCCCAAAGGGTTAACATTTAGTGAAATATTGATTATTTAATAACTTCTATACTACTTATTTGAATCCTCTGAAATTCTACACATAGTATTAGTTTATTAGTCACTATTACCTCGAGAAAATTGGGCGAAGATGCCACGTCCCTTTTGGTACCTCCCACACAAATGGAAAATTATGAACCAAAAGTTAATAGCTTATAACTTTATTACTAGTGCGTACAAAGACCTGAAATTTTGTACAGTGTAATGGTTTAGTAGTGCCTACAACAGAGTAAAAAATGGGCATTGTTGCCACGCGTCTTTTGGTACCTCCCACACAAATGTTCCATTTTGTACCAAAAGTTACAAGCTTATAATTTTAGTACATACAAATACTTGAAATTCTACACAGTGCAATGCTTTTATAGTACCTAGAGTGGCCGTAATTGACACGCCCCTTTGGTACCTCCCATACAAATGGACCATTTTGTACCAAAAATTACCAGTGTAATGCAATTTTGCACAGTGTAATGCTTTTATAGTACCTAGATTCCAGAGAAAAATGGGCGTTATAGGCACACCCCTTTTGGTACCTCCCACACAAATGGACGTTTTTGTACCAAAAGTTAATAGTTTTAACTTTAATACCAGTACATACTTTAAAGTTATTAAATGCAATTTAAATTGATAATAATTTAATTAAAACAACAAATAAATACATTTACTAATATTTTTTTGGGACTCAAGGTGAGGGGATTTATAAGTCGGTTTACCCGACTGAACTTTCTTACTCGTTTCGTTTATTTTTGGATAGCACTATAACTTCGAGACTTGCCAGAGAACGATTTCAAATATTAGGCGTTTGGTAAACCTAATCAAATAAGTTGTAACCAAAAGCTTTAAAGGGTGTCTCTCTACCGCGATATGATCCCTTTGTTCATACTCATTTTGATACCACCCTCATAAGGCGAGCAAATGTTAGGAAAATCATTCTCAGACAATCTCCCATTGTATAATTTTTGGGCCAGAATTTCTAATTTGCTACACATGTAAAATTTGTCTAGAGATATATGTTTTTGATCTTCTGCGTCAACAATGCTCTTCTTGCGAATATAAAATAATTACATGCATTAGAAAAAATACATCACGTTATCATCCATTTCAAACGCCACAAACACCACTTCAAATATTTTGAACTGGCTACAGTATACAAACTAGCACATATTCATGAGAAGTGCACTGCGGTATATCCAAGGCCATAAAGACTTTGAAATACAGCGTTCTTTTCGTATATCTCTCATAGTATCAAATCAAAATGCATTTTTCCCAAACATTGCAATCATATATATATATAGTCTGCTACCTTGCACAGTGTTGCCTCTTTGACTAAAAACCAAAGATTGTAGGTCATAAGTTTCTTTACTATAAAAAAATTCACTTCACGTAAACACAAATCAAAAATATTTGAGTCGATAAAATATTATAAGCTTTTTAAGTTAATCCGGCAGTGACTATCTCAAATTTTAATGAAGTCTGTAGAATAAAAATTCAAATAAAAAAAGAACTACACCCAAAAGGATATAATGTTAGTCCTTCAATAAAAATCTTAAAAAAGAGTAGGTGTTAACTGACAACTTTAAAATTTTGCACATAAAGAAAGAGAGAAAGGCCGAAAATCACTCAGCAATTCAAAGGATTTTAAATTTTGCTGAAAATATTTTCTACGAGTAGAGAATTATGCTAAAATTAAAATTAGAAATAAAGTTAATAGTATTGGATGTGTTATTTGAAATTTTGCACAGATTAAAAACTCGTTCAAACTATGATTTTTGTTGCCCTCAACTGTTAAGAGAAAGCGCCACACTGTGCATCGTGATTATGCCAAATGAAGTCAAACAGAATACGCATTGCTCACTTTTATGGAAATTGGAATTCTGGGAAAGCTGTATACTACAATGAAGTTACTCAGAAACTTCAAAAAGAGGTTACCTTTCCGCCTTTTGTTACAAAACTTTGTCTGGATTTCTTACATGAATATATTATTTTGCCTTCTCAAACATATTTACAATTTTATACCTTGCTGCGAAGATAGCTTTCAGCATACATATATTCATACGCACTTTCCATACCCTACACTACACTGTGGTACAGGATATAATGGCTTTGTGCATTTTTTTGCAACAGCTTGAAGATTGAGGAGATAAACCCATCATTTATTAGTCAGATAGACTCGGAATCACTTAAAGAGTCGATTAAAACATGTGCGTCCGTCCGTCTGTGAACATATTCTTGCGACAATTATTATTACACTGTGTGCGCAAAAATTTTGACATAAAGAAGATCATTGGTCCAAGAATGAAAACTGTCAAATTTGAAAGAAATTGGTTCAGACAGAGTTACCCTCCCTATATACGTTCCTTCCGATTGGGCATATGAATTCAAAGACGAGTTTCTTGACACAGAAACGAAGAATGTCAACTTGGAAGAAAATTGGTTCAGATGTATTTATAACCTATATATAATTTACCTCTCGGCATATAAGATCTTTAGAAATTATATCTAACATTTCAGCTTTACCAAATTTGGCATATAGCAGTTCACTGAGCAAGGAATAAACACTGTAAAATTTAAATAAATCGGTTCAGACTTAGATAGGGCATCAACGTACTACAAAACCTTTATAATCCCCTCACCTTAGAGAGGAGGGTATAAATCACTTGCTACGAACCAAAAGTGTAACACATCGAAGGAGTGACCTAAGACCCTAAGTATGTTCGGAGGATATCTGTTTTGGGTCATTTGAAGTCGAATGAGCAATGTCCGCCCGTCTGTCTGCTGGCTGGTGCGCACGATAACTCTCGAAAGGAGAAACCGATTGACTTCACGTTTGGTATATGGCAACATTTTCTTCTATCTCCGGCTAAGTTCGAAGATGGGCTATATTGGTCCACTCATTCTAGTACCTCCCCGTCAAAGGGTTAACATTTAGTGAAATATTGATTATTTAAAAACTTATATACTGCTTATTTGAATCCTCTGAAATTCTACACATAATATTAGTTTATTAGTCACTACTACCATATTGGTCCACTCCTTCTAGTACCTCCCTCTAAAGGGTTAACATTTAGTGAAATATTGATTATTTAATAACTTCTATACACACTGAAAAAAAATCGCTTCTGTAGTATACTGTTCCAAAAATATTCTGCATGAAACATGCATATGTTTAGGGTACACTCCAAATATAAAATATTTGACATACACAAATATTATATGCTTGGAAGGATGTTGTTTTAAACAAAACTATGTTTTCATCCAAATATTTTTTATTTGGAAATAATATTTCCGAAACAATGATTAATTTGTATTTATGTATATTGGTAATGTGTCGATGCCTTAATTTAAAGGAAAATTTTCAGTTTTTTTAGAAATGTAAGGTTTAATTTTTTAGAAATTTTATATGTTTGTAAAATTCTATTAAAATTTAAAATGGTATAATCGATTGACAATTGGACTATTAATAAATTAAAAATTAGTGCTGTTAAACAAAAGAAAATGCTGCTTACGATATGTTTAACAATAAAGTATAAAACGAAATCTAGGAAAAAATAAAATTAAAAATGGACAAAGTCAGCAAAGTTTTAACATTTTTTAAATAAAATTTAAATGTATTTGGATAAATTCTTAAACAATATCCTTGTTTGGTTGTAAACACATATTTTATTTGTGACAGTTTGGTCGCAAATATATTTTATTGTAATATATTAATATATGCGTTCCAAACAAAATTTCTTGATTTTCAAATAAAATATATCTGTTCAAAAATATATAATATTTAAAAATTTTGGTTCCAAGTATATTTTCTTTGAATTCAAACATATCAAAAATGGTGATTTTCCTCCGTGTACTATTTATTTGAATCCTCTGAAATTCTACACATAATATTAGTTTATTAGTCACTACTACCTCGAAATTGCCACTCCCCTTTTGGTACCTCCCACACAAATGGACAATTTTGAACCAAAAGTTTATAGCTTATAACTTTATTAGCAGTGCATACAAAGACTTCAAATTTTGTACAGTGTAGTACTAGTAATAGCCTACAATACAGTGGAAAATGGGCTCCTTTGGTACCTCCCACACAAATGGACCAGTTTGTATCAAAAGTTGCCAGCTTAAAAATTTAATACCGTGCATACAAACACTTGAAATTTTGTACAGTGTAATGCTTTTATAGTACCTAGAGTCCAGAGAAAAATTGGCCGCCCCTTTTGGTACCTCCCACACAAATGGACCTTTTTGTACCACAAGTTAACAGCTTTTAACTTTAATACCAGTACATACTTTAAAGTTATTAAATGCAATTTAAATTGATAATAATTTAAAGTTATTTAAATTAAAGTTCCTGGTTGTATATTCGAATTTATGAGTTATACTCTTAAAAGGCGAAAAGTAATACATTTACGAGGGGGAAGGGAACGTGTGTCATCTGTGTCAACTGCGTCGTACAGATATTTCACACATTCTCCGTTCCCTCTCGTAGAGTTTTCACTTTTTGCCACTGAAGTTATTCAAAAAGTTAGGTTAAGCCGATCTGCATAAATCCTATTAATATTATAAAATCGTTTGTTTGTCTGTTTGTTTGTTTGTTTGTTTGTCTGTTCCAGCATCACGCCTAAACGGCTGAACCGATTTTCTCGAAACTTGGTGGACAGATAGACCAATGCCTGGGAAGTGCCATAGGCTACTTTGATTTTAGATTTTCCGCCAAGTGATTTTCGACTACTTGACCACAGAGGCTCCTGTTAAAGCTAGAGAGCTGAAATTTTGCACACACATAGACTGGAGTGTTGAATAAACTACGGACTACTCGCTTAATCATATTTCGGCCAGTGGTCAGTTGTAGCGCTATCAAAAACTTGCGTTTTGTTTTTGTCGTGTCGGAATCCTCTTATAAGATACAAAGTTAAAACTTTGTATATATGAAGTATCTGAATGTGGTCAGTTTAACTCCAACCCGAACAATTTTCATTATTTCTCTGATTTTAAAAGTTCCTTAAGAGCCAATGATTTACAAATTTATATGTACAGACTGATATCAATGGAGATGCGAAAACAACAATTCGATGTCCAGTCTGAGGTCAAACCGGACATAAAACCGCGTCTTAAAATTTTGAAAGCCTTTTCAAAATATATCGCTCACCACTTAATGTGGTAACCTATCTAACATTGTCAATTCGGTCACTTCTCCAACTGTGGTCAGTTTAGCAGTGACCAAATCAATTTCCACACTTTCTGTACTTTAATAGTCCTTTAAGAGCTATAATCTTAATAATTTATGTTTGTATACTGATCTCCAAGGCATGTGATTTTACACCAAGCGACTTTTGACCGCTTGACCATTACGGTACCTTTAAGAAGTAGGAAGCTTTAAATTTAGCTTTGGTATAGACTTGAGTGTTGTATACCCTTCGGACTATTCACACAGTCGTTTTTGACACGTAGTCAGTTGTCGCGCTCTCAAAATTTAAAATATTTTTTTGTATTTCAGAAGCGCCTAAAATGATACACAGATAAAATAATATGTAGTACTATACCCGAGAAATGCAATTTTGAATTCTACGATTGTGGTCAGTTAAGCAATGACCAAAACCATTTTCAATCTTTACTGGATTTCAAGATTCTTTAAGAGTTTTTCATTCTTTCAATACATTAAAATCCCATAAATTGCACTTTCATAGACATGATTGTTGTATAAACCACGGGATACTCACGTAGACATTTTTCTGCCAGTGGTCAGTTATAGCTCTATCAATTGTTTTTGTCCTTTCTGAAGCCTCTTATAGGACACAAAGTTACAACTTTGTAAATATAATAATTTTGAATTCTCTGACTGTGGTCAGTGAAGAAGTGGCCAAAACAATGTTCACTATTTTACAGATTGTAAAACTTCTAACCCCTGTTCAAAATATATCTCTCACCACTTAATGTGGTAAGATATACATATATAACGTTGTCAATTCGGTCAAATCTCAGACTGTGACCAGTGAGATTTGACCGAATCAAATCTCAGACTGAGGACAAGAGGTACACAAAAACGGAGACATAATGTTTAAAAGTCTTTTGGAATAATGTTTAAAAGTCTTTTCGAAATATATCGCTCGCTATATACACCGGTAATATTTAAACAAAAATGTATACGAGTATATCGAAATTTGAAACATACATGGCATATTATGCATTTGTTTCTCAGCCACTTATTTGGTGACCTCTTGACCACTGACCCCATAAACGTATTAATTTGAAAGTTTGCACACATATCGTACATTTGAGGTTGTGCTTTCATATTTACAGAATTTTTTACTGTTGTCAGTGAATTTGTTTGAGTTTTTGAGAGCATCTGGAGTTTGATAGACTTTCAAGTAGACTGATCCTGGATGTTAAACAAATTTTTAATGATTCAAAATCAAAAATAATACTAATGTTTGGATCACTGTTCTCAAAGGCAACCCGGGCATCGCCGGGTATTTAAATACTAGTAAATATATATGTGTATTCAAAGTCATACTACCTTGTTCCTCAGTGTATTACTTTTATCATTGCACACCTAAGAAAATACACCATATTTAAGAATTTTTGATAATTTTTTTATTCAAAAGTTGTAACAATTTTCGGAAATTTATAAAATGAATAAATTTGGAAAATTAATTAATAAAATATATCTGCCTGTGTTAAATTATTTCTTTGCCTTAAAATTGGTAAATTAAAACGTTTAATGACGGCAATGACAATACAAATTAATCAACACATAATTCAAATGTCATTATTGTAGGAGCATTTAAATTGGCAAATTAAAATATTTAATGACGGTTGCCATCAATGCAAAATATTTAATACATACTTCAAATGACAAATTTAAATTAAATAAATTTCACCGCAATAATGGCAAAACCCCATTTAACATATTTCATTTTAATGATGTCAGTGTTTTACCCATTCTCCATTGCCATTTTGCAAATAATGACTACAACACTTATTTCAAGTACATTTTCGCATATGCAAAACCATAAGTTCAATTTACGGCGCTCAAGCAAATATACGAGTAAAATACGCATATGTCAGTTGTAATTTGAAAAACCATGACCTTTTGCTGAACTCAGAATTCTCGTGCAGAGAGTACTTGCCTGACACAGCCGTACACGCCCACAGATATTTGTCGCCGTAGTCGAATATGAGTATGAGAACGTTAAATGTTCATCGTCACGAATTTAGCACAATTTGATTTCAACGAATACGGGACGCTACGATACGATATTTCGTTTCGTTGCGTTAGATTCCGTTCATTCGCTCCTTTTTTGTCTTATTAAACATAATTGATTTTATTATAAATCTGTCGTTGATGCTGTCAATTTCAACGCATACACTTTATTACGTTGACATATTTGTGCAATATTCAATGTTGATGTTGTTTAAAGTACCTCCTCTAAATGTCTCTACCAAAAACAAGTCATGTCTACTCCACCCACTTCTTGCTCGGGCACAGTGGATGTGACAGTCAATTAGATGGAATATAAATAACGCTAGTTTGCAAAATGTGATGGCTCCGACTCCAAGCCTTTTAAAGTCAGTAACAGCGATGATTACTTATCTGTTCTGAGTAAAAATTTAAAAAATGTAAATTTTTTAGATTATTAGAAAATAATTTATTTGTAAAACCCAAAAGGAGAAAATTTTTGCTTGGAATCACTTCCTGAATCGATTTAACCATGTCCGTCTGCAGATATTTCTTTGTAATCAAAGTGCAGGTCGTATTTATAGTCCGATTGTGATAAAATTTAGCACAGGTTTAGATATAACCCTCATATATGGGCAAATATCAAAATTTTTTTATTTTGAAGTAAATATTTTTTCAAGATTTTTTTGGCGAGCACATCAACGGTTTTTACAACAGACGAAGATAAAACCAGTAAGGAAAGGCAGAAAGTCGGGCGGGGACGACTATATAATACCCTACACCTCCCTAACAATGCGATAAGGGTTATTGCGATAATAATTTGGAATAATTGGTAAATGGGTAAGAACATATATATGTGGATATATCTAATTCTGAACCGATAATCGCTAAATTAAGCAATATTCGTTCCTAAATTGAGAAACATCTTTCTGGAGAATTTTGTAATGATCGGAAGTAAAGTACAACTTCTATAGCGCTTTGTAACCAAATCAGGAGGAACATATATATGGAGCTTATCTATAAATCGGAATCGATTTTCCCTGAATCCTCATACATGTAAAATAGAAACCTCTTTCTGTCAAATTTCGTACTGATCGGATATAAAATACAGTCACTACAGCGCTTGAATGTCAAATCGGTGCTAACATATATATGTGGGCTATATCTAAATCTGAACCGATTTTCTCCGAATTTGGCAGTATTCCCTCATGTAATAAGAAACCTCTTTCTGTCGAATTTCGTACTGATTGGATATAAAATACAGTTTCTACAGCGCTTACATGTCAAATCGGCTGCAACATATATATGGGGCTATATATAAATCTGAACCGATTTCCCCCAAATTTTGTATTGTATCTAAGTGTATCACGAGACTACTCTCTGTCAATTTTTGTACAAATCGGTTACAAAATGTTGCTTATACAGTGCATATATGCCAAATCGGAGGTACATATATATGGGAGCTATATGTAAATCTGAACCGATTTTAACCAAATCGGTTCAGATATGTGAAAAAAGAAAAGATATGTGCAAAGTTTCGTTCAGATCGGACCATAATTGCGACCTGTACTTTGATTACAAGAATACATCTACAGACAGACGGACAGACAGACGGACATAGCTAAATCGACTCAGAAAGTGATTAAAAGTCGGTCGGTATAATAAACAATGGGTCTATCTCTTCTCCTTTTGGGTGTTACAAACAAATGCACAAAGTCATAATACCCTGTACCACAGTGTGGTGTAGGGTATAAATATAAACATGCAAAAACCGTTGTTGTGAATAAATTTCATCAAAGGCCGCGAAAGTTAGGGCGGTTCCAAATTTAAATTTAAAGAAAAATTTTATAAAATGAAATTTTCAGCGGAATTCGGAAAACTAAAATTACAATCATAGAACATTAGCATTTCTATCAGCCTATGACAAAATATTCGCTGTAGCTTCATTATTCGGATAAATATAGCGAATCAAAATAATTTTTAATTGAAAAACCAGTAAGGAAAGGCAGGAAATCGGGCGGGGCCGACTATAAAATACCCTACACCTCCCTAACAATGCGATAAGGGTCATTGCCATAATAATTTGGAATAATTGGTAAATGGGTAGAAACATATTATCTAATTCTGAAACGATAATCGCTAAATTAAGCAATATTCGTTCCTAAATTGAGAAACATCTTTCTGGAAAATTTTAATGATCGGAAGTAAAATACAACTTCTATAGCGGTTTGATACCAAATCAGGAGGAA
The DNA here is from genome assembly GCA_963930755.1 of Eudasyphora cyanicolor. NCBI lineage: Eukaryota > Metazoa > Arthropoda > Insecta > Diptera > Muscidae > Eudasyphora > Eudasyphora cyanicolor. The sequence continues at coordinate 257,776,340 of OZ005737.1, read as the reverse complement.
CAATCAATATAAATCTGAACCGATCTTCCCTGAATACTCATTCATGTAAAAAGACCTCCTTCTGTCGAATTTCGTACTGATCGCATATAAAATACAGTCTCTACAGCGCCTACATGTCAAATCGGGGGTAACGTATATATGGGGCTATATCTAAATCTGAACCGATTTCTTCCAAATTTAACAGTGTTCATTCATATAATAAGAAACCTCTTTCTGCCGAATTTCATACTGATCGGATATAAAATAATATTTTTACAGCGCTTACAAGTCAAATCGGGGTAACGTATATATGGGGGCTATATCTAAATCTGAACCGATTTTCTCCGAATTTAGCAGTATTCCTTCATGTAATAAGAAACCTCTTTCTGCCAAATTGTGCACTGATCGGATATAAAATAACATTTTTACAGCGCTTATATGTCAAATCGGGGGTAATGTATATATGGGGGCTATATCTAAATCTGAACCGATTTCTTCCAAATTTAACAGAGTTCATTCATGTAATAATAAACCTTTTCCTGCCGAATTTCATACTGATCGGATATAAAATAAAGTTTTTACAGCGCTTACATGCCAAATCGGGGCTAACATATATATGGGGGCTATATCTAAATCTGAACCGATTTTAACCAAATTCAATAGGGATCGTCCTTGGCCAAAAAAAAAGATATGTGTAAAGTTTCGTCGAGATCGGACCATAATTGCGACCTGTACTTTGATTACAAGAATACATGCACAGACAGACAGACAGACAGACAGACAGACAGACGGACATAGCTAAATCAACTCAGAAAGTGATTCTAAGTCGATCGGTATAATAAACGATTGGTCTATTTCTTCTCCTTTTGGGTGTTACAAACAAATGCACAAAGTTATAATACCCTGTACCACAGTGTGGTGTAGGGTATAAACATAAGACTAATTTTCACGATTATATGAGGTAATTTTCTGTGGCCTACAAATGAGGATAATACTGCTATTAGTTCAAAAGTTATGTTTGTTTCATTCTATTCAACCTTACCTAACCTAACCTATGTTTGTTTCAAAATTCGAAGTTCACATCATATGTGTTTTATTTTAATAAAAAAAATTATGATTTCATCGTTATCATACGAACATTATTTTTGTGGAAATATAATTTTTGCAACGTGCATAATTTGCACAATCATCAAATTAAAATGACGGCCCTCCGATTTCGGAATAGAGCGTTAAAAATCCTTTTATTTCATATACACTTCCGCCATATCTGTACCCCGCACTTGGTGTGCCTTGACGGTCATTGCTGAGACAAAAGTGTCACGTTCTTCGCGTACAAGACTTCAATCTTCAAATAAGTATCCATGATTGTTAAGTGGACCACAGCAGTACGCCCGAAGAACATAGAAAATGAATTTCAGACGTTTAAACTATTAAAAATGCCAAGGACAAAATTTACAATTTTTGCAAAAATTGAAAAAGTGAATAAAATTTCAGCAATTCATTATTTTGTTACGGCCCCCTGATTTTTGGATTCACCAGTTAAAAAGCCATCTGGGATAATTAATTCAGCTCAACGTATACATAACTGTCGATGTGCTCCGTGAAATACACTATCAAAAAATAATTCACGCAAGTTTAACAAAGGTTTGGGAAGCTGTAGCGGTGGATCCTATAAGAGCACATCAACGACATCTATATAGATTTATAGGTATTTCAAGCCGCTATAACCGCTTCTTTACCACGGTAAAAAAAAAACACTTGAAATCGCATTTCAAAAAGTTATGAGCTATAATTTTTTGCGGAAAGATCTCACATGAACAGTGCTCACGAAAAATTCTTCCTCCATGTACCCCTCGTGTTTTTTGTAACTGACCAGTTACTTCATTATAAATAGTTTTGCCACATCTTATAAAAGAATGGATACAGATATGAACATTTCTAGGACTTTTTCCACAATTTTGAAATGTGCTTATAACTTCTAAAGTTTTTTAGATAATAACAAACTTTTTTGGGAAAAAACTTTTATGTTTGTGGTTTATCTAATTCCATCTACTTATGCACCGAAATCTGTACACAAAGCGAGAAAAGTGTTAAACAACATACATTACTCCTGTGTTAAAAATTTTGATATTTGCCCATATATACAAGGTGGCGCAAAAGTAATCCTCCTATCAGAAAATGCTATACATTTTGCGATTCCCCTAATGTCAGTTCTGTTTTGACATTTGTGTAGTAAACACATGCGAAATACACGTTAATAAACAATGTTACGCTACACTGCTCCAGAACGCGGAATATTGATTTTTTCATTTTCTTTCATTTTTTTTTAAACTACAGCCAAAAAAACATCGAAAGGTTACTTTTGCGCCACCTGTTACATATACCTCCGATTTGGGATAAAAGGACTTTAAAATCCACATTTATTCACCGGTCTGTATGAAATTAAGCAGAAATATATCCGTCGTTGCAGAAGCAATCGGTAACAAATTGGCTCAGATGTAGATTTAACCTCCATAAATATACATATATTTTCTGTCCGATTTTTCATATAAGCACCATAGGAGCTACACTTACGTCCGATCATTATTAAAAATTACTTAGGAGAGTTTCTTGACACACAAATAAACCCTACCAAATTTGAAGGAAATCGTTACATTTTTAGATATAGCCAATGTATTTATTTTTTGTCGGCATCTAAATACTGTAGATGATGTATTTTACATCCGATCATTGGTAGAGAGATGTCTCTTGAAAAAAAACGAATAAACGCTACTAAAATTTCAAAAAATCAGTTCAAATTTAGATATAACCTAAATAGATTTATCACTTGATTACTCTCCTGGCTGTAGACCATCTTTGCCTCTATTATGTATTATAGAATGCAAATTTTTTAAAACGGTGAAGCAAATGCATTTTCTTTACCGCTCAGCTCCTCGTATAGCTATATATTTACTTAAAAAACCCTGAACAACAGTGTTTTTTTTTATTTTATAGTAAAAAACTTAAATAATACCCTGTACCACAGTGTGGTGTAGGGTATAAAAAAGATTGGATGTAAACTACAGCATCTACAGGACTAAAGGGTCAAATCGGAGCTATATCTAAATATTAACCGATTTTCTTCAAATTCGGCAATGTTGGTTCATGGATCAAGAAACTCTACCATTCTAAATTTCAAAATGATTTGATGTAAAATACAGCTTCTACAGGACTAAAGAGCAAAATCGGACGAAACATATATATGGGATCTATAGCTAAATCTTAACCGATTTTATTCAAATTCGGCAATGTTGGTTCATGGATCAAGAAACTCTACCATTCTAAATTTCAAAACGATTGGATGTAAAATACAGCTTCTATAGAACTAAAGGGCCAAATCGGACGAAACATATATATGGGAGCTATAGCTAAATCTTAACCGATTTTCTTCAAATTCGGTAGTGTTGGTTCATGGATCAAGAAACTCTACCATTCTAAATTTCAAAACGATTGGATGTAAAATACAGCTTTTATAGTACTAAAGGGCCAAATCGGACGAAAGATATATATGGGAGCTATATCTAAATCTGAACCGATTTCAACCAAATTCAATAGCGATCTTAACAGTCGCGAAATACTCTAAACTGCAAAATTTCAGAACGATCGGAGTGAAATTGCGACCTGTAGTCGACGAACAACTTTACATGGACAGACCGCCCGACTTTAGCCTTTCCTTACTGGTTTTTTAACTCCCGCCACTCTGGCGCGGAGTTAAACATATGTAATTGTTCGATGTAACCCTTTTTGCGTGGATAATATCATATATTCTGTCCGAGAAGGCTTCCCACTCTGCACGAATGTAGCGTGATGGTATTTTGTCCCAATCCAGATGCAGAGCAATATCTACGGCATTGACCGTCTAATTGGGGTACAATGCATTTTGTATTTATTCATTTGTTTCTAAGGTCTGTCAAAGGCCTGTGCATAGCATTTTCTGGTATAATATGGTGTCATAAACGCGAAAAACCCCAGTAAAGAAAGGCAGAAAGTCGGACGTGGCCGACTATAATACACCTTCCTAACAATGCGAAAATGGGCATTTCAATAATAATTTGGAATAATTGGTTTCATTTCAGTAAACAAAGTATTTAGCTCTACCTCCTTATCAAGGCTTATTCCAAGGAGGAGTTGATGATGTTGATCATAATAAACTAGATCTCTATACTATCTGTGCGAATTTTCTTTAATCTCACACCTAGTGCAATTTGACCGTTGCTATATCTTGAGAAAAAAGGGCGAAGTGAGGACACACGCCGAGTAACTTTTTTTACAAATATCTAACTACTTATAACTTTTATATAAATGAATATAAATAGTACCTGAAATATTGTGTTGTAAATTGATTTTACAGCATCTACAGTCAAGTACACAACTGGCATTATTTCCACACCCCTTTTGGAGCTCCCGCACAAAATGACCAAAACATATCAAATTGAATAGCTCATAACGTTAAGAGTAGTGAGCATAAGTAATTACACAATGAAAATACAATGTTAATGGGCAAAATAGACATATTCGTCCAACTTTTCCGGTACCCCCACACAAAGTGACAGATTCATTTTAACACAACATTTCTATTACTTTTGCAGCAGTCATCTAAATGAATTCTTATTTTGTATTTTAGACAATATTTCCAATGACAATTTTATACCGAATGAAATTAAATAAACTACCCTTAGACCGTTATATTTGACAGATGTCCATGATTCATTTATTTAAAATTCGTGTTTGCTTCTATATCACATGAAACCACTGTGCATGCCTTCACAGTCAGTGTCACACAAAGTGGATGTAGACTGTGTACATGAGTGCACGATTATACAACACTAAACAGAATTGATTGTCAATAAACGCGTTGACAAAATACACCCATTCACTCGTTGGAAGGCGAAAACCCACACCCTTGTCTATAGAAGTGGCATATAAAACAGAGTTCGGATACAGGCAGTGAGGCGGGCGGGCACGCATGCATGTCCTTGTAGCGGGTAGTCGCGTACTCACAAAATCACTTGCCATAACTTTGGCCATAAATCGATCATAAATTTATAAACGTGATTTAAAATGATTTTATTCTCTGCGCTGCCATTATTTGGTGGACGGCGGGTGAACGGATGAATTGGCTGATTGGCTCTTGCCAGTTCTGTCATTGTCTTCAACATCAATTTTATAACTTTTTAAGCAAGGATACGCGCGATGGGTGGATTTTCTGTCACTTTGTGTCAAAAATGTGCATAAAATGTATTTTTGCCCCAAATAAACCATGCGGAAGTGAAGAGAATAAAAATTTAATTTTAAAATTCTTTGTTTGGTACTCTTTGTGGTTTTTTTCTTCTCCGTCGACCACAACTTTGGCAGTTTTATTGCGCTTTTGTTTTACTACTCTTTTCCTATATTGTGAATTGGCAATATTGCATTGCACTCTTTATAGATCATTTGATTTAGATCGAAATTTGATGGAGGATGGAATATTCAGTTGCTACGAGCCAAAACTACAACTCATCGAAGTTGTGACTTAGCACCATAAGTGTGTTAGTCGGAAACTCGGTTTAGTACATTTTAAGACATTTGATTGGTTCACTCCTTCAAGCACCTCCAACATAAACGCTTACAATTTGGTGAAATATTGATTCTGTAATAACTTCTATAGTACTTATCCATATCGTCTGAAATTCAATACAAAGTGATAGTTTATCTGCAACTATTAAATTGAGAAGAAATGGGAAGTTGCCCTCCTCCTTTTGGTACCTCCTACACAAAGCGAACATTTGTACAAGACGTTAACAGCCTATAAATGCACTGCAAATATATAACGGGTTTTCCAGTAGGGATGATATGATTTTGAAGTGACGTTTCGGCCATTTGTAATATGTCATGATCTGTCATTTGTTTTTCATTGTATTCAGTAGTGTTTACAATTTCATCATGGAGAGATATACATACGCAAGAACAACCTTTACAAATTATTCAGTTTTATTATCAAAATAATCGTTCTCCAAATACAACTTTTCGTGCGCTAAGACAATTTTTTTTTAAAATCCCAAAAAAAATGCACTTTCCAGTCGACCTACGACCTTGACACCCATAAGCACTATATTTTTTCCATTGGCCGATTCCCGATCCGACGTACCGTTAAGGAGATATAAACTTTCCGTTCACATTTGAAAATGATGTTGTCCATTTTGTTTAAGTAAAAAAAAATGTGAAGTACAATCGATACAATTAAGTTCTAAATAAAACGTCATTCAAATGGCCTCCACGACTTCTTCTGCAGGAACGAATACGATGAACCCAATTTTCGAGCACTTTTTCCACAAAATCAAGTCGTATGTCATGAATGGCACGTTCAATATTGACTTGTAAAAAAAAAAAAAAAACTTGAAGAGAGTCTGGTTTATTTCGAAAGACCAATGACTTCAAATAACCCCACAACAAATAGTCTAATGGTGTTAAATCACAACTTCTTAAGTTATCACAATCTCTTGAAATAATCGAATCTCCAAACTATACTCGCAACAATTAAATTTTTCATTTGCTCTGTTGCAAGTAGTAAAAATCGGTCGATTGAAAAACGATAGCTCTTAACGACAGCTAAAATATTGCTCATGGGTGTCAAAGTCGTAGGTCGGCTGGAAATTGTTTTTTTTTTTTTTAATTTAAAAAAAAAACGGAGTTAGCATCATTTTCAAATGTGAGTTGATTTTTGCTCTAGCTCCTGGATGTCAAGGTCGTAGATCGACTTGAAAGTTTTTTTTTTGGATTTAAAAAAAAATGGACTTAGTGCACGAAAAGTTGCAATTGGAGAACGATTATTTTGATAATAAAACAGAATAATTTGTAAACGTTGTTCTTGCGCATATCTCTCCATGATGAAATTTTAAACACTACTGAATACAATGAAAACAAATGACAGATCATGACATATTAAAATGGCCGAAACGTGACTTTAAAATCACATCATCCCTATTGGAAAACCCGTTATGTTCGGTGGAAATTTGATTTGAATAATTTTAAGTCATTTGAGCAATGTCAGTCTGTCTGTCTGCTGGCTGGTGCGCACGACAACTCTCGAAACGATTAATCGACTGACTTGAAACTTAGTATTCGGTAATATTTTTCTCTATCTTCGGCTAAGTTCGAAGATGGTCCATATTGTAGCACACCTTCTAGTACCTCCGCCACAAAGGCTGAACATTTAGTGAAATATTGATTCAATAATAACTTCTATACTACTTACCCTAATCTCCTGAAATTTTACACGTATGTAATGACCAAAGGTTTCATTTGAGCGAAGAAAAATCAAAACAAGTAAGAAAGTTTCAGTCGGGTAAACCGACTAAGGTATACCCTCACTTTGTGAGTAATGTAATATTGAATATTACTCGAATTATTCTGTCAATTTGTGTGGGAGGTACCAGAAGGGGTTTATCAAATACACCTTTTTTTCGCTGAACATTAGATACTTTAAATTCATTGCACTGTGTCTACTTATAAGCATTTATGTGCACTGGTATAAACGTTATGAGACATTAAATTGTGGTATGATTTGGGGATTTTGTGTGGGAGGTACAAAAAGGGGTGTGGCAATAACGCCCATTTTTCACAGGGCGATAGACACTATAAAAACATTACACTGTAAAAAATTTCAAGTATTTTTATACACTGGTTTTAATGTTATTAGCTGTTAACTTTTGGTGCAAAAAGGTACCTTTGTGTGGGAGGTACCGAAAGTGGCGTGACAACAACACCCATTTTTCCCTGGACTGTAGGCAATATAAAAGCATAATACTGTACAAAATTTCAAGTATTTTTATACACTGTTACTAATGTTATAAGCTGTTAACTTTTGGTTCAAAATGGTGCATTTGTGTGGGAGGTACTAAAAGGGACGTGGCGACTTCGCCCATTTTTCTCGAGTTGATAGCGACTAATAAGCTTATACTATGTGTGGAATTTCAAAAGATTCGAATAAGTAGTATAGCAGTTATTAAAGAATCAATATTTCACAACATTTCAACCCTTTGTGGGGGAGGTACTAGAAGGACTAGACCAATATGGCCCATCTTCGAACTTAGACGGAGATAGACAAAAATATTACCACATACCAAATTTGAGGTCAATCGGTTACTCCTTTCGAGAATTAGGGTGCGCACCAGCCAGCAGACAGACAGACGGACGGACATTGCTCATTCGACCTAAAATGACCCAAAACGGATTTCCTCCGAACATACTTGGGGTCTTAGGTCACTCCTTCGACGTGTTACACTTTTTTCCGTTGATATATACCCTCGTCACACTAAAGTGAGTGTATAAAAATATGTATGGAAGTACAGTCTGGTAAACAGACTTACCCCTCAAACTTACCCTCACCTTCAGCCCAAAAAAATATTCGTCAATTCAATCAATTTCAATTGCATTAGTATAATCCAGTTGTGTGGGAGGTACCGCCCCTATTGCCAATTACGCCCATTTTTCTCTAGACTGTATGTGCTATAAAACTATTTTGTACACTGTACGAAATTCCAGGTATTTGTATGCACTGGTATTAAGGATATAAGCTGTTAAGTTTTTTGTGCAGAATGATCAATTTCTGTGGGAAAATGTCAAAACAAGTTTTAATTTCCACGTAATTATTGTTATTTTTTTCCTTCGAATCAAGTCGATCTTCAATTTTGCCATTTGTTAAGATTCGACAAATTTTATTTAAATTTACGATAATTTGCTCCTGACAATAAAAATAAAAAAATTCAAATCGTTAAGCGAGTTTATAACAACGCAAATACAATGTTTTTGAAGCAGTTTTTTGCGTTTGTCATATTATACAATTTTAAGATTAAATATCTTGACTTCGGTATCCTCGTAAGAAACATCTAACTTTGTTGATTTTAGGATTTATTTCAAATGCAATTAAAATTCAGCTTTTCCCCCACTTCATAAAATTATGTAAATGTCTTCAAACAACAATAATTTCATTAATTTTACAATGACTAGAGTCTGCCTTTGCATATGTTTCATTTTTATTTTATGCAATTAGCACGAATCTAACAAAACTCTTTTAAAGCTTTCAAAATTTTGACATAAATTGCATTTTATCTAGTAAATTTACATGTTGTATGTCATATTCAAGTATTTTTGACAAATGTATATTGTTTATTCGTAATTTGTTTATTCGTTGAATAATATTAAGAGCCTTTCCCCACATGTTTCTATAATATCACAAAACTGCGTCTCTCCTACGAAAGTGACCAACTGTTTTGTAAATAAAAAAATGTCCGTCCAATATACATATGTATATACATAATTCTATTAAAAATGCGAATCTTTGCCATCATCGGTTGTTTCTATTTAGAACGAGTTATTGCCATTGTTCTTGTTGCTGCTGATTTCGGTTTTGTTGCCACTGATGTTGTTGACAGTTACTACAACAACGGAAATAATACGTACATATAACCCCCTTCACGTCTCGCAACAAACAATTCTTCACAACTTTTGGTATATGTGTGTATGTCTATAAGTATTTCTTCTCAAAGATATTATTGTCAAAACAAAAAGAAAAAACCAGTAAGGAAAGACAGAAAGTCGGGCGGGGACGACTATATAATACCCTACACCTACCTACCAATACGATAATGGGCATTGCGATAAGAATTTGGCAGTGTTCAAACATGTAATAAGCAAACTCTCTGCCGATTTTCGTACTGATCGGATATAAAACACGGTTTCTACAACGCTTACATGTCAAATCGGGTGTAACATATATATTGGGACTATGTTTAAACCTGAACCGATTTCCCCGAATTTGGCAGTGTTCATACATGTAATAAAAAAACTCTCTCTGTTAAATTTCGTACTGATCGGATATAAAACACGATTTCTACAGCGCTTAAATGTTAAATCGGGTGAAACATATATATAGGGGCTATATCTAAATCTGAACCGATTTTCCCCGAATTTGGCAGTGTTTATTCATGTAATAAGATAACTTTCTCTGCCGAATTTCGTACAATCGGACCATAAATACGACCTGCACTTTGATTACAAGAATACATGGACAGGCGGACAGACGGACAGACGGACATCGACTCAGACAATGGGTCTAACAATGGGTCTATCTCTTCTCCTTTTAGGTGTTACAAACAAATGCACAAAGTCACAATACCCTGTACCACAGTGTGGTGTAGGGTATAAACACCCACCAATGGGGTTTGACTTTATGGAGAGCCAAAGAAAAAACATTAGAATTCTCTTAAATTTTACTATTTAAGTGAGCGAAACCCTAATTTGAATTTTAATAGAATTTGAAATAAATCCTAAAAAAACAAAGTTATGTGTTTTTTACGAGGATAACGTAGTCAAAGATATTTAATATTAAAATTGGAAAATATGACAAAGGCAAAAATGCTTCAAGAACATCGTATTAGCGTTTGTTATAATATCGCATAACGATTTTACTTCTTTTTTATTGTCAGGAGGAGATAATTGTAAATTTAAATAAAATTTATAAAATTTTAACGAATGACAAAATTGAAGGTCGACTAGATTCCAAAGAAAAAAAATAACAATAATTACGTGGAAATGTGGATGAAAATCTGGAATGACCTATAGTCCTTGGATTGAAAAACTCCGGTCTGTTATATGTCCCAATGTCGAATACAGCCCCTAAAGCTCTGTTTTATACATAGCACTAAATAAATCTTATATCGTTCACTTACTTCAAGACTGTCATAAATCAAAATTGAAAATTTTCAAGATGTCTAACTATAAGTCCGTATAAAAAGATAAGTAACATAAAATACGATTTTTAAAAACGATGAATAAGTCATGTATTTTGTTGTTTACTTATAAACAAAATTTCTTTGAGATTAATTTATGGATATTTGCAAAATTCCCATTTCTGTAAGCCAACCTCAAAAATTTTAAATTTTGAGTTATGACAGTCTTGAAGTAAGTGAGCGATATGTCAAATCTAAAGAAAACGAATTCGATGAACCCTTTTTTCGAGCACTTTTTCCACTAAATAAAGTCGTATGTCATGAATGGCACGTTCAATATTGACTTGTAAAGAGAGTCTGGTTTATTTTGAAAGACCAATGACTTCAAATAACCCCACAAGAAATAGTCTAATGGTGTTAAATCACAACTTCTTGGAGGCCATTCAATATCACAATTTCTTGAAATAATCGAATCTCCAAACTTTTCTCGCAACAATTTAATTTATTCATTTGCTGTGTGGCATGTAGCCACAATCGGTCAATGACAAAAAGATTGCTGTTAACGAGAGCTAAAATATTGATCATAGGTGTCAAGGTCGTAGGTCGACTGGAAAGTATTTTTTATACCCTACACCACACTGTGGCACAGGGTATTATAACTTTGTGCATTTGTTTGTAACACCCAAAAGGAGAAGAAATAGACCCATCGTTTATTATACCGATCGACTTAGAATCACTTTCTGAGTTGATTTAGCTATGTCCGTCTGTCCGTCTGTCTGTCAGTCTGTGCATGTATTCTTGTAATCAAAGTACAGGTCGCAATTATGGTCCGATCTCGACGAAACTTTTTTTGGCCCAAGGACGATTCCTATTGAATTTGGTTAAAATCGATTCAGATTTAGATATAGCCCCCATATATATGTTAGCCCCGATTTGACATGTAAGCGCTGTAAAAACTTTATTTTATATCCGATCAGTATGAAATTCGGCAGAAAGAGGTTCCTTATTATATGGATGAACACTATTAAATTTGGAAGAAATCGGTTCAGATTTAGATATAGCCCCCATATATACGTTACCCCCGATTTGACATGTAAGCGCTGTAAAAACTTTATTTTATATCCGATCAGTATGAAATTCGGCAGAAAGAGGTTTCTTATTACATGAAGGAATACTGCCAAATTTGGAGAAAATCGGTTAAGATTTAGATATAGCTCCCATATATATGTTACCCCCGATTTGACATGTAAGCGCTGTAGAGACTGTATTTTATATCCGATCAGTACGAAATTCGACAGAAGGAGGTCTTTTTACATGAATAAGTATTCAGGGAAGATCGGTTCAGATTTACATTAAAGCTCCATATATATGTTCCTCCTGATTTGGTATCAAACCGCTATAGAAGTTGTATTTTACTTCCGATCATTAAAATTTTCCAGAAAGATGTTTCTCACTTTAGGAACGAATATTGCTTAATTTAGCGATTATCGTTTCAGAATTAGAATACGTTTCTACCCATTTACCAATTATTCCAAATTATTATGCACGCTGAAAAAAAATGGCTTCTGTAGTATATTGTCCCAAACATATTCGGCTTGAAACATATATATGTTTGGGGTAGACTCTAAGTATGTAATATTTGGTACACACAAAAATTGTGTAATTGGGAAGATGTTGTTCTAAACAAGTATTTGTTTACATTCCAATATGTTTTTATTTCCGGAACAAATATTTATTTGCATTTAAGTATTCATAAAATACATAAATTGTGTCAAATTTTTCAGTAACTCAAAGTAAAATTTTTAGAAATTTTTAATGTTCGTAAAAAATAATAATTGAAATCATATAAACTTGGATCAATATAAAGTACTTAGAGGATTGACAACTAATGATGACTTGGAATACTCAGAAATTTGAAATGATTGATTTAAAACAGAAGGTAATGCTGCATATGGTATCATAACTGGGAGGTACAATTCGAAACCCAAGAAAAATTGAAACTGAAATATCAAAAACTCAGCAAAAGTTTTGGAAATATTTTTTAAATAAAATATATTTGGAAAAATTCCTAAATAATAATTTTATTTGTATTTAAACACATATTTTATTTGAGAAATTTAGTTTGCAAATATAATTTGTTGTAATATATTAATATATGCGTTCCAAATATATTTTATTGATTTTCAAATAAAATTTATTTGCTAAGAAATATATAATATTTAAAAATTTGTGTTCCAAATATATTTTATTTCGATTCAAACATATCAAAAAAGGCGATTTTGCCCCGTGTGGCAATGACCCTTATCGTATTGTTAGGGAGGTGTTGGGTATTATATAGTCGGCCCCGCCCGACTTTCTGCCTTTCCTTACTGGTTTTCATTTAAAAAAATGGACTTAGCGCACGAAAAGTTGCAATTGGAGAACGATTATTTTGATAATAAAACTGAATAATTTGTAAACGTTGTTCTTGCGTTGTTCTATCTCTCCATGATGAAACACTACTGAATACAATGAAAAACAAATGACAGATCATGACATATTACAAATGGCCGAAACTTCACTTCAAAATCATATCGTCCCTATTGGAAAACCCTTTATATGGAGAGTGTATTCACATCGTAAATGATATTACCAATAGTATACACAGGAGTTTACTGGCTAACTAAGGTACTCCCCACAAACATTAATGGATATCGGTCGGATAGTGTAGATCCTATGGAGGATATAAACCTAATCTGAGGTAAACATATCGTCAACTTAATGCTATTTTGTTCCATTCGCCATTTTGTATGAACGGAGAAAATCGCAATTTATTGCTTGAGTAAAAACGGGACTGAGACGTTACACACTTTTTATTCCATATTCTCTGATTCTCGTTCTTTTCTATGACATTACATTTAAAAATCAACTAGTTATAACAATTTTTGTACACGCCATTTTGGTCCTTATCCAATTTTGTTTTAATATTTTTTCGTATTTATTTTACCTGGACCACAAAGAGGGTCGATATGGAAGGAGATACATTTATATATTGTGATCGAAATAATGTAAAATAGTGAATAAAAAATATAGGGCTATAGAAAAATTAAGAAATAAAACAACAATATCAAAATTATTATTTTAAATCGATTTACCCTATTATAGCAGATTCTGAAAGAGCATGTTTGATTCCCATATTATCAACTCATAACTCAAAAAACGCAATATGTATTATCCTTATATTAATCTCTACAAAATGTCATGAAGAAGAAAAAATACCAAACCAGATTTAGTCATATAATCGTAATATTAATTTAAATAGTAAATGGTTGGAAAGAAATTGGAGATTAAGTTTATTGGTTTTTTGCCCACTTAAAGAACGGTCAATAGGCTCAGGAATTGGGCTTTAGAGCTGATATAAATCCTGCGCTGTTGTTTGTCCACTATAATTGGTCTACTACTTTAGAGTAGATGACCCTTTGGTCTTCTACTTTAAAGTAGATGACCCGTTGGTCTCCTACTCAATAAGCGGTTATTTGCTTATTTCGGAATAAAATGAAAAAGTTATGAAACCTAGAAAAATTTATTTTATATTTTAATAATATTGTACAGTAAGGGAATTTTTAAATTACATGGTTTTAAATAGTGTATCTGGCAAATATCGACCTTCGCTATCATCACACTGATGCATAAGTTTTCTGAAGTTTTCATGAACTCTAACAAGCATATCGACTGGTATTCTGCCAATTTCAGCCTCAATATTGTTAATTAGGTCTTCCAAGGTGTTTGGACGGTTGATATACACCTTCGCACGGAAAAAATCGCATGGGGCTAAGTCTGGTGAGCGTGCCGGCCAGATCACATCACCTCGAGTGATTCACATCACATTGATCGAGTGATTCACATCACCCCGAGCGAGTGCGCTTTTAAAAAATACTCTTCAACACAAAATTACCTCTCCTCACGTGAACAATGCATGATGGCAACTGAAGGGCAGACGAGTACAAATCTCCCGTCAGACACTATAAGCCACGCACACTCTCCGCTCTCTTCGACCAACAGTGCCGCCACAGCCTGTAGTGCAAACAAGCAAATTCCCGCGCTCCACCCTGTACAATAGAGTACATGACTCAGTGGGTCGTCATCTTTAAATTATATGACCCTATGGGTTGTCTAATAAAGAGCAGATGACCTAGTTATTAATATACTATCGAATAAATGGCTCTAGTTAGTCTTCTACTGTAGAGTTGGTATTCTACTTGAGAGTAGCTGACCCAGACGTTCTTCCACTATAGAGAAGATGGCTCAGTATAGTCGGTTGTCTACTATAGAGTAGATTACTTAGTTGGTTGTCTACTATAGAGTATATGACCCACTTGGTCGTCTATTTTAGAGAAGATGACCCAGTTGGTCTTTTACTTTAGAGTAGATGACTCTGTTCGTCTTCTACTATAGAGTAGATGACTCAGTTGGTCGTCTTCTTTAGAGTATATGATACTGTGGGTGGTCCACTATAGAGCGACACGTCGTAGTGGTAATCAAAGGCCAAAGAACTCCAAATATCCCAGAGAAGCATCCGACGCATATTCCAAAATGAGTTCAAGCTAAAGCCCTTCGAGTTCCAAAAGGGACACGATCTTACAACAAAGCATGACAAGTTAGACGAACGACCAAAAGAGTTGTTACGCTTGCACAAACGTGATGACCTAGTTGGTTGTCTGCTATAGAGTAGATGACCTAGTTGGCTGTTGAATCACAGAACTTATTTCTCTTTTTAAAGAAAAACATTTTTTGTTTAGGAAAGTTTTTATGAAACAAATTTCTTAAATTTGTATTAAGCATTTCTTTATTTGTTTTTTCCTTCTATATGTATATATATATCTAGATCTTAACCGGTTCTGAAAACTACCTTTGAAAATAAATGGAAACACAGAGAGACAGACGGACAGATAGTTAATCGATATAAAGGGTCCGCCAAATAACTTTTTTTTTGAAAATGCTGTAAAAAAACTACTGAATATTTTCTCAAATTTCTTTTTTTATTTGAAAGTACAATCCTTCCGGTTAATAATGGAAAATAATTTCATTCAAATGGCTGCCTCGGCTGACCATGCAGTAGCCTACACGATCGGTTCAATTTTTAAGCACATTATCGATTGTGTGCAGCTGTATTTCACCAATGGCTTCACGAATATTGTCCTTTAAAGCGTCAATTGTCTCTGGCTTGTCGGCGTAACACTTATCTTTCAGGGCACCCCACAAATAATGGTCCAACGGTATCAAATCGCAGCTCCGAGGTGGCCAAACGACATCAGCTCTGCGGCTGATAATGCGATCTTCAAAAACAGGGCGCAAAAAATCGAGTGTACACGGAGGAAAATCGTAATTTTTGATATGTTTGAAACGAAAGAAAATATACTTGGAAACGATTTTTTTAAATATTATATATTTGTTAACAAATAAATTTTATTTGAAAATCGAGAAATTTTGTTTGGAACGCATATATTAATATATTAGAACATAATTTATTTGCAAACTGAATTTCACAAATAAAATATGTGTTTACACACAAACAAAGTTATTGTTTAAGAAGATTTCCAAATATGTTTTATTTAAAAATATTTTTAAAGCATTACTGACTTATTCGAATTTTAGTTAGTTTTTCCTAGTTTTCGTGTTAAACTTTATAGCTAAAAATTTCCTTATTTATAAATATTCCTATTCATCACTTTTTGTCAATCCATCAATGTCGTTTATATTTACGAAAGATTGTTCGATTTAAGTTTTGATTAAATTTTACAAACATATACAATTTATAAAAAAATTGCTCTTTGAAAATCTAAAAAACAGAAAACTTGTCTTTAAGTTAGGGCATTTAATACATTACCAAAATAAATAATTACAAATGAATCCTTGTTTCGGAAATACTAGTTCCAAATAAAAAATATTTGAATGGGGGCATATTTTTGTTTAGAACAATATCTTCACAAACATATAATATTTGTGTGTGTAAAATATTATATATTTGGAGTGTACCCTAAACATATGTTTATTTCAAGCCGAATATGTTTGGGACAATATACTACAGAAGCGATTTTTTTTCTGCGTGTAGCTTCGGCTGTGTAGCACGTAGCGCCGTCCTGTTGAAACCAAATGTTGCCAATATCCTCCTCTTCAATTTTTGTGAACAAAAATTCGTTCAACATGGCCCGATAACGATCGCCATTGACTGTAACGGCCACTCCTTGCTCATTTTCGAAGAAAAATGGCCCAATTATGCCTCTGGACCAAAATCCGCACAATACAGTGACTCGTTTTGGGTGTATCGGCTTTTCAATGTATGAAAAAATCAAAAATAAAAAAAAATTTAAAATCAAAGTTTTCAAAGTAATGTCGCAATATTTCCCAGCGTTGTTCAAGCGTATACGTAACCATATTCGTTCAGCGGAAGGATACAACTAATTATCTGCCAAATCAGACATGAGCTAAGTGTTACCATTCACGAAATAAGCACTAGTTGAAAAAAAAACGTTAGATGGCGGACCCTTTAGAAAGTGATTCACAGCCCATGGGTATAACAAAAGTTTATCTCTTCTGCTATACCAATATAAAACTTGTAGAACAAAATATAAAATTAACCCATTAACGACGAATGGGTAGAAAAATACCCAAAAATAGAGCTACATTAGAAAAATTCTAGCTAGAGTCGTGTGAGAGGTATCGCAAATCCGTGTTTACTAACAGATAAAGAAAGGATGGAACTAAGGAACTATTTTTTTTTGTTCATATAGGGTCATATCTTGGGGGGGAATTCACGGGTCAAAAATCCTTAATTTTAAAAAGACAAAAAAATTTAACATAAGTGGCTCTAAAAATTTTGTGGAGCAGACTTAGCAAAAAACTTCTTGATGCCTTATAGCCCTAGATGTCCCCTATCTTACAAAAAAAAAAATCACTGAGATAAGGCCACTCGTCTGGGCTACAGGTACGATTTTATGGCATGGGTATTTAAATACCCACTTAGGCGTTAAAGGGTTCTAAAACACATGAAAGGCGAATTTTAATTTCCGATTAAAAATGGGTTTTTTGTAATGTTTTTTGGTAGGAATTCATAAAAAAACATTTTATTACATTTATAGTGAGATACATGTCATATATAAGATTTATAACTATTTAGATTTTTTAATTTTATCAATGTTTTTTGGAGTGCCATCATGAAATTGTGCAAAACAGTTCTTTGGATGTAAGTTAGCATGGCATTTTTGCATCCATACTCTGTTTTACCCCCACATTGCCCACAGCGTCCGCGTTTACCAATCTTTCCAATTATGTGATCAAATTTATCCATCCGTTTTGTCATTATTTGCGCGTTAGTGACATTTCTATAAACATGGCCACGATTTTCCGTTATTGTTATCAATGCTTCAACAACACTTACACGAAAATGAAGTTGACTCATTAGCGGCGCGCCTTCAGATTTTCTACAGATGCAGTGCAACTTCCAAGCATTCACCATAGCAGCATCCATAGCATTAGTGAGTAACGGCCAATACCATTTCTTTCCACGAACTTGAATGCGATAATTGTTCATAGCATTATCGAACAAATCCACTCCACCCATTCGCTGATTGTATTGATGCATAAGATGTGGTTGCTCGAGAGATACCATCTTCCGATTTTTCCGATCAAATCTTCTGGCTCGGCACATCGGCTCTACACCCAAGAAATTGGACATCACAGTCACCACCAAAAACAAAAATAGTCAGTATTGGACGAATAAAGTGAATAAGATATATTTACCGAATTATCATTCCAACGAACAGCGATTATTTTGTTGTTTTTGTCAAAACAAAAATCTGATGAACCTCGCGGCTTTCTTCTCATCAATTTGGGATCATCAAATAGTCCATGATTTGTACGATTGTCGCGAACGGTACCAGTTGCAAAATATCCTTCTTGAGTCAGTGTACACAACAACTTATGGCAAGTAAAGAAGTTATCAAATGTAACATTGTGTTGGGTTGGATCTGTTACATTTTCCAACAATCGTAAGACCACATTTTCTCCAAGACCATAATCGGCATTATTGTTGGCAGAAGCACCAGTATACGTAATAAAAAAGTAACAATATCCTGTCGCTGAAGCTAAAACCCAATATTTGTAACCAAATCGTATCGGTTTGCCTCTAATAAACATTTTCAAAGAGTGGCGACCGTAGTATGCAATCATCTGTTCATCCACCGATAGGTTGTGAGTAAATACACCAAATTGCATGAATTTTTTATTTAAGGCATCATTTAACGGTGTAATTTTGGCAAATTTATCATTTATATCAAGATTTTGATTGTCACAAACGTGTATGTTTTGTTTTATTTGTTCGAATCTATCTCGACTCATCGCATCTTTCACAATCTGACATCCTAGAGATGCTTGATTTGACCAGTATGATCTGATGGTTGGCAAAGTATTATATCCTGTAAGATACAAGATTCCGAAAAATGTTTTCATTTCTGTAATTGAAGTAGCGAAACCAGCAACATTTTTTTGTCCAGCATATTCATTCGTACTTTCGATGATCATATTCATGACTTCTTCATCAAAAAAACATTCCCATAATTGCAATGGTGTGTACGAACCTACCAAACCAAAAATAGCTCTCAGGATGTGTATACAACGAAGGAACGCCACACAACTTACCAATTATCTCGTACAATGTTTTTTGGGCGTTCACTTCGTTGTCAAAAGGTTGTTTGTCAAAATTGTATTTATGCGATTTACTCCATTTAGGTTTATTTCCCACTGAGACACGCCCTTTTGCCTTCGATGTAGATGGTTGAGGATCATTGTCTGCATCCAATGGATCATAGTCTGTTTCCATAGATTCAGAAACCACTGGTAGATTCACATTATTATCGTCATAAATGTATTCAATCTCAAACTGGCCAGGCATTTCATTAGGAAATTGAGTTTTATCATGAAGTATTGGTAGATTATCATCTATGTCTTCATTATCACTAATATTGTCAACCTTATCCGGTGGTGTAATAACAAAATTTATTTTATCTGCTTTATGACCCACGACATTTTCTTCCTCGTCACTAATCCATCCATCGATTTCTGCTTGTAATTCAGTTACAGTTAAAACTTTACGACGTCGAAACATTTTCACAAAATTTAAAAATCACTACAGTATTACTATGTCAAATATTTACAGAATATCTGTCGCAACCACAACTCACAATGTACCACTTTATACAACAAACAATATCGAACACTTTTATTGCATTGCAGCTCTAGCCAAAAACGGGGAAGTCCCAAATTCTTTTTCTAACACACCACACACACCACACACACACACTACATAAACGCACCACACACACATTTTTTCATGCCACATAGTTAAAAATAGATAAACACTAGATTGTCATCAAAACATACAAAAAATACGTTTATTGCTACTGTTTTCATATATTTTAGAACACGTTAATGCCTAAGTGGTTAATGCCTGTGTGAAATTTCGTCAAAATCGGACAACGGAATCGGGGGTCAGGCGTTAATGGGTTAAGTTGCTTTTCACCTATTTGTATCTAGGTTATAGCGACATATAAACTATTAGGGCCTGTTTCTGAAACTTATTTTCGTTCAAAAATCTCTCAACTATTACTTGAATTCTATAAAACACAGGTTAGAAATATATTTTATGTACGAGTTTTTATGTGCTTTTCTATAGATTCAACGAATTAAAACTTCTGTGACTTATAGATTTCTCGGAATAATTGAGTGATTTTGATCGTTCGCCGTAGATGAATGAAAGTAAGTTACGGAAACAGGCCCTTACTTTGTGTGAAATTACAGAGGATTCCGATATAAAGTATGTAATTTATTATTGAGTCATTATTGCACTTAAAGTAAACCTTTTTTCAGGGTGTTAATAGAAGGAATTGGCCAATATGGCCTATATTTGAACTTAGTTTGAGATGTAAAAAGTATTATCATACACAATATCCTTTCGTGCGCTCCAGCCAGACTGACGGACGGACAGACAGGCGGACAGACATTGCTAAAATGATTTAAAATCTCCTAAAGGGGATTTCTCCAAACATATTTATGTCACAACTTCGATGTGGTACACTTTTGGCCAGCAGCAAATTATGTATATACTCCTCCACTAAAGTGATTATCTTGCCAGAATATTATTATCCTTTAAAGTTCATTTCACTTAAAACAAAACCTTTTGTTCGAACAATGAACGTCTAAATTAAATTTGAATTATAATTTTCTCCCTTTATTTCGCACTACAACGACATACCTGAGAGGTTTCCTGTTATGACATTTAAGGTGATCTTTGAGAAGGGTATACTAGATTCGGTCCAGCCTATCATAGCACCGTTTTCATTCTTCTATATGCAAGATTTCCATAATTCTAGAGATATTTCCTTTAATTTATATTTTTAATCCCCCAAGATGGCTAGAAATGTGAAGCATTTCGTAAAGGAATTAAAAACAAAACAAGATAATTATTAAATCTGTATTTTCTTATAATTAAAATCTTAGTTTCAGGCCAAATGTTTTCATATAGTCATTAACTTTTTTTTACTTTAAAAATCGCCAAAATAATCAAGTACAAAGTTGGGAGTTCATCATTCATTTCTATCATGCGAACCACCCGGACAGACAGACGAAGGGAATCACATTCCGCAAATGATTTAAGATTTTCTAAAACGAATTTTCGCTTAACATCCTAAGGATCCTAGGTCATCCATTTCATATATATATATATACCATCAACCGTATATTACCATATGATATTACAATTATAATCTAATTAGAATTACATTGTTTTACAACTTTTTTTTACGAGTATATTTAAAAGTCTTATTACAGCAAAGGGCTGCTGCCTCATGTTATAGATGTCGGTTTTTATACATGTCATAAAAATGTTTGTTTTAAACACAATCCCTTATATGACTTTATTATTTAAAAGCTCGCCTGCTTGGACTGCTAGACATAGATCTATGCTAATACAGATTTATTCATCCACAAGGAAAACTATTAATAAACAAAGTTTTGCCACGCATCAATTCGCTGCTTTATTACAAAATGCCCCATCTTCACTAATAAACTCAATACATAAAATTGCGTTGGAGTAATGATCATCCCACATTATAAGAGACAAAACCGTAGGAAACGGGGCGACGAAGCCCTCAGAAACTCTTCTTACTGATTTAGAATAGAATGCCATTGCAATGGGAACCCTCGTAAGCGAGGACAATGGAATTGCTCTCATTTAGTTAGCATAAACCTTATGTAAGTATAAAAATGTGTGTCATAAAGAAACAATTGTGATTTTTACTACCCCATAAGACCCGCTCCCCTCTCTGGTACATTCTTTCCGTGCTTGCTCCTTAGAAAATATAACTTTGATTTTGTTTTGGCCAAACGCAAAAGAGAATAGAGACAGGAGGAAGACAAGTAAGAGGAAGAGCGAAACCCCAAAAGCAACAACATTTTATGTCAGCCATAAAATTAAGTGACACTCAAACTGTGATTAATTGCTTTGGCAAAACATGAAGCGACCTCAACATAATCATTAAAATTTTACGTTGTCACTTAAGTATGCGAGGACAGTGTAATACACACTCACACCCCACTTCGTAGTACGTACACTAGATACACGTAAACACGCAAACACTGTCCGTGCCACACCACGAACACATTAATGTGCTCATACTAATGCATTTATATTTACAGTCGAGGAAATAAATCTATGAACAGTTTTGTTTATTGCTTTCTGGGATAATAATATGTATATAGATCATGATTTAATTATTCCCTCCACCATACATAGGGCAGCGGGTATATTTATTTTGTCACTCCGTTTGTAAAACCTCGAAATATTGATCAGGGACTCCATAAAGCATATATTTCTTTTTAAGCGTCGTAAAACTCTAAGACGATTTACCTCATTGATTTGGGACACAATTTTGAGAATTGAAGGTGAAAGTAGCCCCAAAAATAAGAACTTCTGCCTCATTTGTTTAGTATAGTTGGCTCAATTAATAATTGAATGGCAATATGAATTTTTTGCTCAAGGTGGATTTTTAGTACTTTTTCTATATTTTAACACGGTTATATCTCGGTATATAGTACGGAATATCATTTTTGTATCTAAAGAAAAGTTGTAGATATTGAATGTGAGAAAAAAAATGCGAAACAAACTCTGCCACATTTTTTCGCCTTTTTGCTCAATAACTGGATTACAAATCTACAAATATGCTCTTTTTTATTTATAAACAATTTAACAATAAAACAATTTTTTAATTGTTTTCTTAAACAATTAAAAAATTGCGTTTATTGTGTAGGTAATGGAAGTTAAGTTCCTTAGTTTTTTATTCCTAAATATAAATGTGTACTTTAGTCCGAGATCAGTAAAACTTTTTATAATAAAATACGTAAGAGTTAAAAATGTAATCTTCGATTTTTTGAAATAAATATATCAATTATTTAATCGATTTTGACTTCATCTTTGTATATAGACATCAAAGCCAGATAAGATAGCCTTTCTCCTTCCATTCTGTTCCGGAGATAAGTTTTTATTCTTCTTAACGTCGAGAAACTTCGCTCAGCAGATGCCGTTGTCACAGGTATTGTGGCCAGTATCTGCAAAAGGGTAAAAACGGTTGGGAACATGTCCTCATCACAAACTGAAATAGCATCTAATGCATTTGATGGCTTATCATTCTTCTGCTTCCAATAATCAATCCATATACTTATTTCAGCTAAAACAGATTGTGCTGCATTTTTTAAATCGTTTTTGTAAAAAAGTGTGACTTCTTCGAAATCTTCCTTTATTAGATTTACAACTCGTATCGGAACGATATTAAACAGACTTGTAATTATAGCTTCATGTTCGGAAAATCTATTATTTAAATGTGATATTACTTCGTCAGTTACACTCAAACACGATAATATAGCATGATCCATTTCGAGGTTCCTTACTTTTTTAAAGAAAACCAGTAAGGAAAGGCACAAAGTCCGAGAAAGGCCGACTATATAATACCCTACACCTACCTAACAATGCGATAAGGGTCATTGCGATAATAATTTGGAATAATTGGTAAATGGGTATGAACATATTATCTAATTCTGAACCAATAATCGCTAAATTAAGCAATATTCGTTCCTAAATTGAGAAACATCTTTCTGGAAAATTTTAATGATCGGAAGTAAAGTACAGCTTCTATTTGATACCAACTCAGGAGGAACATATATATGGAGGTTATATATAAATCTGAACCGATTTTCCCTAAATACTCATGCATGTAAAAAGACCTCTTTCTGTCGAATTTCGTACTGATCGGATATAAAATACAATCTCTACAGCGCTTACATGTCAAATCGGGGTAACATATATATGGGGGTATATCTAAATCTGAACCGATGTTAACCAAATTCAAAAAGGATCGTCCTTGGGCCAAAAAAAAAGATATGTCTAAAGTTTCGTCGAGATCGGACCATAATTGCGACCGATAATTTGATTACAAGAATACATGCACAGACAGACGGACATAGCTAAATCAATTCAGAAAGTGATTCTAAGTCGATCGGTATGATAAACGATGGGGATATTTCTTCACCTTTTGGGTGTTACAAGCAAATGCACAAAGTTATATTACCCTGTACCACAGTGTGCTGTAGGGTATAAAACACAGAAAATTCAAATTCAATAGACCGTCGCCATTGACGGTCAAATTCTCACCGGCATCATTTTTGAAGAAATATGGACCGATGATTCCGGTACGTCAGATTGGGAATCGGTCAATGGCAAAAATATAGCTCTTAACCAGAGCTAAAATATTGCTCATGGGTGTCAAGGTCGTGGATCGACTGGAAAGTGATATTTTTTAATTTAGAAAAATGGACTTAGCGCACTTGGCGAACGTTTATTTTGATAATAGAACTGAATAATATTTAAACGTTGTTCAGGCGTAGGTCTTTCCGTGATGAAATGCCAAACAATACTTAACAGAAATAACATGACAGCATGACACGTCTCACACGTGATCTGTCGAAAAAAGGCAATTGAAAAAGTATCTCTACTTAGATCACCCTATATATAAGGTGCTATATCTAAATCTGAATCGATTTTCCCCGAATTTGGCAGTATTCATTCATGTAAAAAGAGAACTCTCTCTGCCAAATTGCGTACTGATTAGATATAAAATACAGTTTCTACAACGCTTACATGTCGAATCATATGTATATGGGGGCTATATCTAAATCTTATCCGATTTTGACCAATTTCAATAGGGCTCGTCCTTGGGCCAAAAAGAGAACAGTGCTAAATTTTTATCACAATCGGATCATAAATACGACCTGCACTTTGATTACAAGAATACATGGACAGACAGACAGACATACATTGCTAAATAGACTCAGAAAGTGATTCCAAGTCGATCGGTGTGGTGTAGGGTATAAATATGGCAACGATAGCATTTATGTGAAAAAAGTTGATGTGCGGTGCCACTTATAACTCGACCGGATCATCTGATATTAAAACAAGTAAGAAAGTTCTTCGGGTAAACCGACTTATGAATCCCTTCACCTTGAGTCCCAAAAAAATATTCGTAAATATATGCATTTTTATACCCTACACCACACTTTGGTACAGGGTATTATAACTTTGTGCATTTGTTTGTAACACCCAAAAGGAGAAGAAATAGACCCATCGTTTATTATACCGATCGACTTAGAATCACTTTCTGAGTCGATTTAGCTATGTCCGTCTGTCTGTCTGTAGATGTATTCTTGTAATCACAGTACAGGTCGCAATTATGGCCCGATCTTGACGAAACTTTACACATATCTTTGTTTTGCCCCAAGGACGATCCCTATTGAATTTGGTTAAAATCGGTTCAAATTTAGATATAGCCCCCATATATATGTTAGCCCCGATTTGACATGTAAGCGCTGTAAAAACTTTATTTTATATCCGATCATTATGAAATTCGGCAGAAAGAGGTTTCTTATTATATGAATGAACACTGTTAAATTTGGAAGAAATCGGTTTAGATATAGCCCCCATATATACGTTACCCCCGATTTGACATGTAAGCGCTGTAAAAATGTTATTTTATATCCGATCAGTGCGAAATTCGGCAAAGAGAGGTTTCTTATTACATGAAGGAATACTGTTAAATTCGGAGAAAATCGGTTCAGATTTAGATATAGTCCCCATATATATGTTACCCCCGATTTGACATGTAAGCGCTGTAAAAACTGTATTTTATATCCGATCAGTGCGAAATTCGGCAAAGAGAGGTTTCTTATTACATGAAGGAATACTGCCGAATTCGGAGAAAATGGGTTCGGATTTAGATATAGCCCCCATATATATGTTACCCCCGATTTCATATGTAAGCGCTGTAAAAACTGTATTTTATATCCGATCAGTATGAAATTCGTCAGAAAGAGGTTTCCCATTATATGAATGAACACTTTTAAATTTGGAAGAAATCGGTTCAGATTAAGATATAGCCCCCATATATACGTTACCCCCGATTTAACATGTGAGCGCTGTAAAAATGTTATTTTATATCCGATCAGTGCGAAAGTCGGCAAAAAGAGGTTTCTTTCTACATGAAGGAAAACTGCCTAATTCGGAGAAACTCGGTTTAGATTTAGATATAACACCCATATATATGTTACCCCCGATTTAACCTGTAAGAAAGACCAGAAAGATGTTTCTCAATTTAGGAACGAATATTGATTAATTTAGCGATTATCGTTTCAGAATTAGATAATATGTTTCTACCCATTTACCAATTATTCCAAATTATTAACTCAATGACTTATCGCATTGGTAGGGAGGTGTAGGGTATTATATAGTCGGCCCCGCCCGACTTTCTGCCTTTCCTTACTGGTTTTGTTTTAATTAAATTATTATCATTTTAAGTTGTTAACTTTAAAGTATGTACTGGTACTATAGTTAACATCTGTTAACTTTTGGTACAAAATGGTCCATGTGTGTGGGAGGTACGAAAAGGGGCGTGCCAATACACCCACTTTTCAGTTGACTCTAGGCACTATAAAAGCATTACACTGTATACAATTTTAAGTATTTACATGCAATGGTTTTAAAGTTATAAGCTGTTAACTTTTGGTGTAAAATTGTCCATTTATGTGGGTGGTACCAAAAGGGGAGTGCCAATAATGGCCACATTTCTCTATATTCTAGGTACTGTACGAAATTTCAAGTATTTGTTTGCACTGGTATTAAAGTTATAAGCTGTTAACTTTTGGTACAAAAGGGTCCATTTGTGTGGGAGTTACCAAAAGGTGCGTGCAATAGCGCCCACTTTTCGCTGGACTGTTGTTACTATAAAAGCATTAAATCGGTTCAGATTTAGATATAGCCCCCATATATATATTACTCCCGATTCGATATGTAAGCGCTATTGAAACTGTATTTTAATCCGATCATTTCGAAATTCAATTTAAAAAGGTTTCTTATTACACAAATTAAGGGGAAAATCGGTTCAGATTTAGATATATCCGCCTTATGTATATATGTTACGCCCGATTTGATATGATCAGTATGAAATTCGGCAAAAAAAAATTCTTATGACAGAAATGAACACTGCCAAATTTGGGAAACATTAGATATAGCCCCCATATATGTGTTACTCCCGATTTGGTATCAAAGCGATATAGAAATTGCTCTTTACTTCCGATCATTACAAAATTTGGCAGAAAGAAGTTTCTTCATTTAGAAGCCAATACTGCTTAATTAAGGGAAAGTCGGTTCGGATTTAGACAAAGCTACTTATAACGGGTTTTCCAATAGGGATGATATGATTTTGAAGTGACGTTTCGGCCATTTGTAATATGTCATGATCTGTCATTTGTTATACCCTACACCACACTGTGGTACAGGGTATTATGACTTTGTGCATTTGTTTGTAACACCTAAAAGGAGAAGAGATAGACCCATTGTTTATTATACCGATCGACTCAGAATCACTTTCTGAGTCGATTTAGCCATGTCCGTCTGTCTGTCTGTCCGTCTGTCTGTCCGTCTGTCCATGTATTCTTGTAATCAAAGTGCATGTCGTATTTATGGTCCGATTGTGATGAAATTTAGCATAGTGCTCTTGTTTGGCCCAAGGACGATCCCTATTGAAATTGGTTAAAATCGGTTCAGATTTGGATATAGTCCCCATATATATGTTTCACCCGATTTGACATGTAAACGCTGTAGAAACCACATTTTACATCCGATCTTTATGAAATTCGGCAGAGAGAGCTTTATTATTATGTGAATGAACACTACCAAATTCGGAGAAATTCCGTTCAGATTTAAATATAGCCCCCATATATATGTTTCACCCGATTTGACATGTAAGCGCTGTAGAAACCGCATTTTACATCCGACCTGTACGAAATTCGGCAGAGAAAGTTCTCTTATTACATGAATAAACACTGCCATATTCGGGGAAAATCGGTTCAGATTTAGATATAGCCCCCATATATGTATGTTTCACCCGATTTAACATTTAAGCGCTGTAGAAATCGCGTTTTATATCCGATCAGTACGAAATTTAACAGAGAGAGTTTTCTTATTACATGTATGAACACTGCCAAATTCGGGGAAAATCGGTTCAGATTTAAACATAGTCCCAATATATATGTTACACCCGATTTGACATGTAAGCGCTGTAGAAACCGTGTTTTATATCAGTACGAAAATCGGCAGAGAGTTTGCTTATTACATGTATGAACACTGCCAAATTCTTATCGCAATGCCCATTTTCGCATTGGTAGGTAGGTGTAGGGTATTATATAGTCGGCCCCGCCCGACTTTCTGTCTTTCCTTACTGGTTTTTCATTGTATTCAGTAGTGTTTAAAATTTCATCATGGAGAGATATACGCAAGAACAACGTCTACAAATTATTCAGTTTTATGATAAAAATAATCTTTCTCCAATTGCAACTGTTCGTGCGCTAAGTGCACTTGTTTAAAATCCAAAAAAACACTTTCCAGCCGACCTACGACCTGACATCCTTGAGCAAGATTTTAGCCGTCGTTTAGAGCCGATTCCCGATCCGACATACCGTTAAGGAGCTAGAGCAAAAGTAAACTTTCCGTTCACATATGAAAATGATGCTAAGTCCTTTTTTTTAAATCCAAAAAAAAAATACACTTTCCAGTCGACCTACGACCTTGACACCCATCATCAATATTTTAGCTCTTGTTAAGAGCTATCTTTTTGCCATTGAACGATTGTGGTACGTGCCTCACAGCAAATGAAACAATTGAATTGTTGCGAGAAAAGTTTGGAGATTCGATTATTTCAGGAAATAGTGATATTAAATGGCCTCCAAGAAGTTGTTATTTAACACCATTAAACTATTTCTTGTGGGGTTATTTGAAGTCACTGGTCTTTCGAAATAAACCAGACTCTCTTCAAGTTTTACAAGTCAATATTGAATGTGCCATTCATGACATACGACTTGATTTAGTGAAAAAAATGCTCGAACATTGGGTTCATCGAATTCGATGCTGCAGAAGAAGTCGTGGAGGCCATTTGAATGACGTTTTATTTAGAAACTAATTGTATCGATTGTACTTCACATTAAATAAAAAACTTTTGAATTTCCTTAAAAATAAGTGTATTTTTTTCAAAGAAATCATATTACTCTTATTGGAAAACCCGTTATTTACCTGAAAAATATATTTCACATGTCAAATGCTCTCACTCAATTGGCTGATTTTATATACTTTTAGTTTACTGTATGGAAAAATAAAATCGACATTTCAGCTTTCAACTCTCAAAATATGAACGACGCGGTTTGAAGTGAAAATTTGCTGACTGACTTGGAAAACTTAGTGGCTTTTGAGGTGATGGGTGGGTTTATTAAAAAATTCACATAGAGAACAAACAACAAATTGTTAATTTGCCGGTTGACACGAGTGGATCTTTTTAAGCCATTTTGTGGTTGGGTTTTATTGTATGTATATTTCGGCCTAATGCGTCTAACGCTTTTACAACAAAGTCATGATGAAAATGCGAATGCGTTGAAAACAATTTGACATAAATATTCATTTAGATTTATTGTGACATTTGTTGCTCGTTTTGACCTCAATATTTTGATTTATTTGGTGAAATGTTTGTGTTCTTCTTCATGGACTGACATTTATTTTTCAACTCAGCACCGCCAAGTGCGTCGTACTCCGGTACAAAGGCCTTTATCAATTACATCGGCTACATGACAGAGCAAATTCACCTCGTGTTCCGAATGCGAATACAAATTAGACAGTTTTATTTTCAAGGTCTAAATGTTGTGACAAATTTATTGCCAAGGCTTTGTTTTGCGAAGAACAAGTGTAGCATAAGAAACGAGCAGTTTATTAAAGTATCGTAAATTTGATTTGTATGGGACTTTTTTGATATTAACCATTTTTATGGTAAATGGGTTTGAAACAGTAAGAAATATTATTTTCTTAAGAAAATTATTCATTTCAAATAGTAACAGATTGTTTTTCAGATAAGTACTATGAGATACTTATCAAATAGTAACAGATTGTGATTCAGGTAAGTTCTATGAGGTAGTGCAATTGTTTGATTGAATTTGAATTTGGCAAAAGCTTCGTTTTTAGATTTCTCTTGAAATTGATAAAATGTATGGGTCACGCATATTACTATTAAACGCATCCACAACTAATATTAAGACGTTTGGTACAGTTCTGGATGTAGGTAATGGATTCGTATGGGCGGTATATCCGACATATATCGACATCCAGATCTGTTATCAATAATGTTTCAATAATGTTTCAATAATGATGTTTTAGGGAGAGGACCACGCCCCCTAATATAATATCGCCAATTTTCTGTAGGATCACGTACAGTCACGTACTGTCAAACGCATCCACACAAAATTTCAAAAGAATTGATCTAATTGTTATCCAGGTTTTAAAGAGGGGGAGAGGAAAATGTTTATAAATTTTTTTTAATTTTTTTCTGAATACAGAATCTTTTAAACATATTGTGTGAAAATTTGAGGTGAATCGAAGAAAAACTAACGAAGATACAGCAGTCAAAGCCACCGCGCCTCATATGAGACTCAGTACATCAGACAAAATTTAAAGCGTTTTTCCCACAACACATGTTTTCAAAGACGGTGCCCCTCATAATTCAAAAACTTCTGAACTGATCCTTTTGACATTTTTAATTTTATTTTTAGGCCGATGGCTTTTGTTGCCAGTGCTTTTACTATAAGTTTATTATAATTTTAATTGTAATAAATTCGAAAAATAAAAAAAAAATTTTATTTTTATTTAACAATAACCAATTAGTCGATTTTTTCTACCAAAAATCGAATTGTTCTCTTCAAAGTGTTCCCAAAAATTGAAAAATTAGATGATAATTTATTTTTTTAATACCAGTTGATCCGCAATTCAACTTTATTTCGAGCCATTCCGCGTAAATGTTGTCGTTGCCATATTTTTAAATATTTTTAATGAAAATTT
The DNA here is from genome assembly GCA_963930755.1 of Eudasyphora cyanicolor. Lineage (NCBI taxonomy): Eukaryota > Metazoa > Arthropoda > Insecta > Diptera > Muscidae > Eudasyphora > Eudasyphora cyanicolor. The sequence goes on along the minus strand of OZ005737.1, from coordinate 257,745,104 downwards.
TACACAATAAACTTTGAAAGTTACACTTTAATGTACCATTGGTCTCAATCAATAAATTGTAACCATTTCGTCACAAAAAATAATAACAATGTGCCTTTTTTGCACGAATTAACGTAGCGGATCCCAAAGCTTTTCTTCAAACTACAAAATCTGAACCGATTTTTAACAATATAAATCGATTCAGAAATTAATTCTAAGTCGATCGGTATAATAAACCTTGGGTCTATATCTTCTCCTTTAGAGCTTAACAATGAAATGCACATAATACCCTCTACCACAGTGTGGATTAGGGTAAAAAACTGTGTGTAATTTCAACATTGACATGCCCTTATTAGAAACCAGCATGTATCTCTTTATTTTGGCATCTGAACTTTACAAAATAAATATTTTCCAACCGATATTGATAAAATGTGAAAGAAAGAAGTTTCGTGACCCAAGATCGAACATCACAGAGTTTGGTAAAAATAAGTCTCTTACGATTTGACAGAGCGGCCACATTTCCCAAACTATCTTTAGCTTTTAGCTTTTCCCTACCTATTTAAAAACAAATTAACCAATTCATGTTAATTTTTGCTGAGCATACTCGTAAGTCATAAATCTTATACATTTTATTTGCCACTCATATATTTTCTTTTTGTTATTAACTCTTTATTAATATTAATTTTTTATCATTCAATTATTTCTTGACTCTTATTTATTTCTTCATATCTTCTTCATGGAAATTGCATCAGTCAGATTCGCTTAAGTGATTTCTTCCTTCCAATTTTTCATGAGCCATCTCCACAGTTTGCTAGCAATTTTAATGACGTCAGATTAAAAATAAAAGATATAATTAATTACCTTTTCTCTGCTTTATCCTGTTGGCGGCTTCTGAATTGACAAAAAATCAGCAAGCAATAAAGCGAAAATATCATTCCCAAAAAGTCATAATGCACTCTTAAGTAAATGCATTGTCATCGGCACTGTCAGTGAAATGGTTGAAAAAGAAAGACGGAGTACCAAAGATGCAGGGCTATGGAAATGGGCAACCACAATTTATTTCTCAGATTTAATTCTGCAATATTTCGCGAAAAAAGATCGCAAGAGAAAGAAAGACATATGCAGAGATTGTAAGGATGAAATCAGTGTACTCTACAATGCAGCAATGGATTGTTTTGGTCAGTTATACATATGTCATAGACTACGTTTAGACAATAACTATGAGGAGGGAGAGAACGGATGAGCATGAATGAGAAACCAAAAGAAATTTACCGGGATAGAATATCATTGTAATGTATAATGGTTCGGTACACTAACACTATGATTACACTCAAATGCCGCTAATTGGAATTCCATTTCTACAATTTACTTAACCGTAATATAAATGTTCGTAAATAAAATGTTCGTATTGGATAATACAGGGTAAGCCATTTAAAATTTGAACTACCGATTACTTTGACTTGTGATTTGAGCCCTTTGGATTATTTTCTGGCTGGACCCACTAAGGATAAATGTTACGCAAAGTATCCAGAGAAAATTGAAGCGGTGAAACATGAGATTAAAGTTGCCATTGAAGTGATTCGACCCGAAACAATCGAAAATATACTGAAAAACTGGGTTGATCGGATGAGGTACTGCCGAGCCAGTCGTAATAGTCATATAAATGATATTGTGTTTCATTATTAAATGCCAAGTTCAACCTTTCCAATAAACCAAAAATTTTAAAAAATTATCGTTACTTTTTTTTACAGCCGATTCTAATTTAAAATTTTAAACGGCCCATCCTGTATAATATTCATTGGCTCTTTAGTGTACTCATACGTAAATGAGAACATAATTAAAATGATGCAAATATGACGAAAAGCTTTATATACTCCTCCATACTACAATGCATCTTATTATTTAAATGGTATGAAATGATTCGATTGCAATATTCAACATGCCACGAAAGACTTTGTTTAAGGAAGCAAAGCACATTGGGGGAGTGTGAAAAAAGGAAAAAAAATGCTTGTTTTTAGAATATCAAAATTTGATATATTTTTATAATTTTCACCACATTCTGGTCCAGGGTGCATCAGGCTTTGACATTTGTTTGTAACACCAAAAAGGAAAAGAGATAGGCCCATAGTTCATTACACCATGTAGATGTATCCTTGTAAACAAGTACAAGTTGTGGTCCGATAGAGATGAAATTTAGCGCAGCTTTTTTGGCCCACAAAAGATCATTATTGAAGTTTGTGACAATTTGTCATGTTTAGATATATCCCCCATATATATTTCTCTGGCATATAGGCACTGTAAAATTCGCACCGATCTTTATGACATTTAGAAGCAGTATGCGCATTGTTGCACGAACAATCCCTACCAAATTTGGAGTAAATCTGCTCCGATTCAGATGGCCGAACTTAATCCGCTAAGCTTTTATTAATTCTCTTACATTTAAGCTGTGGATGGAAGTGGGCCTAAAATTATTTATATCTTTTTTATCTTTTTAAAATGCTGCTGGATTGAAGGCTTCGGAATTGAAGCTCCATGCCAAGGAACATAATAACGGAGATATTTCAGGAAGCATTTCTTCCAAAACATGCGCCACGCCCGCTTATCCCCTTACCCCTGATAATATCCCTACAAAAATAACTATATATCAAAAGTGGAAGAAATCGATGCATTTTTGGGTGATGTATTCGACAAAAAGATTCCTTGTAAAAAGTCACCATACACTTTTATGGCAAATCAACTGTTTATACCCTACACCACACTGTGGTACAGGGTATTATAAATTTGTGCATTTGTTTGTAACACCCTAAAGGAGAAGAAATAGACCCATCGTTTATTATACCGATCGACGTAGAATCACTTTCTGAGTTGATTTAGCTATGTCCGTCTGTCCGTCTGTGCATGTATTCTTGTAATCAAAGTACAGGTCGCAATTATGGTCCGATCTCGACGAAACTTTACACATATCTTTTTTCTGGCCCAAGGACGATCCCTATTGAATTTGGTTAAACTCGGTTCAGATTTAGATATAGCCCCCATATATATATTAGGCCCGATTTGACATGTAAGCGCTGTAAAAACTTTATTTTATATCCGATCACTATGAAATTCTGCAGAAAGCGGTTTCTTATTATATGGATGAACACTGTTAAATTTGGAAGAAATCGGTTCAGATTTAGATATAGCCTCCATATATACGTTACCCCCTATTTGATATGTAAGCGCTGTAAAAATGTTATTTTATATCCGATCAGTGCGAAATTCGGCAAAGAGAGGTTTCTTATTACATGAAGGAATACTGCTAAATTCGGAGAAAATCGGTTCAGGTTTAGATATAGCCCCCATATATATGTTACCCCCGATTTGACATGTAAGCGCTGTAAAAACTGATCGGATAGTGCGAAATTTTGCAGAAAGAGGTTTCTTGTTACATGAAGGAATACTGCCAAATTCGGAGAAAATCGGTTCAGATTTAGATATAGCCCCCATATATATGTTACCCCCGATTTCACATGTAAGCGCTGTAAAAATGTAATTTTCTATCCGATCAGTGTGAAATTCGGATAAAAGAAATTTCTATCTACATGAAGGAATACTGCCAAATTCGGAGAAAATCGGTTCAGATTTAGATATAGCCCCCATGTGTGTATAAGTTACCTCCGATTTCACATGTAAGCGCTGTAGAGACTGTATGTCATATCCGATCAGTGCGAAATTCGACAGAAGGAGGTCTTTTTACATGAATAAGTATTCAGGGAAGATCGGTTCAGATTTATATTAAAGCTCCATATATGTGTTCCTCCTGATTTGGTATCAAACCGCTATAGAATTTGTATTTTACTTCCGATCATTAAAATTTTCCAGAAAGATGTTTCTCAATTTAGGAACGAATATTACTTAATTTAGCGATTATAGTTTCAGAATTAGATAATATGTTTCTACCCATTTACCAATTATTCCAAATTATTATGGCAATGACCCTTATCGCATTGTTAGGGAGGTGTAGGTTATTACATAGTCGGCCCCGCCCGACTTTCTGCCTTTCCTTTCTGGTTTTAATATATCGTATTAATTAGTCCCATATCTGGGGCAACGAAGTGGACCGGGTCCAGCTAGTATATATATTTTCTTTTCAATTTGGAATCTAAGTGTCATAGAAACTATATTTTACATTCCATTATTAGGAAAAGTGACAGAAGGAAGTCTCTTGTCCCGCAAATATTGGCATCTAAGTGTCATAGAAGCTATATTTTTCATTCCATTATTAGGAAAGTGACAGAAGGAAGTATCGTGACCCTCAAATATACCCTACTAAATTTGAATAATGTCAGTTCAGATTTAGATATATTCTTTATTCAGATTTAGATATATGCATTATTTATAGTTCTCTGAAACCTTTTTGTTTTATTTATAAATACCATCGTGGATGTAAACCAGCAAAATTGGTGCATTTGGGGCACAGAAAACCCGCACGCATACATTGAAAATCCGATACACCCAAAACGAGTCACTGTTTGGTGCGGATTTTGGTCCAGAGGCATAATTGGGCCATTTTTCTTCGAAAATGAGCATGAAGTGGCCGTTACAGTCAATGGCGATCGTTATCGGGCCATGTTGAACGAATTTTTGTTCACAAAAATTGAAGAGGAGGATATTGGCAACATTTGGTTACAACAGGACGGCGCTACGTGCCACACAGCCGAAGCTACACTCGATGTTTTGCGCCCTGTTTTTGAAGATCGCATTATCAGCTGCAGAGCTGATGTCGTTTGGCCACCTTGGAGCTGCGATTTGACACCGTTGGACTATTATTTGTGGGGTGCCCTCAAAGATAAGTGTTACGCCGACAAGCCAGAGACAATTGACGCTTTAAAGGGCAATATTCCTGAAGCCATTGGTGAAATACAGCTGCACACAATCGATAATGTGCTTAAAAATTGGACCGATCCTGTAGGCTACTGCATGGCCAGCCAAGGCAGCCATTTGAATGAAATAATTTTCCATTATTAACCGTAAGGATTGTACTTTCAAATAAAAAAAGAAATTTGAGAAAATATTCAGTGGTTTTTTTATTGCATTTTCAAAAAAAAAAGTTATTTGGCGGACCCTTGAATTTAAAAAAAGCGGTGTCTTCTGTTCGGGTGAAACTTGCACCAAGTTTAGTCTTTAGTGGATAATATGACACAGAATTTCGCAGGAGAGAGATTAAGGACTGTCCGATTTGGAGGGTGTTGAATTTTGAAATTTTGGTCAAACGCCCCTTTTTTCTCATCTATATAACTATTGTATATAGAAAAATGTTCCCACAGTGTTGTCGATAGCCTTTTCTGCAATCTGAAATTATAACGTGTTTCGACATTTTTGCCTAAATCCAAATTTTTATTTTGTTCTGTTCAAAATAAAGCTAAGGTGATTTCTTTTAAGAGCTTTGTGATCTATTGTTGTGATGGGACTAGTTTATTTATCAAAATAATGATAAACCTCTAAAAAAAATTAGTTCAGTCATATATTTTAGCATACCTGGAGACCATTTATCGTAATTGGTTCAGGAAAGATTTAAATAATAATTGTAGCCATTATCTTCTTCTGATACAATTTCTTCATCGCATAAAGGGTTTCAAAGAAATCTTACAAGATATTGCGGGAAAATCCCAGAAAATTTTAATAATTATTTAATCCTCTTAAAAAATCGAAAAATTTGCGACAAATTAAATTTTTTTGTCACCCATGAACGAAACTATATGCATGTGAAAATAAAGACCATAGGTAGCCAAACTGCATACTCAGTATTTTATTTCGTGATCGTTTGTCCTTTTTACAGGACTTTTAATTTTCAAAGGATATAGAAGTTTGAACAATTTATTTTCATACTTTTACAAGTTATACAATGGCGACATGGATATAAAATGAAAGAGGAGGATCCCTGCTACATTTTGGAAATTTTCATTTAATTTCACCCATAACCATTCAACCGAGTAATGTTGATTGATCAATTTTTTAAAGCCCTATACAAAGATGATAACCCATTTGATATTCTAGCGACACAGAAGTCACAAATTTCTACCAGGTACTGATATTTTGCCATTAATTAAACCTAACACAGAGAAATGGCTACGTCGGTTAGCCTTCTGACACCAAAGAAAAATGATAGGTATATCCGTTTGGGTGAACTATGACTATAATTAAAAATCTATAAATTTCAACCAATTAGTCGAATTTTTCTCCCCCCACCTTAAAGAGGAGGGTATATATCATTTGCTACGAGCCAAAAGTGTAATACATCGAAGGAGTGCCCTAAGACCCTAAGTAAGTTCAGCGAATATCCGTTTTGGGTAATTTTAAGTCGAATGACCAATGTCCTTCCGTCTGTCTGTCTGTCTGCTGGCTGGTGCGCATGATAACTCTCGAAAGGAGTAACCGATTGACTTCAAATTTGGTACGTGGTTATATTTTCTTCTATCTCCGGCTAAGTTCGAAGATGGGCCATATTGGTCCACTCCTTCTAGTAGCTCCCCCACAAAGGGTTTACATTTAATGAAATATTGATTATTTAATAACTTCTATACAACTTATTTGAATCTTCTGAAATTCTACACATAGTACTAGTTTATTAGTCAATATTACCTCGAGAAAAATGGATGAAGTTGCAACGCCCCTTTTGGTACCTCCCACACAAATGGACAATTTTGAAGCAAAAGTTAGTAGCTTATAACATTCGTAGCAGTGCATACAAAGACTTGAAATTTTGTACAGTGTAATGGTTTAATATTACCTACAATGCAATGAAAAATGGGCATTATTGTCACTGTCCTTTTGGTACCGCCCACACAAATGGACCATTTTGTACCAAAAGTTAACAACTTATATCTTTAATATCAGTACACGGGGCAAAATCGCCTTTTTTGATATGTTTGAATCGAAAGAAAATATATTTGGAACACACATTTTTAAATATTATGCATTTCTGAGCAAATAAATTTTATTTGAAAATCAATAAAATATATTTGGAACTCATATATTAATATGTTACAACATATAATATTTGCAAACTAAGTTTCTCAAATAAAATATGTGTTTGAATACAAATAAAATTATTGTTTAGGAATTTCTCCAAATATATTTTATTTAAAAAAGATTTTCGAAACTTTTGTTGAATTTTTCGAATTTCAGTTTTAATTTTTTTAATTTGGCATTGAACTTCCCAGTTATGATACCAAATGCAGCATTCATTTCTGTTTTAAATCAATCATTTAAAATTTCTGAGTATTCCAGGCCATCATTAGTTGTTAATCCTCCAAGTAATATATTTCGATTCAAGATTATACGATTTCAATTATTATTGTTTATTATTTTTACGACATGAAAAATTTCTAAAAAATTAACTTTGAATCACTGATATATTTAACACAATTTAGGTATTTTCTGAATACTTATTTAAATGCAAATGAATATTTGCTTCGGAAAAAAATCGTCCAAAATAAATACATGTTGCGATGTAATGAAAAATTTGTTTAGAACAACATCTTCCCAAATATATAATTTTTGTGTGTACCAAATATTATATGTTTAGAGTGTACCCTAAACATATATATGTTTCAAGCCGAATATGTTTGGGACAATATACTACAGAAGCGATTTTTTTTCAGCGTGTACATACAAATGCACAAATGCGTGTACAAATGCAATTTAAACGGATAATTATCTAATTAAAACAAAAAAATAAATAAATTTACTAATATTTTTTTGGAACTCAAGGTGAGGGGATTCGTAAGTCGGTTTACCCAACTGAACTTGCTTACTTGTTTATAGTTCATTTTAATTACAAATTTTAATTAAGATTTTCATTGGACATATCTCTCCCTACGTGACATCTTAATGACATTTCCATTATGGCGAGTATGCATGATTCTTCTGCCGTTTTTACATGTTATTTTACTGGATAAAGATTGCAGCTCACCAATAAAAATTATGTAAGTATGATTATGAAAACATTGATTGATTCCTACTGTGCGACTTTTCAAGAAATATTTCTTCGGTGTTTTGCTGTCTACGACTGCCGACATGCAGTCAATATAAGTTGAAAGAAAACTGTAAATGAATGAATTCTATAAAATTACGCCGTATGTCATTAAGCATATGAACGACTGATTTTTAACGGAAGAGACAGACCAATAAGATTACATATTCCCATTACCAAGGGAAGAGAAAAAACTGATTGTCAGGATTTATTTCGTCCGATAAATTATTTTAAAACTTTCTTCTTTGACTTGAAATGAACGATGAAAGAGGGAAATGTGGACAGAAGTTGCAAAACTTCATAAACAATCTTGTAGATGTTTTTCCTGAAGTAAAATACAAATTCTATAGCGATTTGATACCAAATCGGGAGGAACATGGTATGTCAGCTTTATCTAAATCTGAACCGACGTTTTCAAAACTTGGCAGTGCTTATTCATGTAATCAGAAACCTCTTTCTGCGAACTTCATACTGATCGGATTTAAAAGACAGTTTCTACGGCCCTTACATGTCACATCAAGGGTAACATATGGGAAATTTCATGTATAGTGAGTCAATTTTTAATAGCGATGTCATCTGATCGGTATGAAACTTGATCCTTTATTTACCTAATAAGACTGATAAAAAGCTATCGAAAACTCTTTGGTCAAAATTTTCTAAATACAAAAGGTAATTAGTCATATGGATGGGAAAAGGGGCCGTTTGAACAAAATTAAACACCTACCAAGTCGGACAGTCCTTAACTGATCTCGTTGAAATTTTGTGTCATAACTACTACATATTTAATAGGACTAAACTTGGTACAAATTGTATCCCGATCAGAAGACATCGCTTTTAAAAATTGACTCACTTGCATTTAATCCAAAATATATATAAACGGTTCTTTATCTGAACCGTTTTTCCCTAAATTTGGCACTATTCGTTACTGAGTTTAGAATCATATTTCTTTTAAATTTCGTAATGAAAAAAAATTTCTATGGGGCTTTGATGCCACTTGATTACAAGAATAAATGCACAGGAAGATGGACGGACATACTAAGAATGTGATTCTTAGTCGATCAGTACAAGGTGGCGCAAAAGTAACCTTTCGATGTTTTTTGGCTGTAATTTAAAAAAAAAATTAAAAACTTTGATTCTTCTTGTGGATTATTTTTATTTGGTCTTTTAATTTTTTTTACATCAAGACGAGAATATGATGTCATGTAAATGGCCGCCGCCACAGTTGATTGTCATTTGAGCCCTTTTTATGGCATTTTCCATCACTTTGGCCAAAACTTCCGGCGATAGGTCCTCACATTCTTGGCGGATATTGTCTTTAAGAGCTGCAAGAGTCTGAGGCTTGTTGACATAAACCCGCGACTTCTAAAAGCCCCACAAAAAGAAGCCTGGAGCGGTCAAATCAGGCGATCTTGCTGACCAGTGCAAATCGCCAAAACGGGAGATTAGGCGCCCGGGAAATGCATCCTTCAGCATATCGGCTGTGGCACGTGCAGTGTGTGCCGTTGCTCAGTCCTGTTGGAACCACATGTTTTCCAATCCCAATTCATCAAGTTGCGGCAAAAAGAACTCGTTGATCATTGCTCTGTAGCACTCACCATTCACAGTAACCGTTTGGCCCGCGACGTTTTCGTAGAAAAAAGGTCCGATGACTCCTCCAGCGAAAACAGCACACCATACAGTGACTTTGAGCGGGTGTAATGGCTTTTCGTGGGTTACACGCGGATTTTCAGTGCCCCAGAAGCGTAAATTTTGCTTATTTACGTACCCGCTAAGATGGAAATGAGCCTCATCACTCATGATTATTTTTGATGAAAAATCATCTTCCTCTTGGTGGTGATTAAGGATGGCTTGAGCGTTCTGGAGCAGTGTAGCGTAACATTGTTTACTAACGTGTATTTCGCATGTGTTTACTACACAAATGTCAAAACAGAACAGACATTAGGGGCAAATCACAAAATTTATAGCATTTTCTGATAGGAGGATTACTTTTGCGCCACCTTGTATAATAAGCGATGTGTCTATCTCATCTCCCTTTTGCTGCACGAAGTTACAAAACCCTGTACGACAATGTGGTGTAACAATTTCTTTGTGACGGCATCACGCATGGACTATTGGACCGATTCTAAATATGTTTTTGTTATTTGAAATCTTCTAGACCAGATGGTTCTCAAAAAGAAACAATTAAAAGCGTTAAGTTCGACCACGCCGAATCTTCCATGGATCTTACACCATGGATCGCAAGTGAAAGGGTACAAATACTAAATGGACCTTTGTACTGGAGCTATATCAAAACATGAACTAATGATGGTTGTCCGTGTGTGGCGTTCTGGGTACAAATAAACTCATATAACATAATTTCGGCGCAATTCGTTGAAATTTGTTGACTTTGTTGCTTTAAAACTTCGAATCTAGAGGTAACTTTATATGGGAGCTATATCAATACATGGACCTATTACGACCGTTGATTCTGCGAAGGGTATTATTATAACTATTTTTAGCCCAATCAGTTGAAATTTGTGGTCTATATGACAAAAAGAAGGAAAATCGGAGGGATGCTTTAAACGGGGCTATTTCTAAAAATGGACCGATATGGCCCATTTTCAATACAAACCCACCTGCACCAGCAATTTTTCTCTTGTACAGGGTGGTTAAATTTTAAGGGCCGATGTTGATTTTGAATAAAACATAAATTTATTTTTATTATGATAATATTGGTATGGTTCAATTATGTATGGAACAAAATATCAGTCAAATGGCTGCCGCGACCTCAGCGGCACACCCCCATCCGAAGAACGAAATTTGACACGCAATTTAGTGGAATTATTATGGATAACTTTAAGAAAAATGGGAGGGATCGGATTAGTGGGTTTGGCACAAGTGGAAGTATCAATGTTTAAAAATTTAATATTTTGGAAACTATTAACCTCACAAGAACGAAATTTTGATTGTATGTTATTGGAAAAAAGTGTTAGTAATTTCGCCGAAAGTGGCTGGGCTGAAATGCGGGCATGGCAATATTTAAATTTTGAATATTTTGGAAACTATTTATCGCAGAAGAATGAAATCTGTTTTGTAAATTATCGAAGCTCATATATATATGGTATGTGAGACAAGTAAAAGCGTTAAGTTCGGCCCTGCCGAATCTGTGATATACACCTCCACCATGGATTGCATTCAATTCTATTACTGGAAAAATTGTTGGATATGGAGCATTTCATTGAACAGTCTTTTTAGTTTAAGCAAATTATTAAAAGCCACATTTTAGCCCTCAAATTCTTTAGCAAAACTCTTCATCTGAAAAATGGGGCATAGATGGCTTAAATAAGAATATTTGAAAGCGACCTCTACACGGGAAATATTAACTGAATTGTATTGAGATGAATTCTTGCCAAAATAGAATACAAACTGCAAAGTTTCAGCTAAATTGCTTAGAAAATATGGAGATTATGGGTTAAACAAGCCTTTTTGGGAGCGACATCTATAGGTGGACTATTACAAAATAAAAACAGATTCCAACAATATTTAACTGTGCTGAATTTTTGAATATAAACTGCAAAGATTCAGTTAAAATACTTAGAAAATTCAGTATTTATGGCTTAAATATGCGTATTTTGGAGCGAACCGATTTGTAAAATTTTTGTTGTGATGAATTCTTGTCAAAATAGAATACAATCTGCAAAGTTTCAGCTAAATTGCTTTAAAAATGTGGTATATACGGCTCAAAACCGCATTTTGGAACGACCTCTATAGGGAAGCTTTATCAAAACATTGACCGGCATGGCCCATTTGCAATCCAAAACCTCATTCAACTATAAGAAGTATTTTTACCATATTTAATCCACCTAACTCTATTATTACGGCCTGTAGCGTGATTTCAACAGACAGACGGACATGGCTAAATCGTCTTAGAATTTCACGACGATCAAGAATATATATACTTTATGGGGTCGCAGATCAATACTTCAAGGTGTTGCAAATGGAATGACAAAGTTAGTATACCCCCATCCTATGGTGGAGGCTATAAAAGTAGACCGTAAAAAAGTAGAGTAAAAAGCGACCGTTGTAATAGTGCGGAGTAAAATTGTGTAGTCAACAATAAAAACACAAATAGCTGTACTGATGTAACAAAAAATAAAATACTGATTCTATACCGGCATCTTCATAAATTATCATCTTCTGTAACTAGACTGCTGTTTCCAAAGTATGCTAAGTCTAAATGGTAGATTTGCAATCAAAGTTTTTGATTTTTATTAAATTAAATGGAATTTCTTTGAAGTGCAAAACGAATGATCTCTACTGTTTTGAGCTTATCTTTAGACAGATATACTCCAAAATTTTACTGAATATAATTTCGAAATTTAGAACACAAAAATGTCATGTTCCCTAAAAACCGCTAAGTGCAACTTAGCATATTTTGGAATGTAGGTATTGTGTTAATCCTCAGAACTTTCGTTTGATGGGGGCTATATTAATTATGCCACTCCATCTGTAACACCTCTAAATATTGATGCGAGACACCATAAAGTATATATAATCGTTATCGCCGTAAAACTATAAGGCGATTTCGCCTTGTCTGTCTGTGGTAATCATCATGTTTTGATATAGTCCTCACCCAAGTTTCCCTCTAGATTTTACTTCTTAACGCAACAAACACCAAAAATTTTAACGAATTGCACTGAAAATTGGTAATATGAGCTTATTCAAACCCGAAACCATTCATATAAGATTCGGCATAGCCGATCTTAACGACGCTTTTACTTGTATAATGTTTAGTTTTTAGGCCTGTTTTTAGCTTACTTTGCATGTCGGAATGTGTATTGGTTAGTATGACCATGTCATTAGCGTACGCCCAGTTTAGTTGTCAGGTTATACCCAAAGGTTGCTAGTTTTCTCTTTGCCTAATAACGTCTAGGACTGTTATAAGTAATAAGGGTGAAAATCAACAACCTTGTTTCACTCTACTGATTGATGCGAATGCTTCATTCACTAAGGGCTTCGTTTAGCACTTCGTACATGTAGGTGATTCAGCATACATGACATATTTTACCCATACCATTATTCTTTCCAGACTGGTTACTGTCATCGACAAACCCAAACACTGACATTCCTTATAACAGGTGGCGCAAAAGTAACCTTTCGATGTTATGTTAGACGCGATTGGCGGTCAGCAGGTAACAGCTGATGCACCGTCTGGACTTTGTACAGAAACATCTTAAAATCTTGTGCCAAAATTCGCTGTAGAGACCGTCGACTGATACCCATGGCACGTTGTCTGGTCGATGTCGACGGCGCTTCCATGACATCCTCGGCTACAGCAGCGATATTGCAGAACTACAGCAGCAATACTGCAGAACGGCTACTCCGGGGTCTGCCACGCCTGGCAGCATCTCGTGTTGTGCCAGTCTCTTCGAGGCGAGCGGTTAAACGTCGCAGTGTTTCACCAGTAGGCGTTGGACGGCCAGGAAATCTGTGCCAAAGTCAACGACCGATTATTGGTCAAATAAATAGTCAGCAATATTCCGCGTTCTGGAGCAGTTTAGCGTAACATTGTTTATTAACGTGTATTTCGCATGTGTTTACTACACAAATGTCAAAACAGAACTTACATTAGGGGCCAATCGCAAAATTTATAGCATTTTCTGATAGGAGGATTACTTTTGCGCCACCTTGTATGTATGAATGTTTTTGTCGAATATGGGTGTACGTGTGTATGGGTGAGTAGAGTAAGTATGATTGTTTCCATCACAGAAATTGTGAGGACATCTGTTTGATATTCATCATTGCCGTAGCAATGACAACGTACCCTCCCTTTCCTCAACCGCAATGCGATGTGTTATTGAAGTTTTCCTGACAATCAATCTCTCAGTTTTTAATTAATTCCATATTTTTCTCCGGTTTTTCATACAATTTTCTTTCAGACACATGAAATGAAATGGGAAAGGAATTTGGTTTAAGTTTTTTTCAACCATATGTTTTTGGTAGAAAATGTTGTTATGATCGCATAAATTAGAGATTTGTTCAAATCTGCACTTCCATCACCCACTGAGCGGTATGATAGATGATCGGTAATATGACTTTATGCTTTTAAATTTGTTACACAGAGCTCTAGTCGTCGAAACATTAATAATACATACATAATTGGTTTTAGATAAGATATTGTATAAATTTTGAATTTACACTTATTCTTGTCGTGATATTTTGATCGTCGTTTGTTATTTGAATTTGTAAAATATTCAATTCATTTTATTCTGATTGTGGAAATTTATGGAATTATTAAACACCGCAGTGTACTATATCTCGATGTCGCTTTTAGCCAGCATGTCAAAAGTATAAATGTGTTTTTAGCCTCTATTTGTACGTATTCTCAGAGGTAAACAATTGTGGTGTGATGTGCTTGATTTTGGGAATTTGCGGCCATATTTGCATGCAGCCGGTGAACGAGCATTGTAGACGGATATGGACATTTGTTGACTTGGAACATATGTCAGCGCTTGAAACAAATGCATATGACAGTGCACAGTGGATTTACCGAAGCAATCCTGAATGTTGAAATCTAATAATATGTGAACATTTTGCAAATAGTGGCAAAGCATAATGTCGAAACATAGACCGATATTTCCCATTTTCAGTTGAATTCATTTTAGATACTATAAACTAAAAATAATTAATCTTCAGTCAAGTTTGTTAAAAATCATGCCTACTAGGGATTAGAGATGACAATTAAGAGGGGCCGACATGCCTCAATTTTCTCTAGAAATTGTTAAGGGTTTTGTAAAACGCAAATTATGAAACATATTATTTATCCAGAGACTTAATGAAGTTCAATCATAAAACTTTGGACCTCTTCTAACACAAATTTTAAGAAATCTAACTTTTGTCATTATATAAAGGGTGGGCCATTTAAAGTTTTAAATTTGAATCGGATATAAGAAAAAGTACTGATAATTTTTTCAAATTTCTGGTTTTATTGGAAAGGTTAACCTCTGTCATTTAATAATGGAACACAATATCATTCATATCACTCCCTCAATTCAAGAGTGATATATCTCAAAATTAAAAATTTTTGAGGTTGCCTTACAAAAAGCGAACTTTGCAAATGTCCATAAATTAATCTCAGCGTAATTTGGTCTATAAGTAAACAACCATATTTCTGATTATTCAAGCGTATTTAAACATCTTATTTCAGGTTACTTATCTTTTTTTTTTATACGGACTTAAAGTTGCACATCTTGGCAGTTTTCTATTTTGAGTTATGTCACTCTTGAAGTGAGTGATCGATATGACTACCACGACTGGCTCGGCAGTTCCCCGTCCGATCAACCCAATTTTTCGATTGTTTCGGCTCGAATCTTTTCAATGTCTCTGGATGCTTTGCGTAACATTTATCCTTAATGGCTCCCCATAGAAAATAATACAATGTGCTCAAATCACATGTCAAAGTAATCGGTAGCGCAAATGTGTGTGCGTTCTACTGACCGAGGTCTACAAAAAATTTTCCACACATAAGAATTATCTCGTATACAAAACAAAAAAAATATCCACACCTGCAGTCGAAAATTCAAGTTTTAATTTTTGCACCTGACCCAGTGCTAGTATTTTGTCAATATCGGAACAGAATGTCCACCGATTTCATCCACATCAACACGTCTGAATTGGCAATAAAAATGTCTATATGATGAAATAATTTGTAAAATGTCCTCATCTGCAGTTGAAAATTCAGTTTTTAATTTTTTCACCTGACCCAGTGCTAGTATTTTGTCAATATCGGAACAGAATGTCCGCCGATTTCATCCACATCAACACATCTGAATTGGCAATAAAAATGTCTATATGATGAAATAATTTGTATCGATATACCCAGTAGGACAAAAGTTATGGCCACTTAAAGTCATATTATCAAAAAAAAATCCGATTTCTTTAAATTTTTTAGGAAAAAAGTATATATCATATTTTCGAGTTTAAGAAGTTAGTTTAAAAACGTATAACATCTTGAAGCAAACTTTTCAGAGAATATTTTCAAAGAAATAAACGGGTCAAAAATATTCACTGATACTGTTGCCAAGCTTCTTCACTATACACTTTTACACAAATTTCAAAAGTAAACCACATTTTCTCCAATCGCAAGGCTAAAAACTTTGCGCATATTTATATGTGTAAGGTGTTGTGCGTTAAACTGCAAATGGAATCTGAAACCTGGGTTTCAGTATAGTAGATATAGGGAAAACATATAAAATCCCGTTCTTGGGGATCGAAATTATGTTGGGAATTGTGGGATTGGCTTTTGGAAATATAATGATTCGCGAATTAATTTCGATTTGTGGCGTCAAGACCTACAAATTTCAAACTATTTCATTGGAACATGTTCATTTTTAAGTATATTATGGTTTCTCTCTGCATTTGTAAATTGATTTTTTCAATTATTTCCTGACCTTGTCGTAGCATTTTCTTAATTTTAGTGCAGAATATAAACAGATTTCCATCACAATAGTGTTTCTAAATGAAACAAGTAAAAGCGTTATGTTCGGCCATGCCGAATCTTATATACCCTCCACCATGGATAGCATGTGACCTCACAAAATAACTCAAACCTAAAGAAAACAAGTAAAAGCGTTAAGTTCGGCCATGCCGAATCTTATATACCCTCCACCATGGATAGCATATGACCTCACAAAATAACTCAAACCTAAAGAAAATTACACCGAAAACACAAAAAATATAGTAGATGAGAGCAGTAGGAATCACAACAAGTTAGATGCTATATATGGGAGCTATATCTAAATATGGACCGATATGGCCCATTTGCAATCCCAAACAACCTGCAACTATAAGAAGTATTTGTACCAAATTTGATCAACCTAGCTCTATTATTGCGGACTGTAGCGTGATTACCACAGACGGACTGACGGACGGACAGAGGGACATGGCTAAATAGTCTTAGAATTTTACGACGATTAAGAATATATATACTTTATGGGGTCTCAGATCAATATTTAGAGGTGCTACAAACGGAGTGACAAAATGAATATACCCCCCATCCTATGGTGGAGGGTATAAAATCACAGAAAAACACACAAAAATATAGTAGATGAGAACAGTAGGAATCACAACAAGTTAGATGCTATATATCTAAATATGGACCGATCCCATTTTCAATCCCAAGATACTTGCAGCTATAAGAAGTATCTATACCAAATTTCAGCCACCTACTTCAAGTATTATAGATTTTAGCGTGATTACAACAGGCGGACGGACAGACGGACGGACAGACGGACGGACAGACGGACGGACAGACGGACGGACAGACGGACGGACATGGCTAAATCGTCTTAGAATTTTACGACGATTAAGAATATACTCGTATATACTTTATGGGGTCTCAGATCAATATTGACAAATGAATACATGGTGAATGGTGTTGGGTATAAAATCAAAAATTTGCTATACGATGTAAAATTTTTTGGCCAGATGTGCCCACTGAGACAAAAGTTGTGGCCATATAAATTTATATTTTCAAAATATAGATAATTTTTGTATTTTATTGCAAAAAGGTATATGTAGTATTTTGGAGATACAGAGAAAATTATCAAAAAAGAAAATATGATATACTTATATTCGTCTTAAAGAAAGACTCCTTGAGAATACTCTCGAGAAAAGAACGAGTGTAAATTTGAGAAGCGTGGCAACACTATTACACAAATTTTCGAAGTTTATGAATTGGACGATAAAGACTAAAGATACATTTTATTCACCAGACGTGACGGACTTTGAGGCGCTTCAGCTACGCTCCTGTATGGCTTAAGGGTCCAAACTTTAACTTTTCTTACACCTCTTCTACTACAATACCAAGTATGGTTGTCTGGGGAAGAAATGGCCGAATTATTTTCTTTTTTAGAATTCCTCCAGCGATTTCTTCATGGCAGAGGAATCATGTATGTTATTTTTATACCCTCCACCATAGGATGGGAAGTATATTTATTTTGTCACTCCGTTTGTAATACCTCTAAATATTGATCTGAGACCCCATAACGTATATATATTCTTAATCGTCGTAAAATTCTAAGACGATTTAGCCATGTCCGTCCGTCCGTCTGTTGTAATCACGCTACAATCTATAATACTTGAGCTAGGTGGCTGAAATTTGATGTAGATACTTCTTATAGCTGCAGGTAACTTGGGATTGAAAATGGGCGATATCGGTCCATATTTAGATATAGCTCCCATATATAGCATCTAACTTGTTGTTATTCCTACTGTTCTCATCTACTATATTTTTCCTACTGTTCTCATCTAATATATTTTTTGTGTTTTTCGGTGTTATTTTCTTTAGTTTTGAGTTATTTTGTGAGGTCACATGCTATCCATGGTGGAGGGTATTTAAGATTCGGCATGGTCGAACTTAACGCTTTTACTTGTTTTGTTACATTTACATACACCCTCCATCATAGGATGGTGGGATTGTAAGACCTCTAAATATTGATCTGATGATTTAGCCATGTCCATATGTCCGTCTGTTGTCATCACGCTACAGTCGGTAGTAATAGAGCTAGGTTGATCAAATTTGGTAGAAATACTTCTTATATTTACAGGTTGTTTGCCATGGATTGCAAATGGGCCATATCGGTCAGTGTTTTGATATAGCTCCGCTATAGACGTTGCTCCAAAATATGGTTTTTGAGCCATAAATTAAAGCAATTAAGCAGAAACTTTGCAGTTAGTATTCTATTTTGACCAGAATTCATCACAGCAAACATTTTACCCTATACAGGTCGCTCCAAAATGTACGTATTTAAGACTTAAATACTAAATTTTGTAAGTATTTCAACTGAATCTTTACAGTTTGTATTTAATTAAGACAAGAATTCATCGCAGTCAATTTTTTTAAATCAGTTCATATTTTGTTAAAGTCAACATATTGAAGTCGCTCCCAAAAAGGTTTATTTAAGCCATAAACACCACATCTTCTAAGAAATTTGGCTGAAAAATTGCAGTTTGTATTCTATTTTGGTAATAATACATATCCACAAAACTTTTACAAATAAAATTTCGTTTTGCAGTAGTCCCCGTGCAGATGTAGCTCTTAAATATGCTATATTTAGACATAAATACCACATTTTCACTTGAAGAGAGAGTTTGGCTAAAGAATTTGCGGCCTAAAAATTGCAGCGTTCGTTTTTTCAATAATTAACTTACACAAAAAGGATTGATTTATGGTTTGCTCCATATCCATAGATTTTTCCAGTAATAACATTTATAGTTTATAAGATTCGGCATGGCCGAACTTAAAGCTTTTACTTGTTTACTTTTAGGTTAATCTACAATATAACACTCGAACATTTAACTCTTCTGTGACATCCTTCCCCACACCCCTTCTAATGACATCCTTGGTACAGCTGTATCAATGTGTATTTTTTTTTTAAATTTTTGAATTTATTATTTATATTATAGTCCAGGATGTATGATGAAATAGTAAGATAAAGCCTTGAAATGTTTTTATATGTATAAAGGAACATATTTTAAGAATCACATCTTCAATATCTAATGGTATTTATTCTTGTTGCACCTCCATCTGAGCCCAGAAATTGATAAGGATAAGAGATAAGTAAACTCGTAATAAGCAATCGCATGTAAAAAACTCACTATTTGAAAGAAATTTGAAAACCACAATATTATTTCAATGCGTTTATAACACTGACGTAAAAAACACGTGCATTTAAAAAAAATACCAAGGATGGCAATGGAGGAATAGATGGGCGTTTACTCCGCCCACCGATGTATAACTGACAACCACCCAAAATAAACTTTATAATCTCATTGTAAAATACATACTTGAGGATATCACGAAGTTTCAGATCTGAAAATTCATAAATAGTTATAAAGAATGATGTTAAAAGTCAAAATTGGTACACCTGTACCAAGGATGGCGCTGAAGGGTTAAGATTTAATAAATTTCATTTTAATCTCATTCTCTGATAATTTAACCTTTATATGGGACATAGTTACACTTTTTAATCATCTGACGTTGCAATTCTTCATAATACATCTTTCATTTAAAGATGTTTAAGATTAATTTTAACTAAATAATGACTCTAATTTGATGAAACATAAGGAAAATCCGAAAGCACGTTCACATACTATATCGTTGCAATTTGTTGTTTTTGTTGCATTAAGAAGTAAAATCTAAGGGACCTTTGTATGGGTGCTATATGAAAACATGGAGCTATGGCAACCGTTGTTCGTGTGAAGCGTTCTGGGTACAAATAAACCCCAGTTACCATTTTTCATCCCGATCACTTGTTTTTTGTGTTCTCTATTGCGTTAAGAAGTCAAATCGGACAGATGTTATATATAGGGGCTTTATCGAAAATGGACCGATTATGTCAATTTCCAATCACAAGTTAATTACAGCTAGATGAAGTGTCTGTACCAAATTTCATATAGCTCAATTATTGTAGATGGCAGCGTGATTACAACAGAAAAACATGGCTAAATCTTCTTAGAATTTTACGACGATGAGGGAGTCGAATACAAGGGCGGGTTAAAAAATCCCTGACTATTTTAATGGAACAAAAAAGTTTTTGGATAAAAAAAGTAATTAATTTTATACACTTTGTTCAAAGTTTGTCCATTTTGTTTATCCCGTCCAAAAAAAAATAAATTGTCGAGGACATCAAAATGGGTATTTCTTTGTGAGCTGATGTCATCGCTGGAGTCACATCTCTTTCGGCCGAATAACCACTTCATGTTTGGAAACAAGAAATATTCACTCGGGGCTTTATCCGGAGCATAAGGCGGACGAGGAGCATTTAGTGGCCTTATTCACGTATTTTGCCAGGGAAACTGCACATGTATTCTTCCATGAAATGTTATGGTGGAAATTTGGGCCTCCAATATTGAAAACTCAAAATACTTGGCCAATTTGTTAATCATATTTAGATATACAATTAAACAACATTTTAATTTCGTAGTAAGGACATAAATACTGTTACACACATTTTATGCTATAACATTAAAAGTAATAAATCCTCTTGAACCAAATTTATTGTATATATTTATTGACTTATATTGTATACATCTTAAGAGACACCCCATCAAACTACTATTGAAGCTGTATGAAGCACCTTTTCGACCCGTGGAATCACTTCCTATGCTTCTATAGACCACTGTACATACACCATATCATTTCGTTTGTTAAATTTGTCTTGCGTTCGAATAGTACGAGGGCTTCCCAACCGGTGGCGGTCTTTGACATCTCCAGTCTTCTCAAACAGTTTTATGCACCGGTAGATGAACATAAGACTAATGTTTTTATCATTCCATATATAAAAAGCGCTGTAACAGCGATACGGTTCCCATTATCTGACCACTCCATGGTGAAAAGCAATTTTGAGTTCCCTTTACAAACTAACGCTACAGAGGTTATGTTTCATAATCCACGTGGTAAGCGTTGGGTATGTTTAATTCCACTATTGTTATAGATGTGTTCAATTTTGTAACAGTGTTAAATTTTGTCCCTTCAAGTATGTATATTACAAAAGGTGGCACATTTCACAAGAAATTCCTCATATGTCGTTCATGAGTCAAATTAATTTTAAAACAATTTAAATAAATTGTCTGCTAGCACAGAGAAAACTCATTTGACCTTTAGTTCGTATATTTTTCGGAGAAAACATTTCATCAAAATCAATTACAGAACTACGAATTCTACATGCATGTCTCACTTCTAAAAGATTACGAAAATTCTCAACAAATGGCCCACAGTTATAAATTCATTTTTGAAAGTTCGTCCTTCGGATTTGCAATATTAGTACGTACTACGTATTCGTATATCTAGACATGTGCACACATATCCATCATATGCTGGATATAGAGAGGGGGTTGGGTGGGAATTTTTGTTCATATTTACATTTGTTTAGCATTCAACATCAATATGTACAGTGCAGATGTGTACACACACTACTCTCACAGATACACATGTCCACATCAATGCATACACGTGTGTGTGTGTGTGTGGCATGACGTATCACATATGTTTATGTCATTCGTAAAGTCTGCATCTTCCGCTTCCTCCAGCGCTGCCAGCTTTTATAGTTTAAAACTTGTTTGCATTTAAGATTTTACAATAACTCCGCAATAACAACCGTTATAACAACAACAACACCAACGGGAGCAGAAGCTGAAAAACAGAAGTAGCATGTTGCAAAGTCATAAAGCATTACAAATGATTACTTTACATTTAAATTCCAACAGAAGGACGGACTCATACCCAAAGACAGATAGACAAACAGACTCAGGGATGCGATGGCAGCAGATTTCATTTATGTGCTCTGCACAAACATTCCCCGTAAAATAATTTCTGTTTCTTCTTCAACTTTTCGGGGAGGGGGTTTCTATTTCAGTTTTTCATTTGTTTTTTGGTAATTTAGTACTGAAATTTGTTTATGTTTAATATGTCTTAATTACAAAAACACAAACAGACATCTCTCCGCCTCTCTCACTCCACACAGAGGCGAAAGTCTCTGCTATTACATTCATATCTTGAAGTGCACTCAGTGCGGTTGCTGATGTAATGGTCGTGTAATTTCCAAATCCATTGAGCAAATATTTACATTTCCATTCCAAAATATAAAAAAAACATCATAAGATTCTACAGGCAAATTTTTGAAAATATTACAAACTGCTATTTAGGCAGCACAACGGCTGTAGCAAGCAACTGATTTTTAATTAATAATTTCAAAAAAAAAACATTAAGTAGTCTTATCCTTCTCGGCACAGTAGCTGTTGCTCCTCAAGAAAATATCGAAATAAATATTTGGTGCACATTCTAACTCTAATCTGTGTTCATTAATCAGTCTTAAAAATACTAACATATAAACATTTTTCATACATCCGCAATCCATTGGATTCGTGTGTATGTTTATTTTTGGTATGTTTGTTTCACATACAGCTTTTGCGTTTAAAATGCCTTTTTGTGACATGATTCAAAATTTATGGCAATTTTTCAAATGTATTAAACGTCTTTTAAAAATTGACTTTCACTGGCTTAAATTAGCACAATTTACTATACGAGTATACTCGCTAAAACTTCAATAAATTTTGGTTGAAATTAGCGGTTTTCTTTTCATGAAATATCCATATCCTTTTCATGAAATTTTCAATAATCAAATCGCAAAGTGGCTGCCCTATGTCCTCGATAGCCTCACGAATTCTATATTTGGGGTCTTGAATCAACGCTGGGCTGTTAGCGTAGACCTTATCTTTCACGTGGCCCAAAAGGAGGAAGTCGCAAGGGATTAAATCACAAGATCTCTGAGGCCAATTGCGATCACCTCTTCGAGAGAAAACACGGTTCGGAAATTTTTCCCGTAACAGAGCAATGGTTTCGTCGCTTGGGTGGCACGTAGCTCCGGCTTGTTGAAAGTAAACGTCATTTTCGAAAATGTAAGGTCCAATGACCCCGCCGGACCATAAATTAAATCCTACCTTTTTAAATATTATTCTACCAATCTTATTGCCATTTTTTACGTATCTCATTAATAACATTCTAACTATATCCGTATTCCCAGCAGCGTGGAAACAGGCCAAAATTGTTCCAGTACCAAAAGCTCATAATGATTTCCGACCGATTGCTATATTACCATTTCTATCTGAGGTAGTAGAAAAAATCATGAACGGGCAAATTTCAGAGCACCTTGACAAACTTAACCTTCTGTCAGATAAACAATCAGGATTTAGGAAAAAACGTAGTTGCATTACCACCTTACTAGATGTGGTTGATGAAATACGTCAAAACCTTGATGGAAACATGGTGTCATTTTTAGTCTTACTAGATCATAGCAAAGCTTTTGATACTGTTGATCATGACATTTTGAACTTGAAACTCAAAAAACTATTCCACTTCTCGGACTCATCATGTAAGCTTATCTCTTCGTACTTATCAGACCGAACACAAAAGGTTGTTGTTGAAAATACGTCCTCCAATGTTCTTACAGTATCCGCGGGAGTTCCCCAAGGATCCATTCTTGGACCTCTTCTGTTTTCAATATACATCAACGATTTACCCGATATACCAGTCTCATGCTCCATTCAAATGTATGCTGATGATGTCCAATTATTAAAAAGCGCTAAACCACCAGATATACAATCCTGTATCTCCGACATAAGACGTGACCTGAACCTTTTCTTCACATGGCAAAATCTAATAGGCTATGCTTAAATCCATCAAAAACCAAGTGCATAATAATTTCAAAAAATGGAAGATTGGCGAGTAGCATTCAGTGTTGTCTGCAAATTGAGAATTCCAACATTGATTGCGTCCAAACGTCAAAAAATCTTGGACTTTTCTTCAATAACAAACTTTCCTGGACGAACCACATAAATGCTGCTGTTGGAAAAGTACATGGAATGCTGAGAAGCCTTTGAGCTGTTCAAACATCAACTCCTTTCTCTGTTAGAATGCTTTTAGCCAAGACCTACCTTATACCAACACTCATGTATGGCTGTGAAGTATTTGCCAACTGTGACTCAAGTGACTTTGCAAAATTAAACGTTGCCTATAGTAATATTGCCAGGTACATATTTAACAAAAAACGTCGAGATAGAATTTCCGAATTTTCATGTCAAATCTTCAATATCACGTTCGCGAATCTTCTTAAAGCGAAAAGTCTCATACAACTGCATAAAATAATATATACAAGAGAACCAACATATTTGTTTGACCGTCTACAATTCGCACGTTCCAATAGAGGAAATAAACTCATTCAGCCAAGAATAAACTGTCTGACATCCGAGAGACAATTTTTTATATTCAGCACACGTCTTTGGAATAGCCTTCCAACCAACCTACAAACTATAGGCAATGCAAATATTTTCAAAAAGAAGCTCTATCAATATCTTTATCCAAATTAAATAAATATATTTGATTCTGTGATAAACTATTTGTATAATTATTATTATTAATTTCATTATTTTAATATCGTTTTTATTATTGCAATGCAATGTATTTTTAAGTATCTTTTCTTTATATTTACCGATACGAAATAATGTCAAATATTGTGTTTTCCAAATCCATTATCTAGTACTGTAATATATAAGATTTCCATTATCTTGTTGTACTAGTGTTACAAAATGTTTAAATAAATCAAATCAAATCAAATCAAAACCGCACCAAACATTTACACGTTGAGGATGGAGAGGCTTCTCAACAATAACTCTTGGGTTTACCGAGCCCCAGATGCGACAATTTTGCTTGTTGACGTAGCCACCGAAGTGGAAATGGGCCTCATCAGTCAAGATGACTTTTCGATGATTTTCGATTTTTCGAATTTTAATAATTGCAATGTGTTGCTGAATCGTGTATCGTTCCATTTTTAGTAATGGCGTAGTTTCTACTTGTCAAATGTCAAAGAATAAAAGCTTCAAAAGTGACAGCTACCGAAATACCGGGTGATTCAAAATAACACCTCTTGTTGGAAAACCGTGTATATGCCTACTTAGGAGAGGATAACTCAGCAGGTTATCTAATAAGGAATATAAAACCCAATCGGTCGTTTACTAAGGAATATATAACCCAAATTGTCGTCAACAGAGAGTAGATAAACCAGCTGGTTATCTACTAAGAAATAACGCAGTTGTCTACCGAGGTGTAGATAACATAGCGAGTCTTCTACTCTTCTTCTATATTTGCCAATTCGTCTTTCGAATTTTTAGCGACCAATACAATTATTTAATTTTTTAGGATTTTATAGCAAAAGCATCTCTATCTCTCGCTTCGCTCAGAAGTTTCCCCGCATCTCGAATTCCCGCCCATACATGGATATTGTTGAGCCATGGTGTCATCAACTAAGGAATAGATAAACAACAGACCGCCAACTAAAGAGTAGGTAAACCAAATTGACGCCTTCTAAGGATAAGCTATTGTACACTTACTGAAGCGAAGATAACCCAACTAGTTATTTACTAAGGAATATATAATCCAACTTATCGTCTACCAAAGACGATAAAACCCAATTAATTATCTAATAAGGCATCGTCTGCTAAGGAATAGATAACTCAACTGGTCGTCAACTAAGGTGTAGATTAAGCAACTGGTCGTCAACAAATGATAGATTTACCATCTGGCCGCCTACTAAGTAGTAAATATTCGAACTGGTCATCTACTAACGAATAGATGACACCACACTTCGTTACTAAGGAGATTATTACCCAAATTAAGGCCTGCTAACGAAAATATAATTTAACTTGATTCCGACTAACGTAAAGACAAACCAACTGATTATCTACATATTAATAGAAAATCCAACAAGACTTTTGCTAAGTGGTAGACAAGCAAACTGGTCATCAACTAAAGAATACATAACCTATATAGTTATCTACTAAGGAATAGATAACCCAACTAGCTGTCTGCTAGATAACCCAACTTGCTGTCTACTACATAGCCCAAGTGGTCGTCGACTGAAGAGGATATAACACAACTGGTCATCTACTGATGAGTAGGCAAGAAAATTATCCGCCACATACTCATCTACTAGGGAATAGTACACAACTGGTTGTCTATTAAGGAGTAAGTAACCAAACTGCAGGTTGTTACTAAGGAGAAGATAAACCAACTTGAGGCCTACTTAGTAGAATATAACATAATTGTATGCCTACGAGGAAGAAGATGATTCAACAAGTTATCTACTAAGGAAAACATCCTTTACTAAGGAGTGGAAAACCCAACTGGTCCTCAACTAAAGATTAGATAACCCAGCTGGTTATCTACTAAGGACTGGACAATCTAAATGGCTTTATGCTAAGGCGTAAATAACTCAAGTGGTCGTCCATTGAAGAGTATATAACGCAACTGGTAATCTAATTACCAAACCAGCCACAAACCAGTTAATCTACTAAAGAATAGAAAATCCAAGTAGTCTATAATAACGCAACTAGTTGTCTACTAAGGTTTAGATAACAGAACGGGTCATCTTCAAAAGAGTAGGTAAATCAACTGGCCCCAACTATGGAGTAGATGACCCAAATTTACGCCTACTAAGAAAGAGATATTTTAACTGGATGCTTACCAAAGCGAACATAACTCATCTGGTTATCTACCGAGTAGTAACCCAACTAGTCGTCTACCAAAGAGGACATAACGCAACTGGTCGTCAATTGAATAGTTTATAACCCAACTGGTTAACTTGTAAGGCATATATACCCCAACGAATCTTAAATTAAGGAATAGATAACTCTACTTGATGTTAACTAAATATTAGATAACCGAACTGGTGGATTTCTCTGATGTTGTCGTATGATGATAATTATGCCTTCACTTCAGTGTAGAAGTGTATATAACATTTGCTACTCACAAATTTTATAACACATCAATGGAGTGACCTAAGACCCTAAGTATGTTCAGGGGAAATCCATTTTGGGATATTATAAGTCATTTAGTAATGCCCGCCTGTCGGTCTGTCCGTCCTTCTGTCTAGTTAGTGACCACAATAACTCTCGAAGGAAGTTACGAAATGACTTCAAATTTTATATGAGATAATATTTTTTCTATGTCAGACTGGTTTGACGATGTACCATATTAGTCAACTCTTTCTAGTACCTCTCTCACGAAGGATTAAAATTTAGTGAAACATTGATTCTGTAATAACCATTATACTACCCATCCGAATTATCGGTATCACGTTGAGCAAAAAGAAAGAAGTGGCCCCGCCCCTTTCGTACTTCCAACACAAAGGGACCATTTATTACAAAAAGTTTACTGCCAAAAAATTTAATACCAATTCATATAAATATTTATAAATTGGTGCAGTATAATTCTTTTATAGTACTAACAGTCCGATAGAAATGGTCTTTATTGACCCGCCCTTTTGGTACCTCCCACACAAAATGACCAAATCATACCAAAATTGAATGGCTCAAAACGTTAGTTCCAGTGCACAAAAATACTTACAATGGAGTACGTTGCAATGACTTTGAAGTATCTACGTTCAGCGCAAAACGGAGTATTCGTAAAGCCACTTCTGCTTCCTCAACACAAATTGACAAATTTATTCGAATACAACTTTCCCATAAATTCTGCAGCAATCATCAAAATGGTTTCATATTTTGTATTTTAGACAACATTTCAAATGATTACAGACTGCCAAAGAATGAATTTTTTTTAGCGATCTGACATCTCCTATCTGCAATACCATATTTCATTACTCATAAAGTGAGGGTATACCGCGGTTTACCCGATTGAAATACTTACGTGTTAACTGACTGAATCAATCGGAATGCCGCCAGTTCAGTGAAAGGTTTCAATACATTTTGTACTGGGATTAGAAGTCTCAGGTAAATTGGCACTTAATTTCCCGTAAGACTTATAACTTCGATTCTAGTCCATACAAATACTTAAAATTTTGTGGAGTGTAATGCCTTTACAGCACATACAGTCCCGTGCAAAATGGCAGTTAATTTATACATATTATTTATTACACTGTGCTTGAAATGGACACTTTAAAAATGTAACAGAAATGAGACCCTATGGATATATCTACTTCGACATTGCTGAATCCAGTGGTGTTACCCGTTTTTGTAGGTTAGCTCTTGTTTTCTTGATATTGGACCACAAAGTTTGCAAGGAAATCATAGAGGTTAGTTGTCTCGGAGGTGATTTTAAAGTGGAAGGCTACGGAATACACGTTTCATTCCAAAGAACGAAATAAAGAGAACCCTTCGAGAATTATTTCTCTCAAAATAGTAGTCGATCACGCTTCTAATCCCCTTAACCCTGAAAAATTGCAATCAAATCTTACCATATGTCAAACGTCATACAAATCGTCAACATTTTTAGACAGTGTCTTTGAGAAAAATATTCCTCGCGAAAAATTACTATGAGTCTCCTTACAACATATTTATGAAAAATTAACAGGATTCATAATTTAGCAGGTTTTGTTGGTTACCTTTGAAATTTCCATTGACACTAACTAAAAAATAAAAAATCTGCTTAATTATAATAAAAAAGCTGAGAAAGGACTTATAGTATTTTTTAGCGAGGAATCTTTTTCTCAACGATGCCTACTAAAAATGTTGACGATATGTATGATTTTTAACATATGATGAGATTTCATTGCACTTTTTCAGGGGTAAGGGGGTGAGATACGTTGACGACTGTTTTGAGAGAAATAATTATCCAAATGTTCCCTTTATTTCGATCTTTGGACTGAAGCATATATTTCGAAGTCTTCCACTTCAAAATCACCAAAGAGATAGGTAACCTCTCTGATTTCCCAACAAACTTTGTGGTCGAATATCGCGAAAACAAGAGCGAACATAGAAAACGGCTAATGCCACTGGATTCAGTATGGCCGAAATAGGTTTATCCATAGGGTCTCCTTTCTGTTACATTTTTGGACTAGCACAGTGTTATTAATTGTACGGTACAAGGAAAAGCCGGGTTACAAAGATCATGTGGCTAGAGTTTGCAGCGACAGCGACGACCCCCAAACTCATAGGCGAGCACGCTAGCAACTCACCTACTGGGGCGCTCAATTTATACATATATCCATAGACTTTTTTTAAATAGGCATTGCTTTTTCGTTAGGAAGCTGCCTTCAAAAAATGGAAGAAACTAATATTTTTCGTGCCGGCAAAAAATATTTTAAAAATTAATTCTTCTTAATTCTTTCATTGCATTTCTAGCCTTCATAATTTCTTTTATTTTAAATGGTTTCCCGGCTTTGTCTAGCTTATAGTTCAAAAATATGCTGCAAATACTAAAGGTAACTTCCATAAAAATTTTAATGTAAAAAAAAATAAGAACAAACTTTGCAATAACAACATTTTTGTGTTGGTTTCATAAAATAGTATGCCTTAATCTATTCACAAAATAATATTTAGGTCTCGGACACACAAAAAAAAATTTGTATGCATAGTGTTATTATTTTATATATGAATTTGTCTATATGTGCATGGGTAGACATGAATATTTTCCCTATATTGCGGTGTACAGTATGCACTATATAGACTAAGTTTACTCATAGTTTGCTTTATTCGTTACTATCTATCAGAATAATGCAAAACGCCTACAAATTGTGTAAAGACTATGTAATTTTGTTCAGCTGTAAAAACATTGAAAATTCTCAAGGGAAAACATTCATTGGCACCTCACTAAAAAAAATTAATGGTGCTTAAAAAACTAAATTGCTTCCAAGTTTGTCATTACTATAATTAAATCAAGACTTTACACGCGCAGAAAGTCGGAAACATATTGCCAATGGTCGCATAAAGCTTATCTCTGAAATTAAAAGAAATAATTCACAACACCTCTTTTCATAATTAACACCGAATTTACTACAAAGAAAACATCTTCAGCGTACGAATTTGTCTTATCTGTTTCCATGAATGATTCCATAGCAAAATAAAGATGTCATTGCCTTAACCCTCGCCCCATCTTCACCTCTAGTTCCGTCGTTTATTGAATGGAATAGTGTTGTCGTGGTGACGGTCATTCCTTTCTTGTTTGTTTGGCCTTCCTCTTGAAACGCGTTTTCTCATTAATTTTGTTAAGTAATTTATTAAGTGCTTATCTACATATTTGGTGTGTTAATTTACATAACTTTTCACAATTATGCAACCACTCGAACTACTCGAAATTGTACAAGACACGCGGTGTTAAAGTTGTTTGTGTATGTATGTGTGTATGTGTGTGCAAACGGCGGACGTATGAGCGGTGTGGGTTGTTTATGATAAGAATACAAATACATAAATCGTTACAAGACTGAATCTGCAAAAATTGTCTGCCATTTTATGTTTTATGTACATTTGAGACTGAAGAAATATATTTGCCTATTAACTGGATATGTACACTGAAACGTATGAATAATATTAATATAAAATGAATATTATATATATATATAATCATACGCCCCCCATGACCCATATGCCGGTTTATATGGATGGGAAATAAATTGAGACTTTAAAACATATACTCGTATAGCTGTTATTCAATAAGGTCACATACAATTATTCTAGGGAGAGAGAGCGATTAAATAGTTGCATCTTTAGAAATGAGTTTAGTATGATGCATGTTTAAAAATCTTAAAAATTAAGAAAATATTAGTGCAGTAAACCGACTAAGGTTTACCTACACTTTGTGATTAATGTAATATGGTACTTTGTGTGGGGAGATAGAACCGTGGAAACATTAAACTCGTTCTTGGTCATTCAAAAGGCAAAAGTTTCCAAAATACAGAAAATGCTAGCATATACTTGATTGCTACTGAAGCTATGGGGAAGTTGTGTGTGAATTTGTCAATTTGTATGAGGAAACCAGAACACTTTTTTTGATTAGTTTTAGCGACAGTAATCAAACTTCTTTCTCCACGTGAAGGTGTCATTACTAACATTTGAAGTCTTCATAATTTCCTTTAACATATAGTGTATCCCGGCTATATCGAGCACATACTTCAAATATGTTCCTAATACTAAAGGCACCTTCCAAGAAAATATGAAACACTTTTTTAAAAATATATTTACCATAAAATTTTTTTAAATGTTTTTTTCGCGTTTAGGTCGGCTTATTATACCAGAAAAATATATTCACAGCCCTTCGAAAAAAATATGCTGTAGTGTATTGTTTTTGGTCTAGGGGGTCCTTGGACCTTATGTTTTCCAAAATAAGGCTGAATCAACTGTTTCAGTGAATGGATTGCGCTACTGAACTATGGTTATTGTATGTCTGTTATTGAAAGATATTGATATGCACGACGCCTATTTTCAACAAGACAATGCTTCGCACCAAACATGCAACGATACTATTGCTCTTTTATGTGAACATTTTCCTGACCCCGTGATTTGTCAAAGAGGCGATCAGAGTTGGCTGCATAGATTTTGTAATTTAACACCATTAGACCTTTTCCTTTGGGCTGCGTGAATGACAGGGTCTATGCCAATGACCTGAAACCATTTCAAGCCCTCAAAGTCGGAATTCGTGATGTTATCAAGGACATCGTGCTGCAAATCTATGAGTTGGTTATGGACAATGTCTTGAAAAGAAACGGTCATGCAAGCGTACCGTGGCTGCCATCTGTCTGAATGCATCGTGGATGATAAAAACTTACCCGCATACTTTCGACCCGTTAAATCTTTTTCTTGATATTTATCCACAATATTTTCTGGATGAACAACGAGATAAGTAAATATAGGCACAATTTTAGTATACGTAGAATATATGTTCATTGTGAAAGAATTTAATGAAGGAGAAACGTTAAGAAGTATTTATCTCAAAAATAGTTTAACCTTCGCCGTCATAATCTCTACCCTTGTAGATATTTGAATTTTCTCTTGCAAATAACTCTGAACATTTTCATTGGATTTAGAAATTCTTCGGACTCAGTTACTAATTTTTGAGCACTTTCTGAAAATAAAATAAAATTTTATTTTTATGAGTTTTATGGATTATTTTTTCAATTTAAATTCTTTTATACGTCGTGTAATAATCCCTATCCGGGTAGGTACAAAGAAACCTTCCTCGTTATTTCCTAATATTCTTTAAATTTTGTAAAAATTGTTGCAAGCGTTTTTAAATAAACTACAGAAATAATAAATAAATAAATCTTCATTTTATTTTATAAGAAGAATTTTTTAAAAAAAATATATTTATCAATGTAATGTTTGATTCGATGGGCTAGACCAAATATTCGAAATGCAGACACATTTACCCAAACATTGAATAAATTCCCTTCGGCGTGATCTCTTTATTGATCCTTGTGGATTGTGACTGTAATATATAACGGGTTTTCCAATAAGAGTGGTATGATTTCTTTGAAAAAAAAACACACTTTATGTTAAGGAAATTCAAAAGTTTTTTACTTAATGTGAAGTACAATCGATACAATTAAGTTCTAAATAAAACGTCATTCAAATGGCCTCCACGACTTCTTCTGCAGGAACGAATTCGATGAACCCAATTGTGGAGCACTTTTTCTATTAAATCAAGTCGTATGTCATGAATGGCACGTTCAATATTGACTTGTAAAGCTTGCAGAGAGTCTGGTTTATTTCGAAAGACTAATGACATCAAATAACCCCACAAGAAATAGTCTAATGGTGTTAAATCACAACTTCTTGGAGGCCATTAAATATCACAAATTCTTGAAATAATCAAGTCTCATATTTTTCTCGCAACAATTCAATTGTTTAATTTGCTGTGTGGCACGTAGTCACGATCGGTCAATGGCAAAAAGATAGCTCTTAACGAGAGCTAAAATATTGCTCAAGGGTGTCAATGTCGTAGGTCGACTAGAAAGTGTTTTCTTTTTTTGATTTAAAAAAATGGACTTAATCATTTTCAAATGTGAACGGAAAGTTTATTTTTGCTTAGGTCGAAAGTTTTTTTTTTGGATTTTAAAAAATGGCCTTCGCGCACGAAGAGTTGCAATTAAAGAATGATTATTTTGATAATAAAACCGAATAATTTGTTAACGTTGTTCTTGCGTAAATCTCTCCATGTTGAAATTGCAAACACTAATGAATACAATGAAAAACAAATGACATATCATGGCATTTTACAAATGGCCGAAACGTCACTTCAAAATCATATCATCCGTATGAAATATATCTATCAAAATCATAAACCCGTTAGTATATGCCACAAAGGCTAAAATGTCCTGCATGTTGAATATTCTGAAAGCATTTTATATATTGTATCGACACCTCCTTTGGTTGGATAAGGTAATTTCAGGTTGGGTTTTTATTGTATATTGTAGAAGACAGTAGCAAAATCGTATCGAGCCTTAACCGCCAAACAGACGTAAGCGCCACCATGATTTATTTAAATTGTTTTGATAGAAATCGTTTCATTATGTCAAATGGCATCAATTGTCACATTTTTATTTTTGTAAAAAATACCGCTATACAAAATTTCACAGTAATATAAACAGATGTACGCATTACATATGCATTTAAACTAAAACTTATCGCAAAAGAAACCTCCACCACTACATTTTTGTAATTGGCGCTTACGTCTTTTTGGCGGTTAAGGCTCGATATGAGAACATATATACTTATATGTTTTATTGGACCAAACCCAAAATCGCTGGAATATCCTTCTCTATGCTTTTATGGCTTGAGTTGTTCACAAATATACCGCTTGTTTACAGTGCTAACCAGATCTTCTGAAAAGCGGCCAGTTGCCCACTTGATTGGAAAAATCGACATGTTCAAAACATTTTCCAAACTCGGACATTTTTATTCGTATCGGAATAGCGATAAACTTAGCGTTAATTTCTTCTTTTACTTGTAAATAATAAAAATGTCTAAAACCTGAGCTCTTCTGGCATTAAGTCTGTATACCCTCAGCAGTGGCAAATTTCGGTCCTCCAATGGGTCTTTTCAGTTTTTGGAATACATTTATGTTCACAACATCGAAAACATTTACATGCAATTAGTTAACCGATGTGCCGACGATGCTTCAACGTTGACATCGGACATAGATGCTTTGAGCCGTCTACAACGGCAATCGTCATTAAAACCTTCTCGACCTTCTCTGTACAGCTTCTACAACTATAATTATTTTTAGTCAATGTACATAGACACGGCATATGCCACTGTCAAAATTGTAAATGCATTGGAACACATTATTTTAATTTTCACACAAACTGTAATACAGATCAATAAATAAATTTTTTTGATTGCTAAAAATGACTGAAAACACATTTAATTGGATTACTTTCAACAATTTTGGCCTACACAATTATAGGAGGGTGCATAGAGCCACCATGATCTTGGAACTGGCCTCGTCCCAAAACTTGGTGAGGAGCACTGGTCCCAACTATGAAAAATTTCCAGCTTACAAGTTGATCACATAATTGTAAAAAGATGAACAAATGTCCATTGTAATTTTATATATTTCCTTGATTCACATCTATTTCGTTGCCAGCTTTTCCCGTATATATCTGTCCATTTCCTAGATAAAGGGTTGTGGAATCACAGGTATTTTCCCACATTTTTATTTTTTCAAATAATTATATATTTAGTCAACCAACTGCTGTTATCCAAAAATATGATAAGAATGAATACTTTTTCTCTCTAAAGAGGCCTTTAATAAATGTGTATCTACTCGGGCAGAATAATTGCGCCGCGTAGGAAACAACTGTCATTACGGCGAAGGTAAAATCGATGAATTTTTTTAATTAGACCAAAATATTTCTTGTAAAAATCGCTATAAGTCTCCAAAATTCACACTTACGGTAACACTATTATTTAATACATTGTATTTAGCCAAAAAAGTTTGCTGCGTAAATATGTTTTTGTGTTTCTCTGAAGTGCAGGCTATACTTTAGCCTTTTACTCGACTGATTTTTTACTTGTGACTTAGGTTCTACCAATGCAAATCTTCTTTGTGTTTAATTATCACATTTCAAGGGTATTTTCCCGAATTTTTCATACTATACCGTGTATATAATTACAGAGACATACAGTTGTTATACGTTTCAACAAATTTACACTTTTGCCGGGGGTTGTTCTTAGCCCACTAACCAGATAATACCGAATAATAACGCAGAAATTTTATTCAAAACGCGTTTCACTTTTTGCCCTGAATTTGAATGGTCGGTTGGTTGGTCGCTTGGTCGTTTGGTCTGCGGGTCGTTGGACTAAACTCTTGAGATAAATAAAAGAAGCAACTGACAGAGGGCGAACGACGGAACGAACGAACTAACAAGCGTATGAATGAATGAAAGCCATAATTAAAATTCAACTTAGGACTAAAGAAATATTTCGCGTTTTATTTTTTGGCACTGCGGAACACTGATGATGTCAAAGTTGAAAATAATTGGGGCAGGAGGGGAAGAGGGTGAATGGCGTTGACTAAAGAGCGAGCACAGTGGAAGGCAACACGCAGCGTAGCACCGCAGTACAAAGTGTTCTGGAAATGCTAGTTATATTATGCATTATGTTAATTGCAAAATGTTAAATATACACTTAACATTCGCTTTTGCTGTCATTTCAACAACAAAGCATGTCCGTTTCTATTGTAAATTGGGCAAATAAGAGTGACAAAGAGAGGGTGGAAGAGAGGGAGAATGTGAGAGGTGTGGAGGGTGTATGGGACCCAGAAAAGTGACAGCCGTTTGACACTTCAATTTGTTTTTCTTGTGAATAACAAAAGGAAACAATTCTTCGAAGATCACCCTGGGGAGATGGGGGAAGGTTGGAAGTTTTATGAATAAATGACAATAATTTGTCGGCATATGATACTTATGATGTCGTTTGAGTTTCTTGACTTTTCGTCAGCGAAATTAGAAGAAAAAACCGCTGTAGCTAATTTCTCTAATGACGACTACTTTGACGTGGAAATTATGGGATAATTAATACTCTTTCACTTTTGTGTTTTTTTTGCGAAGAGCAATTATTGAAGTCTATTATAAAAGGATAATTTGTGGGTCAAATTTATTTGAGAAAATTAATTAAATCTGGTTTTGCAGAAAATGAATTTTTTGTTTATTAACAAGAAATAACTCTATTGTATTTTTCTCTATGAATGTGTTTTATGCGTTTGGTATTCTTTGTGACATAGACATAATTAGCTGAAACAAATTACATACTATAATTGACATTAAAAGTAGACAGAGAATAAAAGAGTGATGTGAGATGTTAGCGGCAGATATGTTATAAATATGCGTGGAATTACAGAGGACTCGAATATTTAGTCTAGAGGTTATAAGAGAATAAATATTTTACTAAAATTGAACCATTAAGATACCTGGGTAACTATATGGAATTTGTGTAGAAAATGAACATTTATGTACTAAATATCTTCATGAAAATATGTGAATTGTATCAGAATTATAATGTATATGCTCAGTAAAAATATTATGGCGAAAAATCTACACTTCCGATATACTTGATTTGAGGAAGATATATTTGGAACAAAATTGTTCAAATATATAATATAGTTTTGAGAAATCAATTTCTTTTGGAAATCAATTAATTTTATTATTTTATTAACGAACTAATTTTCTCAAATAATGTTATTGTTTAGCAATTTCTACACACATATTTTACTGATCAAATACTCAAACTTTGTTGATAGTTTCGAACTTCAGTTTTAATTATTACTTAGTTCCGATTTACAGGGGGGGGCAAAACCGAGTGCATGTTTGCCACTCTTGTATCATTTATAGTGCATGTTTGCCACTCTTGTATAGTTTTGTTAGGCCAAATGTTATAAAATTGTCAGCACTTATTATTTACTTTCTAACGGACAAAACACCGTAAATTAAATTTTGAAAAAGTAATCACAACAAATACAAAGAACTGGGTTTGAGGCAGCAGTCAAGAAAAAAACAGCTTTGTCCGACAAAAAAATTAAGAAGCGGTTGGAATTCTGTAAGACCCGCGTAAATAGAAGGATTGTTGGCTGGAAAAGTTTTATATGCCCAGATTAAACAAAAATTAACAGTTTCCAATCCGATGGGAATTAATATTACTGGCGCCGGCGTAATGAAATTATACAAAAACCATCAGGTCAAGCAAACCGTTAAGCATGGAGGAGAAGGCTTATGATATGAGGATACTTTACGTGGTGGCGCACATGGCCCCTGGTAAACATTAAGAGCATCACGTTGGCATCATATTTTGAAATCAAATTTACCGGCTTTTGCAGAGGTGAGTCATTACCCTGAAGAGGATGTTGTGCTTCAGCAAGACGTGTATCCCAACACACTTCCAAAATAGTGAAAAATGGTTGTGGTAACATACATTTAATCTTCCAGAATGGCCAGCACAAAGTTTCGACCCAAATCCAATTGAAAATTTGTGGGCTGTGGTCAAAATTCGGTGGGGGTTATGTCGACGAGCTGTGTAGCCGGGTGAAGCATTAATGGAGTGATATTACAAATGAAATAAGCCAAAACCTAGTGGAAAGTACGCCCAAACGAGTGCAAAGCGTAATGGAAAACAAAGGACGATGAACTAAATGCTAAAACATCTGATTTTATATGTAATAAAAATTAAGTGCAAAACTGAGTGCATACAGAATTTTATCTAGTTCATATGATGATATTAACTAGAATAAGTGTATAGCTTTTTTTAACAATAGTTTTTGTTTAGCAATAAATAAAGTTTAAAGCAAATTTTGTGACGTTTGGACTAAAGATACTGTTTTCACAAAATAAAAATTGAAAAAGTTGCATACATGCACTCGGTTATGCTCCCCACTGTATAGCTTCCAGTAAAAAAATTCTTAGCAGCGGTATCATTTGTTCTAAATCATTGATTATACCCTATCACACACTGTGGTATAGAGTATCATAATTTAGTTTTGTTGTAGACATTTATAACATATAGAAATACTGCAGCCAGACCCACCCTAAAGTATACCGATCGACTCAGAAGCACTAGCAGAGTTCATTGAACCATGTCTGTCCGTCCGTCTGTTTATCCTAAGTTGTTCATTAAGCACTGGACGCAATTTCATTCCGATGCTGCTGAGATTTGGCAATAACTACTCTTTCACAAGTGAATCGGTTAGAATCGGTATTTCACATCTAACCACTTTGAAATTTAGCAGGGTAGAGTTTCTTGATGAAAGGATCGATATTGCCGAGTTTGAAGAAAATCGGTTCAGATATACGTATAGCCCCATATATATTCCTTCAGATTTGTTCTTTTAGCTCTATAGAAGCTGTATTTTACATTCAATCATTTTTATACCTTTGTATATAAAAACTTTGTACATTTGTTTATAACACCCATAAGAAGAACAAATACCCCTACGATATCTTTTCGAAATTATACAGAATATGAAGCAGACCCTCACAAATCAAAAACAGTAATTGGATTATTAAGGACTCAATATTTCTATATGTTATGGACGAAATATTAAAAAGGTACGTGTGGCAATTTTAAACATTTCATAAACATATGAATCTTAAAATTCCTTTTGTTTGCAATTTTACACGCAGTGTTTTGAAGAAACGGGGGAAAAATTGTCAGACTTGCCTTAGTATTTACACTGTTATGGACTTGCGAGAGTCCGATACTATTTACGAAATAACAAAATATATGCATAAATATATTTTGTTGTAATACATATTCGATACAAATAAATTCTATTGATTACCAAATAAAATTTATCCATAGATTTTTTTCCAAATAGGCATTGTTTCCTTTGTTTGCAAGTTTGTTAAATTTTATTGATTTTTTGATATTTAATATTTAAAAATTTATGTTCCAAATATATATTTTTTTTATTCTAAAAACAGTTTTCGATCAGGAAAAGCAATTTTGCCCCGTGCAAATTCCAAGAAAATTGGATTTAAAAAAACCCGTAAGGAAAAAAAGTCGGCCGGGCCGACTTTATAATACCCTACACCTCCCTAACAATGCGAAAAAAGGCATTGCGATAATTCTGGGTTATTTCAGTAGCTGTCACTTTCAAAGTTTTTATTCTTTGACATTTGACAAGTAAAAACTACGCCATTACTAACGATACAAAACGATCAAACAAACGATCGAACAAAAAAACAATACGAACGATACAAAATCTTCTTGACTGATGGGTCCCTTTTCCGCCTCGGTGGCTACGTCAACAAGCAAAATTGTCGCATCTGGGGCTCGGAAAACCCAAGAGTTGTTGTTGAGAAGCCTCTCCATCCTCAACGTGTGACTGTTTGGTGCGGTTTATGGTCCGGCGGGGTCATTGGACCTTACTTTTCGAAAATGTGGTTGGATCAACAGTTACGGTGAATGGATTGCGCTATCGAGAGATGATTAATGATTTTTTATGGTCGGAGTTGGATGGTATTGATCTGGACAACGTTTACTTTCAACTATACGGCGCTATGTGCCACACAAGCAACGAAACCATTGCTCTGTTACGGGAAACGTTTCCGGACCGTGTTATCTCTCGAAGAGGTGATCACAATTGGCCACCGAGATCTTGTGATTTAACACCTTGCGACTTCTTCCTTTGGGGCCTCGTGAAAGATAAGGTCTACGCCAACAGCCCAGCGTCGATTCAAGACCTCAAAGATAGAATTCGTGAGGCTATCGAGGACATAGGACTGCCACTTTGCGATTTGGTTATGGAAAATTTCATGAAAAGGATATGGTCCTGTAAGCGTGGTCGTGGTGGCCATTTGACTGATGTTGTTTTTCATTATTAACGGCATACCTTCCTCTTTATTATGAAATAAACATCCGATCTTTATCTCAAAAAATTGCATTTTTCTTTGAATACTAAAATAAAACCTCTTTTTGGAAAACCCTTTAGTTTGGAATTATTTCTTTTCGTTTCAGCTAAGAAAGTAGTTAGCTCCATCATGTCTCATAAAGGCTTATTCCAATGAGGTGTTGAAGATATTGTTCATTATAAACAAGATCAGAAACGATAACATTAAAATGCGCAATATACTTTCATATATCAAGAATCGGAAGGAACAAATAGATGTGACTATACACAATCTAAACCGATTTTCATCAATTTGGTTCAGAAATCTCATTTCTGCCAAATTATATAAAGATCGAACGTAAAATACAGTTTCAACGGCGCTGAAATGCTAAATAGGTATAAACATATATACTGGTATATACTCGTATATCTAAATCTGAACTGATTTTAACCAAGTATTCGCTCTTAAATTAAGAAACTTCTTTCGGAAAATTTGTTTAATGATCGAAAGTTAAGTACCTCTTCTGTATAGCTTTGATAACAAAGCGGGAGGAACGTATATCCCAATTCGGCAGTCTTTATTCATGGAATAAGAAACCTATTTATGTCGAATTTCGACGGATCGAATATAAGCAATTACATGTCAAACAGTGGGTAACATATATATGGGGGCTATATCTAAATCTGAACCGAGAAGAAAATGTTATACGCAGCCCTTCGACAAAAAATGTTAAACTAGTGTATACAGCTAATTAATTCATTTAATTCATCATGTTCTTCAGGCCACATTTTACAACAGATTAATTTAAATTGTCTTAAAACATGTTTATATAGGCCCCATAAAGCGGCACTTTTCCATGTAATTTCCTTAAGCTATAGTAGATTTTAACCGGTTTTGTTGTAATTTTGCTTAAAATTGCTCCTAAGAAAATTGGCAATATCGGTACAAGTTCATATCGATGTTACCTTAGTGTTAGTGTTGCTCTAGAGATATAATTCTTATAAAAATGGCAAGGGAATAAAGTTTTTTGTAAATATCGAATCATTTCCCATAACGTTTGTACAAATCACCGCATTTTTTCAAATTGCTATTCTAGATAACATTTTAATAAGGCACAAAATGATCCCACCCGATCTGGGAACTCTTATACAAAGTACCAAATTTCATAACAATGCAGATAAACTTCACTTAATTTATTTGATTGTAAATATTCTTACTTGTTTTGTACATTTTCTAAGTTGTTGTTTTGTTTTACTTAAAAATACACTTTAAAGTAGTTATATTCTTGAAGTTCAGCCTTTGTTTTTTTATCCAATTATTGTCAACTTAGAATCTAACCACAGCTTTATCTTAAAGTTCAACACAACTACATAAATCACCTTAAAAAACTATTGTTTTGTATTAAACTTTACTAACAATTTACCATATTGTATATTGCATTCCTTAAGTGTATATTATTTTCCATGAAAATCTTTCTTTATTAAAATTCTTTAAAAATACATACTCGTATATTAAAAATTTCCTCAACAAACAACTTATCTAAAGTCAATTTTCTTTGAAACTCTCTCTTAAGATTCGTTGCAAAACACAAAGCAAAAAAACTTTCAACTCCGAACAAAAACCGAAACATTTGTTTCCCACTTGCAAAACAATATAATAAAGTGTCAACCACAAAATGTCTTTTCGAATGACACACAGACGAATTGCGCAAACCAAAACCAAACGACACAGAAATTTGCACAACAACTCGAAACTTTTTTTTGGTTCGACTTTTAATATGTCTTTTTGGCAAATGGAACGAGAACATACCCACAGCAAATCCACTGGTGAACAACAAATCAGGATAGTCATGTGTATCGTGAAACCACATAAAACAAAAACAAAAAAGAACCAAACACGCACACCAGCAAAACGGCAAACAGCAAACCTACACACAAAATTCTCCATATTGGTTTGCAAATTTGAAATAATACAAATTCTATACACAACAAATACACGTATGTAAATCTGTGAATTCTAGAACTACAAGTTATAGCAAAAAAAAACGACAGAAAATAGTTTTATTCTTGAATTCGAAATCAGTCGAAAGAATTTATGTTGGTGACTGTTGCGGTATTAGACACTTTAGAAATTTCTTTTGCTCGTTTTAGCATAAGCACTCAAGAATATGGCTCCCCTTTGCCTTGTTACGTCTTAAGGAATAAAATAAAAGCAAAAATTTTATATTTTTATGGAAATTGTGTTTTATTTGTTTTATCGCTTCACCCCGAAAAAAAAACAGGCGATTATAGGCTTTGTTTCTTCACAGTTCTACTGCCAAATCTCACTCAATTCGAAAGGACTACACTCCAAAACCATTAGCAATGATAATCACGTTTATAGAGTTACTTATGGGGTTCACAAAGCTAAAGGGTGTTCTATTCCATTTGGAGCAAAGTGAAAGATTGACCTTGAAGCTAAAATTAAAATCTGGTTTGCGACTTTGTTTTTTCAGATATTATATATATTTTACAATTTAATGTATAATACGAGTATAACCCACGCTACCCAAAAGTTAGAAGTGTAATTTTTAACCTATAGAGATAAAAATGACAGAGATAAGTCGCTTAATACACTTAGAAGTAATACTAAATTTGAAGAAAATCGATTCAGATTAAGATATAGCCAGCATATGATATGTAATGCAACAAAGTAAAGCGCTATATTTTTTTATTTTTTTTTTAAATTTTATTGTTCAAAAAGCAAAACATTTCGGAAATAACATAAAATTTTAGAAACAGTTTAGATTTCTTCGAATTGGCCACCTTTGGCACGAATTATGGCCTTCAAACGGCCGACAAAGCCATCACACGCTGCACG
This sequence comes from Eudasyphora cyanicolor, assembly GCA_963930755.1. Taxonomy (NCBI): domain Eukaryota; kingdom Metazoa; phylum Arthropoda; class Insecta; order Diptera; family Muscidae; genus Eudasyphora; species Eudasyphora cyanicolor. Next base: position 257,702,105 of record OZ005737.1, on the reverse strand, counting down.
AAAGCGGTATTTTGGCCCATTCCCGGCGAAGCGCCGTCTTGAGATGATCGATACTTTGGTATTATTTAGTGCGAACCTTACTTCTAAAATGCCCCAGGCGCAAAAGTCCAACGGATTGTGATCCGGAGATCTTGGTGGCCATTGTGCGGTAGAAATGAAGCGAGGAACCTCCTTTTTAAGCCATTCTTGGTTGACGCGTTCTGAGTGCGATGGAGCTGAGTCCTGTTGGAATGTCCATGGTCTGCGGCCGAAATGTTTGTCTGCCCAGGGCTTCAATACTGTCTTTAGGACATTTTCCCGATAATATTCGGCATTTATTTTGACCCCATGGTCGATGAATACGAGTGGGGAGCGACCATCGGCCGTTACGGCTGCCCTCACCATTACTATCGGCGGCGCTTGTGTTCTGGTGGCCAATCGAAGGTGTACATTTTCAGCTGATCTCTTTGGCAAGTAAGCCCGATTATTTTGTTTGTTCACAAAATGCACAATTTGGAATGGCTTCTCATCGGAGAAAACCAAATTCGGTAACTGGCCACTTTGTGCAAGCGAAGCAACTCCTTGGCTCTTTCCAGTCTAACTTTTTTTGTGCATCGGTGAGCTCTTGCACTTTTTGGAACTTCAATGGCTTTAGTCCAAGCTAATATTTTAATATGTGTTGTATCCGTTCTCGCGATATGTTCAGCTCACGAGCAATTTTTTCTACCACTGCGGCGTGGATTTCGATCAAATCTGGCCTTCACTTGTCGGATCATTTCTGGTATTGTTACCGTTTTTTTTCGCCCACTTTTTGGACGCGATGCAACACTGCCAGTAACATGGTAACGAGCAATGGTACGAGAAACAAAAGATTTATTCACATTTAAATGCTGGAGGGCTCTAACGATAGCCACTTGTGTTTTTCCACCCAAATATAAAGCAATTACACTATCACGCTTGAATTCCATCACGAATAACTTTTTTTCTGAATGCAATAGATCAAAATGCTTTTGTAAGCTTGTAAACAATAAAATGAACTGTCACTGAAATAAATCTGTCAGCTATCAGACTAGCGGTTTAGAAATGATAGCAACCTGAAGTTGGTTGCAATACATATCAGCCACCCTGTATATGTTACCCCCGATTTTGCATGTAAGCGCTGTAGAAGCCGATATACGATCAGTACGAAATTCGGCAGAAAGAGGTTTCTTATAACATGAAAGAATACTGCCAAATTCGGAGAAAATCGGTTCAGATTTAGATATAGCCCCCATATATATGTTACCCCCGATTTGAAATTCAAGCGCTGTAGAAACGGTATTTTATATCCGATCACAGCGAAATTCGGCAGAAAGAGGTTTTTTATTACATGAAGGAATAGTGCCAAACATCTCTAAGTGTATCACGAGACTACTCTCTGTCAATTTTTCTACAAATCGGTTCAAAAATGTTGCTTATACAGTGCATATATGCCAAATCGGAGGTACATATATATGAGAGCTATATGTAAATCTGAACCGATTTTAACCAAATTCAATAGGGATCGTTCTAAAAAAAGATATGTGCAAAGTTTTTTTGAGATCGGAGCATAATTGCGACATGTACTTTGATTACAAGAATACATCTACAGACAGACGGACAGACAGACAGACATACGGACATAGCTAAATCGACTCAGAAAGTGCATATCGATTATGCACAACGTCATAATACCCTGTACCCAGACAACCGACAGCGACAAAACTTGGCGCCATTGTAGACGAGGTATTAGAGAGCTTAAGATTAAAGTTTGGCCCCCGGTGGTATACAGGGCCTCAACGTTGGTCACCTTGAGTGAAGAAAATTTTTAAGAAAATTTCACAACTTGGTCACATTTGCGACAATAGCAAACCTAAAATATTAAAGCCTTTAAAATTTGTATACGAAGTAATGTTTATACGGTAAACTGTAAATGGAATTTTTAGTCGGCTTTTATTAAAAAAGATATTGGGGAAAAACTAAAAATTCCGTTTTTGAGAATTTTCGAATTTATTTTGGGAATTGTGTGATTTCCCTTTATAAATATAATAAAAAATATTAGGGTTAGATTCGGTTTCTGTTGCTAAGAAGTACAAATTACAAATAAAAAATAATGAATATATATTATTTTTAAAATATTTTAGGGATTTATTTATTTATTTATAAATTTTTTATTTACACAGACATTTTCCGTCTGAGTTTGAAAAATTTTTTTCCCTATGCATTCCTACGAATAGGTATATATCAGATCCGGATATATACCGGTACTTTTCTCATTATCTTTCCAAGATAGACAACAAAGAAATGGCCATAACAAAAGTTCTGGCCATTTCTTTGTCAAGTTTTGTCTTGCGATAAAACTTGAGACGATTCTGGAGTAGTTGTTGCAGAACCGGAGCAACAGATACGGTGCTACATGGCCTCAAAATGGTGTATAACTTTTGAATTTTTCGTCAATTCCGAAAATTTTTTTATACATTCTACAAGCCGAAATCTACCTTTTTGGGTGGAAGTTTTATCTCACATTGTTCCAGACATATAAGTATATGTATTTGAAAAAATTGCATTCTTCATTTTTGTCCCGACTTTTTCCAAATATTTTCTTGATATCAGATAAGAATATATACGGATATTTTTCGCATCAACTTTTTGGATTAAAAAAAGGTTGTTTTATGATAATAAATAAAAAAAGTTATAATATAAAGTTAAAACAATTATAACAAAAATTATGGCGATTTGAAATTTTGTTTTTATTTTTAAAATATATATATTTTTTGTTAAGGACCTAAATTGGTATATCGTTCATTCCATATCAAACCGAACGACTTTGGCCATATTTTCTCCAGTACCAGCCGGGATTTTGGGAGCGCCCAAAAATGTTGATGTGTAGAACGATTAATCACAAGCTCACCAACAGAGGTCAGAGGCGTCGCAGCATTAAACATTACAGTTATCACATTATGAAATATCTGTCTGTTGACGGCAGTTTGGCTCCAGATATTGTATGTGATACATGCCCAACTGATTCTACGGTGCGAAATTTATCACTGGATCTAGTAACAATTTTGGATGTGGTCGGTCTGGAGACAAATAAGAATATCACTTAGGCCGGAGGGAGAGCGCGTTCTGTAAACCCTGTTGCATGGCCGTATAGCGCGCTGCAAAGTTCTGCTTATGTTTTCTTATTTGACCAGTACAAAAATGTCAGACTGATGCGAAAAATCAACTATCATGCAAATCCGTTGTTTTTTTTTTTCATGCATGCACAAGCATGATCTATTTTTTATTGTGATTGCTCTTACGTCTACATATGTACATAGAGGCCATGTCGGTGTGCATGCATGCCCTGTCATGACGTAAAATTCAAATGAAAACTGCTGTAACTTTTTCGTTTCTCGGTCGATTTTGATTGTTTACGACTTGTAAGAAAGAAAATTTTATTCAAAGACCATTTAAAAACTATTCATGCTAATAAAATATTTTTTAATTCTTTGAACATGTGACATTTGATAAAAACCCAAATTTTGTTCATGTTTTTGAGTTGAGTTGAGTTTTGTGTTTTCAAACAACTTTGGGCAGACCTTAACGTTATCCAATCGGCACCAAAGTTTTTATTGGAGGTTTGTAGGTCAAATGGAAACTTTTTCGGCCCGGAAATCAGTACCGAAAAAATAATAAATGGTCTAATATATACACAAATGCATTTTAAATTCCAGATTTATTGGATTTTTTCGTATACTCAGGAATACCACAAACCGTATTCGATATTCGTGCTTGTGACGACTTAAGCTCGGATCACACTCCAGTTTTATTAAATTACAAAGCAAATGCAATTAAAGTGCAATCAAACAAACCTTTAATCTCATCGAAAACAAACATACAATATTTTCAAGAATGGATTGATATGCATATTAACCTGAACATATGCCTCAAATCTGGAAATGATATTGACGATGCTGTTGAAAAGTTTGTGAAACTAATTCACGAAGCTGCTTTTCAGTCATCTCCAGTACAAGTCACAGCAAATGCCTCTAAGTTGCAAGTATCACTTGAAATAAGGAATCTGATAAAAAAAAAACGTCGACTCCGAAAAGTATGGCAAAGAACCAGACTTACTCAAGATAAGACGAATTTTAACAGAGCGGTTCAATTTCTAAAGAAACGATTGAGAGATATGAAGAATGAAGGTATCGGGAGATACCTCACACAACTAAGTCCTTCAAATAATAATGAGTTTAATTTATACAAAAGTACTAAATATTTAAAAAGACCTCAGAAAAGAAGCGTACCTATAAAGAAAAATGACGGATCTTGGTGTAGAACTGATAGCGAGATAGCCATTGCATATAAGGAGTTCTTAGAAGAAACATTTACACCGTTTTCTTTATGTAATACTCATGATTATCAAACAACCTGTGACTTTCTTGAAGTGCCATGCCAAATGTGTATTCCAATAAAGCCATTCACTTTCTCGGAAATTACGACGGAAATTAAAAAACTAAATGCGAAAAAAGCACCTGGATTTGACCAAATAGATGGCAAAACTATGAAATATCTACCCAGAAAGGGAATAGTTTTCCTAACTTCATTGTTCAATTCTATTATGAGACTGTCTTACTTTCCATCTCAATGGAAACACGCCAAAATAATAATGGTTCGAAAGCCAAACAAACCTGAAAACTTAGTTAGCTCGTACCGACCTATAAGTTTGCTGCCGGTATTTTCAAAAGTGTTTGAGAGGCTTTTTCAAAAGCGAATGTTGCCAATATTAGAAAATTTGAATGTTATACCAGACCATCAGTTTGGATTCCGACACAAACATGGTACACCTGAACAATGTCACCGGGTGGTGGAAGTAATTAGAGAATCCTTGGAGAATAAGTTATACTGTTGTTCTACGTTTCTAGATGTTAAACAAGCGTTTGACAGAGTGTGGCATAAGGGTTTACTCTTCAAGTTGAAAACATTGCTACCAACACCTTACTACTTATTGTTCAAATCATATCTACATGAACGCAGTTTTTACGTGAGTGTAAACGGAGACGAATCAGAGATTGGAAGCATAAAGTCAGGTGTACCCCAAGGGAGTGTGATGGGCCCTGTACTATATACAATATATACTGCTGATATGCCGGTTAGAAATGTCACATATACCCTTAGAAACGAAAAGTGTCCACCTCTTTCGCTGAACGGAGTAACAATCCTCGCATCCAATTGCGTAAAGTACCTTGGACTTCGTATAGATTGTCGGCTAACCTGGAAAGATCATATAAAGTCAAAGAGGAAAGAGGTTGATATTAAAACAAAGAAAATGTATTGGTTGATTGGTCCAAAATCTCAGCTTAGTTTAGAAAATAAAGTCAGACTTTATAAAACCGTTCTTAAGCCAGTGTGGTCTTATGGCATTGAATTGTGGGGAACTGCAAGTAATTCCAATATTGAAATTCTGCAAAGATATCAATCAAAAACACTTAGATTGTTATCAAATGCTCCATGGTTTGTGAGCAACAATTGCATTCACAGCGATCTTGATGTAGCTAAAATTAAAGATGAAATAGCTAGGCTTAGTACCAGTTACCTCAATAGATTAAGCAACCACACAAACGTCCTAGCCATAGCACTATTAGATGATAGCAACGAGGTTCGAAGATTGAAAAGAAAACATATATTAGATCTACCTTTTATTAAATAAGATATAAAGAATCAAATAATTTATAATTTATAAACATATTATGTAAAAGATAAAATTGTATATTTGTTAAAATCAATGGATTTTAACAACTCTGTTATTTTTATACCCTCACTTTAGTGTGACGAGGGTATATATCATTTGCTACGGAAAAAAGTGTAACACATCGAAGGAGTGATCTAAGACCCTAAGTATGTTCGGAGGAAATACGTTTTGGGTCATTTTAAGTCGAATGAGCAATGTCCGTCCGTCCGTCTGTCTGTCTGTCTGTCTGTCTGTCTGCTGGCTGGTGCGCACGATAACTCTCGAAAGGATTAACCGATTGACTTCAAATTTGGTATGTGGTAATATTTTGATCTATCTCCGGATGAGTTCGAAGATGGGCCATATTGGTCTACTCCTTCTGGTACCTCCCACACAAAGGGTTAAAATTTAGTGAAATATTGATTCTTTAATAACTTCTATACTACTTATTCGAATCTTTTGAAATTCTGCGCATAATATTAGTATATTAGTCGCTATTAACTCGAGAAAAATGGGCCATGTTGCTACGCCCCTTTTGGTACCTCCCACACAAATGCACCATTTTGCACCAAAAGTTAACAGCTTATAACATTAATACCAGTGCATAAAAATACTTGAAATATTGTACAGTGTAATGCTTTCATAGTGCCTACAGTCCAGTGAAAAATGGGTGTCATATTCACGCCCCTTTTGTTACCTCTTACACAAAGGTACCATTTTGCACCAAAAGATAACAGCTTATAACATTAATACCAGTGTATACAAATACTTGAAATTTTTTACAGTGTAATGCTTTTATAGTGTCTTTTGCACTGTGAAAAATGGACGCTATTTCCACGCCCCTTTTTGTACCTCCCACACAAAGGTACCATTTTGCACAAAAAGTTAAGAGCTCACAGCATGAGTATCAATGCCCGAAAATGCAACAACATTTTGCACAGTATAACGTTTTTGAAGTCCCTATAGCCCTGTAAAAAATGGCCGTTATCACCACGCCCCTTTTTGTACCTCCCACACAAATTGGCCAAATCATACCAAAATTTAATATTTCATAACGTTAATATACCAGTGCAAAAAACGTTTATAATTCGGCGCAGTGTAATGTATTTAAAGAATCTACTATTCAGTGAAAAATAGGTGTATTTGTTAAAAACATTCTGGTACCTCCCATACAAATTGACAGAATAATTCGTTTAATATTCCATATTACATTACTCACAAAGTGAGGGTATACCTTAGTCGGTTTACCCGACTGAAACTTTCTTACTTGTTTTTAATATTGTTATCTCATTTGCTTATTATTTTGTATTAAAATAGATTGCAAATAAAGAATTCTAAAAAAAAAAAAAAAAATATCTCAGGAATTTTTTAATAAATAAATTTTTCAACATTCGGTTAGAATATACATAACTATATTGTTTACAGAATTTAAAGTTCGTGTGCAGAGATGCAAAATGCAAATTAAATTTTTAGATGCATTAAACCTTTAGGGACGCGAAAATGGAATATTAAGAATAATTTACGACCTTTAAAATGAGCCTTTATTTGTAAAAATCCGTCCATTCGTTCGGAAAATACATAACTCGAAACGTACGTCTTTTGAGAATATTTTCCTATTTTCTCAGTTTTTAGATGTTAATGATGATGTTTTATTTTGAACAGAGAATCGATATGCAAATTTATTTTAAAATGGGGAATTGTGATCCAAAAAAGGTGTTCGGTTTGACATAGAATGAACGATATATGAGCTGGTAAAACCGACTGCCATCCTAAACTAAATCCAAAAGTCGCGAAAGTTAAAAAAACGTAAAAACAAAATATCTCAAAATAACTAAAATGTAGATGTGACTTTCTCTCTTAGGAGGGAGAGTTTGTTGTTAACTCATCTCCAAATTACATAATCATTCATGTAAATTAAAAAACTAAGACACATTTTCTCCAATCGCCAAGCTAGAATATTAAAATCCAAAATCGGGACAATAGGCTATGGAAAACCCTTTGAACAGAAGACGGTTTTGGCTGCTCTTTGTACGCTCAGTGGAAATAAACAATCAATTACCATATTTTTTTAATATTTATTTTCGTGTTTAGGGCACCAAATTACACCAGAGAATGTTACGCACAGCCCTTCTACAATATTTTTGTAAATATGTGTTATCATTGTTGATCATTATTCCATTTTTCTATGTGGACAATATTTTACTAACATTTTGGGACATTTTTCTTATGACAGCTAAGGTGAGGGTATATTTATTTCTGCACAATAATTGTATATCCTTTAAATTCGATATTTTAGAATAAAGCCGGCAGAGAACTGATTTTTTCCTCACATTCCACCCAAAATATTTTATTCCACGGCAATGTTGCTAGTGAATTCCCAAATATATTCCCTCAATCAAGTTCCCAAATTCACAAACTACTTCATATCTTCTATCACTTTCCCGTTGAAGTCCCCTTTACTTAAGAATATGTAAATCTCCATTTCCCGGAAAAAAGGAAATAAAAAACACCAAACCCCTTTAGTTGCACACCTTTGTTGAGCGGAAAAGGTAGGGATAGCGAAAAGGATTTAACAACGGTCCATTGTAAAAAGTTATTTGTAGAATTGTGAGTCTGGTGGGAGATAGGTTCATGTAACACAGATGGTGATGTTGTCGAATCCTAAATCTTATTTGTAAAGTTTTCAATGTGCGATTCTGAGTGAGCGAAAGGAAACGAGCGGCAAGGGAAGAGTGTACAGATGTAAAAAGTTAAGCTAAAAGGTGTTTTGTATGGCCTTGTAGCGAACAAACAAAAACATGAACACAGACACGAACCTAAATCTACAGTTCGATGTTACTTCGATTTGCTGCTACTTCCGTTTGTACTTCGATAGCGAAAAAGAGGAATTCTATAGACCATATATAGGGACGAACAGTGCTTTACGAAAAAATTAAATAACCATTTTTAAAGCAAAGAAGATAATTTAAGTGTAGTTAACTGCCTACATTGAAATACATATCCCCAATCAAATTGAATGGGGAGTGTTTATTATGGTTTGAAAGAACAATCTTTGGCATTTATTTTTTGAAGATTATGTCTATCAAATGTTGGCCGCGGCTACGTCTCAGATGGTCCATCCATTGAGTCCAATTTGCGATGACTCGTTCGAGCATTTCGACTGGTAACTGGCGAATGAAAAGCGTGATGTTTTGATCCAACGCCTGAATCGAAGCGTGTTTGTCCGCATAAACTTTATATATCCCCACAGGAAAAAGTCTTACGGTGTGATGTCACACGATCTTGGTGGCCAATCGATCGGCCCAAAACGTGAAATTATCTGCTCACCGAAGTGTTCTCTCAATAAATCCATTGATTTATGCGATGTGTGGGAAGTGGCGCCGTCTTGTTGACACCAAATGTCGCCGAGACCACGAGCTTTAATTTCAGGCATCAAATAGTCGCTTATCATGGCACGATAACGGTCGCCATTGACGGTTACGTTCTCACCGGCCTCATTTTTGAAGAAATATGGACCGATGATTCCGGTACGTCGGATCGGGAATCGGTAAATGGCAAGAGCGTAACTCTTAACGAGAGCTAAAATATTGCTCATGGGTGTCAAGGTCGTGGGTCGACTGGAAAGTGTTTTTTTTTTGGATATAAAAAAGGACTTAGCGCAATTGGCTAACGATTATTTTGATAATTAAACTGAATAATTTGTAAACTTTGTTCAGCCGTAAGTCTTTCCATGATGAAATGCCAAACAATACTTAACAAAAATAACATGACAGCATGAAACGGTTCACATGTGATCTGTCAAAAAAGGCTATTGAAAAAAGTATCTCTACTTAGATCACCCTATATATTTTTAAAGTCTGTAATTTATTCACTATAGTGAGGGTACACAAATAAAAGTATTATGATAGTCAGCTGTATGATGGTTATATTTTGTAAAGTTAACTGGCATTTAAATACCCGGGTTGTTTTTTAACTCCGTGGCCATGATAGTGAGTACTGATGCTATTGTTCTTTAACAAAAAAAAAACAGGATCCAAAAACTCAAAAAAATGCCATAGGGTAATTCAAAAATTAAACGACCCAAAAAATACAATTTAAGTAATTGACCCTTTCGCTTTCAATGAAACTTTGCAAGCATGTACTAGAAGACCATGCAGACGTATTACCTTTTACCGATTGTACAAGTTCATAACGGTTTAGATTTTATAGGGTGCCCAAGTTAATCACCTACAATAATTTCAGCATAGGTCCTTCATAGGTTAACAAAATATGAATTAATTGGTGTCCGTCTGTCAGTTCGACTGAATGATGCTAAAGAAAACTCTGAAAAGGAGTGACAGAATGACTTACAATTTCGTACTTTATAATATTTTATACAAACCCATTTTATGTTTGACGGACAAAAAATTAAAACTCATTAAAGTAAATATATAAATAAAGAGTATTAACATATCACAAAGTTTTGTTGTTGCAGTTTTTGTGTCCATCTTGTCCTCAGGCCGGACAGCGCATTTCCGCATATTGAAATGCAATAACATAACGAAAATTGTTTTGGTCCGTTGGTTAAACAACACTCAAGTCTATACATAAGCAAAATTGCTAGCTCTTATAGGACCCATAACGGTTAAGCGATCAAAATTCGATTCCTGTAAAATAGCATCCGTTGAAGATCAGTATACACACATAAATTACCAGGATCATTACACTTTAGGGATTTTTAAAGGACAAAAGAGTGAAAATTTATGTGGTCACTGCTACACTGACCACAGTCTGAGAATTGACCGAGCTGACAACGTTAGATATGTTACCAAAGTAAGTGGCGAGCGATATATTTTGAACAGGCTTTAGAAGTACGCGGATTTATATCCGGTGTGATCTCAGGCTGGTCATCGAATTGTTGTCAGTATATACATATAATTTTTTCAGAGAATCATCTTTATATTTTTGATTACGATTGAAGGATCTATGATAATTATGTATGAATCTTCGGCGGCATACCTCTAATCGATTGAGGTATTTTCAATGACACTGAGATATAATTGAGGTTCAATGCCGTTATTGTGCCGAATTATCTCATCCTTTAGCTCTTGAATTTTTCTTGGCTCATGGACATACTCTTTTCTTTAAAATATCCCCAAGAGAAGAAGTCTAACGGTATCAAATCACATGATCGTGGAGGCCAATTAACATCGCCAAACCGTGAGATAACACGGCCATCGAATTTCTCGCGAAAAAACATAGTTTCGTTGTCTGTGTGGCAAGTGGCACCATCCTGTTGTAGCCGCATATCGCCGAGGTCCATATCTTCACTTTCTGTCTACAAGAAGTCCGTGATCATCTCGCGATAGCGAACACCATTCATGCTAACTGTTAGGCCGACCTCATTTTCGAAGAATTATGGCCCGATGACGCCGCCAGCTCATAAACAGTCACTCTTTGTGGATGCATCGACTTTTCAACAATCACACGTGGATTCTCATTTCCCAAAGTGCAACAATTCTGTTTATTCACTGTGGTGAAAGTGTTCCACGTCGTGAGGTGATTTTGATGTGAACGCCCAAAGGCTTCAACAATTTTAACTCGCTGCTCAATGGTGTACCTCTCCATGGTTGAATAAGTTAAACATTGATGCAAAGAAATGTCTAATTTTGTTGGTGAAAAAAGTTGACGTTAAGGTTAAATAATATCGTGCATTATTGCTGGACCACCCTTTATGTTGCGAAGGCTTAAAAAATTTTTAGACGCGGATTAAGGTCCGGTTTGACCTCGGGCTGGACATCGAAATTTTGTTTTCGCATCTCCTTTGAAATCAGTATGTACAAAAATTTTGTATGTTCTTAACTGTTAACTTAACTTAACTTAACTTAACTTAACTTTTAAAATCAATGAAATAATGAAAATTGTTCAGGTCACTACTACACTACTCAAGTGATCGAATATCAATTGGCGGGAAATCAAAAATCGAAGTAGCCTATTCTAATAATCGGGTATCGGTCTATCTGTCCACCACGTTTTAAGAATCCGGCAATAGATAAACAAACGATTTAATAATGTTAATAGGATATCTGAACTTATCATGAACAATTCAATTCTCTCGCAGATTATAACTAAAAAGTCCAGTATATGTCTTGAACCACTGTCAGTTTCAATGAAACATGATCTCTTGTAGAAAACAACAAGTTGCAAATCACCTTAAATATGTTTTATTCTTTGCGCATTGGGTTACTGGATAAATGTGTGGCGAACGGAAGAGAAAAATCCCCAATCTACTCTACTCCTAGGATTTGTATTGTCGTAGGAATATTTACTTTGCATATGTTTCGTTTACCTTTTCAGTTTCTATGTGTAGTTTGGGGCGTGTTACATTCCCCAGTTTTCTTCCATGCCAAAATATTCTTGTACACAAAAGGATATATATATATATGCCTACACTAGACCGTTTATAGCACATGATGCAAAAAGTGAAAGTTGCTGCGATCTTTGATTTCCGGACCGAAAAATTGTCCATTTGGCCTACAAGACTTCCATAAAAATGTTTGTGCCGATCGGATAACCCTAGGGTCTGCCCAAAGTTCATTCAAAATTTAGAACACACTTTATGGGGGATATAATTTTTTTTATTCAAAAATCGTATGTTTAAATAAGTAAAATTGCATTTCTTTGTATTATTAATAAATAAATAGTTTTTAAATATTAAGATCGGTGAAAAAAAAAACAAAAAATACAATTAATTCAATATTATATTAGATCTGACTTGTTATGTGAGGGACATTTTCTACGATATTCTTCAATGCACTGTAATATAAATTGATTTTGTTCTTCGTCTTTCGTAAGTATTCTGTTGTAATCATTCATAAATTGTACACCGCGTTCAGCAGTGTCGTTAACAACAATCAGATTACGACAAACATCGAGTGTATCTTGATAATCTTCCCAAATGGATGGGTCATGCTTTAAAAATTCAGTACTCAATCCAAAAGCACCGGAAAAATGTTTGGTATTGTATGAGACGAAATCGCTCAAATTATTACACAGCAATAGTTTCGGGTCGGAGAATTTTCGATCGTTTTCCAGATTTACGACGGGCGCTGTTGATTGCAGATGCCTAACCATTTTTCGTTACTCTTCGAGTGAAACATCCGAATCGAAAAATGATTCTAGGGCCAAATACCACAAATGATTTTTCCATTTCTTCAAAACCGCTTCAGACACATCTTGTCTTTCAACAAGTGTATATCTTGATTTGGTGCTCGTATGGCATTTTGCATGTAAACCACGCCCACTGGACTCTCGTTTTGTCAATGCAAACTGCTCTCGAAATAGGTATATTTTTAAGGCATAAATGCCTTTTCCCATGAACCTTGCGTGGGATGTTAGACCAGGTGTTCGGAAGTTATCGCCGACACCACCAAGAAACATTATTGTTAATTGTAATAGTTCCTTGTAATCAGCTCGGATTTGTGTTTCATTTAGCTGTTTAATGCAGAATTTTTTAATGACTTCGCAGTCAGCATTACTTATTTTTGAGCGTACAGTCGGATCTTCGAGTCCGTTTTTAAACGATTTGTGGTCGAGACTTACCCAAACGGCAGCAAAACGATTAAAAATAGGCACTTCAGGACCACAAGTCGCCGAAGTTTAACCTCAAACACATGTTTCAATACTATCTCCATCATGTGATGAGAACATGGGAACTTGATTAATTTTCGATCTAATTTGTTCTGCAACAAAATGCACGATCCAGTGTTTTGACCTGTATTTGATGAGCGTATCATGAACGACTTGGCCATCTTTTCTCCAGTACCAGCCGGGATTATGGGGGCGCCCAAAAATTTTGATGTGTAGATCGATTAATCACAAGCTCACCAACAGTTGTCAGAGGCGTCGCAGCATTATACATTACAGTTATCACATCATGAAATATCTGTCTGTTTGACGGCAGTTTGGCTCCAGATATTGTATGTGATACATGCCCAACTGATTCTACGGTGCGAAATTTATCACTGGATCTAGTAACCATTTAGGATGTGGTCGGTCTGGAGACAAATAAGAATATGACTAAAATTAAATTTTGTGCGAAGCTGCCCCTTTCTCAATTCACTTAGGCTGGAGGCAGAGCGCGTTCTGTAAACGACCCTGTTGCATGGCCGTATAGCGCGCTGCAAAGTTCTGCTTATGTTTTCTTATTTGACCAGTAGAAAAATGTCAGACTGATGCGAAAAATCAACTATCATGCAAATCCGTTGTTTTTTTTCATGCATGCACAAGCATGATCTATTTTTATTGTGATTGCATAGAGGCCATGTCGGTGTGCATGCATGCCCTGTCATGACGTAAAATTCAAATGAAAACTGCTGTAACTTTTTCGTTTCTCGGTCGATTTTGATTGTTTACGACTTGTAAGAAAAAAAATTTTATTCAAAGATCATTTAAAAACTTTTCATGCTAATAAAAAATTTTTTAATTACTTGAACATGTGACATTTGATAAAAACCCAAATTTTGTTCATGTAAAGTGAGTTTTGTGTATTCAAACAACTTTGGGCAGACCTTAGCGTTATCCAATCGCCACCAAATTTTTTATTGGAGGTTTGTAGGTCAAATGGAAACTTTTTCGGCCCGGAAATCAGTACCGAAAAAATAATAAATGGTCTACTGTTTATGCGTGTGCAAAATTTCAGCTTTCTTGCTCTAACAGGAGCCTCAGCGGTCAAGTGATCGAATATCAATTGGCGGGAAATCGAAGTAGCCTATTTTAATATTCGGGTATTGGTCTATCTGTCCACCACGTTTTAAGAAAATCGGTTCAGGCGTTTAGGCGTGATCCGGCAATAGATAAACAGACGATTTTATAATGTTAATAGGACAAACAAACGATTTTATAATGTTAATAGGATATCTGAACTTATCATGAACAATTCAATTCTCTCGCAGATTATAACTAAAAATTCCAGTATATGTCTTGAACCACTGTCAGTTTCAATGGAACATGGTCTCTTGTAGAAAACAACAAGTTGCAAATCACCTTAAATATGTTTGTTTCTTTGCGCATTGGGTTACTGGGTAAATGTGTGGCGAACGGAAGAGAAAAATCCCCAATCCACTCTACTCCAAGGATATGTATTGTTGTAGAAATATTTACTTTGTATGTGTTTCGTTTACATTTTCAGTTTCTATGTGTAGTTTGGGGCGTGTTACATTCCCCAATTTTCTTCCATGCTAAAATATTCTTGCAAACAAAAGGATATATAAATATATGCCTACACTTACCTATAATTTCCATTAGGATTTTACACCATGTCCCTATCAAATTTGTCTTAATTTATTGCGTGAAAACAAAAAATCTTCAGAAATTATAAAATTATATTAAAATGCTGTAATCGATACCTACATTCCAAAGTATGCTAAGTCAAAACATATGGTTTTCAGGAGAATTGATGAACGTTTTATAATTTGTATGGATTTCCAATGTAATGCAAATTTGGGGGACAAGCACCAATTTTAACGGTATATAATTTTGAATATTTAAAATTAAAGAATAAAATGTCATCAAAACATGCCAATTCGATTTAATATTTTTCAATGGAGGTATCAAAATTACATTAATTCTGATAGGCCTAGATGCTATGTTTTCAAGGAAGACATGCATTTTGAAATGGTCAATTATTGTGGGGAACATGCAATAAGCAAACAAGTAAAAGCGTTAAGTTCGGCCATACCGAATCTTATATACCCTCCACCATGGATTGCATTCAATTCTATTACTGGTATAATCTTTGGATATGGAGCAAGTCTTGGAACCAAATTATTTAAAAACGAACATTGCATTTTTTAGTTAAATTTTAGGCCTCAAATTCTTTAGCCAAACTCTTTATCTGAAAAATGTGGTATTTATGGCATAATATAGCATATTTGTTGGTTACCTCTACACGGGGACTACAACAGAATATAAACTGACTTCTATTAAGTTTATTGAGATGAAATCTTGCCAAAGTAGAATACAGACTACAGAGATTCAGCTAAATTGCTTAGAAACTGTGGTGTTTATGGACTAAAAAACGTTTTTGGGAGCGACATCTATAGGTGGACAATAACAAAATATGAACTGGTTCAAAAAAAATTTTACTGTGATGAATTCTTGTCTAAATAAAATAAAAAATGAAAAGATTAGTTAAAATGCTTAGAAGTGTGCTATTTATGGCATAAATAAGTCGATTTTGAGGCGACCTCTATAGGGTGACTATAACAAAAATTTGAACCGATTTGTAAAATTTTTGCTTGCATTTGCAAGCGATGAATGCTTGGCAAAAAAGAAGTGCAGAGTTTCAGCTAAACTGCTTAAAAAATGTGGTATCTATGGCTAAAAAACAGTATTTTGGAGTGACCTCTATAGTGCAGCTATATCAAATCATTGACCGATATGACCCATTTGTAATCCCAAACGACCTGCAACTATAAGAAGTATTTCTACCAAATTTGATCAACCTAGCTCTATTAATACGGACTAAATCGTGATATCAACAGATAGACGAACAGACAGACTTACGGACATGGCTAAATCGTCTTAGAATTTCACGATGATGGGGTCGCAGATCAATACTTCAAGGTGTTGCAAACGGATTGACAAAGTTGGTATACCTCTATCCTATGGTGAAGGGTTTATCAAATGTTTAATACTGTACATGGTTGCCTATTATTATTAAGATCTTAATTTACATAGCGTATTCGCCTGGATGTACCCTATCAATACGCCCTGACAATCACAAAATTAAACGAAAGTATATATTTGGAACATAGTAGAATCTCGGATTTGCCATCATTTTTAATAAACTGACCTTGTTCTATAGTTTTAGGATCATTGGTTACTATAGTATATCGGACCAATGCTCCCTATATGAACGAAGAGAGAGGGGCTATTATGTCAAGTGAGTCAATTTTTAAAAGCGATGTCTTCTTGGATATTATTTATGGCACAACATTTTAACGAGTTGGGTTTGTCTGAGTTGGTGAGTGTGGAATATTGTCATTTTGACCAAACGGTCCTTTTTTCCATCCACATAAAGAATAACCTTTTGTATTTAAAAAATGTTGCATACCGTTTTTTCTGTCACTTTTTCTTTAATCTTTTTAAGAAACTAAAGAAATCACCAAAATATTTGTATGTGCATTTTTTTGTTATATTAACACTCGTTTTGACATTTTTGTAAAACCCCATATTATAATTTTTGATTTACCTCATATTATTATTTTGATTTCTATTGCATTACTGAGTATAAACAATTTAATTAAATAACAATAAAGATCGATTAAACGAAGATTATTCAAATGTTTATTGATATTCGATTTTGATTTAAATTTTGTTTTGTTGTTTTTATACCCTACACCACACTGTGGTACAGGGTATTATGACTTTGTGCATTTGTTTGTAACACCTAAAAGGAGAAGAGATAGACCCATTGTTTATTATACCGATCGACTCAGAATCACTTTCTGAGTCGATTTAGCCATGTCCGTCTGTCCGTCTGTCCATGTATTCTTGTAATCAAAGTGCAGGTCGTATTTATGGTCCGATTGTGATGAAATTTAGCATAGTGCTCTTTTTTGGCCCAAGGACGATCCCTGTTGAAATTGGTTAAAATCGGTTCAGATTTGGATATAGTCCCCATATATATGTTTCACCCGATTTGACATGCAAGCGCCGTAGAAACCACATTTTAAATCCGATCTTTATGAAATTCGGCAGAGAGAGTTTTATTATTACGCGAATGAACACTACCAAATTCGGAGAAAATCCGATCAGATTTAGATATAGCCCCCATATATATGTTTCACCCGATTTGGCATGTAAGCGCTGTAGGAACTGTATTTTAAATCAGATCAGTACGAAATTTGGCAGAGAGAGTTCCCTTATTACATGAATAAACACTGCCAAATTCGGGGAAAATCGGTTCAAATTTAGATATAGCCACCATATATATGTTTCACCCGATTTAACATTGAAGCGCTGTAGAAATCGTGTTTTATATCCGATCCGTACGAAATTTAACAGAGCGAGTTTTCTTATTACATGTATGAACACTGCCAAATTCGGGAAAAATCGGTTCAGATTTTAACATAGTCCCAATATATATGTTACACCCGATTTGACGTGTAAGCGCTGTAGAAACCGTGTTTTATATCAGTACGATCAGTACGAAAATCGGCAGAGAGAGTTTGCTTATTACATGTATGAACACTGCCAAATTCTTATCGCAGTGCCCATTTTCGCATTGGTAGGTAGGTGTAGGGTATTATATAGTCGGCCCCGCCCGACTTTCTGTCTTTCCTTACTGGTTTTGTTTTGTGTTTATGGAAATTACAAAGCAAAAAAATATATAAATATATGGTCGAAATATTTTTATCCATAAGGTCTCGTTTCTGTTACATTTACAAAGTGTCCACTTCGAGCACAGTGTAATTTCCGTTGTCATGTCCTTTTAAAGGCGAAGAACAGGAAATGAAAAACTGAGTTCAGAGTTCTGTTTTGTTTCTTGTCAGTTTTTAGAATTGTATAGACATTCCCATGACCCATAATTTTTTTTTCAAATTTTCTTTTGTATTTTGCAGTTTTGGTCGGTAGCAAATTATAATGTAGGAAATTACTTCTTATACCCTCACTAAGAAACCGTCTAGAGGAAACCCTATTGCAGAATATCTTTCATTTGAATTATGGGCCCGAATTTTTATTTCCATTGGATTTTTTTTAATTAAAAGTTTATAAAAAGCTTCTAAATGGTAAAGTAAGATCTCGCCATCATTTATTTTTTGAAAAAAGGGGTTTTCCAAGGTTTTATGGCGATTTTAATTTTTCGATTTTACAAAAGTTTTTGTTTCTGTGGTTTAAAAGACAACATAATGGACTATTTTTTTTTTAATTATATATTTTTAATAAAATTTAAAATAAATAAAACTGCTAACACTCCTATTTTAAAATGTTCACAAAGTATGCACCAAACTCTCACAAATCCAAAACACTGATTGGATTTTTTGAAATCAATATTTTTTATGAATATGTAAGGGCGCATTTATTCGCGACCTGATTTCTCAAGAATGAATTTATTCAACCTTATACAGAATATACTGTGTAATTTCAATTCGGTATACTTTTGAATTTCATTCGAAAATTTTATATTGATATGTCAAAGGAAAGGAAAAATTTTCTATTAGGGATTGATAGAAAAATATTTGGGAAGAAAAGACGTGTTGTCGAACAATAAGACGGAATTTTCAAACAAATTGGGAAAGTCAGCTTTTCTGTTACGGATATTACTGCGAACCATTGGCTTATACAATAACCCGATTGCATTATCCGCTAGAATTTGGCTACCGAAACTGGGATACGGATTTGGACAACAATTTTATATTAAGACCGTGAATCCAGCTGGATCCTCCCGACTCCTGTTTTCCTACGTATATCTTGGGACAACGGATATATTTTAACTAGTGGATTCCAGGACGGTAACCAGACTATAAGACCAGATGGGGTCTAAGTGGAATTCAAATCGGCAAGACAGAAAACGCTATAGAATTACATTTGTCCGTGATTGATTGGTTGCTTTAATGGACAAATTCTATATATTTCGTGATCTCCGCACCACGCAATTCGCATATCCAGGGTTCTGCAGTCCATGGAATTTATAATTTATTAGAAAATCTGTTGCTGCTGTTTGAGCATCAATGTTGATTTCGAATGCGGAGACAAAGTTAAATTGATGGAGTGAATGCATTTTAATATACTGAATTGACTGGAGGATTTAAATCAAAATCACTGTTCGAATGAACTTAGAATAAGTACACATTTGAAGACAACATATCCATAAATATACTACTTCTTACGAGCGATATAATATGAACCCAAATGGGATAAATATTCTTGAACAGCTGTTATTGTGGACAGTATGGTAGGGAGGGTAAAGAATAATTGGTGGTCATCTGACATCTGTGATCACCGAATTCATCTAACGTCTCTTTCAAATTTTTTTGGTATTTCCTTCTTCCTATTCTATCTCATTCTGAATACTTCTTCTCGATTTCTGAAGAGCTACCTTAAACTTTAATTTATGGCAACGTACCCGAACCTATTTCTAATGGCAAAGAACCCTCCCAAAGACTGAGCACAGCTGGGGGACTGAAGATAGCCACTTCCATGGGAAATAGGCCTGAAATGGTGGGTCGTTACAAATATTTCTAAGGTCGGTCTGCCAATTTTGGACATTTTTCTTCATATAATGTACCAAATTCCATATTATATATTTTAAATGTGATACTTCTTACTATTTTTAAAAATAACAAGCAAACTGCAGCATATTTTGAAAAATCACATACCCAGAATAATACTCGTAGTTCTAACAGTATATGTCTCGAATAATTATTGAGGAATTTATATGTTTAATGTTACACATACGCTTGGGTTCACCCCAATTTTCTCATTCATAACCAATTTATTTTTATATTATCCCATACTTTTGATGTTGCAATGGAAATATTTAACACAACGAATATTTTTACATATTTGAGCTACATAGTACAATTTCGAAACTAATTTTGTTATTCAATTTTATTTGTTTTTATTTTTAGATCAATTCCATACTATGTCGCATAATGAAGTATTTAACAGTTTTAGATACCTATAAATGTGTCTGGAATTATTTTAGAATTGTGTCATATAACAGTTCAATGCAACAATTTTTTTTGTTATTCAATATCATTTTTTTTTTATTTTTACGTAGTGATACCTCAATGCCATACTAAGTCGCAAAATGAAGTATTCAATAGTTTTAGATACTTATAAATATGTATGGAATTATTTTAGAATTGTAGTCATATAACAGTTTAATGAATTATCTTTGTTTGTATTTGCGGATTAATACCAAATGTTGCTAGAATATAATTTCGAATGTTTATAATTTCAAACTTAAAGCCCGACTAAAAATATGTTAAGTCGACTTAGTGCATTTTGTTATTTTGTCTTAAAGCGAAATCTTAATTTGAATAATGCCGTCAGTTGTTGCCTTTCAATCGATGTGTAAGTATATATAAAATGCTGCATTTGACGTGTTTATGAATCATTTAAGTCATTGCTGGAATGGATGTGTACTCACTTCTTATATATGTACATGTAGATATATAAATAAATATATAC
The DNA here is from genome assembly GCA_963930755.1 of Eudasyphora cyanicolor. NCBI lineage: Eukaryota > Metazoa > Arthropoda > Insecta > Diptera > Muscidae > Eudasyphora > Eudasyphora cyanicolor. The sequence goes on along the minus strand of OZ005737.1, from coordinate 257,681,215 downwards.
TCGTATACCAACTCCTCTCTTGAATGTTATTGATGTTGTTGTAGCTTATTTATATTTTACCGACAGCCTTTAATGTTCAACATTTCAACTTTCACTTTTTATCTCCTGTCACACCATTCAAAATAACCAACAACATTTGATGTTGTCAGTTTGAATTTGTTGGCAAATAACAAAAGTCAATGTTAGGTGTTAAAGTTGAGATTTTATACACAGAACAATAAAGTTTTATTTTCTCGATGTCTACCAGATAACTGCAATCGGGTGTAAATCCAAGTTAACTTAAGTAAATTACTAAAAAAAGAACGCTACAATTTTAAGGCCGCAGATTCTTTTGCCAAACTCTTCACCTGAAAAATGTGGTATTTATGGCTTAAAAAAGCTTTGAAAGCTACATCTACATGGGGACTACAACAAAATAAAATTCTATTTCTATACATTTTATTGAGATGAATTCTTGCCAAAATATAATATAAACTGCAAAGTTTAGAAAATGCGGTGTTTACTCGTATATCTTAAATAACCTTTTTGGGAGCGACATCTATAGGTGGACTATAACAAAATATGAACTGATTTAAAAAATGTTTACTGCGATGAATTCTTGTCTTAATTAAATAAAAATGCAAAGATTCAGTTAATCATGGGGAGACTATAACAAAATATGAACCGATTTGAAATTTTTTTGCTGCGATGAATTCTTGTCAGAATAGAATACAAAATGCAAAGTTTCTGCTAAATTGCTTTAAAAATGTGGTATCTTTTGCTCAAAAACCGTATATTTGAGCGACCTCTATAGGAGAGCTATATCAAAACATTGACCGATATGTCCCATTTGTAATCCCACACAACCTGCAACTATACGAAATATTTCTACCAAATTTAATCAACCCTGCTCTGTTATTACGGGCTATAGCGTGATTACAACAGACGGGCGGACATGGCTAAATCGTCTCAGAATTTTACGACGATTAAGAATATATATACATAATTTATGGGGTCCCAGATCAATATTAAGAGGTGTTACAAACGGAGTGACAAAATTAATATACCCCCCATCCTATGGTGGAGTGTATAAAGGTAAACATGCAAAAGCCGCATAATCGAAAGGAAAGTACAACTTCTATAGCGCTTTGATAACAACTCGAGGGGGCTATATATAAACCTGAACCGATTTTAGCCAAATATGGCAGTGTTCATTCATGTTATAAGAAACACCTCTCTGCAGAATTTTGTACTGATCGGATATTAAATACGGTTTCTACAGTGCTTACTTACATATAAAATCGGGGGTACCATATATATGGGGGCTGTATATAAATCTGAACCGATTTTCCTCAAATTTAGTATTGAATCTATGTATATCAAGACACTTCTCCCTGTCAATTTTTATACAGATCTGTTAAAAAATGTTGCTTGTATAAAACATATATGCCAAATCGGAGGTACATATATATGAGAGCAATATGTTAATCTGAACCGATTTTAAACAAAAAGTGTAAAGTTCGGTTGAAAATGGACAAGAATACATGCAAAGATGAACGGACATAGCTAAATCAACTCAGAAAGTGATTCTAAGTCGATCGGAATAATAAACGATGGGTCTATTTATTTTCCTTTTGTGCATTATAAACAAATGCAAAACGTTGTACCACAGTGTGGTGTCAGTGGGGTATACAAAATATACCATAAACAAATTGTATCCCCTCACCTTAGAGAGGAGGGTATATATCATTTGCTACGCGCAAAAGTGCAATACATCGAAGGAGTGACCTAAGACCCTATGTGCGGCGGATATCCGTTTTGGGTAATTTTAAGTCGAATGAGCAATGTTCGTCCGTACGTATGTCTGTCTGTCTGTCTGCTGGCTGGTGCGCACGACAACTCTCGAAAGGAGTTACCGATTGACTTCAAATTTGGTATGTGGTAATATTTTCTTCTATCTCCGGCTAAGTTCGAAGATGGGCCATATTGGTCCACTCCTTCTAGTACCTCCCCCACAAAGGGTTAACATTTGGTGAAATATTGATTATTAAATAACTTCTATACTACTTATTTGAATCCTTTGAAATTATACACATAAGATTGGTTTATTAGTCACTATTACCTCGAGAAAAATGGGCGAAGTTGCCAGGTCCCCTTTTGGTACCTTCTACACAAATGGACAATTTTGAACCATAAGTTACCAGCTTATAACTTTAAGATTATTGCATAAAAAGACTTGAAATTTTGTACAGTGTAATGGTTTAATAGTACCTAAAATACAGTGAAAATGGGCATTATTGCTACGCTCCTTTTGGTACCACCCACACAAATGGACCATTTTGTACGAAAAATTACCATCTTATAACTTTATTACCAGTACATAGAAAAACCTGAAATTTTGTTCAGTATAAAGGCTTAATATTAACTACAATACAGCGAAAAATGGGTATTATTGCCACCCTCCTTTTGGTACCTCCCACATAAATGGACCATTTTGTACCAAAAGTTACCTGCTTATAACTTTAATACCAGTGCATACAAATACTTGAAATTTTGTACAGTGAAATGCTTTTATAGTACCTAGAGTCCGGTTTACCCGACTGAAGTTTCTTACTTGTCATAGTTTTGTTTTTGGCTATTGAGTTCGAGATCGTTGTTTTTGTTTTCTGTTAAACAGAAAAACAAACCTTCTTTAAATAAGAAGAATAAGAAATGTGTGAAATGTATTAAGGGTGGTCACTGGTTGGTGGACGATATCGTTTCGGAAGCTACCAAGCAACCTCATCGGAACCTTGGACAAAATACCCTGTCAATAATTGGCACAATATGAGAGCAGCTCAATATGAAATAATTGAGAACTGGCTTCTAAGTCCCATATCTCCAAAACATTGCAGACAGTATTTCTCAACCTTAATACATACCCACACTTCTTGTTTGGTTTTTTTTTTTAAGGTTGAGAAATACTGTCTGCAATGTTTTGGAGATATGGGACTTAGAAGCCAGTTCTCAATTATTTCATATTGAGCTGCTCTCATATTGTGCCAATTATTGACGGGGTATTTTGTCCAAGGTGCCGATGAGGTTGCTTGGTAGCTTCCGAAACGATATCGTCCACCAACCAGTGACCACCCTTAATACATTTCACACATTTCTTATTCTTCTTATTTAAAGAAGGTTTGTTTTTCTGTTTAACAGAAAACAAAAACAACGATCTCGAACTCAATAGTCAAAAACAAAACTATGAAAAGTCACAACAGATCGAATAACAAAAAACAAAAACAATGATGTTTCTTACTTGTTATAATTTTTTTTTGTATTCGAGACACCTTATTACACTAGAAAATTTTATGCACAGCCATTTGACAAAATTTTGTAAACTAGTGTTATTGCAGATTTTACAAATCTTTGACTTCTACTATGATAAAGCATATATCGCGACCTAAGAGTGTAAAGGCTCTAAGTCCAATATTTAAAATTTTACAGGAGTGGCAAAATACTCACTGTATATGAATGTTTTTATAAAGGGTATGTGGACTTAGCGCTTTTACGATTCAGCTTTTAAAGATGACAAAGCATGATTTTTTTGGTTTTTTGTTTTCAAATCGATGTATATCAAACTTATCTTACGTTCCGCTTCAAAAAATACATTTTGGCAAAAAGTGGACTAAGCGCCTTTTCACTCTTAGGTCGCGATATTATACTTTGTGAAGTGTCTAATAAATATGTCGAGGTGACCAACGGATATAAGAGTATACCCCATCATATCGTTCCATCGATATATACAATGTATTATAGGCTATTGTTATTTTGAAGTTAATATATGTTTTGTTAGGTTAAAGGACACGTAGCCTATATTTGTTCGTTACTTCACCCGGAGTCCAATTCAGGCCCATTGTGATTTTTCCTGTCAGTTAGAAAAAAAGAAATACTTATATATAAAGTAGTAATAAAGAGTGAACGAAACACAATATGTTAAGTCAACCGACAGGAGTCGAGCGGATGTACCTTAGATTATGTAAAATTTCTGACAACGAATTTCAGCGAAGCATCCATTGGGCCCTAAATCACTCTTTCGATGTGTTACACTTATATACCAAGTTATTTATACTCAATTATAGTGAAGGTATAAATAAAATATTTCAGATTGGTTTTCAAGGTCATAAGAATATGTAAGAAAAGACGAACATTTTTTGAAAAATGTGATTAAGACAAAATTTTAAAAAATAAACAAAACCTCTTATGTCTCTTCTATATTGATTAATTACTAGGTCCAAGTGAATGGCATTAAACCATATTCCGGAATTTACTTTCAACTTATTGTAAGACAAATCCAAAGGGTGATTTGTTTTGACTAATTTTACTTTAAAATCATTTTTTAAATCCACGGCTTTAAGTTAAATATCACAGATAAAGGCTTTATTGCTTCTATAACAAATTCATATAAAGACTTTTCAAGTCGTAAACTTTGCCGTAATATCCTCTAGCCACACAGCCAACCTATTCCCTATTTCCAGCCCTCACTACTTTTTCCTTGCTAACCAGCAACACGTTGGGTAAATGTTTATTTAACAAAATAGAAAATAGAAGTTTTTCGTTATCCACACCTGTAAAAATATTATAGAAGCTGAATTCATTCCCCGCTCTGTAAGTCATTTGTTTAAATTTGTTTAGTTTAAGGATGGATCTCAAGAGGGAGGTGAGAGTTGCGTGACTTTACGGACTTTGCTGCCCAGAGGAGGGGCGCGGGAGGGGGTTCGGGAAAATGTTTGCAAAATTCTATGGCTCTTTCAGCAACTAGAAAAAAATGAAGAAGTTTCAATTTAAGTAACGTTATCATCCTTAGCTCGTTCGTCTGTTCCAGATATTATTTCTTTTTAAAATTTGCTGCAGTTGTAAATAAATTACAGGGGTTTTTCAGGAAGGCAGAACTGTGATGAGGCCGAGAGGCAATGAAATAAAATATAAAAATTAAAACGAACAAGCCAACAGATGTAAATATTTTTGTTTATTCAAACTTGCGAATGGTTATCTAAAAACTTACGTTTTATTTTTTCATGATAGTTGAGGCTTACAAAGGCAGTAATAACAAAATATTACTACAGCAACCATTACAAGCATTTATATTTATTCTCAAAATTTCTTTGAAATTAGTTAAAGGGGAATTTAAATATGAATAATTAGAGGAATAGAATAGTTATTCCTGCATCTCTACGTGTACATAATATCGCTAAGAATTTTCCTGCAAGAGCATCACGAAAAAAAGGATTCGGGCACATTATCTACAAATTTAATATTTCCGGCAATATTAATAATCATTGAAAGCGATTCTTGGGAAATTTAATTAAAATGAACAACTTCAACAATAATTGGCGAAATTTGATTGATGGGCGTGGTAAAATGATACGTAGCATTATTAAAAAACCATCCAACACCACCCTATCGGAGCAGGCTAAGACGAAATATTATCAAGTTTTACCAATATTGTTTTCCTATTAATAATTTTTTTTTTATTTTATAAAATTTGAATTAAAAATCAGGATATAAGTATGAATCAAAGCTATATATAAAACAGAAATAATTTTATTCTAGATCGGAGTAAAATTGCGACCAGTACTTTCCGACGGACGGATGGACATAATGACGTACAGACGGAAGGACAGACGAACGAAGGCGTTACAAACATCTGTCCACAACTGTCATTTTTTACCAGACTACAGGTATTATACAGGTTTGCCGAAGGGGTTTTATTTTTTTAAAAACTTTTTATTTAAGACGTAATTATTAATGATTCCTTAGACCACACTGTAGTACAGGGTATTATAACATTGTGCATTTGTTTGTAACACCCAAAAGGAGAAGAAATAGACACATCGTTCGACTTAGAATCACTGAGTTGATTTAGCTATGTCCGTCCGTCCGTCTGATCATTTATTCATGTAATCAAAGTACATATATACTTTGCACATATATTTTTTGTTGTCAAAGGACATATTGCTCCCATATAAATGTACCTCTGATTTGGCATATATGTACTGTATAAGCAACATTTTTAAACCGATATGTTGGAAATTCATTTAAAGTTATTTCAGGTAATTTGTTAATTGGCTTGAATTGGCTGGATTGGCTTGAATTTTATATGTGATAATACTTTCCCCTATCACATGGCCCCTTGCGACTTTTTCCTGTTCCCAAAATTAAAGAGAAAGAATGGAGATTTGCAACGTTATAAAAGGTCAAGGCTATACCAAATGCTTATAAGAAGTCGTTCGGTACTTGGAAAAGTACTTGAAGGAAACAATAATAACATTGATTAATAAATAAATATAAATATAAAAAAAAATTACCTTAGTTTTTGCTCATATGTACAATTCGAATCTATTATTAAAAAATATCGATATTTTAACATTAAAATGTATGATTTCGATTGTGAACTTAGGAAATTTTATTGAAATTAATACGAACCCTAATTTAATGTGAAATGCTCGCAAAAGCAGTTTCAAATTGTACAAGTTTTAAATGATTTATAAATGCTTAAATATAAACTAATAGCTGGACCTGGTCCACTTCGTTGCCCCGGCTGTTAGATTTCCGATCCCGTCCATTTTTGAAAAAATCACGTGGACTGCCACAGAATACATATACACAAAATTACAGCCCTGTTGTAATTTCAAGGTATCTCAATTTAAAAACTTTGCTCACGTATGCTAGGCCAATCACGTAGACTGCCACCAGATACATAAACACAAAATTATAGCACTCTCGCTACAACATCGTGGGCGGGGCCATGCCCATTGGTCCGATCCCTGCATTTTTGGAACATTCTCGTGCACCACCACATGTACATATGTACAAAATGTCGTCACTGTCTCTAATAAATTGTGCAAGATATCTCAATTGCAAAATTTGGCTTACATGGGCGGGGCCACGCCCATTGGTCCGATCCCTGCATTTTTGGAACATTCTCGTGCACCACCACATATACATATGTACAAAATGTCGTCACTGTCTCTAATAAATTGTGCAAGATATCTCAATTGCAAAATTTGGCTTACATGGGCGGGGCCACGCCCATATAAGCCGATCCCGCTCATTTTTGAACCAATTACGTAGAATGCCACCAGATACATATACACTAAACTACAGAACTCTCCCTAATAAATTAAATGGTAAATATTTCAATTTCAAAATTTGGCTTATATGGGTGGGGCCGAGCCTATTGGTCCGATTCCGCCCATTCTTGGAAAATTCACATAATCTGCTAAAGAATTTTCTCAATATCTAAATTTGACCCACATGGGCGGGTCCACGCCCACTTGATATATCTAAAATTCAAGTACCCTATTTTCACCACCCCCACACATGTACTTTCTGTGTTTCAAGAAGATCGCCGTTTAGACGCCTATACGGTACAAACAAACAAACCAACAAGCACACCTTCTTTGTATATACTCGTATAGATACCAAAAATATAAATTATTGTTGAATTTCTTGTTATATTAACCATCGCACGTCATAATGTAGGCATAATTAGTAGTGCACTATTATCAGGTAGTTATAGTTATATTATCAGTTAGTTATCGATCTATATTTCACTTTATTATCTAAATAAATGGAGTACATACCATTTGATGTATTTGTAGTAACTTCGCTGCTAATGTTTCTCTCAGTGTTTGAAGCAATCTGTAAAAATAAAAGAAATAAAATTAAATCTCAAATAGTTTGAATATTTGTTTTTTTTTTTATTTAACACTATTTAGCAGAATCGATATAAGTTGGTGTACTAAATATGAAAATTTATTTTTATGGTAATGTTTTTTTTATTATTACAATTTGAATATTTAGCCCTTTTGATTTCTGAAGCATTTCACAAAATTGTTACCATTTGTGTGAGAGGTACTAGAAGGGGCGTGGCAATAACGCACTGGACTGTAGGTACTATAAATATTACACTGCACAAAATTGCAAGCATTCGTCTGCACTGGTATTCATATTATTAGCTGTTAACTTTTTGTACAAATTGGTCCTTTTATATGGGAAGTACCAAAAGGGGCATGGCATTTTCGCCCATTTTTGTTCAGCTTACAGAGACGGTAAAATGATTACTATATATAAAATTTTACAGGATTCCCAAAAGTAGTATGGAAGTGGGGGAGGTACCACAAAGATTAGGCCGATATGGTTGCTCATCAAATATAAATTAGGTTTGAATAAAATATTTTAACGTACGAAATTTTAAGTCAGTCGGGCACTCACTTTCAGAGTTATCGTTAGCACCATTCAGTGGAATTGACAGGCGGACGGACATTAATTAATTCGGCTAAAGTGCAGTTTACCGGGGGCATCACGAAAATTGAGTTTCGTCCAAAAGTTACGAAAATTATGTTCAAAATTGGGGCTCGCTTTACATTATAACTCCACATTTTTATGCTCAAATTTCTATCTGGTACTTATCAAACTATCATCATATCCAAATTACATGGTGTCCAACTTTTTTTTTTCATAAACTTCATTTCCAATACAAAAAAAAATAAAAAAATTTTTACAAAAAATTCGCGCGATTTTTTTGGAAAAAAATGTTGCCTGAGGCGCTTTTTCATAAAATATACTTCTAAATATAAATTTTCTATCACGTACTTATAAAAGTTTCATAACATTCCTATTAGTGTCCAACTTTTTTTCCCATAAACACAAAATAAGATTTTCTACTTATATTTTTAAAATTTACAACCAAAAATTACATTAATTTACTTTAATTTACTTTATTTCCATCATTTATTTTGGGGAATTTGTACGCATTAATTCCAATCATACTCTCGTCGATTGTGCTAGTTTTTGCCGGGTGGTGACGCTGCCATTGAGAACGCCGTACCCCTTGGTGGCCCCGGTAAAACCGTCGAAATCGACGAAAGTAAATTTGGAAAGAGGAAATACCACCGAGGAAAGCTGGTGGAAGGTCAGTGGGTCTTTGGAGGGTACGAGAGGGAATCTGGAAGGTGTTTCATGGTAGCTGTGGAGAAGAGGGATGCAGCGACCCTTATCCCTTTGGTGCAGGAATGGATACTGCCCGGTACCACTATAATTAGTGACATGTGGAGGGCATACATTTCTGTTGATACCAAGGGTTATGAACACCTTACAGTTAACCACTCGGTTACATTTAAGGACCCAGATACTGGTGCGCTCACCAACTCAGTCGAAGGATCTTGGGCGCATGCCAAAAGATCTCTTCCAACGGGTGGTCGGCGGAAAAATTTTTTTGCCGGATATGTGGCAAAATTCATGTTCATTCGAAAGTGTAAAGCCCTTCGTTTGGACCCTTTTATTGAATTTTGCCAAGTAGCCGGCAAATTATATAATCCGCTTTGCCCAAGACCTGAGGTAGAGGAGGAAAGCGCAGAAGATGAGAGTGAAGAGGAGGCCGACGAGGACGTGGATCTGGAGGTTCAAGGAGTCTTCAATGTCGGTGTTGAGGAGGTGGGAGATGACTGGGATGAGGGCGAATATTAATAATTTATTGATATTCCTTCTCATCCGAGTCCGTGAGAGAGATGGGAGCTCACGTAAAAAAAGACGCCCAATTCCGTGAGTTGGAGTATACTCACGTTAAAATGGGGATTAAAATTTGACTATCACCTCCACGCGGTAATCCCTGGGTAACGCCAACGATAGCAATAACTGATTTCATTTACATTGACTATAATATTGATTTTCTACACTTGGGCCCCAATTTTATTGGGTCTCATGGGACTACTGGATCCACTTTTTGTAAATTTTTCATATTAATGCTGTATTCGACTGTTCCTTTCGTTTAAGTATAATATTGAATTTAGGGGCCCAAGTCCCCCAAAATTTTGGACCCTAGGGGGCTACTGGATCCACTTTTCATATTTTTTTGAGTATAATATTGACTATGTCGGGGACCGGGTCAATTTTTTGGGTCCTGAGGGCCCCATGGGTCCGAGCCACAAGGATTACTTATCGAATACCAAAAGTATCTGAAACTTCAATGTCAATGTACTAAGGAGAAAAAATATAAAAAAATAGTATATGTAAAGAAGTAAATAACCCAACTGATCATCTAAGGGATAGATGACCCAACCTTGTTATCTACTAACAAGAAGATAACCCAACTGATCGTCTAGTAAGGAATAGGTAACCCAAAATGTCGTATATTTAAGAGTTAATAAATTGGATCGTCTACTAAGCAGTAGATTTATCCTACGTAGTCGTATGGTGGCATACCAAATACAGTAATATGGTTTAGAGCATTTAAACCTATTTAATTGATATATAGCATTTTCAGATTAAATGAAACTATTTTCAAATTAAACGAAACATTTTCCAAATGAAATGAAACCTTTTTCAGCTGAATTGAATCTATTTCCAAAAGAAATGAAAATATTTTTAAATAAAATGAAACTTTTTTCAAATTAAATGAAAGTTTTTTCAGCAGAATTGAAACTAATTTCAAATGAAATTAAACTTTTTTCATAATGAATGAAACTTTATTAATAGATTTCGAATTTATAAAAAAAAACTAAGAGCAAATGTAAGTAATTTAAGAAGTTTAAGTCTATTAGTTAGTGCATTTGAATCGAAATTATTTCATTGATGACATTTCTCGTTAAAGGCATAACCTTAGTATTGGTTATAATTATTAAAAAATAAAATCAACCATTTCAGTAGTTGAACTTATGCGAGCTTGGTAGTAGCATATTCATTGAATATAAACTCTGAATGATCTTCTTAACATTGGATCAATAGCGTACACAGATTTGCTCTCTTTCATTCAAGACACAGTACAAAAATATATTATTCTCTTTACATTTCTAATGGAATACAATCGTTATTATACCCTCACTTTAGTGTGACGAGGGTATATATCATTTGCTACGGAAAAAAGTGTAACACATCGAAGGAGTGACCTAAGACCCCAAGTATGTTCGGCGGAAATCCGTTTTGGGTCATTTTAAGTCGAATGAGCAATGTCCGTCCGTCCGTCTGTCTGTCTGTCTGTCTGTTTGTCTGTTTGTCTGTCTGTGTGTCTGCTGGCTGGTGCGCACGATAACTCTCGAAAGAAGTAACCGATTGACTTAAAATTTCGTATGTAGTAATATTTTTTTCTATCTCCGGCTAAGTTCGAAGATGGGCCATATTGGTCCACTCCTTCTGGTAGCTCCCCCACAAAGGGTTAAAATGTTGTGAAATATTGATTCTTTAATAACTGCTATTATACGTATTCGAATCTTCTGAAATTCCACACATAGTATTAGTTTGTTAGTCGCTATCAACTCGAGGAAAATGGGCGAAATTGCCACGCCCCTTTTGGTACCTCCCACACAAATGCACCATTTTGCACTAAAAGTTAAAAGCTTATAACATTAATACCAATGTTTAGAAATACTTGAAATGTTGTACAGTGTAATGCTTTTATAGTGCCTACAGTCCAGTGAAAAATGGGCGTTATTGTCAAGCCCCTTTTGGTACCTCTCCCACAAAGGTACCATTTTGCACCAAAAGTTAACAGTTTATAACGTTAATATCAGTGTATACAATTACTTGAAATTTTGTACAGTGTAATGCTTTTATAATGCCTATAGTCCAGTGAAAAATGAGCGTTATCACCACGCCCCTTTTTGTACCTCCCACACAAAATGGCCAAATTATACCACAATTTAATATCTCAACGTTAATATACCAGTCCATATAAACGGTTACAATTCGGCACAGTGCAATGTATTTTAAGTATCTACTGTTCAGCGAAATATAGGTGTACTTCTTAAACCCCTTCTGGTACCTCCCACAAAAATTGACAGAATAATTTGTGTAATATTCAATATTACATTACTCACAAAGTGAGGATATACCTTAGTCGGTTTACCCGACTGAAACTTTCTTACTTGTTTTTCACCATACTCTTCTTCTGGACTACTGTTATTTCAGAAATATTTTCATTTGAAGAAGTACATACATTGTCCAGTACCTCACTGGACTTGTTCAACGTAACATCACGATAAATTCAAATACAGTTGTAATTAAAATGAGTGAAGCAGATTTTAGTTCGGGAAGTTCTGATAATTGGATGCCTTCAGAGCAATCTGTAAATCTTTCAGATATTAGTGAAGAACATGAGACAAATCGTGAACAAGGGCCTATAATGACACAAAGTAATAAAAAAATAACGAACGACATGCAAATGCTTCTTTTAAAATTGTACTAGGAATGAAAACCCATTGCCGAAGCTGCCCAACTTACATCAATCAAACTAAATACTGCTAAAACGTGATAATAGAAAAAAAATAACAGCAGAAATTCTTAAATGGCTCGAACAGTACGTATAAAGAGACTCAGGAATTACTCTAAAAAATATCAAGAAAAAATTGTTTCGCCAAAAAATGTTAACCTTTCAATGACCTCTATAGACAATTCACGAATTGAAGATTACTTTCAAAATGGTATCAGTAACTTAGATTTGCGTCAAAAATATGCCCAAGAATGAATAATAAATTCAACCTTCATCTTCGTAGAACTCAACCTCGATCCAGAGTGAGCACCAGTGGCATCGATGTCACCGCATTGAGAGGACGTAATATTCCTTTAATTGTTGCGACAAATAATGGAGGAGTTGTACATCAAATGGTAATATTATATTATTTATTGAAGGGCTATTTGGATTTAAAATAGTTTAATAAAATCAAGTTTCATTCAATTTGAAAAAAGTTTCATTTCATTTGAAAATGGTTTCATTTCATTTGCAAACGGTTTCTTTGAAAGTGGAAAAAGTTTCATATCATTTGAAAATAGTTTCAATTCAGGTGGAAAAAGTTTCATTCTATTTGAAAATGGATTCATTTCATTTGGAAAAGGTTTCGTTTAATTTGAAAATGGTTTCATTTAGTCTGAAAATGCTATACATCAATCTTTAATTCGACAGTTCAGTGATAGGTATCAATTTAATCAGTAGACTGTGGTAAATTTGCATTTCATTATCCCCCCTTCCTATAATGGGTAATTTTTTGGCAACACTGATTTTGGCAGCTCAGCTGTTTCGTGTAACATGTTACTGTCAAACCTGTTCAGTTTGGTCTATAATTTAACCATTGCAAGAACTTCCAATGCATCCCGAAGAAAGCACTGTTTGGTGTGGCTTATGGACCGGTCATTGAACCGTACTTTTTTAAAGACGACGAACGCAGGGACGTTACTGTGAATGGCGAGAGCTGGTAACAAACTTGTTTACCCAAATTGGAGAGCTGGACTTGGCTGACATGTGGTTTCAACAAGACGTTGCCACATGCAACACATCACGCGAAACAATAGCCCAATTAAGAGGCGAGTTCGGTGAAGAGTCTATTAAGATCGAGCGATTTTAGGCCCTTAGATCACTTTTTGTGGGGCTGTGTTAAAGCTCATATCTACAGGGATGACGTACTGGAAGCCAATATTGAAGAATTTATTCGTGAAATACCGGCGGATAGGTTTGAGAGAGTCTGCCGAAATTGGATCCAGTGTATGAACCATTTGAGGGGCAGCCGCGGTCAACATTTACAAGAAATCATCTTTAAATATTGAATTATATATTTCATACATTTCTCTGGTTTGTATGTGTTTTTTTTTAATCAAATCCGAAAGCTCTTAAAAATCACAAAGCTCATTTGCTACGAGCCAAAAATTTAATACATCGCTACAATTTAGTGAAAAATTTATTCTCTAATAACTTATATACTCATATCCGAATCATCAGTAATTCCTCACATAGTAATAGTTTATACATCACCTTGACAAAAATGGTCGAAGTGTCGCCACCACTTTTGGTACCTCCCACAGAAGGCACCATTATGTACAAAAATGTAAATGCTTGCAACTGCTCATATCTGTAATACCAGTGCATATAATGCATACTTGAAAGTACATACAGTGTAATGCTTTTATGTTTCAACAGTCCGAAAAAAGAATGGGCATTATTTCCACTCCCGTTTTGGTACCTTCCACGCAAATGGACCATTTTGCACCAAAAGTTAGCTGCTTATAAAGGGGTTTTCAACAGGTACGCTACAAAAGTAGACCGACAGGTACAGCAAACGACGCCATATTTCTCTTCAGTAAGGTTTGCCATTTCATGATGGAAAGATATACGAGCCAACAACGAGTCGAAATTATTAAAATTTACTACCGAAATTCGGAGTCAGTGGCCTCAACGTTAAGAGCGCGAAAAATCGAAAAATCATCTTCAGCGATGAGGTTCATTTCTGGCTGAATGGCTTCGTCAATAAACAAAATATGCGTTATTGGTCAGACAGCAATCCACACGTACTCCATGAGTCATCATTGCATCCCGAAAAATTACGGTTTGGTGCGGTTTATGTGCCGGCGGCGTCATTGGGCCGTACTTCTTCCGTGATGATCAAGACCGGCACGTTACTGTGAATGGGAATCGCTACCGTTCAATGATAACCGAATATTTTTGGCCCCAATTGGATGATATGGACTTGGAAGACATGTGGTTCCAACAGGACGGCGTCACAAGCCACACAGCGAATGCCACAATCAATTTATTGGAAACAAAGTTTGGAGAACGTGTTATCTCACGAAATGATCCAGTCGATTGGCCGCCTCGATCGTGCGATTTGACGCCGTTAGACTATTTCCTGTGGGGCTACGTCAAGTCTATGGTCTATGCCAACAAGCGAGCGACGATGAAATTGCAGCAGTATCGGCCGATTTATGCTTGAAAACCGTCGAAAATTGGGTTCAGCGTCTGGACTTCTGCAAGCGTGCCCGTGGTGGCCATGAAAAAGAAATCAATTTCCATACATAATGGCATCGAACGTACTTTCACAGAAATAGAGAATTTCATTGATATCCAAAACCGTTTTTGTTTTATTTAAAAAAACTTTTGTAGCGCTCTTATTGACGGACCCGATAGCTTTAATATCAGTTCATAAAAATACTTAAAATGTTGTACAGTGTAATGTTTTTATAGTACCTAGAGTCCAGTGAAGAATGGGCGTCATTGGCATGCCCCTTTTGCTACCTCCCGCTCAAATGGACTATTTTCCATCTAAAGTTAACAGCTTATAACTTTAATACCAGTGCAAACTTTAAAGTTTTAAATGCAATTTATATTGATAATAATTTAATTAATACAAAACATTATGGAAAGCCAGAAAGTCGGGTGGGGCCGACTATAAGCCCTACACCCCCCTAGAAATACGTAAAGAGACATTGCGATAATAATTTGGAATAATTGGGTTCGTTTCAGATAGCAATGTACTTAGCTCCTTGATGATGGTTTAAAATTTAGAGCATTCTTTCATACATCAAGTATCGGAAGGAACAAATGGCACTATATATAATCTAAAGATTTTCGTCAACTTGGATAAAAAACATAATTTCAAATTATATAAAAGTAGGACGAAAAATAAAGTTTCAATAGAGTTTAAAAATTAAATTGGCAGGAACATATGTATATATGTGGCTATATCTAAATCTGAACCGACTTTCCCCAAATTAAGCAGTATTCACTTCTAAATTATGAACTTCATTCCACCAAATCGGAAGTAGAGTACAACTTCTATATCGCTTCGATAAATCTGTTTCGCAGTGTCCATTCGTGTAATAAGAAACCTCTTCCTGTAGAATATTGTAATGATCGGATTTAAAATACAGTTTCTATATCACTTACATATGAAATCGGGTGTAACATGTATATAGGGGCTATATCAAAATCTGAATAGATATTCCCCAAATGTGGCAGTGTTCATTCGTATAATAGGAAACCTGTTTCTGCAGAATTCCGTATTGATCGGATATAAATTAAGGTTTCTACAGCGCTTACAAGCACACATCTTCATCGCATAGGACTAGCAGGAAACGATGAATGCAGGGCATGCAGGGAAAACATCGAAACGATGGAACATTTGCCCTGTTCCACTGCCCGGCTTTCACACATGCAAGATCCCAACATTTCGGGTCCGACATATTACCAGACTTGACTCGTCTCAGAGGATATGACTGGAAGATACTGAGAAAATTCGTGTCTAGTACCGATTTTCTGTAACTGGTGAGGTATAAAAATATCATAAATAAGGAGCGCACAACAGGCCGAACCACTGGCTTAAGTGTATGTCCATGGACATGGGAGGTTTAAACGTATCCTCCCTTCAAACTAACCTAACAGCGCTTAAATATCAAATCGGAGATAACATATTTATATCTGGGGGCTATATCTAAATCTGAACGAATTTTCCTCAAATTTAGTATTATCTCTAAGTGTATCCAGAGACTTCTCTCTGTACAGATGTACAGATCTGTTGAAAAATTTTACTTCTACGGTGCATATATGCCAAATCGGAGGTACATATATTAGGGAGCTATTTGCAAATCTGAAACGATTTCAACCAAATAAACTTATGTGGGAAGTTTCGGAGTATAATTTCGAATATTTTTTGGGAGGATTGAGGAGGAGGGGATTCGTAAATCGGTTTACCCGATTGAATTTTCTTACTTGTTTATACAGCATTTTTTTTTTTGTAAAATTCCCAATTTCTTAAGAGTCTTAATACAACAAACTTGTTAAGTTTTTGTTTACACCATCAAAAATCGTAATTTTATGATAAAAACGGGTTGCTGGACTTAAAAAATCGGCACAATGATGACGAGCCGTCATTTATGGCAGCTCTGTATGAAACCCTATAAAATATAAATCATCATGTCCGACAACAATGTGAGAGACCACAGAAAGTATATATAAGTATATTGCTCGTCTATCCAGCTGTTGAAATCGCGCTACAGTCCGTACTAATATAGATAGATTGATGAAATTTGGCAGAAATATTTCTTATAGTGACCTTTTCGGATTGAAAATGATTTATACTGAAATTCTGTACAACGAATATTTATCATATACGTTTCGTATAGTCCTTACAAGCATTTAAACCATATTGTTTAAGTTCGCGAACTTGCCGCGCAACTTCCCCAGCTTGTGAAGGAGAAGAGGTCTCTGCTACAACTCTCGCGGGACGATATTCGCTTGCACGGATTGTGTCTTTCAGCGTCTGGTGCTCTCCTTCGACTCTCTTGAGACGAATTCGCTCAGCACGAATCGTAGAGGGATTAAAAGAATCTCTCTACAAACTCTCTCAAGACGATATTCGCATGGCACGTATTGTAAGGTGAAACTTCCAGCGCTGTATCTATCTCCGCATCTTGCGGGACGATATTTTCATGAACGGAGGTAGAGAGGGACTTCCCGCAAGCAGAGGTTCTTGCTGTCGACACCTTGCTTCTTCTCGGTTCTCGTATTTATGCACACTGGTCGTTTTGTACTCAAGCCGAGCGCTCGCGTTACCTCCTGAACTAACACTCGAACACGGTAACACTCACTCCCCATTTGTTATGAGGAAAATAAAGATCCCCCATATTTAAATCAAACAAAATACTACAATTCGATTGCGTTTTTATTTTTTTTTTTTATTTTATTTTGCACTTTTTTGTGCCGTAAGTTAACATATATTTTCTAATCATTTGTATTGAAACCTTGCCGGTTCCGTTGTATTTATGAAAGAAAAACAATACCGGTCCATGATTTTCTACTTTTCCACTTTAAAGATTTTTGCGATTATAAAACAAAAAATACATGCTGTAGGGTATATAAGATTCGGCCTGACCGAAATTTCTCAATTTCTTACTTGTTATACTAAAAATATTTATTAAAATGATTGCTTATAATAATGCAAGCTGAAGTACCTATAGAATTCGCGATAACGAAATTAATATTGTTGCACAAAATTGTTTAGGTATTTGATAAAAACTTTGTAATTCAATTTACTAATACTCGTACATAGAATACCCCTATCTTCAGCAAACTCAGTCCAATGTATATCCACCAACGTGAAATGTACCATCTATAGCGTGGACCTAAAGGATACTTATAAACTGCAATCCTGAGGGGATATTACCATCATCTCTCTGCCACAATTGTGAAAATATCTCCAGCTAAGTATATTTTTTCTATGGCATGTGCTGTTCTATTGCGTTTTTAGAATTCACGATGAGTTCGTGCACAGTTTTTTCGCAGTTGCATTTTGTAATATTTTCATTCGCCCTCGAAACATTGATTTTGTCCAAGTTGCAAGAAAATCAAGCGGAGAGGTGAGTGGAAAAAAGGGCTTCGGATGTTTTTTCACTTTCAAAAACAAAATTGCACTTTGACCGGATATAAATTGTTGCTGGCAGCTGTTGAATATGCTGGTTCATTCCTCTTCACTTTCTATTTTTGCTTTTTTTTGGGAGAAATGTACAAAAAATATTTATTTTCTATTTCATGGCAGCCGGACAAGTGCAAAGAGTGGAAAAAGATCAACAACAGTTCGTCTATTCAGGAAACAAACGAAAGGCGTTGAGAACCTGGGGCAGGAGGCTGTTACTTCAGTATGGAAGGACTTTTTTTTTTGCTTCTTAATATTGAATGAAAGTAGCGAAGTATCGACATATTTCAAATATGGAATAACAGTGAACAAATAAGTGAAGGTAGAAATAAATCAATGGATGGCGAATTGAGTTTAAAACTTTACAGTTATTATTGCTGTGTTGGAAATGTGTGGGGAAAATTTGTAATATTTTTCTTTTTTTTCAATGAAAGATTTTAGATTTTTTAACTTTTAGTTATATAGAAAAAGAAGATTTCTTAAATTTCGAAAAATGATAGGTGGACCAGCATTAGAACGAACTTGCAGATAATGGTCAGTGAAATATTAAGTTTCCATTTGTAGATATCTTTGTAACTATACTAGATAACTTTTAGTTATAATACGCCTATTGTAAACTTCAGTTAGTCGAATGCATGCGAAGGAATAAAGTTAAACTCGTTTAAACTCTTTGTTCGCTTCAGGTGTCCAAATTTGAGGCCCAGTAGCTCCGCCCTTGTACACCTTAACTTCTCTAATACCTCTTCTACAATCGTGTCAAGTTTTGTTGCAGTCGATTGACTTATTAAGAAATGAACGAATTATTTCCTTTTTTAATTCCTTCAATTGTGCAGCAGTTCGATGGACCTTTATAAAAAGGTACACGGGCAACTCAGCAACACTCCTGAAGATATAGGGTATATATCTACATTTTTATTCCATTTGCTCTACCTTAAAATATTGCTCTGAGACCCTATAAATTACATATAATCTTGAACATAGTAAGATTATTTATACATGTCCGTATGTCCATCTGTCTGTCTGCTTGTTGAATCACTCTACAGATTTCTCAATGATTTAATTAGCCTTGAAATGGATTTTACTTAAAACATATACAGCTCACTTTTCGATATCTAAAACACTGTATCTACAACAAATTATATGTACCATCCTCCACTAAAGTGAAGGCAAGTATAATTACATTTAAAATACATCTGCACCTTCATTACATACAATTCACATAACGATAGTGTGTTTAGTATTGTTCATCCTGTGACAAAGAATACTTATCACATTCAAGAGTCCCGAGAGCATATCTCGCCTCATATCTCAACGTCTAATCGCATCAGCCATTAACATTAAACTTCATTTAGAACAGCCAAAGAGATTCTTCGGTCTTGACTCTGGCATAAAATGAAGCGTTCCTTTCATGCTGCCACCATAATCAGGAAGAGCGACAGACATTTATAATTTAACATTTGACCACAGATGACATTTACAGTTTCCTTGCATTTCTTCCGCTTTCCACGATGAGCACAAACAATTGGATTACAAAGGGAAAGAAAGTCCAGAAGAGACAGTAAAATAAAGGAGACACAAAGAATTGGGAAAACAAAAAAACATGGAAATTCAATTTTGTATTCTTTGTTCTGCAACTGGTCACAAAAGGCATTTGTGCGCAAATGGCTAACACCAGACCACAATATATTTCACAGATACAAATCTTTATGGCCAATTCCGATGGTGTTACGAGAATCAGAGAAAAATGGTAATAATAAATGATGTTAAGCCAAAAGAAAACTCAGCCAGGAAAGTTGAAAAAGAAAAGGATTGTAGAAATGCAATTGCAAAAAAACAATTAAAGAGATATATGTACATTTTTCTATATCGAAAATCGTAACAAATAGTTGTTTAGTATGTATCTAAATATTTTTGAATTTAAATGTTTTTAGAAGTTTTTTGTTAATGATCGACTTAATTTTTATTTAGATTTATTTATTGAATGTTTTCACATTCGAAGTGTTCAGCTTTTCGATCAACTCTTCCTTTCGAAAGAGAGGTTTTTTATGGTGTATTGGAAAAGATAAGACAATGCGCTCTGAAAGCCATGTAAACACATACCCTTATACGTATTTCAATCCTGTGCGGGGATATCATCAGTAGTTTTGGCGATCATCACTTGTATATATACCAATCTACAAAGAAATTTGCATATGGGAATTATATACCTACGAAGAAAGCGTACAAGTCACACAGCCAAAGCTTTAAGCTAGACTTAAATTCACCATTTTCACCACCCATGTGACAAAATTAAAAATGTACACTGACCTCAATAACTCGAAAATAAACACAAAAAAATGTTTTTCGCGGATTATGACCCATTTAATTTGTTTCGAAGCATTTTCATGATGTGCACATTTTTATGATGTCGTATTTTCCATTCCTTGGGAAAACAAATTATAACATTCCTCTAACTAAAAAATTTATGAAATAATACTTCGCATTTAAGATTATCGTTTAAGACCTAGTTTATTTTGATCAACATCATCAACTCCTCCTTGGAATAAGCCTTGATGAGGAAGTGGCTAAGTAATTTATTAATTGAAAATAAATATATAATTTTTTTACGAGAAGGGCATTTAGAAAGTGACTACACATAGAAGGAAATACATGTAAGTAAAAAAATAAGTGGAAAAAAATTCAGTTGCAAGATGTAATTAATACTAATTAATAACACTATCGTAAATGTATACTTGAGTTGGTTGTACTGAAATCATACAGGCAACATTATCACCTCCTAATGTAGATAATTCGGCTGCATCTGTTCGCTGAGCTATATCGGACTTTTCGAAAAATTACCTTTTATTTCCTGATTAATAGAGGAACAATTATGTACAACAACTTCAGTTCGAAGTGCAACTTTAGTTCGAAGCCACTCCTCACTAATTTTTTTTGAAAAAATCCATTAAACAACCCATTTTTTTTAAATATTAATTCATCGCAGTTTCCACGATATTTATTTTTCTAATATGCGTTATTGAGGATATTTATATGTAGTTCTAAAATTTAATATAATTTCTTATAAAAGGGTTTTGTATATACGAGGTATGTTCAAAAAATATCGGGAATTTTTAATTTCCGCGGGCTACTTGTATTTGATTTTTGATATTTTGGTAGCGTTATGTTGGTACTCATGTCCCTTACTTATGCTGACAAGGTCGGCCATTTTGAATGCTTAGTTAAATTTTGAGAGCTGTTGTGCTTGGATGTGTTTTAACTTGTCTTCGATTTTTATCTATTTCAGAAAATGGATCAAAGAATCTGCATCAAATTTTGTGTGAAAAACAAAATAAAGTGCGCTGACGCATTCCGAATATTGACTGCGGCATATGGTGAAGCTACCTTGGACCAAAGCAACGTTTATCGGTGGTACAAAATGTTTTTAGAGGGCCAAAAAAATGAGAAAGGCGAACAGGGTGCCGGACGCCCGAGCTCACAGTTTTCTTTGATTGCAGGGGCGTGGTGCATTATGGTATGATAAAGAATATTAACAGCCTGCACACACATCGTTGCTTGTGCGCGAATATTTGGCAAAAAACAACACAGTAATGGTGCCGCAGCCACCGTATTCCCCTGACCTACTATTTTGTTCCCCCAAAACTGAAAAGGGCCATGAAAGGACGACGCTACGCCACGATTGAGGAGATAAAGACGGCATCGAAGGAGGATCTGAACAAGATAACAAAAAATGATTATTTGCAGTGCTTCGAGGATTGAAAAAACGTTGGCAGAAGTGTATTATTTCCGGAATTACTTTGAAGGGGACAAAATAGATATTCATGAATAAATAAATACTTTTTGAAAAAATACAAAATTCGCAAATTTTTTTGAACATACTATAATCTTTTTCCAAATATTAAACAAAATAATAAAGTGGATGCTATAGTAACTTAAGAAAAAAAAAATGTTTTAAAAAAACAGTAAAATTCTGCACCCCTATCTTTTTGGAGCATTCTTTCAACTTAATGTTCTAAATAATAAAAAATAGTGAAATACATGGCATCAGGTAAAAACCCTTTTGTTTGGTTCAAAAAATATAATTTCTTAGTGCATTTATTTCACAACAATTATTGTATGTATCTAATCAAAATTAAACAAGTAAGAAAGTTTCAGTCGGGTAAACCGACTAAGCTATACCCTCACTTTGTGATTAATGTAATATTGAATATTACTCGAATTATTCTGTCAATTTGTGTGGGAGGTACCAGAAGGGGTTTATCAAATACACCTATTTTTCGCTGAACATTAGCCACTTTAAATTCATTGCACTGTGCCGAATTATAAGCATTTATGTGTACTGGTAAAAACGTTATGAGATATTAAATTGTGGTATGATTTGGGCATTTTGTGTGGGATGTACAAAAAGGGGCGTGGCGATAACGCCAATTTTTCACAGGGCTATAGACACTATAAACACATTACACTGTACAAAATTTCAAGTATTTTAATACACTGGTTTTAATGTTATAAGCTGTTAACTTTTGGTGCAAAAAGGTACCTTTGTTTGGGAAGTACCAAAAAGGGCGTGGCAACAATGCCAATTTTTCCCTTGACTGTAGGCAATATAAAAGCATAATACTGTACAAAATTTCAAGTTTTTGTTATACACTGTTATTAATGTTATAAGCTGTTAACTTTTGGTGCAAAACGGTACATTTGTGTGGGAGGTACCAAAAGGGACGTGGCAACTTCGCCCATTTTTCTCGAGTTGATAGCGACTAATAAGCTAATACTATGTGTGGAATTTCAGAAGATTTGAATAAGTAGTATAGCAGTTATTAAAGAATCAATTTTTCACAACATTTTAACCCTTTGTGGGGGAGGTACTAGAAGGAGTGGACCAATATGGCCCATCTTCGAACTTAGCCGGAGATAGAAAAAAATATTACCACATACCAAATTTTAAGTCAATCGTTTACTCCTTTCTAGAGTTATCGTGCGCACCAGCCAGCAGACACACAGACAGACAGACAGACAGACGGACGGACATTGCTCATTCGACTTTTTTTTTTTTTTTTTTAGAAATTTTAGTTTTATTCATAGATTTGTTTATACAATATATCTTTAGAGCCCCAGCGCCTTATAGGCTTTATAGAGGCAAAACTGGCAACATTAACAAAATATCTATAATATTAAACAATATCTCAAAAATAAAAAAATAAAATAATTATGAATGTACATAAATTATAATTCGAAATTGAAAATAATTCTAAATTTTATGTTAGAAGTGTTTCTAAATTCTCTAAAAGGTGTTGTTTTACCAGTTTTTTAAAAGTTGATATTACCGATATATTCTTCAAATCATCAGCCAAATCATTATATTCACTTGGTCCAGCAAAACCAATACGTTGTTTAGTTAAATCAAGTCGGCATCTTGAAACTACCAAATTATTTGCTTGTCTGGTATTTCTACCAGTTCTCATTCGATTTTCTCCAAATGTCATAGTTGTTGCACCTCTTGTCGACTTGAACATGTACATTAGGATTTGATGTTTGTATAAACCTCTGATTGGTAACACATTTTTAGTTTTATATTTATACAAATTTAGTGTGTGATATCTGATTGGTAGGTTATGTACAATTTTTAGAGCCTTATTTTGAGCAGATTGTAAGGATTTTAATGGAGTACTCACTTTACATCCATATATTATCGGAAGATACGTTAAATGGGAGTGTACAAGGGTTTGATAGATCAGTTCTTTCGTTTCAGTGTTTAACTTGTTCTTGAATTTGTATAAGATTCCTGTAGCTGAAGATATTTTTGCTTTTACATCTTCTATATGAGAATCCCACAACAGATTATGACTAAAAGTAACTCCCAAGTATTTTACTGTTCTTGATTCAGCAACAAGAGCACCATTTATGTGAACAAACATATCACCGTCACTACGATTAACATGGGGCTTGAATCGTATGAATTTCGTTTTACCAGAATTTAAAACCAATTTATTAAAACGGGCAAATTCAGCTAGAATAGCAGCATCATACTCAATCTGCGTTTTGAGGACCTTTTCGTGACTATATTTATAAAACAAACAAACATCATCCGCAAACATGTAAAGCTTTCCATACAAATTTATATTTTTAAGATCATCAATGTAGATTTTGAACAATAGGGGGCCCAAAACACTCCCTTGAGGAACACCATGTTGAACAGGTAACATACTACTTCTGGAATCCCCAAATTGAACATACTGATACCTTTTACTAAGATAATCCTTAAATAGTGCCAAAGTATCATTAGACAACCCTATATTTTTAAGCTTTCTCACTAAAATGTCATGTTGAACCAAGTCAAACGCCTTTGAAAAGTCAAAGAAGACACCTGCAACTCCTTTAGACCCATCATCAATTTCACTACAAATATACTCTACTACATTTATAACTGCTTCTTCAGTGCCAGATCCCTTTCTGAAACCATATTGTCTCTCAAACAAAATGTCATTAACAAGAAGATATTTAGACAACTGATCAAATATAAGTTTTTCCAAAACTTTGTCTATAATTGATAGTACGGATATGGGCCTAAAGTCAACAATATTGCTCGATTGAGCTTTTTTGGGTATCGGTAAAATTTTATGAATTTTCAATGATTCAGGGTATTTTTTATCTACAATCATGTTGTTAAATATTTTTGCTAAAATATCTATTATTAACTGTTTTTTAATAAATAGCATCTTCGGCGTAATGTTGTCATAACCAGGGCTTTTCTTAACTCTTAAATCATCCAGAATATTCTCAACTTGCGATGCATCAACTCGATTAAGATGGAAATTTGTGGACTCAGGAATTAGGGTTCTAAACATATTGACGTCATCATTATAATAGTGATGAATATTATCATTGAGCTCAATTACAGAATCACAAAAATATCTATTAAAAGCAAAGGCTTTATCAGCATCATTTAAGATAGATGCACCATAAACTGTAAAAATTTCTTTATTCAATTTGTTGGTACGACCTAGTTGCTTATTCAAAAATTGCCATGTTTTTTTCACATTTCCTTTGTACGAACTCAAGGTTCGTGAGTAAAAGTCTTGCATTAGGTTTTTATTGCAAATTTTAATTATTTTGCTTATACGCCACAGTTGCAGTTTAACATTGTTATTATCTTTATTTTTACGCCTTTGTTTTAACAATTTTTTTCTTCAAATTTATCAGAGAAAGTAAATTATCGTTCATCCAAGGAGTAAGTTTGGAGCGAAAATCAACAGATCTGGAAGTAATCCTCGTACATTGAGATATAGCGGAAGTAAAGACATGAATAAGATCTCCACACAGTTCTGATGAGTCCAAATCATTATGCAGAGCGGGAAGTGCAACATCCAAAATTTCGGAAAATTTCTCAAAATCTAAAATTTTTTCTGTTTCAAGATTCGGTCACTTGATACAAAATCTAAAAGAACACAGCAACATAACATGTTGTGATCAGACAAATTGTTCTCAATGCTATGAACAAGAACATCTTCGGGTAGATTACTAAAAACACAGTCAATTGAGGTTTTACTCTGCGGTCTAGTAATGAGCTTATGGCAAGAAAGCATACTGAATTCGTTAAATAAATTGTTCAAACATTGATAATTCCGATTATTAAGAAACAAATCTTCATTCACGTCTACTACAGTCAAGGTAGGATAAACACCGAAGTTTTGAAGAACATTTTCCATTTTTGTCAAAAACAAGTTTAACTTACAACGCTGCGATCTATAAACGGACATAACAATCAATTTAGAGTTTTTCACCTTAACATCCGGCAACTCAATTGCAACAACATCCAAACTATCTTCGCTCTTCCTTAAAATAACTTTAAATTTGATGTTAGATTTAACATATATTGTAGTACCTCCATAAACATCAGACCACGCACAATGAATCGCATCATATCCACCAATCGAATACAAATTCAAATATTGGCCGCTGAACCAAGTTTCTTGTACGGCTATGATTTCAGGTAACTTAGAGAATTTGTTGATTTCATTTTTAAAACGGTTAAATTTTCCAATTGAAGATACACTTCTAGCATTAAAGGATATAACGTTGATAACATTTCGATCTTGACCAGTAATATACGAGTTAAACAAATTTATGTTATTGAAATAATTAGACTCCATAAAAAATAATAAGAAAATTTATAAATTCATACATTTAAAATTTACTTGAATTGGTAAATATATTAATTAGGAGACAAAAACCCATCTTCATCATCGTCATCATCTTCTTCATCCTCAGTTTCATCTTCAATCTCATCATCATCGATATCGTTTCCAGCACGGCGGCCAGAAACTTTAGCAGTCTTCGAAACGGAAGATTTCAACAACTGATCCACGTCATCCAATTCCTTCAAAAGTACTTGTCTTGTATTGACATTTTTTTTAGCATATATTTTCCCGGCATGGGCGTAAACAAATTTGAAACCAACAGCTTTCAACGATTTTGCATAATTTAAAAGTTCCCGACAATCTTTAGACAAAAAATCATTCACATACACTGATTTCATCTCAGCTACCTCTTTGAGCTTTTTCTTCTCCTTCATAAAAACAGATTTGCTCTTCTTATTTATAAACCTAACAACAACAGACGATTTGTTTGTTTGTTTGTTGCGGTTTAAAATATAAGCATCCTCAATTTCATCCTCGCATATGTCTGCTCCAGTCGTTTTAGCAACATCGAGCACCACATCTACTGCTTTCGAACCAGGGTCGGTTTTAATTCCATTAATGATGCAGTCATTCTGAACTCTTACACCATTTAAAAAAGCTACATTGGATTTTAGCTTTTTCACATCATCGCGCAGAGATTTATTTTCTTTCTGTAGTTTTTTTATTGTTGTTGTGTTCTTCTTAACGCCCTTCAAAATAGAATCATATTGACATGACATAAACTGCATTGTCTCTTTCATTTCTCTCATCTCTTTCAATATTGTTTTTATTTCAGCTTTGTTGTCATTCTCCGGTTCGCAGAAATGACACTTGAATTCAAGAGATGGATTTTCAACCAATCTCTCAATTGCAACTTTATCTAGTTGAGTGCACAGTGAGTGGAGAGTTCTCTTACAAATGTCACACTCCATTGCGTCATCGTTTTCCAACACTACTGTTTTGCATTGAATGCATACAATTTTTGCTTTTTTGTTATTGACACTTCTTCGTGGTTGTTTAGGCATATTTCATAATATTCAGAGAGAGCAGTTCACACTCTCTATACACAATATCACTTTGTATTTTAAAACAGTCTGTTTTCCACGTAAATACGCTCTTTTAATTACAAACGTTCGCGCTCACAAAATATGACGTCTAGTCGCACACAGTGTTGCCAGATCTTTCCAGATCTTAAAATGACCCAAAACGGTTTTCCTCCGAACATACTTGGGGTCTTAGGTCACTCCTTCGATGTGTTACACTTTTTTCCGTAGCAAATGATATATACCCTCGTCACACTAAAGTGAGGGTATAAAAAGCCCAAAACGTGAAATTAGTACATTTATTTCGCTTAATTGGTTCCTTTTTTATTAATATTTTATTTGGACTAACATAAAAAATTGGGTTTTGGCCAGAAAATCGGGAAAATTACCCATAGTGCAGCAGCATGAAAACCATTTCAAGCAAATAGTTTTCAGTTTATTACAAAATTATCGGAAGATTGGAGCTCGAATGTCTCCCAAAATAAATTTTCTTCATTCTCTTTTTGAATTTTTTCTTGAAAATTTAGGTGATAGGAGCGGAGAGCGAATATGGCAAGATTCGGAGAAAACTGAAAGACGATATCAAGAATTTTGGGACGAGATCGTGATGGGCTACAACTACGCTAATCACTCTAATAAAATATTTAACACCCAATGAAGCTGCAACGTGGGCATCATTTCAAGATGTTTTTCGAAACTTTCTCGATATCGGCAAATCCCCAGATTCCAAGCAAATCCTTGACAATTTATTGCAAAATTATCGCAAAATTGGAACTCGAATGTCTCTCAAAATATATTTTCTTCACTCCCGTCTCGAATTTTTCCAGAAAAGTTATGTGGTACTAGCGACAAACAAGGACACTGATTACACAAAGATTTGTCGAAAATCGAAAGACGATATAAAGAATTTTGGGACGAGGTTATGATGAATTACTACTGTTGAACTGTAATGCCTGAAACAAATGTCAACCAATACCAACGACTCAGTTCGACTGCTCTGCATTTCTGAATTATCACTTTTTATGGAATAATATGGACATTAATTGTAAAACAATATTTATTTATTTTTATTTTATTTATATACATATAATATGTATATATAAATTTATATTATAATTTTACGGTCCAGGGAAAAGCAGGTTAACAAAGACCATGTGACTAGATTTTGCAGCGACAGATCAGAGCCTCTGGTGGAAATAAAACCCACGAGCGCCAAACTCATAGGCGGCCACGCTACCATATCACCTATTTGGGCGCTATGTAAAATAATATTTTATTTAAAAGCGGGATTGTATTTTTGAATTCGGCGCCCCACAAAACGTTATAAATAATCTTTAGTTTTTCTGATCCAAAAACGTGTACATTTTTTTGGAATTAGTATATTGCAGTTATTCATACCAAGAACCATTAATAGTTCAGTTCATATTGATATGAGACCCTATAGAGTAATTATACATAAATATGTTTTTGATCGTCGTGGAATTCTAAGAGGATTAAGCCATGTCCATCTGAGATTCCGTATGTCTGTCTTTTGAAATCACGCTACAGTCCGTCGTAATATTAGAGCGAGGGTGACAAAATTGGCAGAAATTTTCCAGTTTGTGTTTCATACGAAAATTACCAAATTAGCGACACATGTTTTTATATCCTCATTTGTAACACCTCTAAATATTGATCTGAAACCCCATAAAGTATATATATTTTTAATCGTCGTAAAATTCTAAGACGATTTAGCCATGTCCGTCAGTCAGTCCGTCCGTCCGTACGTCTGTGGTAATCACGCTACAGTCCGCAATAATAGGGCTAGGTTGATCAAATTTGGTACAAATATTTCTTCTATTTGCAGGTTGTTTGGCATTGCAAATGGGCCATATCGGTCCATATTTAGATATAGCTCCCATATATAGCACCTAACTTGTTGTGATTCCTACTGTTCTCATCTACTATATTTTTTTGTGTTTATCGGTAACTTAACGCTTTAACTTGTTATATAGCCATTATGTATAGGTCAACTTATTTTTATACCCTACACCACACTGTGGTACAGGGTATTATTACTTTGTGCATTTGTTTGTAACCGATCAGTGTGAAATTCGGCAGAGAGAGGTGTCTTATTACATGAAGGAATACTGCCAAATTCGGAGAAAATCGGTTCAGATTTAGATATAGCCCCCATATATATGTTACCGCCGATTTTACATGTAAGCGCTGTAAAAAGTGTATTTTTAATCCGATCAGTACGAAATTAGGCAGAAAGAGGTTTCTTATTACATTAATTAATACTGCCAATCGGTTTGAGGGAAATCGGTTGAGATTTAGATATAGCCCTCATATATATGTTACCCCCGATTTTACATGTAAGCGCTGTAGAAACTTTATTTTATATCCCATCAGTAAAAAAAAACGCAGAAAGAGGTTTCTCATTACTTGAATTAACTGTAGAACTGTATTTTAAATCCGATCAGTAAAAAAATTGTCAGAAGAGGTTTCTCATTACATGAATTAACACTGCCTAATTTGAGGGAAATCGGTTCAGATTTAGATATAGCCCCAATATATATGTTACCCCCGATTTGACATGTAAATGCTGTAGAAACTGTATTTTATATCCGATCAGTGCGAAATTCGGCAGAAAGAAGTTTCTTGTTACTCGAAGGAATACTGCCAAATTCGGAGAAAATCGGTTCAGATTTAGATATAGCCCCCATATATATGTTACCACCGATTTGACATGTAAGCGCTCTAGAGACTGTATTTTATATCCGATCAGTACGAAATTCTACAGAAAGAGGTCTTTTTACAAGAATGAGTATTCAGGGAAAATCGGTTCAGATTTATATATAACCTCCATATATATGTTCCTCCTGATTTGGTATCAAAGCGCTATATAAGTTGTACTTTACTTCCGATCATTTACATTTTCCAGAATGATGTTTCTCAATTTAGGAACGAATATTGCTAAATTTAGCGACTATCGGTTTAGAATTAGATACTATGTTCCTACCCATTTACCAATTATTCCAAATAATTATAGCAATGACCCTTATCGCATTGTTAGGGAGGTGTAGGGTATTATATAGTCGGCCCCGCCCGACTTTCTGCCTTTCCTTACTGTTTTTTTTACTTTGTGTCATAATAACCACATTTTCAAGTTGATTTGTATACAATTTTGTGTTTTTTTGAAGAAAATTGGTTCTGATTTAGATATAGCTCCCATATGTTTTGTCCGATTTAAACTTGTATTCCTATAGAATCTGTATTTTAAATCCAATTGTTTTGAAATTTAGCATGGTAGAATTTCTTGATCCAAGGACCAATATTGCTCAATTTAAAGAAAATCAGTTCAGATGCAGCTATAGCCCCCTTATATGGACCTATTTGGACCATTAGGCCTATAAAAACTGTATTTGACACCCAATTGTTTTGCAATTTAGCATGGTGGAGTTTATTTATATATGGATCAACATTCATCAATTTGAAGAAAATCGGTTTCGATTTAGATATATCTTCCATATATTTGTTTCGTCTGATTTGACTTATTGGGCCCATTGACCCAATCATTTTGAAATTTAACATGGCAGATTTTCTTGATCCATGGACCAACATTGCTCAATAGAAGAAAATAGGTTCAGATTTAGATATAGCTCCCATGCACAGGGTGTGTTTTTTAAACGTGTGGTTTTCAAGAAGGAATAAGACACATATAACAAGAGTTTAGCTTTATTATAAAGATAAGGGTTTGCCATTAGTGGCCGCCACAGCTGGGTCGAATAAATTCAAGCAGAGAGGCTCAATTTTCGACCACTTTTTGCAGCCTTCGGGGCTGTATGTCAGCAAAAACGCGTTGAATATTCTCTTCCAAGGCGTCAATCGTGTCGACCACTTTTTGCAGCATTTGGGTCTGTATGTCAGCAATAACGCGCCGAATATTCTCTTCCAAGCCGTCTATCGTTTCGGGCTTATCTGCGTAGACAAGCGGCTTCATATAATCCCACAAACAGTAGTCCAGCGGTGTTAAATCTGGGAAGCCAGAGCCGCTCACCAAAAGTTTCCTTCAATAAATTTATTGTTGGCTGTATGACATGTAGCGCCGTCTTGTTGGAACCAAAGGTCGTCAACATCAAAATCCTCCAACGCAGGCAAGGAAAAGACATTAATCATGGCTCTATAGCGTTCCCCATTGACTGTAACATTATGGCCGGCTTCAGTTGGGTCTGTATGTCAGCAATAACGCGCCGAATATTCTCTTCCAAGCCGTCAATCGTTTCGGGCTTATCTGCGTAGACAAGCGGCTTCATATAATCCCACAAACAATAGTCCAGCGGTGTTAAATCTGGGAAGCCAGAGCCGCTCACCAAAAGTTTCCTTCAATAAATTTATTGTTGGCTGTATGACATGTAGCGCCGTCTTGTTGGAACCAAAGGTCGTCAACATCAAAATCCTCCAACGCAGGCAAGGAAAAGTCATTAATCATGGCTCTATAGCGTTCCCCATTGACTGTAACATTATGGCCGGCTTCAGTTTGGAAGAAATATGGACCAATGATTCCCTGTCATAATGGCTTGTGGATTATCACTACTCCAAACGCGGCACTTTCGTTTGTTAACGTACTCATTCATCCAAAAATGAGCTTTATCGCTGAACAAAATGTTCTTCTACGATTTTCCCAGGAAACGTTGTTCCGGAGTAGGTCTATTCACTATGAAATGGCAAACCAAGCTGAGTATAAATCAAGTGACAGCTGTCAAAAAGACAAACTCCGAAAAGAGTATTGTCACATTGAAAACCACACGTCTAAAAAAACACCATGTAAATGTTTCGACCGATTTGGCTAAATTGTGTAAACAACTTGTAGTTGAAGTATACATTGGATATTTCATTGTTATCCAATCTTACTAAAGGGGTGTAGGGTATCATATAGTCGGCACCGTCCGACTTTAGCCTTTCCTTACTGGTCTTTATTTAGAACTGGAGCCCAAAAAGAGAACACCGTCTGTAGACGGTCTGCTGTTAGAAGGCTTAGTTTTTAAGACCTTCTAAACCATACTGAGGTGGAGGTACAGAGATTCATATGATATGATACGGATGTACTATCTTTGTTATTACGTAAGACCTTGAAATATTTATCTGAGAAGCTATAGCGTATATATATTCCGTTTGTTTGTCTGTTGAAATCGCGTGTGAGTCCGTAATAATTAGATGGGTTGAACGAAATATAGCCTACAGTAGCAGGTCGGTCGTTTGGAATTGCAAATGAGCAGTATCAGTTTATGTATTGATATAGTCCCCCAATAGAGGGCGTCTCGTTGATCGACGTAAAAGTTGTTCTAAGTCGTCGATTTAGTTACGTCCGTCTGTTCATGCATGATTGCTATTAAATTGTGCACGTATTTCTTGTTTGGCTTAAGGAAGAACGTTGTTGAAATTGCTTAAAATCGATACAGATTTAGATATAGCCCCCATATATATGTTCCTCCAGATGGGTCATCAAAGCGGTATAGATATTGTATTTTATATCCTATCATTACGAAATTTTGCTAAATTTGGGGAAATCGGTTAAGATTTAGATTTAGCCCAAAAAATAAATAAATGTACGAATATTTTGAGGGACTGAAGGTGGAGGATTCGTAAGTGGGCTTACCCGACTGAACATCCTTACTTGTTTACTCCTGATTTGATATGTAAGCGCTTTAGAAGCTGTCTTTTATATTCGATTAGTACGAAGTTCTGCAAGACGAGGTTCCTTATTACTCGAACGAACACTGAAAAATTTTGTTTTTAAATTGTTTTGATAGGTATGTCTTCTTTGAAGAAAATCGATTCAGATTTTGATATAACCATATATATAAGTTACTTCTATATTGACATCAAAGCGCTATATAATTCGTATTTTACATCAGAGCATTAGAAAATTTGGGAGAGGAGAGCTTCTCGTTCCAGGTACCGATAATAGTCAAATTTAAGGAAATCGATCCAAATGTACATGTAGCTCCCATATATCTCCTTCATCGACACAGCCAGACGTAATGAAAATTGGTTCCCATTTTATTACAGACCCCATACAAAATATATATCGAACCGATAAGTATTCGAGATTTAGAGCAATGACATATGTATGTGCCTATTCGGCTCTATTACACAGACGTAGGGTATCATTTAGTCTACTTTTTCCATTCCTTACTGATTTAAACAAAGAAAAAATGGGTTTCATATTTTGAAAAAAATTCAACATATATCGATTATTATATTACATCACCACATTACCCGCTTAACTTATGAGTTCTGTTCTTTTGTGTAATTCCAATCCCATGCAATTTCCCTTTCGACCTATTGATACCAGGAAATGAATAGCAATAGACAGAATCCTAATGAGTTTTCTCACATTGAGTAACTGTTTTTATTTCTTTAAAATGTTTGAACCACAGGACAAAGGCAAACAACCATTTTTTGGCTACCAATCTTTTTCCAATGGACCATGAAAGGATATATAAAATGCGTACTCAGATATCCATCTATCTACCCTTTCATTGTAGACAAACAGTCGAAGAGACAGACAAACGGAACGACCGACCGACAAATATAAATATTTGTTTTTCTGCCAACCGAAAATGAAATCGTCAAGATTGAATTCGAATACGAATACTATATATATGCCAAACAAATACATTTGTATATACGGCATACATTATATGTATTTGTATGTTCGTACACACATTTACGTACGAATCTTTGGTAGGAAATGGAAAAGGAAATCGCAACCCAACAACAATGCAGACTATATCTATATGTACCAGTATATGTAGTATTTGAAATACAGAAATAAAATGGATTTCGAATAGTATTCACAAAGCTACTCGTAGTAATGAAGATAACTACCGCCTGTGGATATGTCCGATTTGATAGTACTCTATAGATTTTAAGAAACTTTTAGTAATTATACTCGTATCTGACTTCAACTACTCTACTACTTTTCAAATTTATAATGAGAAAATGTAAATTCATTTTGAGAAACTCAAATTTATGTGCGGAAAATATTAGTTTATATGAGACTATCTAAATTTATTTCCAGCAAATGAAGGTATTCTTTATTTGGTTTACTTTAGATTTTCCTATTTTTTATACCCTACACCACACTGTGGTACAGGGTATTATAACTTTGTGCATTTGTTTGTAACACCCAAAAGGAGAAGAAATAGACCCATCGTTTATTATACCGATCGACTTAGAATCACTTTCTGAGTTGATTTAGCTATGTCCGTCTGTCTGTCTGTCCGTCTGTCTGTCCGTCTGTCCGTCTGTGCATGTATTCTTGTAATCAAAGTACAGGTCGCAATTATGGTCCGATCTAGACGAAACTTTACACATATCTTTTTTTTGGCCCACGGACGATCGCTATTGAATTTGGTTAAAATCGGTTCAGATTTAGATATAGCCCCCATATATATGTTAGTCCCGATTTGATATATAAGCGCTGTAAAAATGTTATTTTATATCCGATCAGTATGAAATTCGGCAGAAAGAGGTTTCTTATTATATGGATGAACACTGTTAAATTTGGAAGAAATCGGTTCAGATTTAGATATAGCCCCCATATATACGTTACCCCCGATTTGACATATGAGCGCTGTAAAAATGTTATTTTATATCCGATCAGTGCGAAATTCGGCAAAGAGAGGTTTCTTATTACATGAAGGAATACTGCTAAATTCGGAGAAAATCGGTTCAGATTTAGATATTGCCCCCATATATATGTTACCCCCGATTTGACATGTAAGCGCTGTAAAAACTGTATTTTATATCCGATCAGTGCGAAATTCGGCAAAAAGAGGTTTCTTTCTACATGAAGGAATACTGCCAAATTCGGAGAAACTCGGTTTAGATTTAGATATAACTCCCATATATATGTTACCCCCGATTTGATCTGTAAGCGCTATAAAAACTGTATTTTATATCCGATCAGTACGAAATTCAACAGAAGGAGGTCTTTTTACATGAATAAGTATTCAGGGAAGATGGGTTCAGATTTATATTAAAGCTCCATATATATGTTCCTCCTGATTTGGTATCAAACCGCTATAGAAGTTGTAATTTACTTCCGATCATTTAAATTTTCCAGAAAGATGTTTCTTACTTTAGGAACGAATATTGCTTAATTTAGCGATTATCGTTTCAGAATTAGATAATATGTTTCTACCCATTTACCAATTATTCCAAATTATTATGGAAATGACCCTTATAGCATTGTTAGGGAGGTGTAGGGTATTATATAGTCGGCCCCGCCCGACTTTCTGCCTTTCCTTACTGGTTTTTTAAATAGTTAACACACGATTTAAAGTCTCAAGTTTTACAAGAACACAGTTTTGTTATGCGTAATGTAGGGTATTCACATGAAAGGATGTTTACCATGGAAATGGACAATGCCACACAAAACAGTGAAATGCTGGACTTCAGAGCACTTAAGAAAGCAAATCGTATCAATTCAAGCTGTTATTTGCTTTAAAGAATCAACAGTAATACAAAGCAAATTCCGAGTTGGTATTGGTGTTGATGTTGTCCGGGAGTTGTCTCTCCACAGGCTTCAGTAGTTCATGATTTTCAGGACATTTTTCGATTCTCTGTGGCGGAAGCAACAAAATTCTTGACTTTAGATGGTTTCTTGTAGTGATTACTTTCCCTACGAGTGGAGGATATTGTCGTTCAAAGTGAGGATGAGTCGGAAACAACAACAAAACATAGCTCCTGGCTGTCCCTGGAACTCGGTAAGGGGCAAGGAGTGAATATAGTCGGTAGAGTGTTTGTCCAATTCATAACCAAGCCGAATGTGATTATATGCATGCAACACAACATCCTTTAAAATGGAACATGACTACTATGACAATGGCCTTTTGCAGCACCTAGTCCTTTGGTTTAGAAGTATGTATGTGTGTTGGAGTATTTGGTGCCAGGATGTGAGTGACTCTGTGCATTATAATGGTGTCATAGGTTGTGTCATTACATGAATTCTACTACCACTCCAACATTTGAAATGTTGTTAGTACAGGACTATGAATGGCTTACGGGACTCACTCTGTGCTCTGTTGCAAAATTTGTGTATATTGTCCCATTGCCGGAAGGGCAATAATAAATAAATAACAGCAACAACGGCAGCAGAAATAGCAGAAGACACTGCATGACAATAATAATCTAATGTAATTTTTGTGTTGATGAAAGAAACCAAACCAAAAAAAAAAACTTAGGAACCTATTTATGCAAAGCCAACATCCTATAGTTTTATGGAGATTGCTTGGAGACTCTGTAGTAAGGCTTTGTATTAAATTTCTAATTTCCTGTTTTGAGATGTAGATGGGAATGGTTTTTCTTTAAATAAAGTTTGGAAATTTGAAGATGGACAATACTGATCCACCCATGCGGTCACCGTTCCCACAGAGATGTTCTAAATGAATGGAACTATTAAATACGGCATAACCTCAATACAACAGACAGAAACTACTACAATGTCTGGCATCAATTAGCAAAAACTGATAAAATTGCCACTTTCCACAGAGAGGATCCTTGTCGTACCAAAATGAATAGTTTAGTACTTTTGCAGTGATAACTGAAATAGTAATAAGCTTTTAACTTAAACCTTATAACGCCTGTACCATACATTGTAATATCCTCAAATATAGTGTTTTAATGACTATAATCAAAGAATGGCCAATAATTTATTTTCTAGTTTTAAACAATTTTTCCTATAATTTCGCCATAATATCATGAATTGAAGTTAAAAACCAGTAAGGAAAGGCTAAGGTCGGGCGGGGCCGACTATATAATACCCTACACCACTCTCGTAATATTGAATAACTCTGATATATAAATTTTGTAATTCATGTATAAATTGTTTACATAAATTTACTTTTGGGACATTTTATACTTAAATAATACCCTGTACCACAGTGTGGTGGTACAGGGTATTATTGGATCTAAAGAGCCAAATCGGATGAAACATATATATGGGAGCTATAGCTAAATCTTTACCGATTTTCTTCAAATTCGCCAATGTTGGTTCATGAATCAAGAAACTCTACCATTCTAAATTTCAAAACGATTGGATGTAAAATATAGCTTCTATAGAACTAAAGGGCCAAATCGGACGAAACATATATATGGGAGCTATAGCTAAATCTTAACCGATTTTCTTCAAATTCGGCAATGTTGGTTCATGGATCAAGAAACTCTACCATTCTAAATTTCAAAACGATTGGATGTAAAATACAGCTTTTATAGGACTAAATGGCTAAATCGGACGAAACATATATATGGGAGCTATAGCTAAATCTTAACCGATTTTCTTCAAATTCGGTAGTGTTGGTTCATGGATCAAGAAACTCTACTATTCTAAATTTCAAAATGATTGGATGTAAAATACAGCTTCTACAGGACTAAAGAGCAAAATCGGACGAAACATATATATAGGAGCTATAGCTAAATCTTAACAGATTTTCTTCAAATTCGCCAATGTTGGTTCATGGATCAAGAAACTCTACCGTTCTAAATTTCAAAACGATCGGATGTAAAATACAGCTTCTATAGGACTAAAGGGCCAAATCGGACGAAACATATATATGGGAGCTATAGCTAAATCTTAACCGATTTTCTTCAAATTCGGCAATGTTGGTTCATGGATCAAGAAACTCTACCATTCTAAATTTCAAAACGATTGGATGTAAAATACAGCTTCTATAGGACTAAAGGGCCAAATCGGACGAAAGATATATATGGGAGCTATATCTAAATCTGAACCGATTTCAACCAAATTTAATAGCGATCTTAACAGCCGCGAAATACTCTAAACTGCAAAATTTCAGAACGATCGGAGTGAAATTGCGACCTGTACTCGACGAACAACTTTACATGGACAGACGGACGGACGGACGGACGTCGTTAAATCGACTCAGCTAGTGATTCTGAGTCGATCGGTATACTTTAAGGTGGGTCTAGCTGTGTTATTTTAAGGTGTTACAAACATCTGCCGTGAAACAAACTTATAATACCCTGTATCACAGTGTGGTGTAGGGTATAAACATTAGGGAAATCTTACCATACAATGGCTTTGCTTTATTCCAAAATCGCAAACATATATCTTTTGTAAAGTTTTGTTTTAGATTTGGAAAAAATCCTTTCATTTAACAAAAGTTGTTAAACTTGTACGTCAAACTATTTCGTTTTGCGATTATGACAGATGTTACAGAACTGTTTTGGGACTATGATCGATTGTTCATATTTCGAACTTGGATATTGTTGTGAAACTTTTGGCAAAAGTGTAAACGCTTTCCAAAATTCGCCAACATTGCCAAAAATCTATGGACTACGAACCGTTGATGAAACCGAACCCTTCAGTGTGTATTTTATTTCAGATGTCAATATTCGAGAAAATCGAGTTTGTTGCGTTATTTCTAAAATAATATCACTGTCCCACCAATTAAGACTTTTTGATCGGAGTAGATACCCTGCATTCAGCCAAGCACCATATGTCTCTATGTCACCACTTGTTCTATAGTGACAATTGAATAAGGTAAAAAGTCTACAACTTTACTTTCATGCGCGAGTAAAAATACTTTACAGACAACTGTTGTACAGTATTTATGGCGACATTGTCATTGCTTGTCTTTTTTGTTTGACTGCGCATTATAATAGCTGCCTGCAGAATGCGCAGTCAGCAGGTAGGGTTTTTTTGACAGTTGTTCTTTTTTTATTCCTTTATTTTCTTCTGTCAAGGAAGCACGCGTTCGTTTTGTGAAAATAATTTTTGTGTGTTAAAAAGATGATTACAATTATTTTATAAAAATAAAAAAATGAGTAAAAGAAATTATAAAAGACTTGTAAAAAAACAAACAATATCATATAAAACCAGTAAGGAAAGGCAGAAAGTCGGGCGGGGCCGACTATATAATACCCTACACCTCCCTAACAATGCGATAAGGGTCATTGCCATAATAATTTGGAATAATTGGTAATTCTGAAACGATAATCGCTAAATTAGGCAATATTCGTTCCTAAATTGAGAACAATCAATCAGGAAAATTTTAATGACCGGAAGTAAAATACAACTTCTATAGCGGTTTGATACCAAATCAGGAGGAATATATATATGGAGCTTCAATATAAATCTGAACCGATCTTCCCTGAATACTCATTCATGTAAAAAGACCTCCTTCTGTCGAATTTCGTACTGATCGGATATAAAATACAGTCTCTACAGCGCTTACATGTCAAATCGGGGGTAACATATATATGGGAGCTATATCTAAATCTGAACCGATTTTCTCCGAATTTGGCAGTATTCCTTCATGTAGAAAGAAACCTCTTTTTGCCGACTTTCGCACTGATCGGATATAAAATAACATTTTTACAGCGCTCACATGTCAAATCGGGGGTAAAGTATATATGGGGGCTATATCTAAATCCGAACCGATTTTCTCCGAATTTGGCAGTATTCCTTCATGTAATAAGAAACCTCTTTCTGCCGAATTTCGCACTGATCGGATATAAAATACAGTTTTTACAGTGCTTACATGTCAAATCGGGGGTAACATATATATGGGGGCTATATCTAAATCTGAACCGATTTCTTCCAAATTTAACAGTGTTCATTCATATAATAAGAAACCTCTTTCTGACGAATTTCATACTGATCGGATATAAAATACAGTTTATATAGCGCTTACATGTCAAATCGGGGCTAACATATATATGGGGGCTATATCTAAATCTGAACCGATTTTAACCAAATTCAATAGGGATCGTCCTTGGACCAAAAAAAAGATATGTGTAAGGTTTCGTCGAGATCGGACCATAATTGCGACCTGTACTTTGATTACAAGAATACATGCACAGACAGACAGACGGACAGACGGACAGACAGACAGACGGACATAGCTTAATCAA
Organism: Eudasyphora cyanicolor; assembly: GCA_963930755.1. Lineage (NCBI taxonomy): Eukaryota > Metazoa > Arthropoda > Insecta > Diptera > Muscidae > Eudasyphora > Eudasyphora cyanicolor. The sequence goes on along the minus strand of OZ005737.1, from coordinate 257,640,880 downwards.
CTCAGAAAGTGATTCTAAGTCGATCGGTATAATAAACGATGGGTCTATTTCTTCTCCTTTTGGGTGTTACAAACAAATGCACAAAGTTATAATACCCTGTACCACAGTGTGGTGTAGGGTATAAATAGAAGTTTGCAATGTGAGGAAGAAAACAGCGAAATGCATATTGTGGGAGAAAGTGAAGATTTTGTGGAGAATTTGGAAGATTTTGGCGTTCAGAAATTGACGTTGCGGGAGAAGTTAAAGCAGTGGTACATGGAAACAACTCCTTCTAGGATGTGTTTGGAGAAACTATTGTCAATTTTATGTACATTCCAGTATTTATTATTTTTTGTTAATTAAATGAATAAAAGGTTTAGCCAGCCTCGAAGAAAGTGAGCATATAAATATATGTGTTTAAGTGTACTGCGCCCACCTTTATAAAGATGTAGACGAGGGTCACTATAGTTTACTACTGAATCTTTGGTTCAAATGTCTCTATATGAATTACTTTGACATTTAACATTTACTAGTGAATCTTTTTTCCAAAAGTCAACATATGGTTAAATTTGACATTTAACATTTACTAGTGAATCTTTGGTGCAAATGTCTACATATGATTTACTTTGACATTTAACATTTACTGCTGAATCTTTGGTTCAAATGTCTACTGGTGGTTTTTCAATGACAGCTAATGTTAAATGTCTATAGGAGATTACATGGGCAGGGGCACATTTTGTCTGTAGTACTACTGACAATGTCACAAGTAAATCACTACAATTTTACTAATGGCATTTCCTACAGGGTAGCGACCCTATAATTCTGAAAATATAATTTTTGAGCAGGTCTGAGTTTTCTTACAGTGGGTCAAAGCTTTAAATTTTAGATCGAAGGAAGGATTATACTAAATGAAAAAAAATTTAAGTTAATGTCTATGAGATTTTTTACTGTCAAAGTTATATAGTGAAATTTTATGGGGATCATTTTGTGGAGAATATTAACACTCTAACTCCCATTTTAATGGGTCAATTTGGTTTTTTTCGAAAAAAATCTAAAAAGTCCTTTCAAATGGGACATTTACGGATTTAAATATTCCATGAAAATTTTTGCCGGAAAATACCAGTGGAGGTCGCCAAAGACACCATAGTTATATAGCTCTTTGCAAATATAGCTCTTTGCTCAACAAAAATACTATAATGTAAATTTAAAATTGTAATAATTTAAAATTGTTTTAACGAAGCCTGGTTGCTAAAACCTTAATTAAGAAATGACAAGAAATATTTGGTAACCTCATGTCTTTAAATTTATACCCACTACCATAGGATAGGGTGTAAAGTATATATATTCTTAATCGTCCTACAATTCTAAGACGATTTAGCCATGTCCGTCTGTCCGTCCGTCTGTTGTAATACCTTATATCTGCAGGTATGTTATGATTGAAAATGGGCAAATGGGCAATCTCAGATTATTTTTGGATATAGCTTCCATATAAAGCATCTCCGCGATTTGACTTCTTAATGTCATAGAGACTACAAATGTCAACTGCACGGGCTGAAAAATACCCATAATTCTTCACACGAACAACGGTAGTCACACGTCCATGTTTTGATATAGCCCCCATACAAAGGTCCCTCCAGATCTAACTTCGTAACGCCCCAAAAACCTAAAATTTCAACGAATTGGGCTGATGCAATCCATTGTGGAGGGTATATAAGATACGGCATGACCGAACTTAATCCGTCATTACTTGTTTGTTCTCAAACTATTCGCTACATACATTGAAATCAATATTGTCAAAATCTTCGTCTTGGAATAGCTGAAGTGGTCAAGGGAATATTTTTCGCTTGAGTCCTTAATCCACAGACTTAAGGACTTCTCAATTTTTTTCACATAAATCAATCTTCAATTTAAAAAGTTATCGACCTTCTTTATTTTACTTTTATTAGTTCTAGAATATTTCTAGATGGGTTTCAAGGCCATTATTTTTTGTGAAAATACAAGATTTTATTTCATATTTAACCTCCTACATTTCGTTAGGATTACCCAAAATCTTCAGAGATTAATTTTATTGAAATCTTACAACGAAATTTTTATAAAACAGAAAGAGGAATTATTTTTTTTTTATATTTTCGACAGAACTTTTTCAGCTGCAGATGCACTTGAACGAATTTTATCTCTAGTTTTTAATGTTGATCGTAATGTCTGTGACAAACCCATTGCACTGGCAATATTAAATGCTTTCTCACCACTGTCACGTCGGCGAAGAACTTCCTACTTTGTTTTATGTGAAACAATTTTTTCGTTTTTTTCTTTAATTGGAATCCAAATTCTAAGAACTTTTACGAATCGAGCTCAGTTTTCTCTGCGCAGAGTTCCGGACGACATACAAAAAATTTCAGAAAATATATTACCAAAGATAATAAATTAGACGCACATCGACTAAAAATTTGTTTTCTCCGGCTTTGTTTTGGAATTACGGAGGCGACGTAAATCGAATGACGATGGAAATCGAAGTTAGTAGGAACAATTTTTTCAACGACGTAAACCGAAACGACGTAAATCGAGACAACGCAAATCGAGATATTACTGTATAACCTTCTTTCATAGATCAAGAATTGAAAGGAACAAATAGATGGGGCTATGCATAATCTAAACAGATTTTCATCAACTTCAATCAAAACAATATTTTCTGCCAAATTATATACAGATAGGACAAAATATACAGTTTTCATAGCGCTTAAATACTAAAAATGCAGGAACATTTATATGTCTATATCTATATCTGAACCGATTATCCCCAAATTAAGCACTATTCGTTCCTAAATTAAGAAACTTCTTTCTGCAAAATTTTGTAATGATCGGAAGGAAAGTACAACTTCTATAGAGCTTTTATACCAAGTCGGTAGTAACATATATATGGGGGCGATATCTAAATCTGAACCGATTTTCCCCAAATTAGGCAGTGTTCAGTTATGTATTATGAAATCTCTTTCTGCCAAAATTTCGTACTTATCGGATATAAAATACAGTTTTTATAGCGCTTACATGTCAAATCGGGGCTAACATATATATGGGGGCTTTGTCTAAATATGAACCGATTTGCCCCAAATTTGGCAGTCTTCTTTCCTGTAATAAGAAACCTCTTTTTTCGAATTTCGTACCGATCGGGAATAAAATACTGTTTCAACAGCGCTTGCATGTCAAATCTGGGGTAACATATGTATGGGGGCTATATTTAAATCTGAACCGAATTTCCACAAATTTAGTATTATCTCTAAAACTGAGTATAGACGATTGCCAGATCGGCAAACGTTATCAACCAAGTGCTGCAAATATACGGACAATGACAGATTGTTAGGCAAAGGTGAATTGACAGTTCAGACGATTGCAAGAAAACATTACAATTTCATATATTTACAATATATTTTGTAAATATTTATATGCTGGATTGCTATTAATGGACAGTGTTGCCAATAAAATGTTTTTCTGGCAATGGCGCCGTTGTCACATGCATAAACTTCGCACATATAACAATCTGCAAATTATCTCGCAATAACTTTTCTGCTAACGTTTCAAAACAAAAATTGTATGTTCTCACGGTTGTAAATTCACAGGGTTGCATTTTTCCGCCATTTTTCTGGCAATGTTGTCCGATCTGCAAATCGTGTGTACTTACCTTAAGTGTATGAAGAGAATTTTCTCTGTTATTTTTTTTAAAGATCGGTTAAAAAATTCTACATATACAATGCATATATGTATGCCAAATCGTAGGAACATATATATGTGAGCGATATGCAAATCTGAACGGATTTTAATCACCATGGGGGTCAGTTTGGGCCAAAAGAAAGATATGTGTTGAGCTTCGTTGAGATCGGACCATAACTGCGACCTGTACTTTGATTACAAGAATACTCGTACATGCACAGACGGACGGACATAGCTAAATTAACTCATAAATTGATTCTAAGTCGATCGGTATAATAAACTATCGCACACAATTATACCCTGTACCACAGAGGGGAGTGTAGGATATAATTATGAGGAATATAAATGTTAATAATGACACCTTCACGTGGAAACAGAAGTTTCATTACTGTAACAGTTAATACAATTATAAAAAATTAGATATTTTTCACGAAAAAATCTTTTTTTGTTTGCAAGAAAAAAACCATAAAAATTTGGAAAAATGTTTGTTCCACTTTTTGAAAGCTACCATTCTAACGATGAATACAATGTCTATTTAAAGTAAATCTATGGATAATTTATAGCACTTTTGGTAGAAATAAGATAATATCAACATAATTCCGTTTTTATACCCTCACTGTTATGAACGGTTTTTATACCCTCACTGTGTGTGTATCAGTTGCTGCGGGCCAAAAGTATAACACATCGAAGGAGTGACCTAAGATACCCCAAGAATATTTGGCGGAATTCCATTTTGGGCCATTTTTTGCCATGTGAACAATGCCCTTCAGCCTGTCCGTCTGTCTGTTTGGCTGATGCGAACGATAGTTTTCGACAGGAGTAACCGATTGACTTCAAATTTGGTGTGCGTTTATATTTTTTTCTATCTCAGTCGAAGATCATAGATGGACTATCTTGGTCCATTCCTTCGAGTACCTCCCTCCCTAAGGGTCAAAATTTAGTGACATATTTATTATCTCATAACTTTTATACTACTTCCCAGAAACTTTTGCAATTCCACAAATAGTATTACTTTCTTGGTAATCTCGCTATCGTCTTAGGAAAAATGGGCGAAGTTGCTACGTACCTGCCACACAAATGGACCATTTTGCACATAAAGGTAACGGCTTATAACTTTGATTACTGCACAAGCAAATACTTGAAAGTTTGTACAGTACCCATAGTATATAAAAAAATTGATGTTATTGCCTAACCCTTTTGGTACCACCCAAAAAATAGCCAAAATAAAGAATATAAAAAAAAATTCTTTTGAATTTCCGTTATTTTTCTAATTTTTTATCACGACAATTACTAAACCACTATTTTTACGTGAAAGTGATATTCCCAACATTTGTTGCCCTCATAATTTTATATATATGTACCTAAATACTTGCAATTTCCTTTTAGAGCAGTGTAATTCTTTTACAGAACCTCCAGTCCGGTAAAAACTGGCATTATTGCCACGCCCCTTTCAGTAGCACCCACACAAAATATCCAAATCATGCCAGAATTGAATTTGCTCGTAGTGTTAATACCAAAATACCAGTTCAAATAAACACTTAAAAAATCGATACAGTGCATTATCTGTGAAGTAACTACTGTTCAGCGCAAAACAGGTGTATTCGTCAAACCAAATTGATCCATTCAGTCGTAAAAAACATTCCCATAAATTAGGCAGCAATCATTTGCCGGAGACCAATTTTTGTCATTTATCTATCCTGTCAAATAATTAAGATATACTCGTATATATCGCTCACTTACTTCAAGAGGAACATAACTCAAAATTTAAAATTGCCAAGAGATGTAGCTTTAATCCGTATAAAAGTTAAGTAACAATAAATTAGACGTTTAAAAACGGTGGAATTAAGCGAAAAATGGTTGTTTACTAATAAAAAAAATTTCGCTGAGATTAAAAAATTTTCAAAATTCACATTTCTGTAAGGCAATCACAAAAATTTTAAATTTTGGTTTATGTCACTCTTGAAGTGAGTGAGCGATATGAAGATAGTCTGTATGAATAAGTAAGGAAATAAATATATAAATAAGATAGATGACATTCAAAAACCAGCAAGGAAAGGCTAAAGTCGGGCGGGGCCGACTATATAATACCCTACACCACTCTCGTAATATTGAATAACTCTGATATATAAATTTTGTAATTCATGTATAAATTTTTTACATAAATTTGCTTTTGGGACATTTTATACTTAAATAAAACCCTGTACCACAGTGTGGTGTAGGGTATAAAAACGATTGGATCTAAAGAGCCAAATCGGATGAAACATATATATGGGAGCTATAGCTAAATCTTTACCGATTTCCTTCAAATTCGCCAATGTTGGTTCATGGAACAAGAAACTCTACCGTTCTAAATTTCAAAACGATTGGATGTAAAATTTAGCTTCTATAGAACTAAAGGGCCAAATCGGACGAAACATATATATGGGAGCTATAGCTAAATCTTAACCGATTTTCTTTAAATTCGGCAATGTTGGTTCATGGATCAAGAAACTCTACCATTCTTAATTTCAAAACGATTGGATGTAAAATACAGCTTCTAAAGAACTAAAGGGCCAAATCGGACGAAACATATATATGGGAGCTATAGCTAAATCTTGACCGATTTTCTTCAAATTCGGTAGTGTTGGTTCATGGATCAAGAAACTCTACTATTCCAAATTTCAAAAAGATTGGATGTAAAATACAGCTTCTTCAGGACTAAAGAGCAAAATCGGACGAAACATATATATGGGACCTATAGCTAAATCTTAACCGATTTTCTTCAAATTCGGCAATGTTGGTTCATGGATCAAGAAACTCTACCATTCTAAATTTCAAAACGATTGGATGTAAAATACAGCTTTTATAGGACTAAAGGGCCAAATCGGACGAAACATATATATGGGAGCTATAGCTAAATCTTAACCGATTTTCTTCAAATTCGGTAGTGTTGGTTCATGGATCAAGAAACTCTACCATTCTAAATTTCAAAACGAGTGGATGTAAAATACAGCTTCTATAGGACTAAAGAGCCAAATCGGACGAAACATATATATGGGAGCTATAGCTAAATCTTAACCGATTTTCTTCAAATTCGGTAGTGTTGGTTCATGGATCAAGAAACTCTACCATTCTAAATTTCAAAACGATTGGATGTAAAATACAGCTTCTATAGGACTAAAGGGCCAAATCGGACGAAAGATATATATGGGAGCTATATCTAAATCTGAACCGATTTCAACCAAATTCAATAGCGATCTTAACATCTTCGAAATACTCTAAACTGCAAAATTTCAGAACGATCGGAGTGATATTGCGACCTGTAGTCGACGAACAACTTTACATGGACGGACGGACGGACTGACGGACATGCTTAAATCGACTCAGCTACTGATTCTGAGTCGGTCGGTATACTTTAAGGTGGGTCTAGCTGTGTTATTTTCAGGTGTTACAAACATCTGCCGTGAAACAAACTTATAATACCCTGTACAACAGTGTGGTGTAGGATATAAAGATATTTTGAGAGATCCCAGTTGTACTTTGGGCTTTATGGGTGAGGTGTGACTAGACAATTTTATCAGTTTTTTGTCACCCACAGCCATTTTAGACACTCGGCGAAATTTTGGTTTTCTCTCACGTCAAAATTTGCAATAGCATCAATGGTGAAAAATAGCGTGGTCTTCTTGCAGCGAATGCAGGATGTTGGCATAAAACGATGTCGTATTGCCACTTTGTCGTCATTGATCCGATGTCGCAGTGGTCCGCCAGAGCGCCTATCATCAGTCACACGTCTTTTTTCCCCATCTTTAAAAGGGTCGTCCTTGTACGTCACTTAGCTCGCCATAGAATGCAAAAGATCCTGCATTCGAGTAAATCCATTCAGTTCTGGGTGTCCTGATTTCTGAACCGCCATAAGATGTTGATTGAAGATCCTCCTAGTGCCAACTCATCAGCAATTACTTTTCCCACTACGTTACTGTGACCAAGAATCAAGCATTGACGAAACATCCTTTAAGATCCTGCAGTGCTATTTTGCATTTACTCTCCGCTTTCTCCGGGCTGCCTGACTGTCTAAGTAGCTATGTTATGGCGGATATGACGGATATTTCCTTTGTTCAATTCAGGCACTCACAGTACACCCCAGCTCCAGTTCCTCCGATAGATCATTCCTGAATGATTGCGGATAACTCAGTCATCTATAGAAAATTTATATTTTTCTCAAAAAGTTAACATTTAACTAGAAATTATCAAATTATTCAAATTATTACTTTAAAGGTGAGGGTAAACATCATTCTGTTTCTTGGTAATACAATACTTGAAAAATATTTGTTGCACTATTTTTCCTCACTACTAAATCCCCTCCAAAATCTCTTGCCCCAATGTGAATATAAATCTTTAAGAGACATTTTTTCAGTGGCTTTAAAGGGAAAATATCCTTGCTAGGATTCAGACCGTTGCTTTTGCTGATAGAACTCGCACATTTTTATTTTTTACTAAACATCTTCAAGAAGAAAATTCAACGGAAGATAAAAAAGTTGGACTATATTCAAAGCACAAAATCCCAATGACAATGAAATGTTTTAAGAAAATACGGCACAAATCTGCTCAAGAAAGACTTTCAAATGAGGAGTACGTGGAAAAAGGAAAACTAAAATATATGCATATGTAAAAGCAACAAGAAGTTTCTTACGACAGATATTTCCATTCATATAATCGTTCTTCAATATCAGTCAAGTACATAACATAACAAGAAATTCGTCCTTATCGATTGCACGAAAAAAAATATAGTTTTTAAAAATGTTTTTTCTTCCCTGAAGAACTTTTTTAGCTAAAGAAAATGAAATGCATTAGGAAAATTGAAAAATATTCAAGTATGTATGAATGCATTGAGAAACACATATCGTATCCCAGTGGTATAACAAGAAGCCATCGCCACAAAGGACGGGTGCAGGGGTTAGCTCTTAATTGCTATTTCTATAAATCGCCATGGATGTGACATTTAAAAAAGACACACCGCCTTCTCCAGGAACTAAACCACTATGTTTCTTATACTAAGCGTTGGCCACTATTCGCCACCGCATTCTTTAGTCCTAAGTAATGCACAGATCTGTTTTTTTTTCTACGACAAATTTTTTCATTGTCATTAAAAAAATCCCGTTAAACAAAATCAACTACCACTACTAGTTCTTTGTTAAAAAAGATAAAATACAGATCTTCAGTTGTTTCTTATTGGGAGGAGGAACAAATTTTAGATGAACTTAAAAAAACGGGATAAACTAATTCAAAGTAAAGTATTTGTTTAATGGAACTAATTTAATTGTGGAATATATATATATAGTTCAACTAAAATTTCTGGCAGAAGCTACAGCAAAACAAAATGTGCTTCTAAATGCCCTGCACAGCAAACATACCGAGGCACAGTGGTTCAGAATCAACATCGATCGGCCAAAATTCAATAACTTTTGTTCCAGTAAAAATGTTTTTGTTCAAGGACCCAAGCATTATTTTGAGATACATATTAACATTGAAAATCGGGCTATGTGGTATATTTTAGAAATTGGGCCAAAGTTGACAACTTTTCTTATTTTTAGATTTAAACGAAACGTACAATTTCTATTTTTTTTTGTTTTTATGTTAATCTTACAAGAACATTTTAAATATTTTAGTTTTTTATTGTATTTAGATTATATTTTATAAGAATCATATTACATATGCATTTTTAATATGTGCTTAAGATATGACTAAAAATAAAACTGTTTTTACTTCTTTATAATATCATATTGTTTTTTATCCCTTGAGTCTACTTAAAGGGTATGTCGCAAAAAGCTAGCCACATAACCACTTGGATAGGAGTGTCGAATTGGGTGGTTAATTGGCGTTAGAGGAGATGGTTCCACATACGAGGGACCGGCACTGCCACCCGTCACATGGAGGCAGTGTGGTTTCTAGGGAAAATGTGATAGCGCTTTTGGTGTGGGAAGGTTATGCAGTGAGGGGTCAATAACCCCCTTCGTAGGAAATGCCCATGTTAAATTCACCAGGTAAAAGCATGGCATGTAGATTGTGAGGGACTAGCGGTAGTTCTTTAAGGCCTAGCGAATATAGACGTGCGGCACTAGTCCCCTATACCACTGGGATACTCGTATATGAGAGTGTATTAGTGAACTAGTATATGATAATTCGAGTATGTTTATGTGTGTATTAGTAGTATGCATTGAGGATTATGTGACAAACAAAAGAAAATTCCGAAGATGTAACTGCAGTTTCTACGGATGCAAACAGTATTATACTGGTATTACACAGTGGGATATATCATTTGCTATATTATGTGAACTAAGATCCAATATTCGTTAGGGGGAAATCCGTTTAAGGACATTTTAACTCATTAGGGCATATACATAACTAGTGTGCTTATTATAAAGCTTGTTTTTGGTTCATAGGTGCTTAAACCCTAGGATGGTCAATGAATCTTGTACCACTAAATGCTAAATGTGCTCCAGCCAGACCACAAGAGAAAACAGTAAGGAAAGACAGAAAGTCGGGCGGGGCCGACTATATAATACCCTACACCTACCTACCAATGCGAAAATGGGCATTGCGATAAGAATTTGGCAGTGTTCATACATGTAATAAGCAAACTCTCTCTGCCGATTTTCGTACTGATCGGATATAAAACACGGTTTCTACAGTGCTTACATGTCAAATCGGGTGTAACATATATATTGGGACTATGTTTAAATCTGAACCGATTTTCCCCGAATTTGGCAGTGTTCATACATGTAATAAGAAAACTCTCTCTGTTAAATTTCGTACTGATCGGATATAAAACAGCGCTTAAATGTTAAATCGGGTGGAACATATATATGGGGGCTATATCTAAATCTGAACCGATTTTCCCCGAATTGCGCAGTGTTTTTTCATGTAATAAGAGAACTCTCTCTGCCAAATTTCGTACTGATGTGATTTAAAATACAGTTCCTACAGCGCTTACATGTCAAATCGGGTGAAACATATATATGGGGGCTATATCTAAATCTAAACGAATTTTCTCCGAATTTCGTAGTGTTCATTCACGTAATAATAAAACTCTCTCTGCCGAATTTCATAAAGATCGGATGTAAAATGTGGTTTCTACAGCGCTTACATGTCAAATCGGGTGAAACATATATATGGGGACTATATCCAAATCTGAACCGATTTTAACCAATTTCAATAGGGATCGTCCTTGGGCCAAAAAAGAGCAGTATGCTAAATTTCATCACAATCGGACCATAAATACGACCTGCACTTTGATTACAAGAATACATTGGCAGACAGACAGACGGACACGGCTAAATCGACTCAGAAAGTGATTCTGAGTCGATCGGTATAATAAACAATGGGTCTATCTCTTCTCCTTTTAGGTGTTACAAACAAATGCACATTCATAATACCCTGTACTACAGTGTGGTGTAGGGTATACAAATAGTAAATAGTAACGGATCTGTTAAAATGTCTAAAACATTTTTTATATGAACTATTGGTAATGTAATTACCGTTTCGTCTCAATATTTTTATCGGAATCATAAAAAGAAGATAAAGAAACCCGATATTTTTTAAACACTTCATGAAAATGCTTGTGGTGCAGCCCGACCACAATGAGCATTTAGCAGTTTTTAACTTTAGCAAGTTTTAACTTTGATCGATAATTTTTCACTAATAAGTTGGGCTAATCAGCTAAAAACCCTTTATTTATAGGCTAAAGACCCTTTATTTATAGAATTTATTAAAACACTACATGCAAATGCTTGTGGTCTAGCCAGACCACAATGAGCATTTAGCAGATTTTAACTTTGATCGATAGTGTTTCATTAATAAGTTGGGCCAAGTAGCTCAAAAACTATATCGATTAGTTAAGAACCTTTTATTTATAGAATTCACTGATCCAGTATTTGGATTTTTTGGTCTAGATAAAAATTACACTCCGTCAAAATCAAATATGGTCTGGCCGGACCACAATGACCATCCTAGGGTTAAAAAAGGGAATCAATCACTTTTAAGACCATGTATACAAAATCAAAAGTAAATAAAAAAAATATTTCTTGAAGAAACTTTTATTTGAATGTTTTTTCCTCAAATTAGAACAGAAACTAATTTTTAAATATTATTTATTTCTGTGCAAAAAAATTTTATTTGAAAATCAAAAAAAAATTTAAAATCCATAAAATTTATTTGGATCGCATATATTAATATATTTCAACAAAATATATTTGCAAACTAATTTCCTTAAATAAAATATGTGTTTATATACAAATATTATTGTTTATGAATTTCTCCAAACATATTTTGTGTAAAAAAGATTTTTAAAACGTTGCAGATTTTTCGAATTAAATTTTTAAGTTTTTATTGATTTCAATTCATACCTAAAATCACTAATTTTTGCAATAGTGACAGTGGCTTTTGTCACTACATTTTGACCTCAGGCTGGACATTGAATAGTTGTTTTCGAATCCCTTTTGAGATATGTATGTACATTTCCATTTTTTAGATATTTAGCTCTAAATTACTTTTAAAACCAGTAAGGAAAGGCTAAAGTCGGGCGGTGCCGACTATATAATACCCTACACCACTCTCGTAATATTGAATAACTCTGATATATAAATTTTGTAATTCATGTATAAATTGTTTACATAAATTTACTTTTGGGACATTTTATACTTAAATAATACCCTGTACCACAGTGAGGTGTAGGGTATAAAAACGATTGGATCTAAAGAGCCAAATCGGATGAAACATATATATGGGAGCTATAGCTAAATCTTAACCGATTTTCTTCAAATTCGGCAATGTTGGTTCATGGATCAAGAAACTCTACCATTCTAAATTTCAAAACGATTGGATGTAAAATACAACTTTTATAGGTCTAAAGGGCCAAATCGGACGAAACATATATATGGGAGCTATAGCTAAATCTTAACCGATTTTCTTCAAATTTGGCAATGTTGGTTCACGGATCAAGAAACTCTACCATTCTAAATTTCAAAACGATTGGATGTAAAATACAACTTTTATAGGTCTAAAGGGCCAAATCGGACGAAACATATATATGGGAGCTATAGCTAAATCTTAACCGATTTTCTTCAAATTCAGCAATGTTGGTTCATGGATCAAGAAACTCTACCATTCTAAATTTCAAAACGATTGGATGTAAAATACAGCTTCTATAGGACTAAAGGGCCAAATCGGACGAAACATATATATGGGAGCTATAGCTAAATCTTAACCGATTTTCTTCAAATTTGGCAATGTTGGTTCATGGATCAAGAAACTCTACCATTCTAAATTTCAAAACGATCGGATGTAAAATACAGCTTCTATAGGACTAAAGGACCAAATCGGACGAAAGATATATATGGGAGCTATATCTAAATCTGAACCGATTTTCTTCAAATTCGGCAATGTTGGTTCGTGGATCAAGAAACTCTACCATTCTAAATTTCAAAACGATCGGATGTAAAATACAGCTTCTATAGGACTAAAGGACCAAATCGGACGAAAGATATATATGGGAGCTATATCTAAATCTGAACCGATTTTCTTCAAATTCAGCAATGTTGGTTCATGGATCAAGAAACTGTACCATTCTAAATTTCAAAACGATCGGATGTAAAATACAGCTTCTATAGGACTAAAGGGCCAAATCGGACGAAATATATATATGGGAGCTATATCTAAATCTGAACCGATTTCAACCAAATTCAATAGCGATCTTAACAGTCGCGAAATACTCTAAACTGCAAAATTTCAGAACGATCGGAGTGAAATTGCGACCTGTAGTCGACGAACAACTTTACATGGACAGACGGACGGACGGACGGACAGACATCGTTAAATCGAATCAGCTAGTGATTCTGAGTCGATCGGTATACTTTAAGGTGGGTCTAGCTGTGTTATTTTAAGGTGTTACAAACATCTGCCGTGAAACAAACTTATAATACCCTGTACCACAGTGTGGTGTAGGGTATAAATACTTAAATAATGACGAAAAATTTTGTTACTGCTACACTGACCACAGTCAGCGAATTAAAAAAATATTTTTCGCTTTTATATAGCACTTCATATTTACAAAAATTTAGCTTTAAACTGATAAGATGTTTCTGAAAGGCCAAACACAATACTCACTTTTGTGATAGCGCTAGAACTGACCACATAGCAAAAATTAATGTTGTTTATACAATACTCTTGTCTATGCTTGTGCAAAATTTCAGCTTTCCAGATCTTACAGGAGCCTCAGCGGTCAGGTGGTCAGCTCCTCCTGTTGAAAGTTTTGCGACCATTATTATTCCTAAAGCTTCGCGTGGCAATAACGATCAATTCCGCAGAAGGAAGTATCCAATATGGTCCAGTAGTTTTCATGGTTTAAGCAGTCGAACAAACCACGATTCCTTTATATATATATATATATAAATTAATTAAATATTCAATGAAATAAATACTTGATTCCATTCTTTTTTACCAAATATTGGACGTTAAGAAGTCTGCAGAATCTTTTTTTATAAATATCGGTTAACAATAACTAATTTTTGATGCAAAAAATCAGGTGAAATAGTGAAAGGTCAAAATTAATGAACCACCAAATATATTTGTGGCAAAACGAAGTTTGCCCGGGTCAGCTTGTATACTTATATATTTTCTTTTTATGCTACTTCGATTATAGTCAAAAGCGTTTATACTCTTTTAGATCTCCCTGAAATATTAAGTTTCCCAATATGGAGTCATATGGTGAAGCTAAGCCAACAAATGCGATCCCGTACGTTTAGTAAGAAAATGCATTCAAGACAATCGGTACAGCTTACATTGGGAGCAATTAAAAAAGGGAAAAACTTTAGCAGTTTCGTAAACAGACAACCGACTGCGACAAAACTTTGCAAGATTGAAGAAGAGGAGAAATTAAGTTTTAAATTTGTCCACCTTATGATATACAGGGAGGGAGCTACAGGGCCTCAAAGTTGACCACTTCGTCTGAACAAAAAATCTAATATTTTGTGAATATCGGAGCAGAATATGCACAGATTTCTTCAACATAAATTTTTCTGAATTGACAAAAAAAAATGTGTGTTATGTATTTATTTTTTTTTTTTGGAAAAAAGTGTATTTCGTACTTTGGAGTTAAAGAAGAAGTCAATTAAAAAAGTATAACATATTTATATTCATTTTATAGGACACTTCCTAAGGAGTTTTCCCGAAAAAAAACGGGTCAAAGGTATTCACTGTTATTGTAGCCAATCTTTTCCAATTTACACAGTTTTTTACACAAATTTTAAAACTAAGCAACATTTTTTCCCATCACAAAGCTACGATATTAAAACCTTTACGATTTTTATATGCGGAAATGTGTTGCACGTTGAATTGTAAAGAGAATTTGAAGCCCGGCTGTTGTATAGTTAATATAAGGCAAAATCCCATTTTTGGCGATTTTCGAAATTATTTTGGGAATTGTGGCATTGGCTTTTACAAATATAATAATTCGCATTATATTACTGAATTCAAGGCCTACGGGCTACACTGAAATATATATATTTTTAAATATTTTAAGGCATTATTACAATCTGGCATCATTTAAATTAATTTTTTTTGTCATTTTACTGACCCCGTCCTACTTTCACATCAACTTTTCTGAATTGTAAACAAAATTTGCTATACGACGTAGAAAATTTCGTTCAGATGTACCCACTGAGACAAAAGTTATTGTCAGATCAATTTATATTTTCAAAAAATTGGTAATTTTTTTATTTTATTGCGAAAAGATATATGTAGTATTTCGGAGAAATTGAGGAAATTATAAAAAGAAAGTAGAACATATTTATATTCGCCTTAAATAAAACATTCTGGGGAAAGTTTTCAAAAAAGAATGAGCCAACAATTTTAATCAGCAGGGTTAACTCTTACCAAAATTACACAATATTTTATGAAATTTTCAAAACTTGTTCACGTTTTCGAAAATCGCAAAACTGTAATATGAAAATCTTTACCATTTTTATACCCAACACCACACTGTGGTACAGGGTATTATGACATTGTGAACTTGTTTGTAACGCCTAAAGAACAAAGAAATAGACCCATCGTTTATTATTCTCGTACCGATCGGCATAGAATCACCTTTGAGTCGATTTAGCCATGTCCGTCATATTTGCGACCAAAGTGCGGGTCGCAAGTATGAAGCTAACTTTACGAAAATTGATACAGAGCCATGCCTTGGACTAGGGACGATCCCTATTGACAATGGGACATATCGGTCTAGGCTATATAAAGCTCCCCACCGATGTCACTTCTTGACGCTCTAGAAAACGCATTTTTCAATGGATCTAGCTGAAATTTAAGAATTTACACTTTATATTGGACGAAATCCATAGAAAAAATGGGGAACATACGTCTATGTTTTGACATAGGCCCTATATAATGGTCCCCACCGATGTCACTTCTTGACACTCAAGAGAACACATTTTTTAATGGGTCTGGCTTAAATTTAAGAATTTACACTTTATATTGGGCCTAATCGTCCATAGTAAAATGGGGCACATCGGTCCATGTTTTTGTATATCTGCCATATAAAGGTCCCCACCGATGTCAGTTTTTTGACGCTCTACAGAACGGATTCTGCAATTGATCTGGCAGAAATTTAAGAATTCGTACTAAATAGTATACCTAATTGTCCCTAGTAAAAATGGGGAACATCGACCCATATTCTGATATATCCCCCACCGGTGTCACCTCTTAACGTTCTAGAAATGGTAATCAAAGTGAAGGTCGCAAATATAAAGAGGTATTTACAAAAATTGGTACAGAGGCATTTCTTAGACTAGGGACTATCTCTATTGAAATTGGGATAGTCTTGGACCATATATTGGTAAAGCCCCCATGTAAAGGTCCCTACCGATGTAACTTTTTGACACTCTAGATAACAGATTATTCAATTGATCTGGCTGAAATGTAAGAATTAATACTTTATTTTAGACCTAATCGTACCCAGTAAAATTGGGGTACATTGGTACATGTTTTGAAATTAGATTTCCTTGCGTTTAAGAGGATGCATTTTATAACCTTATATATAATAAAATCGTCTCTTAAAATTGTGAAAATTGTGTATATCGGTCCATGTTTTTATAAGTAAATGCTAGAGTGATCAAAAAACCGGTTTTTTTAAAAAATAAAAAAACCGGTGGACGGTTTATTCAAATTTTAGAAAAACCGGTGGACGGGTTTTTTCGCAAAAAAAACCGGTGTAACCGGTGTTTTTCTGTATAATAAAAAGTTGTGAAAATTGGGGTTTAAAAAACATTTTCTTTATTAATAACAAAAAATAAATAACACAAAAATACTATATATAGTTCAGTCAATCAAATTGTAGGTTTTAAATAACAAAGGAATAAATAAAATGCATCAAGTATACATATGTTTGTACATAAAAATCAGTCTGTAAAGTTTAAGTTTGATTATCATACTTATGGTAATAATACCTAAGGAAAAGAATAGCGTCAAAATGCGTTGGTTTCATTCGGTTTCTTGCTTTCGTTTTTATAAAATTTGACGTAGAAAAAACACGTTCACTGTTGATGTAGGGCTGATAGTAAGTAATGCGTTATATAACTTCTCCAGCTTATCGGTTCTCTTGCGATATTTATCAAAAATCGGAAAGTCCAATATTGAGAGCTGTTTATTATTTTTCATATTTTTTGGATTTTGGAGATTTTTTTTATTGTATTTGTTAAATCAGAGATGAGTTTTTCAGGGCTTTCTAATCATTTAAACTTGAGTTTTCTGGAAATAAACGATAGTACAAATCGTTTGCAAAATATTTTACTTCCGATTTTGGCGAGTACTTTAAAACGTTTTGGTTACTAGGAAATTGGCCAGAACTTAAATATACTATTAAGTTGTTTACCACCTTTAATCTTCTCTCTTCAAACCTTTCCATTAATTTTGCACATAAGTTCTGCGCGTATGTATCATTTATTTTATTTAAATTTTTATATAGGAATTGATGAGTGGCCTCGGATTCCAGCAAAGTTGCCGAGTCTTTGGACAGTTGTTTTGTGGTCAAAACCAAGGGCTGAAGTATTGTGCCTAATATTGTAAGACTTTCAATTTCCGCTGAGCTGAATGGGTTAAGTCCAAGGTCTAAGAGGGCATGGTTAACACATTGATGTATTCGAATGAATTTCTCAATCATCGTGGATAGGGAACACCATCTATGTTTTACATCACATAGTAGGTGAAGTTCTTTTCCCTCTTGTTTAAGTACAAATTCCTGCAGTTTCCGTTGCTTCACTGCCGATTTCCTAAAAGCTTTGACAGTTTTTCGGAGCTTCTTTACAGATTCTTCTATGTCGCTGTTAAGTACGAGGGTTTCTTCTACCTCCATACAGTCTTCGTCGCTGCATTCACTGTTTGAGCTCATGTCAGTGTTATCGAAACATTCTTCAATATTTCTTTTGGAATACAAAGTATCTATTACACTCAAATGGATGCAATGATTAAGACATAGTTGTGATATTGCTGATAAATTATCTCCATACTTTCGCATTACAGATGCTCCGTCATGTGTGGAGGCAATTATGTCCATTTCTAAACTTAAGCAAAAGTCTTTCAGTTTCAACTCAACTATATTTTTGATGTTAAGAGCGGAAGCAGCAACTTTCAATTCTTCCAGCCCTAGATTATATGTTCGAAATACACCTTCATTGTATGACCTCAAGGAAACGTTAACGTATTTGGTAGAGGAGATATCGGTCCACTCATCAACAATTATAGAAAAACGTCCATTTCGTTTTTTTATTTCTTCGAACGCACGTATGTACTCATTTTTTTTCTCTTCGTACACCTCTTTGATGAGTGACCAAATTGTGGCTTCGCTGGCTGGCATTTTATAACCTTTGATTGCTAGATATGCTCTAATCGCCTTGGATTTTTTCAAAGATCTCACCGACATCCCATCTTCTGCTACGCATCTCGCCAAAATATCTTTTAAGCCACTGGACGATTTTATTGTAATTTTTCAATTGGACCTTGTCTGGTTTTTGTTGATGTACAAGGCTCGTCATCTATAACCACTGTATCTGCCTCTTTATTTTTGCTTACTTTAGGTACTACGTCAATCTTGTGGATGTTCCTCAAATGTTGTATAAGAGATGATGTAGAAGAACCCTGACAGCTGTACAATTTTTTTCATTTTTTACATTTTGCTTTCGAAGAATTTCCTTCCTCTCTTATGAAGTGCTCCCACACCGAACTCATTTTGCTAAAATGCAATATATAAAATAAAATGTTTTAGTAACTATTTTCACCCTATGGGATAAATATGTTCCAACAGTAATAAATCCAATCTTCCTTCCTACAATAGTTTATAATACGTTGGAATTATCGGTTGCATGGGCGGTGAATCGCCTCTTTATCCAATCACGACCTTTTATAGACATTCCCTGATCGACAATTCCTTACTGCTAAAAATTCATAACGCTCGATTTATTATTTTTCCTTCCATAACATTAGTGTTTTGAATGTATATATCACCGCCCATTATCCCAAGAACGTAATTCCTCTATACCACCAGATTGTGTTCCAAATTTCACATTCAGACCTCTAATAGGACCAGTGACCACAAACCCCCAAAAAATAACGTTTGGAGGTCGACTACTGCAAAACTATCTATTTTTGTTCGAACTCAAAACGCATAATGTAAGAGTTGGAACATTTATATCTAATGAAAACATTAATTGTTAATGTTGTTTGTTGTTGTGGACTAAGTTTCAATTACTAAAATATTGGCTTAATAGCAAAAGTAAAAATCTTTTAAAAAGTATGGCTAGAACTAAAATAAATCGGGAGGGAAGATTTGTTTCTGTATTACATGCCATTCGGACATTATAATAACGCGAAATATAAATTTTCACTTAAATAATAACACTGGCCAACATTTTTTAGCAGCATAATACTTTGTAGTCGATTTGTAATATGAGATAATACAGTTTTTAGACTTAAACTGGTTCTTTGAATTGTCCGTAGTTTTCGTGATAAACAGTTATCCGAACATTAGCCTTAAAGTTCTATACCATAATATAAATCGCCATGTAAATGTTTAAATTTGAGCTACCGATTACTTTGAATTGTGATTTGAGCCTTTTGGATTATTTTCTGTGATATTGTGTTCCATTATTAAATGACAAAGTTCAACCTTTCCAATAAAACCAGAAATTTGAAAAAAATATCAGTACTTTGTATAGCCGATTCAAATTTTAAGTGACCCACCCATTAATTTCAATTATTTCTTTCATTTAAATCTTAACAAACCAGCAAATATTTCAATCTTTTGTTATAAATTAATAATTTATGACCTTGCGCCATATCCCAGCAAAAAATAAAAGAAGTACTTCCATAAGAATAACATTATAAGTACTTCCAAATCATAAGTATGAACATTTTTTCGGCTATTAATGAAGTTCTTCTAAATAACTAACCAAAATGCAATTTCGGAATATAAATTATTAACCCAAAAATGCATACTTTCAAAACGATTGGATGTAAAATAAGATCGGAAGGAACATATATATGAGGGCTATGTAAAATACTGCTTCTATAGTGCTAAAGGGAAGAAATATATATTTATATGGGGGCTATATCAGAATTACTGAATGGTTCTGGAAGCTAGTCGACTTTTTCATCAACCAAATTTCGTTTCAGTCCACTAGGTCGATTAATCGGACCTAAAAGTCGCCTTTTTCATAGTCGATTAAAATAAAATGAAAGTCATTTCAAAGTATGCTGATTTTCTTCGAAATACGTTAAATTGTGGAATTGTAGTACATTGGATTGCGATAAAAACTGAAATGCCCAAGAGCGTAACCCTCAAAAAATGAAAATTCGCTTTTCGTCCAAAAATCTCGATTTTATTGAAGAAAAAAAAAAGACGTAACTACGTTTTTGATAAAGCCCAAAGGGCGTAACCGACATTGTATTAAACAGAACGTACTGTATTCATCTATTTAACCTTTGAAGTAGTTCTCTTGTTGCTGTATTGATTTTTGTCAATCGTGTTTGACAGCTATTTTAGATGCAAAATTTCTATATGGGGTCTGTATTTAAATTTGGCCTTTACCTGGCTGGTATCCATTTTTTTATCAAATTTCGCAGTGTTCATGATTCTATAAACTAATCTGTGCCAAATTTAATAAAGATCTGAAGTAAAACACGGAAACACATTTTTCCAACCTTGCTAGTGACCGTTTATTCTCGGATTAAAAAATCCTTTGTGCAAAATATAGTACGTTTGACTAAAATATGACTTCTATGGAGCTTAGATGCTAAATCGGAAGGAACACATCCATGCGAGTATCTGGGGCTATATGTAAATTTGAACCCATATTGTTCACACAGATATTAACTGTTAAAATAAGATACTCTTTACTAAATTTCATGAATATCGAAAGGAATTTATATCTTCTATAGAGGGTATAAGCTAAATCGAAGTACATTCATATTTATTAAGATATCTGGTTCTAAACTGATATTCAAATAGTTGAGAGATTTTTGATCGTTCGAAAGAAAATAAGTTACAGAAACAGGCCCTATATCTAAATACGGATTGTCTTTCAATTTTAATACGAATTGTCTTGCCCAAAATAAAGAAATGTGCAAAATTTCTTTGAAATGGGTCTATATTTGTGACCAGCACATTGATTACAAGAATGCATGCACAGACTGAAATAGCTAAATCGGTTCAGAAAGTGATTCTAAGTCGATCGGTATAATAAACGATGGTTCTATATATCTCTTCTCATTTTAGGTTTTAGAAACAAATGCATAAAATTATAATATAATTATAATTAAATAATTTTAAAAGAAATTATGGTAATTAAATATACCATACCATACTTACTGTACCACACTGTGGTACTTTACTACTCTCTGAACCGGGGCTACGGAAAATACATAGCGCCGCACAAATGTGCTATGTATTACAGTGTAAAATAAAAATCCTTTTTTATTAGTGAGAATGTTGATCATTTGCGAAAATGTTACTAGAAGTTACACTATGGGGTCATTCGGTCACACTTTTCAAGAGCCAGCTACACCATACAGATTATAAACATCTTCGTTGATCTCTTTGGTCAATAGTTTATTATTTATACGTTCCCATCCCTATGTCAACATTTTTATTCCTTTAAAATAAGAGATCTCTGGACCCAAAGATGTTAATAAGAACGACATACATTCATCAAATAAATACAACACCAAAAAAGCAAATCTTACAGTGCTTTAAAAGGAGTTGTGCAAAAGTGGTGACAAAGAAGTACTTCCCCGGCGCGACAACCCCTTGTTAAATTCATTGGTGAAAATCCAAATTAGAACAACTTCCGGATCATAAGTTGAGAATTTTTATTGCTTCTTTGGATGCTCTTTTTTTACTGGGATGCTTTGCATTTTTATGCCGTATTGTAAATAGTTATCAATGTTTCATTTAGTTGGCTTGACTATTTCATGCGAACAAAAACGATTTCAAAATTTCCCTTGCGTCGTGGGTTTGCTGGGAAGAATTAAGATTTTTCGCTGGAGTAGGAGGCCCTGGAAAGCACACAACGCTTGTATTTTAAAAGTCGAATAAATAACTAAAAAACGTACCATTGGATAAACAGAAACAAATCCGATGTATTGTCAAAAATGACTTGATGGAAATAGAAGCTTGAAATGTTTATCCTGGCAGGACAGTTCTAAATTTGGGTAATTGAGTCAAATGTCCATTACATGGGGCAGGTTAAACACAAAAGACGCGAACAAAGACAATAGGCTATAAAGGGTGACTACTTGAAAACGATTGTTTGTCGCTGAAATGGGGTAGAAGGTTCCACTTCCAGAACAGATTTTTAATGGAATAATTAAACGTACAATATGGTACCTGGAATTTAAAATATTTTTTTTAAAAATGAGTAACAAAAAGCTTCAACAAGTGAACAGTGTTTCGCAACATAAATGTAACTTTGTTATCTATATCCCTGAAGATGACCAGCGATGTTGGTCGAAATATTGGAATAAAATCACAATAAACAAATAAAAGCTAGTTTTTCTTTTATTTGTATGACCTGCAGCCTAACAAAATACAACAAAATAACAACATAGAAGGTCAACGATACACAAATCAACAATGTGCGAAAACCTAATGAAAGAAACATACCAGAATGGAACAAATGCAAAGAAATACTCTGAGTAGATTCTGTTGGCAGAGCCGGCTGCTATAGTTTATTAAATTGAGATGTTAAATTATGCTCTTTCACGAGACAAACAAAATTAAAGTTGTAGAACGTGTCCGGGTTGATGTATTTCGAATTTGCCGGTAACCATATTGCCTGATAAGAAAAATTAAAACATTAATTTGATTTAAGTTTGTATGTACATTATTTTACGACAGTTTTACTTACCATTTTTCGACAGCGTTGTTTTGTCCATACATACATATGTATATCAGATCGAAAATAAAATGCACGAGTTATTTTCCATGTACATACACACACAAATATTGTTCACACAATTTCACAACAATGGCGTTGAGAAAAATAAATGAAGAAGGTTGCAGTTACATACATATATTTTAGGAGTATGTATGCATTTGCTTGAAGTTATGTGAAGATCATCATGCCCTAAGTATTGTATTCCGCAAGATGGGGACTAACATAAATTCTCAGTCATTTATGATCTTTGGTATATGTAATTGTACATAATTCGTGATATTTAAGTGATAATGAAAAAACCGAAAAAACCGGTGGAAGCAGACGAAAAAACCGGTTCCACCGGTTGTTCGAAATTCACGATTTTGAAAAAAACCGGGGACGGTGGAAGCAAAAAACCGGTGGGCCGGTTTATTTTAAACCGGTTTTGATTACTCTAGTAAATGCCCCTTATGAAAGTCACGTTTTTAACGTATTTGCCTGGAATATAGAAATCTACTCTATTTAACCTGCAACTGTTAATAGTAGAGTAAGTTCGGGTATTGTGGAATATGCGGGTAATGTGGAACCCCCCTTTATTTCGGAAAATAATTATTATTTGGCAAGTCTGTCTGTATATACGCATAGCTTACTGAAGAATACCAACACAACGCGGACGGCCAAGAATTTTATCGTACCGTTAGTTTTCAATTGGACTATGAGTGAAAACGCGTGTAGTCGACTTCTTTTTGTGAGCATATTCGAAGAGTTATTTTATTCTACATATTTAATATTTATCTATGTTTTTCAATTATATATTATAAGTAGTGATCCAAGCAATACTTTTAATCGGCAAGTATATGTATTTAATACGTTTTATGATTTTTATTAATTTTGTTTTGAATTATTTGACAATTGGTTAATGTGGAATACTGCTCCCACTTCGGCTGCCGCAGTGTTCCATATTACCCGTTGACTAAATTTTGTTTTTTTTATAACTCCACATTACCCACCTAGAGTGGTCCACATTACCATCCAATTTTCAAAACTACGGTTTTTTGGGTATCTCAGATTTTGCGTGTATAACTTTTGTTACTATTAAGTAAACATACTTTCCTAATTGCAATCACTTATGCAATCGATCAACAAATACATTGGAATCAATCCGGATAAATTTTTGTTAATAGTTTTTTAAATAGCCTTAATATAGAAATAGGGGTTCCACATTACCCGAAGTTACTCTAACAATGGTTTTCCATACATTTGTTGCCAAACTAGGGTGGAGGGTATTATACAGTCGGCCCCGTCTCTCCTTACTGGTTATATGTAGTAATTTAACACGGTAAACTAGATTTTAAGGAAAAACTTAAAAATACCGTTTTTTGGGGATTTTCGAATTTGTTTTTGGGAATTGTGGGATATGTCTTTACAAACATAATAATGATAGAATAAACCTCCATACTTCTAAAATACTTGAGATATAATGCTTGGAGAGGGTCAGGCAGAAATTAAAAAATAAATAAAATTAGCTAGTAACTATATTTGCAAAAGAATTTTATTCAAAAATCCCCAAAATGTAGTTTTTTGCATTTTCCTCTATATCTACTATACTTATAGCCACGCTGCGTATTGTTTTTGCAGTTCAATGCGCAACGCCTTACCACCTATAAAATTTGTAAAGGTTTTAATATTTTATCTTTGCGATTGGAGAAAATTCGGCTTCTTTACGATTAAGATTAATACAAATTTGTTATACTTTTTTTAATTAACTAATTCTATAATTCGAAATTATTACAATAAAATAGGAAATTTTTTTGCAATATCAGAACAATTTCTGTAAAAGAAATCTGTGCATAGTCTGCTCCGATATTCTCAAAATGGTAGGACGGTTTCGGAAAAAAATAATTTTCAGATATTTTTGTAACTATATGGGATAGGTCTTAGGAGTAAAACGTTTTTTTAGACCTCGGTAAGTTGAATGCATTGATTGCAGCGAAATCGCCCCTGTGCATAGCTTGTCAAATAATGGTGGTGTGTCCTTTCCTTGGTGGTGATAATTAAGGTACTACTGTGATTATGTTTTCGTATACAAAGATATTTAAAAATTTAATTTTTGTAATATATAACATGGTGGCGCAGAATGAGCTATATGGTTTAAATGGTTATAAATTTGTATACCCTACACCACACTGTGGTACAGGGTATATTATAAGTTTGTTTCACGGCAGATGTTTGTAGCAACTGAAAATAACACAGCTAGACCCACCTTAAAGAATACCGATCGACTTAGAATCAGTAGCTGAGTCGATTTAACCATGTCTGGCCGTCCGTCTGTCCATCTAAAGTTGTTCGTCGACTACAGGTCACAATTTCACTCCGATCGTTCTGAAATTTTGCAGTTTAGAGTATTTTGCAGCTGTAAAGATCCCTATTTGGTTGAAATCGGTTAAGATTTAGCTATAGCTTCCATATATATGTTTCGTCCGATTTTGCTCTTTAGTCCTGTAGAAGCTGTATTTTACATCCAATCATTTTGAAATTTAGAATGGTAGAGTTTCTTGATCCATGGACAAACACTACCGAATTTGAAGAAAATCGGTTAAGATTTAGCTATAGCTCCCATTAATATGTTTCGTCCGATTTGACCCTTTAGTTCTATAGAAGCTGTATTTTACATCCAATCGTTTTGAAATTTAGAATGGTAGAGTTTCTTGATCCATGAACCAACATTACCGAATTTGAAGAAAATCGGTTAATATTTAGATATAGCTCCCATACATATCTTTTATCCGATTTGACCCTTTAGTCCTATAGATGTTGTAGTTTACATCCAATCGTTTTGATATTTAGAATGGTAGAGTGGTACACTGTGGTACAGGGTATTATTTAAGTATAAAATGTCCCAAAAGTAAATTTATGTAAACAATTTATACATGTATTACAAAATTTATATTTCAGAGTTATTCAATATTATATATATTTTCCAAAACTTTTCGCAAAATTTCGAAAAAATTCAATTAATTTGTACGTTGTTCGATCGTGTAATGATTCATAATTATGTAATTCCCCAAGTCACCTTCACAAAATGCTGAAAAAACAGAGAAAGAATAATAATTAAAAAAGTTATAAACAATTCACCCACTTCAATGTGCCACACTGTATGACAATAAAAAGTACTTTCGAAATAGGCAAATATACAGTAGTTTTTAAACATATGTCGTACGCAGCTGACCAAATTTTGCTCACTATGTATTGTTCTTCGTATACGAGAATATTAAAATGCTTAACAGTTATACATTTCACACTGACAATATTTCCGCCACTGTGCGGCTGTGAATACATAGAAGTGAATATGATTACTAAAGTAATTTTTCTTACGATGATGACATAGAAAGCATAAGCTGAAATGTAAATAACACAACTCAACGTAATCTTAAAAGAAATGAAAATGCAGTCTTCAGCGCCACTGGCAACATCATCTCCTTGGTTTTAGTGTGTCTTGAGACAAAAGAAAAACAACCATATAATTGAATACAAGCTTCAATGAATGGAAATGAATGAAACCAGATAAAGGATACTCGTATCATTCGTTGCATTCGCTTCGGATTTCTTTAGGATCGAATGTACGAGTACAACGCTCCGCAACATGGTGAATATATTAAATGAAACAATGACAATGTGTACGGTTTGTTCGTTCGATGGAAAGAAGTGACTTAAATTCAAAATCTCAAACGAAATTAATTATAGTTGATGGTATTAAATTTCACGCACACACATATCATATATAACTGAGAACACTATTCACGAATGAGTTTTATTCTTTTGTATATGGTTGCAGGCAAGTAATATGATATGCTGTGCATATTATTAATAAATATGGGTAATAGAGAATTTGTGAATATTATCAATGATATTTAACTGTTCAGTAATAAAGCCATTTAATTGTTCAGTAGTATGCTGAAAATACAGAAATACAAAAAAAAACTGTTTACGGAAAATAAGGAATTAAAATATATGTAAATTCAAATCGCTTGCTTCTAGCATATATCAAAATGGAAAATTACACATCAGGGTGATTATACCCTACACCACACTGTGGTACAGGGTATTATGACTTTGCGCATTTGTTTGTAACACCTAAAAGGAGAAGAGATAGACCCATTGTTTATTATACCGATCGACTCAGAATCACTTTCTGAGTCGATTTAGCCATGTCCGTCTGTCCATGTATTCTTGTAATCAAAGTGCAGGTCGTATTTATGGTCCGATTTTGATGAAATTTAGCATAGTGCTCTTTTTTGGCCCAAGGACGATCCCTATTGAAATTGGTTAAAATCGGTTCAGATTTGGATATAGTCCCCATATATATGTTTCACCCGATTTGATATGTAAACGCTGTAGAAACCACATTTTACATCCGATCTCTATGAAATTCGGCAGAGAGAGTTTTATTATTACGTGAATGAACACTACCAAATTCGGAGAAAATCCGTTCAGATTTAGATATAGCCCCCATATATATGTTTCACCCGATTTGACATGTAAGCGCTGTAGGAACTGTATTTTAAATCAGATCAGTACGAAATTTGGCAGAGAGAGTTCTCTTATTACATGAAGAAACACTGCCAAATTCGGGGAAAATCGGTTCAGATTTAGATATAGTCCCCATATATATGTTTCACCCGATTTGACATGAAAGCGCTGTAGAAACCGTATTTTACATCCGACCTGTACGAAATTCGGCAGAGAAAGTTCTCTTATTACATGAAAAAACACTGCGCAATTCGGGGAAAATCGGTTCAGATTTAGATATAGCCCCCATATATGTGTTCCACCCGATTTAACTTTTAAGCGCTGTAGAAATCGTGTTTTATATCCGATCACTACGAAATTTAACAGAGAGAGTTTTCTTATTACATGTATGAACAGTGCCAAATTCGGGGAAAATCAGTTTAGATTTAAACATAGTCCCAATATATATGTTACACCCGATTTGACATGTAAGCACTGTAGAAACCGTGTTTTATATCCGATCAGTACGAAAATCGGCAGAGAGAGTTTGCTTATTACATGTATGAACACTGCCAAATTCTTATCGCAATGCCCATTTTCGCATTGGTAGCTACCTATTATTATATAGTCGGCCCCGCCCGACTTTCTGTCTTTCCTTACTGGTTTTAAACTGACTTACTGAAATTTGGTACAAATTCATATCATAACAACAGGACACTTGTATTAAAAATGAGCAATGTGTGTTCGTGTTTTGGTATATGTTCTACACAAATGAGCCTCACGATTTGAATTCTTAATGCTGCAGAAACCACAAATTTCATTAGGACTGCTTTCCCTTTTTCGCCTGTGTCTATTGGGATGAAATTTTGACATTTCGATACCTCCATTCTAAACTATGCTAAGTGCAAAAATTTAGTTTTTCAGGAAAAGCGATCAAAGTTTGATAATTTTTTTAAATTGTGTGGAATTCTATTGTGAAAAACTTTGATTGTGAAAAACTTTTGATTCCAAATTTAGAAATTAAAAATGTAATCTCCCCTAAAACATCCTAAGTAGACTAAGCATGTTTCAGAATGGAGGTATCGATTTGTATTTAATTTTCAGCTACATGCATCCCTACAAATTGTCATCATTGATTTACGTTTTGTCACTTCCATTTAGCCCACAGTGGGAGTAAATAATAATAGGAAATAATTCGTTTGTTCTTTAACCGAAAAAACGATAGCGACAAAAATTGTCATACATATATATACAGGGTCTCCCATATTCGACGGACCCATCTGGCAACGCCATAACTTTTGACAGAGATGTCAGATCGCTTAATGACATACCGCGTTTGAAGCGTCAGTCCAAGCAGATTTTTACCATGGAACAATACACGCCACGCGAGCGCTCTGAAATAGTTGAAATTTACATTCAACAGAAGAAGTCAAGTCAACGTGCTTTTAAAATATTAAAAAATGTGAGAAGTGCGCCTTCTAAGAACACCATTAAGCGTTTATACGAAAAATTTTCGACTGGTGAGGCTCTTTCTAATCCGAAGAGGCCAAATAAAAGTCGACCAAGGCGATCGGCCGAGAATATCGCTGCCGTACGAGCCAGTGTTGAGAGGTCCCCAAGAACATCCCAAAAACGCCGTTCTCAGCAGTTGGGCATGGCTCGGTCCACTTTACAACGGATTATTCGCGTTGATTTGCATTTGTTCCCGTACAAAATTCAATTGACGCAAAGATTGTTGCCTGCGGACAAGCCTCGTCGATTGGAATGGACCCAACGAGTCCGTGGGTCCGTCGAATATGGGCAACCCTGTAGAAGAGGTACTATAGAAATTAAGTTTTAAATTTAAGCCGCCTGTGGTATACAGGTGCAGAGCTACAGGGCCTCAATATTGGCATCATCGGGTGAACAAAATCTTGTTACCCCGTGCAACATTTTAGTGAAAGTCGTAGAGGAATATACACCGATTTCTCTCACATCTTCTGAATTCGTAGCAATATTTGCTGTATGATGAAAAAAAAACTCGATCCGAAATACCCAATAAAGTTATGGCCATTTAAAGTTATAACGGGTTTTCCAATGGGGATGATATGATTTTGAAGTGACGTTTCGGCCATTTGTAATATGTCATTTGTTTTTCATTGTTTTGATTGACTTAACACCATTACACTATTTCTTGTGGGGTTATTTGGGGTCATTGGTCTTTCGAAATAAACCAGATTCTCTTCAAGCTTTACAAGTCAATATTGAACGTACCATTCATGACATACGACTTGATTTATTGGAAAAAGTGTTCGAAAATTGGGTTCATCGAATTCGTTCCTGCAGAAGAAGTCGTGGATGCCATTTGAATTGCGTTTTATTTAGAACTTAATTGTATCGATTGTACTTCACATTAAATAAAAAACTTTTGAATTTCCTTAACAATAAGTGTGTTTTTTTTAAAAAAAATCATATCACTCTTATTGAAAAACCCTGTATTTAAAAAAATTCTATTGTTAGAATTTTTTTGGGAAAAAAGTGCGGTTTGCCGACGAAAACTCCTATGTGTTTTTTTTACTAGTTTTCAGGAGAAACAAAAAACGTTGCTATTTCGTCAAATTTCGATATATTTAATATCTTAGATTTTTTAAGTTTTCTTTTAATTATTCACCACCAATATATCATAACAAAAATCGTATATGTGAAAAGGCCATGACATGGTAAATGGTTTTCACGAAAATCGACATTTGTTTGGAGCATTTTAAATATTTTTAAAACAAAAAAATTACACATAGGAGTTTTGATGTTTGCATGTTCACAGCGTGCCTCAAGTATGGGAAAGTTGGATAGATTGACGGCAAAAACGGCTAATGAGGCTTTGTTCAGAATCATGCCCTCTACTCAGATAAGAAGAGATCAAAATCTGATCTGCTTCCTTTCGCGAGCTATCGCGATAAAAACAATTTGTAACCAAAAAACCCCGAACTTAATTGCATTGAATCGCGGAAATTTAAATCTATAACATAATTTCACATAGATATGAACATTTGTAAGACGCTTTGTAATGTCCGCAATATTTGCAATATTATTCTATAGCGAAATTTGTTTAATCCAAAAATGCGACTTACACCGCTAAATTTTTACAAAAACTATTATTGCAAATTTAATAAAATTAATATATTTACATTCTATGATTTCTGAGGGATAGACCAGCCAGAGATATCCCGCGACGAATAAATTTCGAACATTTAAATTCAAAATTATTTCACTATATAATGCTATTATTACGCGCACGGGCAGTCCTAGGAAAAATTGTCAAAAAAAAGTTTGGGAGATATGAACAACGGCTACAACTCTTTCTTTAACCAACAAAAATTTAAATAATTCGGTAGGGATTTACAATGTGTCAAATCAAAATATGCCTCAAATAAAGGAAAAAGAATACAAAAGTTTTAACAACTATAAAATTTGTTTGTTACAGAAAGAGTTGTAGGCCTTTCGCTTATCTCCCAAACTTCCTTTGACTACTTTTCCCTAGAACTGTTTATACTCGAGATAACAGCATTGTATAGTAAAATAATTCCGTGCCAAATTTTTTTTTGTACAAAATTTGTTTATCGAGGTATATTTTTTGCGAAAGGATAAAATCCCAATATGAAAATATTGCAAATGTCGCGGGCATTACAAAGTGTCTTACAAATAATCATATTTAAAGGAAACTGTGTTACAGTTCTAAATTTCCGTGTTTTTCATTACAAATCAGAGCTATTAAGTTTGTTTTGAGTAAAAGTACTGCGATAGCTCGCGAATGCAAGCAGATCCAATTTTGATCTATTCATTGTCGAATAGAGGGGATGATTCTGAACAAACCCTCATTAGCTGCTTTTCTAAGCCAACCTTCTTGGGACACGCTGTGCCTACAACACATAGGAGTTTTTGTCGGAGCATTTCTATAGAGGGAAACACATAGGAGTTTTAGGTAACTTCTGAACCCGCGAAAATAGCGCAAAATGCTAGGACATTCTAATACGACAATAAGAAAAATCGAAAAATTACACATAGGAGCTTTCGTCGGCGCACCGACGATATGTCGTATTTTGGAGTTATAAAATAAGTTATTTATTTGACTGAAAAGTACAACATATTTATACTCTTATAAAGAAATCTTCCTAGGGAATGATCTCGAGATAAAGACAAATCTTATGGCCATTTGAAGTCGTAGTCTCCAAAAATTATTTTTAGTTCTTTTTTGTACTTTTGACAAAGAATATTTTTTTGAAACGTATAATTTCAAATAGCGGTAACGGTTGTCTCATTGGGTATATCTAATGACATATTTTTGTCATCAAATAGCAAATTTGGCGGTTTAAGCAGAAAAGCCAATGAGAAAGGAATAGGTATATATCCGGCTCTAATATATACGAATTCGTAGGAAAGGTTCGTGAAAAATTAAAAAAAATGCTTTCAAAGACAGTCTCAATCTTATTAATCTATAAAATTTTTAAAAATAATATATTTCTATACTTTTTTTTAATTTTTACGTCTTGAAGCCAGAAATCGAGGCATTTTCTAAAATTATTATATTTGTTAAGGAAAATACCACAATTTCCGAATTAAATTCGAAAATGTCACAGAAACGGATATTTTTAGTTTTTCCCCAAAATCTGTTATACTAAAAGCCGGGCTAAAAATTCCTTTTGCAGTTTACGGTGTAACATACTAATGGTGATGAAATGGTAAACGTTTTCATATTCTAGCTTTGCGAATGTCAAAAAAGTTGTAATTTGGAGAAGAGTTACAAAGCTATTAATAAAGTTCATTAATATTCTTTTTTCGAAAGCATTTTTCAGGAAGTTTGTTTTAAGACGAATACATATATGGTATACTTAATTTTGATAATTTCCTCTTTATCTCCAAAATACTACATATATCTTTTCGCAAAAAAATACATAAATTACCTATTGATACCTTACACCACACTGTGGTACTACACGCTGAAAAAAATCACATCTGTAGTATATTGTCCCAAATATATTCGGCTTGAATCATATATATGTTTAGGGTACACTCTTAACATATAATAATATATATTTGGGAAAATGTTATTCTAAATAAATCTTTGTTTACATCCCAATATGTTTCTACTTAGGACTATATTTCTACTTAGGACTATTATTTTTGAAAAAAAAAATATTTGCTCTTAAGGATTCAAAAAATACGTAAATTGTGTTATATTTTTTACTAATTTAAAGTTATTTTTTTAGAAATTTATAAAGTTCGTAAAAATAATAAAAAATAATAATTCAAATCGTATAATCTTGGATCAAAATAAATTACTTGGAGGATTGACAAGACATAATGACTTGGAACACTAACTCAAAAATTTGAAATGGTTCATTTAAAACGGATGTTAATGTTACCGAAACCAAAGAAAAATAAAAACTAAAGTTCGAAAAAGTCAGCAAAAGTTTTGGAAATGTTTTTAAAAAATTATATTTGGAAAAATTCCGAAACAATAATTTTATTTGTATTTAAGCACATATTTTATTTGAGAAATTTAGTTTGCAAATATATTTTGTTGTAATGTATTAATATATGCGTTTGAAGTATATTTTATTGATTTTCAAATAAAATTTATTTGCTCAAAAATAATAATATTTAAAAATTTGTGTTCCAAATATATTTTTTTTTGATTCAAACATAAGGCGATTTTTCCCCGTGTGGGTATTATGACTTTGTGCATTTGTTTGTAACGCCAAAAAGAGAAGAAATAGAACCATAGTTTATTATACCGATCGATATAGAATTACTTTTTGAGTCGATTTAGCCAAGCCCGTCCGTCTGTATGTCTGTCCATGTATTATTGTAATCAAAGTGCAGGTCGTATTTATGGGACGATTGTGATGAAATTTAGCACGGTGCTCTTTTTTGGCCCAAGGACAATCCCTATTGAAATTGCGCAGAATCGGTTCATCGCAGTAGAAACTGTATTTTATATCAGACCAATACGAAATTTGGCAGAGAGAGGTCTCTTTTTACATGAATGAACACTACCAAATTCGGAAAAAATCCTTTCAGACTAGATATAGCCCCCATATATATGTTTCACCCCATTTGATATGTAAGCGCTGTAGAAACCGTACGAGTATTTTATATCCGATCGGTACGAAAATTGGCAGAGAGCATTTTCTTATTACGTGAATGAAAACTACCAAATTCGGGGGAAAATCCTTTCAGATTTAAATATATGTAGTCCCCATTTATACGCTTCACCCGACTTGTCATGTAAGCGATGTAGAAACCGTGTTTTATATCCGATCAGTACGAAATTCGGCAGACAGAGCTTTCTTATTACATGTATGAACACTGCCAAATTCTTATCGCAATGCCCATTTTTGCATTGTTACCCTACATTATATAGCCGGCCCCGTCCGACTTTCTGTCTTTCCTTACTGGTTTTTTAATATAAATTGATATGGCCATAACTTTTGTCTCAGTTTGTACAGCTGAGAGAAACTTTATAACGTATAGGACATTTTGCTGTCAATTCATAAAATTTGATGTGAGAGAAATCGGTTTATATTCTGCACACATATAAAAAAATGATAGGGCCGTGTCAGTTAAAAAATAATTTTCAAGTGCAGAGATTATGGTAATAACGGGTTAACATATTTAAAAATTAATGTATTTCATAAAATATTTTGCAGTTTATAGATCGTGACTTCAAAAATCGAAGGTAACCCGCAAGTCGTTGTATTTGCAAAAGTCAATCAAGAAAAAAACAATTCCCAAAATAATTTAGAATATACCCAAAAATGGAATTTTTTTCGATTTAGCCCTATATCTACTATACTAAAAGCCTGG
Source organism: Eudasyphora cyanicolor (assembly GCA_963930755.1). Taxonomy (NCBI): domain Eukaryota; kingdom Metazoa; phylum Arthropoda; class Insecta; order Diptera; family Muscidae; genus Eudasyphora; species Eudasyphora cyanicolor. The sequence continues at coordinate 257,606,408 of OZ005737.1, read as the reverse complement.
CTCCAAATTATCTTTGCAGGTAGAGTGCAACACCTTACTACACCTACACCTACCTTTGCGATTGGAAAAAATGTGGGTTACTATTGAAATGTTGGTAAAAAAAAATGTGTAAATTGCAGAAGTTTGGCAAGAATACCAGTGAATATAACTTGAAATGGCCCAAGTTTTTTTCCTATAAGCTATATCGGATCGTTCATCATATAGAAAATTGTATTGCCTATTCAGAAAAGTTAAAACTCTGATTCGATATTCACAAAATACTAGTACAGACATCTCGGTAACTATTCGAGACAACTGTTAGCTGTAAAATATCCTTTGCAGACCTCGGGAAGTAAAATGCAGATAGAAAAAGACGAAATTTACGAGCACATAAACATTTGTTTAGCTCTCCGCCTGTTTACATATGGGGCCAAATTTAAAATGTAACTTCTCTTATACAAGTAAGCCAAGTTTCGTCGTAATTGTTTGCCTGGGTAAGAAACGGCCGAATGAGTTCCCATTTTTTTGTAATTCATACCACTGTGCATCCGTTTTTTAACAAAATACGCTCCATTTTGATATTTGTCAAGAACTGATTTTAGACTCATTAGATAATTTTGAAATTTTGCAGTTTTTCGATCCAATAACCAACTCTGCCAAATGTATTTCTTAAAATTTGGTTTTTACAGGATATTTGCTAGACTTTCTCAGTTGAGTACAAAATTACTTATTTGTTCATGTTTTTTCTTTATAAGTATATTTTTTGCAAAAAACAAATAACAATTAAACTAAAAAGTTCTGATCCAGATTTCCGTTTAATATTCTTAGGATCATATGTAACTACATCGATTTTTAGTCAAGGCGTAATAATTACAAATAATGTGATTATTTAAAAAAAATTTATTAAATTTCTTTAAATTTTTTTCAAATAAAATTTAATAAAAGAATTATTTCACAGTTTTCAATTACAAACCAGTGAAAAATGATTACCAGCATTTTGTTCTCAACAGTTTATTGATTGATTGGCATATTGACGAGAGAAAACCAAAAAATTTCTGTTGGTTGATTGACATTACAACTTCAAACATTTTTTGCTAATTTACCGGAAATATGGAAATTGTTTAAGGAAGCCACTACTGCTCAAATGTATTTGTTCGGATATTGAAAGTCCATATCCCAATTTAAATTATGTTCACGTTTTTGTGTACATATGTTTTGTAACAGAATTAAATTCGGTTTCCCTTTCAACAAAATGCGGCTAACCTGGTCTGTGAGGATACTGGGAGTGCGAACGACCGACCGACCGACCAGCAGTCAACTAAATAATTTACAATTCCCCACGCAGCGTATACGTGATGGGCTATATGAATTTGTAAGCAGTACGTATACGATCCGGTGACTGAACTTCAGCATTCATAATCAAAAAAATTGCCACCGTTCAGTCTCTAATCTCTACAGTAATATTTCAAATTTCAAAAACTCATTCGCTCACACACAGAAACATATCTAAAATTGTTTTTATTCTCGCCGCAGCAACGTAACGTAAATAAATCATTACAAAATACCAACAAATATTCATCGACTGTGAAAAACGCCGAAAAAACAGTGCAGAGGCGTTGGTGAATATACGTCGGACTGAACCTACACTGTACCCTCCGACAAGAGGGCGGTGGCGATGGCGGGAGGTAACTGCGCCTGCAAGGACAAACGTTAAGGACCATAAATAATAAATGGCGATTGCGGGACAGTTTAAGATCCCAAAGTGATTTCACAGGTTTAAAGCTTACAGTGTAATTATGCTGATGCCTGAAACAAGTGACAACTTGAATAAACCTCCCAACGAAAATAAAACATTCAGTTCGATTGCTAAACCCCAACAAAGAAGACGGGAGTGTCAAATTTAACTTTAAAGAATTTTAACGAAATTTCACAACAAAGATAACCAAACATGGTTGTGTGGCCAATTGTCGTTTGCCATTATGCAATAAAAGGTTTACAAATAAGGTTGGCATTTTATTAAACATAACACATAACTGAGGGAAATTTGTCGATTGTTATAAAATGTGTTATAGGAATCAGTGTACAAATTCGGTTTAAGAAACGAACGAAGAACGTTCGGTCGTTTTTTTTTTTTTTTGGTAAGAAAAAATTTATTGTCCTTTTGAAGATTTGTTGAGGACAGAATTAGTGAATTGATAAAAAAATTAAGAAAACTTAAAATATTTCTTCAACATTAAGATTTTTTAAAAATATATCGCTTTTACATTATTCTTCCTTTGGGCATGAACATTTTTACAAATTTTGTCGGCCGGGCTGAATCATATCATATATCATCCATTGGTCGCATGCTATCCCATTATGTGATCAAAGAGAAAAATTAAAAAATCTTAAATAAAGTAGGGGCTATGTCAGAACTGGGATATATTATGGTTGTTGTACCTACGAATGTATTCGAATAAAGTGAATGGGACATGTCAGACCAATAGATAGAAATTTGTGTTTTCTATGGTGTTAAGAAATCAAATCGATGTGGACTATTTTATGGGGCTGTATGAAAATAAGGAGATTCATTGACCTTGTAATTACCATAGGTAAAATATTGGTTAAACGGGTGTGACGTTGCATTTTCAATCCACAGATATAAGAAATGTTTCTGCCAAATTGGACACTTCTTCGATTTATTTTCAACTTTTTCGTTATATGTTGACCCGCTGAATAAAAATCTGTGTTTAAGACTTTCGCATCATATCTTAGGTTTAAAAAATTCAGTTTTTGTCAGCGTTTACAACACACAAAAATAATTTCGAGTGCATTTTAAGATGTCTGCTTTAAGATGTGGATAAAAAATAAGACATTTATGAAGACAAAAACCCGAATACAAAATGGTATTGTTATTTCTTCTGCCCAATTTGCTAACTGATTGTAGAAGCCATATTTGCAGAACGATGTGGCATTCAACCAGCCTTTTCGCTTTGCTTTATTATAACCCGTTTTGAATATAAGCCCATGTTTATTCATTATAGGGTCTCACATTAACATTTCAATATTTTAAATGGTGGTTGGTATTAATAATAAATCGGTAAGGAAAGACAGAAAGTCGGGCGGGGCCGACTATATAATACCCTACACCTTCCTAATAATTCGAAAATGGGCATTGCGATAAGAATTTGGCAGTGTTACAGATTTTCGTACAAATCGGATGTAAAATACGGTTTCTACAGCGCTTACATGTCAAATCGGGTGAAAAATATATATGCGGGCTATATCTAAATCTGAAGGGATTTTTCCCGAATTTGGCGGTGTTCATACATATACATAATAAGGAAAGTCTCTCTTGAATTTCGTACTTATCGGATATAAAAAACGGCTTTTACAGCGCTTACATGTCAAATCGGGTGAAACATATATATGGGGGATATATCTAAATCTGAACGGATTTTCTCCGCATTTGGTAGTGTCCATTCACGTAATAAGAAAACTCTCTCTGTCGAATTTGCTACTGATCGGATATGAAATGTGTTTTCTACAGCGCTTACATGTCGAATCGGGCGAACCCTATAAATGGGGTCTATATCTAAATCTAAACCGATTTTGACCACTTTCTACAGTCCTTAGGCTATAAAAGAGCACTGTTCTAAATTTCATCACAATCGGACCATAAATGCGACCTGCACTTTGATTACAACGATATATCAACAGACGTACGGACAGACAGACATACATGGTTAAATCGACTCATGAAGTGATTCAAAGTCGATCGGCGTAATAAACGATAGATCTATATCTTCTCCTTCTTGGTGTTACAAAAAAGTGCACAAACTCATAATACCCTGGACCACAGTGTGGTGGAACACAGTGTGGTGTAGTGTATAAAAATATGTTATCGTCCTTATCAACATTAAATTGTAATTCTTAAGTTCAATAATATGCGTATTTCATAGCACGAACGAATCCCAATTTCATGTCCTGAAAGCATTTACTAATAAATAACTGTATCTGAATCGCTTCGTTACCCTTAATGGTTCAAAATCTGGAAAGGCATTATGACTATGAAAGGCATTTCTACTTTAAATTCTACTAACCGAAGTCTACAAAAGACTTTTTACTCTTTAGGCCAAAAGTTAAAGCCATTTGAATTTATATTTAGAAAAAAAAGATTTTTTGTAATTTTTTAAAACTTTTTTTAAAACCTTTTTTGCTGGCACGAAAAATCCATAAAAAATAGAAAAACTAGGAACAAAAATAGTTTGTTCCATTTCTTGAAAGCTATCATCCTAACGAAGAAAGCAATATCTACATATTTGCAAAATATCTATGGATAAATGTATAAATTATGACCCATATTGTAAAAATAGGAAAATTTAAAAATATTATTTTTCATTGTTTTTTAATTTGGAAATTTTGTTTGTGAGGTACCAAAAGGGGCGTGACACTAACCCCATTTTGTAATATACTATGGGTACTATAAAAACATTACACTGTAAAAAATTGCAGGTATGTATGTGCAGGAAACCAAGTAATAAGCCTTTAACTTTTTGTGCAAAATGGTCTATTTGTATGGCGGGTAGCAAAAGGGCGTGTCAATATCGCCCACTCCATTTGTATGGGAGATTTCAAAAGGGGAGTGGCAATAACGCCCATTTTCAGGTAGTATAAAAGCATTAATCTTCACAAAATGTTAAGTGTTTCTATGTAATAGAATCAAAGTTTTAAGACGTTAACTTTTTGTGTATGACAACTTCGCCCATTTTTCTCAAAATGATAGCGACGAACTAATACTATGGGTGGAATGGTCAAATATTCTGATTAGCGGTATATAAGTTTTAAATGTTTACCCTTTGTGGGGGAGGTTTTCGAAGGAGTGAACCAATATAGTCCATCTTAGGTGGCCTTAGTCTGAGATAGAGAAAATTTTGACAAATACCAGACAGACAGACGGACAGGTTGACGGACAGGCTGACGGACAGGCTGACGGACAGGCTAAATGGCCCAAAATGGATTTCCGCCAAGAATTCTTGGGATCTCTTAGGTCACTTCATCGATATGTTACACTTTTGAACTGCAACATCTGATATACACCCTTGTTAACAACAGTGGGTGTATAAAAGCCGGATTATATTGGAATTCTCTTATTTCTACCAAAAGTGCTATAACTGTTTAACCCCGTTAAACAAATTACGTTTTAATCCTAATTATAAGAAAATGAATTCCCTAGTATTAGTCATGATCCTCAATGATGGAAACCCTATTTAGCTAAATATTTGAAATGTCACAGAAAAGCTTTTACTCAAACTCTAAGGGTTTCCATCTTTAAAATGCATTCCAACAAAATTAGCTGAATAAGCCCTTTTTTACTTATCGGTACGAACCCGCTTGCGGCCTTCAATTTCAGTTGGAATTTGACTACTGAAGCGGCAAGGAGCTATTGAAATAAACACTAATGAAATTGAAACTAAGATATTGTCTTTTTTTCTTTCACATTTCATTTTTGGGAGTTTAAACATTTACAATTGTGAGGTCCCGAAATTGAAAGCAATACAGTCCACTTACAGAAATCAACCACACAATTGCACAATAACTTCTACATTTATCAATAGATTTTCTTCAAATAGGCACTGTTTTCTTGGTTAGAATGCTTGCTTTCAAAAACTGGAAAAAAATATTTTTTTTCTAATTATTTCAACGACAGTTACTAAAATTCTGCTTCCATGTGAAAGTGTCGTTACTAATATTTGTAGTCCTAATAATTTCCTTTAATTTAAAGTAATAAAGTAGTTAATACTAAATACATCTTCCAAGAAAATGGGAATTTTAAAGAACAATTTTTAAAAACAAATTTACCTTAAATTTTTTTTTAATATTTTTTTCGTGTTTAGGGCACCATGTTACGCACAGCCCTTCGACAAAAATTTGGTTGCATAGTGTTATTTTGGGGAAATGTGGCATTGACTTTTGCAAATATATTACTTACGATTTCTGATACCAAAACTCACGAACTACAAAATATTTTATTGAAAATATTAATTTTTAAATATTTTAACGCATGATTACTCGTATATTTCGATACCTCCGTTCTTAAACATGCAAAAAGATAGTTCTTCAGGAGAGGCGATCAAAGTTTTATGACATTTTTAAATTTGTTTGGAATTACTCTATAATGCAAATCTTACGACCTGTACTTAATAACTTTTGATTGGATTGACGGATAAACAAACAATTTTGACTGAATATAATTTGGAATATTTAAAAATTATATGTCACTTTAAACATGCTAAGTCGACTTAGAATAGTTGGACATAAAGGTATCGATTTGTGTCTGAATTTTAAAATTGATTTTTTTACTGACCCTGTCCTAGCATTTTGTTGATATCAGTGCAGGATATAAACTGCTTTCTCTCACATCAACATTTCTGAATATACTATAAAATAAGAATATAAATGTAAGAACATTATTGGCGCTTTTTTTCTTTAGGAAATTCTCTTTGAAGTTTCTTTTATGGTGAATATATATTTGTTATACTTTTTTAGATAACTGCTTCTATAACTCCATAATTTTACGTACAGTTTTTCCAACAAAAATTAAAATGTAAATTCAAATTCAAATTGCCATACCTTTTGTATTATAGGGCATGCGAGTATATGGTCGAATTTTTGTCATCATATATTTTGTTGCCTATTCAGAAAAGTTAATGTGAAAGAAATCGGTGTATACTGCTCCGATATTCACGAAATAATATGACAACGTCCGAAAAAAAATAAAAATTAAATTTTCAATTGCAGGTATCTCGGTAACTACACAAAATTTTTATGAATCATTTTATTCATCGGACAGGCCATCTTTGAGGCAGGGCCACAATGTATGCAGTTCCTAAGTAGTGACCCCCTGTCTTTTGTGGCCGTCAGGGCACTACTTACAAAGAAGAGCTTGCAGGTCGTCAGAGGCATACCCACATATATTCCAGTTCGCAAGTTAAACTTATCTAAAATTCCCTTGCACTTTCCTGTGACCCGACACGCATATCAGGTGAAAATTTAACCGTTCAGTCATCTCGTTAAGATATCTGCGACAGTCGAGAGCAGTTTTTGAATTCCGAAATACAGTTACCAGACACTTGATAACACCCTGACTATCAGAGAAAATGTTGGTACCGACTTTGACGATCCTATGTTCTTATGTTACCCTACTTTAAAGAAAACCAGTAAGGAAAGGCAGAAAGTCGGGCGGGGCCGACTACATAATACCCTACACCTCCCTAACAATGTGATAAGGGTCATTGACATAATAATTTGGAATAATTGGTAAATGGGTAGAAACATATTATCTAATTCTGAAACCATAATCGCTAAATTAAGCAATATTCGTTCCTAAATTGAGAAAATCTTTCTGGAAAATTTTAATGATCAGAAGTAAAATACAACTTCTAAAGCGGTTTGATACCAAATCAGGAGGAATATATGTATGGAGCTTTAATATAAATCTGACCGATCTTCCCTAAATACTTATTCATGTAAAAAGACCTCCTTCTGTCAAATTTCGTACTGATCCGATATAAAATACGGTCTCTACAGCGCTTACATGTCAAATCGGGGGCAACATATATATGGGAGCTATATCTAAATCTGAACCCATTTTCTCCGAATTTGGCACTATTCCTTCATGTAATAAGAAACCTCTTTCTGCCGAATTTCGCACTGATCGAATATAAAATACAGTTTTTACAGCGCTTACAGGTCAAATCGGGGGTAACATATATATGGGGGCTATATCTAAATCTGAACCGATTTCTTCCAAATTTGAAAGTGTTCATTCATATAATAGGACACCTCTTTCTGACGAATTTCACACTGAGCGGATATAAAATACAGTTTTTACAGTGCTTATATGTGAAATCGGGGGTAATATATATATGGGGGCTATATCTAAATCCGAACCGATTTTATCCGAATTTGGCACTATTCCTTCATGTAATAAGGAATCTCTTTCTGCCGAATTTCGCACTGATCGGATATAAAATACAGTTTTTTCAGCGCTTACATGTGAAATCGGGGGTAACATATATATGGGGTCTATATCTAAATCTGAACCGATTTTCTCCGAATTTAGCAGTATTCCTCCATGTAATAAGAAACGTCTCCTTGCCGAATTCCGCACTGATCGGATATAAAATAACATTTTTACAGCGCTTACATGTCAAATCGGGGGTAACGTATATATGGGGGCTATATCTAAATCTGAACCGATTTGTTCCAAATTTAACAGTGTTCATCCATATAAGAAGAAACGTCTTTCTGTCGAATTTCATACTGATCGGACATAAAATAAAGTTTTTACAGCGCTTACATGTCAAATCGGGGCTAACATATATATGGGGGCTATATCTAAATCTGAACCGATTCAATAGGGATCGTCCTTGGGCCAAAAAAAAGATATGTGTAAAGTTTCGTCGAGATCGGACCATAATTGCGACCTGTACTTTGATTACAAGAATACATGCACAGACGGACAGACGGACAGACGGACAGACAGAAGGACAGACAAACATAGCTAAATCAACTCAGAAAGTGATTCTAAGTCGATCGGTATAATAAACGATGGATCTATATCTTCTCCTTTTGGGTGTTACAAACAAATGCACAAAGTTATAATACCCTGTACCACAGTGTGGTGTAGGGTATAATTAATCCTGTAAAATATCAAGTACCTATTTGCCAACCCTTTTCAGCACAGAGCCAGGGAGGATTTAGTGAAAACTCAAAAAAACTAAAGAAATACAAATGATATGAAGTTAAAGCAATTTTTCTGTTGCTCGTTTTCTCTTTTACGGCGTTAAAAAAAAGAAACACACCGTGAATCATGCAAATCCTGTGCTTGGGAAAAAAGTAGTACAAGACATATAAATTGTTTATTAAACGCATTTGTCAAATGTCGAAAAATCCGAAATGCGGAACGAATTAATCGCCCTGGCATCATATATACATACATCGTACTATCGAATAGCTGACATCAGCTATTCCAACACCAGCAAAATCAGTGGCTCCAGCACCAGCAGCAACATCAGCAGGGGATGATTGAGTTCATTGCGCAAAGTGAAAGCTCTAAGTGTTTGGTGTCCTTTGTCGCCGGGCTAGGCTGTGTTCGTTCGTTCGTTTATATGGGTGGCATTGTTTCAGTGTATTGGTTTGTGTTTTTGTATAGGTACTTCATGTTTTACGACCTTGTGATATTGACACTTGAAAACCTTCTCTGTTTGTGTAGTGACTCTGAACAGGACGAAATTGCATGCACTCTCACGTTTTGATGGTACTCACTTCAATTAATTAATTGCAATTGCATGCCTTCGCAAAGGGCAATTTATATTCATCTATGTTAAAAATAAATGGATGGACAGTTTCGGGGAGACCATAGGTTGGGTTTTTACAGCAAAGCTTATACCAATATATAGACGATACATATATGTAGAAGATATTGAATTCAAGTAAAAGTAAAACTATGAAGTTTTGATACTGTTTAAGTTAGCAACATGTCCCGCAACTTCCCCCATTTGTGCATTTCCTTCGTTGATTGGCAACCTTGCCGGGTTGAAGGAGAATAGGACTCTGCTACAACTCTTCCGGGACGATATTCGCATTGTATGGATTAAGAGAGGGCTTTCCAGCGTCTGGTGATCTTCTTCGATTTTCTTGGGATGATATTCGCACAGCACGGATTGTAGAGGTATTTAAAATAGTGAAAATCTGTCTACAACTATCTCAAGACGATATTCACATAGTACCTCTCTCCGACTCTCCCGGGACGATATCCGCAAAGTACGGATGTAGAGCGACATTTCCCGCAAGCAGAGGATGTTGAGGTTTTTCGACACCTTGCTTCATCCTTGGCTCTCGTGTTGGAAATAGTCATTGTTAGGTGACACAATCGCACACGTCACTATTTGTCGTTGATGAGTAATATCCGCGTAAAGTTGTCAATTATAGTCGTTGTTAGCTCTTCGACAGAGCACATCCCTTGTGGTCTTACTATGAAGTAAATATACATTATCATAATGAAGTAAATATACATTATCATAAAAACAAAATCTCCGCCTTTTTCTTTGCATTACTGCATCGGCATCTACACACACACATACATCGTTTTGATTTTTTTTCGAAATCATGTTAGATCCAGAACGGTGTGCCTGCTAGGCCGTGGCATTCGCAGTAACTGGCAAATTCTTCAGAGAGATCCTACAGGTGCCTCTGAACAGATTGGCTAGATGGGCCGGAATCAGAGAATTGGTTCTCTTCACTAGGATGAATAAGCACCACAAGTGGACCCTCATCGTATAAATTGACCTGATATTTTGCACTTTTCTGAAAGTGCAAAAATTCTAGGAATAATTATAGGTGGGAATTTAACGTTCAGATTTAATGTACTAGAAAGTGTAAGGAAGCCCAACGTCTCCTTTTATTCCTTCAGAAAAGTAGTAGCGTCCCGTTTGTATCTCTCCTAAAACGTCAATTGGATACATATAGCAGTAAATCACCCAATAATGCTGTATATCATGGTGGTGTGGTGGACAGCAACTGATAACAATCCATTAGTAATCAATTATACTATGTAACAAAATTATTGCCGAAGGGCTGTTCATTAAATTTTCAAGTGTAAAATGGTGTCCTAAACACGAAAAAATATTAGAAAACATTTTTATAGTAATTTTTTTTTTTAAATTGTAATGAAATTTGCCTTTAGTATTTGGACCATATTTTTTTGAAGTATATGCCCCACAAAGCCGGGATATACTGAAAAAAAACTATTTTTTGCCGGCACGAAAAAACCATAAAAATGTTTTCCAATTTTTTAAGATAGCATCCTAACGAAAAAAACAATGCATATTTGAAATGAAGAAAATGTATGGACAAATGAAGAATTATAGCACTTTTGGTAGAAATAAGAGAATTTCAACATAATCCAGGTTTTATATCGCCACTTTTGAACGAGAGTATATATCAAATGCTGCGGGCCAGAAGTGTAACTCATTGATGGAGTAACCTAAGAGACTACGAAAATATTTGGCGGAAATCCGATTTGGTCCATTTTAAGTAAGTAAAGCAATACCCGTATGTCCGTCTGTTTGGTGCGTACGATAACTTTCGACAGAATTAATCGATTGACTTTAAATTGGGTGTGTCAATATTGTTTCCACCTTACGCTAAGGTGAAAAATGGACTATGTTGATACACTCCTTAGAGTACCTTCCCCACGATGGGTCAAATATTAGGGAAATACTGATTATCTCATAACATGTATACTACTACGCAGAATCTTGGCCTCTATTATCTAGAGAAAATGGGCGAAGTTAGCACGTCCCTTTTAGTACCTCCCATACAAATGGACCATTTTACACAAAAAGTTAACGGCTTATAAACTTGATTAAAGTCCATTTTATGAAGTGTAATGCTTCTATAGACCTACAGCTGCGAAAAAATTGGCGTTATTGCCACGCTCCTTTTGATACCTCCCATAGAAATTTTCCATCTTGCACCAAAAGTAAACTGAATATAATTTTAATTCCAGTTCATGCAAATACTTAAAATTTTGTGGAGTCTAATGCCTTTACAGTACCTTTAGTCTCGTGCAAAATGGGCGTTATTGCCACGCCCCTTTTGGTACCTCCCATACAAATGGACCATTTTGCACCAAAAGTTCAAAAAATTAAACAAACAATTTTTTGCGAATTTGTTATGGTTTTTTTCGTGCCGGAAAAAAAAAATTCCAGCCTATTTAATTTTAAGCGCTATTGAAACTGAATTTTCCATCCCATCTTTATATAATTTGGCTGATCCAAATTGATGAAAATCTGTTTAGATTGCGTATAGTCGCATATATTTGCTCCTTCCGATCTAGTTTATTATTAAAATCATCTTCAACACCTCCTTGGAATAAGATTTGATGGAGCAAAGTACTTTCTTAGCTGAAACGAAACAAATTATTCGAAACTATTATCGCAATGCCTCTTTTAGCATTTGTTAGGGAGATTTAGGGTATTATATAGTCGGCCCGCCCGACTTTCTGTCTTTCCTTACTGGTTTTGATTTTACCCTTGTTTTCTCATAAAACGGTTGCCATGGAGTCATTGAGCACTTTAATATTTAACACTTAGGAAAACATTCAATTTATTTTCATGGTGCCGAATGTTTACTGCTGCACAGAGCTTGACTCCCCACTTCGCAATACTGTTCAAAACAAAAAATGTAACATTGTCAGCATCTTCCAGAAATGTGGGTATACATGGAGCAGCAAAAACAACAATACCGACGAGAAGTAGAACATCTGCAAAAACAAGCAACATGTCTTGTCTTGCAACAGATTTCTCGGATGCAAAAAGGGAGAGAGGCTGTACATACATACTGTAGTATTTTTTTTCATAAACAGACAACCTCAAGGAAATTAAAGAAAACGAAAATAAAAGTATTAAAAAGTAAGGCTTATATGCAGTAACAAGAAGTCAAAGTAGAACAGACGAATTTATAAACAGGACAGGGTTCTTATATTAGCACATGTTGCAAACAAGTATACAGTGACACAATCAGATGTCTGTACATATACATACATATTTTGCCACGTTTGTTGGTAACATCCTCAAAGGAGTTTCACACAGAGTCTCAGGGAACATAAGTTATACACTATATATATATAGTGTACGGCGGCAGTAATATGCGTGACTTTTGGTTTTTCTTCTTTCGACCATTTTGTCGGTGTCGGTGTGTGTGTGTGTGTGGGACCATGTTCCGTTTTGGCATGAAATTGCAAACACTCTCTATGTGAATGTCAGCTCATTTGGTGGTTGGTTGCGATAGTGTATGTGAGAGATATAGGGCGAATGAGAGGGAGAGGACGAGAAAATACATGTCGCTGTGATTCTGTTTGCCTTGCACTATACGATGTGCATAGCATAATCAAGTAAATAAAACATATTCACTCACACGCCCATTGGGACTTAGGGACTAACACATATATGAACGGGCGAGTATATACTCTCGTCAAGAGGGAGAGCGTAGTATTGTGTGTTAAGATGTTTGCTACGTGCACATTTTGTTTGCAGTCAAGTGATTGCGTATTAATTTTGTGCAACATTCGTTTTTTTCACTTCTCCAAAACAAATATTCGTTCTTTTATTAAAGGGTTATCGTCAACACGTGACAATAATTTAAAATGTTGAATGATTTTTAATTAATAGTTGTTTTGTGATAGCTATACATATGCCAATACACACTGCGAATCACATTAATAAGGAATCCAAGATTTTCAACTTTGAACGAGCATTTTTCGTGAACGAGATATCGTAGGCTTACAAAATGTTACCTGATGGGGACAATTACTATTTCCATGACTTAAGAAATGAATAACTATATTTACAACGGAGAAATAGCAGAGAAGGCCGAGTTGTGGTTGAAATGACAGGAGCATCGTACAAAAGGATATTGGAAAGTGCATTGCCATAATTCATTGAAATGTTTGGACCCATAGCATGGATTTACCAACACTATAATGGTCCAATCTACACTGCCAGAGTTGTAAAACATTGGATTCGTGAACAAAACGTGGAGCCTTTAAATTGGCCACCATCAGATCTTAATAAAGGGTCCGCCCTCTAACGCTTTTTTTTTCAACTAGTGCTTATTTCGTGAACGGTAACACTTAGCTCATGTCTGATTTGACAGATAATTAGTTTTATCATTCCGCTGAACGAATATGGTTGTGTATACGCTTGAACAACGCTCGCTAAGTGGGCCTGCGATCGACTTACAGAAGATTTTGCCCAAAAAATTTAAACAAGCAAAATTGTCGCTTTTGGGGCACAGAAAACCCGCACGCATACATTGAAAAGCCGATACACCCAAAACGAGTCACTATTTAGTGCGGCTTTCGGTCCAGAGGCAAATATTCAGTAGTTTTTTTTATAGCATTTTCAAAAAAAACACACATTTTTATTATTTTTTTTTTACGAAACGGTTAACATTTGTTGATGAAAACCAATGGTAGATTACAAAGTGTATTGTGTAAAATGTTGTAAAAACAAGTCATAAAGTTCAGTCGGGTAAACCGACTTATGAATCCCCTCACATTGAGTCCAAAAAAAATATTCGTAAATTTATTTTGTAAAGTTCTCTATTCAGAAAAAAATTAAAAAAAAAAATGAAAAAAAGTTTATAAAAGTTATACCCCCCTCCCCTTTACAAAAAAAAATTTTAAAATATTATTTTGTAAAATTTTAATTTTTTCTAGTGATGGACCAAAAATCTATTAATTTTTTATTAAATGTTCATATATATATATATATATATATATATATACATATCTATATATATAAAGAAGAATGTGTGTTTGTTTGTACCGTAGAGGCGTCAACGGACCGATCTTCATGAAATTTGCACATAATGTACATGTGTGAAAATAGGGTACTTGAATTTTCGATATATCAAGTGGGCGTGGACCCGCCCATGTGGGTCAAAGTTTGATATTGAGACAATTTTTTAGCTAGAGTGCTGAAATTTTATGTGTATGTATTTAGTGGCAGATTTTTTAAAAAATGGCGGGATCGGACCAATGGGCGTGGCCCCGCCCATATAAGCCAAATTTTTAAATTGAGATATTTTGCACAATTTATTGCCGAGGGTGCTGTAGTTTTGTGCAAATGTATCTGGTGATAGTCTACGTGATTGGTCTAAAAATGAGCGGGATCAGCCCAAAGGGTGTGACCCCGCCCATATAAACCAAATTTTTATACCCTACACCACACTGTGGTACAGGGTATTATAAGTTTGTTTCACGGCAGATGTTTGTAACACCTGAAAATAACACAGCTAGACCCACCTTAAAGTATACCGATCGACTCAGAATCACTAGCTGAGTCGATTTAACGATGTCCGTCCGTCCGTCTGTCCATGTAAAGTTGTTCGTCGACTACAGGTCGCAATTTCACTCCGATCGTTCTGAAATTTTGCAGTTTAGAGTATTTCGCGGCTGTTAAGATCGCTATTGAATTTGGTTGAAATCGGTTCAGATTTAGATATAGCTCCCATATATATCTTTCGTCCGATTTGGCCCTTTAGTCCTATAGAAGTTGTATTTTATATCCAATCGTTTTGAAATTTAGAATGGTACAGTTTCTTGATCCATGAACCAACACTGCCGAATTTTAAAAAAAATCGGTTAAGATTTAGCTATAGCTCCCATATATATGTTTCGTCCGATTTGGCCCTTTAGTCCTATAGAAGCTGTATTTTACATCCGATCGTTTTGAAATTTAGAATGGTAGAGTTTCTTGATCCATGAACCAACATTGCCGAATTTGAAGAAAATCGGTTTAGATTTAGCTATAGCTCCCACATATATGTTTCGTCCGATTTTGCTCTTTAGTCCTGTAGAAGCTGTATTTTACATCCAATTATTTTGAAATTTAGAATGGTAGAGTTTCTTAATCCATGAACCAACACTACCGAATTTGAAGAAAATCGGTTAAGATTTTGCTATAGCTCCCATATATATGTTTCGTCCGATTTGGCCATTTAGTCCTATAAAAGCTGTATTTTACATCCAATCGTTTTGAAATTTAGAATGGTACAGTTTCTTGATCCATGAACCAACATTGCCGAATTTGAAGAAAATCGGTTAAGATTTAGCTATAGCTCCCATATATATGTTTCGTCCGATTTTGCTCTTTAGTCCTGAAGAAGCTGTATTTTACATCCAATCATTTTGAAATTTAGAATGGTAGAGTTTCTTGATCCATGAACCAACACTACCGAATTTGAAGAAAATCGGTTAAGATTTAGCTATAGCTCCCATATGTATGTTTCGTCCGATTTGGCCCTTTAGTTCTATAGAAACTATATTTTACATCAAATCGTTTTGAAATTTAGAATGGTAGAGTTTCTTGATTCATGAACCAACATTGCCGAATTTGAAGAAAATCGGTAAAGATTTAGCTATTGCTCCCATATATATGTTTCATCCGATTTGGCTCTTTAGATCTAATCGTTTTTATACCCTACACCACACTATGGTACAGGGTATTATTTAAGTATAAAATGTCCCAAAAGTAAATGTATGTAAACAATTTATACATGAATTACAAAATTTATATATCAGAGTTATTCAATATTACGAGAGTGGTGTAGGGTATTATATAGTCGGAACCGCCCGACTTTAGCCTTTCCTTAATGGTTAAATTTATTTTTTAGCGAGAGTGTTATAATTTTGTGTTTATGTATCTGGTGGCAGTCTACGTGATTGGTTCAAAAATGGGTGGGATCAGGCCGATGTGCGTGGCCTAGCCCACGTGAGCCAAGTTTTTAAATTGAGATATCTTGAACAATTTGTTAGCGAGAGTACTGTAATTTTGCGTATATGTATTCGGTGGCAGTCCACGTGATTTTTCCAAAACGGGACGGGATCGCAAATCTAAAAGCCGGTGCAACGAAGTGGACCCGGTCCAGCTAGTTTTTTATGAAATCAAAAACTGAAATTAATATTAATTCTTTCCCCACTAGCTTTTAGATAGTAAGCAAGACAATATTGGTTCAAAAAATTATGAGAACATGAATCTTGTTTTGACATTTTTGAAAAAACCCATATTTATACCCCCAACTTGGAGAGAAGGGTATACATCATTTGCTACGAGCCAAAACAGTAACACATAGAAGAAGTGACGTAAGAACCTAAGTATTTTTGGCAAATATTCGATCTGGGTAATTTTAAGCCATTTGAGCAATGTCCGTCCTTATGTCTGTCAGTGCGTCTGTCTGCTAGCACGACAACTCTCGATAACCGATTGACTTAAAATTGGTATGCGGTAATATTTTGCTCTATCTCCGGCAAAGTTAGATGATGGGCCATATTGGTCCATTCTTCAAGTACCTCCCCCACAAAGGGTTAACATTTAGTGAAATATTGATTCTTTAATAACTTCTATACTACTTGCTCGAATTTTCTGAAATTCCACACATAGTTTTAGTTTATTTAACACCTCAAGAATAATGGGTGAAGCTGCCATTTGGCACCTCCCACACAAACGGACCATTTCGCACCAAAATTTAAGTGGTTATAGCTTTAATATCAGTTCACACAAATACTTGGAATTTTGTAATGCTTTTATTGTACCTAGAGCCCAGAGAAAAGTGGGCATTATTGGCACGCCTATTTACCTCCCACACACATGGACCATTTGAGCAGTGTAATGTTTTTGTAGTATCTACAGTCTAGTGAATAATGTGCGTCATTGGCACGCCCCTTTCGGTACCTCCGACACAAATGGACTATTTTAAACCAAAGTTAACAGCGTATAACTGTAATACACGAGCATTCTTTAAACTAATTAAATGCAATTTAAATTTTTAAGAATTTAGTTTGAACAAAAAAATAAATACATTTACGAATATTTTTTGGAACTGAAGGTGAGGGGATTCTTAAGTCGGTTTATTCGACTGAACTTTCGTACTTGAGACCCAATTATCCTAATTGGTTCAAGAAAGTTTTAAAGAATCATTAATTAATTAGCCTTCATCTCCGATTAATGTATTTTTTCATCCCATTAGCGGTTTCGCAGATATCTTTCATGATATTGCGAAAAATCAAAATTTTGAAGAACATTTTAATATTTTTTTAATTAAAATCTCTTAAAAACATCGAAAAATTTAAAATTATTTTTATTTTACGGTTTTCTCACTGTGGAGTTGAGCAGAAGATCAAAGATTTCCTTTAAAGTGAAGGAAGGTATTTTGAATGGTCAAGTGAAAAAGGAAACGACCTTGAAATCCAACATCAACCAATGCAAGACGCGTTTCGTTGGGGGTTAGTCAACTCTTCGGATGCAGTAATGGTGTTTTTGGCCTGCGGTCAACTTCCCATTATTTATTACTTACGGTTAAGGAGACCTTTACTTGAGCATGTTGAGAGAGTTTTTCTATCCAGAATTACGTCGAATGAGAATTTTTTCAACTCTGTGTGATTTCAGCAAGATGGTGCAACTCCTCACATAGCCCGACCGGTTATGACAGAATTACGACGAAAATTTCCCAATAAGCTGATATCCACATTCCGTTGGCCCCCGGGTCGCCTGGCCTTACTGCTCCTGACCTTTTCTTGTGAGCTTATTGCAACCAGGAAGTCTACAAAGCAAAACCAACAAATTTGAATGAATTAGAGCATTCCATTTGAGAAACAATTGCGGCAATTCCTGTCTCAACTCTCCAAGCAGTAATGAACAACTTTTTGGTAAGATACCGACGACAGGGGGCATTTAAATTCCATTATTTTTAAAACTAGTTAAACTATATTTAATACAAAATAATGAGCTTTAACATGAATACAAGAAAAATGAATTCCCTACACTGAAAAAAAGTTAATTGAGTTTCTTAATGTGCGATATTCATCAGCCACCCTGTACATTACGTAATGGATGGTGAAAAAGGACCGTTTGACCAAAATGACTATATACAACACCCTCAACTCGGACTGTCCTTAGCGATTGTATCATAACTACTATTCAATAGGACTAAATTTGGTACAAGTTTCATCCCAATCAGAAGACATCGATTTTAAAATCTAACACACTTGATATGAAACCCCCATATTTTCAAACGTCGTAAAATTCTAAGGGATATATACAGGCTTTTCCAATAAGAGTTATTTGAAAAAACCACAATTATTGTCAAGGAAATTGAAAGTTTTTTATTTAATGTGAAGTACAATCGATACAGTTAAGTTGTAAATTCAAATGGACCCCACGACTTCTTTTGCAGGAACGAATTCGATGAACCCAATTTTCGAGCACTTTTTCCACTAAATCAAGTCGTATGTCATGAATGGCACGTTCAATATTGACTTGTAAAGCTTGAGGAGAGTCTGGTTTATTTCGAAAGACCAATGACTTCAAATAACCCCACAAGAAATAGTCTAATGGTGTTAAATCACAACTTCTTAGAGGCCATTCAATATCACAATTTCATGAAATAATCGAATCTCCAAACTTTTCTCGCAACAATTCAATTGTTTCATTTGCTGTGTGACACGTAGCCACAATCGGTCAATGCCAAAAAGATAGCTCTTAATGAGAGCTGAAATATTGATCATGGGTTTCAAGGTCGTAGGTCGACTGGAAAGTGTTTTTTTTTTATTTAAAAAAAATTGACTTAGCATCATTTTCAAATGTGTACCGAAAGTTTATTTTTGCTCTAGCTCCTTAACGGTACGTCGTATCGGGAATCGGTCAATGGCAAAAAGATAGCTCTTACCGAGAGCTAAAATATTAAGGTAGGTCGATTGGAAAGTGGTTTATTTTGGATTTTAAAAATGGACTTAGCGCACGAAATGTTGCAATTTTGTGTTCTGTTTTGGGCTTATGATACATATAGTAAAATTCTATGGCCAACATTTTTGTAGAACATTTCATCCCCACCCTGCTGTTTACGATTTGTTAACATCGGGCCAAAAATTACAGTTATGTGGGGTAGCTAGAGGGTTAATATGTTCCACAAAATTATTGGCCTTAATATTTTCTATAAAGTTGCTGAACATACTCTATACCAAAAAAAAATATTTTTGTTACATAATTGTGAAATACTAACATTTTTGGGTAACACTGTGGTTTTTTGAGCTAATTGGGGTACCTAGACACGTTCAGATTGATTGATATGTTCACAAAAGTTGCAAAACATTGTTAGTGAAAAATTATGAGTCCCTGAAAGTTATGCTGAAAAAAGTGAAAACAAATATATTTTCCCTACACTTTTGGTGAGTATTGATACATATAGTAAAATTCTATGGCCAACATTTTTGTAGAACATTTCATCCCCACCCTGCTTTTTACGATTTGTTAAAATCGGGCCAAAAATTACAGTTACATATTTAAAACATAATGGTAAACCCTTATCTTTATAATAAAGCTAAATTCTTGGCCATAACATTAAACTATATGCGTTTTATTTCTTCTTGAAAACCACACGTCTAAAAAACACCCTGTATTTTTGCCACATATCGCATCTGTCCGATTTGACTTTTAACGCAATAGCGACCGCAAATATCAACTGATCGGACTCTAAATTGGTATTTTGGGTTTATTTATACACAGAACCCTGGGACAACGGTTGCCATAGGACCATGTTTTAATATAGCCTCATACAAAGGTCCCCCTATATTTTACTTCTTAGAATAGTTTTTATGTTTTGAAAATAGCGGGAATAAATTGCTTAATTTGTCCCTACATTTGTTCCAACATTCGCTTAATTTGTCCTTACATACCTAGATTCTAAGGTGTATTGATAGAGCAACTGTAGGAGCAACTGCAAAGATACTGTGTGGTGACCCCAATGAGAAGAAAACAAGTAGTTTTCTGAAACTGAACAAGATCGAGATTAGTAAGATGATGAGTGTTCTAACTCAAGCTTGCAGGCACATCTTCATTGCATAGGACTAGCAGAAAACGACGAGTGCAGGACATGCAGGGAAAACATCGAAACGATGGAACATTTTCTTTGTCACTGCCCAGCTTTCACACATGCAAGATCCCGATATTTCGGTTCCGACATATTGCAGACTTGACTCATCTCAGAGGATATGACTGGAAGATACTGAGAAAATACGCGTCTAGTACCAATTTTCTGTAACCCTTGGGGTATAAAAATCATAAATAAGGAGCGCACAACAGGCCGAACCACTTGCTTAAGTGTATGTCCATGGACATGAGACGTTAAAACGACTCCGCTATTCAATCTAACCTAACCTAAGGTGAATTGACCCTAGTTTAGCCGATATACTCCTATTAAAAAAAGGTAAAAAAGGTAGTAAAAAGGCTTTAAACAAGCCTTACAATACATTAAAAATCCTAAAGCTTACAATACATAAGCTATACAAAACTAATAATGTACATATATATAAAATTTAACGTGTATAATTTTATTTAAATAAACTGATTTCTGTTTGGCCGAAATGAAAGCCCTTAACATGTTAACATTTTTAGCAAACAGTTTTTTTATTTTTTATTTTCTTTTATATATAGAACTTTTTAAATAAATGTTGCTAAAAAAACTAAGTTGATTGAGGTTTTAGTAGTTTGAATCATTACTTTTATTCACAGTATTATTTTCATCATTCCACTACAAACCCCACATACTTGTGAACGTATAACAACGTCGACAACAATTCACTACACATTACAAGGTATTATGCAGGCTCCAACATCGTAAACTGTTTAATTTAATAGAATGTTTAATTCTGAAAACAGAAAAGGACGAAAGAGAAAACAAACTGGTGTGAAAATATGCCAAAAGAATCTGTTAACTATAAAATACTGCATATATAATTGGGAAATTGTTCGGGGTCAAAAAATATAAAATTCATTATAATATTATTATAAAGTTAAACAATTTTTCACAAGTCCTCTTTTTTGGTGGCCAGACCATATAACGTTCGTTCGTTCGATCCATTTACTTTACATTATTATGTCCGTGCGTTTCAGGGCTCTCTAGGTAGCCGTTTCATATTGAATCAAAATCATTCACTTGAAATGTGCATACTTTTTTGGCATATTTTTTGTCAGTGAATTTTCTGTGAAATTAATCAAATGGAAAATGTAATTTTTTAAAGTAAAGTGTGTGCTCAGAAAAAAGGCTCTTGAAATCTCGGTAACAAATGAAAACTCATAGAGGGAATGGATG
The DNA here is from genome assembly GCA_963930755.1 of Eudasyphora cyanicolor. Taxonomy (NCBI): domain Eukaryota; kingdom Metazoa; phylum Arthropoda; class Insecta; order Diptera; family Muscidae; genus Eudasyphora; species Eudasyphora cyanicolor. The sequence continues at coordinate 257,584,733 of OZ005737.1, read as the reverse complement.
TGAATGTTCACAGTGGAGAGAGGAAAATGGCACAAGAAAATAAAAAAAAACGTTTTTACGAGACGAAAATCATATACTTCAAAAAAGAAACATCGATAGAATTAATAAATATTTTTCAAACTATTAGTTTCACTTCATTTGATAGCATTACGACTATTAGAATTATTTCTTCAATATTATTTCGTTGGCTCGTAGTAATATTTTAACGATTTTATAAAAATGGGTTCGATTGTTTCAAATAAAAAAATTACAAAAACCAGTGACAAGGTTTAGGTTTAGGTTAGGGTGGCCCGTATTTTTTTACAAGCTCACATAGACCAGTTTAGTGTTACCACGGGCTGAAATGCCCCTCATCGAAACCAACCTGTTAGATATATAAATTTATCGATAGTACGAATATCAGTACTAGAAAGATCTGTTAGGCTGCCTAAAAAAGCCGACCCCAGTATGTCCAGTCGTCGTTTACTCAAAGCGGGACAGTCGCAAAGCAAGTGCTCAATGCTCTCCACTTCTTCCTCATCTCCACAGCTTCGGCAGAAGTCATTGGAGTCAATACCCAATCTTTTGGCGTGTTCGCCGATCAAGCAGTGTCCCGTCAGAACCTGTACTAACGTAGACAATCGTTTCCTCTCTAGTGCGAGAAGATATTTTGACCTTCTCAGGTCATACCTTGGCCAGATTTGTCTAGCTACCCTGCAGGTGCCGATTTCTGTCCATCTTTCGTTGGACTGCCTGATTGCATCTTGCCTAAGCCAAAGCTTGCACGTGGATAGTGGCGCACCAATATATGCAAATTCTTCGAGAATTTGTAATGTCGTCCCTTTCCTAGCAAGCTCATCGGCTTTGCAGTTCCCCGGGATATCCCTATGACCAGGCACCCATATGAGGTGTATATTAAACTGCTCAGCCATCTCGTTAAGAGATCTGCGGCAGTCGAGGGCTGTTTGTGAATTTAGGGATGTTGCCTCCAGAGAATTGATGGCAGCCTGGCTGTCCGAGTAAATGACAACGCCAGTGTTGGCTACTATGTTGCGACTCAGCCACTTGGCGACTTCCCATATTGCCATTATTTCGGCTTGATAGACACTGCAGGTATCTGGTAGTCTGTGAGCTATATCCAGACTAAGTTCTTCACAGTGTACTCCGAAGCCAACCTTTTCATCAAGCTTCGAACCATCCGTGTAAAAGTGGAGATGGTTTCTATTACCTGGTATTCTGCCGACCCATTCGTCTCTGGCGGGAATCATAGTGATGTAATTTCTCTCGAAGGTGTACACAGTCGGTATATAGTCCACCATACCATAGTTCTTGTACCTCCACAGTGATAGGCAGTTTAATCTTATTGCCGCTTTGGTTGCAACTTCTCTAGCCACAATATTAATCGGCAGTATATGGAGTAGGGCTTGTAGAGACTCGGTCGCTGTAGTCCTTAAGGCTCCGCTTATGCTCAGGCAGGCAGTTCTCTGAACCTTTGTTAGTAGGTTGGTAATGGTTAGTTTGTCAGTTGCCGTCCACCATACCACAATACCGTATAACAGTATTGGACGAACTACTGCTATATATATCCAGTGGACGATTTTAGGAGAGAGTCCCCACCGCGACCCTACAGCCTTTTTGCAGGAATATAAGGCGACGTTGGCCTTCCTTACACGTTCCAATACGTTAAGTCTAAATAACATTTTCCTATCTAGAATTATTCCTAAAAATTTTGCACTTTCAGAAAAGACTAGATCTGTTCCATTTATCCGAGGTGGAGGGTCCACATGTGGGACATTATTCATCCTAGTAAAGAGAACCAATTCTGTCTTGTTGGGGTTAACGCCCAAACCGCTGCTTCTGGCCCATCTAACCAACTTGTTCAGAGCCACCTGTAGGATGTCTCTGAGGACGTTTACGAATTTGCCACTCACTGCGATTGCCACGTCGTCCGCATATGCCACGACCTTGCAGCCAAAACGTTCTAGATCTAGCAGGATTTCATTCACCGCTAGGTTCCAAATTAGTGGAGACAGTACTCCTCCTTGCGGGGTCCCTCTGTTTACATACCTTGTTAGAGTTGTGGACCCTAGACATGCTGTTATGCGTCTTCTGGTGAGCAGACTTTGAATTAGTCTAATCAAACTATTGTTAACTTTTAGATGTGAGAGTGCCGCAATTACCGCATCTGAGTGAATGTTGTTAAAAGCCCCTTCTATGTCAAGAAATGCCACCATGGTGAATTCCTTGAAATGCAGGGACGATTCGATAGTGCTCACAAGTTCGTGCAGGGCTGATTCTGTAGACTTGCCCTTATTGTAGGCATGTTGGTTCCCCGACAGGAGTTTTGTATCCAGGTTTTCCCTAATGAAATGATCTAAAAGTCTTTCCAGACATTTCAATAGGAAGGAGGATAGGCTAATTGGTCTGAAGTCTTTTGGCCTAGTGTGTGATATCTTTCCCGCTTTAGGTATGAATACCACTTTGGTATCCCTCCACCGATTAGGGACGTATGAAAGCCTGATACAGCCTACATAAATTTTCTCCAGCCAGGGGATAATGTACATTAACATTTTCTGCATTTCTGCTGGAGTGATGCCATCTGGTCCAGGTGACTTGAAGGGCTCAAAGCTGTTAATAGCCCAGCTTATTCTGGAACTCTCAGTCAAGAAGCTAGCGACGCTCGCCGTCCACTCGCACTCTTGTTGGTCCTGCTGATCCTCGGGTTCTGTTACAGAGTTGCCCGGGAAATGTGTGTCGAGCAGTACATTTAGCGACTGCTCGCTGTTTTTGGTCCAGTTATTTGCCTCATCCTGTAAATATCCCACTGTACAGGGTGAAGCAGATAATATCTTCCTCAGCCTAGCGGCGTCGGAGACCTTTTCCACTTCACCACAGAAGGTATACCAAGAGCGCCTTTGCGCCTTTCTAAGCTCCTTCTTATAGATCTTGAGTTGCTCTTTATAGGCATCCCAATCATTAGCGACCCCAGTAGATTTAGCCTTATTGAATAGCTTGTTGCAGGTCTTTTTCATAGCCGTTAGCTCAAAAGTCCACCATTGGGGTTTAGTTTTACCCTTGTACCTTGTTTTCGGACAGGCTTCTTCAAGGGAACTATTGAATGATGTGGTGATATGATCGACCAGATTATCCAGACCGGCTTTGTCATTCGGTTCGTACAGAAGTTTAGAGTTGAGGACTTTCTTGAAATTCTTCTCATACAGGTGCCACTTTGTCTTCCTTACATTTCTGTGGACGGCAGGTTTAGGCGCTTTTTCCGCGAGTTTGAACTCAATATAATGGTGATCTGAGAATGAGTGGTCGTCCAGTACATTCCACCCAATAATTTTGTCTGACAGCCGGTCAGTAGCAAACGTTACGTCGAGTACCTCCTGTCTGTCTTTAATTGTAAAGGTCGGTTTATTACCTATGTTACAAATACTAAGGTTGGTAGTTAGAATAAAGTCAAGAAGCGAATCACCCCTATTGTTTATATCCGTACTACCCCAGATAGTATGATGAGCGTTCGTGTCTGCGCCAATAATCAGCTCGATCTCGTCAGACGTTGCTTCTTCCACTACTTCCCTGAATAGAGCAGTCGGTACTACAGATTCATAAGGCAAGTAGCTGGAGACCACCCAATATATGCGATTACCGATCTCCAGGCTAGCAGCTGTTTGGTCTTTACCACTTACATTAGTCAGGAGAAAGATACTTAGATCTTTCCTGGCCAAAATGCAGGTTCTTGGAGTGCCTTCACAGTTGGCCACAAGCAGTTTAAAGTTGGGTGTCCTAATACCGCACACCCTTCCTCCCACTACGTAGGGCTCCTGTATCAGGACGATGTCTACTGCGCCTGTGGACAGGCGCAGCAATAGAGCCGCTGAGGCTGCTTTAGCGTGATGGAGGTTAATCTGTAGAATTCTTACCTTCATTGGTAATTGACAGATTAACATCCACCCCGACAAGGGTGTTATCGAACTCTTCGTCCGTATCGTCGAGAAGCATGTCCCCGCCAGATGCGTCAAAGAGTCCGGAGACTCCCCTCAGCCTCTCTGTGTCCGAAGTAGAGCTTTTGTCCTCAGAGAAGGACGTTACAGATCTTCTGTTAGATTTGGAGTCACCAGAAATAATAGGCGTGGGTACCTCCGCACTTCCAGGAAGTGCCACGGTGGACGACTCACCTTCTGCAGTGGGAGCTATATCCTGCTTGTATATCTTCAAGACTATAGTCTCGAAGCCATATTGTAGGGTTGCACTCGCACCTTGTATATGGGAGGTGGATTCAGCGTTTAGGATAAGATTGACCTGCCGCTTTTTACCATCCGCCTCACCCACCTTGCTGATTCTCCAATTATGGGCCGGCAGACCAGGATTGGAATCTTTTATTATTTCTAAGATGTCAGCCGGGTTGGAGGGCTCTTCTGTAACCCAGGTGATGGCTCTAGGGTGACTAGGGATGTTGTTTTTTTCGACAACATCCAACTGGGCACACGGCCACACCTCACCCGCTCGACTCAGAGCAGCCTTATACAGGTCTACTGATCTGGCATCACCGAAATATAAGAGCTTTACTCTCCCCTGATGCCATCCTGCATCGTTGCAGATTGGTGGTTTACCCGGCATTTCTCTACGGACATCGAGGTAGTGAGCCATAATGGCTGATTGTACATGACTCCATTTGTCCTTGAGGATGGATCCATCCTCACTACTTCTGTCTATAACAGCCATCACTAGACTCTCCTTCGCCACTTCATTGAAGGGCTTGGTGAGTGTCCTGTTGATGGTGACATTAGGGCCTCTTGCCTTTTTCGAAGGCAGGGGTTCATCAGGTGATCTGATTCGTTTTACTTTATTAGCCGTTACGACAGCTGAATTTGTGGCTCTTTCAGACGACTCATTGGCCTTAGAAGCATCTATGACGCCTTTAGCCCAGGTAAGTGACTCTTTTTGTTTTTCGGTAAGAGCCGAAACCTCAACAGCCTCCAACTTCGTCAAAACTCTGAGCGCTACACGATGCTCATTGTGCTTCCGTTTTGACGGTCGGACATGACGTTTACTCCTCACCGCACCACCTGTTGTGAGTAGTTGGGGGAGATTTTCACCATTTTTGGTGTGGTCGGCTTTGGCCAAGACCAACGGACGGACAGTCGGACGATTGGGGAACCGCGCTCCATCGGAACACGAAGGCATCCCCGTCAAGAGAATTTATTTTTATTTTGTCTGTATTAGACCGTAATAGGTACTACGATGTAGGCCTTACAGACTTTGTACAGATTTTTGCTATTGCGTAATAGGTACTGGTAACTATCCGCTATGTGATAAACACGTCCGTTCACTGCGAATGATCAGCAACGAAACCAGTGACAATGTTGTAAATATTTTTCAAATCGACAAAAAAATACAGTTCAATTCAGAGGGGGTAGATTCTGGATAAAAAGCAGGGGCCAAATCACGGCTTTCGATATCGAATACTTTACGATCGAAATGTGTTTTTTATTTTCGTTAAAAGAGTTTAGCTTCTGTCGAATTCAAGTAGATTGTTAAAATATATTCTTTTGTAGCTTATCTGGATAGTTTTTAATTAATTCCAATGTCAACTTTTTCTTATTAACAACAACTTAAATGCCTTTTCGATCGAAAAGTTCTCGATAACGAATGCTGTGATTTGGCCCCAGTAAGGTCATTGGTCCTTCGAAATAAACCAGACTCTCTTCAAGCTTTACAAGTCAATATTGAACGTGCCATTCATGACATTCCATAAAATGTATATTGAAATCGAAAAAAATATTACAAGAAGAATTTTACAACTTCGAATACTTTTACAAATTGGTTGATTGCTAAAAATATGTAGCTATAGTTAACAACAACAAATGGACAATGTTTTTATTCTTTACAAAAAATTGTGATACAATTCTGTCACTGGTGCCGTGTGATCAATAATACGACACAATCTTGGAATATTCATACGTAGCAGGGGGCCAAAACGGTGGTATGTACTAGGGATGTAACGAAAGTGACTTTAGCGAATGCGAATATTGAAATATATTTCTTGCGAATTCGAAAGCGAATAGTGAAATATGCATTTTTGCGAAAGCAAATGCGAATGCGAATAATTGTTTGACCCTTTAGTACCAACAAATTAAAGGAACTGAATTGATACTTTTCCAGGTTATTCAATGAATGTTTTCCATAGTTTTACCTACTGTTACCACAAGGACAAACATATTTCTCTAACTGTTTTGAAGAGAAATGGTAGAGGCTTTCATTGGTATTAATATCTTCAAATTGTGTGAAGGGAATAAGGAGATTTAACACTTTTAACAAATGGAAGCGAATACTGAAATATATTTTTGCGAAAGCGAATAATCCAAAGATGGTTTTTGCGAATGCGAAAGCGAATGTTAAAATGATGCGTCCGCATACGCGAATAATTTGCGCTCGCGTGATGCGAATGCGGATATTCGTTACATCCCTGGTATGTACACAACAATCACTACTGATTTGTCTGAATACACTATGCAACAAAATTTTGTCCAAGGGAAGTGGATAACAGTTTCTGGAGCAAGTAGGTGTCACAAACACAAAAAAATATTAAAAAAATTTTATTGTAAATTTTTTTTTTTAAATTCCAGCTTTCATGGAAAGAACATTCAGTATTTGGACCATAACTTTATTTTAAAGGGAATTATGAGGGCTACATATGCTGCAAATATCGCTTTCACGTAGAATATTTGGTTTAGTAACAATCGTCAAAAATATGAGAAAAAAGTGATTTTTTTTAAAACACATTTTTCTCGTACAAAAAAAAACATATAAAATAGAAAAAAAAATAGAAATTTATTACATTTTTAAAAAGCCAGCATGCTAAAAACACATTTTGCTGGTACAAAAAAAACCATATAAAATAGAAAAAAATCGAAATTTATTACATTTTTAAAAAGCCAGCATGCTAAAGAAGAAAACACCGTATATTTGAAAAAAATCTATGGATAGATGTAAAAGTTATGAGCCATTTTGTAAATGTTAGGGAAATTCAAAAAAACCTTGTTTTATATTCTTTCGTTTTTAAATGATGTTTTTGCGTATATTGAATTCGCCATATGTGAGAGAGACATATAAGAGACATTGCACTTGTATTTTATTTTATGAGGATTGATGTCAGATATTATAAAATTATAGAGAGGACGAGGTTTTATGGTTGTTCGTAACCATCCATAAAACATGATATGCAATGTCAGTGTAATTCAGCGCCTTAAAGAGATATGTCGATTTTCTAAAAAATATTATAAAGTTATATTTCGAAGAATGAAAAAAGGCAAAGAACTTTTCAATGTGTATATGATCCCGACAATTTCTGTTACATCTGCGGAAAATATGTAACTAAAAAAAAATCGACGTGCGTTTAGTAAAATAATAGAAGAAATATATGTGCAATATTTTGGTATACGAATTGAAAATATGAACGAACCGTGGACACCTAGAATTTTGTGTAATTCGTGCCATGTAAATCTTACTCGATGGAGTAGTGCAAGTAACACATGCAAGGACATTCCCGTATTGTTCGAGAAACTTAATCAAACATACAATTAATTTTTGACGTCGGATGAAATTGCAGCATGGAGGTCGTTTAAGTTTGTGGTTTCAAATTTCTTTGGATCCAATAAAAGCCCGCAATATGAAACAATGATTAATGATTTGTTAAAAAATTGTGAAAAAATTGGTAAGATATATGTTTTTCTATATTTATGTATATAACACATATATATGTATTCTTCTAACTTATTTTTCGCTTTATGTATTCCAATATGTGTATATATATATATATATTGCTTGAAAATCAGTTCAGATTTTCTTATATGTACCTCCGATTAGCATATATGCCCTGTATAAGCAACATTTTTAAACTGATTTGTATACAAATTTTCAGCTATAAGTCTCTTGATACCCTTAGAGACACCTAAAAAAGGGACGGCGACACTTCTCTTCTCCCTCAGCTTATCGAGCTTATACTTCAAAAAAGGGTCCAAATACTAACGATAGCAGTTGTAGCAGTTCTTTGGAAGCAGTTAGATTATTTCGCGGACATTGTTACTACAAAACATAAACATTAAGCTTTAAACGCACGGTATCACAGATTTTGCCAGCTTAAAGTCAAATAAGTTCTGCATTCAAAATTTCGCTAGCCATTAACAATTCCTTGTGGCGCGTAGTATCATCACAATGTCAAGCAATTTAATAAAGTTGAAATTAATTAAAACATTTAGTGAGATAATTAGATTTAAACATTGTCATTTGACTCGCTCGACATGTCGGGAGACAGACCGAAAGACAGAGAGAGATGTTAAAAATTAAAATGAAAACAAAAATAGCTTAAGCCTAATTAAAACATACTACTCGAGATGCCGTTGTCACCAATGTCGCGCCTCACACTGCCACCACCTCCACCATCTAATTTTTTTTTTGCGAATGCAGATAGTTGGAATGGCTGCGGAGCTACAGATGCAACGTCAAAGACCAAGTCCACTATGGACAGAACAGCGCTGAAGCAGCCGGTGGTGGAAGCTATGGGCAAAATTCGTTCTCATTTCCATTTGGAAAAGAAAAAGCCAGTCAACAAATGACTGCCGGGAAGTAGTTCAACTCCCCTTACCGTTTCCCCGACTATGGATGGCGCGTAATAAGCAGGACGACATTAAAAAGTAAACAATATAAACGACTTTTGTTGAATGTTAAACATTTTTGTTCAGTTAGTGAAAGAAATGCGTTCGCGAAAAGCGAACAAAAGTAGGAAAAATAACGGCTGCAAAAGAGTGCAAGAGCAACACCAGCTCTGGTGTGTCCTTCGGACATGGTGGACCGAAAAGTATCATCAAAATAAATATATTTTATATTAAAATGTAATTCTTATTATTTTAAATAAATCTTCGCAGAATTAGGGTTCCTGGTTTGAAAAAAAAAACAGTAAGGAAAGGTTAAAGTCGGGCGGGGCCGACTATATAATACCCTACACCACCTCGGCAATGTACATTAAGAATTTCTTTTTGAATAGTTAGAGTAATTAGTTTCCTTTCTTTTATGAAAGTACTTAGCTCCCCCGCCACGTCAAGGCTTATTCCAAAGAGGAGTTTAATATAATGTGTGGAATTAAAAATTGATACTACCTTGGAATAATTGGTACTACCTTGGAATAATTGGTTTAAGTAATGTTTTAATTTTCATTTCCGCTGAAGCTTTTCAGGTTTCTAAAATAGCGCTTATATAAAAAAATTTGGAACATCTTTCTGGAAAATTTTGATCGGAAGTAAAGTACAACTTATATAGCGCTTTGGTACCAAATCAGGAGGAAAATATATATGGAGGTTATATATAAATCTGAACTGATTTTCCCTGAATACCCATTCATGTAAACAGACCTCTTTCTGTCGAATTTCGTTCTGATCGGATATAAAATACAGTCACTGATCGGATATAAAATAACATTAACAGGGCTTACATGTCAAATCGGGGTAACTTATATATGGGGGCTATATCTAAATCTGAACCGATTTCTTCCAAATTTAAAAGTGTTCATTCATATAATAGGAAACCTTTTTCTGCCGAATTTCATACTGATCGGATTTAAAATACAGTTCTACAGCGCTTACTTGTCAAATCGGGGGTAACATATATATGTGGGCTATATCTAAATCTCAACCGATTTCCCTCAAATTTGGCAGTATTAATTCATGTAATAAGGAAACTCTTTCTGCCGAAAATTTGGCAGTATTAATTCATGTAATAAGAAAACTCTTACTGCCGAATTTCGAACTGATCGGATTAAAAATACACTTTTTACAGCGCTTACATGTAAAATCGGGGGTAACATATATATGGGGGCTATATATAAATCTGAACCGATTTTGTTTGAAACCCCTAAAAGAGAAGATATAAAACCATAGTTTATTATACCGATCGACATAGAATCACTTTTTGAGTCGATTTAGCCATGTCCGTATGTCTGTTTGACTGTCTGTCTATGTATTCTTGTGATCAAAGTGCAGGTCGTATTTATAGTACCGAGGTAAGAACTAAACACCCCATATATATGTTACCCCCGATTTGACATGTAAGCGCTGTAGAAACCGTATTTTACTTATCGGATAAAAAATCGTATATGGGCCGATTCTATATCGGCCTTCCAATTTTTATATTGTTCTAAGTGTAACGAGAGACTTCTCTCTGTCAATTCGATAGATTTAAGAAACCATGGTTCTATTTCTTGTCCTTTTGGGTGTTACAAACAAATGAACAAAGTTATAATACCCTGTACCACAGTGTGGTGTAGGTATAGGCGGATTAAGGTATAGCAGGTATAGACGGGTTAAGGTATAGCAGGTATAGACGGATCAAGTTCAGCTATGACGAATTTTTTATACACTCCACCATGGATATTGCCCATTTTTAATCCCAACATACCTGCAGATATAAAAAGTATATGTATCAGATTTCAGGAACCTATTTTAAGTATTATAGATTGTAGCGTGATTACAACAGACGGTTATGGCTCAATCGTCCCTGAATTCTTCGACATGGTAGTGCCAATAACTACCATTTTTCTCTGGACTCTAGGTATTATAAAAGCCGTAAGCTGTTAACTTTTGGTGCAAAATTGTCCATTTGTATGGGAGGTTCCAAAAGGGACATGGATACTTCGCCCATTTTTCTTGAGGTGTTAGAGGCTGGCAAACTAATACTATATGTGCAATTTCAGAAGATTCTAGTAAGTTGTACTAAAGTTATTAAAGAACCAATATTTCACTAAATGTTAACCCTTTGTCAGACAGGCGGACGGACATCGCTCAAATGACTTAAAATGGCCAAAATCAAATTTTCGCCAAACATACTTGTGGTCATAAATCACTCCTTTGGTGTGTTACACGTTTGGCTTGTAGCAAATTATTGTAGCAGTTTCTATTTCCCAACACACAAATTCTATGGCTCTCAGATCCTATATCTAAAAAAATATACGAAATTAAAGAATATTCTGAAAAAAAACTTAGTTATGTACATTTATTTAATAGTGCGCCTACACGACTTCCGGTTCACGCTGTTTCCCAGAGACACACACACATACTGAAAAAGCAAGCCATCCCATACACCCACATGGAACTCTTGATGTCGTTGCCGAGTGGCCATTTGTTATTCAAAAGTATTCAACAGCAAAACAACTGCCAAGAGATGCATTGCACCTTACACAGAAATTTCTTTTACTCTTTTTTTTAACAAGCGAATTAAAAAACAACAAAATAAGACAAGCGGAAAAATTACAAGGAAAACAATGAGGGAAAAAAAGATGTTGCAATGATGACAAAGTCCTCCAAAGATACATCGTAGAATGCCAAGACGACCCGACTGACAATGACTGCGGTGCTGGGACCGGCACTGGTTGCCCAGCGGTGAACGCGGACCGTGTGAAAGTTGCGATGGTACTAGTTATGGTGGTGAAAGTTAATAAAAGTGGAAAATTTTTAATTTATTCTCTCTGCTTTTAAGTATTTTGCAACATAACTCCATTTAAATGTACGAGTGTATGAATGAATACAGTGAGTGCAGGAAATGGGTACATACATATAAAAACCAGAAGGAAAGGCTAATATCAGCCGGGGCCTCCTAATGATACCCTACACCATCTTGATATTACAGAATATACACACTTATAGGTGTTCAATAGAGGATTGGCAACTTTTCATCATATCTTATCCATGATTAGTGGCGGAGTGGTCACGTTATTTGCAAAATCAGCATTTCCAGAGCTATTTTGACTGAAATTTTTATGATTCTAACTCGCAGATAGAGCTGTAGTGGACTTATGTCCATTATACATTTTTATTGTGATTTTTTCTTGAAACTCGTAATGAATGAATTTTTTAATGAAATATCAGTGAATAACAAACCAATACAGTACTTTTTATGGGTCTATTATGTCTAAAAGTGAACCGATTCTCGGATAAGGGAACCAATTTAAATTTTAAAAAATTGCCCCGATATATATTTATATATCAGGGCAATATTTAAACCCGAATTAAACAAAATTTCAAATTTATAAAATGCAAAATACAACTTGCACAGCGTTTAGAGGCCAAATCGAAAGTAACAAAATGTACGAGGGTCTATATCCACATCTGAGCCGATATTCTTCACATTTAAAATAATTTATTTTTCAAGGTACTTGTTTTCGCCAAATTTCATAAGGATCAAATGTAATATACAGTTTATATACCTATTATTTGTCAAATCTGATGTAACATATAATGGGTGATTGGTTGGCAACTATCTTTTTTGCCATACTGTTTTTGACAGCTCAGTTGTTTTCCTGTTTTCATCTTTAAACATTGTTTAAATCAATACTCCAATAAATATTTCATACATTTCTCTAAATTGTATGTGTTTTTCTTTTAAATCAAATCCGAAAGCTCTTTAAACATCCTTATATACCGGGTTTTCTAATAAGAGTGATATGATTTCTTTGAAAAAAAAAAACACTTATTGTTAAGGAAATTCAAAAGTTTTTTATTTAATGTGAAGTACAATCGATACAATTAAGTTGAAATGAAACGTCATTCTAATGGCCTCCACGACTTCTTCTGCAGGAACGAATTCGATGAACCCAATTTTCGAGCACTTTTCCAATAAATAAAGTCGTATATCATGAATGGCACGTTCAATATTGACTTGTAAACTTGAAGAGAGTCTGGTTTATTTCGAAAATCCAATGAAATCAAATAACCCCACAAGAAATAGTCTAATGGTGTTAAATCACAACTTCTTGGAGGCCATTCAATATTACAATTTCTTGATATGTATAATCGAATCTCCAAACTTTTCTCGCAACAATTCAATTGTTTCATTTGCTGTGTGGCATGTAGCCACAATTGGTCAATGGCAAAAAGATAGCTCTTAACGAGAGCTAAAATATTACACATGGGTGTTAAGTCCTTATTAGTCCTTATTAATGGATGAAATGACTTTCCTCTGCCAATTTTTCATATTAATCGGGTGTAAAATACAGCTTATGTACCAATTAGATTCCAAATTGAATGAAACATATATATTGGCGAATCGATTTTCCCAAAATGTAGTAGTTTTTTATGGCTGAAGTGACTTCCGTCTGTAAATCGGATGGAACATATACATATATATATATGTGCACTATATCTATATATGGGCGCTATACATAATTACATCCCGCACTTTGTTAAAAAGGATACTTCGGTATTATGAATGATGTACAGTAGGAGGAATTAAAAAAAAAAAATTCGACAGTTCCTAGACCAGACAAATGATTGGGACAAAACTTGGCATGCTTGTAGAAGAGGTATTATAGAGCAAACATTTTAAATTGTTGCCCTCTATGGTATAAGGGCGCGTTGCTACAGGGCTTCAAAATTGGCCAGCTCGGGTAAACAAAATGTTTAAACGCGTGTAATTTACGTCTTTCTCATCCGATTCACAATTCTGTGCATTCTACAAACCGACGTCTACCAAAAACTTTTTACACATAAGACTTATCGCATATTGCTACCGAGATATCTGTAATTGAAAATTTAATTTATAATAGAAAATAGTTCGATCCAGTATACCCAGAGAGCAGTGTTGCCAGAAATGACGATTTTCACAGCCAAAAAATAGGACATGACGATTTGACGATTTTCCAACCCAAATGAGGATTTTTCATGATATGAAACAAGTAAGAAAAACTTCTCAAATTGTTGTTATATTAACAATTTTATATAATTCCTTCGGAATATATTTACTCTCCCATTTATCTTCTTAAAATAAAAATCAGAAATGGTAGAAAATTTTGTGAAACTAATAGAGAAATCAATGAAAAAAGGCTGCAGCCGCTCCAGTTCGCACCAATTGGCATCATGCGATCAAACACAGTGATCTTGAGAGATGGGTTTGTATCTATCCAGCCTACATCAACAGCAAGAAAACCCGCCCACATATGCCGAAATCCGTGATGTACTCGCGGTTAGTAATCTACGAGTGGCAGTGGAAAACAAGCAATACTGCCGTGAGAAAAGTAGGGAACTTCAATTTCGTTGTAGAATTCGCGTACAAATGCATAATGATGGTGGCACCTTTTGCAATCCTGAATTCACTAGCTGGGAGTCACTTATGGTTTTGGCTGCTAGTAGAATACCTCAGTTAGAAAGTCGTCAAGCCCAACCCGGCGGTGGGGCACCACAGGAAGCACAAGTTTAGTCCACCAGCGGAGGCGGTGGTGGTGGTGGCAAGAAGGGTAAAGGCAAGAGACGTTAAGCTTGCAAATACAGTTTCACATAATCTATTGTTCTTTGGTTAAATTGCTGGACACAAATAAATTATTTTTTTTTTTTTAAATGTCTGAAATATTATGGACCGCACCCAATAACATAACAAGAAAAATCTCTAATGTTTTGTTATGTTGTAAAATTGGCAGAGTAAATTACAGTGACATTTTTTAGGTAAAGTAAGGGCTTCGTTAAAATGTGAACATAGGTCATTATTCCATCGAATCGTTCCAGCTAAAATTAATTACATATATACATTTTAAGAGAAATTGGAAGGAAATTTTTCTTTGAAGCTATGAAGTCAAATCGGTTTTGACTTCATAGCTTCACTTGCTGCTTGAAATGGTTCTTTGTATAATAAAATACAAATTGCGCATTTTCGCCCAATCGATTGGTATTTGTGGTTTCTAACGCGCTAAAAATTTACATCGCGTGGCAGCTATACCAAAATGTTGACCAATGAGGTCAGTACACAATAATAAATTCCAGTCTAGATAATATTAAATTGTCAAAATTCAGTCTAATCGGTTGGTACTAGTGAATTCTAATGCGTCAAGAAATTGAATCTAATAGAACCTTTGTATGGGGGCTGTATAAAACAATGGATCTACACTGGACCCAGTCGACTTGAATGGTTATATGCATTTTGTCAAACTTCGTCCCAATAAGTTAAAGCTAGTGGCATTCATGACTTAAATAAATAAATAAGAAATTAATATGTATGCGATATGTTTCCGCCAAATTTAATTACTAATGGCGTTCAAGAATGTGAGATCCGCCAACAAAATTAATTTTAAGTTCACCTTGAGGAACCCCAAAAATCATTTGAGAGTACCAATTAATACATATCTAGCTCCGAAACATGTCATTCGTCATAAAAAAAACTCAAAAGCTGTACGTTGCTGGTAGATTTTTGGGTTGTCGATTTTTGACGATTTCGAAATTTTTTTGACGATTTTTTATCCACATTTAGACGTTTTTCGGTCAAATTCGTCTGGCAACACTGCCTGAGAGGAAAGGAAACTTTCTCGAAAATGTTCCCGAAGAATAAACGGGTCATATCGATACCTCCATTCCCAAATATGCTAAGTCGACTTAGCGCAGTTTTAGGGAGATTGCATTTTTAATTTCTAAATATTCCAAATTATATTCAGTCAAAATTTGGTGTTTATCCGTCAACCCAATCAATGTTTATCCGATTTGCATTACAAAGGAATTCCACTCAAATTTAAAAAAATCATCAAACTTTGATCGCCTCTCCTGAAAAACTACCTTTTTGCACCTAGCATAGTATAGAATGGAGGTATCGATATAAATTCACTGGCATTGTTGCCAAGATTCTCCAATGTACACCGTTTTTTGCACAAATTAAAAAAAAGCCTTCATACACCACACTCTGGTACTGGGTATTGTAACAACCAAAAGTGGATGAGATATACTTAGAAACACTTTCTGAGTCGATTAAGCTATGTCCGTCTGTCTCTCTGTGTATGTTTTCTTTAATCAAAGTAGAGGTCGCAATTGTGGTCCGATTTCAACGAAACTTTATCTTTCTTTTGAAAGAAAGATCAATGTTGGGTATAATACATCCCTACGACTATCCCTATTTGAATGTAATCGATTCAGTTTTACTCATATCCCATATACTTATACATGTACCTTCGGCTCAGATTTAGGTACAGCTCCATATATATATTACTCCCGATTTGAAATTTAAACGCTGTAGAAACTTTTTGTATATACGATCAGTACGAAATTCGGCACAAACTGTCAAATTTGGGAAAAATAGGTTCTGGTTAAGATATAGCAGCCCAAATTTTTCTCCCGATTTCGTGTAAAAGCGATCTAGTTTATTACGTATGATCAACATCTTCACCTCCTCCTTGGGATAAGCCTTGATGAGAAGGTGGAGCCTAGAACTTTCTTAACTGAAACGAAACCAATTATTACAAGTTATTATCGCAATGCCGCATTGCGTATTGCTAAGGAGGTGTAGGGTATTGTATAGTCGGGACCGCCCGACTTTCTGTCTTTCCTCACCAGTATTTGGTAAGGTGTTGCACGTTGAACTGCAAAGGGAATTTGGAGCCCGGCGTTTTGTATTGTAGATATAGGGTAAAACATAAAAATAAATTATATCTTAGGGAATTTTCCAAACTATTTTGGGAATTGTGGGATTGACTTTTGCAAACATAACATGATGAAAAATCGAATTTTTTCCGAGGTAGGAACATTGAAAATGTTGTAATGAGATAACTCGTGGAAAAATTCAAAGAATGAAGTCTTATTTAAAGTAATTGCAAGTGATTTTCGCTGACTGTCTCGGCTACTGATCAAATTTAATATTTATTGATTTTTCTGTTGTGCTTTTCGGATTTACCTTAACAAATATAATAATGTTAGAATTAGCCTTAATTTAAAGAGTCAAGGCGTACAATTTCTGCTTGGAAAATTACCGTGATGTTTTAAAAATTTTATTTTTTTAGTGTCAATTTTAATTTATACTTTCAAAAAAAAATTCTGCCGAAACATACAAAAAATCTTCCACCAGAACTTAAGAAGACAGAACATATTTACATAACGTTGACATAAAATCTGGCATTGGCACATTTTTCTACACTCGCTGTATATACGTAAACATCACCTCCATTACCCTTTGTAATGTATTCTCATAGAAAAATGACAATATAACTTTTTATTGCTAATGCAATGCAGACAATTTGTAAGCTTCAATTAAAGGCAAAGACATTTTTCAGAATTTGGACCAAATTACTTGGAGTAGAATCTATGTAAAATAGTAACATATAATACTAGAATACACTTAATTTAGAAGTCAGGTAAATAATACCTTTTTTAATATTTAACATTAACGATTTCATAAAACTAAATTTTTGGAAAAATTTTCAAGCTGTAAAGGGTCTTATAAACCGACAATGGTGTATACCTTATGAGTAATGTTGTGTAAAATGAAGAATGCGTTCGTATTAATTGACAAACACCCATTTTTTGAGCTGAACAGTATATACCTCAAAAGTGTTGTGGCGATAATTCTCATATAGACTGTAGGACTGTAAAAGCATTACACTCCAAAAAATTTCAAATATTTGTTCATACTGGTATTAATTTTATAATCTGTTAGGTTTACATATGTGCACCATTTTCCTTTTGTATGGGAGGTACCGAAAGCTGCGGGACAACTTTGCCTATTTTTATCAAGGTAAAATCGATAGATAAAATATAACTATGTGTGGAATTACAACACATTCGTTTAGATAGTATAGAAGTTACTAGATGATAAATATTATTAATAATATTTGTTGGCATAGAAAAAATATTACTACTTACTGTGCACCACCCAGACAGACATTCGAACCGACGGACATAGCACAAATGACGTCAAGTGCTCTAAATTCGATTTCCCCCGAATATACTTTAGGTTTTAGATCACTCCTTCGATGTGTTACATTTTTGGCCCGTAGAAAATTATATTTATCCTCCTCCACTAAAGTGAGTTTATAATAACTACCACCATTTGTAGCCTTTAATATTTGTAGCGTTTATGGTAGGACATTAATCATGTCCATATTTAAGACCCACCGATATTTGGCTGGGTTCTCATTCATTCCTTTAAACAAATGTTATATCAACGCTTCATCATTTATCATCATAAAAAATGACAAATGGCTGTGAAACAGGCAACTCAAGCTAAAAATTAAACTTGATTCAATTATATTAGTCAGAGAAGAAGAAAAAAAAGTAATGAAGAGCCAGAAACTGAAGAAGAGAATAAAAATATTTAATGAATGTTCCAAGGAAAACTAAATTTAAGCTGAGCTATAGATTTGGACATAAAGGCATCGTTTTCGACTTGGTCGTAAAACCAAGCAACCAAAAGGAATAGCTCCGGAAAAACAACACATAAAAACTGTACAACTAATAACCAAACCGGGCATCATAAACTTTATGCTGTGGAGAAACAGAAACAGATACTGAAACCCAAATAGAATAAACTCTAACGATTGTAAATGAATATAAACGAACAAAAATTCATTACAGCAAGAAAACAACACTTCGAGATGGTATCCCACTTACAACATCACAAAGGAACTTTAACTCATTCTGGGAGAAGTGAAATAAACCAAAGATATCTATGAGTTTTCGTTTCGCTGGTAATCAAAGGAAAACTCTCGACACAGAACTGATGGATGTTAATCAACAACTAGGAAGCGAACTTAAAAGATGTAGCTGCCACATACAAGCAGCTTCTCTGCTGCCAAGAGAAATATTGTTTAAACTCATTAAAACTTGTATTAATCAAATAACACGAATAACGGATAAACCAACAGCAGCAGCAGAAGCTCCAAGAACAAAGCATCATTTTGTTGGAAACAATACTTTTAACAATTTCAATTTCATACACAGCCAATTTATTCGTCGAAGAGGGGAGAACAGTGGTACCTAATGGTAATCACTGGACAAAGGTCAACGATCTTTGACATAATATCAAATGCCAGTGATCGAGGACATTTCAATGACCACTGACGAACGAAAAAGGGTCAAGGGCCTAAAATAACTAAAAAATCTATGAACAGTGACAATAGGTCAAAGAATATTGCGGAGATGTCAATAACCGTAGAGACTAGGTGAACAAGTTTTGACAAGATGTCAATATGTCAAATATAATAAACAATAGGCATTGACCAATGACAATAGGTCAATGACCATTGACATGAGGTCAATGACCATTGACATGAGTTCAATGACCATTGACATGAGGTTAATGACAATGGACATGAGTTCAATGACCATTGACATGAGGTCAATGACCATTGACAATAGGTCAATGACCATTGACAATAGGTCAATGACCATTGACATGAGGTCAATGAACATTGACAAAAGGTCAATGACCATTGACAAGAGTTCAATGAAAATTGACAATGTATCAATGGCCATTAAAAATAGAGGTCAATGACCATTTACAATGCCAATGGGACAATGACAATAGCTTGATAATAAGTCAACGACTACTGACAATAGGCCAATGACCATTGATTAGAGTTCAGTGACCATTGACAGGAGGTCAATTACCATTGACAAGAGGACAATTAGCATTGACAAGAGGTCAATGACCATTGACAATAGGTCAATTACCATTGACAATAAGTCAATGACCATTGACAACAGGTCAATTACTATTGACAAGAGGTCAATTACTATTGACAAGAGGTCAATTACCATTGACAAGAGGTCAATTACCATTGCCAAGCGACCAGTGAAACTTGACAATAGGTAAATGACCATTGACAATATGTAAATGACCATTGACAATATGTAAATGACCATTGACAATGTATCAATGACCATTGACAAAAGGTCAATGACCATTGACAAAAGGTCAATGACCATAGGACAATGAATATTGACAATAGGTCAATGAGTATTGACAATAGGTCAATGACCATTAACAATAGGTCAATGACCATTAACAATAGGTCAATGACCATGGACAATAGGTCAATGGCCATTGACAATAGGTCTATGACCATTGATTAGAGGTCAGTGACCACTGACAAGAGGTCAATCACCATTTACACAAGGTCAATGATCATTGATTAGAGGTCAATTACCATTGACAATAGGTCAATGAAAATTTACAATGTATCAATGACCATTGACAATAGAGGCCATTTACATTGCTAATAGGACAATGACCATTGACTATAGGTCAATGACCATTGACAATAGGTCAATGACCATTGACAATAGGTCAATAACAAGAGATATGTGATCATTGACATCAGGTAAACGAGCATTGATAACACAGTGCGACAGTCCAAAAACCGCGATACTATTTTTATTGTAGGTCTTGGCAAGTAGAACAACGTTTGTTTGATTAGAGGTCAGTGACCATTGACAAGAGGACAATTACCATTGACAGGAGGTCAATGACCATTGACAATAGTTCAATGATCATTGACAATAGCTTGATAATAAGTCAACGACTACTGACAATAGGCCAATGACCATTGATTAGAGGTCAGTGACCATTGACAGGAGGTCAATTACCATTGACAAGAGGACAATTAGCATTGACAAGAGGTCAATGACCATTGACAACAGGTCAATTACTATTGACAAGAGGTCAATTACTATTGACAAGAGGTCAATTACCATTGACAAGAGGTCAATTACCATTGACAAGAGGTCAATTACCATTGCCAAGCGACCAGTGAAACTTGACAATAGGAAAATGACCATTGACAATATGTAAATGACCATTGACAATATGTAAATGACCATTGACAATGTATCAATGACCATTGACAAAAGGTCAATGACCATTGACAAAAGGTCAATGACCATAGGACAATGAATATTGACAATAGGTCAATGAGTATTGACAATAGGTCAATGACCATTAACAATAGGTCAATGACCATTAACAATAGGTCAATGACCATGGACAATAGGTCAATGGCCATTGACAATAGGTCTATGACCATTGATTAGAGGTCAGTGACCACTGACAAGAGGTCAATCACCATTTACACAAGGTCAATGATCATTGATTAGAGGTCAATTACCATTGACAATAGGTCAATGAAAGTTTACAATGTATCAATGACCATTGACAATAGAGGCCATTTACATTGCTAATAGGACAATGACCATTGACTATAGGTCAATGACCATTGACAATAGGTCAATGACCATTGACAATAGGTCAATAAAAAGAGATATGTGATCATTGACATCAGGTAAACGAGCATTGA
Organism: Eudasyphora cyanicolor; assembly: GCA_963930755.1. NCBI lineage: Eukaryota > Metazoa > Arthropoda > Insecta > Diptera > Muscidae > Eudasyphora > Eudasyphora cyanicolor. The sequence goes on along the minus strand of OZ005737.1, from coordinate 257,563,663 downwards.
TAACACAGTGCGACAGTCCAAAAACCGCGATACTATTTTTATTGTAGGTCTTGGCAAGTAGAACAACGTTTGTTCTACGAAATTTGCGGGACACCCCCAAAAAAAATTTACGGGTAAAAACCCAATTTTCTTGCCTTTTATCAGTTGGACGCCTATAGCTTTGTTAATTATTAACCGATTTTCAGTCTCTAAGAGAATTTGGAAAGAAGAGAATTAGACCTTTCGAACGATGTATATTTTGTTTATTGAAGCTGTAGGAATATACAGGGTTGTCCATATTCGACGGACCCATCTGGCAACGCCATAACTTTTGACAGAGATGTCAGATCGCTTAATGACATACCGCGTTTGAAGCGTCAGTCCAAGCAGATTTTTACCATGGAACAATACACGCCACGCGAGCGCTCTGAAATAGTTGAAATTTACATTCAACAGAAGAAGTCAAGTCAACGTGCTTTTAAAATATTAAAAAATGTGAGAAGTGCGCCTTCTAAGAACACCATTAAGCGTTTATACGAAAAATTTTCGACTGGTGAGGCTCTTTCTAATCCGAAGAGGCCAAATAAAAGTCGACCAAGGCGATCGGCCGAGAATATCGCTGCCGTACGAGCCAGCGCTGAGAGGTCCCCAAGAACATCCCAAAAACGCCGTTCTCAGCAGTTGGGCATGGCTCGGTCCACTTTACAACGGATTATTCGCGTTGATTTGCATTTGTTCCCGTACAAAATTCAATTGACGCAAAGATTGTTGCCTGCGGACAAGCCTCGTCGATTGGAATGGGCCCAACGAGTCCGTGGGTCCGTCGAATATGGGCAACCCTGTAGGCTTATTTGTCCTACAAGCTCTTTTTTAAATTTTTGTCCGTCATTTTCTAGCTTAGGCAATGTTTTTACCAATTATATTGTGAGATAACCGTACGATTAAATAAATTACATATATAGTATATTTTAGAAGGAAAAAAATGCAACCAGTGTCCATAAAATACGTTTGCAGTTTACGTAGTTATTAAAGCTTTATTAAAACTAAATGTGTACATAAATACTAGTTTTGACGACGATGACGAGTTAAAAATGAAACGCTCAAGCACACATTATTGAGTTGAATGCCCAAAACTACTGTTTATATACCGATTAAGTTTTAATGAAAATTTAATTACTCCGTCAATTGCTAACAGATTTTTAACAGACTGGTGGCATTTTTTTCTTTATAAGATATACTATATATGTAAAGTATTTAATCGTAGGGTTATCTCACAATATAATTGTTAAAAAACATTGCCTAAACTAGAAAATGACGGACAAAAATGAAAAAAATGTGTTTGTAGGACCGAAAGGTCTGTCTCAAAAAATATGTTTTTTGCAATGTTTTGTTAGATATGATCGGAACCATTGAACGAATGGAAAATAGTGTTGAAAAAAGTTGAAGAAAGTTAAATGTATCATACTTCTGCCTACTACTAATCCCACTCGCCTACGGAAGCTACAATCTATAGCACGAGCAACCACAGTGCGACGCAAATAAGAAACGATTGAAGTGTAAATGAACATTTTGCTTGTAATAGAGATTTATTGAGTTTAGTTTTAGTTTTCCCCTTCTTCGACGTTGTTGTTATTCCGTATCTTAGTCCTGTTATTTTGTGTCCTGCTTCACGTATTTTTTTGTTACAACATTTACTAACTTGACGACGTTCAAGTAAAGAAGATTGTTGTATTTTGTTCCTGGAATTGTTCGCAGTTCATACTTCTTCCACACAAAAGACAACGCCCTTGGAGTTTGTACACTTGCAGCACACGGTTAAAGTATTAAATGTTGTAACACAGCTTAGAAATGAAAACGTTTCCACTTAGAAAACCACCAGTACGAGCTTCCAGCTATTACCTTCAATGCCACCGCCTCCCAACCACGACAAGATGTAAAAAATGCTTACAACGCAAGAGTAGAGTTATTAGTCAACGACATTAACAATATTCCCTTTTTGATAAATTTACTTTGAAAAGAGTGATGACTTAACAAGAACAGTGGATGGGAACCAGTAAATGCGCTGGTGAATCTTGAAGGCAATGTTTTACAAATTATTTTGAAAGATAGGATTAGTAAATTTATTTAATTAGTGTCACTAATTTATTAAAGTGTCACTAAAACTAAATTTTCATTAAACGACTGCACAAGCTTTATACCCTAGACCACTCTGTGGTCCAGGGTTTTGTGAGTTTTGCATTTGTTTGTAACACCTAAGAGGAGAAGATACAGACACATACTTTTTATACCGATCAACATAGAATCACTTCCTGAGTCGATTTAACCAAGCCCGTTCGTTTGTAGATGTATCTTTGTGATCAAAGTGTAGGTCGTAACTATGGTTCGATTGTGATGAAATGTAGCAAAACGTTATTCTTTAGCCCGGGGCCGATCACTATTGAAATTTGTGAAAATCATGTCAGATTTATACGGGTTGCCCATATTCGACGGACCCACGGACTCGTTGGGCCCATTCCAATCGACGAGGCTTGTCCGCAGGCAACAATCTTTGCGTCAATTGAATTTTTTACGGGAACAAATGCAAATCAACGCGAATAATCCGTTGTAAAGTGGACCGAGCCATGCCCAACTGCTGAGAACGGCGTTTTTGGGATGTTCTTGGGGACCTCTCAACACTGGCTCGTACGGCAGCGATATTCTCGGCCGATCGCCTTGGTCGACTTTTATTTGGCCTCTTCGGATTAGAAAGAGCCTCACCAGTCGAAAATTTTTCGTATAAACGCTTAATGGTGTTCTTAGAAGGCGCACTTCTCACATTTTTTAATATTTTAAAAACACGTTGACTTGACTTCTTCTGTTGAATGTAAATTTCAACTATTTCAGAGCGCTCGCGTGGCGTGTATTGTTCCATGGTAAAAATCTGCTTGGACTGACGCTTCAAACGCGGTATGTCATTAAGCGATCTGACATCTCTGTCAAAAGTTATGGCGTTGCCAGATGGGTCCGTCGAATATGGGCAACCCTGTACATAGCGCCCAAAAAATATTTTCCTCCGATTTAGGTTCTACGGGCTATAAAAGTGTATTTTACACCAGATCGAGTTAAAAATTGGCAGAGACTAATATATTCACCCACTTATAAAGTCCACTAAATTTAGTGGCAATCGGTTCAGATGTAGATATAGCCCCCATATATATTTTCCTACCACTTTGGCTTCTAAGGTCTATAGAAGGTGTACTTCAGGTAAAATCATGAGTTTAAGTCAATGGCCATGATATTCACTTAATTACCTTGATTTCAGTCAATGACGATTATTGTCCATCAACAACCCTAAATTTGAGATCAATAGCTCCCCATTTAAGGTCAATGATGCTTCAAATGAGATCAATGACATTTTGTCTGATTAAATATTATACTAGTATCTGTAACCGCCAATACACTGTGCAGCCTTAACGCCAACTGCGCAAAGGTTCACCACAGCCATGAAATAAAATAAACCGAACACAACAAAATAATTGCATTGTACAAATGTCCGTATACAATTTCAGTATTTTTAATCTCTGCAAAATATAGATTTATATGCTTCCCTATTGCTTCTAAATGAAGAGCACAATGCCCATGTTGCATTTGCTGTAGCTCTGCCGGCAACCATCGACGTTGAATTGTTGGCAACAAATGCAGACAAGCACTGCTGAGCAACCAATTTCGCTGAAATTTGCTGCAAATGGCCGCAGCGAGCGCGTAAAATATGGCAAAAATGCATGGCAACAGAGTCGGTTGGTTTAATGGCAAGGCTTTAATATTCACCCCTACCATAGCCCATTATTATTATTGTTAGGTATTATTATTCAAACAACTGTCTTGTCTTAGTTCTACGGCACCAACTGTGAAAGTCAAAAGAGAGGAGAATAATGAACACTGAAATGTCCTAAGAAGGATTGCAGCAAGAATGTTACAATAAAGTGGTACATGTTAAGTTAGGAAAAGAGCGAAGGAGTTAAATAAGGTTTTCTTTTATTTTTTGTCTCATTTTTCTTAACTTTCCATTGTGGCTGAGCATAAAATTGCTATTCATTTATCTTAAGCCTTCTTTGGCAGCAAAACAATTTTACCTCATCGTTTGTTTTCAGCGAGCGTCCGTCTATCCTTTCCACCGACCTCCGTCCGTCTTTCTATTGTCTTTTTATCCTTTGAAGGTTTCCTGGAACTGTCTTTCCTTCCTTTCTCGGTTTATAATAAATAAATATAGAAATCCTTATTTACCACTGTACATACTATTTTAATTGTTACCAACATCATTATTCATTCTTTGCGTTTAGCAGTTAGCTTGTCTAAGTGCAAAAATGAAATATAAAAACTGTTAAACAAAAGTGAAGTGAACAGTAAAATTATGCAAGAAATGTAACAAGGGGATTTTTGCAGAAAAGTATTAAATTCCCAGAATTATAGGGTCAGAAAGCTCATATTTTATGTTGCCAAGAAACAAGAAGTAAACTACACGAAATAAACTATGCAGAATTTCGGCACCGATTTGATTTGAAAAAAGATATTTAATGAAATAAATTTAACTGGCAAAATTCGTTGAGTGTTATAGAATATAAGATACTCGAATTATGTTCTCCTAGACTTGTGTTCTCCACACATTTTCCAAAGCACGTTTTTGGCACGCCAAATGTTTATACAGCTTAAGAAATTGAAGGAAAATTCCAAAAAAAAATAAATAAATTGTCGGGAAGATGGAAATCGGGGATGCCCATCGTTTAACAAATACAAAAAAAATGTTGAAGATCTCAGTATATAAAAGATTTGCATACAACAGAAAAATATATTTTTTGTCTTTTAATTCTCTGGATACAAGATTTTTTTTCGAATAATAAAAATTTAAAATTTTTGAACTTGCCGCGACCACTTTGGTCTTCCTCTATGCTAGAGTTGATTTGCATACAACAGAAAAATATATTTTTTGTCTTTTAATTCTCTGGATACAACGATTTTTTTTCGAATAATAAAAAATTTAAATTTTTGAACTTGCCGCGACCACTGTGGTCTTCCTCTATGCTAGAGTCGATTTGCATACAACAGAAAAATATATTTTTTGTCTTTTAATTCTCTGGATACAACGATTTTTTTTTCGAATAATAAAAATTTAAAATTTTTGAACTTGCCGCGACCACTGTGGTCTTCCTCTATGCTAGAGTCTTCCTCTATGCTAGAGTCGACCACTGTGGCCTTCCTCTATGCTAGAGTCTTCCTCTATGCTAGAGTCGACCACTGTGGTCTTTTTCTATGCTAGAGTCGACCACTGTGGTCTTTCTCTATGCTAGAGTCGACCACTGTGGTCTTTCTCTATGCTAGAGTCGACCACTGAGATCTTTCTCTATGCTAGAGTCGACCACTGTGGTCTTCCTCTATGCTAGCGTCGACCACTGTGGCCTTCCTCTATGCTAGAGTCTTCCTCTATGCTAGAGTCGACCTTTGTGGCCTTCCTCTATGCTAGAGTCTTCCTCTATGCTAGAGTCTTCCTCTATGCTAGAGTCGACCACTGTGGTCTTCCTCTATGCTAGAGTCGACCACTGTGGTCTTCCTCTATACTAGAGTCGACCACTGTGGTCTTCCTCTATACTAGAGTCGACCACTGTGGTCTTCCTCTATACTAGAGTCGACCACTGTGGTCTTCCTCTATACTAGAGTCGACCACTGTGGTCTTCCTCTATACTAGAGTCGACCACTGTGGTCTTCCTCTATACTAGAGTCGACCACTGTGGTCTTCCTCTATACTAGAGTCGACCACTGTGGTCTTCCTCTATACTAGAGTCGACCACTGTGGTCTTCCTCTATACTAGAGTCGACCACTGTGATCTTCCTCTATACTAGAGTCGACCACTGAGGTCTTCCTCTATACTAGAGTCGACCACTGTGGTCTTCCTCTATACTAGAGTCGACCACTGTGGTCTTCCTCTATACTAGAGTCGACCACTGTGGTCTTACTCTATACTACAGTCGACCACTGTGGTCCTCCTCTATACTAGAGTCGACCACTGAGGTCTTCCTCTATACTAGAGTCGACCACTGTGTTCTTCCTCTATACTAGAGTCGACCACTGTGGTCTTCCTCTATACTAGAGTCGACCACTGTGGTCTTCCTCTATACTAGAGTCGACCACTGTGGTCTTCCTCTATACTAGAGTCGACCACTGTGGTCTTCCTCTATACTAGAGTCGACCACTGTGGTCTTCCTCTATACTAGAGTCGACCACTGTGGTCTTCCTCTATACTAGAGTCGACCACTGTGGTCTTCCTCTATACCAGAGTCGACCACTGTGGTCTTCCTCTATACTAGAGTCGACCACTGTGGTCTTCCTCTATACTAGAGTCGACCACTGTGGTCTTCCTCTATACTAGAGTCGACCACTGTGGTCTTCCTCTATACTAGAGTCGACCACTGTGGTCTTCCTCTATACTAGAGTCGACCACTGTGGCCTTCCTCTATACTAGAGTCGACCACTGTGTTCTTCCTCTATACTAGAGTCGACCACTGTGGTCTTCCTCTATACTAGAGTCGACCACAGTGGTCTTCCTCTATACTAGAGTCGACCACTGTGGTCTTCCTCTATACTAGAGTCGACCACTGTGGTCTTCCTCTATACTAGAGTCGACCACTGTGGTCTTCCTCTATACTAGAGTCGACCACTGTGGTCTTCCTCTATACTAGAGTCGACCACTGTGGTATTCCTCTATACTAGAGTCGACCACTGTGGTATTCCTCTATACTAGAGTCGACCACTGTGGTCTTCCTCTATACTAGAGTCGACCACTGTGGTCTTCCTCTATACTAGAGTCGACCACTGTGGTCTTCCTCTATACTTCAGTTGACCACTGTGGTCTTCCTCTATACTTCAGTTGACCACTGTGGTCTTCCTCTATACTGCAGTCTACCACTATGGTCTTCCTGTATACTAGAGTCTACCATTATGGTCTTCCTCTATACCAGAGTCGACCACTGTGGTCTTCCTCTATACTATAGTCGACGATTATAGTCCTCCTCTATACTATCGACCACTGTGATCTTCCTCTATGCTATAGTCGACGATTATTGTCTTCCTCTATACATGAGTCGACCACTGTGATCTTCCTCTATACTATAGTCGACGATTATAGTCTTCCTCTATACTATAGTCGACGATTATAGTCTTCCTCTATATTTGAGTCGACCACAGGTAACCTTATCTACGCTAATGTCGACCATTGAGATTCTACGGCAAATCATTTTCAACACTCTTCTTTAATTCAATTACAGATATACTCAGATTGCTTTTGGATAAATCTTTTGCTTCCTCGATATTTCAATGGACACTCAACGAACCAAATGAATAAAAACCAAGTATTGGTTCCGATGTAAGATTGAGCCAATTAACTACAACAGAATGTTGAAATACGTATCCTGTGTCTGTTGGTTATAAATTAAATGTAATTTTATCCTTTAGCTAACGTATAAAAATAAAATAAGGAAAGAGAAGAAGTAAATTATTTCTTCTCTCCACCCAAAGCATATCGCCAACCAAACATCCAGAGAAGTGGTCACTGAGGCTTCTCCTTGCAGTGTCCAGCAAACGATGCTTCCACAACTGAATTGAATTCTGGGAATATGTGTGATAATGTTTGTGTGATGAAAAAGCGTTGACACCATAGGAATGTCCAATGCTCGTGTTGATTATTTCCTCGAATTTCACTCATGGACACAGGAGTATCTGTTGTTGTCCAGTGGGTTATGATTTCTGTTAATTACTGTACTCTTATATTTGTATTGTTTATGATAGTCAAGTTTTTTATTTACAAAACGTTTACCACTGTGAAGTTATAAAAAACACAATTGCAGAGACACATTACTGATTTCAATGTCGTTGATATAGCGATGTTTGAAAGACATAGCCAACCATTGCACAATAGGGGAATTTTAAAATATCAATTGAAATTTATTTACCCTTGCTTAATTAGTTGGACAATGGCAATGAAACTTGGGAATTCCTACCTTGGCCCTTCCACACTATAAGGCAAAACATTTTTGAATACGGGCGAACATATAACACTTATTATTAGGCCAAGGCGAGAAACCGCCTCGACGCCTTTATTATTAGAAAACAAAAACATATGGATAGCCCTTGCACGAATTGGATTGAGATTTGGCACGTATGCATTTCCGGTCATTACTGGATCAGTGAAAGAAATTATTCGTTTAAGTATGTATGTGAACATGTAGTTATGTTAAAGCGAGCATTTGCATGTAGTAGTATTCTCATTTATCCAAAACTATATTTCTGGGTGTCGAGTTTACTATAGGAAACACATCGCATGTCTCTATTTCACTAAAATGAAATTTGGGGGCTACAAAGTTCACCGGGTATCCGCTAGTATAAAATAAAACCAGTAAGGAAAGGCAGAAAGTCGGGCGGGGCCGACTATATAATACCCTACACCTCCCTATCAATGCGATAAGGGTCATTGCCATAATAATTTGGTCATATCGGGAGTAACGTATATATGGGGGCTATATCTAAATCTGAACCGATTTCTTCCAAATTTAACAGTGTTTATTCAAATAATAGGAAACCTCTTCCTGCCGAATTTCATACCGATCGTATATAAAATACAGTTTTTACAGCGCATACATGTCAAATCGGGGGTAACGTATATATGGGGGCTATATCTAAATCTGAACCGATTTCTTCCAAATTTAACAGTGTTCATTCATATAATAAGAAACCTCTTTCTGCAGAATTTCATACTGATCGGATATAAAATAAAATTTTTACAGCGCTTACAAGTCAAATCGGGGGTAACGTATATATGGGGGCTATATCTAAATCTGAACCGATTTTTTCCAAATTTAGCAGTATTCCTTTATGTAATAAGAAACCTCTTTCTGCCAAATTTTGCACTGATCGGATATAAAATACAGTTTTTACAGCGCTTACATGTCAAATCGGGGGTAACATATATATGGGGGCTATATCTGAATCTGAACCGATTTTCTCCGAATTTAGCAGTATTCCTTCATGTAATAAGAAACCTCTCTTTGCCGAATTTCGCACTGATCGGATATAAAATAACATTTTTACAGCGCTTATATGTCAAATCGGGGGTAATGTATATATGGGGGCTATATCTAAATCTGAACCGATTTCTTCCAAATTTAACAGAGTTCATTCATGTAATAAGAAACCTTTTCCTGCCGAATTTCATACTGATCGGGTATAAAATAAAGTTTTTACAGCGCTTACATGTCAAATCGGGGCTAACATATATATGGGGGCTATATCTAAATCTGAACCGATTTTAACCAAATTCAATAGGGATCGTCCTTGGGCCAAAAATAAGATATGTGTAAAGTTTCGTCGAGATCGGACCATAATTGCGAGCTGTACTTTGATTACAAGAATACATGCACAGACAGACGGACAGACAGACAGACGGACAGACAGACAGACAGACAGACAGACGGACAGACGGACATAGCTAAATCGACTCAGAAAGTGATTCTAAGTCGATCGGTATAATAAACGATGGGTCTATTTCTTCTCCTTTTGGGTGTTACAAACAAATGCACAAAGTTATAATACCCTGTACCACAGTGTGGTGTAGGGTATAAATAGGCAAAAAATTATTTCCTAACATGGGAGTGTTGCCGAAGATAAACTCTGCAAAAGTCTTACTAAAGCAGTCTAAATAATTGTTCATCAAATATTCTTCAAAAAGAAACGATATTTATTAGATAAAAAGTAGAATATCAGCCTGAACATCACTAACATCCTAATAAACGTTAATAAGAGGCTTTTGGGATAAATCTGAACTAACAATTGTTATTAATGACATTATTTGCTTACTTTGTGTACCAGTTCCCACAATTAAACATCACTCATTTGTTCTCAGAACTTCAAGCATTCAAAATGTAAAAAATAGATAAATTACAGAAATTCTTTTATTTTGAATGTGGAAATCAAATTATGTAATATTATTTCTTATCTTGTAAAGGCATGAATGTAAACAAAAGTCAAAAAATTATCCCACGAATTTTTTTCTCATAATTTCTCCAGTAATCTCATTGTTCTGTAAATATGAAGAACTTTGTAGGAAAAACGAAGCTGGCTATATAACCGCTCAGGAGAGACAATTCCGCGTGCCTTTTCAAAGAAGAAAATACTTATGGCCGAAGTGCATCTTGCATTTGAAAAAAATGTATTAGAGACCATTACTATTTTTTGAGCTACATTCTCTATCCTTTTAAATATGATTATGCATAAGTACCCGTGTTATGACTTATAGTATAGTTTATTCCCCGAATTGTTTTCGGAAGTATTTCGTTTCAATAACAACGCAACTTTTCCATGCAGCTCCAAATATTCATATACTTTTCCCAGCATTATTTCAATCACAACGTTTTTTCTCCGAAAACTTGATTTAACAGTGCAAGTGAATGGGAAAAAATAAAAAAAAACGTAATTCATATATCCCCGGGAATGAGTAGAACCTTTGGACACCCATTCAACGTGTAACCGGATGTGGCCAATGATTGGTTGCTGATGGTGTTGTCCTTGCGTGTGTGGCTACAGCAATGAATATTCGCCTGGTGGTCGCAGAAATACAAACGATTACACCTCTGCGCGAATGTATATGGGGCTATCTTGAAATTTTTGAAAACTTATGAATGGCCTTCGATTTTTTTTTCAAATTGAATGAAACGGAACTAAAAAATTTATACATTTAAATTTGCTACATATCGTTCAATGTGCCCATATATCTCACACATAAACTTAAATTCCAATTTGATTTATTGATGCTCTAGGGAACGCATTTTATATCTATCTTTATATATAAAATCCATTGTACGTTTGTTTGCAATACATGATCTCCAAAAACATAAGAGCGAATGGGCTAAAAATTTTGCAATAGGTTCAGTTAGGGGTCATCTGTGTTTTAGAATTATTTTAACTGCAATAAATGGCGGAGTGGTCAAGTTATTTGCAAAATTCGCATTTCCAAGTCTATTTAACCGAAATTTTAAATATATGTGTGGTTTGTCTTGATAATAGTTTATATGCATGATTCTAACCGGTAGATGGCGTTATAGTGGACTTACGTCCTCTATACATTTTTATGGTGATTTTTTTCCTGAAACTCGGACTATATGCATTTTAGAATGAAATAGTTTGTTTGGTACAAAGTACTAAGCTCCATCTTCTTATCAGTAGTTATTCCAAGGAGGAGTTGAAAATGTTGGACATAATAAATTATATCGCTTTAATACCAAATCTGGAGGGAAATATATTTGAGGGTTATATCTAAATCCGAAACGATTTTTGCAAAATTTTGCATTCAAGAAATAACAAACCTTTCTCTGCATTATTTATTTGTGATATGATGTAAAATACAGTTTCTTCAGCGCTTACATTTCAAATCGGGAGTAACATATATATAGGGGCTATATCTAAACCTGAACCGATTTTCATTAAATTTGACAGTGTCTATTAATATAAAATAACCTCTTTAGGCCGAATTTTGTAATGAGCGAATATAAAATGCAGTTTTTACAGCGCTTACATATCAAATCGGTTGTAGCATATATATGGGGGCTATATCTAAAACCGAACCGATTTTCCCCTAATTTGGCAGTGTCGATTTATGTAATAAGAAACCTCTTTATGCTAAGTTTCGTTCTGATCGGATATAAAATACAGTTTCTACAGCGTCTACATGTCAAATCGGGGGTAACATATACAGGGTGGCTGATGAAAGCTGCTGCCAAAAAAAATTTTATAACTTTTTTTCTATTTAATGAATCTGGTTAATTTTTTTTTATTTTGCAGATTGATTTTTAGATTTAACAAAAATGGATAACTGGGACGCTGAAACAAGAATTTGGATTGTCCGCCGCTATTACGCACTGAAGTCCGTAGTTTCGGTTCAAAGAGAGTATAGGGGCACGTTTGGCGGCAATCCTCCGAGCAGATTGACCATAAAGATACTTGTTAAAAATTTTTCCGAGCATGGGACAGTCAACAGAAGACCTTACCATCGAAACCCTTCAGTTCGGACGGAGGAAACAATCGCTGCTGTAGCTGATGTCATACAAAACAATCCAAGAGTTTCGACAAGAACCTTATCTGCTAAAATGGGTATAAGCACACAGTCATTTCAGTCAATTATGCGCAAAGATTTGGAGTTATTCCCATATAAAATTCAAATGGCCAACAAAGTGAACTCATCAGACTTCCCGATTCGCTTGGAATGTTGCCAGAAGATGCTTCAAATGGTGGAAGAGGACGGAAACATGTTTAACTGTTTTTTCATGTCTGACGAGGCCCCCCAGGTCGCCTGACCTTACTGCACCTGTTTTTTCTTGTGGGGTTATTGCAAACAGGAAGTCTACAAAGCAAAACCAAAAAATTTTAATGAACTAAAGCAATCCATTCGAGAAACAATTGCGGCTATTCCCGTCTCAACTCTCCAAGCAGTAATGAACAATTTTTTGGTAAGATGGGGGGGGGCATTTAAATTCCATTATTTTTAAAACTAATTAAGCCATATTTAATTAAATATAATGAGCTTTAACATGGATAAAAGAAAACTGAATTCCATACACTGAAAAAAAAGTTATTTGAGTTTCTTAATGTAGCATTATTCATCAGCCACCCTGTATATACGGCGGCTATATATATCTAATTGCGACCTGTACTTTAATTTCAAGTATACATCTACAGACAGACGGACATAGCTAAATCGACTCAGAAAGTGATTCTAAGACGATTGGTGTTATAAACTATCTCCTCTCCTTTTAGGTGTTACAAACAAATGCACAAGGTCATAATACCCTGTACCACAGTTTGGTGTATAAAAAACATATTAACTATAAATATAAAAACTATATTGCGATCTGTTAAATGGATATAGCCGTTGGAAAAATTAAATTTTCTCAGAAAAAGTGCTCAAAATCCAGTTTCAGCCATAATATTCACGATACGATAAAATCCGAATTGGAGCTTAATCAGAAAAAGCAAATCACATTTGTAAACCTTCCACCATAGTATGGAAGGTATATTCATTATACCCTCACTTTAGTGTGACGAGGGTATATATCATTTGCTACGGAAAAAAGTGTAACACATCGAAGGAGTGATCTAAGACCCTAAGTATGTTCGGAGGAAATCCGTTTTGGGTCATTTTAAGCTGAATGAGCAATGTCCGTCCGTCTGTCTGTCTGTCTGTCTGTCTGTCTGTCTGTCTGTCTGTCTGTCTGTCTGTCTGCCTGTCTGTCTGTCTGTGTGTCTGCTGGCTGGTGCGCACGATAACTCTCGAAAGGAGTAACCGATTGACTTCAAATTTGGTATGTGGTAATATTTTGATCTATCTCCGGATGAGTTCGAAGATGGGCCATATTGGTCTACTCCTTCTGGTACCTCCCACACAAAGGGTTAAAATTTAGTGAAATATTGATTCTTTGATAACTTCTATACTACTTACTCGAATCTTTTAAAATTCTGCACATAATATTAGTATATTAGTCGCTATTAACTCGAGAAAAATGGGTGAAGTTGGCATGCCCCTTTTGGTACCTCCCACACAAATGGACCATTTCGTACCAAAAGTAAACGGCTTGTAACTTTAATACCAGTGCATACAAATACTTGAAATTTTGTACAGTGTAATGCTGTTATAGTGCCTATAGTCCTGTAAAAAGTGGGCGTTATCACCCAGCCCCTTTTTGTACCTCCCACACAAAATGACCAAAATTACATAGCTCGTAACTTTAATATACCAGTGCACATAAACGCTTATTGTTCAGCACAATGCAATGTATTTACCGAAAAATACGTGTTTTTGGAAAACCCCTTCTGGTACCTCCCACACAAATTGACAGATTTATTGGTGTAATGTAATATTACATTACTCACAAAGTGAGGGTATACCTTAGTCGGTTTACCCGACTGAAACTTTCTTACTTGTTTTTTGACTCTTTTTGTAACACCTCTAAATATTGATCTGAGAACCCATAATGTATGTATATATATTCATAATCGCCGTAAAATTCTAAGACGATTTAGCCCTGTCGGTCCGTTTGTTGTAATCACGCTACAGTCCGTAATAATATAGCTAAGTTGATCAAATTTAGTAGAAATATTTCTTATAGTTGCAGGTACCACATTTTTAAAGCAATTTAGCAGAAACTTTGCAGTTCTTGTCAAAATGGAATGCTATTTTGACAAGAAATCAACGCAGTAAAAATTTTACAAATCGGTCTATATTTTGTTATTGTCACCCTATTGATATCGGGGTTTTCAACAGGGACGCTACAAAAGTAGACCGACAGGGACAGCAAACGACGCCATATTTTTTTGCCGCTCTTTTGACATTTCTCTTCAGTAAGGTTTACCATTTCATGATGGAAAGATATACGAGCCAACAACGAGTTGAAATTTTTAAAATTTACTACCGAAATTCGGAGTCAGTGGCCTTAACATTAAGAGCGCTACGTCCAATTTAATCATATTCAGCGATGAGGCTCATTTCTGGCCGAATGGCTTCGTGAATAAACAAAATATGCGTTATTGGTCAGACAGCAATCGACACGTACTCCGAACCGAACCGATTTCAACCAAATTCAATAGCGATCTTAACAGCGGTTAAGATTTAGCTATAGCTCCCATATATATCTTTCGTCCGATTTGGCCCTTTAGTCCTATAGAAGCTGTATTTTACATCCGATCGTTTTGAAATTTAGAATGGTAGAGTTTCTTGATCCATGAACCAACATTACCGAATTTTAAGAAAATCGGTTCAGATTTAGATTTAGCTCCCATATATATTTTTCGTCCGATTTGGTCCTTTAGTCCTATAGAAGCTGTATTTTACATCCGATCGTTTTGAAATTTAGAATGGTAGAGTTTCTTGATCCATGAACCAACATTGCCGAATTTGAAGAAAATCGGTTAAGATTTAGCTATAGCTCCCATATATATGTTTCGTCCGATTTGGCCCTTTAGTCCTATAGAAGCTGTATTTTACATCCGATCGTTTTGAAATTTAGAATGGTAGAGTTTCTTGATCCATGAACCAACATGGCCGAATTTTAAGAAAATCGGTTCAGATTTAGATATAGCTCCCATATATATTTTTCGTCCGATTTGGTCCTTTAGTCCTATAGAAGCTGTGTTTTACATCCGATCGTTTTGAAATTTAGAATGGTAGAGTTTCTTGATCCATGAACCAACATTGCCGAATTTGAAGAAATCGGTTAAGATTTATCTATAGCTCCCATATATATGTTTCGTCCAATTTGGCCCTTTAGTCCTATAAAAGCTGTATTTTACATCCAATCGTTTTGAAATTTAGAATGGTAGAGTTTCTTTATTCATGAACCAACATTGCCGAATTTGAAGAAAATCGGTAAAGATTTAGATATAGCTCCCATATATATGTTTCATCCGATTTGGCTCTTTAGATCCAATCGTTTTTATACCCTACACCACACTGTGGTACAGGGTATTATTTAAGTATAAAATGTCCCAAAAGTAAATTTATGTAAACAATTTATACATGAATTACAAAATTTATATATCAGAGTTATTCAATATTACGAGAGTTGTGTAGGGTATTATATAGTCGGCACCGCCCGACTTTAGCCTTTCCTTACTGTTTTTTTTTTGTTTTTCGGTGTCATTTTCTTTAGGTTTGAGTTAATTTGTAAGGTCACATGCTATCCATGATGGAGGGTATATAACATTCGGCCTGGCCGAACTTAACGCTTTTACTTGTTTATACTAAAAGTTTGGCTTAAGAGGCCTAAATGGCTAAAAACTGTATCGTTCGTTTTTTAATAAGTTGCTCAAACAACGAGTAAGAATGTTCAGTCGGGTAAACCGACTTACGAATCCTCTCACCTTTAGTCACAAAAAATATTCTTAAATTAATTATTTCTTATTTTAGTTAAATTATGATCAATTTAAATTGCATTTAATAACTTTAAGGTATGCACTGATATTAACGTTAGAAGCTGTTAACTTTAGGTAAGCAATTTGTGTGGGATGTACCAAAAGGGGTGTGTCAATAACGTCCACATTCCTCTGGACTATAGGTTCTATAATGGGGGTTATTCAATGCCCCTTTTGGTACCTCCCACACAAATGTACCATTTTATACAAAAAGTTAACTGCTTAAATGGTTAGTACCATGCACGAAAATACAACAAAACTTTGAACAGTGTAATATTTTTAAAGAACCTATATATAAAGTACCTATGGTCGTTATCATTGTACCTTTTGATACCTCCCACACAAAATGGCCAAATCATACCAACATTTAATAGATCATAACTGTAATATACAAGTGTACATACGCGCTTAAAATGCAATGTATTTGAAGTATCTACTTGTCATCGAAAAATAGGTGTATTTGTTAAACCCCTTCTTGTACCTCGCACACAAATTGACAGATTAATTTGTGTAATATTCCAAATTACATTATTCACAAAGTGAGGGTATACCTCGTTCTCAAGGTGATAGCTACTAATAAACTATTACCATGCATGGAATTGCTGAAGATTCTGAAAAGTTGTATAGAAGTTGTTAAAAAATCAGCTTTTTCACAAACTTCACTAGGGACCAACATGGTCCATCTTATCCAATTATCCGATCTTAACCTATTATTGTTAACATGTACCGTATTGTATGAATTTGAAGTCAATCGGATACCGCTATCGAGAGTTATCGTTCGCATCAGCCAGAGAACAAACAGACGGACATTGTTCAAATGTATTTTCGCAAAATATTCTGGAGGTTTTAGGTCACTGCTTCGATGTGTTATACTTTTGACCGTAGTAAATGATATGTACCCTCATTCACAATAGTGAAGGTATACAAATATGATTTTGTTAAAATTATCTTACTTCCAGAAAAATAATTGTACTGTCTCGACTTTAGCCTTTGCTTACTTGTTGTTCTATTTGTTATCAAACATTTTTTAATCGGATTTGACAAGGACAATAAACCAACGCATTTTCCTTAAACCTGGATTAAATTATTCTGGCGAGCAGATTTTTGATTTCCAATTATTTCATATGCCAATGCCAAAGCTACACTGATGATAATATACAATAAATTTGATGATTCTTTTCAACAACAAATTTTAATAGAATTTGTGACGGGACCATATGCACTCGCACATTATATATGAATGTATTGAAGCAAAAATTAATTGCTTGTACACATGCAGATACGCATACACCCAAAGCGCGGGGAGCGAGGGAAGAAGGAGATGGTTGAGTTACTATTTGTATTCGTATTCGATTTATTTGAGCGTATGTGTCAATGTATGGGTGATTGTAACTCACACAATTTACACACAATTCCCAGCAATTCAGTGAAATGCTTTGTCTGCATGAGTATACACCTGTATGTGTGCGTGAGAATTCAGTTGCAGTTATTGCAAAAATATTTTATAAATTTCCTCTTGCTCTCGGCAATATTATTTGCAATGCAGTTCAATTCCGTGTCCAGTATATTTATTTATTGTCCTTTCCTGACTGCAGCGAATGTAGTGGAAGTTCATGTGCTTGTATGTGTGTGGGTGCATGGTTTTTATATATGTGTGTATGAATGGAAACAAATAGTTGTTCCAGTTTCATATTATTGTTGGTTTTTCGCAGAATTTATCGTGGCATTCTGTTGCATTGTTTCGCTGTTATTAATACTGAAAATGTCGCTGCAGCCACTGTGGCTGTCGAAACATGCACAGTTGTACCAAAAAAACTATTTACTATTAAAATATCAAACCAAATGAAATGCAACAAAACTACATTACTATTTTTTAACTTATATCTTACTGGCTACGAGTAAATCTATTTATAGATATATCCTATACTAAGAGAAACTAATATAATTTAAGTTGCTGAGGTTGATATAAACCAGGCCGAATCTTATATACTCTCCACCAAGTAACGCATTAAAAAATATAGTATCGAAAACTAGCAATTATATGAAATATTTAAATAAGGACGTATCTTTGTATATTGGGGATTATATTTTATTATATATCCTATACTAAGAGAAACTAATATAATTTAAGTTGCTGAGGTTGATATAAACCAGGCCGAATCTTATATACTCTCCACCAAGTAACGCATTAAAAACCAGTAAGGAAAGGCAGAAAGTCGGGCGGGGCCGACTATATAATACCCTACACCTCCCTATCAATGCGATAAGGGTCATTGCCATAATAATTTGGTCATATCGGGAGTAACGTATATATGGGGGCTATATCTAAATCTGAACCGATTTCTTCCAAATTTAACAGTGTTTATTCAAATAATAGGAAACCTCTTCCTGCCGAATTTCATACTGATCGTATATAAAATACAGTTTTTACAGCGCATACATGTCAAATCGGGGGTAACGTATATATGGGGGCTATATCTAAATCTGAACCGATTTCTTCCAAATTTAACAGTGTTCATTCATATAATAAGAAACCTCTTTCTGCAGAATTTCATACTGATCGGATATAAAATAAAATTTTTACAGCGCTTACAAGTCAAATCGGGGGTAACGTATATATGGGGGCTATATCTAAATCTGAACCGATTTTTTCCAAATTTAGCAGTATTCCTTTATGTAATAAGAAACCTCTTTCTGCCAAATTTTGCACTGATCGGATATAAAATACAGTTTTTACAGCGCTTACATGTCAAATCGGGGGTAACATATATATGGGGGCTATATCTGAATCTGAACCGATTTTCTCCGAATTTAGCAGTATTCCTTCATGTAATAAGAAACCTCTCTTTGCCGAATTTCGCACTGATCGGATATAAAATAACATTTTTACAGCGCTTATATGTCAAATCGGGGGTAATGTATATATGGGGGCTATATCTAAATCTGAACCGATTTCTTCCAAATTTAACAGAGTTCATTCATGTAATAAGAAACCTTTTCCTGCCGAATTTCATACTGATCGGGTATAAAATAAAGTTTTTACAGCGCTTACATGTCAAATCGGGGCTAACATATATATGGGGGCTATATCTAAATCTGAACCGATTTTAACCAAATTCAATAGGGATCGTCCTTGGGCCAAAAATAAGATATGTGTAAAGTTTCGTCGAGATCGGACCATAATTGCGACCTGTACTTTGATTACAAGAATACATGCACAGACAGACGGACAGACAGACAGACGGACAGACAGACAGACAGACAGACGGACAGACGGACATAGCTAAATCGACTCAGAAAGTGATTCTAAGTCGATCGGTATAATAAACGATGGGTCTATTTCTTCTCCTTTTGGGTGTTACAAACAAATGCACAAAGTTATAATACCCTGTACCACAGTGTGGTGTAGGGTATAAATATAGTATCGAAAACTAGCAATTATATGAAATATTTAAATAAGGACGTATCTTTGTATATTGGGGATTGGCTTGTGCAAAATAATTGTGTTGAAAATGTATCTTTGATAGCTTAAAAGAGTCCATTTTAGCCGAAAAATACTACATTAGAGATAAGGTACAAATAACACAGTATAACATTTTCAATTTCGTCGAAAGTTGATACCTTTTTGACTTTAGTTTCTAAAGATGATTATCGAAAAATTACATTTGTTTTTTTATTTTGGCTGAAACTCGATTTATGGCATTTTTTTTTTTGAGAAAATGTAACATTTTCATCTTGTAAACCGTTGGACGTTTTGTTTTACGGGCCTCATCATAAGTGTAGATATAGACTAGACGAAATAATATGTGAAATAAACTGATTTTAAAAAAATCCATCTAGAGCTTCAATATCGCAAAATTGTCAATTTGTTGAGACAATTATGAAAGTAACACTATGCAATAACATTTTTGTCGAAGAGCTGTTGATAACACTTTCTGGTGTAATATTGTAAGAGAAAAAAAAAATGCTATGGTAATTTTTTTTTTTTTAAATCTATCTATATATATAAAGAAGAATGTGTGTTTGTTTGTTTGTTTGTTTGTTGGTTTGTTTGTTTGTTGGTTTGTTGGTTTGTTTGTACCGAATAGACGTCTAAACGGCTGGACCGATCTTCTTGAAATTTTCACAGAATGTACATATGTGGGGCGTGGTGAAAATAGGGTACTTGAATTTTCGATATATCAAGTGGGCGTGGCCCCGCCCACATAAGACAAATTTTCAAATTGAGATATCTTGCACAATTTGTTAGCGAGAGTGCTGTATTTTTGTACATATGTATCTGGTGGCAGTCTACGTGATTGGTCCAAAAATGGGCGTGATCGGACCAAGGGGCGTGGCCCCGCCCATGTAAGCCAAATTATGGAATTGAGATATCTTACACAATTTGTTAGCGAGAGTGTTGTATGTACTTTGGTGCATATATATCTGGTGGTAGTCTACGGGATTGGTCCAAAAAAGGGCGGGATTGGACCAATGGGCGTGTCCACGCCCACATAAGACAAATTTTTAAATTGTGATATCTTACACAATTTGTTAGCGAGAGTGCTGTAATTTGGTGCATATGCATCTGGTGGTAGTCTACGTGATTGGTCCAAAAGTGGGCGGAATCGGACCAATGGGCGTGGCCTCGCCCGAATTTTGAAATGGAGATATCTTCCACAATTTGTTAGCGAGAGTACTATAATTTTGTGCATATGTATCTGGTGGCAGTCTACGGGACTGGACCAAAAGTGGGCGGAATCGGACCAATGGGCGTGGCCCCGCCCATGTAAGACAAAATTTTAAATTGAGATATCTTGCACAATTTTTTAGCAAGAGCGTTTAATTTTGTTTACATGTATCTGGTAGCAGTTCACGTGTTTGGTCTAAAAAAGGGCGCGATCGGAGCCATGGGCGTGGCCCCGTCTATATAAGCCAAATATTGAAATCGGGATATCTTACACAATTTGTAAAAGAGAGCGCTGAAATTTTGCGTACATGTATATGGTACAAGACTGCGTAATTGGTCCAAAAATGGGCGGGATCGGTCCAATGGGTGTGGCCCCGCCCATATAAGCAACATTTTAAAATTTAGATATCTTGCAAAATTTATCAGCGAGAGTGCTGTAATTTTGTGTATATGTATCTGGTGGACTTCTACGTGACTGGTCCAAAAATGGGCGGGATCGGGCGTGGCCCCGCCCATATAAGGCAAATTTTGGAATTGAGATATCTTGAGCAATTTTTTAGCGAGAATGCTGCAATTTTGTGTATATATATCTGGTGGCAGTCTACGTGACTGGTCTAAAAATGGGCGGGATCGGACAAATGGGCGTGGGCCCGCCCATACAAGGCAAATTTTGGAATTGGGATATCTTGAAAAAAAATGTTAGCGACCTGCAATTTAGTTTATATATATCTGGTGGCAGTCTACGTAATTGGTCCAAAAATGGGCTGGATCGGACAAATGGGCGTGGCCCCGCCCATATAAGGCTAATTTTGGAATTGAGATATCTTGAGAAATTTTTTAGCGATAGTGCTGTAATTTTGTGTATAAGTATCTGGTGACAGTCTACGTGATTGGTCCAAAAATGGGTGGAATCGGATCAATGGGCGTGGTCCCGCCCATATAGGCCGAATTTTGAAATTGAGATATATTACATAATTTGTTAGCAAGAGTGCTGACATTTTGCGTATATATATGTATCTGGTGACAGTCTACGTGATTGGTAGAAAAATGGGCGGGATCGGACCAATGGGCGTGGCCCTGTCCAAATTGAGATATCTTGCACATTTTATAAGCGATGGAGCTGTAATTTTGTGTATATGTATGTGTCTGGAGGCTGTCTACGTGATTGACACAAAAATTGGCGGAATAGGACCAGGGTGTGTAGCCCAGCCCGTATAAGCCAATATTTTAAATTGATGTGTCTTGCACAATTTGTTAGCGAGAGTGCTGTAATTTTGTGTATATGTATCTGGTGGCAGTTTAGGTTATTTGTCGAAGAATGGACGGGATCGAAAAATGGGCGAGTTCGCACCAATGGGCTTGGCCCCGCCTATATAGGTAAAATTTTTAAATTGAGATATCTACCACAATTTGTTAGCGAGATTGCTGTAATTTTGTGTATATTTATCTGGTGACAGGTTACGTGATTGGTAAAAAAAATTGGAGGGATTGGACCAATGGTAGTGACACCGCCCTCATGAGCCATGTTTTGAAATTGATATATCTTGAGAAATTTGTTAGAGAGATTGCTGAGTTTTTTGTATATGTGTTTGGAGGCAGTCTACGTTATTAGTCCAAAAATGGACGGGATCAGAAATCTGAAATCTGGGGCAACGAAGTGGACCGGGTCCAGCTATCCATATATATAAAGAAGAATGTGTGTTTGTTTGTTTGTTGGTTTGTTTGTACCGAATAGACGTATAAACGGCTGGACCGATCTTCTTGAAATTTTCACAGAATGTACATATGTGGGGCGTGGTGAAAATAGGGTACTTGAATTTTCGATATATCAAGTGGGCGTGGCCCCGCCCACATAAGACACATTTTAAAATTGAGATATCTTGCACAATTTGTTAGCGAGAGTGCTGTAATTTTGTACATATGTAACTGGTGGCAGTCTACGTGATTGGTCCAAAAATGGGCGTGATCGGACCAAGGGGCGTGGCCCCGCCCATATAAGCCAAATTATTGAATTGAGATATCTTACACAATTTGTTAGCGAGAGTGTTGTACTTTGGTGCATATGTATCTGGTGGTAGTCTACGGGATTGGTCCAAAAAAGGGCGGGATTGGACCAATGGGCGTGGCCACGCCCACACAAGACAAATTTTTAAATTGCGATATCTTACACAATTTGTTAGCGAGAGTTCTGTAATTTGGTGCAAATGTATCTGGTGGTAGTCTACGTGATTGGTCCAAAAGTGGGCGGGATCGGACCAATGGGCGTGGCCTCGCCCGAATTTTGAAATGGAGATATCTTCCACAATTTGTTAGCGAGAGTGCTGCAATTTTGTGTATACATATCTGGTGGCAGTCTACGTGACTGGTCCAAAAATGGGCGGGATCGGACTAATGGGCGTGGCCCCGCCCATAAAAGACAAATTTTGAAATTGAGATATCTTGAGCAATTTTTTAGTGAGAGTGCTGCAATTTTGTGTATATATATCTGGTGGCAGTCTACGTGACTGGTCTAAAAATGGGCGGGATCGGACAAATGGGCATGGCCCTGCCCATATAAGGCAAATTTTGGAATTGGGATATCTTGAAAAAAATGTTTGCGACAGTGCTGCAATTTAGTTTATATATATCTGGTGGCAGTCTACGTGACTGGTCCAAAATGGGCTGGATCGGACAAATGGGCGTGGCCCCGCCCATATAAGGCTAATTTTGGAATTAAGATATCTTGAGCAATTTTTTAGCGATAGTGCTGTAATTTTGTGTATAAGTATCTGGTGAAGGTCTACGTGATTGGTCCGAAAATGGGTGGGATCGGATCAATGGGCGTGGTCCCGCCCATATAGGCCAAATTATGAAATTGAGATATCTTACACAATTTGTTAGCAAGAGTGCTGACATTTTTCGTATATATATGTATCTGGTGACAGTCTACGGGATTGGTAGAAAAATGGGCGGGATCGGACCAATGGGCGTGGCCCTGTCCAAATTGAGATATCTTGCACAATTTATAAGCGATAGAGCTGTAATTTTGTATATATGTATGTGTCTGGAGGATGTCTACGTGATTAACACACAAATTGGCGGAATAGGACCAGGGTGTGTAGCACAGCCCGTATAAGCCAATATTTTAAATTGATGTGTCTTGCACAATTTTTTAGCAAGAGTGCTGTAATTTTGTGTATATGTATCTGGTGGCAGTTTAGGTTATTTGTAGAAGAATGGACGGGATCGAAAAATGGGCGAGTTCGCACAAATGGCCCTGCCTACATAGGTAACATTTTTAAATTGAGATATCTACCACAATTTGTTAGCGAGATTGCTGTAATTTTGTGTATATTTATCTGGTGACATGCTACGTGATTGGTAAACAAATTGGAGGGATTTGACCAATGGTAGTAACCCCGCCCACATGAGCCATGTTTTGAAATTTATATATCTTGAAAAATTTGTTAGAGAGATTGCTGAGTTTTTTGTATATGTATTTGGCGGCAGTCTACGTTATTAGTCCAAAAATGGACGGGATCAGAAATCTGAAATCTGGGGCAACGAAGTGGACCGGGTCCAGCTATCTATATATATAAAGAAGAATGTGTGTTTGTTTGTTTGTTTGTTTGTTGGTTTGTTTGTTTGTTGGTTTGTTGGTTTGTTTGTACCGAATAGACGTCTAAACGGCTGGACCGATCTTCTTGAAATTTTCACAGAATGTACATATGTGGGGCGTGGTGAAAATAGGGTACTTGAATTTTCGATATATCAAGTGGGCGTGGCCCCGCCCACATAAGACAAATTTTCAAATTGAGATATCTTGCACAATTTGTTAGCGAGAGTGCTGTATTTTTGTACATATGTATCTGGTGGCAGTCTACGTGATTGGTCCAAAAATGGGCGTGATCGGACCAAGGGGCGTGGCCCCGCCCATGTAAGCCAAATTATGGAATTGAGATATCTTACACAATTTGTTAGCGAGAGTGTTGTATGTACTTTGGTGCATATATATCTGGTGGTAGTCTACGGGATTGGTCCAAAAAAGGGCGGGATTGGACCAATGGGCGTGTCCACGCCCACATAAGACAAATTTTTAAATTGTGATATCTTACACAATTTGTTAGCGAGAGTGCTGTAATTTGGTGCATATGCATCTGGTGGTAGTCTACGTGATTGGTCCAAAAGTGGGCGGAATCGGACCAATGGGCGTGGCCTCGCCCGAATTTTGAAATGGAGATATCTTCCACAATTTGTTAGCGAGAGTACTATAATTTTGTGCATATGTATCTGGTGGCAGTCTACGGGACTGGACCAAAAGTGGGCGGAATCGGACCAATGGGCGTGGCCCCGCCCATGTAAGACAAAATTTTAAATTGAGATATCTTGCACAATTTTTTAGCAAGAGCGTTTAATTTTGTTTACATGTATCTGGTAGCAGTTCACGTGTTTGGTCTAAAAAAGGGCGCGATCGGAGCCATGGGCGTGGCCCCGTCTATATAAGCCAAATATTGAAATCGGGATATCTTACACAATTTGTAAAAGAGAGCGCTGAAATTTTGCGTACATGTATATGGTACAAGACTGCGTAATTGGTCCAAAAATGGGCGGGATCGGTCCAATGGGTGTGGCCCCGCCCATATAAGCAACATTTTAAAATTTAGATATCTTGCAAAATTTATCAGCGAGAGTGCTGTAATTTTGTGTATATGTATCTGGTGGACTTCTACGTGACTGGTCCAAAAATGGGCGGGATCGGGCGTGGCCCCGCCCATATAAGGCAAATTTTGGAATTGAGATATCTTGAGCAATTTTTTAGCGAGAATGCTGCAATTTTGTGTATATATATCTGGTGGCAGTCTACGTGACTGGTCTAAAAATGGGCGGGATCGGACAAATGGGCGTGGGCCCGCCCATACAAGGCAAATTTTGGAATTGGGATATCTTGAAAAAAAATGTTAGCGACCTGCAATTTAGTTTATATATATCTGGTGGCAGTCTACGTAATTGGTCCAAAAATGGGCTGGATCGGACAAATGGGCGTGGCCCCGCCCATATAAGGCTAATTTTGGAATTGAGATATCTTGAGAAATTTTTTAGCGATAGTGCTGTAATTTTGTGTATAAGTATCTGGTGACAGTCTACGTGATTGGTCCAAAAATGGGTGGAATCGGATCAATGGGCGTGGTCCCGCCCATATAGGCCGAATTTTGAAATTGAGATATATTACATAATTTGTTAGCAAGAGTGCTGACATTTTGCGTATATATATGTATCTGGTGACAGTCTACGTGATTGGTAGAAAAATGGGCGGGATCGGACCAATGGGCGTGGCCCTGTCCAAATTGAGATATCTTGCACATTTTATAAGCGATGGAGCTGTAATTTTGTGTATATGTATGTGTCTGGAGGCTGTCTACGTGATTGACACAAAAATTGGCGGAATAGGACCAGGGTGTGTAGCCCAGCCCGTATAAGCCAATATTTTAAATTGATGTGTCTTGCACAATTTGTTAGCGAGAGTGCTGTAATTTTGTGTATATGTATCTGGTGGCAGTTTAGGTTATTTGTCGAAGAATGGACGGGATCGAAAAATGGGCGAGTTCGCACCAATGGGCTTGGCCCCGCCTATATAGGTAAAATTTTTAAATTGAGATATCTAGCACAATTTGTTAGCGAGATTGCTGTAATTTTGTGTATATTTATCTGGTGACAGGTTACGTGATTGGTAAAAAAAATTGGAGGGATTGGACCAATGGTAGTGACACCGCCCTCATGAGCCATGTTTTGAAATTGATATATCTTGAGAAATTTGTTAGAGAGATTGCTGAGTTTTTTGTATATGTGTTTGGAGGCAGTCTACGTTATTAGTCCAAAAATGGACGGGATCAGAAATCTGAAATCTGGGGCAACGAAGTGGACCGGGTCCAGCTATCCATATATATAAAGAAGAATGTGTGTTTGTTTGTTTGTTGGTTTGTTTGTACCGAATAGACGTATAAACGGCTGGACCGATCTTCTTGAAATTTTCACAGAATGTACATATGTGGGGCGTGGTGAAAATAGGGTACTTGAATTTTCGATATATCAAGTGGGCGTGGCCCCGCCCACATAAGACACATTTTAAAATTGAGATATCTTGCACAATTTGTTAGCGAGAGTGCTGTAATTTTGTACATATGTAACTGGTGGCAGTCTACGTGATTGGTCCAAAAATGGGCGTGATCGGACCAAGGGGCGTGGCCCCGCCCATATAAGCCAAATTATTGAATTGAGATATCTTACACAATTTGTTAGCGAGAGTGTTGTACTTTGGTGCATATGTATCTGGTGGTAGTCTACGGGATTGGTCCAAAAAAGGGCGGGATTGGACCAATGGGCGTGGCCACGCCCACACAAGACAAATTTTTAAATTGCGATATCTTACACAATTTGTTAGCGAGAGTTCTGTAATTTGGTGCAAATGTATCTGGTGGTAGTCTACGTGATTGGTCCAAAAGTGGGCGGGATCGGACCAATGGGCGTGGCCTCGCCCGAATTTTGAAATGGAGATATCTTCCACAATTTGTTAGCGAGAGTGCTGCAATTTTGTGTATACATATCTGGTGGCAGTCTACGTGACTGGTCCAAAAATGGGCGGGATCGGACTAATGGGCGTGGCCCCGCCCATAAAAGACAAATTTTGAAATTGAGATATCTTGAGCAATTTTTTAGTGAGAGTGCTGCAATTTTGTGTATATATATCTGGTGGCAGTCTACGTGACTGGTCTAAAAATGGGCGGGATCGGACAAATGGGCATGGCCCTGCCCATATAAGGCAAATTTTGGAATTGGGATATCTTGAAAAAAATGTTTGCGACAGTGCTGCAATTTAGTTTATATATATCTGGTGGCAGTCTACGTGACTGGTCCAAAATGGGCTGGATCGGACAAATGGGCGTGGCCCCGCCCATATAAGGCTAATTTTGGAATTAAGATATCTTGAGCAATTTTTTAGCGATAGTGCTGTAATTTTGTGTATAAGTATCTGGTGAAGGTCTACGTGATTGGTCCGAAAATGGGTGGGATCGGATCAATGGGCGTGGTCCCGCCCATATAGGCCAAATTATGAAATTGAGATATCTTACACAATTTGTTAGCAAGAGTGCTGACATTTTTCGTATATATATGTATCTGGTGACAGTCTACGGGATTGGTAGAAAAATGGGCGGGATCGGACCAATGGGCGTGGCCCTGTCCAAATTGAGATATCTTGCACAATTTATAAGCGATAGAGCTGTAATTTTGTATATATGTATGTGTCTGGAGGATGTCTACGTGATTAACACACAAATTGGCGGAATAGGACCAGGGTGTGTAGCACAGCCCGTATAAGCCAATATTTTAAATTGATGTGTCTTGCACAATTTTTTAGCAAGAGTGCTGTAATTTTGTGTATATGTATCTGGTGGCAGTTTAGGTTATTTGTAGAAGAATGGACGGGATCGAAAAATGGGCGAGTTCGCACAAATGGCCCTGCCTACATAGGTAACATTTTTAAATTGAGATATCTACCACAATTTGTTAGCGAGATTGCTGTAATTTTGTGTATATTTATCTGGTGACATGCTACGTGATTGGTAAACAAATTGGAGGGATTTGACCAATGGTAGTAACCCCGCCCACATGAGCCATGTTTTGAAATTTATATATCTTGAAAAATTTGTTAGAGAGATTGCTGAGTTTTTTGTATATGTATTTGGCGGCAGTCTACGTTATTAGTCCAAAAATGGACGGGATCAGAAATCTGAAATCTGGGGCAACGAAGTGGACCGGGTCCAGCTAGTTTTCTTTAAAATTCATATTTTCTTGTTTTTCGACCATACTTTTTTGTGTAGATTGAGGCATACTATTTTATGCAACCAAAACAATTTTTTTTGTATGGTAAAGTTTTTTTTCTCAAATTTAAATTGTCATTGAATTTACCTTTAGTATTTGGAACATATTTTTTGAAGTATATGCTCGTTAAAGCCGGGAAAAAACTTAAATTAAAGGAAATTGTGAGGACTACAAATGTTAATAATGTCGTTAAATCTTTTAGAAAAAAAAAAATACTTTTAAAAAAAATTTTTGCACAAAAAACCATCAAAACAGTAAAAGAATCGAAAAAAGTTGTTTGTTCCATTTAAAGAAAATCCATGAACAAATGTAGAAATTATAGCACTCTTAGTAGAAATAAGAGAATTTCAACATAATCAGGATTTTATTACCCCCACTATCAGATTCTGCGGGCCAAAAGTATAACAAATAGTTGGAATGACTAAAAAGACCCCAACGATGATTGGCGGATATCCGCTTTGGGCCATTCTAAGTCATTTGTGCAATGTACGTCAGCCTTTCCGTCTGCGGGTTGCTACTTATAACAGGTGGCGCAAAAGTAACCTTTCGAGCGTATGTTAGACGCGATTGGCGGTCAGCAGCTAACAGCTGATGCACCGTCTGGACTTTGTACGGAAACATCTTAAAATCTTGTACCAAAATTCGCTGTAGAGACCGTCGACTGATACCCATTTGCGTGGAACGTCGTCTGGTCGATGTCGACGGCGCTTCCATGACATCCTCGGCTACAGCAGCAATATTCTCTGCAGAACGGCTACTCCGGGGTCTGCCACGCCTGGCAGCATCTCGTGTTGTGCCAGTCTCTTCGAGGCGAGCGGCTAAACGTCGCAGTGTTTCACCAGTAGGTGTTGGACGGCCAGGAAATCTGCGACGAAATTCACGTTGTGCCTAAGTCACCGACCGATTATTAAATAGTCAGCAATATTCCGCGTTCTGGAGCAGTGTAGCGTAACATTGTTTATTAACGTGTATTTCGCATGTGTTTACTACGCAAATGTCAAAACAGAACTGACATTAGGGGCCAATCGCAAAATTTATAGCATTTTCTGATAGGAGGATTACTTTTGCGCCACCTGTTATTTCGGTCCTGGCAATGCTGGTGTTGCCAGATGAAAACAGGAACTTCTATTGGAAAGTATGACATTTTTTAGCATAACTTCACCCAGACCGTTTTGTCATTTTAGCGCGAATTGTTTTGGTTACAGTGTGTTGAAAATTCACTTCCAAAACATGGTTTTTTAACGCTTCAACGGCTGCTTCAGGCGTCGAAAAACGCTGACCAAGCAGTTTTTTTTTGATGTGAGTGAATAAGAGGAAGTCACTGGGTGTCAAATCAGGGCTGTACGGTGGATGACCTATCAATTCGTCGTTTTGGTCGGTCAAAAAGGCGCTGGTTTGAGCCGATGTGTGAGAGCTCGAATTGTCATGGTGCACAATGATTCGTCTTCCCTTGTTCGTTTTTCGAATTTCTCCGAAGACTTCAGGCAAACAAATTGTGGTGTACCACTCAGAATTGACCGTCCAACGTTGCTCAAGCGGAGCAGTCGCCACATGACTAGTTTTGCCGAAGAAACAGCCGACTATTCGCTTCGAAGTGCTTCGAAATGCTTCTTCCACGAACAACTTTCGTTGGATTTGGCTCGTCTTCGAAGACACACACGGTCGATTGCTGTTTTGTTTCGGGCTCATACGCATAGATTCAAGATTCGTCACCTATGACGATCTTATAAACGTCTTTTGAAACACCGCGATCGTATTTTTTCAAAATTTCTTTGCACCAATGCAAAGAAGCCTTTTTTTTGAGCGATTGTCAAATTGTGTGGGATCCAACGAGGACAAACCTTTTTTTACGGCCAGTTGTTTATGCAATATCGAATATATGCTGGTGGAAGAACTGCCAAAGAATGCCTCTATCTCACGGTATGTCACATGACGATTTTGCTTTATCAGTTCACGCACGGAATCCATTTTCTCTGGCACAACGACCGTTTTGGACGACCTTCACGACCTTCGTCTTTGAGCGAGAGTCGGCCACGATTGAATTCATTAAACCAATTTTTCACAGTGCTATAGGATGGTTCTTCATCACCATACAAAGATTTAAGTTCATCGATGCACTCTTGTCGTGATAATCCACATCGAAAGTTTTGAAAAATTATCGCTCGAAAATGTTCACGAGTTAATTCCATTTTTTTTGCCAAATTGATTTTTTCAAGTCACTGTAAACAACACAAATGATGGTCGTACGGCAAAACGTTCTGAGTACGTTTATGCAAAAAAATGTCAAACTTCCCAATGGAAATGTCAGATGGCGCCAGGCAACACTTGTTCCCTAGGCCAGAAATTTATATAGCAACCCTCGTATGTGTGAAATAAAATATCCAAATGCTCGCCACGGCCTCGGTGGCATACCTCTATCTGATGGTCCATTTTTTTAATGTCTCTGAGAAATAATTTAAGTTCAATGTCGTTAATGTGTCAAAATATCTCATCCTTTAGCTCTTGATCTGTTCTTGGCTTTTTGACGTACACTTTTTCTTTAAAATATTCCCAAAGAAAGTGAGCCATTGCAATGGCAAAAATTTAGTTTTGAAGGCTCGTGGTCGAACGTCAAATAAGTGGCTACTAACAAAATACAGGGTGGAACGTATGAAATAGGGAATGAAATAAAAAAGTTATGAACCTTAGAAAAATTTATTTTATATTTTAATTATTTTGAACAGTAAGGGAATTTTTAAATTACATGGTTTTAAATAGTGTATCTGGGAAATGTCCACCTTCGATATCCACACACTGCTGCATACGAAGTCTGAAGTTTCATGAACTCTAACAAGCATGTCGACTGGTATTCTGCCAATTTCAGCCTCAATATTGTTAATTAGGTCTTCCGCCGTGCCAAATAGTTCCGTGCTGACAATTATTGGACCACGCGACCATGAAATTTCAGTTCATCATGAAGAATCCGGTGGAGAAAACGTCTGGAAATGCCAAGAACAAGTGATTGCTTCCGAGCAGAGCGTTTCGGAGATTGCAGCACAGCTGCTCTAACACTCTCGATGTTTTGTGGTGTTGTAATTTTTCTCTCAGGTCCACTCAGCCACTAAAGCCACGCACACTCTCCGATTTCTTCGACCAATAGTGCCGCCACAGCCTGCAGTGCAAAAAAGCAAATTCCGGCGCTCCAATATGTATATTTTTCTTGTGTTTTTTGGAGAGTTTACTGAAAATATCTTTGGACTGGTGTTATCGTTAACTGGTGTTGTCAGAAATATCTTTGGACCATATCAAAACCAGTAAGGAAAGGCAGAAAGTCGGGCGGGGCCGACTATATAATACCCTACACCTCCCTAACAATGCGATAAGGGTCATTGCCATAATAATTTGGAATAATTGGTAAATGGGTAGAAACATATTATCTAATTCTGAAACGATAATCGCTAAATTAAGCAATATTCGTTCCTAAATTGAGAAACATCTTTCTGGAAAATTTTAATGATCGGAAGTAAAATACAACTTCTATAGCGGTTTGATACCAAATCAGGAGGAACAATCAATATAAATCTGAACCGATCTTCCCTGAATACTCATTCATGTAAAAAGACCTCATTCTGTCGAATTTCGTACTGATCGCATATAAAATACAGTCTCTACAGCGCCTACATGTCAAATCGGGGGTAACGTATATATGGGGGCTATATCTAAATCTGAACCGATTTCTTCCAAAATTAACAGTGTTCATTCATATAATAAGAAACCTCTTTCTGCCGAATTTCATACTGATCGGATATAAAATAACATTTTTACAGCGCTTACAAGTCAAATCGGGGGTAACATATATATGGGGGCTATATCTAAATCTGAACCGATTTTCTCCAAATTTAGCAGTATTCCTTTATGTAATAAGAAACCTCTTTCTGCCAAATTTTGCACTGATCGGATATAAAATACAGTTTTTACAGCGCTTACATGTCAAATCGGGGGTAACATATATATGGGGGCTATATCTGAATCTGAACCGATTTTCTCCGAATTTAGCAGTATTCCTTCATGTAATAAGAAACCTCTCTTTGCCGAATTTCGCACTGATCGGATATAAAATAACATTTTTACAGCGCTTATATGTCAAATCGGTGGTAATGTATATATGGGGGCTATATCTAAATCTGAACCGATTTCTTCCAAATTTAACAGAGTTCATTCATGTAATAAGAAACCTTTTCCTGCCGAATTTCATACTGATCGGGTAGAAAATAAAGTTTTTACAGCGCTTACATGTCAAATCGGGGCTAACATATATATGGGGGCTATATCTAAATCTGAACCGATTTTAACCAA
This sequence comes from Eudasyphora cyanicolor, assembly GCA_963930755.1. Classification (NCBI taxonomy): domain Eukaryota; kingdom Metazoa; phylum Arthropoda; class Insecta; order Diptera; family Muscidae; genus Eudasyphora; species Eudasyphora cyanicolor. The sequence continues at coordinate 257,530,841 of OZ005737.1, read as the reverse complement.
ATTCCATAGGGATCGTCCTTGGGCCAAAAATAAGATATGTGTAAAGTTTCGTCGAGATCGGACCATAATTGCGACCTGTACTTTGATTACAAGAATACATGCACAGACGGACAGACAGACAGACGGACAGACAGACAGACGGACAGACAGACAGACGGACAGACGGACATAGCTAAATCGACTCAGAAAGTGATTCTAAGTCGATCGGTATAATAAACGAAGGGTCTATTTCTTCTCCTTTTGGGTGTTACAAACAAATGCACAAAGTTATAATACCCTGTACCACAGTGTGGTGTAGGGTATAAATATAGACTTTTCTCAAGCCAGGGAAAGAAAACATTTTCTACATTTCTGCTGAAGTAACGACGTCTGGTCCAGGTGATTTAAAGGGCTCAAGCTGTTCATCGCACAGCTAACTCTGGATTTTACAGTCCACAAACTAGAGGCTTCTTCAAAATAACTATTGAATGATATAGTAATGTGCTCGACAAAATTATCTGGACCACAATCGGTTCATGTAAAAGTTTGTAAAACCGTTAAACTACACAGAATTTGATATATGCATGCGCTGGTATTAAAGTTATAAACCGTTAAATTATTGTATAAATGGTCCTTTTGTGTGGAAGTGAAAACTTCGCCCAATTTTTCAAGATGATAGCCATAGATAAACTTTTACTGTGTATGGAATCACAGAAGATTCGCCTAAGTAATATAGATGTTATTGTAGAAACAATATTTCAATAAATTAACCATTTTACTACACAGAATGGACGAATATGGCACTTCTATCTCAAACCTAATTCTGCCAGAACCATAATTTGAATCGGTTTGACCATCTATTGCAAAATTTCGTACCGAATTCAAATTATTTTTATTTCCAGTTCGAAATCACTGTACGTCTCTTGATATGTGGCACACCAGTTGTACATATTCTACAGACTTTTGTTGGAAGAGTTCACACACGAACACGAACTGTGTAATGTGTTAAAAACTGCATTGTTTTTCAAGGGGCAGCAATCCACCTGAGAGAGGGTGATTTCGATAATTTATGTTTGTTGGGTGTTTTATTTATGATTTTTAATTGCAGGTATATTTTTGTATAATCCTCACACACAAACAAACACACATTCAAAGGTACTTTTCAACTCGGTATTGTTCATTTCGAAAGAGTAATAATTTACCGCATGAACTTTTAATATGTTATTACAACGTTTGTTTTATTTAATATTTCTTATTACTTTACATACTAATTAAACAATAATGATACGCTTTTGTAGTAATGCCAGTAAATATGTCAGATATCGAATCAAATGCTGAAACTGTGCCTTAATTAAGACATATTTGTGGTTGAAATAATTAAATGAATGTCATAGATGCGAAATTTTTATATCGTATTTCAATCATTATTACAATTAACCAAAGCTCATGTACTCGTAATAATGACATTTGTCAATATGATGTTGAAATAAATGCAAAAATTGCTATCGCACAAACCGACATAAGCCAGGTTGAGCCTAAAGAAACCAAAGGGTGTAAAAGTTTAATAACTTTTTGGTTTATTATTTTTTTTTTATTTTTCTTTCAGTTTATATAGACAACACTAGGAGAATTTATAATGCAGTTAAATTTTAAGAGCTGGTCAGAAATGAAATCAGCTTTATTAAAAATTTGATTATGAGTGATGAAGCTCATTTTCATTTGAATGGCTTTGTTAATAAGCAGAACTGTAGGTTCTGGGGTTCTCAAAATCCAAGAGCCATTCATCAACGCCAATTGCACCCCATCAGGTGTACAGTATGGTGTGGGATCACATCTGAAAATGTCATTGGGCCTTACTTCTTCGAGAATGAAGATGGAAGTGCTGTAACCGTAGATGGAGAGCGGTATCGGTTTATGATAGAACATTTTTTACGTCCTGCTCTTGAAAACAGACCTGGTATGTGGTTTCAGCAGGACGGAGCCACTGCCCATACTGCCCGAGACACAATGGCACTTTTAAATCAAATTTTTGGAGAGCGAATAATTTCCAGAAATTCGGAAATTATTTGGCCAGCGCTATCGCCAGATTTGAAAACGGTGGTCATTTAAGAGACATTATTTCTCATTCTTAGTGTAAAAAAATTTGCCTTTTGTATATTATATAATCTGGAAGAAAAAATAAAAAAAATTAATAAACGAAAAAGTTATTAAACTTTTACACCCCTTGGTTTCTTTAGGCCCACCCTGTATATATTATGGAATTTGGTATTTTGGGTGGGAAACATACTTGTAAATTCTCCTGTAATCTTAAACATTCATTGTCAGACTTTAGTAATTACATAAGTTGCATAAAATAATGAATTTGCAAACTTTCAGCTAATTGCTTTAAATGTTATGGGAAATTAATTTTCGTATGTACATATTTAAAAAATTGAGAGAGAAGTATCAGAATGGATTTTTCACTTTATAATAGGCAATGAATTGTAAAAATTTCAAGTGTTTATATTTACCGATAATAATTTGAACAACTGTTAGTTTTTTGTACAATTTGCTCCATTTATGTAGCAGCAACTAACAAAGTTATAACAATTTCGCACATTTCCCTTAACTTGATAGTGACGAGAAAACTATGTATTTATTACAATATTTTCAATTCCAAAAGTAATACTACTATTACTGTGTAACAATGTAAAACAGCTTAATATTTTAATGAATCCTGATCTTTTAGCGGATGTTCATACAAACCAAAACTAAGGTTGGAGAAATATTAGCACAAACAAATTAATTCGATCACTATTTTCAAGTGTTAGCTGCGTCCAAGTCAGGCGAACCTACTTCAAATGATTTGAAGAAAATTTCACACAATCATGTATGAAAGGTTTGGGTCACTTCTCTAATGTGTTACAATATTTTATTACACACTTTTGCTCATTTACCACCCTCTGTGAAATAAAGTACGGTGAACAAAAACATGTTAAATGTGAATAGATCTATTTTCAGGTTATTGAATACATCAAAATTATCAGCTACTGAATGTAGACAAGGGATAAACATCTTTCTTCGCAAGAACAACCCATATCAATCATATTTAAAATTTTCTGGATGGCAGTTACTGAAAATATTTTATGGACTTTAAGCACCTTTTTGGGAATAAAAAATATGATATATGTACGAAATTCTTTAGTGATGATCAAGACTGAGATAAATGTACGCTCTTGTAATACATATATAATAATTGGCATATTTTAAAATTTTACGGAAAGAACAGATTGTAAAATTGAATAAATATCCTAATAATATTATAAAATCGTTTGTGTGGCTGTTTGTTTGTTTCAACATAATACCTAAGCGGCTGAACCGATTTTTTTACCAAAAGTCGGAAACTAAAATAGCCCACTTTTTTCCATTTTTCGCCAAGTAATATCATGACCGAAGCTCCTGTAAGAGCTAGAAAACTGAAGTTTGCCACAGGCGTGGACTGAAGTGTTGTATAAACCACGGTCTATTCCCGTAGTCATTTCCTCTTCTGGTGTCACTTCAGTCAGCATTAAAAACATAAATATTATTTTTGTCCTTTCAGAACCTTATTATAATCTAAAAGGTAAACTTTTGTAAATATGAAGTACTAGACACAAGAAATATGTTCGCGAGAAATTCTCATGCTGTTTTAAACACGAGGTAAAAATTGGCATATACAAGTATCTTTACCTATTAATAAAAACTACTAAATTTAGTGGAAATCGGTTCAGATTTTGATATAGCGCCCATACATAATATATTCCTTACGATTTGGCTTATAAGGGCTGTAAAAGCTGTATTTTATAGACACCTGTTACTAAAATTGGACGAACGGAGTCACTTGCATAAAGATATCGGTTAAGATTCAGATATAACACTGTGCAACAGTGAAAAAATACACGGACTAGTATAAGGTCGATCCTACTACCAAAGGGATCGTCGTACCCTATACTCGGTTTGACGAAATTGGTGACCAATTTTTGTATGGACCACAAAAGATTCTGAAACTCAGTGGGCCCGTGGAAAAGGTGTCATCAGATTTTGTTCAATATCTAATGTAGACTTTGTGATACCGCTTAACTATATTTGGCAATAATGTCGCTAAGAATATTTTTTCCTGCATTTTTTTTAAGTTAGGGAAAAATGTATTTTTGTTCACATTTTTTACCATAACTTACAGGGACTCCTAATTTTTCAATAACAATATTTGGCAAAAATTTAGCCACGCTAATGTTGTTCGCAGATATCAATATAATCTGAACGTGTCTACCCACTCTAAGGAGCTCACAAAGACCACATTGTACCTCAAAAGTATTAGTATTTCACTTTTTTATAACTGTAAAACAAAAGAATTTTTTCTTGTTTACGATATGTTCATCAAATTTGTAGAATGAGGAGGACGGGGATGAAATGTTATACAAAAAATTGGCTACGATACGGGTATTGGTTTCAAATTTAGATAAAGTATATGCGTGCTTATTCTGCTATATAGTCGGCTCCGCCCGACCTTTGTCTTTCCTTACTGGTTAAATCTTTCAGCACTTTTATTAATTTATTAATACTTTTAATTATAATAATGCACTTTTTTTATAATTAAAAAGTAAAGTAACGGGGTTTCCAATAAGAGTGATATGATTTCTTTAAAAAAAACACACTATTGTTAAGGAAATTCATAATTTTTTTATTTAATGTGAAGTACAATCGATACAATTAGGTTCTAAATAAAACGTCATTCAAATGGCCTCCATGACTTCTTCTGCAGGAACCAATTTTCGAGCACTTTTTCCAATAAATCAATACGTATGTCATGAATGGCACGTTCAATATTGACTTGTAACGCTTGAAGAGAGTCTGGTTTATTTTGAAAGACCAATGACTTCAAATAACCCCACAAGAAATAGTCTACTGGTGTTAAATCACATCTTCTTGGAAGTCATTCAAAATCACAATATCTTGAAATAATCGAATCTCCAAACTTTTCTCACAACAATTCAATTGTTTCATTTGCTGTGTGGCACGTAGCCACAATCGGTCAATAGCAAAAAGATAGCTCCTAACGAGAGCTACAATATTGTCATAGGTGTCAAGGTCTTAGGTAGACTGGAAAGTGTTTTTTGGATTTTTAAAAAAAATGGACATAATTTTCAAATGTGAACTGAAAGTTTGTTTTTGCTCTAGCTCCTTAACGGTATGTCGGATCTGGAATCGCTTAATGGTAAAAAGATAGCTCTTAACGAAAGCTAAACTATTGCTCATGGGTGTCAAGGTCGTAGGTTGACTGGAGGGTATTTTTTTATTTAAAAGAAATGGACTTAGCGCACGAAAAGTTGCAGAGAAAGAGTATTTTGATAATAAAACTGAATATTTTGTAAACGTTGTTCTCTCCATGATCGAATATATCTCTCCATGATCGAATTGTAAACACTACTGAATACAATGAAAAACAAATGACAGATCATGACATATTACAAATGGCCGAAACGTCACTTCAAAATCATATCATCCCTATTGGAAAAGACGTTGTAACTTAAAATGTCTATCCAGAATATACAATGTGAAAGCAATTGGTATATATCGGGGAAAAATTAAAAAAGAAAATGTTTTCAAACGCTTATGTAAATTTTCTAAGTCCATAAAATATTTAAAAATAATATACAGGGCGGCTGATGAAAGCTGCTACCAAAAAATATTTAATACCTTTTTTCTATTTAATGAATCTGGTTAATTTTTTTTATATTTCAGATTGATTTTTAGATTTAACAAAAATGGATAACTGGGACACTGAAACAAAAATTTGGATTGTCCATCGCTATTACGCACTGAAGTCCGTAGGTTTGGTTCAAAGAGAGTATAGGGGCACGTTGGGCGGCAATCCTCCGAGCAGATGAACCACAAACAGACTTGTTAAAAATTTTTCCGAGCATGGGACAGTCAACAGAAGACCTTACCATCGAAACCCTTCAGTTCGGACTGAGGAAACAATCGCTGCTGTAGCTGATGCCATACAAAACAATCCAAGAGTTTCGACAAGAACCTTATCTGCTCAAATGGGTATAAGCAGACAGTCATTGCAGTCAATTATGCACAAAGATTTGGAGTTATTCCCATAAAAAATTTAAAAGGCCAACAAAGTGAACTCAGCAGACTTCCCGATTCGCTTGGAATTTTGCCAGAACATGCATCAAATGGTGGAAGAGGACGGAAACACGTTGAACTGTCTTTTCATGTCTGACGAGGCCCATTTCGATTTAAACGGCAACATAAAAAAACAAAATTGTCGAATATGGAGTGCTTTCAACCCACAGATACTCCGTGAGACGGAATTGCATCCACTTCGTGTCACAGTGTGGTGTGCAGTTTCATCACGCTACATTGTCGGGCCCTACTTCTTCGAAGAAAACGGTCACACAGTTACAGTTACTGGAGGCCGTTACTTGTGCATGTTGAGAGAGTTTTTCTATCCAGAATTACGCCGAATGAGAATTTCTTTCAACTCTGTTTGGTTTCAGCAGGATGGTGCACCTCCTCACTTAGGCCGACCTGTTATGACAGAATTGCGGCGAAATTTTCCCAATAAGCTGATATCCAGAAACTCCACAATCCGTTGGCCCCCAGGTCGCCTGACCTTACTGCACCTGGCTTTTTCTTGTGGGGTTATTGCAAACAGGAAGTCTACAAAGCAAAACCAACAAATTTGAATTAACTAAAGCAATACATTCGAGAAACAATTGCGGCTATTCCCGTCTCAACTCTCCAAGCAGTAATGAACAACTTTTTGGTAAGAAGAATTTAAAGATGGGGGGCATTTAAATTCCATTATTTTTAAAACTAATTAAGATATATTTAATTAAATTTAATGAGCTTTAATATGAATAAAAGAAAACTGAATTCCGTACACTGAAAAAAGTTATTTGAGTTTCTTAATGTAGCAATATTCATCGGCCACCCTGTACTTCACTTATTTGTAATTTGTACGCCTTGATGCCAGAAATCAAGGCTAATTCTAGCATTAATATATATTTTTAAAGGAAAATCCCACAATTCCAAAACTAAATTCGAAATTCCCCAAAAACTTTTTTATAAGTTTTTTTACTATACGCCAGGCGAAAATCCCCAAAAACTTTTTATAAGTTTCTCCCCAAAATATATTATACTATATGCCAGGCTCAAAATTTCTTTTACGGTTTAACATGATACATGTTACTACATATCGGTTTTCATATACTAGCTTTGCGATTGCCAAAAATGTAGCCAAGTTTTGAAACTTTCGTAAAAAATGGTGTAATTTGGAGAACCCTTTCATTTCGAGAACATTCTCCAGGAAGTGCCCTCTAAGGCGAATGTAAATATGTTATACTTTCCTTGTTTCTTTGTACGTTTTCGTAATAAAATAAAAAAATTATATAATTTTTTGAAAATAAAAATTGATATGATAGAAAAGTGATGTGCGAGAAATCGGTTTATATTCTGCCTGATATTAAAAAAAAATCTAGGACAAAATCGGTAAAGGAAAGACAGAATTTCGGGCGGGGCCGACTATATAATACCCGACACCTCCCTTACATCAATGGGTCTATTTCTTCTCCTTTTGGGTGTTACAAACAAATGCACAAAGTTATATGGTCGGAGTTGGATGGTATTCATCTGTACAACGTTTACACACAATTGGCCACCGAGATCATAGGGCAGCCACTTTGCGATTTGGTTATGGAAAATTTCATGAAAAGGATATGCTCCTGTAAGCGTGGTCGTGGTGGCCATTTGACTGATGTTGTTTTTCATTATTAACGGTATAGCTTCCTCTTTATTATGAAATAATCATCCGATCATTTATCTCAAAAAATGGCATGATTTTTTTTAATACCAAACTAACACCTCTTGTTGGAAAACCCTTTATAATTTGGCACAAAAGAGGTTTTTCATCTAAGTTAATGAAAATTTGTTCATATACTTGGTCTATGAAAGAATACTGCGCGTATTAAGTGCAACAGAACCGATCATTACCACTCTTTGCATTATTAAGGAGGTGTAGGGTATTACATAGTCGGCCGCATCCTGCATTCTGTCTATCCTTACTGGTTTTCAATGAAATAATTTCTAGTTCGTACGTCTTGAAATAAAAATTCGAAAGTAATTCGCCGACTATTATATTCGCAAAACTCAATACCACAATTCCCAAAATAATTTACAAAATCTCCAAAAATTGAATGCTATACTAAAAGCCGGGCTCCAAATTCCCTTTGCAGTTCAACGTGCTATACCTTACCACATATAAAAATAGTAAAGGTTTTAAAAATCTCGCTTTGTGATCGGAGAAACTGTAGCTTACTTTTGAATTTTGTGTAAAAATTTGGAGAAACTTGGCAACAATTCCAGTGAATATTTTTGACCCGTTCATTCTTCAAAAACATTCTCTAGGGAGTTTCCTTTAAACATAAACATGTTTTAGTTTTTTAAAATAAATTCTTCTATAACTCCAAATAATCAAATTTTGTTAAAAATATAATTTCAAAAGAGGTATTAGTTATGTTAAAAATAACATAACTAATACCTCTACTACAAACATGCCATGTTGTGTTCCAATCGGTTGACTGGTTAAGAAAGGGCTACTATGTGTCATTGTATGAATAAACAACAACATTGTATAAAAGTTGCAAACTGTACTGTATCCAATAAGCTGATGGTTTTTGTGACAAACTCCATTTTGTTTAAGGTTTGTTGATTAGTTATAATAGCCTGTACCATAGTCTCCGCTATGAAGTAAAAAAAATTATGGTCCTGAAAATGATAATTGTCCCCGCGATAGATATTTCAAAGATGACCTACATATTACATACACAATGGCATACGCAGATCTTTCAACTAAAGAAATGCGATAATAAAAATCTCACAAACCACATACCTCATTAAACTTCAATATCAACCCGCCCTTATTGGAAATGCTGAAATTACTGTTTAAAAGCACCAGGCCAAAGTTAAATATTCAAAAGGAAATTAATAGTGGTTTAGTTTGCACATTATTGCCACATCAATGAAACTATGTATATTAATCATTCTCAATTAAAAATAACTGTATATTACTAATTAATTTTCATAACATGTTCGAATATTCAAAGGAAATGGCAGTGAAATCGTCCTCCTCCTACAATCCTATTAACGTTACACTACGAGTATTTAAATAAACACCTATCCCTTGTAAAAAACTTTTTTGAGCTTTGTGAGCCATCAATATTTAATCATATTTGTGGCACATTAATAAATTAATATTTTTGTGCCATAACAAAGAGAGTGTTTGTTCGCTGTTCGGTTTTCACCATTAATTAATTTTAATCGAAAAATTATTTTAAAGTGACATAACATTTTACACTTTTCTGTTATTGATGCATTTTGATATTTATATACCCGTAAACATGGAAATTTTGTTTGTGAGATTGCAGGTGGTTTTTGGTTAATAATGCCTATGGTTTATACATATGAAGAGGATGATGTTATTCGTCAATGTGCTGTGGCTTGTGAATTATGTATTTATGAAAAATAATTATTCACACAAGTGTAAAATATTTATTAATAAATTTTAATTAATTATTCATTATTAATACCTATAGTAAAATATATAAACGAGAGCACTTTCTATGTAAGAATGTAATTATGCATTGATGTTATGATTACGCTGTATGAATATATGGAATAACTCCATTGACAATGGGAGTCAAAAGTGAGGGAACTACAATGGTGTGATACTTTGTGAGAAGCTTCAGTTATTTTACTTTGAAATTTTAAATCACAATATACATTTTTGCTGGTTTCCAAAAGATTATTATTATAATAAAGTAGGCATTATCAAATATCATTGTACATGTTTGAAATTACATGCAAAGTGGTATAAAATTAATTGCATTTTTCTATTAAACAAATTAATAAAAGCACTTCAATGGAATTTGTTGTAACTCATATATGTATGTATGTATATACGAGTAGATAGCATACATAGCACTATGAATTGATTAATAAATTAATAAGTTTCAATGTTGCCTTGCAGGATGATTTGCAAAAAAAAATCCATACAAAAGTTCAAGAAGAAAAGAGATAAAACCATAGTTTATTAAACCAATCGAAATAGAATCATTTTTGAGTCGATTTGCCATAACCGACTGTTTGTCTGCCCATGTATATATTTGTTTCGACAGTTTTAAAACTTCTTTATCTGTCCAAATGAAGATTAACACGTAAGAAATTTCAGTCGGGTAAACCGAATATGGTATACCCCCATTTGGTGAGCAATGTAAATATGCACTGTACGAGTAGATGTACTAATATGATGAGCTATTTATTTTTGGTATGTCTTGGCTCTTTTCGTATGAGAGGTACTAAAACGGGTTTGGTGATAAATCCCATTTTTAACTGTAATATCATTTGCTACGAGTCAAAAGTGTAACACATCGAAGGAGTGACCTAAGACCCTAAGTATGTTCGGTGGATATCCGTGTTGGGTCATTTTAAGTCGAATGAGCAATGTCCGTCTTTCTTTCTGTCTGTGTGCTGGTAGGTGCGCACGATAACTTTCGAAAGGAGTAACCGATTGACTTTAAATTTGGTATGTGGTAATATTTTTTTCTATCTCCGGCTAAGTTCGAAGATGGGCCATACTGGCACACTCCTTCTAGTACCTCCCACACAATGGGTTAAACTGTTGTGAAATATTGATTCTTTAATAACTGCTATACTACTTATTCGAATCTTCTGAAATGACGCACATAGTATTAGTTTATTAGTAGCTATAAACTCGAGAAAAATGAGCGTTATTGCCACATCCCTTTTGGTACCTCCCACACAAAGGTACCATTTTGCACCAAATGTTAACAGCTCATAACATTAATACCAGTGTATAAAATACTTGAAATTGTGTACAGTGTAATGCTTTTGTAGTGCCTATAGCCCTGTGGAAAAAGGGCGCTATCACCACGCTTCTTTTTGTACCTCCCACACAAAATGGCCGAGAATACCACAATTTGATATCTCATAACGTTAATATACCAGTGCACATAAACTGTTATAATTTGGCACAGTGCAATGTAATTAAAGTCTCTACTGTTCACCGAAAAATAGGTATATTTGTTAAACCCATTCTGGTACCTCACATACAAACAAAAATTCGTGGAATATTCAATATTACATTACTCACAAAGTGAGGGTATACCTTAGTCGGTTTACCCGACTTTCTTACTTGTTCAATAATGTATCGATTTTTTTGGATTGGTCTCTTTTTATTCATGACAGACATTCAACTCAAAAACTTTTTCGATGTTTTCAATGTTAATTAAAAACCAGTAAAGAAAGACAGAAAGTCGGGCGGGGCCGACTATATAATACCCTACACCTACCTACCAATGCGAAAATGGGCATTGCGATAAGAATTTGGCAGTGTTCATACATGTTATAAGCAAACTCTCCGGCGATTTTCGTACTGATCGGATATAAAACACGGTTTCTACAGTGCTTACATGTCAAATCGGGTGTAACATATATATTGGGACTATGTTTAAATCTGAACTGATTATCCCCGAATTTGGCAGTGTTCATACATGTAATAAGAAAACTCTCTCTGTTAAATTTCGTACTGATCGGATATAAAACACGATTTCTACAGCGCTTAAATGTTAAATCGGGTGGAACATATATATGGGGGCTATATCTAAAGCTGAACCGATTTCCCCCGAATTGCGCAGTGTTTTTTCATGTAATAAGAGAACTTTCTCTGCCGAATTTCGTACAGGTCGGATGTAAAATACGGTTTCTACAGCGCTTTCATGTCAAATCGGGTGAAACATATATATGGGGACTATATCTAAATCTGAACCGATTTTCCCCGAATGTGGCAGTGTTTATTCATGTAATAAGAGAACTCTCTCTGCCAAATTTCGTACTGATCTAATTTAAAATACAGTTCCTACAGCGCTTACATGTCAAATCGGGTGAAACATATATAAGGGGCCTATATCTAAATCTGAACGGATTTTCTCCGAATTTGGTAGTGTTCATTCATGTAATAATAAAACTCTCTCTGCCGAATTTCATAAAGATCGGATGTAAAATGTGGTTTCTACAGCGCTTACATGTCAAATCGGGTGAAACATATATATGGGGACTATATCCAAGTCTGAACCGATTTTAACCAATTTCAATAGGGATCGTCCTTGGGCCAAAAAAGAGCACTATGCTAAATTTCATCACAATCGGACCATAAATACGACCTGCACTTTGATTACAAGAATACATGGACAGACAGACGGACAGACGGACATGGCTAAATCGACTCAGAAAGTGATTCTGAGTCGATCGGTATAATAAACAATGGATCTATATCTTCTCCTTTTAGGTGTTACAAACAAATGCACAATAATACTCTGTACCACACTGTAGTGTAGGGTATAAATACTAAAAATTTCTCAAAAATTAATTTTTTCCGCAATATTTTGTAAGATATCTTTGAAACCGCTTATAATGATGATGGGATGAAGGCTACTTGTAATATGATTATTTAAAGCTTTTCCGAACCAATTTGTTAGAGATTTATCTTTATTTTAATAGATAAACAAGTCTCATTATAGTCTCATAATAGACATTAACGCTGACAAGAAATGATCTAAGCTTTGTTTTGAGCCAAAAAATCACAAATAAATATATGAGTTGTGACAAAAATGTTGAAACAATTTTTAATTAAAAAAAAAATCACAAACAAATATGTTTGCGAATTTGTTTTATTTCTTAAAAAATATTGAAGAAAAAGCTATCAAAAATACTTTGCAAAAAGTTTTCTGAAAACAATTTTTTTGGATTGGAAAATAGAATCGTTTGAACAAAATTTATTAATTCAACACCGTCCAACTAGGATAGTCCTTCACCGAACTCGTTCAAAATTTCTGTCATAACTATTATCCAATAGGACCAAACTTAGTGCAAATTTTGTGTCGATCAGAAGACATCGTTTTCAAAAATGTACACACTTGACACGCAATTCCCCATATATTTAATTTAATAGTTATCTGCTACTTACCAGTTAATAAGTCGCCTATCTGAAAATAGATATAAAAAATATGAATTTAAAGTGAATATTTCAATAAATAAATTGGCTCTATGAAATAACCCCCCAATGAAATAATCCCCCAAACCGAAAATGAAATAAGTCCCCAAATTTGGGGACTTATTTCATTATGATATAACTCCCCAATTTCAAAAATGAAATAAATCCCCACATAATGAAATTAGACCCCAAATTTAAAATGAAATAAATCCCCATTTTTGGGGACTTATTTCATAATGAAATAAGACCCAATTTTTAGAGTGAAATAACTCCCCAATATTTTTATTTATTTATTTTTTTTAATAATATAAACAAATTTAAGTATAAATTTGCATATAATGTACTACGGCAACAAGGACAATTATAATTTTGCAAAGTCAGTGAGAAGTTTGTTATTGCATTTGTCGCAAATCTTCAAATGTCTGCATGGCAAAAAATCAGTGTTTATGCATTTTCTCTATAGACAACACATTCATTTTCATTAGAAGATGTTATGTAGAATTCTTCTTCAGATTCATCATCACTATATGATTCTTCCTTGAGGATGTCAGGGATCATATGAAACCTTGAGAAGAAGAACATTATTGCAAATAAAAGAACATTTTTAAAAATGGAGGAATCACTGTGGAAGTTATTGCGAAGCTATTCTACAAAAGTTATTGCGAAGCTATTCTTTCATGAGAAACCGAAGATGTACGTTAGTTTGGTCTTTAACGGAAGTGTTGTGCAATGATTGTGGTAGTGAAAAGGATGGCGACAGAAAGGATACCTTTGATTGAGCAAAAATTGGTATAAAATTAAAAAATTCGCGCGAATTTTTTAATTTTATACCAATTTTCGCTCAATCAAACATATCTTTTTGTTTTTTTTTTTTGATAAATCATTTTTTGCTCTATAACATAAAGCAATTCACTATTACGTCTCTTGCCGCCAGTAATTATTTTTTCTTTTCGATTTTTACACCTCGAAGTCTTTTAACAAACTGATTTGCTGGTACATATTTACTTAAACAAGTAGTCAATGCTATTAGAATTTCTAATGGTCTATAAATTCGCTCGCAGTTTCAGTATATCACATTATACACGTAAAAGAATCTTTGCTCAGAATTATTAATTAATATTATTATTAATTGAAATTATTATTAATATTTAAAAATATTCCTCCGACTAATTTTAATATTTTGTAACTATAAATTTTCTTTCAGTGCAGCAGATATTCTTTACAGTAATTGCACATGTGAACTCTAATTTTTAATTTTTAAATATATTATTTTAAAAATGAAATAAGTCCCCAAATCGAAAATTGGGGATTTATTTCATTGCAAAAAATGGGGACTTATTTCATTATGAAATAACTCCCCAAAATAAAAACGAAATAACTCCCCAAAAAGTGAAACAAACCCCCAAATTTAGTTGTTGTTGTTTTGTGTAAAATTTTTTGGGGACTTATTTCATTTTCGATTTGGGGGGTTATTTCATTGGGGGGTTATTTCATAGAGCCAAATAAATTAGATAGACTTTTCACCAAAAACATTTTTTATACCCTCACTTTAGTGATACGAGGGTATATATCATTTGCTACGGAAAAAATTGTAACACATCGAAGGAGTGACCTAAGACCCCAAGTATGTTCGACGGATATTCGTTTTGGGTCATTTTAAGTCGAATGAGCAATGTGCGTCCGTCTGTCTGCTGGCTGGTGCGCACGATAACTCTCGAAAGGAGTAACCGATTGACTTCAAATTTGGTATGTGGTAATATTTTTATCTATCTCCGGACGAGTTCGAAGATGGGCCATATTGGTCTACTCCTTCTGGTACCTCCCACAAAGGGTTAGTGAAATATTGACTCTGTAATAACTTCTATACTACTTGTTCGAATCTTCTGAAATTATACACATTATATTAGTATATTAGTCGCTATTACCTCGAAAACAATTGGTTAAGTTGACATGCCCCTTTTGGTACCTCCCACACAAATGGACCATTTTGCATCAAAATTTAACTGCTTATAACTTTAATACAAGTGCATAAAAATGCTTGGAATTTTCTACAGTAAAAAATGGGCATTATTGTACAGCTCCTTTTGGTACCTCCCACATAAATGGACCGTTTCGTACCAAAAATAAACGGCTTGTAACTTTAATACCAGTGTATACAAATACTTGAAATTTTGTACAGTGTAATGCTGTTATAGTGCCTATAGTCCTGTAAAAAGTGGGTTTTGTCACCCCGCCCCTTTTTGTACCTCTCACACAAGATGACCAAATCATACCAAAATTACATAGCTCGTAACTTTAATATACCAGTGCACACAAACGCTTATAGTTCGGCACAATGCAATTTATTTAAGAATCTACTGTTTACCGAAAAATAGGTGTATTTGGAAAAAACCCTTCCGGTACCTCGCACACAAATTGACAGATTTATTAGTGTAATGTTATATATTACATTACTCACAAAGTGAGAGTATTAGTCGTTACGTTTAATTTTCGGTCTAAATCAATAGATGGTAAACTGTTCATATCAGCGCATAGTAAAATCAAGTGTGTTCCAATGCTGTTGTCAGAATAACCATTGGACCACCCTTGGCCATCATTGACCACCCAGTAATTAAAATTGAAATATGGCTGGGTGGACTATATGATACCTTCATCATTGTGATCTACTTTTCCTGAAAATCCTTTACTAAACCTATTATAGTAAGCGATTTCTAGAGCATTACAATTTAATTGATATGAATCTGCTTATATTTGGATATAATAAGAGTTAAACGGTTGGGCCCAAATTTTTCCAAAATATTTTCAAGTAACAAAAAGTAAGGAAAGACAAAGAGTCGTGTGGGGCTGATATATACCCTACACCTCCTTAACAATGAAAAAGGGACATTGCGATAATAATTTATAATAATCGGTTTCGTTTCTTTTAACAAAGTACCTCGATACACCTCCTCATCAGGGCATATTCCAAGAAAGAGTTGATGATGTTGATCATAATAAACTAGACCAGAAACGATAACCTTAAAATGCGTAGAATTCTTTCATAGACCAAGAATCGGAAGGGACAAATAGATGGGACTATACCTAATCTAAAAGGATTTTTGTCAACATGTATCAAAAACCTCATTTCTACCAAATTACATAAAGATCGGACATGGAACATATAACAGTTTTAATAGCGCTTAAATACTAAGAAGGCAGAAACATATCTATGTTGATATATCCAAAGCTCAAGCGATTATCCTCAAATTAAGTAGTATGTGTTCCTAACATAAGAAACTACTCTCTGCCAAATATTTTAATGATCGGAAGTAATGAAAAATGTCTAAGTTAATTGATACGAAGTCGGCAGGAACATATGGGGGGCTATATCTAAATCTGAACCAATTTTTTCCGAATTTGGCACTGTTTACTCATGTAATAAGAAACCTCTGTCTGCAGAATTTTGTACTGATAGGATGTAAAATACAGTTTCGACAGCGCTTACATATCAAATCGGGTGTAACGTATTCGTGGGAGCCATATCTTAATCTGAACCGACTTTTTTTTTCAAATTTGGCAGTGTTCATTCAATTAATAAGAAAGCTCTTTCTACAGAATTGTTACTGATCGGGTATAAAATAAAGTTTCTACAGCTCTACATACTCAAATATAAATCTGGAACCGACTTTCCTGAAGTTAAGTATTATCTCTAAGCGTATCAAAAGACTTCTTTTTGTAAATTTGTATACAGATCGGTTAAAAATTTTGTTTATACAGTGCATATATGGCAAATCGGATGTACTTACATATATATGGGAGCTATATGTAAATCTGAACCAATTGTAACCATATTCAATGTCACAGTACAGCATTTTTCGTGAAAGAAAACGCATTAATTACAGGTAACCAACGGAAAAACACACATCAATAAAAAGTCCACTTTCCGTTTCTCCCTTTAATTGACTGTGAAAGGAGCAGGTATCATGAATGAACATAAATAGCAACTCAGCGTCCACGCACATTTATGAGCGTTTATGCAACTGTGTTTCTATGTTCTGCATTTGCATTATACCATTTCCTATAGAACGAAACGTCCATACCATATTGTAAATAGGCACTTTCCAAACAAATTTAAAATGCAATTTTTGGAATTTTTAGAGCTCTGGATGCACTATTTTGTTTCTGATTTTTTGTCCTATTCAATATCCGTAGAGCGAGATATCCCGGTATACCGAGATAAGACCGTCTTAAAATATAGAAAAAGTGCCAAAAATCCAACCTGAGCAAAAAAAAATCAATTAAATTATTAATTGAGCCAACTTGACTAAACGAATGGTATACAAGTTATTATTTCTGGAGCTACTTTCACGTCCAATTCTCAGAATTGAGTCCCATAATCATGTGTTGTACTGTGTAGAGATCGTCCTTGGGCCAAATGAAAGATATGTGCAAAGTTTCGTTTAGATCGGACTATAATTGTGACCTGTCCTTCGATTACAGAAAAACATGCACAGACGGACAGACAGACGGACATAGCTAGATCGACACAGAAAGTGATTCTAAGTCAATCGGTAAAATAAACGATGGGTCTATGTCATTTCCTTTTAAAAGTTACAAACGAATGCACAAAGTTATAATAATATCCTGTACCTCAGTGTGGTGTAGGGCAAAAATAATGAATAATAAGATATATCATCCCGGAGCGAGTAAGTTATCAGTTACGAACGAATAGAAATTTCAACGAGTAGGTGTTCAAAGAGTGAGTTTTTCCGCGGATTTCGGACCGATTTTCCAGAATTTTTTGTAATTGTCACAATTAAAAAATTGATATCAATCGATTAGTGCAAAAAAAGTTCAAACTATGTTCGCGGAAACCTGTTTTTTCGCGTGTGACATTTCATTCCTATTCGTCCGTAACTGATAGATTTTGACGTTTCTGGCTGATGGCACATCTGTATAATTGAAGGTCTGTGGTGTAGGGTATAAATATAGAACAAATATTTTCAATAATATAACAATTTTAAAGTTACGTTTTAAATTAAAAAAGAAAACATTAAAAATACAACATTATTTGTGTTTCAAACTTTATTATATGAGAAGCAAAAATTGCTCAGCGTAACAAGTCAATTGCCAATGCAGAAACCACAACTACGCTTGCACAATTCATTGGAATTATAAGCAAATTAATTTCATATTAAAATTCACAACGTGTAAAGTAATTTCACATTCATTCACAAAACATTACAATTTGTAATCAAACTTTAAATTTAAATGCCAACGCAGAACAGAAAATTCACAACCATTTTCCAAAATACCACAATTTGTGCAATTTTTAATGACACGAGCAGAATGAGAAAATTAATTTAATTTCATATTAATTTCCATATCGTGGCAAAAAAAAGTTTAGCAAATTGATAAAGAACTTTACGCACAGTTAAATACTTTTGAAATGACTGTCAGAGTGAGTGGGTGAGCGAGCGGTGAGTGAGTGAGTGATATGTAAATTACACGAACATATTTAATGAAACTCAGTTAAGCGCAATGTTAATGATAAAAGTAATTAAATTAAATAAGCAAAAAATTCCAGCGACTCGCCACTGAGAACTCAAAAGTTAAAACTTAATGTTTACATTGTTACATTTCACAGGAATATACTAGATACACTACTCGAATATCCTTGTAAACGCTTTGTCTGTACGAACTGTGATGTGCTTTCATTTGCCTAATCTTTTGGATAAATTTGTCTAATTATGATCGGGGATTATGCGCAACAAGCGTATCTCTATTAGCACTTATTCTATATTCTTATTTTTAGTTGTTTTTTTGGTAACAAACCGAATTTGTAGAGCGGAGAAGAAGAGCTGCTGTAAACCTAAACTAAATTGTTAACGCAAAATTGAATTAGGCTTCTCTTTTGGCGTTTTAAGACCTATTTGCATACGACAATTTAATTTCCCTTTCTGGTAGAGGCTTCTTTAGTTAATGCTGTTATGTAAAAGAGTGTAAACAATGCCAGTTTGTGGACACAGTGATGAAGTATAGATGGCGGTAGTTGTTTGCAAACAAAAAAATACTTTGGAAACGTTATAAAACGTATTTGTAAAGTGTTAAGTCTTCACTTTGCTTAGTATTTTTTTTTTTGGGCAATAAAAAATAAACGATCTTACTGAATTTGTAAACATGGACAAAATTGGTCACCGTTATATTATTCAATTTCGGTGACCAAACTACAGGAACAAATCTAAAGTCTTGTTTTCAGTCGCCACATGAATCGGATCAAAAAGCAATTGATTGCGTCCACTGCGTTTTGACAGGACATCGAGCAAACTTTGACGACATAGAGGATACACGATGGAAATGATTTACATCCCGGACGTCCCTATTGACAGAAGATTATTTAAATTATAAAAAATCTGAGAAAATAGGAAAATATTCTCAAAAGGTGAACGTTTCGAGGTAAGTATTTTCGGACGCGTGGTCGGATATTTACAAATGAAGTCTAATTTAAAAGGTCGTATGTTGTTATTAACATAGCAAGGTTTCGTTTTCGCGCTCTTAACGGTTTTAAATTTATTCGAAGCATCTGAAAATCTAATTTGCGTTTACACATCAATGACACCAACTTTAAATTTTGTGAAAAATATAGTTATGTAGGCCCATTTATTATAAACCAACGCTGAAAATTTTAAGATGGTGTTCAGCCCGTTCTTTTTTAAAAAAATAATTTATTAAAATTTCCTGAAATGGGAATATTGCGTTTGTTAAAAAGGGTTTTCCAATAGGGATGATACAATTTAGCAGAGACGACATAATTTTGTAATATGTCATGATCTGTCATTTGTTATTCACTGTATACCGTAGTGTTTACAATTTCATCATGGAGAGATATACGTAAGAAAAGCTTTTACAAATTATTCAGTTTTATAATCAAAATAATCGTTCTCCAAATGCTTTTCGTGCGCTAAGTCTATTTTTTTTAAATCCAAAAAAACGACTTTCCAGTCGACCTACGATTTTGACACCCATGAGCATTTTTGCTCTCTTTAAGAGCTATCTTTTTGCCATTGACCGATTCCCGATCCAATGTCCCGTTCACAGTTTAAAATAATGCTATTCTTTCATAAATCAAGAATCGAAAGAAACAAATAGATGGGATTATACATAATCTGAATAGATTTTATTAACTTCAATTAAAAACTTACTTACGGCCAAATTATATATAGATCGGAAGTAAAATACAGTTTTAATATCGCTTAAAAACTAAATAGGCAGGAACATTTATATATGACTAAATTTTAACCGATTAACTACAAATTAAGCGGCATTCGTTCCTAAGTTAAGCAACTTTTTTTTGTCAAATTTTGTAATGAACGGATGTAAAGTACAGCTTATGTATATAAAGCTTTAATACCAAATCCGGTGGAACATATATGTACATGGGGGCTATATCTAATTCTGAAGCGATTTTTTCCCAAATTTGGCAGTGTTAATTTATGAAATAAGAAACTTCTTTCTGCCGAATTTCTTTTTGTGGGGTTATAAAATGCAGTTTCTACATCGCTGACATGTCAATCGGAAGTAACATATATATGGGTGTTATATCTATATCTGAACCAATTTTCCCTAAATTTTTTAATAAGAAACCTCTTTCTGCCGAATTTCGTACTTATCGGATATAAAATACAGTTTCTACAGCGCTGACATGTCAAATCGGGGGTAACATACAGGGTGGCTGATGAAAGCTGAAATAACTTTTTTCTATTTAATGAATCTGGTTATTTTTTTTTTTATTTTGCAGATTGATTTTTACATTTAACAAACATGGATAACTGGGACACTGAAACAAGAATTTGGATTGTCCGCCGCTATTACGCACTGAAGTCCGTAGTTTCGGTTCAAAGAGAGTATAGGGGCACGTTTGACGGCAATCCTCCGAGCAGATGGACCATAAAGAGACTTGTTAACAATTTTTCCGAGCATGGGACAGTCAACAGAATACCTTACCATCGAAACCCTTCAGTTCGGACGGAGGAAACAATCGCTGCTGTAGCTGATGCCATACAAAACAATCCAAGAGTTTCGACAAGAACCTTATCTGCTCAAATGGGTATAAGCAGACAGTCATTGCAGTCAATTATGCACAAAGATTTGGAGTTATGCCCATATAAAATTCAAATGTCCAACAAAGTGAGCTCAGCAGACTTCCCGATTCGCTTGGAATTTTGCCAGAAGATGCTTCAAATGGTGAAAGAGGACGGAAACACGTTGAACTGTCTTTTCATGTCTGATGAGGCCCATTTCGATTTA
Organism: Eudasyphora cyanicolor; assembly: GCA_963930755.1. Lineage (NCBI taxonomy): Eukaryota > Metazoa > Arthropoda > Insecta > Diptera > Muscidae > Eudasyphora > Eudasyphora cyanicolor. Next base: position 257,509,477 of record OZ005737.1, on the reverse strand, counting down.
AACGGCAACATAAACAGACAAAATTGTCGAATATGGAGTGCTTCCAACACACAGATACTCCATGAGACGGAATTGCATCCACTTCGTGTCACAGTGTGGTGTGCAGTTTCATCACGCTGCATTGTCGGGCCCTATTTCTTCGAAGAAAACGGTCGCACCGTTACAGTTACTGGAGGCCGTTACATGACCATGTTGAGAGAGTTTTTCTATCCAGAATTACGCCGAATGAGAATTTCTTTCAACTCTGTGTGGTTTCAGCAGGATGGTGCAACTCCTCACTTAGGCCGGCCTGTTATGACAGAATTGCGGCGAAAATTTCCCAATAAGTTGATATCCAGAAACTCCACATTCCGTTGGCCCCCAGGTCGCCTGACCTTACTGCACCTGACTTTTTCTTGTGAAGTTATTGCAAACAGGAAGTGTACAAAGCAAAACCAACAAATTTGAATGAACTAAAGCAATCCATTCGAGAAACAATTGCGGCTATTCCCGTCTCAACTCTCCAAGCAGTAATGAACAACTTTTTGGTAAGATGCCGCACATGCATCAACGAGCAGGGTGAAGGGGCATTTAAATTCAATTATTTTTAAAACTAATTAAGCTATATTTAATTATTAAATTTAATGAGCTTTAACATGAATAAAAGGAAACTGAATTCCATACACTGAAAAAAAAGTTAGTGAGTTTCTTAATGTAGCAATATTTATCAGCCACCCTGTATATATGGGGGCTATATCTAAATCTGAACCGATTTCCCCCAAATTCGGCATGTTTATTCCTGTAATAAGAGAACTCTTTATGCCGAATTTCGTACCGATTGGTTGTAAAATATTGTTTATACAGCGCTTACATGTCAAATCGTGCATAACATATATATGGGGGCTATATCTAAATCTGAACCGATTTCCTCAAATTTAGTATTGTATCTAAGTGTATCAGAGACTTCTCTCTGACATTTTTTAAAAGGCCGGTTAAAAAATGTTTTGTATCCAGTGCATATACTCGAATGCTTAAACGGAGGTACATATATATGGTAGCTATATGTAAATCTGAACCTATTTTAATCAAATTCAATAGGGATCATCCTTGGGCCAAAGGAAAGCTATGTGCTACGTTTCGTTGATTACAAGAATACATGCACACACGGTCGGACAGACGAACATAGCTAAATAAAGGGTGTCCCAAGAAGAGCGCAATTTTTAAATCTCGCAACATTCGAATGTCATGAATAATTGTTATTGTTTGTTAGTAGAAGGTACGAGGTTAGTAAAAATGGAGCGCTACACGAATGAACAACGCATTCTCATTGTGAATTTGTTTTACCAAAATGGTCAAAGTTTTGCGGCTACAGTTCGCAAATTGCGATCAATTTGGGGTCACAATAATGCTCCAAAAGAGTCAACTGTAAAGAGATTAATGGATAAATTTGCCGAAACTGGGTCTGTTAGTGATGTAAAGACAACAACGCGCCATCGACCAGGTCGATCGACCGGTTTTTGGGTGGTTTTTGGGCTGGAGGAATCATTGGACCTTTTTTTTATGAAAATGAGGCAGGTCAAGCGCAAACAGTCAATGGTGTTCGGTATCGTGAAATGATAACCAGTTTTTTCTTGCCTAGAATTGAAGAAATGAATGTGGAGGGCATGTGGTTCCAACAAGACGGCGCCACATGTCATACAGCCAGAGAAACAATTCAATTGCTGCATCAGTCATTTCCCGGTCGTGTTATTTCGCGTTTTGGAGATCAGAATTGGCCGCCTAGATCGTGCGATTTAATACCATTAGATTTTTTTCTTTGGGGTTTTTTGAAGTCGATGGTTTACGCGAATAAGCCGACGACGACTCAAGCCTTAAAAGACGAAATTGGACACTGCATTAATGAAATACCGCAGCATTCATGCAAAACGGTCATTGAAAATTTCATTAAAAGATCGCGTGCATGCCAGCAAAGCCGCGGCGGCCATCTGCACGATATATTGTTCCATACATAACCTCATTCTGTCTACTTTACGATATAATAAAGTTTCACGATTTTTTCTTAAATATCTTGTTTTATTTAAAATTAAAAAATTGCGCTCTTCTTGGGACAGTGATTCTAAGTCTATATGTATAAAAAGTGATTCTAAGTCTATATGTATAAAAAACGATGGGTATATTTCTTCTCCGTGCGTGTTACTAACAAATACACACACGCTGAAAAAAATCGCTTCTATAGTATATTGTCCCAAACATATTCGGCTTGAAACATATATATCTTTAGGATACTCTAAACATATAATATTTGGTACACACAAAAATTATATTTTTGGGAAGATGTTGTTCTAAACAAATCTTTGTTTACATCTCAATATGTGTTTATTTTGGACTAGTTTTTCCGAAACTAATATTTATTTGCATTGAAGTATTCAGAAAATACCTAAATGGTGTTAAATTTTTTCGGTAATTCAAAGTTAATTTTTTAAAAAAATTAACGACTTAAATATAATAAATAATAATAATTGAAATCATATAATCTTGGATCGAAATATATACTTGGAGGACTGACAACTAATGATGGCTTGGAATACTCAGAAATTTTAAATGATTGATTTAAAACATAAGTTATTTGTGAATTTGGTATCATAACTGGGAGGTTCAAACCAAAAAACAAAAAAAAAATATTGAAATTCGAAAAATTCAACAAAAGTTTCGAAAATATTTTTTAAATAAAATATATTTGGAGAAATTCCTAAACAATCATTTTATTTGTATTCAAATACATATTTTATTTGAGAAATTTAGTTTGCAAATATTATATTTTGTAACATATTAATATACGAGTTCCAAATATATTTTATTGATTTTCAAATAAAATTTATTTGCTCAGAAATATATAATATTTAAAAATTAGTGTTCCAAGTATATTTTCTTTCTATTCAAACACATCAAAAAAGGCGATTTTTCACCGTGCAACGTTATAATACGCAAGTTGTATATGCTATTATTTTATCACCTATTAGATATAACGATACTAAATGCGTGGTTACTATACTGTGTACTACCTCTAAGAGAGGCAGACCTTCAGAATTACAGCAAAATATTGAAGTAAAAAGAAGAAAGCCCACAAGCTGAAAAAAATCGCTTATGAAGTATATTTTCCCAAACATATTCGGATTGAAACATATATATGTTTAGGGTACACTCTAAACATATAATATTTGGCACACAGAAAAATTATATATTTTCTTTAAACAAATCTTTGTGTACATCCCAATATGTTTTTATTTTGGACTATTTTTTCCGAAACAGATATTCATATTCATTAAGTTGTGTTAAAATATTCTGTAATTCAAAGTAATTTTTTTATAGAAATTTTTAATGTTCGTAAAAATAATAAATATTAATAACTTGGACCAAAATAAATTACTTGCATGACTAATGAAGGCTTAAAATAATCAAAAAATTGAAATGATTGATAGAAGTCAATGCTCATTATGGTATCGTATGCAAAAGATTTGAAAATCTCTTTTAAATAAAAACTATTTGAAGAAATTCCTAAAGATTATTTTTATTTTCATGTAAACACATATTTTAATTGAGATATTTATTTTGCAAATATATTTTGATGTAATATATTTATATATGCTTTCCAAATATATTTTATTGATTTTTAAATAAAATTTATTTGCCCAGAAATATATAACATTTAAAAATTTGTGTTCCAAATATATTTTCTTTTGATTCAAGCTATCGAAAAGGCGATTTGGCCCCATGCAATGCTGCTTGAATTCCAATTCACGATGCTCGACAAGATAAGGAAAGCCATTTCCCAAAATGAAATGATACAAGATCACAACAAATGTTGTTTGTCAAAAATATAACGCTGCTTTGTGTTTTAACAAAGACAAAAATTGTTGCCTTTCATTTCACTCATAATAACTTTGACAATATTTTATAAGGAATACCAATATGTACGAATGCGCAGTGATGCATATTTGAATCAACCGATATTTTTTTTATACACGGGGAAAATCGTCATTTTTGATATGTTTGAATTGAAAGAAAATATATTTGGAAGCGATTTTTTCAAATACTATATATTTGTTAACAAATAAATTTTATTTGAAAATCAAGAAATCTTGTTTGGAACGCATATATTAATATATTAGAACATAATATATTTGCTAACTGACTTTCACAAATAAAATATGTGTGTACCCACAAACAAAGTTATTGTTTAAAAAGTTCTCCAAACATATTTTATTTAAAAAAAATGTTTAAAACTTTGTTGATTTTTTCGAATTTTAGTTAGTTTTTCCTAGTTTTCGTTTTAAACTTTATAGCTAAAAATGTCTTTTAATTTATAAATATTCCAATTCATCACTTTTTGTCAATCCATCAATGCAATTTATATTCACGAAAGATTCTACGTTTTAAGTTTTAATAAAATTTTAAAAACATTTAAAATTTATAAAAAAAATTATCTTTGAGCACCTGAAAACAGAAAACTTGTCTTTAAATTAAGGCATTGATACATTGCCAAAATAATTAAATACAAATTAATCTTTATTTTGGAAATACTAGTTCCAAATAAAAAAATATTAGAATGGGAACATATTTTTGTTTAGAACAATATTCTCCCAAACATATAATATTTATGTGTGTCAAATATTATATATTTGGAGTGTACTCTAAACATATGTATATTTCAAGCCGAATATGTTTGGGACAATATACTACAGAAGCGATTTTTTTCAGCGTGTAAAAATGAACCTGTCACACAAATGGACTATTTTGCACCAAAAGTTAACAGCTGATAACTTTAATACCAGCGCATTCAAATACTTGAAATTGTGTACAGTGTAATGCTGTTATAGTGTCTATAGATCTGGGATATTTTGGCGTTATTGATTCGTCCCTTTGATACCTCCTACATAAATGGACCATTCTGCACCAAAAGTTAACTGCTTATAACTTTAATACCGGTGCATACAAATACTTGGAATGTTGTACAGTGTAATTGTCATTGACACGCCCCTATTGGTATCTCCAACACAAATGGATTATATTAATGCAATTTAAGTTGATAACAATTTAATTAAAACCAAAAAATAAATAAATTTATTTTTTGGTTCACCTGACTGAACTTTCTTAGTTGTTTTAATATTGTGGGACATTACTTCCACTTACAACGGTAACATTTTCTGGGAATTTGAGAAAGATCTAAGTTTTGACCTGGACTCTTGGGAAAAACTACCTATATACACTATGTTCTGCCTATTTAGTATTTAAGAGCTATTGAAACTGTATTTTACGTCTGGTCTTTATATTATTTTGCAGAAATGAAGTTTTTGATCCAAGTTGATGAAAATCTGTTTAGATTGTGTATAAACCCATCTATTTGATCCTTCCGGTACTTGATCTCTAAAGGAATACTGTGTATTTTAAGGTTATCGAATAATATCTACATAGTTTATTATGATCAATATCTTCAACTTCTCCATGGAATAAGCCTCATGAGGAGGTGGAGCTAAATACTTTGTAAACTGAAACTAGACCAATTATTCCAAATTATTATCGCAATATCCCTTTACGCATTATTGGGGAGGTGTATGGTATTATATAGTCGGTCCCGCTCGACTTTCTGTCTTTCCTTACTGGTTTTTATTATGATCAACATCTTCAACTCCTCCCTGGAACACGCCTTGAGGTGGCAATGGAGATAAGTATTTTTTTAACCTTTCGGTATTTTGATGTCATATGGCGTCATAGGTTTTGGGAGGCTCCAGCTTTCAATTGGACTAGTCTGAAATTATTTTTTGTGCAATATTGTTCTTTGAAGTCTTAAAAGCAATGTGTATATATATACACATTTTTACTATCCTGGACAGTTATACTCCTATTTGTAAACATAATGTACTAAAATATTAATTTTTCAGGTAGAAAAAATGTTCATTGTAAAACACAATATTTTAATAAATTGTGTAATAAATTTATAAATCTGAATTTGCAAAATTCTGCAGAAAGAGTCATTCATTAGATTTATTTTATGTATAACTGAATCGAAAAAAAACTAATGACGTCGTCGTATTTTTTTTAAAGTTGTATGATGCCATATGACATCAATTTTTTTTGGAGTATGTAAAATACGTAAAAGAAAGTAACGATTTTTTTTGCATTTTTGAAGGAGGTCAACTCATTTGAACGCTGTTTCTCACAGAGTAAAGTGCAAATGATGCCATATGGCATCACTCCAAAAACTACTTCTGAGTCGACTTTTTGACAAATTTAAATAATAATAATCTTATTAAAAATATTAAAGGCCAAATAATAACAAAATTGGATTTTTAGGGTTAACGAAAGGGTTATCTGAAACGAAACCATTTATTCCAATTTATTATCGAAATGTCCCTTTGCGCATTGCTAAGGACGTGTAGACGGTAGGAGGTTATATAGACGGCCCCGACCGACTTTCTGTCTTTCTTCACTGATTTAAAATTAGGCCGCGTTTTTTCTTGGACTTCTTCTGAACTTGCTGAACATTCAACTCTATAGCGGTTTCTGGATTTCCTAAAATCAAGAAGAACATGTATATTGGGGATAAATGTAAATCTGATCCGATTTCTTGGGCTAGATGCTTATCTCTGTCGAATTACAATCGGATACAAAATTAGCTTCCTTAGTGGTTAATTAGCAAATGGGGAGGGTCATATATACGTAATTTTTTTGACTCATATATACGCATTATTTTACAGATAATTGAAGCTCATCAAAACGAAAATAGTCGTTGAACGAGTTTCATTGGGGTAACGGAACGTTATTCGTATATTCAAATATTTTTCAAACTTTTATATTGTCATACAAATTAACAAGATTTTTTAAAAAAGGATTATAAGTGGACAATCGTAGAAAGCAAATATTATGAAAATATACATAAAAGGAAACCAAATATTCATATAAGTTTTCAACGACTGTATGTTTTTATCGTGCACCCAAACCGCTCTAATACGCAAGGCGGTTTAATACAACTTTATTGCCGGAACCAGTTCATAGCACAAATAACAAATATCTTTATTTGTCTAAAAATATTTTCGATCCCCCCGAGATGAGTCCGATACATGAGACCAATTTCGGTGGCCTTCACTCTTTTACAGATCTGCAGTTTTGCGAAAGTGTGTTTGTGGTACCGCCAACAGTTTTTCCTCATTTATTTTGTAAACTAAATGGGATTTTGTATATTTTGGCAATCTCTTTGGCCCAACAATTTTTGCATAACAACATGAAGTCGAAATGTGCTACAAAGGAATCCTTGGAATACAGAAGTGAAAGCAAATAGCATTTTTGATTCCGAGCAAAAGCAAAAGAAAAAAAAAATAATGTAAAACAACCAAGAAAATACCAAGTCACGACTAGTACCACGTAGTGTGTCCGTCCACGAGTACTTATTAAAGTTAACAAACGGAGCCAGCAGCAACAAACAGTACAACAATGAGGCAAAACAACAAAAGCTATAAGAGAGAAAAAATCCACTATTTGGCAATTGGGCGTACACAGAATGATTTGCCGCAGTTTGCATTTGTAGTGAAGCGGCAGAGAATTCGATACCATTATCGTTTCGTGTAAGTCCACGAGAGACTATGCCGCGTTTATAAGTGTATGTGTGTATGTGTTCGTGTGAGATAGAGCATTCGTTTGGCTCTGTGCAAACTGGTATTAACTTTGCTGGTTGAATACCGACTATTTCGGATTGTACTACAAAAAACACTCACTCACTCATACAAACACGCTCATGCCTCAATCCTCAGCTATTGGGGGTTCCTTGGTTTTTGAGGATTTTTTGTATTTTTCGAGCTAAAGAAAGTTCAAGCCAAATTGAAGATTTCGGTATTTAAAGCAGCTTTCGGGTATTTCCTGCGCTTTTCCATGTATTGGTTCAGTTTCGTGCAATCGTTGTTGTTGGTGCACTGAACAAATTTTGTTCATTAAAACAAGAAACAAGTTTTTGATTAACTTCATATATTAAAACACCACACTGAAGATGCCAGTCAAGTAAAATGAGGGTAAGAATATTTAATATCGACCTATGTAGTTTATTTTTGGCTAAAATGTTTACAAACAGTTACAAATAGGTTAAATAGGATCGCGCTATATTTTTTTTACAATTTGTATACCCTCCACCATAGGATGGTGGGTATATTCATTTTGTCACTCCGTTTGTAACACCTCTAAATATTGATCTGAGACCCCATAAAGTATATATATTCTTAATCGTCGTAAAATTCTAAGACGATTTAACCATGTCCGTCCGTCCCTCCCTCCGTCCATCCATCTGTGGTAATCACGCTACGGTCCGCAATAATAGAGCTAAGTTGATCAAATTCGGTACAAATACTTCTTATAGTTGCAGGTTGTTTGGGATTGCAAATGGGCCATATCGGTCCATATTTGGATATAGCTCCCATATATAGCATCTAACTTGATGTGATTCCTACTGTTCTCATCTACTATATTTTTTGTGTTTTCGGTGTTATTTTCTTTAGGTTTGAGTTATTTTGTGAGGTCACATGCTATCCATGGTGGAGGGTATATAAGATTCGGCATGGCCGAACCTAACGCTTTTACTTGTTTTTTTTAAGATCCACATTTTTTGTAACGTTTTTTTTGAAAAATTTTTAAAAAAGATTGTTTACTTGTTTTTGCTTTTTGTTTTATTCGATCTGCTATCATAGTCAATATTTTGTTTATGCTCTTAGGCTCAAGATCGTTATTGTTGTTTTCAGTATATGAAAACAACTTTGTTAAAAAAATTAAAGAAGAAATAAGTGACATGTATTGGGGTGGTTGTAATGGTTGGATAGACAGATCTGTTTCGGGAGCCACCAAACTCCCATTATCAATATCCTTATTACAACGATTACTTCAGTCGAAATTATTAGAATATATACGCACAGCCAAGTATCATTAAACGAGAACTGTTTGATAAAAGCACATATCTCCAAAAAAAAGACAATACAGTAATCATATGTAGGGACTATATTTCTCTGTGCAGGCGGGGCACCACAATAGAACAGCAATTACACCACCCATTACCAAGACGGCTAACTGTATTTGTACACCCTACACCACACTGTGACACAGGGTATTGCAACTTTGTGCATTTGTTTGTGACACCTAAAAGCAGACCTATCGTTTATTATACCTACCGACTCAGAATCATTTTCTCTGTCGATTAAGCTAGGTCTGTGTATGTGCATTGCTGTAATCAAAGTACAGTTCGACATTATTGCACGATCGAAACCAGATTTTCTCTTCGTAATTTTGAGTAGTACGTACACATATACACCCATTTTCTAATTATACATTTTTTCATGCGCGGTCGGCCTATCGCCTACGGCTTCTGCTTAAGACTTTCTTCTTTGGACGGGAACCTAAGTTGGCAACACGGAGCAAAATATTTATGAGTAGCCTCTCCTGTTTCTAAATTTATAGATGAACATAAGCCCAGAAATGAAATTATGCCCCAAGTAGCAGACTAATAATGAAATTAAGACCCAAATAAAATTGTTGATGTTTTACATGTAATTTCTTGGGCCCATATTCATAACAATATTGGGATATATTTTCCTGAGGCCCACTTTTATTCTGCCCTCATATACGGCGAAATGAAATTGGGCCCCAGGAAAAGAAATCCCAATATTTTATGAATATGGGCCCCAAAAAATAGCATGTCATACAACCACATTTTTTTGGGGCTTAATTTCATGTTTCTCTAGTTTTTGGGGCTTCATTTAATTTTTTGTCTGCTTTTTGGGGCTTCACTTGATTTTTTGTCTGCTTTTTGGGGATTATTTTCATCTATAAATTTAGAAACAGGTGAGGCTACTCATAAACGATTTGCTTCACGTTGCCAACTTTGAATCCTGTCCATAGGAAAAAGTCTTAAACAAAGGCCGCAGGACGTAGTCCGACCGAGCAAGAAAAAATTTATAACACTGTGCTGGTCCAAAAATGTAAAAGAAAGGAGACCCTATGGATACACCTATTTCGGCCATGCTGAATCCAGTGGTATTAGCCGTTTTTCTATGTTAGCTCTTGTTTTCGCGATATTCGACCACAAAGTTTGTGGGAAATCGGAGAGGTGACTAATCTCTTTGGTTATTTGAGGTGGAATATGTTATTTTTAACATACATATCGTCGACATTTTTAGTAGGCATCGTTGAGAAAAATATTCCTCTCGAAGAAATACTATAAATCCTTTCTCAACATTTTTATGAGAATTAAGCAAATTTCGAGTTATTACATAATATTTGTATTTTTCTGCTCGCAGCTGAAAATATTTGAAATAAACTTTTTTGACTTAAATTTGTTTTTGGTTAGTGCTAATGGAAATTTCAAAGGTAACCAACAAAACCTTCTAAATTGTGAAACCTGTTAATTTTTCATAAATATCATAGTAATTTTTCGCGAGGAACATTTTTCTCAAAGACACTAACTAAAAATGTTGAAGATTTGTATGACGTTTTACATATGGTAAGATTTGATTGCACTTTTTCGGGGGTAAAGGGGTGAAACGGTGGTTGACTATTTTGAGAGAAATTATTCTCGAAGGGTTCCCTTTATTTCGTTTTTTGGACTGAAGCGCGTTTTCGGGCGTCTTCCACTTCAAAATCACCTCAGAGATAACTGTAACCTCTCTGATTTTTTTGCAAAGTTTGTGGTCGAATATCGCGAAAACAAGAGCTAACCTAGAAAAACGGCTAGCTCCATTGGATTCAGCAAGGTCGAAATAGGTATATCCATAGGGTCTCCTTTCTGTTACATTTTTAAAGTGTTCATTGGGAGCACAGTGTAATTAAAAAATAGGTTCGTATAACTGTATTCCTAAAAACTCCCCAGATTTACAAAAAAAATGTCTTAGTTTTTTTGGGGTTTATTTTCATTTCATACTGTTTTCTTGATTGGGGCGTAATTTCCTAAATCAGTTTTTGTAACGAAAATAGGCCCCAAATTTGGGCCGCACTTTCATTTCCAATTTGGGGTGCATTTTCTTGGGTGCCAACTTCCGGCCGCCCTCATATACATCTCAAATGAAAGCTTGTTTTATGTTGATGGTGTATCGACCTTTGGGTAATTGTTATATATTTTTTTTTAAAACGGGCTTTTAAGGTCTAAGTGTTAATGCAAATAAAAGATTTTTTATATCATTTTTTGCATGCGACGTTTCGCTGGGATTTTTCCAGCATCTTCGGGGATGATTATTTGATTTATAAAAAAAGCGAATCACAATAGCGAATATTCTCAAAATACTTCGGCTATATCTTAAACCGCCACACTATGGGCTGAAATGGGAAAATGTGGCTGAAATGCTGGAAAATATACAAAACGCTTGAATTTTGATGAAATTTGAAATGAAGACATATATCGAGTAGAATATTTTTTTTAAATTTTATAATTTTTAAATAAAACGCTCATAAAAAATCGAAAAATGCACAATCATTTTATGTTTTATTATTTTATCGTAAAGTCTGAATTTCTGTTCATAGCGCGCCAGTGAGCTAGAGCGATATTCAATAACTTCTAATATTCATGTTTTTCTTCCAAATATCGGAAGAGTTGGAGTAAATCTCGACATTATCCTGACTCTCATCGAAGCGAAGTTATTCACGATTTTATGGCGTAATTTTGCATGAAAGTAGCTGTGGTTAGGAGATTGTAGATATACCTGAGCAATTAAAATAGAATTTGTTCAAAATCAACATTCGTTTAACACGCGAAACAATTAACAATTAAGAGTAGCATTATTCCGCATTGAGACAACAAAGGAACATATTGAATGAATACTCTCGTAGTCGATAATTTAATGGCTTACCACAAGAACTAAACTCACAGACAAAACTTTCAAACTTTAAAAATACTTTGAAAGAATATGTACATGATAACTCAAATTTCACTTTTTATGCTTCTGACATTCGTAATAATATATTTCCTTATTTGCATTTTGTATTTCTTATTCTATGGATCTAATTAGAACTTCTATTTTGTTGTGAAATATGCCAACTAGCCTCCTAAATGCCTATCGGCGCTGAGGCACTTATATCTTTGACATTTTGTACATAGCTGTTATAATAGATAAATAAAATAAAAAATATATTTTTATTTCAATTGTGTATAGAGATGTCTACTTATACAATCCCTATCCAAAGCTACTTTCATTGATAATTGCATCGCGAACAGCTAAGAAGTGTGAATACCTCAAAGAATACACTAATCATGTCTTAACCACCGCATGTGCCAGATTTAGCCCCCTGCGACTTTTTCTTGTTACCCAAATCAAAGAGACCCATGAAAGAACTGCATTTTGCGATGACTTAGGAGATAAAAAGCGAATCGCAGACAGAGCTCAAGGCCATACCAAAAAGTGCTTCATACTGCTTCAAGGATGGGAACAAACACTGTTGCAAGTGTATTATATCTGAGGGGGGAATAATTTGAAGGGGACAATATAGAAATTGATGAATACTTGAAAATAAGAAAAATAAAATTTCACCTTTTCTTTTGAGCAGACCTCGTATATCCCAATGATATTCTGTTCTTAAATAAAGTACATGGGTAATTCAAAACAGTTCGTCGAACTCAAAAAATGATCGTAGTATGCGTTAATTTTTTGGAGTTTTTAGTTTTTCAAAGTTCATTTTAGTATTTGCAGTACTGAACACCAAATTTACCTATCGTCGGCGCAATGCTATTTTGTTCCATACGCCATTTTGTATGATCGGAGAAAAGCGCAATTTATTGTTTCTGTAAAAACGGGACTGAAGAGTTAAACACTTTTTATTTCATAGGGTTGCCAACAGTGTGTGTATGATTCTCATGCATTTCTATGCCATTACATTCAAAAATAAGCAGGTTATAACAATTTTTGTACTAGGCATTTTGGTCCATATCCACTTTCATTTTAATATTATTTCGTATTTGTATTACAAGGACCACAAAAGGAAGGAAGGACAGTAATTTACATATTGTGATCGAAATACGTAAAATACTGAGTCAAAAATATAGGGCGATAGATAAATGGTGACATAGAACAAAAATATCAACATTATTTCCCGTTATTCAGAGTTAAATAAATTTACCCTACTAATATCTACGAAAACTAGGCAAGATAGGAAAAAAATGATTGCACATTCTGAAAGAGCATGCTTGAAACCCATATTATCAACTCCTAACTCAAAAAACACAAAAATAGCGTATGGACCAAAATAGCATTAAGTTGACGATATCTCAGGTATTTTTCTCAGAATTACTATTTGTTAAATTAGCTATATCTTCTTAACCGCTTTGTGTATTTTGAAGATTTTAATACCCATGAAAGGCTCTGCTATTCATCTTTCACCCTTTGGTGGAAAGAGCTGAAAATATGGAAAATCTCTTTAATCTTTGAATATCCTGAAGAAGTATGAATTCATGTCCTTAATTTTTTGGGTCTAAAGGGTCAAACTATTATGAACTGACTATGAAAAATTCAAAATGGAATCTCGACAGACCAAAAAGATAGAGCAATTTTATTAAGTCAGTATTATAATCCTTCTTGCATATATTTATATAGAATTTTAAATTCGGGACATTTAGATTTAGGGATGTGGGCCCCAGAGAATTGATGGCAGACTGACTGTCCTAGTAAATGATAATGCTAGTGTTGGTCACTGTGTTAGCACTCAGCCACTAGGTGATTTCCCTTATTGCCATTATTTCGGCTCAATAGACACTGCAGGTATTTGGTGGTCTGTGAGCAATATCAAGACTGAGTTCCTTACGGTGTACTCTGAAGACAACCTTATCAAGAAGCCTCGAAACATCTGCGTAGATGTTGAGGTGGCTTCTGTTCCTCGTATTCTGTCAACCTATTCCAGGTATCTTATTGGTGAAGTTCCTCCCGAAGGTATACACCGAAGGTAGCATATAGTCCACTCGGTCGGTTACGATAGCATTACGTTGTGATATCCTAATGTGGCAGTAGTCCACATTGATAGAAAATGCAATCCACATTGATAGAAAGTTGAATCGTAATGCCGCGCTGGTTTCAACTTCCCTCGCCACAACATTAATGGACAGTAAATGAAGTGAATGGACAGTAAATGAATGAAGATCTTGGATCAGAAACTGTACTGGAAAGATTATTTTGGAAAAAGAGTTACAAAGGCCCACAGATGTTGGTCGTTGTCCAGAAGAGCTATAGGTTTAAAATGGGGACTACGTCCAAATATGACTCACTGGCTTTACATGAGCGTGATTAGACCAATAATCACCTACGACTGTGTAGTGTGGTGGACATCAATGGACAAGAAGTGCAATTAGAACTGCATTTGCATTTAGAACTGCACCAACAAAAGCGTTGGAGACTATACTGCACATCCAACCAATAGACATCCGTATAAAGTATGAGACAGCCCTCACAATAAGACGTCTACAAGTGATGGGTCAATGGATAAATCGAGACTACAAGTCGTACCATCAGAAGATTTTAGAATCTCTAGTTGGCCACATTCAAACGTCAGAAATCTCCGACCGCATTCCTGAAGTGCGGCTTACAGCTACCTGTGATACGTTTGTGCCAGACAGACGCTCCTGGGAAAATGGAACTTTGGACCATGTGCCAGTGCGAACCAGCTGTTACACGGATGGCCCCAAACGAGGAGGAAGGACGGGTCTGGGACTTTTTATTGATGAACCAGAAGTCGAGCAATCACGGAGTGTGTGAACTGGCTCAGTAACTCCACAATGCCTAAATATGCCAACATCTACACAGATAGCCAAATGGCGATTAAAGCAATAACATCGGAAAGGGTCAAATCCAGAACGATGTTGGACTGTAAATGAACGATAAATGATTACTCAATTGCGTATTTGCTGGGTACCAGGTCACAACGGAGTGATTGGAAATGAACAGGCAAACAGCTTGGCTTCAAAGGCCAGAGAACTTCGAGCAATAGACTTGGAAAATTGAAAACCTTTCGAAGCCACGAAAAATGAGTACAAGCACCGGGCAGTGATGGCTCACAAAACTGTGTGGAATAGCGCAACAGTAGGAGCAGCTGCAAAGATACTGTGGGGTGACCCAAATGAAAAGAAAGCAAGAAGTCTTCTGAAACTAAACAAGGTCGATATTAGTAAGATGATGAGAGTTCTAACGGGAAACTCAAGCTCACAAGCACATCTTCATCGCATAGGACTAGCAGGAAACGACGAATGCAGGACATGCAGAGAAAACATCGAAACGATGGAACATTTTCTGTGTCACTGCCCGGCTTTCACACATGCAAGATCTCCACATTTCGGGTGCGACATATTACCAGACTTGACTCATCTCAGAGAATATGGAAGGTACTGAGGAAATTCGTGTCTCGTACCGATTTTCTGTAACTACACCATTTTCAATTGTAATTCGAAAAAAGTCAATTTAAATTCGAAGATTCCATTTGAAATTCGAAAAATATCAATTGAAATTCGAATATTCCATTTGAAATTCGAAAAAGGTCAATTGAAATTCGAATATTTCATGTGAAATTCGAAAAAGGTCAATTGAAATTCGAAAAACATCACTTGATATTCGAAGAACATCAATTGAAATTCGAAAAACATCAATTGAAATTCGAAACACATCATTTGAAATTCGTAAAATTGCAATTGAAATTCGTAAAATTGCAATTGAAATTCGGAATACGTCAATTGAAATTCGCATTTTTCCATTTGAAATTCGTAATACACCAATTGAAATTCGGAAAACATCAATTGAAATTCGAAATTCATCATTTGAAATTCGAAAAATTTAAACAAAATCAATGCTGTATATTAGATGGGGTAGCATTTAAGTGATACAATTTGTCTGTGTTAAACCTTTAATATTAAAATATTTAAATATGTTTTGTTTCAACTAATTTAGAATAAATATTCATAAAAGAAAAGATCATCACATTATATGTTAAGATTTAGTCAGTAAATGTGTTTAAATAAATTCTACCCAATCTAATGTGCAGATTTGTTTATATTTTCGAATTTCAATTGATGTATTTCGAATATCAATTGATGTTTTTCGAATTTCAATTGGTGTATTACGAATTTCAAATGGAAAAATTCGAATTTCAATTGATGTATTTCGAATTACAATTGATGTATTTCGAATATCAAATGATGTGTTTCGAAATTCAATTGATGTGTTTCGAATTTCAATTGATTTTTTTCGAATTTCAAATGGAATCTTCGAATTTCAATTGACCTTTTTCGAATTTCAAATGGAATCTCCGAATTTCAATTGATCTTATTCGAAATTGAATTGATTTTTTTCGATTTACAGTTGAAAATGGTGTAGTGATATAAAAAGATTAGTGATTTAAGAACATCGCCAAATTTTATGAAAATCGGATCCTATTTCGATACAGTCAAAAATTTAAAATAATAATAATAATAAATTTTCTAACACGAAATTTAGATTTAGAACAACAATACATGTGCTTATTATTCTCCAACACGAAGGTGTAGGGTATCATATGTTTGGCTACGCCAGAATTTAATCTTTTCTTATTGACATTAAAGTATATTTTACTCATAATTTCATAAATTATTATTATTCTTCACAATTCTTCAAAGTTTCAATAGGATGTTACCCCAATATAAAAAATATTTATAACAAATATTTAACGAATAATGTTTCTCAGATTTATTTACAGATATTTTTTCAGTGTGATGGTCTTAGGAAAATGGCTTAACATGTTTCGGTGGCATTTCACTGTTTTCTGTTTCTCCATTGACTAGCACTTGCATTTCTCTTATTTTCAGCGACCTCAGGCCAAATGCAAAAACTCTAATATTCCATTTTTGTTGGCAAACACAGAGGTATTTTTTATCTAACCAGAAGATGACTGTTTTGGATGATATTCTTCTACTTACTAGATCTGTTCAGCTTCAGGCCATGGAATTACACCACCACTAGTGATAAGAATTTAAGGCAAACTGAAAACATGAAAAGACTATACGCGTAGGTATTTGCAGCAAATAGAAGAAGAAACGTGTAGTAATTGTGATTTGAAACAACCTCCAACCAGTTCAGAGGGGAGGGAATAATGATTGATAACTAAAAACCAGTAAGTAAAGCCTAAAGTCGGGCGGGGCCGACTATATAATACCCTACACCACCCTCGTAATATTGAATAACTCTGAAATATAAATTTTGTAATTCATGTATAAATTGTTTACATAAATGTACTTTTGGGACATTTTATACTTAAATAATACCCTGTACCACAGTGTGGTATAGGGTATAATAAAAGTGTTGTATTAAGTTGGAACAATTGGTTTCTGTACCACAGTGTGGTGTAGGGTATAAAAACGATGTGATGTAAAATACAGCTTCTATAGGACTAAAGAGCCAAATCGGATGAATCATATATATGGGAGTTATAGCTAAATCTTAACCGATTTTCTTCAAATTCGGCAATGTTGGTTCATGGATCAAGAAACTCTACCATTCTAAATTTCAAAACGATTGGATGTAAAATACAGCTTCTATAGGACAAAAGGGCCAAATCAAACGAAATATATATATGAGAGCTATAGCTAAATCTGAACCGATATCAACCAAATGCAATAAGGATCTTTACAGATGCGAAATACTCTAAACTGCAAAATTTCAGAACGATCGGAGTGAAATTGCGACCTGTAGTCGACGAACAACTTTATATGGACAGACGGACGGACGGACGGACAGACATGGTTAAATCGACTCAGCTAGTGATTCTGAGTCGATCGGTATACTTAAATATGGGTCTAGCTGTGTTATTTTCAGGTGTTACAAACATCTGCCGTGAAACAAACTTATAATACACTGAACCACAGTGTGGTGTAGGGTATAATGAGTCGATGTTAAATTCTTTAATTTCTGGTACTAATATCATACAAACCAATATTTATACCCTACACCACACTATGGTACAGAGTATTATAAGTTTGTTTCACGGCAGATGTTTGTAACACCTGAAAATAACATAGCTAGACCCATCTTAAAGTATACCGATCGACTCAGAATCACTAGCTGAGTCGATTTAACCATGTCTGTCCGTCCGTCCGTCCGTCTGTCCATGTAAAGTTGTTCGTCGACTACAGGTCGCAATTTCACTCCGATTGTTCTGAAATTTTGCAGTTTAGAGTATTTCGCATCTGTAAAGATCCCTATTGCATTTGGTTGATATCGGTTTAGATTTAGCTATAGCTCCCATATATATGATTCATCCGATTTGGCTCTTTAGATCCAATCGTTTTTATACCCTACACCACACTGTGGTACAGGGTATTATTTAAGTATAAAATGTCCCAAAAGTAAATTTATATAAACAATTTATACATTAATTACAAAATGTATATATCAGAGTTATTCAATATTACGAGAATGGTGTAGGGTATTATATAGTCGGCCCCGCCCGACTTTAGCCTTTCCTTACTGGTTTATGTTTTACATTCTACATTCGTTCCTTAATCTATGAAACAGCCATTTTGTCATGATTTATCAAAATCAGTTTTTATAGACAAAATATCTGTATGTTTTTTTGGCCCTGATGTCTGTAATTTCTTACACTATTGGAGCTAGTACCTCCTTAAAGTATATCGAACTACTCAGAACCACTAGCAGATTCGATGTCACAAATTTTGTCTGTCCGTCTGTCGGTTCATCGCAAAGTATTTGTCACAATTTTACTGCTATCGTGATGAAATTTGACGTTTCACTCTTTCAGATCAGTGTCGAAACCTATTGAAATTGGTGAAAATGGGTTCAGTTTTGGTAATGCATTCGTATATATGTACAGCGTATTCAACTAATATGTATGAATTTCGACACCCATAGATATTTTTGAACTCATCACATATAGTGCCGAATTGAAAAAAATCGGTTCATAATTACATATAGCACCGGTATATATGTCTAATCCGATTATACATCGAATCTCTAAAGAATCTGCATTTTACATTCCATTATTACGAAATCTTGTAGAGGTAAGTCTCTCAAACCTACAACAAACACTGAAGGATAATAGTTTTTTGAACCAAAAACTCATGTTACATAATTCCAAGAAAATCGGACTTGATTTAGATATATATATATATTCGATTTTGAATCGAAGCCCTATCAAATATAAATTATTGGACAGATAATTACCATTGGAAAAAAAACATTGATAAAATTTTACAATATTGCTTCTTATTTAGCACTAATAGGGCGGTATACGGTATCATATAGTTGACGTCGCCAGACTTTTGCCATTCCCTACTGGTAAATGATTATTGAATCAATAAACAAAAGTTGTAGAACCTTTTCCCCAAACTTATCTCATTCACCTCCTTTCACACAATCAACGAACCAAAGGCTATGGGCTATGTGAATTTTGTGCGATATGTTTGGTATTTCAAAATAAGATTTTTCCCTTCAAGTCGCTGTGGAATTTGAATGCTTCGCTCACTACTGCTCCCTGCGCCCTTTGGACGGTGCGATAGCAATTTCTGTAGCCAAATCATTCACTGCTCTATTTGCAGACAATTTCACATATTTGCAAAAAATATTTGTTTTATTGCCAGGAAATAACAAACACATTTGAGGTGCTGTGTGGAAGGCTTTTCAATTTGTCTGTCTGTCTATTTCCTTGAAATGATAGAACTATATGTGTGTGTGTGGGAATGGGTGAAAGCTTGAAGGATTTCCACGTATTTTCGCAGACACTTCTGCGAAAACATCGACATCATTGTCACTGTTCAAATGGCCGTTTGTTGTTGTTGATGAGTGCCGCCATTACTCTTGGGTGCTATTCCCGACATGTACTAGTATATATGTATGTATTTTATTCCATAATTCCTCAATTTAAATCCCCTCCATAAACCGTATTTAACTTGACTCTCAAACAAACAATATTCCCCCGAAACAAGAACAAATATTTTGTGTGTTGTTTCCTCTACAAAGTTGTGTTAATGGGACTCGCGGCTTTAAAGATTTTTTTTTTTGAATTTTTTAAGAGGAAATCCGGATTAGGAGGAATGGACAGTTTAAGTGTTGCCTCGTTAGTTGCAATGCTTGTATTTGTTTTAATGGTCGTTTAATCTTTGATTTTATCACATGTCAGAGACAAGAACCTGCAAAATATGTGTTATATATGTATAAGACGAATTTTAGGAACATTTTATTATCTTTGGGTAGATTGCTTTAGCACAGCTCAAAAAATGTTATTTTTTTGTTAGGATGTTAATGATTTTTCCAGATACTTTTTTTATATATAGAAATATTTATGAAACTAAGAAAAATTCGAAGCTGTTTTCTGTACAATATTAACCAGAAAGGAAAGGGTAAAGTAGTGCGCTATTTAAATGCTATTTAATCTATTTTTTAAACATTTAAATGTTTGTATATTTTGAAAAAAATGCCATAATTTTAATGAACTAACTATTATTAGATCAGTTAATACTGGAGCTAAAGAAAATTGCCTTAACACTAATTATATTTTTCTTAATATATGTACAAAATGGGCCTATTTCAATATTTTTTTGTCTTTGGAGGCAACATATTATTTGTTACGGGGATCACGTTTGTCCGTCCGCCAGTCTACGTATATGTCCGGCCCATAAGTAAGCCTCTTTACTTCAAATACAATTTTCAGTTAAATAAAAGTAATGCAATTGATTTCAACGAAATTATTTTTGATTCAAAGAAATTGTGTCTGCTTTAATGCTCCGTTGTACATGAGCATTTCCATGTTAAGTGGTCACAGTATTTTTGGCTCATGTTGCGGATTTAAATGTAACTTGATATAATGGTTATACTATGTGTTGTCAGAAACCCATGCATATTATTTTGAAAAAAAAAAAAATAAAAAACAGGTCTACTATGCAGATTTTAAAAATTTCGAAATTGTGAATTTATAAAAAAAATCAAAATTGATATTAAAAAAATTATATCTTTTTATCGGTAAAAGCTATCAATATGGGACGTTTTTAAAATATTTGTTTTCTATTTTTTTTTTTTAAATTTATTAAAATTTATAAAAATCTTTATGATATGTTTGTCCCAGTATTTCCTTACTGTGATCACTTAACTAGGAAAGTAATATTGATCTAAGGACAAATGTTATTAACTTAAGTAAACATTCAATATTTTTAACTAAATTTTGCTTAGAATTACATAAATTTTCATGTCATACTTTTAAAGTTAAAATGCCTTTAATTCTCGGTACGTTATTTTCATATCATTGAATTTAAAACTATATTGTTTTGGAAAGAATGATTTTCGAAAATGTCGTCATTTTAAAGATATTTTTGTTTTATTCAGAACTGTCTGTTTACAACAATCGTGGTAATACTCATAGAAAATTTTACTTTTCTATCTCTTGAAAGAGCTTCTGTTGTTGAAAATCCAAATATTGGTTTATCTGTCCACCAAGTTTCAAGAAAATCTGTAAACGCCGTGTAGCCATCAACACTTTAACTGTCTTTCCAAACAATACTTAACAAAAATAACATGAATGCATGACACGCCTCACACGTGATCTGTCAAAAAAAGGGCTATTGAAAAATTATATCTATCTACTATTGACAATTTCAGCTATGAAAAAACTAAATGCAATTATAGTGTTTATAATGAAGACATAATGCATACATTTGTTGCACAGCGTTATTGTCTTTTTATAGAAATTAATGTAAATTTCTTTAATATTTTGCATTCTTATCACCCTTGCTCAAATATAGGGTGATCCATTTCGAGGGTCCCTACTTTTTTAAAGAAAAAAACAGAAAATTCAAATTGAATGGGAAATGTTTATTATCATTTGAAAGAACATTCTTTGGCATTTATTTTTTGAAGATTATGTCTATCAAATGTTGGCCGCGGCTACGTCTCAGATGGTCCATCCGTTGAGTACAATTTTCGATGACTCGATTATGTTGACCACAAATTGAGCGAAGTGCACGAGACACATTTCTCACAGAACGTGAATTTTCGTACTAAAGTTGAACGATTTGTAAACGTTGTTCAGGCGTAAGCCTTTCCATGATGAAATGCTAAACAATACCTAACAAAAATAACATGACAGCATGACACGACTCACACGTGATCGTAAGACCCGATTATGTTGACTGTAAGTTGAGCGAAGTGCACGAAACACATTTCTCACAGAACGTGAATTTTCGTAATAAAGTTAAACGATTTGTAAACGTTGTTCTGACGTAAGTCTTTCCATGATGAAATGCCAAACAATAATTAACAAAAATAACATGACACTACTCACACGTGATCTGTCAAAAAAGGCTATTGAAAAACTATCTCTACTTGGATCACCCGTTATATACATTATTTGTTACTATACGATATATACGATAAAGTTTGACCGATTTCCTTTTTAATGTGCTCAATATCTTTATTGTATTATGTAAAACGATTTCTTTTCATTTAATTACATTGATTAAGTGTTTTCTATTGTATTGCATTTTCTATATCATTCGTAAATTGTGTACATTGTCATCATTCGCTTTTCTTTTGCTCAGTAATTCCTATTCTTTGGTATTTCGTCATTTCATCAAGTGGACTGAAATAAATATTAAGTAATCAATCAATAACTATTAATGAGATGTTCTTAAACACGAAATCAATGTACTTATATACATGTGGCAGAGATAAAATATTATTAACACACAGCTACAATATTAATCTCTCCAATTAGTAACATAGTGTATTCATATAGATGGAACCACATATACACCTACTTAATATGAAAATACGTACCCTGCAGGAATAGAAGCTAGCAGAAAACTAACAAAAGAAATCAAAATTGCCATATCTATACTACTAAGCGGTGACTTATTTACAAAAAATAGTATGTCAAATATTTTTAGTCACTTTGTAAGGTAGTTTCAACAAGGGTAAAGTTATTTATAATTTATTAAGTTCAAAAGGCGGCTTTACGAATCTATATACGAGTATATAAAGAAGAATGTGTGTTTGTTTGTTATTTTGGTTTGTTTGTTCCGTATAGACGCTAAACGGTCTTCTTGAAATTTTCACAGAATGTACATGTGTGGGGCGTGGTGAAAATAGGGTACTTAAATTTTCGATATATCAAGTGGGCGTGACCCCGCCCACATAAGACAAAGTTTAAAATTGAGATATCTTGCACAATTTGTTAGCGAGAGTGCTGTAATTTTGTACATATGTATCTGGTCTCGTGATTAGTCCAAAAATGGGCGGAATCGGACGAATGGGCGTGGCCCCGCCCCTATAAGCCAATTTTTAAATTGATATATCTTGCTCAAATTTGTAGCGAGAGTGCTGTAATGCATATGTATCTGGTGGTAGTCTACGTGATTGGTTCAAAAATGGGCGGGATCGGACCAATGGGCATGGCCTCGCCCATATAAGTCAAATTTTGAAATTGAGATATCTTGAACATTTTGTTAGCGAGAGTGCTGTAATTTTGTACATGTATATCTGCTGGTAGTCTACGTGATTGTTCCAAAAATAGCCGGGATCGGACCAAAGGGCGTGGCCCCGGCCATATAAGCCAAATTTTGAAATTGAGATATCTTGCACTATTTGTTATCGAGAGTGCTGTAATTTTGTACATATGTATCTGGTGGTAGTCTACGTGATTGGTACAAAAATGGGCGGGATCGGACTTAGGGGCGTGGACCCGCCCATATAAGCCAAATCTTAAAATTAAGATATCTTACACAATTTGTTAGCGTGCTGTAATTTTGTGCATATGTATCTGGTGGTAGTCTACGTGTATGGTCCAAAACTGGACGAAATCGGATCAATGGGAGTGGCCCAGTCCATGTAAGCAACCTTTTGAAATTGAGGTATCTTGCACAATCTATTCGCGAGAGTGCTGTTATTTTTTGTATATGTGTCTGGTGGAAGTCTATGTGATTGGTCTAAAAATGAGCGGGATCAGACCAAAGGGCGTGGCTCCGCCCATATAAGCCATAGTACTGTAATTCTGTTTATATGTATCTGGTGGCAGTCTACGTGATTAGTCCAAAAATGGGCGGGATCAGAACAATGGGCCAAAGCCAAATTTTGAAATTGAGATATCTTCACAATTTCTTAGCGAGAGTGCTCTTATTTTATGGAGATGTTTTTGGTGGAAGTATTCGTAATTGTATCAAAAATGGACGGGATCGGAAATCTAAATCTGGGGCAACGAAGTGGACCGGGTCCAGCTATATATATATATAAATGGATGTGTGTATGTTACGTATGGACTCCAAAAACGGCTGCATCGGTTTTAATGAAATTTTCAGGGAATGTTCAGAAAAGCGTAGAGGGTGACGTAGGCTTTATAAGTTTTTGATTGAGGGGGCGTGGGTCCGCCCATATAACCAATTTTTTAAGTGATTCCTACTGTCCCTATCTACATGAGCCATGTTTTGATAAATAGACGGGATCGGAAATCTGAAGTCTGAGGCAACGAAGTGGACCGGGTCCAGCTATTGTAACATAAAGTCCACCATCAGTGACATGCATCGGGGCCAATATCTTTAATCTGGGGCTAACGATTATAATCGGCAGCCATTGATATTTAATAAGCTTCTTCAAGAAGAAAATACAGTATCCATTATTCTCCTCCCATAGCTAGGAGATCAATGATCCTTATCATGCCACAGTGATCTTTAATTCAATATCAACGAATCAATGTCTTTTGACAGGAATATATATATTTATATCCGGAACATATTACTTTTGTTCAGAAGATACCAGCGACCTTTAAGCATCGAATTGAAAACTCAGTTAAGAAGAATCAACTCCTCTATATTCCACAATGATCGGATATAAAATAAAGCGACTGCAGCACTTTGATTCCTCCTGATGTGGAAAAGTAGGGTTATATCTAAATATGAACATATTTTCGTTAAAAAATTACAGTTTCAATGTTTTGTTGGCTATAACTGCACCACAATATGTTTTATGACATTAAATACATCATCGTCTTGTCGAAAGTTTTAGTAAACTCTAAAGTTATCAGCGAATTGTATAAGCGGCAGATGATCTTTAGATTTGACCAATGCTTTTAAGAAGGTTTAAGTTATGTTTAAAATATGCCAGTGATCTATATTAGGTAGATTTTTTAACGATTAAATATCCTCTAGATGGTGTAATTGCATTGCAACACCCCACAAAAATGCATCCCAAGCAGCGATAAAAATCGTAATCTTATGATCCGTAAGTTGTTCAAAATTGGATCAT
The DNA here is from genome assembly GCA_963930755.1 of Eudasyphora cyanicolor. NCBI lineage: Eukaryota > Metazoa > Arthropoda > Insecta > Diptera > Muscidae > Eudasyphora > Eudasyphora cyanicolor. Next base: position 257,484,230 of record OZ005737.1, on the reverse strand, counting down.
CTCCAATGAATTTAAAAGGGCTTGTCGCGCCATTAAGCTATTCCTTTTCTGTGTATTTGCTCCAGTGCTTAGAAAGCAACGCAAATGTAATTTTTTGGATGCTTTTAGGATGTAAACATATCTGTCCAAAAAAGTAAAAAAAATATTTCTTTTTCTTCAAGTAGCTTTTTCCTAAGTTTACGTTTAGAAAGTTTTTTATTTAATTGTTCAAAGTAATATTTTTGATTTGTGCGTGATTTGAACTTGGGTCTACAGCGATGCATCAATATAACATCACACCATAACACACGAGTTCGAATTAATACTGTCCTGAGCTACATAAGAACACTATAACGTATGAGTATTTTTTAGCAAAGTTGTGCAAAATTGGATCTTATTCACTGCTTTAGAAGCTCTATTTATATAAGGATTATTGAATTGGGGTGTGTCCGGGTTCAAATCAGAGGGTATTTAACTTTTTTCTTTAAAATTATTATTTTTTTTTTTTTTCAAGTGTGATCTATTTTTTAATCTATTTTCCATAACAATATATTAATATTTATTTATTTATATGAATTACAATACAAAGTAAATTTATATTGTAATTTTAAGGTCCAGGGAAAGGCCGGGTTACAAAGACCATATGGCTAAAGGTTTGCAGCGACAGACCAGAGCCTCTGGTGGGAATTGAACCCACGACCACCAAACTCATAAGCGAATACGCTACCAACTCGCCTACTGGGGCGTTCAATATATTAATATATAATATTTTTTATAAAATATAAATATTTCCATGACAGCTGCAAAAAAAAAACAATTTTGGAAGTGGAAAAAATCAATAACTGCTTCATTGGAAGAACTTGTGTTTCTTACCATAACTTTTAGGAGTGGTCAAAACGTTAAACATTTAGCCAAGCCCACAATGTTTTTCGGGGGTCTTTGACATTTTCAATTACGGATCCAAGCCCTTTGACTGGCATCAGTACGTTTTAGAGATCAAGTACCTTCGAAAGCGGTCAAGGAATTTCAATAGTGACCAATAAAACTGTGTGTGCAAAACGCACTTTAAAATTGTATCCTCAATGCAAATAATTTACGCCGCATAATTTCAAACCGCTTAATCGATTAGCATTATCTATTTTTTTTCTGTGACATGGTAGCCACAAAGTTTGCTAGGTAAACAAAGAGGTTAGTAAATGCAGACACAATTTGAGTTTAGAAGGATTCGTAAAAGATGTTCCATATGAAGGAAAAAATTTAGGGGGATACTTCAAGAATAAATACGATACATATAAAAAACAGTAAGGAAAGGCTAAAGTCGGGCGGGGCCGACTATATAATACCCTACACCACTCTCGTAATATTGAATAACTCTGAAATATACATTTTGTAATTTTGTGCCGATTTTCTTCAAATTTGGCAATGTTGGTTCATGGATTAGGAAACTCTACCATTCTAAATTTCAAAATGATTGAATGTAAAATATAGCTTCTACAGGACTAAAGAGCAAAATCGGACGAAACATATATATGGGAGCTATAGCTAAATCTGAACGGATTTCAACCAAATTCAATAGGGATCTTTACAGCTGCGAAATATTCTAAACTGCAACAGCTGCGAAATACTTCAGAACGATCGGAGTGAAATTGCGACCTGTAGTCGACAAACAACATTACATGGACAGACGGACGGACAGACATGGTTAAATCGACTCAGCTAGTGATTCTGAGTCGATCGATATAGTTAAAGGTGGGTCTAGCTGTGTTATTTTCAGGTGTTACAAACATCTGCCTTGAAACAAACTTATACTACCTTGTACCACAGTGTGGTGTAGGGTATAAACACTGGGTTGCCATTGAAGTGCATTGTAGACCTATACTGATTTTTACAAGGAACATTTTTGTCGAATCTCCCAAAACTTTGTGGATAAATACGATATGTTACTTGCTTGCTTTTGATTGTGTGGTTTCACAAAGATTTCTCATTCGCTTGCGTGTTGAAGTCAACCATATAGAGCTCCGTATCTCCCATACAATTGGCAGCAAAACTGTTGATAACGAGTGTCACGGCTCAGAAATCATGATCCAGCCATGTATAAAGTACTTGTTTCTATAATAATATAGAAACAAAATGGTCTTGAAGCCGGGAGAGTATCTTAGTTAGAATCATAAATACGATATATATAAAAACCAGGAAGGAAAGGCTAAAGTCGGGCGGTGCTGACTATATAATACCCTACACCACTCTCGTAATATTGAATAACTCTGATATATAAATTTTGTAATTCATGTATAAATTGTTTACATAAATTTACTTTTGGGACATTTTAAACTTAAATAATACCCTGTACCACAGTGTGGTGTAGGGTATAAAAACGATTGGATCTAAAGAGCCAAATCGGATGAAACATATATATGGGAGCTATAGCTAAATCTTTACCGATTTTCTTCAAATTCGGCAATGTTGGTTCATGAATCAAGAAACTCTACCATGCTAAATTTCAAAACGATTGGGTGTAAAATACAGCTTTTATAGGACTAAAGGGCCAAATCGGACGAAACATGTATATGGGAGCTATATCTAAATCTTAACCGATTTTCTTCAAATTAGGTAGTGTTGGTTCATTGATCAATAAACTCTACCATTCTGAATTTCAAAACGATTGGATGTAAAATACAGCTTTTATAGGACTAAAGGGCCAAATCGGACGAAACATATATATGGGAGCTATAGCTAAATCTTAACCGATTTTCTTCAAATTCGATAGTGTTGGTTCATGGATCAAGCAACTCTACCATTCTAAATTTCAAAAGGATTGGATGTAAAATACAGTTTCTACAGGACTAAAGAGCAAAATCGGACGAAACATATATATGGGAGCTATAGCTAAATCCTAACCGATTTTCTTCAAATTCGGCAATGTTGGTCCATGGATCAAGAAACTCTACCATTCTAAATTTCAAAACGATTGGATGTAAAATACAGCTTCTATAGGACTAAAGGGCCAAATCGGACGAAACATATATATGGGAGCTATAGCTAAATCTTAACCGATTTTCTTCAAATTCGGCAATGTTGGCTCATGGATCAAGAAACTCTACCATCCTAAATTTCAAAAGGATTGGATGTAAAATACAGCTTCTATAGGACTAAAGGGCCAAATCGGACGAAATATACATATGGGAGCTATATCTAAATCTGAACCGATTTTCTTCAAATTCGGCAATGTTGGTTCATGGATCAAGAAACTCTACCATTCTAAATTTCAAAACGATTGGATGTAAAATACAGCTTCTATAGGACTAAAGGGCCAAATCGGACGAAACATATATATGGGAGCTATAGCTAAATCTTAACCGATTTTCTTCAAATTAGGTAGTGTTGGTTCATTGATCAATAAACTCTACCATTCTGAATTTCAAAACGATTGGATGTAAAATACAGCTTTTATAGGACTAAAGGGCCAAATCGGACGAAACATGTATATGGGAGCTATATCTAAATCTTAACCGATTTTCTTCAAATTAGGTAGTGTTGGTTCATTGATCAATAAACTCTACCATTCTGAATTTCAAAACGATTGGATGTAAAATACAGCTTTTATAGGACTAAAGGGCCAAATCGGACGAAACATATATATGGGAGCTATAGCTAAATCTTAACCGATTTTCTTCAAATTCGATAGTGTTGGTTCATGGATCAAGCAACTCTACCATTCTAAATTTCAAAAGGATTGGATGTAAAATACAGTTTCTACAGGACTAAAGAGCAAAATCGGACGAAACATATATATGGGAGCTATAGCTAAATCCTAACCGATTTTCTTCAAATTCGGCAATGTTGGTCCATGGATCAAGAAACTCTACCATTCTAAATTTCAAAACGATTGGATGTAAAATACAGCTTCTATAGGACTAAAGGGCCAAATCGGACGAAACATATATATGGGAGCTATAGCTAAATCTTAACCGATTTTCTTCAAATTCGGCAATGTTGGCTCATGGATCAAGAAACTCTACCATCCTAAATTTCAAAAGGATTGGATGTAAAATACAGCTTCTATAGGACTAAAGGGCCAAATCGGACGAAATATACATATGGGAGCTATATCTAAATCTGAACCGATTTTCTTCAAATTCGGCAATGTTGGTTCATGGATCAAGAAACTCTACCATTCTAAATTTCAAAACGATTGGATGTAAAATACAGCTTCTATAGGACTAAAGGGCCAAATCGGACGAAACATATATATGGGAGCTATAGCTAAATCTTAACCGATTTGCTTCAAATTCGGCAATGTTCAAATTCGACGAAATATACATATGGGAGCTATATCCCAATCTGAACCGATTAGCGATCTTAACAGCTGCGAAATACTCTAAACTGCAAAATTTCAGAACGATCGGAGTGGAATTGCGACCTGTAGTCGACGAACAACTTTACATGGACAGACGGACGGACGGACAGACATGCTTAAATCGACTCAGCTAGTGATTCTGAGTCGATCGGTATACTTTAGGGTGGGTCTAGCTGTGTTATTTTCAGGTGTTACAAACATCTGCAGTGAAACAAACTTATAATACCCTGTACCACATTGAGGTGTAGGGTATAAACACTGGGTTGCAATTGAAGTACATTGAAGAGACCTATACTGATTTTTTTACAAGGAACATTTTTGTCGAATACATCTGAAAGAAATCCATCGATTTCTACGACTATTGATATATAATTATTTTTAGAGGGTGATTTTCAGAAATACTCCTTGAAGTGTCCCTTTTATTTTTTTGCCTGACATGGAACATCTATTCCGAAGCCTTATATCCTAAAATTGTGTCTGAGTTTACTACCCCCTTTGTTCACCCAGCAAATTTTGTGGCTAAATATCTCGAAAACGCGATGTCAGAGGATACATTTTGGTGTACACACAGTGTAACTATTAGAAGTGATCACTTACATCTAGTTGAGGTCAATGGCCTCTTTTGGGAGCCAGTCACTTTTAACAGTAGTCCGTGGCTTTTAAAAGAGATGGAAAACTTTTGAAGGTGGAATGTATTTTAGAAATGGTAAATTATATACAGCAGGTGTCATTTTCCTTTCGAAAGAATCTGAGAACTTAAGAAGCTAGAAAGCATTTCATTAGGGCCAGCGGTCTTTGAAGGGATTCAATAGCCTAAAAAATAGTCAATGAACTTTAGAAGCAGGATATAACCTCAAGACATTTCACTTATTTCTGCCGCTGATCAATGACCGTTTCTCTAGATCAACGATTTTTGCTAGGGGTCAAGAACAATAAGCCATGGACAATGAACTTCTAAACTACTTACAGAAAAACTGAAATGGTGTTCGTTGGTTCTCGATAAACACGCAAACGGCTGAACGGATTTCGCTGAATTTTTGCAGGAGTAAATCTTTTATTGTCTAGAAGGTTCGTATCTACTTGATATTCGGGTATAATAGGACAAAGGAGCATGGCAAACCCGTCACCTGAAAAATGTGGTATTTATGGCTTAAAATAGCATTTTTGAGAGCTACATCTACACGGGGACTACAACAAAATAAAATGTGATATGTATCAACTTTATTGAGATGAAAATAGAATACAAACTTTGCAGTTTGTATTCTATTTTGGTAGCAGTCGACCTCTATAGGGCGACTGTAATAAAATATGAACCAATTTGCAAAATTTTTGCTGTGATGAATTATTGTTAAAATAGAATACAAACTTCAAAGTTTCTGCTAAATTGCTTTTAAAATGTGATATCTATGGCTAAACACCCGCATTTTGGAGGGACCTCTATAGAGGAGCAATATAAAAACATTGACCGATATGGCCCATTTGCAATCTCAAACAACCTGCGACTATAATAACTATTTCTACCAACCTTGCTCTATTATTACGGACTGTAGCGTGATTACAACAGACGTACGGACGTACAGACGAACATGACTAAATCGTCTTAGAATATTACGGCGATTAAGAATATATATACTTTATGGGGTCTCAGATCAATATTTAGAGGTGCTACAAACGGAGTGACAAAATTAATATACACCCCATCCTATGGTGGAGGGTATAAAAATGCAATATGTCGAGTACTGTTGCAAAAAGAGTCTCGAAATTTGGTATGTGTGACGGCGCCAATACTGAGCAAATAGTAACACAAGAATGCGTAACACAAAGATTGGATTTTTCTTCGTATTTATATTAAATTGTATTTGGGGGTAACGGTGTTACTACATACAATATATCATGTCTTTATTTCACCCACATTAAATTTGGGGGCTGCAAAAGAACCGGGTACTGCTAGTAACTTTCTACCACTTCTTCTGTAATTCCACACCTAGAAATAGTTGCGTCGCGTCTACCATCTCTAGAAACACGGGCGAAGGGACCACGCGTCTTTTGGCAACATCCACACACAGGGAATATTTTGTACAAAATGTTAACAGTTCATAACATTAAAACCAGTGCACATAAATACTTGAACTATTAATGTGTTTAATGATTTCAAACTATCTATAATCCAGCGAACAAATGCGTAATCGTCACGACCATTTTGGTACATCCCACACAAAATGGCCAATTTATATCACATTTAAATTGCTTCTAACTTTAATGCCAGTAACTTGAATGCTTTAAATTATATACGGTTCAGTGGAAAATAGGGGTATTTAGAAAGCCACTTCTGGTACCGCAAGATCTTACCACATTAATGTATACTTCATTAGATTTACTCAACAGAGATTTTGAAAATTGTTGTACCTATGATTGACACATGTATAACAACACTCCAATCAGATATCCCTTTAGAAGTGGTTTTAATTATATCAGACCATCCTCATAACTCCTCATATCGTCCTCTGGCAGGAGTAGACAGTGACACAAAATATCCGAGAGATACCATCAACAACGTCCAAATGAATTACAACGATATAATTCATTTGCTACTGTATCATCCGGTGTTGAACGACCTCCTTCATGTTCTTCTCCTCCAACATTCGTCTGGGTCTTAATTCCGTCTATCTGTCTGTATGTCTGTCTGCATGTAACTAATGACCATATTATCCTGAAAACCTGATAAAAAGATAACAAACAAAGTATAAGTTTTCTTATCCACACACATACTCTAGGAATTCATTTATAAAGTATGATCTTGGCTGGAGTACCGAAGCAAAGAAACTTTGCCATGTAATGAAAAACCATTATTATTAGCTGTTAATTGGCTTTCGAAGCCATGGCGGCTTGTATGGACAAGAAGCACAATCTCATCATCATCCTCATCGTAGCCACCATCATTGGGAGAAGGAAAATCAAGAGCAGCAGAAGCAACATCGACACCGACATCGACATCATTGGCAGCAGAAGAATAAGTTGTCTCGAGATAAGAGGCGAAGTAATAAAAAGCAATTTACAAAGTTTGATGCGAAACATTTACAACAGCACAGCAACATATTTCGTTTATATGCCACTCTTGTAATATGGCTTGTTTCTTGGATCTCAAAAATAATGTTAAATTATCCGAGAACCCATAACCACAACAATGCGGGGCAACAACTGAAGACATACTTTAAAATTTACCCTTAAGAAGTTTCTCAAACGAATATTAAATTATATGGGTGAAAGACAATCAAGAAAATTGTTGCAGCCCATACACCTGGGGATGCTGAACAACACGTGGTTGTGTGGCGTTGTACGCAAATATTGTTTTTTTTTTTTGCATATGCTTTCAATTGATTTAAGATTATATTCGCAGATTTATATGTGTAATCAGGTTTATTATAAACTGATTTGTATACGGGTATTTTTGAAACTTAAAAAATTTAGGTGAAAAATAAGCAGGAGTTAAAGCAGAAGATAAACGTACGTTAAAGGAACTAGTAAGAAAATCTCCTAGCAGAAAACGGTAGGCCGACTAAAATCATTCCACTGCTCAGAGTTGCACATTTTCTTTTGTTACTGTAGTTGTGAGCTAATCAATTTTAGAAGGTATAATATGGGAAATTGCGCTCATTTTTGTGCAATGTTTGTATGATCTGATCCGTTATGACTTTTTAGATTTGGGTAATTCCAAAGGAAATCGACCCACTCTGAAAATTTATGAATTTCAATATTGCTGAAATTTTGCATGCGCATACTGCAAGATGATACGGAATAATGGCAGTTTACCGTGTGTCAAAATTTGTAGCGGTTTAGATTTTATAGGGTGCCAGCGTAGGACATCTACATTGTTTTGTAAAAAATTAACCCGAATTGTACCCGTGTGTCCATATGGACACACAAATTGGCTGTTGCTAGACAATCCAGCAAACGTGAACGAATCATCCTATAATTACTGTGCAAGTTGTTTTTGCATCCTAAGGTAATGAACTTTATTGGTATTCAACGCCAGATCTGTTGGTGAATATCTGTTGACCCCAGCTGGTATGTAAAATAGTGAATATTAAAAAGATGAATAAAACGGGAAATTCTCAAATGAAAAAGTAAGTATTGTGCTACGTTGTGTTTTATATTGATAAAAATTGTAAATACTTTAGTGAATTAGAGAGCCAATCAATTGTAAATAATAATACTATTTTAAGGTTTTAAAATATTTTCTTCTATAGTGTATATTTTTGAAGAATTATGTAGGTGTGTCCATATGGACACACGGGTACAGACACAGGGACTTTTTTTATGATGATCGTATAATTCATAACGTGATTTTTTTTTTAATTTTTAAGAAAAATAACTCTTAGAGACGTCCTGAACTAAATTGAGGAGTTAAATGATGCAACGATAGCAAGGATAATATGATTCGTATTCATAATTATGAAGACTGGAGGGCCTCAAATCACACGACCTTTTTGAAAATTCTTTGATAATGAACTATTGGAACTGAAAGTCGACCAATCGAGCAAATATGGTGTTTTTCGACACCAAAGAAATCCGGCTATTACAATGAGGAAGATGTGAACATTTATCGGGATTACTCTGATAAGCGTATATAATTATTACATAAGTATGTGAAACATCTGCTCGAATGATGAATATTTGCGGAACAGTTTAGTCTGTGACAGTTTGCTTACATTTTGCTGAAAATGGCACACACATGGTTCTACTCAAAAGCCACTACGTTTTGGATACAAGGTTTGGTCTTTATGCACTCCATCAGGTTACTTAATAAATTTCGAAAAATATCAGGTGAAATCCCCACGCTCATAAAATGAAAATGAATACATTTTCATATATATATATATGGTATATATGGTAAAAGTGCAGCACCTCTTAGTATGATCGAGGATTTTTCTGAAGCAACTAAGCGACTGAAGTCGCGTGGTTATAGTGGAACCGGAAACATACGAAATAATCGTATTACACGCGAATCGCCATTAGCAACAAAGAACGAACTGAAAAAAGAGGAACGCGGGTTTTGTATAGCTGCAACTGAAGAAAATAATGGTATACGTCTTATGAAATGGGTGAGCGTTGCTTCCTATTTATTTGACAAACACTCTACGACAAATGCATTCCGTTATTGAAAGTCAGCATTTCTCATCCTTCTGCCATTACAAACTACAACTAATTTATGTGATTGCATATGAAGCAAAAAACGGTGGCTATCAATTTTCACGTGGCTGGTGGATGTTTGCGTTCAGAAAGCTTGGCAACTTTTTCGAAAGGAACACCCAAGCATGTCACAACTCGAGTTCAGAAGACAACTTGCGGTTTACTACTGTAAGCGTTATAGCGGGCAATCTCAATGTCCAGGACCATCAGTAAATAAAAGGAAAGACAACTCCAATATAGTTGCGGACACTTTCAGTTATGATGGATATGGCCATTATGTTGAACCAATAGACAAGAAACGGTGATGTGCAATATTGCAAATCGGTTGGTCGAACTGCTTGCGTTAACTACAACGCTGGCGTATGTGTCAAATGCTTTGTATCCTATCACACAGACAATTAGAAATAAGCGTATAGTAAGCAACAAATTAAAATAATATCATAAAAATGTACTGAAATGCAAATAACATTATTAATTTATCTTAAAATTATATTTCTTTAAATTGCCAGTGTTTGTACCCGTGTAGCCATATGGACACACCTATTTTCTCCTAAACTACACATCAGAATGTCGGGAAACATATATATTTCTAATATTTACACTCTACAGATTCCATTTATGTGACAAAAATTTAAATTCCGAACAAAAAAAGTTGTGGTACAATTAGGGTTAAGCTATGTTCAAATCGCCATAACTTTTGAACGGAATGTCAGATTTAATTGAAATAAGTACCATCTTAAAGATATTAACATTATTTCTAAACAATACACACATAAGGATAACTATATGTGCATTAAGGATATCAAAAGGACGAAAATGTCCTTATCCTTGATTATCCTGAAAAAAGTATTTTAAATTTTTTTTAATTTTATTTCTGAATATTACCCCCACATTGCTCCATAAAATATAAAATTTTCAGAATGGGTTCTCAATGGGTTCAAAAAATATGACTTATTTATTGTCCGTCTGTCTGTCCGTTTGACTGGATTATGCGAATGATATCTCTGAAAAGGAGTGCCCGAATGACTTACAAATTAGAATGTGGTAATATTTTCCTCAAATCTACTTTATGTTTTGAAGTGGCCCATGCCGGACCCCTCCTTGTGGGACCTCCCTCACAAACCGCTTTAAAATGTTGTGACATGTTAAAACTCTTATAACTTCTATACGACTCATGGGAATCCAATGAAATTTCATACATAGTCATTATTTCACCGTATTTATAAGCTGAACAAAAATGGGCGAAAATGTCACGCCCCTTTTGGTACCTCCCACACAAAGGGACCAATTTTTACAACAAGTTCCTAGCTTATAACATTAATACCAGTGCATAAAAATACTTGAAATTTTGTGCAGTGTAATATTTTTTTAGTACCTACAGGCCAGTACAAAGTGGGCGTTATTGCCCCGCCTCTTCTAGTACCTCCCACACAAATTCAAACAATTTTGTGAAATGTTGAAAAAGTATAAACTCGTTAATTGGATAATTAAAAAAAATTGAAAATACTATTTTCAGGATAATCAAGGATTAAAGACATTTTCGTCCTTTTGATGTCCTTAATGCACATATAGTTATCCTTATGTGTGTTATACTTAGAAATAATGTTAAGATGGTACTTATTTCAATTAAATCTGACATTCCGTTCAAAAGTTATGGCGACTTGAACATAGCTTAATTTTTTACAAAACAATGTAGATGTCCTACTTTGGCACCCTATAGAATCTAAACCGCTACAAATTTTGACATACGGTAAACTATCAATATTACGTAACATCGTGCAGTATGCGCATGCAAAATCAAAAACGTACAATTTTCAAATAGTCTTTTTTTGGTCGATTTTTTTTGGAATTACCCATTTGGTATAAAAATACCCTGTATGTGGGAGATACAAAGAGGGAGTTGAATATTTGCGCAGCTTTTTTTGAGACGATAACCTATTAGCAAGTTTGAAACTATATACGAAACATTCCTTGAAGTAGCTTAGACAATATTTTTTTTTGAAACGTACTCGTTGCCTAAATACATGGCGGATTTTACGTCACGTGAGTAACTTTTTAAAACCGATGTCGTTTGATCGGGATGAAACTTGCACCATGTTTGGAACTATTGCATAAAAGGTATATCCGAGTTGGAGAGTGTTGAATTTTGACGTTTTTGTAAAACGGCTCTTCTTCCCACAAATATTACTAATTAACAATTGTAAAGGGTCCGCCAAATAACTTTTTTTTGGAAATGCTATAAAAAAAACTACTGAATATTTTCTCAAATTTCTTTTTTTATTTGAAAGTACAATCCTTCCGGTTAATAATTGAAAATTTGACGTTTTTGTAAAACGGCTCTTCTTCCCACAAATATTACTAATTAACAATTGTAAAGGGTCCGCCAAATAACTTTTTTTTGGAAATGCTATAAAAAAAACTACTGAATATTTTCTCAAATTTCTTTTTTTATTTGAAAGTACAATCCTTCCGGTTAATAATTGAAAATAATTTCATTCAAATGGCTGCCTCGGCTGGCCATTCAGTAGCCTACACGATCGGTCCAATTTTTAAGCACATTATCGATTGTGTGCAGCTGTATTTCACCAATGGCTTCGCGAATATTGTCCTTTAAAGCGTCAATTGTCTCTGGCTTGTCGGCGTAACACTTATCTTTTAGGGCACCCCACAAATAATAGTCCAACGGTGTCAAATCGCAGCTCCTAGGTGGCCAAACGACATCAGCTCTGCGGCTGATAATGCGATCTTCAAAAAACAGGGCGCAAAACATCGTTGAAACCAAATGCTGCCAAAATACTCCGCTTCAATTTTTGTGAACATATTATCACATATTCTACAAACCGAGGTTCACAAAAGGCTTTTTACACCTAAGTGCAGATAACTCTATTTTTTCCCCGTTTATGTTCTAGTACTTTGTAAATATCGGAGCAAAATGTGCACCAATTTCTTTCAAATTTTCTGAATTGGCAAAAAAAATGTTGATCAAAAAAAGTTCCATCCGATATACTCAATAAACAACAGTTACGGCCATTTGAATTTATATTAAAAAAAAATGATTTTTTTGTAAATTGAAATGAAATTTTTGTAAAGAAAGAATGAGTATATTCTTCTTAAAAGAAACTGTCTTGAGAATGTCCTTGAAGAAGGAGGGGTCAAAAATATTAACTTTGATACTAATTTCAAAAGTAAGCCACATTTTCTTCAATGGTGAAGCTAAAATATTAAAAGCTCTCCTATTGTTGTATGTTGGAAGTTATTGAACGTTGAACTGCTTAGGGAATTTGGAGCCCGGCTTTTAGTATAGTAGAGATAGCGGAAAATATAAAAATGCAATTTTAGAGGATTTACGAAATTATTTTTGGAATTGTGGGATTGTCTTTTGCAAATATAATGATTCGCTAAATACTTTCGAATTCTACAAAATTTTTAATTTTTAAATAATTTATGGCGTTATTAGATTTATGTCTGCATTTGAAAATTAATGGGGGAAATGGTTTTAGATTTAGACATAGTCCCCACATATATGTTACACCTGATTTGACATGTAAGAACTGTTGAAACTGTTTTTTATATCCGATCACTACGAAATTCAGCAGAGAGAGGTTTTTTATTACTTGAGCTATCACTACCCAGTTCGCGGAAAATCGGTTCACATTTCGATGTAGCCCCCATATATATATATATGTTCCTCCCGATTTGGTATGAAAGTGCCAAAGAAGTTGTACATTACTTCCGAAGAAGTTGTACATTAAAAAATTTGGCAGAAAGAAGTTTCTTAATTTAGGAACGAATACTGCTAAACCTGGGGGAAATAGGATCGGATTTAAATATAGCTCCCATATATATAATTCTGCCTACTTAGTATCTATTTAAGAGCTATTGAAACTGTATTTTACTTCCGAGTTAATGAAAATCCTTTAACCCTCCGTTGGGCACATGTTTCAATAGTCATATACGTGCCTCATGAGTCTGGCCAGACTCATAGACATTTTCATGTATTTGTATGAAAATATCGGGTTTTTGGTGGTTTAATGAAACGAATTTATATAAAATATTGGTATACAATTTCATGTGGTTTTGACTTCAGTTGTTTTTCTATGTATTAAGGTTCTTAAACTTATAAAAATAATTTTAAACCAGTAAGGAAAGGCAGAAAGTCGGGCGGGGCCGACTATATAATACCCTACACCTCCCTAACAATGCGATAAAGGTCATTGCGATATTAATTTGGAATAATTGGTAAGTCGATAGCAACATATTATCTAATTCTGAGCCGATAATCGCTATATTAAGCAATATTTGTTCCTAAATTGAGAAACATCTTTCCGGTATATATTAATGATCGGAAGTAAAGTACAACTTCTATAGCGCTTTGATACCAAATCAGGAGGAACATGTATATGGAGGTTATATATAAATCTGAACCGATTTTCCCTGAATACTCATTCATGGAAAAAGACCTCTTTCTGTAGAATTTGGTACTGATCGGATATAAAATACAGTCTCTACAGCGATTACATGTCAAATCGCTGGTAACAAATATATGGGGGCTATATCTAAATGTGAAGCCATTTTCTCCGAATTTGGAAGTATTCTTTCGAGTAATAAGAAACCTCTTTCTGCCGAATTTCGCACTGATCGTATATAAAATACAGTTTCTACAGCATTTACATGTCATATCGGGGGTAACATATGTATGGGGGCTATATCTAAATCTGAACCGATTTTTCCGAATTTGGCAGTATTCCTTCGAGTAATAAGAAACCTCTTTCTGCCGAATTTTGCACTGATCGTATATAAAATACAGTTTCTACAGCATTTACATGTCAAATCGGGGGTAACATATATATGGGGGCTATATCTAAATGTGAATCGATTTTCGCCGAATTTGGAAGTATTCTTTCGAGTAATAAGAAACCTCTTTCTGCCGAATTTCGCACAGATCGTATATAAAATACAGTTTCTACAGCGCTTACATGTCAAATCGGGGTTAACATATATATGTGGGTTATATCTAAATCTCAACCGATTTCCCTCAAATTTGGTAGTATTAATTCATGTAATAAGAAACCTCTTTCTGCCGAATTTCGTACTGATCGGATTAAAAATACACTTTTTACAGCGCCTACATGTAAAATCGGGGTAACATATATATGGGGGCTATATCTAAATCTGAACCGATTTTCTCCGATTTTGGCAGTATTCCTTCATGTAATAAGAAACCTCTTTCTGCCGAATTTCACACTGATCGGATTAAAAATACACTTTTTACAGCGCTTACATGTAAAATCGGGGGTAACATATATATGGGGGCTATATCGAAATCTGAACCGATTTTCTCCGAATTTGGCAGTATTCCTTCACGTAATAAGAAACCTCTTTCTGCCGAATTTCACACTGATCGGATTAAAAATACACTTTTTACTGCGCTTACATGTAAAATCGGGGGTAACATATATATGGGGGCTATATCTATATCTGAACCGATTTTCTCCGAATTTAACATCGTTCATTAATATAATAAGAGACCTCTTTCTGCTGAATTTCATACTGATCGGATATAAAATAAAGTTTTCACAGCGCTTACATGTCAAATCGGGGCTAACATATATATGGGGGCTATATCTAAATCTGAACCGATTTTAACCAAATTCAATAGGGTTCGTCCTTGGGCCACAAAAAAGATATGTGTAAAGTTTCGTCGAGATCGGACCATAATTGCGACCTGTACTTTGATTACAAGAATACATGCACAGACAGACGGACAGACGGACAGACGGACAGACGGACAGACAGACAGACGGACATAGCTAAATCAACTCAGAAAGTGATTCTAAGTCGATCGGTATAATAAACGATGGGTCTATTTCTTCTCCTTTTGGGTGTTACAAACAAATGCACAAAGTTATAATACCCTGTACCACAGTGTGGTGTAGGGTATAAAAATATCGTGGAATGTGAAAAAATACATTTTATATTTTCGAGCAGAATAAGAGAAATATTGTCAAGATTTATCAAAATTGTTTGTATAATGTTACCGATCTATCAAAAAAAATTATTTAATAGCGCTTAGATTCAAAATCGGATATACATATACATATATATAAATCTGGACGGATTTCTTGATATTTGACGGCGGTTTTTTTGTTCAAGAAACTGTTATCTGTGAAATTTTATAAAGATCTATTGAGAAGTGAGGACTTTATAGCGCTTATATGCAAATATATCTAAACCAAAATTCTAAAATGATTGGAAGAAAAATACAGCTTCTGTAGCGTTAAGTGGCTAAATCGGAAGGACCCTATATCGACACCTCCATTCTAAAACATGCTAAGTCGACTAAGCATGTTCTTAGGGAGATAGCATTTTTAATTTATAAATATTCCAATTTATATTCAGTCCAATTTATATTCCGTTAACCCAATACAACATTATTCACAAAACAGTACAATTCGTTCGATTTGCATTATAAAGGAATTCCACACAAAATTAAAAAAATTATCAAACTTTGGTCGCTTCTCTTGAAAAACTACCTTTTTGCACTTAGCATTGCTTAGAATGGAGGTATCGATATATGGGGGATATACCTATATCTGATATAGTCTCCAAGGTGGGTCTAGCTCCAATATTTTAGGGTGTTACAAACATCTGGGCAACAAGAACTTATAGTACCATTTGCCACATTATCATGTAGGGTAGAAATGAAAAAAGCATATGTGCGTGAGTGTGTATTTAAAAAACACCCTCTTATAATACGTACAGCTATGCGTAAGAACTATATTGAGAGTCAGTATGGGTCTAGCCAGACTCATGAGGTACGTAAACGATGTGTACCTGACAAAATCCTTATAAATCGACGTACTCCTTTTCTTTTAAATAACCCCAAAGAAAGAAGTCCAACGGTGTCAAATCACATGATCCTGGCGGCCAATTGCCATCGCCACGACGTGAGATAACACGGCCATTGAATTTGTTGCGCAAAAGAACCATTGTTTCGTTAGCTGTGTGGCAAGTGGCACCGTCCTGTTGAAACCACATATTGTCCACATCCATACCTTCCAATTCGGGCCATAAAAAGTTCGTTATCATCTCACGATAGCGAACACCATTCACACTAACTGCGTGACCGGCCTCATTTCGAAGAAGTATGGCCCGATGACGTCGCCAGCCTATAAGCCGCACCAAACGAACTGGGCGAGCATGCACAGGTGTTTTCACATCTCCTACAGACCCGGTTTGCTGAAATTTGCGCACGCTTCTCCCGATTGTGGACACATTTGGTCGATTATGCTGATCAAAAAAATATCACAAAGTGCACGAAATGCATTTCGATTTGAACGCCCATATTCGTAAAAGGCTTAAACAACTTTAACCCGTTGTTCGATTATGTATCTTTCCACGGTTCAAATTGAGTTAGTCTAAAATTGAGAAATGTCAAATGAAATGCAGAAAAAAAAACTTGACGTTTAGGTGAGGTTCACATTCAACATCGGTCCTTACAATTTAACCACCCTTTAGATTACAACATCCCGACGGATAGACAGACGGACATGCTTAAATCGTCTTTGAATTTTATGACGATTATGAACTTATATACCTGATGAAGTATCTGATAAATATTTCGAGGTGTTATTAATGGAGTGAAAAAATGAATATATCCTCCATCCAATGGTGAAGGGTATAAAAAGGGGTTACCAGACGTGTAGTATAAAGGAAATTACTACATGCTGAAAAAAATCGCTTCTGTAGTATATTGTCCCAAACATATTCGGCTTGAAACATATATATGTTTAGGGTACACTCTAAACATATAATATTGGGCACACACAAAAAGTATATATATGGGAAAATGTTATTCTAAACAAATCTTTGTTTACATCGCAGTATGTTTATACCCTACACCACACTGTGGTACAGGGTATTATAACTTTGTGCATTTGTTTGTAACACCCAAAAGGAGAAGAAATAGACCCATCGTTTATTATACCGATCGACTTAGAATCACTTTCTGAGTTGATTTAGCTATGTCCGTCTGTCCGTCTGTCTGTCCGTCTGTGCATGTATTCTTGTAATCAAAGTACAGGTCGCAATTATGGTCCGATCTCGACGAAACTTTACATATATCTTTTTTTGGCCCAAGGACGATCCCTATTGAATTTGGTTAAAATCGGTTCAGATTTAGATATAGCCCCCATATATATGTTAGCCCCGATTTGACATGTAAGCGCTGTAAAAACTTTATTTTATATCCGATCAGTATGAAATTCGGCAGAAAGAGGTTTCTTATTATATGGATGAACACTATTAAATTTGGAAGAAATCGGTTCAGATTTAGATATAGCCCCCATATATACGTTACCCCCGATTTGACATGTAAGCGCTCTAAAAACTTTATTTTATATCCGATCAGTATGAAATTCGGCAGAAAGAGGTTTCTTATTATATTGATGAACACTATTAAATTTGGAAGAAATCGCTTCATACTTAGATATAGCCCTCATATATACGTTACCCTCGATTTGACATGTAACCGCTGTAAAAATAATATTTTATATCCGATCTGTGCGAAATTCGGCAAAGAGAGGTTTCTTATTACAATACTGCCAAGTTCGGAGAAACTCGGTTTAGATTTAGATATAACACCCCGATTTGACCTGTAAGCGCTGTAAAAACTGTATTTTATATTCGATCAGTGCGAAATTCGGCTGAAAGAGGTTTCTTATTGCATGAAGGAATACTGCCAAATTCGGAGAAAATCGGTTCAGATTTAGATATAGCTCCCATATATATGTTACCCCCGAATTGGCATGTAAGCGCTGTAGAGACTGTATTTTATATCCGATCAGTACGAAATTCAACAGAAGGAGGTCTGTTTACATGAATAAGTATTCAGGGAAGATCGGTTCAGACTCCATATATATTTTCCTCCTGATTTGGTATCAAACCGCTATAGAAGTTGTATTTTACTTCCGATCATTACAATTTTCCAGAAAGATGTTTCTCACTTTAGGAACGAATATTTCTTAATTTAGCGATTATCGTTTCTGAATTAGATAATACGTTTCTACCCATTTACCAATTATTCCAAATTATTATGGCAATGACCGTTATCGCATTGTTAGGGAGGTGTAGGGTATTATATAGTCGGCCCCACCCGACTTTCTGCCTTTCCTTACTGGTTTTATTTGGGACTATAATTTCCGAAACAAATATTTATTTGAACTTAAGAATTCAGAAAATACGTTAATTGTGTTAAATTTTTTATAAAGTCAAAGTTATTTTTTAAGACGTAAAAATAATAAATAATAATAATTTAAATCGTATAATCGTGGATCAAAATAAATTACTTAGAGGATTGACAAGAAATGATGACTTAGAATACTAACTCAGAAATTTTAAAATGATTAATTTAAACCGAAGTTAATGCTGCATATGGTATTGTAACTGTGAGGTACAATTCGAAACTAAGGAAACGTTTTAACTGACATTCTAAAAAGTTGAACACATATTTTATTTGATAAATTTAGTTCGCAAATATATTTTGTTGTAATATACTAATATATGCGTTCCACATATATTTTATTGATTTTCAAATAAAATTTATTTGCTCAGAAATGTATAATATTTAAACATTTGTTTTACAAATATATTTTCTTTCGATTCAAACATATCAAAATAGGCGATTTTGCCCCGTGTACACGCACCAGCTGTGGTTTCTAACCATAGGTGAAATTCTTAGGCAGACTGACGATCTTCGCCACGGTTTGTGATAACATATCGTTATCTGTAACCCAAAATGACGTAAAATCAAATAGATTTTATGATTGATTCAGTCTATTAGACTAAACTACACATTCCTACATACATATTTTAGAAATCAGTTTCTAAAATTAAACATTTGACGATAGAGAGATATTTAAAATGACTTAACAGCAAAAAATTTTATTTTTTTGTTCAGAATGCACGGCAGAACTAATTGCAATAGAGTTGTTATTTTATTTCGTCTTTATAATCGGAAATCCATTAATTTCGTCAAAGCTAACATCACTTTAATCAATGCATTAACTTAAAATGCATTAACATGTGTGTTTCGACATTTTGGATTTCAGGTGACAGTATATTAAAGAGTACTACGAACATTAAGCCCAAATTGGAGCAACTCAATATCGAAAGGTGTCATTGATGCAGTACCATTTGATTCAAGCGTAAAGACATTTCTCAAAATTTGTTCTACGAAGTTATTATATAATATTATGATACGATTCTATAATTAAACTTCTCCGTTGCGAAGAAGCAAACATCAGCGTAGCTGCTTTTTCATCTAAATATAATATCGAAAAATTTAAATTTTTTAGCTTATTCTGCAAAAACAACAAATTTACAATGAACACAATTTCATCTTACAAATAATAAACACAAGTATCCTCTATGCGCTGTTTGCGAAAACCCTACATAATATATTGTCAACAACTCCCAAGCCGGTTTAATTTTACTTAACCTTCCCTTAAATAGTCGATCCCATGTGTATGTGTGTCCTTTGGAAGCAAGTTTATTTGACTTTAATTTGTTCTTGGCCATTAACGCGTTTGCAAATATATCACAAGAACAGCGATTTTGCTCCAAAAAGCCGCAAGGTTGAAAGCAAATTAGTCCCCCTTAACCATGTTGAAGAAATAAAAGGCATTTAACACAGAAAATCCTCCCGAGAAAAAAGTCACGAACAAAAAACAGACAGTAACAGCAACGGAGAGCACAAAAAGAATGAAACATTTACAGTACACACGCTTGGAGGCAGAAAAAACCCGTTAATGGCCTCAAAAAAGAAATAAAACGCCACCAAATAATGATAAAAAGGAATCCGAAGTCCTTATTGAAAATTCCTACCTACACATAAACGCACAGGGGCATAAACATGGGCCGTCGCAACCAACACACATTGGAGAATGCATTTGTGGTGGTTATATTTAAGGACTGTTCGCCAAAAAGTCCGCCACAAGTGCCACCACAATTTCACATAATGCACTTTAAGAGTATCCTTCCATCGGAGAATATACGAGAATATGAGAACACAGACACGGGCGGCGGACATGAGAGATGTTAAGCAAAAGCAAAATATTTAAAGATATTAAATAACCATGGCTAAAAGCATATGGTCATGAAACGTTTAACACATTCAAGGCAAAACTGAAAAACCGATGCCACACAGCCAACCGATTATGTCCCACAAATAAATAGGTGCAGTCTCATATTAAAAGGGTCTTAAATTGCCAAGAATGGCAAGGAATGCACGAGAAGGAGACTGACACAAAGGATGACCGTTCGGCTGGCGGTAAGTTTATTTTCTTCCCACATTTTCCATTCTGTGAAATAGTTTACAAATAGTAAAATGACAAAAGCCTTGTATAGCCACATGTGAGTCGGAAGGCGGGTCAGACAGAAGGGCAGACAAGATGGTCATTTAACACAACACATACTCGCATATTCGTACGTTTCTCTTGGGATTCTTTCGAAATGACACATTTTTTCCACATCCAATTATCTCATAAGTAGAAATGCCGGTCATTTCGAGGAATCGCACAAGGTTACAGATATTTTTTTGGTTTGGTATTAATATTTTTATA
Organism: Eudasyphora cyanicolor; assembly: GCA_963930755.1. Lineage (NCBI taxonomy): Eukaryota > Metazoa > Arthropoda > Insecta > Diptera > Muscidae > Eudasyphora > Eudasyphora cyanicolor. Next base: position 257,463,083 of record OZ005737.1, on the reverse strand, counting down.
TAAAGGACATCAACGGGAACTTTATATAATTTTGTATTGATTTGAAGGAAGTATTGCGTAAATATATACCATACCAGTAAGGCAGGGCTTAATTCGGGCGGAGTCGACAATATGATACCCTATCGAAGCAGAGAAAGCACACATATTGTCAAGATTTATAAATATTGTTTCCTAATGATAACGATCCGTCAAAAATAAAATGCATAGCGATTAGATTCAAAATCGGGAAATAAGCATATACGGGGCTATATCTATATTTGAAGCGATTTCTTTTAAAAATTTGGCAGCGTTGTTATATTCTAAATTTTATAAATATATATTAAAATATGCTGATTATAAAGACTTAAATGCAAAATCTGGATATAGTTATATGTTATTCCGAAGTGATATTCTTAACCCTAATTGTATCATAACTTTTTTTGTTCGGAATTTAAATTTTTGTCACATAAATGGAATCTGTTGAATGTAAATGTTAGAAATTTATATGTTTCCTGACAATCTGATGTGGAGTTTAGGGGAAAATAGGTGTGTCCATCCAGAAGTGACATCTGTGGGGATCTTTATTGGAGGCTATATCAAATGGTGGACCGATGTGGCCCATTTTCAATAGGGATTGTCCCTAGTCTAAGAAATGCATCTATATACATTTTTGTAGAGTTCGCGCTATATATGTATCGTATATTGAGAATCGGAAGGAACAAATAGATGGGACTATCCACAATCTAAACAGATTTCCACCAATTTGGATCAAAAACCTCATTTCTGCAAATTATATAAATTTAGGATGTAAAATACAGTTTCAATAGCGCTTAAATGCTAAATAGGCGGGTATATATTGGTATATATATCTAAATATTAACTGATTTTCCACCAAATCAAGCAGTATTCGCTCCCAAATTATGAATGATACCATTCGGGTGAAACATATATATGGGGGCTAGATAAATCTGAACCGATTTTCTTCAAATTTAGTATTGTCTTTAAGGTATAAAGAGACTTCTCTATACGCCAAATCGGAGGTACATATGTATGAGAGCTATATGTAAATCTCAACCCATTCCTATAAAGTTCAATATGGATCGTCCTTGGTGCAAAGTTGCATTGATCATAATTGCGATCTGTACTTTGATTAAAATGGCGTTTTTTAGAAGTGTTGTTTTCAAGAAGAAGAAAACCCATATAGTTTAATGTCATGGCCAAGAATTTAGCTTTATTATAAAGATAAGGGTTTGCCATTATGTTTTAAGAATGATTTAGGGCAAGTGGCCGCTGTGGCTATTTCGAATAAATTTCAGTCGAGAGGCCGAATTTTTATACCCTACACCACACTGTGGTACAGGGTATTATAACTTTGTGCATTTGTTTGTAACACCCAAAAGGAGAAGAAATAGACCCATCATTTATTATACCGATCGACTTAGAATTACTTTCTGAGTTGATTTAGCTATGTCCGTCTGTCCGTCTGTCTGTCCGTCTGTCTGTCCGTCTGTCTGTCTGTGCATGTATTCTTGTAATCAAAGTACAGGTCGCAATTATGGTCCGATCTCGACGAAACTTTACACATATGTTTTATTTGGCCCAAGGACGATCCCTATTGAATTTGGTTAAAATCGGTTCAGATTTAGATATAGTCCCCATATATATGTTACCCCAGATTTGACATGTAAGCGCTGTAAAAACTTTATTTTATATCCGATCAGTCTGAAATTCGGCAGAAAGAGGTTTCTTATCATATGAATGAACACTGTTAAATTTGGAATAAATCGGTTCAGATTTAGATATAGCCCCCATATATACATTACCCCCGATTTGAAGTGTAAGCACTGTAAAAATTTTATTTTATATCCGATCAGTATGAAATTCGGCAGAAAGAGGTTTCTTATTATATGAATGAACACTGCTAAATTTGGAAGAAATCGGTTCAGATTTAGATATAGCCCCCATATATACGTTACCCCCGATTTGAAGTGTATGCGCTGTAAAAATGTTATTATATATCCGATCAGTATGAAATTCGGCAGAAAGAGGTTGCTTATAATATGAATGAACACTGTTAAATTTGGAAGAAATCGGTTCAGATTTAGATATAGCCCCCATATAAACGTTACCCCCGATTTCACATGAATTTCGGCAAAAAGAGGTTTCCTTCTACATGAAGAAATACTGCCAAATTCGGAGAAAATCGGTTCAGATTTAGATATAGCCCCATATATATCTTACCCCCGATTCGATATGTAAGCGCTGTAGAGATTGTATTTTATATCCGATCAGTACGAAATTCGACAGAAAGATGTCTTTTTACATGAATGAGTATTCAGGGAAAATCGGTTCAGATTTATATATAACATCCATACATATGTTCCTCCTGATTTGGTATCAAAGCGCTATAAAAGTTGTACTTTACTTACGATCATTAAAATTTTCCAGAAATATGTTTCTCAATTTAGGAACGAATATTGCTTAATTTAGCGATTATCGGTTCAGACTTAGATAATATGTTCCTACCCATTTACCAATTATTCCAAATGATGACCCTTATCGCATTATTAGGGAGGTGTAGGGTATTATATAGTCGGTCCCGCCCGACTTTCTGCCTTTCCTTACTGGTTCTTTTTGCAGCATTTGCGGCTGTTTGTCAGCAATATCGCGCCGAATATTCTCATCCAACTATTTCACATAACCCCACAAAAGTTGGCCAGTGCGACTTTGGAGGCCAAGCCACAGGCCCATAACGCAAGATAATGCGCTCACAAAAGTTTCCTTTCAATAAAGAATTGTTTCTTGTTGGAAACAATACAGGCACAAAAAAGTCATTAATCATGGCTCTATAGCGTTCCCCATTAACTGTAACATTATGTCCGGCTTCATTTTTGAAGAAATGTGTACCAATGATTCCAAAGAGCAAATGAAGTAGTGACTTTCTGTGGATGTATCGGCGTCTAAACAATGGCTTGTGGATTATCATTACTCCAAATGCGACAATTTTTTTTATTAATGAACTCATTCATCTAAAAGCGAGCTTCATCGCTGAGCATTGAATATTGGATACAGCGCGATGCGTTTCGCGAACCGAACCATTATATTTGTAATAAATGTCCACTATTTGCAAACGTTGTTCCGGAGTATGTCTATTCATTATGAAATGGCAAACCAGTCTGAGCATAAATCAAGTGACAACTGTAAGAAAGACCAACTCCGAAAAAAATATTGCCAAATTGAAAACCTCACGTCTAAAAAATCACCCTGTACAAAAATACATGCACAGACGGACATATCTAAATCAACTCAGGAAGTGATTCTAAGTCGATCGTTATAATAAACGATGGGTCTATCTCATCTCCTTTTGGGTGTAACAAACAAATGCACAAAGTTATAATACCCTGTACCACAATGTGGCTTAAGGACGTGGTAATAACGCCCATTTTTCACTGGATTGTAGGTACTATAAAAACATATCACTGTAAAAAATTTTAAGTATTTGTATGCACTGGTTTTTAAGTTATAAGCTGTTAACCCTTTGTACAAAGTAGTACCTTTGTGTGGGATGTACCAAAAGGGGTGCGGCCACTTCTCTCATTTTTCTCAAGGTTACAGCGACGGATCAACTATTACTACGTGCGGAATTACAGATGGTTCGTAATGATAGTATAGAAATGATTAAAAAATAAATATTTAAGTAAATTTAATAATAATAAACATTTGTGAGGGAGCTACTGGAAGGGTGGAACTATATGACACATCTTCGAACTTAGTCTGAGATAGAAAATAATATTACCACAAACCAAATTTGAAGTCCGCTACTCCTTTCGATGGCTATCTTGAGCTCCAGCCAAACAGACTGACAGACAGACGGGCGGACATTGCTGAAATTACTGAAAATGTCCCAAAACGGTTTTGCGTCAAACATGCTGATGTGTTACACTTTTGGCCAGAAGAAAATAATATATGTACACTACTACACTAATATGAGTGTATATCAATGGGTATATCACTTCTGTTTTTAGGTGTTGTAAACAAATGCACGGCCATAAAAACGAATATTTTTTTAAGGGAAATCATCGGATGTTTATTTTACTCTAAAGGGGAGAGTATACCATTAATAACGGAAAAAATATAAACCAATAGGTTTATATTGCGAAAATGGGCATTGCCATTGCCTTTTAAAGATACTAATGATAGTTCAAAAACAGAAAAGATTTTACACCACTTTCAAAATAAACAGTCCATATACATTAGGGCGGGTCGATTTAAAAATCGCCCATTGCTCAGTGAAAATCGTATTCTAGGGATCAAAATAAAAAACTTTGCCGAAGGAACCATACCTCTAAAACGAATTCTGATGTCCCGGAAAAAAATCCCACTTTGACCCATTTAGAGTGCTCCAATCGAGTCCAAATGTATGACCGACCCCCACTCAAAGAAGTGCTCAGTGAAAATCGTATTCTAGGGATCAAAATAAGAAACTTTGCCGAAGGAAGCATACCTCTAAAACGAATACTGATGTCCCGGAAAAAATCCCACTTTGACCCATTTAGAGTGCTCCAATCGAGTACAAATGTATGGAACCCCCAGGGGGTTCCAGGTGGTGTGCCACTGGCATGGGTGGGTCGGGCCTCCAAAGTAGGTGGGGTCGGTCATACATTTGGACTCGATTGGAGCACTCTAAATGGGTCAAAGTGGGATTTTTCAAAATTTGCCCCTACCCAAAAGTTCGACCCAAATTCCGGGACATCAGAATTCGTTTTAGAGGTATGGTTCCTTCGGCAAAGTTTCTTATTTTGATCCCTAGAATACGATTTTCACTGAGCATTGGCGACTTTTTTTGCCTCCCCACAAATCGACCCGACCTAATATACATATATGGGGGTCATATAACAAGAAAACTACCTCTACAGCATTTCTTACTGATTTGATATAAAATACGGTTTCTACAGCTCTTACATGTCAAATCGGTGTAACATATCTGAAACGATTCACCTCAAATTTAGTGTTATATCTAAGTGTATCAAGAGACTGCTATCTGTCAATTTTTTACAGATCGGTTGAAAAATTTTGTTATACGGTGCATATATGCAACCGATTTCAATCAAATTCAATAGAGATCCTTGCGTCAAAAGAAAGCGATGTGCAAAGTTTCGTTGAGATCGGACCACAATTGAAACCTGTACTTTGAATACAAGAAGACATGCACAGACAGACAGATGGACGGACATAGCTAAATCATTTCAGAAAGTAATTCTGAGTCGATCAGTCTATTTTTTCACGATGGGTCTATTTTGCTTTTCTTGGGTGTTACAAAGAAATTCACACAGTTATAATACTCTGTACCATAATGTGGTGTAGGGTATAAAAAGCTCCATCCTTAACAATGAATTGATTGCGCTATCGAACAATGAATAATGAGTTTGTATGGCCAGAGTTTGAAGATATTGATGTGAACGACGTTTATTTTCAACAAGACTGCGCTACGTACCACACAAAAAACCATACCATCGAAGAGTCGATCACAATTGACCCACAAGATTTTGTGATTTAGCACCTTTAGACTTTTTTCTTTGGGGCAACGTGAAAGATTAGGGATATGCAAATGGCTGTCGATGGACATATAGTCGCATGTTTGCGAATTGGTGATGGGAAATTTCATGAAATGAATATTATGCTGCAAACGTTGCCGCGACGGCCATTTGATATATAATGTTTTCCATTATTAATGACATATTGTTTTCCATTAATAACGATATACCCTTTTTTGCAAAGAAATAAACAACCGATGATTTTCCTTAAAATACTCGATTTTTATCCCCTCACCTTAGAGAGGAGGGTATATATCATTTGCTACGAGCCAAAAGTGTAACATATCGAAGGAGTGATCTAAGACCCTAAGTATGTTCGGCGGATATCCGTTTTGGGTAATTTTAAGTCGAATGAGCAATGTCCGTCCGTCTGTCTGTCTGACTGTATGCTGGCTGGTGCGCACGATAACTCTCAAAAGGAGTAACCGATAGACTTAAAATTTGGTATGTGGTAATATTTTCTTCTATCTCCGGCTAAGTTCGAAGATCGGCCATATTGGTCCACTCCTTCTACTACCTCCCCCACAAAGGGTTAACATTTAGTGAAATATTGACTATTTAATAACTTCTACGAGTATACTACTTATTTTAATTCTCTGAAATTCGACATATAGTATTAGTTTATTAGTCACTATTACCTCGAGAAAAATGGGCGAAGTTGCCACGCCCCGTTTGGTATCTCCCACACAAATGGACAATTTGGAACCAAAAGTTAAAAGCTTATAACTTTATTACCAGTACATACAAAGACTTGACATTTTATACAGTGTAATGGTTTAATAGTACCTGAAATACAGTGAAAAATTGGCATTATTGCCACGCTCCTTTTGGTACCCCCCACACAAATGGACTATTTTGTACCAAAAGATACCAGCATATAACTTTAATACCAGTACATACAAATACTTTAAATTTTGTACAGTGTAATGCTTTTATAGTGCCTAGAGTCCAGAGAAAAATGGGCGTTATTGGCACTCCCCTTTTGGTACATCCCACACAAATGGACCATTTTGTACAAAAAATTACCAGCATATAACATTAATATCAGTCCATATAAATACTTGCAATTTTGTACAGTGTTATGCTTCTATAGTGCCTAGAGCCCAGAGAAAAATTGGCGTTTTTGGAACGCCCCTTTTGGTACCTCCCACACAAATGGACCTTTTTGTACCAAAAGTTAACAGCTTTTAACTTTAATACCAGTGCATATAAATACTTGAAATTGTGTACAGTGTAATGCTTTTATAGTACCAAGAGTCCAGATATAAGTGACCGCTATTGAGACGCCCCTTTTGGTACCTCCCACACAAATGGACCATTTTGTACCAAAAGTAAACAGCTTTTAACTTTGATACCAGTACATACTTTAATGTTATTAAATTCAATTTAAATTTATACAAATTTAATTAAAACAAAAAAAATAATAAATTTACTAATATTTTTTTGGGTCTCAAGGTGAGGGGATTCATAAGTCAGTTTACCCGACTGAACTTTTTACTTGTTTTAAATATCAAAGTTAATGCTTTTATTAGAATATCTCTTATATGTTCCTTCCGTTTTGGCCTCTAAACGGTATAAAGACTATATTTTACATCCACTCATTTAGAAATTTGACAGAGAGGATTTTCTTAATTCAAGGACGAACATAGTTGAATTTGAAGAAAGACAATTCATATTTAGATATAGTCCCCGTATATATTTTTCTCTGATTTATCTAATAAGCGCTATATAGGTCACACTTTTAACTGATTTTTATGAAATCTAGTGTAAGATAATTTTTTGTTCGTAGAAAGGACTCAGCGCTCATTGATTATGCTATACCCCACATAAATATTGTTTCCTTCCGTTTTGTTATCAATGTTCTAGAAAAAGCTTTGTTTTACGTCCAATCATTGTTGTTGAATAGTTTTCCGTATGCCTACCTGGCTATCTTGTACTCAGGAAAAATTTTTAAAACATGTGACCGAATGACTTCAAGTCTTTGTTGTTTGTAATATTTCCTCCAAACTTAGTTTATGTAGAATGATAGACAATTGGTGTACTCCTTATGCTGCCTACATCACAATCGTTAGGATTTAGTTGTAGGATAAAGTACATCATTTCCTTTACCCTTTTCCTGAAACTGCACTTTTCTTATTTTTTTTTTTTGTGACAATTTTTTAAGTTTTTGTGAACTAGTTTAATTTTATACAATCAAATCCTGTCCATTTGCTCCTTTAAAATAAAATTTCTTTACGAAAAATTATCTCCCTTTCTAACTTTATTAAAGGTGATGCTGGGACTTGTCAGGTTATAAACCATGAACATTCTGTATGTCTCCTTCTGTCTTTAAATTGTTAGTTTCTTTGTTTTCAGGCACTTGCTGCAAGACATGGTTCTCGAATAGTTTAAGGCAGTAGGTGAAATACGAATGTTATTAACTGGTATGTGCAGCCAAGGACACTAAAAATCAGCCATAAATACAGACTAAGAGAAAGTTATGTGCTACGAAACCATATGTTAGAAATATAGAATAACTTTAGTCAAAAGCTTCTATAATTTATAATACATTTATGAAGTGCCTTTTACCTTGTGGCAATATTACAGCACTTAAGACAACACACATTGTTGTGAAGAAAAGATGTTCATAAAAATCATAAAACATTAGAAAGCAATAAGGAATTGTTTTCTTGTCCTCTCTTCTTTATACATATTTACTCTTTAATTGTACACTTGATTTCATCTTGAGCCAGTAAAATTATTAAAAGAAAATTTGTTCAAATATTTAAGCTTCATAAACTTTAGTTTTGCCTATTCTTCAGTACATAAAATAAAATCCAATTTAGAAAAATAAATAAATTCTATAAAAATCGATAAAACGAAAAAACAAATGCAAGTAGGAGAAATTGCTAAAACCAAAAGAGGAAAAATCTTAAGTGTCACTTTTTACACTAAAAATAAATTGCATATGAGAAAAAAAGAAAATTAACTCAAGAATTACCAGAAACTCATAAATGTAAAAAATGAAAATAAAACCTCGTCCAAACTGTCATAATCAACTCTAGAGCATTGGACATCAACTATGTTGATTATATAAAGGACAAACAAAAGGACCCGTCATAAAATTGGCACAGATTGTTTGGAAAAAATACAAAAAAAAACTCTTTGCACTCACTTTGAACTGGATTTGAAGAGAATTTCATTATAACTGAAAACATAGTGAGGAAAAACAACTAAAAGATTGAACGATAAAAATAAGCGAAAACACACATAAAGCCAAACAAAAAAATCGTTATGGCGTAAAATGTAATTTTCAAATTGATCTCTGCGGAATTTTGTCATTATGTTGCTGCTATGCCAATTATAAGATGTCTGACTGACAGATAGTGGAAAAACAAATCGAAAAAAGTGATTACACTTCAAAAAAATAAGTTTGAATATTTAAATTAGCTTGTTTCTAAAATGTTTAGTATAACTTTAGTGTTATCAATTCAACACAAAATTTTAAACCTGCAAGAATAGGGGACCCAACAAATGCATTATTTAAACTTCCGTTTAGCGTAGCAGGATAAATGTATACTATCTGCTACAGACCAAAATTGTAACAGAGCAAAGGTGTAGACCTATGAGCATATTTCAAGGCATTGGAGATATAACCGTCTGTCTGTCTAGCTGCACAGTGGAAGGAATTAAATAAAGTTTCTTAACCAGTCCCCTTATGATATACAGCGGCGGAGCTGCAGGACCTTAATATTTTTCGTCTGATTCATAAAAACCCTTTTTGCGTGCATTCTAAAAATGAAGACTGCAAAACAGTTCTCAGATATGAGAGTTGTCTCTTATAATTACCGAGATATCTTCAATTGAAAATAAAATTTTTCATTTTTTCCCGGCCCTATCCTACTATTTTGTAACTATTGGAGCTGATATACAACGAGTTATTTTACATAAAATTTTCTAAATTGGCAACAAAATTTGATATACGAGGTATATTCAAAGAATATCGCCAATTTCCGCGGGCTACGTGTATTTGATTTTTGGTATTTGATTTTTGTAGCGTTATGTTGGTACTCATGTCCCTTACTTATGCTGACAAGATCGGCAATTTTGAATGTTTAGTTAATTTTGGACAACTGTTGTGCTTGGATGTGTTTTAACTTGTCTTCGATTTTTATCTATTTCAGAAAATGGATCAAAGAATCTGCATTTTGAATGTTTAGTTAATTTTGGACAACTGTTGTGCTTGGATGTGTTTTAACTTGTCTTCGATTTTTATCTATTTCAGAAAATGGATCAAAGAATCTGCATCAAATTTTGTGTGAAAACAAAATAAAGTGCGCTGACGCATTCCGAATGTTGACTGTGGCATATGGTGAAGCTACCTTGGACCAAAGCAACGTTTATCGGTGGTACAAAATGTTCTTAGAGGGCCGAGAAGATGCGAAGGACGAACAGCGTGCCGGACGCCCTAGAACGTCAACAATAGACGAAAACATCACAGTTTTCTTTGATACAGGGCGTGGTGCATTATGAGTTCTTGTCACTGGGTAGTACGGTCAATAAATAATATTTCTTGCAAGTTATGCGCAAATTGAGCGAAGCAATCCGCCAAAGACGCCCGGATTTGTGGAAGAACACAAACTGGCTTTTGCACCATGTTAACGCCCCGGAACACACATCGTTGCTTGTGCGCGAATATTTGGCCAAAAACAACAAAGTAATGGTGCCGCAGCCACTGTATTCCCCTGACCTAGCCCCCTGTGACTATTTTTTGTTCCCAAAACTGAAAAGGCCCATGAAAGGACGACGCTACGCCACGATTGAGGAGATAAAGACGGCATCGAAGGAGGAGCTGAACAAGATCACAAAAAATGTGCTTAAAGTGCTTCGAGGATTGGAAAAAACTTTTGGCAAAAGAGGGGAATTACATTGAAGGGGACAAAATAGATATTCATGAATAAATAAATACTTTTTGAAAAAATGCAAAATTCGAGATATTTTTTGAACATACTACGTACGTAAATTTTGGTCAGTTGTGCTGCAGATAAGTTATGGCTGTACTAATTTATATTTTCCAAAAATAGGAAATTTTTGTATTTATATTGGTCTGAAAGGAATGGGTCAACAAATTTTATTAAAAGCGTTGCAAGGCTTCTCCAAATTACACAATTTTTTAGTAAAAAAATACTCAATTGTTTACAAAAATTTATATTTTGGAAAAAATGTAAAAATTCCGTTTTTGGGGATTTCGAATTTAGTTTGGGAATTGTGGAATTTGTTTACATATAAACTGTTTGTTCTGAAATTGGCGTAAACCCATTTGGTTTTAAAATGATATATAGATTGTTTGTACGTTTCTATTACACTGTGCTCGAAATGGACACTTTAAAAATTTAACAGAAAGAAGACCCTAGGGATATACCTATTTCAACCTTGCTGAATCCAATGGAGCAAACCGTTTTTCTAGGTTAGCTCTTGTTTTCGCGATATTCGACCAAAAAGTTTGCAAAAAATCAGAGAGGTTAGTTATCTCGGAGGTGATTTTGAACTGTAAGACTTCCGAAAACGCGCTTCAGTCCAAAGAACGAAATAAAGGGACCCTTCCAGTATTATTTCTCTCAAAATAGTCAAACACGCTTCTCACCACTTTACCACCGAAAAACTGCAATCAAATCTTACCATATGTCAAACGTCATACAAATCATCGACATTTTTAGTTTGTGTCTTTGAGAAAAATCTTCCTCGTGAAAAATTACTATGAGTCTCCTTTCAACATATTTATGGAAAATTAACAGGTTTCACAATTTAGCAGGTTTTGTTGGTTACCTTTGAAATTTCCATTAACACTAAAGAACAAATAATTTACAAAAATTTAAGTCAACAAATTTTATTTCAAATATTTTCTGCTATGAGCAGAAAAATACACAAATTATGTAATAACTCGAAATTTGCTTAATTCTCATAAAAAAGCTGAGAAAGGACTTATAGTATTTCTTCGCGAGGAATATTTTTCTCAAAGATGCCTACTAAAAATGTCGACGATATGTATGATTTTTAACATATGATAAGATTTCATTGCACTTTTTCAGGGGTAAGGGGGTGAGAAGCGTGGACGACTGTTTTGAGAAAAATAATTGTCTAAATGTCCCCTTTATTTCGATCTTTGAACTGAAGCGTATATTCCGAAGTCATCCCTCTCTGATTTCCCAACAAACTTTGTGGTCGAATATGGCGAAAACAAGAGCTAACATAGAAAAACGTCTAATGCCACTGGATTCAGAATGGCCGAAATAGGTCTATCCATAGGTTCTCCTTTCTGTTACATTTTTGGACTAGCACAGTGTTATTTTTAAAACTTGGATAAATAGTAGAAATAATGCCTATTAACCCGCTTTTTGCAATGGTGAATGTACTTAAGCCACTTTCAAAACAAACTTCTTATACAAAATGTTTGTTTTGAAAGTGGCGTTAACGACAGATTATTATTATTTGATTACTAAATGGCAGAATATGCCAAAAAGAGTTATAAGTACATAGCATTGAAAAAAAGTGAATTTATACACTCAAAATAATGCTTTCGTAAATGTTCATTGATTTTTGCAGACTTGGTGCCAATTTTGATCTTTTAATTGAAGTTGATGACTGCATTGCATCATTTGCTGTAGGTTAGGTTGAAGGATTAGAAATTCAACGTCTTGTGTCCTTTCACATTCACCTAAGCCAGTGATTCGGCCTGTTCTGTGCTATTTTTTAAGATATTTTTCCATATCATGATTACAAAAAATCGGAAAAAATTTTCTTAGTATCTTTCATGTATTCTCTGAGATGAGACAAGTCTGGTGATATGTCGGTCCCGAAATATCGATCATTTGCTGCAACATAGATAAATATTCCGGAAGGATTGTTTTTCACAACTAATAAAATGTTTTTACATATAAATATCCATATCCTTCCTAGGAATGACCTGTAATTAACAACCTCACGGTCCAGTACAATATTACTTTTTATGTTCAAGATTTTTTGTTAAATTTTTGTTGCAGCTCGTTTTTTATCCCCTCACCTTAGAGAGGGGATACAAATCATTTGCTACTAGCCAAAAGTGTAACACATCGAAGGAGTGACCTAAGACCCTAAGTATGTTCGGCCGATATCCGTTTTGGGTCATTTTAATTAGAATGAGCAACGTCCGTCTGTCTGCTGGCTGGTGCGCACGATAACAACGGAAAGGAGGATTGACTTTAAATTTGGTACGTGGTAATATTTTCTTCTATCTCCGACTAAGTTCGAAGATGGGCCATATTGGACCACCACTTCTACTACCTCCTCCACAAAGGGTTAAAATTTTGTGAAATATTGATTATTTAATTAATTCTATACTACTTATTTGAATCCTCTGAAATTCTACACATAGTATTAGTTTATTAGTCACTATTACCTCGAGAAAAATGGGCGAAGTTGCCAAGCCTCTTTTGGTACCTCCCACACAAATGTAAAATTTTGAACCAAAAGTTAATAGCTTATAACTTTAATACAGGTACATACAAAGACTTGAAATTTTGTACAGTGCATAAAAATACTTTTATTTTTGTACAGTGTATTGCCATTATAGTACTTAGAGTCCAGACCTTTTTGTACCAAAAATACGGTTTCTACAGCGCATACATGTCAAAAAGACCCCAAATATATGGGGGCTATATCTTAATCTGAACTGAATTTCCCCGAATTTGGTAGATTTCATTCATGTAATAAGAAAACTCTCTCCACCGCTTACATGTAAAATCGGGTGTAATATATATATGGGGGCTATATCTAAATTTCAAAAGATTTTCCCGAATTTGGTAGGGTTCATTGAAGTAATACGAAAATTCTCTCTGCCGAATTTCGTACTGATCGGATATAAAATACGGTTTCTACAACGCTTACATGTCAAATCGGGTGTAGGATATATGTATAGGGTGATCCATTTCGAGGTTCCCTACTTTTTTAAAGAAAAAAACACAGAAAATTCAAATTGATTGGGGAATGTTTATTATCATTTGAAATAACATTCTTTGGTATTTATTTTTTGAAGATTATGTCTATCACATGTTGGCCGTGGCTACGTCTCAGATGGTTGGGTGCAATTTTCGAAGACTCATTTGAGCATTTCGACTGGTAACTGGCGAATAACACGCGTAAACGTTCTTCAGGCGTAAGTCTTTCCATGATGAAATGCCAAACAATACTTAACACAAATAACATGACAGCATTACACGACTCTCACGTGATCTCTCAAAAAAAGGCTATTGAAAAAAGTACCTCTACTTGGATCACCCTATATACATAGGTTACCGATTAAATCAGAACCGATTTTTACCGATTTCAATAGGGCCAAATATGGGCACTGTGGGCCAAAAAAGGACACTATGCTAAATTTCATCACAATCGGACCATAAATACGACCTGAACTTTGATTACAACGATACATCTACAGACGGACATGGTTAAACGATTGGTACATCTCTTCTCCTTCTGGTAAATACAAACAAATGCACAAACTCATAGTAGCCTGGACCACAATATGGTGTAGGGTATAATGATGATGCTTTTTACATCCTAGCTTTGCGATTGCCCAAAATGTGGCAACGTTTTGAAATTTTCGTTAAAAAAACGTTGTAATTTAATATAAATTGTTGTACCACCCTTTTCTCGAGCTATTCTTTAGGATGTTTCCTTTACGTGCATTTTATACTCTAAAATAGTGTATATAACTTTTCGCAATAAAATACAAAAATTACTTTTTTTTCTCAATTTGACATAAATTCTTACTTCTGAAATTTTGTTGTAATTATATATTACTGTTGTAATTTTTATAATGTTCTGCACTTAATTAAACAAAATGCTACAACAGGGTCAGGAAAAACTGAAAAAATCAATTTTCAAATGCAGATAGAAATCTAATAACGCCATAAAATATTTAAAAAATTAATAGATTTCCATGAAATATTTTGTGGTTTTTTGTGCTAGATATGTCAAATCGAAAGGAGCTCACGAGTCATTATATTTGCCAAAGTCAATCCCAAAATTTCCAAAATTATTTCGAAAATCTCCAAAAATGGGATTTTTCCATTTTCCCCTATATCTACTATACTATAAGCCGCGCTAAAAATTACTTTGGCAGTTCAACGTGTAACATCTTACCACAAATAAAAATAGTAAATGCTTCAATATTCTAGCTTTGGGATTGGGGAAAATGTTGCTTACTTTCGCAATCGGTTGTGTGGTAAAGAAACAGCCGAATTATTTCCCTCTTTTTAATTCCACCCACTGTGTACTGTGCGGCACTTTTACTTGTTACGAATACTTTTGTCGATCACAACACCTAACAATGTCTACTCTTTTCGCAACTTTAGTTATTGTCTTGTTATCATATTTTCCGACACATTTTTATACCCTCCACCATAGGATAAGTTTATTTATATTTATTTTGATCTGAGACCCCCTAAAGTATATATATTCTCAATCGTCGTAAAGTTCCAGGACGATTTACCCATGTATATCTACCCGTCTGTTGTAATCACGCTACAGTAAATAGTTGACCTGAAATTCGGTATAAATACTTCTTATAGCTATCGGCATCACCCCAATTTGATTTCTTAACTTTGTAGATACCACAAATGTCAACCGATCAGCATAAAATTGGTAACTGGGATTTGTTTATACCGGTATTCTTCACACAACAACGTTAGTCATAAGTCCATGTTTTGATATAGCCCCCATACAAAGAATTTGACTTCGTAACGCCACAAAATCCTCGAATTTCAACGAATTAGGCTGAAATTTGGTAAATTGAGTTTATTTGTACCCGAAACCGTTCACATGGTGGAGAGTACATAATATTCGGCAGGGTCGAATTTAATCCGTCATACTTGTTTTTAGGTAACATGCAGTTTTAAATTTTAACAGCTAGAGTATTTAGTCCTACTTTTTGTGTTCAACCGAAGTGATCAACCTTTTTGATTTCCCAAGAAACTGCACAGTAAATATTTTTACTTGATGCGATAGAAAATAAATGAAAGCGGCATTGTGGTCAGCCAGGTCTAATCTTGTGATTTTAGGACATTAAGAAGTCAAATCGGGAGTACGCTTTATATGGGAGATATATCACAAAGAGAAGCCATATTACCCATATCCAATTTCAAGTAAGTTGCTGGTTCAATTATTTTAAACGATAGCGTAATTGGAACACACGGACGGACAAACAACAGATGAAAGAAAGGACGGGTATGACCAAATCGTCTTCGAGTTTGGCTGCAGTTCAAAATATATAATTAGATATCTATAATTTAACGTGTTCGTCCTACGGTAGAGGACATAAATAACAACATTCAATGCCGTTTGCAGCAGTGTAACGAAAAAGTGTAATTGTAAACTACAAAGTGTAATTTGCCCGTATAGCGTTGTTAATTTTTCTCGTTGTCGGAAAAACTAGTCTCGACATTGACGTTTATGCAGTGAAAAATCGAAAAAATTTAAATTATGCCGACATGTACAAATATGCAGATGGAAATGCTGCTCCCGTCATTGCTCTGTTCCAAATGCCACGTTAACTAATTGGAAGTCAGAGTGACGGAAATGTGTGCTTGTGTGTTTGTGCCATATTTGCCTTCGGAAGCTGGCAAAAAAACCTTATTGAATTTTTCCTGCCTGGAACTCATAAATCATTTTCTTCCTCATTTTCAACTTCGTACATTCTTTCGATTTTTTCTCCCTCTTTTTTTTGCTTCCCTCTCCATTTACATCCTTCATCGTTGAGAAGGAAGGGATGGGGTTGCAGGAAAGGGTGCCTCGTTAAAGTGACGGTAAACATATATTAATAGGTGACATCTTTCTAAACGCGGATGAAAATATAACATTATTGACCAAATTCAAAGGTTGTTAAGACAAATATATTTTCTAAAATTTTAATCAGATACTTTTTATCTATGGGGGGAATTTTATGACAAGTTAGTCAATTTTTAAATGTTCTGATTGGGATGGATCTTGCACCAAGTTCAGTCCTAATGGATACTAGTTATGGCACAACATTTCAACGAGATCGGCTAAGGACTGTCCGAATTCCTTTACGAACTGTGTGGCCTATTAGTGGAATGGGACTAGATTATCTATCAAAATAAAGATAAGCATCCAAAAAATAGAGGTTGAATCACATATTTGAGCAAAACTCAAGAAACATTTATCCAATTGAATTTAATGAAACCTTAATTAGGTAGAATCAACTTCTTCAAATGTCACGTCTTCATCAGTGCTGAAGTGATATCATCATTCCATCAGCGGTTTCAAAGATATCTTCCAAAATATTGCGAAAAAATAATTTTTTTTTAGAAAATATTATTAATAATAAAAATTCAATTATTAAAAAAAACATCGAAAAATTCACAATTATTATTAATTAATAAATTTGATTTTTTCGTAATATCCTGTAAGATATCTTTGAAACCGCTGGTGGGATATTAATTTGAAATTATATTAGAAGAATATAAAGGTTAATGAATTTAGGATTATTTAAAGCATTCCTGAACCAATTAGGATAAATAGTTCACCTATTGTGCTAAAATATGTGGTTGAACCTTAATTTTCTCTTACAGGAAATGACCTAAGCTTTGTTTTTAAAAAATGAAACAAAAAAAAGAGTTTTTACAAAACAGTTTTTAATTTTAATTTCGCAAAAAAAAATCACAAGCCAATATTTTGAGATTTTTTTTTTGTATTTTTTTTTAAAGACTGAGAAAAAACCTATCTGTAACACTTTAGTCAAAATTTTTTAAATACAACGTGTTTGACCAAAATTTCCTTAACAGATCTCGTCGAAATTTTGTGTCATAACTACTATCTAATAGGACTAAACTGGGTGCAAGTTTCATCCCGATCAGAGGACATCGCTTTTGAAAATTGACTCACTTGACATGAAATCTTCCATTTATTTCGTATTCTCGGCCATAGAATGATTGACTATTGAGCGTATGATCATTGTGAATGTTCGAAAAATAATCATACATATTTGACTCTTTAAATAATGGGCTTTCCAACAAGAGGTATTGTTTTGAATCACCCGATATTTCGGTAGCTGTCACTTTGAAGCATTTATTCTTTGACATTTGACAAGTAGAAACTACGCCATTACTAAAAATGGAACGATGCATGATCACAGAACGATATAAAACGATCAAAAAACGATACGAACGATACAAAATCATCTTGACTGATGAGGCCCATTTCCACCTCGGTGGTTACGTCAACAAGCAAAATTGTCGCATCTGGGGCTTGGAAACACCAAGAGATAATGTTGATTCTCAACGTGTGACTGTTTGGTGCGGTTTATGGTCCAGCGAGGTCATTGGACCTTACTTTTTCGAAAATAAGGTTGGATCAACAGTTGCGGTGCATGGATTGCGCTATCGAGAGATGATTAATGATTTTTTATGGTCGGAGAGATCTTGTGATTTAACACCTTGCGACTTCTTCCTTTTGGGGCCACGTGAAACTGCCTCGCGAACAGCCCACCGTAGATTCAAGACCTCAAAGATAGAATTCGTGAGGCTATCGGGGACATAGGGCAGCCACTTTACGATTTGGTTATGGAAAATTTCATGTAAAGGATATGGTCCTGTAAGCATGGTCGTGGTGGCCATTTGGCTGATGTTGTTTTTCATTATGAACGGCATACCTTCCTCTTTATTATGAAATAAACATCCGATCTTTTATCTCAAAAAATGACATTTTTCAATGAATACCAAAATAACACCTCTTGTTGGAAAACACTTCACTATCAAAACTTAGGAAATTATACAAAGTTTAAAGTATGCTGTGCTATTTAATTTATCACTTTTTAGTTACTGAGCTTTGCAGGACTCTTCGTTTTATAAGTAGTGGCCACAAAACATTACTTATCACCTCCCAATTCGCACCCTTCATTAGTGCTAGACATTCGTCGATGAATCATATCATCACGTTCATATGTTACAGGACATGCTAACAGGACCAACACGAATACAAACTAACCGAGAACATGTCCTGTTTCAAAACAATGATGCAAATAAATATGAAGAACAGCAGAAAATGAAAGTTCATTCATAAACTATACTCCGAGGCGAGTAAGTAGTACGCCTTAAGCTGTTGGTATCGGCAGAATTGAAGAAATCTACTAAACGGAAACTTTGCTGTACATATTCTAAGACTCTCGCTCACACACACACTACAATATATGTACAAAGGACATGTTCATGTTTGTGTACGTGGGAATTTCAGGACGTGCGTTTAGAAGAGAAGACGTTAAATACACATTAAATACACTTATTTGCATTAAGTTCCTTACTTGCCGGAGTTTACTTAAGACAAACGTAAGAGTTCAGTTTATTGGCAAAACCTTCATGCTAAAAACACACATTCACGCTCACAGCTACCACTACCCGTACATGATTACATTTACCACGAAAGTTAAGATGTATGCGAGTAAGAAAGCGAATATGTGGGAGGGACATGTATTCACGGGTGTGTATGTGTACTTTATATTTGCGATGTGTATTTCTCCTATCGGAATACACAATACAAATACAGTCACACATTGAAATGTAGACAAGTGAGCGTACACTTTGCTATGCACTCTGTCACTTACTTATATGCTCATTAGAGTCGAAAGGGTTATTTCAAATGTTTAACAATTTCGAGTATACTCCGCTTTTAATATAAAACGCAACCTTTTTGTACTAAAAAGAATTTATTTATTTTGGTACAGCATGTGCAACGGATCGTAGGATAATTGTGAATGTAACTAAAATATTCATAAGCTCTATTTTAACGAGTAGTAACAGTTGCACTACTCGACCTTAATCTTTGCTAAGGTTCACAATTTGAATCGCTTAACTATATCCATTCGTCGGTATGTCTGCATGTAGGCGTATCCTTGTATTCAAATTTATGAACGAACTTTTATTTTTGCCTTAAGGACTTTTCCTATTTGTATCGATGGAAATAGGATCCGACTAACATTCACGTATGTATATGTGTCATCAAAGTTTGAATCAGTACACTGTATGTAGAAGTTTTAGTTTACATCAAGCAATTATGAAAAATATAAGAGAGGAGAAAAAGATTGAAAAAAATCAGTTCATATTTGGACTTTACCCCATACTACAATCTAATAAGACGGCTTCGCCCGACCATAGCGTTTTCTTACTTGTTATTCTTGGATTCGCAAAGAAGCAAAAAATATTAAAATAACATATATTTTGGACGTAATCATTCAAAAAAAGGAAATACGAAAATCTAATGTAAGAAATACATTTGGTAGCACTAAGCAAGAATTTTTTTGGTGAAAAAATTGCTGCCATATTTTTATATATTTCTTCATGAAATGTTTATTGGTTTTAATCATGAGACCTTAACTGGACTATTGGTACTTTAAAGGCATTACAACTGACAACATTTCAGGTATTTGTATTGGTTGGATTCAAAGTTATAAGCCGTAAACTTTTTCAGTCTGTAGACACATTGCTTATTACACGGATCGACTTAATACAATTTTTTAGTCAGTTTAAATAAACGGTTATACTTAAAATCAAAGTACCGGTCGTCATTATACATACATTGACATTGATAGGGTATACCTACACCGCACTGGGTATTATGACTTTGTGCATTTGTTTGTAACGCCTAAAAAGAGAAGATATAGACCCATTGTTTATTATACCGATCGACATCGAATCAGTTTTTGAGTCGATTTAGCTATGTTCGTCTGTCTGTCCATGTATTTTTGTAATCAAAGTGCTCTTTTTTGGCCCAAGGACGATCCCTATTGCAATTGTTCAAAATCGGTCAAGATTTAGTTATAGCCCCCATATATATATGTTACTCCCCGATTTGGCATGTAACCGCTGTGGAAACTGTATTTTATATCTGATCAGTACGAAATCTGGCAGAGAGAGTTCTCTTATTACATGAAGTAACACTGCCAAATTCGGATAAAATAGGTTCAGATTTAGATATAGTCCCCATATATATATATTACAACCGATTTGACATGTAAGCGCTGCAGAAACCGTATTTTATATCCGATCTGTACGAAATTCGGCAGCCAGAGTTTTCTTATTAAGCTACTGACCAATTCCCAATTGGAGAAAATCCGTTCAGATTTAGATATAGCCGCCATAAATATGTTTCACCCGATTTGACATGTAAGCGCCGTAGAAACCGTATTTTACATCTGATCTGTACGAAATTCGGCAGAGAGAGTTTTCTTATTACATGTATGAACACTGCCAAATTCTTATCTCAATGCATATATAGTCGGCCCCGGTCGACTTTCTGTCTTTCATTACAGGTTTTTATATATTTTTAATCATTGTCAAAACAACTGAATTTTTATTCTTTTTTGCTAAACCGAAAGCATAGGTAATTAATTTAAGAGCTTAGTGGGATTCAACATGTTTTTCTTTCAAAATTAAGGTAAAATCCAAAAAATAGACGTCGGACAACATATTTTAGAATAACTTGGGAATGCTTTATCCGAATTTTTGTAACATAATTTCTCACCCGATTTGATGTTTGCGCAATATCTTGCAAGATATCATCGAAAACCCTGAATAGGTTAGAAATTAAGGCTACTTAATTTGGGATTCTATTAATGTTTCTTGTACAGACTGAAAGGGTAACACATCAAAGTTGTGACCTAAGACCCTAAGTATATTTGGTAGACATACGTCTACCTGTGTGTCTGGCTGGAGCGCACGATAACTCTCGAAAGGAGTAACGAATAGACTTCATATTTGGTATGTGATAAAATTTTTGCCTATATCAGTTTAGGTTCTAAGATTAGTCCCCTCTCTCTAGTACTCCCTCACAAAGAGTTAAAGTTTACTGGAACATTGATATTGATTGAATATTGATTCTCTAATAAAATGCAGCAATTTTTTTATGGTAATTTTTTATTAAATTTTTTTCTAAAATTCCAATTTTCATGGGATGTGCATAAAGTATTTGGAGCATATTTTTAATATATCGAGATATTGATAAAGCCGAGATACCATTTAAATTAAACGATTTCAATTTCACTTCGAAATGGAAGTTTCGTAACAAATGTTAAAACAACAACAAAAAAATATTTTTTTTGAAAATTTTTTTTTTTTTCAAAAAAAAGTTTCTTCCATTTTTTAATGCTAGCATCCCCACAAAGAAACCAGTGCCTATTTGCAAAAAGTCTATGGATAAATGTATAAATTATGACCCATATGGCAAAAATAGGGAAATTCAAAAAAATATATTTTTTTTATTTTTTATTATGGCAATTTTGTTTGGGGGTACCACAAGAGGCGTGGCAATAACGTCAACATTTTAATATACTATAAAACTATAAAACATTAGACTGTACTAAATTTTATGTGTTTTGCATGTGCAGGAATCGAAGTTATAAACCATTAACTTTTTGTGCAAAATGTTCCATTTGTAAGGGAGGTACCAAAAGGGGCGTGTTATTAACACCCATTTCTCACGGGACTATACTGTCCTTCTAAGAAAGAAAGTCGTATCTCGATTTCGGTAGTTGTGAGATATTTAGCTTTTACGTTTTATAACTTTCGCGTCTTTTAATTTTATGTTTAGGATAGGGACCTAAATTGGTCTATGTGAGCTGGTAAAATCGGCTGCCACCCCACCATAAACCTAAAGGCGCGAAATGTATAAAACGTAAATGCTAAATATCTCAAAACTACTGAAATGGAGATACGACTTTCGACTTTTCTAGGTACTTTAAAAACATTACACTTCACAAAATTTCAAGTATTTCTATGAACTGAAATAAATGTAATAAGCCGTTAAATGTTTGTGCAAAATGTTCAATTTATATGCGAGGTAGCAAAAGGGGCGTCCTCGCCCACTTTTTCTAAAGATGAAAGCGATTAACCCATTAACGACGAATGAGTAGAAAAATACCCAAAAATAGAGCTACATTAGAAAAATTCTAGTTAGAGTCGTGTGAGAGGTATCGCAAATCCGTGTTTACTAACAGATAAAGAAAGGATGGAACTAAGGAACTATTTTTTTTTGTTTATATAGGGTCATATCTTGGGGGGGAATTCACGGTTTTAAAAAAGACAAAAAAATTTAACATAAGTGGCTCTAAAAATTTTGTGGAGCAGACTTAGCATAAAACTTCTTGATGCCTTATAGCCCTAGATGTCCCCTATCTTACAAAAAAAAATCACTGAGATAAGGCCACTCGTCTGGGCTACAGGTACGATTTTATGGCATGGGTATTTAAATACCCACTTAGGCGTTAAAGGGTTCTAAAACACATGAAAGGCGAATTTTAATTTCCGATTAAAAATGGGTTTTTTGTAATGTTTTTTGGTAGGAATTCATAAAAAAAAACATTTTATTACATTTATAGTGAGATACATGTCATATATAAGATTTATAACTATTTAGATTTTTTAATTTTATCAATGTTTTTTTGGAGTGCCATCATGAAATTGTGCAAAACAGTTCTTTGGATGTAAGTTAGCATGGCATTTTTTGCATCCATACTCTGTTTTACCCCCACATTGCCCACAGCGTCCGCGTTTACCAATCATTCCAACGAACAGCGATTATTTTGTTGTTTTTGTCAAAACAAAAATCTGATGAACCTCGCGGCTTTCTTCTCATCAATTTGGGATCATCCAATAGTGCATGATTTGTACGATTGTCGCGAACGGTACCAGTTGCAAAATATCCTTTTTGAGTCAGTGTACACAACAACTTATGGCTAGTAAAGAAGTTATCAAATGTAACATTGTGTTGGGTTGGATCTGTTACATTTTCCGACAATCGTAAGACCACATTTTCTCCAAGACCATAATCGGCATTATTGTTGGCAGAAGCACCAGTATACGGAATAAAAAAGTAACAATATCCTGTCGCTGAAGCTAAAACCCAATATTTGTAACCAAATCGTATCGGTTTGCCTCTAATAAACATTTTCAAAGAGTGGCGACCGTAGTATGCAATCATCTGTTCATCCACCGATAGGTTGTGAGTAAATACACCAAATTGCATGAATTTTTTATTTAAGGCATCATTTAACGGTGTAATTTTGGCAAATTTATCATTTATATCAAGATTTTGATTGTCACAAACGTGTATGTTTTGTTTTATTTGTTCGAATCTATCTCGACTTATCGCATCTTTCACAATCTGACATCCTAGAGATGCTTGATTTGACCAGTATGATCTGATGGTTGGCAAAGTATTATATCCTGTAAGATACAAGATTCCGAAAAATGTTTTCATTTCTGTAATTGAAGTAGCGAAGCCAGCAACATTTTTTTGTCCAGCATATTCATTCGTACTTTCGATGATCATATTCATGACTTCTTCATCAAAAAAGCATTCCCATAATTGCAATGGTGTGTACGAACCTACCAAACCAAAAATAGCTCTCAGGATGTGTATACAACGAAGGAACGCCACACAACTTACCAATTATCTCGTACAATGTTTTTTGGGCGTTCACTTCATTGTCAAAAGGTTGTTTGTCAAAATTGTATTTATGCGATTTACTCCATTTAGGTTTATTTCCCACTGAGACACGCCCTTTTGCCTTCGATGTAGATGGTTGAGGATCATTGTCTGCATCCAATGGATCATAGTCTGTTTCCATAGATTCAGAAACCACTGGTAGATTCACATTATTATCGTCATAAATGTATTCAATCTCAAACTGGCCAGGCATTTCATTAGGAAATTGAGTTTTATCATGAAGTATTGGTAGATTATCATCTATGTCTTCATTATCACTAATATTGTCAACCTTATCCGGTGGAGTAATAACAAAATTTATTTTATCTGCTTTATGACCCACGACATTTTCTTCCTCGTCACTAATCCATCCATCGATTTCTGCTTGTAATTCAGTTACAGTTAAAACTTTACGACGTCGAAACATTTTCACAAAATTTAAAAATCACTACAGTATTACTATGTCAAATATTTACAGAATATCTGTCGCAACCACAACTCACAATGTACCACTTTATACAACAAACTATATCGAACATTTTTATTGCATTGCAGCTCTAGCCAAAAACGGGGAAGTCCCAAATTCTTTTTCTAACACACCACACACACACACTACATAAACGCACCACACACACCACACACACACTACATAAACGCACCACACACACATTTTTTCATGCCACATAGTTAAAAATAGATAAACACTAGATTGTCATCAAAACATACAAAAAATACGTTTATTGCTACTGTTTTCATATATTTTAGAACACGTTAATGCCTAAGTGGGTAGAAAAATACCCAAAGGCCACAGGCTCGTGTGTGAATTATAAAAATTTTTAAAAAATACCACCGCAATATAAATGTCCTATATACTAACTGTGTGAAATTTCGTCAAAATCGGACAACGGAATCGGGGGTCAGGCGTTAATGGGTTAATAAACTAATACTATGTGTGGAATTGTGAAAGGTCAATATTTCACAAAATTTTGACCCTTCGAGTGCGGTATTCGAAGGAGTGGACCAACATTGTCCTTATTGACAAACACCAAATTTTAAGTCAATCGGTTAATCCTGTCAAAAGTTATCGCGTGCACCAACCAGACAGACAGACGGAAAGGCTGATGGACAGACTAAAATGACTTAAAAGGGCCCAAATCGGATTTCCGCCAAATATCTTTGAGGTCTTTTAGGTCACTCCATCGAGATGTTACAAGTTTGTTACAACTTTACAACTTGTTACAACTTTATTTCTATCAAAAGCGCTACTTATATACAGCGCTATATATACACCACACTGTGGTACAGGGTATTATGACTTTGTGCATTTGTTTGTAACACCCAAACTGAAAAGAGATAGACCCATTGTTTATTACACCGATCGACTTGTAATCACTTTCTGAGTCGATTTAGCTATGTCCGTCTGTTTGTGTGTCTGTCCGTCTGTCTGTCTGTAGATGTATTCTTGTAATCAAATTACAGGTCGCAATTATGGTCCGATCTCAACGAAACTTTGTACATATATTTCTTTAGGCCCAATGATGATCCCTATTGAATTTGGTTAAAATCGGTTCAGATTTACATATAGCTCCCAAATGTACCTCCGATTTGGCATATATGCACTGTATAAGCAACATTGTTGAACCAATTTGTACAAAAATTGACAGACAGTAGTCTCTTGATACACTTAGAGACAGTTCAAAATTTGGGGGAAATCGGTTCAGATTTAGATATAGCCCTCATATATATGCTACCCCCGATTTGATATGTAAGCGCTGTAGAAACTATATTTTATATCCGATCAGTACGAAATTCTGCAGAAAGAGGTTTCTTATTACATGAAGGAATACTGCCAAATTCGGAGAAAATCGGTTCAGATTTAGATATAGCCCCCATATATATGTTACGCCCCAATTTGACATCTAAGCGCTGTAGAGACTGTATTTTATATCCGAAATTCGACAGAAAGAGGTTTCTATATTACATAAATGAGTCTTCTGGGAAAATCGATTCAGATTTATATATAACCTCCATATATATGTTCCTCCTGATTTGTTTACAAAGCGCTATAGAAGTTGTACTTTACTTCCGATCATTACAAAATTCTCCAGAAAGATCTTTCTCAATTTAGGAACGAATACTGTTTAATTTAGCGATTATCGGTTCAGAATTAGATATATCCATATATATATGTTCTTACCCATTTACAAATTATTCCAAATTATTATCGCAATGACCCTTATCGCATTGTTGGGGAGGTGTAGGGTATTATATAGTCGGACCCATGGTCCATCTTTGACGATAGCCTGAGACATAAAAATATTGACACATACCAAATTTTAGGTCAGCCGGTTACCCTGTCGAAAGATATCGTGCGCAGCAGCCGGACAGACAGAAGGACAGAATTACGGACAGGCTAAGGGACAGTGCCCAAATGACATAAAATGGACCAAAAAGGATTTCCGCCAATATTCTTGGGGCCTCTAGGGTCACTCAAGCGACGTGTTACACATTTGGCCTGCAGTATATGAAATATACCCTTGTTCACAAAAGTGGGGGTATATAAACTGGTTTATGTTGAAATTCTCTTATTTCCATAAAAAGTGCCATAATTTCTACATTTAGCCATAGATATTCTTTAAATAGACACTGTTTTCTGCGTAAAGAAAACTAGAACAAAAAAAATTTTTGGAGATTTTTTTGTTGTTTTTTTCATGCAAACAAAAATTTTTTTTTAAAAAAAATCTATTTCTTCTAATACTTTTAGCAACAGTTACTAAACTTATGTTTTCACGTGAAAGAGTCTTTACTTACATTTGTAGTCCTCATAAGTTTCTTTAATTTAAAGGGTAAAAATAGGAAATTTAAAGAAAATTAAAAAAAAATTACTACAAAGAATTTGATTAATATTTTTTTCGTGTTTAGGACACCATATTACACCAAAAAATTTTATGCACAGCCTTTGGATAAAAATTTTGTTGCATAGTGTAATTTAAATACTACCTATCCGAATCCTATGCAATTTTTAACATTATTATTATTATTTAGTTCACATAGTTCCTAGGTGGAAAATATGACACATAATAACAGTTTTCTGCCGCAATCAACTTGAAAAAAATGGGCGAAGTGGTCCAAATACTATAAGGCACATTCAAAAAATAGGGATTTTAAAGAAAATTACCATAAAAATGTTTTTAATATTTTTTTCGTGTTTAGCGCACTATATTACTCGAAAAATGTTATGCACAGCCCTTTGACAAAAATGTTGTTGCATAGTGTATTTTATATGCACATACCTATCCGAGTACTCTGCAAATTTACACATTATTATTATTATTATTTGGGTGCATCCCACACACAATATTCCGAATTATACCAAAATTGAATGGCTCATAAGGTTAATACCAGTGCCCATTAACATTTACAAATCGGCACAGTGAAATGTCTTTGAAGTATATACTGTTCTTCGAAAGAAAAGCTATTATTTTGGCTTGGTAGATATTACATGTATCTATTAGCATGTGAGCAATCCGAAGTCAATCTTCAAATCAAGCTCCGAGCCATCGGTTTAGAAGTGAGGACATTCTTCTATTTTCTAGTACTCACCACTCATACATCCCTGGCAGGTATATTAATGGTATACTCTCTTTTAAATTTGAAATGATTGCTATATCAGAATAACATAAATCATAAATTGACCTAATCGATATATTTTTTACTTGGGTGCCAAAGCCGTACATTTTAGTCATTCTAATTAAATAACCCTGTATTTGCGTACAGACGTAACGATGAGTGACGATGAATGATGGTATTGTGTACGTCTGTGCGTATGTGTTTAGAGATTGTAAGCAAATATTTGCCATTAACTTTGTTTAAGTTTCCTACGAAATTAGAAATTGTGATTATACTCTTATCGTCTGCGTTCCTCCTTCATCTTCGTTTGGCACTGGATGAAAGAATCATGGTTGCTTTCCACCGACGAAGAAACCAGTCAGACAACTTTGAAAGCAGCAGCACACCGAACCGCACCGCACGGCACCATACCGCACAAACTTAAGTGACTTAATATTCTTAAGCATCAAAAGGTTGCAAAATCTTTGACTTTTACGTAAAACTTGATGATTAGAATATACACAGCAACAAAAAAAGAAACGAGGAAAACCAACAGAAAGCTGATGTCTATGGTGCGGGCATCTTCAGCAGTCACAGAGTTATGATTTTGTACATGATATCTTGGCGGCAATGTCACATAATTTCACAGGTTTCACAGAGGATATTCTTCGCTTTGAGTTATTCAAAGTTGTGAATAAACTCACATAATTAATGCAATACTTATTTGTCACAAGTGAAACAAAGGCAAGCGGGAAATTATGTCATACCGCAATGAACAGTTGTCATACCTCACTGGTCATAGACAATGCTAAGATAAAGTAAAAGTTATAAAAGCAAATAACAGCTTAAATAAACAGAGACAAAAGCAACAATTCTCGAGGAGCCGAGAAAACATCAAGGACTGTTGTGACCAAAAGCAAGTACACATTTTTCCCAGAAAATATTTTATCCTATTTCTTAGCTAAATATTATTAATTGAAACTAGAATATGAGTCATTCCATGCCAAACGGGACGGGATTTTTGACATCCCTGTTTTTGATTGCTTCGAAATTGTGTATGTATTATTTACCTAAAAATATCTTATACGTAGTTCAAGAAAAAATTGTAAAAAAATTTCTTTAAGTGTTATGAGCAATTTAAAGTTGATGAAATTACGTTTTTTTTCTAAAAGGTGTGTTCATTCTTTAGCTTGTATCTCCTGAAATACATAACGGATTGTAATATGCTATACCTTGTTTTGAAGGTAATTTCAACTACTATAACTCAGCACCGCAACAAATATGCTAAATTTTAATGTTTTTGTTTTCTTTGTTTTTGTTAATGACCAAACCAGTGTTTTATTATTTTATAGTTGTTTTTATTGGGCTAATGTTGAAATTTACCAAATTTACCTAATCTTAAATATTACCAACAAACTTATGGTATGCCGATGGGGAATCCACTTTCCCCAACGATCGCAGACATTGTTTTGGACAACCTTTTGGACGAAGTAACCGCGGAACTAAGAACGAAGAACATATACCTAAAATTTATAACTAAATACGTAGATGACCTCCTAGCAGTAATTTATAAAAAAGACGAAGAAATTATCCTAAAATTGTTCAACTCACATCACAACAAAATACAATTCACTATTGAAAGAGAAGAAGGAGGAAAAATCCCATATCTGGACGTACACATAATAAGAGAAGGAGAAAAAATAACAACAAATTGGTACACAAAACCGACATCATCTGGACGAATGATTAATTATCATTCAACACAACCTGAAAATATCAAAATAAATACGGCATCAAATCTAATAAATAAAGTCCTATATTTAAGTGACAAACAATATTGGAATCAGAACATAAAACGTATCAAACATACATTAAAACAGAATTCATTTCCACAAAAAATTATTAACAAACTAATAGACAAAGCTCTAAACGAAAAACAACGCGAGAAAGATTTAAAAACGGAGAAGATAAATTTTTTCAGTGTACCGTATGTACCCAACCTGACAGATAGAAATAATTTACGAAAAACAATAACAATAACAAATGATGAACGAACATCCATAGCATACAGATCAAACGAAACAATACGAAGTCTATTTAACAAACCAACCACAACAACGGACAAGCTACAAGTGGACAATGTTGTGTATGAACTAACATGCACGGGCAAAGAACGGGTGGAGTGCAATAAAGTGTACGTTGGAACAACAAAACGAAAACTATGTGTAAGAATGACAGAACACGAAGCCGACATAAACAAAAGCAAGGAGACGACAGCATTATCACAACACATAAAAGAAACAAATCATGTTGTTGACTTTAAAAACGTCAAAATTCTTGACAGAGAGAAGAGAGAGAACAAACGCTACACATTAGAAAGCCTCCGAATACAACAGAGAATTGACAGATCAATAAACACAAAAGAAGACAAAGACAATACGAACTCACAGTATTCCATTGCCATCGTTTGAAGAAAGTGAAACTCTGTGATATTAGCTTTAAGTTCAACTGTGATATTTTAAGCCAATTTATATGATTAATTATATTATTATTTTTTAACTGTGTCGTGATGTCCCGTTTTTTAATAATAAATATTAATTATATTAATATGTGAATAAAATAGTAAGTTGAACTTCGAATACTTATACACAAAAAATATTGTAAAAACCTATCTTTGTCAACAGATATTTCACAAAATAAATAATCTCCTGAGGATGTCGGAAAAAAGCCGACGAAACGTCGAGATAAAATGGTGAAATAAATTGTTTTATTTGCATCGATAAATAGCTGACCAACATTAGCCCAATAAAAACAACTATAAAATGTTTTTGCCCTTTTATAATTTCTATTGCGATTTTCACAATGATTACACCCCTCGATTTTTTGGAAATTTTATTGTCGAGTTCTTAGATGTCTTTGTTACACTGAAAAAAAATGTGTCATAATATTCACTTATTTTAAAAACAAATGACGTCTTTGGAACCATTCTTTAATTTTATGACAATTTTTTTTTTCAGTGTAGCTACTGTATGAATTTGGAAGTGGCGAATTTATAAGAACTATTTTTTACGATTTTTTATAAAAACAACATTTGCATAATTTCTGGGAATGCTTTAAATAATTAACAGAATGATAATTTTTAGCCATGAGGGTATACCGTATACCCTCACTTTACGAGCACTGTAAATATGCTCTGGTATATGTACTAATATTATGTGATATTTAATTTTGGTATGTCTTGGCTCTTTTTGTATGAGAGGTACAAAAACGAGTGTGGCCATAACTCCCATTTTTATCAGGACTGTAGGAATATTAAAAGCTATGCAGTATTTATAGGCACTAGTATTGAAGTTAATAGCTGTAAACCTTTTGTGCATAATGATACCTTTGTGTGGGAGTTTACGAAAGGCACATGTCTATAACGATCCACACGATAGTAGGTACTATAAATCCATTACACTGTACAAAATTTCAAGTCTTTCTATCTAGTAGTATTTAAGTTATAAGCTGTTAACTTTTGGAGCAAAATTGTAAATTTTTGAGGGAGGTACCAAAAGGGCTGTGGCAATTACTCCCACTTTTCACTGGACTATAGGTACTATAAAAGTATTACAATGTACAAATTTTCATGTATTTGCATTAAGCGATATTATCGGAGATAGAGAAAAATATTACCCCATACCAAATTTGGAGTCAGTCAGTTACTCCTTTCGAGAGCTATCGTGCGCAACAGCCAGCAGACAGACGGACGGACATTGCTCATTCAAATTAAAATGACCCTAAACGGATATCCGAACATACTTAGTATCTTAGGTCACTCCTTCGATATGTTACACTTTTTTTTCGAAAAAAATTTGTTGAAAAACTTTTGGTCGCGATTTTAGTGACCTTTCTTCAAATAATGAAAATTGCTCTGGCCACTGCCACAATGACCACTGTCAGAGATTTCAAAATTACTTTTCTCGCATATATCTTTTGTTTAGAGCACTTGATATTAACCAAGTTTTTACTTTGCATATTATAAAAGGCTTCTGAAAGAACAAAAATAATATAATAGTTATGGTAGCGCGAAAACTGTCCACGGGTCAACATACGAATGTGTGAATATTCCGTGGTTTATACAACACTCCTGTCTATGCGTGACCAAATTTTAGCTTTTTAGCTCTAACAGAAGCCTCCGTGGTGAAGTGGCCGAAACTCACATGGCGGAAAAACGAAAATCAAAGTAGCCTATTTTCATAGGCGTGATGCGACAAACAAACAATTTTATCCTATTATTAATATTATAAAATCGTTTGTTTGTCTGTTTTTTGTTTGTTTGTTTGTTTGTTCCAGCATCACGCTTAAACGGCTGAACCGATTTTCTTGAAACTTGGTGGACACATAGACCAATGCCTGGGAAGTGCCATAGGCTACTTTGATTTTCGATTTTCCGCCAAGTGATTTTCGACCACTTGACCACAGAGGCTCCTGTTAAAGCTAGAGAGCTGAAATTTTGCACACACATAGACTGGAGTGTTGTATAAACTACGAACTACCCGCTTAATCATATTTCGGCCAGTGGTCAGTTGTAGCGCTATCAAAAACTTGCGTTTTGTTTTTGTCGTTTCGGAATTCACTTATAAGATACAAAGTTAAAACTTTGTATATATGTAGTCTATAAACCGCAACTATATGCGCGAAAAATTATTTTGAATTATCTGAATGTGGTCATTTTAACTGTGACCCGAACAATTTTCATTATTTCTCTGATTTTAAAAGTTCCTTAAGAGTCAATGATTTACAAATGTATATCTACAGACTGATTTCAATGGAGATGCGAAAACAATAATTCCAGTCTTAGGTCAAACCGGACATAAAACCGCGTCTTAAAATTTTTAAAGCCTTTTTAAAATATTTCGCTCACCGCTTACTGTGTAACCTATCTAACATTGTCAATTCGGTCACTTCTCCGACTGTGGTCAGTTTAGCAGTGACCAAATCAATTTCCACACTTTCTGTACTTTAATAGTCCTTTAAGAGCTATAATCTCCAAGGGATGCGATTTTACACCAAGCGACTTTTGACCGCTTGACCATTACGGCACCTTTAAGAAGTAGGAAGCTTTAAATTTTCCTTTGGTATAGACTTAAGTGTTGCATACCCTTCGGACTATTCACACAGTCGTTTTTGACACGTGGTCAGTTGTCGCGCTATCAAAATTTTAAATATTTTTTTGTATTTCAGAAGCGCCTAAAATGATACACAGATCAAATAATATGTAGTACTATACCCGAGAAACGCAATTTTGAATTCTACGATAGTGGTCAGTTAAGCAATGACCAAAACCATTTTAAATATTTACTGGATTTCAAGATTCTTTAAGATTTTTTCATTCTTTCAATACATTAAAAATCCCATAAATTGCACTCTCATAGACATGCGTGTTGTATAAACCACGGGCTACTCACGTAGACATTTTTCGGCCAGTGGTCAGTTATAGCGCTATAAATTGTTTTCGTCCTTTCTGAAGCCTCTAATAGGACACAAAGTTAAAACTTTGTAAATATAATAATTTTGAATTCTCTGACTGTGGTCAGTGAAGAAGTGGCCAAAAACTATGTTCACTATTTTACAGATTGTAAATCTTCTAACCCCTGTTCAAAATATATCTCTCACCACTTAATGTGGTAAGATATACATATATAACGTTGTCAATTCGGTCAAATCTCAGACTGTGGCCAGTGTCGCAGTGACCAATGCAATTTCCACTCTTTATATACTTTAAAGGGCCCAAAATGGCGATGTTAATAGTAATTAAAGCGACTTTTGGCCGCTTGACCGTTGCGGCTCATATAACAGGTAGAAAGCTAGAAACTCCAGTGTGGTATAGCCTACGGACTATTAACATAGACGTTTTTTGGACAGTGGTCAACTCTCGCGCTTAAATTATAGAAAGATAAAATAATATGTAGTATACACAGGAAAAAACAATTTTGAATTTTAAGATTGTTGTCAGTAGTGACCAAAGCAATTTTCATTCTTCCACTACATTTCAAAATTCTTTAAGATTTTTCATTCTTCCAATAAAAATCCCATAAAGATCTGTGTAGCTGCACATATATGTGCATAAAACGATCTTCAAGGAAATGAGTCGTCCGGCCTGAGGACAAGAGGTACACAAAAACGGAGACATAATGTTTAAAAGTCTTTTCGAAATATATCGCTCGCTATATACACCGGTAATATTTAAACAAAAATGTATACGAGTATATCGAAATTTGAAACATACATAGCATATTATGCATTTGTTTCTCAGCCACTTACATGGTGACCTCTTGACCACTGACCCCATAAAAGTATTAATTTGAAAGTTTGCACACATATCGTACATGTGAGGTTGTGCTATCACATTTACAGAATTTTTTACTGTTGTCAGTGAATTTGTTTGAGTTTTTGAGAGCATCTGGAGTTTGATAGACTTTCAAGTAGACTGATCCTGGATGTTAAACAAATTTTTAATGATCGGCGTATGATCAAATATTCGAAGGTATTTGTAAACCAAAGATTTTAAATACTTTTAGTTTTTGGGTCCTTATTTTTTATTCAAAATCAAAAATAATACTAATGTTTGGATCACTGTTTTCAAAGGCAACCCGGGCATCGCCGGGTATTTAAATGCTAGTAATATTATATAATATTATAAAATTTTCCAACAAATTAAGACTTTTTGATTGGAACAGACTAGAGAAAAAATGCTGTAAGTTAATGTCTGAGAGATTTCTTATTGTCAGAGAAACATTGTGAAATATTATGAGAATAATTTTTGTGAAAGATCCTAACCCTCTAGCTCCCCTTTTAAAGGGTCAATTTGGCCCATTTTTCAAAAAAATCAAAAAAAGTTCTTTCAAAAAGGAAATTTTAGGACTAAAATATTCTACGACCAATTTTACCCGAAAATTTCAGTGGGGTTGCCAAAGACGCCAACGTTGTAAATATAGCTCTTTACGTTTCATTAGCAAAATTACATGCCAACTTATACAAAAAACCAGTAAGAAGAGGCAGAAAGTCGGGCGGGGCCGACTATATAATACCCTACACCTCCCTAACAATACGATACGGGTCATTGCCATAATAATTTGGAATAATATTATCTAATTCTGAAACGATAATCGCTAAATTAAGCAATATTCGTTCCTAAATTGAGAAACATCTTTCTGGAAAATTTTAATGATCGGAAGTAAAATACAACTTCTATAGCGGTTTGATACCAAATCAGGAGGAACATATATATGGAGCTTTAATATAAATCTGAACCGATTTTACCTGAATACTCATTCATGTAAAAAGACCTCCTACTGTCGAATTTCGTACTGATCGGATATAAAATACAGTCTCTACAGCGCTTACATGTCAAATCGGGGGTAACATATATATGGGAGCTATATCTAAATCTGAACCGATTTTCTCCGACCTCCGCTTACAGGTCAAATCGGGGGTAACATATATATGGGTGTTATATCTAAATCGAAACCGAGTTTCTCCGAATTTGGCAGTATTCCTTCATGTAGAAAGAAACCTCTTTTTGCCGACTTTCGCACTGATCGGATATAAAATAAAATTTTTGCAGCGCTCACATGTCAAATCGGGGGTAACGTATATATAGGGGCTATATCTTAATCTGAACCGATTTCTACCAAATTTAAAAGTGTTCATGCATATAATAGGAAACCTCTTTCAGACGAGTTTCATACTGATGTGATATAAAATACAGTTATTACAGCGCTTACATGTGAAATCGGGGGTAACATATATATGGAGGCTATATCTAAATCCGAACCGATTTTCTCCGAATTTGGCAGTATTCCTTCATTTAATAAGAAACCTCTTTCTGCCGAATTTCGCTCTGATCGGATATAAATTACAGTTTTTACAGCCCTTACATGTCAAATATATATGGGGGCTATATCTAAATCTTCATGTAATAAGAAACCTCTCTTTGCCGAATTTCGCACTGATCGGATATAAAATAACATTTTTACAGCGCTTACATGTCAAATCGGGGGTAACGTATATATGGGGGCTATATCTAAATCTGAACCGATTTCCTCCAAATTTAACAGTGTTCATTCATATAATAAGAAACCTCTTTCTGCCGAATTTCATACTGATCGGATATAAAATAAAGTTTTTACAGCGCTTACATGTCAAATCGGGGCTAACATATATATGGGGGCTATATCTAAATCTGAACCGATTTTAACCAAATTCAATAGGGATCGTCCTTGGGCCAAAAAAAAGATATGTATGTGTAAAGTTTCGTCGAGATCGGACCATAATTGTGACCTGTACTTTGATTACAAGAATACATGCACAGCGGACAGACAGACAGACAGACGGACATAGCTAAATCAACTCAGAAAGTGATTCTAAGTCGATCGGTATAATAAACGATTGGTCTATTTCTTCTCCTTTTGGGTGTTACAAACAAATGCACAAAGTTATAATACCCTGTACCACAGTGTGGTGTGGTACAGTTATAATACCCTGTACCACAGTGTGGTGTAGGGTATAAATACTATGATGTAAATTTAAAGTCGTGATATATATGGAATTATTGGAGCAGAAGAGTGACTCTATAATTCTGAAAGGGCATGTTGAGTAGATTACGTATTTTTGTAGAACTTATGGTCCAGCTGGTCAGAATTTTTTTAACAGTGTGTCAAATTTTTCGTCGAAGAATCATTATACTAAATGTAAAAATGCTGTAAGTTAATATTTGAGAGATTTCTTCTTGTCAGAGTAACATAGTGGAATTTTATTAGGATGTAACGGCCCGCATTTATGAATTACTTTTTATTTATTTTATTTCTAAACTTCTCTTATTCGTTTGAATTAGTTTAATGTTTATTTTGAATCTACTCGTTCATTGTTAGTTTAGCAATACAACTCTGTAAATATTTACTTTAATTGATACTTTGGTGCAACTCTGCCCATTTTGAATTTAACGAACATTGTATAAGTGCATATTTCTGCATCTACGGATTTGGTAGCGATTTAGTACCATTTATATACAACTGATCTCCTCAGAGTGTATAAAAGCAGAGAAAGTTGCTGTGAAGAGTTTACTTTTTATTCTACCATCAACACCTCAACGATTAGAAAATAAAGTAATTATGAGGAAATCATACAATTTAAGAAACAGGCCGGATTCAAGGAGCATTTTTGTCCCCCTCTTAATGGGACAATTAGGAACTTTGTCGAAACAAATCAAAAAAGTCTGTTCAGAAAGGACTCAACGTGCGCTTTCAAAATTATATGGTCGCTATTCTGTTCCAAAAATGCTGTTGGACAGTGTTATTAATTATAGCCAACACCACACTGTGGTCAAGGATAATATGAGTTTGGGCATTTGCTTGTAACACACAAAAGGAGAAGAGATAGACCCATCGTTTGTTATAAGTATGTAGTACTTCCTGAGTCGATTTTTCGTAATTGTGCTTCGACTGTGATGAAATTTAGCACAGCGCACTATTTTATCCCAGGGACGATCCCTATTGAAATTGGCGAAAATCGATTCAAATTTATACATAGCGCCAAATATATATTTTCCGCTGATTTAATTCTAAGGGGTATAGAAGTTGACAATATTAAATTCTGACAATATTGGACTCTATTTCGAAAGATTTTAGCTAGCTGAATTCAAATATGATGTCAGAACTACTGTACCGCTTCGAGTTTTTGAAGTATGTTTAAGTTAATCTTCGAAAACATTTAATTTCGTCAATATTTGCTCACCTTGACTTAATTATTAATTGAAAATAAATGACATTAAAAACAATAAAATTTGTTTTATAGTACTAATTTTTAACTTCCATTTATTCCACGTTATCATTGGTTGTCAACCCATATTGCATATTTTATTATTATGCACTATTTTACGATTTCAAGTATAATGGAACATTTAAAATTTCAGAAAAAAATAATGTTTAATTGCTGAAAACATAAAACTTGTCTTAAATAATGTTTTTATATCTTTTCTGAATACTTAAATTCAGACAAATATTTGTTCCGTAAATAATATTCACAAACACAGATTCGTTTAGAACAATATCTTCCCAAATATATATTATTTAGAGTGTACCTTAAACATTCCAATATTTCAAGCTAAATATATTTGGACTACAGTAGCGATATTTTTCCAGCGTGTACCATTAATTTTCAATTTCTAAACACTCCGGTCAAATCCTTGAAATAAAATCAAATCGAGTGGATATTTATCTTTGTTCCGATTTTCGTTAAAATCGATTAGAATTGCAAACGGCACATTTATGGTAAGAATACATGGAGAGACAACACAGCAAAAACACAAAGTCATAATACCCTCCTGTACCACCGTGCTATTTCCGGTATAATAAACATAATGAAAATGGTGTTTTTATTGAGGTCTACTTATTCTTTTATTAAACCAAAAGTCCAACATCTTTCAATTTAGATAATTTCTAATTTAGAGAAAAAGTGCCCTAATATCCTTTTCCCCTCGGGATATCAGGTGTAATATTTCATCAACACCACATTTAAGTCCAGCGCTTGTGTTAAATAAACAATTTGAATTCGGCAACAACTTTGCAGAGCGACCATAAAGGTAACTACGACCAAATGAACGATAATACGAATTTATGTTTATTCATTTTGTTGGCATTGCTTCAGGAAATGCACATAATGTCCAGGACATTCCAACGAATGGTGGTAGTGGCGATGGAGGCTAGTGTGTGCATAAATATGAGCATGTTCGTCCCTTAGTGTTGTAAACTCTGGAAAATATACCCCTACTATATAGGTGTGGTCCACATGAACGTGATACATATTTCGAAAACCATACGCATGCATACATATTCATAGAATAGCCACGTATGTGTGTGCTAATATCTATCTCTGTGTGTGTGACCAAGTGTTAGGCAAACAATTAACGTAACATAGACCACAATAACTGTGGCAGCGACAATACATTATAGTTATTCTTATTTATCTGCATGTGTGTGTGCAAACGTACGATTTTGGACCATAACCAACATAAGCGCAAAGTGAGGCTGCACATGCCTCAGTATTTCAGGTGTGTATATGAAAGACTGAATGATTGTAGGGCGGCATATACGAGGTTAGTACGGCTTTACCAACCAAAATTAAACAAGTAAACGCGTTAAGTTCGGCCATGCCCAATCTTATATACCCTCCATCAAGGATCCCACGTTTATGATTAGTACTAATAAACTCATTATACCAAATTTCAGCACAATTCGTTGAAATTTGAGGTTTTTGTGGCGTTAAGAAGTCAAATCTAGAGGGACCTTTGTATGGCGGCTATATCAAAATATGGACCTATGACTACCATTGCTCGTGTGAAGGATACCGGGTATAAATAAATCCCAGTTACCAACTTTCGGCCCGACCAGTTGTCAAATCGGGGAGATGCTAATATGGGGGCTATATCCAAAATTGGACCGTTATTGCCCATTTACAATCATACATACCTGCAGATACAACAAGTATGTGTACCAAATTTCAGCCACCTAGCTCAAGTATTATAGATTGCAGCGTGATTACAACAGACGGACATGGCTAAATCGTCTTAGAATTTTACGACAGATAATTATACCCTACACCACACTGTGGTACAGGGTATTATGACTTTGTGCATTTGTTTGTAACACCCAAAAGGAGAAGAGATAGACCCATTGTTTATTATACCGATCGACTTGTAATCACTTTCTGAGTCGATTAAGCTATGTCCGTCTGTCAGTCCGTCTGTCTGTCTGTAGACGTATTCTTGTAATCAAAGTACAGGTCGCAATTATAGTCCGATCTCAACGAAACTTTGCATATATATTTTTTTAGGCCCAAGGACGATCCCTATTGAATCGGTTCAGATTTACATATAGCTCCCATATATATGTACCTCCGATTTGGCATATATGCACTGTATAAGCAACATTTTGTAACCGATTTGTACAAAAATTGACAGAGAGTAGTCTCGTGATACACTTAGATACAATACAAAATTTGGGGGAAATCGGTTCAGATTTATATATAGCCCCCATATATATGTTGCACCCGATTTGACATGTAAGCGCTGTAGAAACTGTATTTTATATCCAATCAGTACGAAATTCGGCAGAAAGAGGTTTCTTATTACATGAAGGAATACTGCCAAATTCGGAGAAAATCGGTTC
This sequence comes from Eudasyphora cyanicolor, assembly GCA_963930755.1. Lineage (NCBI taxonomy): Eukaryota > Metazoa > Arthropoda > Insecta > Diptera > Muscidae > Eudasyphora > Eudasyphora cyanicolor. The sequence goes on along the minus strand of OZ005737.1, from coordinate 257,423,182 downwards.
AGATTTAGATATAGCCCCCATATATATGTTACCCCCGATTTGAAATTCATTAGCTGTAGAAACTGTATTTTATATCCGATCACAGCGAAATTCGGCAGAAAGAGGTTTCTTATTACACGAAGGAATACTGCCAAATTTGGAGATAATCGGTTCAGATTTAGATATAGCCCCCACACATATGTAAGCCCCGATTTTACATCTAAGCGCTTTAGAGATTGTATTTTATATCCGATTAGTACAAAATTCAACAGAAAGAGGTTTCTATTTTACATGAATGAGTATTCAGGGAAAATCGATTCAGATTTATGTATAACCTCCATATATAAGTTCCTCCTGCTTTGGTTACAAAGCGCTATAGTAGTTGTACTTTACTTTATTATCTTAATTTAGGAACGAATATTGCTTAATTTAGCGATTATCGGGTCAGAATTAGATATATCCACATATGTATGTTTACCCATTTACCAATTATTCCAAATAATTATCGCAATGACCCTTATCGCATTGTTAGGGGGTGTAGGGTATTATATAGTCGGCCCCGTCCGACTTTCTGCCTTTCCTTACTGGTTTGTTATTTATCTCACGTCGCACGGTGGCCCAAAATTGAATTTTACTGGCCAAAGATTTCTAAAATGTCGATGCCATTGAATAGTAAACATATTAAAACTAAGATAGCCAAAAAATGAATCAAAACATTTGTAATTGCGGGTGGCGTGCTGAAAACACATATTTTTTATTTTACATATGACTTTGTATGTATGTCTAGTTATCAATATATTTATATATCATATAAAGGGAGAAAAAGTGAAAGAAACTGGCATCCTCATCGATAAACCAAAGCGTGAAAAGTTAAAAACAGTGGGTACTCCCGAGAATATTGCTGCTGTTGCAGAAAGTGTGCGTGAAGCGCCATCAACATTAATTCACCGTCGTTCTCAACAATTGAACATTTCGGAGACATCATTGAGACGAATTTTGCATTAAGACCTTGGTATGACGCCATACAAAGTCCAATTGGTTCAGGACAACTGACCATCCAATGCGTTTTCAGTAGTTTTTTTATAGCATTTTCAAAAAAAATCAGTAAGGAAAGACAGAAAGTCGGGCGGGGCCGACTATATAATACCCTACACCTACCTACCAATACGATAATGGGCATTGCGATAAGAATTTGGCTGTGTTCATGCATGTAATAAGCAAACTCTCTGCCGATTTTCGTACTGATCGGATATAAAACACGGTTTCTAGCTTACACGGTTTCAGCGCTTACATGTCAAATCGGGTGTAACATATATATTGGGACTACGTTTAAACCTGAACCGATTTTCCCCGAATTTGGCAGTGTTCATACATGTAATAAAAAAACTCTCTCTGTTAAATTTCGTACTGATCGGATATAAAACACGATTTCTACAGCGCTTAAATGTTAAATCGGGTGAAACATATAAATGGGGGCTATATCTAAATCTGAACCGATTTTCCCCGAATTTAGTAGTGTTTATTCATGTAATAAGAGAACTTTCTATGCCGAATTTCGTACAGGTCGGATGTAAAATACGGTTTCTGGTTTAAAATACAGTTCCTACAGCGCTTTCATGTCAAATCGGGTGAAACATATATATGAGGGCTATATCTAAATCTGAACGGATTTTCTTCGAATTTTATAGTTTTCCTTCACGTAATAATAAAACTCTCTCTGCCGAATTTCATAAAGATCGGATGTAAAATGTGGTTTCTACAGCGCTTAGATGTCAAATCGGGTGAAACATATATATGGGGACTATATCCAAATCTGAACCGATTTTAACCAATTTCAATAGGGATCGTCCTTGGGCCAAAAAAGAGCACTATGCTAAATTTCATCACAATCAGACCATAAATACGACCTGCACTTTGATTACAAGAATACATGGACAGACGGACAGACAGACGGACATGGCTAAATTGACTCAGAAAGTGATTCTGAGTCGATCGGTATAATAAACAATGGGTCTATCTCTTCTCCTTTTAGGTGTTACAAACAAATGTCAAAGTCATAATACCCTGTTCCACAATGTGGTGTAGGGTATAAAAAAGTTATTTGGCGGACCCTTTACAATACCTCTGCAATTTCCCAATTTTGCTCACCCGCGCATCGTTTTTAGTAGTTTTTGTATAGCATTTTCAAAAAAAGTTATTTGACGGACCCTTTAGTTAACAATATATAAAAAAAAATATATTTTAAAAAAAAAATTCGAGGAAACAAATTTTTTTGGGCAATATTTTTTTTTTTAATTTTTCAAAATGTGTTATTAAAATGGTTTATTTATCCACATATGACCTTCTTTTAATATATAAAGACGATTGAAAAAACAAAAAAAAAACAAATTCCATGCAAAATATTAAAAAAATTCAAAAGTTCAATTTTGACCTTGAAATCCTCAATAACTACCGAACCGATTTTTATGAAAATAGAACTGGAGAAAATCTTGAGGAGTTATCTGTCGAATGATTACTAAAATATCTCTATCGGTTTAAAAGTTTCAGAGTTTTGGCCAGTAAAAAATGATTCTGAACCACTGTGCGTTGTGGCGATGATAATTGCCCGCCACGATCATGTGATTTGATACCGTTGGACTTCTTTCTTTGGGGTATTTAAATGAAAGCAAAGAACACTTAAAGAGCTAATGGATGAGATAATTCGGAACATTAACGACATTGACCCTCAGTTATGTCTCAGAGTCATTGAATATATGAATCATTGGATAGGGGTATGCCACCGAAGCCGTGGCGAGCATTTGGCCGATATTTTGTGTCAAACATAATTGTCATAGATCCTTCTATCATAATAAAAAATATTAAGATAATTATCTGAAAATTTTTTGGTTTAATTTACAATTAACATTGTGTTTGATATAGCCCCCATACAAATGTTGAAATTTACGCACCTTTAGTGAAATCGTCTCCCTTGAAGCATACACGCGTCAAAATCGCCTTTTTGATATGTTTGAATAAAAAGAAAGTACATTTGGGACACACATTTTTGAATATTATACATACATTTCTGAGCAAATACATTTTACTTGAAAATCAATAAAATATATTTGGATCGCGTATATTTATATATTACAACAAAATATATTTGCAAATCAATTTTCTCAAATAAATATGAGTTTATAGACAAATAAAATTTTGTTTAGGAATTTGTAAAAATATATTTTTTTAAAAAGATTTTCAAAGCGTTGCCGATTTTTCCAATTTTTTTTCTTATTTTTCATTGATTTCAAATTTTACCATACAATTTAAAATTATACAAGTTGCAATAAAATTTGTTTAAAAGTACTAATTATTTTTAATGTATATTTATTCCAAGTTATCATTTGTTGTCAATTTTATGAAATTTTAATTTTTTTTTAAAAAAATGAAGGTTGAATTACTGAAAAACATAAAACTTGTCTAAAATGAAGGTGTAAATATATTTTCTGGGTACTCAAATGTAAATAAATATTTCTTTCGTAAATAATTACCTCAAATAAAAAATATTAGGACGGAAACAAAAATTTGTTGAGAACAGCTTTTTCCCAAATACATAATATTTGTGAGTGTCAAATATAATATACTTCGAGTGTACCCTAAACATTGGTATATTTCTATGTTTAGGACAATATACTACAGAAGCGAATTTCTTTCAGCGTGTAGGTTTGCTCTTCAACATTTCCGCAGCCGTTAGGAGTTATGAGTCGAAAAAATTATACCTTACAAAATAAACGAATACCTATCATAGCTATCACTTTCAGAAGGTAATCGCTGTTCTAAAACAAGAACTGGCCAAAACACCATTAAAACAAGTAAGAAAGTTTCAGTCGGGTAAACCGACTAAGGTATACCCTCACTTTGTGAGTAATGTAATATTGAATATTACTCGAATTATTCTGTCAATTTGTGTGTGATGTACCAGAAGAGGTTTATCAAATACACCTTTTTTTTGCTGAACATTAGATACTTTAAATTCATTGCACTGTGCCGACTTATAAGCATTTATGTGCACTGGTATAAACGTTATGAGACATTAAATTGTGGTATGATTTGGGCATTTTGTGTGGGAGGTACAAAGGGGGGAGTGGCAATAACGCCCATCTTTCACAGGGCTATAGACACTATAAAAACATTACACTGTACAAAATTTCAAGTATTTTTATACACTGGTTTTAATGTTATAAGCTGTTAACTTTTGGTGGAAAAGGGTACCTTTGTGTGGGAGGTACCAAAAGGGGCGTGACAACAACGCCCATTTTCCCCTGGACTGTAGTCAATATAAAAGCATAATACTGTAAAAAATTTCAAGTATTTTTATACACTGTTATTAATGTTATAAGCTGTTAACTTTTGGTGCAAAATGGTGCATTTGTGTGGGAGGTACCAAAAGGGACGTGGCGACTTTGCCCATTTTCTCGAGTTGATAACGACTAATAAGATAATACTATGTGTGGAATTTCAATAGATTCGAATAAGTAGTATAGCAGTTATTAAAGAATCAATATTTCACAACATTTTAACCCTTTGTGGGGGAGGTACTAGAAGGAGTGGACCAATATGGCCCATCTTTGAACTTAGCCGGAGATAGAAAAAAATATTACCACTTACCAAATTTGAGGTCAATCGGTTACTCCTTTCGAGAGTTATCGTGCGCACCAGCCAGCAGACACACAGACAGACAGACAGACGGACGGACATTGCTCATTCGACTTGAAATTACCCAAAACTGATTTCCTCCGAACATACTTGGGGTCTTAGGTCACTCCTTCGACGTGTTACACTTTTTTCCGTAGCAAATTATATATACCCTCGTCACACTAAAGTGAGGGTATAAAAATGAAAATCAGTTTGAGGCAAACGAGGAATTTTGAAATATTCGCCAATTATGAATAAACTATTATATTTGCAGCGTTCTGCCAAAGACAATATTTAAAGATCAGACTTGAGGGATAAATACACCCTTACGCGAAATTTCAAAATATCAACAGCATACCATCTTAAAAGATTCCGATATATTGAGGCAAAATTGTTGCAGTTTTTTTGAATTTTTGACAGGACCAGGGCGCCCCTCCTGATATGATGACTTTCAATACATAAATAATAGTCTCAGTCAGCACACGTCTTTTCGTATATGAATAGTATAGACGTATTGCGATCAGGAAGTAATAAAAATTGAGCGTGCGTTTTTTTAAAAACCTGTCTTTTGGGGTAAATATTTGCAATTTGTGTTCAAGTGCCGCGGAATCCCGCGAGAATTGAGTCTTTAAAAAAACCCAGAAAATGGAAAAAACCCATTATTTATTTGTTATCAATTTTTTACTACAATTATTAGGACATGTTCATTGTTTATGTCCACTTATATTGCCGGGCATCACATTTGTCGATTTATCAAAAAATATATTCGTAAAAATTGTCAGGAAGCGAAAATTCCACGATTTTGTCGAATAATAGTTTGCAATGGCACATCAACGGCGCTGGATGAATTTTAGCAAAGTATGATTTGATTGATGTAGTTTTAGGTGGTGCATTTGAAAATCGGAGGATCATCAACATATTATAAAGTTTATGCACATTAGATGCATTTAATGCTTTTTTAAACACCAATTTATAATGAAAGGCACTTCCATGGAGCCGAACGAAATAAAATAAAATATTCATCAATTAATAGGACTTTAAGTCGACTATCAATAAATTGGAGGGGCATCAACATATGTTGACCATTGTCCATTCCATAGCCCTTTTAAATTGACAGATTCTCTAAGATACTCTCACATTTATTAATTTAATGGGATTGTGTAATAAGTCATCTAAAAAACTTTCACTGATCTTTTTGGATGTCGGATTTTTTTCTAAAATCATGAATAGTTCACAACCCATTTTAGAATAAATTAGAATAAAAATTTTTGGAATAAAATTTAGAAATTTATTTATTCCGATTTTTTCCTGTAATCTGCATACGTCCGTAATCTAAATCTACACGAAATACAACCACTACTTGTTTGTGGAATTTCGCACTTTTTTTGGAATTTATAATGCAACACCTACCGCTAATTTGTTACACTTATTAAGATATTACACGTACTTTTTTGCTTCTTTGTCCCGTATCGCGAATACTGCATGGAATATATTACATTTTTTGGGAAGACATCAGTGATAGCTTCAATTAAGTACAACATGTGGTGACTTACACAAATAATAAACTGTCAGGATTTTTTGTTAAATCAGTATTCAAAACCGCCATAAATTCTGCGACCCTTAAGATAATTTATGAACGCAAACAGATATGGCATGGTGAATTTTTGCCCGATGTATGTGCAAAATCTGTCAATTTAAAAAAAAGTTTTGCTACATATGGTCTAAAAGTTGGCATTTGCCGCACGGTGGCATGCATGTCCACCGGCGAAGAGCACTTGCAAGCACTTTTAAATAAGCCTTCATTTTTAAATTCTGCCCACGCGTTTTCTCACTACAACAACTTCAATGTTCCTACCTTGGCACTTTTTCTTGAAATTCGCAATATTCATATGGTCGTTTTTTTTAAACAATACACTTATTTGTTTAAATATTTTTAATGAATGAACGATATAGAAGATAGATATATATTTAAATGCGGAACATTTTTTTCATCGCATTATCAATCTAACCTCGATGTTTAGAGGTATACGATCATATCTGAATACGACATGCATTCATATGACTAGTGGTCCTTAGACCATTCGCTCAGCTATGTATGGATATGCTAATAAATGCCCCAAACCATTGAACGGACCACACGGAAAATGAGCACAGCACGCCGACGGATATTCCAACCAAACGAAGACATAATTTCCAGCTTAGAAAACTGGCCCAACACAGGAAACTAAACGTTCACATACACCACTAGGCGTCGTTCTATCCTGTTCCATAAAGAAGCATGCATAAAGCATCAGTTAAAGGAAAACTATTTAAGGATGCATTGTTAGCAATATTTACCAGCCTTCGAGGGCCAAAGCACAGACGAAATGTGTAAAAAAGGCCCAAAAGACTAATGAAACGAGACGCAAAAGAGGAGAATTTATACAGCATAAAAATGCAAGTGCACGTTTGGTAGTTAGTCCGGATAAATTTTAAGGCTTTTATACAACAAAAGCTACTGCAACAGCATTGCTAACAGTCTGGCTAAAAAATATGAGGTTTTTTTTTACAAAATCTAAAGCGTTCATACACACAAAGATGCCTGCCTCACTTACGTTCTGGTGCTGGATTTACAGGCCAAGCTCCTTTTTGTTTATCATCCCATGAGCCATATTTTGTGAACTTAGCCTGTTTTCTTGGCTGCTTTTACTCTGCCTTTCATTCGTTTCTCATACCCGGTGGCACTTGACACACATTCGCTGAGAACAGCAGATGGCGTTGCGGAGCATTATATGAGATGCAATGGGAGTCAAGCGGTGCACCCACCACCTTTAGCTATGACGACAACAATTTGTAAGTCAAGTGTAAATTCCATATATTATGGGGCAGTGCTTTAAGGGTTTGTACTACTTAAGGACATCTACACGAAGATATCCTCAGGCAAACGAATACATGCAGAAGAAAAATGCACTAGGCAACAAAGTTTTCGAAATACCTTGTATGAAAGAGCGGATGGAAACAGGTTTATTATAGCACTTCGAAAATAGCTAAAAAAATCTCACCTATTTGCGATAATCTTCATTACATAGTGTATAGCAACAAGAATTTTTTAGTTTCCGGGTCTTAAAATTTCTTTTTTTGTGTAGATTGAGGCGTAGTAAAACGAAAACCAAAATTTGTTTATAAAAAAGTATTTTATACCCTCCACCATAGGATGGGGGTATATTAATTTGTCACTCCGTTTTTAACACCTCCAAATATTGATCTGAGACCTCATAAACTATATATATTTTTTTATACCCTACACCACACTGTGGTACAGGGTATTATAACTTTGTGCATTTGTTTGTAACACCCAAAAGGAGAAGAAATAGACCCATCGTTTATTATACCGATCGACTTAGAATCACTTTCTGAGTCGATTTAGCTATGTCCGTCTGTCCGTCTGTCTGTCTGTCTGTCTGTCTGTCCGTCTGTCTGTGCATGTATTCTTGTAATCAAAGTACAGGTCGCAATTATGGTCCGATCTCGACGAAACTTTACACATATCTTATTTTTGGCCCAAGGACGATCCCTATTGAATTTGGTTAAAATCGGTTCAGATTTAGATATATCCCCCATATATATGTTAGCCCCGATTTGACATGTAAGCGCTGTAAAAACTTTATTTTATACCCGATCAGTATGAAATTCGGCAGGAAAAGGTTTCTTATTACATGAATGAACTCTGTTAAATTTGGAAGAAATCGGTTCAGATTTAGATATAGCCCCCATATATACATTACCCCCGATTTGACATATAAGCGCTGTAAAAATGTTATTTTATATCCGATCAGTGCGAAATTCGGCAAAGAGAGGTTTCTTATTACATGAAGGAATACTGCTAAATTCGGAGACAATCGGTTCAGATTCAGATATAGCCCCCATATATATGTTACCCCCGATTTGACATGTAAGCGCTGTAAAAACTGTATTTTATATCCGATCAGTGCAAAATTTGGCAGAAAGAGGTTTCTTATTACATAAAGGAATACTGCTAAATTTGGAGAAAATCGGTTCAGATTTAGATATAGCCCCCATATATACGTTACCCCCGATTTGACTTGTAAGCGCTGTAAAAATTTTATTTTATATCCGATCAGTATGAAATTCTGCAGAAAGAGGTTTCTTATTATATGAATGAACACTGTTAAATTTGGAAGAAATCGGTTCAGATTTAGATATAGCCCCCATATATACGTTCCCCCGATTTGACATGTATGCGCTGTAAAAACTGTATTTTATATACGATCAGTATGAAATTCGGCAGGAAGAGGTTTCCTATTATTTGAATAAACACTGTTAAATTTGGAAGAAATCGGTTCAGATTTAGATATAGCCCCCATATATACGTTACTCCCGATATGACCAAATTATTATGGCAATGACCCTTATCGCATTGTTAGGGAGGTGTAGGGTATTATATAGTCGGCCCCGCCCGACTTTCTGCCTTTCCTTACTGGTTTTATACCCTACACCACACTGTGGTACAGGGTATTATAACTTTGTGCATCTGTTTGTAACACCTAAAAGGAGAAGAAATAGACCCATCGTTTATTATACCGATCGACTTAGAATTACTTTCTGAGTTGATTTAGCTATGTCCGTCTGTCCGTCTGTCTGTCCGTTTGTCCGTCTGTCTGTCTGTGCATGTATTCTTGTAATCAAAGTACAGGTCGCAATTATGGTCCGATCTCGACGAAACTTTACACATATGTTTTATTTGGCCCAAGGACGATCCCTATTGAATTTGGTTAAAATCGGTTCAGATTTAGATATAGCCCCCATATATATGTTACCCCAGATTTGACATGTAAGCGCTTTAAAAACTTTATTTTATATCCGATCAGTCTGAAATTCGGCAGAAAGAGGTTTCTTATCATATGAATGAACACTGTTAAATTTCAGATTTAGATATAGCCCCCATATATACGTTACCCCCGATTTGAAGTGTAAGCACTGTACAAATGTTATTTTATATCCGATCAGTATGAAATTCGGCAGAAAGAGGTTTCTTATTATATGAATGCACACTGTTTGGAAGAAATCGGTTCAGATTTAGATATAGCCCCCATATATACGTTACCCCCGTTTTGAAGTGTAAGCGCTGTAAAAATGTTATTTTATATCCGATCAGTATGAAATTCGGCAGAAAGAGTTTTCCTATTATTTGTATGAACACTGTTAAATTTGGAAGAAATCGGTTCAGATTTAGATATAGCCCCCATATATACGTTACCCCCGATTTGAAGTGTAAGCGCTGTAAAAATGTTATTTTATATCCGATCAGTATGAAATTCGGCAGAAAGAGGTTTCCTATTATTTGAATGAACACTTTTAAATTTGGAAGAAATCGGTTCAGATTTAGATATAGCCCCCATATAAACGTTACCCCCGATTTCACATGTAAGCGCTGTAAAAATGTTATTTTATATCCGATCAGTGCGAATTTCGGCAAAAAGAGGTTTCCTTCTACATGAAGAAATACTGCCAAATTCGGAGAAAATCGGTTCAGATTTAGATATAGCCCCATATATATGTTACCCCCGATTCGACATGTAAGCGCTATAGAGATTGTATTTTATATCCGATCAGTACGAAATTCGACAGAAAGATGTCTTTTTACATGAATGAGTATTCAGGCAAAATTGGTTCAGATTTATATATAACATCCGTACATATGTTCCTCCTGATTTGGTATCAAAGCGCTATAGAAGTTGTACTTTACTTCCGAACGAAATATGTTTCTCAATTTAGGAACGAATATTACTTAATTTAGCGATTATCGGTTCAGAATTAGATAATATGTTCCTACCCATTTACCAATTATTCCAAATTATTATCGCATTATTAGGGAGGTGTAGGGTATTATATAGTCGGCCCCGCCCGACTTTCTGCCTTTCCTTACTGGTTTTAATTGTCGTAAAATAAAACGATTTAGCCATGTCGGTCTGTCCGTTCGTCCCTCAGTCTGTTGTAACCATTCTAATTATTACAGCACTACGAATGTTGCTAAAAAAATACGTATACATTTGCTTTAATCTTGATTATAAATGCAACAAACTTAGCAAATTTTATTTTTGTTTCCGAGGCCTAAAAACTTTTTTTGTGTAGATTGAGATGAAACGAAAACAAAAATTTATTTATGGAAAATTTGTTCTAAATTTAAAATTTTCATAGGATATACTTTCTAGGTATTTTGACCATAGTTTTTGAAGTACAGGGTGGATCGTGGTATTTTGCTTATTTGGGAATGAAATAAAAAGTTATGAACTTTAGAAAAATTTATTTTATATTTTAGTTATATTGAACAGTAAGGGAATTTTTAAATTACATGGTTTTAAATGGTGTATCTGGCAAATGTCGACCTTCGCTATCCACATACTGATGCATACGTTTTCTGAAGTTTCCATGAACTCTAACAAATTTCAGCTTCAATACAGTTAATTAGATTAATAGAAAAATGTTTTTTTTTTCTCAAAAATATTTTTTATACCCTCCACCATAGGATGGGGGTATACTAACTTTGTCATTCCGTTTGCAACACCTTGAAATATTGATCTGCGACCCCATAAAGTATATATATTCTTGATCATCGTGAAATTCTAAGACGATTTAGCTATATCCGTTTGTCTGCCCGTCTTTATGTCTGATGAAATCACGCTACAGTCCGTAATAATAGAGCTAGGTTGATAAAATTTGGTACAAATAATTTTTATACCCTCACTTTAGTGATTCGAGGGTATATATCATTTGCTACGGGCCAAAAGTGTAACACATCGAAGGAGTGATATAAAACCCCAAGTATGTTCGGCGGATATTCGTTTTGGGTCATTTTAAGCCGAATGAGAAATGTCCGTCCGTCTGTATGTTTGCTGGGTGATGCGCACGATAACTCTCGAAAGGAGTAACCGATTGACTTATAATTTGGTATATGGTAATATTTTTTTCTATCTCCGGCTAAGTTTGAAGATGGTCCATATTGGTCCCCTCCTTCTGGTACCTCCCACAATATTTAGTGAAATATTGATTCTTTAATAACGTCTATACTACTTGTTAGAATCTTCTGAACTTCCACACATTGTATTATTTGTATTATTAGTCGCCATCACCTCGAGAAAAATGGGCGAAGTTGCCGCGCCCCTTTTGGTACCTCCCACACAAATGGACCATTTTGCATCAAAGTTGAACTGCTTATAACTTAAGCATAAAAATACTTGAAATGTTGTACAGTGGAACGTTTTTATAGCGCCTATAGCCCGGTAAAAAGTGGGCATTATTGTACATCTCCCTTTGGTACCTCCCACACAAATAGACGGTTTTACACCAAAAGTTTAAGGATTTATAACATTAATACTAGTACATATGTACTAATACTTTAAATTCTGTACATTATAATGTTGTACCTACAGTCCTGTGAAAAGTGGGCGTTATCACCAGGCTCCTTTTTGTACTTCCCACTCAAAATCACCAAATCATACCAAAATTGAATAGCTCGCAACGTTAATATACCAGTGCACATAAGCGCTTATAGTTCGACACAGTGCAACGTATTTAAATAATCTACTGTTTACCGAAAAAATTTTATTTATTATTATTATTTACTAAACCCATTCTGGTACCTCTAAAAAAATTGACAGATTAATTAGCGTAATGATATATATTACATTACTCACAAAGTGAAGGTATACCTTAGTTGACTTACCAGACTGAAAACATCTTACTTGTTATAGTTGCAGGTTGTTTGGGATTGTAAATGGATCATTTCACTGTTTTGATATAGCTCCCCTATAGAGGTCGCTATACGGTTCTTGAGCCACAGATACCACATTTTTAAAGAAATTTAAAAAAAACTTTGCAGTTTATATTCTATTTGACAAGAATTCATCACAGTAAAAATTTTACAAATCGGTTCATATTTTGTAATAGTCACCCTATAGAGGTCGCTCCAAAATATACGTATTTAAAACATAAATACCACATTTTCTAAGCATTTTAACTAAATCTTTGTAGTATAATTTTACCTATTCGGCTTTATCTTTAATACGTTTTAATTAAGTCGCCTGAAAAGATTGTATAACGCAGGCATTTAACATCACAAAAGTGTTCAGGTACGAGTATTTTAACATCATACTTCTTTACACAAGGTTAGCTCAAGTCTACACTTTTGGAAACCTTGACCCGTGCTCTGTTCATGTCTATACTAGATTGTGAACTTATCCAGATAACAACATTGAAGTTATTATATTATCTCCACTTTTTTAGCAATCGGCATCACTGTGCATAGTCAAAGTTGCCCAGTGTTGTGTCTGCAGACGCCCGATAAACTAGGCTTAAATGCATGTATCCGTGTGTTTGTATGATTATAGCTAAGGTGTCCTGTCTTTCGTTGTACATTCAAATTAAAGGCATTTAATGTCAACATCAGAAGATGGTTCTTTGCAGGAAGTAGAATGATCATCTTCTCCCACTATGTGCCATAAACTCTATATAGGTTGAAGTCATTACTGAGAAGGCACATTATAATGCAATCTATTCGATGCTACTTCAACTTCCGTTTTGCTGCAACAACAGAAGATTTCAGGCAAGGATATTCAGAGGACAGGAGGAAGTATGCCATACAGTGTTAATGGTTTCGAATTCAATCTGCTAGAGGAAGAAGATGTAGTAGCTATACTCGCAGGTAAATATATATAGAAATGTGTGTAGGATGTATACTATACAATGTATAGTATTGAAGCGATGATTATGTTGAAAGGAGAAAATCTTAGAGTTTTACTTCAACAGGAGGATCCGTGTCCAATAGAAAACAACTTGGAGTGTAAAAGTATTTATTACGAGTACATTATAAAAATAATTATTTTAATAACTGAAACATAAAGAGCTTTTAAAATCTCCATAAACCGGACAAACAAATTTAGTTGTTGCTAGAAATGTGGTTGTTAAGGAAGATTTAATTTTTACTCAAATTTCTTATAGACATATACATGGGGGATTTCATGTCAAGTGTGAGAACTTTTGAAACCTATGTCTTCTGATCAGAATGAAACTTGCACCAAGTTTAGTCCTATTGTGAAGTAGTTGTGACACACAATTTCAACGAGGTCGGTTAATGACTCTCCGAGTTAAAGTGTATTGTATTTTGACATTGAGTGAACTTCTCCCATCCATAAAACTATTTGCTTATTGCTTTCAGAAAATGTTGTCTAAATTGTTACACTGTGTGTGCACAAAAATATATCCTGGATAAAAACAACGTACTGTTTTTTCCGCGTTACTGCGTTTTCGAGATATTTAGCCACAAAGTTTGCTGGGTAAACAATGTGTTTAGTAAATTCAAACACAATTTTAGTATAGGCAACTTCGGAATAATTATTCCATATCAAAAAATTAAAGAAAGGAAACACGTCAAGAGGTATTTTACCCTAAACACTTGAAACCCCCTCTCATCCCATTACCACTGAAAATCTCACACCAAAAATAATGATGTATCAAATGTCGTAGAATTCACATGGAATTCTTTTGTGATGTATTCGGCAAAAAGATTCTTTGAAAAAAAGTGTATCACATAAAAGTGTATTGTGGGGACCCCCACAACACACTTTTATCGCAAGCAAATGGTTTTTCAATAAAACTGCTAACATAATTTTGTCATCCGTTCAGCGGTTTGAAGATATTGCCAAAAATTATTTGAGACAATTCTAAAAATTTTTTAAAACCTCACTTTATTGGGCCAGGAGTGTAACGCATCCAAGGAGTGGCCTGATACCTTTAGAACGTTCGTCGGGAATCCATTTTAGGAAATTTTAAGACATTTGCGCAATGTCTGTCTGTATATCCGTATATACGTCCGTCCATCAGTCAGACAGTCGTCTGGAGCGTACGAGAACCCTCGATCGTACGATTTGCTTCAGAATCTCACATTATTCCTGACCGATCAGACTATACGATAACATATTAAGAATATAGTAACTGTGCGTTATTCGATCTTTTTAAGAGGTTCTATGGAATTCCTTTATAATGTAGTGAACATAATTTGAAATATTTCGAATTAAAAAAATCCGTAAAGCAGGACAAGTTGACCTATTATACTTTGGAATGAAGTTATTGATGTATTTCTGTGGTTTTCTGGACCAACTGCGTATGTCAAACATTTTCGAGTTCGGACTTTTGGCATGAATATATTCAGCTAGATCAATATGATCAACACTCCTACACGCTGAAAAAAAATCGCTTCTGTAGTATATTGTCCCAAACATATTCGGCTCGAAATAAACATATGTTTAGGGTACACTCCAAATATATAATATTTTACACACACAAATATTATATGTTTGTGAGGATATTGTTCTAAACAAAAATATGCTCCCATTCAAATATTTTTTATTTGGAACTAGTATTTCCGAAACAAGGATTCATTTGTAATTATTTATTTTGGTAATGTATTAAATGCCTTAACTTAAAGACAAGTTTTCTGTTTTTCAGAATTTCAAAGAGCAATTTTTTTATAAATTTTATATGTTTGTAAAATGTAATCAAAATTTAAATCGAACAATCTTTCGTAAATATAAACGACATTGATGGATTGACAAAAAGTGATGAATAGGAATATTTATAAATAAGGACATTTTTAGCTATAAAGTTTAACACGAAAACTAGGAAAAACTAACTAAAATTCGAATAAGTCAGTAATGTTTGAAAATCTTTTTAAATAAAACATATTTGGAAATCTTCTTAAACAATAACTTTGTTTTTGTGTAAACACATATTTTATTTGTGAAATTCAGTTTGCAAATAAATTATGTTCTAATATATTAATATATGCGTTCCAAACAAAATTTCTTGATTTTCAAATAAAATTTTTTTGTTAACAAATATACAATATTTAAAAAAAATCGTTTCTAAGTATATTTTCTTTCGTTTCAACATATCAAAAATGACGATTTTCCTCCGTGTAGATATGTAAAAAAAAAATTTTCATGCGGTGATTTTTTACGATTTTTGGCGTGGATTATAGAGATAGGAGTGTATCAATCAACTTGTTTCGACTTTTGGTGATGAAGCACCATCAAAAACCACTGTAAAGAGCTGGTACCAAGGGCTGATGAAAAAAAGCGCTTCTGTAGTATACTGTCCCAAACATATCCAGCTAGAAACATACATATTTGATACACACAAATTTGGGAGGATTAAGGTATGTTTTCATCCAAATCAATGCCTTAATTTTAAGGCAAGTTTTCTGTTTTTAGAAGTTAAAAGTGCAATTTTCTAGAAATTTTATATGTTTGTGAAGTTAGACAAAAATGAAAAACAGAAAAAATTTTATTGGAAAATTTATAAATTAAAACTAGCGCTGTAAAACCAAATGTAACGCAGCTTATGACATTTTTAACTGTGAAGTAAAACAGGAAATCTAGGAAAAATTTCAACTAAAATTCGAAAGTTAGCTAATTTTTGAAAATCTTTTTTTAAACAAAATATAATTGGAAAACTTCTTAAACAATAACTTTGTTTGTGTGTAAACACAAGTTTTATTTGTGAAAGTCAGTCCGCAAATATATTTTGTTCTAATATTAATAATTAATATATGCGTTCCAAACAACATTTCTTGATTTTCAAATACAATTTATTTGTTATCAAATATATAATATTTAAAAATTTTGTTTCCAAATATAATTTTTTGCAATTCAAACATATCAAAAATGGCAATTTACCCCGTGAAGCGTTCAGTCTCGGACGCCGTTGGCGGCAGGATGAACTTTGTGAAGGTCGTATAATGATCTGCCGGAAACCATCGATGCTGTACGTTAACTGATAAAGAATGATCGACATGTGACATACCGTAAGATTGAGACATCCTTGGGCATTAGTATGACAAGCATCAATAAGATATTTCATGTTTATTTGGCCGTGAAAAAGTTTTGTTCTCGTTGGATCCCACATAATTTGACGAATGCTCAAAAAAGGTTCGTGTCGATTGGAACTAAGAAATGTTGAAAAAATCAACCGCGGTAGCTCAAATGCAGTATATTAAATCGTCACAGGTGAAAATCATGGATCTATGCACATGAGCCCGAAAGAAAACAGCAATCGACCGTATGATACTTTCAAGACGAGCCAAATCCACCAAAAGTTGTTCTTGGAAGAAGCAAATCGAAGCAAATTCTAGTTTTTTTTTTGTATAACCGGTCATGTAGCCACAATTCCTTTAGTGGAATGTAGGACGGTCAATTCTGAGTGGTACATAACCATATGTTTGCCAACGCTGTTCGAAGAAATAAGAAAAAACAATAAGAGAAGATGGATCATTTTGCATCAGGACAATGCGAGATCTCACACATCAATTGTAAAAAAGTGGAATTGATTGGACATTTGCCGTACAGCACTGATTTGACACCTAGTGACTACTCTTTATTCGCATACATCAAGAAAAACCTGCGGGGGCAACGCTTTCGACGACCGAAGCAGCTGTTGAAGCGTTCAAAAACCATGTTTTGGAAGTGTCTCAAGCGCAGTGGAAAGAGTGCTTCGAAAATTGGTGTGGAGTTTTAGATAATCGAATCAGGAAATGATTCCAAGCCGATCGGTATAATAAACGATGGGTCTATCTCTTCTCCTTCTGGGTGTTACAAACAAAAGCACAAACTCATAATACACTGGACCACAGTGTGGTGTAGGGTATAAAAACGAACGCTAAAAATGTGGTATTCATGACTCAAATTAGCATATTTGAGAATTAGATTCGAGGACCACAACAATATAAAAACTGACTTGTATAAATTTTTTTGAGATGAATTCTTGCCAAAATAGAATACAAACTGCAAAGTTTCTCCTAAATTTCTTAGAAAATGTTGTGTTTATGGCTTAAATAAGCTTTTTTGGGAGCGACATCTATAGGTGGACTATAACAAAATATTTAAAAATTTTTACTGCGATGAATTCTTGTCTTAATTAAATACAAACTGCAAAGATTTAGTTAAAATGCTTAGAAAATATGGTATTTATGGCTTAAATACATATATTTTGGAGCGACCTCTATAGGGTGACTATAACAAAATATGTATGTAATACAAACAGCAGAGTTTCTGCTAAATTGCGTATTTTGGAGCGACCTGTATAGGGGAGCTATATCAAAACATTGACCGATATGGCCCATTTGGAGCCAAACTGCCGTCAAACAGACAGATATTTCATGATGTGATAACTGTATATATGAAATATCTGTCTGTTTGACGGCAGTTTGGCTCCAAATGGGCCATGCTACGACGCCTCTGAACACTGTTGGTGAGCTTGCTATTAATCGATCTACACATCAAAATTTTTGGGCGCCCCCAAAATCCCGGCTGGTACTGGAGAAAAGATGGGCAAAGTCGTTCATGATACGCTCATCAAATACAGGTCAAAACACTGGATCGTGCATTTTGTTGCAGAACAAATTAGATCGAAAATTAATCAAGTTCCCATGTTCTCATCACATTATGGGGATAGTATTGAAACATGTGTTTGAGGTTAAACTTCGGCGACTTGTGGTCCTGAAGTGCCTATTTTTAATCGTTTTGCTGCCGTTTGGGTAAGTCTCGACCACAAATCGTTTAAAAACGGACTCGAAGATCCAACTGTACGCTCAAAAATAAGTAATGCTGACTGCGAAGTCATTAAAAAATTCTGCATTAAACAGCTAAATGAAACACAAATCCGAGCTGATTACAAGGAACTATTACAATTAACAATAATGTTTCTTGGTGGTGTCGGCGATAACTTCCGAACACCTGGTCCAACATCCCACGCAAGTTTCATGGGAAAAGGCATTTATGCCTTAAAAATATACCTATTTCGAGCAGTTTGCATTGACAAAACGAGAGTCCAGTGGGCGTGGTTTACATGCAAAATGCCATACGAGCACCAAATCAAGATATACACTTGTTGAAAGACAAGATGTGTCTGAAGCGGTTTTGAAGAAATGGAAAAATCATTTGTGGTATTTGGCCCTAGAATCAATGGCTTTGACATTTTTCAATTCGGATGTTTCACTCGAAGAGTAACGAAAAATGGTTAGGCATCTGCAATCAACAGAGCCCGTCGTAAATCTGGAAAACGATCGAAAATTCTCCGACCCGAAACTATTGCTGTGTAATAATTAGAGCGATTTCGTCTCATACAATACCAAACATTTTTTCGGTGCTTTTGGATTGAGTACTGAATTTTTAAAGCATGACCCATCCATTTGGGAAGATTATCAAGATACTCTCGATGTTTGTCGTAATCTATTTGTTGTTAACGACACTGCTGAACGCGGTGTACAATTTATGAATGATTACAACAGAATACTTAAGAAAGACGAAGAACAAAATCAATTTATATTACAGTGAATTGAAGAATATCGTAGAAAATGTCCCTCACATAACAAGTCAGATCTAATATAATATTGAATAAATTGTATTTTTTTGTTTTTTTCACCGATCTTAATATTTAAAAACTATTTATTAATTAATAATACAAAGAAAAGTAATTTTACTTATTTAAACATACGATTTTTGATTAAAAAAACTTATTTCCCCTATAAAGTGTGTTCTAAATTTTTAATGAACTTTGGGCAGACCCTAGGGTTATCCGATCGGCACAAAAATGTGTATGGAAGTCTTGTAGGCCAAAATGGAAACTTTTTCGGTCCGGAAATCAAAGATAGCAGCAACATTTACTTTTTGCATCATGTGCTATAAACGGTCTAATATACCCCCCATCCTATGGTGGAGGGTATAAAAACAGACGGACACACAGACGAACATGGCAACATCGACTCAAAAAGTGATTCTAAGTCGATTGTTATAATAAACTATGCTTCCATTTCTTCTCTTTTTGGGCGTTACAAACAAATGCAAAAAGTCAGAATACCACAGTACCACAGTGTGTTGTTGGGTAAAAAAAATCGAAAAACTACACATAGGAGTTTTCGCGGCTCGACGATATAATAACTTCTATACCGCTTAGGTATTTTTTTTTTAATTCAGTATTTTTTTAATTAAGGCTTAATATTAGATTTATTGTGACCATCAATTCGAAAAAATTGATGATTCATTTGGAATGGTACTCAATATTTTCTGCCAAGGAATGAACAAAATATTATATTTTGCTGTGAAATTTCCTTAGGTGCATATCAAATTTCATGTTACATTTCACTGAAGGTAAATGAGCATTTCAATAGGTCTGCTCTACTGAAATATTCTAACTTGGTTACAATATACTCAATACACTTCCTCCAGGACATTAACGCTCTTCAACATTAATTTGCCCTTTTAAGAGAGTATAATATTAGTATCGCCAAGGTGGCTTAAATTAATTCAATTAAACAGCAGAATCCATAAAACTACACTAAGTGCAACCTCTTGCCAGCCAAGCCTGTAAAGCAAAAATCATTCATGAGAAAGCACTCACACATACACCCATGTATAAGTACAGAGTAAACGTAGCACAACACTCGCCTGATTTCCACATGCACATCTCGTTAGAATTGTTTGCTCACTCTCAGCGAGCGAGGAGTAGCAAGAAAATAATAATAAATTTTTCATAATATGCAACATTTTCCCCAGCATGTAATTACGGATGGATCGTAGTGACGAACATGTGGCACCGCCCACCACTGACACTTCCCTCTTCGAACTTCTGGCTTGAATTGCTATCGCGGAGCAACGGCACCATACCTCTACGCGGTTGCCTTTGCAATACGCGTAACACGTACCAATTTTAACAATGTTTATAATACCTCTGGTTACACACTTGTACACGTGCCCTATACGATTCGGGAATCTTGCATTGGCTTTCATATGTACTAAAGTGTGTGTGTGTGTACGAATTCGTGTGTGAATCGTTGTGTATTGGCAATGTGTATTTATGTCTGGTGTGTTACACTCAGCCACGACTGAGAATATGAAATACGTGAAGAGTTTTTGCGCTACTCTTCGTTGGACGACCACTCTTCTACAGATGCATAAAGGAAATATAACTCTTGCATTACAGTGTGCACGACATACATATTCGTATTCGTGGTACACAATGTGTGAGCGACATAGCGCATCATACGAGGGGTAGGGTCTGCATGTTTGATGCAGACTGATGTCTTATGATCAGATACATTTTTGAGAAAGTCTTAAGATTTATTATTTTGCTTTTTACTAAAGGTTTATTGTTTGTTTAATTTAATACAACCCTTACACTATGCATCCAAGACCTAAAAACTGTCTTCTTGAATAGAATGAGGCATTCTAATTTATAAAATCAAAACAAAATTTTTTATGCTAAAGTTTTTTTAAATTTTTTTCTTCTGAAATTCTAATTTTCATGGAGTTTTTGGATCATATTTTTTGCACTATTAGCTATAAGCTATTTGCATTTTTTATTTTTCTTTGCGTTTGTTTACTCAAATCAATTCAAACGGGATTTTATATGTAGTCTGCATGGTTGTAGCTGGGAAAACCGAATGAACAACATTCACATCAGCAAACAGTTCAGCCACCACTAAATGTAAGTTTGATTGATATAACATTTGCCCTTCATTTCATCTAATTTTCCTCGTTTTTCTGTTTCTTAAATAGAAAATATATATCTGCCTGGCGTGATAACAATATAAAAATGTAATATTATCACTAAAATGCCATATTTTTTATATAAATGTATTGAAATACATAGTGTGTCTGGCCAGATACGTGTGCTACGTATGTGACTATCGGAACATGTGCCGGAGGGTTAAAAAGTTGTTACGAGGAAACCAGGCACTTTTCTTGAAATTCAAAAATTTGCTCTAATTTTCACAAAAAAAAATATTTTTCCAACACTTGACTTGACTCTTAGAAGCCAGACCCAAAAATCGTGTCGACCAGTGTTATTATTGATAGAACTATTGCACCAATTTGTATGACTGTATTTCTCAGCGATATAGCCACCAAGGCGATGTGAGGGGGGTATCGCTCTACACAAAATTTGACAGGTGTGCATTTAAGTTCAATATGAATGATCAATGGGCATGACCCCACACGGCTTATTCTCTATGGTTATATTTCACTGAAATGCAATTTAAGGGCAGCGAAGCGCGCCGGGAACAGCTAGTGCTCATAAAACTCAACTCGGTTTCTTATTTTTTACTCCCACATAGCTTAATCACTACAACACTACATGTTAGATTGTGTAGTAGTTTTCTACGAAAGTACGTGTCTTTCCTCTCTCTCTCCAGGTTTTCTCGTCATTACATAAAGGGTATATTAAACAACTTTCTTCATACGATATATAATTCAAAATTTCAGAACTGACTTTCACTACCAGTCATCGTAAAAAATGCGTTCACATTGAACATAAGCAACTTCTGCATTTACAAGTGTGGGAATAGTTATTGCCATGACTGTTGCCGTTGGTGGAAGAACGTGTTATTATTGTTGTTGGTTTGGGTTAGCTTCAAAATTACAATATCTTTTGTTTTATCCACACACATTCGCAAACACACCACCCTCATTATATGTTCCAGCTGCCAGTAAATGGTTACAATATGCATTGTATCGGGTATTCCGCGTTATCACAGCAAATGTAAACTACATTCAAAAATGCAGAAAAATGCGTAAAGCCCATACGCATATTGTTTACCATATAGAGGGTATACAATTTTATACCTATAAAAATTAACCGAGATCCTGAAGACATTTGTTTCTTACATATATATGTTATTTAACAATGACTGTCCGCCTGTCTGGATTCTGCTCACTTTTGTACTAGTCAAATTAATGACCTTTATTCTTCAATTTCGATTTATTATGCACACACACTAAGAACCATTCGTTTCTGTAGTATATTTTTAGAAACATATTATTTTTGCGAAAATGCATTTTTAGGTCAGAATTTTTAATATTAACGTATGAAATTTATTTTTGTCTAAAAAGTGTATCAAAGGTTGGTAAATCTCTTTATTTTATACATAACGGTGTATAAATATGTACAGGATTTTTTATACCCTACACCACATTGTGGTACAGGGTATTATAACTTTGTGCATTTGTTTGTAACACCCAAAATGAGAAGAAATAGACCCATCGTTTATTATACCGATCGACTTAGAATCACTCTCTGAGTCGATTTAGCTATGTCCGTCTGTCCGTCTGTCCGTCTGTCTGTCTGTCCGTCTGTCTGTCTGTCTGTATGTCCGTCTGTGCATGTATTCTTGTAATCAAAGTACAAAGTATTCTCCAAAAATCCAAT
This sequence comes from Eudasyphora cyanicolor, assembly GCA_963930755.1. NCBI lineage: Eukaryota > Metazoa > Arthropoda > Insecta > Diptera > Muscidae > Eudasyphora > Eudasyphora cyanicolor. Next base: position 257,400,277 of record OZ005737.1, on the reverse strand, counting down.
TACTGTTTTCGATTTGTTCTGTGCGAATTTGAAAAATATCTAAGGGATAGCAATTTTTTATAAAAAAAATGTATACATTTAAAAAATTAAAAAATTTCTTTTAAGCAATGCTAACGATGCAGAAATCGGTGCAGCCGTTCAAGAGCAATCACAAATTTCGTAAAACCAAAAATACATTTTTTAAAATTTAAAATAATAAAATATTGGAAAAAAAATTTGCAAAAAATAAATGATAGCTAAATCTTATTTTACCATCTACCAACTTTTTATAACCTTTTTGTTGAAGTGACAACAGCTGTTCTTCAACAGCAGCGCCCCTACCTTCACTTCAACAACGATGCTGCTGAAATGCATAGCTGCTAACGCCGTCATGGTGATGGTAACGCCGCCGTTTTTTTAAAGTTAGTTGTAAACTCACCCGCAAAACATACGGCTCACGGCCAAAATAAAATCAAAATAGTTGAAATAAAAAATTAATTTTGCGTTTTACTTTTTTAACTCCCGCCACTCTGGCGCGGAGTTAAACATGGTCCTTCGAGCCGGATCCGATCCAGTGACCCGGTGAATTGTGTTGTGCGCGATAGATTTGGTCGACAGTGCATTGCTTAAAATATTGCCACTACGTGGAAAGTCAATTGTCTCCGTCGCTCCACCATTGATTTCATCACGTGAAACAAGGCTTCACGAGCCAGCGACGGATGACAAGATGACAACAGAATTTAAGCTTCCCGTAAATGCACTGCAGTCGAACCCTAAAAATTTCAACGGCCACAACAACAATTCTCATCACAAGGAACAGCAGCATCAATACCATCCAACAACAACAAATAGCTGAGTCATCCAGTTTGGCCTTGCACTCGTGCAAGGGGGGCGGTATGTTGAAGTGACAACAGCTGTTCTTCAACAGCAGCGCCCCTACCTTCACTTCAACAACGATGCTGCTGAAATGCATAGCTGCTAACGCCGTCATGGTGATGGTAACGCCGCCGTTTTTTTAAAGTTAGTTGTAAACTCACTCGCAACAATAAAGATGGCACACTGCCAAATATAATTAAAATTTAAAAAACATAGTTGTTTCTTTTATTATGCTATTTTTTTCAAGTCTCACGGATTTGAACATGGTCCTTCGAACCGGATTTGAACCGGTCATTGGATGTGTTGTGTTGTGCGCGGTATGCATATATCGACATACGGGTTTAATAAAAATGTTTAAAATAATTTTTTATCACTACGTGATACCCACCTGCGAACCATCTATTGTCTCCGTCGCTACATCATTGCTTCATCACGTGAAGCAAGGCTTCACGAGCCAGTGACAGATGACAAAACAAGACGAAAAGCTGACTTTAAACTCCTCTGAAATAAACAAGAGCCGATAAAATATACAACGTCCACAACAACAACACAGCATCCACTGGCATATACAACGGCCACAACAACACAGCATCCACTGGCATATACAACGGCCACAACAACGCAGCATCCTCTGGCATATAAACCAGCAAAACAACATAAAATGCATCGTCACCGCACATCAACTTGACATTGCACTCGTGCAAGGGGGGAGTATGTTGAAGTCACAACAGCTGACTGTCGACGTCATCGCCACCTGCATCAGATTTGGAGCCGTTGGTTTTAAACACAACGCCGCAAAACTCGTAAAGTGATGGCAACGCCGTCAATGTTGCATTAAGTTAGTTTACGACTCACTCGCAACAATAAAGATGGCACACTGCCAAATATAATTAAAATTTAAAAAACATAGTTGTTTCTTTTATTATGCTATTTTTTTCAAGTCTCACGGATTTGAACACTTTTAAAATTAAAATTCATAAATATTATCTGATATCAGTAGAATAATTCGTGTTTTTTTTTGCAATAGATACCCCTGATGATGACGAACAAGGTTGGCCGAAATATTGGGCAAAAAAAGAAATATAAATACTAAATTAAAGTATTGTCTTTTATTTACAACGGACCTCAAGCCAACCAAAATAAATTTATAAAAAAAGAAGAATATTTTTCATTTTTACTAATTTAAAAATACAAAGACAGCAAATTACCTGTTAATGTCGAAATCACTATGGTTTTTGACTGCATTAATGTGGGTAAGTAATACAGAACATGCGCCAGACTCTCACAAAACCAAGACAGTAATTGAATTTTTGGTAACGCAATATTTGTCTAAAAAATTTGACTTTTTTTCTGTTTTGCACAAAACATTTTAACATTTTGTTTTCAAAAATGTTTTGTCTCAGTGATATGTGTTATAATACAGAAATGTGCAATAACTATAGTCTGATACACATTAATACATTTTTTTAAATCAAATTCCATGCTTTAATTCTATAAAATTGTACTAAGATTTCCTTTTTAGATATATCTTTTAGATTTTCATTTGTTATTTCATTTCAATGAAATCATAAAATTGTCATAACGAATCTACACGTGGCAGAAACGCCGTTTTTTGAATAGAAAGAAAACATATTTGGAACAGAGATTTTTAAATATTATATATTTCTGAATAAACAAATTTTATTTGGAAATCATTAAAATTTATTTGGAGCGAATATGTTAATATATCACAACAAAATATAGTTGGAAACTAACAATTTAAAATAAAATTTGTGTTTGCAAACAAATAAAAATATTGTTTAAAAATTTCTTCAAAAATATTTTATTTAATATAATTCATTTTGCATTTTTTTTGATTTCGATTTATGTCGTACATTCAAAAATTGCATTAACTTTTGTTTTAAAGCCCTCATTATTAATTTCTTAATATTCAATTATTAGTTATGCTAGATTGTACGATTTCGATTATAAAGTACAAAGGTATCGATATATTTTTGGAATACTTAAATGCATATAAATCGTTATTTCGGAAATAATAGGTTAAAAAAAATTAATTGAATCGAAAAATGTTTTTTTTAGAACGTTAACTACCCAAATATATAATATTTGCTTGTGTCAAATATTATATATTTGGAGTTTACCATAAACATATACATGTTTCAAGCTGAATATGTTTGGACAATTTAGTGCAGAAGAGATTTTTTCAAGCGTGCACTATTAACACCGTTTTTGCTACGGAATCGCTCGTACATATTCTCTGTCTCATTCGGCAGAGTTTTTGTCATTCCCTTACAATTTCCACTGCTGCATGCACTGCTATTTGCCTAACAACTTAAAGTATGTTTACTGAACATTAACCTCCTTTTATCATCGTCACCAACATCCGTTCGACCGTCCGTCATCCCCAGTTCACGGTAATTTTCTTAATAACGGTGTATAATTAGTTCTTCATGGTATATGTACATGCGTGTAGGTAAATGGTTTACTTTTCGTTCTTTGCCGTATCTATCCCGGATAGTTTCTGCATTCCTTATGTGCATTAACAGCATGTGGATTTTGCATTGAGACCGATTTTAATATCATCAACCATATACTGGGGATACACGAACTCTGTTATTTCGATTGCAAAACTTTATTGATCTGCGAACATATAAAGGGTGTCCCAAGAAGAGCGCAATTTTTTAATTACTGATGCAGCAATTGAATTGTTTCTCTGGCTGTATGACATGTGGCGCCGTCTTGTTGGAACCACATGCCCTCCACATTCATTTCTTCAATTCTAGGCAAGAAAAAACTGCTTATCATTTCACGATACCGAACACCATTGACTGTTTGCGCTTGACCTGCCTCAAAGGTCCAATGATTCCTCCAGCCCAAAAACCACACCACACAGTGACACGTTGAGGATGCATTTGCTTCTCGTGAATCACTCGAGGATTTTCCGCACCCCAAATGCGACAATTCTGCCTATTGACGAAGCCATCAAGATGAAAATGGGCCTCGTCACTGAAGATGATTTTATCGGCAAAATCAGCATTTTCATGTTGTCTCTCCAATACCCAATTAACGAACTCCCTTCGCTGTCCTTCTCCATTTTTACTAACCTCGTACCTTCTACTAACAAACAATAACAATTATTCAAATGTCAAACAATGACACTTCGAATGTTGCGAAATTTAAAAATTGCGTTCTTCTTGGGACACCCTTTAAAATATATATATTTTTGTATATATAAAAAATGTCAGACAAATTGGATGGATATCTGGTATTCAAAGCATAAAGAAAGACATTTGAAAGCGACATCTAAATGGTGAGCAAAATATGGATCGACGTGTTTCATTTTTGTTGTGAAGATTTTTTTTTGAATTTCCCTTACCTTAATATGCCATCCGTCCCGCTTTGGCGACACCATTCCGCTTTTGGCATTCGGGTCCCGCCTAAATTTAAGCCAGTCCCGCTTTTTCAATATTTTTGGATTGCCTTATTATAATGAATTTAAATCGTTGAATTAGAATTATAACTAGAATGTTGAATTTGTATATGATCTCAACTATTTTTTAGTATCGTTCCATATGAAATAAGGAATCTTTGTCATTTATATGATTTATAAATCAAACAATGTTAATAAAACTCCAATATATGCAAGCTATATTCCATCGCCTTTCCCAGGCTTGAGATCCATATCTCCTGCGAAAAATGCTAGTTCTAGCGACCCAAACGTAAACCGAATCCCAAAGAATACAATTCATCCTAATATGTCATACGCCCGTATGACAAGATAATGTAATTCGTTACCTCCTCAACTTCCCCTCGAAAACTCAATAGAAAAATTAATAGACACTACGAATTCATTCATGTTGAATATGCAAAGCATGATGCAAGAAATGATGAGAAATTAAAGTATGCTATGCAACTCGTGTTAAATCAAAAATAAATCCAATGAGAATTTGTTATTGGAATGCAAACGGCCTGAGTCAACACAGAAATGAGGTAGAAAATGTTCTCCGAAACCACTGTATAGATATTTTATTAGTCTCTGAGACACATTTTTCAACCAGAAATTGTTTTAGGATACGTGGTTATTCCACATACGATACTACACACCCTTGAAAATGGGAACTGGGCAAAAAGCACAGAAGAGAAAGTAAATGCATTCGCAAACTACCTCGAGTCCACTTTTACACCCAACAGTGATACATCTGAAATCTATCCGCCCGTGATAGATATAATTCCTCGCCCACACTATCCGCTCGTGATAAACGACATAATTCCGCGCCCAATCTATCCGCCCGTGATAGATGATATAATTTCTCACACAATCTATCCGCCCGGGATAAATGACTCAATTCCTCTCCCAATCTATCAGCCCGTGATAGATGACATAACTTCTCGCCCAATCTATCCGCCCGTGATAGACGATATAACTCCACGCCGAATCTATCCGCCCGTAATAGATGATATAATTCCTGGCCCAATCAAGCTTAGAATAAAGGATGTTGAAAAATCTGTCAAAGAACTAAAATTAAAGAAATCGCCCGGAGGAGATGGTATAACAGCGAAAATGATTTTCAGCCTTGAAAATTGAGTTATTTTTATTCAATGCAATTCTCCGTGTATGTTACTTCCCCCTATCTTGGAAGAGGTCTGAAATCGTGATGATACCGAAACCAGGCAAAGATCCAACTCAAGTCAAATCCTATCCCCCAAAAAGCTTACTATCGATACTTTCAAAAATGTTTGAGTCCATTCTCATGAAGAAAATCACACCTCATATAATTTCTCACAATATTATACCTGACCATCAATTTGGTTTTAGAAAATGTCATAATACTATGGAACAGGTACACCGTATTATAACCTGCATAAGAGCTTTTGAGAATAAAGAATACTGTTCGGCGTTATTCATAGATATTTCCCAAGCATTTGACAAAGTCTGGCACGAAGGACTTTTGTACAGAATATGCGACCTTCTGCCAATCAACACGCATAAACTGTTCAGGAGTTATTTGACTAACCGGTCTTTTCAAGTTAAATCAAATGGCATTTTTTCTAGCCCTAAGAAAATAAATGCCGGTGTCCCACAGTGGAGCATTCTTGGCCCTATACTGTACGTAATTTTTACGGCAGATATGCCCATAACCAACTTTACGTACACGTCTACTTTTGCGGACGATACTGCATTCGTCAGTACTCACAAAACCCCTTCAGTTGCGTCCGATCAACTGCAGTCTCATGTCCGAATCATACAAGAATGGTTAAAAAAAAGGAGAATAATGGTGAATGCCTCAATATGTACTCATGTTACTTTTACCCTGCGAAGGGATGCAAGTCCTCCAATTTCTATTTTTAATTTCTATTTCTATTAAACGAATATTCTTCGTTTAATTACAGGTGCACCATGGTATATAAGAAACGCTAACATCCATAAGGATCTCAACATGCCAACAGTAAAAGAGAAAATTGAAAAATATTGCCGGTGTTACGTGGGTAAACTATTCAATCATCCAAACATCCTGGCTCGAGAACTACTAAATTTTGAAAGTCATAACCGCCTTAGAAGGAGAGACACACTGGACATGATTTAAATTAAAACTAATCAAAATCAAAAACAAAAAATGAAATGTAATTATGAATTCTTAAATTTGAAATGTTAACCTTTTTGTTTAAGTAAAAAATCGTGTAAGGTCTCAATGGTTTATTCGCAATGGCAATAACCCCGAGAATAGTATTTTAGGTTACGATTTGTCCACTTATTGTTATTTTCATTGTATAATAATGAAAGATTCAATAAAAAATGTAATGAATTGAAAAAAAAATGTATATGTTTGTCACTGAAAATAGACAATTCTGTGTCTTGCTATTCGTTATTTTTTATGAAATACTTAAATATATTTCAAATTTGTTTAAAGAAACCTATCAATAATGAATTTATTTCAATGAAATTTACCGCTTCTTTGTTACAAAATCCCGCTTTTGGACTAAAGACTGCTGGTCACTTTAGGTATACGTCATCTTATATATTCATGAGTGACCTACATAGGAGAGCTATATCAAAACATGTACCTATATGGAAAATTTTTGTTGTGCAGAATTTAATAGATGTGAAACACATACTGCAAGATTGCTTAGTGAAAATGTGGTACTTATGTATAAAATAAGCGTATTTCGTAGCGATATTTATAGGCAGACTATAAAATTAGCTGAATTGTTTAGAAAATGTTATATTTTTGCATTAAATAAGTGCATTTGGAAGCAACCCCTATAGAGGGACTATAACAAAATATGTAAAACTGTTTGCTGCAATGAATTGTTGTCTTCCTTGAATATAATACAAATGCAAAGTTTCAGCAGATTTGTTTTAAAAACTTGGTTTTTACTAATTTCAAAAAAATCTGAACCTATTTTCCCCGAATTTGGAGTGTTCATCCATGTACGAGTAATAAGAGAACTCTCTCTGCAAGATTCAGATCTGATATAAAATACGGTTTCTACAGCGCTTACATTTAAAATGGGGGGGTAACATATGTATGGGGGCTATATCTAAATCCTGACCGATTTTGACCAATTCCTCCTTGTTATTTCAGTTTAAACTGAAATTGACATGACCAGTTTACCACGTACTCCCCCGATGATGCATTTTCTATAGGTATTTGTTTGAGCGTTTGTTCTCGATATGCTATTAATATATCTGTCAATCTTTCACTCGTGAAATAATTACATAAATCAATATACATAGTCGCTTGTCCTTCCATCTCTCTGTCCGGTTGTTCTTCCACCTGCCAATTAATCCCCATTTGGTCAATCGTCCATATAGCAACGTATTTTCAGTACATTTATTAAACTCTGTGCCTTGACCAGAGACTGTAAGTAAATTCCTTTCAGGCTTCAGCTACGTTACGGTATCTCTTTTTTTGAATATAATTAAATTGATTGTTTGTAATTAAGGATGCATACATGTGTAAGCTCAAACTATGTACGAGTATATACCTCGGTGTGTACGATGTTCTCTGTATGTAAGAGTGTTTTAAAGTATAAAAGTGTGTGTCTGGATGTGTGCATTTAATAAAAATTTATGATGCTGGTGTTGGTGCACATGGATATTTAGGTTAAGTACCCACTCTCTTCATTGTGACTACGTACATAAACTTGTAGAGCTCGGCAAAGGATATTACTTATATGCAGCAATTTTGCTGCCACAGCAGGATCTCTTGCCTGAGCATATCATTATTATTATCACCCATGCAGAAGCGCCAAGTGCTGCTGCAAAAGCGGCAGGCGGCAGCAGCACTATCGCCATCCACATCGTCATTATCATAGCTGTCACTATAATAGTTTAAATAGGCAAAAAGATTATGTTTTAATGAGCTTTTATCCTTGGCGTAATGGCTACAAATTTATATGTGCCGCCGCCTTTGTAGTGTCTCTCAAACACTTGGTAAAACGCGAACCAAACATATGGTCTTATTTGTAACTTGATTATATTATGAATGAATGCAGCAGCATAGTTTTCTTAATGTAATATCTTTTGAAATAGAAATCTTTCATCTATTTCGCTCAACGATAAAGAAGCATTTTCTTTGAAAATTTTAAAGAACAAGATGAAGAAGGCAATGAAAAACATGTTTACTCTAAGCAAACATAATATTTGTAAACTACACGGAGGAAAAAAACGGCCTCTGTAACATATTGCCCCAAACATATTTTGCAGGCAACATATATATGTTTGGAGCAGCTCCCAAACATATTATGTTTGGGGTAGCGGTAATGTTCCCAAACATTTATATGATTGTATGTAATCATATATATGCTTATGTCCAAACATTTCTATGATTGTGTGTAATCATATATATGCTTATGTCCAAACATTTATATGATTGTATGTAATCATATATATGATTGCATTTAATCATGTATATGATTGTATATTGTTGTTTTTTATCAAAAGTCTGAACCCTTTGTGACGCACCTATAATATATTTATAAAATTCTAGTCTAATGTTCCATCAATTATCCATTATTCGGACTGCGGACTATGCCACTTTTCTTTCAACCTGGTTGGTAGCTTCGTTGATCCACCCCATTGACTGAAAAACGTCAACACCTTATACCACTGGCTATATAGAGTCAACGAGAATTATATGCACAGCGTGTATTTTAATTTACTTTCATGTTACACCCGAAACAAGAAAGTATAAGCTTAGCCATATATTCATTCTGACTGGCTGTGGCTGTCAATGGTTGTATGTGGGTGCGTGCGTGTGTTCGCTGTGATGGCTTAGCACAGTGGTGATGGTGGATGCTCTATGAGTCACATAATTGGGCTTTCAGAGAGTAATACTCTCTAAAAATCTAAAAAATATGCTCTAATATATTATTTTGCCAAAAATATGTTAGGACACAATCATATCGTTTTATAATATGCTAGAATTTTGCCCCGAACATATTATGATTGTGTGCAAACATAATATGTTTACCCACAAACATATATATGATTGTGCCCGTCGCAAACATATTTATGATTGCATCCAAACATATTTTTTTCTCCGTGTAAGGAAGCTCCCAATGATTTGGAAAGAGGGCCTTTGGTATTTAAAATAAATCTTAATACTCGCATTACAGATATAACTTAAGACTTCAGGAGATGATCTGTTGAAAATATATGTAAAACAAGTGAAAGTGGCGTTAAGTTCGGCCATGCTGAATCTTATATTCCCTCCAATGTGGATCCCATGTGAATTGTTTCGGGGAAAAAAATTAACTAATATTACCAAATTTTAACCTGATTAGCTGAAATTTTTAGTTTTTGTTGTGTTAGAAATTCAAATCTACTGAGTCCTTTATATGGGTGCTATATCAAAACATGGACCTATGATCACCGTTGTTCGTATGACATGTTCCGGGTATAAATTTGTGGTCGCCAAAGTCGACTTAAGAAGATTTGAGTTAGGTATGATATCATATTCTAATACTCTACATTTGTGTGAACTACCCATGTCTCTAACATTTTTTTTAAAAGTTAAAGAAAAACAGAAAGTCTGGAGAAGCGGACAATATAATACCCTACACCTCCCTAGCAATACAAAAGGGGGCATTGCAATAACTATTTGGAATAATTGGTTTCATTTTATTGAACCAAGTATTTAGCTCTACCTACTGAACAAGGCTTATTCCAAGGAGGAGTTGAAAATGTTGATCCCAGTAAAGTAGATCTGAAACGATAATCTTAAAATGCGCAGTATTCTTTCATAGGTCAAAAATCAGAAGGAACAAATAGATGGGACTATACATAATCAAATCAACTTGGAACAAAAACCTCATTTCTACCAAAGTATATATATAATGATCGGACGTAGAATACTGTTTCAGTACGAATAAATACTAAATAGGCAGGAACTTACCTTTGAGGCTATACCTAAATCATAACCGATTATCGCCCAAATTAAGCAGTATTCGTTCCTAGATTATGGAACTTCTTTCTGCCAAATTTCGTAATGATCGGAAGTAAAGTACAATTTCTAAAGAGCTTTGATACCAAATCGGTAGTAACATATACAATAACTTTTTCGTTTACTATTTTTTTTTTTATTTTTTCTTTCAGATTATATAGACAACACTTGGAGAATTTATAATGGAGAGGTTCACAATTGAACAGAGAACCAGAACAATAGAATTTTATTATTAAAACCAGTAAGGAAAGGCTGAAGTCGGGCGGTGCCGACTATATAATACCCTACACCACTCTCGTAATATTGAATAACTCTGATATATAAATTTTGTAATTTTGTATAAATTGTTTACATAAATTTACTTTTGGGACATTTTATACTTAAATAATACCCTGTACCACAGTGTGGTGTAGGGTATAAAAACGATTGGATCTAAAGAGCCAAATCGGATGAACAATATATATATGAGCTATATCTAACTCTTTACCGATTTTCTTCAAATTCGGCAATGTTGGTTCATGAATCAAGAAACTCTACCATTCTAAATTTCAAAACGATTGGATGTAAAATAAAGCTTCTATAGAACTAAAGGGCCAAATCGGACGAAACATATATTTGGGAGCTATAGCTAAATCTTAACCGATTTTCTTCAAATTCGGTAGTGTTGGTTCATGGATCAATAAACTCTACCATTCTAAATTTCAAAACGATTGGATGTAAAATACAGCTTCTATAGAACTAAAGAGCAAAATCGGACGAAACATATATAAATGGGAGCTATAGCTAAATCTTAACCGATTTTCTTCAAATTCGGCAATGTTGGTTCATGGACCATGAAACTCTACCATTCTAAATTTCAAAACGATTGGATGTAAAATACAGCTTTTATAGGACTAAATGGCCAAATCGGACGAAACATATATATGGGAGCTATAGCTAAATCTTAACCGATTTTCTTCAAATTCGACAATGTTGGTTCATGGATCAAGAAACTCTACCATTCGATTGGATGTAAAATACAGCTTCTATAGGACTAAAGGGCCAAATCGGACGAAAGATATATATGAGAGCTATATCTAAATCTGAACCGATTTCAACCAAATTCAATAGCGATCTTAACAGCCGCGAAATACTCTAAACTGCAAAATTTCAGAACGATCGGAGTGAAATTGCGACCTGTAGTCGACGAACAACTTTACATGGACAGACGGACGGACGGACGGACGGACAGACATCGCTAAATTGACTCAGCTAGTGATTCTGAGTCGATCGGTATACTTTAAGGGGGGTCTAGCTGTGTTATTTTCAGGTGTTACAAACATCTGCCGTGAAACAAACGTATAATACCCTGTACCACAGTGTGGTGTAGGGTATAACCAGAGATAAATCATTTTAACGCAAAGAGCACATCGTCGACATTTTAACGTCAGAATTTCGCCCTTTGAAGCAATGATTCGTTGCTTAGTTGATCGTCATCACCAACATGGCAGCGTACGAGATTTGCCTCGAACCGGTAGACCACGTGTTAGTCGCACTGCGGAAAATATTGAACGAGTACAGCAAAGTGTTAACGAAGCACCAGAAACATCTGTCAGAAGGCGTTCTGCTCAGCTAGAAATGTCTCGTACGTCACTAGGGCGCATTTAAAAAAAAAAGATTTACAGTTATACCCATATAAGGTCCAATTGGTGCAAGAATTAAAACCCCAAGATCATCGGCAACGTCTAAATTTTGCAGTTAAATTTCAAGAGTTGGCCAGAAATGAAATCAACTTTATTAAAAATTTGATTATGAGTGATGAAGCTCATTTTCATTTCATACGCTAACCAGTTTTAATGATATTGCATCTCAAAGCTGGCAGTTCATAGCAATGCCATATTTTCTCTTCAAAGTGCTGAAATTTTGATATCTTGTTCTTGGTGTGGATTCAAATATTTAAAGTAACCGTGGGTATAAATAGTAATCGAATGATAATTTCGGTGAGTATTAAATCTAGCAACACTGTTTTTTTATTCCTAAAATTCGTTCATATGATAAGTCCCGTTGGCAAATAAATAAATGGAAAACAAAGTGAATACAAATTACAAGTTTAGTGGACAATTAAGAAAATATATCTCAAAAGACCATCGCTTTTTTTATGATTTGTTGCTAAGTATGTATTTACATGTATATAAATATCAGCTGCAGCCGACTGCAGCTACTGTTTTTATGAATATTTTTCACTGCTCCCAACATTGTGAATGTTCGTGAATTTTCAACAAGTGGTTAAAAATAAAACCAATTAAAGGCAGCTAAATATTGCGTAACATAAAAAGATTGTGGAGGACCATATAGAAAGAGAATTGAGTTCTACAGAAGGAAACTGACCGCAGTTTACGCTGGTAAAATTCCCCTGGTATCCTTCGAGAAAATATCCCGAAATTCTTCATACAAAACAGTACGTCGAATATAAATACCTTTAAATTTTATGCAATTATGACAACCATTTCAAAAAAGATGAAATTTTTTGTTTCAGGACAGGCAGAGGGTATCCTTTGAAAAAATGTCCTGAAATAATTTATAAAAAATAACTATACATCAAAAAAATCTATACCTTTATATTTTGTCAAATTCTGGCAACAATTAAAAAAAATCATTTTCAGGATATATGGGGGGGGCGTATACTTTGAGATTATGTTCTGAAATTTTTCATAAAATACAACTATACATAAGAAAATATTTACTTTCACATATTGTGAAAGCGATTATGAAGCGATTTTTTTGTTTCATGATATACGGACGTTGGATGTGTCCTTTGAGATAATTTAATGAAATTCGACAGAACTATTTGCTATCAACAGGACCCAAGCTTGGTTCAAATCGGACAATAATTTAAAAAATTATGCAATATTTTAATTACAGGATGAAAGGGAGATATGCGTGCCCTTGAACCAATTTTCGCAAAACTTTGTATATTTTCATTCTTACTCTCAAAAATGCGTTGTACCAATTTTCGTTCGCCTATGATAACTCCTTCTATTTTTGACCAACGTGAAAACACGGCACTGTGCGATATACGATTATGTATGTCTCTTCTACTTGTATATGTTGCAATCAAATTTACGATGTCTAGGGCCAAAAAGAAAGGTATGTGCAAAGTTTTTTTGAAATCGGACCGTAATTACAACCTGTACTTTGATTACAAAAATACATGTACAGACAGACGGACAGACATAGCTAAATCGACTCAGAAAGTGATTCTAAGCCGATAGATATAATAAACGATGGGTTCATTTCTTCTCCTTTTGGTTGTTACAAAAAAATGCACAAGATTATAATACCCTGTACCACTGTGAGAAGTAGGGTATAAAGATGTGGCCATGTTTTGAAATTTTCGTAAAATATTGTGTAATTTTGATAAGCGTAGCAACACTATTCCATGTGTATCTCCAAAATACTACGAGTACATATATTTTCGCAATAAAATATAAAAATTGCCTATATTTAAAAAATATAAATTGACATGGCCACATCATTTTGAGCCTTAACCGCCAAAAAGACGAAAACCGCCAAAAAGGCGTTCATTTTTTAATTTAAATGCATATGTAATGCATACATCTGTTAATATAACTGTGAAATTTAGTATAACGGTACATTTTACAGCTATAAATTTCGGACACATGATGCCATGTGTCAAAAGCAAACGATTTCCCTCAAAAAATCAAAAGTAAATCATGGTGGCGCTTACGTCTTTTTGGCGGTTAGGGCTCGATTTGTCTCTTTGGGCACATCTGACCGAAATTATCATTAAATCGTAACAGAAAATTTTGTTGTCAATTTACAAAAACTAATGTGGGAGAAATCGGTTTATATTCTGCACTGATGTTAAGAAAATGATTGGATAGGGTCAGGAAGATATGAAAAAATCAATATTCAGACAGACAGAAATGTAAAACCATAATATACTCGTATTTAAAAATTAACACGTTTCTATGACCTATTTTGAAGAAAGTAATTCGCGGATTTTTATATTTCCAACAGTCAATCCCACAATTCCCAAAATAATTTCGAAAATTTCCAAAAATTTACTTTTTTGTTTTTTGGCTTATGTCTACTATACTAAAATGTGGCCTACTTTTATTTGTGTTAAAAGTAGGCCAGTGAATATTGTTGGCCCGTTCTTTTTTTGCGAATTCCTTTCAGACTATAGGAACTATGTTAAACTGTATAAAACTCGAGAATACGACATGTACTTTTTCCTAAAAAATCTTTTTTTTTTAAATAAGTTCAAATGGCCATAACTTTTGTCCTATTGGGTATTTCGAACCATTTTTCTTCATCATATAGGAAATGTTATTGCCTATTCAGGCGTTTTGTCGTGGATAAAATCCATGCACATTCTGTTTCGATTTTTACATAATACAAGCACAGGGTCGGAGATAATATAAAAAGTTAAATTTTATTTGCAGATATTTCGGTAAATGTACAAGATAATTTTTAGGCACACAAAAATTAATTTTATAAATCGGACAATAAAGACGAAAAATACACGTGCTTGCACATTTTCTTTACCCGAGGTGACCACATATGAGGCCCTGCAACTCCGCGCCTGTATGACATAGGTGGCCCAAATTTAATTCTTACCTTCTTTAATACATCTTCTACTACCATGCCAAGCTTGGTGTCAATCGGCTTTCTGGTTAAGGAATTGCCTAATTACTTCCCTTTTTTGGAATTCCTCCCAATTTGCGACGGACGGACAGACGGACTTGGTTTGATCGTCTTAGAATTTTACGACGATTAAAATTATATACGATTAAGATTATATATATACATATATAAACGGTATGGGGCCACAGATCAATATTAAGATGTTTTACATCTCATGGTGGAGGGTATTAAAAATCTAAATACAGGGTACGCCATCTAACGTTTTTTTTAAACTAGTGACTTGGTTTAATCGTCTTAGAATTTTACGACGATTAAAATTATATACGATTAAAATTATATATATACATATATAAACGGTATGGGGCCACAGATCAATATTTAGATGTTTTACATCTCATGGTGGAGGGTATTACAAATCTAAATACAGGGAACGCCATCTAACGTTTTTTTTTAACTAGTGCTTATTTCGTGAATGGTAACACTTAGCTCATGTCTGATTTGACAGATAATTAGTTTTATCCTTCTGCTGAACGTATACGTGTATATTGCGAATATTGCGACATTGCTTTGAAAATCATGGTAATGTTGCAGAATGTGTGCGAAAATTGCGTACGGATTTTGGAAGAAGATAAGCACCGTCAGCTCCGTATGTTCGTTATCTTGTGAAAAAAGTGAAAGCCAAAAACAGTGCGTACACCCGAGAATATTGCTGATGTGGCAGAAAGTGTGCGTGAAGCTCCATCAACATCAATTCACCGTCGTTCTCAACAATTGAACATTTCGGAGACATCATTGAAACTGACCATCCAATACGTTTTCAGTAGTTTTTTATAGCATTTTCAAAAAAAAAGTTATTTGAGATCAAGTCGATTTATCAGTGACGACGATCCATCGGTGCGTATGGTTTATAAACCTGCCATAATGCTACAGTTATGTTAATCATACGCCAAGATGTTCCATTGATGAATAACTTAAACGAATTTGGATTTTACAAATTTGGTCTCTATTTATCAACGAGTGAGCGGTTTGTAAAAAAAAACATAAAGTGAAATTAACGTTTGAGTATGGAACATTCAACTTCAGTTATTTACTACTTGTAGGTAAATTACTTAGAGCAAAAAAAGTGATTAGTTCTTTTCAAAATATATATAACATTTTTCCATATCCACCAAATTTGAATTTTCGAATATATAGGCAAACATATAGATAATTTTAGTCAAATTTTAGAGCGTTCTTTTTTGCCTTTTTCAATATTGTATAAAAAAATTTAAAAAATTTTCTCAAAAAAATGATTTTTTCGCAATATCCCGCAAGATATCGTCGGAACAGCAGAACGGATACAATAAATATATTAGAAGAAATTGAAAGTTTTCCTGGACACATTCGGTATAATTTTTATACAAGTAGTCCTGTTGACCCTTACTGTTTTATTTTACCATTGTATTATGTCTAAAAAACAATCAGAAATATGTATGTTTTCCAGCCAAATTTTAGTTAACAAATCTCTGTCAATTTTAAAAGTCACTCGGCATTTTAGTGCTTATTTTCAAATACTCCAGTTTTGCCCGATCAGTTGACATTTGTGCTCTCTCGGGGCGATGCTACACGTGGGGTCGAACCGATTTGTAAAATTTTTTGCTGTTATGAATTCTTGTCAAAATAGAATGCAAACTCCAAAATATCTGCCACTTTTTGGAGCGATCTTTATAAGGGAGCTATATCAAAACATTGACCGATATGGTTAATTTGCAATCCCAAACAACCAGCAACTATAAGAAATATTTCTACCAAATTTGATCAACCTAGCCCTATTATTACGGACTGTTGCGTGATTACAACAGACGAACAGACGGACAAGGCTAAATCGTCTTAGAATTTTACGACGATTAAGAATATATATATACTTTATGGCGTCTCAGATCAATATTTAAAGTTGTTACAAACGGAGTGTCAAAATGAATATACCGCCCATCTTATGGTGGAGGGTATAAAAAATGCACACAAGTTTAACGACGGTTTGGAAGCTTTAACGTTGGTTCTATTACGAACACATCGACAGCACTTATATGGATTTGTAGGTACTTCAACCGCTATAATCGCTTCTTTCGTATTATTTCATTATATTGCTTGAAATCGCATCTCCAATAGTTATGAGCTATAATTTTTCGCGGAAAGATCTCACATGAACAATGTTCACGAAAAAATTCTTCATCCATGTGTGCCACGTATTTTTTTAACTGAACAAATAAAGATCAACAAAAACGCTATGCCCTTGAGCTTGAATATATAACAGCTAAAATTATAGTTACGTTATTTATTTGAGTTTTCGTCGGTGGAACCCTTACTACGAATATTTTTTTGGGTATAATTTCGGAAGGACATGTCTAATCTGCTTACGCAATACAAACAGAAATTTGTGCAAAATGAACTAGAGCTTTTTGGTTTCATTCCATGTCAAACCGAACGATTTTTCGAAAAAAAGAATCTTGTAGTTGGCGAGAAAAAAAAAAACAATTTTTTTTCAAATGTTACAAGCATATAAAGTGTGAAAAATTTAGGAAAATATGTGAAAAGGTATATTTTGGAAGTTATGCATAATGCAAATGCCCAAACGGAATTTTACAGATGAATTCTCGTTTTTAAGGACGTAACTTGTACTTTCAAGTAGATATGTATATTAATTCTGGTTAATTCAAAGTTTTAAAATGCATTAGTGGCATATGCAACTTTATTTTGCATCATGCACATCAATGACACCAACTTAAAATTCTGAAAAAATATAGTCATGAAGCCCAATTTGTCCTAAACTGAAAAAAAACCCTGAAAATTTAAAGACGGTGTGCAGCCTTGTTCTTTTTTAAAACAATATTTACTTTTAGTAAATATGTCAATGATTTTTCTTTATAAAATATTGAAATCACAAAATAAAAAGAATCATTCCAATAAAAAAACAATTTCGATTTCTGACATTTTTAAGTAAAACTGCTCTTACATAGAAACAGGAGACAATACCAGTTTCAAATCAGCTCAGATTACATAGGGCTTCATGCCTATATATATTTCACATATCTATGTTGGTGTTTTCCTGGTCCAGTATGCACATTAAAATTTAAGAGGAAAAATAAATAACTATGTATGATTTAATATTGGCGAATTTTCGCATATATCGAAGATGTCCTAGTCAAGACCTTCAAGAAGAGCTCTAATTTGTATAAGTGTGTGAGATGTGACTCAGGAATTTCTTAATAAATATTTTTTTAAAAAAAGTATGGGGCTGAACACCGTCTTCAAATTTTCAGCGTTCATTTAGAATATATGGGGCTACATAACTATATTTGTCACAGAATTTTAAGTTAGTGTCATCGATGTGTAAAATGCAAATTAAATTTGCAGATGCATCGGATGCACTCAAAAACGGTAACGAAGCGAACATAAATCCTTGCTATGAAAAAAAGGACTTTCGACCTTTAAAATGAGCATTCTTTTGTAAACATCCGTCCGCGCGTTCCGAAAACACAGAACTCGAAACATACGCCCTTTGAGAATATTTTCCTATTTTCTAATGGCGAATTCTTTTCTGCAAAAAAGCAACATTTTCATTGCCCTTTTTCCGAAAACGGCACTTTTGTGATACTTTTTTGAAATTTGGTAATTAAGTTACTCGAATTTAGCACAACTTAAATATAAAAATTTCATAAAAGTGATATAATAGTGCAGTTTTCGGAAAAAGGGCAATGCAAGTGTTGCACTTTTTTGCAGAAAAGAATTCGCCATAAGATTTCAGATGCTAATAACGTCTGAAAATTTTTTTGGAAATTTTTTTCTCCAACTAGTGGGATTGATATGTTACTGATGTTATTTTATGGGTTTTATCACTGTGGAGTTGAGCTGATGACATTTTTTGTTTTGAGATTGATATGCCAATTTATTTTGAAATCGGGAATGGTGACCCAAAAAAGGTTTTCGGTTTGACATGGAATGAACGTTATACATTGATTTATTTTAAACAGAAAATAGTTCATGCCGTAGATATCAGATAGATATTCAAAATAATACTAGTTTTTGAAAAATTTTTCTACCCAACAAAAATTTTTTAATTTATTTTTCTACCCAACAAAAATTGCGAAAAAAAATACTTTCTTGATTTCTTTAAACGTTGTTGGATACAATTATGCATATATATATATTTGTTCATTATTTTATTTATATTATACAAATAATCTGAAAAAATAACTGTGGTATAATGCTTATTTCTTTTTAGTTTTCCTAAACCCCTTACCATTCTATAGCCAAAATAGCAAAAATGACAAATTTAAAATTGATTTATGTTATTTATAACCGTACTCGTATATATATCTGTGTCAGTAAAAAATAACATATCATGTTTTTATCGGCCATCTTTCGCCACACCTATTATTTCCATTTAGTTTAACACCTTTTTGGGGAAAATAAATATTGCATATTTTTGTTTTAAATAGCATAATAACACAAGTGCACACTTTTTTCATTGTCGACTCGGACACAAAATTAATTTATTCATACATATGGACTCAATACCCCCAGGAAACAATCCGTCATATAATTCGCATTACGTATACGTATGTTTGAGTTCGTTTGCTATAATAAATAAAATGTCTCTTTTGTACTTTTTAACAATTTAATTATATTTAATGCTTCGCTTGCCTCCACAAATGCGAATGCTTTCCAGATTTCGATTAAATATTTTCTCCTCTCAATTTGTGCATTTTTAGGTGGTGGAGATTTTTGAACAAATGGCGCCTGTCAAAAAAGCTTTGTATAAACACGTTATGTTGATTTATGAATTTCGCGGGAAATCAAACGTATTCAATGACACCAATTTTTGCCGTTGATTTTCATTGTGTACTTATGCAATTATTTTTTATTGCCTTTTTGTATATTTTCATTTTCATTTACATTTGTTTGTCATGTGGTTAGTGCTTTCGGGCAATAATATGATTTGATTTCATTGTGTTCTTGTTTATTTTATAATCTTCAATGGTGAAATTGAACTGCTTTTTTCAAAAGGAAGTAGCATTAAATTAAAGCAACTTGATTGAATGGCTTTCAATATGTGGAAAACTTTAAACCGTATTTCAGCTGAATTTTTTTAGAAATAAAAAACAAATGCAGATTATAAAGGTAACGTTTTTATTTAGTTCGGGCCATCTGTGGTTTTTAATAATAGTATTGTTTTTCTTGTTATATAATTTAATAAACATTAAATCATTTAAAGGAGAAATATGTTTTTGTATATAAAAACAATAAATAAATTCATCAACAATACAATTTTTCAAACCACAATTTCATTAATACGGCATTAGTTCTTACGAGTACTACGATGGCTGCTATATATATTTCTGGCCTAATAACGAAAATGTGAATATTTATCATCAAAAACGGTTTAATTGTTTTTCAGCATGTATGTATTCTACAGCATGATTTATACACTTTTGTATGCGCTCAAACCAATTGTCCAAGCACTTTTTCCACACCGATTGAGACACGTCCAAAACATCTTCTGGCGACGAAAATCGTTGACCACGCATTTGTGCGGGAAATAAAAAGATGTATTCGAAGTGCTTCTTCCACGAACAACTTTCGTTGGATTTGGCTTTTTTTCGAAGACCCACACGGTCGATTGGGTTTTTTTTCGGACTCATACGCATAGATCCAAGATTCGTCACCTGTGACGATCTTATAAACGTCTTTCGAAGCACCGCGATCGTATTTTTTCAAAATTTCTTTGCACCAATCGACACGAGCCTTTTTTTAAGCGATTATCAAATTGTGCGGGATCCAACGAGAACAAACCTTTTTTACGGCCAAACGATGCCTCTATCTCACGGTATGTCACATGACGATCTTGCATTATCAGTTCACGCATGGCATCAATGTTCTCTGGCGCAATAGCCGTTTTTGGACTACCTTCGTCTTTGAGCGAGCGTCTGCCACGATTGAATTAATTAAGCCAGTTTTCACAGTGCTATAGGATGGTGCTTCATCGTCATACAAAGATTTGGGTGCTTCGATGGCACACTTGTCGTGATAATCCACGTCGAAAGCTGTGAAAAATGATCGCACGAAGATGTTCACGAGTTAATTCAATTTTTTTGCCAAATTTATTTTTCAAGTCACTGTAAACAAAAAAATGATGGTCCTTCGTCAAAACGTTCTGAAAAATGTCAAACTTTCCAATGGAATGTCAAACTTTTAGATGGCACCAGGCAACATTTAGTGTTTCGTAGGCAGACATATATATAGCAACCCTCGTACATATTCTGGTACTTTAAAATAAATTTTCGTTGCAGGAAACAAAAACTTAATTAGTAATTTAAAATACAGTCTCTACAGCGCTTGAATGTCAAATCGGTGCTAACATATATATGGGGGCTATATCTAAATCTAAACCGATTTTCTCCAAATTTGGCAGTATTCCTTCGTGTAATAAGAAACCTCTTTCTGCCGAATTTCGCTGTGATCGGATATAAAATACAGTTTCTACAGGTATTGAATTTCAAATCGGGGTTAACATATATATGGGGGCTATATCTAAATCTGAACCGATTTTCTCCGATTTTGGCAGTATTCCTTCATGTAATAAGCAACCTCTTTCTGCCGAATTTCGTACTGATTTCGTACTCAAATCGGGTGCAACATATATATGGGGGCTATATATAAATCTGAACCGATTTCCCCCAAATTTTGTATTGTATCTAAGTGTATCACGAGACTACTCTCTGTCAATTTTTGTACAAATCGGTTACAAAATGTTGCTTATACAGTGCATATATGCCAAATCTGAGGTACATATATATGGGTGCTATATGTGAATCTGAACCGATTTTAACCAAATTCAATAGGGATCGTCCTTGGGCCTAAAAAAGATATGTGCAAAGTTTCGTTGAGATCGGACCATAATTGCGACCTGTACTTTGATTACAAAAATACGTCTACAGATAGACAGACGGAGAGACAGACAGACAGACAGACAGACAGACAGACAGACAGACAGACAGACAGACAGACAGACAGACAGACAGACAGACAGACAGACAGACAGACAGACAGACAGACAGACAGACAGACGGACGGACAGACAGACAGACAGACGGACAGACGGACAGACAGACGGACAGACGACTAAATCGACTCAGAAAGTGATTACAAGTCGATCGGTATAATAAACCAGGGGGTATCTCTTCTCCTTTTGGGTGTTACAAACAAATGCACAAAGTCATAATACCCTGTACCACAGTGTGGTGTAGGGTATAAACATGTAAAAAAGTTTCGGGTAAACCGACTAAGGTATACCCTCACTTTGTGAGTAATGTTATATGGAATAGTACTAGAATTATTCTGTCAATTTCTGTGGGAGTTACCAGAAGGGGTTTAAGAAATACACCTATTTTTCCATGAACTGTAGATACTTTAAATACATTGTACTGTGCCTAATTATAAGCGTTTATTAACGTTATGATATATTAAATTTGGATATGATTTGGCCATTTTATGTGGGAGGTACAGAAAGGGGCGTGGTGATAGCACCAATTTTTCTCAGGGCTATAGGTAATTCAAAAGCGTTACAATGTGCTTTGTGCTCAATTTTGCACAGGCCTATATATACAATATAAAAGCATTACACTGTACAAAATTGCAAGTATTTGTATAAACTGGTAATAATGTTATAAGCTGTTAACCTTTGGTGCAAAATGGTACTTTTGTGTGGGAGGTACAAAAAGAGCTGTGGCAATAACGCCCATTTTTCACTGGACTGTAGGCACTATAAAAGCATTACACTGTACAACATTTTAAGCATTTTTAAACACTGCTTTTAATTTGATTAGCTGTTAACTTTAGGTGCAAAATGGTGCATTTGTGTGGGAGGTGCCAAATGGGACGTGGCAAACTTCGCCCATTTTTCTCAAGTTGATAGCGACTAATAAACTAATACTATGTGTGGAATTTCAGAAGATTCGAATAAGTAGTATAGCAGTTATTAAAGAATCAATATTTCACAACATTTTAACCCATTGTGGGTAGGACTAGAAGGAGTGGACCAATATGGTCCATCTTCGAACTTTGCCGGAGATAGAAAAAAATATTACCACGTAACAAATTGGAAGTCAATCGGTTACTCCTTTAGAGTTATCGTGCGCACCAGCCAGCAGACAGATAGACATATGGACGAACATTGCTCATTCGACTTAAAATGACCCAAATCCGCCAATCATACTTGTGGTCCTACGTCACTCCTTTGATGTGTTACACTTTTTTCTGTAGCAATGATATATGTATACCCTCGTCACACTAAAGTGAGGGTATAATGACGAAACTTTAGTGAAGTAAAAACGCTAAAGTACGTTTATATCGTCAGCATCAGACGGAACTACTAGATCGGGCGTGATAATTACGATACATTTTCAGCAAGAGTAGGTACCTTAAAACTAAAGGGTTTTCCAACAAGAGGTGTTATTTTGAATCATTAACCATTACTAAAAATGGAACGATACACGATTCAACAACGCACTGAAATTATTAAAATTCAGCAAAATTGTCGCATCTGGGGCTTCGAAAACCCAAGACTTATTGTTGAGAAGCCTCTCCATCCTCAACGTGTGACTGTTTGGTGCGGTTTATGGTCCGGCTGGGTCATTGGACCTTACTTTTTCGAAAATAAGTTTGGATCAACAGTTACGGTGAATGGATTGCGCTATCGAGAGATGATTAATGATTTTTTATTGTCGGAGTTGGATGGTATTGATCTGGACGGCGCTACGTGTCACACAAGCAACGAAACCATTGCTCTGTTACGAGAAAAGTTTTTGATCACAATTGGCCACCGAGATCTTGTGATTTAACACCTTGCGACTTCTTCCTTTGGGGCCACGTGAAAGACAAGGTCTACGCCAACAGCCCAGCGTCGATTCAAGACTTCAAAGATAGAATTCGTGAGGCTATCGAGGACATAGGGCAGACACATTGCGATTTGGTTATGGAAAATTTCATGAAAATGATATGGTCATAGTCGTGGAGGCCATTTGGCTGATGTTGTTATACCCTACACCACACTGTGGTACAGGGTATTATGACTTTGTGCATTTGTTTGTAACACCCAAAAGGAGAAGAGATAGATCCATTGTTTATTATACCGATCGACTTGTAATCACTTTCTGAGTCGATTTAGCTATGTCCGTCTGTCTGTAGATGTATTCTTGTAATCAAAGTACAGGTCGCAATTATGGCCCGATCTTGACGAAACTTTACACATATCTTTCTTTTTGCCCAAGGACGATCCCTATTTCATTTGGTTAAAATTGGTTAAGATTTGGATATAGCCCCCATATATATGTTAGCCCCGATTTGACATGTAAGCGCTGTAAAAAGTGTATTTTTAATCCGATCAGTACGAAATTCAGCAGAAAAAGGTTTCTTATTACATGAATTAATACTGCCAAATTTGAGGGAAATCGGTTGAGATTTAGATATAGCCCACATATAAAGGGTGTCCCAAGAAGAGCGCAATTTTTTAATTTTAAATAAAACACAGATATTTAAGAAAAAATCGTGAAACTTTATTATATCGTAAAGTAGACAGAATGAGGTTAGGTATGGAACAATATATCGTGCAGATGGCCGCCGCGGCTTTGCTGGCATGCACGCGATCTTTTAATGAAATTTTCAATGACCGTTTTGCATGAATGCTGCGGTATTTCATTAATGCAGCGTCCAATTTCGTCTTTTAAGGCTTGAGTCGTCGTCGGCTTATTCGCGTAAACCATCGACTTCAAAAAACCCCACAGAAAAAAAACTAATGGTGTTAAATCGCACGATCTAGGCGGCCAATTCTGATCTCCAAAACGCGAAATAACACGACCGGGAAATGACTGATGCAGCAATTGAATTGTTTCTCTGGCTGTATGACATGTGGCGCCGTCTTGTTGGAACCACATGCCCTCCACATTCATTTCTTCAATTCTAGGCAAGAAAAAACTGGTTATCATTTCACGATACCGAACACCATTGACTGTTTGCGCTTGACCTGCCTCATTTTCATAAAAAAAAGGTCCAATGATTCCTCCAGCCCAAAAACCACACCACACAGTGACACGATCGACCTGGTCGATGGCGCGTTGTTGTCTTTACATCACTAACAGACCCAGTTTCGGCAAATTTATCCATTAATCTCTTTACAGTTGACTCTTTTGGAGCATTATTGTGACCCCAAATTGATCGCAATTTGGGAACTGTAGCCGCAAAACTTTCACCATTTTGGTAAAACAATTTCACAATGAGAATGCGTTGTTCATTCGTGTAGCGCTCCATTTTTACTAACCTCGTACCTTCTACTAACAAACAATAACAATTATTCAAATGTCAAACAATGACACTTCGAATGTTTCGAGATTTAAAAATTGCGCTCTTCTTGGGACACCCTTTATATGTTACCCCCGATTTGGCATGTAAGCGCTATAGAGACTGTATTTTATATCCGATCAGTACGATATTCGACAGAAAGAGGTATTTTTACATCAATGAGTACTCAGGGAAAATCGGTTCAGATTTATATATAACCTCCATATATATGTTTCTCCTGATTTGGTATCAACGCGCTATAGAAGTTGTACTTTACTTTTGATCATTAATATTTTCCGGAAAGATGTTTCTCAATTTAGGAACGAATATTGCTTAATTTAGCGATTATCGGCTCAGAATTAGATAATATGTTCCTGCCTACTTACCAATTATTCCTAATTATTTTCGCAATGACCTTTATCGCATTGTAAGGGAGGTGTAGGGTATTATATAGTCGGCCCCGCCCGACTTTCTGCCTTTCCTTACTGGTTTTTCATTATTAACGGCACACCTTCCTCTTTATCATGAAATAAACATCCGATCATTTATCTCAAAAAATGGCATTTTTCTTTGAATACCACAATACCACATCTTGTTGGAAAACCCTTTAGTAAGAAACTAAGTCCCCAATGAACTTAGTCCGCAAATTTGGGGACCTTATTCCGTATGAAATAACGAGTGATTTTTTTTAAAAGCTTTCGGATTCAAACACATAAAATTTAGAGAAATGTATGAAATCTTTATTTTTTTCACGAGAAACGCTTTAAAAAGGTTGTAAATAAAAATTTTACACAGTACAGAGCGAACAGCGAATGAAATCTTAATTTCGATGATATAGTGCAGCTACACCATATATTTAGAACGGTTATTCTTTCGATTAAGGGCGCAGAGTTGTATCAGCTTTTAATCGGTACTAAAGACTCGTATGTTACTTGCAAATGAATTAATTAAGTTTTAATTGAATTAATACACAGTTTTGGTTAATACCCCACCGTGTGACGCTTTTACTGCCTTTGTGAACCCTGTGCATCAGATTGAGTCTACTTTCTAACAAACACATTTTTTCTAATAAAGAAATAAACAATTAAAAGCGTTAAGTTCGGGCTTACATACCCTCCACCATGGATTGCATTCAATTTTATACATTGAGTTTGTAACTGGAAAAATCTTTGGATATGGACAAAGTCATGAAACGATCCTCTTATTTAAGTTAATTATTAAAAAAAACGTACGCTGAAATTTTAGCCAAATTTTAGGCCGCAAATTCTTTAGCCAAACTGGACCACAGTGTGGTGTGAGTATAAAAATGGACCGGTATTGCCCATTTTCAATCCCAACATACCTGCAGATATAAGAAGTAAATGTACCAAATATCAGCCACCTAGCTCAAGTATTATAAATTGAAGCGAAATTACAACAGACGGACGGACGGACTAACGGACAGACATGGCTAAATCGTCTCAGCATTTACGAGGATTAATAATATCGTCATCAGAAACGAGGAAATTTTACAGGAGATGCAAAAAACTAAATAAATATAAAAATGTTGTCGTTACAAAAAAGCGGGATTTTCAGGATAATGATGTATATAAAAAATCACACAAACATGGATTATAACTTGTTTCGGAAAATTGCGTGAAGTCGGAAATAATACGAAAACAGAAAGAATACGTTTTTTGTTATTGTTCGGCTTGAGGTCTTTTATGTAATTAAACAACGAGTAATTCGATTTTTAATTATTTATTTTTCCAATATTTCGACTAACTTCGTTAGTCATCATCAGGGAATCTAATACAAAAAACACGAAAAAAAATGTAAAACACACAATTATTTAACATTGATATTTTACATACAATTTTCGATTTCTGTATTTTTATACCCTACACCACACTGTGGTACAGGGTATTATGACTTTGTGCATTTGTTTGTAACACCCAAAAGGAGAAGAGACAGATCCATTGTTTATTATACCGATCGACTTGTAATCACTTTCTGAGTCGATTTAGCTATGTCCGCCTGTCCGTCTGTAGATGTATTCTTGTAATCAAAGTACAGGTCGCAATTATGGCCCGATCTTGACGAAACTTTACACATATCTTTTGTTTGGCCCAAGGACGATCCCTATTTAATTTGGTTAAAATCGGTTTAGATTTGGATATAGCTCCCATATATATGTTAGCCCCGATTTGACATGTAAGCGCTGTAAATACTTTATTATACCCTACACCACACTGTGGTACAGGGTATTATAACATTGTGCATTTGTTTGTAACACCCAAAAGGAGAAGAAATAGACCCATCGTTTATTATACCGATCGACTTAGAATCACTTTCTGAGTTGATTTAGCTATGTCCGTCTGTCTGTCTGTCCGTCTGTCCGTCTGTCTGTGCATGTATTCTTGTAATCAAAGTACATGTCGCAATTATGGTCCGATCTCGACGAAACTTTACACATATATTTTTTTGGCCAAAGGACGATCCCTTTTGAATTTGGTTAAAATCGGTTCAGATTTAGATATAGCCCCCCATATAAATATATGTTACCCCGATTTGACATGTAAGCGCTGTAAAAACTTTATTTTATACCCGATCAGTATGAAATTCGGCAGAAAGAGGTTTGTTATTATACGAATTAACACTGTTAAATTTGGAAGAAATCGGTTCAGAGTTAGATATAGCCCCCATATATACGTTACCCCCGATTTGACATGTAAGCGCTGTAAAAATGTCATTTTATATCCGATCAGTGCGAAATTCGGCAGAAAGAGGTTTATTATTATATGAATGAACACTGTTAAATTTGGAAGAAATCGGTTCAGATTTAGATATAGCCCTCATATATGTGTTACCCCCGATTTGACATGTAAGCGCTGTAAAAACTGTATTTTATATCCGATCAGTGCGAAATTCAGCAGAAAGAGGTTTCTTATTACATGAAGGAATACTGCTAAATTCGGAGAAAATCGGTTCGGATTTAGATATAGCCCCCATATATATGTTACCCCCGATTAAGCGCTGTAGAAATTGTATTTTATATCCGATCAGTGCAAAATTCGGCAGAAAGAGGTTTCTAATTACTCGAAGGAACACTGCCAAATTTGGAGAAAATCGGTTCAGATTTAGATATAACTCCCATATATATGTTACCCCCGATTTGAAATTCAAGCGCTGTAGAAACTGTATTTTATATCCGATCACAGCGAAATTCGGCAGAAAGAGGTTTCTTATTATATGAAGGAATACTGCCAAATTCGGAGAAAATCGGTTCAGATTTAGATATAGCCCCCATATACATATATGTTACCCCCGATTTGACATCTAAGCGCTGTAGAGACTGTATTTTATATCCGATCAGTACGAAATTCGACAGAAAGGGGTTTCTATTTTACATGAATGAGTATTCAGGGAAAATCGATTCAGATTTATATATAACCTCCATATATATGTTCCTCTTGATTTGGTTACAAAGCGCTATAGAAGTTGTACTTTACTTCCGATCATTACAAAAGTCTTCAGAAAGATGTTTCTCAATTTAGGAACGAATATTGATTAATTTAGCGGTTATCGGTTCAGAATTAGGTATATCCACATATATATGTTCTTACCCATTTACCAATTATTCCAAATTATTATCGCAATCACCCTTATCGCATTGTTAGGGAGGTGTAGGGTATTATATAGTCGGCCCCGCCCGACTTTCTGCCTTTCCTTACTGGTTTTATATCCGATCAGTATGAAATTCAGCAGAAAGAGGTCTGATATTATATGAATGAACACTGTTAAATTTGGAAGAAATCGGTTCAGATTTAGATATAGCCCCAATATATACGTTACCCCCGATTTCACATGTAAGCGCCGTAAAAAAATTATTTTATAATCGATCAGTGTGAAATTCGGCAGAAAGAGGTTTCTTATTACATGAAGGAATACTGCCAAATTCGTAGAAAATCGGTTCAGATTTAGATATAGCCCCCATATATATGTTACCCCCGATTATACATTTAAGCGCTGTAAAAAGTGTATTTTTAACCCGATCAGTACGAAATTCGGCAGAAAGAGGTTTCTTATTACATGAATTAATACTGCCAAATTTGAGGTTCAGATTTAGATATAGCCCCCATATATATGTTACCCCCGATTTGACATATAAGTGCTGTAGAGACTGTATTTTATATCCGGTCAGTACGAAATTTTACCGAAAGAAGTTTCTTTTGACATGAATGAGTATTCAAGGAAAATCCGTTCAGATTTATATATAACCTCCATATATATATGTTCCTCCTGATTTGGTATCAAAGCGCTATAGAAGTTGTACTTTACTTCCGATCATTAATATTTTCCGGAAAGATGTTTCTTAATTTAGGAACGAATATTGCTTAATTTAGCTATTATTTGCTCAGAATTAGGGAGGTGTAGGGTATTATATGGTCCCGCCCGACTTTCTGCCTTTCCTTACTTGTTAAGTTTGACTTTCTTCGGTGTTAATAATATGTCGATACATTTGAGAGCATTTGTCTGTGTCTGTCTTGTAGTTAAGTATTTTATCTGTTGGTATATTTGTTATGAATAACATCTCCAGTGTATATCGTCTGTATGGGTTTTTCTCTTCTACTAATACATCTACTTCATCGAAGTTTGGTTTATGTCCAGTAAGTGTGCAATGTGCTGCCAAAACCGTCTTCTGTTCTAAGGGTTTTTCCATAGCCTTTTGGTCCGATTTATGTGATTATAGTCTGGTGTTTAATTTCGTCTTCGTCTTCTCCACATATACCTTTTGGCCCTTTTGAATATCGCTACTGAATTCGCCAATTTTGATAGTAGGCTGCGAAAAAATTGTCAGGATGTGTATTTTGAAGCAGTGTACCAAAATGCACCTAAAACGAAATAACCAATTTTTTTTTTGTTACGCCCTTTTTCGTTTCTGATGACGATATACACTTTATCTCAAATCAATATATACTCGTAGTGGTGTTACGTGTAAATATATACCCCCCATTCTATAGTTTGAAGTATGTATATCATATTCACATTAAGCAAATTTCAAATTTCATTGGAGGAAACACGTAAAAAATTCCGCTTGAATGTTTCTCTTTGTTAAATATCTCTTAATTTTATAAACAATACACAAAACACATACCTTGTGATCCGCCGTTGCGAGACAAATTACATTAATTATTTAGTTGACATGAAAACCATCCATTATTATTTCATAATTTTTTATGATTTTCACTTAATTTATTATTATTTATTTTTGATATTATAAGCTTTTTTTCTCTCTACACTTATCTAACACAACTTTTCACATTTAATAATGGATATTTTCAGTTTTAAATAATCGAATGCTACGTTGTTTCCGTAAAAATATTTACTCCTCTGTATGCGGGCTCTTTTTTATTTGCTTAGGAATTAATTGAATATTCCGCAGAAAAAACAACACACAATTTAAATACTAATTACATACACTAATCGACACACGGAATTACACGCACGACCGCATATAAACTATTTTGCGGTTTTTTCACTTTATTGGCAGAGAATTTTTTCATAAATTAGTTTAGCTAAATATTTGATTAGATTTAAGCAAATAATGACAACTGTTAAATGTTTATGTTTTACTTGATTTTTTTTACATTTAATTATTATTATTGTTGTTATTATTATTATTTGAGATTGTGACAGCAACCAGCAATTTGTAATTAGGTTTGTGCAAAAGCATATATTATTTTTTTGGTAAACTTCTACTAAATGTTAAGTAAACCTATATAAAGTGTATTATTATTGTTACTTATTAGTTTTATTTATCATATAAGTAAGTGTAAATTTTGATCAAATATGCAATTAGGCTTTAATTTGTTTAAATGTTTGTTTACACTTTGTTCAACATACGAGTATGTGTTTCCTTTTTCCTTTGATATTGTTTCTTTTTATTTTACTTCTCTACATTTCCCTCACGAACTTTTGTTTTGGTATTTTATCTTGTTTTCTTTTCTATGTCACTTTAGCTCTTTCATAAAACTACATATATGCATGCTTCTCGTTGAAATAGACTTTTTCATTTATTCTTTTGAGGATTTCTTAACAAGTTCACTGCACTTTTTTTTGTTGCATGGCATTCAAATTCGTAGCTTTGATTTTGTTTTCATTGAAATTCACTGGCCTGTGATTTCCTTTTTTAATAAATCTCGTTTACCTCTAAAGTGTTTTCTTTTTTTGCTTTTATCAATTTGTATAACTTTTTCTTTTTCGCTCTTAACACAATTTTCACTTTTTCTAACGATTGGTTGTCGGTTTTGAAATTTATTCACTGCACATTCGAAATCCTATTGAAGAGCTATTAATTTGATTAAGTTCACTTTGACATTGATTTGATTTGATTTGCTTTGAGAAGACTTTAGAAGAACGTATTGTACTTTCGCCAGAAGTAAGAGTTTATAACGAATTTTCATGGATATTCTCTAAGAAAAGGAGAAAATATATAATTATTTTATGACTTTAGCAAAATAAGCTAAAAAAGAACTGGAAAATATTTAACTTGGGCTTCTTAATCGAAATTGTTCATAACAAATTAAAGCCGACTATACGAAACCCAACTCTATCAGGTTAGATGAGGATAAATCAAAACGATACCTTCAACAAAAAGGCTTAACATCGACTGCAAATCCGAGAGAAGTGGTATTTAATTGAGGTAGTCTTACCTTATATTTCATTAAAGATTAGTAAATGATGTTTTTATGGCCTCAGAGTATTTTTTGTAGTTTTTGATTTGATAACACTGCTTTATTTGATCGTTAATTTTATTGTTGAAATTTGTCGAATAATTGAAATTTCACTAATAATAACACTATGCAACAACATTTGTGTCAAAGGGCTGTGCAATTTTCTGATGTTATATGGAGTCCTAAGCATAAAACTCACCTTGAGTCCCAAACCAGTAAGGAAAGGCAGAAAGTCGGGCGGGGCCGACTATATAATACCCTACACCTCCCTAACAATGCGATAAGGGTCATTGCGATAATAATTTGGAATAATTGGTAAATGGGTAGGAACATATTATCTAATTCTGAACCGATAATCGCTAAATTAAGCAATATTCGTTCCTAAATTGAAAAACATATTTCTGGAAAATTTTAATGATCGGAAGTATAGTACAACTTCTATAGCGCTTTGATACCAAATGAGGAGGAACATATATACGGATGTTATATATAAATCTGAACCGATTTTCCTGAATACTCATTCATGTAAAAAGTCATCTTTCTGTCAAATTTCGTACTGATCGGATATAAAATACAGTCTCTACAGCGCTTACATGTCAAATCGGGTGTAACATATATATGGGGGCTATATCTAAATCTGAACCGAGTTTCTTCGAATTTGGCAGTATTTCCTCTTGTAGAAGGAAAATTACATTTTTACAGCGCTTACACTTCAAATCGGGGGTAACGTATATATGGGGGATATATCTAAATCTGAACCGATTTCTTCCAAATTTAACAGTGTTCATTCATATAATAAGAAACCTCTTTCTGCCGAATTTCAGACTGATCGGATATAAAATAAAGTTTTTATAGCGCTTACATGTCAAATCTGGGGTAACATATATATGGGGGCTATATCTAAATGAATGAACCGATTTTAACCAAATTCAATAGGGATCGTCCTTGGGCCAAATAAAATATATGTGTAAAGTTTCGTCGAGATCGGACCATAATTGCGACCTGTACTTTCATTACAAGAATACATGCACAGACAGACGGACAGACAGACGGACATAGCTAAATCAACTCAGAAAGTGATTCTAAGTCGATCGGTATAATAAACAATGGGTCTATTTCTTCTCCTTTTGGGTGTTACAAACAAATGCACAAAGTTATAATACCCTGTACCACAGTGTGGTGTAGGGTATAAAAATATTAGTAAATTTATTATTATACCCTACACCACACTGTAGTACAGGGTATTATGACTTTGTGCATTTGTTTGTAACACCCAAAAGGAGAAGAGATAGACCCATTGTTTATTATACCGATCGACTTGTAATCACTTTCTGAGTCGATTTAGCTATGTCCGTCTGTCTGTCTGTCTGTCTGTAGACGTATTCTTGTAATCAAAGTACAGGTCGCAATTATGGTCTGATCTCAACGAAACTTTGCACATATCTTTTTTTAGGCCCAAGGACGATCCCTATTAAATTTGGTTAAAATCGGTTCAGATTTACATATAGCTCCCATATATATGTACCTCCGATTTGGCATATATGCACTGTATAATCAACATTTTGTAACCGATTTGTACACAAATTGACAGAGAGTAGTCTCGTGATACACTTAGATACAATACAAAATTTGGGGGAAATCGGTTCAGATTTATATATAGCCCTCATATATATGTTGCACCCGATTTGACATGTAAGCGCTGTAGAAACTGTATTTTATATCCAATCAGTACGAAATTCGGCAGAAAGAGGTTTCTTATTACATGGAGGAATACTGCCAAATTCGGAGAAAATCGCTTCAGATTTAGATATAGCCCCCATATATATGTTTCCCCCGATTTGAAATTCAATAGCTGATTTTATATCCGATCACAGCGAAATTCGGCAGAAAGAGGTTTCTTATTACACGAAGGAATACTGCCAAATTTGGTGAAAATCGGTTCAGATTTAGATATAGCCCCCATATATATGTTAGCACCGATTTGACATTCAAGCGCTGTAGAGACTGTATTTTATATCCGATCAGTACGAAATTCGACAGAAAGAGGTTTCTATTTTACATAAATGAGTATTCAGGGAAAATCGATTCAGATTTATATATAAGCTCCATATATATGTTCCTCCTGATTTGGTTACAAAGCTTCCGATCATTACAAAATTCTCCAGAAAGATGTTTCTCAATTTAGGAACGAATATTGCTTAATTTAGCGATTATCGGTTCAAAATTAGATATATCCGCATATATATGTTCTTACCCAGTTACCAATTATTCCAAATTATTATCGCAATAACCCTTATCGCATTGTTAGGGAGGTGTAGGGTATTATATAGTCGGCCCCGCCCGACTTTCTGCCTTTCCTTACTGTTTTTTTTTTGTTTTAATTAAATTATTATCAATTTAAATTGAATTTAATAACTTTAAAGTATGTACTTGTATTATAGTTAAAAGCTGTTTACTTTTGGTGCAAAATGGACCATTTGTGTGGGAGGTACTAAAAGAGGCGTCCCAATAACGGCAAATTTTCTCGGGACTCTAGGTACTATAAAAGCATTACACTGTACAAAATTTCAAGTATTTATGTGCTCTGGTATTAAAGTTATAAGCTGTTAACTTTTGGTATAAAATGGTCCATTTGTATGGGAGGTCGAGGCAACTTCGTCTATTGTTCTCGAGTTAATAGTGACTAATAAACTAATAGTATGTGTAGAATTTCAGAGGATTCAAAAAAAAATATTATAGAAGTTATTAAATAATCAATATTTCACTAAATGTTAAACCTTTGTGGGGGAGGTACTAAGTACTAAGCAAACCCGCACGCATACATTGAAAAGCCGATACACCCAAAACGAGTCACTTTTTGGTGCAGATTTTGGTCCAGAGGCATAATTGGGCCATTTTTTTCGAAAATGAGCAAGGAGTGGCCGTTACAGTCAATGGCGATCGTTATCGGGCCATGTTGAACGAATTTTTGTTCACAAAAATTGAAGAGGAGGATATTGGCAACATTTTTTTTCAACAGTACGGAGCTACGTGCCACACAGCCAAAGCTACACTCGATGTTTTGCGCCCTGTTTTTGAAGATCGAATTATCAGCCGCAGAGCTGATGTCGTTTGACCACCTCGGAGCTGCGATTTGACACCGTTGGACTATTATTTGTGGGGTGCCCTCAAAGATAAGTGTTACCCCGATAAGCCAGAGCCACTGGTGAAATACAGCTGCACACAATCGATAATGTGCTTAAAAATTGAACCGATCGTGTAGGCTACTGCATGGCCAGCCGATGCAGCCATTTGAATGAAATTATTTTCCATTATTAACCGGAAGGATTGTACTTTCAAATAAAAAAAAAATTGAGAAAATATTCAGTAGTTTTTTTTATAGCATTTTCAAAAAAAAAGTTATTTAGCGCACCCTTTAGTTTATAAAGGAAATTATTGGCATTTTTTAGTAAATATTGTTTAAAAAAACGAGGCTGGGGAACATGACTATATTTTCTCAGAATTTTAAGTTGGTGTCATTGATGTACAGGATGCAAGATAAAGTTGCATATGCAACTGATGCATTTAAAAACTTTAATTTAACCATCAACAATATTTGTGCTTTTAAGTACAAGTCATGACCTTACGTCCTCTCGTTTTCATAATACTTAACTTCCAAAATACATCTTTCTGATATTTTCCCAAATTTGTCAGATTTCAGATGCTTATAGCACCTGTAAAAATGTTAAGTTTTTTTCGCCAACTACAAGATCTTTCAGACAATCGGGATTGTCAACCATATTTTTTACGACAAATCGTTCGGGTTGACATGGAATGAACGATATACGAGGTCTGTACAATAGAAAAGGTGAATTTTGAAATTTATATGTGCACTCGATTAGAGTTTTTATACCCTACACCACACTGTGGTACAGGGTATTATAACTTGTTGTATTTGTTTGTAACACCCAAAAGGAGAAGAAATAGACCCATCGTTTATTATACCGATCGACTTAGAATCACTTCCTGAGTTGATTTAGCTATGTCCGTCTGTCCGTCTGTGCATGTATTCTTGTAATCAAAGTACAGGTCGCAATTATGGTCCGATCTCGACGAAACTTTACAGATATCTTTTTTTTTGGCACAGGGACGATCCCTATTGAATTTGGTTAAAATCGGTTCAGATTTAGATATAGCCCCCATATATATGTTAGCCCCGATTTGACATGTAAGCGCTGTAAACACTTTATTTTATATCCGATCAGTATGAAATTCGGCAGAAAGAGGTTTCTTATTATGTGAATGAACACTGTTAAATTTGGAAGAAATCGGTTCAGATTTAGATATAGCCCCCATATATACGTTACCCCCGATTTGACATGTAAGCGCTGTAAAAACTGTATTTTATATCCGATCAGTATGAAATTCGTCAGAAAGAGGTCTTTTTACATGAATGGGTATTCAGGGAAGATCGGTTCAGATTTATATTAAAG
Source organism: Eudasyphora cyanicolor (assembly GCA_963930755.1). Taxonomy (NCBI): domain Eukaryota; kingdom Metazoa; phylum Arthropoda; class Insecta; order Diptera; family Muscidae; genus Eudasyphora; species Eudasyphora cyanicolor. Next base: position 257,363,764 of record OZ005737.1, on the reverse strand, counting down.
CTCCATATATATGTTCCTCCTGATTTGGTATCAAACCGCTATAGAAGTCGTATTTTACTTCCGATCATTAAAATTTGCCACAAAGATGTTTCTCAATTAAGGAACGAATAGTGTTTAATAAGCGATTATCGTTTCAGAATTAGATAATATGTTTCTACTCGTTTACCAATTATTCCAAATTATTATCGCATTGTTAGGGAGGTGTAGGTTATTATATAGTCGGCCCCGCCCGACTTTCTGCCTTTCCTTACTTTTTTTAGGTTGAAGCACTTGTCTCGAACATTTGTTCTTAGTTCAGATTGTTTGTGTTTAGTTTAGTTTGTTTGTGAGAGACATAACAGCTAGACGTGTTTTGCTTGTGCTACCAAAGGGACATAAGGAAAAACATAAATTATCCCTAGCCCCTCCTGTTGAACCAATTTGATTGATTTAAAAAGCTCAAAATTGGCGTACTTCTACATCAGCCAAGTTAACTAACCCCTCAAAGAAAGTCTTTGTTGCCATAAGTGCACTATCTTTCACGAGGAGCTTGCTGGTGGCTAGTGGCATGCCCACATGTTCCAGGTCCCCTGGCGCGTGTAAGGTAGTTCCTTATTTCAGTTTTCAGAATTCAGGAATATAGTTTTCAGGGATTTGGTAGCAGCCTGACTATCAGAAAAAAATATTCTGCTACCTCTTTAATAGCTAAAATTTCTGCCTGGTAAACACTACAGTGATCAGGCAGTCTTTTTGCAAGTGATAGCTGTAGTTCCTTCCTGCCTACTTAGTATTTAAGCGCTATTGAAACCGTATTTTACGTCCGATCTTTATGTAATTCAGCAGAAATGAGGTTTTTGATGCATGTTGGTGCAAATCTGTTTCGATTATGAATAGTCACATATATTTGTGCCTTCCGATTCTTGGACTATGAAAGAAGATATAAAATTCAAAGTTATTATCGCGATGTCCCTCGTTTGCATTGTTAGGGAGGTGTAGGGTATTGTATAATCGGCCCGGCCAGACTTTCCTTATTAGGTTTTTTAAATTAATTTTGGAAAATGTAATTTCAGTATAAAATATAGAACTTAATACCGCAAGTAATCTTCCCTAAAAAATGAAGAACCTCGGTATATGTTTTGATGTCTGTTTGTCAGTCTGTCTGCCTCAGTATCTGTCTACGTTTTGATATAGTCCAGACATAGAGGTCACTCTTAAATATCTTTGGCTAAGCCATGTATGCCACATTTTCTAAACAAAGTGGTTGAAACTGCATTTGTTTTAAATTTAATAGAATCTGCTACTAAAACCGCATAACGATTTGCTTCTTTTCTACTTCAAACAAAAAAAAAACACTTACGAGTATAAATCAATGAATTCACAAAAGCTACATTTTATCAGTTTTCATTTCTCTTTAATGAACTTTAATTTAAAACTCTTTGTCAAAATTCGTATTTTACAATAAGGACATAATAATATCCAAAATCCCAACAAAAAATCTTTGAATTTGTATGAAATTTTTTCCACTCAACCTGACACAGATTTATTTTGGAGAAACTATAGCACCTCTATACTAAAATACATTACAAATCTAGTTTAATCCCTTGTAATCCTTCTAATTCCCTCGCTTTGACAATAGTAATTTGCTATCATCTGTTTAAATTTCATCCTGTATAGAGAAATTTTATAAATTTATTTACAACCTAACAAATCCCTAATAATACTCTTCATTTGCCTATTCCACCGAATGGATTTATGTTATCTTGAATTCAGGATATATTCACGTTTTTCCAATATCCTCCTTAAATTCCCTGTTCGTGTGAGGGTATGGGTGTGTGCGTGTGAATTTCAACGGTGATTTATCCTTCCTGTTGCTGCTGCTGCTTCTGCTGCCGCCACTTCTATAGGTGTTTCGCATTGTTATTGATATTGAAGTCTGTGTGTCAAACATTCGACTATTTGTGCTATTTATCAAAACAGGAAACCGGATGCAGATGGTGAAGGTCAACGCTAATCGGATACCGTTATATTGTAGATTTATGACAAGGTTGTCATAACATAAAACGACAATGTAGGATGCAGAGACGCTTACTTTTATGGGGGAGTTTAGTTTACATCTGCAAAAGGTACATGAAACACGAGTTTGCAGAAATATGGTAAACATTTCGTAAAAGAGCGTCACATCCCAAAATAAACAAGGAAAACGTCGTCAAGTTCGGCCAGGCCAAATTTTATGTACCTTCTGCCTCGGATCGCATTCCACAGTATAATAATGCAAAATGAAAATATATAAAATAATCGAGAAATTGCTGTTGTGTTTGAAGAAATTAGGATGACCTTTGTACGAGTATGGGGGCTATATCAAAACATGTACTTACATCGACCGTTGTTCTTGCGCAGGGTTTCGGTTACAAAAGGGAATATACTCGTACTTCTGTTACCAATTGTTAGCCCAATCAGTCTCTCAAGTCGGAGAGATGCCATATATAAGGGCTATGTAAAAACAAGTAAGGAAAGGCTAAAGTCGGGGGGTGCCGACTATATGATACCCTACACAACTCTAGTAAGATTCAATAACTATATAATATCCAATTTATACTTCAACTAAATTTTTTTTTTACAATTTACATTTGGCATGTCTCTGCCTCTGTAGCCAAATCGGACGTAAAATATATTTGGGAATAAATCGTAATCTGAACCGGTTTTCTTAAATTTCGGCAATGTTGGTCCATAGATAAATAAACTCTTCCATGTTAAATTCCAAAGGAATTGAATGTACTATACAGCTTCTACAGGGATAATTTTCAATATGGATTTCAACAAATTTCAATATGGTTCTTTCCAGGTGCGAAATAATTCCAACTTAAAAATGTCAGCAACGATCAACATAAGATGGACAGACAGACGGACAGACATACATGGTTAAATTACTCAGCTGGTGATTCTGAGTCGATCGATATAGTTTAAGGTGGGTCTAGCTCTAGTATTTCTAGATGTTACAAATATCTGCCATCGAACAAACTTATAATATCCTGTAACACAGTGTGGTGTAGTTTATAAATAGACCGATATTAGCCATTTTATTTTAACGTTTATAAACTTTTCTTTTGCATTTTTTAAAATGTTTTTCTGAATAGACAACCTTTCAGGAATATTGTGTGAAAATTTGAGGTGAATCGGAGCTAAACTAACGAAGATATAGAAGTCTAAGCAACGGCGCCTCATGTGTGATTCAGTACATCAGAAAAACTTTAAAAATTGTTTCCCACAACCCATGTTTTCAAAGACGGTGCCTTCATAAATCAAAAACTAATGAACCGATTATTTCGAAAATTTTAAAACCATTTCTTTACATAATTTGCGAGGTAACGATGTCGAGTTTTTTTAAACTTGTTAAATTTATTCAGTCAGAATTTATTTGGTTCGAGACCATATGTTTTATTTACTTGCTGTCTATTGCAAAAAGGAAAAAAACAAAAATTGGTAGAGTTTTAATTGCTTGGTAGAATTGACTGCAGTTTCGACAGACACCACTCTATCATCTTCAAAATTCAGTAGCAATAGTGTATGTATTTAACTCAGCTGAAATACTTATGGAAGCAGTAAATTGAATTTAACAAGAACTACTAACCAAACCCGTATTTTGCCGAACTAAGTCAACATACTAAAAATCTCTTACCAATACATTTTTGTTTTTTGCTTGGGTTCGCATCGTAAGTCACGAAAACAAATGTAGTTTTGTCAACGGCTAATGCCGACTTTATCGTACCTCATGTGCTTCTATGTGTTGTTGTTATTTATTGTTGGTCTGTGTGTTTATACCCTAGGATGGGGGGTATATTCATTTTGTCACTCCGTTTGTAATACCTCTAAATATTGATCTGAGACCCCAAGAAGTATATATATTCTAAATCGTCGTAAAATTCCAAGACAATTTAGCCATGTCCGTCTGTCCGTCCGTCCGTCTGTGGTTATCACGCTACAGTCCGCAATAATAGAGCTAGGTTGATCAAATTTGGTACAAATACTTCTTATAGTTGCAGGTTGTTTGGGATTGCAAATGGGCCATATCGGTCCATATTTAGATATAGCTCCCATATATAGCATCTATCTTGTTGTCATTCCTACTGTTCTCATCTACTAAATTTTTGGTGTTTTCGGTGTTATTTTCTTTAGGTTTGAATTATTTTCTGAGGTCACATGCTACCCATGGTGGAGGGTATATAAGATTCGGCATGGCCGAACTTAACGCTTTTACTTGTTTTTATTTAGTCAGAATTTATTTGGTTCGAGACCATATATTTCATTTACTTTCTGTCTTTACTTTTGTTCAACAATAACCAATTAGTAGATTTTTTTCTCGCAAAAATCGAATTTATCACTTCAAAATGTTCCCAAAAATTTAATAATTTAATTTCGACAAAAAAACTCGACAGCGTTACCTGGCTATAACAATTATCTAACTAAATAATTTTGTTTTTAAATTTAGATGATCCGAGTATCGAGATATGGGGGGCACCGCAATTCATTTTTTTACGAAAATTTTACACAATAAACTTAGAAAGTTATACTTTTATATATCATTGGTTTCAATCAAAAAATCAATCAGTCACAAAAAAATCATTAAAATATGCCTTTTTTACGTTTGATCTTTATACAGTGTGGTCCATAATGACCAAAGGAAATTGAGTTTATTAAAATTTTTTGTTTTAATATTTTATTAAATTTGTATTTGAAGTCACCAGACCAGACAGACAGGCGGACGGACGGACAGGCACTGCTCACACAACTTTAAATGACCCGAAACGGATTTCCCTCAAACATATATGAGGTCTTAGGTCACTGCCTCTATGTGTTATACAATATTGATAGTATAAAAACATGTTATTTTTTTTTAAATAATGTTACTTTTACCAAAAGGGTTAAAATTTTGACATTTATCTATAGATCTTATACCTTACACCACACTGTGATCCAGAGGGTGCCCGGACTTAACTCCTAAGGACATAACGCGCAATACGATTTTGGGACTTATGTCCTTCAGTATACTCGGACATAATTCCCAAACTTTGTTGGGCGTAATGTCCGCAGAGCGTTCTCGGACATAACACCCAACAAAACGCGGACATAACACCCAATGTATATTGGGACTTATGTCCTTAACTAACCGCGATCTTAACGCCCAAAGTGATGAAAATGCCGCTCAATTGTTTTTTTTTTTAATAAAATGCAACGTAATAAATTTATTTAAAAATGACTCATTTATGACATATTTCTGATGTGCCAAAGTAACAGCACGGAAAAATTTTACCAAACAATATCAAAGAAGATATTTCCTACACATTTTTTTCTCACCATCCATCTCAAATGAATCTATAGGAATATTGATCCTAATAATCGCAACTACATGATGGGAGCGACTTGATCGTCACTATATGATGGATGCGACTTTTTCGGTGGTCCCAAGCAGTGGATACAAGCAATTATTAATTATCTACATTTCTCAAGATAGACATGTAAATATACAAAATTCTAACAAAATTCTAAGAACGCAAAAGAGAAAACCTACAAATAAGTAATTAACATAAATGTATTTATCAAAGATGAAACGATTTGTAGACGATGTAATAATTTTTAAATCGAGCGTTAAAAAAATCTACTGAGGGGTTTTCTATGTTCTTCAAACTTTACATCGTCTACAAATCGTTTCATCTTTGATAAATACATTTATGTCAATTACTTATTTGTAGGTTTTCTCTTTTGCGTTCTTACTAATGGCTAATAAAAAACATAAGACATATGAGCATATCCTACAGTTTATAGACTCAAACATTTTCAAACTTAAGCCAAAAACTTTTACTACAGACTTTGAGAAATATATAAGTAGAGAAAATACAGTTTTGAAACCATTTGACGAAATTAATAAAAATATTTACACTAACATTATATCCATTCTGCGGACAGATTGTAGGCTGAACAATTTTTCATTTAAATTATTTTTTTCTTTAAATATTATCTTATATTATCTTAACAAGAAAAAAATTAAATTATGAATTCTTAAATTTGATATGTTAACCTTTTGTTAAAGTAAAAAATCGTCTAAAGTCTCAATGGTTTATTCGCAAAGGCAATAACCCAGAGAATAGTATTTTAGGTTAAGATTTGTCCACTTACTGTTATTTTCATTGTATAATAATGAAAGATTCAATAATAAATGTAATGAATTGGAAAAAAGTATATATTATCAAGAGTATCAAGAGTAGTATAAATATATTATAAATATTTACTCCTTTACTTGAACTAAATTATACATTCGGAATAAAATTGTATTTCCCTAAGAAAATTATGTAAATTAATAAAAAGGACATAACTCCCATTGGGCGTTATGTCCACTAGATAACGTTGGACATAAGTCCCAAAAATTTTGGGTGTTATGTCCAAAATTATATGCGGACATAACTCCCAAAATCGTTTTGGGCGTTATGTCCGTTGGGAGTTATGTCACGGCACCGATCCAGAGTATTATGATTTTGTTCATTTGTTTTAGTACCCAAAAAGTGAAGAGATTGACTTATCGTTTATTATACTGATCGACTTGGAATCACTTCCTAAGTCGATTTGACCATGTCCGTCCGTTTGTGTAATCAAAGTGCATGTCGTATTTATGGTCCGATTGTGATGAAATTTAGCACAGTGCCCTTTTTGGCCCAAGGACGGTCCCTATTAAAATTGATCAATATCAGTTCAGATGTACATATAGCTCCCATATATATATGTACCTCCGATTTGACATAAAGGAGCTGAAAGAAAAATTGACGCAAATTAGTTTCTTGATACACTTTGAAAAATGCAAAATTTGAAGAAAATCAGTTCAGATATCGCCTCCCTATATATATATATATATATATATATATATATATATATATATATATTGCACCCGATTTGATATGTAAGCGATTGTAGAAACCGTATTTTAAATCCGATCAGTACGAAATTCGGCAGAGAGAGGTTTCTTATTACATAATGAACACTAAAATAGCCCCAATATATATGTTCCCCCGATTTGGTATCAAAGCGCTGTAGAAGTTGTACTTTATATACTACGTTCATGCTTATTTAGTATTTAAGTGCTATTGAAACTATATTTTACGTCCGATCTTTATATTATATTGCAGAAATGAGATTTTTGATACAAGTTGATGAAAATATATTCAGATTATGTATACATAGTCCTATCTATTTGTTCTTTCCGATTTTTGATTTATATAAGAATGCTGCGCATTTTGAATTATCGTTTCAGATCTAGTTTACCACGATCAACATCATCAACTCCTCCTTGGAATAAGCCTTGCTGAGGCTTCACCTCATAAGTACTTGGTTAACTGAAACGAAACCAATTATTCAAAATTATTATCGCAATGTCCCTTTTCGTATTGTTAAGGAGGTGTCGGGTATAACATAGTCTGCCACGCTCGACTTTCTGACTTTCCTTACTGGTTTTTTTATATGACAATATTTTTTTCGTTATGGATTATATTTATCAAAACGTAGACTGATATATTCCATTTTCACAAGAGATAATTTAATGTATAAGTAATGCGAAGTACAATTGCCTAAATTGTAGGTAGGTTTAATATGCGCCCCGTGAGCGTTAAGAAGTATAATCGCAAAGGGGTATATCAAAACATGGACTGATGTTGTCCATTTCCGCAAGGAACGATTAAGTATATATTATTAAATTTCAGCCAGATCAGTTGAAAAATTTGTTCTCCAGAGCATCAAAAAGTGACATCGGTGGTGACCTTTATATGGGGGATATACCAAAAAACATGGACCGACCCCATTTTCACTAGAGGCGATTACGTGCAATATAAAATAATGGTTTTTCCAATAAGAGTGATATGATTTCTTTTAAAAAAGGCACACTTATTGTTAAGGAAATTCAAAAGTTTTTTATTTAATGTGAAGTACAATAGATTCAATTAAGATCTAAATAAAAAGTCATTCAAATGGCCTCCACGACTTCTTCTGCAGGAACGAATTCGATGAACCCAATTTTCGATCTTTTTTTCCACAAAATCATATGTTATGAATGGCACGGTCTATGTATATTGACTTGTAAAGCTTGAAGAGAGTCTGGTTTATTTCGAAAGACCAATGACTTCAAATAACCCTACAAGAAATGGTCTAATGGTGTTAAATCACAACTTCTTGGAGACCATTCAATATCACAATTTCTTGAAATAATCGAATATCCAAACTTTGCTCGCAACAATTCAAGTGTCTCATTTGCTGTGTGACACGTAGCTACAATCGGCCAATGGCAAAAATATAGCTCTTAAAGAGAGCTAAAATATTGCTCATGAGTTTCAAGGTCATAGGTCGACTGGAAAGTTTTTTTTTTTTTATTTAAAAAAAATTGACTTAGCGCACGAAAAGTTGCAATTGGAGAACGATTATTTTGATAATACAACTGAATAATTTGTAAACGTTGTTCTTGCGTATAACTCTCCATGATGAAACTGTTAGCACTACTGAATACATTGAAAAACAAATGACAGATCATGACATATTACAAATGGCCGAAACGTCACTTCAAAATCATATCATCCCTATTGGAAAACCCGTTATAAATTCTTTAATTTCAACCAGATAAATTGAATTTGGGACTTTTATAGGGGCTATAATAAAACATGGACCGAAATGTTCCATTTTCAAAACGGATCGTCCCTAGTCCAAGAAATGTCTCTGTGAAAATGTTCGTAGCGATCGCTTCATTTTTGCGACCTGTACTTTGATCAGAAGAATACTTTAGCCAAACGGACATGGCTAAATCGACTCAAAAATTGCGTGTAGGTCTATCAGTATAATAACCTATTGCTTATCTATTTTTTTAGGTGTTACAAGGGGCAAAATCGCCTTTTTTGATATATTTGAATCGAAAGAAAATATATTTGGAACACAAATTTTTAAATATTATATATTTCTGAGCAAATAAATTTTATTCAATTCAAAATCAATAAAACACATTTGGAACGCATATATTAATATATTGCAACAAAATAAATTTGCAAGCTAAATTTCTCAAATAAAATATGTGTTTAAATACAAATAAAATTATTGTTTGGGAATTTTTCTAAATATATTTTATTTAAAAAATAATTCCAAAACATTTGTTGACTTTTCTGAATTTCAGTTTTAACTTTTCTTTGGTTTGAAATTGTACCTCCCAGTTATGATACCATATGCAGCATTAACTTCTGCTTTAAATCAATCATTTCAAATTTCTGAGTATTCAAAGACATCATTACCTGTCAATCGTAAAAGTAATTTATATTGATCCCAGATTATACGATTTCAATTATTATTATTTATTATTTTTACGAACATTAAAAATTTCTACAAAATTTACTTTAAATTACTGAAAAATTAAATACAATATAAGTATTTTCTGAATACTAAAATGCAAATAAATATTTGTTTCGAAAATAGTAGACCCAAATAAAAACATATTGGGATGTAAACAAAAATTTGTGTAGAACAACATCTGCCAAAAAATATTATAAGTTTAGAGTGTACCCTAACAATGTATATGTTTCAAGCCGATATGTTTGAGACAATATACTACAGAAGCGATTTTTTTCAGCGTGTACAAACAAATGTACAAAGTCATAATACCCCGTACCACAGTGTGGTGTTGGGTTATAACAAGTTTTAAAGTATAACTAGCTGACCCGGTGCGCTTCGCTGCCCTCAAAGTGCGCCATCCATATTGCACTTAAATACACAAATTTCGTGTAGTGCAATACCCGTCAAATCCCCTTGGGAGGCTACGTCGCTCATTCCCTGTTGGGGCGTATAGATTGCTGTGAAATACAGTCATACCAATTAGTGCAATAATTCTATCAGTATTTATTATTTTATAACGATGCCGGATTCGCGTAGTCACGCCCTCTAATCCGATATCTCCCAATTTTGTTGAATCACGTGCTAACTTTGAAGGCACTTGAATACTAAACACACTTGGTCAAGCGTCAATCTAGATATAATGGTCTTCAGTTATTTCGTTTTCAGCAAGCGTGTCGTATGCGCAGATACTTCCACTGTTCAGCTTTTTAATCAGATTCCGTAGAGTGATATCAACAGCATCCACTATAAACTTCAAGACGTTGAGTGCAACGCCTCTCTATATTTCGTTTTGAGTACTTTGTCCATCGACACTATCTTCATGCAAATTTTCAAAACTGTCCTGCAATGATATTGGAAATTTTTCAAATTCACATCTCGGGTTGTATGGGCATGCCACGCCCACTGTTACTATCACACCAGTCTCTTGCTCCAGACTCGATCTGGTTCCACATACCAAATTTCGAGAATTTTGGTCCAATAGCAATCAAAATATTGCACTTCTGAATTTCTGGTAGTGCGGGTGGTACCCACTATAACTGTCACACCAGTTTATCGTTCCATCACGCATACTGGTACTAATGTCACATATACCAAATTTGGAGACTCTTACCGCAAAAATATTCGTGATATAGCATTTTTAAATTTCAGGTTGGGTTAGCGATGTCACGCCCACTAACACTATCACCCTAGTTTTCAGCTACATAACGCGTACTGGCACCAAGGTCACACATACCCAATTTTGAGAATTTTGTTACTTTAGTATTCGAAATATTTCATATTTGAATTTTAGGTTGTGTGGGCGGTACAACGCACGCTTTCGCTTTTTCCCCGTTTTTAGTCCTGTGACGCGTACTGGTACCAAGGTCACACATACTAAATTTCGTGAATTTTACTGCAATAGTACTCGAAATATTTCATATTTGAATTTTAGGTTGTGTGGGCGGTGCCACGCCCACTGTCACTATCACCCCAGTTTTTAGCTACATGACGCGAAATGGCACCAATGTCACACATACCCAATTTCGAGAATTTTGCTCCAATAGTATTCGAAATATTTCTTATTTGAATTATAGGTTGCATGGGCGGTGCCACGCCCACTGTCACTATCACACCGGTTTTTGGCTACATGATGTGTACTGGTACCAAGGTCACACATATCGCATATAGAGTATTTTGAACCAATAGTACCCACTTTTAAATTTTACTTTGTATGGGCGGTGCCACGCCCCATTGTCCAATCAAAACTGAATAAAGCTACGAACCTTGCACACACCAAAAGATATTCTTAAGCAAAAATTCAGCAAAATCTGTTCAGCCGTTTTCGAGTCCATCGCGTACCAACGAACACCATTTCATTTTTATATATATAGACAAGCGACTAGGACACAAAAAAAAATATGTTTCTGTTGTATAGTCTTGTAATTCTATCTGTTCTTCTCTTGTGAGTAACAAATAAATGCTCAAACTCTTATTACTCTGCATGAAAGGGTAGTTTAGGTTGTGAAAAAGAGAACAAAATAATTTTTAAATCAAGCAAAACTGTCACCTTCCTCAGGAATCCTGCGACATTTCTATGACAACTCAAAAACGTCAAGTTTTGAGAAGGATGAAGGTAATATTACTTGTACAGAAAAACTCAACACATCGAAGAGATGACATTACCCTCTACAAATATTTGAGAAAAATCACTCTCAGGATATTTAAATTGAAATACGCTTTCATTTACGCTATGTAAAATATAGTGGTTTGTAGGCTATATTTTAAATAGGGTCACTTTGAAAATTAGCAGAAAGGTGTTTTTAATTCAAGAACTGAAAATCATTCCGATTTTTCGTCCAGGCGAGCGACATTTCTAAGATTTCTAGACTATTTTGCTAATGAATATGCTTCTACAAAGAATGATAAAACTGTCTTCATCGTTCTTACATCTCCACATAAAACTGGAAAAATCATAAGACATTAATCAATCACAGAAAGTATGCTATTGCCGTTTTGCTCGACTGAAATGTCCTTACTTGTTTCTCCCACTTATTGAAGTATGTTACATATTTTCTGAAGAATGACGACAAAAATTCATCATAAAATTGCTCTCCTTACCCCATATCTGGTTTATTGTTGTGTTATTGCGAAAAATATCGGCTCCAATTGATTTTTATTGCATTTCGAATAGAATGAAGCAACAGTTGAGGGACTTTCAATAAAGTTACAGCTTTCTGGCATTTTGATGGTCAATATTTTATTGGAATTCTTAAGAAACATGCCTTCATCTTAACATTGAATTTATGCGAAATAATATATTTGAGATATCATTTTTTATATTGCAAAAAATACCAGTGTCATAAATTTCATATACGATGGACATTGACATATTTGCGAGTTTATTATTCCCCAATTACTTAACTCAATTAATATTTAAAGCCAGACTGACTTACATAAGTCATTCTAGTCTTAAAATAGAATTTGATTTCTTTTGCTTAAGGGTTTTCCCAAAGTTCAGTACACATATTTTCATCTTTATATAGAATTTATGTGAAACAATATTTTTGGGAAATCATTTATTTTTTCTATTGAAAAAAACATAAGTGTAATAATTTCATATGCATATGATAGACCTGAACATATATGTAGGTGTATGTGAGTTTATTATTCCCCAAGTACTTAACTCAATTAATATTTGAAGCCAGACAGAAGAATATAGGTCATCTAGTCATAAAATAGAAATTGATTTTTTTTCGTTTGCTTTTGGTTAACGTTTTTCCCAAAATTCTGTCCATTTTGCCGGACACGTACCGATCATCATCATCATCATCTAATCCCAGAAAAAAATATTCTTTGTTTACATGTGAAGGTATAGACATTTTAGGGACAAACAAGGGAGAAAAAAACTAAAACGACATTCCATTTAATGGAATGATAGCAAATAGAAAAGGCTCTACTAAATACATTTGTGCGGACGCAAAGATTTATGATGACAGTAATAATGTTGATGGCTTTTTAATGACCATATTTCATTTGGAACCGAACATGACAAAAAAGGATTATGGCTCCTAGTAAATGCTGATTTGCGGGGGGAGTAAGGCAAATAGTCATTGAGTGTGCGAGAAAAAGGCAAAAAAACGATGAAAATATTCCCATGAAAACATTCTAAATAGATTGTTTTAATAATGTATGTGGGGGAGGAATCCACTCAAATGACTTTGAGGGACACAAAACAGATTTTTTGTTTGCTTTCCAGACAAAGGACATCAATCACTTGGGGTCACAAATCTGTGTATACCCACCCACCCATTTCATTAGAACAAGTCATTTCGTAGTTTAAGGAAAATTTTTAATATCATTAAATTTATATGCCTTCATTTTGGAGCATAAATTTCTAAGGATTTTCTCCATAAACAGTGATAACATCTGGATAAGGACAACAGTCCGATTAGGCATAACCCTTACGACGCCAGTACTTAGGTAATGATGGCTGACGAACGGGTCCGAGGAAATGTTTATGCGTTTTTTCTAATTAGCAATAGATTAGAAAACTTTTCGTTTACATTTATGTTGCAAGCAAAGTTAAATCTCATAAAAAAAATCGCAGAAGATATAAAGAAAAGGAAATCAACATTAAGGAAGTTTTGATGCCAAATAAAACATAATTGTCTTAGAGGCCAAATGATAAAATGTGTTTATTTTAAATTAAGGGTTTTTTATAAATTCAAAAAAAGCACGACTATCACCCGAATTCTGTCAAGCCAAGCTTGAGTGAAATTGGAATTTAAAAATGCTGTGTTTCTTTTGTAATTATAATTTTGTTTCCATAAACTATAAAAAATCAGAAAATTAGAAAAAATGCCAATACAAAAATAATAAAAAAAAACAAAAAAAAATACTGTCATAAAAAGAGTGAAATTTCACGGTAATCTTCTTTGTAATTATTAGCAAGATGTAATTATGATTTTTTTTTCCATAAACTATAAAAAAGCAGAAAATTAGAAAAAATGCCAATATAAAAATAATAAAAAAAAACAAAAAAAATACTGTCATAAAAAGAGTGAAATTTCACGGTAATCTTCTTTGTAATTATTAGCAAGATGTAAATATTTTAGTACTTTTTCTTTAATGAGTTGGCATACATTCTCTTTTTGGTACAGTGACTTCAAAAATACTTCGAAAAGATATACATAAATTGGACATCATTTGTATAAGGGTGCTATACTTAAGCGCTATGCGGGCAAAAGGTTTATAGGTCAAATAAAATATTACATGGAGATCAGAAGAAGAACAAACCAATAGGGATGACATGATTTTGAAGTGACGTTTCGGACATTTGTAATATGTCATGATTTGTCATCAGTGTTTACAATTTCATCATGGAGAGATATACGCAAAGTCGTTGGTCTTTCGAAATAAACCAGACTCTCTTCAAGCTTTACAAGTCAATATTGAATGTGCCATTCATGACATACGACTTGATTTAGTGGAAAAAGTGCTCGAAAATTGGGTTCATCGAATTAGTTTCTGCTGAAGAAGTCGTTGAGGCCATTTGAACGACGTCTTATGTAGAACTTAATTGTATCGATTGTACTTCACATTAAATAAAAAACTTTTGAATTTCCTTAACAATAAGTGTTTTTTTTTCAGAGAAATCGTATCACATCGCTATATCCTCTCAGAATGTGATTCTAAGTCGATCGGTATAATGACTAAACGAATGATGCAGAATTTCTTATTTTTGGGGCTACTTTCACGTCCACTTCTCAGAATTTAGTCCCAAATCAATGAGTCCAAAAATGTTGCACTGTGTAATATATAACAAGTAAAAGCGTTAAGGTCGGCCATGCCGAATCTTATATATCCTCCACCATGGATAGCATGTGACCACACAAAATATCTCAAACCTAAAGAAAATAACACCGAAAACACAAAAAATATAGTAGATGAGAACAGTAGGAATCACAACAAGTTAGATGCTATATATGGGAGCTGTATCTAAATATGAACCGATATGGCCCATTTGCAATCCCAAACAACCTGCAACTATAAGAAGTATTTGTACCAAATTTGATCAACCTAGCTCTATTATTGCGGACTGTAGCGTGATTACCACAGACGGACGGATGGACGTCTAAATCGTCTTAGAATTTTACGACGATTAAGAATATATATACTTTATGGGGTCTCCGATCAATATTTAGAGGTGTTACAAACGGAGTGACAAAATGAATATATCCCCCATCCTATGGCGGAGGGTATAAAAACGCCCAAGTGTGGCTCTGGATTTTGACCAAAGTTTGGAAAGCGTAATAGGCTTCTGTGAGCAAATGTGTGCACAAATTTAGGAGGAATCGTATCAAGATACCTCGCGGCTTCTAAAAAAAAAGTTTAATGCCTGTATTTATCAGAAGAGTTTCCTTCGTTGACTTCTAAAATAACAATATCATCTTCGTGAAAAATTTTATTAAAAATAACATTAATCTTCGTTTAAAAGTAACTTGATACATTATCTTAAAAGTATTTTCAATGTTAAGTTTTTTTATTTGTTTTGAACACATAATAGGTTCACAATTAATTTTAAGGAACGTCATTAACCTTGTTTGTGTTTTTTGCACTATTATTCGTGATATGTAACAAGCGAGCATTTCGGATAATTTTATGACTTGCTTCCACTACCTCCGCAGATAAACAATTTTAAATTAAATAGATGTTTTCGGAAATACATTTTTCAATATTTATATACCTATTGGAAAATGAAGGTAACTAATAACATAGTAACCATGAATTAGTACTTTATGTACTCTACTGGCATATAATCATTGGAAATCCTTTAATTAATTAATGTAATTTTTTTTTTGTCGCAAGAAAAGTTTAGACCTAAAGCAAAAGTAATTTGTTGTTGTAGCTTTGTGCACGAGTAATTGGAAATTTTACATTTAATATATATAATAATTTCTTGCGAAAAAAAATGGAGATATATACTACCTAAAAAAATGTTAGACCTAAGGCAAAATTACTTTTTGTACGCGAATAATTTGAACTTTTATAATTTATGTTCAAAGCGGACATACCAATAATAACATCTGTCAAAAAAAAAAAATTGGGAACTTTACGAATTTGTTTTCGATGCAATTCAATATTTATTATTTTTTATTTCGACATATTACAAACACCTTTTTTATATTTTTCTCAAAAATACATAATAAGTAAGAATTTTTGTATTTTTAAGAATTCTCTCAGATATCCGCCCCAATATATACGTTACCCCCGATTTGACATGTGAGCGCTGTAAAAATGGTATTTTATATCCGATCACTGCGAAAGTCGGCAAAAAGAGGTTTCTTACTACATGAAGGAATACTGCCAAATTCGGAGAAACTCGGTTAAGAGTTTGATATAACACCCATATATATGTTACCCCCGATTTGACCTGTAAGCGCTGTAGAAACTGTATTTTATATCTGATCAGTCCAAAATTCGGCAGAAAGAGATTTCCTATTACTCGAAGGAATACTACCAAATTAGGAGAAAATCGGTTCAGATTTAGATATAGCTCCCATATATATGTTACCCCCGATTTGACATGTAAGCGCTGTAGAGACTGTATTTTATATCCGATCAGTACGAAATTCAACAGAAGGAGTTCTTTTTACATGAATGAGTATTTAGGGAAGATCGGTTCAGATTTATATTAAAGCTCCATATACATGTTCCTCCTGATTTGGTATCAAACCGCTATAGAAGTTGTATTTTACTTCCGATCATTAAAATTTTCCAGAAAGATGTTTCTCAATTTAGGAACGAATATTGCTTAATTTAGCGATTATCGGTTCAGAACTAGATAATATGTTCCTACCCATTTACCAATTATTCCAAATTATTATGACAATGACCCTTATCGCATTGTTAGGGAGGTGTAGGGTATTATATAGTCGGCCCCGCCCGACTTTCTGCCTTTCCTTACTGGTTTTATATTGCAAATTTTTGTAATCTGTAAAATCGACTCCCACCGCCAAATTTTTCCAAAACTATTACACCGAATTTAATAAGATTAATGTATTTGCATTCTATGATCCTGAGGAATAGATTATTATTAGCATTTCCGCGAAAAATATCCCTCGACGAATAAATTTTGTACAAAAAAATTAAGTTCGGAATTATTTTACTATATAATGCTATTATCTGGCATATGGACAGTTCTAGGGAATAGTGGTCAAAGGAAGTTTGGGAAATACGAGAATATTTCCCACGAATACTTCCTTTAACAAAAAAATATATAGCAATTTGGTAAGGATTTACAGTGTCTTAAAACTTTTGTATGCTTTTCCCTTTATATGACGCATATTTTGATTTGACGTATTGTAAATCCCTACCAAAAAATTATTGTATTTTTTTTTTTGTTAAAGATAGAGTTGTAGTCGTTTTCATATCTCCCAAACTTTCTTTGACCACTTTTTCCTGAGGACTGATGGTTCACGTAATTTGGAGTATAAAAATTTCACTATAGAATAATATTGCAAATATCGCGGACATTACAAAGCGTCTTACAAATGTTCATATTTATGGGAAATTATGTTATAGTTTTAAATTTCCGCTATTCAATGTAATTCAGTTCGGGGTTTTTTGGTTAAAAATTGTTTTTATCGCGATAACCCACGAAAGGAAGCAGATCAGATTTTGATCTCTTCTTATCTGAGTACAGGGGACGATTCTGTACAAAACCTCATTACCCATTTTTGGCCACAATCCAGGTCAACTTTCGATTGCTTGAGGTACGCTGTGAACATTCAAATATCAAAACTCCTATGTGTAATTTTTTTGTTTTATAAATATTTAAAAAAAAATGATCCAAACAAAATATCCCATATGTCGATTTTCTTTAAAACCATTTACCACGTCATGGCCTTTTCGCATATTGTGTCTCTCCTGAAAGGTAGTAAAAAAACACATAGGAGTTTTCGTCGGCGCGCCGTCAATATGTTGTTTTTCCCAATTTTAGGGATCTTTTCCAATTTTTTTCTCATTCCAATTCAACTTGCAAATTTTTTTTCACTTTAACCAAAATTACAATTTTTTAATAGTATGAATGAAATTTTCTGCTTCCTCGGCATTTTTGTATTATTGGAAATACGATTAAATATTTAACACAAAAATTTTGGATTAATGTCCCTAATAAGCGAATTTTATACAGTTATTTTACAACGTACATTTAAGGTATTTTTTGGATGATTTGCTATGCCAGCTCTAAGAGACATAGTTTCTTCCAAACGTACAAGAAATATTTCTCACTTCTGTTCAAAAATGACGACGTCAATTAATCTGTTTGGCATCGGCCGCTTGTACTAGAAAAAGATTCATTTTCGTTATGTACAAAAGTATATGCGTTTAATTTAAGAAAATTATGTTTTCGAGTCCATCGCGTACCAACGAACACCATTTCATTTATATACATACACGCTGAAAAAATCGCTTCTGTAGTATATTGTCCCAAACATATTCGGCTTGAAATATACATATGTTTAGAGTACACTCCAAATATACAATATTTGACACACATAAATATTATATGTTTGGGAGAATATTTTTCTAAACTAAAATATGATCCCATTCTAATATTTTTTTTTTTTTTGAACTAGTATCTCCGAAACAAAGATTAATTTGTATTTAATTATTTTGGCAATGTATCAATGCCTTGATTTAAAGACAAGTTTTCTGTTTTGCAGATGCTCAAAGATCATTTTTTTTTCTAAATTTTAAATGTTTTTAAAATTTAATTAAAACTTAAATCGTATAATCATTCGTGAATATAAATTGCATTGATGGATTGACAAAAAGTGATGAATTGGAATATTTATAAATTAAAAGACATTTTTAGCTATAAAGTTTAAAACGAAAACTAGGGAAAAATAACTAAAAATCGAAAAGATCAGCAAAGTTTTAGCAATTTTTTTAAATAAAATATGTTTGGAAAACTTCTTAAACAATAACTTTGTTTGTGGGTACACACATATTTTATTTGTGAAAGTCAGTTAGCAAATATATTATTTTCTAATATATTAATATATGCGTTCCAAACAAGATTTCTTGATTTTCAAATAAAATTTATTTGTTAACAAATATATAGTATTTGGAAAAATCGCTTCCAAATATATTTTCTTTAAATTCAAACATATCAAAAATTACGATTTTCCCCCGTGTACATATATATGTATAGAAAAATCAGTATCCTAACAAAGAAAACAAGGCGAATTTTAAAAAACCTACATATATATAAATGTATAAGTTATGACCCATTTTGTAAAACTAAGGGAAATGCATATTTTTAATTTTGTCCATTTTCTGTGGAAAATTATATGTTTAATATATATTTTTCAAGGAGATGTTCAGGGGTTGGGGGACGAGCGTTTGATTGCCTAGTAACATTTGTTGCTTATCATCCAGGATACATTTTTTAAATTTACACACACAGTGTTATCATAAAAGGAATACATGCATTTATTTGTAATTTTATTTATAACTAAACCATAGCCATAATGGCATATGATTGCTCATAATTGTGTTAGTTCTAGGAACGGATTCGTTATAACTCATTGTTGCAGATAATTGTTAATTATTGTTCAAGTTCCGGAAATGGAGTATAATTGTTCACGTTCCGGGAATGCAATTATTTGCAGCTTGTATTTATAAAAATTTAAATGCATATAAAAAGAAATTTGTTCATTTATTGGATATATATTTTAAATTTATTTTCTAATATAGTTGGAATTAATGTTTTCATAGGAATAATATACAAATTCAGTTTTTTTTTAATTAAACATTTTTAATGACTGGATTGGATCAGAACTATTAAATATGACGAGCATTTAGAATCAGTTAAAAATTCATATATTTTGGATTATATAAGTATAGCTAACGGATTTTTAGAGATTTTTTAAGATTGTTGTATTATTAGCTACGCTATTGTTAGCAATATTCAAAATACAAACGTCTTTTTATTTCGAAAAATTGTGCATGCATTTGAAGAGAAAGTGGGAAAAAACTGATTTTATTGTGATACTTTAGTTTTCTCATTCGAATTATATTTGATGCAATAATATCATTTGGATTTAAAGAAATGTATTAGGAAACTTCTGGTGATTTCGTTTCTGAAAAATAATATCACCACATCATGTTGTGACATTTTAAACATTCCCCCCTGCACCCACTGCTAATTTCGCATTTTGCATGCAAACAATCGAACAAAAATCCTGCGGTGAGTAAAACCCATACCTACATTAACCATTTGATAGCGCATTAAGAATGTACGCTATCAATTAGGTTTGGTTCTGAAGTTTGCTTTTTGACGGTGCAACAATCCACACCGTGGACTGGGCTGAGTATGGAAGATGCTAAATTTTCGCATTTGCGGAGTGTAATAATTTTACAAATGAAATCAAAACCCGTTCATACGGCTGCACCATGTTTACAAAGGAACCAAAAAATGCGGTTTCAGTGTAAAATGTAGAAACAATTTTAAATTTGTTTGCACAAACAAAATCACCATTAGTTTCGAATGGAACATTCGGATTCAACACTTATTGGAACTACATGGATTTATACAATCTTCATCATCAAATAGCGCCAAATAATTTCATATAACTGCAAATGACAAATTTAATAAGTAAAAAAATTCGTCTAAAGTATACCCTCACTTTGTAAGTCATGTTACACAGTAATAGGATAGAGAGATGCCAGAGCGTTAAAATTGTTTTTAAACTTTTTGTCAGTCTATTGCCATTGTCTAAAATACAAAATATGAACATATTTAGATGGCTACTGCATATTTTATGGACTAAACGCACCTCGATTTTTTTTAATTACATATTTGCCGCAGATATAGCAGAAATTGTCGGGATCATATACACATTGAAAAGTTCTTTGCCTTTTACTCATACTTCGAAGTATAACTTTATAATATTTTTCAGAAAATCGACTTATCTCTTTAATGCGCCGAATTACACTAATTTATTAATAAGAAATTTCATTCATAAATTCCGGGTTTAAGGTACATAAGTGCAGTACCTGTAGCTGACATATAGTAGAAACCCAATTGCCGCGTACTACTTTGTATTGCGTACATATAATTTTAAACCTCATACATAAAAAACCACAAATATTGTTGAATGACCCTCTATCTGAGCGGATCTCATCCAATATAGCTCTCATATTGCATATCATGTTCTATGGAGGGTTACGAAAGGCCATAAAACCTAGTCCTCTCTATAATTTTATAGTGCCAGACATCAATCCTCATAAAATAAAATGAAAGTGTAAAATCTCTCCTATGTCTCTCTCACATATGGCGAATTCAGTATAAGCAAAACCATCATTTAAAAACGAAAAAATATGAAAGAAGATTTTTTTGAATTTCCCTAACATTTACAAAATGGCTCATAACTATTGCATCTATCCATAGACTTTTTTCAAATAGACAATGTTTTCTTCGTTAGCATACTGGCATAAAATTGTGATAAAATAATCCTTTTCAATTTTTTTTTCTATTTTTTATGTTTTTTTTGTACCAGGAAAAAGTGTTTTTTAAAAAAAAAACATTTTTTTCTGTTACTAAACCAAAGATTCTACGTGAAAGCAGTATCTGCAGTATATATAGCCCTCATAATTCACTTTCATGTGAGGCATAACACGACTTATACTTATTATTATTATGGTCCAAATACTGAATGTACATTCCATAAAGCTGAAATTAAAAAAAAAAAAATTAAAAAAAAATGTACCATAAATTTTTTTCAATATTTTTTCGTGTTTGTGACACCTAATTGCACAAGAAACTTTTATCCCTTGGACAAAAATTTTGTTGCATAGTGTTATTGGAGCATGATAACATTTGAAAAGAGTAACGGATTATACTTTTTTCATGTCAGCCTAAGTTAGAAGTATGCCATATTGGTCCACTCCTTTTAGGACCTCTTCAAAATGGGTAAAAATTTAGTGAAATATTAGTTCTCTAATAATTTCTATACTATTTCCATAAAAGCCCCTTTTTGTACCTCCCAAACAAATGAATAATTTTGTACAAAAAGTTACCTGCTTATATCGTCAATACCAATACAAGACATTTTGTGCAGTGTAATGCTTTTATAGCACCTACAAAATTATCAAGTCTTTCTTAGTACCTCCCACACAAAATGAGCAAGTTATACAAAATTGAATGGTGCAAAACCTTAATACCAATGCACATAAACACTTACAATTGGGTATAGGACAATTCCTTGAAGTATGTATTGTTCAGAGCAAAATATGCGTATTCGCCACAAATAAACTGATTCATTTAAAAAAAATCGACGTGCGTTTAGTGGAAGAGAAGAAACATATGTGCAATATTTTGGTATACGAGTTAAAAATATGAACGAACCGTGGACACCATGTAAATCTTTCTCAATGGAGTAGTGGAAACATGCGGTAAGTACTTTACAATTAATGTATTACAATCACGGGGCAAAATCGCCTTTTTTGATATGTTTGAATCGAAAGAAAATATATTTGGAACACAAATTTTTAAATGTTTTATATTTCTGAGTAAATAAATTTTATTTGAAAATCCAAAAAATTTACTTGGAACGGATATATTAATATATTACAACAAAATATATTTGCAAACTAATTTTCTCAAATAAAATATGTATTTATATACCAATAAAATTATTGTTTAGGAATATCTTCAAATATATATAATTTAAGAAAAATTTTCAAAACTTTGGTGAATTTTTCTAATTTCATTTTTAATTTTTCCTTCGTTTCGAATTATTTCTCCAGTCAAAAATACCATTAGCAGCATTGCATTCTTTTTTAAGGGACTCGTTTTAAATTTCTGGGTATTTCATGTCAGCATTTTTTTCAATCCTTCGAGTAAATTAATGTTATCAAAAATTATACGATTTCAATTAAAAATTTCTAAAAAATTATCATTAAATTACTGAAAAACTTAACACAATTAAGGTTCGTTATTTTCGAAATTCTTAAATTTAAATACATTTTTGTTTCGGAATTAAAATCCCAAATAAAAGGTATTAGGGTAAAAACAAGGATTTGTTTAGAACAACATCTTCCCAAATATATAATTTTTGTGTGTACCAAATATTATATATTTAGAGTGTACCATAAACATATATATGCTTCAAGCCGAATATGTTTGGGACAATATACTACAGAAGCGATTTTTTTTCAGCGTGATGTTTTGTGGAATAAGGCGTTTTAATTTTAGACTCACGTGCAATTTGGAATGCCAATGATTTGGAGACAACCATTCATTCACGATACGGACTGCTGTATTGTCTAAGTTAATAGATTAGAGTATGAAGTGTCCAAGTATAGCTAACAGCCTAATAACGGAAACATCATCAAGTTCAACTGAGTACTCAACTCTGAGCGATTCAAGTTTGAGTCAGAAGTCATCGCTTTTAACTCAGTTTCAACTCATTAATCTAGTGAGAGATTTCAAACTGACCAAAGATAAGGCAGAACTACTGGCATCTCGGATGAAACAGTATAATATTTATATAATTATAAGTCGACCTGATCGGGCATATACTCCAAAAATTATAGTGCAAATACTAAGGGTACCTTCGACAAAATTAGTATTTTTAACCCTTTCACCCCCGAATTTTTTCCCGTTGCATGAAGATTTTGTTTGGTGTTTCCTTCTTATTATCTCTATCAAAATGACCGTCTATAAAATTTCAAGTCACCACGGCCCTCAGTTTGTGGGCTGGAACATGTTGCTTGTGAGCAACATTGGGCAAAAGTGGTATACAAAATTTAAAATCTAAATTTTTTAAACCATTAAATTTAACATTTAATTGTATAAATTTATCTAGGAAGGGATAAAAAAGAGTTTCTTTTGAAGTTTCTGCATAGATGGGTGCCACAATTTTGACTTAGGGATATAAGTTGAACTTTTGTGACAGTGTAAGGCCCAAAAATGCTCATTCCTTCCAATGCTATCATTAGGCTCACTAATGTAAACCTGCTGCCAAAAAATAATTTATTATTGTTATGCTTTGGCAGAGTTATATCTAAATATAAAACAAAAACTGAAGATATTCTTAGTCCATAGGAGAGACTGATATTATTACCAACATAATGTGTAACACAATATACCGTGCCAGAACCTTCCGCGCGTATGCGTTTCAGACACCATTTATGTGGCTCAGCTGTCTTATACTGTTTCAAAATCGAACGACGATGAAGATTTATGGCTTAGGTTAGGGTGGCAATCGGTTTTTCCAGCTCACATAAACCAATTTGGATCAATAGTTTTACCACGGTCTCACATGCCCCTCATAGAAACCAACTGCCCCTCATGCCCCTCATGATATACAAAGTTATCAATAGTACACATCGGTACCGGAAAGATCTGCAAACCTCCTTGAAATGTCGACCCTAGTATGTTCAGACGTCGTTTAATCAATGCGGAACAGTAGAAAAAAGTGATATATGCTCTCCATTTCCTCATTATCTTCACAACTCCTGCAGAAGTCATTGGAGTCAATACCCAAACTTCAAGCGTGTTCGCCGATCAGGCAGTGTCCCGTCATAACTGACACTAACATATACAGTCTTTTCCTCTCTAGTGCGAGATATTTTGACCTTCTCAGGTCATATCTTGGCCAGATTTGTCTATCTACCCGACAGGTGCCAGATTCTTCCCAACTTTCATTGGACTGCCCTGATTGCCTCTTGTCTAAGCCAAAGCTTGCATGTGGCGCACCAATAGAAGCAAATTCGTTGAGAATTTGCAATGTCGCCGGCTTTGCAGTCCCCCGATATATCCCCAAGTCCAGGTCCGGCGGTAGTGTGTTAAAAATTGTTAATTGTCCCGTATATAAATTGTCTATTAGTAATTATTTGTTTTTTCATAGTTTGTCATTCTTTTTGAGGGAAATTCTTCAATTTTTCATTGAGAAGACTCAGTAATGGTCGTATTTTGTAAAGACAGTCTTTGTTTACATTGTTTTTTTTTGCCTGAAGTATTCTATTGGTGTAGTTGTGTCCGTTGTCGTTGACTTATTGGCACTTTTTCGGTAGCCATAAAGTACTTTGATATGAATGATATCTCTACTATATCATTCACATTAAAAATTCGTAATTCAGGAAATATTTCCTGGTTATACATTCTTCGTATGCCGATACATCCGAATTCAATACTAAAATTCACTTGATTTCATCGGAAGATAAGAATTTCTCATGAGGACTTATTAAAAAAATAAACATATTTTGTACCACAACTGTCCAATGTTGCTCACGAGCAACTTTTGGATTTTAAAAATTCTGTACATGATTTTGAAAATGCAAAAACTAAAACTTATTTACAAAATGGGGCAAATGAATGTATATTTATTACTATTTAGTGGCCACTTTTAACTTTGATAAATTTTTTTTGACGCACGACAACTTTTTTAGTGCTCTCTTAATTTGTACTAGTCAAAATTTCAACGATCAGTCTTAACTGTAACAAACATAAGTGTGAAAGTAACAGTAAAATGTTTGACGTTTGTTTTGATTCTCATTCATAAGCAATCAATCCGAACATAGCAACGTACATTTTAGAAAAATTTTATTCAGATTTGCCACATGGAGTTACTAAAAACTCAAAGTTGCTCACAAGCAACGTCGGGGGTGAAAGGGTTAAAAAAAATTATCCATAAAAAATTTTTTGGTTTTGATTTTATATAACAGTATGCTACAATCTATACAAAAAAATAATGTTTAGGTCTAGACACAAAAAAAAAAATTGTTGCGCAGTGTAATATGCCGTAATGGCTAAATAAGACAAAATTCACAATTGTCACCAGATGTGATCCTTAAGGAAAATTAAAACTATAGGCAACAAGTACCAGTTGCCCAGTTGCGATTTAAAACTTCATATTTCCGAAGGATACAATTTTAAAAAAAAATATTTAAAATACTTGTTGGGGCCCTATGATATCGTCATAGGTACCAAATTAAAGAGGAGAATTTTGGATATTTCCAATATTTTTTATACATACCATTCCACGATAAAAAGGATTTCAAAATGTCATATTTTTTCGAATAAATTCTATATTTTGTTTTTCGAATAAATTCATATAAAGGCAGGTGCAACCATAATCCGCGATGTTAATTGTGAGTCACAGATGGCGAGCCGTCGCGATCATTTGTCCGATCATAATTGTTATAGATCCTTCTATCATAATAAAAAATATTAAGATAATTCTCTGAAAATTTTTGTTTTATTTACAATTAACATCGTGCATTTAATAAGGACCACCCGGTATTTTAAAAATGTATTTAAATGCGTTTAATATTAATAAATTCTCGGATATTTTTATTTAAAATTAAATCCTTTATTTCGGGAATAGTATTCAAAAAAAATATTGGAAATGGTCATAATTATACTCTATAATTTAACACCTACGAGTACATCGATATCATAGGGCGCGAATAAATATTTGAAATATTTTTTTTTTTTAAATGTTATGCTTTGAAACTTTGCAATCCCTTTAAAGTTCGGTTTCAATATTTAATTTGGGGCAATTTTTTAAGGTAAGTGCTTAAACATATGATAACATGAAAATTCACAAAATTTTACATTTTTATGTGTCTATTGATGACAACTAAAGTCTTTGAAGACTTTTATTTCAAATTAAACCTTTAAAAGAAATGCGAGTATGTATGTCCATTAAAATCATAAAATGTTCTACATACTCAAATTAATGTCAATATAAATATACTGCTTTAAGTTGATTATATTCCCTGACCTTGCACAATTAAAGACCACCATACACCACAATGGCTTGTTAATTCAAAATTAAAAATAATCATGATCCTCAAGGCTGTGGCTTTAAAGCGAATTCATTCCCACAAGGGATTTTGTTTTTTCTTTAACTAATTCGTGATTAGCAAAATAAAAAGGCAATACAATTCTGGGAAATATAATGCACATACGAGTATATATTAAAATTTTTATTTGTTAGCACAATTATCAACAAACATAGGTCACAATGGATTTTTGGGACAAATTAAAAAAACAGTCAGGCGAATTTATATGACATTATTATATTCTAAAGGGTCCGCCATCTAACGTTTTTTTCAACTAGTGCTTATTTCGTGAATGGTAACACTTAGCTCATGTCTGATGTGACAGATAATTAGTTTTATCCTTCCGCTGAACGAATATGGTTGTGTATACGCTTGAACTTAAAAATACGCTTGAATGCGATCGACTTACAGAAGATGCCGATTTTGCCAAAAAATCATCTTTTCAGATCAAGCTCATTTTGATCTTGGCGGGTATGTAAACAAGCAAAATTGTCGCATTTGGGGCACAGAAAACCCGCACGCATACCTTGAAAAGCCGATACACCCAAAACGAGTCACTGTTTGGTGTGGATTTTGGTCCAGAGGCATAATTGGGCCATGAGCAAGGAGTGGCCGTTACAGTCAATGACGATCGTTATCGGCCATGTTGAAAGAATTTGTGTTCACAAAAATTGAAGAAGAGGATATTGGCAACATTTGGTTTCAACAGGACGGCGCTACGTGCCACACAGCCGAAGCAACACTAGACGTTTTGCGCGATGTTTCCAAAAAAAAGTTATTTGGCGGACCCTTTATATAATAATTTAGTTATTTATTTTTGTTTTTTGTAAGCAGAAAAATTAGAAAGCCACTTTTTAACTTTTTTTAATCCCTTGTTTAAATAGAATCACTAAAGGTCAAGTATTCTGAATAGTTTTATTATTAATTGAATCAAAAGTTTATTAAAATTTGCAGATTATATTCTTATGATTAAAATAACAGTTGTTTACAAAAATGTAGCCAAAGGGATGTGCATAAAATTGTTTAGTGTAATTAGGTATCATAAACACGAAGATAACAACGATGCTGCTTTTTACGATGGCATTTAATTCCTATTAAACTATAATAATTCGATACCTCCATTCTAAGCAATGCTAAGTGCAAAAGGAGAGGCGATCAAAGTTTGATGAATTTTTTAAATTGGTGTGAAATTTCTTAAATAGCAAATCGTATTGTTTTGTGAATAACTTTTGATTAGGTTGACGGATAAACACCAAATTTTGACCGAATATAATTTGGAATATTTAGAAATTAAAAAAGGAAACCTTCGTAGGAACATGAAAAGTCGACTTAGCATGTTTTAGAATGGAGATGTCGATTTATTTTTTTTTAATTTTTTATTATCAACCAAACAAAAAGTCTATCTATTGACTGGCACACACTGCTACGTTTCATGGACAAAATCAGAAAACTGACTTGCTTCGAATTTATTTTTTTTTGGCATCGCTGAAAATGTAATAGCACGATAAAAAAGAAATCACAAAGATTTTTTCATAGAAATTGTTTTTTTTTTGGATACAATAAAAATTCCAAGTGTATGTAAAAAAGTTGATTTTGTAGTTTCGTTCGTGAGAAGTTGAAGGAAAGTATTGTTCAAAAATACATTTGTAGACGGAATTACAAATTCTTATATTTTCTGAATACCTGAGGAGTGGTACGAAATTTGATTTTTTTATAAATCTTAAAAATATAATTTTTAATAAATTTTTATGTATTTAATTTTTAAAGTTTAATATTTGAAAAATTACCATTTTTTAGTATGGTAAAAATAAAAAATTATTTAGTTTGAACTTTAATCTTTAAAAAAAATTAAAATTTTCTCCAATTCTTTTTTATTTTAATGTTTTAAAAAGTCCCTAAAATTATTTTTTTTTCTCGCCAGGTTAATATGAATTACTTTGCAGTTGATTTTTTCTTTTAAGTTAAGTTAAAGCTACTTAAAATTGTTCCTCCTAGTGTCGAAATGACAAGCAATATATTGTCATAATATTGCCACTATTTGCTTCCTTCTCAAATTTTTTTAATCTTACTTTTGAGGCAAAATGTAAACAAAACAAAAATTTTCTCCGATTCTTTTTTATTTTAATGTTTTAAAAAGTCCCTAAATTATTTTTTTACTCGCCAATTAAATATGAATTACTTTGCAGTTGATTTTTTTCATTACTAAGTCAATTTAAATCTACTTAAAATTGTTCCTACTAGTGTCGAAATGACAAGCAATATATTGTCATAAATATTTCTACTATTTGCTTCCTTCTCAAATTTTGTTAACCTTTACTTTTGAGGCAAAATGTAAACAAAACGAAAAATAGTTGAAGTTTTGCACATTAAGCGCGCGTTAATAAGTTTCAATAAAATTTTAAAATTTTAAAATAGGTATTCAAAATAGTTTGTTCCGATATAGTAAATTTGTAGTTATCTTCCAATCAACAAGTAAGAAAATTCGGTCGGGTAAACAGACTTAAGAATCCACACAGCTTGAGTCCCCAAAAAATATTCGTAAAATTCTTTATTTTTCGTTTTAATTAAATTAGTATCGACTACAATGCAAATGACTTAAATGACCATAACCGAATTTTTTGACCAAACATACTTGGGGTTTTAGGACACTGCTTCGATGTGTTACACTTTTGGCCCGTAACAAATGATATATACCCTCCTCCCTAAGTTGAGGGGGTAAAAAGAAAAGATTTCTCTTCTATATTCCTTTATAAAAGCAAAATTGGCGAACAGCCATTTTATGAAATTTCTTTGCGTTTAAAACCGTACAGGTTCAACAAGGAAATGTTGAAGAAGTGGAAGTAATCTTAATAAAAAGCAGACATATAATTTTCTATACCCAGATTGGCCGTAGTGGTCGATCATTTCAAATGAAGATACCGATAATGTATCTTATGCCATAAACAATATTATTTGTATAGTACAGCTTATATTAAAATAACAATTTCAGCAGTCTAGTACTAGTATATATCAAATTTGTTATTGTTGTTACTGTCGATATGTTTATTGTCATTTAGAATTGAAGTTTCATTGTATTTTGACACCTCCTTCTAATTTGGCCAATTTTAGTATGGGAATGGAGCTCTGTGCGGCAGGCCCTTTTATCAAGAAATAGATCCTTAGACGGCATATTTTTGTTTTTTTTTTATATTATGTGCATTTTATGCACAACTCTATTTTATTTTCATACTTTAATCAGGTTTCACAAACTATTAATTTGATCCACATATTTTTGTTTTGCTATCAATTCAAATTTCTTCAAATATCCATAAAATTTCTTTATTTAGCCAATTAAAAACACTCAGACACTCTTGACTATGACGTGGCAATAAAGAATAAAAAAAGGACTTCATTATAAACTTTGCAAAAAACTTTGACATGTTTGCAAAATTAGTTTTAAAGAACACACCTTAAAATGTTTGCGCTTTACTCCAAGGATGGCAAACCGAGAAAAAACGGAGAAAAACCCGTCACTTGTACGCCTTAGTAATCCACAAGTATGGTAAATGGGAGAAACAAAATCTGTTCTCTGTTATTTTTCCTTTCTTTTCTGAGAAAATTGGTTTTTGTTTTTTTTGCCGTTTCGAGTTTTCTAGGGAAAACTTTATTTCGTTTAGCAATTGTTGACTCCGGCACGCACAAATCTAAACACACACAGACACAAAACGCACACACGTACACAGAGACTCTGGTATAAATATATAGACATAGATTAGATCCGAATCGGCACGAAATTTTAGATAAAACTTCAAATTTCCGTAAAACGCCACGAAGACAAAATTGGAGGAAATATGACAAATACAAAAATGTTGGGCTTTAAAGGAAATTAACAAGGATTGTTAAGTAGTATAGTAGATGTATAATTTGTATCTGTTTAGATATTTAAAATAAATTTTATTTTCTTTTTACTAGATACTATTTTGATTTAATTATACGATTTTTGATTTTTTTGTGGCTTTTTTTAATTAATATTTTTTTGTATTGATTTTATTTAATTTTCTTGCGCTGCACAAATTCACGCTTTGTTTTGCTTTTATTTTTTGGTTACAACAAAAAATTTGTTGTCGTTCGGTTTAGGCCGCAAAAACACAATGCGTTAGAGACGTTGTTATCGCAAAAAGCATCGTCGTTAAACTGGTGGATGCTGTCCCAAGTAACCGGAGTCTCTCGTAGTGGCACAAACCGACCATAACACACATATTTCGGCTTTTTTTGCCAACCCCCGACCCCAAACAAGAGCCCAAATGTCTAACATAGCTCTAGCAATGTTAGCCGAAAGAGTATAACATTTCGAACTTATGTTAACTTTAGTTTCTCTACTGTTATTCAAATTAAAATTTTGGCGCCAGTTTCCCTACTGAGCTTAACAGTTGTGGGATGTATTGCAAAAGCTTCGGCGCCGTAATTTTTCGAAGTACTGTTATCCTTATACTCTCTTTCTCTCACTCTCTCCTGCTCGCCCTCTCATTTTGAAAGAGAGTAACAGAACACGTGTTAAGAACCACTTGCCCTATTCGAACATCTGCCAAAAAAATGTCTAAGAACTATTTGTGCACTAACTTTGTTTACATTTTTCGGTATTAACATTTCTTCTACGAGTATGTTTGTTTTTTTTTTTTGTGCGGGTAGGGTTAGC
Source organism: Eudasyphora cyanicolor (assembly GCA_963930755.1). Lineage (NCBI taxonomy): Eukaryota > Metazoa > Arthropoda > Insecta > Diptera > Muscidae > Eudasyphora > Eudasyphora cyanicolor. The sequence continues at coordinate 257,332,365 of OZ005737.1, read as the reverse complement.
CTGAAGGAGGCTCTAACCACTTTTTTGAGTTTAAATATGTGGTGACATAGATTTCCTTGTTTTTCCCTCATCCTAACATGGACACAAACTTAAGCAACAACAATAACAAAAAGAGAACTCAATGTAAACCCCCCTCGAAAGGCAACAGCGAAGACTGAAAATCATCCAAACGGAAGCAAAGAAAGTTCACTTTGACTCTCCAACTGCAATTCGTTTTCCCTTTCTCCACATCTTCCTCCCCCGCCCCTCTCTCCACGAGAACTTTGTGTAATGTTGCTGTAGGTTAGTAACATTTATGCCAAACATTTTGAGTTTGTCCCACCACAGAAAGGAAGAACAGCATAACGCTCTATCGCCCTCACCACATCCTTAAACCCCTTCAGGACACAGGACATTTGGTGTACCAGCATGCGTTTGTTAGAATTATGTGTGTGTGAAAAAAATCTACAGAAAAATCTTTGCCTTTTACGTTTTAAATTTAATACTTCCGTCGTGCGTTGTTAGCCAGGAATTTAATATGTGTGCCAGGCAAAGAGTCCTTAAAAAATATGTTGTTGACATTTGTCTTCCTTCTTTTTCCGTATGACTGACTGGCTGACTGGCTGACTTGCTGCGTGGTGAGTATTTGAGTGTAGTTTTGATACTTTTGTTTGCAACAACAACAAAACTCTGAACAGTGGTTGTCAAAAAGTTAAGAAAAACTTAATTAATGTAATGCATACGCACCCAAGGTAAAAATAAATAAAAATGTTCATACGTCTAGGTGGTTGAACACTTTATTATATTGCATCAATGATTAATATCAACTTTAAAAAAAAGTTTTAGAACACTTTTTTATACCTACTCTGAATTAAGAGATATTAGTGGCTTAAAAAATCACTTTGCGGGATTCTTATCCCAAAAAAGGCTTAGTTTTCACCAAACGTTATTTATCCAGAAAAATGTGAAATAATCTAACAATTTTCGAAGTCGGAATAACCGAAAACTGGCCAAAACTGTCCATGACAAATTACACTATGCAACAAATGAACACTTTTTGAAAAATACACGAACTTGACAGTATAGTTTCGATTCTACTATCAAAGGGTAGCAGAACCCTATATTCGGTTTGGCGAAATTGGAGACCAATTTTTTTTTTATGGGCCTGGTTTTTCGTATTGATGGAGTATTGGACCCAGAAGTGACACTGTGGAGCAAATTTTCGGATTAGCCAAAGGGGCGCGACAGGGCAACACAACCTCATAGCTCGAGTACGGATCTTGCGAATTTTACGATATTGAACTTGATGTATTTTAATTGGCCCAAGGAAGGACTCTTTAGAGAAAAATATAGGATTAATCAAATGCGAAGGGAAGGAAAGACTCCATGTAGACAATTTTAGTATTGGTCATAGCTCAAAAATGGATAGTTCGTTTTCGCGATTTTGGTCTCGATGGATTCGTATTGACCCATTGAACAAAATTAAAGATTGTTGAAAGCGGCGATAAACGGTAAGGTTGTACCTAGACACGTTCAGATTGTATTGATATGTTAACAAAAGTTGTTCAGATTACAATATTGCCAAACTTTGTTAGTAAAAAACCAGTAAGGAAAGGCAGATAGTCGGGCGGGGCCGACTATATAATACCCTACACCTCCCTAACAATGCGATAAGGGTTATTGCGATAATAATTTGGAATAATTGGTAAATGGGTAAGAACATATATATGCGGATATATCTAATTCTGAACCGATAATCGCTAAATTAAGCAATATTCGTTCCTAAATTAAGAAACATCTTTCTGGAGAATTTTGTAATGATCGGAAGTAAAGTACAACTTCTATAGCGCTTTGTAACCAAATCAGGAGGAACATATACATGGAGCTTATATATAAATCTGAATCGATTTTCCCTGAATACTCATTCATGTAAAATAGAAACCTCTTTCTGTCGAATTTCGTACTGATCGGATATAAAATACAGTCTCTACAGCGCTTGAATGTCAAATCGGTGCTAACATATACATATATGTATATGGGGGCTATATCTAAATCTGAACCGTTTTTCTCCAAATTTGGCAGTATTCCTTCGTGTAATAAGAAACCTCTTTCTGCCGAATTTCGCTGTGATCGGATATAAAATACAGTTTCTACAGCTATTGAATTTCAAATCGGGGGTAACATATATATGGGGGCTATATTAAAATCTGAACCGATTTTCTCCGAATTTGGCAGTATTCCTTCATGTAATAAGAAACCTCTTTCTGCCGAATTTCGTACTGTTTGGATATAAAATACAGTTTCTACAGCACTTACATGTCAAATCGGGTGCAACATATATATGGGGGCTATATATAAATCTGAACTGATTTCCCCCAAATTTTGTATTGTATCTAAGTGTATCACGAGACTACTCTCTGTCAATTTGTGTACAAATCGGTTACAAAATGTTGCTTATACAGTGCATATATGCCAAATCGGAGGTACATATATATGGTAGCTATATGTAAATCTGAACCGATTTTAACCAATAGGGATCGTCCTTGGACCTAAAAAAAGATATGTGCAAAGTTTCGTTGAGATCGGACCATAATTGCGACCTGTACTTTGATTACAAGAATACGTCTACAGACAGACGGACAGACAGACGGACATAGCTAAATCGACTCAGAAAGTGATTACAAGTCGATTGGTATAATAAACAATGGGTCTATCTCTTCTCCTTTTGGGTGTTACAAACAAATGCACAAAGTCATAATACCCTGTACCACAATGTGGTGTAGGGTATAATTACGAGTCCCTGAAAGATATGCTGCAACGTGAAAAAAAATATTTTTCCTTCACTTTTTCAAAAAAAGTACCGGATGTTTTTTTTGCAAAAAATGTTAAGAAAGTTTGTTCAGCATATTCTAAGCTACATTATTGTCAAACATTGTTAAGCGGTATCACCAAGACTGAATTAGTTGTTGGACAAAAGCTGATGACACCGTTTTCGAGGGGCCCACTGATTTTCAGAAACTTTGGAGGCCCATAAAAAAAATTGGTCACCAATTTCGCCAAACCGAGTATAGGATTATACTACCCTTGGTAGAATCGAACCTATACTGTCAAGTCCGTGTATTTTTTTCTCTGTTGCACAGTGTTATTATAAAATTCATAAAAATTAGTAAGGAAAAGCAGAAAGTCTGAACCTATTTTCCACGAATTGGGCAGTATCCATTCAAGTAATAAGAAAGCTCTTTCTGCCGAATTTCGTACTGATCGGATATAAAAAACAGTTTCTACAGTGCTTACATGTCTATCGAAGGGCAAATCAATATGGGGGCTATATTTAAATCTGAACCGACATTACTCAAATTTGACCATGTTCATTCTTGTATTAATTTTATTATTTCTGCGAATGATTTAAACTGAGATACTATCTCAGCTAAAGACCTACCTGCTTCTATACAGTGGTAGAAAGCAAGTATTTTACATGGCAAAATATATTGCAAGTATTTCATTGCGTGCCCACAGACTATATCATGATTTCTGGGGCGTGACCCCCGTCATCAGTAGTCTACATGGCCGGCTTTTCAAAAAAGCCTTTGATTGATGATTCGATAACCAAACTCTCAAAGCCTATCACGGGGCGACTCACACGAGCAAATGAGAATTGCACCCAAAGACTCACTTTTCGGCTATCGATCAAACAATCAAAAACAATGAAATACTACACGGGGCAAAATCGCCTTTTTTGATATGTTTGAATCGAAAGAAAATATACTTGGAACACAAATTTTTAAATATTATATATTTTTGAGCAAATAAATTTTATTTGAAAATCAATAAAATGTGTTTAGAACCCATATGTTAATATATTAGAATAAAATATATTTGCGAACTAATTTTCTCAAATAAAATATGTATTTAAATACAAATAAAATTATTGTTTATGAATATCTCCAAATATATTTTATTAAAAAAAAGAATTTCAAAACTTTGCTGAATTTTTCGAATTTTAGTTTTAATTTTTTCCTTGTTTTCGAATTAGGCATTCCTATTAAAAATGGCATACTTAGCATTGTGGTTTCTTCTGAAACCACTTATTTTTATTTTCTAGCTATTCGATGTCATTATTTTCAGTTATAAAGAAATTTTAGTAACTTTAAACATTTCTAAAAATTACCTTTCAATAGATCTTTGTTTGGGAAATAACATATCCAAATAAAAAATATTAGGATGTAAACATAGTTGTGTTTAGAACAACATCCTCCCAAACATATATTATTTGTATGTGTCAAATATTATATATTTGGAGTGCACCCTAAAAATATATATGTTTCAAGCAGAATATGTTTGGGACAATATACTAGCGGGACGATTTTTTTTCAGCGTGTAGCACTTTGCCATGTCCACAAGAAATTTGCCATAGACCCTTCGATCATAATAAAAAATATTTAGATAATTCTCTGAAAACTTTTTGTTTTATTTACAATTAACATCGTGCATGATGGCCTTTCTTCGGAGAAATTCTAGAAAATTCCTTTACGATGAATATAAATGCGTTATACTTTTTTTAAATAACATCTTCTAAAACTCTAGAATATAATTTTTTCGCAAAAAATACAAAAAAATACAAATTGCTACAACCTTTTATTTGTTGGATATATCGGATCATCATATAGCAAATTTTATTGCTATATTGAAAAGTTGATGCAAAAAATCGGTGCATAATCTGCTCCGAAAAAATTAGATATTCAAGTTTTAATTGCAGATATCTCGGTAGTTATACGGGATAGCATGATCGCAAAAAATGTGAATGATTTTATGAATCAGACGAAAAAGACAAGAGTTACACGCTCTTAAACATTTTGTTAACCCGAGGTTGCCAAGAGTGAAGCCCTGTACCTCCGCCCCTGTATACCTTATGGAGCCCAAATTCACAACGTAATTTCCCTACAACCTCTTCTTCAAGCATGCTAAGTTCTGTTGCTATCGATTGACTAGTTAAGAAACGGTAGAATTTTTTCCTTGCTTTGATTCCAAACACTGTGCGTGTGACTTTAGCTTTTCCGTACAGTTATATATTTTGTACAGATTACAATACTGGGTATTTTTACATTCTAGCAGGGTGATAAAGACCATGTGGCGAGATTTCGCTGCGACAGACTCTGGCGCGTATCGAACCCCCAAGTTGATAGACGGACTCGCTGCCAATTTATCTACATGTAAGAATCTTAAAATTTTCTAAATAAATAGGCAAAAAAACACTTTCATTATTTTCTTCATTGATTGTAGTTTGTGATTTTCTGTGAGGTTTTCTTTATACATTCCCAGTCTTTCTTTTTTCCCGTGTTTGAAACCACTGTGCCTTAACAGTATTATTATTAAATCAGAGAGTGAGTGTTTATGAAATCGTTGATTTTACTTATATACGTCACAGCGTTTACGAAAGGATGTATGGGAGTGTATATGCGAGTATAAACATACATGGTTATGTTTGGTGCTCATTGCGACATACATACATAAGTCATGCCATAATTCTACTGTTTCCTTGGTTTTGTGTATATCCTTGCAAGTAAACCCAACAACATTTCAATGATTCATGATGCGTTATTAAAGCCATATGCGTCAGCCAAGTAATGACGGTAGTGTCCTTAATATAATTGCCGTTGGTAGGTAATGCAATTTAGTCCTCCGCCCCCTCCTTTTCTTAGACCACCTAGTCGAGGCTGACTTCCGGTGTGTAATAATAACAACGACGAAATGAAAAAGAGATGTGTGGTCAGGATAATCTTCTAATACTTACATGTCCTTGAAATAGAACCGCTGATATAGGATAATATTCTCCTCATGTGTTACCAGCTCTTGATGATTTAATGGAATATCAGCAGGTATTTATGGGCGGTAAGTGGAAAGAGAAATTGAAATCGTGACTCATTAACGGTGATATCTGCTAAGTATGTTAAGTTTTGCTTACTAAGAACTAATAAATCTTTGGATAAGAAGAGTGACAAATAATTAAGTCACAGTGGGTTGTGGCAAATAAGTCTAACTCTGGAGATTATCATAAGTGTTGTGAATGTGTACCATGAGGATATGACGAAGTTGTTTATAAGACAGTTATATGTGTTTAATCAGAATTATCTCAGGTAATAAATATTAATCTATATATATAAAAATGAAACGGTCCATCTGTGTAATGGCATCACGTCAGAACGGCTGGAGCGATTTGGATGATTTTTTTTTTATTCGATTCTAAATTTTCACGAGATGGTTTATATAGAAAAAAAAAATTAATTGGACAAAGGGGCGTGGTACCTCCCATACAAATCGCAGGTTAAAAATCCGATATTTCTGCTCCTATTATAGGTATAGTGCTGAAATTTTGTTTGTATGCATTTAATGGCAGATTATGTGAATTTTCCAAAAATGGGCGGAATCGGACCAATGGGCGTGGCCCCGCCCATATAAGCCAAATTTTGAAATTGAGATATTTTGCACAATTTGTTAGCGAGAGTGCTGGAATTTTGTGTATATGTAAACGGTGGCAGTCTACGTGATTGGTCCAAAAATGGGCGGGATCGGACCAATGGGCGTGGCCCCGCCCACATAGACAAAATTTTGATATCTTGCACAATTTGCTAGCGGGAGTGCTGCAATGTTGCGTATATGTATCTGGTGGCATTCTACGTAATTGGTGAAAAAATGGGCGGGACCGGACCAATGGGCGTGGCCCCGCCCATATAAGCCAAATTTTGAAATTGAGATATTTTGCACAATTTGTTAGCGAGAGTGCTGGAATTTTGTGTATATGTAAATGGTGGCAGTCTACGTGATTGATCCAAAAACGGGCGGGATCGAACCAATGGGCGTGGCACAGCCCATATAAGCCAAATTTAAAAAATTTGATATCTTGCACAATTTGTTAGCGAGAGACCTGGAATTTTGTGTATATATATCCGTTGGCGATCTACGTGATTGGTCCAAAAATGGGCGGGTTCGGACCAATAGGCGTGGCCCCGCCCATAATGACCAAATTTTGAAATTTTTATATCTTGCACAATTTGCTATCGGGAGTGCTGCAATGTTGTGTATATGTATCTGGTGGCATTCTACGTAATTGGTCAGAAAATGGGCGGGATCGGACCAATGGGCGTGGCCCAGCCCATATTTTGATATATCTTGCAAGTATTATATAGGAAATACATGAACAAAAATGCTCGGTATGCGATAATTACAGCTGCTCACTCCAATACAATAGCAATATGATAATGTGATGCAATATCAATGAAACAAGAATTTGGAAATTTTATAAGTATACATTTCTATTTTCTGGACTTTCCACTGAATTCGGTATTTTTTCATTCAGTGAATTTATTACTAATACCAGTAAGGAAAGGCAGAAAGTCGGGCGGGGCCGACTATATAATACCCTACACCTCCCTAACAATGCGATAAGGGTCATTGCGATAATAATTTGGAATAATTGGTAAATGTATTTTGAACCGATAATCGCAAAATTAAGCAATATTCGTTCCTAAATTGAGAAAAATCTTTCTGGAGAACTTTGTAATGATCGGAAGTAAAGTACAACTTCTATAGCGCTTTGTAACCAAATCTGGAGGAACATATATATGGAGGTTATATATAAATCTGAATCGATTTTCCTAGAATACTCATTCATGTAAAATAGAAACCTGTTTCTGTCGAATTTCGAACTGATCGGATATAAAACACAGTCTCTACAGCGCTTACATGTCAAATTGGGGGTAACATATATATATGGGGGCTATATCTAAATCTGAACTGATTTTCTCCGAATTTTGCGGCATTCCTTCATGTAATAAGAAACCTCTTTATGCCGAATTTCTTACTGATCGGATATAAAATACAGTTTCTACAGCGCTTGAATTTCAAATCGGGGGTAACATATATATGGGGACTATATCTAAATCTGAACCGATTTTCTCCGAATTTGGCAGTATTCCTTCATGTAAAAACAAACCTCTTTCTGCCGAATTTCGTACTGATCGGATATAAAATACAGTTTCTACAGCGCGAATTTTGACATGGGCAGCGAAGCGCACCGGGCTCAGCTAGTAACAAATAAAATTACCATGGTAGCAAGAGCATATTATTTAACTATGCATATTAAAGACCTATTTGTGATATGATTTATGAAGGCCTAATGAAGTAGTTTTTCTTTTACAAACATTTTGAAAATAATTACGGCTATGATTTGAGAACACCTTATAAAACCATGTTAAACTTTTATGTGTAAGACCTTATAACATTAGACGATTAATACAAATATTTACACTACCCACTTTAAATAAAAAACCTTAATATTTATCAAAAAAAATTACACCTCCAGCATTATACATTTTTTAGCAGTCCTCAAATCCTAACAACTTTGATTAACCAAAAGCCAAATTCATGACACATTAACCCCTTTTTGACAATTTCAGTTGGTACGTTTGACATAAAGATGTCTCTCTATCTTTCTGTCTGCTTGTTTCCAAAAGCGTTATCTTGCTGTCGTTCTTCGTATACCTGAGAGAAAAAATGTCTAAACTCAAGACTATGAAAAGAAATGAAAAAAGTCGAAGTCGAAGTATGGAGGCTAATAAAATAGAAGACAGAACAAAAAGTTCGTAATAATAGAAGAACATTTAAAACGGATATGCGAACAGGAAAAAAATTATTTCAATTGAAACGAATACCATGGTGATGACGACAAATAAAAAAAACAAGTCTTATCTATTGTTTTATCCAAGAAATGCTAAGAGAGAGCTATGCAAAAAACCGTACATTCATTTCAAAATAGAAAAAAATAATAAACAAGAATTAAAGGAATGACAAATGTGATAAAAAAACGGGTTTAAAAAAAACAGTAAGGAAAGGCACAAAGTCGGGCGGGGCCGACTATATAATACCCTACATCTCCCTAACAATGCGATAAGGGTCATTGCGATAATACTTTGGAATAATTGGTAAATGGGTAAGAACATATTATCTAATTCTGAACCGATAATCGCTAAATTAAGCAATATTGGTTCCTAAATTGAGAAACATCTTTCTGGAGAATTTTGTAATGATCGGAAGTAAAGTACAACTTCTATAGCGCTTTGTAATCAAATCAGGAGGAAGATATATATGGAGGTGATATATAAATCTGAATCGATTTTCCCTGAATACTCATTCATGTAAAACAGAAACCTCTTTCTGTCGAATTTCGTACTGATCGGATATAAAATACAGTCTCTACAGCGCTTAGATGTCAAATCGGGGCTAACATATATATGGGGGCTATATGTAAATCTGAACAGATTTTCTCCGAATTTGGCATTATTCCTTCATGTAATAATAAACCTATATAATACCCTACACCTCCCTAACACTGCGAAAAGGGTCATGGCAATAATAATTTGGATTAATTTTGTTTGTTTTAGTTATAAAAGTACTCCACCTGCTCTTCAAGACATATAGCAAATATGAGTTGAAGATTTAAATGTTGAAGATGTTAATCATAATAAACAAGATCTGAAAGGATAACCTTAAAATGTGCAGTTTTCTTTCAAAGATCAAGGATCGGAAAGAACAAATGATGGAGCTACATATAAGTAATATAACAGATTGTCATCAACTTGAATCAAAAGCCCAATTTCTGCCAAATTCTATAAAGGTCGAAATTAAAATAGCGATAAGAAACCTCTTTCTGCCGAATTTCGTACTGATCGGATATAAAATACAGTTTATACAGAGTTTACAAGTCAAATTGGGTGAAACATATATATGGAGGTTATATCTAAATCTGTACCGATTTTCCTCAAAATTAGTATTGGCTCTAATTGTATCAAGACACTTCTCTCTGTCAATTTTTATAAAAAAATGTTGCTTATACAGTGCATATCGTTAATTTTATGTCAAACCGAATGATTTTTCGGAAGAAATCTGTTCGACATTCACGATTGTCTTGTGCGTTTTACTATGGAAATGAATCATCTTGTAGTTGGCGAGAAAAAAAAAATTTTTTTTTAGATTTTATAAGCATCTGAAATCTGAAAAATTTGGGAAAATGTTTGAAAGCCCTATTTCAGAAGTCATGTATTATGCAAACGCGTGGCCGGAATTTTACAAACGAAGGTAAAAATATATGTATTTATACTTTCAAGTACATATATTAGTTGAGGTTAAATTATCGTTCTTAAATGCAACAGTTGCATATACATCAATGACACCAACTTAAAATTCGGAGAAAAAATTCAAACTTGTAGCCCCATTTGTCCTACACTGACCCTATAAATTTCAAGATGGTGTTCATCCTCGCTCTTTTTTAAAACAATATTTAATAAAAAATGCCAATGATTTTCCTTTATAAATTATGAAAAATATTTAAATCACGAAATAGACAGAATCATTCCAAAAAAAAACAATTTCGATTTCTGAAATTTTTAAGTAAAAATGCTATTACATAGAAATGGAAGCAAATACAATATTACAATTTACAGGATCAGATCAGATTAGATAAGACTATATTCCTATAAATATTTGTTTTCGTTGTCCAGTATGCCAATCAAAATTAAAGAGGAAAAATATATAACGATATATATAAATGTTGACATCTATGTCCTAGTATCTAAGATGTCCTAGTCGAGAGCTTAAAGAAAAGCTCTAATTTTTATAAATACACAAAATATAAGAAATGCAATATTCACATCTCAGGAATCTTTTAATAAATATTTTTTAAAAAAATAAAATGGGCTGAACACCATCTTAGAATTTATGGGCCTAAGTAACTATATATTTCACAGAATTTTAAGTTGGTGTCATTGATGTGTAAAATGCAAATAAAATTTGCAGGTGCATTTAATACCGTTAAGGACGCGAAAATGAAACCCTGCTGTATAAAGAACAACAAATGACCTTTAAAATGAGCTTTTATTTGTACGTACGTCTTTTGAGAATATTTTGCTTTTTTCTCAGATTTCAAATGCTAATAACATCTGGAAACATTTTTTGTATTTTTTTCGCCAACTATAAGATGTTTTATTTTGAACAGAGAATCAATACGCAAATTTATTATGAAATCGGGAATGTTGACCCAAAAAAGGTATTCGGTTTGACATGGAATGAATGTTATATACAAAATCGGATGTACATATGTATGGGAGCTACATGTAAATCTGAACCGAGTTTAACCACATTCAATAGGCATTGTCCTTGGCCCGAAGAATATATATTTGCAATGTGTCGCTGAGATCGGGCCATAATTGCGACCTGGACTTTGATTGCAAAAATACATGCACAGACGGACGAACGGATGGACAGACAAATATAGATTAATCAACTCGGAATGTGATTCTATGTCGACCAATATAATAAACCATGGGTCTATTTCTTCTCCTTTATGACTTTACAAACAAATGCAGAAAGTTATAATACCCTGTTCCACAGTGTAGGGTACAAATATTGACAATGTTATACAGCTAGGGAAGACAACGAGGTTATACTTGTAATTTGTGTTTCGGACGGTTTTGGAACAGAGCAACAATTTTGCATGAATATTAATGCTTGAATTGATCAATAACAATTTTCTGAACTCGCAAATATATGGAAATATCCCGACGGTGTCTTCAATATCAGTATAATTAAGGCCATCGATCACAGTCAGCCAAAGCCTGTGGCAGAGTCATGGAAAATTGTGTATCGTAAATCCTTACGGTCTGCACTCACGTTGCAGACCGCAACGGAACGATATCAAATTCCATACATAATGGTATAGTCGAATATTGCCTTTCACACAGTTTATTGTACCCCCATTTTAGTGGAGAAGGGTATACAAAGGGTGGGCCATTTAAAGTTTTAAATTTGAACCACTGATTACTTTGACATGTGATTTGAGCCCTTTAGATTATTTTCTGTGGGGAGCCATTAAAGATAAATGTTATGCAAAGCATCTAGAGACAATTGGAGAGTTGAAACATGAAATCGAAGTTGCCATTGAAGAAATTTGACCCGAAACAATCGAAAATGTACTGAAAAGTTGATTGATTGGATGAGGTACTGCCGAGCCAGTCAATCTTTCCAATAAAATCAAAAATTTGAAAAAATTATCAGTACTTTTTTTACACCCAATTCAAATTTAAAATTTTTAATGGCCCACCCATACCTGTGTCCATCCCTAAAATTCTCAATTGCCGAGCTAGTCGTGGTAATCATATGCATAATATTGTGTTCCACTATAATATGACAAACTTCAATCCTTCCAATAAAATAAAAAATTTTAAAAAAATTCAGTACTTTTTTTACACCCGATTCAAATTTAAAATTTTTAATGGCCCACCCTTTATTTAATTTGATACTGGCCAAGAATATAACACACCGAATGAGTGCCCTTAGATCATACGTATGTCCGTTTAAAGACATATTTTATTCACTTGTGCAATGTCCGTCCATCCATCTGTCTGAATTAACCTATTCACATAGAATTAAGAATAGGTATGGTCCCACTTGAAGGTGGCTGCTTCTAGTGAGAGCACACAGTGACAACAGATATACCGACGGAGACAAAAGTAATGGCCATGCGAAGTTGGACCTTCAAAAAATTATATTTTGTGCTTTTGAACATTTTGTATTTATGATAAAAAATATTTATTTAATTTTCACACGCATTCATGTATGCAATTCATTTAGAGTGTTCGATTCTTTCATCCATAACATAGCTGCTGTGCATATTTTCCGTGAGGAAACCAGGAAACCATTTAAACCGAAAGCGACATACATAGAATAGGACTATCGAAGTGAATATAACATAAAGTTAAAGTTGATCAACAACAAAAACAGACTCACTCACAAACACCTCTATGGAGTGGGAAATATCTGGGTAAAAATCAAAAGTTTGGCGCAGAAAAAAAATAAACAACACTTCTCGACCATTAACGTAAAAATTCACGAGGCATCAGACACACATAAAAACGTTTCAAGCAAATCTCTCACATTCCTGTGCCATCCATCCATTCCATATCCTTTAGCACACGTTGGCCAAGTGGCAAAATATCACCAGCATCCAACACATAGCGAGGCTGTCATCACTCGACCCAACGTAGGACCAACTTTAAGTCAGTCTAAGTTACCAGACCATCGCTCTCTTGTGCCCATCCCTTGCCTCTCCTCCCTTTCTCATAGCGGTGGTAAACAGCATTGGCAACAGGGGCTGGAAAATCAACGAACCGAAATACCATAAACTAATTGAATATTTTGAAGGCATTATCTTCTATATATATCCGTACATACAGAATATTGCTGATGCTTATGGTCCTGCTGCTGTTGCTGCTACTCAGTGGTATTTAGCTGGAAATGTTGGTCATTGTTGATGTCGGATGGGTTTCTTGTCACAGGGGTGGAAAATCGTTGTTTTTCATCTTCCACTTGTGTTATATTATAATCAGTTGAAATAGCTTTGGATGGAGGATTAAAATGCTGTTTAAGTTTAGTAAAATTATATATACATATAGGTTTGCAACGAAATTAAAATAAATTATATATTTAATGAGATGATGTCTTTTTCGATGTAAAATATACATAAGTACTTAAAACACATCGGTATACGTAACTTCTGGTGATACCCAAGTAAAATGTGAATCATCCTAATGGTGCTGAGAAAAAACTGTGCTGAACTTGGAATCGACCATTAACAAAAATCTTCATAAAAATTAAATTAATTAAATTGTTGGAAAAATTCATCTGGATGTATTTCATTCCAGTGTAACATAGTTTTAACATTGGTTGAGGTAAGGCCATTTGTTGTAAGGGTCTTTCAAAGGATCCACAAAACTTGGGAAATTAGAACACAAGTATTCACTATTTTATTTACATTCGACTTGTGTTCACATAGGATCCGATGGAAAAATGGATTGTACTGTAAGTTCGAAACAAAATTGAGTGTCACATTACTGGCTCCTTTATGATTTGAAGGTAATCGGAAACTTGATGGTTTTTGGCGACTTTGATGGAATTGCTTCCTTCGACCAAAAAATTAAAACTTTGACCCACTGTAAGAAAAAAGTCAGACCAGCTGGACGATAAGTATATTCCCAGCAAAAACTTGGTAAGTACATGTCATTACCACTTGCATTACCAGGTAATGACATTTCACTACCCCCTGCATTACATGTAGTCAACAAACAATGACATGTACTTTTTGATGGGAATATTCCGAGTAAAAAATATGTCTCGTCGTATTTAATTATATATGATAAATTAATGGTTATGAAAATCATTACTGGTAAGGTGTAACGTAACCCTTATTAAAATGACAATAATAACTACTTATATGTTTGATTTTCGTAAGCGTGGGGGTAAGTAGTTATTTGTTAGCTCTTCGTATGCTTGCATGGAAGTACTTTCCTCCAATATCATGCCCATGTACAAATAAGCTGAAGGGTGGCTAAATGGTAAGTCATTATTTCTTTTGAATTTCTCTTACCCGCCAGGTTACCTGTTAATGAGAGTTTTTGCTGGTTTTACAAAAATTATCTACTAAATATGTCCTTTATGAATTATAGAGTCGCTCTTCTGTTATTTTGCTAATTATATGTAAATAGTTATATTTACAGGTTTGGCGTCTTTGGCGAGCCCCACTAAAATTTTCCGGCAAAAATGTTCCTGGAATATTTTAATCCACAAATGTCCTTTTTTACTGGACTTTTTTGATTTTTTCGAAAAAGGGTGAAATGCACCCATTAAGAAGGGAGCTAGAAGGTTAAGATCGTCCACAAAAATTATCATTATAACATTCCATTATGGAACTCTGACAATAAGAAATCTATCAGACATTAACATACAGCATTTTTTCATTTAGTATAATGCTCCCTTCGACCAAAAAATTAAAACTTTGACCCACTGTAAAAAAACTCAGACCATTAGTTTATTCTACAAAAAATTATCTACTCAACATGCCCTTTCAAAATAATAGGGTTGCTATTATATTCCAAAAATGCTGTTGGACAGAATCTTCAACAATTCCACAGCTCCCTGGGGTATAAGGGGAGGAGCTGCAGGGCCTCAAAGTTTGCCACATCTGAAATAATATTTTCAAAAAAAATCAGATTTTTTTATTTGTTTAGGAAAAAAGTATACTCGTATGTCGTATTTTTGAGTTTTAGAAGAAGTTAGTTTAAAAATATAACATATTTGTATTCAAAGAAAGAACGGGACCATAATATTCACTGGTATTGTTACCAAGCTTCCAGTGCCTTAAAATCGCAAAAATGCCCACAAAGTCATAAAATATCTTTCAGTAAAATATTTAAAAATACGTATCTATCTATCTATATATATAAAGAAGAATGTGTGTTTGTTTGTTTGTTGGTTTGTTGGTTTGTTTGTACCGAATATACGTCTAAACGGCTTGACTGATCTTCTTGAAATTTTCACAGAATGTACATGTGTGGGGCGTGGTAAAAATAGGGTACTTGAATTTTTGATATATCAAGTGGGCGTGGCCCCGCCCACATAAGACACATTTTAAAATTGAGATATCTTGCACAATTTGTTAGCGAGAGTGCTGTAATTTTGTACATATGTATCTGGTGGCAGTCTACGTAATTAGTTCAAAAATGGGCTGAATCGGGCTAATGGGCGTGGCACCGCCCATATAAGCAAAGTTTTGAAATTGATATATCTTGCACAATTTTTTAGCGAGAGTGCTGTAATTTTGTGCATATGTATCTGGTGGTAGTCTACGTGATTGGTCCAAAAATGGGCGGAATCGGACGAATGGGCGTGGCCCCGCCCATATAAGTAACATTATCAAATTGATATATCTTGCACAATTTGTTAGCTAGAGTGCTGTAATGTTGTACAAATGTATCTGGTGGCAGTCTACGTGATTGGTCCAAAAATGGGCGGGATCGGACCAATGGGCGTGGCACCGCTCATATAAGCCAAATTTTAAAAATGTGATTTCTTGCACTATTTGTTAGTGAGAGAGCTGGAATTTTGTTTATATGTATCTGGTGGTAGTCTTCGTGATTTGTCCAAAAATGGACGGGATTGGCCCAATGGGCGTGGCCCCGCCCATATAAACCGAATTTTGAAATTGACATATCTTGCACAGTTTGTTAGCGAGAGTGCTGTAATTTTGTGCATATTTATCTTGGTGTAGTCTACGTGCTTGGTTAAAAAATGGGCGGGATCGGACCAATGGGCGTGGCACCGCCCATGTAAGCCAAATTTTTAAATTGATATATCTTCAACAATTTGTTAGCTAGAGTGCTGTAATGTTGTACATATGTATCTGATGACAGTCTACGTGATTGGTCCAAAAATTTATCTGGTGGTAGTCCACTTTATTGATCTAAAAATGGACGCGATTGGACCAAGGGACGTAACTCCGCCCATGTAAGCCAAATATTGAAATTGAGATATCGTACACAATTTGTTAAAGAGAGTGCTGAAATTTTGCGAATATGTATCTGGTAGCAGTCCGCGTAATTGAGCGGGATCGGTCTAATGGGCGGGGCCCCGCCCATATAAGTCAAATCTGGAAATTAAGATATCGTGCACAATTTGTTAGCGACAGTGCTGTAATTTTGTGCATATGTATCTGGTGGCAGTCTACTTAATTGGTCCAAAAATGGGCGGGATCGGACAAATGGGCATGGCCCCCCAAATAAACCCCCAATTTGTTTAGCGTATCTGGTGGCAGTCTACGTGACTGGTCCAAAAATGGGAGGGATCGGACAAATGGGCGTGGCCCCGCCCATGTAAGGCAAATTTTGGAATTGGGATATCTTGCAAATTTTTTTAGCAAGAGTGCTGCAATTTATTTTATAAATATATGGTGGCAGTCTACGTGAATTGCCGAAAAATGCCATGTAAACCAAATTGTTAAATTGAGATATATTGCACAATTTGTCAGCGAGAGTGCTGTACTTTTGTGTACATGTATCTGGTAGCAGACTACGTGATTGGTCCAAAAATGGGCGGGATCGGAACAATGGGCGTTGCCCCGCACATATAAGTCAAATATTAAAATTTATAAGCCAAATTTTGAAATCGGGATGTCTTGCACAATTTGTGAGCGAAAGTACTGTATTTTGTGTATATGTATCTGGTGGCAGTCTACGTGATTAGTTCAAAAATTGACGGGATCGGAAATCTGAAATCTGGGCCAACGAAGTGGACCGGATCAGCTAGTACCTATATATATAAGTATAAAATAGAAGATTAAAACAGAACAGAACATTGTTGCGAATTTGAAGGCCCTGAATGCATCTTCTCGGGTAGGTTTGTTCCGCATTTTTTCTCCTTTTTAATATCTACAACTTTGCTTCAGACACAAAAAAGATATTCCGTACGGTATACCGAGAAGAAATGTAGAAAAAGTGCTACAAATTCACCTTGAACAAAAAATTCGTATGTCTATTAAATTACTAGCTGGACCCGGTCCACTTCGTTGCCCCAGACTTCAGATTTCCGATCCCGCCCATTTTCGCACTAATCACTTAGACTGGCACCAAATAAATGTACACAAAATTACAGCAATCTCTCTAACAAATCGCTCAAACACAAAATGACAGTATTCTCGCTAACAAATTGTGCAACATATATCAATTTAAAATATTGGCCGATCCCGTTCAATTTTGGACCAATTATTGCTACCAGATATATGTACGCAAAATGTCAGCACTCTCGCTAACAAACTTTGCAAGATATCTCTTTTTCAAAATTCTTATATGGGCGGTGCCACGCACATTGGTCCGATTCCGCCCAGTTTTGGACCAATCGTGCAGACTGCTACCATTTACATATAGCCAAAATATAGGCACTCTCGCTAACAAATTTTGCAATATATCTCAATTTAAACAAGTAAGAAAGTTTCAGTCGGGTAAACCGACTAAGGTATACCCTCACTTTGTGAGTAATATAATATTGAATATTCCACGAATTATTCTGTTAGATTGTATGGTAGGTACCAGAACGGGTTTAACAAATACACCTATTTTTCGCTTAATAGTAGATGCTTTAAATACATTGAATTGCGCCGAATTATAAGCGTTTATTTGCACTGGTTTAATAACGTTATGAGATATTAAAGGTTGGTATGATTTGGATATTTTGTGTGGGAGGTACAAAAAGGGGCGTGGTGATAACGGCCATTTTTACAGGGCTATAGACACTTCAAAAGCGTTACACTGTGCAAAATTTTGTGGCATTTTCGTGCATTGGTACTCATGTTGTGAGCTCTTAACTATTTGTGCAAAATTGTACCTTTGTGTGGGAGGTACAAAAAGGGGCGTGGCAATAGCGTCCATTTTTCACAGGGCTATAGACACTATAAAAGCATTACACTGTAGAAAATTTCAAGTATTTTTATACACAGGTATTAATGTTATAAGCTGTTAACTTTTGGGTCAAAATTTTACCTTTGTGTGGGAGGTACCAAAAGGGGCGTGAATATAACACCCATTTTTCACTGGACTGTAGACCCTATAAAAGCATTACACTGTACAAACTTTAAAGTATTTTTATACACTGGTATTAATGTTATAAGCTGTTAACTTTTGCTGCAAAATGGTGCATTTTTGTGGGAGGTACCAAAAGGGGCGTAGCAACTTGGCCCATTTTTCTCGAGTTGATAGCGACTAATAAACTAATGCTATGTGTGGAATTTCAGAAGATTCGAATAAGTAGTATAACAGTTAATAAAGATTCAATATTTTACAACATTTTAACACTTACATTGTGGGGGAGGTACTAGAACGAGAGGACCAATATGGCCCATCATCGAACTTAGCCGGAGATAGAAAAAAATATTACCACGTACCAAATTTGAAGTCAATCGGTTACTCCTTTCGAGAGTTATCGTGCGCACCAGCCAGCAGACAGACAGACAGATAGACAGACAGACAGACAGACAGACAGACAGACAGACAGACAGACAGACAGACAGACAGACAGACAGACAGACATTGCTCATTCGTCTTAAAATTACCCAAAACGAATATCCGCCGAACATACTTAGGGTCTTAGATCAATCCTTCGATGTGTTACACTTTTTTTTGTAGCAAATGATATATACCCTCGTCACACTAAAGTGAGGGTATAACAATTGGCTTAAATTGGCGGGGCTACGCCCGTTGGTCCGATCACAGATATGTATAAACAAACAT
This sequence comes from Eudasyphora cyanicolor, assembly GCA_963930755.1. Taxonomy (NCBI): domain Eukaryota; kingdom Metazoa; phylum Arthropoda; class Insecta; order Diptera; family Muscidae; genus Eudasyphora; species Eudasyphora cyanicolor. The sequence goes on along the minus strand of OZ005737.1, from coordinate 257,313,223 downwards.
ACAGCACTCTCGCAAACAAATTGTGCATGATATCTCAATTAAACAATTTGGCTTATATGGGTGAGGCCACGGGCATTGGTCCGATTCCGGCCATTTTTGGACCAGTCACGTAGACCGCTACCAGATACATATACGTAAAATTACAGAACTCTCGCTAATAAATTATGCACGATATTTCAGTTTCAAAATTTGGCTTATATAGGCTGGGCCACGCCCATTTTGGGACAAGTCATGTAGAATGCCACCAGATACATATACACTAAATTACAGAACTCTCGCTAATAAATTGTGCAAGATATCTCAATTTCAAAATTCTGCTTATATGGGCGGGGCCACGCCCATTGGTCCGATCCCGCCCATTTTTTGGCCAATTACGCAGTCTTGTACCAGATACATATACGCAAAATTTCAGCGCTCTCTTTTTCTCGATTTCAATATTTGGCTTATATAGGCGGGGCCACGCCCATTGCTCCGATCGCGTCCTTTTTTAGACCAAACACGTAGACTGCTACCAGATACATGTAAACAAAATTACAGCACTCTTGCTAAAATAGTTTGCAAGATATATGAATTTAAAATGTTGTCTTACATGGGCGGGCCACGCCCACTAGTACGATTCGGCCCACTTTTGGTCCAGTCCCGTAGACTGCCACCAGATATATATGCACAAAATTACAGTACTCTCGCTAACAAATTGTGGAAGATATCGCAATTTAAAAATTTGTCTGATGTGGGCGTGGCCACGCCCATTGGTCCGATCCCGCCCACTTTTGGACCAATCACGTAGACTACCACCAGATACATATGCACCAAATTACAGTACTCTCGCTATCAAATTGTGTAAGATATCGCAATTTAAAAATTTGTCTTATGTGGGCGTGGCCACGCCCATTGGTCTGATCCTGCCATTTTTTGTACCAATTCCGTAAACTACCACCAGATACATATGCACCAAAGTACAACACTCTCACTAACAAATTGTGTCAGATATCTCAATTCCAAAATTTGGCTTATATGGGCGGGGCCACGCCCATTGGTCCGATTCCACACCAGATATATATATGCACTTAAACGCATCACTCTCGCTAATAAATTGTGCTAGATATATAATTAAAATTTGGCTTCTATGGGCGCTGCCACGCCCATTGGTCCGATCCCGCCCATTTTTGGACCAATCACGTAGACTGCCACCAGATACATATGTACAAAATTACAGCACTCTCGCTAACAAATTGTGCAAGACATCCCAATTTTAAAATTTGTCGTATCGAAAATTCAAGTACCCCATTTTCACCACGCCCCACATATGTACATTCTGTGAAAATTTCAAGAAGATCGGTCCAGCCGTTTAGACGTCTATTCGGTACAAACAAACCAACAAACAAACACACATTCTTCTTTATATATATAGATTATTTAGCCAAGTTGGCAAAACGAATGATGCAGAAGTTCTAATTTTGGGGCTACTTTCACGTCCAATTCTAAGAATTGAGTCCCAAATCGATGAGCTGAAAAATGCTGTACTGTGTTAGTTTATGTATACCCGAAACCATTGATATGCGATCCATGTGGAGGGTATATGAAATTCGGTATAACCGAACATAATCCATCTTATATGTCGTCTTCGAACATAATCCATCTTATATGTCGTCAGACGGGCGGACATGGCTAAATCGTCTTAGAATTTTACGATGATAAATAATATATACACTTTATGGGGTCTCAGATCAATATTTAGTGGTGTTACATTTTAACGGAGTGACAAAATGAATATACCCCCCATCCTATGGTGGAGGGTATAAAAATATTTTTTTTAATAGTTTAATCAGCATAAACGCTTTTATTTCATAACAAGCTAACAGTTTGATTGCTACAGCAGCGTGTACTTGATGACACTTCAAGCAAAGATTTGTTAATGATTTGAGAAAATCTTTAAACGTAATTCAATGAAATACCCAAATAAATAATTCTCATTGTGTTATTTTTATTTATTTAGGAGATTTATTTTAATTCCCTTGAAACCCCTTAAGCACCACGAACTCTTAAGAAAAAATTTAATTAAAGAAATAAAACTCTCTTTCTTTTTTCTTTCTTTTCTTTTTCTGGTTTGATAAATTTCTAAAAAAAAGGTTGCAGAATACCTTTAACAACTGGGGAAGGTTGTCCAGATTAATACAAATGAGTAAACACTTTTCGGAAGACGCCAGTATCAGTATAAACAAATAATTAATTACAAAATAACGAAAAAACAAACAAATCAAAGGAAAATTTAAAAGTCGCAAATTAAACCGTTTATTAAGAAACCATTCTCATTTGTGCAAAAAAAAAGGTAAACGAGCCAATTTTCAAGTGTACCTATTGCTTAGTGACTCACATGTACAAACAAAAGGTTGCGGTTGAGTTCACATTTAAATATAATTTAATTATTTGTATTTACTGTCGAAATTAATTTAGTTCAATTATCCATGGGCTCAATTAAGTTGTATTTACATAGTCCCGAAATTGTACGGGCCATAAGTGTAATACAAAACCTCCATCTAAAGAGGTTTTGTAACATATCGAAGGAGTGATCAACTTCGCTCTATTATTACGGACTGTAGCGTGACTTCTAAAGACAGACGGTGTTGCTCAATAAACTGTTTGTTTTAAAAGTGTCAAAACCGACATTTTCACATAAATTGAGTAAAGATGGATTCGGCATCAAAGAAGCAGGATTTATTGTATCAAAAAGAATTTTCTCAAAAAAAAAAACAAAAGTGACATAGATTTAAAAACTTAAGTTTTGCTAGAAAAAAAATACCAAAACATTTGTTTTGAAAGTGGCGTAACTCCAAGAATGTTGGATACATATAGTTATACAGTACAGAATTTTTCAGCTCATTGATTTAGGACTCAATTTTGATAATTGGACGTGAAAATAGCCCCACAAAAATAAGAACTTCGGCATTATTCATTTAGTCAAATTGGCTCAATTAATAATTTGTTTGCTCAAGGGTTTTTAGTGCAGAACTAATTTATTTATCCAAAGCGCTGCACTAAGAAGACTTTTGAGCATATTCTGTCATTTAGTAATGGTATGATTAAAATTTGTTTTAAAAATATCATTTTATAAAAGAAATGTTCGCAAAATGTTCCACATCCTAACAAACACTGTGTTAAAAACACTGTTGTGAAGGTGGTTTAACTACATTCACCATAGAACAAGTAAGAAAGTTTCAGTCGGGTAAACCGACTAAGGTATACCCTCACTTTGTGAGTAATGTAATATATAACATTACACTAATAAATCTGTCAATTTGTGTGGGAGGTACCGGAAGGAGCTTTTCCAAATACACCTATTTTTCGGTAAACAGTAGATTATTAAATACATTGCATTATGTGCACTGGTATTTTGATATATACTGGTATATTGAAGTTACGAGCTATGTAATTTTGGTATGATTTGGTCATTTTGTGTGGGAGGTACAAAAAGGGGCGGGGTGATAACGCCCAATTTTTACAGGACTATAGACACTATAACAGCATTACACTGTACAAAATTTTAAGTATTTGTATGCACTGGTATTAAAGTTAAACGCCGTTTACTTTTGGTACGAAACTGTCCATTTGTGTGGAAGGTACCAAAAGGGGGTGTACAATAATGCCAATTTTTTACCGCGCTACAAAAACATTATACTGTAGAAAATTTCAAGCATTTTTATGCACTTGTATTAAAGTTATAAGCAGTTAAATTTTGATGCAAAATGGTCCACCCATTTTTCTCGAGTTAATAGCGACTAATATACAAATATTATGTGTAGAGTTTCAGAAGATTCGAACAAGTAGTATATAAGTTATTAAAGAATCAATATTTCACTAAATTTTAACCCTTGTGTGGGAGGCACCAGAAGCAGTAGACCAATATGGCCCATCTTCGAACTCATCCGGAGATAGATAAAAATATTACCGCATACCAAATTTGAAGTCAATCGGTTACTCCTTTCGACAGTTATAGTGCGCACAAGCAAGCAGACAGACGGACGGACATTGCTCATTTGACCTAAAATTACCCAAAACGAATATGCGCCGAACATACTTGGGGTCTTAGGTCACTCCTTCGATGTGTTACACTTTTTTCCGTAGCAAATGATATATGTATACCCTCGTATGCAGACTTGTTATACGGAAAAACGAATAATTGTACACCATGAATGGAGAAAAGTTGAAGCACAACAAGATTGTCCTCTATCCCCATTACTATTCAACGTAGTAATAGATGGAATTATTAATAAATTTACACCTGAACCCAGAGGCATAACGTGGAGATTAAGCAGACGACTCGAAGACCTTGAGTATACTAATGACATATGTCTTCTGGCCCATAGATTTGAGGATATGCAATCCAAACTATGCGACGTTGCAGATGAAGCATTAAAATGAGGACTTCAAATAAATATATAAAAAATAAAAGCTCTGAGAATAAATGCAGCACATACCCCCCAATTTAATGTTCAGCAGACACCAATTGACCAACCAATCCTTCTGCAATCTCGGCAGCGTTATAACAAGCACAGGCGGCCACAAAGAAGACGTGACACAACGCATTTGCAAAGCAAGGCAAGTGTATGGCCAACTGAAAAAGTATGGCAATTCACACACATATTAAAAAGCACAAAAATTAGCACATTCAACAGCTGTGTAAAATCGGTTGAGAATCGTGGAACACCGCATGTACTGATTTAAAGCAAATGCAAACATTCTTCAACCGCTGTCTTGCACAAATACTCCGCATCTTTTGGCCGAATATCATGAGCAATGGGCGCATATGGAATGAAACTGGTCAAATATCAGTTGAGCGAGAAGTCAGATCCACAAAATGTGTGATGACATCACAAGACATGATCTAGACAGGAACAAGGTGGCCGGAGGAAGGGCAGACCCAGCCTCACATGGAGGCGACAACTCGACGAAGAAGTGCGCCAAATATTGTTGTCTTCCTAAGGAATTACCCTGATAATGGAGTAGCTTGTATATACTTAAATGTAGAACAATTTAGTATGACCACTTCAAACAAAATATATTTTGAGTTGTGGTGCTCTTTTTCTAACTGAGTGATATATATACATATACAGGGTGGCTGATATGTATTGCAACCAACTTCAGGTTGCTATCATTTCTAAACCGCTAGTCTGATAGCTGACAGATTAATTTAAGTGACAGTTCATTTTATTGTTTACAAGCTTGAAAAAGCATTTTTGATAAAAAATTAGATTGGACTAAAGCCATTGAAGTTCCAAAAAGTGCAAGAGCTCACCGATGCACAAAAAAAAGTTAGACTGGAAAGAGCCAAGGAGTTGCTTCGCTTGCACGAAAGTGGCCAGTTACCGAATTTGGTTTTCTCCGATGAGAAGCCATTCCAAATTGAGCACTTTGTGAACAAACAAAATGATCGGGTTTAATTGCCAAAGAGGTCAGCTGAAAATTTACACCTTCGATTGGCCACCAGAACTCAAGCGCCGCCGATGGTAATGGTGTGGGCCGCCGTAACGGCCGATGGCCGCTCCCCGCTCGTATTCATCGACCATGGGGTCAAAATAAATGCCGAATATTATCGGGAAAATGTCCTAAAGACAGTATTGAAGCCCTGGGCAGACAAACATTTCGGCCGCAGACCATGGACATTCCAACAGGACTCAGCACCATCGCACTCAGCACGCGTCAACCAAGAATGGCTTAAAAAGGAGGTTCCTCGCTTAATTTCTACCGCACAATGGCCACCAAGATCTCTGGATCTCAATCCGTTGGACTTTTGCGTCTGGGGCATTTTAGAGAGTAAGGTTCGCACTAAAAAATACCAAAGTATCGACCATCTCAAGACGGCGCTTCGCCGGGAATGGGCCAAAATACCGCAGAGCCACTTTCGTGCAGCGTGTGATGGCTTTGTCGGCCGTTTGAAGGTCATAATTCGTGCCAAAGGTGGCCAATTCGAACAAATCTAAACTGTTTCTAAAATTGTATGTTATTTCCGACATTTTTTGCTTTTGAACAATAAAATTTAAAAAAAAAATTAAAAAAATATAGCGCTTTACTTTGTTGCATTACATATCAGCCACCCTGTACATATGTATGAACGAAGCATAAGGCTGCTTTCTGAGTGGGCGCTTAAAGCCGAGCAGAGCCGAGCGCAAAGCGGAACTTTTTCGAGCGAGAAGAAAAAGAAGAATGTCAGAGTGAATGCGAGAAACGGCGCTGACATTCTGTTCGTGTTTTGTATTTATGTATCCTTAAGTTCAGCTATTTTCTTCATTTGTGTTTTTAAAATTACAGAGAAAGTTTTCTTGCATTCATCCGATAAAGAGTATTTCGTATTTATATGTACATATTTATGTACAATATTATGTAGGTATAATATTTTTGATTATTTGTTTATCCCCTCACCTTAAAGAGGAGGGTATATATCATTTGCTACGAACCAAAAGTGTAACACATCGAAGGAGTGACCTAAGACCCTAACCATGTTCGGCCGATATCCGTTTTGGGCTATTTCGAGTCGAATGAGCAATTTCCGTTGGTCTGTCTGTCTGCTGGCTGATGCGCACGACAACCCTCGAAAGGAGTAACCGATTGACTTCAAATTTTGTATTTTTTTATATCTCCGGCTAAGTTCGGAGATGTGCCATATTGGTCAACTCCTTTTAGTACCTCCCCCACAAAGGGTTAACATTTAGTGAAATATTGATTATTTAAAAACTTCTGTACTACTTATTTGAATCCTATGAAATTCTACAAATAGTATTTGTTTATGGTAAAGTATTGGCTTATTTGTAAATTGCCCAAATGTCCACGCCCCTTTTGGTACCTCCCACACAAACGGACAATTTTGAACCAAAAGTTAATAGCTTATAACATTATTATAAATACTTAAAATTTTGTACAATGTAATGCATTGTTTCGATCTGGAAACACCTTCATATAGAAACAGGTGTTCACAAAAGACGCATCCGCGATTTTTTTACAATGGAAAAATTAGAAATGCGTGGTGTCATTAAATATTTACATAAAAAAGGTTTATCGGGACAAGAAATTCATAATGATATGGTGAATGTGTTAGGTGAAAGTGCTCCTTCATATGCAACAGTAAAAAATTGGGTTGCTGAATTTAAACGTGGTCGTACAAGCATTGAAGATGAACCACGTAGTGGACGTCCAAAAATGTAATGTAAATAATACCTAGAGTCCAGAGAAAAATGGACGTTATTGGCCCGCCTCTCTTGGTACCTCTCACACAAATTGACCTTTTTGTACCAAAAGTTAACAGCTTTTAAATTCAATACCAGTACAGAATTTAAAGTTATTATATGTAATTTAAATTGATAATAATTTATAATTTATATATACTCAATGTGAGAGGATTCATTAGTCGGGTTACCCGACTGAACTTTCTTACTTGTTCTATTTTTTATTTATTAGTATTATTTATTATATTATTTATTATAAATATTATATACTCGTATAGCATATATTTTTTTCATGAATATCCATATTTAGTTTATATTTGATGAAAAAGGCTTTGCAACTTTATCTCGCATTCATTCTGCATTGCTCTCCACTCCGCTCGGCTCTCACTGTACAATACTCACGCTCATTCATATTAAGTTGTGTGCTTTCCGTTCTTCTCGCAACGATCAGCTTTGGGCTCGGCTCGGCTTTGAGCGCTTACTATGGAAGCACCCTAACATGTTAATTTTCTTGAGGTACGGCCTGTGGAGCGAATGATCCATTTCGTATCAGTCAGTTATAGTTATTATACGCCTTGTCTTAGATTTGTATTTAGTTTAAACCTTGCCGAATTATGAGAATGTGCATACGTAAGTGTATCTATTCAAAATCCTTCACGCTGAAAAAAAATCGCTTCTGTAGTATATTGTTCTAAACATATTCTGCTGGAAACGTACATATGTTTAGGGTACACTCCAAATATATAATATTTGACACTCACAAATATAATATGTTTGTGAGGATGTTGTTCTAAACAAAATTATGTTTTCATCCAAATTTTTTTTTTTTAAATAATATTTCCAAAACAATGATTAATTTGTAGTTAAGTATTTTGGCAATGTATTGATGCCATAATTTAAAGGAAAGTTTTCAAGGAAAGCTTTTTTTAGAAATATAAGGTTTAGTTTTGTAGAAATTGTATATGTTTGAAAAATTATATTAAAATTTAAATCGTATAATCTTGGGTAACGACAAATTGGACGATTTATAAATAAAAAATTATAAATTAAAACAAAAGAAAATGCTGCTCACGACTTTTTTACCTGTAAAGTATAACACAAAATCTAGGAAAATATAAAATTAAAAATTGCCAAAGTCAACAAAGTCTTAAAATTGTTTTAAATATAATGTATTTGGATAAATTCTTAAACAATATCTATGTTTGATTGTAAACACATATTTTACTTGTGACAGTAAGTTCGCAAATATATTTTGTTGTAATATATTAATATATACGTTCCAAACAAAATTTCTTGATTTTCAAATAAAATATATTTGTTCAAAAATATATAATATTTAAAAATTTTGGTTCCAAGTATATTTTCCTTGAATTCAAACATATCAAAAATGGCGATTTTCCTCCGTGTTTGAATGTATGACTTAAGACCATTAGTATGCTCTTTGTGAGGACTATATCAAAATATTGATCGGCATAGGCCATTTTAATAGGAGTTCTTATAGGCAAATAAAACAAAATTTCGGTTACAAACTGAAGCTTCTGGAGTTTCAGTAACACTGTGCCTCTTTTTTAAGGTCATCGACAGTTGAATCCATTTGGCCTTCAGAGTCTGAAAGTGCTTATCGAGAGTCAAAACGTCATTTTGCTTTTTCTGTTTTAGCTCCAGTTCCAATTTATCTTATCGTGAATATTTGGTCGAAACTTAATTTTATGGAATTTTTTTCTGAGCAAATTAAATCTTTCCAACGGCTGTATCTAGTTAACCGATGGGGATTTTTTTTGTAGGACTAGGAGAAAAGATATGTGAATCAAACTGGTTTGAACAAAATAGCATCTACTGCTTCAAAATCGATAAATTGTTAATTTGTTGAGACACTTCTTCATATAACTTACCATAATACGTAACCGACCGAGTGGACTATATACCAACTGTGTACACCTTCGAGAGGAACTACATCACTATGATTCCAGCCAGAGATGAATGGGTTGGGATAATATGAGTTAATAGAACCCATCTCCACTTCTATACGGATGTTTCGAAGCTTGATGAAAAGGTTGGCTTCGGAGTACACTGTGAAGAACTTAGTTTGGAGATAGCTCACAGACTATCAGATACCTGCAGTGTCTATTAAGCTGAAATAATTGCAATATGGGAAGTCGACCAATGGCTGAGTCGCAACATAGTAACCAACACTGGCGTTATCATTTTCTCGGGCAGCCGGGATGCCATCAATTCTCTGGAGGCCACATCCCTAAATTCACAAACAGCCGCAGATCTTTTAACGAGATGGCTGAGCAGTTTTATATACACCTTATATGGGTGCCTGGGCATAATGATATCCCGGGGAAATGCAAACGTGATTGACTTGGTAGGAAAGGGACGACATTACAAATTCTCGAAGAATTTGAATATACGAGTATTGGTGCGCCACTATCCTCGTGCAAGCTTTGGCTTAGTCAAGAGGCAATCAGGCAGTCCAACGATAAATGGACAGAAATCGGCACATGCAGGGTAGCTAGACAGATCTGGCCCAGTTATGAACTGAAAAGGCAAAATATCTCCTCGCACTAGAGAGGAAAAGATTGTCTACGTTTATGTCAGTTCTGACCGGACACTGCTTGATCGCCGAACACGCCAAAAGATTGGGTATTGAATCCAATGACTTCTGCAGAAGCTGTGGAAATGAGGAAGAAGTGGAGAGCATTGAGCACTTGATAAGCGACTGTCCCGCTTTGAGTAAACGTCGACTGGTCATACTGGGGTCGGCCTTTCTAGGCACTTTAACAGATCTTTCCGGTGTCGAAATTTGTACTATCGATAAATTTGTATATCAAACAGGTTGGTTTCGATAAGCGAAATGCCACCTGCCGGCTGCCACCCTTACCTAAACTTAAAAAGCTGATCCACAACACGGAAACAACTTGCCCGATTTTGTTGTCAAAAATTTAAGAAAATTTAGACGTATATTGCATTTGACCAATGCCTAAAATTTTTAATCTGAGCAGTAGTTTCGGAGCTAGATTACCGATATAACTATACTTTTTAGCTCAATTTTAACAAATCAAAAAAAGACACCTCTAAAAATTTTGAGGGCAGGGATGAACTGTTCTGCAAAAGCTGTGGCCATGCAATTTTACTACTCGTATATATTTCAGAACACACAACATTTCAAAACATAATACCAATACCAAAAAACAGTGAAAATTCAGTCTTTTTCACGGCTTTTCTCAACAAATTTACAATTTATCGACAATTTTGCGATTTTGAGGCACAATATGCTTTTTATACCCTACACCACACTGTGGTACAGGGTATTATGACTTTGTGCATTTGTTTGTAACACCTAAAAGGAGAACAGATAGACCCATTGTTTATTATACCGATCGACTCAGAATCACTTTCTGAGTCGATTTAGCCATGTCCGTCTGTCTGTCCGTCTGTCTGTCCGTCTGTCTGTCCGTCTGTCTGTCCGTCTGTCTGTCCGTCTGTCTGTCCGTCTGTCTGTCCGTCTGTCTGTCCGTCTGTCTGTCCGTCTGTCTGTCCGTCTGTCTGTCCGTCTGTCTGTCCATGTATTCTTGTAATCAAAGTGCAGGTCGTATTTATGGTCCGAATGTGATGAAATTTAGCATAGTGCTCTTTTTTGGCCCAAGGACGATCCCTATTGAAATTGGTTAAAATCGGTTCAGATTTGGATATAGTCCCCATATATATGTTTCACCCGATTTGACATGCAAGCGCTGTAGAAACCACATTTTACATCCGATCTTTATGAAATTCGGCAGAGAGAGTTTTATTATTACGTGAATGAACACTACCAAATTCGGAGAAAATCCGTTCAGATTTAGATATAGCCCCCATATATATGTTTCACCCGATTTGACACGTAAGCGCTGTAGGAACTGTATTTTAAATCAGATCAGTACGAAATTTGGCAGAGAGAGTTCTCTTATTACATGAATAAACACTGCCAAATTCGGGGAAAATCGGTTCAGATTTAGATATAGTCCCCATATATATGTTTCACCCGATTTGACATGAAAGCGCTGTAGAAACCGTATTTTACATCCGACCTGTACGAAATTCGGCAGAGAAAATTCTCTTATTACATGAAAAAACACTGCGCAATTCGGGGAAAATTGGTTCAGATTTAGATATAGCCCCCATATATATGTTCCACCCGATTTAACATTTAAGCGCTGTAGAAATCGTGTTTTATATCCGATCAGTACGAAATTTAACAGAGAGAGTTTTCTTATTACATGTATGAACACTGCCAAATTCGGGGAAAATCGGTTCAGATTTAAACATAGTCCCTATATATATGTTACACCCGATTTGACATGCAAGCACTGTAGAAACCGTGTTTTATATCCGATCAGTACGAAAATCGGCAGAGAGAGTTTGCTTATTACATGTATGAACACTGCCAAATTCTTATCGTAATGCCCATTTTCGCATTGGTAGTTAGGTGTAGGAAAGACAGAAAGTCGGCCCCGCCCGACTTTCTGTCTTTCCTTACTGGTTTCAGGTTAGGTTTTTAGTTTTACATATTTTTCTCCTAGAATAAAACTGAATTTTCTCAGAAAAATTCTCAAAAACAAGATAATGATATAATCCGAACTGGAACTAAACCAGAAAACCCCGTTTTGTTACTTTCGATAAGCACTTTCAGAAAATGAAGCCAAAGCGGAGCAAACTTTTTATATGTTGTAATGTGTGATTGAAGCGTGAACGATGGAGTCTTTTTTTTTTGCTAGGAATTTATGCAAAACAAAGCATTTTTAAAAATTTCTTTTTTTTGTTTATATATTTGACGCATATAATATCTAGAATTGAACTCAGTGCGAATAATGCAGATATAGCTGTAGCTATAAAATACATCCGTTGGTGTAATAATAATCTAATAAACAGTCATAGAGGTTAAGGTTGCATTTAGGAATACAAAAGTTAAACCCAAGCTCCACCCGTATATATCACCTGCAATGAATATGCGACACTTCATTGCATCCGGTTATGACACGGCAGATTTCTTTAACGTTCATTAAAATTTCCCTACAGTTCAGTAAATCTCAGTAAGGACGAATACCATAATTTAAAACTTTCGAAATAGAGAATTTGTTTACGACCTTTTCCAGCACTCACTTTCTTAAATTCCTTCATTTAAAAGATTAGTTACTTTTTCACACATTTCATAAAAAATTATCTTCAAAATTGTTTGAGTGTTATCATCCGCACAATATAAACAATCCTTCCGTGTCTCGTGCAGCTGATATAATTTGCCAACGTTGTGTTTTCTCTCCCTACCCCCCTGCGACACTTGCTTGCACATCCAATGCAATCCAATCAGCTTTGGTATGTGAAGTTGGTGCTGTTTTGCCAGTATTTTGTCGTTTTCTAAATCTATGACTTCAACGGTAACTGAAGAGCAGTTTAAATCGTTTCTTGTGGGATTTGGTGTGAAATACGTGCCACACTTTACAGTCAAACAATCAGCAGCGATACATTCAGTAAAACACACCCCTCACATTCGTATAATAAAGTGTCCGGGTACTATGAAAGAGGGTTCTTAAAATACATTTTTTTTCAAAAAGAAATAATAATTTTTTTAGTTTAGTTAGATAGCCAACGTTTAGTTAGATAGTTCATTTCGAGAAAGTAACTTTACTCAGAGAAGGGTGGATACTATTTGCTACAGATTTTTTATGGTTCTTGCGGACTGTAATGTATATAATGTTTAACACCGTGCGTCGAAGTTTAACATTGATGATCGCCTTTCTTATAGAAAAGTTCATCGTTGATGACTTTTCCTATAGAAAAGTCCATCGTTGATGACTTTTCTTGTAGAAAAGTTCATCGTTTATGACTTTTCTTATAGAATAGTTCATCGTTGATGACTTTTCTTATAGAAAAGTTCATCGTTGCTGACTTTTCTTATAGAAAAGTTTATCGTTGCTGACTTTTCTTATAGAAAAGTTTATCGTTGCTGACTTTTCTTATAGAAAAGTTTATCGTTGCTGACTTTTCTTATAGAAAAGTTTATCGTTGCTGACTTTTCGTATAGAAAAGTTTATCGTTGCTGACTTTTCTTATAGAAAAGTTTATCGTTGCTGACTTTTCTTATAGAAAAGTTTATCGTTGCTGACTTTTCTTTTAGAAAAGTTTATCGTTGATGACTTTTCTTATGGAAAAGTTAATCGTTGATGACTTTTCTTATAGAAAAGTTCATGATTGATGACTTTTCTTATAGAAAAGTTCATAGTTGATGACTTTTCTTTTAGAAAAGTTCATCGTTGATGGCTTTTCTTATAGAAAAGTTCATCGTTGATGGCTTTTCTTATAGAAAAGTTCATCGTTGATGGCTTTTCTTATAGAAAAGTTCATCGTTGATGGCTCTTCTTATAGAAAAGTTCATCGTTGATGGCTTTTCTTATATAAAATTTCATCGTTGATGGCTTTTCTTATAGAAAAGTTCATCGTTGATGATTTTTCTTATAGAAAAGTTCATCGTTGATGGATTTTCTTATAGAAAAGTTCATCGTTGATGGCTTTTCTTATAGAAAACTTCATCGTTGATGGCTTTTCTTATAGAAAACTTCATCGTTGATGCCTTTTCTTATAGAAAAGTTCATCGTTGATGACTTTTCTTATAGAAAAGTTCATCGTTGATGAATTTTCTTATAGAAAAGTTCATCGTCGATGAATTTTCTTATAGAAAAGTTCATCGTTGATGACTTTTCTTATAGAAAACTTCATCGTTGATGCCTTTTCTTATAGAAAAGTTCATCGTTGATGACTTTTCTTATAGAAAAGTTCATCGTTGATGACTTTTCTTATAGAAAAGTTCATCGTTGATGACTTTTCTTATAGAAAAGTTCATCGTTGATGACTTTTCTTATAGAAAAGTTCATCGTTGATGACTTTTCTTATAGAAAAGTTCATCGTTGATGACTTTTCTTATAGAAAAGTTCATCGTTGATGACTTTTCTTATACAAAAGTTCATCGTTGATGAAAGAAAAGTTATAGAAAAGTTCATCGTTGATGACTTTTCTTATAGAAAGGTTCATCGTTGAAGACTTTTCTTATAGAAAAGTTCATCGTTGAAGACTTTTCTTATAGAAAAGTTCATCGTTGATGACTTTTCTTATAGAAAAGTTCATCGTTGAAGACTTTTCTTATAGAAAAGTTCATCATTGAAGACTTTTCTTATAGAAAACTTCATCATTGAAGACCTTTCTTATAGAAAAGTTCATCGTTGAAGACCTTTCTTATAGAAAAGTTCATCGTTGATGACTTTTCTTATAGAAAAGTTCATCGTTGATGACTTTTCTTATAGAAAAGTTCATCGTTGAATACTTTTCTTAAAGAAAAGTTCATCGCTGATGACTTTTCTTATAGAAAAGTTCATCGCTGATGACTTTTCTTATAGAAAAGTTCATCGCTGATGACTTTTCTTATAGAAAAGTTCATCGCTGATGACTTTTCTTATAGAAAAGTTCATCGCTGATGACTTTTCTTATAGAAAAGTTCATCGCTGATGACTTTTCTTATAGAAAAGTTCATCGCTGATGACTTTTCTTATAGAAAAGTTCATCGCTGATGACTTTTCTTATAGAAAAGTTCATCGCTGATGACTTTTCTTATAGAAAAGTTCATCGCTGATGACTTTTCTTATAGAAAAGTTCATCGCTGATGACTTTTCTTATAGAAAAGTTCATCGCTGATGACTTTTCTTATAGAAAAGTTCATCGCTGATGACTTTTCTTATAGAAAAGTTCATCGCTGATGACTTTTCTTATAGAAAAGTTCATCGCTGATGACTTTTCTTATAGATAAGTTCATCGATGATGACTTTTCTTATAGAAAAATTCATCGCTGATGACCTTTCTTATAGAAAAGTTCATCGTTGATGACTTTTCTTACAGAAAAGTTCATCGTTGATGACTTTGCTTATAGAAAAGTTCATCGATGATGACTTTTCTTAAAGAAAAGTTCATCGTTGATGACTTTTCTTATAGAAAAGTTCATCGTTGATGACTTTTCTTATAGAAAAGTTCATCGTTGATGACTTTTCTTATAGAAAAGTTCATCGTTGATGACTTTTCTTATAGAAAAATTCATCGCTGATGACTTTTCTTATAGAAAACTTCATCGCTGATGACTTTTCTTATAGAAAAGTTCATCGTTGATGACTTTTCTTGTAGAAAAGTTCATCGTTGATGACTTTGCTTATAGAAAAGTTCATCGATGATGACTTTTCTTATAGAAAAGTTCATCGTTGATGACTTTGCTTATAGAAAAGTTCATCGTTTATGACTTTTCTTATAGAAAAGTTCATCGTTGATGACTTTTCTTATAGAAAAGTTCATCGTTGATGACTTTTCTTATAGAAAAGTTCATCGTTGATGACTTTTCTTATAGAAAAGTTCATCGTTGATGACTTTTCTTATAGAAAAGTTCATCGTTGATGACTTTTCTTATAGAAAAGTTCATCGTTGATGGCTTTTCTTATAGAAAAGTTCATCGTTGATGACATTTCTTATAGAAAAGTTCATCGTTGATGACATTTCTTATAGAAAAGTTCATCGTTCATAACTTTTCTTTTAGAAAAGTTCATCGTTGATAACTTTTCTTATAGAAAAGTTCATTGTTGATGACTTTTCTTATAGAAAAGTTCATCGTTGATGACTTTTCTTACAGAAAAGTTCATCGTTGATGACTTTTCTTACAGAAAAGTTCATCGTTGATGACTTTTCTTACAGAAAAGTTCATCGTTGATGACTTTTCTTACAGAAAAGTTCATCGTTGATGACTTTTCTTACAGAAAAGTTCATCGTTGATGACTTTGCTTATAGAAAAGTTCATCGATGATGACTTTTCTTATAGAAAAGTTCATCCTTGATGACTTTGCTTATAGAAAAGTTCATCGTTGATGACTTTTCTTATAGAAAAGTTCATTTGATGACTTGTCTTATAGAAAAGTTCATCGTTGATGACATTTCTTATAGAAAAGTTCATCGTTGATGACATTTCTTATAGAATAGTTCATCGTTGATGACTTTTCCTATAGAAAAGTTAATCGTTGATGACTTTTCTTATAGAAAAATTCATCGTTGATGACTTTTCTTATAGCAAAGTTCATCGTTGATGACTTTTCTTATAGCAAAGTTCATTGTTGATGACTTTTCTTATAGAAAAATGCATCGTTCCATTACCATTACCAGTAAATTCTAATTTTATAACCCAATACAAAATACACTATGAGTTCATCCATATCTTAGCAAATATCCCCTGTGCAAGTGCATGCATTTACGTGCGTGCCTTTTTGTGTATGGCTTTCCGTGTATGAGTGTGTGTAAGGAGCGTGTATGTCCTTAGTGCCACTGATATCCTCTGCTCGAATGTGCGGCATTTCTCACTCAAGTGTAAATAAAGTATCGTTTTACTGTCATTTCATTTCATACCGAAAACAAAACAGGCAAAGAAGCCACCAAAACAGCAGCTCACCAAAGTTGGGTATAAATATTTTCGCAGCCAGGACCACAGCCGAAGTAGGGGTGGCAACTGCATCAGCATCAACATCAGCTACTGCTGCTGATACTGATACAGCCACTGCCACTGGTAGTGACTAGTGACTAGTGAATGACAAAACACCTGCTCGACGGCTCTGTGTGAAGCTGCAACATACAATTGCTCAGCAGCAACAAAATTAACTACATTTCATCTGCAGATTGTTAAGGCAAACAGACATATACTCGTACATACTTAGGTAGGTATACTTATGTATGCATGTGTATGCTGTGAGTCATTCGTTTTCGTTGCGGAAGGCGGATGATGACGATGACGATGGCGTGTTGACGGTGATGATGACGACTCTGATGTTGTTGCCGCCTCTCTGCCGCTTTGCCATACAGTGACGACTGACGCTGTCAAATGAAAACGTTACACAAACATGATTTCAACGCCATCTACAATACCGCATAATGTTGATGCAGCTTTTGGGAATGCGATATATTTTTCGGTGTTATTTCGGGTAGATACAAGGTTGGGATATTTAAATTGAAGAATGTGGTGATGAACTAGTTTTGTACTAGAACAGATAAGCATATAGAAAGCGGGTTGACAATTTTAACGTCCACCTAATCATTGTTGTTGTACAAGTAGTTTATAATATATTTATAGGTGATCTTCTTTGTGTCGCCACTTTACAGGAGTAGGGAATAGATAATTGAATACACGCTGGAAAAAATCGAGTCTGTGGAATATTGTCCCAAACACATTCTACCTGAAGCACATATATATTACTAACCAATATTATATTCGGAAAGATTTTGCTCTGTACAAATCTTGTCCTTGGGCCTAAAGAAAGATATGTGCAAAGTTTCGTTGAGATCGGACGATCTCTTACGAAACTTTTATCTCTTTTCCTTTTGGGTGTTACAAATAAATGCACAAAGTCATAATATCCTGTACCACAGTGTGGTGTAGGGTATAAAAATAACAAGACTGAGCACCATCTTGAAATTTGTAGGGTCACTTTAAGTGATGTGGAATGAACGATATATAAATAGGGAATGTATGTTTGTTGGTTTGTGTGTTTGTTTGTACCGTATCGACGTCTAAACCACTGGACCATTCTTCGTGAAATGTTCACAGGATGTAGATATGAAGGGGGTGGTGCAATAGGGTACTTGACATATCAAGTGCGCGTCGATCCGATCATATGAGCCAAGTTTGATATTTAGAAAAATTGTTACCTAGAGTGCTAAAATTTTGTGTGTATGCATTTAAGGGCAGTTTATGTGATTGGTCAAAAATGGGCGGGATCGGACCAATGGGCGTGGCGCTGCCCTTATAAGCCAAATTTTTAAATTGAGATATATATTACACAATTTGTTAGCGAGATTGCTGTAATTTTGTGTATAGGTTCGGATGAATAGACCATATGAGCCCTGTTTGAAATTGATAAATTTTGACTGCTGTAATTTTGTGCATGTAAAGGGTGTCCCAAGAAGAGCGCAATTTTTTAATTACTGATGCAGCAATTGAATTGTTTCTCTGGCTGTATGACATGTGGCGCCGTCTTGTTGGAACCACATGCCCTCCACATTCATTTCTTCTATTCTAGGCAAGAAAAAACTGGTTATCATTTCACGATACCGAACACCATTGACTGTTTACGCTTGACCTGCCTCAAAGGTCCAATGATTCCTCCAACCCAAAAACCACACCACACAGTGACACGTTCAGGATGCATTTGCTTCTCGTGAATCACTCGAGGATTTTCCGCACCCCAAATGCGACAATTCTGCCTATTGACGAAGCCATCAAGATGAAAATGGGCCTCGTCACTGAAGATGCTTTTATCGGCAAATTCTGCATTTTCATGTTGTCTCTCCAATACCCAATTAACGAACTCCCTTCGCTGTCCTTCTCCATTTTTACTAACCTCGTACCTTCTACTAACAAACAATAACAATTATTCAAATGTCAAAAAATGACACTTCGAATGTTGCGAGATTTAAAAATTGCGTTTTTCTTGGGACACCCTTTATATCTGGTGGCAGTCTAATTGATTGTTCTAAAAATGGACGGGATCGGATTGTTTGTATTAATAGAATCGCCAATTTATATTTCCACCGCACGAACAGTCCAGTCAATAACGCATTTTCCAAAATCATCGCATTTAGCACAAAAAGTTGAAAAATTGGCTCTTAGTGGGTTAAGGAAACATGAGATGAAAGTGACTTTTCTCACGTCTCTTTTGTCGTTGATTTTGTAATGTTAGATTAAGAATTGACGGCGATATTGCAAATTATATATCCACAGTATGAAGACACGCGATACTGAGAACGTGATCCGTCGAAAAAAATAATGAGTTTTTGGACTCATCACTAATGGATTTAGCTATTGTGTAAATTTGGACAAAATTGGTAAAGTCGTTGAGGTCCTGTAATCATGAACCAAAAATATTTTCAAAAAGGTAGTGTCCGTAAATATTCTGCAACTTTTTACAAAGCGCGATCTACCAAAATGTTTTTTCTGATTCTGGTGGACGTCAAAATAGGACGCATTCTAAATATAAAATATATTTCATATGGTCAGTTGGTAATCAAAGTTCATGACATATTTTTACATTTAAGGTAGTGTTTCGGACTTAACTGCAAAAATTTCAGTTGAATCCGTTCAATATTTCCAGAGAAAATTGCAGTTTTCTAAACACACTCGGAAAAATTTAATAGGTCGTATCTCGCGAAAAAATCAAAATTTTGCTAAACGGTTCCAATTGTTTTATTTTTTACAAATTCTCAAACAGATTATTAACAAATTTCAAAAAAATCTTGACCTTCCAAAAAAAATTGACACACTTATTTCACTTTTACCCCTCCATATACGTATAGCCCCGATATCTGCTTACAGGGTGGCTGATATGTAATGCAACAAAGTAAAGCGCTATATTTTTTTAATTTTTTTAAATGTTATTGTTCAAAAGCAAAAAATGTCGGAAATAACATAAAATTTTAGAAACAGTTTAGATTTGTTCGAATTGGCCACCTTTGGCACGAATTATGGCCTTCAAACGGCCGACAAAGCCATCACACGCTACACGAAAGTGGCTCTGCGGTATTTTGGCCCATTCCCGGCGATGGGCCGTCTTGAGATGATCGATACTTTGGTATTTTTTAGTGCGAACCTTACTCTCTAAAATGCCCCAGGCGCAAAAGTCCAACGGATTGAGATCCGGAGATCTTGTGCGGTAGAAATGAAGCAAGGAACCTCCTTGGTTGACGCGTGCTGAGTGGATGGTGCTGAGTCCTGTTGGAATGTCCATGGTCTGCGGCCGAAATTTTTGTCTGCCCAGGGCTTCAATACTGTCTTTAGGACATTTTCCCGATAATATTCGGCATTTATTTTGACCCCATGGTCGATGAATACGAGCGGGGAGCGACCATCGGCCGTTACGGCGGCCCACACCATTACCATCGGCAGCGCTTGAGTTCTGGTGGCCAATCGAAGGTGTAAATTTTCAGCTGACCTCTTTGGCAAGTAAACCCGATCATTTTGTTTGTTCACAAACTGCTCAATTTGGAATGGCTTCTCATCGGAGAAAACCAGATTCGGTAACTGGCCACTTTCGTGCAAGCGAACCAACTCCTTGGCTCTTTCCAGTCTAACTTTTTTTTGTGCATCGGTAGCTCTTGCACTTTTTGGAACTTCAAATGCCTTTAGTCCAAGCTCATTTTTTTATACCCAACTACTACTATGTTTAAATCTGAACCGATTTTCCCCGAATTTGGCAGTGTAATAAGAAAACTCTCTCTGTTAAATTTCGTACTGATCGGATATAAAACACGATTTCTACAGCGCTTAAATGTTAAATCGGGCGGAACATATATATGGGGGCTATATCTAAATCTGAACCGATTTTCCCCGAATAGCGAAGTGTTTTTTCATGTAATAAGAGAACTTTCTCTGCTGAATTTCGTACAGGTCGGATGTAAAATACGGTTTCTACAGCGCTTTCATGTCAAATCGGGTGAAACATATATATGGCGACTATATCTAAATCTGAACCGACTTTCCCCGAATTTGGTAGTGTTCATTCACGTAATAATAAAACTCTCCCTGTCGAATGTGGTTTCTATAGCGCTTACATGTCAAATCGGGTGAAACATATATATGGGGACTATATCCAAATCTGAACCGATTTTAACCAATTTCAATAGAAAGTGATTCTGAGTCGATCGGTATAATATACAATGGGTCTATCTCTTCTCCCTGTACCACAGTGTGGTGTAGGGTATAAAAAGGAGTGACCGAATGACTTAAAATTTCGTACGTTATAATATTTCATTCGTACCCAGGACAACAATATTATTATTTGATGGACAACAATATCGGCCTAATCATTGTGTTACCTCCCCCACAAATGGTTAACATATTGTGACATGTTAAAGCTCTTTTAATTTCTCTACTACTATTGGGGTCTCCTATAAAATTTCATACATTGTAATCATTTTACCGTCTCTATATGCTGAACAAAAATGGGGCAAAATGCGACGGCCCTTTTGGTACCTCCCACACAAAGAAAGACAGAAACTTTATAATTCCATAAAATCTTTAAAATAATATATCTCAATAATTTGTATACCCTACTCCACATTGTGGTACAGGTTATTATAACTTTGTGCATTTGTTTGTAACACCCAAAAGGAGAAGAAATAGACCCATCGTATATTATACCGATCGACTTAGAATGACTTTCTGAGTTGATTTAGCTATGACCGTCTGTCCGTATGTCCGTTTGTCCGTCTGTCTGTCTGTGCATGTATTCTTGTAATCAATGTACATGTCGCAATTATGGCCAACTTTACACATATCTTTTTTTGGCCAAAGGTAGATACCTATTGAATTTGGTTCAAATCGGTTCAGATTTAGATATAGCCCCCATATATACGTTACAACCGATTTGACATGTAAGTGCTGTAAAAACTGTATTTTATATCCGATCGGTATGAAATTCGCAGAAAGAGGTTCCTTATTATACGAATGAACACTGTTAAATTTGGAAGAAATCGGTTCAGATTTAGATATAGCCAACATATATACGTTACCCCCGATTTGACATGTAAGCGCTGTAAAAATTTTATTTTATATCCGATCAGTATGAAATCCGGCAGACAGAGGTTTCTTATTATATGTATGAATGAACACTGTTAAGTTTAAAAGAAATCGGCTCAGATTTAGATATATTCCCCATATATATGTTACCCCCGATTTGACATGTAAGCGCTGTAAAAACTGTATTTTATATCCGACCAGTATGAAATTCGGCAGAAAGAGATTTCCTACTTTTAAATTTGGAAGAAATCTGTTCAGATTTAGATATAGCTCCATATATACGGTACCCCCTATTTGGCATGTAAGCGCTGTAAAAATGTTATTTTATATCCGATCAGTGCGAAATTCGGCAGAAGGAGGTTTCTTATTACTCGAAGAAATATTATTCGGAGATTTCGATATAGCCCCCATATATATGTTACCTCCGATACGGCATTTTATATCTGATCAGTACGAAATTCGACAGAAAGAGGTCTTTTTACATGAATGAGTATTCAGGGAAAATCGAATTAGATTTAGATTTATATATAACCTCCATATGTGTATATGTTCCTCCTGATTTAGTATCAAAGCGCTATAGAAGTTATACTTTACTTCCGATCATTAAAATTGTCCTGAAATTAGCTATTATCGGTTCAAAATTAGATAATATGTTCCTAACCATTTACGAATTATTCCAAATTATTATCGCAATAACCTTATCGAATTCTTAGGGAGGTGTAGGGTATTATATAGTCTGCCCCGCCCGACTTTCTGCCTTTCCTTACTGGTTGTAATTTCTAAAGCTCTTTCCATTTGTGACATAACAATTTTATATATTAACCAGTAAGGAAAGGCTAAAGTCGGGCTGGGCCGACTATATAATACCCTACACCACTCTCGTAATATTGAATAACTCTGAAATATAATATTTGTAATTCATGTATAAATTGTTTACATAAATTTACTTTTGAGTCATTTTATACTTAAATAATACCCTGTACCACAGTGTGGTGTAGGGTATAAAAACGATTGGATGTAAAATACAGCTTCTACAGGACTAAAGAGCCAAATCGGATGAAACATATATATGGGAGCTATAGCTAAATCTTAACCGATTTTCTTCAAATTCGGCAATGTTAGTTCGTGGATCAAGAAACTCTACCATTCTAAATTTCAAAACGATTGGATGTAAAATACAGCTTCTGTAGAACTAAAGGGCCAAATCGGACGAAACATATATATGGGAGCTATAGCTAAATCTTAACCAATTTTCTTCAAATTCGGTAGTGTTGGTTCATGGATCAAGAAACTCTACCATTCTAAATTTCAAAACGATTGGATGTAAAATACAGCTTTTATAGGACTAAAGGGCCAAATCGGACAAAACATATATATGGGAGGTATAGATAATTCTTAACCGATTTTCTTCAAATTCGGTAGTATTGGTTCATGGATCAATAAACTCTACCATTCTAAATTTCAAAAGGATTGGATGTAAAATACAGCTTCTATAGAACTAAAGGGCCAAATCGGACGAAACATATATATGGGAGCTATAGCTATATCTTAACCGATTTTCTTCAAATTCGGTAGTGTTGGTTCATGGATCAAGAAACTCTGCCATTCTAAATTTCAAAGTGATTGGATGTAATAAAATACAGCTTCTTCAGGACTAAGTAGCAAAATCGGACGAAACATATATATGGGAGCTATAGCTAAATCTTAACCGATTTTCTTCAAATTCAGCAATGTTGGTTCATGGATCAAGAAACTCTACCATTCTAAATTTCAAAACGATTGGATGTAAAATACAGCTTTTATAGGACTAAATGGCCAAATCGGACGAAACATATATATGGGAGCTATAGCTAAATCTTAACCGATTTTCTTCAAATTCGGTAGTGTTGGTTCATGGATCAAGAAACTCTACCATTCTAAATTTCAAAATGATTGGATGTAAAATACAGCTTCTACAGGACTAAAGAGCAAAATCGGAAGAAATATATATATGGGAGCTATAGCTAAATCTTAACCGATTTTCTTCAAATTCGGCAATGTTAATTCATGGATCAAGAAACTCTACCATTCTAAATTTCAAAACGATCGGATGTAAAATACAGCTTCTATAGGACTAAAAGGCCAAATCGGACGAAACATATATATGGGAGCTATAGCTAAATCTTAACCGATTTTTTTCAAATTCAGCAATGTTGGTTCATGGATCAAGAAACTTTACCATTCTAAATTTCAAAACGATCGGATGTAAAATACAGCTTCTATAGGACTAAAGGGCCAAATCGGACGAAACATATATATGACGAAACAAATTCGGCAATGTTGGTTCATGGATCAAGAAACTCTACCATTCTAAATTTCAAAACGATTGGATGTAAAATACAGCTTCTATAGGCTTAAAGGGCCAAATCGGACGATAGATATATATGGGAGCTATATCTAAATCTGAACCGATTTCAACCAAATTCAATAGCGATCTTAATAGCCCCGAAATACTCTAAACTGCAAAATTTCAGAACGATCGGAGTGAAATTGCGACCTGTAGTCGACGAACAACTTTACATGGACAGACGGACGGACGGACAGACATCGATAAATCGACTCAGCTAGTGATTCTGAGTCGATCGGTATACTTTAAGGTGGGTCTAGCTGTGTTATTTTCAGGTGTTACAAACATCTGCCGTGAAACAAACTTATAATACCCTGTACCACAGTGTGGTGTAGGGTATAATAAAACAAAGAATATTTAAGATATAGAGTTCAAATTTATTCCAGGTGTAATGCAAATGTTACATTTTAAGAAAGAAATTCGATTTCGGTCATATGACCGCCACAAACCCGTCTACAGCGATCTATTCTTTGGACCGAATTGTCCACTTCTCTGGCACACATTTCGACCGGAACGTTGGCAATTTCGCGTTGAATGTTGTCTCTGAGCTCGTCAAAGTTGTTGGCATAGACCAATTACTTCTTGTGGCTACATACAAATAATTTTAAGTATTTTTTTTGTGGATGCAATTGTGTCTCTTGAAGCACATGTGGGTTTGTTGCTTTCCAATATCGCATATTTTGTTTATTGACAAAAATACCCAGCCAGAAATGAGCTTCATCGCTTTATCGATTATTACGGCCGAAAAGTGGAGTAAGCGCTCTTAAAATTGCGACCACCGACTCAGAATTTCGGTAGTAATTTTTGATGATTTCCAAACGTTGCACGTAAGTGAACATTACCATGATGAAAATGTTGACTTCGACTAACGTTTTGACACTGAAAGATCATTAAAAATGTTTGAGGCTGCGTTGACATAAAGATACGAAATCGTTATGTCCCTATTGGAAAACCCGGTACGTCTTAACACCAGAAATAGACGTTAATTCTACCATTATTATATTAGTAAATGGGAATCCCGTAATAGTTAAAATAAATTCGAAAATCCGCAAAACCAATTTTTGGGTTTTCCCCAAAATCTGTTATACTAAAAATCGGGCTCAAAATTTCTTTACAGTTTACCGTGTAACACATTACTTTATAAAAAAGGTAAAGGTTTGCACATTTCGAAAATGTTGCCAAGTTTTGAAATTTGCATAACAATTAGAGTAAGTGATAGATAGTGTTTTTTATTTTCCGGACTTTTTCAATTCCCGGGAAAGTGGGATATTTTTTAAACTTTCCCAGGATCGCGCTCAATGAAAGTTCCGAAATGTGTATTTTATGTATATAAAATTACGTTAGGACATATCGAGCCTTAACCGCCATCAAGACATAAGCGCCATCATGTCTTGATTTGATTGTTTTGAAGGAAATCGCTTATTAATAATAAATGGCACTACGTGTCAGAATTTTATAGCTGTAAAATATATAAAGTTATACTAAATTTCGCAGAAATATAAACATACAAGCTGACCCGGAATACTTCGTTTTGCCCAAAATATATTTTTTGGCTGCATTAATTTTGCAAAATTCTTGCCACCATCACATTGTTCATTAGCTTCGTCACAATCAGTCGCATTCCATTGCACAGTTTCGGGGCATACAAATTTCCTAACATAATTATTACAGATCAAACTTTAAGACGTAAATAATGGGCGCCATGACAGTCAAATCCAAAGAGTTTAGGTATAAAACGGAAAAATTGGCGACATCGTCTTCGATTTCAACATGATCGATTAATTTTTATGAATGCAATTCTCAATTAATTTTGGATCGTCCAGTTCAATAACATCATAATTTTTTTCTGCTAAAATTTAGCATGCGCTTAAGCGATGGTAGTTACACCAATTTTTTCGGATACACATTAGTAATGGGTTCATCTTTTGTTGGAGTGAATTGGAAAATGGCGGGTCAAATCGATATTAAACCACTGAAAGTATCTACCGGTATTTGTCAATTTCCGATTCTCTTCAGTTCTTTAGGAAAAATTACTTGCGGTTTTATCCTATTGTAGGAATGATATGATATGCTTGGATCATATCGAAGGGTGGCACGTTCAATGTTAATGGAATAATTTGTTGTTGCCATAATTGTCGTTGTCTTTCAGAAATCGGATGGACTAATCTCGCTTTTATATTTGTCGAGCACGAATTTCTCTTATCAATCCTTATTGCTCATTGTAAGCTTCGGTAATGGCTTCTGGCTGTCGCGTCCGACATTAATTCATTCTGATTCGAGCTGATTCTCGTTCAATTGCACGTACCTCTTCCATGCGACTTTCTGTGACATTTCGGAATCGCGAGAACGCCGTCCAATGTTACCATGACCCCTACGTTTTGGTAGCGCTAGAACTGACCACTGGCCAAAATCCGATTGTGTGAAAGGTCCGGGGTATACGAGTAGAAAACTCTCGAGTCTATCCACATGCAAAGCTTTAGCTTTGTTTCTTACAGGAGACTCTGCGGCCAAGTGGTCAAAAATCACTTGGCGTAAAATGTAATCCTTTGGAGATCTGTATGTATGCACATTTGTTTGTAGGCCCATAGTTCTTAAAAGATTTTTTTCAGTACTTAAAGTGCGAAAATCGCTTTGGTCACTGCAGTTTGACCTCAGGCTGGACATTGGATAGTTATTTTCGCACCCTCTTTGAGTTATGTAAGTACATTTACATTTTTAGATTTTTAACTCTTAAACAACTATTAAAATCACTGAAATAATGAACAAAATGGCGATACTACTACACTGACCACAGTCAGCGAATTCAAAATAATTTTTCGCTTTTATATTTGTCGCATATTTACAAAGATTTAGCTTTTGATCCTATAAGATGCTTCTGAAAGGCCAAACAATACAAAATTTTGTGATAGCGTTAGAACTGACCACAGGGCAAAAAATAGTACGTGAAAATGCTGTTGGTTATACAATACTCTGTTCTATGCTTGTGCAAAATTTCAGCTTTCTAGATCTTACAGGAGCCTCAGCGGTCAGGTGGTCAGCGCCTCCTGTTGAGAATTTTGAGGCCTGTATTTGTCCTAAACCTTCGCGTGGCAATTGCGAACAATTCCGCAGAAGAAAGTATCCAATTTGGTCCTGAAGTTTTCTTGTTTTAAGCAGTCGAACAAACAACGATTAATTTTTATATATATAGATGTTTGCATTATATATGCATTTAAACAAAAAATAATCGCAAAAGAAGCCTTCCCAGCAAAAACTCTCATTACCAGGTAACCTGGCGGGTAAGTCAAATTCAAAAGAAATAATGACTTACCATTTAGCCACCCTTCAGATTACTTTTAACATGGGTATGATATTGGAGGAAAGTACTTCCATGCTAGCATACCAAGAGTTAACAAATAAGTACTTACCCCCACGCTTACGAATATCCCACATATAAGTAGTTATTATTGTCATACTAATAAGGGGCTGAATAATACATTACCAATAATTGTTTTCATAAGCAAATGCATATCATAAATAATTATATATGACGAAATATGCTTCTTTTACTCAAAAGGTTTTTTAAATTTCTAAATTAAATATTAAAAATAGGCGTTGTTGCATATTTTACAATATCCGATTTAATTAACATACAATTAAGTACTTATGTCAATATCAGTAAGTCATTATTTGTTGACTAAATGTAATGCAGAGGGTAAGGCTATGTCATTACTTGGTAATGCAAGTGGTAATGGCATGTACTTACCAAGTTTTTGCTGGGTTCTCCTCTAAATCCAAACAAAGTTAACAAAAAATACTACATATCGTTCACCATTTACGATTTCAAATTTGCATATCAATTCTCTGCTCAAAATAAAACATTTTATAGTTGGTGAAAAAAATACAAAATTATTTCCACATGTTATTAGCATATGAAATCTATGAAAGTTGGAGAATTTTTTCAAAAGGCGTTCGTCTCGTGTTATGTATTTTTGTTGCCAATTCAGAAAATGTGAGTTTATCCAATATTCACAAAATACTAGGACAAGGTCGAAAAAAATTAGAAATTTAATTTTCAAATGCAGATATCTCGGCAATGGTGTGAGATAACTCGTATGTGTAAAAATTCTTTTGTAGACCTCAGTTGGTAAAACCCACGCGCTATTCTAAAGAGACGACAAAAACGAAAGTTATACGCGCATAAATATTTTGTATAACTGAGGTGCCAAATTTGAGTCGCTATAGCTCCGCCCCTGTATACCGAAGGGGGACAAATTTGAAACATAAATTTAATTTAATCAGGTATATTTACAAGCATGATGGATTTTGTCGCAATCGGTTGCCTGTTGTGGTAATCGAATCCCACGCTTCCTACTGGGCACGCTATTGTTGGGTATATATATTATTTAACTAATAAATCTTTCCAGAATACATCCACAATGATCTCATCGACAAGGTACATGACTAGATGTAAAGTTATAGGCACCATAGACAAATTATATGCACTGTTTGTCCTTTGCACATAGTATAGTCCCATGTTGCTCAGGGAGAGGAGGATTGCTCTGTTGAAATTAATCCTGTGCCACCATTTTCAGCTGAAATAAAAAAAGGCAGCAAAAGGACACACATACACATACAAAGCCGACAAATTTAACAGTGGCTAAAATTAGTTGATATTTGCAATAGCTGAAAACACCAGCATATATATATATACAAAACTGAATCGGACCACTCTCCAATGCCGGATAAGTCTTGGGCAAATATTCAGAGGTATCCATGGACTACGACGAGAGGTCACAGTTACTACCGCCGCAGTGACGTTCCACAAAGTGCCGTTACCATGATATTATAATCATTTCATCTTTTGTCATTATCGCCGTCATTATGACTCAATTTACAGAAGTATTTTGCCGAGAGTGCAGCGGCGCACGAACACAAGGATGAATGGTGTGGTAATGGCGAGGTTTCACCTGAAATGATGGAACTATTTCCGGTGTTGCTCAACATTCATTTAGTCAGGTTTTCTCCGTCGATGTTGGTTGGTTGTTTGGCTGGTTGTCCCAATAACCGAGATAACGTCTTTACGAGTAAAGAAAATGTAAAAAATATTTGTAATCCCCTTTTTATTTTTTGCATTAAAATATGCAAAATATTCCCTTCTTTTCATATTATGCATTCGTCTGTTTTCACTCGCTGCATGACTGAAGTGCATCAAAAGTAAAATGTTAAGAGGCGTAATTCTTTCGGATGGGTTACTGGTGGAAAGACGGATATAGAATCCTTAAGGATATAAATATTTTCCATTATTTTTGGTATTCCTGTAATTTGCCGGTAAACATGGAGAATACCAGTAAGCTGGATACGTATAATACATAAAACAACTCTTTGGGGGAAACTTGTAAAATGACTGAAGATTGAGTATTTTAAATATAATCATCAAAGAATTTCCAGAGACGTCAAGTAGAGGATTTGTTAAACACAAATTCGTATTAAACCAGTAGGGAAAGACAGAAAGTCGGGCGGGGCCGACTATATATAATACCCTACACCATCCTAACAATGCGAAAATGGGCATTGCGATAAGAATTTGGGAGTGTTTATACATGTAATAAGAACACTCTCTCTGCCGAATTTCGTACTGATCGGATATAAAATACGGTTTCTACAGCGCTTACATGTTAAACAGGCTGACACATATATATATATGGGGGCTATATCTAAATATGAATTGAATTTCCCTGAATTTGGTAGTTTTCATTCATGTAATAAGAAAACTCTCTTCGTTGAATTTCGTACTGATCGGATATAAAATACGGTTTCTACAGCGCCTACATGTCAAATCGGGTAAAACATATATATGGGGACTATATATAAATCTGAACCGCTATTCCCCGTATTTGGCAGTAATCATTCATGTAATAAGAGAAAGCTCTCTGCCAAATTTCGTACTGATCAGATATAAAATACAGTTTCTACAGCGCTTGAATATCACATGTGGGGGCTATATCTAAATCTGAACCGATTTAGACCAATTTAAATAAGGATCATCCTTGGACCAAAAATGAGCACTGTGCTAAATTTCATCACAATCGGAGCGTAAATACGACCTGCACTTTGACTACAACGATACATCTACAGACGGATGGACAGACGGACGGACGGACAGACAGGCATGGTTAAATCGACTCAGGAAGTGATTCCAAGTCGATCGGTATAATAAACGATGGACAGAGATAGACAACTCTTCTCCTTCTGGGTGTTACAAACTAATGCACAAACTCATAATACCCTGGACCACAGTGTGGTGTAGGGTATAAATATGTTTAACGGGAAAAAATTTAAATATACAGTAAATCGTTTTGCAAAATTTTAATTGCTGATTAAATTTAGCTTCATTGAAATAAATGTTTCAAATCGGTTAAACAAATAATTTTCTCTCCCAACAAAAGCAATCTGTCAGAGAAAATATTAAAGAGATACAGAAATTTCAATAACACACTTCTACACATCAAAATGGTAAAGGTTTACATATAGTCATATAGAGAGATGTCAAACGAGTTTGGTTTTCACAAATCCCGGGATCCGGGATTTTTAAATTATAAATCCCGCGATCCCGGGATCTTTTCGGGTTCCCTAAATTGTTCGATATCCCGGGATTTTCGGGGTTTTTGGGATAAATCGGGATTTTTTCATTTTTAATAATGTGATATTTCGAAATTATTATTTTAGTTCAGTTTTAATTAATTTAAATAACGATACGAGTAAAAATAGCTAAAGCATAAATAAACTTTTGTTAAAAAATACTAATTAACTTTTATTAAAATATTCAAAACATCTTAGCTATGGAATAATTTTGGTCCAATTTGAGTTCGTCGTCTGAATTATTATTGACGTTATAATTTTTTATCATTAAAACATGAAAAATATTTTTTTCAACCTGAGAAATCAGTTGGACTAGTTCCGTTTTTATGAGACCAAATCGATGTATCGACCAAATCAGATTTTATATTAGGATTTTTTCATAAATTTGAAAGAATAGAATGCAACGTTCTTCGTTTTGTCGGACACACACTCCATTTGTGTTCTTGTTTTAAGTTTACTTGTTCATAATTAAATTTATGATGTATTTCGTAATTCTTCTTCAAATTTCTAATTTTTTCAACGTTATTTTGATGTTAACAATTTGCTTCATTAGTTTACATTTTCAAAAGAGTGTATCTATATTTCACTTAATATTTTATACGAGACAGCTTCTATATTATCATTAAAATATCTTGGGATTCATTTTAAAAATCCCGGGATTTTTCGGGATCATATATATACTAGCTTTGCGATTGTCGAAAATGCGACCAAGTGTTGAAATTTTTGTAAAAATTTGTGTAATTTGGAGAAGTATGCCAAAAAATGTTGACCCATATTTTTTTTTGCGAAAATATTCTGCAAGAAGGAAACTTCTAAGATGAATATAAATGTGTTATGCTTCCTTTTTATATAGTATCCTCCATATCTCCAAAATACTACATATACCTTTTCGCATTATAACACAAAAATTTCCTGTTTTCGAAAACATTTAATTTAAATGGGCATAACTTTCGTCTCAGTTGGTACATCTGACGGCAATTTAACATCGTATACAAAATTTGATATGAGAGAAATCGGTTTATACTCTCCACTCATATTGAAAAGTGCTAGAACAAGGCCAGAAAAAATGAATCAAGTAAAAGCATGAAGTTCGGCCATGTCGAATCTTATATACCCTCCACCATGGATTGAATTCATTTTTTACTGGAGAATCTATGGATATCGCAACTTTAATCTATGGATATCGCAACATAACCTGCAACTTTAAGAAATATTTCTACCAAATTTGATCAACCTAGCTCTATTATTACGGACTGTAGCGTGATTACAACAGACGGACGGACATGGCTAAATAGTCTTAGAAGTTTACCATGATTAAGAGGTGTTACAAACGGAGTGACAAAATGAATATATCCCCAATTCTATGGTCGAAAGTATAAAAATCAATTTTCACATGCTGCCCGAAGTGTACGAGTACGAGTAATAACGCCTTAAAATATTTTAAAATTAATATCTTTCAATGAAATATTTTGTAGTTTGTGCGTATTCAGATCGGAAATCGAAAATAATTCGCGAAACAGTATACCCTACATCACACTGTGGTCCATGGTATTATGAATTTGTGCATTTGTTTGTAACACCCAGAAGGAGAAAAGAAAGACCCATCGTTTGTTACACCGATCGGCTTGGAATCACTTCCTGAGTCGATTTAACCATGTCAGTCTTTCCATCTGCCCGTCCGTCCGTCTGTAGCTGTATCGTCGTAATCAAAGTGCAGGTCGTCTTTATTGTTCGATTGCGATGAATTTATTTTTATTGAATTTGGTCACAATCGGTTCAGATTTAGATATAGTCCCCATAATATACATATGTATGTTACCCCCGATTTGACATATGTAGAAACTGTATTTTATATCAGATCAGTACAAAATTTAGCAGAGAGAGCTCTGTTATTACACGAATCAACACTGTCTGAGAAGATTTGCAACAACACCAAAAAAATAGTTTTGAAACGTTATTTCTTAGGAAACATTCTCTAGGAAGTTTCCTTTAAGACGAATACAAAAATGTTACACTTTTTTAAATATCTTTTTTATCACCACAAAATACGACATATACCATTTCCCCTAAAAAATTTAATTTTTATACCCTACACCACACTGTCGTACAGGGTATTATAACATTGTGCATTTGTTTGTAACACCCAAAATGAGAAGAAATACACCCATCGTTTATTACACCGATCGACTTAGAATCACTTTCTGAGTTGATTTAGCCATGTCCGTCTGTCCGTCCGTCCGTTTGTTTGTGCATGTATACTTGTAATTAAAGTACAGGTCGCTATTATGTTCCGATCTCGATAAAACTTTACACATATATTTTTTTGGCCCAAGGACGATCCCTATTGAATTTGATTAAAATCGGTTCAGACTTACATATAGCTTCCATATATACGAGTATGTACCTCCGATTTTGCATATATGCACTGTATAAGCAACATTTTTTAACCGATTTGTACAAAAATTAACAGAGAGCTGCCTCGTGATACACTTAGAGACAATACAAAATTTGGGGCAAATCGGTTCAGATTTTTATATAGTATGTTACCCCCGATTTGACATGTAAGCGATGTGAAAACTGTATTTTATATCCTACGAGTACGAACTTCGACAGAAAGAGTTTACTAATTACATGAATGAACACTGTCAAATTTGGAGGAAATCGGTTCATATTTAGATATAACCGCAAAGACACTTATCGCATTGTTAGGGAGGTATAGGGTATTATATAGTCGGCCCCGCCGACTTTGTGCCTTTCCTTACCTTTGATATTATATACGTATAATATCAAATGGCCATACATTTTGTCTTGTTATGTGTATTGCATCGAATTTCTCTTCAAAATATTAGGACAGGGTCGGTAAAATTAAAAATTCAATTATTTCGGTAACTTGTCGAAATAACTCGTACGTGTCTTCATGAATCAGACGAAAGTTACACGCGCTTAAACATTGTGTTCTCCCGAGGTGGCTATTTTTAAGGACCTGTTTCTCCGACCTTGCATATATAACTACAAAATACAACGTATACATTTGTCCCTAAAAAATCAAATTTTTGGAAAATATAACTACAAATGGTCATAAATTTTGTTTTGTTATGTGTATTGCAACGAAGTTCTCTTCAAAATATTAGGAAAGGGTCGGGAAAATTAAATTAAAAATTCAATTTTAAATTTCAAGTATCTAGGTAACTATTCGAGTTTACTCTTACGTATCTTTATGAATCATACGAAAAAGGCAGCGAAAAGAAATTTACACGCGCTTAAACATTTTGTTTACCCGAGGTGGCCAATATTGAGGCCCCGTTGCTCCGCCCTTGTGTAGAATAGGGAGCCAATTTAACCCTTTCAGAACCATAAGCTTCTGGGGACTTTCCCTTTATCATTTTGATATGAAATAAGCTTGTCAGCATCCAACTAAAGCAAAAACATTCAAAAATGTGAAAAAAAATTTTGCGTGTACGAGTTTTGTTATGGGACACATGTGTCCCTGTGATCCTTAAGGGAGCCAAAATGTCTTTTTTATTATATATAGGTTTTTCAATAAAAGTTAAATTTTTAATGTTATAATACGCTTTTAATAAAAATTTATTTTTAATTTTGCGATAAATTATGGTTAATTTTGATTTTCTGCGAAACAATTACGGTTAGTAGTAAAACATAGATGCACATTGCATTCATAACAATAGTTATTAGTGCGATTTTCTACATTAATTTTTGCGCATTGAACACATCTCTTTCTTACGTTGGCTTTGAGCATAGAGTGCGAAGAAGCTGGTCTCTTGCTGACAGTGATTTTTGATGACTGGAATATTGGTCCTGGTCGTCAAAGGGTTAAAACATAACTTATCTACTCTACAA
The DNA here is from genome assembly GCA_963930755.1 of Eudasyphora cyanicolor. Lineage (NCBI taxonomy): Eukaryota > Metazoa > Arthropoda > Insecta > Diptera > Muscidae > Eudasyphora > Eudasyphora cyanicolor. Next base: position 257,278,521 of record OZ005737.1, on the reverse strand, counting down.
ACATGCCATGTTTTGTCTTAATCGGTTGTCAGCTTAAGAGACGGTCGAATTATTATACCCTACACTACACTGTGGTACAGGGTATTATAAGTTTGTTTCACGGCAGATGTTTGTAACACCTGAAAATAACACAGCTAGACCCACCTTAAAGTATACCGATCGACTCAGAATCACTAGCTGAGTCGATTTAACGATGTCTGTCCGTCCGTCCGTCCGTCCGTCCGTCTGTCCATGTAAAGTTGTTCGTCGACTACAGGTCGCAATTTCACTCCGATCGTTCTGAAATTTTGCAGTTTAGAGTATTTCGCGGCTTTTAAGATCGCTATTGAATTTGGTTGAAATCGGTTCAGATTTAGATATAGCTCCCATATATATGTTTCGTCCGATTTGGCCATTCAGTCCTATAAAAGCTGTATTTTACATCCAATCGTTTTGAAATTTAGAATGGTAGAGTTTCTTGATCTACGAACTAACATTGCCGTCCGATTTTGCTCTTTAGTCCTGAAGAAGCTGTATTTTACATCCAATCGTTTTAAAATTTAGAATGGTAGAGTTTCTTGATCTATGAACTAACATTGCCGAATTTGAAGAAAATCGGTTAAGATTTAGCTATAGCTCCCATATATATGTTTCCTCCGATTTTGCTCTTTAGTCCTGAAGAAGCTGTATTTTACATACAATCGTTTTGAAATTTAGAATGGTAGAGTTTATTGATCCATGAACCAACACTACCGAATTTGAAGAAAATCGGTTAAGATTTAGCTATAGCTCCCATATACATGTTTCGTCCGATTTGGCCCTTTAGTCCAGTAGAAGCTGTATTTTACATCCAATCGTTTTGAAATTTAGAATGGTAGAGTTTCTTGATTCATGAACCAACATTGCCGAATTTGAAGAAAATCGGTAAAGATTTAGCTATAGCTCCCATATATATGTTTCATCCGATTTGGCTCTTTAGATCCAATCGTTTTTATACCCTACACCACACTATGGTACAGAGTATTATTTGAGTATAAAATGTCCCAAAAGTAAGTTTATGTAAACAATTTATACATGAATTTATTATATAGTCGGCACCGCCCGACTTTAGCCTTTCCTTACTGGTTTTCTTTTGAATTCTTCCAGTGTGCGCCGTGTGGCATGAGGCTCCGTCATGTTGGAGCCATTTATTAGCAAGATTAATGCCAGCTCGCTGAGGTGCGACAAAATATTGTAAGCATTTTTCTAGACCATTCACCGTCGATTATAAAATTCGGCCCATTATCGTTTTTGAAAACATACTGACCAATGACTCCGCCGTCCAATAAAGCGCCCCAACTAATTTTCTGTAGATGTAATGTTGTGTGGACAAAAGCTTATGTATTATTTTCACTCTTAATGCAACAATGTTTCTTATTTATGTACCCATACAACCAAAAAAGAGCTTCATAACTGAACGAAGTCACAGTTCTGTTGCTTTGTCACCGTTTTGTGCATTTTCTTGAAGCTCAACACCTGTTTTATTAATGTTCAGTATATGGTAACACAATTTTCCATACAATTTAAAAGTTCTGATGTTATTACCACTTCTTCGTAAAATAGACCCCACCGTGCTAAGGCAACATCATATTCAATCAGTGTTCAAAAAAAACTTCAAATATCACAATATTGTGTGTCATAATATGAATGTGTAAATATTTTCATATTTTCCTCAATATTAAAAAAATAATCCGTAACAAAATATATCACTTTTGTGCTTTGTTTTTAATATAAATTCTTTTTAATACACAACGGTTTCGGTTCAATGAACCTCAGCATAAAACCCTTTTGTGGAAGCATATGTTGCCATCGGTCCATGTGAATAAACAAAAACCTATCTCTCTCTTTTCATACTCCTGAAGCGGATATATATTTATGCTTTAAACAGCATTTTGCAAGTGAACAACACTTTACGAGAGAATATAAAAACAAGCCAAAAACTGTGAAACAAATAAATCAGTTTTTCGACAAACTGCAGAACAACAGCAACAAAATACTCAACAACAACGACCAAAACGTATTCCCCTAAATGGGCAACTGTTTTGGCACATTTAACAGATGGCCGAACAAAGCAAACAAAAGGACATTAGTCGGATACTAGTGTGCAATTCGGCGTTATTAACATTTGCTCATAATAACAGATCGCACTTCAAATGTCAAATTTAAGCACATATATTTGTACAGGGACAGCGTATATAAATACATATCGGCATCAGCACTGCAAAAAGGGCAATCAACCAAAAAATCAAAGTCTAGTTTTTAATAGAGAATTTTTCATTGCCTCAAATTATATATTGGGAAATATCAACAAATTATCTCGCAAATTCAAAAGGGAATACCAAGAAATCGTCAACAAATTATTTCGCACAACATAGGTTAGGTGGACTGAGGATAACGCCTGGGGAATGGAACCTAACGCCTGGGGAATGTAACCTAACGCCTGGGGAATGGAAACACTGAGACCATGTTTCATCCATTGCGATTCCATATGTATATTTTTCCCCAATGTGTTAGGTGAGTCTAGATCTTCAAGATGATGCCTTGAAATTCAAAAGTCTAAGGGACTCCAACCCTTTGAGTTCGTCTAACTCCTGAAAGAGGAACCCAGTATCTTGTTTCTTCTATACCATAATAAAGGAGATTGACAAAAGAAATGAAAGGCATCCTCCAGCGCATCAGGTTCATGATACCAGCGGCACATATCGGCATTTCGTCGGCCAATTCTTTTGATACGACTGCAAAGGCTTTGAATTCCATCACTGATGCCATAGGTTTTTGTACTTAGATTTTATACCAGAATAAGTATATTAACGATGTTCGAGGAAATAATTAGCCAATTTGATGAATTTTTCAGTGGCTGCATTACCGAATATATCTTTTTAAATTGGTATCAAGCATTGGGTTACGCTTTGATGTTCTTCAAGAACCTTAAGCTCTTCAGACAACATAAAAAAATACGTCATAAATCATATTAGTGTGAAATCATTGTGATCCGTTACTTTCCAGAGAACCCAGTTTTTATATGCATACATGCTTTTTTTATTTTTTGTTTCTCCTATACAATTTTCAAAGTTGATGATTAACACTTTTACATTTCTGATGGCGATATGTAAACGAAAAAGGGCGTAACAACAAGAAAAATGGAAATTCAGTTTTTGATTGAATTCGGTACACTGCATCAAAATACACATCCCGACAAATTTTTAGCGCCCTACTAACAAAAATGACGAATTTATGAACGAAATAGAAAAGGGCGCAACAACAAAATATTTCTTTTTTCATAAAATTTTCAAATTTGATGATATGGCCTTTTTGGTTTCTGAATACACATCGCAAAGCAATTAATTTCGGAAAAACATGCGGATAGGTTCCAACCCATTTCATAAATGTAGACAAATTTATGAAATGGGTTGGAGCCTATCCACTTTTGTCTCAGCGGTGATCGCGGTACTGATATGGCGGAAGTTCATATGAATTAAAGGGATTTTTAACGATCTATTCCGAAATCAGAAGCGCGTCGTTTTATTTTGATGGTTGTTCAAATAATGCACAATTTGCTAAATTTACATAACCCAAAACAAAACACTAAAAATTTTTTTGTGTCCTAGACCTAAAAATTATTTTTTTGTATAGATTGTGGCATATTGTTATATAAAATCAAAACCAAAAATGTTTTTATGGATACATTTTTTTTTAAATTTTTTTTATTAAAAATACTAATATCGTCGATGGTACGCTTAGTATTTGCACTATAATTTTTGGAGTATATGCCCGATCAGGTCGACTTATACGTTAAATTGAAGCTATTAATATGGGTTTAGTAACAGTCATTAAACAAATTGGAAAAAGTAGATTTTTTTCAAAAAAAAAATAAAAATTTCCTGGGACGAAAAAAAAAAAAACATAAAATTAGAAAAAAACCAGTAAGGAAAGGCAGAAAGTCGGGCGGGTCCGACTATATATAAAACCCTACACCTCCCTAACAATGCGATAAAGGTCATTGCCATAATAATTTGGAATAATTGGTAAATGGGTAGAAACGTATTATCTAATTCTGAAACGATAATCACTAAATTAAGAAATATTCGTTCTTAAAGTGAGAAGCATCTTTCTGGAAAATTTTAATGATCGCAAGTAAAATACAACTTCTATAGCGGTTTGATACCAAATCAGGAGGAACATATATATGGAGTTTTAATGTAAATCTGAACCGATCTTCCCTGAATACTTATTCATGTAAAAAGACCTCCTTCTGTCAAACTTCGTACTGATCGGATATAAAATACAGTCTCTACAGCGCTTACATGTCAAATCGGGGGTAACATATATATGGGAGCTATATCTAAATCTGAACCGATTTTCTCCAAATTTGGCAGTATTCCTTCATGTAATAAGAAACCTCTTTCTGCCGAATTTCGCACTGATCGGATATAAAATACAGTTTTTATAGCGCTTACAGGTCAAATCGGGGGTAACATATATATGGGGGCTATATCTAAATCTGAACCGATTTCTTCCAAATTTAATAGTGTTCATCCATATAATAAGAAACCTCTTTCTGCCGAATTTCATACTGATCGGATATAAAATAAAGTTTTTACAGCGCTTACATGTTAAATCGGGGGTAACGTATATATGGGGGCTATATCTAAATCTGAACCGATTTCTTCCAAATTTAATAGTGTTCATCCATATAATAAGAAACCTCTTTCTGCAGAATTTCATACTGATCGGATATAAAATAAAGATTTTACAGCGCTTACATGTCAAATCGGGGGTAACATATATATGGGGGCTATATCTAAATCTGAACCGATTTCTTCCATATTTAAAAGTGTTCATCCATATAGTAAGAAACCTCTTTCTGCCGAATTTCATACTGATCGGATATAAAATAAAGTTTTTACAGCGCTTACATGTCAAATCGGGGCTAACATATATATGGGGGGTATATCTAAATCTGAACCGATTTCTTCCAAATTTAACAGTGTTCATTCATATAATAAGAAACCTCTTTCTGCCGAATTTCATACTGATCGGATATAAAATAAAGTTTTTACAGAGCTTACATGTCAAATCGGGGCTAACATATATATGGGGGCTATATCTAAATCTGAACCTTTTGGGTGTTACAAACAAATGCACAAAGTTATAATACCCTGTACCACAGTGTGGTGTAGGGTATAAAAATCGAAAAAAAATATTTTATTCCATTTTTTAAAAGTTTGCATCCTAGCGAAGAAAGTAATGCCTATTTGAAATCTATAGATAAATGTAGAAATTATAGCCTTCTTGGTAGAGGTAAGAGAATTTCAAAAAAATCTTTTTTAATTTCTGTTTAAATAGCGATTTTATTTGTTATTATACCCTACACCACACTGTGGTACAGGGCATTATAACTTTGTGCATTTGTTTGTAACACCCAAAAGGAGAAGAAATAGAACCATCGTTTATTATACCGATCGACTTAGAATCACTTTCTGAGTTGATTTAGCTATGTCCGTCTGTCTGTCTGTCCGTCCGTCTGTCCGTCTGTGCATGTATTCTTGTAATCAAAGTACAGGTCGCAATTATGGTCCGATCGCGACGAAACTTTACACATATCATTTGTTTGGCCCAATGACGATCCCTATTGAATTTGGATAAAATCGGTTCAGATTTAGATATAGCCCCCATATATATGTTACCCCCGATTTGGCATGTAAGCGCTGTAAAAACTTTATTTTATATCCGATCAGTATGAAATTCGGCAGAAAGAGGTTTCTTATTACATGAGGGAATACTGCTAAATTCGGAGAAAATCGGTTCAGATTTAGATATAGCCCCCATATATATGTAACCCCCGATTTGACATATAAGCGCTGTAGAAACTGTAAGCGCTGTAAAAACTTTATTTTATATCCGATTAGTATGAAATTCGGCAGAAAGAGGTTTCTTATTACATGAAGGAATACTGCTAAATTCGGAGAAAATCGGTTCAGATTTAGATATAGCCCCCATATATATGTAACCCCCGATTTGACATATAAGCGCTGTAGAAACTGTAAGCGCTGTAAAAACTTTATTTTATATCCGATTAGTATGAAATTCGGCAGAAAGAGGTTTCTTATTACATGAAGGAATACTGCTAAATTCGGAGAAAATCGGTTCAGATTTAGATATAGCCCCCATATATATGTAACCCTCGATTTTACATGTAAGTTCTGTAGAAACTGTATTTTATATCCGATCAGTGCGAAGTTCGGCAGAAAGAGGTCTCTTATTACATGAAGAAATACTGCCAAATTCGGAGAAAATCAGTTCAGATTTAGATATAGCCCCCATATATATGTTAGCCCCGATTTGACATGTAAGCGCTGTAAAAACTTTATTTTATATCCGATTAGTATGAAATTCGGCAGAAAGAGGTTTCTTATTACATGAAGGAATACTGCTAAATTCGGAGAAAATCGGTTCAGATTTAGATATAGCCCCCATATATATGTAACCCCCGATTTGACATATAAGCGCTGTAGAAACTGTAAGCGCTGTAAAAACTTTATTTTATATCCGATTAGTATGAAATTCGGCAGAAAGAGGTTTCTTATTACATGAAGGAATACTGCTAAATTCGGAGAAAATCAGAGAAAATTCGTCATTTACAATCAGTTCAGATTTAGATATAGCCCCCATATATATGTTACCCCCGATTTGATATGTAAGCGCTGTAAAAACTGCATTTTATATCCGATCAGTATGAAATTCGGCAGACAAAGGATTCATATTATATGAATGAACACTTCTAAATTTGGAAGAAATCGGTTCAGATTTAGATATAGCCCCCATATATAAGTTACCCCGATTTGACATGTAAGCCCTGTAAAAATGTTATTTTATATCCGATCAGTGTCTGTATTTTATATCTGATCAGAACGAAATTCGACAGAAAGAGGTCTGTTTACATTAATGAGTATTCAGGGAAATCGGTTCAGATTTAAATATAACCTCCATATATATGTTCCTCCTGATTTGGTGTCAAAGCGCTATATAAATTGTACTTTACATCCGATCATTTAAATTTTCAAGAAAGATGTTTCCCAAGTTAGGAACGAATATTGCTAAATTTAGCGATTATCGGTTTAGAATTAGATAATATGTTCCTACCTATTTACCAATTATTCCAAATAATTATCGCAATGACCCTTATCGCATTGTTAGGGAGGTGTAGGGTATTATATAGTCGGACCCGCCCGACTTTCTGCCTTTCCTTACTGGTTTTTATTTATATTATGTACATTTGAGTTTATTTACATGAACAAGTTTCATTAGAAGTAATTGTGAGTTCTTTGTTGACGTTTGTAGATTTCGGAATCGGTTTCTCTATTTAAGAACCAAATATAATCTCCCATCATTCTTTCATCCCAGTGCCCTTGGTAACGCCGCTCAATGGACTTCAATTCATGGTGAAACCTTTTGCCATGTTCGTCATTTACGTCGCCAAGATTCTCGGGGAAAAAGTTTAAATGAGGATGCAAAACATGAATTTTGACGGACATATATACACCTGTTGGAATACATAAAGCGAAAAATAAGTTAGAAGAATACATACATATGTGTTATATACATAAATATAGAAAAATATATTTCTTACAAATTTTTCATAATTTTTTAACAAATCGTTAATCATTGTTTCATATTGCGGGCTTTTATTGGATCCAAGGAAATTTGAAACTACAAGCTTAAACGACCTCCATGCTGCAATTTCATCCGACGTCAAATAGGATTTGAAATTTACATCTTTCATCAGTTTCCTTATTTTAGCCCCATCAAAAACGCCTTCTTCGATTTTTTGAAAAGAAAGACTTTTAAAAAACTTTTTAAATATGAGAGTGAATTGCCATCTTTCCTTAAGGCTTTTACAACATTTTTAAAGAGCCCCAGCTTAATATGCAATCGTGGCAAAATAATGTTTTCTTTTTGGACGAGAAGTGTGTTTTCACCCATTTCTTTCTTCGGGATGATGATCTTCGGGAGCTCGGCTATCCCAGAGGCATAAAAAACAGCAATACTCTTGCATTCCACATAACATCCCAACTACTTTTAAATCGCAATCTATATATATAAAAGAGAGTGTCTGTTTGTGGGTTTGTTTGTGGGTTTGTATGTTTGTTCCGTATAGACGTCTAAACGGCTAGACCGATCATCTTGAAATTTTCACAGAATGTACATGTGTAGGGGGTGCTGAAAATAGGGTACTTGAATTTTCGATATATCAAGTGGGCGTGGACCCGCCCATATGGGTCAAATTTTGGTATTGAGAAAAATTTTTAGCTAGAGTGCTGAAATTTCGTGTGTATGCATTTAGTGTCAGATTATGTGAATTTTCCAAAAATGGGCGGAATCGGACCAATGGGCGTGGCCCCGCCCATATAAGCCAAATTTTGAAATTGAGATATTTTGCACAATTTGTTAGCGAGAGTGCTGGAATGTTATGTATATGGTGGCAGTCTACGTGATGGCTCCAAAAATGGGCGGGATCGGACCAATGGGCGTGGCCCCGCCCACATAGACCAAATTTTGAAATTTTGATATCTTGCACAATTTGCTAGCGGGAGTGCTGCAATGTTGCGTATATGTATCTGGTGGCATTCTACGTAATTGGTCAAAAAATGGGCGGGACCGGACCAATGGGCGTGGCCCCGCCCATATAAGCCAAATTTTGAAATTGATGTATCTTGCACAATTTGTTAGTTAGAGTGTTGTAATGTTGTACATATGTATCTGATGGCAGTCCACGTGATTGATCCAAAAACGGGCGGGATCGAACCAATGGGCGTGGCACCGCCCATATAAGCCAAATTTTAAAAATGTGAAAAATTTTTAGCTAGAGTGCTGAAATTTCGTGTGTATGCATTTAGTGTCAGATTATGTGAATTTTCCAAAAATGGGCGGAATCGGACCAATGGGCGTGGCCCCGCCCATATAAGCCAAATTTTGAAATTGAGATATGTTGCACAATTTGTTAGGGAGAGACCTGGAATTGTGTGTATATATATCCGTTGGCGATCTACGTGATTGGTCCAAAAATGGGCGGGTTCGGACCAATAGGCGTGGCCCTGCCCACATTGACCAAATTTTGAAATTTTGATATCTTGCACAATTTGCTAGCGGGAGTGCTGCAATGTTGCGTATATGTATCTGGTGGCATTCTACGTAATTGGTAAAAAAAATGGGCGGGATCGGACCAATGGGCTTGGCCCCGCCCATATAAGCCAAATTTTTAAATTGATATAACTTGCACAATATGTTAGCGAGAGTGCTGGAATTTTGTGTATATGTATATGGTGGCAGTCTGCGTGGTTGATCCAAAAATGGGCGGGATCGGCCCAATGGGCGTGGCCCCGCCCACATAGACCAAATTTTGATATCTTGCTCAATTTGCTATCGGGAGTGCTGCAATGTTGTGTATACGTATCTGGTGGCATGCTACGTAATTGGTCAGAAAATGGGCGGGATCGGACCAATGGGCGTGGCCCTGCCCTTATAAGCCAAATTTCGAAATTGATATATCTTGCACAATTTTTTATCTAGAGTGCTGTAATGTTGTACATATGTATCTGGTGACAGTCCACGTGATTGGTCCAAAAATTGGCGGGATCTGACCAATGGGCGTGCCACCGCACATATAAGCCAAATTTTGAAATTGAATTATATTGCTCATTTTGTTAGCGAGAGTGTTGAAATTTTGCGTATATGTATCTGGTAGCAGTCTACGTGATTGGCTTACAAATGGGCGGAATAAGACCAGTGGGCGTGGCACAGCCCACATTTTGATATATCTTGCAAGTATTATATAGGAAATACATGAACAAAAATGCTCGGTATGCGATAATTACAGCTGCTCACTCCAATACAATCGCAATACGATAATGTGATGCATGACCAATGAAACAAGAATTTGGAAATTTTATAAGTATACATTTCCATTTTCAGGACTTTCCACTGAATTCGGTATTGTTTCATTTAGTGAATTTATTACTAATACCAGTAAGGAAAGGCAGAAAGTCGAGCGGGGCCGACTATATAATACCCTACACCTCCCTAGCAATGCGATAAGGGTCATTGCGATAATAATTTGGAATAATTGGTAAATGTATTTTGAACCGATAATCGCTAAATTAAGCAATATTCGTTCCTAAATTGAGAAACATTTTTCTGGAGAACTTTGTAATGATCGGAAGTAAAGTACAACTTCTATAGCGCTTTGTAACCAAATCTCGAGGAACATATATATGGAGGTTATATATAAATCTGCATCGATTTTCCTTGAATACTCATTCATGTAAAATAGAAACCCGTTTCTGACGAATTTTCTCCTGATCGGATATAAAACACAGTCTCTACAGCGCATATATGTCAAATTGGGGGTAACATATATATGGGGGATATATCTAAATCTGAACCGATTTTCTCAGAATTTTGCGGCATTCCTTCATGTAATAAGAAACCTCTTTCTGCCGAATTTCTTACTGATCAGATATAAAATACAGTTTCTACAGCGCTTGAATTTCAAATCGGGGGTATCATATATATGGGGACTATATCTAAATCTGAACCGATTTTCTCCGAATTTGGCAGTATTCCTTCATGTAATAAGAAACCTCTTTCTGCCGAATTTCGTACTGATCGGATATAAAATACAGTTTCTACAACGCTTACATGTCAAATCGGGGGTAACATATATATGGGGGCTATATCTAAATCTGAACCGATTTTCTCCGAATTTAGCAGCGTTCATACTTGTAATAACAAACCTCTTTCTGCCGAATTTCGTACTGATCGGATATAAAATACAGTTTCTACAGCGCTAATTTTGACATGGGCAGCGAAGCGCACCGGGCTCAGCTAGTTGTTTATATTTCATGTATTTTATTATACCCTACACCACACTGTGGTACAGGGTATTACAAGTTTGTTTCACGGCAGATGTTTGTAACACCTTAAAATAACACAGCTAGACCCACCTTAAAGTATACCGATCGACTCAGAATCACTAGCTGAGTCGATTTAACGATGTCTGTCCGTCCGTCCGTCTGTCCATGTAAAGTTGTTCGTCGACTACAGGTCGCAATTTCACTCCGATCGTTCTGAAATTTTGCAGTTTAGAGTATTTCGCGGCTGTTAAGATCGCTATTGAATTTGGTTGAAATCGGTTCAGATTTAGCTATAGCTCCCATATATATGTTTCGTCCGATTTGGCCCTTTAGTCCTATAGAAGCTGTATTTTACATACGGTCGTTTTGAAATTTAGAATGGTAGAGTTTCTTGATCCATGAACCAACATTGCCCAATTTGAAGAAAATCGGTTCAGATTTAGATATAGCTCCCATATATATCTTTCGTCCTATTTGGTCCTTTAGTCCTATAGAAGCTGTTTTTTACATCCGATCGTTTTGAAATTTAGAATGGTAGAGTTTCTTGATCCATGAACCAACATTGCCTAATTTGAAGAAAATCGGTTAAGATTTAGCTATAGCTCCCATATATATGTTTCGTCCGATTTGGCCCTTTAGTCCTATAAAAGCTGTATTTTACATCCAATCGTGTTGAAATTTAGAATGGTAGAGTTTCTTGATCCATGAACCAACACTACCGAATTTGAAGAAAATCGGTTAAGATTTAGCTATAGCTCCCATATATATGTTTCGTCCGATTTGGTCATTTAGTCCTATAAAACTGTATTTTACACCCAATCGTTTTAAAATTTAGAATGGTAGAGTTTCTTGATCCATGAACCAACATTGCCGAATTTAAAGAAAATCGGTTAAGATTTAGCTATAGCTCCCATATATATGTTTCATCCGATTTGGCTCTTTAGATCCAATCGTTTTTATACCCTACACCGCACTGTGGTACAGGGTATTATTTAAGTATAAAATGTCCCAAAAGTAAATTTATGTAAACAATTTATGCATGAGTTACAAAATTTATATATCAGAGTTATTCAATATTACGAGAGTGGTGTAGGGTATTATATAGTCGGGTATTATATTAGCCATTGTTTCGTATGATTCCTTAGTGTTGACGGCATGAGCAATGGGAATCGACGGTTTCTGATTGTGCAAAAGTACTGCTTTCAAACTTTCTTTACTGCTGCCCAGCAAAAAAAGAGCATCCAAAGAAGCAATAAAAATCCCCAACTTATGATCCAGAAGTTGTTCTAATTTGGATTTTCACCAATGAATTTAACAAGGAGTTGTCGCGCCGGGAAAGTACTTCTATGTTACCACTTTTGCACAACTCATTTTAAAGCACTGTAAGATTTGCTTTTTTGGTGTTATATTTATTTGATGAATGTATGTCGTTCTTAATAACATCTTTGGGTCCAGAGATCTTTTATTTTAAAGGAATACAAATATTGACATAGGGAAGGGAAGGTATAAATAATATACTATTGGCCAAAGAGATCAACGATCGCATATATGTACACGGAGAAAAAAGCAGGAAGCATAATATGTTTGGGATCAAAATTTAAATAAAATAGACTTTGGTGCAAATATTTTATATTTAAATACCGGAAAAAAGTTTGAATATCTCTCTTATCAATGTTATTTTTTCGGAGTTTTGGTGCAAGTAATCTTTAAAAACGGGGAAATATTTAAATCGACTACAGAATTTGTTTTCCTACCTATAGGAAAAAAGTAATTTTTCCTAAATATAATATGTTTCCAGAAAATATACTACAGAAGCGATTTTTTTTCTTAGGGTATGTTTGGGACATTTGAAGATGTTTGTATGTAATCTGTATGGCTGATGAAAAGGCCCTTGAAAAGTGTGACCGAATGACCCCATAGTGTAACTTCTAGTAACATTTTCACAAATGATCGTCATTCTCACTAATAAAAAGTATTTTTATTATACACTGTAATACATAGCCCTTTTGTGCGGCGCTATGTATTTTCCGTAGCCCCGGTTCAGAGAGTAGTAAAGTACCACAGTGTGGTACAGTAAGTATGGTATGGTATATTTAATTACCATAATTTCTTTTAAAATTATTTAATTATAACCTAAACCACACTGTGGTACAATTTATTATAATTTTATGCATTTGTTTCTAACACCTAAAATGAGAAGATATATATAGAACCATCGTTTATTATACCGATCGACTTAGAAGCACTTTCTGAACCGATTTAGCAATGTCAGTCTGTGCATGCATTCTTGTAATCAACGTGCAAGTCACAAATATAGTCCGATCTCAAAGAAATTTTGCACATATCTTTATTTTGGGACAAGATAATTCGTATTGAAATTGAAAGACAATCCGTATTTAGATATAGGGCCTGTTTCTGTAACTTATTTTCTTTCGTCTACGGCGAACAATCAAAAATCTCTCAACTATTTGAATATCACTTTAGAACCAGATATCTTAATATATGTGAATGTACCTTCGATTTAGCTTATACCCTCTATAGAAAATATCATTTTCTTTCGATATTCATGAATTTTAGTATCTTATTTTAACAGTTAATATCTGTGTGAACAATATCAGTTCAAATTTACATATAGCCCCACACTCGCATGGGTGTGTTCTTTCCGATTTAGCATCTAAGCTCCATAGAAGTCATATTTTAGTCAAATGTACCATATTTTGCACAAAGGATTTTTTTAATCCGAGAATAAACGGTCACTAGCAAGGTTGGAAAAATGTGTTTTCATGTTTTACTTCAGATCATTATTAAATCTGGCAGAGATTAGTTTATAGAATCATGAACACTGTGAAATTTCATAAAAAATGGATACCATTCAGATAAATGCCAAATTTAAATACAGACCCCATATAGAATTTTGCATCTAAAATAGCTGTCAAACACGATTGACAAAAGCAAAACAGCAACAAGAGAATAACTTCAAAGGTTAAATAGATGAATACAGTACGTTCTGTTTAATACAATGTGTGTTACGCTATTTGTGCTTTATCAAAAACGAGCACTTGATGTTAAGTATTTTACATATATTTCATAGTCCTCATATATATGTTCCTTCCGATATGGACTTTTATTACTTCGGAAGCCTTATTTTACATCCAATCGTTTTGAAATTATGCATTCTTGGGTTAATAATTTATATTCCGAAATTACATTTTAGTTAGTTATTTAGAAGAACCTCATTAAATGCCGAAAAAATTTTCATACTTATGATTTGGAAGTACTTATAATGTTATTCTTTTGGAAGTACTTCTTTTATTTTTTGCTGGGTGTCAACAAATAACCGCCATTCTTTTGAATTGTATGTTTGATTAAGTTCCTCGAACAATCCGGGAATGTCCTTGCAAAAGCATATGTTATCCACAGTTGTATACAACTGTTTGTAAGCCCAGCAAAAAAAGAGCATCCAAAGAAGCAATAAAAATCCCCAACCTATGATCCGGAAGTTGTTCTAATTTGGATTTTCACCAATGAATTTAACAAGGGGTTGTCGCGCCGGGGAAGTACTTCTTTGTCACCACTTTTGCACAACTCCTTTTAAAGCACTGTAGGATTTGCTTTTTTGGCGTTGTATTTATTTGATGAATGCATGTCGTTTTTATTAGCATCTTTGGGTCCAGAGATCTCTTATTTTAAAGGAATACAAATGTTGACATAGGGAAGGGAACGTATAAATAATATACTATTGGCCAAAGAGATCAACGATCATATATATGTATGTATGTTTAGGAAATTTGAAGATGTTTGTAATCTGTATGGTGTAGCTGGCTCTTGAAAAGAGTGACCGAATGACCCCATAGTACACTATGGGGTCATTCGTAACATTTTCACTAGTGATCAACATTCTCACTAATACAAAATATTTTTATTTTACACTGTAATACATAGCACATTTGTGCGGCGCTATGTATTTTCCCGGTTCAGATAGTAGTAAAGTACCACAGTGTGGTACAGTAAGTATGGTATGGTATATTTGATTACCATAATTTCTTTTAAAATTATTTAATTATAACCTACACCACACTGTGGTACAATTTATTATAATTTTATGCATTTGTTTCTAACACCCAAAATAAGAAGAGATATATAGAACTATCGTTTATTATACCGATCGACTTAGAATCACTTTCTGAACCGATTTAGCTATGTCAGTCTGTGCAATCATTCTTGTAATCAATGTGCAGGTCACAAATATAGTCCCATCTCAAAGAAATTTTGCACATACCTTTATTTTGGGACAAGACAATTCGTATTGATATTGAAAGAAAATCCGTATTTAGATATAGGTCCTGTTTCTGTAACTTATTTTCTTTCGTCTACGCCGAAGGATTAAAAATCTCTCAACTATTTGAATATCAGTTTAGAACCAGATATCTTAATATATATGAATGGAATGTACCTTCGATTTAGCTTATACCCTCTACAGAAGATATAATTTCCTTTCGATATTCATGAAATTTGGTAAAGAGTATCTTATTTTAACAGTTAATATCTGTGTGAACAATATCGGTTCAAATTTACATATAGCCCCACATAGTCGCATGGATGTGTTCCTTCCGATTTGGCATCTAAGTCATAAGTCATATTTTAGTCAAATGTACCATATTTTGCACAAAGCATTTTTTAATCCGAGAATAAACGGTCACTAGCAAGGTTGGAAAAACGTGTTTTTATGTTGTACTTCAGATCATTATTAAATTTGGCAGAGATTAGTTTATAGAATCATGAACACTGCGAAATTTGGTGAAAAATGGATACCATTCAGATAAAGGCCAAATTTAAATGCACACCCATATAGAATTTTGCATCTAAAATAGCTGTCAAACACAATTGACAAAAATCAAAACAGCAACAAGAGAACATCTTCAAAGGTTAAATAGATGAATACAGTACGTTCTGTTTAATACAATGTGGGTTACGCCTTTTGTGCTTTATCAAAAACAAGCACTTGATGTTACGTCTTTTTTCTTCAATTAAATCGTGATTTTTGGAGGACTTTTATCACTTCAGAAGCTTTATTTTACATCCAATCGTTTTGAAATAATGCATTCTTGGGTTAATAATTTATATTCCGAAATTGCATTTTGGTTAGTTATTTAGAAGATCTTCATTAAATGCCGAAAAAATGTTCATACTTATGATTTGGAAGTACTTATAATGTTAATCTTTTAGAAATACTTCTTTCATTTTTTGCTGGGAGGTATATCACGGACTCTATAATATGATATGTTAACATCTGGGGCCAAAATATTGTATTGTTTCATTCGAGATGCAAGTAGTTCTGCCTTATCTTTGGTCAGTTCCAAATCTTGCACATATATTTCCAAATATTGCACATATATGTATTTCTTCTATTATTTTTACTAAACTCACGCCGATTTGTATACCCTACACCACACTGTGGTACAGGGTATTATAAGTTTGTTTCACGTCAGATGTTTGTAACACCTGAAAATAACACAGCTAGACCCACCTTAAAGTATACCGATCGACTCAGGATCACTAGCTGAGTCGATTTAACGATGTCCGTCCGTCCGTCCGTCTGTCCATTTAAAGTTGTTCGTCGACTACAGGTCACAATTTCACTCCGATCGTTCTGAAGTTTTGCAGTTTAGAGTATTTCGCGGCTGTTACGATCGGTATTGAATTTGGTTGAAATCGGTTCAGATTTAGCTATAGCTCCCATATATATGTTTCGTCCGATTTGGCCCTTTAGTCCTATAAAAGCTGTATTTTACATCCAATCGTTTTGAAATTTAGAATGGTAGAGTTTCTTGATCCATGAACCAGCATTGCCGAATTTGAAGAAAATCGGTTAAGATTTAGTTATAGCTCCCATATATATGTTTCGTCCGATTTTGCTCTTTAGTCCTGAAGAAGCTGTATTTTACATCCAATCATTTTGAAATTTAGAATGGTAGAGTTTCTTGATCCATGAACCAACACTACCGAATTTTAAGAAAATCGGTTAAGATTTAGCTATAGCTCCCATATATATGTTTCGTCCGATTTGGCCCTTTAGTTCTATAGAAGCTGTATTTTACATCCAATCGTTTTGAAATTTAGAATGGTAGAGTTTCTTGATCCACTACCCAGCATTTCCGAATTTGAAGAAAATCGGTTAAGATTTAACTATAGCTCCCATATATATGTTTCGTCCGATTTTGCTCTTTAGTCCTGTAGAAGCTGTATTTTACATCCAATCATTTTGAAATTTAGAATGGTAGAGTTTCTTGATCCATGAACCAACACTACTGAATTTGAAGAAAATCGGTTAAGATTTAGCTATAGCTCCCATATATATGTTTCGTCCGATTTGGTCCTTTAGTTCTATAGAAGTTATATTTTACATCCAATCGTTTTTAAATTTAGAATGGTAGAGTTTCTTGATCCATGAATCAACATTGCCGAATTTGAAGAAAATTGGTAAAGATTTAACTATAGCTCCCATATATATGTTTCATCCGATTTGGCTCTTTAGATCCAATCGTTTTTATACCCTACACCACACTGTGGTACGGGGTATTATTTAAGTATAAAATGTCCCAAAAGTAAATTTATGTAAACAATTTATACATGAATTACAAAATTTATATATCACAGTTATTCAATATTACGAGAGTGGTGTAGGGTATTATATAATCGGCCCCGCCCGACTTTAGCCTTTTCTTACTGGTTTTAAATAAAATTTACCATAAATTTTTTTTTAATATTTTTTTCGTATTTGTGACACCTAATTGCACCAGAAACTGTTATCCACATCCCTTGGACAAACATTTTGTTGCATAGTGTTATTAGCTTCCCTCTTATGATATATTATGGGTTAAGCGAACTCATACAATGTAAGTTAGCCCGCATGTGCACATAGTTACTGTATGTCATTGCCGACTTCAGAATCCGCGAAATTCATAAGATTATATTATAAAATGTTTTAGCGTAGTAATATCACTAGTAAACATTCGCGAATTCTCACCCATTTTATATGAAGTCGTTTATTTTATTATTAAAGACTACATATACTCACATTCATAATATATGTACATAAATACAATGTGTAAAAATAACATCAATCGGTCAAGCCATTTTGGTGTTACACTAGTTCAGCAGACGAATCTAAAATTCTATATAAAAATTTAAAAGAAAAAACAAGTAAGAAAGAGCAGTCAGTTCAGTAAACCGACTTATGAATCCCATTTTTTAGTTTATTATCAATTGAAATTGCATTTAAAAATTTGAAGTACTAGCATTAAAGTTAAAAGTTTACTTTTCGTACAAAATGCTGCATTTGTGTGAGAGGTACCAAAGGGAGTGCCAATAACGGTCCTTTTCCTTGGACTGTAGGTACCATAAAAGCAGTACACCGTACAAAATTTCATGTATTTATATTCACTAGTGTTAAAGTTAAAATCTGTTAACTTTTGGTACAAAATGGTCCATTAGTGAGGGAGGTACCAAAAGGGGCGTGCCAATGACTCCCACTTTTCTGTGGACTCTATGTACTATAAAAGCGTTACATTGTACAAAAATTTCAAGTATTTATTTATTTATTTATTTATATGAATTAAAATACAAAGTACATTTATATTCTAATTTTCGCTCCAGGGAAAAGCCGGGTTACAAAGACCATGTGGCTAGATTTTTGCAGCGACAGACCAGAGCCTCTGGTGGGAATCGAACCCACAACCCCCAAACTCATAGGCGTGCACGCTACCAATGCACGTACTGGGGCGCTCTTCAAGTATTTATAAATATAAACTGATATTAAAGCCATAAGCAGTTAACTTTTGGTGCAAAATGGTCTATTTCTGTGGGAGGTACCAAAAAGGGAGTGGCCACTTCGCCCATTTTTCTTGACGTGTTAGTGACTAACAAACTAATACTATGTGTGAAATTTCAGAAGATCGAGTGAGTAGTATAGAAGGTATTAAAGAATCAATGTTTCACTAAAAGTTAACCCTTTGTGGGGGAGGTACAGAGGGAGTGGACCAATATCTTCGAACTTAGCCGGAGATAGAGAAAAATATTACCGCATACCAAATTCGAAGTCAATCGGTAACTCCTTTCGAGTGTTATCGTGCGCACCAGCCAGCAGACAGACACACAGACAGACGGACGGATAGACATTGCTCAAATCAAATTGTCGATTAAAATTTTATTACGTATTAATTGTTTCAATTAAGCGGACCACTCGCATGGCAATTTATAAATTCTAGAGCAAGTACAAATTTCTAAGGAAGACTTAAAAAATGCTGACCAAAATAATAAATGCGTCGAAACAAAAGACAATTTTGCCAATTAACCATCTCTCGTACACACATCCTTCATAAATAACTTGACTGAGGACTCTTGTTGATGTTCGAATCTACGGCTGTGTGTGACATACATTGTATGTCCATGTGTTGTTACCCAAACATCCTTTAATTCTATCTTACTAATTTCCGGCTGAAAATGCCATTTCGAAAAACAATAACGACCGAAAACAACAGCGGCTGCAACAAACAAGTGGATCATTTACACACATCTATTCTATCTACCATTCATTCGTTGGCTCACTCATTCATCCATTCATTCATTCATGCATCCGTAGTGCTTTTAACAACAACATACTCTTATATAGTATGTGTGTTTGTTTGTATGTTGTGGATGGATGCAGGAGACACACATATAGATACAAGCAGCTTTCACATCTCACATACAAGGACGGAAAACACGTACATGATCACGGACACGGATATTGCTGAAATCTGAGATAACAACAAATGAACAACAACACTTGGTGTGACAGTGGTTGAGAAGAGAGAGAGAGAGCACAGAGTAGGGAGATGGGAGACAGTGGTTGTTATCTTAAATGTTAAGTTTTTCACCAAAACTTAACGCCACCAAAAACACAACACAAACACGCATACGTATACATATATACACACTCTGTGACTGAGCTGTTGTAATGTAAATTCGCTTGTGCCTGTGAGAGTACCACAAAGAAATCAGCAGTGCAAATCTAAATGTAAACTTCAACATTCAAATGCATGTACCTTGAAAATAGCAGGTCCAAACACCTAGGGAGTGCTAGCGAAGAGAAACCAGCAAGAAGGGTAGTGAAAGAGTGAGTGGTAGAGAGGGAGTGAGTGAGAGTGCGGATGACACATTTGCATACAAAATAGTCTTTTCCAACCCAAACATAAACAAACATTTCTCATGCGTGTTTGTGAAAGTCTACCACAAAAGCTCATACACACACAAATATGCATACAAACACACATACATTTACATTCAAATGCATACAAATGCAATGTACGTACCACTCGTATAACACTTTGTTGATATACTTACATATGTTTGTGAGCGTTGTGTGCCTGCTTAGCCAAAGACAATGTCCTTTCATATTTACTCTTTCCATTCAGTTTCTCTAACTGTACTGACCTCTTCCCCTCTCCAGTGCATCACTCCCCTTCGGTGACTGAAGGTTTATTTTTATTTCTGTGTTGATGCTCTTTCTTCGGCTGCTTCTGTCATTATCATTGTTGTAGTTGTAGTTGTCGTTTCAGAATTTTGTCCTTCTCCTTTTTATAAAACATCAGCCAGACTGATGTAGGCAGACGGACATCATTGTCTCATTTTGAATATGGGTGTGTGTGTATATGTGTGTTTGTGTAAGAGTTCGCATTGTCATTTGTTGTTATTTTTGCTGTCATTTTATTTGGTATAGTTAGCAATGTGTGTACATATACTAAAATACAATTAAAGTATCTCACACTCTGTAAATAAATGAAAAGGTCGTACAGAAATTGGAGGAAATTGCTAAACATATTGATATTATTATCGCACCACATTTGCAGTGAGAAGGTGAAGACCCCCTATAGATTTGGGGATTTAATGTACTAATATGAGTATTTACAAAAAGGACAAAATAAGACCAGTGATTTCAAATACTAATATCGTATTGGCTACAACATATTTGTTTGGCTTGTAGATAAGAATCTCACATTCATTTCAAAAACACTAAAAAAGTGGATTTTGTTCCACACATACGAGTATACTGCACGAATTCGTATACTGTACGAACGTGTGATATTTGATAAAAAAAAACTAAAAAATACAAATATATCGTTCATTTAAAAAATGTTTGCTTACATCCTGGGTAATCCCAAAGGTAGTCGACCCACATTTTCTCACGACCCCCTCCGATTTAGATAAAATTTGAAACACGTAATCTGCTGGTGTGTACAATTTGTATGAGTATGTTCAGCCCAAACGTTGTAGGACCGTCAAATGACCCTTACACGTAATATAAGTTTCATGGTTTAAGAATATTTGGTTTAAAAATACGCAATTATTACTGTTTTCTTCCACACATATTTCAGGATTTTTAATTCAAAACAATCTAGCTCATCAAGAATAACAATTTTTTAAATTCCTGTGCTAATTTATCCTCAAACGCTAATTTTGCCTGTGATTTAAAAATATGCCAATTCTGTTATTGATTTTGGTCACTAGAGTTGACTTAAGATGCCATTTCTTTTGGATTATCTAAATAAAAAGATATTTGAGCATATTTTTTGAGAAATTATAATTCTCTGTAAAGTCTTTAATTTTCCATTTTCAGCATGGTTTCATTCGTGGACGTTCTAGCGAAATCAATTTACCTTTTTTCCCGCAAAGCTGTGCTCGCAGTTTTGAAGTCGTTTGACAGGTGGATACTATATATAAGAGTATATTTTATCAAAAGCTTTCGAAAAGTTTCTCTTAGTTTGCTTATATATAAACTGTTCTCATAGGAATTCATTCTAATTAATTAAATCATATTTGTTGAATAGAAGTTATTATGTACCTGTTGATCTGGTAAACTCATATATAGACATTCCATGTCAAACCGAACACTTTTACAACACCATCTCCAATTTCGGTTTCATAGTGAAAATCTCCAAAAAAATTATCAAAAAAATATTAAATAGGCACGAACCCGGCGAAAAGCACTTGAAATTACCTTTAAAATAAGACTTGATTCTTTGAATTATGCCCACGCTTTTGCTCATTACAACATTTTCAATGTTCCTATCTGAGAACTTTTTTCATAATCTTCACTTGGTCATATCTCTTTTTAACAGTAGAATATGTCTAAGTAAAATCGGAGTCGTCACCATATTTTTTTTACGAAGCAAGTTATAACATAAATGGTTTGTGAAAATTGCGTAAAATAGGAATTTTTAACTATGAAAAAAAATTATTTGTTGTTAGGTCCTTTTGAATTTCGTTAATAAATACGCCATTTTTGATAGTAAGTCGCTAAAAATTTGTCAGGATGTTTATTTTGATGCAGTGTACCGAAATCCATCGAAAGCTGAATTTCTAATGTTCTTGTTGTTACGCCCTTTTTCATTTCTGATCAAGTATAAATATATATTTTACAACTATAATATTCTGATACATGATCCCATTTGTCATAAGTAAACGATTTCCCTCAAAAAATTCGGAGAAATCGGGAGCCTTAAGAAAATTTCCTTAATCATTTACTGTGATTCCAATCTATAACACAGTATAACACATGATCGTATAAAAACAGTGCTGTGAGATTCGAACTCGGGCACACAAATTTATTCATAATAGATAAAAAAGAACATCCAAAGTAGTCAATGAGATCCAATTTTTCACAAGTTAGGTAAGAAGTACTCATACGCTAAGAGTTCTAATATATCTCAGGACAGTGGTAATTCGAAATTCTATGTGCTCGTGCGCGTTCACATGTAATGTTATGCTGCTGCAGCGCTAGGAGCACCAGGTTCGACTCACGGCAAGAAAAAAAGATAAAAAAAAATTGTTCCAAAACATAAAATAAAAAATATTTAAAGAAAAAAGTTTTATTTGGAGCAAAGATGTTTACATTCTAATATCATCCAAAAATTAGTATTTGCATTAAACTAATGCGAATGTACAGCCAAATAATGAATGAAATGGCCCATGTAAAATTCATCGGTGAAGATCCAGTATAGAAGTACTTCTGGAACGTAATAATAACATCTTCATCACTTAAAATGTCTTTTTTGGGTGGGACCCATATTATGGTGAGGACTTTCAAGACCGGCAATGGTCCCATTTCCCTGGTATTTTCATCAGTTTTCGCAAAACAGTAGGCATATGCTTTAAGCTTAATATACGACAATTCAACAGCTTCTAAAAAATTTCGGTTTTAATTTTTCCCTTTTTTTAAAAAAAAATTGATGCAAACTACTGTTTTTGTGGCTTGAAGGCTTCGGAATGGATGTTCCACGTCAAAGAATAATATAAAGGAGACACTTCAGGAAGTATTTCTTCCAAAACACCCGCCACCCCAACTGACCACTTACCCCTGATAATCTCCCTAAAAAATAACTATATATTAAAAGTAGTAGAAATCGAGGGATTTTTTGTGTAGTCGACAAAAAGATTCCTTGTAAAAAATCACTATAGGCGCCCTCAATACAATTTTATGGCAATTCAACCGCTTTTGTAATATGTCGTATTTATTGGTTATGTATAGAGTTTTGTTTCGTCTTGACATGTTCCTTCAAAAACAACCACTAAAAACGATATATTAAATGTATAGAGTTTTGTTTCGTCTTGACATGTTCCTTCAAAAACAACCACTAAAAACGATATATTAAAAAAGTTAAATTGCCAAAAAAAAGTGTATTGTGGGCATCTATAGTGATTTTTTGAAAGAAATTTTTTGTCGATTACATCATCCTCTTATCATCATCAACGATAAAAGGATCAGCGGTGGCGGTGGGTGTTTTGGAACAAAGACTTCCTTAATTTTGTTCTTTGACGTGCGACATCTATTTCGAAGCTTTCAAGCCAAAAACTCAGCGGTTTGCATCCAATTTAAAAAAAAAAATAAAAATTTAAAAATAATAATAATAAAAATAATTTTTGGTCCTCCTCCATCCAAAGCTTACAGGGTGGCTGATATGTAATGCAACAAAGTAAAGCGCTATATTTTTTTAATTTTTTTTTAAATTTTATTGTTCAAAAGCAAAAAATGTCGGAAATAACATAAAATTTTAGAAACAGTTTAGATTGGTTTAGAATTGGTCACCTTTGGCACGAATTATGGCCTTCAAACGGCCGACAAAGCCATCACACGCTGCACGAAAGTGGCTCTGCGGTATTTTGGCGCCGTCTTGAGATGATCGATACTTTGGTATTTTTTAGTGCGAACCTTACTCTCTAAAATGCCCCAGGCGCAAAAGTCCAACGGATTGAGATCCGGAGATCTTGGTGGCCATTGTGCGGTAGAAATGAAGCGAGGAACCTCCTTTTTAAGCCATTCTTGGTTGACGCGTACTGAGTGCGATGGTGCTGAGTCCTGTTGGAATGTCCATGGTCTGAGGCCGAAATGTTTGTCTGCCCAGGGCTTCAATACTGTCTTTAGGACATTTTCCCGATAATATTCGGCATTTATTTTGACCCCATGGTTTTGACCATCGGCCGTTACGGCGGCCCACACCATTACCATCGGCGGCGCTTGAGTTCTGGTGGTCAATCGAAGGTGTAAATTTTCAGCTGACCTCTGTGGCAAGTAAACCCGATCATTTTGTTTGTTCACAAACTGCTCAATTTGGAATGGCTTCTCATCGGAGAAAACCAAATTCGGTAACTGGCCACTTTCGTGCTAGCGAAGCAACTCCTTGGCTCTTTCCAGTCGAACTTTTTTTGTGCATCGGTGAGCTCTTGCACTTTTTGGAACTTCAATGGCTTTAGTCCAATCTCATTTTTTAATATGTGTTGTATCCGTTCTCTCGATATGTTCAGCTCACGAGCAATTATCTAGCACTGCGGCGTGGATTTCGATCAAATCTGGCGTTCACTTTTCGGGTCATTTCTGGTGTTGTTACCGGTTTTTTTCGTCCACTTTTTGGACGCGATGCAACACTGCCAGTATCACGGCAACGAGCAATGGTACGAGAAACAAAAGATTTATTCACATTTAAATGCTGGAGGGCTCTAACGATAGCCACTTGTGTTTTTCCACCCAAATATAAAGCAATCACACTATCACGCTTGAATTCCATCACGAATAACTTTTTTTCTGAATGCAATAGATCAAAATGCTTTTGTAAGCTTGTAAACAACAAATTGAACTGTCACTGAAATAAATCTGTCAGCTATCAGACTAGCGGTTTAGAAATGATAGCAACCTGAAGTTGGTTGCAATACATATCATCCACCCTGTATATGTAAGATAATAGAAGTTTAAAATATAATAAATTCGTGAAAATCGGAGAGTACAAACAATTTTAAAAATAGCATTTAAATTTCAAATCTTACACGCTAAACATATTGATAAACATATTCGGCTTGAAATATACGTACATTTAGCGTACACATTGAAATACACGGTTGTGGTACAATGTGCTGCCCTTGCAGCACATTGTACCACAACCGGACACAAACTTAACTTTGACGACGTTGAGATACTAACGCAAGTGAGACATTACGGAAGGAGATACACGTTAGAGATGCTACATATCATCGATGTTTCACCAGAAAAGAGACTAAATTTTAAGAGAGACACTGACGGCTGTGCTTAAATCTACAGGCATACAAGAGAAAAACATAAACGGAAAATTAGACAGTAACTAACGAAAGCTCACATAGTAAAGGACTATTTTTTGTTACAACAATATTAAATGTAAATACCTATCGTAACAATGTTTTTATTGTCATTGTTTTATTGTAATAATTCGTGTTTTTGTGTGATAGATTCCCCCTGATGATGACCAACGAAGTTGGCCGAAATATTGGGCAAATAAAGAAAAATAAATAAAAAATAAAAGTATTGTCTTTTACTTATTACGGACCTCAAGCCGAACAAACAATCCAATCATAACAACAAAAAGGTCTACAATACATATATCCAAGTGCAATTTTTTATAATTTTTTTATGTTTGTTTTTATGTCTTTCGTAACTATAAATTGCATTGGCGGATTGACAAAAAGTGATGAATTGGAATATTTATTAATTAACAGCCTGTTCAGCTAAATGTACCAAAACGCAGACGTACGATAGCTACCCAAGCAATAATTTTCTTCTTCTTATTCTCACCCAAGCGATCATGTTTTTAATTTGGTTCATTGTCACTTATCGTTTGGGTAAGAAAGCTCTTTTCTTCATCGTCTTCCTGTCAAAGACCAATATTACCTTCATGTTGTTATTGAAATTTCTTAAAGCGTTTTCCACACGAAAATATCAGAACGGGGGCAACCCTATCTAACAGCTGTAAAAGTTTCTCTTTCTAGACAATGAGAAATAATTAAAAAACCGAAAACAAACACAATTGTATGTTTGATCATTTATGTATATATAGGGGCTATATCTAACTCGGAAACCTTCTGCACCCATTTTAGTAAGTCCTTGAGTTAAAAAGGAAGTTCTTGCTAAATTTCCTAGTGATCTGAGCATAATTGTGACCTGTACTCGGTACATTTATAAACAGACGGACGGACAAAACCAAACCAATTCAGAAAGATATTCTAGGTCGATAGGTATAATAAACAATTGTTTGGGTCACCTAATTTAAGGTATTACGAAAAAATGCAAAAAGCAACAGTGTGGTTGTAAGATTTCAAAACATTTTATACAAACTAATAAAAAGACATTTTTTGACATTTTGGTGGATACTTCAGCAAAAGATACATGTGTATGTTGTTTGGTTCATTTATCCATTTTTTATTCATTTATCCAACAATTTTCACTTTATCATTCAAAAGGGCGGTAAACATAACCGACACGAATGAATTTTTCTGATCGTCTAATTTGACATTTCATTTCGTTCGTTGTTGTCCTATAAGAACCAAAATGTTGGCGATAATTGAAAGCTTCTTTGTTTACAATCAAAACAAAGTGTGCAAAAACCAAAAATTTCATTCGCTTGCCAAAAGACGTGCGAATTGACAAAAAATAAGTTACAAAAACAGGCCCTAAAAATTAATAATGTAAAACAAAAGCTAATGTTGCTAAAGACATTTTTAGCTATAAAGTTGTACACGAAAACTAGGAAAAACTAAATAAAATTCGAAGAAGTCTGCAAGGTTCTAACAATCTTTTTTAAATAAAATATATTTGGAAAACTTCTTAAACAGTTACTTTGTTTGTGTTTACAAACATATTTTATTTGTGAAGTCAGTTTGCAATTATGTTCTAATATATTACTATATTCGTTTCAAACAAAATTTTTTTGATTTTCAAATATAATTTATTTGTTAACAAATGTAATACAAAAATCGTTTACAAATATATTTTCTTTCAATTCAAACATATTAAAAACGGCGATTTTTCCCGTGTAAAAATCGCACAAAAAATACATTTTTCACATCGGACCATATGTTACGAAGTTATGACCAAAATCCCCATACATACACGCAAAGAAAAAATTCGTTTCTGCGAAACGAAATATTAGACAACTACAATTCTCGTTTACGACGACTGAAATTTCTGTTGGTCAGAATATGTTTCTGCAACAACAAACGAAATTTCAGTTCCGCAAATGAGAATTGTAGTTGTCTAATATTTCGTTTCGCAGAAACGAATTTTTTCATTGCGTGTAGAGTGATATCTTAAAGATTTTTTAAATATCGATAACTTCTAAACGAGCTATTGGAAAAACTCAAAAATTTACACAGAGAGTTTCTTTATGTGTATTGAAAAATATAAAAAAAACAAACAGATTTTTTTTAACCCGTCGATTTGTCGTGGAATTCCCCATACACGGGGCAAAATCACCATTTTTGATATGTTTGAATTGAAAGAAAATATATTTGGAACACAAATTTTTAAATATTATATATTTCTGAGCAAATAAATTTTATTTGAAAATCAATAAAATGTATTTGGAACGCATATATTAATATTATACAACAAAATTTATTTGCAAACTAAATTTCTCAAATAAAATACATATGTGTTTAAATACAAATAAAATTATTGTTTAGAATTTTTCCAAATATATTTTATTTAAAAAAAATTTCAAAGCATTTACTGGCTTTTTTCGAAATTCAGTTTTAATTTCTCCTTGTTTTCGAATTATACCTCCCAGTAATGATATTAACTTCAGTTTTAAATCAATCATTTAAATTTTCTGAGTATTCCAAGCCATTATTGGTTGTCAATCCTCTAAGTAATTTATTTTAATCCAAGATTATACGATTTCAATTATTATTATTTTACGAACATTTAACATTTCTAAAAAATTAACTTTGAATTACTGAAAAATTTAACACAATTTATGTATTTTCCGAATGCTTAAATGCAAATAAATATTTGTTTCGGAAATAATAACATATTGGGATGTAAACAAAGATTTGTTTAGAACGACATCTTCCCAAATATATAATTTTTGTATATACCAAAAACTATATGTTTAGAGTGTACCCTAAACATATATATATGTTTCAAACCGAATATGTTTGGGACAATATACTACAGAAGCGATTTTTTTTCAGAGTGTACATTTATTTTTGTGTAATTTTTGCAATCTCAAAACTAATAATAATACAACCCAAGCGTCTGCGTGATATTATTATTAATATTAATCCTACTCTGAAATAACATGAAGTTGTATAGGTTTTAAATTACTTCATATGTATGTCAAAAGAAAAAAATGCTACACTATTTACATAAAATATAACCTAAGGCTATTTTCATTCTATACTATCCTCGTTAATTTCCATACTTACTGACAGACGGCATGAATGTGTGTGCAAGTGTGAGTTGTAATCCATCTGGTACCAAACTGCATATTGCCTGACGTCCTCGTATGTCGGAGACACAGACAGTTATCATTTGGCTCATGTCACTCAGTCATTCTGTATAGTTTGGTATTTGTTTGTTTACAGGGATTTCTCGTATACTCACACATACAGATGTCTATTTCAGTAAATAATAGAAAAAATGCTGTTGCATTTTTATATCGTCCCAGGATACACATGAATATGGGTAGTTCCAAGTTGTCTTATATTCACACTCTTAAGTTTGCTAATTAATTTTGGCGAAAAGGTTTGGAATAATTTGCAATACATAATTTGGTATTCCAAAGTGGACTTTACTTTTGGAAATTCCAAATTAACATTTCAAATTTGAAAGATGGATATGTATATTTTCTATTATCTAATTTTCTTTTTTTATGCAAAAAAGTATCGAAAAGTGCTTTTAATGCTCATAACTTTTGTTTTATGAGAAATCCGAATTATTTTGTTGTGATCTATATTAGTAAAAACGTCAGCTTTAGCTAAATCTGTGGAAATGCAATTCGGAAGCTGCATGGCATATTTGCATTTTAAAATATTAATTCAAATCGAATTTTTCATTAAAGTAATATTTTTAAATTGAAAAAAATTAGAAAATATAAAAAAAATGCATTTCGAGAGCTGCATGGCATGTTTGCATTTTCAAATATTAATTCAAATCGAATTTTTTATTAAAGTAATATTTTTAAATTGAAAAAAATGAAAACATTTGGAGTCCTCTTATTGTTTATGTTTTATTGATATCTAACAAACAGCTGATCATAAACTAACTCTTCATATGTTCAGTAATATTCATATATTATTTTTAATAAAAATACACGCTTTTAATTAATATTTTAAAATACAAATGTGTTATGCAGCCTCCGAAAAGCTTCTTCATAGTTATTACTAAAGCTAAATGTATTACAAAACTAGATCAAAACAAAATATTAAATATGTCTCACACGCTGAAAAAAAAATCGCTTCTGTAGTATATTGTCCCAAACATAATCGGCTTGAAACATATATATGTTTGGGGTAGACTCTAAGCATGTAATATTTGGTACACACAAAAATTGTGTATTTGGGAAGATGTTGCTCTAAACAAATATTTGTTTACATTCCAATATGTTTTTATTTGGGACCATTAATTTCGAAACAAATATTTATTTGCATTTAAGTATTCATAAAATACATAAATTGTGACAAATTTTTCAGTAATTCAAAGTTAAATTTTTAGAAATTTTTAATGTTCGTAAAAAATAATAATTGAAATCATATAATCTTGGATCAATATAAAGTACTTAGAGGATTGACAACTAATGATGATAATGATTTGAAATGAAGGTAATGCTGCATATGGTATCATAACTGGGAGGTACAATTCGAAACCCAAGAAAAATTGAAACTCAAATATGAAAAACTCAGCAAAAGTTTTGGAAATATTTTTTAAATAAAATATATTTGGAAAAATTCCTAAATAATAATTTTATTTGTATTTAAACACATATTTTATTTGAGAAATTTAGTTTGCAAATATAATTTGTTGTAATATATTAATATATGCGTTCCAAATATATTTTATTGATTTTCAAATAAAATTAATTTGCTAAGAAATATATAATATTTAAAAATTTATGTTCCAAATATAATTTCTTTCGATTCAAACATATCAAAAAAGGCGATTTTGCCCCGTGCATAAAATACAAGTTATGAGCATTCTAATCAAAGCCCGTTACGACATTTTTAATTCCAATGAGGATAAATGTTGTTGCACACTCACAGTCTAGTCTTTCGTTTTAATATGGAATAGCCCATATGCTTGTTAATATCGCCACTCCCTTGGCGTATGTATGTATGCCTACATATATATAAATATAGAAGTTGTTTTGTGTAGATGTGTGTGATTGAATGCCAGGTTCATTTTTCATATTTTTAATTGTTTCGCTTTTAATGAGCTCTTCTTGTTAACAAAGTGAATGTCATGTTTTGCTCTGTTATTCTCCGACTAAAACAATGTGAACAGCAAAAATATTTTTTTGTTAGATAGAAAACTTAATTAAATTTTTGCTCGCAGAATTGCAATAATGTGAAATGTGTTGAAATGACAACAGATTCGCATGAAACAAACAAAAAATAATAATAGTTATGCCATATACGAGAGACATTGCCATATTTTTAAATCCGAATAACACGATTTTGTTTAGCAATTAGCTTGATATTTAAGCGAAGTTAATTTGAGAGTAGTAAGAAACGTCATTGCCAGAGAAACAAGAATTTTGCGGGCTCTGGTATTAGTTCATACTAATAACCAGAGCAAATAAAAAACTTTTAAATTGGGTGAAACTAATTAGAGTATTTTCAACTTTAAATTTATATGGGAGAATTTTGTAATAGAACTTAAATAACATATGATAAAAACCAATCAATCAATTTTGGAAATGATAACGAATATTTGTCGATAACACTAGTTCACAAATTGTTTGTCGATACATATATAGGGTTTTCTAATAGTTGACATAAAGATACGAAAGTGTTATACTTTCGTATCTTTAAAACGGCAGATTAAATTTCGCGTTTAATAAGACCCATAACAAAACATTATCAAATCCCGAATTTAAATTTGGATTATAATTTAGTCGACGCTCATGTTTTCTTTTACAAAGATACATATTTATTCTATTAGTTAATATCGATCTAATAACAGATATCTCCTTCAACATAAATTACATGGCAGCATCTGCTTTGTACAGATTCATATAACAGCGACATAACAATTCCACAGTTAGTTTTTTCCGCTAGCAAACAAACCTCTTTAGCAATATAAATCGGGATTTCCCGGGATTGATCTTTAAAAACCCCGGGATTCAGGAGCGGGAAATCCCGGGATTTACGATTTGATTTAAGGCAATTAAGAGGGCTACAAATATTTCACTTTTACATAAATATAACCTTTGTTTTAGTAACAGTCCTCAAAAATATAAAAAAAAAACTTTTTTTAAAATACCGTTTTGTGGTGGCGAAGAAAAATCTATGACAAATAGAAAAAATTTAAAAAAAAAATATTCCATATTTTAAAAGCTTGCATGCTAACGAAAAAAACAATGCTTATTTAAAACCAGTAAGGACAGACTAAATCTGGCGGGGCCGACTGTACAATACACTCCACTGTTGATTGCCATCAAATGTCCAGAGAACCATTAATGCAATGAACATTTGCAAGACAAATAGAGTACATTTCTATATTCCATGCCCATAGGTTAAAAAACGTGACCTTAATAAAAGTTAAAAGCAATATGAAGTACAAAAAACATAAATTAAATATAAAACAATAAATAGCTTTATCAAACTTCGAAAGAAGACGAGTACCTGCCTAAAACGCTAGTTCATACAATTTTGTATCGTTAAGACGGAAGAAATGTTAAAACATTATTTTATGGTTTATTTGTTTTTTTCTGGCACAGAAAAGTTCATAACAAATATTAACAAGGAAAGACGGATTAAGTTCGGCAATGTCGAATCTTATATATCCTCATTGTACTCAATGTCAGTCCAATCCCTATGAAATTTGAGGTTGTTGTGGCCTCGCGAAGTCAAATCTAGAGGAAAATTTGTATGGGGCTATATCAAAATTATATATACATATATATCCACCAATGATTGAAAAATACGACTCCGATATAGTTCGAATATGACTTTATCATCTTCTAGGAGCGACGTTGTACCAACAGTGTGACTGAATACACGACGGCCAAAAAAACGGGAAAGTAATATGGATCAAAAAAAGTTGTAAGGGTCCCGGCGTTTCGGGTCACGTCTAGGCATCGAGATACATCGATTAGAAGTTAGTAAGTATCATACATGGAAATTTCTCACGTTTGAGTATTTTTTGTTCAACATAAATCGAGAACAACTAGTCTGATTTTGCTGCAACAGATTTAGAAAAATTAAAAGTTACAATTCCCACAAATCTTAGTCCTGTCACTTACAATGGGAAACAGAAGTTTAGTAACTGTGGTTAAAACTATAAAAAAAAAATGGATTTTTCAAGAGAAAAAAAAGTTTTTTGTTGGCTCGAAAAAACCATATGAAATAGCAAAAACCGCAAAAAATGTTTGTTCTATTTTTTGAAAGCTAGCTTCCTAACGAAGGAAACAATGCCTATTTGAGAAAATCTATGGATAAATGTAGAAATTAGATAATTACAACAGAATCCGGTTTTCATACTCCCACTATTTTGAATATATCAGATGCTGCTGGCCAAAAGTGTAACACATCAATGGAGTGACCTATGAGACGCCGAAAATATTTTGCGGATATCCGTTTTGACCATTTTTATACCCTACACCACACTGTGGTACAGGGTATTATGACTTTGTGCATTTGTTTGTAACACCCAAAAGGAGAAAAGATAGATCCATTGTTTATTATACTGATCGACTTGTAATCACTTTCTGAGTCGATTTAGATATGTCCGTCTGTCTGTCCGTCTGTCTGTAGATGTATTCTTGTAATCAAAGTACAGGTCGCAATTATGGCCCGATTTTGACGAAACCCAAGGACGATCCCTATTTAATTTGGTTAAAATCGGTTCAGATTTGGATATAGCCCCCATATATATGTTAGCCCCGATTTGACATGTAAGCGCTGTAAAAATTGTATTATATACCCGTCAGTATGAAATTCAGCAGAAAGAGGTCTCTTATTATATGAATGAACACTGTTAAATTTGGAAGAAATCGGTTCAGATTTAGTTATATCCCCCATATATACGTTACCCCCGATTTCACATGTAAGCGCCGTAAAAAAATAATTTTATAACCGATCAGTGTGAAATTCGGCAGAAAGAGGTTTCTTATTACATGAAGGAATACTGCCAAATTCGGAGAAAATCGGTTCTGATTTAGATATAGCCCCCATATATATGTTACCCCCTATTTGACATGTAAGCGCTGTAGAAACTGTATTTTATATCCGATCAGTGAAAAAAATTGCCAGAAAGAGGTTTCTCATTACGTGAATTAACACTGCCAAATTTGAGGGAAATCGGTTCAGATGTTACCCCCGATTTGACATGTAAGCGCTGTAGAACTGTATTTTAAATCCGATCAGTAAAAAAAATTGTCAGAAGAGGTTTCTCATTACATGAATTAACACTGCCAAAGTTGAGGGAAATCGGTTCAGATTTAGATATAGCCCCCATATATACATATGTAACCCCCGATTTGACCTGTAAGCGCTGTAGAAACTGTATTTTATATCCGATCAGTGCGACATTCGGCAGAAAGAGGTCTCATATTACATGAAGGAATACTGCCAAATTCGGAGAAAATCGGTTCAGATTTAGATATAGCCCCAATATATATGTTAGCCCCGATTTGACATGTAAGCGCTTTAAAAACTTTATTTTATATCCGATTGGTATGAAATTCGGCAGAAAGAGGTTTCTTATTACATGAAGGAATACTGCTAAATTCGGAGAAAATCGGTTCAGATTTAGACATAGCCCCCATATATATGTAACTCCCGATTTGACATGTAAGCGCTGTAGAAACTGTATTTTATATCCGATCAGTGCGAAATTCGGCAAAAGAGGTCTCTTACAGATTTAGATATAGCCCCCATATATAAGTTACCCCGATTTGACATGTAAGCCCTGTAAAAATGTTATTTTATATCCGATCAGTGACTGTATTTTATATCCGATCAGAACGAAATTTGACGGAAAAAGGTCTGTTTACATGAATGAGTATTCAGGGAAATCCGTTCAGATTTATATATAACCTCCATATATATGTTCCTCCTGATTGGGTATCAAAGCGCTATAGAAGTTGTACTTTACTTCCGATCATTAAAATTTTCCAGAAATATGTTTCTCAATTTATGAACGAATATTGCTTAATTTAGCGATTATCGGTTCAGAATTAGATAACATGTTCCTACTCATTTACCAATTATTCCAAATTATTATCGCAGTGACCCTTATCGCATTGTTAGGGAGGTGTAGGGTATTATATAGTCGGCCCCGCCCGACTTTCTGCCTTTCCTTACTGGTTTTGGTATAGGGTATGTTCAGCAACTTTGTAGAAAATATTAAGGCCAATATTTTTGTGGAACATATTAACCGTCTAACTCCCACACATAACAGTAATTTTTGGCCCCATTTTAACAAAACGTAAAAAACACCCCTTAAAATGTGGATGGCGGGGATAAAATGTTCTACAAAAATGTTGGCCATAATATTTTACTATATGTGTCGGAACACACCAAAGCTCAAAACTTAACACAAACACCAAAAAATTTTCAAATTCCTGTTCGTACAGCAATGTTAGTAATACGATCTAGTGGTCGAATCAATAACGATACCAGTAAAGGGCGTTTTGGACTGGAATTTTACCGTTTTTTAGTTTTTATGTTATTTTTTGGACTCTGGTGTGTTCTGACACATATAGTAAAATTTTATGGGGTGTTTTTTACGATTTGTTAAAATGGGGCCAACATTTACAGTTATGTGGGGGAGGTAGAGGGTTAAAATGTTCCACAAAAATTTTGGCCTTGATATCTATATATATAAAGAAGAATGTGTGTTTGTTTGTTTGTTTGTTTGTTGGTTTGTTTGTTTGTTGGTTTGTTGGTTTGTTTGTACCGTATAGACGTCTAAACGGCTGAACCGATCTTCTTGAAATTTTCACAGAATGTACATGTGTGGGGCGTGGTGAAAATAGGGTACTTGAATTTTCGATATATGAAGTGGGCGTGGCCCCGCCCACATAAGACAAATTTTAAAATTGAGATATCTTGCACAATTTGTCAGTGAGAGTGCTGCAATTTTGTACATATGTATCTGGTGGCAGTCTACGTGATTGGTAAAAAATGGGCGGGATCGGACCAATGGGCGTGGCCCCGCCCATATAAGCCAAATTTTGAATTTGAGATATCTTGCACAATTTGTTAGCGAGAGAACTGTAATTTTGTTTATATATATCTGGAGGCAGTCTACGTGATTGGTCCAAAAATGGGCGGGGTCAGACTAATGGGCGTGGCCCCGCCCCATTAAGCTAAATTTTGAAATCGAGATATCTTGCACAATTTGTTAGCAAGAGAGCTGTAATTTTGTGTATATATATCTGCTGGAGACTTACGTGATTGGTCAAAAAATGGGCGGGATCGGACCAATGGGCGTGGCCCCGCCCATATTAGCCAAATTTTGAATTTGAGATATCTTGCACAATTTGTTAGTGAGAGAACTTGAAATTTGTATATATATATATGGAGGCAGTCTACGTGATTGGTCCAAAAATGGGCGGGGTCGGACTAATGGGCGTGGCCCCGCCCCTTTAAGCCACATTTTGAAATCGAGATATCTGACACAATTTGTTAGCGAGAGAGCTGTAATTTTGTGCATATGTATCTGGTGGCACTCTACGTGATTGGTTCAAAAGTGGACGGAATCGGACCAATGGGCGTGGCCCCGCCCATATAAGCCAAGTTTTGAATTTGAGATATCTTGCACAATTTGTTAGTGAGAGAGCTGTAATTTTGGGTAAATATATCTGTTGGCGACCTACGTGATTGGTCCAAAAATGGGCGGAATCAGACGAATGGGCGTGGCCCCGCCCATATAAGCCAAATTTTGAAATTGAGATATCTTGCACAATTTTTTAACTAGAGTGCTGTAATGTTGTACATATGTATCTGGTGGCAGTCTACGTGATTCGTCCAAAAATGGGCGGGATAGGACCAATGGGCGTGGCCCCGCCCTTATAAACCAAATTTTTAAATTGACATATATTGCACAATTTGTTAGGGAGGGTACTGTAATATTGTACATACGTATTGGTGGTAGTGTACTTAATTGGTCCAAAAATGGGCGGGATTGGACCAATGGGCGTGGCCCCGCCCATATAAGCCAAATTTTGAATTTGAGATATCTTGCACAATTTGTTAGCGAGAGAGCTGTAATTTTGTGCAACTGTATCTGGTGGCAGTCTTCGTGATTGGTCCAAAAATGGGCGGGATTGGACCAATGGGCGTGGCCCCGCCCTTATAAACCAAATTTTTAAATTGATGTATATTGCACAATTTTTTAGCGAGAGTGCTGTAATGTTGTGCATATGTATTAGGTGGTGGTCTACTAAATTGGTCCAAAAATGGGCGGGATCGGCCAATGGGCGTGGCCCCGCCCATATAAGCCAAATTTTGAAATTGAGATATTTTACACAATTGGTTAGCGAGTAATTTGCTGTAATTTTGTGTCATGTGTCTGGTGGTAGTGTTCGTGATTTGTCCAAATATAGGCGGAATGGGCGTGGCCCCGCCCATATATAAACAACGATTTTAAATTGACATATCTTGCACAATTTGTTAGCGAGAGTGCTGTAATTTTTGCATATGTATTAGGTGGTAGTCTAATTGGTTGGTGCAAAAATGGGCGGGATTGGACCAATCGGCGTGGCCCCGCCAATATAAACCCAATTTTGAAATTGACATAACTCGCACAAATTATTAGCGAGATTACTCTAATTTTGTGCATATATATTAGGTGGCAGTCTACGTGCTTGGTCCAAAAATGGGCGGGGTCGGACAAATGGGAGTGGCCCCGCCCATATAAGCCAATTAAATTTTGTGTTTGATATATCTTGAGCAATTTGTTAGAGAGATCAATGTAATTATGTGCATATATATTTGGTGGCAGTCTACGTAATTAGTCCAAAAATTAACGGGATCGCAAATCTGAAGTCTGGGGCAACGAAGTGGACCGGGTCCAGCTAGTTTTATATAAAGTTGCTGAACATACCATATATGAAAAAAATATATTTTTGTTACATAATAGTGAAATACTAAAATTTAGTAAAAAGTCCTTGGAAATTATGCTGAAAAAAGGAAAAAAAAATATTTTCTCCTTCACATTTTCCAAAAAAAAGTACCGGAAAAAAATTATTTTTCGCAAAAAAATTTAAGAAACTTTCTTCAGCATATTCTTAGCTAAATTATTGTCAAATAGACTTAAGCGGTAGCACCAAGTCTGAATTCGTTGTTGGACAAAAGCTGATTACACCTTTTTCGAGGGGCCCGCTGATTTTCAGAAACTTTGGAGGCCCATTAAAAACCAGTAAGGAAAGGCAGAAAGTCGGGCGGGGACGACTATATAATACCCTACACCTCCCTAACAATGCGATAAGGGTAGAAACATATTATCTAATTCTGATCGGACATAAAATAATCGGGGTAACATATATCGAGGCTATATCTAAATCAGAAGCGATTTTCTCCGAATTTGGCAATATTCCTTTATGTAATAAGAAACCTCTTTTTGCCTAAATTCACGCTGATCGGATATAAATTTGGCAGTACTCCTTTATGTAATAAGAAACCATTTTTTGCCTATATTCACGCTGATGGGATATAAAATACAGTTTCTACAGCGCTTACATGTCAAATCGGGGGTAACTTATATATGGGGGCTATATCTAAATCTGAACCGATTTCTTCCAAATTCAACAGTGTTCATTCATATTATAAGAAACCTCTTTCTGCCGAATTTCATACTGATCGGTTATAAAATAAAGTTTTTACAGCGCTTACATGTCAAATCGGGGTAACATATATATGGGGGCTATAACTAAATCTGAACCGATTCTAACCAAATTCAATAGAGATCGTCCTTGGGCCAAACAAAAGATATGTGTAAAGCGTCGTCGAGATCGGACATTAATTGCGACCTGTACTTTGATTACAAGAATACATGGACAGACAGACAGACGGACATGGCTAAATCGACTCAAAAATTGATTCTATGACGATCGGTATAATAAACTATGGATATATTTCTTCTCTTTTTGGGCGTTACAAACAAATGCACAAAGTCATAATACCCTGTACTAAAGTGTGGTGTAGGGTATAAAAATTGGTCACCAATTTCGCCAAACCGAGTATAGGGTTATACTACCCTTTGTTAGCAGAATCGAACCTATACTGTGAAGTCCGTGTATTTTTAAAAAAGTGTGCATTTGTTGCATAGTGTAATTAATGAGAATCGGTTTTGTTTTGTTTTTGCTTTAACATGTAATAAAGATTTCTTTCTGATTATTGAATAGTAGAATTTGAAAAATTTCTTTTTTACATTTGAGTAGAAATTGCTATATCTGAAATTATTACCTCATAAATTTTGATATTTAGTTCATTTTGAACACAATGCTTCCAGAAATCCTTTAAAAAGGAGTCACAAATGAATCCAACAGATAGCTTAAGTTAAAGGCGATGTCTTGGAACTTATCAAGGGCAGTTTTGCAGAAGAGATATAAATGGTAGATTGGTGTTTGGGGTTAACGAGGCAACAGCGTTTACATCATCGGAGAGTTGCAGGATTTGTAGAATTTTCCCCCTTAAATCACTGAATTTTTCGGTAAGAGCGTTAGATTTGACAAAGTTAACACATGTTATCGTGTCTGGAATCACCGGGGAATCATCTTGATCACGACTATCCTGTGGGTAGCGTGATCTCAGATAGACTTGAGGTGATTTCAGAGGATGCGGTTGTGTTCCGGCACAGCCCTTTCGTCAGGATAAAAGAGGAAAACTGCTGGGTATAGGATTCTTCCTCCGAAACACAAATTTTCGCGCAACTTGTTGCCAAAGTAAATGTTCCCGACAAAACTTGTCGCCATAGGGAACATAAAATCGTTGATCATTAAAAATGTTTGAGGGTGCGTTAACATAAATATACGAAACTGTTAATGTCAAAGGTAAAAAGCATTATTTGGGAGTAGAGTATATTGGTGTTGCCAACACCTTTACAACAGAGTTGCTTGGAGGTAAATTTTCTTATATGGAAAAAAGGTTTAATAAAATAGCAAAAAGATACCGGAGATTGCAAATGTCACAATTAAATCTTAATTGGAATTTTATTTGAAAGAATTAATGTGGTTTGATAATTGTTAGGTACTGTATGTATGTCGTATGTAAGCCAAGACATCCATCTTCATTGGCTACTATGGTGTAGATAAGGGAGAGAAACAACGTACATAACGAAATATGAATTAACTGTTTGATCTGATACATACTGATCATATAAAGTAGCAGCCAAATGAAAATAAGAAGAAGAAGTTAATATAAAGCAGAATAAAAGAAGCAAGCAGAAGAAAGCACAAGAAAAGAAGCAACACAACGTTTGGCAAACATTCCGCGGATGCTAATTGGAATATCTTTTATTGGGGTAGGCTCTGAAATATATAATACGAGGTTGCCATAGATCTAATTAATATATATCTATATTTTGTCGGCAGTACCATGAAGCACTCATTGAAAATATCAACTTCTATGAATTACAACAACAGCTATGCAGAGCTACAGCGAAACATGTATATATTATACGAAGTTGTGCATTATATCCGAACCGAGTGTAAACATTGAATAAAGGTCGAAATTTTCTTAATGTAATATGTTGGAGCCTGATTTTAAGTAAGTGAGTTTATATACCTCTACGAGAGTGTTCTGATGTATTGTTCAGCATATTTGTCAACTAATATACACCACACAAAGAATGACAGAATCATTCGAACACAACATTCACATAACTTCTGCAGGAATCACGTAAATGTTTTCATATTTTGTATTTTTTGCAACAATTCCAATGGCTATAGACTGACAAAGGATGAACATTTCTTTTTCAATGTTCCGACATATCCCACGCGAATTTCCATACCACAGTACTCACACATTGAGGGCAAACCTTTGTCGGTTTACCCCAATGAAATTGTCTTACTTGTTCCTTGCATTATACATACATATGCGGTTGTTGTTATTGTGTATGAAAAAAAGCGAAAAAGTTTCCATCTTCCGGTTTATGAGAGAGCAATGTTAACTCATCTTAAGGATTTAATTAACCAAATAAACTAATCACCTGCTTTAGTTCCCAGAGAAGAAAGATAAACGAAAAGAAAAGCAGAAAACCCATATAGTTGTTCATAAGAACAAATAGATTAACATAATCTTGAGAAAGTGTTAATGGATATTTTGCGGTCATACTATGAGTTTTTGAGTAGCTCAGAAAGCGGGAAGGAAACCGCACTTGCAAAGCCTAAATAAATATGCATAAGAAATAACGCGTTTAGTTAGTAAGGACTCAATCATTATTTACATTACATGTATCTCTATTTATTCTTTTATAATCCAAGTTCCATAATTAGCTCATTGTAGTTCCTTCCCACTGCACGTCAGATCATTAGAACAGTGTTTACTCTTCACCTATAAAACACTATTTAAGTATCATAGAAATACCATACATCCCATCTGAAACATTGCACTCATGGAATATTCCGTTCCTTTCACTACAAAAAGTAATCAAGAACATGGAACTCATTCTACTACATACTCATTCTACTACATACTCGTGTAGCAGGTCTTGTTTTAATTTTTTGTGGCATTGCGAAATGGCTAAACATTTAGTGAATAAACGTTTAACCGAAACCGGATATTTAAGCAAATCTAACGAAAAGATATTCTAGATTTTCATACTCGAAATACTTAAACGGAAGTTAAAAATGTTGTTCTCAACCAATAGAAGGATATACAATAACAACAGCCAAAGCACTACCACAGACTCTGACCAAACCGAATGGGTGTAGGTTACCATACACATTGAAAAAATTAAATAAGCAGCATTTACAAATAGATCTTTAAGCATATGTGGTTCAGTGTATTATAACTTTGCGTATTTGTTTTTAACACCCAAAAGGTGGTGAAATAGACCTATTGTTTATTATACCGATCGACGTATAATCACTTTCTGAGTCGATTTAGCTGCGTGCGTCCGCCCATGTATCTTTGTAATCAAGGAACTGGTCCCAATTATTTTCTGATCGCGATACAATTTTGCAAGTATGTCTTGTTTGGCATAAGGACGAATCCTATTGAAATTGATGTAAATCGTTTTAGATTTAGATATGTCCCCATATATGTATATCTTCCCCCCGATGTGGCATCAAAGTGCTATAGAAGTTGTATTTTATATCCGATCATTACGAAATTTATCAGAAAGAAAACTCTTAACTCAGGAACAAATACTGATCAAAATTTAGACATAGCCCCATACATATATCTATATGTATATTAGAGCGCCTCAAAAAAAAAGTTGCAAATGTACCCCCTCACAAATGAAGATTGATATGTTTTAGAGTGATTCCCAAAATATTTTGGTTCTAGCTATTTCCATTTGTGAGCTGGACCAATTGCAAAACACCTCCAAAATAGGGTTTTTCGTCGGTAACATAACCGATATTATACTAATATTAAAATAAACGACCAAATATAATGGAAAACGACAGCGCTTGTATTCTACATTTAAACATTTTTGAAATTTGTTTTTACGCACCAGATATTAGATAGATTTTTGGGCAATTTTTTTTACGTTTTTTCATACGATTTCCATTTATTTAATATCTCGCATGTTTTCCATCGTAATTTCGATTTTAGGGTACCGTCGGAAAGGTCGTTTCCGCCCCTATCTCATATAGGGGCGGAGCAACAGGGCCCTAAAGTTGACACTCCTCGGATATACAAAATTTTCATCCGCTTCTAACTTTTGGATGGAGTGACCGATATTCTATGGATACTCTTAGACCAGACCTACAATAAACATTTTAAAGCTTGAAGATATCTTGAATAGTTTCCGAGATATGTGGATTATAAATTTGAATTTTTAATTTTTTTTCCGACTTTCATAATAAAACCAGTAAGGAAAGGCAGAAAGTCGGGCGGGGCCGACTATATAATACCCTACACCTCCCTAACAATGCGATAAGGGTCACTGCGATAATAATTTGGAATAATTGGTAAATGAGTAGGAACATGTTATCTAATTCTGAACCGATAATCGCTAAATTATGCAATATTCGTTCATAAATTGAGAAACATCTTTCTGGAAAATTTTAATGATCGGAAGTAAAGTACAACTTCTATAGCGCTTTGATGCTTATATATAAATCTGAACGGATTTCCCTGAATACTCATTCATGTAAACAGACCTCTTTCCGTCAAATTTCGTTCTGATCGGATATAAAATACAGTCACTGATCGGATATAAAATAACATTTTTACAGGGCTTACATGTCAAATCGGGGTAACTTATATATGGGGGCTATATCTAAATCTGTAAGAGACCTCGTTTGCCGAATTTTGCACTGATCGGATATAAAATACAGTTTCTACAGCGCTTACATGTCAAATCGGGGGTTACATATATATGGGGGCTATATCTAAATCTGAACCGATTTTCTCCGAATTTAGCAATATTTGTAACGAAACCGCAGTCTGTCGTTTAAGTCCAGCTTAGCTCAGGGACAATGGGGTGGTTCTTGACAGCCAGTTACATAATTTAAATTTAGAGTTTATGGAAAGAGAGAATCATAAGAGAAATGTTAACGTCTGGAGATATCAATACCTGTCATGCCTTTTGTTTCGCCAATCTCAACAACGATTTTAATTTAACATATTTTAGTATATTTTAGAAGATTAAAGAACATTATAACGCATCAAACAAATAATGGGATTAAAGAAATATTATATCTATGTTTTATGATAAAAGTTGTATGATAATTAAGGATATTTGTTGTTCTTTTCTTTAATAAATTAGGTAGGATCCAAGTGACCCATGGAAATATGGTGCGTTTGTGTAGTATGTAAATAAAGTATCTAAGATGCTTTATTGACTAAAGTGTATACTAATGTGCTATGTTTTGGTGAAAACTTACTTTTTCTGCGGTGAAGCGATCGCTGCAACGGAGGTAATTGACCAATGATTTAGTTGTTGGGGTATTTGTATAGATGTGAGTGACAATAAAATAAATACTATAGTTATTGGTAGTTTATATGCTAAATTTCGGCATTCCTTGACTTGGGTCCTTTAGGATGCAAAACTACTAAAAGAGCGCTGATTAAAATGTTAGGATTCCATTGAGATGAGTTGAGATAGTGATCCATAAGTAAACAGGATTCATCGAGGATCAATGTAATTGGCTGCCTTTTTTTGTTTAGAAAACTTATATTGTATAGTTGATTAAAATAAGAAGGGCAACAGATTATTGTTTTATATCCGGTATTCAAAATGGTTTATCTCCATATTCGTTTTTATATGTTGCTAGTACGGACAATACGTTTATGACACCTTATATTGTATTCAGGGCACCAAATAATGTGGTCTAAAATATTCCGCAGCCTCTGTTCTGAGAATTAAATTCGCCCTGATTCTTAGGATTGTTCGAATTTTAATATTTTACGGTATTCTCCTTCAGGGCTTTTTCCATCAGTCCAGCAAATAAATGAACTAGGCAATTATGAATTTTCCAGCGACCAAAATCGGAATCTCTCAAATATTCTAACTTGAAAAATGTTTCTTCTTTTTCTTCTGTCTTTACGGTTCGAAAATTTTTATTGAATCCCTAAAAAATGTATATCGACAAACATAATCGACACAAATTTCAAAAATTTGATTTAAAAGAAATTTATACTTCCGGAAATACACAGTAGCTCCACATATTCCTTCATGTAATAAGAAACCTCTTTCTGCCGAATTTCATACTTATCGGATATAAAATAAAGTTTTTACAGCGCTTACATGTCAAATCGGGACTAACATATATATGGGGGCTATATCTAAATCTGAACTGATTTTCTCCGAATTTGGCAGTATTCCTTCATGTAATAAGACACCTCTTTCAGCCGAATTTCGCACTGATCGGATATAAAATACAGTTTCTACAGCGCTTACATGTCAAATCGGGGGTTACATATGTATATATGGGGGCTATATCTAAATCTGAACCGATTTCCCTCAACTTTGGCAGTGTTAATTCATGTAATAAGACCTCTTCTGAAAATTTTTTTCACTGATCGGATATAAAATACAGTTTCTACAGCGCTTACATGTCAAATCGGGGGTAACATATATATGGGGGCTATATCTAAATCAGAACCGATTTTCTCCGAATTTGGCAGTATTCCTTCATGTAATAAGAAACCTCTTTCTGCTGAATTTCATACTGATCGGATATAAAATAAAGTTTTTACAGCGCTTACATGTCAAATCGGGGCTAACATATATATGGGGGCTATATCCAAATCTGAACCTATTTTAACCAAATTAAATAGGGATCGTCCTTGGGCAAAAAA
Source organism: Eudasyphora cyanicolor (assembly GCA_963930755.1). NCBI lineage: Eukaryota > Metazoa > Arthropoda > Insecta > Diptera > Muscidae > Eudasyphora > Eudasyphora cyanicolor. The sequence goes on along the minus strand of OZ005737.1, from coordinate 257,233,609 downwards.
AAAGATATGTGTAAAGTTTCGTCAAGATCGGACCATAATTGCGACCTGTACTTTGATTACAAGAATACATCTACAGACAGACGGACAGACAGACGGACATAGCTAAATCGACTCAGAAAGTGATTACAAGTCGATCGGTATAATAAACAATGGATCTATCTCTTCTCCTTTTGGGTGTTACAAACAAATGCACAAAGTCATAATACCCTGTACCACAGTGTAGTGTAGGGTATAATTAATAAGAAATCATATAGCCAAATGTATGGAATGCACAACAAATAATTTACTCATGGCGCCATATTGTGTAGATGAAGAATATATGTATATGCAAAACCCTACCAACTGGTTTCGTTCCACCTGAGGCTTTTTATACCTTAATAGTAAAGGTTTTATACAAAATAATGAAGGCGTTCCTATCTTCTATCATCGTTATAGAAGATCTAATAAAAAAACAGTAGATGTAAATTCTATCCTCGACAATGAAATACGATTTTTGACACCAATGTTCCTTCAAAGGATAAACATGAATTGAGAACAATAAACACAAATAAATACTGGTGGACTAAACTCTAGTCTAAGCATCCTTCTTTACCGTTGACCTCTTTTAAAAAATCGTCTTCTACATAACAAAGGTAATGTTTTTTTAATGTTTTCGTTACCATTAAAATGATGCTAAATGCATATTGCATATATATTCTTAAAAATATTACTAATTCCGCAAAGAAACCTGTATATCATGTAATTATAGTAATTGTACCTGAGAGCTCTTTAACGGGACTGTGTATTACTTAACTATATTATTATCTAGTTGTTTATTTATAGATCTTATTATACATAAAAATAATAAAATAAACAATAATAAAAAAAGAAGTGGTTTTGAATTAGCAGAATTATGTCCATTTTTCCCATTTCAGCCCACTGTGCGGTGGAGCCAAGTATTTTTGTAACTAAAACCAAACCAATTATTCTAAATTATTTTCGCAATACTTCTTTCCGCATTGTTAGGGAGGTGTAGGGTATTATACAGTCCGCATTTCCCGACTTTCAGTCGTTCATTACGGTCTTTTCATCAAAAAGCAAATTTTGTTGTCTATATATACATACTTGTATCCCGATTTTGAATCTAAGTCCCGCATTTCCCGACTTTCAGTCTTTCATTACGGTCTTTTCATCAAAAAGCAAATTTTGTTGTCTATATATTGTTGTCTATATATACATACTTGTATCCCGATTTTGAATCTAAGTCCTATAAAAATATTTGAACAAATCATTATCATTAGAAAAACAACACTGATAATACATGACGATGATTGGTATTGGGTCACATAGTCGACTCCTCCTGGCTTTAGCATTTCTTTAGGGTATGATATAGTTTACGCTTTAGTATTTCCTTATTTGTTTTTCCCAGTAATAAGTATGAATTATCCGTATTTTAAAGATAAGGATCTTTAAAGCAAAACATCTTTAAAATTAAGTAAATTGTTTTCAGTGCATGTATATGTTTATGCTTGTACTTATGCTCGTGGTTGTTTTAGTGTTAGTCTCTTTACTAGAGAATGATATTGACCGTAAACAGAACTACACTCTCACACTCAAAGAGAAAGGAATGCCGAACCAAAGGACGAATGGACGGACAAATGGACAGACAGACACACAGACAGTTGGAAGGCAAACGGAAATGAGAGATATGCAAAACATAGTATTTGTACTTCACATACAATTAGCCAACTGTTCGTGTGCACTAGTATATGAACCATTTCAAGAAATCCAAAACAGAAACTGCATAAATATTTAACTTCAATTACCAATACATAATTATTTCCAAAACTCACATCAAAACATCCAATTGGTTTAAATAATATGAATTTGAGATTGAATTAAACGGCTTCGAGTTTTGATAAAAGCTGTCTAAATATAAAGAAAATCAGTTCACTGATAGATAGCCTTCATATCGATACCTTCCTTGCAAAACCTGCTAAGTCGAAACAGGTAGTTTTTCAGGAGATGTGTGTAATTCCTTAATAAAGCAAATCAAATGACTTGTTGTGTCTTGTGAACAACTTTTTATTGGGTTAACGGATAAACATCAAATTTTTACTGAATATAACGTGGATTATGTAGAATTTTAATGCAATGCCCACAAAAACAGGCTAAGTCAACTTAGCATACTTTGGAATGAAGATTTCTATATACATATGTATATTTATTCCTGCTCTCTGTTCCATGGATTGCACTGAAAAATCAATAGGAAAGTTGAATTTTTAAATTTCTCGCGCTACGTGCATTCGATTAGCGTTTTTATTCCCTACACCACACTTTGGTACAGGGTATTATAATTTTACCCTTATAATTTGGCCAAAAATTTGAATTTTCTTAGCGAAATGTAAAATGCAAAAATCTCGTTAAATAAGCCTCGTAAAAGGACAACATTTTGTTATCACAAATTTTTTGGCCAAAATTTTGAATTTTCTTGGCAAAACTTAAAATGCAAATATCTTGTTAAATAAGTCTCGTAGAAGGAAAAGGAAAAAATTTTGTTATCACTAATTTTTTGGCCACAATTTTGAATTTTCTTAGCAAAATTAAAATGCAAATATCTTGTTACATAAGTCTCGTAGAAGGAAAAGGACAAAATTGTATTATAATTTTTTGGCCAAAATTTGGAATTTTCTGAGCAAAACATAAAATGCAAATATCTTGTTAAATAAGCCTCGTAGAAGGAAAAGGACAAAATGTTGCTATCACTAATTTTTTGGCCAAAATTTTGAATTTTCTTAGCAAAACTTAAAATGCAAATATCTCGTTAAATAAGCCTCGTAGAAGGAAAAGGACAAAATTTTGTTATCACAATATTTTTGGCCAAAATTTTGAATTTTCTTAGCAAAACTTAAAATTTTGAACTTTCTTAGCAAAACTTAAAATGCAAATATCTCGTTAATAAGCCTCGTAGAAGGAAATGGATTGTTAGCACAATATTGTGGGCCAAAATTTTGCATTTTCTTAGCAAAACTTAAAATGCAAATATCTCGTTAAATAAGCCTCGTAGAAGGAAAAGCACAAAATGTTGTTATCACTAATTTATGGCCAAAATTTTTAATTTCTTTAGCAAAATTTAAAATGCAAATATCTCGTTAAATAAGGCCCGTAGAAATAAAAGGGTGATATTTTGTTGTTACTAATTTTTGGCCAAAATTTTTAATTTCCTTAGCAAAACTTAAAATGCAAATATCTCGTTAAATAAGCCTCGTAGTATAAAAACGAAAAAATTTTGTTATCACTAATTTTTTGGCCAAAATACTGAATTTTCTTAACACAACTTAAAATGCAAATATCTCGGTGAATAAGCCTCGTAGAAGGAAAAGGACAACATTTTGTTATCACTTATTTGTTGGCCACAATTTTGAAAAGGACAAAATGTTGTTATCACAAATTTGTTGGCCAAAATTTTTAATTTTCTTAGCAAAACTTAGAATGCATATATCTCGTTAAATAGGCCTCGTAGAAGGAAAAAGGCAAAATTTGGTATCACTAATTTTTTGGCCAAAATTTTGAAATTGACAAAATTTTGTTATCGCTAATTTTTTGGCCAAATTTTTTAAATAAGCCTCGTAGAAGGAAAAGGACAAAATTGTGTTAGCACTAATTTTTTGGCCAAAATTTAGCATATTCTTAGAGAAACCTAAAAGCCTTGTAGAAAGAAAAGGACAACATTTTGTTAGCCTTAATTTTTTGCCCAAAATTTTGAATTTTCTTAGCACAACCTAAAATGAAAATATCTCGTTAAATAAGCCCCGTAGAAGGAAAAGGACAAAATTTTATTAACACTATTTTTTTGGCGAAAATTTGGAATTTTCTTAGCAAAACTTAAAATTTTGAAACTTCTTAGCAAAACTTAAAATGCAAATATATCGTTGAATGAAAAGGACAAAATTTTGCTGTCACTAATTTATTGGCCAAAATTTTGAATTTTCTTAGCAAAACTTAAAATGCAAATATCTCGTTAAATAAGCCTCGTAGAAGGAAAAGGACAAAATTTTGTTATCACTAATTTTGTAACCAAAATTTTTAATTTCCTTAGCAAAACTTAAAATATCTCGTTAAATAAGCCCCGTAGAATAAAAACGAAAAAATTTTGTTATCACTAATTTTTTGCCCAAAATACTGAATTTTCTTAACACAACTTAAAATGCAAATACCTCGTTAAATAAGGACAACATTTTGTTATCACTAATTTGTTGGCCAAAATTTTGAATTTCTTTAGCAAAACTTAAAATGCAAATATCTCGTTAAATAAGCCTCGTAGAAGGAAAAGGACAACATTTTGTTATCACAAATTTGTTGGCCAAAATTTTGAAAAGGACAAAATTTTGTTATCACAATTTTTTTGGCCAAAATTTTGAATTTTCTTAGCAAAATTTAGAATGCATATATCTCGTTAAATAGGCCTCGTAGAAGGAAAAGGGCAAAATGTTGCTATCACTAATTTTTGGCCAAAATTTTGAAATGGACAAAATTTTGTTATCACTATTTTTTTGGTCAATATTTTGAATTTTCTTAGCAAAACTTAAAATGCAAATATCTCGTTAAATAAGCCTCGTAGAAGGAAAAGGACAAAATTTTGCTATCACTAATTTTTTGGCCAAAATTTTGAGTTTTCTTAGCAAAACTTAACATGCAAATATCTCGTTATATAAGCCTCATAGAAGGACAAGGACAACATTTTGTTATCACTAATTTTTTCGCCAACATTTTGAATTTTCTTAGAAAAACTAAAAATTTTGAATTTTCTTAGCAAAACTTTAAATGCAAATATATCGTTAAATAAGCCTCGTAGAAGGAAAAGCACAAAATTTTGTTATCACTAATCTGTTGGCCAAAAATTTTAAATTTTCTTAATTTGCAAAACCTTAAATGCAAATATCTCGCTAAATAAGCCTCGTAAAAGGAAAAGCACAAAATTTTGTTATCACAAATTTTTTTGGCCAACATTTTGAATTTTTTTAGCAAAACATAAATTCAAATATCTCAAATATTAAATAAGCCTCGTAGAAGGAAAAGGACAAAATTTTGTTATCACTAATTTTTTGGCCAAAATTTTGGATTTTCTTAGCAAAACCTAAAATGCAAATATCTCGTTAAATAATCCTCGTAAAAGGAAAAGCACAATATTTTGTTATCACTAACCTTTTGGCCAAAATTTTGAATTTTCTTAGCAAAACTTAAAATGCAAATATCAGAAATATAAATATACTTAGTAAAAATTAAAATGGCAATATCTCGCTAAATTAGCCTCACAGAAGGACAATTACACAAATTGTTATCGCAAATTTTTGGTCAAAATTTATAATTTTTTTACCCAAATTTGAAATACCAATATCTCGCTAAATAAGCATCGTAGAAGAAAAAGTACAAAATATTGTTATCACTTTTTTTTGGTAAAACATTTTAATTTACTTAGCAAAACTTAAATATGGCAATACCTTGCTAACAATGCCTCGTAGAAGGAAAGGGACAATATTTTCTTTTCACTTATTTTTTTGGTAAAAAATATTAATTATTATATATATTAAAGTGGCAATATCTCGCCTTGTAAACGGAAAATGACAACATTTTCTTATTATTTTTTTTTAGGTCAAAGTTATACATTTTTTAGTAAAATTTTAAATGACGATATCTCGCTAACTAAGCCTCGTAAAAGTAAAATTGAATTTTCTTAGCAAAATTTAAAATACCAATATGTCGCTGTGCCCTTGGAGGAAAAGTACAAAATATTGTTATCACTTTTTTTTGGTCAAAACTTTGAATTTTCTTAACTAAAATGGCAATATCTCGCCAACTAAGCCTTGTAGAGGGGAATGGAAAATACTTTGTTATTTTTTTAGTTAACATTTTGAACTTTAGTTCGAAAATTATAGATCGAAATTCGGCAGAAAGAGGTTTCTTACAGGAATGAACACAACCAAAATTGGGGATAGCTCCCATATACATACTTCTGCAGATTTTGTATCAAAGCACTATAGAAGTTGTACTTATCTTACCATTAAAAAATTTTGCAGAAAGAATTGTTAGAAGTAAGGAACGAATACTGCTTAATTTGCGGTTAATCGGTTCAGATTAAAATATGTTCACATATACTCGTATGTATATGTTCTTAAATCTTAACCGATTTTACCCTTTTCTAGGTCGATCTGTATAATAAATGATGGATCTACTTTTTTTGGGCCGTTACAAAAAAACACAATGTTATAATACCACGTACCACAGTGTGATGTAGGATATAATTTTAACAATTTTGTTCGCAATCAATTAAGCTATTTATTCCTTTTTTTGCCCACTGCAGGTTTTATTGTTAATAGCTGGACCCGGTCCACTTCGTTGCCCCAGACTTCAGATTTCCGATCCCGTTAATTTTTGGACTAATTACGTAGACTGACACCAAATATATATGCACATAATTACATTGATCTCTCTAACAAATTGCTCAAGATATATCAAACACAAAATTTAATTGGCTTATATGGGCGGGGCCACTCCCATTTGTCCGACCTCGCCCATTTTTGGACCAAGCACGTAGACTGCCACCTAATATATATGCACAAAATTAGAGTAATCTCGCTAATAATTTGTGCGAGTTATGTCAATTTCAAAATTGGGTTTATACTGGCGGGGCCACGCCGATTGGTCCAATCCCGCCCATTTTTGCACCAACCAATTAGACTATCACCTAATACATATGCAAAAATTAAAGCACTCTGGCTAACAAATTGTGCAAGATATGTCAATTTAAACTCTTTGTTTATATGGGCGGGGCCACGCCCATTCGTCTAATTCCGCTTATATTTGGACAAATCACGAAGACTACCACCAGATACATGGCACAAAATGACAGCACTCTCGCTAACAAATTGCGTAAGATATCTTAATTTCAAAATTTGGCTTATAGGGGCGGGGCCACGCCCATTGGTCCGATCCCGCCCACTTTTGGACCAATTGAGTAGACCACCACCTAATACATATGCACAACATTACAGCGCTCTCGCTAACAAATTGTGCAATATATATCAATTTAAAAATTTGGTTTATAAGGGCGGGGCCACGCCCATTGGTCTAATCCCGCCCATTTTTGGACCAATCACGAAGACTGACACCAGATACATATGCACAAAATTACAGCTCTCGCGCTAACAAATTGTGCAAGATATCTCGATTTCAAAATTTGGCTTAAAGGGGCGGAGTTACGCCCAGTAGTCCGACCCCGCCTATTTTTGGACCAATCACGTAAGTCGCCAACAGATATATATAAACAAAATTACAGCTCTCTCGCTAATAAATTGTGCAAGATATCTCAAATTCAAAATTTGGCTTATATGGGCGGGGCCACGCCCATTGGTCCGATCCCGCCCATTTTTGGACCAATTAAGTAGACTACCACCTAATACGTATGCACAATATTACAGCACCCTCGCTAACAAATTGTGCAATATATGTCAATTTAAAAATTTGGTTTATAAGGGCGGGGCCACGCCCATTGCTCCTATCCCGCCCATTTTTGGACGAATCACGTAGACTGCCACCAGATACATATGGACAACATTAGAGCACTCTAGTTAAAAAATTGTGCAAGATATCTCAATTTCAAAATTTGGCTTATATGGGCGGGGCCACGCCCATTCGTCTGATTCCGCCCATTTTTGGACCAATCACGTAGGTCGCCAACAGATATATTTACCCATAATTACAGCTCTCTCGCTAACAAATTGTGCAAGATATCTCAAATTCAAAATTTGGCTTATATGGGCGGGGCCACGCCCATTGGTCCGATCCCGCCCATTTTTGGGCCAATCACGTAGACTGCCACCAGATACATATGTACAAAATTGCAGCACTCTCACTAACAAATTGTGCAAGATATCTCAATTTTAAAATTTGTCTTATGTGGGCGGGGCCACGCCCACTTCATATATCGAAAATTCAAGTACCCTATTTTCACCACGCCCCACACATGTACATTCTGTGAAAATTTCAAGAAGATCGGTTCAGCCGTTTAGACGTCTATACGGTACAAACAAACCAACAAACAAACAAACCAACAAACAAACGAACAAACACACATTCTTCTTTATATATATAGATATACACATACCGATTTTTCAATTTCTGACTCTTTTACTTTATGTTTAACTTTCTCTCTCTTTATATTTGAACCCCGCCAATTTGTTATAAAATCGCCCATATCCAACAATTTCGTTATGACTGTATGAGAAAGTATAGAGGAAACTTTTCCTTTTTGTACAGCGATGATGATAAAGCATCCCATAAACAAGTGTCTTTGCTGTTTCCGAGTACTGCTCGAAGAGGTTTCGAGTAGTTGGTGGAATCAGCAATTGCGGACTGAGTTGTTGTCCCTCGGGTAGTTTGGAATACGATTCTCTGGTAAATATTTTACCAAGGAAATTAACATAAATTGTTTAAATGATAGTAAAGCTTGTTAATGTTTCTGTTAAACGTTTTCAGTTAAAACTTTCACAATTTCTAGTTAGAAAAATGTGATAAAATTTTGAAAATTTAGAAAATTTAGAAAATGTTGATATTGCAATTGAAAGTGATGAGAAAAGCATGAGATGAAATTTAGTTACAAAGCTGTAGAAATTCCGAAAAAATTATTGTAGAAATTACGAAAAAATTATTTAAAGTATATTTTTAAAATTTTTACAATAATGAGATACATCGTTCATTTGTTGGACAAATCGAAAACCATAAAAGCATCTTTGCAAATTTTTCTTAAGCTGATTGCGACAAAGAAGCTATTACCATGAGCGGAACTACTAAGGAAATTAAAATGAATAATCAACATTTCTCTAAATTTTATTTATTTATAACTAAATTACAAATATAATGCAAGCTCTGACTGCTGATGTCTTAAGCTGGAAGAAGAATAGTACACTATATTATAAAGGGTCCGCCAAATAACTTTTTTTTTTAAAACATCGTGCAAAACATCGAGTGTAGCTTCGGCTGTGTGGCACGTCCTGTTGAAACCAAATGTTGCCAATATCCTCCTCTTAAATTTTTGTGAACAAAAATTCGTTCAACATGGTCCGATAACGATCGCCATTGACTGTAACGGCCACTTGCTCATTTTCGAAGAAAAATGGCCGAATTATGCCTCTGGACCAAAATCCGCACCAAACAGTGACTCGTTTTGGGTGTATCGGCTTTTCAATGTATGCGTGCGGGTTTTCTGTGCCCCAAATGCGACAATTTTGCTTGTTTACATACCCGCCAAGATCAAAATGAGCTTCATCTGAAAAGATGATTTTTTTGGCAAAATCGGCATCTTCTGTAAGTCGATCGCTCCCAGCGTTGTTCAAGCGTATACTCAACCATATTCGTTCAGGGGAAGGATAAAACTAATTATCTGTCAAATCAGACATGAGCTAAGTGTTACCATTCACGAAATAAGCACTAGTTGAAAAAAAAACGTTAGATGGCGGACCCTTTATATTCGTTTGGGAGAAAAGTACATTTAAATTTATAAATATATACTCGTATATACATTTGATTAAATGGAATTGTTTCAGGAACCTAATTAAATCCACTTTGTTAGATGCAATTTTCAAATTGCTTAAAATATCCAATACATTTTTGTTTGTAAGAATTTTAAATTGTGGGGATATTAGTAATAAATGAGCCACATCTGTAGTATTGGATCTACTAAAACATGATCATGTGTAAATCGGCAATGTCCTAATCCTAGCCTGATAATTTTAACTTGGTCCTTTCTCGATAGTAGCTTGTATTTGGACAGGAAGCTTTGCATAGTGTTCTTATTACCGTTTAGAAGTTTATGCCAATCTGAAGTTTTGTTTCATGTTTTAATTTGTTTAAATGGGAAATTATTATTTATGAATTTTTTAATGTCTTTCGAAAACAGGTTTGTGGTTGCGATTAATGGTTTTTTACTACAGGGAGGCGCAGAATGAGCTATATGGTTTAAATGATTTATAACTTTTTATACCCTACACCACACTGTGGTACAGGGTATTATGACTTTGTGCATTTGTTTGTAACATCCAAAAGGAGAAGAGATAGATCCATTGTTTATTATACCGATCGACTTGTAATCACTTTCTGAGTCGATTTAGAAAGTCCGTCTGTCTGTCCGTCTGTCTGTAGATGTATTCTTGTAATCAAAGTATAGGTCGCAATTATGGCCCGATCTTGACGAAACTTTACACATATCTTTTTTTTTGGCCCAAGGACGATCCCTATTTAATTTGGTTAAAATCGGTTCAGATTTGGATATAGCTCCCATATATATGTTAGCCCCGATTTGACATGTAAGCGGTGTAAAAACTTTATTTTATATCCGATCAGTATGAAATTCAGCAGAAAGAGGTCTCTTATTATATGAATGAACACTGTTAAATTTGGAAGAAATCGGTTCAGATTTAGATATAGCCCCCATATATAAGTTACCCCCGATTTGATATGTAAGCGCTGTAAAAATGTTATTTTATATCCGATCAGTGCGAAATTCGGCAAAGAGAGGTTTCTTATTATATGAAGGAATACTGCTAAATTCGGAGAAAATCGGTTCAGATTTAGATATAGCCCCCATTTATATGTTACCCCCGATTTGACATGTAAGCGCTGTAAATACTGTATTTTATATCCGATCAGTGCAAAATTCGGCAGAAAGATGTTTCTTGTTACATGAAGCAATACTGCCAAATTCGGAGAAAATCGGTTCGGATTTAGATATAGCCCTCATATATATGTTACCCCCGATTTGACATGTAAGCGCTGTAAACACTGTATTTTATATCCGATCAGTATGAAATTCGTCAGAAAGAGGTTTCCTATTATATGAATGAACACTTTTAAATTTGGAAGAAATCGGTTCAGATATATATAACCCCCATATATACGTTACCCCCGATTTGACATGTGAGCGCTGTAAAAATGTTATTTTATATCCGATCTGTGCGAAAGTCGGCAAAAAGAGGTTTCTTTCTACATGAAGGAATATTGCCAAATTCGGAGAAACTCGGTTAAGATTTAGATATAACACCCATATATATGTTACCCCCGATTTGACCTGCAAGCGCTGTAGAAATTGTATTTTATATCCGACCAAATTCAGAGAAAATCGGTTCAGATTTACATATAGCTCCCATATATATGTTACCCCCGATTTGACATGTAAGCGCTGTAGAGACTGTATTTTATATCCGATCAGTACGAAATTCGACAGAAGGAGGTATTTTTACATGAATGAGTATTCAGGGAAGATCGGTTCAGATTTATATTAAAGCTCCATATATATGTTCGTCCTGATTTTGTATCAAACCGCTGTAGAAGTTGTATTTTACTTCCGATCAGTAAAATTTTCCAAAAAGATGTTTCTCAATTTAGGAACGAATATTGCTTAATTTATCGATTATCGTTTCAGAATTAGATAATATGTTCCTACCCATTTACCAATTATTCCAAATTATTATGGCAATGAAACTTATCGCATTGTAAGGGAGGTGTAGGGTATTATATAGTCGGCCCCGCCCGACTTTCTGCCTTTCCTTACTGGTTTAGTTATGCGATTATTATAATTTATTATTTTTTTTAAATACAGTATATTATTGGGGAATCTTTTGCAATTAGCTTTGAAAAATGATATCCTGTAAGTGATGTCCATTTTCTACTTCGCACATACGTGCTCTTATTAGCAAAAATAACTTTTCGCAAAATTTCTGAAAAATGCAATTATTTTTGTACGTTATTCGTTTCATAATAAATTCCCCAAGTCTCCTTCACAAAATGCTGAAAAAAAAACAAAAAAGAATAATAGTTAAAAAAGCTTGTCTAGCTACTTGGTCAGCAAACTCATTTCCAATAACGTTTGAATGACCTGGTATCCAAATCAGTTTGATCTTTTGTTTTTAATGGGTTAATATGTTTCCAATTTGGTAGGAATACACCTTAGTGTTGTTAGGATTTGCTATAGAGTCTAAGGCAGATATTGAATCTGAGACGACTGCGAAATTGCCTTTTGACTTCTTAGCATGTTTTATAGCTTAGAAAACAGCTATTATATCTGCGGAGAGGTCTCAGGGAGGTCTCTAAATTTTAATCGATAATCTTAACCGAATCTCGTCAAATTTTGCAACGTTCTTTTATGATTCCAAAGGACTGCTATCCTCAAAATTTTATAAATATCCGTTCAATCTAAAAAAATCGATCCACAAATGCGTTGTACACGGCCTTTACATGCAAAATCGGGGGGCCAAACATAAATCTGTGAGCTGCTTTTCTTAAAATGTTGATTGTATCGATCTTCGCCCAAGAATTTTTTATCTGCTAAATTTTAGAAAGATCTGTTCTGAAACGCGGATTCGCAACCCTAATATTCAAAATCGGGATATTGCAGGGGATATAGCACGGTTAGCAGGGTTTATTGTCGGCGCAAACAACTTTTCTGTATCAAATTTCGTAAAGATTTCAGGGACGTTACAAGCTCTGGGTCAAAACAAACGTATACTATGTATACCATATATAAGGTATAAATATTAATTTTTTTTTAAATTCTATTTAAATTTTTTTTTAATTAATGCCTTTTTTGTCAAGTTCTTCCTAGGGAGAACCTTGAAGATTTATTTTACTTAGATCTTGTATGGTTTGAATGAATTTAGTGTTCAATGTTACTGAACAAAATGTGATTGCATACAGGCGGAACTGATATAATCTATTTGTTGATTAAATTATTTGCAATCCAAGGAACAACAATAAATGATAGCCAGTGAAGCGACCACAGCCGTGCATTTCCATGCTAATTAACAGACTCAAGACACTCATGCAAATTTAAATTTTCTCCAATAAATGTCTGATTATTTCCCTTTAACATCAGTAGTATACAATTTCACCCAACATCTATGTAAGAATAAGAACATCCGTAATACTATTATAATCACATTTTTACAATGTAACCAAACGACAACTGCAAGAAGACTACTTGCCAGAGCAACAGTTCCATTCCAGAGCCATTCTCGGCAGTCAGACAACCAAGCAGCCAACATCTTAAGTTGTCTCGCACCGCAACAATTTCCATGAATAATTAACCGCACACTTTCATTTCAAAATGTTGCTCAAAGTGAATGCGGTAGCGGCATCTGAGTCAGCGCCAGCATCTGTCCTCCTCCTGATCCTCATCCGCGTCCTTCATCAGCCCATGTTTACACATGAAGTATGTGGTTATATGGCGGCAAAATGGATTGATGTGATGTCTGCTTGTTTGCCATGCAAGCAGTTTTGCCCCAACCAAGTTTATATTGCGGGCTAACAATACGAACAGCAACAAACGCCAATGAGAACTACTTGCCACATTCAAGTCGATTTGGTGGGTGGTGATTGTCAGAGAAACATAAATTATGTTGAGATCCTCTATGGAATGAAAATACCTTTTAAATATTTTGTAGCATTTGCGACTTCTTAGAATATACCCCTGGGGCTCTTAGACGATATATCAGTTACTTTTTTATAAAAAGTTGGAAAATGTGAACCATAGCTGTGCAATTTTAAGTAACTTTTATTTTTATATGGATCAACAGTGAAACACACCGAAGAAGTTGCTTAAGTTGAAATATATTCAAATATATACATGTGATGGTATAGCAGCCAATCACAAAGAAATGCAGCAATGTATAGTTCATAATGACCTCGTCTCAGATTGCATCAAAGATGCGACAGCAAGGCGGCGTGAAATAACTCCAAAGTAAAATAAGCCAGAATGATATAAATCCAAACATAAATTCCCAATTATAAAATGTGAAAAAACTTGACCTTCATGACGGGCTTATACTTATAAAGAAAAGAAACCATATACTCCATTTTCACTTTAATTTCCGCATGATGGATTAAAAAATGCATCCCCATAGAACGCTAAGAACGAAATATTAACTCTTTGACGACCAGGGGACATATGTGTCCCAAAAATAAAAATATGCGTTGAAAATAAACTAATACTGAAAGTATTGATATTTTTAGCTTAATGAAAAGTTAAATGATGGGTTTTTAAAATTTATAAAAAATTTGTGTGAAAAACAAGTAAGAAAGTTTCAGTCGGAAAAACCGACTAAGGTATACCCTCACTTTGTGAGTAATGTTATTTGGAATATTATACGAATTATTCTGTCAATTTGTGTGGGAGGTACCAGAAGGTTTTTAACAAATACACCAATGTTTCGCTGAATAGTAGATACTCTAAATACATTGCACTGTGCCGAATTATAAGCGTTTATGTGCATTGGTATTTTAACGTTATGAGATATTACATTTTGATATGATTTCGCCATTTTGTGTGGGAGGTACAAAAAGAGGCGTGGTGATAACGCCCATTTTTTACAGGGCTATAGGCACTTCAAAAGCGTTACACTGTGTAAAATATTGTTGCATTTTCGTGCATTGGTCCTCACGCTGTAAGCTCTTAACTTTCTATGCAAAATGGTACCTTTGTGTGGGAGGTACAAAAAGGGGGGTGGCAATAATGTCAATTTGTCACAGGGCTATAGACACTATAAAAGCATTACACTGTACAAAATTGCAAGTATTTTTATACACTTGTATTAATGTTATAATCTGTTAACTTATGGTGCAAAATGGTACCTTTGTGTGGGAGGTACCAAAAGGGGCGTAGCATATTGGCCCATTTTTCTCGAGTTGATAGCGACTAATAAACTGATACTATGTGTGGAATTTCAGTAGATTCGAATAAGTAGTATAGCAGTTATTAAAGATTCAATATTTCACAACATTTTAACCCTTTGTGGGGGAGGTACTAGAAGGAGTGGACCGAAATGGCCCATCTTCGAACTTAGCCGGAGATAGAAAATAATATTACCACGTACCAAATTTGAAGTAAATCGGTTACTCCTTTCGAGAGTTATCGTGCGCACCAGCCAGCAGACAGACAGACGGACGGACATTGCTCATTCGACTTTAAATGACCCAAAACGAATATCCGCCGAACATATTTAGGGCCTTAGATCACTCCTTCGATGTGTTACACTTTTTTTCGTAGCAAATGATATATACCCTCGTCACACTAAAGTGAGGGTATAACGAATGTATAAATGTTTTTTTATAGCTAAAAACAAGTTTTGCACATTCCGTAAAGTGGATATTTAAACTACTCTAAATCATAGACGAAATTTTCTCTTTCTTTCAAATTAAAACATTTTGTTTAATTTAACAATATTCAATTGAAATTCGGTTTTAAGATATTTCCAAGAAAAAACTAGATTTATAAAAAAAACGCAAAGGGAGACGGGTCTTCCTGTGGTTGTCAATGGTAACTTTTCGTTTGATGAATTTGAATGTAATAGTCTTTTCACACTGACGACGAAATAAGTGTTCCCAACACAAATGTTGGAAAAAAACGCCATTTTGAGCATTTTAAGCGAAAATTTTGGCAAAATTAGACGAATTAGGTAAATTTAGAAGAAAATTTAGGCAAAAAAACGTTGATGTTTTGATAGAACTGGACGATAAAATGGACGAGTTTTTGATGTTACTGCTGACGAAATGAAAGTATTTCTTGGTATCAATCTGGTAATGACATATCACGTTTTACCATCCATTCTTGATTATTGGTCAACAGAACCTGATATGGGTGTACCCTTCATAAGTAATGTAGTGACAAGAAAAAGATTTGAAGATATCCGTCAAAATTTGCACTTCAGCAATAACGATGAAGAAGGAAACAGGAATGATGGGGCTTTTAGGATCAGACCTGTCATAAGTCATTTCAACAAAGCATTTCAAAATGCAATGAACAACACATACATACAAGCAGGCTGTCAATGAACACATGATCAAATTCAAAGGTCATAATGCTATGAAACAGTATATCAAGAACAAACCGATAAAATGGGGATTTAAGATGTGGTGTAGATGTGACTCTTCTTCCGGATATCTTTTTGAATTTGATCTATACACTGGAAGAAAAGAGTATGGAACTGAATATGGACTTGGGGAATCAGTCGTGCTTCAGTTGACAGTTCAGTTCAGTTCAGTCACAGGTTTGGGCTCCGAGGTCTACGTTGATAACTTCTTCAACTCGCCTTTGTTACCATATGAGTTGAAAAAACGTCAAATAAAGTCTTGTGGAACAGTAAGAAGCAACCGAAAAAATATTCAAAAAAATTTTCCTCTCGATAAGAATATGAAGCGAGGAGACATTTACATATCAAGCTTTGAGGGCATATGCTTTGTGAAGTGGATGGACAACAGAGCTGTGACTCTTCTCACAAATTTTCTTTCGCCTGGTAGTGCTGAGAAAATCAACGAAAAATGCCCGAAACCTATTATGCATTACAACAAAATTGTGGGTGGAGTAGATTTAATGGATCAGCGCAAGTCCTTTTATGAACTAGTCCACAAGCGTATTATAATATTAAAAATGTAACTTTTATTGAAAAACCTATATATAATAAAAAATACATTTTGGCTCCCTTAAGGACCACAGGGACACATGTGTCCCATAACAAAACTCGTATAAGCAAATTTTTTTCACATTTTTGAATGGCTTTGCTTTAGTTGGATTCTGACAAGTTTATTTCATATCAAAATGGTAAAGGGAAAGTCCCCAGATGCTTATGGTCCTGAAAGGATTAAAATATGGACCATTGTTTTCCGTTTCCACTAGGAACGACAAAGTGCAATATAAAGCATACATTTTAAATTTCAGTAAGATTGCAAAATGTGTTTTTTGGAGCTTCTAGAAGTGACATCGGTGGGTACCTTTATATGGGGTATATATCAAAACGTGAACCGATGTTCCCCATTTCTGCTAGGGACGATTGGGTCCAACATTAATTATGAATTCTCATATTTCGCCCAGATCAATTAAAGAATCCGTTTTCTAGAGCGTCAGGAATTGACATAGGTGGGGACCCTTATATGGCGGTCATACCAAAACATGGACCGATGTTCCCCATTTTTACTAGGGACGATAAGGTAAAATATTTAGTATGAATTCTTAAATTTCTGTAGAGCTTCAAGAATTGACATAGGTTGGGTCCTTTATATGGGAGTTTACCAAAACATGAACCCATGTGCCCATTTTTACTAGGGACGATTACGTCCAAAATAATGTGTAAATTCTTACATTTCAGACAGATCCATTGAGAAATGTGTTCTCTAGAGTGTCAACAAGTGACATTGGTGTGGACATTTATATGGGGGCTAAATCAAAACATGGACCGATATGCTTCATTTTCAATGGGGATCATCCCTGGTCCAAGGAAACCCTATGTAAAATTTTTTGTAAAGATATCTTCATATTTTCGACCTGCACTTTGATCACAATGTGGACAGGCAGACGGACATGGCTAAATCGACTCAACAAGTAATTCTATGCCGATCGGTATAATAAAAGATGGGTCTATCTCTTTGTTTTTTAGGCGTTACAAACAATTGCACAAAGTCATCATTCCCTGTACCACAGTGTGTTGTCGGGTATAAAAGTGAAATAACTCCCAATGAAATAAAATTCCCAACAATTAATTAAGATTTAAGATTTTCTTCTTCGTCTTTTTTTGTAAAAATATCAAAATTCAGAAAAATACATTTACATATTTTTATTTTGGCCATTTTGTTTGGGAGATACCAAAAGGGGGTGTCAATAACGCCTATTTTTTATAATAAGGGTTTTCTAATAGGGATATAACAATTTCGTATCTTTATGTCAACGAACCCGCAAACATTTTTAATTTGTCATTGTCGAGACGTTACCCAGCGAAACGCAGGTACACGTAAAACTTTTTTGAATCCCCGCCGATTTTGGATGTAGGACAGTGTTATTATAAAGAAATATAAATAATTTTTGGTTTGTTAGCAGATGGCACCGCTCAATACTAAACCAACAGCATGCCCAAGTAACGCACAGAAGCGATTGACAAAAAATGACGGAAAATAAGGCATATGTAGGCATATTGTATTCTTCAATAAGTTTAGTTTATAGATTTTTTTTTGGGATTGTTTTATGCAAAATTAAAATTTTGTTAGACATTTTTGTTAAAACCCATGTTTTTATTTTTTTGCTCAAAAGAAAGTCATTTCCTTGCTTTATCTATCAAAATAAAGATAAACTCCGAAAAAATAAAAATATGATTTTGACTAAAATATCCGTTTTAAATACGCAAAAAAAAATTACAAAAAAATATCGATATTTTTTTATTTTCTTGAAAAGATTTAAGAAAAAACTATGGAAAATACTTTGGGCAAATACTTTTCTAAAAGCAAAAGGTAATTAGTTACATATATGAATGGCAAAAAGGGCTGTTTGACCAAAATATCAAAATTCAACACCCTCGAACTTGGAAAGATTTCAACCGATCTCGATGAAAGTTTGTGTCATAACTACTACCCATTAGGACTGAACTTGAAGCATGTTTCATCCCTCTCATACGATATTGGTTTCAAAATTTCACTCAATTGGCATGAAATCTGCCATATCATATATCCGAATTTCGGTTTATGACACACGATTTCTTAGCGGGTTCCGCTCGACTTTAATCTTTCCTTACTGTTTATACCCTACAACACACTGTGGTACAGGGTATTATGACTTTGTGCATTTGTTTGTAACACCTAAAAGGAGAAGAAATAGACCCATTGTTTATTATACCGATCGACTCAGAATCACTTTCTGAGTCGATTTAGCCATGTCCGTCTGTCCGTCTGTCTGTCCATGTATTCTTGTAATCAAAGTGCAGGTCGTATTTATGGTCCGATTGTGATTAAATTTTGCATAGTGCTCTTTTTTGGCCCAAGGACGATCCTTATTGAAATTGACTAAAATAGGTTCAGATTTGGATATAGTCCCCATATATTTGTTTCACCCGATAGAAACCACATTTTACATCCGATCTTTATGAAATTCGGCAGAGAGAGTTTTATTATTACGTGAATGAACACTACCAAATTCGGAGAAAATCCGGTTAGATTTAGATATAGCCCCCATATATATGTTTCACCCGATTTTACATGTAAGCGCTGTAGGAACTGTATTTTAAATCAGATCAGTACGAAATTTGGCAGAGAGAGTTCTCTTATTACATGAACAAACACTTCAAAATTCGGGGAAAATCGGTTCAGATTTAGATATAGTCCCCATATATATGTTTCACCCGATTTGACATGAAAGCGCTGTAGAAACCGTATTTTACATCCGACCTGTACGAAATTCGGCAGAGAAAGTTCTCTTATTACATGAAAAAACACTGCGCAATTCGGGGAAAATCGGTTCAGATTTAGATATAGCCCCCATATATATGTTCCACCCGATTTAACATTTAAACGCTGTAGAAATCGTGTTTTATATCCGATCAGTACGAAATTTAACAGAGAGAGTTTTATTATTACATGTGTGAACACTGCCAAATTCGGGGAAAATCGGTTCAGATTTAAACATAGTCCCAATATATATGTTACACCCGATTTGACATGTAAGCACTGTAGAAACCGTGTTTTATATCCGATCAGTACGAAAATCGGCAGAGTTTGCTTATTACATGTATGAACACTGCCAAATTCTTATCGCAATGCCCATTTTCGCATTGGTAGGTAGGTGTAGGGTATTGTATAGTCGGGCCCGCCCGACTTTCTGTCTTTCCTTACTGGTTTTTGGTTGATTTTTATTTAATTTCACCGTGTCATTAATACATAGGGTATAACATCATTCTAGTATACCAAAATGTGGTAGACATGAACTTTTAAAATAACAACAGTTTGTTATTTGTCATTCCGCGAAAAACTTGTTTTTTTCTTCCAACACTCACATTCATCATTTAAAAACACATTTCTCCCACCTCCAAGAGCATTGTCAATAGCGGACTCGTGTCAGACGGGAAATGGTGGCAATGTTCTCTCCTCATTAATTTCACATGTTTCGGTCGTTAGACTTCAATGCCAAAGTAAAAGATAAAGGCCTGGTTAAAGAGATAAACTTTGTCGCTTAGGGCAAACAAACGAAAAGGAGCGAAAAGTAAATAAATGACAAGAACCGACAACAGATGGTGGAAGAAATGGTAAACTGTGAATAAGACATTTTTGCGAAGCAGTTCGTTTAACTCAAATAAACTCTGAGAAAGGCAACAATTTAAACTTTGAAAAACAAGTTCGTAGTACACAATTTTAAAATAAACAATGAAAGTGTTATTTGTTTACTGAATAACGTTTAAGACATTAGACACAGTTTGTTTTAAGATGTAGGGATTTGTTCAATTGTATTTTGCAAGGAGATATATCTATACACTAAACCAGACTGTGCTATAGGGTATTATGAGTTTGTGCTTTTGGTTGTAATATCCAAAAAGGTAGACCCATAATTTTTATTCCGATTGGAATCACTGTCTGGGTCGACTTAAACATTTCCGTCTGTTTGTCTATCCGTCCGCCTGTCTTTCTGTCCGTTTGTAAATGTATCATTGTAATATAAGCGCAAGTTATGTATATTATTTGCCTCCAGGATGATTCCCTTTGAGATCGGTGAAAATCAGTTCTGCTTCATAGACATATATGTATGTAACTCTGATTTTGAATATATGAAATGTAAAACCCACATTTTCAGCTCAAAAAAATTACATTCAGGAAGAAATACTACTAAATTTTAGGAAAATCGGTTGGTGGTTGGTGGTTATCTCTATCAGGACTACAAGATTGCTGAAGGAGTCAAAGTCATAGGTGAACTCCAAAATGGTTTTTAATAAGTTTGGGATTCAAATTTAGAGGTGTTTCGATCCTTTAGCTTCTCTCTTTACCTCTAAAACGAGGAGGCAACAATTATCATTTATGAAAAGTTTTAGAAATTGCACTACATTCAAATGTTAAATTATTATAGTTTCTAATAGCACCTTTCTGTTATCTATCGCTCTCTTAAAGTCAACTAGATTTTCCAAAACGTTGTTGGAAATATTTTAAAATTCAACACTATAAAAGTGCCAATTGCTGCAATTATCATCTGTTAATTGATATCATTAGTGTATTCACATAAACAATTTTAATTGTTATGATGATTATTAAAATAATTTAATGTATGGTCATTGATATTCATAATCATTATTAGTATTATTATTATGATAATTATTGATAGTGGTTTTTGCACTTATGCGGTTGTAATTGCTCGGTCGACTTATTTGTGTATTTATTTGTTCGTTGTTAAATTGTTATAGCATTTTATGCTGAGGTGTTTTCTAAATATTGTACAATTCACTTCCTACACATAATATATGAGAGTTCTTGTTGTTGCTGTGTTTTGTAATATTGCTTAAATAATCATAAATGCAGTGAAAATGTAAAAATGATTGCCTGTTCGGCAAAAATATACACAATTATTTGCATAACGAATAAATAGGAATGTTATATTAAATAAATATTGGTGGAATGAAAAATAAAGTTTGCACAGAAATATGTAAATTAACATATGGATTGTTAGAGAAAAAAACGACACAGTGTAACAAACACAGAATAACAAAATTACAATACTTCTCCTGTTTCAAAAATAGTCAAATCAAAGGATTTGAAAAGGTATTTATTACAGCATTAACTGGGGTTATACAATGTTCCACGTTCCGTTTGCTACAACATGCAATGTTGATCTGAGACCCTATAAAATACAGTATAACCTCTCTAATCCGGACACTCGATAGTCCGGACTATCCAGTTATCCGGACAGCTTAATGATTCGGACAGTTTAGAAAATTAACCTCTGTAGTCCGGACAACAATATGTTTTTGTGATTGTTTTTAAGTTGTTTAACGTTGTTATACCTTTAGTCTAAAACAGAAACATGTAGTTGTTCTGGGTAATGATAATCTTTTTTTGAAAGTAACCGGTGGTTGTATAGCTTCGAAATTTGTAAGGAAATTGGTGCTTCGAAATATGAGGCGAAAAATTATAAAGTGGTATTTTTGCTGTATTATTTTTGAAAGCCGTCGAGGAAGTGGGTCTTGATGAGTTCCAAAAATTTACAGTGCAGATGAATCTGCTCTATTTTTGAGGGCACTTCCAATAACAACATGATTTTAATTCAGCTCCAGGCAGAAAAATGTCAGCAGATAGATTTACCTTCATTGTAAAGAGTCTGGATCTCATACGTTGCCTCTCCTTTTAATAGGTAAGCATGAAAATCCATGAGCGCTTTAACAATTTTAACTTCCTTTTGTATATAAGTCTACCAAAAAAGGCTGGATATCGACATTTATCATCATTGTTTACTTCTTCACCACTAATGAAGTTATAGTTCCGTCAGTTGTGTCAAACGAAAATATTCAGGAGAGCATAGACTCCCATTGTAGCCTTGAGGAAATTCGCTATTTTTTGTAGGCAAATAAGAAAGCAACCGAAAACTTTTCAAGTGCTATTTTATAGGCTGAGAGAGTAAAAAAAAAAAATTTCATATGTATTTATTATCTATCTTTTAAGAAAATAAGAAAATATGACCCACTTTCGAGTTTTGTACTGTAGTCCGGACAATTCAGTAATCCGGACAAAGGTCGAAATTATATCTGTCCGAATTAGAGAGGTTATACTGTACTAGTATATTTTTTAGATTGTTGTAAAATTTAAAGGCGATTTAGCCATGTCCATCTGGCTGTTGTATTTGGAAATAACGCTACAGTTCACAAAAGTTAGGTATAGTGAGGTGACCCACATTTTCCAGTTTTTTTGTATAAGTAGACCTTATCGTTTAATGTTTCGATACAGTCCCCACATAAGGATTCCAATCGATTCTATTTCTTTACATCACAGAATCCAAAAACTTCAATCAAACGGCATGAAATTTGGCAATATTCGTCTAAGAACCATAATTTTATAAGTTCCCATTATGGCAGTGGTGGTACAGGGTATTATAACTTTGTGGAGCGCCCCAGTAGGTGAGTTGGTAGCGTACTCGCCTATGAGTTTGGGGGTCGTGGGTTCGATTCCCACCAGAGGCTCTGGTCTGTCGCTGCAAACATTTAGCCATATGGTCTTTGTAACCCGGCCTTTCCCTGGACCTTAAAAATTAGAATATAAATTTACTTTGTATTGTAATTCAAATAAATAAATAAATAAATAATAATATAACTTTGTGAATTTGTTTGTAGAATTTAAAAGGAGAAGAATTATACCCATCGTTTATTATACCGATCGCCTTAGAATCACTTTCTGAGTTGAGTTAGCTATGTCCGTCTGTGTATGTATTGTTGTAATAAAGGTACATGTCGCAAATATGGCCCGATATCAACGAAACTTTGCACATCTTTTTCTCCCCAAGAACGATCCCTATTGAATTTGGATAAAATCAATTCAGATTTACATATAGCCCCATATATATGTATCTCCAAATTGGCATATATGCACCGTATAAGCAACATTTTTAAAACGATCTGTACAAAAAACTCTTGAGATACTTAGATACAATTCTAAATTTGAGGAAAATCGGTTCAGATTTAGACCATATATGTTAGATATATATATGTTACCTCCGATTTCATATTTTGGCGCTGTATAAACCTTTTTTTATATACGAAATTCGGCAGAACGAGGTTTCTTATTATATGAATGAACACTGCCAAATTTGGGGAAAATCAGTTCAGATTTAGATACGCCCCCATATACAATATGTTCCCCCGATTTGGGATGAAAGCGCTATAGAAGTTGTACTTTACTTTCGAAAGTGCAACATTTGGCAGAAAGAAGTTTCTTATTTTAGGAACTAATACTCCTTAAATTTGGGATAAGTATTTAGGTTTTATTGAAACTGTCAATTTGTTCCTTCCGATTCTTGATCTATGAAAGAATCTGAGCATTTTAAGATTATCGTTTCAGATCTAGCTTATTCAACTCGTCCTTGGAATAAGCCTTAACGAGGAGGTAGAGCTAAGTAATTTGTTAACTGAATCGAAACCAATTATTCCAAATTCTTATCGCAAAGCCCATTTTCGCATTGTTAGGGAGGTTTCGGGTATTACATAGCCTGCCCGCCCGACTTTCTATATTCTTTATTATAATAGAAGGATTTATGAAAATTATGTGTGAAACAAAATATCGGCCAAATGCACACCACGTGTGACTCACAATTAACATCGTGCATTATGGTTGGACCAGCCTTTAAATGGAAGTGAGATTTTAGCATTTGTAGCCTTCTTAATTTCCAAATACTAAAGGAAAATAATATGTATGACTATTTGCACAATTTATTTTTTCAATATATTTATTTAATAAAAGAAATGGTTGCAGAAGCGGGAACCATGTTTTTGCGGAATATGGAAGCAAGCGTAATGCGGCTTAATAAAAAATTACACATTTAACCAATTTTACCATATTCCCATTTAAAAATACAAATATATTTTGGAAATAGTCCAAATTTAGACGTATTTAAAGAAACAACTGAAGACAGATTAGGTTCGGCAATGCCGAATATTATATACCCATCACCATGGATCGCATGTGAATGGTTCTGGGTACAAATAAACTCATTAAACCAAATTTGAGCCCAGTTCGTTGAAATTTGTAGTTTTTTTTGGCGTTACGAAGTCAAATCTAGAGGGACCTTTGTATGGGACTATATAAAAACATGGACCTATGACTACCGTTGTTTATGTGAAAGATACAGTGTATAAATAAACCCCAGTTACCAATTTTCAGCCCGATCAGTTGACATTTGTGGTCTCTATGACGTTTAGACGTCAAATCGGGGAGATGCTATATAAAGGATCCGCCATCTAACGTTTTTTTTTTACTAGTGCTTATTTCGTGAATGGTAACACTTAGCACATGTCTGATTTGACTTATAATTACTTGTATCCTTCCGCTGAACGAATATGGTGGAACAACGCTGAACAACGCTGGGAGCGATCGGCTTACAGAAGATGCCGATTTTGCCAAAAAAAATCATCTTTTCAGATGAAGATCATTTTGATCTTGGCGGGTATGTAAACAAGCAAAATTGTCGCATTTGGGGCACAGAAAACCCGCACGCATACATTGAAAAGCCGATACACCCAAAACGAGTCACTGTTTGGTGCGGATTTTGGTCCAGAGGCATAATTGGGCCATGAGCAAGGTGTGGACGTTACAGTCAATGGCGATCGTTATCGGGCCATGTTGAACGAATTTTTGTTCACAAAAATTGAAGAGGAGAATATTGGCAACATTTGGTTTCAACAGGACGGCGCTACGTGCACACAGCCGAAGCTACACTCGATGTTTTGCGCGATGTTTTCAAAAAAAAGGTTATTTGGCGGACCCTTTATATGGGGGCTATATCCAAAAATTAACCCATATTTTCCGATATATCAACTCCAACATACCTACAGTTATAAGAAGTTTATGTACCAAATGTCAGCCACCTATCTCAAGTATTATAAATTGCAGCGTGATTACAACAGACGGACGGACGGACAGACGGACATAGCAAAGTCGTCTTAGAACTTTACGATGATTAATAATATACGTATACTCGTATATACTTTTAGATCAAACGGAGTTATAAAATGAATATACCGCCATCACATGGTGGAGGGTATAACAAAAATATGTTTTAACTATTCTTGAGAATATTTCAATACCCTCCACCATAGGATATTTATTTTGTCACTCCGTTTGTAACACCTCTACATATTGATCCGAGACCTCATAAAGTATATATATTATTAATCGTCGTAAAATTCTAAGACGATTTAGCCATGTCCGTCCGTCTGTTGTAATCACGCTACAGTCCGTAAAAATAGAGCTAGGTTGATCAAATTTGGTACAAATATTTCTTATAGTTGCAGGTTGTTTGGGATCGGTTTTTGAGCCATAGATACCACATTTTTAAAGCAATTTAGCAGAAACTTTGCTGTTTGTATTCTTTTTTGACAAGAAATTATCACCCTATAGTGGTCGCTCCAAAATATACATATTTAAGACATAAGTACCACGTTTTCTAAGCATTTTAACTGAATCTTTGCAGTTTGAATTTAATTAAGACAAGAATTCATTGCAGTAAAAATTTAAATCAGTTAATATTTTGTTATAGTCCACCTATAGATATCGCTCCCAAAAAGACTTATTTAAGCCATAAACACAACATTTACTAAGAAATTTAGCAGAAACTTAGCAGTTTGTATTCTTTTCTTGGCCAGAGTTCATCTCAATAAAATTTATACAAATCGTATTTTATTTTGTTGTAGTTCCCGTGTAGATGTACCTCTCAAAAATGGCGCCCAAAATTTGGCTAAAAATTGCAGCGTTCCTTTTTTTAATAATTTACTTAAACAAAAACATGATTTGCTCCATATCCAAAGATTTTTCCAGTAATAAAATTGAATGCTATCCATGGTGGAGGGTATATAAGATTCGGCATGACCGAACTTAAGGCTTTTACTTGTTTTTAGCATCACAGTAAAATTCCTTTAGTTAAAGATTCCATAATAAAAGCATTATTTTTACGTATGAAAAAGCATATATTAAGCGTTAAAATACGACAAATTTAAATTTTCACAAAAAGTCCAAAAATTTTAAATTACAAGATACTGCTACTGGAAAAGTAAGTCACACATGTCTTTTAAATTGCAGTCTTTAAAATTTGCATATGATACAAATTAAAATAAAATAGTTTTACTTTTCTTTTAATTTCAATTTATTTTTTATGGTGATTTCGTTTGTGCAAACAAATGTAAAATTTTTTCTACATTTTTCACTGAAACCGCATTTTTTGTTTGTTTGTAAAAATGGTGCAGCCGTATGAACGGGTTTTGATTTCGTTTGTAAAATTATTACACTCCGCAAATTCGAAAATATCGCATTTTCCACACTCAGCCCAGTCCACGGTGTGGAGTGATGCACCGTCAAAAAGCAAACTTCAGAACCAAACCTAATTGAAAGCGTACATTCTTAATGCACTATCAAATGGTTGCGCCATAATGTAGGTATGGGTTTTACTCACCGCACGAATTTTGTTCGCATGCAAAATTAGCAGTGGGTGCAGGGGAAATTTTTAAAATGTCGCAACATGATGTGGTGATATTATTTTTCAGAAACGAAATCTCTGTGCGCTGCATGAGCATTGTAAGTTAAAAACTACCTCTGGTGTAAATATTATACCCTACAGGGTAGAGATTATGTATTTGTTAATACCAAAGAAGAAGGAGTGATCGAGGCATTATTTATTTTAACAAACCATTTAAAATAACTTCCATGTCTATTTATTCGTCAATCGGCACCCAAATTATCAAAGTTTTTATTGCCCGATCGTGATGACCACCCAAAACACCAAATGTCACAGTATATTTATACCCTCACTTTAGTGTGACGAGGCTATATATCATTTGCTACGGAAAAAAGTGTAACACGTCAAAGGAGTGACCTAAGACCCCAAGTATTTTCGGAGGAAATCCGTTTTGGGTCATTTTAAGTCGAATGAGAAATGTCCGTCCGTCTGTCTGTCTGTCTGTCTGCTGGCTGGTGCGCACGATAACTCTCGAAAGGAGTAACCGATTGACCTCAAATTTGGTACGTGGTAATATTTTTTTCTATCTCCGGCTAAGTTCGAAGATGGGCCATATTGGTTCACTCCTTCTAGTACCTCCCCCACAAAGGGTTAAAGTGTTGTGAAATATTGATTCTCTAATAACTGCTATACTACTTATTCGAATCTTTTGAAATTCCACACATAGTATAAGCTTATTAGTCGCTATCAACTCGAGAAAAATGGGCGAAGTCGCCACGTCCGTTTTGGTACCTCCCACACAAATGCACCATTTTGCACCAAAAGTTAACAGCTTATAACATTAATAACAGTGTATAAAAATACTTGAAATTTTGTACAGTATTATGCTTTTATATTGCCGACAGTCCAGGGAAAAATGGGTGTTGTTGCCACGCCCCTTTTGGTACCTCCCACAAAAAGGTACCTTTTTTCACCAAAAGTTAACAGCTTATAACATTAAAACCAGTGTATAAAAATACTTGAAATTTTGTACAGTGCAATGTTTTTATAGTGTCTATAGCCCTGTGAAAAATGGGCGTTATTGCCACGCTCCTTTTTGTACCTCCCACACAAAATGCCCAAATCATACCACAATTTAATGTCTCATAACGTTTATACCAGTGCACATAAATGCTTATAAGTCGACACAGTGCAATGAATTTAAAGTATCTAATGTTCAGCGGTACCTCCCACACATATTGACAGAATAATTCGAGTAATATTTAATATTACATTACTCACAAAGTGAGGATATACCTTAGTCGGTTTACCCGACTGAAACTTTCTTACTTTTTTCTAAAAGTGTGTATATGATGTCGTTTACTCTACTGAGAAATTCTTTCAATTTTTCTCTCGACGAACATAGTTTCGCTCAACTACAACTCATAAATATTATTTAAAAAAAACACCTTCAGCGTTGTAATTTTCCAATAAGTCTGCAAAGAAAGAGAAAGAAACAATAATTGAATTAAAGCATTGGTCTTTTTGCATTTTAATTGCATTTAAGATCAAAGTTTTAAAAGCTCGATGAACAAATTGAAATGTGTTGCATGTCCACGGGTAATTTTGCCGCCAGGACGACCTGCATATTGATGACGACAAATCTTGATGGGAATTGTGATGGTGATGTCACACACACACACACAATATCCATATCCATATCCATATTCAGGTCTGCTCGGCTGCACGGCTCATGGAAAAAGTTGAGTGCACACCGGAAACATCAAGTTCAATTTTTCTAATCGCTTTTTAAGCACTTTGGAAAATTGCCATTTGCTGCTATCTTCGAATGATTGCAAAACTATCAAAGAGAGATAGCCGTCGTAGTACTCTGTGATCCGAGAACGAATGGCAACAACAAACCGAAACGAACCGAAAACATCTTTGGCTTTCATTATGATTCTTTGCATGTGTGCGTAAATGTGTTTGTGTTTAGTTGAATGTAAGCGAGAGTGCATTAGTATTTGTATATAGAGCACACATTGAAAAGCAACAATCTCAACGGTCGTTTTCAGCGTTGTTTTTGTCTGTCCCTATAATACTCGTATTCATTAAGAGGATTTCTTATATTAGCAAATTTCTCGGGGTGTAGTATGACAAGGCAAATACAAAATTTGAACTAGATAAAGATGTCATAAGGAATGGAAATCACAAAATTAGCACTAGAAATGGACATTTGTTTGACTCAAATTAATTTGGTTTTTATAATATATTTTGAAGATATTTTCCCTCAAAGTTTACTACGATATGAAATAGGTCAGGCTTTAAGCCAAACGATACAAACAAACAAATAACAAGAAAGGCCAACGAAACGCACACACAACAAGGTTAATTGAATGCAATTATTTTTAAAATTATTGTAAGTCACTACTGGAAGTGTCCAGAGAAATAACTTTCTCGGATCACAAGTATGTATATTGAATTTAGTACAGTATCATTCTTCTTGAATTAGGAACTTCAAGAAGAATGATACTGTCTCCTCCGGAAACCCGAGCACAACTATATAGAATCTTTTCAAACAGATCGATCAATTTTGGCGGCCCTCTGGAAAGATCAGTAGACCTAGACAGTTCGGTAAGCACTCTGGATAACTTCATGAAAATTGCATTTAAGAAATCATACCATGCCCTATTAAGAGGCAGAGAAAGTCAATAAATACAAAATGGAAAGCCGACTAGAAACGTTATAGGCGGCGAAGACAAGATGGAGGTATACTTATATAAAAGTTGTCTTCGCATATACAAGAAATAAATTCGGCAATCAGAAAAAGCGGATTTTTGCAATTTTATCGAAGAATTATCCAGTATTAAAGACACCTCTAGAATTAGGAAATTTTTTGCAATGTCGGGCAGTACCCAGGATGAATCAGGGTTTTGGAAAAAATCCCTTAACGATACGTTGTCGCTTCTGATGTAAGTGAACTTTCCAGGATGCGATCACGGCTTCTCAATTACACACGTTGTTGAAGATCTCATCACCCACCATAGTGCTAAATGGGCAATTTACACTCTTAAATCTCCAGGAATTTATCCTGTTATGCTACAAGAGCCATTTGAGGTGAAATCACTTTATCGCGTTGACTTATTCACAGCATGTCTGATATTGACTTAAATCCCCCTTTCATGAAGGACTGTAAAGGTTGTTTTTATACCGAAGGTAGGTATACCCTTCATTCTTACTTAAGTTAGGTAGACCCTTCATTCTTAGTTATTAGAAGCAAGGTTGATATAGGCTTACTCTCTAGGAGTCAACATGCTTACTTGAAAGGTAGATAGGGAGATTTACCTCTACACTGTGTGGTCCACTATATTGAAAGACGCTTGAACCGAAACCAGTAAAGGGATACAGAAAATCGGGCGAAACCAACTATAAAATAACCTACTCATCCCCAGCAATGCGCAAAGGGGCATTGCGATAATAATTTGGAATTATTGGGTTTGTTTCATCTAAATAAATACTTAGCTGTAAAAATCTCATTGCTGGCAAATTTTATAAAGATCAGACGAAGATCAATAGAACTTTCATACTAAATAGGCAGGAACATATACAGGGTTGCCCATATTCGACGGACCCACGGACTCGTTGGGCCCATTCCAATCGACGAGGCTTGTCCGCAGGCAACAATCTTTGCGTCAATTGAATTTTGTACGGGAACAAATGCAAATCAACGCGAATAATCCGTTGTAAAGTGGACCGAGCCATGCCCAACTGCTGAGAACGGCGTTTTTGGGATGTTCTTGGGGACCTCTCAACACTGGCTCGTACGGCAGCGATATTCTCGGCCGATCGCCTTGGTCGACTTTTATTTGGCCTCTTCGGATTAGAAAGAGCCTCACCAGTCGAAAATTTTTCGTATAAACGCTTAATGGTGTTCTTAGAAGGCGCACTTCTCACATTTTTTAATATTTTAAAAGCACGTTGACTTGACTTCTTCTGTTGAATGTAAATTTCAACTATTTCAGAGCGCTCGCGTGGCGTGTATTGTTCCATGGTAAAAATCTGCTTGGACTGACGCTTCAAACGCGGTATGTCATTAAGCGATCTGACATCTCTGTCAAAAGTTATGGCGTTACCAGATGGGTCCGTCGAATATGGGAGACCCTGTACACACATGTGGCTATATCTAAATCTGAACCGACTTTTCCCAAATAAAGCAGTATTCGATTCTAAATTAAAAACGTTCTTTCTGCCAAATTTTTTATTACACTATGCAACAAAATTTTTGTCCAAGGGATGTGGATAAAAGGTGTCACAAACACGAAAAAAAAAATTTAAAAAAATTGTATGCTAATTTTTTTTTTAAATTTCCAGCTTTCATGGAAAGTACATTCAGTATATGGACCATAATTTAAGTATAAGCCTGATTGAGTAGTGTTATGCCTCAAATTAAAGGGAATTATGATGGCTACATATGCTGCAAATATTGCTTTCACGTAGAATCTTTGGTTTAGTAAAAGTTGTCAAAAATATGAGAAAAAAAATATTAAAAAAAAAACACTTTTTCCTGGTACAAAAAAAAACCATAAAAAATAGAAAGAATATCGATACAATTATTTTATCACATTTTTAAAAAGCATAACTGCTAATGCTAACGAAGAAAACACTGTCTATTTGAAAAAATCTATGTATAAATGTAAAAGTTATGAGCCATTTTGAAAATGTTAGGGAAATTCAAAAAAATCTTGTTTCATATTTTGTCGTTTTTAAATGATGTTTTTGCTTATATTGAATTCGCCATATGTGAGAGAGACATATAAGAGGCATTGCACTTGCATTTTATTTTATGAGGATTGATGTCAGACGTTATAAAATTATAGAGAGGACGAGGTTTTATGGCCGTTCGTAAACCTCCATAAAACATGATATGCAATGTGAGAGCTATATTGGATGAGATCCGCTCAGATAGAGGGTCATTCAACAATATTTGTGTTTTTTTATTTATGAGATTTACATTCAGTTACGCCTTTTGAAAATATTGGGTGTCTACTTTCGAAGCAAACTATATGTCAGCTACAGGTACTGCAAGTTATGAACCTTAAACCCGGAATTTATGAACGAAATTTCTTATCAATAAATTATTGTAAAAAAATGCAAAGAAGTTTTCAATGTGTAAAGGATCCCGACAGTTTCTGCTACATCTGCGGAAAATATGTAATTAAAAAGATCGACGTGCGTTTAGTAAAATAATAGAAGAAATACATATATGTGCAATATGTAGGTAAGGACTAGTGGAAGAATGCGGTAAGTACTTTACAATTAATGTATTACAATGTTTTGTGGAATAAAACGTTTTAATTTTAGACTTCACGTGCAATTTGGAATGCCAATGATTTGGAGAAAACCATTCATTCACGATACGGACTGCTATTTTTGTCTAAGTTAATAAATTGGAGTAGGAAGTGTCCCAGTATAGCTAACAGCCTAATAACGGAAACATCATCAAGTTCAACTGAGTACTCAACTCTGAGCGATTTAGGTTTGAGTCAGAAGTCATCGCCTTTAACTCAGTTTCAACTCATTGATCTAGTGAAAGATTTTGAACTGACCAAAGATAAGGCAGAACTACTTGCATCTGGGATGAAACAGTACAATATTTTGGCCCCATATGTTAACATATCATATTATAGAGTCCGTGATATACCTTATAAACAATTTTATACAACTGTGGATAACAGATGCTTTTGCAAGGACATTCCCGGATTGTTCGAGGAACTTAATCAAACATACAATTCAAAGGAATGGCGGTTACTTGTTGACAGCAGTAAAGAAAGTTTGAAAGCAGTACTTTTACACAACGGAAATCAGGAACCGTCGATTCCCAATGCGCATGCTGTCAACACCAAGGAATCATACGAAACAATGGCTAAATTGATTAAATACATAAAATATGAACATGACTGGGAAATTTGTTGCGATTTAAAAGAATTTGGTATGTTATGCCTCTGGGATAGCCGATATTTTGCCACCACTGCATATTAAGCTGGGGATCTTTAAAAATTTTGTAAAAGCCTTCAGGAAAGATGGCAATTCACTTTCATATTTAAAAAGTTTATTTAAATGTCTTTCTTTTCTTTTTTGGGAAGGAAACTGATGAAAGATGTGAATTTCAAATCATATTGGAGATCGTTTAAGCTTGTATTTTCGAATTGTCTTGGATCCAATAAAAGCCCACAATATGAAACAATGATTAATGATTAATGATTTGTTAAAAAATTATGAAAAAATTGGTTACAAATATATTTTTGTTTATAACACATATGTATGTATTCTTCTCAAAAATAATAAATAATAAGATATGTCATCCCGGAGTAAGTAAGTTGTCAGTTACGAACGAATAGAAATTTCAACGAATAGGACTTGAAAGAGTGAGGTTTTCCGCGGATTTCGGACCGATTTTCCCGAATTTTTTTTAATTGTCACAATTAAAAAATTAATATTAATTGATTAGTGCAAAGAAAGTTCAAACTATGTTCGCGGAAAAGTGTTTTTTCGCGTGTGACATTTCAATCCTATTCGTTCGTAACTGATAGATTTTGACGTTTCTGGCTGACAGCACATCTGTATAATTCAAGGTCTGTGATTCTTCTTACTTATTTTTCGCTTTATGTATTCCAACAGGTGTAAATATATCCTTCAAAATTCATTTCTTGCATTCTCATTTAAACTTTTTCCCCGAGAATCTTGGCGACGTAAGTGACGAACATGGCGAAAGGTTTCACCAAGAATTGAAGTCCATCGAGCGGACTTCAATTCTTGGGATGAAAGAATGATGCATGATCATATTTGGTTCCTCATTAGAGGAACCGGTTCCAAAACCTACAAACGTCAACAACGAACTCACAATGAAACTTGTACATGTAAATAAACTCAAATGCACATAATATAAATAAAAGTAACAAATAAAATCGCTATTTAAACTGAAATTCACTTACCTCTACCAAAAGGGCTATAATTTCTACACTTATCCATAGTTTTTTTTCAAATGGTCATTATTTTCTTCGCTAGAATGCAAACTTTTAGAAAATAAAATGAAATATTTTTTTTTTCGATTTTTTTCTATTTTTTATTTTTTTTTTTCGCCCCAGGATTTTTTATTTTTTTTTTAAATCAATTTTTTCGAATTTGTTTAATGACTGTTACTATACCACTATAATTGAAAGATATATTTCCAACATTGGTAGCCCACATTATTAGCTTCAATTTAACGTATAAGTCGACCTGATCGGGCATATACTCCAAAAATTATAGTGCAAATACCAAAGGTACCTTCGACGATAATAACATTTTTAATAAAAAATTTTGTTAAAAAAATTTATCCATAAAAAATTTTGGTTTTGATTTTATATAATAGTATGCCACAATCTATACAAAAAAAAAATTTAGGTCTAGATACAACAAAAAAATGTTTTTGTTGCATAGTGTTATCGAAAGTAAAGTATAACTTCTATATCGCTTTGATACCAAATCGGGAGTAACATATATATGTGCGATATATCTTAATCTGAACATATTTTTTTCCAAATTTGGTAGCGTTCAAAGCTCTTTCTGCCGAATTTTGTACTGATCGGATAAAAAATACAGTTCCTACAGCGCTTACATATCAAATCGGGAGAAACATATATACATATGGGGATTTAATCAAAATCTGAACCGATTTTTCCTCTGTCCATCCGTCTCACAGTGGAAGGAATTAAAAACATGTAAGAAAGTTTAGTCGGGTAAACCGACTAATCCCCTCACCTTGAGTCTCAAAAAATGTTAGTAAATTTATTTAATTTTTGCTTTATTAAATTATTATCAATTTAAATTGCACTAAATAACTTTAATGTATGTACATACTGGTATTTTTACTTTACTTTTAGTACAAAATGGTCCATTTGTGTGAGAGGTACCAAAAGGGGCGTCCCAATAACGGTCACTTTTCTCTGGACTCTTGGTACTGTAGAAGCATTATACTGTATAAAATTTCAAGTATTTATATGCACTGGTATTAAAGTTATTAGCTCTTAAATTTTGGTGTAAAATGGTCCATTTGTGTGGAAGGTACCAAAAGTAGCGGGCGAATAACGTCCATTTTTCTCTGGACTCTAGGTACTATAAAAGCATTAGACTGTACAAAATGTCAAGTATTTGTATGTACTGGTATTAAAGTTATAAGCTGGTAACTTTTGGTACAAAATGCTCCATTTATGTGGGAGGTACCAACATATTTACCATATTTCACTAAATGTTAACCCTTTGTAAGGGAGGTACTAGAAGGAGTGGAGCAATATGGCCCATCTTCGAACTCAGCCGGAGATAGAAGAAAATATTACCACGTACCAAATTTGAAGTCAATCGGTTACTCCTTTCGAGAGTTATTCACCCTTATCGGGAATAAACTTCCACGCGGAATTTGTTCCCTTTTCAATGTGCAATTTAGGGATCAGGGAACAAATTCCGTGTGGAATTTTATTCACGATAAGGGTGATTGTGCGCACCAGCCAGCAGACTCTGAGATTGGGCCCCCTCTGGTATACAGGAGCGGAGCGGCAGGGCCTCAAAGTTGGCCACCTCGGGTGACAAAAATGTTTAAGCGTGTAACTTTGGTCTATTTTGATCCATTCATAAAATCCTTTGTTGTTTGTATTCTTGTAACCGAGGTCTATAAAAGGCTTTCTACACCTAACAGTTATCTTATACAGTTACCGAGATATCTGCATTTGAAAATTATTTTTTTTTAATTTTTTCTCCGACCCTGTGCTAATATTTTGTAAATATCGAAACAGTATATGCAGCGAGACAGTATTTTGGTCGTAGTTTTTGGGTTAATTGTATCTTCAGGCCGGACAAAGCATTTTCTTGAAGATCGGTATATACACATATAAATTACATAAGTGTAGGCCCATAGCTCTATGTGGGATTATTAAAATA
Source organism: Eudasyphora cyanicolor (assembly GCA_963930755.1). Classification (NCBI taxonomy): domain Eukaryota; kingdom Metazoa; phylum Arthropoda; class Insecta; order Diptera; family Muscidae; genus Eudasyphora; species Eudasyphora cyanicolor. The sequence continues at coordinate 257,197,683 of OZ005737.1, read as the reverse complement.
TTGGAAGACTCAAAAAAGAATAAAGAATATGAAATGCAGTGGCGAAATGAAAATTGCTTTGTTCACTGCACTGGCAACGTAGGCAATATAACCATAGTAAGTATTAAGCGATATATTTTGAAAAGGCCTTAGAAATTTTAAGACGCGGTTTTATGTCCAATAAATAGTTTTTTCGCATCTTCTTAGTGCTTTTTTTATGTTCGTCAAAGTTGAGAAATAGTGAACAAATTTATAGTTTTTTACCTGAAGAAACACAAAGCAAACATGGCATTTTTTATTATTATACATTTAATAAACACATTAATCAACAAAGACAAAAAAACAATTCTTTACCAAGTTTTCGTTATATTACACCTGAAATCGGACGAAATTACCTAAAAGTGGTGTGTTAAAATATTTAAATTAAAAACAATATTTTTTAATTTTAAAAAATATGTCAAAATAAAAAAAAAATTTATTTTTAACATAAAAACCTAAAATAGAACTAAAAAATCTAAAATTGGAAAAAATAGTTTTTTTAATTGCCATTGATTTTTGAACAAGGCGTAGTACCCGCTTTTCAAAAACTAATTTCATAGGCTGAACAATTACACTATGCAACAAATGAACACTTTTTGAAAAATACACGGACTTGACAGTATAGGTTCGATGTTCCCCCCATTTGATAGTAGGCCCTGCCCGACTTACTGTCATTCCTTACTGGTTTTTGATTGTAACTATTTTTGAAAAATTTGGTCCCATCAGATTAATATTTATTATGCAGATCCATATCAATCATCATAGGAATCTTAATAGGCCCAGCCCGACTTTGAACTTCCCTCAGTTGTTCTAATTGTAATATCCTTTTATAAAACTTTAAGTTAAAGTGATAAAGTCTTATGAAACACAATATTTCTGGACTGATCATACAACTCCTTTAAATCTCATAATAAAATTCCCCTAAAACATAACAGAGCATATCGTTTGTATGACCGCTAGCGACCTGCTTTGGTTGTTTTTGTTCCAGACTCAACCAGACAATTGCTGTGGCCATGTTTTCCTTTCGCTTCAGAACGTTAGGCGACAAGAGCTATTTCCTGGCACTAAAGTACGCACATTTATCGCTGCAAAAATCAACATCAGCTACGGCGACACACAAGACCCAGAATTGAGATGCAGAATGAACTGGAAAATGTTATCCATTCACATTGCAACGACAACAACATGTCGCGCACTGGTTGGCTATTGAAAGTTGTTGCTGCCGCCACCTGATTCCTGACCATGCTGATGTATACCTGTGCGTAGAACATTCCAAAATACTTGGCTCTTTCTCACCGTCAATGGATGCGAGTGCCAAGTGTTAGCATTTCCGTTGCAACACTACGGGCTATTTGCTTCCCTGACCGTATTACTGCGGCCGCTGGGAGAACAGAGTTGGGTGGGAGTAGCTTCTCTTTGTTGGTTGCAACAAAAATGCTTTTTAGAATTTGAACGGAGAAATTGTTTCCCTTCCAAACATCTCAAAGGTAACCAAATATGTTCCATATTTCAGCTTACACTTTAGGGTGATGGGGAAAAACGTGTGGTGGGGATGCAGGATAGGGAGCACAAACGTTTCTATGACTATCCGCCGACTAGCAATGGTCCATTAAATGCCATTTAAGCGGAAAAATTGGACTATTTCTTGGTCCTTGTTGTATCTATGGTACAGAACAGTTGGAGTGGTTGTGGCAATACACTATTTTGATTGATGACTCTGAGTCTCAGATGTGCATTCAGGCAAAGTGGCCTCGTAGGAAAAGTGGTCCAAATTGAATGGTGATTGGAATTTGTCGAGATTAAGACAATCTCAAATTTATTGCACAAAGTGCTACAAAAATAATCGTTTTTGCATGCAATCCCTTACTTACCTTTGTGCCTTACGCTTTATTAGTATGAGGAAGTTTTCAGAAATATTAACCGAAGGAAAACATAGTGCAGGATTTTATTGGATAATTTCTCTGTGTGTGCAAAATGCACTTGGAAAATGATTCCCCAATGAAAATAATTCAACCCCTAATTTGAATGCCATTAACCGTTTTTTTTTCTATGAGTGATCGTGTTCTAGATATTTAGCCACTCAGTTAGCTGGGTATAAAAACAGATTAGAAAATCCAGACACACTTTAAGTATGTTTGGCTTCAGAATAGATGTTCTTTTGTCAGAGAACTTTATTGGCCCAAGGACTATCCCTATTGAAATGTAATTGGTTCAGGCCTTCATATATACATATGTACATATATTCGTACGTACCTCTGATTTGACAAATAGGGACTGTAAAACACACATTTTTTTCTCCGACCCATATAAAAATTTAGCAAAAATATGTTTGCAGTTACAGGAACAATCGCTTCCAAATTTGCAGTAAATCGGCTCAGATTTAGGTATAGCCACCATATATATTTCCTGTACGGCTTGTGATCTAAGTGCCATAGATGCTACATTTTACATCAGATCATTATGAACCAGTAAGGAAAGACAGAAAGTCGGGCGCGCCGACTATATAATAACCTACACCTCCCTAACATAGCGAAAGGGGACATTGCGATTATAATTTGGAATAATTGGTTTCGTTTCAGTTAACAAAGTATTTAGCTCCACCTCCTCATGAAGGCTTATTCCAGGAAGAGTTAATGATGTTGATCATAATATACTAGGTCTGAAGCTTATATATGTTCCTCACCAAATCGGGAGGAACATATATATGGAGCTACATCTAACTCTGAACCGATTTTCCGCAAATTTGTCCGCATTCATTCAGGTAAAAAGAAAACTCTCTCTGCCGAATTTCATACTGATCGGATATAAAATACGGTTTCAACAGCGCTTACATGTCAAATCGGTGTAACATATATATACGGTGTAAACCAATTTTCCCGTAATTTGGCAGTGTTAATTCATGTAATAAAACATAGGTTCAGAAGTTACAATATAATAACTGAAAATGTTCACCAAATAACAAAGAAAAAATATTTGAAAAAAATCAACAAACAAAATATAATTGAAAATACATACAAATATTTTTTCTGTGTAATTTGGTGAAGATTTTCAGTGAACCTGTTCCCCATTCCAAAATGGGGAACATAGATTCACATGGATCATTTTTTATAAAAAATTTAAGGAAAATAAATATTTTTGTTTCCGCGAAAAGTGACAGAAAAAAAATTAAATAAAATTTGCATTTTTTATGAAAAATACGCGGCGAATGATTTAAGAAACGATATTTCCTATTTTCAATGTCTTATACCTTGTAGCATTAAATATAACTTAAACCAGTAAGGAAAGGCAGAAAGTCGGACGGGGCCGACTATACAATACCCTACACCTCCCTAACAATGCGATAAGGGTCATTGCCATAATAATTTGGAATAATTGGTAAATGAGTAGAAACATATTATCTAATTCTGAAACGATAATCGCTAAATTAAGCAATATTCGTTCCTAAATTGAGAAACATCTTTCTGGAAAATTTTAATGATCGGAAGTAAAATACAACTTCTATAGCGGTTTGATACCAAATCAGGAGGAACATATATATGGAGCTTTAATATAAATCTGAACCGATCTTCCCTGAATACTCATTCATGTAAAAAGACCTCCTTCTGTCGAATTTCGAACTGATCGGATATAAAATACAGTCTCTACAGCGCTTACATTTTCAAATCGGGGGTAAAATATATATGGGTGTTATATCTAAATCTAAACCGAGTTTCTCCGAATTTGGCAGTATTCCTTCATGTAGAAACACGGGGCAAAATCGCCTTTTTTGATATGTTTGAATGGAAAGAAAATATATTTGGAACACAAATTTTTAAATATTATATATTTCTGAACAAATAAATTTTATTTGGAAATCAATAAAATATATTTGGAACGCATATATTAATATATTACAACAAAATATATTTGCAAACTAAATTTCCCAAATAAAATATGTGTTTAAGTACAAATAAAATTATTATTTAGGAATTTCTTCAAATATATTTTATTTAAAAAAGATTTTCAAATCTTTTGCTTTCTTTTTCGAATTTCATTTTTAATTTTTTCTTGGTTCCCAATTGTACCTCCCAGTTATGATACCATATGCAGCATTGACTTCTGTTTCAAATCAATTATTTCAATTTCTGAGCATTCCAAGCCATCATTAGTTGTCAATCCACCAAAAACATTTTTTTGATCCAAGAAAATAGGATTTTAATTATTATTTTTACGAACATTAAACATTTTCTAAAAAATTTCTTTCAATTACTGAACAATATAACACAATTTAGGTATTTTCTGAATACTTAAATGTGAATTTTTTATTTGTTTCGGAAATAATAGTCCCAAATAAAGATTTGTTTATAACACCATCTTCCCAAACATATAACCTTTGTGTGTACCAAATATTATATGTTTAGAGTGTGCCCTGAACATATATATGTTTCAAGCCGAATATGTTTGGGACAATATACTACAGAAGCGATTTTTTTTCAGCGTGAAGAAACCTCTTTTTGCCGACTTTCGCACTGATCGGATATAAAATAACATTTTTACAGCGCTCACATGTCAAATCGGGGGTAACATATATATGGGTGTTATATCTAAATCTAAACCGAGTTTCTCCGAATTTGGCAGTATTCCTTCATGTAGAAAGAAACCTCTTTTTGCCGACTTTCGCACTGATAGGATATAAAATAACATTTTTACAGCGCTCACATGTCAAATCGGGGGTAACGTATATATGGGGGCTATATCTTAATCTGAACCGATTTCTTCCAAATTTAAAAGTGTTCATTCATATAATAGGAAACCTCTTTCAGACGAATTTCAAACTGATGTGATATAAAATACAGTTTTTACAGCGCTTACGTGTGAAATCGGGGGTAACATATATATGGGGGCTATATCTAAATCCGAACCGATTTTCTCCGAATTTGGCAGTATTCCTTCATGTAATAAGAAACCTCTTTCTGCCGAATTTTGCACTGATCGGATATAAAATACAGTTTTTACAGCGCTTACATGTCAAATCGGGGCTAACATATATATGGGGGCTATATCTAAATCTGAACCGATTTTTTCCGAATTTAGCAGTATTCCTTCATGTAATAAGAAATCTCTCTTTGCCGAATTTCGCACTGATCGGATATAAAATAACATTCTTACAGCGCTTACATGTCAAATCGGGGGTAACGTATATATGGGGGCTATATCTAAATCTTAACCGATTTCCTCCAAATTTAACAGTGTTCATTCATATAATAAGGAACTTCTTTCTGCCTAATTTCATACTGATCGGATATAAAATAAAGTTTTTACAGCGCTTACATGTCATATCGGGGCTAACATATATATGGGGGCTATATCTAAATCTGAACCGATTTTAACCAAATTCAATAGGGATCGTCCTTGGGCCAAAAAAAAGATATGTGTACAGGTCGGACCATAATTGCGACCTGTACTTTGATTACAAGAATACATGCACAGACAGACAGACGGACAGACAGACGGACAGACAGACGGACAGACAGACGGACAGACGGACAGACAGACAGACAGACGGACATAGCTAAATCAACTCAGAAAGTGATTCTAAGTCGATCGGTATAATAAACGATGGGTCTATTTCTTCTCCTTTTGAGTGTTACAAACAAATGCACAAAGTTATAATACCCTGTACCACAGTGTGGTGTAGGGTATAAAAAGAACGCTACAATTTTAAGGCCGCAGATTCTTTTGCCAAACTCTTCACCTGAAAAATGTGGTATCTATGGCTTAAAAAAGCTTTGAAAGCTACATCTACACGGGGACTACAACAAAATAAAACCAGTAAGGAAAGACAGAAAGTCGGGCGGGGCCGACTATATAATACCCTACACCTACCTACCAATGCGAAAATGGGCATTGCGATAAGAATTTGGCAGTGTTCATAAATGTAATAAGCAAACTCTCTCTGCCGATTTTCGTACTGATCGGATATAAAACACGGTTTCTACAGTGGTTACATGTCAAATCGGGTGTAACATATATATTGGGACTATGTTTAAATCTGAACCGATTTTCCTAGAATTTGGCAGTGTTCATACATGTAATAAGAAAACTCTCTCTATTAAATTTCGTACTGATCCGATATAAAACAAGATTTCTACAGCGCTTAAATGTTAAATCGGGTGGAACATATATATGGGGGCTATATTTAAATCTGAACCGAGTTTCCCCGAATTGCGCAGTGTTTTTTTCATGTAATAAGAGAACTTTCTCTGCCGAATTTCGTACAGGTCGGATGTAAAATACGGTTTCTACAGCGCTTTCATGTCAAATCGAGTGAAACATATATATGGGGACTATATCTAAATCTGAGCCGATTTTCCCCGAATTTGGCAGTGTTTATTCATGTAATAAGAGAACTCTCTCTGCCAAATTTCGTACTGATCTGATTTAAAATACAGTTCCTACAGCGCTTACATATCAAATCGGGTGAAACATATATATGGGGGCTATATCTAAATCTAAACGGATTTTCTCCGAATTTGGTAGTGTTCATTCACGTAATAATAAAACTCTCTCTGCCGAATTTCATAAAGAGCGGATGTAAAATGTGGTTTCTACAGCGCTTACATGTCAAATCGGGTGAAACATATATATGGGGACTATATCCAAATCTGAACCGATTTTAAACAATTTCAATAGGGATCGTCCTTGGGCCAAAAAAGAGCACTATGCTAAATTTCATCACAATCGGACCATAAATACGACCTGCACTTTGATTACAAGAATACATGGACAGACAGACGGACATGGCTAAATCGACTCAGAAAGTGATTCTGAGTCGTATAATAAACAATGGGTCTATCTCTTCTCCTTTTAGGTGTTACAAACAAATGCACAAAGTCATAATACCCTGTACCACAGTGTGGTGTAGGGTATAAAAATCCCATTACAGAGGCAACAAATTGATTTTTATGAACATTGACCTCGCCCCCTGCCTCCAATTTTCATTTAATTTTTTTAAATACTCCCACATACTAGGGCTACACTTTCTGAGAATTTGAGCAATATCTAATTTTTGGCCTGTGATACTTGAGAAAGAACTTCCCATATATAGCTTTTTGAAAATACAGAGAAAATTATACAAAGAAAACATGGCATATTTATATTAGACTTAAAAGAAAATTCTTGGAGAAAGAATTCGAAAATATAATGGTTCACAAATTTTTATATCTGAGCTATATCTAAATCTGAACCGATTTATCCTCAAATTAAGTATTATCTCTTATTGTCTCAAAAGACTTCTCCGGTCAATTTGTATTCCAATTGGTTCAAAAATGTTGCTTATACAGTTCATATACGGAAGTACATATATATGGGAGCTATATATAAATCTGAACCGATTTTAACCAAATAAAATGGGGATTGTCCTTGACCCAAAAGAAGGATATGCGTAAAGTTTTGTTCAGATCGGACCATAATTGATGACAATAATAAATGCACAGACGGACAGACAGACAGAAGGACATAACAAAATCAGCTCAGAAAGTTATTCTAAGTCGATCGGTATATTAAACGATGGATCTATTTCTTCTCCTTTTGGATGTTACAAACAAATGCACAAAGTTATAATACCCTGTAGCACAGTGTGCTGTAGGGTATACAAATTACAGGGGAGAGATTCTTGTAGTACGACGATGTTATGCGCATTTTTCGCACGCATTTTCGGTTTTGCCCAAGTTTTATCAACACATGGAAACAAACTTGAGACAAATGATAGAAGTCTACTTTTTTGAGCTAAGCGAACTAACTGAAAATACCATAAAAAATTTAAAAAATCCATTAAAAACTGAATAGAAATGTAAGCAAATTTAAAGTACTCCCTGAATATAATGATACATCCCTTAAAAATAATGTGAAAATGTCCTCGATCGTTCTTCAGACTTCTCACAATGTATTGTTATTATTAAATTGTCGAGAAAATATGTATATATTTAAGTTATATTATTCTTTTTCCTAATACTCGCACTGACATATATATCCATGTCATTGATATGATTCCCTCCCCCCATCCCCTAGACCACAATTCCCAAGCTCGAACACATGGCAGAAGTAACGAATATTGCTAACAATATAAACTAGACCAAACATGGATTACAAGTAACAACAGCAGCAGCAGCTTTTTTTTGCAAAAAGATTTCGGAACTCACTCAACGGAGCAGTGAAAGCTACGGGCATCAATGGAAACTAAATGGCACTTAAAGTAACAAATTGTTGAAAAATCTTATATAGAACAATATTTGCTCAATGGCGATTTATTGGCAATGTAAAAATAGAAATTCACAAGATTTCTTTTCTGCGACGTATTCTTACTTCCAATCACCAGGATTTCGGTCTTTCAGTTTGATTTTTTCCTCTGCTGTATGTATATATGTATGTAGCTTTGATATTAACAATGTTTTCAAATTAGGGTGGGCAGATTTTAACATATATGACGGATGTGTTTTTTGACCAGTGAAGCCTAATCAGCTTATCGAGTACGAGTAATACGAATCCAGAAAAATTTTTATATTTTTCAATTTGAATTTTTATGTTCACTATTTGAATAATTACATATATGGAAAAATATATAAAATGTCCACCTTCTTGAAAATGTCTGCTTTTGAATTTGAAATAATAATTTTTACACGGGAAAAAATTGCCTTTTTGATATGTTTAAATCGAAAGAAAATATATTTGGAACACAAATTTTTAAATATTATATATTTCTGAGCAAATACATTTTATTTGAAAATCAATGTATTTGGAACGCATGTGTTAATTTATTAGAACAACATATATTTACGAAATAATTATCTCAAATAAAATATGTGTTTAAATACATATAAAATTATTGTTTATGATATCTACGAATATATTTTATTTAAAAAAATATTTTCAAAACTTTGTTTAATTTTTCGAACTACAGTTTTAATGCTTTCCTTGTTTTGGAACGAAACATTCCAGTTAAAAATTCCATACATAGTATTGTCTTCGGTTTTGAAGAATTTATATTTATCATAATTTGTTGTCAATCCTTCAAGCAATTTATTGTTATAAAAGATTTCAATTATAAAGAAATTTTACAAATATTTAAAATTTCTAAATATTAACTTTTAATTGCTGAAAACTTAAAACAATTAAAGTGTCGATATATGTATGTGTATGCAAATAGATCTTTGTTTCGGAAATAATATATCGAAAAAAAATATTAGGATGTAAACATAGTTTTGTTCAGAAAAACCTTCTCCAAAACATGTAATATTTGTGTGTGTAAAATATATTATATTATATTGGGAGTGTACCTTATATATAAATATGTTTCAAGCAGAATATGTTTGGGACAATACATATACTACAGAAGCGATTTTTTTCAGCGTGTATGGCAATCAATTTCGCTTGAAAATTATTTTTTTATGGGCTTATCAAAACATTGTTTAAAAAAATTAAATATTTACAAATATAAAGTCGACTATATAATACCCAATACATCACAAACAATGCAAAAGGAGTGTAATGCGAAGTATTCTTTCATAGATCAGGAATCCGAAGGAACAAATATAAGGATATGTAATCTAAACAGATTTTCATAAATTTGGATCAAAAACCTCATTTCTCTCAAAAAAATATAAAGATCGGACGTAAAATCCGTTTTAATAGTGCTTAAATACTAAATATGCAGGAAAATATATATGTGGCTATATCTGCCAAATTAAGCAATATTCGTTCCTAAATTAAGAAACTTCTTTCTGAAAAATTTTGTTGTGATCCGAAGTTAATTACAAGTTCTAAAGCGCTTTGATACCAAATCGGGAAGAATATATATAGGGAAGCTACGAGTATATCTAAATCTGAACCGATTTTCCCTCAATTTGGCGATGTTCATTTATGTTATAAGAAATCTCTTTCTGCCTTATTTCGTACTGATCGGATATAAAATATAGTTTCTACAGCACTTTCATACATGTAAAATCGGTAGAATAATATATACATGGGCTATATCTAAATCTGAACCGATTTTCCCCACATTTAGCAGTGTTCAGTCATGTAACAATAAACCTCTTTCTGTCAAATTTCATACTGATCGGATATAAAATACAGTTTCTACAGAGCTTACATGTCAAATCGGGCATAACATATGTGAGTCATTCCATGCCAAAAGGTACAATTTTTGACATCTAGCTTTGATTGCTTCGAAAGTTTGTGTATGTATACTTCTCTTAAAAATTTTTATACGTGACTCAAGAAAAAAATTTAAAAAAATTTGTTGAAAAGTTAAGAGGAAATTAAAGAAAAAAATTTAAAAAAATTTGTTGAAAAGTTAAGAGGAAATTAAAGATGGCGGAATTACGATTTTTTCAAAAAGGTTTATTCATTCAGTCGCTTGCAACTCTGGAAATACTTGAACGATTTTGATGTACTATACCTTGTTTTGAAGGTACTGTTAAGTACTTTCAAAAAGTAGAAGCTGTCCGCTAACCAAACAAAAATGTTTCTAAAGTTTTTACCATTTTAATCTTTTAGATTTGATTTCAAAAATGATTACATCAATTGATTTTTTTGAAATGTTAAAGTATTTTCTTAAACGTCTTCGTTGGCGACTGTGTGAGTTTTGAAAGTTTAAGATTTTTTTTCAAAATAACTTGTGAAAAAGCTATCAAAATTTCTTTTAATCTATATAAAATAAGGCATAATTTTTGGCGGCATAAGATTTTGTGGTCGGTTTGTGTATACAGGATAATACAGATCGCAGGCTATAAATTAATTTCATTGAATGGAAATTGGATCTAAATTGTTTCGGGATAATTTTAAAAAATTGGAAATTGTATGGCCTTTAACATTTTCTAATACCATTTTTTAATCTGTTGCACGGTTTGGAATAAATGTGTCATGGCGTCATAATTATATTTTTAATTAATTTCTAAATATATTTGCAATAAAAACATAGCAAAATGCAAAATTATTTTATTTTTATAATTTTATCGTAAAGCCTGATCGACCATGAATAAAATTACGAGCGAATTCCGAAGTAAATCGCTGTATAATTGCTTTTACTCGTACAATCCTTAGAAGCCAAATCGAAAGGAACATATATATGAGGGCTATATCTAAATCTAAACCAATTTCCACTAATTTTGGTAGCCTTTATTAATGGGTAAACAGACTTGTCTCTGCCAAATTTTGCCTCGATCTGGGGCAAAATAAGCCTTATATAGGCCTTAGAAGCCAAATCGGTAGAAACATATATATGGGGGCTATATCTAAATCAGAACCGATATCCACTAAATTTTCTAGGCTTCATTAATGGGTAAAGAGACTTGTTTCTGCCAATTTTTGCTTCGATCTGGTTTAAAATACACCTTCTATAGGCCTTAGAAACCAAATCGGAAAAACATATATATGGGGGCTGTATATAAATCTGAACCGATTTCAACTAAACTTGGTAGTCTTTATTAATAGCTAAAGAGACTTCCCTCTGTCAATTTTTACCTTAATCTGATGAAAACTACAGCTTCTATAGCTCTTAGATGTCAACTCGGAAGGAAAATATATTTGGGCGCTATATATTTATATAAGTCTAAACCGATTTGCACCAATTTCAATATGGGCTAAAAAATTCCTTGGGCTAAAAAAGTGCGCTGTGCTAAATTTCGTCACAATCGAACCAAAATTAGGTCTCAGAAAGTGATTCTAAGTCGATCGGTATAATAAATATGTTAAACTCCAAATCGATTTTTACCCACCATTTTACTTTATTCCATTACAACACCATTGACCCGCCCTTATTGTGGATCCCTTTAATATAGTTACTTGTATTTCCTTAAGATTTTGTATGTATGTACCCACAACTGTACACTTGTGGAAAGTAAATATTCCTGGTTCTTTAAAAATGCAACTGCTGAAAGCATCTGAAAGATTCGCATCATGAGCTTAGAGGCTTGAGCAAATTGCACAACTTGAATGAGGACGAGAACCGAAAAAATACCAAAATCTTTTTAGTATATCGATTTGGGGGGAGAGTTTATATCTATAGTCAGCTTAGCAGACAAAAAAAACAATGTTTTCCCGAAGCATTTAAAATATTTTCATTGAACATTGTTTTTCTTGCTCTGTTGTACTTTTCCTTTTTTTTTGCCTAGAATTCATGTCTGCGTTTTATTGATTTAAAAAGAAGTCAATTTTAAGGCAGAACAAAGAAAATAGAACGATGCAATTTTTTTGCAAAAGCCATAAACTCGAACTTCATAAAAAAGTGGCAAGTTTTTTTAGATGCTTTTCACCATAAAAATGCTGTGAGTCATAAATTTTCGTTTAGGTAAATAAATCCTGCCGTGGCTGTCTTTGGATGGATGGCACAAAAAGGGGAGACAACTAAAGCAAGTAAGCCAATCAAAGTCTTAGCTACATTCGGCATTGACGATAGTAATAATAGGTGTTGTATATTTATACTCTGAGTTAATTTCTTAAGATCCTAATTAATCTTCGATCATAAAAGGCACAAATTTCAACACCATTGTTTTGGCCAAATATATTTCCATTTGAGTTCTCGAGTCATTTTGAACATGAAAGTTTGTTGTTCGACTAGCTGATTTACAAATTTGACGAAAAAGTTCAACAAGTTAATTAACAAATTGGCAAATTGATTAGGCTCAATCCTTTGGCTTTCCATATTTATTCTCCATTACAGAGAAGAAGACATATTTGGCCCTCAGTGCAGTGTATGTCGAGATCGACTTAAGGAGCCGAATTTCAATTTATTCATTCATTTGTTCTTTGGTGGTCTTTTGGGTGTCTGCTTTTTTGTGCTCGAAATTTAATGACACTGCGATGTCACATAGTAAATCACAGATACACAGATTTATATTTCTTATTCTCACGTTTCTCTTTTTCCACTTCCGTCCGCCATCATCATATACTCGCATCCGATATAACTCATTTTCCGTTGTTAGAAGTAGAAAAGAGGGGGGGAGGACACGAGGCAGACAAGGGATTGTGAATGCAATTGCGGATATATAGTGAATGCAGCTATGCATTCATTTCAGACAAACAAACAAATCATAAAATTTATTGTTTTATTTGTTCGAGCAACAAACAACAACACGGCCATCATCAGAACCATGGTCGTCAACAACCTCTTCACTACCAATATCACATTTGTATTCGCCACCCACCAAATCATTCAATACCTAATAGAATATTGGACATGTTTTTTCTCGGAGGTACATGTATATGGGAGCTATATGCAAATCCTTGGGCCAAAAACATTATATGTGTAAAGTTTCGTTGAGATTGGATTATAATTGCGACCTGTACTTTGATTACAAGAATACGTGCACATATTCTAAGATTCTAAGTCGATCGGTATAATAAATGGTGGCCCAAAGTTATAATACCCTGTACCACAGTGTGGTGTAGGGTATAAAAACAAACACTTTTTGCCTATTTTTTACTTTTTTTCGTGCCAGAAATATGTTATTTTTTTGAAAAAATCAAATTTTCTAATTATTTTAACGACAGTTACTAAACTACTGTCTCCACGTGAAAGTGTCATTAAAACATTTATATTCCCCATAATTTGCATTAGTTTAAAGTGTATCCCTGCTTTTCGAGCATACTCTTTAAGTATAATTCAAATACTAAAGACACCTTCCAAGAAAATGGGAAATTTAAAGAAAAATTACAAAAAAAAAATCTTAACATTTTTTTCAATATTTTTCGTGTTTGGAGACCATATTTCACGAGAAAATATTACTCACAGCCATTCGGCAAAAATTGTGTTGCATAATGATATCGGGGCTGAATGTGTACTGATTTCTTTCACTATTGAATTCAAAACAAACTTAGCTATATGATAAAACGATTCGAACCGATATACCCAATAAGATCCCAGGAAATATCGGAAAAATTCATATTATTCAATACCACAATCCCTGGAAATCTATGCGAGAATTCCCAGTTTTTTTCTAATACATACATAAATACACTTTTCCTTCGTATGTTAACAAATCAGCAGTTTTTCTTCTAACAATTTCATCTGAATGTTTTTGCGTAATGCAATTGTCAAACAATATTATAATTTTTCAATGAAAAAAGCAGAGCAGGGTATTGTTCGATATTAATAACACAGCTCAACAATAAAAAATGTTTCTGCTGCAGTAAAGGGTTTTGCAATCTATTTGGATATATCGGATAGTAGTGGTTTATTTGGAATGGTTCTAGTTCTAGTAATAAACCGTGATATGCAACAGATAGTGTTTGAACCATATATTTTAGCATACATCGAGAACCACTTATTCGAATTCGTTCAAGTTGGGTTAAATGGTCTAAATTAAATAGTCGTCAACGTCTTTTAACATCCTTTTTTAATCCGTTCAGCGGTTTTGCCGATATCTTGCCAGATATGGCGAAAAAATCCTATTTTTTGAGAAAATTTTAATATATAATTTTAAATAAAATCTTCATAAAACATCGAAATATGCACAAATATTATATTTTACTATTTTTACCGTAAATTTTGATAGGTTATGAAAAAATAAGACTAATCCGAAGAAAATAGATGCATTACTTAAAAAGATGTGTGTATAATATGTATATTTAATTACTTTAGTTATTATTTATTTGTAATTGTGCATTTTTCGATGTTTTTATTTAAAAACTATTAAAATTTTCTAAAAAAAAACTATTATCTTGAATGATATTGTCGATAACGCTGAAAAATAGTATTAAAAGAAGTTGAATGCTGCTTATGGCGATTTCTTTTTTACAAAAAAGTTGACATTTACCAGCACACTGGACTTTTATAAAACATTTAGCAAATTTTGAAATAAGAGTTAAGTTTAATTCCAGTTCCACCTAAAAAAAAGCAAATATTTTTTAGAATTTCACATCGACGGCGAACATTTTTTCAGAATCGAAATCACCATTAATTATACCCTACACCACACTGTGGTACAGGGTATTATGACTTTGTGCATTTGTTTGTAACACCAAAAAGGAGAAGAGATAGCTGTCCGTCTATCCATGTATTCTTGTAATCAAAGTTCAGGTCGTATTTATGGTCCGACTGTGATGAAATTTAGCATAGTGCTCTTTTTTTGGCCCAAGGACGATCCCTATTGGAATTAGTTAAAATCGGTTCAGATTTGGATATAGTCCCCATATATATGTTTCACCCGATTTGACATGCAAGCGCCATAGAAACCACACTTTACATCCAATCTTTATGAAATTCGGCAGAGAGAGTTTTATTATTACGTGAACGAACACTACCAAATTCGGAGAAAATCCGATCAGATTTAGATATAGCCCCCATATATATGTTTCACCCGATTTGGCATGTAAGCGCTGTAGGAACTGTATTTTAAATCAAATCAGTACGAAATATGGCAGAGAGAGTTCTCATATTATTACATGAATAAACCCTGCCAAATTCGGGGAAAATCGGTTCAGATTTAGATATAGCCACCATATATATGTTTCACCCGATTTAACATTTAAGCGCTGTAGAAATCGTGATTTATATCCGATCAGTACGAAATTTAACAGAGAGAGTTCTCATATTACATGAATATTAATTTTATTTAATTTATTTTATTTCAAAGGTAGACAGGACCGTATAAATCCATAAAATCTTTAAAAATTAATATATTTCAATTAAGTTTTCTGTAATTTGTGACACAAGAAATCGGGGCAAATTCTAACATTATTATCCCACAACAAAGTTAAAGTTCAAAAAAAAAATGTTTTTTAATAGGAAAGCGATTATTTTGCGAAATCTGAAAATTTTTTGGGAAAATTTCGTCTTTCGCTATTCTGTATTCATAAATGTGTAAAATCAGCATTTTTATCACATAATTAATACAATATCTCAAAAACGCGAATACATATTGCATTTTTGATTTTATATTCGGATTTAGAACATCAAAATCCTTCGAGATCGTGTCCAAAATCTTCTCCCTATGATTTGATTTGACCAGTTCAATATTGCAGGCCTGCGTAAAAAATGCGACGTCGACTTTTTTCGAAATAAGTTATTTTGTTGATCTGGCGTATTTGGCTATAGAATGCCACCATTACATTTTATTAATCGTGTTTCCGGTCCACAACTTAAAATAAACTCACTTTATAATACGAAAGAAGTAATGAAAAAATAGTAGGTTTGACATTCAAAATTTCCATAGCTTTTGTTGTGGTTTTCATCCCATTGCGAAAATTCGTATTTGTAAAGTAAACAGAATGGGCTTCATTTTTGTAGTTTAAAGATATAGAATCCCATCCGCGGAACACAGTTAAAATCGCGAGGAAAACATAAGTCGCGAGAAAAAAATATGAAAATTGAATAGTTGCAAACAATTATCAATGCACATTTTGTGCGTTTCTAAATAGCTATCATATAAGCCACGGTTCATTTAAATCGACCCACGTAGTCGGGAGATACAATGGTCAAAATTTCCAACTTTGACACCCTGTATCTTCATAACGTATCACGCTAGGAAGCTGTATTTTAAGCACATAGCATACCCAAAGTACTTCTGCAACCCCACCAAGTTTTGACGCGATCGGAATAAAATTGAAAAAAGTGGGTCTTTTGACGTGTTTTTCCCCATATATATATATATACTCGTAAATGGATCGTGGTTTGTTCGACTGCTTAAAACTTGAAAAATACTGGACCAAATTGAAAACTTCCTTCTGCGGATATGTTCGCAATTTCTACGCGAAGGTTTACGAAAAATAGAAGTCGAAAAATTATCAACATGATGTTCTGGCACCTGGTCGCTGAGGCTCTTGTAAAAGCTAGAAAGCTAAAATTTTGAACAACCATAAACTGGCTTTTCCCGAAATCATGTTTTGCCCTGTGGTCAGTTGAAGCACTATCAAAACTTGAGTATTGTGTTTGTCCTTTCGGAACCATTTTTATACCCTCCACCATACGATGGGGGTATATTCATTTTGTCACTCCGTTTGTAAGACCACTAAATATTGATCTGAGACCCCATAAAGTACATGTATTATTTTAATCGTCGTAAAATTCCAAGACGATGTAGCCATGTCCGTCTGTTGTACTCGTAATCACGCTACAATCTATAATACTTTAGCTAGGTGGCTGAAATTTGGAACATATACTTCTTATATGTGCAGGAATGTTGGGATTGCAAATTGGCAATATCGGTCCAATTTTGGATATAGACGGTAAGAAGTCAAATCTAGAGGAACCTTTGTATGGGACTATATCAAAACACGGGCCTATGACTCCCGTTGCTCGTGTGAAGGATACCGGGCACGATATAAATAAACCCCAGTTACCAACTATCAGCCCGACCAGTTGACATTTGTGGTCTCTATGACGTTAAGAAGTCAAATCGGGGAGATGCCATTCCCCGATTTGACTTCTTAACCATGGGGAGATGCCATTCCCCGATTTGACTTCTTAACGTCATAGAGACCACAAATGTCAACTGGTCGGGCTGATAGTTGGTAACTGGGGTTTATTTATATCGTGCCCGGTATCCTTCACACGAGCAACGGTAGTCATAGGCCCATGTTTTGATATAGTCCCATACAAAGGTTCCTCTAGATTTGACTTCTTAACGCCACAAAATCCTCAAATTTCAACGAATTGGGCTGAAATTTAGTATAATGAGTTTACTAGTGCCCGTAATCATTCACGTGCGATCCATAGTGGCGGGTATATAAGATCAGGCATGGCCGAACCTAACGCTTTTACTTGGTTAGGATCAAAAACTAAAACTTTGTAAATATGAAGTTGTAGGGATCGTGGATGAACCACGGTTCCTCAATATGTGAAGGTTTTTTATAATTTTATATTTATGATTTTATTTTGTTATAACAACCGAACTATCTAGACGGTAAACGTCCAAGAAGTTATTGGTTGTTTGGTTCAATTTTTTGGTATAATTTTACAATAGTGGTGTCGGGACAGACGGAATTCGTCCAATGCCGTCCACACTTTATATTATTTTATTCTTCTAGTAGAAATAAACAAGGGATTTCTTCCGTGCTTCGTGTCTTTATTATTTGACTACAAGATGAGGAATGACAAAATCTAAATCTTAACTTAAACATTACACCGAAAAGTGAAACAAAAGAAATTACATTGAGTAAACCGTTATCATAAGTGAGAGTCTGAGTATGGTAATGAGTGATTATCATAGGTAAAAATACGAAATGAGTGCTAACATGTGAGAAGAGAGTCTTTAAATAAAACAAATGATCTTTGAGTGTTTCAAAATATAAAAAGAAGAATCAAGAACAAATAAGCATACACTCAAACACCAATATAACTTACATTATTGAGAGTTTTTTAATGCCGAAATAAAGTCGAATGCTAAGCAAACAATTATACACTCAAGGAAAAAATAGTAATATAATCAAACGTAATGACATTTCTCAGCAAATAATTAGGAATATAAACATAAACATTTTAGGTATTCTTATTATTATTATTTATAACTAAATTAAATAAATTGAACCGCTACAAACTTCCCCTCTGCCTCAGAAATCGTCTCAGATGATGTGGCAGCATTTTATGGCTTTTTATTTCTAAGCGATCTTCTCAACGGCATCTCGATATTCTTCTGGCTTGGTTTGTTAGTGGCTGTGGTTGACGTGGCTGTATTATCCTTGTGGATATTGCAAACTTCCATATTGTTGTCTGTATTTGTTGCACTGTTGTTTGATGTATTCATGATGATTTGGCCATTTGTTTCTGTGGTGTTGCTTATATTGTTGTTGTTGGTAGCGATATCTGATGAATTTCTGGGTTGTTTTGGTCTGTCCCTTTGTCTCAACGGGTATACTGGATCTGCTTTACGACCTTCATACAATACCAGATCTGAAACATGGTATGTTGCTATAGGTATTTTTGAATTTTCTAGTGATGCAATAGTATAGCTGCATGAACCCTTTTTGGCTATTACAATGTAGGGCCCATCACGGCGTAGCACAAATTTATTTGTTACTCCTTTTTCTTTTTTGCTCAAAATGTGGGTTGCTATTAGAACAAGATCTCCAATTTCTATTTTTTGTTGCGGTTTCCTTTTTAGGTCTGCATACAGCTTGTTTTTATCTTGCATTTTCTCTTCAGTTTCTTTCACCAACTTTAAAGTATCTGCGAGACGAAGTAAATGTGGTGTGATCTGGGGAACGAAATTTTCGGCATTCGTTATTGCCCGAAGATCATATTGCACCTCCATTGGTGTTCTTAATTCTCTTCCGAAGGTAAGGTAAGCAGCAGTAAAGTTAGTTGAAGAGCATTTTGCGGTATTCATGGCAAATCTAACCGATGGTAATTTCTTGTCCCACGATGAATGATCCTGTTCAACGCATATGGAAAGTTGAACCTTCAAATCTCTGTTTTTCCTCTCCACAGGGTTAGCCTCTGGGTGGTAGACAGGGGTAAATGTTTGTTCGATTTGTAGGCAATATGTCAATTTTTGCATAACTGCTGATATGAATTGTGATCCATTGTCAGAGTGAAGTCTTCTTGGAAGGCCGTAACGTAAAAATATCTCATTTAATAGAATGATGGCACAATTTTCAGCTGAAGCTTCACCTAAAGGGAATAGCTCGGTCCATCGACTGCATAAGTCTTCGACGATGAGGATCCATTGGTTGCCTTGTGGTGTTTTTGGTAAAGGACCAAATAGGTCCACTGCGATGATTTAAAACCTCTTGTTGCTGGAGACAGTTTGAAGTAGACCTGATGGTTTCATGTTCGATGGTTTGTATCGTTTACACTCTATGCAAGATTTTACATATTCAGCGATTTCTGCTCTCATTTTCGGCCAATAGTAATGCTGGGTTATTCGATTAATCGTTCTTTCTACTCCATAATGGCCAGCCGTAGGGTCATCATGGTAGTTGAATAATATAATGTTTTTCAATGATTCGGGTACAACTAATTGACCATTTTCGGTATCCTCTTCCGAACAAAATCTATATAAAACTCCTTCTAGCATCATATAGCCTCGGTTGGTATAACGTGTAACGTTTTCGTCATATTTTTCAAAGGAATCAATAATAGTCCTTATGTTATCATCTTCTAGTTGAGCCTTTCTGAACTCTTCCGCTCCTTTTCTAGGGAAATCTATAATGATTGACATGCATTCACATCGAATATCATTATCATCATGCACACATGGGGGCCTATATAGTGTATCAGCTACGATGTTTTGACGACCAGAGGTGTAACCGAACTTAATGTTATACATCTGAAGCTGTAGAGCCCATCTTGCAAGACGACCTGTGGGACTTTTAAGGCTGAAGAGCCACTTTAACGGCTGATGGTCTGTGAGAACTAATATCTCGGATCCCTCGATGTGTCCCCTAAATTTCTGTACTGCCCAGACAACTGATAAGGCTTCTCGTTCCGTAGTTGAGTAGTTTCTTTCGGCAGGCAATAGCAATCTACTAGCATATTCGATTGGGTGTTCGTTTTCGTTCTCCCCCTGGCACAAAACAGCTCCGAGCGCGTAACTACTGGCATCAGTTTTTAAAATAAAACTTTGTTTTTGATTGACCTGTTGCAGAATTGGTGGAGAAACAAGAAGTTTCTTAAGTTTTTCAAAAGCTTCTGCTTCTTATACAGCCCATATCTATTTTGCTTTCTTCTTTGTTAGGTCAGACAGTGGCTTCGATACATCGGCAAAATATGGTATGAATCGTCTGTACCAGGAACACGTTCTTTTGGATTTTTAGGTTTTGGGCGTTCAAGAATAGCTTTGGTTTTTTCTGGATCGACTGTGAGACCTCTTATTGTTAGTATATGTCCCAAATATTTAACTTCGGGCTTACAGAAATGGCATTTCTCTCTATTTAAATGGAATCCAAAAGCTTTTAATCTATCAAAAGTTTGATTTAGGTCCGAAATATGAACTTTAAAACTACTTGAACAAATAATTATATCGTCAAGATATGGTAGAATTGTGATGTTTGGTAATCCCTGTCGAAACTTGTCGATTAGACGCTGGAAGGTAGCAGGAGCATTTTTTAGACCAAATGGCATTCTATTAAATGCAAAAATCCCGAAAGGCGTGGTAAATGCTGTTTTGATTCTATCTTTCTCTGCTATTTTGATCTGCCAATATCCTGAGCGCAAATCTAAAGTTGACATGTATGGTGTTGTTTTCGCAGTATATAGTAAGTCATCAATCCTAGGAAGAGGATATGTGTCTGTAGTAGGTATTTCATTCAAACGACGATAATCAACGCATAACCTAATCTTATTGTCCTTTTTTGGAATTAGGACTACCGGGAAAGCCCATGTAGATTCCATCGCCGTTATGATTTTATTTTTTAACATTTCGTCTAGTTCACTCTTTAGAAGCAACTTCATTTTTGGGGAAATTCTATAGGGAGCTGTTGAAATAGGGTCATGGGGACCTGTTTTTATATAATGTTCAACATGCGATATTGGAACATTTATATCATTGAAAATTGCCTTTTTCTCACAAAGAGTATTTTCTAATATCTGTCTCTCATCCGTTTTTAAATGAATGCCTTCATCAGGCCGGAGTTTTATATCGAAAGAGTTCAACTCAATTGGTTGGAAAACTTCATCACAATACCTTTCGTAGTTTGTTTTCCTTAGAGGTGGGAACAGATTTTCAGATTTTTCCATTTCGAAATCTGAGGGCAATGAATCTTCAAATGTTTTGTTTGTAAAGCCGGGAGAATAATCGTTATTTACGGAGTTAGAGTATTCAAACCAGCTAAAAAATTGTTCAACATCGTCGGTATATCGTTTTTCTTTTTCTCCAACGGAAACTTTATTTATAGTACAAGGATCTAGCAACTTAAAGTTATGACTTGTTGAAGGCTCGTCTTTAAAAGACCATGTTCGATCAGCTAGATCGACGACAATACCACATTCTTCCAAGAAATCAATTCCAAGCAGTGTTCTATTCCCTCTGGCTTTCGGTAAACATATGAACCGAATTTTCTTGAACCTTTTTCCAATTATAATGTCGGCAACTGTGGAATAAACAACTTCGTTTCTTACTACGCCGTCTGCGAGGATTATCTCGGCACAAACTTTTTGAAACGGAAGGCATTTCTGTTTTAATTTTTCGAACAGCAGTTGTCCTGCTACACTCGTCCTAGCAGCTGTATCAAAATAAGCTTCTCCCTTCAGTCCGTTTATATTGATATCTACGATCGGAACATTTCTTCCAACTATAGCTGTGTGAAGCGAATTAAAATCCAGTGGTTCTATACATGTCCCTGGTTTATTTTTATTGCAGAAAGGACAATTTGCACGGTAGTACCCAGGGGCACCGCAACCGTAACAGTTTAGTTTCACCTCTTGCGTTTTTGCATTAGAATGTTTGTCCGCTTCCTGCTTTTTATAACAATTTTCGATCGTATGATTTCTTTTTCTACAATACGCACATTTCATGGCTCTTTTGTCGGGATATTCGAAAGTATTGTTTTTTTCTACTCCTTGCCTATTTTCACTTTGTAGCATTTCTACCTCTCTGGCTTTTGATAGAAGTTCTTGGAAAGTAGAAATACCGCTTCTTGAAACTTTTTCCCTAATTTGTAAGTTTAATTGAGAAAATATCATATCGAGCATTACTTTTTCGGAAAGTTTTTCGGTCAATTGGGCAAATAATCTTCGTTTTCTGCATATGAATGAATCAATTGTTTCGGTTATTTTCTGCTTGTCTTGGGAGGAGCGAAAGTCTTACGCAAAAGATCAACAGCATCATTGAATGTTTGGACTTCCTGTTGTACCCCTTGCCACCAGGTCGAAGCATAACCCTCTAGTAACAACGGAAGGCTATTGAGAGCGTGAACATCGGCAATTCTTTCTGCCTCCTTATATACTTGGATTGTAGCAAGAAAGTCGTCCACTTTCGTTGAATTTCTGTCAACCGTGAAACGACTACTACAGGTACTGAAAGTACTAACTTTAGTGCCTTGATTAAAACCAATACCAACCAAAAGTTCCCTGAATTGTAAATCAGTAAGACTGACTGTAGTCTGTCTTGGATTGGCACTTGGTATATTGGCATTTTGAAACATATTGTTACCATTATTGGGTGCAACATTAGGATTCTGATTCATAACGTCTTGACGTGGAATACCATTCGCTAATGCGCCATTCGAAGTACTTGGCGTATTTTCATTAGACACTGTGGGTCGAGCTGAACCTGAGGAGTTAGCGGAGATATCACCATCCACAATTGGAGGTGTGTTTCGTGGACTTCTGCGTATCATTTTCCACCGAATTAATGAAACGTCCAAGATCTAGCAATCTGTTTAGCAGACAGGAACAAATCGCAACAACAACAAAAATCACAACGTCGAATCACAGAATATGGTTGGCCGAATGGTCAACGGTCAGATGACGTAACGACTACAGGTGATGTGACGACAACAACAATATGCTTCGAATTACAAAATAGCAGCGGCAGAATATGACTGCACAGAAATTATGTTTTGATTGGGCGCCAATGTAGGGATCGTGGATGAACCACGGTTCCTCAATATGTGAAGGTTTTTTATAATTTTATATTTATGATTTTATTTTGTTATAACAACCGAACTATCTAGGCGGTAAACGTCCAAGAAGTTATTGGTTGTTTGGTTAAATTTTTTGGTATAATTTTATAATAGTGGTGTTGGGACAGACGGAATTCGTCCAATGCCGTCCACACTTTATATTATTTAATTCTTCTAGTAGAAATAAACAAGGGATTTCTTCCGTGCTTTGTGTCTTTATTATTTGACTACAAGATGAGGAATGACAAAATCTAAATCTTAACTTAAACATTACACCGAAATGTGAAACAAAAGAAATTACATTGAGTAAACCGTTATCATAAGTGAGAGTCTGAGTATGGTAATGAGTGATTATCATAGGTAAAAATACGAAATGAGTGCTAACATATGAGAAGAGAGTCTTTAAACAAAACAAATGATATTTGAGTGTTTCAAAATATAAAAAGAAGAATCAAGAACAAATAAGCATACACTCAAACACCAATATAACTTACATTATTGAGAGTTTTTTAATGCCGAAATAAAGTCGAATGCTAAGCAAACAATTATACACTCAAGGAAAAAAATAGTAATATAATCAAACGTAATGACATTTCTCAGCAAATAATTAGGAATATAAACATAAACATTTTAGGTATTCTTATTATTATTATTTATAACTAAATTAAATAAATTGAACCGCTACAAAGTAATGTAAACGACAAATATGTATAAACGCGAAAAATAATTTTGAGTTCTCTGATTGAGGTCAGTGTAGCAGTAACGAAATTTGTTCATTATTTCAGTGATTTTAAAAGTTATTTAATCAAAAGGTATTGGAAAACAACTATTCATTGTCTAGCCTGAGGTCAACTGCAGTGACCAAAGAAAACGCCTCTCTTTCAGTACTTAAAAAGCCTTTTAAGAACTATTAGCCTACAAACTGATGTGCATAAAACCAGATCTCCAACGGAAGTTTTACGCCAAGTAATTTTTGACCAGTTGGCCGCTGTAAGAGCGGCAAACCGTCTCCTGTAAGAGCTACAAAATTGAAGATTTTCATTTTCACAGAATCGGATTTTGGCCAGTGGTCAGTTCTCGCGCTATTAACAACGTGAGTGTTATTTTTATCCTTTCAGAAGCTTTTTATAAGAAACAAACCTAAACATTTGTAAATATGTAGTACTATACAATGGAAATTTACCCGCTCGATACTCGTATTGGCTCAAGGAAAGATCATATGTAGGACAATTTAGAATTGGTCAAATTGGCCTGCCGCGGCCTACACAACCTCACAGCTCAAGAATGGATAGTTGGGTGTTCGCGATATTGGTTTTAATGGTTTCGGATTGGCCCCAGCGAGGGACATAATGGAACAAAATACGGATTGTTGAAAGCGGCGTGACACGGCCGTGAAAAACTCTTAGCTCAAGAATGGATAATTCGATTATCGCGATTTTGTGCATGATGGATTCGTATTGACCCCAATGAGGGACACCTTGGATGGAAATTTAGGATTGCTTAGGATTAGACGCGACACGGCCATCACAACCTCATAACTGGAGAACGAATCTTCCGATTTTATGATTTTGGGCTTGATGGGTTCTTATTGGCCCAATGAAGGAAACTATGGAAGAAACATTAGGAAAGGTCACATACGCGTACCACAGCGAACACAATCTCATAACTCGAGAACGTATCTTTCGTTTTTCACGATTTTGGGCTTGACGAATTCGTATTGGTCCAAAGAAGGACACTTTGTAGGAAAATTTGGGATTGGAAAAAGATGCGTGGTATGGCTAACATTTTCACAATTGTGGTGCATTCCACGCAAAAATATAATATTTCGAGTTATACTGAATTGGCAAGAGCGTACCCATATGAATCCAATGCCGAAAACGAAACCATTGAACCAATCGCATTGTTTTTTAGTTTATTAATTGATAGCATTATAAAAATCTGATCAGTACGACGTAAGTGGCCGTAGAAGTACATCGACCTTGTTATAAACTTCAGTTATTACCATTGCGTTTAATGCAATACAAAGCATTTTTGTAAATGGACAGAATTATAGGGAGCAGTATGATCATGTTCGTATTATTGTTTTCATTACATTAACGAATTTGGGCGGAACGAAGTTCGCCGGGCCAGATAGTACCACATATAGAAATGGTGAAGGTTTTCATATCCTAGTCTACCGATTGTCGAAAATGTGGACAAGTTTTTAAAATTTCGTAAAAAAAAAATTTAGTTTGTGTAGAGTGGCAACATTACTTAAAAATGTTGACTATTAAAAAAAGTTGACTTGTTCTTGTCTTGAACACATTCTCCAGGAATCTTCCTTTAAGAAGAATATAAATATGTTGTTCATTCTTTTTATAATTTCCTTTGTATCTCCGAAATACCACATATGCCTTTTCGCAATAAAATTTTGAAATAACAATTGATATTTTGTTGTTAATTTAGAAAAGTTGATGTCAGCGAAAGCCTTAATTAACCATAACCATTAACCATAACTTCAAATGACCAAATCTTTTGCCTTGATAGCTATATCAGATAAATTTTTGTTCATCATATAGAAACATATTTTTGCCAATTCAGAAAAGTTTAAGTAAAAGAAATTGGTGCATACTCCACTCCGATATTCACAAAACACTAAGACAGGGTCGGTGAAAAAAGAAAAAATCAATTTCCTCCACTCTTCATCAATAATAAACCATCGATCACAGTCAATGTTCTGATATAGACCCCATACAAATGTCCCTCTTGATTTTAAGGGGTTAGGCCACTCTATTATTTTCTAAATATAGATTTTCATCTTGAAAATATCTCATAAGGGTCTCAAAAATGATATCTCAAAAGATTGTAAGGGGGGAAATTTTATAAATAACTCAATTCTGGTTTTTAGTCGATGGCCACTTTTTTACTTTTTCTAATCTTTGAAGTCGTTAATCTCAAAACTATTTTTCGTATTGCCTGAAACATAACTCAATCAATCTACAACGGATTCACTTGAAATTTTGATACGTCTTTAGAAATTCATTATCTAGTGAATTTTCTACCCAAAAGTGGGATTTTGTGGCAAAATCTTGTAAGATAACTCGGAAACCGCTGATGGGATGAAAAAATTAGATTTGATAAAGATAAAGGCTACTTAATTTAGGTTCCCTTAAAGTTTTCTTCAATCAACTAGGATAAATGTTTCTCGAGTTATGCTAATATGTGGTTCAACCAATTTTTTAGATGTTTATCTTTATTTTGATATATAAAAAAGTTCCATCCCGCAAATAGATCTCAAAGATCTCAATAAAAATGACAAAAAAATCCAAAAAAATATGTCTTTAGACAAAAGTTTTAATTTCGGAAAAAAATTAAAAAAAAAATTATTTTGTAGATTTTTTTATATTTTAAAAAAGATTGAAAATACAAAGTTAATTACTTATATGGATGAAAAAAACGGACGTTTGGCTTAAATGTTAAAATTCAACACTCCTTAACCGATCTCGTTGAAATTGTGTATCATAACTACTATCCAATAGGACTAAATTTGGTGCAAGATTCATCGCGATCAAATACATCGGTTTCAAAAATTCACTCACTTGACATGAAAACGCCGTTTTTACTTCCTCTTAATTCTTGGATTAAAAACATCTTTCTGGATTGGACCCTGATTTTCTTCCAATTACAGCACGTGCGTATTTCCATATTAATTTGCAAAAAAACACTGCTATTGTTGCAACAGCTGCTACTGCTTTCATTATAATCGTGTCCGGGTGTTTGGTTAGCAAATGAACAAAATATTGCCAATTTTCATATTGTTCAATGCCACAACTGTTGTCGTTGCCATTGCTGCAGCATCGTTTGCGTTTCGTTATGAGCACTAGTAGCATAGAAAATTTCAAAAACTAGTGTTATTATTATTGTTATTATTATTTTTATTTTCGTTTTGGATGATTTGTTGTTAATTACATGCAATTTTATATACACTACCAAAATTGTATTCGCAAAATGGGGTTTTCCACTTTTCGTTCTAATTTCTATTATACTCCCTACTAGGTCTATTGCGAGTGTGAAATTTACTGGGGAGAGGGATGGCCAGTCAGACGGAATAGATAGACATTAGCGCCATGTGGTCATAAAAGCACATTCGGTTGAACATTTCGACGAATGTGGAACATTTTATGACCTAATGGATTTTAGTTATGGCACAACTGGGGTGTTATGTTTGGTCTGGTCAAATACAGAGCTAAACTATCTGCCAAGTTATTTCAAATGCAAATTTAATTGTAGGTGTAGGTGTTGTATGGGTGCTTTACAGATGTAAATTATGCAGAAATAGACAAGAGAATTCGCCAATTTGACATTTGTTGCAGCACATTGATAGGTATGGAATGGATATTGACATAATAAATATTAACATTTTTTTTTTGTAACAAGCAAGTTTGTAGTCTTTACCCAAAAGGAGATGAGATAGACCATGTTTATTATACCGATCGACTTAGAATCACTTTATGAGTTGATTACCCTTCTGTACATGTACTCTTGTAGTCAAAGTACAGGTCGCAATTATGCTTCGATCTAAACGAAACTTTGCACATATCTTTCTTTTTGCACAAGGACAATCGCTATTAAATTTGTTTAAGATTGGTTCATTAACGTATAGATCCTATATACATGTTCCTGCGATAAGCATTGTAGAAACTGTTTTTATATCCTACACAACATCATGGTCCAGGGTATTGTGAGTTTGTGCATTTGTTTGTAACACCCAAAAGGAGAAGCGATAAACCCCTCGTTTATTATATGTACCGATCCACTTGGAATCACTTTCTGAGTCAATTTAACTATTTGGATTCTATGTAAGGTGTATTTTAAAAGTTGGCAGAGGAGGCAGGTATCCTGACACATAACTAAAGTCTACTAAATTGAGAGGAAATCGGTTCAGATTTGGATATAACTCCCATATATATTTTCATTCCGCCTTGGTTTCTAAGGCCTATAGAATGTATTTTTTACACCAGATCGAGGAAAAAATTGGCAGAGAGTCTCTTGACCCATAAATAAAATCTACCAAATATAGTGGAAATCGGTTAAGATTTAGGTTTATTCCCCATTCATATGTTCTTTCCGGTAAGCTTCTTAGGCCTATAGAAGGTGTATTTTACACCAGATCGAGAAAAAAATTAGTAAAAGCGTTAGGTTCAGCCATGCCGAATCTTATATACCCTCCACCATAGATTGCATTCAATTTTATTACTGGAAAATCTTTAGATATGGAGCAAATCATGATACGGTCCTTTTTGTTTAAGTAAATTGTGAAAAAAATCGAACGCTGCAATTTTTAGCCAAATTTTTGGCCGCAAATCCTTTAGCCAAACTCTTCACCTGAAAAATGTGATATTTATGGTTTAAAATAGCATTATTGAGAGCTAAATCTACACGGGGACTACAACAAAATAAAATGTTATTTGTATAAAACTTAATGTGATGAATTCTTGCCAAAATAGAATACAAACTGCAATGTCTCGGCTAAATTTCTTAGAAAATGTGGTGTATATGGCTTAAGAAAGCTTTTGGGAGCGACATCTATAGGTGGAGTATAACAAATATGAACCGATTTTAAAAAAATTTTATTGCGATGAATTCTTCTTTTAATTAAATACAAACTGCCGAGATTCAGTTAAAATGCTTAGAGAATATGGTATTTATGTCTACATTTTGGAGCGACCTCTATAGGGTGACTGTAAAAAATATGAACCAATTTCTTCACAGTTGAGAGGAAAAGATGATCCTGAACAAAACCTCATTATCAGTTTTTGGCTTCAAACTAGCCAAACTTTGTAGCCCTTTAGGTACGCTGTGTTTTACGTATCGTTCAATAGTTTAATAATCATTTTCGCCCTAATTTGTGTTGAGCTCTGGTATTAAAAATGTGTACATAATAAAGATATGTATTAGGTCACATCTCATCATATCATAATATTGGCCATCTCAAATCATGTATCAAAATGATTCTTCAAGATTATGTTATTTTCGTTTAATTTTCCCAAATTGTTGGAAACGCCTTCGCAATGATCATAAAACTATTTTATTGCTTAATTTTTCTATACTGTCCTATTATTTGCCGTTTGCTTCCTTGCAAACAGTTTTCATAGTGTTCATCGGCTGAATTATATAACAGTGTAAAAAAAAATCCACATGTTGCCATGGTCATCGAGTTAGATATTATTATTGACCATAACAATAAAAATATATTTTATTTACACTGACATAAGGTGCAAATATACTATACTGTGAAGAGGTTTAGTATTATTTATTTGGCTTTGCACTAAATTTAACGTCTACTGACAATTTTGTTGTCAAAATGACATGGAATTGCATGGCACAAAATTTTCGGTTATGGACCAAATTGGTTATGGACTCTATGTTTTATTCTGCAATGAAAACCATTTGTCTAATCCCTACAATATTTCTTTTGCATTTATTGTTATTCGTTAAAAATAGTTCTTATTACGCATATATTTATTTCGATAGCCACAGGATTTCTCCAATACGATTAAACCAATTGTACATGGGATCGTATAATTAATATGAATGAATTAACTCTGGTAACAATTATACGCCATATGACCACTGTAAATTAAAATGTAAAGGCCTTATTCATAAAAAGTTAAAGTCAAACCTACATTAAATTTTTATGAATAACGGCCTAAATCGTTATTATACTCTATCGTAGCGTTGTTTATAACATACAAAAGAAGAAGCGATAGACGCGTTATTTCTTTTACCTAAACGCTGGAAAAATCGCTGCTTTAGTATATTGTCACAAACATATTCTGCTTGAAATATACATATGTTTAGGGTACACTCCAAATATATAATAATTGGTAAAATCAAAAATTATATATTTAGGAAGATCTAGTTGTAAGCAATTCTTTGTTTTCATCCTAATACTTTTTTTAGATCATTATTTCCGAAACAAAGTTTTATTAGCATTCAGAAAGTGACTTTATCGATACCCTATTATTTTTTCAGAAATTCTTAATGTTTGTAAAAATACTTTATCGTATAATGTTGGATAAAAATAAATTAATTGAAAGATTGACAACAAATGATGACTTGGAATACTCAAAAATTTAAAATGGGTGCTCTAAGACAGAAGCTAATGCCGCATATGGTTTTTTTAACTGGAAGGAATAACTCGAAATCAAGGAAAAAGTAAAACTTAAATTCGAAAATGTCAGCAAAGTTTTAAAAATATTTGGAGAAATTCCAAAAATAAATGTATTTGTATCAAAACACACATTTTATATGAGTTAATAGTGCAGATATATGTTGTTGTAATACAAAGGGTGGTTAAATTGTAAGGGCCGATGTTGAATGTGAACCACACCTAAACGTCAGGTTTTTTTTTCTGCATTTCATTTGACATTTCTCAATTTCAGACTAACTCAATTTGAACCATTGAAGGATACACAATCGAGCAACGCGTTAAAGTTTGTAAAGCCTTTTACGAAAATGGGCGTTCAAATCAAAATGCATTTCGTGCACTTCGTGATGTTTTTTGATCAGCATAATCGACCAAATGTGTCCACAATCAGGAGAATTGTGCACAAATTTCAGCAAACCAGGTATGTAGGAGATGTGAAAACACCTGTGCATGCTCGCCAAGTTTGTTTGGTGCGGCTTATAGGCTGGCGACATCATCGGGCCATACTTCTTCGAAATGAGGCCGGTCAGGCAGTTACTGTGAATGGTGTTCGCTATCGTGAGATGATAACGAATTTTTATGGCTCAAAGTGGTAGATATGTATGTCGACAATATGTGGTTTCAACAGGACGGTGCCAACTTACCACACAGCTAACGAAACAATGGCTCTTTTGCGCAATAATTTCAATGGCCGTATTATCTCACGTCGTGGCGATATCAATTGGCCGCCAAGTTCATGTGATTTTACACCGACGAACTTCTTTCTTTGGGGTTATTTGAAAGAAAAGGTGTACGTCGATAAGCCAGCAACAATTTAAAAGCTAAAGGATGAGATAATTCGGCACATTAACGGCATAGAACCTCAATTATGCCTCAGCGTCATCGAAAATTTGGACCATCGGATGGAGGCGGATATTTTGTTCCATACATAATTGAACCATACCAATATTATCATAATAAAATGAAATGACAAATAATTTCCTAAATAATTTGTGTTTTATTCTAAATCAACATCGGCCCTTAAAATTTAACCACCCTTTATTACTTATAACAGCGGAAGTATTTTGGACCAAAAAGCCTCTGTCGCGTTTATATTTATAATTAAGCGTGAAATCAGCATTTCTACGAGTATCACATAATTAATCCCTAACCCAAATCCCATAAACGCGAATATACATATATTGTAACCCCCAAAAGGCGAATACAAATTCAATAAAGAACTAACACTGAGTATTGGAGGTAATAAACTGAATATGTTTCTATAACGTTTGCGGTATGAAATCGCAACAAATTTTACAGCACTCGGTACAAAAAAATATTACCTTTGTCAACAAAATATAGTTATTTATCTATTATAAGTTTTGTAAAACTGCTATTTGAAATTGGGTGAAATTGGTCATTTATTTTGTTTGTAATGTCGATAAAGATAACGTGGTTTTGGAAAAAGTATTGTTTGAACGACACATTAATGAGACGCCGGCATAGAAAAATTACCGACGGTAAAATCGTATAGGGAACTTGGGAAAAAGTTCCAATGGGACGGAAAACAGTTAAAAAGTATCAGAAAGAACATTCCAACATCGTCAAAAACTCAAAATATGACCAAAAATATCAACTTAGAGGTTTAGCGAAAAATACATTCAAGGCCATTCTTTGCGCCGAGTCATATTTTACATTGGATGGAAATGAATGGCAAGGAAAACACTTTTTTGAAGGATACGATTTGGTACGATGGTATACAGTTTGTGGAGCATAAAAAGTTTTATTGTGGCTTGCAATCAGTCAGAACCAGAATTTTTGGAGTCTGGATTGGCCGTAAATTTTGAAAGTTATATCAATTTCTGCTTACCAAAAGTTGTAGAATTTATGAATAAGAAGCATAGAAACTTGAATGTAATATTTTGGCCCGATTTTACATCAATTTATTACACCAAGAAGACATTGGAAGCCATAGGCACACTTCAGATTCCAGATGAACAAACTCCATCCAATGTTCCCCAATTACGTCCAGTTGAAGATTTTGGGGCTAAAAAAAACTTCAGACTTAAAACCACTAAAATTTGGTTTAAAAAATTTGTAAGGGACTACAAAACATGCCAACATAGACATTTTCAACAGCCATGGAGAAGTTTCCAATTCTCATTCGTCCTCTAATTGGATAAAAAGTTTGGTTATCGAATCAAAGACTTTATTGAAAACCCGGCCATGTAGATTACTAATGACGGGGACACGCCCCAGAGTTCGTGATATAATCTGTGGACATGCAATGACATACTTGTAATACATTTTGTCATGTAAAAATACTTGATTTCTAGCAGGAGGTTGATCTTGATAAATCATATCGCTTACATACCAAATAAAACGGGCAACCGGCTAATATAGAAACCATAACAATTCCACGAAAGCGATTTGTTAAATAAATAAAAGACAATATTAGGACGATAATGTAAATATTTTGGAAAAAATTGCGTATGTAAAATATAATTTAACAAAAATGAAAAAAAAATTTCATCAATAACACTATGTAACAGACTTTTTTTGTGTCCGAGACCTAGAAACCTAGAGACCTAGTATAGATTGATGCATACTACTTTATCAAAACAAAACAAAGTTTTTTACTGTAAAGTTTTTATTTTTAATTTTTTTTTCTAATAATTGTAATATTTGGACCATATTTTCATATTAAAGGAAATTATAAGGTCTAGAAATGCTGAAGACATCAGTAGAAATAGAAATTCAGTAACTGTCGATAAATAAATTAGAATTTTTATACCCTACACCACACTGTGGTACAGGGTATTATGACTTTGTGCATTTGTTTGTAACACCTAAAAGGAGAAGAGATAGACACATTGTTTATTATACCGATAGACTCAGAATCACTTTCTGAGTCGATTTAGCCATGTCCGTCTGTCCGTCTGTCCGTCTGTCTGTCCGTCTGTCGTTCCATGTATTCTTGTAATCAAAGTGCAGGTCGTATTTATGGTCCGATTGTGATGACATTTAGCATAGTGCTCTCTTTACGCCCAAGGACGATCCCTATTGAAATTGGTTAAAATCGGTTCAGATTTGGATATAGCCCCCATATATATGTTCCACCCGATTTAACATTTAAGCGCTGTAGAAATCGTGTTTTATATCCGATCAGTACGAAATTTAACAGAGAGAGTTTTCTTATTACATGTATGAACACTGCCAAATTCGGGGAAAATCGGTTCAGATTTAAACATAGTCCCAATATATATGTTACACCCGATTTGACATGTAACATTTTATATCCGATCAGTATGAAAATCGGCAGAGAGAGTTTGCATTCGCATTGGTAGGTAGGCCCCGCCCGACTTTCTGTGTTTCCTTACTGGTTTTTATTGTTTTTTTTTTAAAAAAAGTAAATTTTTGGCATAAAAAATAAAGAAAAATTCGTTAAAAATTGTTTGTTCCATTTTTTGAAAGCTAGCATCCTAACGAAAGAAAACAGTGCCTATTTGAAAAATAGATGAATAAATGTATAAATTATGACCCATATTGTAAAAGTAAGATACATTTAAAAAATATTTTTCATTGTCAATACGTACTCGTATAAGTATTAAAAATCCTATATTCACAAATAACTTTGTCTGCACTGACCACAAACTGGAAATTAGAATGTGTGAATGTATCCTAGACAACATATCATATAGGTTTTTATCTCTTAATCGACCCTTTGAATATCAGAAAGAATAATATTATTTTGGTCTGTTCAAATGTCGTTAATCTGAATAGGGAGAATTTCAGCTACACTCTTAATTATATGTCAGAGTTCAAGAGGTCGCTAAAAACGTCTCAGAAAATCATATGGTTTATTGCACATATCATACAATGATATATACGTCTCATGTTTCAATTGAATCGGTTTAGTTGACATAGTAGAAAGCTTAAAATGAAATTAAAACCTGAGGAATGATTGATTACGCATCTCCTTGAAGATCAGTATATCGTCATCTGAGATCCAAAATCACGTAACATAAAAAAAATTAAAATTAATTTTATGATTGATTATAGTCTATTAAAAAAACATATAATATATAATCAAAAATTTACCATATTATGAGTGATATTATAAATGACGTTAAAGCAAACAAGGTCATTAAAAATCGGAAAGATTCATAAAATTTTATTTTATTTTATTCAGAATGTACACCACAACTAATTGCGCTAGATTTGTTATTTGATTTCGCCTCAATAGTCTGAAATCCCTAAATTTTGTCAAAAGCTTAAAATTACATTACTTTGTTTTATGCTTCTCCTGAAAAATCATGAACATGTGGGTTACGTTATTTTGGATTTCAGGTGACGATATACATATTAATTTATAGATTTTTAGATTTCTGAGCTACTTTCGATAGCGTATTCTAGCAACACCTGTAACTGTATGCTAGTATGTACGTTCAAAATTTCGATATAATCTGTTTAGTCATGATAATAAAAATCATGTCAAAAAATCAAACTAATCACGCTGTTGACCATACTAAAAAATTAGCCAAAGTTTATATTTTATGTATTTTAGAAAATTTTAGCAAAATCTAATAGAGGTTTCATTTTCTAGAAAACTTTGTTAAATTTGTTATTTTTAAAAGTTTTTGTCAAAATGTAACACATTTTTATTGATTTTTTTTTTGCTGGAATAGTTATGTGAAATTTCAGTTTTTCTAGAAAATTTGGTTGAAATTGCATATCTCAAAAAAATTCTTCGAAATTTATTTTTATTCTTTTAAGAAGTTTCGTTGAAAATTAAATTTTTCTATTAAATATCTTCAAAGCTTAATTTTATTAAAATTTGCCAAAATTATTTGTTCTAGAAAATTGCGTTGAAATTGCATATTTCTGAAAAATAATAGAAATCCAATAGAAATTTGGTTTTATTTAAAAAAAATCGTCAACATTTTTATTGAAAATTATTTTTTTCTAGAAAATTATGTGAAATTTCATTTTTTTAGAAAACTGCGTTGAAATTGCATATTTCTAGAAAATGTCTTTGTAATTTATTTTTATTCTTCAAAGATACGAGTAGTTCGTTGAAAATTTAATTTTTTTTATGAAATTTCTTCAAAATTGGATTTATGCAAATTTTGTTGAAAATACTTACGAGAAAATGTCGTTGGAATTGCATATTTTTAGCAAATTTCTTCAAAATTGTATATTTCTAGAAAATTTCGTCAAAATTGAATGTTATGAAAATTTGGTCAAAAATTCATTTTTATTGAAATTTGCCAATTTAATTTATTTCTAGAAAATTTCGTAGGAATTGTATATTTCTAGAAAATGAAAAATCGAAAAGTAATTTTGAATTTTAAAAAAGTCTTTATTTTATTGAAAACGTCTTTTTCTAGAAAATTTTGCCAAATTTCAGTTTGTCTAGAAAATTGGGTTGAAATTGCTTATTTCTAGAAAATTTCTTGAAAATTTATTTATTTAAATTTATTTTTTTGAAATTTGCCAATTTAATTTATTTCTAGAAAATTTCGTAGGAATTGTATATTTCTATATATATAAAAAGTCTTTATTTTATTGAAAATGTCTTTTTCTAGAAAATTTTGCCAAATTTCAGTTTTTCTAGAAAATTGGGTTGAAATTGCTTATTTCTAGAAAATTTCGTGGAAATTTATTTATATACAATTTATTTTATAAGATACGAGTATTTCATTGGAATTTTTTTTAGATTTCTTCGAAATTTCATTTTATGCAAGTTTTGTCGAAAATACATTTTTATTGAAAATTATGACAAAATTATTTTTTCTAAAAATTTCTTCAAAATTGCATTTTTGTAGAAAATTTTGTCGAAATTCAATCTTATGAAAATTTGCCAAAAAAAATTTTTTCTAAAAAAAATTTGTATTTTTAAAAAACCTTGT
This sequence comes from Eudasyphora cyanicolor, assembly GCA_963930755.1. Classification (NCBI taxonomy): domain Eukaryota; kingdom Metazoa; phylum Arthropoda; class Insecta; order Diptera; family Muscidae; genus Eudasyphora; species Eudasyphora cyanicolor. The sequence continues at coordinate 257,161,047 of OZ005737.1, read as the reverse complement.
CAAAATTATAACTAACACATTTGAATTATGGAGTTTTTTTAATCTAGAAAATTATGTCAAATTTCAGTTTTTCTAGAAAATTTCTTCGAAATTTATTTCTATTCTTCCGCAAAAACATTTTTAATGAAATTTGCCAAAATTATTTTTTTCTAGAAAATTTCGTTGAAATTATTTTTTTTTCAAAGATTTCATTGTTCATTATTACGAAAAACAATTTTAAAAAATGTTGGTCCTGCTTTTTTTGGCGTGTGTAAATATATGCGTCGGTCCATAGCGCCTTATGAGATTTTTTAAGTAATGGAAGAATGACAAAAAGTAGGAGCCGCAACGGTCAAGCGGTCAAATGTAGCGGTCAAACGCGCATAAATTAGTAGGATCATAGCTCTTCAGGACCTTTTAATGTACATAACATGAAAATTGCTTTGGTCACTGGTAAACTGACCTCAGTTTAAGAATTGTCCGAATTGACAACGTTAGATATGTTACCTCAGTAAGTGGTGATATTTTTATGAAAAGGCTTTATTAATTTTAAGATGCGGTTTTATGTCCTGTTTGACTTCAGACTGGACATCGAATTGTTTGTTGTTTTCGCAATTCCATTAAGGTCAGCATGTACATACAAAATTTATATATTCTGTTAAGGAACTTTTAAAATCAGTGAAATAATGCCACTGCAGAGAAATCAAAATTATTTTTCGCGCATACATATATTTCTCGTTTTTAAAGGCGCCCATAGACGAGTACTGCCGCAGTTCATGCCGATGAACCCCTTGTGTACGTGTGTGATTGACATTTTCGATACACACATACATATCAATCAAAATTAAATTTTTCAATTTTTTTTCATTTTTTACACAAAATTATTACAAAAATGTTGGTTGTTTACATACTTGTAATAAAATTTCTAATAATCTGACATAAAATGATGAACAAAGTTCATCTGAATAATAAATAAATAAATAAATAAATGTGTCAAATTCACCAATACACACATATTGCCGTTCCTGCGGCAGTACTTGTCTATGGGGCTTAACAATTCATATTTACAAATTTTGAACTTTGAATCTCATGTCTTTTGAAAGGACAACAAATAGTATTAACGTTTTTGGTAGCGCGAGAACTGAGCACGGGCCAAAAATCGAAGGTGTGAATAGTTCGTGTCTATGCATGTGCAAAATTTCAGCTTTCTAGCTCTAACAAGGGCCTCAGTGGTCGAACATCACATGGCGTAAAATCGAAAATCAATATAGCCTTTTTTAATTTCCAGATATTGGTCTATTCGTTCACCAAGTTTCAAGAAAATCAACCGGTTCAGCCGTTTAGGCGTGATGAGGCAAAAACAGACAAACTATTTTATATTAATAATAGGATTTCCGAGATTAAACTAATATTGCAATTTAAATGAGAAGTAGAAAAAGGTGGTGAGTCCTCTTAAACTGAATTCAGCCATTCAAAGAAAATTCTATAATTCTTTGTAATCCTGATGTTATGATCCCTGTTTGATTGTATCATTTCCATTTCGCTAAAAATAATAAAAATGGTCATCATCATTGACAGACTTTTGTCGGCCAAATTAAAATGGTTATGAAACAGTTAACAATACATTGTTGCCCTCGTGCCTCACAAACAAATGTCACACAATGGCCGAGATTAATTCATATTATAAAGTTGAATTTATTTCTCTATTTTCTTAATGGCTTTGCCATGGAAAACCTCTTTTTTTATAGGCCATGACAAATTAAAAACAATAATAGATACTTAACAAACTAACAAAGAGTTTTGGCCAAACAAAAGACCTTTAGTCATGGCCATTAGATGCTTCTGAGCCATTGTATTGAGGAACCCTTTCCATTCTTAAGTATATAGAATTATCAAAACTCACCATCATCCCGCGTTAATGTCGTAGTTAAGTCATCATCAGACGGCAGCTTCCTTTTCGCTCCCATGGCCATTGAACATCTCATTGGTGGTGGAGACGTTGATGAGGATTTAAAGTTTCTGATTTGTTGATATTTCCGACTTTCCATTGTTGGTGTCTGTAAATAAGATATTGCACTAATTTATTTAAAGCTTATGATGTCGTTTAATATGGTTGCTGCTTAAAATCTAATTTTGTTAGAATGGCCGATGTCAGATACAATTTCCACAAATTAAGGACAATTTAAGCGCACAGAGTTTTAGAAAGTATTAAAGAAAATAAATTCGTTATAAGCCACAGCACAAATCATAGGAAAATTTCAAAATTAATTAAATACTATCATCAGAAAACTCACAAATGACAAGAATATTTGTAGTATTATTATTTTATTTTGCTTTATGAGTACATTGCCTCTGTCTATGTCTATCACTCAGTATGTCTATCGTGTACAGTGGAGGAATTTCGAAAAAAACTACGTAAATATGTCATTTCCTAACCAGTTTAAAGGATTGCAATGAAAGTGTGCCCTCCAACAAATGGTGTCGCAATTTGGACCTTTTTACTTTAGATTGTAGCTTACAAAAATGTTGTAAAAAATAGGTGGATATTTTTTACGCAAGTCGAGTAAACCTTAAGTTATATGTGCCCACTTTCATCGCGATCAGACAATAATTTCGACCTGTACTTTGATCAGAAAGTGATTCTAACTCGATCGGTATAATAAACGATGGGTCTATCGCATCTCCTTTGTGTGACAAACAAATACACAAATATATTATAACCTGTACCAAAGTGTGGTGTAGGGCATATAAACGCTAATCCGAGAAATTTCAAAATTCACCATTTCACAAAAAATAGGGTCACTAGTTATGCACAAACAATTTTATGATTATAATACCCAACTCCATGGTATTATGAGTTTGTGCATTTGTTTATAACACATAGAAGAAGAAGAGATAGGCCCATCGTTTATTATACCGATCGGCTTGGAATCACTTCCTGAGTCGATTCGAATCCGTCTGTCCGTCAGTAGATGTACCGTTGAAATCGAAGTGCTGGACGTATTTATGGTCCGATTGTTATGAAATTTTGCTCTGGCCCAAGGACGATCCCTATTGAAATTGGTCAAAATCTAATCTGATTTTACATATACGCACTGTATAAACCACATTTTTTAACCGATCTGCATAAAAATATACACAAAGAGGTATGTTAATTAATGCACTTAGATATAATACTAAATGTGAGGAAAATCGGTTCGGATTTACATAAAGTCCCCATATATACGTAACACCCGATTTGATAGATAAGCGGTGTAGAAACCGTTTTTATATTCGATCAGTACGAAATGCGGCAGAGAGAGTTTTATTTTTCTTGAATGAACGCTGACAAATCCGGTGAAAACCGGTCCAGATTTAGCCCCCATACCCCGATTTGGTATCAAAGCGCTATAGAAGTTGAACTTCATTTTCGAACATTGCAACATTTGGCAGAAATAAGCGTCTTAATTTAGGAACTAATGCTGCTTAAATTGGGGATAATCGGTTTAGATTTAGATATAGCCCCCATAGTTTCTTAATTTAGGAATGAATACTGCCAAATTTGGGGATTATTGGTTTAGATTTAAATAATCGCCACTGACACTGTATTTTACGACCGATCTATGTATAATTGGCGTTTGATTCATGTTAATGCAATTTTAAGACGAATGACCAATGTCCGTCCGTCTGCTGGCTGGTGCGCACGATAAGGAGTAACCGATTGACTTCAAATTTTGTATGTGGTAATACTTTCTTCTATCTCCGGCTAAGTTCGAAGATGAGCCATATTGGTCCACTCCTTCAAGTACCTCCCCCACAAAGGGTTAACATTTAGTGAAATATTGATTATTTAATAACTTCTATATTACTTATTTGAATCCTCTAAAATTCTACACATGGTATAAGTTTATTAGTCACTATTACCTCAAGCAAAATGGACGAAGTTGCCACGCCCAGTGTGGGAGGTACCAAAACTCCCACACAAATGGACCATTTTTAACCAAAAGTTAATACCTTATTTCTTTTTTACCACTGCATCTTTGTACACATTTTGTACAGTGTAATGATTTAATAGTACATACAATACAGTGAAAAATTTGCATTAATAACACGCTCCTTTTGGTACCTCCCACACAAATGGACCTTTTGTACTAAAAGTTAACAGCTTTTAACTTTAATATTATTGTATACAAATTTCGTACAGTACAATGATTTTATACTACCTAGAGTCTAGAGAAAAGTGTCCGTAATTGGCACTCCCCTTTTGGTACCTCCCACACTAATGGACCATTTTACACCAAAAGTTAACTGCTTATACCTTTAATACCAGTACATACTTTAAAGTTAAACTTCTCAAAATTTCAAGTATTTTATGGATTGGAATGAATGTTATAAGCCGTTAACTTTAAGTACAAAATGGTCCATTTGTATGGGATGTACCAAAAGGCGCGTATCAGCTTCGCCCATTTTTCTTAAGATGATGTCGACAAAGGAGGTAATACTAGTTGTGAAAGATTCTGAATAGTGTATAGAAGTTATGAGAAAATCAATAATTCACTAAATTTTTACTAAAGTGTTATAATTTCTACATCTATCCATAGATTTTCTTCTAATGGGCATTGTTTTCTCCGTTTTTATGCTAACTTCCAATATTTGAAACACACTAATTTTTTTCTATTTTTTATGGTTTTTTTCGTGCTAACATAAACGCATTTTATTGTTTTTGTTTGTAACACCTCTAAATATTGATCTGAGACCCCATACTGCATATATATTCTTAATCGTCTTAAAATTCTAGGAGGATTTTGCCATGTCCGTCCGTCCGTCTGTCCGTCCATCACCCAACCATGGCTGAGATAGGTGGCTGAAATTTGGTATAGATACTTTTTATACCTGCAGGTAACTTGGGATTGAGAATGGGCTATATCGGTCCATATTTTGATATAGCCCCCATGTATAGCATCTGTCCGATTTGACTTCTTAACGCCATAGAGACCACAAATGTCAACTGATTAAGCAGAAAATTGCTGACTAAGGTTAATTTATATCCGCATCCTCACACGAACAACGGTAGCCATAGGTCGATGTTTTGATATAGCCCCCATACAAGGGTCCCTCTAGATTTTACTTCTTAACGCAACAAAAACCACAAATTTCAACGAATCGGGCTGAAATTTTGTAATATGGCTTTATTTCTGCCTGAAACTATTCACATGCTATCCATGGTGGCGAGTATATAAGATTCGGCCAGGTTGAACTTAACGCTTTTACTTGTTTAAGGTTCATCTCTGCATTATCGTATTCATACTTCAAAAAATATGGTTCAAATGCTAAACGCACCTTCCACGAAAATGGGAATATCGAAAAACAATTTATTTAAAAAAAATTTACCATAAATATTTGTTGTAATATTTTTTCCAGTTTAAAACACTATATTACACCAGAAAATGTTATGTATAGCCCTTCTACAAAAATGTTATTGCATATATACTGATTTCAGACTGATCAGACTTTTTATATACTGATTTCCAAACACGTATCAATCTTTAATAAACAAAATATTTTATAGAACTTCACTCTCCGTATACAATCAGAACAATGGGACACATTTATTTTTGATTAGCGATATTTCAGTTGTTTAACTGTACGCATTCCATATTCTAATTTGGCACATTCTACATTGTCCTCGTTTACAGTAAAAGAGTGTTGAAAATGGTGTGAATTAAACACTTAATAACCGCATTGAAAAAAATTTTATAAAATTTATAGTTTGTGCCTAAATTATTGATATATTCATTAACATTAAGAACATTGTCTTAATTTTAAGTAAAAAAACGTAATTGTTTCAAAGATTAGGGACATCTTTGACGCCAATCTTTAATTACGTGAGCAAATTTTTTTCTATGCGATATTTTTTTGATATTTTTAGTGGCACTTATTCTTAAGACAAGAGTAGCTACCGAAACCTGGATGAAACAAAAAACAATTTATTTTATATTTCCTAAAAAATACCATCATTCATTTGGGTTGGAATGGCTTCCATGGTTTAGTTCATATTCCAGAGATTATTATGCTGCTGCTAAAGCTGGAAAAGTCGATTTTTTGCTTTTGTTTTCTGTGCTAAACGAATGAATGAAAGCAAAACGAGCTATGCACTAGTAAACGGATGAATATCCATAACTCTGTGACTGCATCATGTGAATGAAGATAGTAAGTTTGTGCGTTCTCTGTACACATTTTACTTCCAGTACATTACAAGCGTTTTATTTTCAAATATTTTTGTCATGGCGACATTTTTGCTTTTGGCAAATGAATACGAATTAAATGAACCTACAAACATATCTAGTACAAGGAAACGAAGACAACTATGAAGCGGCATTAGGGAGAAGCATAGTCGATCCATTAATGTACTACAGTTTAGTAATGAGTATGAAAGCTTAATGTCCTGTTATACACTGGTGTGTGGGCTACTAAAGGTTAGGTTTCACATGTAAAATTTATATCTAGTAGTAAAAATAATTCTCAAAAGTGGTATACAATATATTGGAAATGTAACATATCACAATTTCCATAATCTGTGAAGGATGGATGAGGCAAAGATATCCATATTCAATCATAAATTAAATTCATTCAAGCAAAATTTTAACACATTGAAAAACTACCTTTGGATTATACTAAAAAGGATTAAATTAAACTATTTTACAAGTATTAGAGAGATATCCAGCTATGCACACATATGGTAAAATTTATTTGCCCTTCTTTCCAGATTTCAGCGCTTGAGGAAGTGTTGTATTTATTTGAATTCCCTTCTATTGGTCCTTCATTTGGATTCCTGTCTTAGACCTTCTACACTTATTGGACCGTTACATTGCTGTGTATTAACACAGCAGAATTGTTTAAAGGCTGTGTTAGGCAAACTTAACCGCAACATAGCTTTAGCGCAGTCGTAACGTTGCCCGCTGGAGCAATTAACCAAAACTTGAAAAACGTTCCATATGTCTCAGACATTCGCAACTAAAAATGTAAAATCCTTATATTAATTTATATAATTTATTCGTAACGCTACGGGGGCATTGCGGTTACGTTTGCTTAAACCAGCCTTAATTGTTTACTTGAAAAAAGCTATAATAAAATATATTATAAAAATTCGGAGAGTTGTGTTGCCTGCCATCTGTAGGGTATATTCAGCAAAAAGACTTAATACAAGGGACTGCATACATTTCGTGTAACAAAAAGAAAAGGGAAATTTTTAACAAAAAATAAACGTAATTCCAAATGAGAATTGTAATCATAGCAATGTGTAGATAAAGATTATAAATAGCTATTTAAATTATTTGCAATTACGATCTGCATTTGTGATTGCAGCACTAACAAAAAAAGGAGAGGGAAAAAATTATTAAATTATATTCATTTCACTGCTTTGAACATTTTGACAGATGAAGCCAATTTATCTCTCACAAAACACATCACTGTGCCAAAATATCATTTGTGAGCGAAAATTATTACTCGTAATAAGCTGACAAACCCTACACCCCTTCATATTCGGAGAGTCCTCCGTCAATCAGTTCGGTCGTGATTGTGATTTTCAGAGTTTATATTATCCGGGATGACGGCTAAGTTTATGTCACATTTGTCTTCGTGACAAAACAACTGTATCGCACATTTTACTTGGCAGTGCCTTTAAATTTAGTCTATGGTTTTGTTGGTGGAGCGGTCTTACAATTGAATTGAAAAATGGCAACGACTATTTAAAGTGGCTCTTCCAGCGAAAACTTGTGCATTTCAGCTTGGACGCACTGTGGTACTTTTTTGATTATGACTCTCAAAGTTGGCTGTTTAAATGAAATCTGGTTGCTTCTACTTAATATGATTTGGATGGTATGTCGTAATTATGATCATGGACATAGATAATGAGTAATATAATATTGTTCGGCGCACAGTGGGAGAAATTAAACAAGGGAAATAATTAGGTCGTTTCTTAACAAGACAAGCGATTGTGACCAAATTTGGTCCGATACATTTGATACGGGTCAAAAGTGTAACAGATCAAAGGAGCGACTAATGTCAGTCTGGCTGGTTCGCACTTTCGTTATAAGTAACCGATAGACTTGAAATTTGGTATGTAAAGAAAGACCAAAATAAACCAGTAAGAAAAGACTAAATTCGGGCGGGCCCGACTGCATAAACCCTCCACTATTGTTTGTCAACAAATGCACAAATAACAATTATTACTATTAACAGTTGCAGGTTAAATATAGTACATATCTAAATTCCAGACAAATATGTTAAAAAAACACTGACCGATATATTGCATTTTCACTAGAGACGACTTAATTCAATACGAAGTACAAAAGCTTAAATTTCCTCATGAAATGATAATCAAAACATGGACCGATGTTCCCTATTTTTACTGGGGACGTTTTCTGCTAGTCCTATGCGATGAAGATGTGCTTGTAAGCTTGAGTTTCCTGTTTTCTTTTCAGTTGGGTCGCCCACAATATCTTTGCAGATGCTCCTTACTGTTGCGCTATTCCACACAGTTTTGAGAGCCACCACTGCCCAGTTCTTCAACTCATCCTTCGCGGCTTCGAAAGGTTTCCAATTTTCAAAGTTTATTACTCGAAGTTCTCTGCCCTTTGCAGCCCGTTCATTTCCATTCACTCCGTTGTGTCCTGGTACCCAGCAAATACGCAAATTACCATGGGCAGAGTAATCATTTATCGTTCTTTTACAGTCCAACACAGTTCTGGATTTGAACCTTTCCGATGTTATAGCTTTAATCGTCATTTGGTTATCTGTGAAGATGTTGGCATGTTTAGGCGTTGTGGTATCACTGAGCCAGTTCACACACTCCGTGATTGCTGTAACTACTGCTTGAAATACCGTGTTATGGTCAGGGAGGCGGAAGTTAAATTCGACTTCTGGTTCATCTTCACTAAGAGTCAATAACATTTTACCATGGGTCAATTACTTTTGCCCAAAGGTTAATAATAACTAAACAAAGGTCAATTACTTTTGACGACTATAATCTACAAAAATTGAGTTGAGTTCATATTTGGTAAAAATACTTCTAACAGCTGTACTGCCTTTCTAAGCAAGAAATGCACATCTCCACTTTAGTAGTTTTAAGATTTTGAGCTTTTAGGTTTATTTAATTTTCTCGCCTTTGGGTTCAGGTTAGGGTGGCAGTCGGCCTGTGATTACTAACATCTGACCCAGGTTTTGGTTAGTGTCTCCATTACTTGACTAAGGGTCAATAACATTTTTCCATGGGTCAAATATTTTTTCCCAAGGTTCAATTATACTTAAACAAAGGTCAATTACGTTTGACGACTACAATCTACGTTTTTTTAAATTTCTCGCCTTGGGTTTAGGTGAGAGTGGTTTAAATTTCTCGCCTTTGGGTTTAGGTTTAGGTGAGAGTGGCATTTGGTTTTACCTGCTCACATAGGCCAAATTAGGTCCATAACCTAAACCTAAAATGAAAAGGCGCAAAACTTAAAAAACGTAAGAGCTAAATATCTTAAAACTACTAAAATGTAGATGTGACTTTCTTTTTTAGAAGGGCAGTGTGGGTATCTTAGGATTGAAAATTGGATGCAAATAGGTCTATCGGACTTAAATCTAAACCTAGGTCCATGTTTTGATACATCCCTCATTCAAAGGTCTGGCTTATTTTGCCCAAATCCATTCGGCAATAAAAGCGTTTCTATTGGCTTGTTAAACATAACATTGTGGCTCTTTAAAATTGCATTTAATTTTTATAATTGTACCACTGTGCGGCCAACAATTCAGCACCACTGTAGTGTCAGCCTGTATGGCATCATAATTATCATCGTTTGACACCAACACTACCTTCCGCATCAGCACCAAGAGCGGCCGCATCAGCGAACAGTTCACAGTGCAAAACCATGGCCATGGCACATCGGCAACGTCATCATTATCCACCAGCACCACGATTATCGGATAACCACAGATGGCAAATTTCCTATGCTGCGTGGCGTTATGAAGCAGAACGCTGAACGATGGCTCTTGGAACTCGGGAACCACAATTTGAGCTTTCTAATGCAACTCAACGCAACGACTGAAAAGCTGTTGCAGCCACCACAATCACAACGTTTTTGTTGTAGCCGCTGCTGTTGCACTGTCATTGCTGCCATGGCGGCGGCAGCAGCTGATGTTGCTCTAATTTCCAGGCGGTTCAAGTTGATGACGTTTCCGCGTTTAATATACACTCGATTTCCGTTTCTCCACATTTGGCTGAACTTTAGGCCAATGTTCCATGTTGTAGTAGTTGCTATGCTCGAAGTGTCAACATGGCCACAGTCTAAGCCAACTCAATATTTGTGTGGCTTGTGTGTGTGTATGATTTTTTCCCCCGTTTTGCCACTTGCGTTTTGTTCTTTCCATGTTTATGGGTTGGCTTAACTTACTCCATTCGATGGAATTTTGGCCGTAGAATGTCTCCAATCTTTTGGTATTTCGGTAATTTTTCGTTTGTGCAATTTCTGATTTTGGGAAAAACTTTCCAATTTGCCATTGCAACTGGCCGGATTGTTGCACAGGCTACTGCTGCTGTTGTGAATGCTCTTGGCGGCGCTGGAGCTGTTGCAAGTGCTAATGACGTTAGTGCCAAAGTTTTTAGGACCTTTAACTGATTGCAATTGTTTGTTGTTATTGATTGTACAGTGTTTTTGCTGTTTTCCGTCCGTCTCGATTGCTTGGCTAAAGCCTTAAGCGTTCTCTTGAAAGTTTGTCCTTTTGCTTGACTTAAATTCTATCTATATTCTTCAAGGGCGATTCTCCGATAAGAACTTTAGGGCAATAAACTTTCGCTTAATTTGAAAAATGTTTGAGATTGGTTTTTGTGCAATCAGACTCAGTAACTTACATACCATCATGTAATGTAGAATTAAATGGTTCGGAACACAATGCCACACAAATTGCAACATTTGTCCTAAGTTGTTAGCAATAAGTTATAAATTATGTTCAATATTAATTTCAATATGCGAATTAAACAATAAATCCAGAGAACATCAATAACCACTAAGGAAGAACTTATGAAGGCGGGATCGACTATATTACACCCTATACCACTTTTTTCCAAAACATGTATTCTGTTAAATTGTATAAAATACTGTTCAGAAATGAGGTTTATATAGCTCTTATATGCAAAATAACGATATGGGTACACGAGGCAAAATTGCGTTTTTTTATATTTTTAAATCGAAAGAAAATATATTTGGAACACAAATTCGTATAGGTTACATATTACTGAGCAAATAAATTTTATTTGAAAATCAATAAAATTTATTTGGAACGCAAAGTTTAATACATAACAATAAAATATATATGCAAACTAGTTTTCTCAAATAAAATACGTGTATATATAGAAATAAAGTTAATGTTTAGTAATTTGTCCAAATATATTTTGTTTTAAAAATATTTTCAAAACGTTGCAGATTTTTCGAGTTTAATTTTTAATAGATTTCGACTTATACCTTATATTTATACCCTACACCACACTGTGGTACAGGGTTTTATAACTTTGTGCATTTGTTTGTAACACCCAAAAGGAGAAGAAATAGACCCATCGTTTATTATACCGATCGACTTAGAATTACTTTCTGAGTTGATTTAGCTATGTCCGTCTGTCTGTCTGTCCGTCTGTCTGTGCATGTATTCTTGTAATCAAAGTACAGGTCGCAATAATTATCCGATCTCGACGAAACTTTACACATATGTTTTATGTGGCCCAAGGACGATCCCTATTGAATTTGGTTTAAATCGGTTCAGATTTAGATATAGCCCCCATATATATGTTACCCCAGATTTGACATGTAAGCGCTGTAAAAACTTTATTTTATAACCGATCAGTCTGAAATTCCGCAGAAAGAGTTTTCTTATCATATGAATGAACACTGTTAAATTTGGAATAAATCGGTTCAGATATAGATATAGCCCCCATATATACGTTACTCCCGATTTGAAGTGTAAGCGCTGTAAAAATGTTATTTTATATCCGATCAGTGTGAAATTCGGCAGAAAGATGTTTCCTATTATTTGAATGAACACTGTTAAATTTGGAAGAAATCAGTTCAGATTTAGATATAGCCCCCATATAAACGTTACCCCCGTTTTCACATGTAAGCGCTGTAAAAATGTTATTTTATATCCGATCAGTGCGAACTTCGGCAAAAAGAGGTTTCCTTCTACATGAAGAAATACTGCCAAATTCGGAGAAAATCGGTTCAGATTTAGATATAGCCCCATATATATGTTACCCCCGATTCGAAATGTAAGCGCTGTAGAGATTGTATTTTATATCCGATCAGTACGAAATTCGACAGAAAGATGTCTTTTTACATGAATGAGTATTCAGGGAAAATCGGTTCAGATTTATATATAACATCCGTATATATGTTCCTCCTGATCAAAGCGCTATAGAAGTTGTACTTTACTTCCGATCATTAAAATTTTCCAGAAATATGTTTCTCAATTTAGGAACGAATATTGCTTAATTTAGCGATTATCGGTTCAGAATTATTATCGCAATGACCCTTATCGCATTATTAGAGAGGTGTAGGGTATTATATAGTCGGCCCCGCAAGACTTTCTGCCTTTCCTTACTGGTTTTAAATTACATAAGTAGGAATAACATTTGTTTTAAAGCAGTAATTTTTATCCCCTCACCTTAGAGAGGAGGGTGTATATCATTTGCTACGAACCAAAAGTGTAACACATCGAAGGAGTGACCTAAGAACCTAAGTATGTTTGGCGGAAATCCGTTTTGGGTAATTTTAAGTCATTTGAGCTATGTCCGTCCGTCCGTCTGTCTGTCTGCTGGCTGGTGCGCACGATAACTCTCGAAAGGAGTAACCGATTGACTTCAAATTTGGTATACAGTAATATTGTTTTCTATCTCCGGCTATTGCTCCACTACTTCTAGTGCCTCCCCTACAAAGAGTTAACAGTTAGTGAAAAATTGATTCTTTAATAATTTTTATATTACAGGGTGGCGCAAAATGAGCTATATGGTTTGAATTCTTTATAACATTTTTAATTATTTTTTTTCTTTGTTTTTTTGCAGCATTTTGTGAAGGAGACTTGGGGAATTAATTATGGAGCGAACAACGTACAAAAATAATTGATTTTTTGCTAAATTTTTCTTTCGTTTCATATCCCCCACTTCTTTAAAAAGTTATAATACATGGTGGCGCAGACTGAGCTGCATTGTTTGAATTCTTTATAACTTTTTTAATTATTATTCTTTCTTTGTTTTTTTTTAGTTTTTTGTGAAGGAGACTTGGAGAATTAATTATAAATGGAACAACGTACAAAAATAATTGAATTTTTTCGAAATTTTGCGAAAAGTGAAAAAAGCGAAAATATGCTAAAAAGATATAATTTTTACAGGATATAATTTGTCAAAGCTAATTGCAAAAAATGCCCAATAATATACCGTATTTAAAAAAAAATTGTAATAATCGCTAAAGTTATAAACCATTTAACCCATATAGCTAATTCTGCGCAACCCTGTACTTATTCCAATCTTCTAAAATTCGACACGTTGTACTATTTTATTAGCCGGTATCACCTCGAGAAAAAGGGAAAGTTTGCCACGCCCTTTTTGGTACCTTCCACACAAATAAACCATTTTGTACTAAAAGTTAACAGCTTATAACTTTAATATTTACCAGTGCATACAAATACTTAAATTTTGTACAGAGTAATGCTTTGATAGTACCTTGAATCAAGAGAAAATTGGGCGTTATATGCTAAATCGGGATTTACGTATATATGGGAGCTATAAATATATATAATCTGAACCGATTTGACCTATTTCAACAGTCTTCGTCTTTGATAGTGAATGTGCCATCGAATTAGTAGGCGTGGCCGTGCCCATTATGTACATTTAAAAGCAGTATGCGTGATCCAACGAAACAAGGATGACCCCACTATATTTTTCTTGACGAATTTGACGAGGATTTTTAGTGGAGCATATGCTAGGTCTTGCCCTAGGTAAGCTAAACGGTACTCTTGCAGTCCTTTACATGAGCATAGCAAGTGCTGTACTGACTCCTCCTCTTCCTCATCTAACACGCATGTTTCTAAACACGCAGCGCCCTGTGATGACTCCTGTGAGCATACTTAGTGTGTTCTTTCTGAAGGTAAGAACAATGTAAGAGTAAGAGTCACATCAATGGCTGACAAGAGGGTTCTAGCAATCCTGCAGTATTGTATAGTATCCCACTTCGAACTGCTAAATGCTGCCCCCGTTCGTCAATTTGGTTTTTAAGTTCCACGAAAGGATTTTTCACGATAAGGGCCGCATAATTTTTGAATTTTGTTGGAAAATATCCCGTTCCAAAATATGTTTCGCAGTAATGCTAATAGCATATATTCGGCTTAGGGAAGGCAGAGAGTGTCAAGTGTCAAATGTCGATTGTTTGAAGATTCAGCATCGCCTCATAGTAGTATCAGTCTTATATGTAATTGATACATACATCCAGTGTATCATTTTCGGTTGCAAACCCCATTTGCGTCCAAACATTTTCTTGCAGGCATAGAAGGCGGATAGCGCTTTCTTTCCCATTACTCCAAATTCCTTTTCCAGGACAGCTTGGAGTCTAGGGTGATGCCTAAGTACATAGCTTCTTTCGATGGTTGAAGTAGCTTTCCTTGTAGTTTTGGGAGTTGATTATCTTCTAAAGAGGGCTGGTTCTGTCTTCGCTGGGATAACCCCTAGCCTATTTTTTGTTACCCAACGTGATAATCGTTTTAGTATCCTTTCCATGATAATCAAATCTAATCAACATCAGGACGTCGTCCGCATTCGATATGATCTTGATGCCTGTTTTGCCCAGATCAATTAGGATTTTGTCTATCACTAGATTCCATGATATTGTGATGAAATTTAGCGCAGCGCTCTTTTTTGGCCCAAGGACGATCCCTGTTGAAATTGGTCAAAATCGGTTCAGATTTATAAATAGCCCCCATATATGTATATGTTACTCCGATTTGACATGTAAACGCTGTAGAAACTGTATTTTATATCAGATCAGTACGGAATTTGGCAGAGAGAGTTGTCTTATTACATGAATGAACACTGCCAAATTTGGCGAAAATCGGTTGAGATTTGGATATAGTCCCCATATATATGTTACCCCCTATTTGACATGTAAGCACTGTAGAAACTGTATTTTATATCAGATGAGTACGAAATTTGGCAGAGGGAGTTGTCTTATTACATTTATTATAACACGACCAAATTCGGGGATAGTCCATTCAGATTTATATATAGGCCCCATATATATGTTTCAACCGATTTGACATGTAAGCGTTGTAGAAACCGTATTTTATATCCGATCAGTACAAAATTCCGCAGAGAGATTTTTCTTATTGCAATGCCGGTTTTCGCATTGTTAGGGAGGTGTATGGTATTATACAGTTGACCCCGCCCGACTTTCTATCTTTCCTTACTGGTTTTCCACTAAATTTCTGTAAATCTGTGCACAATTGTCCGTGTCAGTTTTATAGTTCATTCGTTCAACATTTCTCATCTTTCAAATTTGGTTTATTTCCCGTTAGAGAGCAATGTGCTACCAGCTCTTTTTTTTGTTCTATAGGTTAATCAGTAGCTTTCTGATCAGACCTGTGTCCGGATATCCTAGTCTTTAATAATGATTTAGTCGTGCCAATATATACCTTCTGTCATATGGCGACCTAAGAGAGAAAAAGCGTTAAGTCCACTTTTTACCTAAGCGAAATGCAGATGAGTTGACTACACATCGATTTGTAAACAAAAAGTCTAAAAAATCACGCTCTGTCGTCTCTAATAGCGCTAAGTCCATATATCAGTTGTTAAAACATAAATATACGGTAAGTATTTTGCCTCTCCTGTAAAATTTTAAATATTGAACTTAGCACCTTCACACACTTACATAGGTCGCGATATATTGCTATTTTCACCCTCACATTTAATCTTATAAATTACGTTCGATTTGTCCTCATTTTTTGGCTTTTGATTTAGTGTTGCTGAAGAAGTTGTTCACAGTATTACATTTGTATATCTTTGCTATAGGTTCTTCTGATTCTGTCTTTTTGGTATGAGTCCATCGATTGTTTTCTTCGGAAAATCAAGTCTCCAAGATTTGTCGTATTTTCTGTTGATGAAGTTCGTCGCCGTATTTATTTGCATTCGCTGGGATGTTTAGAGTAAACATTTATCAATTGTCTGGATGCTGTTTTCTTTTAATACCAGTCTATCTTCAGCGGGGTATAATTGTATTCAGGTATGGTAATTTTCTGTTTTCTTCTTTTTCTAGGAAATTAACCTTAGTATCTTATAAGGAGCTACCAAAAGGGAGGTATCATTTTGGTACCTCCCAAACAAAATTGCCAAAATAGCAAGAAAGAAAGGTCAGCCGGGTAAATCGAATTAAGAATCCCCTCACCTTTAGTCCCAAAAAATATTCATTTATTTTTTTATGTTTTAATTAAATTATTATCAATTTAGATTGAATTTAATAACTTAAAGCATGAACTGGTATTAAAGTTATAAACAGTTAACTTGTGGTGCAACAATTACTATGACAGATGATTCGGATATGTAGTATATAAGTTATTGGAAAATAAATTTTTCACTAAACGTTAACCCTTTGTGAGGGTCATACTTGAAGCAAGTGATATAACTTTTTTTTTGAAAATGCTATAAAAAAAACAACTGAATATTTTCTCAAATTTCTTTTTTTATTTGAAAGTACAATCCTTCCGGTTAATAATGGAAAATAATTTCATTCAAATGGCTGCCTCGGCTGCCAATTCAGTAGCCTACACGATCGGTCCAATTTTTAAGCACATTATCGATTGTGTGAAGCTGTATTTCACCAATGGCTTCACGAATATTGTCCTTTAAAGCGTCAATTGTCTCTGGCTTGTCGGCGAAACACTTATCTTTGAGGGCACCCCACAAATAATAGTCCAACGGTGTCAAATCGCAGCTCCGAGGTGGCCAAACGACATCAGCTCGGCGTGTCACGTAGCGCCGTCCTGTTGAAACCAAATGTTGCCAATATCCTCCTCTTCCATTTTTGTGAACAAAAATTCGTTCAACATGGCCCGATAACGATCGCCATTGACTGTAACCGCCACTCCTTGCTCATTTTCGAAGAAAAATGACCCAATTATGCCTCTGGACCAAAATCCGCAACAAACAGTGACTCGTTTTGGGTGTATCGGCTTTTCACTGTATGCGTGCGGGTTTTCTGTGCCCCAAATGCGACAATTTTGCTTGTTTACATACCCGCCAAGATAAAAATGAAAAAATCAAAATCAAATGAAAATCAAAATTTTCAAAGTAATGTCGCAATATTTCCCAGCGTTGTTCAAGCGTATACACAACCATATTCGTTCAGTGGAAGGATAAAACTAATTATCTGTCAAATCAGACATGAGCTAAGAGTTACCATTCACGAAATAAGCACTAGTTGAAAAAAAAAACGTTAGATGGCGGACCCTTTATAACCTTCTCCATGTGAGGTGAGGAGATACAAAATTATTTTTGTTAATTTTTCTATTTTTACAGTATGGGTCATAATTTAAATATTACACTATGCAACAGTGAAAAAAAATACACGGACTTGACAGTATAGGTTCGATTCTACTATCAAAGGGTAGTATAACCCTGTACTCGGTTTGGCGAAATTGGTGACCAATTTTGTTTTATGGGCCTCCAAAGATTCTGAAAATCAGTGGGCTCCTCGAAAAAGGTGACATCAGCTTTTGTCCAACAACTAATTCAGACTTGGTGACACCGCTTAACTATGTTTGGCAATAATGTAGCTAAGAATATGCTGAATAAAGTTTCTTAACATTTTTCGGGAAAAAAAAAAATTTTACGGTACTTTTTTTGAAAAAGTGAAGGAAAAAAATATTTTTTTTCACTTTTTTTGGGCATAACTTCCGGGAACTCGTAATTTTTCACTAACAATGCTTGGCAAAATTGTAGCCAACGTAAACCTGAACAACTTTTGTGAACATATTAATACATTCTGAACGTGTCTAGGCACCATAAATAGCTCAAAAAACCACATAGTACCCCAAAAATGTAAGTATTTCACTGTTATGTAACAAAAATATATTTTTTTTTGTATAGGGCATGTACAGCAACTTTATAGAAAATATTAAGGCCAATATTTTTGTGGAACATTTTAACCCTCTAGCTCTGTAATTTTTGGCCCATTTTAACAAATCGTAAAAAACACCCCTTAAAATGGGGAGAGAGGGGATGAAATGTTCTACAAAAATGTTCGCCATAAAATTTTACTATATGTGTCAGAACACACCAAAGCTCAAAACATAACACCAACACCAAAAAAAGGTCAAATTCCTGTTCGTGAAGCAATGTTAGTCGTACGACCTAGTAGTCGAAGCAATAAAGATACCTGTAAAGACCGTTGTTGGCTGGAATTTGACCGTTTTTTGTGTTAAGATTTGGGCTTTGGTGTGTTCCGACTCATATAATAAAATTTTATGGCGAACATTTTTGTAGAACATTTCATCCCCATCCTCCCCCTTTTAAGGGGTGTTTTTTACGATTTGTTAAAATGGGGCCACAAATTACAGTTATGTGGGGGAGCTAGAGGGTTAAAATGTTCCACAAAAATATTGGCCTTAATATTTTCTATAATGTTGCTGTACATGCCCTGTACTAAAAATTTTTATTTTTGTTACATAACAGTGAAATACTTACATTTTTGGGGTACAATGTGGTTTTTTGAGGTATTTAGG
The DNA here is from genome assembly GCA_963930755.1 of Eudasyphora cyanicolor. Lineage (NCBI taxonomy): Eukaryota > Metazoa > Arthropoda > Insecta > Diptera > Muscidae > Eudasyphora > Eudasyphora cyanicolor. Next base: position 257,142,297 of record OZ005737.1, on the reverse strand, counting down.
GTGCCTAGACATGTTCAGATTGCATTGATATGTTTACAAAAAATTTTCAGATTTACGTTGGCTACAATTTTGCCAAGCATTGCTAGTGAAAAATTGCGAGTCCCCGGAAGTTATGTTGAAAAAAGAGAAAAAATATATTTTTTTCCTTCACTTTTTCAAAAAAAAGTACCGGAAAAAAATTTTTTTCCCAAAAAATGCTAAGAAACTTTGTTCAGCATATTCTTAGCTACATTATTACTAAACATAGTTAAGCGGTATCACCAAGTCGGAATTATTTGTAGGACAAAAGCTGATGACACCTTTATCGAGTGGCCCACTGATTTTCAGAAATTTTGGGGGCCCATAAAAAAAATTGGTCACCAATTTCGCCAAAGCGAGTATAGGGTTATACTACCCTTTGATAGTATAATCGAACCTATACTGTCAAGTCCGTGTATTTTTCAAAAAGTGTTCATTTGTTGCATAATGTTATAGATAGATAATCTTCATATTGTCATTGTTTGTTTCGTTAATTTACTAACTGTCAACAAGTAAAAGCGTTAAGTTTGGCCATGCCGAATCTTATATACCCTCCACCATGGATTGCATCCAATTTTAATACTGAACAAATCTTTGTATGTGGAGCAAATCATGAAACGATCCATTTTGTTTAAGTAAATTATTAAAAAAGAACGCTGCAATTTTTATGCCGAAAATTCATTAGCCAAACTTTTCACCTGAAAAATGTGGTATTTAGGGGACTACAACAAAATAAAATTTTATTTGTATACATTTTATTGTGTTGAATTTTTGCCAAACTAGAATATAAACTGCAAAGTTTCAGCTAAATTTCTTAGAAAATGCGGTGTTTATGGCTTAAATAAGCCTTTTTGGGAAGACATCTGTAGGTGGATTATATTAACTGATTTAAAAACTTTTTACTGCGATGAATTCTTGTCTTAATTAAATACAAACTGCAAAGATTTAGTTAAAATGCTTAGAAAATATGGTATTTATGGCTTAACTACGTATACTTTGGAGCGACCTCTATAGGGTATAGTCGCCCAAAATGTACCAAAATATGAACCGATTTCTAAAATTTTTGCTATGATGAATTCTTATGAAAGTTTCGACTGAAAGTTTCTGCTAAATTGCTTTAAAAATTAGGTATCTATGGCTCAAAAACCTTATTTTGGAGCGGCTCTATAGGGGAACTATATCAAAACATTGACCGATATGGTCTATTTGCAATCCCAAACAACCTGCAACTATAAGAAATATTTCTACCAAATTTGATCAACCTAGCTCTATTCTGACGGACTGTAGCGTGATTACAACAGACGGACGGACGGGCAGACGAACATGGCTAAATCGTCTTAGAATTTTAGAACGATTAATAATATATATACTTTATGGGGTCTCAGATCAATATTTAGTGGAGTTACAAACGGAGTGACAAAATGAATATACCCCCCATCATACGGTGGACGGTATACAAACAATTTTTTGGCGAATTTTTTTTTATCTTTTACGACTTCCTTCGTGCCAGAAGAAAAAAATATTTTTTTGAAAAATTTGTCTAATTGTTTTAACTTATTTACTTAACTTCTGCTTACAAGTGCTCATAATTTCCTTTAATTTAACGTGTATCGAGCATATACTTCCAAAAATATGTTCCAAATACAGAATGCACCTTCCACAAAAATGGGATTTTTAAATAAACATTTTTTAAAAAAAATTACCATAAATTATGTTTATAATGTTATTTTCGTGTTTAGGACTCCATATTGCACCAGAAAATGTTATGCACAGCCCTTCGACAAAAAATGTGTTGCATATAGTAATATAAAATATCTGCACTGAAGGGCAACTTCAGCAATATCTATGAAAATGTGAATTTTGAATTTTCACAATTTTATTTTAGTTCTTTGTTTTTGTTCAAAATGCAAGAGAGCCCTAATATAATAAAACTGTTATTTTTGTTTTACAATATATAAAATAAATTCAATTCGACTAGTTTTTATATTAATCTAAGCGTTCGTTCTATTCAAATTTAACAACAATTTAGTTCTAAAACTTGGGCATAGTCTAAAATCATTCAATTAACTTAGTTCATCACACAATTCCCGCAAATAATAGTGTACATTTATTCAATTATCTCATTCTCTCTCCACGTCCACATACACCGCTACTCTCCCACTTCCATCGATACCACAAACCTTAGTCCTGTGATGTTAAACAATTAGCTTTTCCACCATAACCACAAATGAATTTATGGTTGTTGTTGTTGAAATTCTATGATTTTTCCATAGACTGTTGCAGTCCGAAAGAAAAAACCAACAAAACACAACCGACAGTGCAAATTTTCCAATTTCCAAACAATTTCGGTGCAAAGTTAAAATCGCCATAACCCCCGCACAGGAGTCTGTGAACAATTTAGCGCAGTTACGACAATATATGCACATATATAATAGCACAACAGTGCAAAAACCAACAAAATGCTATTGCAATATTGTTTTAATTAACATTTAAGTTTGTCCGAAATATTTATGAACATCAGTGCCGACAAAAACACTCCACACCCAACAGTGAAATGAAATGAAATTTTACGGTTTCAAAATGAATGAGCGAATAAATATAATTATAGCAATATACTTGTATATTAGTATGCACTAATATTAGATCGACACACCAACAATAATATGTAGTATAATATGAATTGCATTCAGTTGAATTGCAGTATTTAAAACAAGTAAGAAAGTTTCAATCGGGTAAACCGACCAAGATATACCTTCACTTCCCTCACACCCTCACAAAGACTTATTTTCTCCAATCGCAAAGCTAAATTGTTATACGCCACTCTGTGGTGCAGGGTATTATAACATTGTTTTGGACAAGATGTCTGTAACCCCTAACAAGTAAGAAAGTTTAGTCGGGTAAACCGACTTACGAATCCCCTCACCTTCAGTAAAAACGCCCAAAAGGGGCATGACAACGTGCCCACTTTCCTCGCTGTGGTAGCAACTAATAAGCTATTATTAGCTGTATAATTTTGGAAGATTCAACTAGTAGTATAGAAATTATTAACGAATCAATATAGAAAAACCAAACAATCACATTTTTGATATTTTTTAATTTATTTTGGAAAATGTGAGATTCTGATGTTTCTCGGTTTTATTGACAACAAACTCTTTTTCTGTGAGACAGCCTAATGTATATACTCATGCAGCCCATATTGTTGACTTTTTCACGATAGATTTTGTTGGCTTCTGATTTTAGTTAAAGTTAATAATCACCAAAAATTTCCATCCCTCTAGATAGAAGCAGTTCATAGAGCGGGAACAAAATATTTGCAGCACTTAACAATAGAAACTAGTATATGTATACATACTTCACAACTCTTGTGGATTTTCTCGTTTTAAATCCAGTAATTTTTATTGTTTAGGACGATGGTGACCACAACTGAGAAGTATTGTCTCCGCCTCCCATATGTTCAACCACTGATTTAATTTGGCATTACAAATGCATATTTTTCGGTAGTTCGTTATATTGTTGCGCAGAACAATGATAACGTGCACAGGGTCTTATTTAAATGCATGAAATATTTTAAACATTTAGCAATATTTTATTGCCAACTTTAATATGTGCCAAAGGGCATTTATGAAGTTATAAAACTGACTTTCTTTAATCTATCTAATATCTTAAATATCTATGTATTATGTACTCACACTAACTGAAGACAAGGCAGTACCGAAAACTCGTTTTTGGAATTTTTAAAACTTCTGTTTTTCCAATGATTATTATAGCTCTTATCATCCGATTTAGTTCAGATTATTAAAAATTATTTTGGTTGTTGTCATAAGGCGGCCATGCCGAATGTAATATACCCCCGACCATAGACCACATGTAACTGTATCGGGTACAAATTAACTCATATTACCAAATTTCAAACCAGTTAGTTCATATTTGTGGTATATTCATTTTGATTCGTCACTCCGTTTGTAATACCACTAAATATTGGTCTGAGACCCCATAAGGTATATATATTATTATCGTAAAATTCTAAGACGATTTAGCTAAGTCTGTCTGTCTGTCTGTCCGTCCGTCCGTCCGTATGTTGTAATCACGTTACAATCCAGGTTTTACATTTTAGCACTATTTGACACTCATTTCCCATCATTTCGAATGGTAAATTTCTACCGATTCTTCTAGAAAAAATTTTTAGCATTCTAATATTTTGTTTTCAAGTTCAACCATCCATATATAGGCAACCATTTGCTGTTATAAATGCGATGCAAAATATTACAATATAAAAACAAACTATTTTTGTCTGTTTTTATGTTTTGTGTGGTTACACGCAAATCTACTGAAATTCTTTTCATACTAAATTCATTTTAGCAATAAACACAACATTTATGCCCAAACACGAACATAAACACACTTTCACTTGCATATGTATGAGATTTCAAATACAAATATGGATTTACACAGACAAATACATACATATAATCAAATGAATATGAATGGACACAAATTTGCCACAACTAATGGCAAAAAAGGCAACCGGCCATTGCCAAAAACCAACCAAACAGCCGAACGGTGGAGGGAAGGACAGGCGAACGGGCACAGACGGTCTCCCGAAAAACGGGTGGTAACCATACAAATTTGAATTTGTAGCAATTTATTCAAATCGCCAAAAATCATGCAATCTATTGTACCACTACACATTCATATGGCAAAGAGGGCCGACCACTCCGACCGAGCAGGACCAAAGCGATTCCCCTCAAATACTGGTATTAATTACATTTCTTGTTGTTTGTTGCTAAAATATTCGATTTGAACACAAATAGTTTTCTTTGGTTGGAATTGTGAACGAGACGACTTCCATGGAAAAATCCTTTGAACTAAATTGGGGAATTGCGTGTTTTTAGTTCCCGCCGCTGGGTCGGTGGAGCCATTATAAATTGAGAGATTTTCCGCAAACCCTCGTGAGGAGTGCTGATAATTAAGTTGAATATTTGTTCATGATTTCAGGCAAATAGGCAACCAAATACTATCACGAGCACCACTGGCACTATCATTAAAATATAAATTTTTATTTATTTTCAGACAGGCTACCCGCAAAAAGGTCCGTTTGGGGAGAGGTGGGGAAGGAGAGGGAGAAACCATAACCGCCGCATAACATATGTGTAGTGAATATTTAATGTGATTTTGTTGCTCGCACACAGACACAGATTGCTTCGCTTGAGTTTGCGTGTGCGTAGGCGTAAGCGTATAATAAAATGATTGCCACATACACCGGAAATAGGAAATGAACTAAACACATTAATATCCTGATGGCAAAAATGAAATCTGTTTAATGTCGTATGCTCAATGGTCCTAGCGAAGCAGTGTCGCAAAGAGGAAATTCCAGCAAGATTGGGGGAATAAACTCGTATATATGAACAACAAGTGGTGACACAAATCACTGATCTAACATCAACATCGAGCTACTAAACAATGAAGGTCATTGCAAATTTTATGGGAAAATAAAATCGGGATTTATTCTAGGGTAACCGAAAAAGTTATTGGCATGTTAAAGTTAAATTTAAATGTAATATTTAACTAAGAAAACAAGTACGGCTAAATACGGGAGGAGTATAAGCTAATATTCTTTAGATTACGTGGACAGAGCCGAATATGCTCAGATATAGCTGTAAATGATTACACTACGAGTATACAACAACAGAAATTTATTTGTGTCCGAGACCTAAGAACTTGTTTTGTTTAGATTGAGGCGTAGTAACGGGGTTTCCAATAGGGATGATATGATTTTGAAGTGACGTTTCGGGCATTTGTAATATGTCATGATTTGTCATTTGTTTTTCATTGTATTCAGTAGTGTTTACAATTTCATCATGGAGAGATAAACGCAAGAACAACGTTTACAAATTATTCAGTTTTATTATCAAAATAATCCTTCTCCAATTGCAACTTTTCGTGAGCTAAGCCAATTTTTTTTTAAATAAAAAAACGCTTTTCAGTCGACCTACGACCTTGACACTCGTGAGCAATATTTTAGCTCCCGTTAAGAGCTATCTTTTTGCTATTGACCGATTGTGGCTACGAGCCACACAGCAAATGAAACAATTGAATTGTTGCAAGACAAATTTGGGGATTCGATTATTTCAAGAAATTGTGATATTTAATGGCCTCCAAGAAGTAGTGATATAAAACAATTAGACTATTTCTTGTGGGATTATTTGAAGTCCTTGCACGGGGCAAAATCGCCTTTTTTGATATGTTTGAATCGAAAGAAAATATATTTGGAACACAAATTTTGAAATATTATATATTTCTGAGCAAATAAATTTTATTTGAAAATCAATAAAATATATTTGGAACGCATATATTAATATATTACAACAAAATTTATTTGCAAACTAAATTTCTCAAATAAAATATGTGTTTAAATACCAATAAAATTATTGTTTAGGAATTTCTCCAAATATATTTTATTTAAAAAAATTTTCCAAACATTTAATGACTTTTTCGAATTTTAGTTTTAATTTTTCCTTGTTTTCGAATTGTACCTCCCAGTTATGATACCATATTAACATCCGTTTTAAATGAATCATTTAAATTTTCTGAGTATTGGTCATCATTAGTTGTCAATCCTTCAGTAATTTATTTTGATCCAAGATTATACGATTTCAATTATTATTATTTTACGAACATTTAACATTTCTAAAAACTTAACTTTGAATTACTGAAAAATTTAATACAATTTATGTATTTTTCAAATACTTAAATGCAAATAGATATTTGTTTCGGAAATAATAGTCCCAAATGATAACCTATTGGGATGCAAACGAAAATTTGTTTAGATGGACATCTTCCCAAATATATAATTTTTGTATATACCAATTACTATATGTTTAGAGTGTACCCTAAACATATATATGTTTCAAGCCGAATATGTTTGGGACAATATACTACAGAAGCGATTTTTTTTCAGCGTGTGGTCTTTCGAAATAAACCAGACTCTCTTCTAGTTTTACATGTCAATATTGAACGTGCCATTCATGACATACTACTTGATTTAGTGGAAAAAGTGCTCGATAATCGGGTTCATCGAATTTGTTCCTGCGGAAGATGTCGTGCAGGCCATTTGAATGACGTTTAATTTAGAACTTAATTGTTTCGATTGTACTTCGCATTAACTAAAAAAAACTTTTGAATTTCCCTAACAATAAGTGTGTTTTTTTTTTAAAAGAAATCATATCACTCTTATTTGAAAACCCTGTATTTTATGAAATGAAAAAATTTATTGAAAAGTTTTTTTAATTTTTAATTTTTATGGAAGCTAGGTTTGGTACTTAGGAATAAGGCAGATTAAGCCGTGATACCCTTTAAATTAAAGAATATTATGAGGGCTACATATTTTAGGAATATTAATATTCATGACGGAGAGGTGGTTTAGTAACTGTCGTTAAAACAAAAATTGTTTTTTTAAATAAAACAAAAAATATTTTTTGTTTAAATAGAACTAAAATTGTTTTTTTAAATAAAACAAAAAAAAAATTAAATCGTTTTTGCCGGTTTTTCATATTTTTTATTAATTATTTCATAAATGTTATTGCAAAATTTCCTTGATTACTTATTTATGAAAAATGTGTAAATAATTTTTTCAGTGCAGCAAAAACCGATTTTCTTTAAAAAAAATGTTTTCTAATTGTTTTAACGACAGTTACTAAAATTTTTGTCGAAGGGCTATGCATAACATTTTCTGGAGTAATATGGTGTCCTAAATAGAAAAAAAATATTAAACAATTCTTTTATGGTACATTTTTTCTTCAAAAATGTTTCTTTAATATTTCCTTTTTCTTGGAAGGTGCCTTTAGAATTTGGATCATACTTTTTGAAGTATAAGACGAGATAAACCTTCATTAATAATGAAAAAAGTTAATAATGATAATTTAACGTGAAAACAGAAGTTTAGTAACTATCGTTAAAACAATTAGAAAAAATTAGATAATTTTTCAAAAAAAAATCGGTTTTGGCTGGCACGAAAAAAACCATAAAAAAATAGAAAATAATCAGCAATTTTTTAAAGCTAGCACCCAATCGAGGAAAACAATGCGTATTTGAAGAAGGTCTATGAATAAATGTAGAAAATGTAGAATTTTTGGTAGAAATATATACGCCACTATTGTGAACGAGGGTATATATCAGAAGCTGCGAGCCAAAAGTGTAAAGCATCGATGGAGTGAACTAAGAGACCCCAAACATATTTGGCGTAAATCCATTTTGAACCATGTTAAGTCATTTTACAATATCCGTCAGCCTGTCTATCTGGTTAGTGCGCACGAAAACTGTCGGCAGGATTGACCGATTGACTTCAAATTTGGTATGTGCCAATATTGACATATACCCTACACCACACTGTAGTACAGGTTCTTATATCGCTCACTCAAGAGTGGTATAACTCAAGAGTGACATAACTCAAAATTGAAAATTGCAAAGATGTGTAACTTTAAGTCCGTATAAAAAGATAAGTAACATGAAATAAGATGTTTAATAACGCTTAAATAATCCATAATATGGTTGTTCACTTAAAAACCAAATTTCGCTGAGATTAATTTATGGACATTTGCAAAATTCAAATTTTTGTAAGCCAACCTCAAAAATTTTAAATTTTGAGTTATGTCACTCTTGAAGTGAGTGAGCGATATGTTTGTTTTGTAGTAGATGTTTGTTAGATAAATACTACAGCTAGACCCACCTTAAAGTATACCGATCGACTCAGAATCACTAGCTTAGTCGATGTAAACGTGTCTGTCCGCCCGTCCGTCTGTCCATCTAAAGTTGGTCGCGGAGTACAGGTCGCAATTTTACAGCCATTTTGCAGTAAGTGGTCTTTCGTACCTGGAAACAATCCTATTGAATTTGAAGAAAATCAGTTCAGATTTAGATATAGCTCCAATATATATCTTTCGTCCGATTTGACACTTTAGCCCTATAGAAGCTGTATTTTATATCCAATTGGTTTGAAATTGTGCATGGTAGAGTTTCTTGATCATTAGACCGACTTTGCTCAATTTGAGAAAATCGGTTCAGATTTATATATAGCTTTCATACGTATGTTTCGTCCGATTTAGCCCATTAGACCTATAAACGCTGCAGTTTATATCCAATCGTTTCTATGGATCAACATCGTCGAATTTGAGAGAAATTGGTTCAGATTTAGATATAGCCCCCATATATATATATATATGTCGTTTTGCAATTTAGCATGGTAGAGTTTATTTATTTATGCATCAACATCGCCGAATTTGAAAGAAATCGGTTCAGATTTAGATTTGGTCCCCTATATATGTTTCGTCCGATTTGCCTTTTTTTCTAGAGAAGCTGTATTTTATATCCAATTGTTTTTAAATTTAGCATTGTATAGTTTATTGATCCATGGGCCAACATTGCCGAGTTTGAAAAAAATCGCTTCAGATTTTGATATAGCCCTCATATATACATATATTTCGTCGGACTTCTTGATCCATGGACCAACTTGTCGAATTTGAAAAAATCGGTTCAGATTTTGTTATAGCTCCCATAAATATGTTTTGTCCGATTTGGCTACAGAGGCAGAGGAGATGTAACAAATGTAAGTTGTGTAAACAAATTTTAGTTGAAGTATACACTCGGTATTTCATTGTTATCCAATCTTACTACAGTGGTTTAGGGTATCATAAAGTCGGCACCGCCCGACTTTAGACTTTCGTTACTGGTTTTTCTATCTCGGACTAAGCTCAAAGATGGACTATGTTGCTCCACTCCTTCGAGTACCTCCCCCACGAAGTGTCAATAGTTATTGAAATATTTATTGTCACATAACTTCTATACTACTATCCAGAACCTTTCACAATTTCACACATAGTATTAGTTTTTTGGTTCACCTTGAGAAAAGTGGCCCAAGTTGCCACTCTCCTTTTGGTACCTCACCTACAAATGGACCACTTTGAACAAAAATTAAACGGTTTATATGTATGATTCCAGTCCATATAAAAAAAATAAAATTTTGTGAAGCGTAATGCTTTTATAGTACTCACAGTCCAGTGAAAAATGGGCGTTATTACAACGCCCCTTTTGGTACCTCCCATACAAATCGACCATTTTGCACAAAAAGATAACGGTTTATAACTTTGATTCCAATCCATATAAATAGCTAAAATTTTGTGGAGTGTAGTGTCTTTACAGTCACTATAGTCCCGCGCAAAATGGGCTATTTTATCACGCACCTTCTCGATGTCATATAAGAAAATTACAAGTTTTACAAAATAAACTGCTCAAGATGATATACGACCTCCCCAGGTTTTACTCGACTCAACGATTACACACTTTAACTGGTTTCGATTTTATTCAGACAAGAATCGATCGTCTGATGGAAAGCTGCAGAGAAAGATGTCAAATCTCTCAATATGATCATATCAATGAAATATTTTCATCATAATTTTACTTTCTAACACAAACTCTCACTAAACTAAAACAAATTAAAAAGGTTTTTGCATTTTTTCCTTAAATAGTAAATATTATAACACCAAATTGTAATATTTTTAAGTATATATATATAATTACGAAGTAGAAGAGAAATTAAAAGTTTCTTAACTCTTGTTTTCTACATGTCAATTGTAACATACTTTTTCATATTATACGCAATAAATACTGAATAGAATCACGCACCTTTTGGCACCTCCCATACAAATGGACCTTTTTGAACAAAAAGTTAACGACTTATAAGATGATGCACATACGAACACTTGACATTTTGTACAGTTATTGGCATGCCCCTTTGGCTACATCCCAAACAAAACTGCGAAAATAACAAATATGAAAAATATTTTTTTTTTAATTTCCCTATTTTATAATTTATACATTAATCGATAGACTTTTTGCAAATAGGCATTGTTTTCTTCGTGAAAATGGAACGAACAAATTTTTGCGAATTTTTTTATAAAAAAATTGGAATTAAGAAAAAAATTAAAAAAAACTTAACTTTTTTTGTAATATTTACTTTCGTTTTACTTAACAAAGTACTTAGCTCCACCTCATCATCAAGGCTAATTCCAGGGAGGAGTTTAAGATGTTGATCATAATAAACTAGATTTGAAACTATAACCTTAAAATCAGCAGTATTCTTTCATAGATCATACATAATCGAAACAGATTTTTATCAACTGCAAACAAAAACTTTATTTCTGCCCAATTTTATACAGATCGGACACAAAATACAGTTTCAATAGCGCTTAAATACTAAATAAGCAGGAACATTTATATTAGGCTACATCTAAATCTGAACCGATTATCCCCAAATTCAGCAGTATTCGTTCTTAAATTAAGAAACTTCTTTGTGTCTAATTTTGTAACGATGGGAAGTATAGTTTAATTTCTATAGAGCTTTGATGCAAAATCGGTAGTAACATATGTGCTCTTTCTGCTGAATTTCGCACTTATCGCATATAAAATACAGTATCTATAGCGCTTACATGTCAAATCGGGAGTAACATATATATGTGGGCGAGATAGAATTTTCCCCAAACTATGCAGTATATAAAATACCAACAGATTATACAGCGCTGACATGTCGAATCGGGGGTAACATATATTTGGCCGCTATATCTACATCTGAAAAAAATTTCCCCAAATTTTGCAGGGTTTATTTATGTTATAAGAAACCTTTTTTGCCAAATTTTCTACCGATCGGGTATAAAATACTGTTTCTACAGCGCTTACATCTCTAATCGGAGGTAACATATATATGTCGGCTATATCTAAATCTGCACCGATTTTCTCCAAAATTGGCAGTGTTAATTTATGTAATAAGAAACCTCTTTTTGCCAAATTTCGAACTAATGGGGTATAAAATGCTGTTTCTACAGCACTTACTTACTATTACTTACTAAGTATAACTAAATCTGAACCGATTTTCTTCAAATTTAGTATTGTCTCTAAATGCATCGAGAGTTGTCAAACTGTTAAAAAAGATCGGTTAAAAATGTTGCTTATACAGCGCATATATGCCAAATCGGAGAAACATATATATGGTAGCATGTAACATGTAAATCTGAACCGATTTTAATCAAATTCAATAGAAATCGTCCTATTTTCGTTGAGATCGGACCATAATTGCGACTTGTACTTTGATTACGAGAATACATTCACAGACGGACGGGCGGTCCATTTTCAAGAAAACAAAAATATAAATCGCGACATCTCAGAATCGAACTTATTTTTAAAACCAGTAAGGAAAGGCTAAAGTCGGGCGGGGCCGAGTATATAATACCCTACACCACTCTCGTAATATTGAATAACTTTGATATATAAATTTTGTAATATATGTATAAATTGTTTACATAAATTTACTTTTGGGAAATTTTATACTTAAATAATACCCTGTACCACAGTGTTGTGTAGGGTATAAAAACGATTGGATCTAAAGAGCCAAATCGGATGAAACATATATATGTACATCTTAACCGATTTTCTTCAAATTCGGCTATGTTGGTTCATGGATCAAGAAACTTTACCATTCTAAATTTCAAAACGATTGGATGTAAAATATAGCTTCTATAGAACTAAAGGGCCAAATCGGACGAAACATATATATGGGAGCTATAGCTAAATCTTAACCGATTTTCTTCAAATTCGGTAGTGTTGGTTCATGGATCAAGAAACTCTACCATTCTAAATTTCAGCTTCTACAGGACTAAAGAGCAAAATCGGACGAAACATATATATGGGAGCTTTAGCTAAATCTTAACCGATTTTCTTCAAATTCGGCAATGTTGGTTCATCGATCATGAAACTCTACCATTCTAAATTTCAAAACGATTGGATGTAAAATACAGCTTCTATAGGACTAAAGGGCCAAATCGGATGAAAGATATATACGGGAGATATTTCTAAATCTGAACCGATTTCAATCCAAATTCAATAGGGATCTTTACAGCTGCGAAATACTCTTAACTGCAAAATTTCAGAACGATCGCAGTGAAATTGCGACCTGTAGTCGACGATCAACTTTACATGGACAGACGGACGGATGGAAAGACATGGTTAAATCGACTCAGCTAGTGATTCTGAGTCGATCGGTATACTTTAGGGTGGGTCTAGCTGTGCTATTTTCAGGTGTTACAAACATCTACCGTGAAACAAACTTATAATACCCTGTACCACAGTGTGGTGTAGGGTATAAAAAAAATATGTATGTACTCTACCAGTGTTGCAAATTTTAGGAGTCGGGACGACTTTGGTACAAAATTTACAATATAACGACTGAAAATCTTCAACAAATAACTATATGTGTAGATTTATAATATAAGTTTAATATTTAAAACAGCCGCAGTGCCCCCACTTACATATATTAAAAAATATATATTTTTTTGTCTACCCTGGCAACCCATCTCTTTTTTAACTAAAGCTCAGTTTAATTCACTTTCTCTTGTTTTTCGTTGTTTCATTCTTCGATGCTATCACACACACAAGCGAACAAAAAACAGCCATAAATTTTAATTTTCTTCTTTCACTCATAAAATTGAAGAAGAATTTACTTTGGCTTTATTTTCGCATGTAATATATTTGTGATAATATTTATTATGCCTCAGAGTCCGATTAATCAATACATGTTTCGATTATAATTGTTTAAGCCAAAGAGGATAAACACACACACACATACATACATATGGAATATAAACGAACAACGTCAGTACGAAACATTGCTCTGACTGTCTGAGAAAACACGGAAACCACTGGTCAATACCACATCAATTTTATTATTGTTTTCGTTTTTTCGGTCTCCTCTTCCTAAACTTTTTGACATTAAATTCTCTAAACATGGGGAAATGTGAATTTTGTTATGACCTTTGGGAGTTTTGCGTGCATATTGCTTTACACTTTGGGATGATGAGAATTTTACTACTCAAACAATTTTAATTTAAATAAAAGTACAGTACAATTGGTAACGAAATATAGAAAAACAGGAAGGGGGTTGGCTTTTATACACGCCACCATAGGATAGAGGGTATACTCATTTTGTCGATCCGTTTGTAACACCTCTAAATATTGATCTGATACCCCATAAAGTGTTTATATTTTCTTAATCGTCGTAAAATTCTAAGACAACTTAGCCATATTCGTCCGTTCGTCCGTCTGTCTGTCCCACTACAGTCTACATTGAGATAGATGACTGAAATTTAGTATAGATACTTTTTAAAGCTGCAGGTAACGTGGGATTGAATATGGGCAATATCGGTCCATTTTTCGATATAGTCCGAATATATAACATCTCCCCGATTTTATTTCTTAACGTCTTAGAGAGCACAAAGTTTTCGGGCTAAAAATTGGTAACTGTGGTTCATTTATGTCCGGATTCCTTCACACAAACAACTGTAGTCATAAGTCCATGTTTTGATATGACCCCAATACAAAGATTCCTCTAGATTTGAGTAAACCTAAAATTTCAACGAATTGGCCTGAAGTTTGTATAATGAGTTTATTTCTACTCGAAACCATTCACGAACTTAATCCGTATTTACTGTAAAAATAAACCACTGCACAAATTGTCAACTACAGGGTGGCCCAAAATGACCGAAGGTGTTTAAGGTCATTATAACTTTTTATTAATAACATAATTATAAGTATTATTTTTGCACTACATTAATGTAGAATATTTTTTATTTAATTATTTTTCTTTTCAATTTTAAATTCCCAAAGTCTGTTTATATACAAGAAAACAAAATTATCTTCATTAATATACTGTATTAAAAAAATAATTAGTATATCTTAAATAAAAAGTTAGAATGAACTCAAACATCTTCGGTCATTTTGGGACACCCTGTATTTGAGTGTATTCGTAATAATGCTAAGGAATTAAATATTTTACTTAATATTAAACCTTTCTGTGGGAGGTACCAGAACGAGTGGACCAATAACTTTAAACTTAGCTTTTTCTAGGGAAAATGTTACACCTACAAAATTTGAGATTCATCGGTCACTCTTTTGGAGAGTAATCGTGCGCACCAGGCAAACAAATGGACGGACATAGCTGAAACTACTTAAATTATTCTGAAACGGATTTCCGCCAAACATGTGTTGGCGATATATACTATCCTCCATTAAGGTGAGGCTATAATACCAGTTTAAAAATTTATAAAAATTTTCCATTGGTTAATGTTTCACAGATCTCTCATAACTGCTGTCATTTTATTCAGTATTATTTGACAACTGATGAGTTGATGAGGAAGGACACAACAACTTCTACCTTTTGTCATTGTTTTGTAAGAAAACGAAATAGGTAAGGCAAACTATATGAAACCCTATACTATCGTAGAAGAGCTAAATAATCGTAAATATTGTTACTCTAAATCTAAAACAATTTCCCACTAGAAAATGTGTTTTTAATTGATGGTAGAATGATAAAGAAACTCAACTCTGCCAAATTATATAATAATCAGAAGAAAAAAAAACGACTTCTATAGCGCATATGTGTCAAATCGTCAGGATTATATAGTGGGTTATATATAAATTGGAACCTATCTAAAATTCTTATTTGGGACATGATTATTTTTGTGTTGAGATGTAGAAATTCTTGTACATTCCGAAGAAGCTATTCATTATAGGACTCAGTTTGAAAGTGAATAATTACAGCTAAACTGCCAAATAATTGTATTTTGCAATACCGCCTTTCTTTCCATTTACAGCAATATAGAGGTACCTATGATAAAAGTCAAAATGATTTTAAGACCAAAATAAAATGAACGAAAGAACAAGTAAAACAGTTCAGTCGGGTAAACCGACCAATGAATACCCTCACCTTGAGTTACAAAAAAATATTATAAACTGTATTTAATTGTTGTTTTATTTAAATTATTATCAATTTAAATTGCATTTAATAAATTTAAAGTATGTTGTGGTATTAAAGTCAAAAGCTGTATACTTTTGGTACAAAATGCTCCATTTGTGTGAGAGCTACCAAAAGGGTCGTCCCAATAACGGTCACTTTTCTCTGGACTCCAGGTACTATAAAAGCATTACACTGTACAAAATTTCAAGTATTTATATGAACTGGTATTAAAGTTATAAGCTTTTAACTTGTGGTGTAATATAGTCCATTTGTGTGGGAGGTACCAAAAGGTGCTGGCCACAACGCCCACGTTTCTCCGGACTTTAGGTACTATAAAAGCAAAAAAAAGCACTGTTCAAAATTTTAAGTTTTTGTATGCACTGGTATTAAAGTTATAAGCTGGTAACTTTTGGTACAAAATGGTCCATTTGTGTGGGGGGTACCAAAAGGAGCGTGGCATAAATGCCAATTTTTCACTGTATTATAGGTACTAGTACACCATTACATTGTACACAATTTCAAGTCTTTGTGTGCACTGGTAATAATGTTATAAGCTATTAACTTTTGGTTTAAAATTGTCCATTTGTGTGGGAGGACTAAAAGGGGCGTTACAACTTCACCCATTTTTCTCGAGGTAATAGTGACTAATAAAGTAATACTATGTGAAGAATTTCAGAGGATTCAAATAAGTCGTATAGAAGTTATTAAATAATCAGTATTTCCCTAAATGTTAACCCTTTGTGGGGGAGGTGCTAGAAGGAGTGGACCAATATGGCCCATCTTCGAACTTAGCCGGAGATAGAAGAAAATATTACCACATACCAAATTTGAGGTCAATCGGTTACTCCTTTCGAGAGTTATCGTGCGCACCAGCCAGCAGGCAGACAGACGGACGGACGTACATTGCTCATTCGACTTAAAATGTCCCAAAACGGATTTCCGCCGAACATACTTAATTAAGGTCACTCCTTCTATGAGTTACATTTTTGTTCGTTGCAAATGATATATACCCTCCTCTCTAAGGTGAGGGGATAAAAAAAATATATACACAGACTTAAATAAAGTATAGGTCTGGCTTCAATCAACACTTGATCAAGTATCGGTCAAGCTTAAATCAAGTATTGATCAAGCTTGAATCAAGCAGTAATCAGGCTTAAATCAAATAATGATCAGATTTTAATTCAGTAGTGATTAGTTTCAAATCACGTATTGATAAGTTTTATATCAAGTATTGATCAAACATAAATCAAGTACTAATCAGGCCTAAATCAAGTAGCTGATCAGATTTTAATTCAGTAGTGATTAGTTTCAAATCACGTATTGATAAGTTTTATATCAAGTATTGATCAAATATAAATCAAGTACTAATCAGGCCTAAATCAAGTAGCTATCAGACTCACGTTAAGTATTGGTCAGTCTTAAATCGAACATTGATCAGTCTTAAATCAAGTAATAGTAAAATCTGCAATCAATCTTGTAGTGATCTGACTCATATTAAGTATTGATCAGTCGTAAATTAAGTAGTAAGATCAGATAAAAACAAGTAATAAAGTTCAATCGGGTAACCGATTTAAGAATCCCCTCACATTGAGTCCCAAGAATTATTCGTAAATTAATTTATTTTTTTGTTTCAATTAAATTAATATCAATTTAAATTGCAATAATATCATCTAATGTCGTAATGTCAATGATGCCCATTTTTCAATGGACTGTGGGTACTCGTACTATGAAAACATTGTACTGTACAAAATGTCAAGTATGTGTATGCGCTAGGATTAAAGTTATATGCTGTTAAATTTCTGTACAGAATGGTTCATTTGTGTGGGAGGTACCAAAAGAGGCGCGGCAATAACGCCCATTTTTCACTGATCTGTACACACTAACAGAAATTCGCTGTACAAAAATGTACAGCGAATTTCAGGTATTAAAGTTATAAGTTGTTAACTTTTGGAGCAAAATGGTCCATTTGTGTGGGAGGTACCAAAAGGGGCGTGGCAACTTCGCCCATTTTTCTTGGGGTGTAAGCTTCTAATAAACTAATACTATGTGTGGAATTTCGGAAGATTCGGGTAAGTAGTATAGACGTTATTAAAGAATCAATATTTCACTAAATGATAACCCTTTGTGGGAGAGGTACTAGAAGGAGTGGACCAATATAGCGTATCTTCGAACTTGCCGGAGATAGACAAAATATTACCACATACCAAATTTGAAGTCAATCGGTATCGTGCGCACCAGCCAGCAGACACACAGACAGACAGACAGACGGACGGACATTACTCAAATGACTAAAAATTACCCAAAACGGATATCTTGAATCTAGTATTGATCAGGCTTAAATCAAGTATTGATCAGACTTGGGGGGAGGTACTAGAAGGAGTGGACCAATATGACCCATCTTCGAACCGAGCCGGAGATAGAAGAAAATATTACCACATACCAAATTTAATGTCAATCGGTTACTTCCTTCCCTCCAGCACACAGACGGACGGACGGATTTTGCTCATTCGACTTAAAATTACCCAAAACGGATATCCGCCGAACATACTAAGGGTCTTAGGTCACTCCTTCCATGTGCTACACTTTTGGGCCGTAGCAAATGATTTATACCCTAATCTCTAAGGTGAGGGGATAAAGGTCATAAATAAGGAGCGCACAACAGGCCGAACCACTGGCTTAAGTGTATGTCCATGTACATGAGACGTTTAAACGTCTCCTCTCTTCAACCTAACCTAACATAATAATTAAAACTGTGCGCGGGAATTTTTCTTCGTTTGTATAAAATTAATTGTAGTCTTTGTGGAATACGAAATACGAATTTTATAGCGCTTTGATGACAAATCGGGGACTAATTATACTATGTTTGACAACACCCAATAACCTGTAATATTGCTTTTTTTCAATTCCATCATTCTTTTCAATGCACCTATTGCACCTTTTCGACTATTCCAAACATATGTTTTCAGCATTGTATTCCAATGAGATATAGTGGTCTGTACTGGTCCTGAAGGTAGCATAACGCAACCAGGCATATTGCCAGGAACGTTGCTATAGTTTTTCTAACATTCAGGAAACAATTCCCGTAGAACATTTTTTCCATATTATTTTGCTACACTTCAGTGGTATTCTATTACACGCCGATGTTAGTGGTAACGCCTTAATAATCTCACTAAGCCATTATTGTCATTTGGTAAGCGCGCCATGTTTTACATATGTATGTATACGAACATGCATGACATGACAGCACAAGTTTTGGTCAGCGCATCCATGGTCACCATCGCAATATCAACCATAGATGCCGCCGCCGAGCCACCTACAATGTTTTCCAATAGCGGCATAACTAGATACTACTTTGAATGTTTCTCTATTTCGGTGCCCAAGGATACCACCACTGTCCGTGCGTCCGTCCACCCGTCCGGTCATTCGTTTGGCCGTTCATCCGTTTCCCTAGCATATTTGTTTGCTCCGGTTTTGTTTCGGTATATTTCTGGCAATTCCTGTGGGATTCAGTTGAAATATAGATTAGGAATATCTGTCTACCCCAGAGTATCTCCAAATATGTATATGTATTTACATATTGAGGAATAGATGTGTTCGTGTGTGTTTGTGAATACTCCGTATAATTTTGTTTATGTGTGTGAGTTGAATTTCATTTGGAATATGCAGGATGTATATTTACATAGCGACTCGTTCACCATCGATACAAAAGGGATTTCCAAAGAGTGTGGCACATAGTGGCTTGTTCTCCATTTGCTTAGTCCTTTTTCTTTTCCACTCACATTTCACTATTTTTGCTTACATTTGCAAATTTAGTTTTATTTTTTCTTTTTTTGCTACAATAGTTTTAACAACTTTTTTGCTGCTCCATTTCTCTGACAATGCCATTGAAGTGGTGGAGCGATAGAGCGGTAGAAAGGGGGGAATACGAAATTGTTGCCTCGTATTCATTACGTGTTTTTTCCTGGAACATTTCCACCGCAATTGAACAATTTTGTACTACCCGAAGTGGCAAAGTGAGAGCTTTTTGAAAATGTGAACAAAAAAATAAAATTGAAATAGCAACAAATTGACACATAAACACCAGCACATGCATTTCGCTTTGGAAGGGCGCAATGTAAATGTGGCCATGACTGTGATATGGCTGCTTTAAATGTTGTCCCCTAGGTCTTATTTCATTGCAGAAAAAGCGTCCTAGAATTTAAAATTATGTCGCATATTTTTCTGTCTGTTTTAAATATCAGAAATTTGCATTGACCTCCACGTTTTGTAGGTTGGAAGCTTTCCGTTTTTTTATACAAATCTATTTTTTTCATCAATGGTGTATAAGCGTGCAATGACTTCAGGAAGCTGGATTTGTTTGCAAAATAAATTTCCCGTATTAAAATTAACATTTTAATCGATCTGTTTTTATAACATGCTACGCTGTATTGTGAATAGACCCATCATTTACAACGGTAGACTTATAATCACTTTCTCAATCGATTTAACCAGTTTTCTTCTAAACTTTAATTGTCACCATAATTACAGGGTATTATAACTTTGTGCATTTGTTTGTAACACCCAAAAGGAGAAGAAATAGACCCATTGTTTATTATACCGATCGACTTGTAATCACTTTCTGAGTCGATTTAGCTATGTCCGTCTGTCTGTCCGTCTGTGCATGTATTCTTGTAATCAAAGTACAGGTCGCAATTATGGTCCGATCTCGACGAAACTTTACACATATATTTTATTTGGCCCAAGGACGATCCCTATTGAATTTGGTTAAAATCGGTTCATTCATTTAGACATAGCCCCCATATATAAGTTACCCCAGATTTGACATGTAAGCGCTGTAAAAACTTTATTTTATATCCGATCAGTCTGAAATTCGGCAGAAGAGGTTTCTTATTATATGAATGAACACTGTTAAATTTGGAAGAAATCGGTTCAGATTTAGATATATCCCCCATATATAAGTTACCCCCGATTTGAAGTGTAAGCGCTGTAAAAATGTTATTTTATATCCGATCAGTATGAAATTCGGCAGAAAGAGGTTTCCTATTATTTGAATGAACACTGTTAAATTTGGAAGAAATCGGTTCAGATTTAGATATATCCCCCATATAAACGTTACCCCGATTTGACATGTAAGCGCTGTAAAAATGTTATTTTATATCCGATCAGTGCGAACTTCGGCACAAAGAGGTTTCCTTCTACATGAAGAAATACTGCCCAATTCGAAAAAACTCGGTTCAGATTTAGATATAGCCCCCATATATATGTTACCCCCGATTTGACATGTAAGCGCTGTAGAGACTGTATTTTATATCCGATCAGTACGAAATTCGACAGAAAGATGACTTTTTACATGAATGAGTATTCAGGAAAATCGGTTCAGATTTATATATAACATCCGTATATATGTTCCTCCTCATTTGGTATCAAAGCGTTATAGAAGTTGTACTTTACTTCCGATCATTAAAATTTTCCAGAAATATGTTTCTCAATTTAGGGACGAATATTGCTTAATTTAGCGATTATCGGTTCAGAATTAGATCATATGTTCCTGCCCATTTACCAATTATTCCAAATTATTATCGCAATGACCCTTATCGCATTGTTAGGGAGGTGTAGGGTATTATATAGTCGGCCCCGCCCGACTTTCTGCCTTTCCTTACTGGTTAGTTTTAAAGTAAATTTATATTAAATTTTAGTTTTTAATGTAGAAAAATATCCTTTATTGTTATTTTATCTAAATTTTGTAATGGACGAAGTGGCCCATTTGACCCATTTTTGGTAAAAGTAGTCTTATAAACTTATAACTCTCGAATAGAAAAACATAGAAGAATTCTAATGCAAAGGTTAAAAATATATCGATGGCTTATGTCCATTTGTGGCTATATTAAAAAGCGAACCCAAACAAAAAACAAAAATGTTTTGGTATGAGAGTTTTAGTATGTTGACTTAGTTCGGCAAAATACGTGTTTGGTTAGCAGTTCTTGTTAAATTTAATTTACTGCTTCCATAAGTATTTCAGCTGATTTAAGTTAAAGACATACACTATTGCTACTGAATTCTGAAGATGATAGAGTGGTGTCTATCGAAACTGCAGTCAATTCTACCAAACAATTAAGAACCTCTACCAATTGTTGTATTTGTTTCTATTACTTTTTTGCAATGGACAGTAAGTACCTGAAACATATGGTCTCGAACCAAAATAAATTCTGACTGAATGAAAATAAAAAATGTTGAACACAATTCAGAACAAAAGATTTTTTGAAACTAAAAGCCAAACTGTCTATGGATAAATAGTGAATAAATGGCTATCGGTTGGGCTATATTCGCGGAAATTTAGCAGTACGAAGTGTGGGTAGCTAAATGAAATAAGATTTTGTGGCGGTTCTGTATAAAAACCTTACATACGTTGAAAAGCACGCGAGTGTGACTTTGTGCATTTGTTTGTAACACCCAAAAGGATAAGAGATAGACCCATTGTTTATTATACCGATCGACTTGTAATCACTTTCTGAGTCGATTTAGCTATGTCCGTCTGTCTGTAGATGTATTCTTGTAATCAAAGTACAGGTCGCAATTATGGTCCGATCTCAACGAACCTCTGCACATATCGTTCTTTAGGCCCAAGGACGATCGCTATTGAATTTGGTTAAAATCGGTTCAGATTTACATATAGCTCCCATACCCAGCAAAATCTTGGTAAGTACCTGTCATTATTCCCTGCATTACCAAATAATGACATCTTATTATTCGCTGCATTACTTTCGGCTTATTAATAATGACTTACCAATAATAACAGAAATAAGTGATTTTTTGTTATCAAAATCATTTTGGCAAATTTGAATAGAATGCAATTTTGGCTGTATGGGGGTTATTGTACAAGATTTATTTATATTTCAATATGTTTTTAAACAATACGTGCAGATTTGAATGAAAATACCAGAAATTCGAATCTGGCATGAGGAAATTGTTTGTTTCGAGAAATGCGCGACAATATGCAAAAAATCATTTTAAATGGACATTTCTACATATCTACTACTTATTTTATAACTTATTGGTAATGCATTAAAATCGTGCTACAAATGAGTACTTATTATGCTACTTTATTGTATGCTTTTGGGAAGTACTTTCCTCCAAAGACATCCCCATGTTAAAATAATGAGAAAAGTGGCTAAATAATAAGTACTTACCATTATCGAACTTTGCTTACTCGTCGGATTATTTGGTAATGAGAAATTTTGCTGGGTATATATGTACCTCCGATTTGGTATATATGCACTGTATAAGCAGCATTTTTGAACCGATTTGTACAAAAATTGACAGAAAATTTGGGGAAAATCGGTTCAGATTTAAATATAGCCCTCATATATATTATACCCCCGATTTTACATGTAAGCGATGTAAAAAGTGTATTTGTAGTCCGATCAGTACGAAATTCGGCAGAAAGAGGTTTCTTATTACATGAATTAACATTGCCAAATTTGAGGGAAATCGGTTCAAATTTTGATATAGCCCAAAAATATATGTTACGCCCGATTTGACATGTAAGCTGTAGAGACTGTATTTTATGTCCGATCAGTACGAAAATCGACAGAAAGAGGTCTTTTTAAATAAATGAGTATTCAGCGAAAATCGGTTTAGATTTATATATAACCTCCATATATTTGGTATCAAAGCGCTATAGAAGTTGAACTTTACTTCCGATCATTAACATTTTCCAGAAAGATGTTTCTCAATTTAGGAAGGAATATTGCTTAATTTAGCGATTATCGTTCAGAATTAGATAATATGTTCCTTCTCATTTACCAATTATTTCAATTTATTATCGCAATGATCCTTAGGGAGGTGTAGGGTATTATATAGTCGGCCCGCCTGACTTTCTGCCTTTCCTTACTGGTTGTAAAGGGTCCGCCAAATAACTTTTTTTTTTGAAAATGCTATAAAAAAACTACTTTTATTTGAAAGTACAATCCTTCCGGTTAATAATGGAAAATAATTTCATTCAAATGGCTGCCTCGGCTGGCCATGCAGTAGCCTACACGATCGGTCCAATTTTTAAGCACATTATTGATTGTGTGCAGTTGTATTTCACCGTTGGACTATTATTTGAGGGCACCCCACACATAATATTCCAACGGTGTCAAATCGCAGCTCCGAGGTGGCCAAACGACATCAGCTCTGCGGCTGATAATGCGATCTTCAAAAACAGGGCGCAAAACATCGAGTGTAGCTTCGGCTGTGTGGCACGTAGCGCCGTCCTGTTGAAATCAAATGTTGCCAATATCCTCCTCTTCAATTTTTGTGAACAAAAATTCGTTCAACATGGCCCGATAACGATCGTCAACAGTCAAAATGATATTTCGATGATTTTCGATTTTTCGAATTTTAATAATTTTTATGATTTTCAAAGTAATGTCACAATATTTCCCAGCGTTGTTCAAGCGTATACACAACCTTATTCATTCAGCGGAAGGATAAAACTAATTATCTGTCAAATCAGACATGAGCTAAGTGTTACCATTCACGAAATAAGCACTAGGTGAAAAATAAACGTTAGATGGCGGACCCTTTATATTTGCAAATAGTACACGTAATGCTATATAGTTATATTTATATAGTTTATCTATATCTATTCATTCAGCGGAAGGATAAAACTAATTATCTGTCAAATCAGACATGAGCTAAGTGTTACCATTCACGAAATAAGCACTAGGTGAAAAATAAACGTTAGATGGCGGACCCTTTATATTTGCAAATAGTACACGTAATGCTATATAGTTATATTTATATAGTTTATCTATATCTATATTGTATATATAAAATTGTTGCGTGACTGGCTGACTGACTGACTGATCATCGCCCAGACCAAACGGCTGAAGCTATAATCATGAAATTTGGTGGGAGGGTAGCCCTTGGGATGTAGACGAGCAATAAGACGGGATTTTTCGAAATTCGTACTATTACCCCCACAATGGGACAAAAAGGAATAAATATGGTACTACCGCCAAATCTAAACGGAATGAGGTAGAATCCTGAAATTTGGTGTGAGGGTAGCCGTTATGAGGTCGACCCATAAATATACTGAATTTTTTAAAATCCGAACATTTACCCACGCAATGGGGCAAAAAGGGATAAATGTGATACAACAGCCAAATCCGAATGGCAAGAGCTAGAATTATGAAGTTTGCTGTTAGAGTAGCTCTTGGGACGTAAACTAGAACAAGGGGCGATTTTGTGAAAATTTTAGGGGCACAGTGGGACAGAGAGGGATAAATATGGTACCACCGCCAAATTAAACGTCTGGAATTAGAATGTAGAAAATTGAAGCATGGGCTGTCGACAACGGGCTTAGGACAACGGATTGGGGTAGTCAGCTTTTTTTTTGTAATCGTACTTTTCGGGGCACAGTGGGGCAAAATGTGTAAAATAGGGTACATTGGTTTAAAAATGTTAGATATGGTCCCATGGTTCTATGGTGGCTTTTGTATCATAAAATAGAGATCGGATGTGATTTTTGGAAATTCCAACTTTAAGAGTCACAGTGGGGAAAAACGGTTTAATTATGATGCATTCGGGCAAAAATGAATCAATCTGGCAAAATTGGAACTTAAACTTGAGATGTGAAGACAGTGGGTCAAAAACAGTAAATATTGTATAGTGGGTACAAAGTGTACAGTGGATAAAATTGGATTAAATATGGTACAGTGCGCGTTAGGGTTAAGAATGGTAGAGTGGGTACACATTTTAAATACGGTACAGTGAGACAAAAAGTGTTAAATATTGTAAAGTAAGACAAAAAGTGTTAAATATGGTACAGTGGGTCAAAAAGGGGGGTTAAGTATGGTAGAGTAGTGACATTTTTCAAAATTGGTAGAGTGAGACAAAAATTTTAAATATGGTACAGTGAGACAAAAAGGGTTAAATATGGTACAGTGAGGCAAAATGGATTAAATATGGTACAGTGGGGCAAAAATGTATTAACTATGATACAGTGGGGAAAAAGTATTAAATATGGAACAGTGTGACAAAAATTGTTAATGGTGGGTCAAAAAGGGACAAAAAGGTGTTAAATATGATACAGAGTAGCAAATAGGATTAAATATGATACCGTGGGGCAAAACATTTTAAATATGTTACAGTGAGGCAAAGGGTTTAATATTGCACAATGAGACAACAAGGGTTAACCACAGTATAGAGGGGAAAATAGTTAAAAATGGTTAAGTGGGACAAAATGGGTTAAATATGGTACAGTGAGGCAAAAATGTGTTAACTGTAGTACAGTGGGACAAAAATGGTTAAATATGGTGAAAAAATGGTTGACAGTAGGACAAAAATGGTACTGTAGGACAAAAAGGTGTTAAATATGATTCAGTGGGCAAAAAGCGTTACATTTAGTACATTGGGCAAAAACACGGAACATAAATATGAGTTAAGAAGTACTTTTTTCAAATGTTATGTTTTTAGTTAAAGTTTAAAATTATGGTGCAGAGTGGCTAAAAGGTGTTACATAGGGTTGATTGTAGCAAAATGGTTAAATATGGTACAGTGAAGCAAAAAGGGTTAAAAATGGTGAAGTATGGAAAAATTATTATATGTGGTAAGTGGGGAAAAAATGTTTTATATGTTCCAGATATGTATACAATTTCGTACTTTAGAAGAACAGTGAAATAATTAAATATTGAATTAAGTTAAGTAGTACCGTGATTCATGGCCAGAGTGGGAACTTCTATATTATCCGTGGGACAAAAAGCTAAAGAAGGCACAATATTGGTGAATATAAAGGCACATAAAGAGTAAAATACGGCCTAAGGATGCGACTATGGCTCTTAGAATATAAACCATGATGTACTCTAAATGCACTCTTTTAGTGGCACTGTTGGGGCAAAAACTATTAAATGTTGTACAGTGGTGCAAACATGGTTAATTATGACACATTGGTTTATATGTGGAACAATGGAGAAGAATGATTAAAAATGATATAAATTAAATATAATAGTTTTTGAAATTTAGAGGCACAGAAGGGAAAAGAGATAAATATCATACCTTGATGTCGGGAACATAAACAAGAAATTAATCGAAGATTTTCGTATTCTATTGCACACATTAATTTTTCCCCATATGGAATAGCCATTTGTTTTTACATATTCTACATTATCCTTAACAGATAATAAATAAATGATGCGGGCTGCGAAGCGCACCGGGTTAAAGCTAGTGTTGTGATAAAAGTAATGATAATCGGATGGAATCAAAGACTTCAATTCTTGTAAATGCTTCAATTTACTCATAGTATCGGAAGCTGACCGTGGTGTAGAGGTTGTTCTTCGAAAAAAAATTGAATTTCGCGATTTGTTGCAATATTTTAATGTTATTTACTCATATAGTTTTCTACCTTTTCTTCGCTGCCCACATTATGTCCTTTTAAAAAAATAGCATTTCGCGAATTTCTGCAATTTGTTTACCAAATTTTTTAATGTAGTTTGGAAATAGTGTTTTCTACCTTTTCTGCAATACCCATATCAATGTAAATAGTTTAGACGTAATGTCATATCTATCACTTTCAGAAGGTAATCGCATTTCTAAAATACACGTAATTACTCACCAAAATACTATTAAAAAAAAACATGAAAAACATCTCGTGGCAAACTAGGAATTTTGTAATCTTCGCCAAATTGTTAATAAACTATTATATTTGCAGCGTTCTGTCAAAGACAGAGCAGACTTGAGGCATAAATACGCCCTCAGGGGAAATTTCAAAATATCTACAGATTACCATTCAAAATTTTTTTTGCAGTTTTTGGAATTTTGATATGAAAAATTCCAATGCATAAATAATAGCCCCAGTCTGCACGCGTCGTTTGGTATAGATGTCATCCAAATAGTATGGATGTAAATATTACTATCATTGGTTCCGTCTTGATCTCCACATATATCTCGTGGTGGAGATCAGGATAATTGTTAACTCCAACGTTAAATCAACATCGCTATATGGATGTGAAACAAGGAACACGAGCTCCAGAGATCTGAATGCACTCCAAGTCTTCACCAACAGATGTCTAACAAGTAAAAGCGTTAATTTCGGCCTTGCCGAATCTCATGTACCCTCCACCATGGATTGCATACAATTCTATTACTGAAAAAATCTTTGTATATGGAGCAAATCATGGAATGATCCTTTTTGTTTAAGCAAATTTTTAAATAAACGAAGGCTGCAATTTTTAGCCAAATTTTAAGGCTCAAATTCTTTAGTCAAACGCTTCATCTGAAAAATGTGGTATTTATGGCTTAAATTGGCATACGAGTATTTGAGATAACAAAATATGAACTGATTCAAAACATTTGTACTGTGATGAATTCATGTATAATAAAATAACAACAACAGCAAAGGATCAGTTAGAATGCTTAGAAAATTTGGTATTTATGGCTTAAGTAAGCGTATTTTCCAGTCCATTTTTTTAAAATCCAAAAAAACTTTTTCCTGTCGACCTACAACCTTGACACCCATGAGCAATATTTTAGGTCTCGACAAGAGTTATCTTTTTGCCATTGACCAATTTCCGATCCGACGTAGTGTTAAGGAGCTAGAGCAAAAATAAACTTTCCGTTCACATTTGAAAATTATGCTAAATCCAAAAGAAAAACACTTTCCAGTCGAACTATGTCTTTGACACTCATTAGCAATATTTTATCTCTCGACAAGAGCTTTCTTTTTGCCACTGACCGATTGTGGCTACGAACCACACAGCAAATAAAACAATTGAATTGTTGCTAGAAAAGTTTGGAGAATTGATTATTTTATGAAATTGTGATATTGAATGGCCTCCAAGAAGTTGTGTGATTTAACACCATTAGACTATTTCTTGTGGGGTTATTTGAAGTCATTGGTCTTTCGAAATAAACCAGACTCTCTTCAAGCTTTACAAGTCAACGTGCCATTCGTGACATACGACTTGATTTTGTGGAAAGAGTGTGTTGAAGTCACAACAGCTGACTGTCGACTTCATCGCCACTTGCAACAGATTTGGAGCCGTTCATTTAACCGCAACGCCGCAAAATTACACAACTGATGGTAACGCCGTCAGGGTTGTACTTTAGTTCTCAACTCACCCGCTTTTGGCATACTGCCAAACCGCCAGGCTCACGGCCAAAATAAAATATTAAATATGTTACGTGCTTGCTTTTATTCGGTCTGCAAATCTTTGTGATTCTAACTAGGATACTCTCCCGGCTTCAAGACCATTTTGTTTCTATATTATTATAGAAACAAGTATTTTATACATGGCGGTGTATAAATATGTATTAAAAATTGGCAGCACACATACTGGATCATGATTTCTGAGCCGTGACACTCGTTATCAACAGTTCTGCTGCAATTGTATGGGAGATACGGAGCTCTATATGGTTGACTTCAATACGCAAGCGAATGAGAAATCTTTGTGAAACCACAATTCTCCAAAATCTTCCAAAAAAACAATTGTTAACCAAAGTTAATACAAAACACCAGCCATGTCCAATGAGAAGCAAATTTTGCTCCATCAAATGGAAAATTACCACACTATCATTCGCTTGCGTGTTGAAGTCAACCATATAGAGCTCCGTATCTCCCATACAATTGTAATAATATAGAAACAAAATGGTCTTGAAGCCGGGAGAGTATCCTAGTTAGAATCACAAAGATTTGCAGACCGAATAAAAGCAAGCACGCAACATAACAAATGCATGACTCGGCAAAACATGGTGAGTCTTATGACCCACCACAAACTACACTTAGTGCAGTCAAAAACCATAAAAGCTTTTCTGCATAGTGTGGTAATTTTCCATTTGATGGAGCAAAATTTGCTTCTCATTGGACATGGCTGGTGTTTTGTATTAACTTTGGTTAACAAATGTTTTTTGGAAGATTTTGGAGAAGTGTGGTTTCACAAAAATTTCTCATTCGCTTGCGTGTTGAAGTCAACCATATAGAGCTCCGTATCTCCCATACAATTGCAGCAGAACTGTCGATAACGAGTGTCACGGCTCAGAAATCATGATCCAGTATGTGTGCTGCCAATTTTTAATACATATTTATACACCGCCATGTATAAAATACTTGTTTCTATAATAATATAGAAACAAAATGGTCTTGAAGCCGGGAGAGTATCCTAGTTAGAATCGCAAAGATTTGCAGACCGAATAAAAGCAAGCACGCAACATAACAAATGCATGACTCGGCAAAACATGGTGAGTCTTATGACCCACCACAAACTACACTTAGTGCAGTCAAAAACCATAAAAGCTTTTCTGCATAGTGTGGTAATTTTCCATTTGATGGAGCAAAATTTGCTTCTCATTGGACATGGCTGGTGTTTTGTATTAACTTTGGTTAACAAATGTTTTTTGGAAGATTTTGGAGAAGTGTGGTTTCACAAAAATTTCTCATTCGCTTGCGTGTTGAAATCAACCATATAGAGCTCCGTATCTCCCATACAATTGCAGCAGAACTGTTGATAACGAGTGTCACGGCTCAGAAATCATGATCCAGTATGTGTGCTGCCAATTTTTAATACATATTTATACACCGCCATGTATAAAATACTTGTTTCTATAATAATATAGAAACAAAATGGTCTTGAAGCCGGGAGAGTATCCTAGTTAGAATCACAAAAATGTTAAATTAAATTAAAAATAAATAAATTTTGTGTTTTTCTTTTTTTAACTCCCGCCACTCTGGCGCGGAGTTAAACATGCTTGTGCAGCAAACTTGAAAGCGGTAAGAACTGAATAAACTGAAACTGAAATCTCTTTGACGGAAACTGAAATCTGTGTCTTTATACCCTCACTTTAGTGTGACGAGGGTATATATCATTTGCTACGGAAAAAAGTGTAACACGTCGAAGGAGTGACCTAAGACCCCAAGTATGTTCAGAGGAAATCCGTTTTGGGTCATTTTAAGTCGAATGAGCAATGTCCGTCCGTCTGTCTGTCTGTCTGTCTGTCTGTCTGTCTGTCTGTCTGTGTGTCTGCTGGCTGGTGCGCACGATAACTCTCGAAAGGAGTAACCGATTGACCTCAAATTTGGTATGTGGTAATATTTTTTTCTATCTCCGGCTAAGTTCGAAGATGGGCCATATTGGTCCACTCCTTCTAGTACCTCCCCCACAAAGGGTTAAAATGTTGTGAAATATTGATTCTTTAATAACTGCTATACTACTTATTCGAATCTTTTGAAATTCCACACATAGTATTAGCTTATTAGTCGTTATCAACTCGAGAAAAATGGGCAAAGTCGCCACGTCCCTTTTGGTACCTCCCACACAAATGCACCATTTTGCACCAAAAGTTAACAGCTTATAACATTAACAACAGTGTATAAAAACACTTGAAATTGTGTACAGTATTATGCTTTTATATTGCCTACAGTCCAGGGAAAAATGGGTGTTGTTTTCACGCCCCTTTTGGTACCTCCCACACAAAGGTACCTTTTTGCACCAAAAGTTAACAGCTTATAACATTAAAACCAGTGTATAAAAATACTTGAAATTTTGTACAGTGGAATGTTTTTATAGTGTCTATAGCCCTGTGAAAAATGGGCGTTTTTGCCACGCCCCTCTTTGTACCTCCCACACAAAATGCCCAAATCATACCACAATTCAAGGTCTCATAACGTTTATACCAGTACACATAAATGCTTATAAGTCGGCACAGTGCAATGAATTTAAAGTATCTAATGTTCAGCGATAAAAAGGTGTATTTGATAAACCCTTCTGGTACCTCCCACACAAATTGACAGAATAATTCGAGTAATATTCAGTATTACATTACTCACAAAGTGAGGGTATACCTTAGTCGGTTTACCCGACTGAAACTTTCTTACTTGTTTTATTTCTCTTTGTTTCATGAAAACGGTCAAAATACTTATAATTTTGGGCGCTTTCGAGGAAAATAATACAGTCCACTTCCATAGGAAGCCCGAATTTGTACAGAGTGCTTGAAAATTGGGTTCATCGAATTCGTTCCTGCAGTAGAAGTCTTGGGGACCATTTGAATGACGTTTTATTTAGAACTTAATTGTACCGATTGTACTTCACATTAAATAAAAAAAAATTGAATTTCCTTAAAAATAAAATCTTGGAAACCCCTGTATTTATAGCAAAGCAGAGGGAGACCTACCCACATCCGGAGAAGGCAAATCGATACCGAAATTACGAAAACTCTTAATAAAAGTGAATGGAACTTATTCTTTATGACCGTATGTTCCACACTAGAACCAAGGGAATATATACGTATATGTATATATTCGTCTTAAAGGAAACTTCGTGGAGAATGTCTTGGAAACAAATAATGGCTCAAAAATGTTTATGAAATTTAAAAACATTTTCGACGATCGTAAAGGTAGAATATAAAAACCTTTACCACTTGTATATTTAGCAATGTGTTACACGCTAAACTAGAAAAAGAATTTAGAGTATATTTAGGGTAAAAAATAAAAAATCCGTTTTAAGGGATTTTTTAATTTATTTGAGAATTGTGGGATTTACCTTTACAAAAAAGTTTAAATTTGTTGTATTTTTGACAAAGAATAAAATTGCCATATCTTTTATCTCATTTTTTATGTGAGTTTTTTGCACGATATGAGTCATATTCCCTTGATAACTGTTACTATCAGAGTAACGACATATATAATTTTGTTGTTCATAAATTGCCATAAAATTTGCATTAATGCCAACACATATGCAAATGCAGCAATTTGACTGCGCAGATTGCCAAATTTTATACAGTTAGTTTACAGCCGTTTAAAAAAAATAAGTCACACATGAACATTTTATATTTCCTTTATTGTACTTTAATTTATGATTCGTATATGGAAATGCACTGCACAGTGTGCCAAACAAACGTATACTGTTTTATATTTAATTTTTTAATGTCATCTTTTGCAGATACATATTCGCAGTACGGCAATAGCATCTCGTATAATACGATTTGGTGCTCTGACTTTATTTGTTGCTGTCCATGACGAAAATGCTACCATGCAAATGGCGATAATTATAAATGAAATGATATAAATAAAGAGCAAAAAATTATGCTGGCAAAACAAAAGTGTCCTTATGAATTATGGCTTCAGCGGAATTCGAATCATAAAACTAAAGAATCCCACCGACCATGTTTTGTGTATGTGTCCTTTATGGCGCCAATTAAAGACTGAAAGCCATTTAGGTGCTGGAACGGATTTTTAAATAATTACCTAATTAATGTTGAAAGCAAAAAATTATACCAAATTGTTTAAAGTGTTTTAAATGGGGAAACAGTTTGGTAGGAGTTTTGCCTGTTGAAACACGTCGAAAATTCGTAATTATACCCTCACTTTAGTGTGACGAGGGTATATATCATATGCTACGGAAAAAAGTGTAACACATCGAAGGAGTGATCTAAGACCCTAAGTATGTTCGGAGGAAATCCGTTTTGGGTCATTTTAAGTCGAATGAGCAATGTCCGTCCGTCTGTCTGTATGTCTGTCTGTCTGTGTGTCTGCTGGCTGGTGCGCACGATAACTCTCGAAAGGAGTAACCGATTGACTTCAAATTTGGTATGTGGTAATATTTTGATCTATCTCCGGATGAGTTCGAAGATGGGCCATATTGGTCTACTCCTTCTGGTACCTCCCACACAAAGGGTTAAAATTTAGTGAAATATTGATTCTTTAATAACTTCTATACTACTTATTCGAATCTTTTGAAATTCTGCACATAATATTAGTATATTAGTCGCTATTAACTCGAGAAAAATGGGTGAAGTTGGCATGCCCCTTTTGGTACCTCCCACACAAATGGACCATTTTGCATCAAAATTTAACTGCTTATAACTTTAATACAAGTGCATAAAAATGTTTGAAATTTTCTACAGTATAATGTTTTTGTAGCGCCTATAGTCCGGTAAAAAATGGGCATTATTGTACAGCCCCTTTTGGTACCTCCCACACAAATGGACCGTTTCGTACCAAAAGTAAACGGCTTGTAACTTTAATACCAGTGCATACAAATACTTGAAATTTTGTACAGTGTAA
This sequence comes from Eudasyphora cyanicolor, assembly GCA_963930755.1. Lineage (NCBI taxonomy): Eukaryota > Metazoa > Arthropoda > Insecta > Diptera > Muscidae > Eudasyphora > Eudasyphora cyanicolor. Next base: position 257,108,407 of record OZ005737.1, on the reverse strand, counting down.
TGCTGTTATAGTGCCTATAGTCCTGTAAAAAGTGGGCGTTATCACCCCGCCCCTTTTTCTACCTCCCACACAAAATGACCAAATTATACCAAAATTACATAGCTCGTAACTTTAATATACCAGTGCACATAAACGCTTAAAGTTCAGCACAATGCAATGTATTTAAGAATGTACTGTTTACCGAAAAATATGGGTATTTGGAAAACCCCTTCTGGTACCTCCCACACAAGTTGACAGATTTATTGGTGTAATGTTATATATTACATTACTCACAAAGTGAGGGTATACCTTAGTCGGTTTACCCGACTGAAACTTTCTTACTTGTTTTTTTCAATTGAAATGTACGAATGCTTTAAATAATTTCTCTTAAAAATAATCTAGGCCCAATTGCTTTGAACTTATACTCCTATGCGTATTCGAGCAGATCTTAATCGTTGTCCTATTCCTTCGATGGAACTCGTTATGTGTATTTACAATTGCACTCTTTGTTAAATACCATTGCTTCGTAGTTACATCTAGGGTACTGCACACTGTTCTACAGCATAGATAGTAAAACAAATATTTCCTAGTGACAATAGGAATAAATTTAATCGAATGTCTATGTGAAATAGGAAAAATAATATAGATATAATGGAAATAGTAATTTGAACATTGTCACGAAACCTCCAGTTACACTAGTTTACAAAATATCACAAGGGATGTGATGATGATTTTCGATTAGGTGTCCGAAACACAAAAAAATGAATTTTTATGGTAATGTTTTTACATTCCAATTTTAATAGACCTTTAGTATTTGGAACAAATTCTTTGAAGTATAAACCCGATAGAGTCTGGATACGCTTTAATGAAATTATGAGTTTTAAAATGTTTGGAACTATTCCTTTTAAATAGAAAGAGTGGTTTAGTAACGGTAGTTAAACAAATTAGAAAGAGATTCCTTATTTCAAAAAAATTATTTTTTCTGCTACGAAAAAACCATAAAAAATAAAACCAGTAAGGAAGGGCTACCCTAGACCCTCCCAGAGTAGAATAAGAAGAAACATTGTCAAGTTTTATTAATGCTGTAAGCATAATAATAGTGATCTGCCCAAAAAATATAAATATATAAGCGCTTCCCAGCAAAATCTAGGTAAGTACATGTCATTACCACTCGCATTACCAAGTAATGATATCTCATTATCGCCAGCATTACTTTCGGTAAATAAATAACGACTAACAAAATAATGACAAAAATAAGTTATTGCTAGTAATCTAAGTTAGAAAATCTTATTATAAGTTTTTTTTTCCTTTAAATGATTTACGATTTATGATTTTTTCTTAAAAGATTTACGTATATACGTTGTAGTCTGTATTCAGTTAAATCATTTAAAGAAAAGTTTATAAATTCAAATTAGATTCTCTAAATTAGATTACTAATAATAACTTATTTTTGTCATTATTTAGTTATTTATTTACCGAAAGTAATGCTGGCTATAATGAGATATCATTACTTGGTAATGCATCTGGTAACGACATTTACTTACGAAGATGTTGATGGGTTATATTTCTGTACTTGATTATTAAGCGATTTATCTGTAAATCGCGAGGTAGGCCAGTGGTTGTGATGCTAAACTACGAAACCATGAGGTCGCGAGCTCAGTCCCACCTCCCGGCAAATGAAATTTTTCGTCATATGACGACAACAATCGATAACTACTCTCTCACAATGTTACGCTTTTCCCAATTTTACGCTCTTCTACTTTCTCACCACATTCCACCACTAATGGTGGTGAACAAACAATAGCAACTAGGAAATATCCACTACCACACAAACCCACTCCTAAATAATTTCTTTTGTCCACGCTTACTTTTTGAATAATTGTAAGCGTGGGAGTAATTGGTTATTTTTCAGCTGCTGGTATGCTTGTGTGGAAGCACTTTCCTCCCATGACATGTACATACATGTTAAAATAATTCGAAGGGAGGCAAAATTATAAGCAGTTACTAGTTTTGAAATTAGCTTACCCGTCAATTTATTTGGTAATGAGAAATTTTGCTGGGTTAGAATCAAAATCGGTATATACGGAGGATATCTAAATCTAATTTTCTTCAAATTTGGTAAGTTTTGTTCTTGGTTCAAGAAGCGGCTATATGCTAAATTTTCAACGGATCTGTTGAGAAATGTTTCTGGCACTTGGTACTTGTTTATAATCTCCACCATAGGATGGTGGAGATTATAAACAAGTTGTCACTCCGTTTGTCATTTTGTCACTCCGTTTGTAACATCTCTAAATATTGATCTGAAACCCCATAAAGCATATACTTATATACTCTTAATCGTCGTAAAATTCTAAGACGATTTAGCAATGTCCGTCTGTCTATTGTAATCACGCTTCAGACTACAGTAAATGAGCTTGATGACTGAAATTTGGTATAGATAATTCTTATAGCTGCATGTAATTTGGGATTGAAAATGGGCTATACATATTGGTAAATTTTTTGATGTAGCATCATATATAGCATCTCCCCGATTTGATTTTGTAACGTCATAGAGGCCAGAAATGTTAAATGATCTGGCTGAAAATTAGTAACTGGGGTTTATTTATACCCGAAATCCTTTATACGAACAACGGTAGTCACAGGTCCTTGTTAAAATCAATCAATAATGTCTTTCTAATATTTTCTTTACTATATGTGATACTTCCCTGCCAAGTATCACACTTATCGAATTTTAAACACAGCTTCTGCAGAGCTTAGATGTCAAATCGAAATAAATATGTATATGAGAGTAATATCTAAATCTGAACATTTTTTTTTGTAAATTTGGGGACAACTTTCTTGTCTAATTTGTTGAATTTTGTACACATAGGTTACAAAAACTGGCTTCTATGGATCTTAGCCATAAATTCGAAATAAATATATATGTATATGGGGGCTATATCTAAATGTGAACTGATTTCTTTCAATTTTGACAGTGTTCATTCGTAAACACATAAACTCTTTGTGCCAAATATAGCAACGTTCCAATGAGTAAGACGATTTATATAGCGCTTAGATGTCAAATCGGAGATAATAATGTAAAAATATGTGGGGGATATACCCAAATCTGAAACGATTTTTCAAACTTAGCAATCTATTTCCGTCTCAAGAAACACCTCTCTGCCAAATTTTATAATAATCAAATTTAAATCAAAGTTTCTGTGGAACGCTAATACCAAATCGGAAGGAACATATAAATCTGAGCCGATTTACTTCAAACTTGACGGTGTTAATTCAAAAAAACAAGTAAAGGCGGATTAAGTTCGGCTATGCCGAATCTTCTATAGGCCCCACCATTGATCGCATGTTAATTAATCGGGTACAAATGAACTCCTAATATCCAATTTCTGCGCATTTCCTTAAAATTTAAGTTTTTTGTGGCGTTTCGAAGTCAAATCTAGAGGGACCTTTTTATGGGGCCTATAGCAAAACATGGACCAGTGACTACCTTTGTTCCGGCTATAATTAAATTCCAGTTACCAATTTTGACATTTGAGCACTCTATGACGTTAAGAATAGAGTGATCAAAACCGGTTTAAAATAAACCGGCCCACTGGTTTTTTGCTTTCACCGTCCCCGGTTTTTCTCAAAATCATGAATTTCGAACAACCGGTGCAACCGGTTTTTTTCGTTTGTTTCCACCGGTTTTCCGGATTTTTAAAATCACTAAAATATTAAAAATTATTTTCAACTTTATATACAAAATATCACAAATTAAGATAATACAGTAGAGGCTCGAAAAAGTTAAGTAGTTTGTTTCAGGGGTGCTTAACTTTTTTGAATTCTTAACTTTTCCGTGATATGAAAACTTAATGTGATTATACTTGTATTTACACATTGTGTATATAATTTTTAATGTGTATTTAAGTACTATACATATGTATATATTTTTAATGTCTTAACATTAAGGGTCTTCGCCTTAGCTTTTAAAATCGGACCACTTATTGGACAGTTTCTCTCTCGTTGATCTAAGAACCATTTGTACAGCTGCTTCTCCAAATCCACGTATTCTGCCTTATGTAAATTTTTTCTCTTAATTTCGTCACATGTTCCTGACACTGCAGCATAAATTTTTGCTTTGTTTCTTTTAATTTTTGAAATTGAAGCTTCAGAAACATGAAAATCCATGGCTAATCGATTAGCTAAAACGCCTGCATCTAATTTCTTTAAAATCTTGCATTTTTCGGCGACTGTTAACCTTTTTTGCTTACGTGCTGTTGACATTGTTGCGATCAAAACAAAACTAATCCGACTGTTCTCTTAAACAAGCAACTGATGTGAACACAGATATTTACGTATGTATGTATTCACTAGCATTTTATAACGGTAAAGGTCGTTACATTTTTTTTGCTACCCATGTGTGCAGCACTACACACACTTATATAAATAGCGACATAAAAGGAGTCAAAATGAATTTAGAAATAAAAAAATTAATTGGAAACAAAGGAGACTCGAAAATGTTAAGCATCACTTAACTTTTTAGAGTCCCGTGTGATGACTAAAAGCTGCTTAACTTTTCCGTATTCTTAACTTTTTCGCGTCTTAACTTTTCCGAGCCTCTACTGTAATATGAAAGATCTCCTTATATGACCTAAAAAGACTCGGCAACTTTGCTAAGGGGAATTTCATGTCAAGTGAGTTAATTTTTAAAAGGGATGAAATTTGCACCAAGTAGCCCTATCAGATAGTAGTTATGAGACACAATTCCAACGAAATCGGTTAAGGACTTTCCGAGTTGGAGGGTGTCAAATATTGACATTTTTGTCAAACGGTTGTTTTTCCCATCTGAAATGCTAAAATGTTTGGTTGAACGTTAATTTTTTTTCAGAGGTTTATATTTATTTTGATAGATCAACAGGTCCCATCCCATTAATAGGTCACAAAGCTTTTAAAGGAAATTATCTAAGCTTTCTTTTGAGCAAAAAAATCAAAAATTAAAACATAGGTTTTTACCAAAATTTCAATTTTGCAAAAAAGTAATGAAAATATATTTGCTAATTTTTTTAAAAGGTTGAAGAAAAGACTATCGTTAACACTTTTGGAAAATGTTTCTAAATACAATAGCTAATTAGTTATAAGTATGAGATAAAAGGACCGTTTGACTCAAATGACAATATTCATCACAATCCAACTCATAACTACTATCCAACAGGACTAAATTTGGTGCAAGATTCCTGATCAGGAGACATCGCTTTTAAAAATTTAATATTAAAAAATCGCCTTTTTTGTTATTAAAAAGGAAAATGTTTGTCAAACGGCAATTTTCATACTGTTTTGTTATGCAGAAAAAAACCGGTTCTACCGGTTTTCTTCGAAGAAAAAAACCTTACACCGGTTTTTTTATAACTTAAATAAACCATCCACCGGTTTTTTATTTTTTCTAAAAAACCGGTTTTTTGATCACTCTAGTTAAGAAGCCAAATCAGGGAGATGCTATATATGGCAGCTATATCAAAAAATGGGCCGATATTGCCCATTTTAAATGTTAACTGCAGCTTTAAAAAGAATCTACACCAAATTTCAGTCATCCACCTCAATTATTGTACACTGTGGCGTTATTACAACCGACGAATAAACGGACGGACATGCCTAAATTGTTTTAGAATTTTACGACGATTAAGAATATATATACTTTATGGGGGCTGGGACAAATCTTTAGAGGTGTTACAAGCTCCTTTTTGCCAAATTTGGTAATGTTCCGATAAAAAATACCATTTCTGTAGCGATTAGATGTCAAATCGGAGGTATATATCTTTATATATAAAATCCTTTGTACGTTTGTTAGTAACGCATGATCTCCGAAACCATAAAAGCGAATGGGCTGAGAATTTAACAATATATTCAGATTGGGGTCATTTGTGTTCTAGAATTATTTTCACCGCGATAAATTGCGAAGTGGTCAAGTTATTTGAAAAATTCGCATTTCCAGAGCGATTTGACTGAAATTAAAAATGTATGTGTGGTTTGTCGTGATAATAGTTTGTTTGTATGATTCTGGCCGGTAGATGGCGCTGTAGGGGACATATGGTCAATATAAATGATTTTTTCCTGAAACTCGAGATGTATGCATTTTTGAAATGAAATACCAATGAATAACAAGCCAATACATCCGAAACAAGACGGGCAGGACAACGTCTGCTGGGGTCAGCTAGTAAGTATATATGGGGGCTATATCTAAATTTTAAACCATTTTTACCCAAATTCCACTCATTCTTTTCGCGATAAATTTATATGTACCAAATTTCATCAGGATTGTTTCAGAATTACGGACTGTACCCTGATTACAACGTTTAAATGGACATCTGACGGACGGACAGACATCGCTAGATCGAATCAGCTGGTGACTCTGTCCGTAATGTCGTACGGGACCGGCTATATAATACCCTACAACTCCCCAATATTCACGTATGCCCATCTGTCTGTCTGTATATATCACTCTGCAATCTACAATAATTGAGCTAGAATATATAATATATAACTATAGATCAGTTTTGATTTAAAATGGACAATATCGGTCCATTTTTGGTATAGTCCTCGTATATAGAATCTCTTTGATATGACTTATTAACGCCATAGATACCACAATTTTTATCTAATCGGTCCAAAAATGTGTACTTTGAGTTTATTTATACCCAGAACCATTTACACCAACAGCGGTTGTTATAGGTCTGCGCTTTCATATAGCTCCCATACAAAGGTCTCTCCCGAATTGTCTTCTTCATGTCAATTGATCTGGCTGAAATTTAAGCATTTATACTTTATGTTGCACTAAATCCTCCTTAGGAAAAATGGAGCATATCGGTCCATGTTTTGATATAGCCTCCATAAGACTTCCTGACATCCAAAAGAACACAATTTTCAACCACTCCACTATTTAGGATTTTATATACCGTACGGAATATCTCTTTTGCGTCTAAAGCAAAGATGTAGATATTGAATAGGAGACAAAATGCGGAACAAACCTAAAAAGCGCATCCAGTGCCCAAATCAATGAAAAATGTTGTACTGTGTAATAAACACTCCAACTGCAAGAAAACCGTATATGCTATTTTGGAAGCCGTTGTTTTAACGAGTAGAGAAATTTTATTTCTTTCCAATAATGTGAATTCAAAAAAGTACATTTGAAATATGCAGGCAGAGGAAATAGAAGTTTGTGGTGAGAGCAATAATATACAATTTTCTAAATTTAAATAGGTATGCTTATGTATAAAAAAGGAGAGCCTCCTTTTCAAACGGATTTATCATTTCTTTCTATTTAATAAATATAGTTAGAATTTCCAACCTCGTCCACCATATAAACAAAAACCAAAATTATCTTTGAGTGTCCTGATTTTGAATAAAGTAGTCTCCTTGTGCGATTTTGCAGAAAACTATCTTTTTTCCAGGATTCATGTCTTTATATCCTGAAATTTTCAATATTTGACTTACAAAGGAGAAAGGAAAACTAATGTGGATGAATGTTCTGATTATGATTTAAATAATTTAGAAGAAAAGTCTTGTATTTTTATATTTCTACGAATATGAAAATCCATTCGCATTTCTAAACATAACGTGGAAATAATAGTATTCGAAGCAACAAATAAAATTTCTATTATGTTATCTTTACTAATGAACTTTATGCAGTTATATATTATTTTGTACATTAGACCAACGCAACCAAAAAGTGATTTGCAAGACGACAGAGTTGAAGGAAGACGATTAACTTAATGGATCTGGACCAAATTGATAGTGCACCTAAAGAAAAATTTTTACTGATCATGCTGTCAACGCCCATAGTGAAAATGGCACACCTCGTTCCATGCTTTGATATATATCTGATATATTCTTGACGCCCTAGAGAACATATTTTACTTTTAAATAAAATTGGTGCACTTTTAAATATAGCTCCGGTTTGCCATCTAAGTGGAATAGAAGTCACATTTTACATCCGATCGATATGCAATTTTGCAGATATGAGTATATATGTAGATCCTTCAATGGGTACTACCTAGTTAGATGGACACTAGCCCGCAGTTGGATGTAGCCCTCACATACACATATTCATTCCGATGATGTATGCATCTAATCATTACAACAGCCTCATTTTCCAAAGATCTTTATGAAACTAAGGTAAGAAATAGTCTTGTTCCAGGAACGAAACCTTACTATATACGTTTGATTTAAATTATCATATCTTGGCTCTGCCCGCCATTAGCTTTTCTCAACCTGCTATTTAGATTAATAGATTTCGTTCAAATACGATTCGTTTTCTACGGTAAAAAATATTTTGTCGATTATGGAAGATCCCATATATCAGTTTTTGGCTGGGTCATATTGCACATGGTCAAGTAACCCATCTTTGTAATTGCGAAATCATTTGCCAAATAACCCGAGCCATACAGAATGTGTATGCAGTAGGTTTATGAGATAGACACTCTTTAAACCATCCCACATACATACGAGTATAAGGCTGACTGATGGCACAGAGGCAAGTCAACTTACAAACTTTACCAAAAGGAACTGGATTACTTTTCGGCACAATCTTTCATCACCGGAATTGCTTTTGAATGTAATGCACCAACAACGTCTACCATTCCCAGTACCGTATAAAAGTTGGTTGCAAATATTCTGTTACTGTCTCCCTACAAGTGATTACCAACAAGAAGAAGAAAAGAGATGAAAAATCAAAAAATGAAAACGCAATTGACCAACAAACTGAACCACAAAGCCGAGAACCACTACAGTACGTTCCCTGCGGACGGCGATGGGTACGTGCCGAAAGTTAGTGATTTGCTTGGTATTTGTGTTTGGCATCAATATTGGCTCAGATATGCTTCAGTTCACTGGTAGTTGTTTGTCTGTGAGGTTTATACTTGCTTCCTTTCTTATATGTTCTATTCTCTATACGAATAAGAAACTGGAAAAAGTTTGAACAAATTTTACTTATTTGCTGTTTTTTTTAATAAATTTGATTAAATACTCGTATACGAAGGACAAATAGTAATATTGAAAGGATACAAAATCAAATATGCAATTGTAGGTGAAATTAAATTCGATCAAAACAAGCAAAGGCATAAACCAAACACTTATTTGTCACATAAAAACAAGGCAATTGTGATCAATGGTATCAAATAATGTTAATTCCCCAAAAATATCACTGTCCAATAGCATTTTTGGAAGAGAATAGCGACCCTATAATTTTGATAGGGCATGTTGAGTAGATCATTTTTGTAGAATAAACTTATGGTTCAGTTAATCTGAATTTTTTTAACATTGGATTAATGTTTTCATTTTTCTGTCGAAGGGAGCATTATACTAAATGAAAAAAAATCTATGTTAATGTATGATAGATTTCTCATTGTCAGAGTTAGTTAGAGAAAAAAATCAAAAAAGTCCTTTCAAAACGGACATTTAAGGATTAAAATATTCTAAGAAAATGTTTGCCGGAGAATATCAGTAGGGTTCGTCTAAGACACCAAAGTCGTAAATATAGCTCTTTACGCTTAATTAGCGAAATTACACGCCAACTTATACAAAAAATACTAAAATGTAAATTTAAAGTCACGATAATTTAAAATACAGAACAAATAAGATAGTTCAGTCTTGTAAACCGACTTCTGAATCCCCTCACCTTGAGTCCCAAAAAAATATTCGTAAACTTATTTTTCTTTTGCTTTCATTAAATTTGTTAAGTTACCAGAACATACTTAACAATTTTAATTAAAGCAAATTTAAAGTTAAAAGCTGTTTACATTTGGTACAAAGTGGTCAATTTGAATGGGAGGTACCAAAAGGGGCATGCCAATAACGGTCACTTTTCTATGGACTCTAGATACTATAAAAGCATTACAATGTACAAAATTTTAAATATTTATATCCACTGGTATTTAAGTTAAAATCTGTTAACTTTTGGTACAAAATAGTCCATTTGTGTGAGAGGTACCAAAAGGGGCGTGCCAATAACGCCCACTTTTCTGTGGACTCTAGGTACTATAAAAACATTACACTGTACACAATTTCAAGTATTTATATGCACTGGTGTTAAAGTTATACGCTGTTAACTTTTGTACAAAAACCATAATGCCCATAACGCCCACTTTTCTGTGGACTCCAGGTAAAGGGTTTTTCAAAAGGGACGCTACAAAAGTTTTTTTAAATAAAACAAAATCGGTTTTGGATATCAATGAAATTCTTTATTCCTGTGAAAGTACGTTCGATGCCATTATGTATGGAACTCGATTTCTTTTGCATGGCCACCACGGGCACGCTTGCAGAAGTCCAGACGCTGAACCCAATTTTCGACGGTTTTCAAGCATAAATCGGCCGACACTGCTGCAATTTCACGTTCGATATTCATACGAAGTTCATCAATCGTCGCTGGCTTGCTGGCATAGACCATAGACTTGACGTAGCCCCACAGGAAATAGTCTAACGGCGTCAAATCGCACGACCGAGGCGGCCAATCGACTGGACCATTTCGTGAAATAACACGTTCTCCAAACTTGGTTTGATTGTGGCAATCGCTGTGTGGCTTGTGGCGCCGTCCTTTTGGAACCACAAGTCCTCCAAGTCCATATCATCCAATTGGGACCAAAAATATTCGGTTATTTTTGAACGGTAGCGATTCCCATTTACAGTAACGTGCCGGTCTTGATCATCACGGAAGAAGTACGGCCCAATGACGCCGCCGCACCAAACCGTAATTTTTTCGGGATGCAATGATGACTCATGGAGGACGTGTGGATTGCTGGCTGACCAATAACGCATATTTTGTTTATTGACGAAGCCATTCAGCCAGAAATGAGCCTCATCGCTCATCGACCATAAATTAGACGTAGCGCTCTTAACGTTGAGGCCACTGACTCCGAATTTAGGTAGTAAATTTTAATAATTTCGACTCGTTGTTGGCTCGTATATCTTTCCATCATGAAATGGCAAACCTTACTGAAGAGAAATGTCAAAAGAGCGGCAAAAAATATGGCGTCGTTTGCTGTCCCTGCCGGTCTACTTTTGTAGCGTCCCTGTTGAAAACCTTTTACTATAAAAGCATTACACTGTACAAAATTTCAAGTATTTGTATGAACTGATATTAAAGCAAAATGGTCCATTTGTGTGGGAGGTACCAAAAAGGGAGGGGCCAATTCGCCCATTTCTCTTGACGTGAACTTATACTATGTGTGAAATTTCAGAAGATTCAAGTAAGTAGTATAGAAGGTATTAAAGGATCAATATTTCACTAAAAGTTAACCCTTTGTGGGGGAGTTACTAGAAGGAGTGAACCAATATGGCTCACCTTTGAACTAAGCTAGAGATAGAGAAAAATATAAACCGCATTCAATCCGTTATTCCTTTCGAGAGTTATCGTTCGTACAGACGGACGGACATTGTTCAAATGACTTAAAATGTCAAAAAATTATTTCCGTCAAATATTCATGAGGTTTCTTGGGTCACTTCTTCTATGTATTATACTTTTAACTAGCATCAACTCGTTCACAATAGTGGCGGTATAAGAACATGATTTTTTTAAAATACTCTTACTGCTCGCAAAATGTATATCATTTTTACAGTTATCCATTGATTTTTTCATTATATTGTATTGTATGGCATTGTTTTCTTCGTTAAAATGCTAGTTTTCAAAAAATGGAATAACTATTTTTTAAGGTTTTTTTTCTATTTTTGCTTTTTTTTTTGTGGTAGAAAAAAACGATATTTAAAAAAATTTAATTTTTTCTCATTGCTTTACGACAGTTACTAAAATTCTGTATCTACGTGAAAGTGAAGTTCAGAACATTTGGAGCCCTCATAATTTTTTTTATTTTAGATGGTATGTTGGCTTTATCGACCTTATGGTCAACCATAATGCACTATGTTTATTGTGAGACACACCTTAACGTTAAGTTTTTTGACAAACTCAATTTGAAATTTCTTTGTTTTAGTGTTTGACAAATTCAACAATGGAGAGGGAGGCAATTGAACAGCATGTTAAGATTGTTAAAGCCTTTTACGAAAATGGGCGTTCAAATCAAAATGCATTTCGTGCACTTCGTGATTTTCTTGGTCAGGATAATCGACAAAATGTGTCGGGAGAATTGTGGGAAAAATTTCATTAAACCGGGTCTGTAGGAGATGTGAAAACACCTGTACATGCTCGTCCAGTTCGTCCTGCAAAAAACATTGATGCTGTTCGCGACAGTATGGCAGAAGAGCCGTCAACCTCTGCGAGTCGTCGTGCCCAGCAATCGCGATATGATAACGGACTTCTTGTGGCCAGAAATTGAGGATATGGACCTGGACGATATGTGGTTCCAACAGGATGGTGCCACTTACCACACAGCCAATGAAACAGTGGCTGTTGTGCGCGAGAAATTCAATGGTCGGTTAATGTCGGTGTCATGTAATTTGACACCGTTAGAATTCTTTCTTTGGAGATATTTAAAATTAAATTTCATATTTATGTGTTTTATTTTACATTATAAATCAAACCTCACGATAAATCACCCATTATGTCTATTTATAAAAATAAAGATGAACATCTAAAAAATAGAGATTGAGCCGCATTTTTTAGCGTAACTCGAGAACCATTTATGCTAATTGGTTCAGAAAAGCTTTAAAAAATCCTAAATTAAGTAGCATTCATCTTCTTCTAATATAATTTTTTCCATGTTTTGATATAGCCCCCATATAAAGGTCCTTTCCGAAAAGACTACTTGACGGTCTAGGGAACGTATTTTTCAACCGATCATGCGGACATTTTAGCATTTTTACTTAATGTTCTGTTAAATCGTCCATTCAAAAAAACAACATCGCCACAACAAAATTTGTGACAGGCTGTAAGGAAGAACTTGCTAAGCTGGGTCGGGTACCAAGTGTAGTTCTCACCTGGATCCCAGGCAATAGGGCACTTGAGGGGAATGAAAAGGCAGACGAACTAGCTAGAGCAGGATCCTATTCTAACAACCGGCAGATGGCGTCAGTAGCAACGCCTCTGGGAGTTGTTAAAAAGGATATCTTAAATTACTACTTGAAAAAAGCATAGACCAGGTGGGGTAAGACTGAAGTATGTCAAATATCTAAAAGCACCTGGCCAAGATACAACACTCATCGAACAAAGTTTCTGATCAGCCAAAATCGACGGAACTTGTCACGACTAGTCGCTGCGCTAGCTGTGGCCACTGGTCAATTGGAGACAAGCAAAGCGGTTAAAGCATCAACACAACGACCATTTTCGCTGTTGCGACAACGAAGAGGAAGAGGAGACAGTCAAACTCCTTCTCCGTTCCTGGCCAGCACTACTACAGCGAAGACTTAAAGCTTTAGGTCGACAGTTTCTTCATAATCTCGTCGCGTTGTCAGATATACATAGGTCTGTGAGACCTTGTCAAGCACCCCAACTTATCAGGCTGTAAAGACACAAGAGAATAGCAGACACTAAGCGAATGAGGTGGTTATCAAAACAGTATCTTAATATACTAATTGAGGCTAAGAAACGGTAATTAGCAACCACGTTAATCAACCAAATCGTCCCTAATATATACGGAATATATCAATTCATGTTTCTACATAACCGCCTTATAAAGGTCACAGGCGAATTTAAATCATATGTTTTAAACCGATGTGTCTGGAATTGAGAAATTTACTTTATTTAACCTGCAACAATTCAAAGTAATAATGGTTTGATATACCCCCTACATATTTATCAGTGCTTTGGTGGGCAGGGTATGGTTGAAGGTATTTTACAGTCTCTCCAGTCCGACTTTAGTCATTCCTTATTGGTTTAGAAATATTGAAAAAAAGGCTATCGAATATAAGGTATGGTTGAGAGTATTATACAGTCTCCACGGTCCTACTTTAGTCATTCCTTATTGGTTTCGAAATATTGAAAAAAGGCTATCGAAAACACTTTCAGCAAAATGTTCTTAAGCTATAGGTAATTAGTAATATGGTTGGGAAAAATGACTGTTTGACCAAAATTTCAATATTCAACATCCTCCAACTCGGGCAGTTCTTAACCGATCTCGTTGAAATGTTATATCATAACTACTGACATGATATCTCACTTGACATGATATCTAGCTTATTAAATCATTACGTCTAGGAGACAATGTTAAGTAATTGAGCTAGATTACTGAAATTTGGGATTGAGAATGGAGAATATCGGTCCATTGTTATATTTAATACCTAGGTCCTTCCCGATTTGAGTTCCTGACGCTACATTTCTTTCACTTTTACTTGTTTTTTATTGTCCTCAACGACAATGGTTTGGTATACGCCTTATGACGACCTAACCCTGCAAATTACCACCGATTCTATTCAAATATGACTGTTTTAATTATTTCCTAAGACAACATTGCTTCCACATCAGAAAACACACACTTTATTCGCATTTATGGGTAGCTTTTAAGCATTTTGTAAATCTCTGAAACCCACTCTATTATTTAAACCGTCAATCATTGCCAAAGCTAAGCGAAAGGGTACTACGCTAATAATACTTCCAACAAAACGTTATAAAACACCTTTCAACGCCGCCAAACGATAAAACTCGAATGATGTATTTACGACGAATGGCCTCCACCGCTAGTCACAACATTAAATGGACCGGATTGACTGTAAGGAGCATAACTCATGCTACCGGAACCGAATTTAATAGCTGCAAGCCAAAAAATAATAATCATTTACATTAAATGAACTTGCAACACATTTCCCCCCGGGAGGACATCTAACCGCTCGCTGTCCCACGTCGGAATGAAGAGAACTGGTAAACCGAAAGCGCTTAGGAGGAAGGCGACCGCAAAAACAACATTACTCAATTTTTATGTTTCAATGTGGAATAAAATAAAGTAATTCACTTGAAATAATGCCCGGGAATGCTGGCAACGAACACAGAGGACCAACACCGACGACTAGCCATGCAAGCAATTCCATAAAAAGGAAACCAAGAAAAAAACGGCCACCAAATGAAATAAAAACTGTGGCACAGTTAAATGCAAAAAATGAGCAGGAACACAATCATAAAATCCAAGAAAATGATACGTACACACGTAAAACCACACTCATCATCATCATCATCGTCACCGTCATCATCATTGTCCTCATCGTCGTAGCCGTCATCATTTTTAGCAGGACCATAAACTTCAGTAACAGCTAAAGACGGAGACAGCAGTGGTGGTGGTGCACCCAACCTCAGTGAGTATCACAGGTCCTACTCCTGCTGCTGCTCCTGCAGAAGAACCACAAAGTGAACATTCGGCAAATGGAAACGTCAGTAAAGCATCTTTGTCTGCACCCTGACCAAAGAAACGGTAGTAATGAATTCAGCATGATTTGCAGCGGTAGCAGCACTGGTTGCCGTGGCCGTTGGCCGTCAACGACAGCGACAATGGGGCATATTACTTTGGAATGCAAATGAAATGTATTCGCTTTGGTGTTTTACAACCCAAAAGGAAGCACTTTAAACGTTTGTTGTTTGTTAGAATGCTAGGACTTTAAATCCGAGTAAAATTGTTGCCCAAGTGATGAAGCTAATACGAGGGGAGATTATTTATGCATTCGCCAGGCTCTGCAATCAGTTTGAAAGCTTACATATTACAGAGTCTATGAAAATAATTCTCATTAAGAGTAAAATATAGAAAAGGAGTGGTCAGCAATGTAGGATAATACTAGATCTAAGTAGCGCGTTCTGACAACCGAAATTGTCTATTACCTGCAATAAAAAAATGTCAGCTAAAAATTATTGCATTAAATTATTGTTTAATATCAGACATCTTATTGATTCCTTATTTGAATCACATTTTTATCAATTTCTCAGATTAATCTATCTGTGCGCAAGATGGGTGCAACATTTGCTCACACTCAAGACAACAATCAGGATTTTATCCTCTGGGTATATCCAAAGACGGCTACGCCGATCTCAGTTTCTTTACTTGACCGGTCTTCGCCTGGGATTACAGATTTACTCCTCTGAGGTGTGTCAAAAGAGAGCTACGGCAACCAAAGATTCTTTGTGTGGTATTGAAAACGCTTAGTAGCATTGCACTATGGGACAAATTACCCGTTTCACTGGCCAAAAGTCAAATTTTACACTTTGTTTTGACACTTCGTAAAAAAACACATCAGAATAACGGAGAATGTCTTAGGTTCTCTTGAAAAATAATATCCCGTTATATGGGCAGCTGTCAAAAGTGTATTTTTTATAGTTGACTAACAAAAATGGTTACGGTGCCTATTTTCTTCTGAATTCTAAAGAATTCTGAAGAACCGATTTTCTTCAAATTCGGCATCGTGGGTCCTTGGATCTAAGAACTCCATCGTGTTTTTTTTTTTGAAAAAATTTAATGTGAAATACAGCTTATATATGAGCTGTATTTTGCGACAATCGCGATGCTAGAAAATGAAAACCTTTCCCATTTTTTAAATTTACTAATGTGATATACGTTAAACTGCAAAATGAATTTTGAGCCGGATTTTAGTGTAATAGATTTTAAGAAAAAACATAAAAATTCAGTGCTAGAGGAATTTGGAATTTACCTTTAGAAATAAATTTATTTTGGGAATTGTAGGATTTACCTTTACAAATTTAATAATGTTAGAAATAGCCTCGATTTCTGGTGTCAAGACGTATAAATTACAAAAAATAATTATGTTATATAAGTAAAGGATTTTCCAACAAGAAGTGTTACTTTCGTATTCAAAGAAAAATGAAATTTTTTGAGATAAATGATCGGATGTTTATTTCATATTATCAAACCAAATCGCAAAGTATCTGCCCTACGTCCTCGATAGCCTCGCGAATTCTATCTTTGAGGTCTTGAATCGACGCTGGGCTGTTGGCGTAAACCTTATCTTTCACGTGGCCCCAAAGGAAGAAGTCGCATGGTGTTAAATCACAAGATCTCGGTGGCCAATTGTGATCACCTCTTCGAGAGATAACACCGTCCGGAAACTTTTCCCGTAACAGAGCAATGGTTTCGTTGCTTGTGTGGCACGTAGCGCCGTCTTGTTGAAAGTAATCGTTGTCCAGATCAATACCATCCAACTCCGACCATAAAAAATTATTAATCATCTCTCGATAGCGCAATCCATTCACCGTAACTGTTGATCCAACCTCATTTTCGAAAAAGTAAGGTCCAGTGACCCCGCCGGACCATAAACCGCACCAAACAGTCACACGTTGAGAATGGAGAGGCTTCTCAACAAAAACTCTAGGGTTTTCCGAGCCCCAGATGCGACAATTTTGCTTGTTGACGTAGCCACCGAGGTGAAAATGGGCCTCATCAGTCAAGATGATTTTGTATAGTTCGTATCGTTTTTTTGTTCGATCGTTTTGTATCGTTCGATGATCGTGAATCGTTCCATTTTTAGTAATGGCGTAGTTTCTACTTCTCAAATGTAAAAGAATAAAAGCTTCAAAAGTGACAGCTACCGAAATACCGGGTGATTCAAAATAACACCTCTTGTTGGAAAACCCGTTATTATTTTTTAAAGATTTTACTTTATTCATATACGACGAATGAACGCAAAAACCGATCTCGATAACCTCGCTCAAAGCTACAAACTTCTTATTGGTAAAAGAAGAAATAAAAACATCCATCCACGCCAGTGCGAAACGAGATGACGAGTAAGAAGGTTGGCACGTCGCTGTAATTTCTAAGTGTTTACATTTAATTTTTTTCGTAAGTCGTAATTGTTGAATGTATGTTACAATGTATAAAAATATGTAATTATGTTTGTAGAATTCCTGATGATGATCCACGAAGGGGATCGAAATATTGAATAAATAAAAAAGAAACAACAAACTAGACCTCGAGCTCAATTACTTAAACTATTTTACAAAAACTTAATCAAGTACAAAGGTTGAATACCAAAAATAATAACAACTAAGATTTTATGGATATATACAACTTTCGTTAACATTTGAAAAAAATTTTTGTTCATTTTTTTCCCGATTCTTTCCTACAAATCGGTATGTATTCAAGCCGGATATATGCTGATTCCTTTCTCATTGGCTTTTCTTAATAGACAACAAGATTTGCTATTGGATGCAAAAATATTGCCATTAGATATACCCGCATAGACATATGTGGGCATAATAAGGACATTAGAAGTCACAACTCCATACACCCCTCGTACAGACAACAATACAATTTGCATGTATCCACTTTTTACATAAAATTTGAAACGGAAGGGAATACTTACCTCAATATGATTGTTTTCTTGTAATGTGCCTTCTGCGGCTCGTCTACCAACTCGTAACACCTACCAAAAAAATGTAAACTTTAACTCATAACCAAATGCCAGGAAATAAGGGAACAACCAAACAAAGTGGCATTACGAGCTGGTGACAGCCGCTGTGAATGGTGTTCCAGACAAACACCCATTCAACATCTAACAACTGTAGTTGGCGTAACTGAGCAATGAATATAGCAATATCGGCGACCGACGACAACAACATTTTGGAAGAGTAATTTGTACTCTCAGAAAGCAAGAAAAACCAAATATCTCATTAACATGATTTTTGGGCGGACTCTGCCCCTTAATGTCCTACAAAACTTTTGAGTACTTTTAAACTTTCATTAAAAAAGGAAACAAATTGTTGTTCAACTGATTTCCGTGTCAAGCCATGCTAACAGAAAAAATGGCATCGACATAGAAATACCCTACACCAGCATGATGAAAATCACAAATGGCTAAAGCGATACTTACTGTCAGAGAAATAAGAGTTGTAAAGGGGTTGAGCTAGACTAGACTGAAATTTGGTACATATATGTACATCGTAATGCTTCTTAAAGTCATAGAGACCTCAAATTAAAAAAAAATGTGTCCGAGACCTAAAAACATTTTATTAGATTGAACATACTACATTATGATACAAATATAATTTTTTTTCCAATTTTCGTGGAAATTGTCTTTTGGAATTGGACCATATTTTTATAACCTACATTTTACTGTGGTACATGGTATTATAACTTTGTGCATTAGTTTGTAACACCCAACAGGAGAAGAAATAGACTCATCGATTTTTATTAGAATAACTTTCTGAGTTGGTTTAGCTATGCCCGTCTGTCCGTCTGTATGTTATTATCAAAGTACAGGTCACAATTACATATGGTCCAATCTCGACGAAACTTTACACATATCTGTTTTTGGCCCAACGACGATAGCTATTGAATTTGGTTAAAATCGGTTTACATATAGCTCCCATATTTTTGTACCTCCGATTTGGCATATATGCACTGTATAAGCAACATTTTTTAACCGATTTGTGCACAACTTGAAAGAGAGAGAAGTCTCGTGATGCACTTAGAGACAATACAAAATAGGTTCAGATTTAGATATAGCCCTCATATATGTTACCCCCGATTGACATGTTAGCACTGTAGAAACTGTATTTTATTTATAAAAATATAAATCGAAAAAATCGGCAAAAAATTAGTTTGTTCCATTTTTTTAAAGCTAGCATCCGAGTGAAGAACAAGTAAAGACGAATTAAGTTCGTCCATGCCGAATCTTATATACCCTCCAACATGGCTCGCAAGTGAATTGTTTCGGGTACGAAATAAACTCACTATACCAAATTTCAGCCCATTTCTTTAAAATTTGAGTTTTTGTGGAGATATCTTGTACAATTTATTAGCGAGAGTGCAGTAATTTTGTATATATGCAACTGGTGGCAGAATACGTTATCGGTAAAAAAAATTGGAGGGATCTGACCAATGGTAGTGACTCCGCCCAAATGAGTCATGTTTTGAAATCTTGAGCTATTTGTTAGAGAGATTGCTGTAATTTTGAGTATATGTATTTGGTGGAAGTCCACGTGATTAGTCCAAAAATGGACGGGATCGGAAATCTGAAGTCTGGGGCCACGAAGTTCCAGCTAGTATTTTATATTTAATAAATCAACTGCAATACAGTTGACGTAGGAATGAATCCACAGTTATATAGTAATAAATTTACATAAATTTTTCACTTCCGTAAATCAGTTCTTGATATTCGCAAAAAAAACAAAAAATAATATTCGCTTTCGCAAAAATGCATGTTTCAATATTCGCTAGTGAATTCCCAAGAAATATATTACAATATTCGCTTTTGCTTCCGCTAAAGCCATTTTCGTTACATTCCGGTACATCTCACCGATTTATTTACGTGTGTGTTTGACGTTGCTTCAGGCAAAATCAACCACTTAAATGAGACTGGTTGAAAAGTTAATTTTATTGTGCTCTATAACTGTTCTGCCTCTCAGAGATTAAAGTAATCTTACTTTTTCTTGCTTTGGGCAATTTCTCTTTTTAAGAAATGTTTACTTGATTTCAAGTATTATATACTTATTGTAAGCATTTCAGCGTTTGATTTTTTCATGTTTAATTAATATTGTTTGCCTAATAATAATGATCTGTCAAAAAAATATATTTTTAAGCGCTTAGATTCAAAATCGGCAGATAGGAGGCTACATTCATATCCGAACCCAATTTTTAAAATTTGCCAATGTCTGTTCTCGGTTCTAAGTTTTCAACGGTTTGTTGATAAATGTTATTGTCAAATGAATCTTATATCTACTAATATGTATGAAATGTGTTAAGAAATTCGGATATAGCGGTTGGATGCGATATCGGAGTATATGGTATATATACATATTATATGGGCTAAACCTAAGTCTGTACTAATTTTCTAAACATTCGATCGTGTTGTTTCTTGGATCAAGAAACCCTTCTCTGTTATGTGTCATAATTATAAGATTTCAAACACAGGGCTTAGATGCCAAATCGGAATATTAACATATCGATACCTCCATTCTAAACTATGCTAAGTGCAAAAAGGTAGTTTTTCAGAAGAGGCGATAAAAGTTTGATAAATTTTTTAATTTTGTGTGTAATTCCTTTACGATGGAAATCGAATGACCTGTACTGTTTTGTGAATAACTATTGATTGCGTTGACGGATAAACACCAAATTTTGACTCAATATAATTTGGAATATTTAGAAAAAAATGGTGAATCGAAACGGCCGAATTATTTCCTTTTTTGGAATTCCTCCCACTGTTTATTATACTTTTTTGGGTACTCTGAACAATATTTTGAGTTCGGGGAACAGTTTATTTCACGTTTCGAGCGATTTAACGCCTTTGGATTATTTTTTGTTGGGCTATGTAAAGGCTCATATTTATAGGGACAAGCGCGCAACGGTTAACCCACTGGAAACCAATTTTGATGAATTTATTCCTGAGATACCGGCCGATATGCTGAAGAGAGTACGCCAAAATTGGACCCAGCGTATGATCTGCTTGAGGCGCAGTATTTACATGAAATCATCTTTAAACATTGAATTATGTGGACCGTTCTATCGACTCAAATAAAGATTTCATAAATTTATTTAAATTATATGTGTTTTTTCAAATCAAATTCGAAAGCTCTTAAAAATTACTCTAAATTGTATATGTTTCTCAATCAAATTCGTAAGCTCTTAAAAAATCACTCTTCATGTACAGGTTATGCCTCTAGATGTGTTGTGTAGGGTACCATATAATCGACCCCATACGAATTCAATTTTACCTATCCTGTTTGTTTCTTTTAACACCGCATAAAAGTGTGACATGGCTTGACGGAGGCGGGGAATGTTAATTTTTATATTCAGCAAAAACTCCAAAAAACTTGTTATTTTGCAACACCGTAAACAGACCACATGCCTGTATTGTATAATTTTATGTTTTTTTATTTCACTCAGCGTTTTTTAATATTCACAGGACGTCATACAATTTTTGCCGGGATTAATAACGTTAATACGACCCAATTTATGTTAATTTAATGTGCTCGCAAAAGAGACTACAAACTTTTCTCTTTCGCTTCGAAAAAGTGAAATTAATTCGAAAAGAAAATCGTTTTAAAATAATTAAATTGAAAATGGTCATCATAATATATATTTTTTGTTGAACATTAAAATGAATTTCCTTAAAAAGTTTGCGAGGGGTGGTTAACGTGGGATACAACATCCTTAGATCTTCTGACATTTTTATAGCTATGAACTTGTTTTATAGCCTTCTGTTGGGCGGAGGAGGGATAATTGACATGGGCGAGTGTACCATATGGTTTGGTCATAATTAAGGATAAATATGCGAAAATATAATTAAAGTAACAACAACAACAAAATGGGGGTTGAATATGACATTATAACTACCTTTAAATTTGGTGTTTCCACGCGTTGGATATTTATGTTTAGATGTACGTAATCTTTTTTAGGATTTTCAAAGCAATTCTTAGGACTCTTTAAAATAATATTAGCATGGAGTTCTGCAGTTAAATAGGGTGTTAGGTCGGTATCGCTCAGAATATCTTTCCAAGTCGATTTACCGATTTCGGTATCCAATGTGCAAAAAAAGGCACATTTTTATGATTTTTTTCAGACGACACAGTTCAAATCATTTGATCAAAATCAATAGTACATTAAAATATAGCTTTCAAAGTATTTTGTTTCTAGAAGATATATTTAAAAATATGGCAACGACTGCAATTATTCGGAAGCGTCTCGATGCCGTGTCAGTTGTAATCCAAAAAATATAAATTTATTTCGTTAGATAACACTATGCAACAAAATTTTTGTCGAAGGGTTTTTGCATAATATTTGTACAATGTTGTCCTAAACACGAAAAAATATTAAAAATAATTGAATGGTAAATTTTTATATTAATTATTTGCTGGTGAATTTTATTATATTACTAGCGGATCCCCGTGCACTTTGTTTCGACACTCAGAAATATAGTTTTAGATCCACATTTTGTTCAATAATACAGGTGTCGTGGCAGTGTCTTGCCTCGCCCACTGATGTGTTAACCCAATTTCAATAAATTTCAAGGCTATGGTTCGCAATATATGTATATCGTTTCCAATAATGTAGTGGTATGAATGGAGCCACACACCCTTTCCAAAGACGTAAATTATCTCTTGAGCACCATGCTGTAAAATGCACGCATACCCAATTTCAGGACGATTGGTGCAATGGTTCTCCGAATATCTTATTTCCACAAAGGGAAGTTGGGTGTGATGTCAAATATAGCTATACCAAATTTCACGACGATTAGTCTAATATTTCCCCAGGTATTTCGTCTTTAATAGTGGAGTCATATGGGCGCCCACTTATAGTGGTATAAAACGATCTTCACATTATTGCCTTTCTAATGAAACCGGTTTGGGGTACATCGGTTGGATAGACATTGTTATAACATTTTTTGTGTTTTTATTCATCGATATCTCCATTCTAAACTATTCCAAGTGCAAAAAGATAGTTTTTCAGGAGAGGCGATCAAAGTTTGATGAATTTTCTAAGTTTGTATGGATTTCCTTTATAATGCAAATCGAATGACCTGTATTTTTTTGTGAATAACTTTTGAATGGGTTGACGGATTAACACCAAATGTTGACTGAAAATAATTTGGAATATTTAGAAATTAAAAATGCAATTTCCCTAAAACTATGCTAAGTCGACTTAGCATGCTTTAGAATGGAGGTATCGATATATAGATTACAAATTTCCACTCCGAATTATTTTATCCCGCCCACTTTTGGTGAAAGTACTAACATTGACTCCAATAACTTACAGTCAAAATTTCGTTCTTTCAATTACACTGTGCTCGAAATGGACACTTTAAAAATGTAACAGAAAGGAGACCCTATAGATATACCTATTTCGACCTTGCTGAATCCAATGGAGCTAGCCGTTTTTCTAGGTTAGCTCTTGTTTTCGCGATATTCGACCACCAAGTTTGCAAAAAAAATCAGAGAGGTTATTTATCTCGGAGGTGATTTTAAAGTGAAAGACTTCCGAAAACGCGCTTCAGTCCAAAGAACGAAATAAAGTGAACCCTTCGAGAATTATTTCTCTCAAAATAGTCAACCACGCTTCTCACCCCTTTACCCCCGAAAAAGTGCAATCAAATCTTACTATATGTCAAACGTCATACAAATCGTCGACATTTTTAGTTTGTGTCTTTGAGAAGAATGTTCCTCGCGAAAAATTACTATGAGTCTCCTTTCAACATATTTATGAAAAATTAACAGATTTCACAATTTAGCAGGTTTTGTTGGTTACCTCTGAAATTTCCATTAACACTAACCAAAAAATAAATTTACAAAAATTTAAGTCAAAATAGTTTATTTCAAATAATTTCTGCTATGAGCAGAAAAATACACAAATTATGTAATAACTCGAAATTTGCTTACTTCTCATAAAAAAGTTGAGAAAGGACTTATAGTATTTCTTCGCGAGGAATATTTTTCTCAACGATGCCTACTAAAAAAAATCGACGATACGTATGATTTTTAAGATATGATAAGATTTCATTGCACTTTTTCAGGGGTAAGAGGGTGAGAAGCGTGGACGCTGTTTTGAGATAAATAATTGTCCAAATGTTCCCTTTATTTCGATCTTTGGACTGAAGCATATATTCCGAAGTCTTCCACATAAAAAAACAAAAAAGAGATAAGTCACCTCTCTAATTTCCCAACAAACTTTGTGGTCGAATATCGCGAAAACAAGAGCTAACGTAAAAAACGGCTGATGCCAATGGATTCAGCATGGCCGAAATAGGTCTATCCGTAGAGTGTCCTTTATGTTACATTTTTGGACTAGCACAGTGTTATTATTATTTTTATGAACATTAAAAATTTCCAAAAAAATATCTTTGAATTACTGTAAAATTTAACACAATTTAGGTATTTTCTGAATACTTAAATGGAAAAAAATATTTGATTCGGAACTAATTGTCCCAAATAAAAACAACACATAATTTTTGTGTGTACAAAATATTATATGTTTAGAGTGTACCCTAAACATATACGAGTATTGTATCTGCTTCCATTCGCGAGTTATCGCGAAAACAGTCCTTTTACTCAAAACAAACTTAATAGCTTTGAAATTTAGAACTGTAACACAATTTTCTTTAAATATTATCATTCGTAAGACGCTTTGTAACGTTCGCGATATTTGCAATGTTTTTATACTGCGAATTTGTGTAATCCAACAAATCGACTTACACTGCCAAATTTTGCCAAAACTATTATTCCGAATTTAATAAGATTAATATATTTGAATTCTATGATCACTGAGGAATAGGTTAATATCAGCATTTCCGCGAAAAATATCCATCGACGAATAAATTTTTTGTAAAAAAAATAAGTTCGAAATTATTTAACTATATATTTATAAGTTATTATATAAGTTTGGGAGATAAGCGAAAGGCCTACAACTCTTTCTTTAACAAACAAAATATATAGTAATTTTGTAAGGATTTACAGTATGTTAATACTTTTGTATACCTTTCCCTTTTTATGAGGCATATTTTGATTTGACACATTGTAAATCCCTACCAATTTTTTTTTTTTTTTTTTTGTTTTGTTAAAGAATGATTTTTTCATATCTCCCAAACTTTCTTTGATCACCTTTTCCTAGGACTGACCGTTCGCGTAATAAAATCATTATGTGGTAAAATAATTCTGAACTTAAATGTTTTTTAAATTTTGATTGTTTTTATACCCTACACCACACTGTGGTGCAGGGTATTATGACTTTGTGCATTTGTTTGTAACACCTAAAAGGAGAAGAGATAGACCCATTGTTTATTATACCGATCGACTCAGAATCACTTTCTGAGTCGATTTAGCCATGTCCGTCTGTCCGTCTGTCTGTCCATGTATTCTTGTAATCAAAGTGCAGGTCGTATTTATGGTCTGATTGTGATGAAATTTAGCATAGTGCTCTTTTTTGGCCCAAGGACGATCCCTATTGAAATTGGTTAAAATCGGTTCAGATTTGGATATAGTCCCCATATATATGTTTCACCCGATTTGACATGTAAGCGCTGTAGAAACCACATTTTACATCCGATCTTTATGAAATTCGGCAGAGAGAGTTTTATTATTACGTGAATGGACACTACCAAATTTGGAGAAAATCCGTTCAGATTTAGATATAGCCCCCATATATATGTTTCACCCGATTTGACATGTAAGCGCTGTAGGAACTGTATTTTAAATCAGATCAGTACGAAATATGGCAGAGAGAGTTCTCATATTACATGAATAAACACTGCCAAATTCGGGGGAAATCGGTTCAGATTTAGATATAATCCCCATATATATGTTTCACCCGATTTGACATGAAAGCGTTGTAGAAACCGTATGTTACATCTGACCTGTACGAAATCCGGCAGAGAAAGTTCTCTTATTACATGAAAAAACACTGCGCAATTCGGGGAAAATCGGTTCAGATTTAGATATAGCCCCCATATATATGTTCCACCCCATTTAACATTTAAGCGCTGTAGAAATCGTGTTTTATATCCGATCAGTACGAAATTTAACAGAGAGAGTTTTCTTATTACATGTATGAACACTGCCAAATTCGGGGAAAATCGGTTCAGATTTAAACATAGTCCCAATATATATGTTACACCCGATTTGACATGTAAGCACTGTAGAAACCGTGTTTTATATCCGATCAGTACGAAAATCGGCAGAGAGAGTTTGCTTATTACATTTATGAACACTGCCAAATTCTTATCGTAATGCCCATTTTCGCATTGGTAGGTAGGTGTAGGGTATTATATAGTCGGCCCCGCCCGACTTTCTGTATTTCTTTACTGGTTTTTTTATTTTAATTGAGCTCGAGGTCAGTATATTATTGTTTATTGAATTTTATTTTATCTCAATATTTCGATCCTCATCGAGGATCATCTTCAGGAGATTCTACAAAAGTATATATATTAATTGTATTAGATGATACATAAATGACGTTAACTTACGAAAAATATGTAAATGAACAAAAAGAAAACTATTGCCGCATGTCGACCTTCTTTCTCCTCATCTGGATTGACACTGTCGTTTATGGTTCTGTTTTCTGCTTTTCCCAATTAGAAGTTTATAGCTCTGTGAGAGATCGGCTTTCGAGTTCATTCGACGTGTTGTGTGTGTAGTCTGTATGTGTAGCATCTCGAGAGTCATGCCTTTGTTGTAATTGCTCTCGCATTGTAATACTCTCACCCTCTCCAGGTCTGCACAGTGTTTCTCTTCCAAACAATGGTTAGTGAGTGCTGTTTTTGGTGTTGTTCTGTAATGTTTTAATTTGATGTCAGCCAATGTATACTTGGTCACATTTTGTGTTGGTATCTCCGTTGCATTTTATTTCATAGATAAGATTGGATTTGTCCATTTTGTGTGTCTTGGATTTTAGGTTTGTAAATAATTTTTGAAGGGTGTTGTGTGTTTTCGGTGCTATTCTGTATTTATTTCCATCTATACAGCTTGAAGATGATTCTCGATGAGGATCGAAATATTGAGATAAAATAAAATTCAATAAACAATAATATACTGACCTCGAGCTCAATTAAAATAACAAAACAATCAAAATGTAATAAATACAAAGGTCAAATATAAAAACAACACAAATATTCAATTTAAATGTTTTTTGTTCGAAATTTATTCGTTGCGGGCTATTTTTGGGAATTGCTGGTGGCAATCTATCACTCAGAAATCATAGAATGTAAATATAATAATTTTATTACTTTTGCAATAATATTTTTGTAAAAATTTGGCGGTGTAAGTCGAATTTTTAGATTACAAAAATTTCGCTATATAATAATATTGCAAATATCGCAGACATTACAAAGCGTCTTACAAATATTCATATACATATATGGGAAATTATTTTATAGTTTTAAATTTCCGGGATTCAATGCAATTAAGTTTGGTTGTTTAGTTAAAAATTGTTTTTTTTTTTAACTCGCGAAAGATAGAAGATAAGATTTTGATCTCTCTTATCTGAGTAGAGGGGATGATTCTGTACAAAAACTCATTAGCCGTTTTTGGCTACAATCCAGGCCAACTTTCGATTGCTTGAGGTACGCTGTGAACATTCAAATATCAAAACTCCTATGTGTAATTTTTATGTTTTATAAAAACCGTTTACCACGTCATGGCCTTTTCAGATATACGATTTTTGTTATGATATATTTGTGTAAAATAATTAAA
This sequence comes from Eudasyphora cyanicolor, assembly GCA_963930755.1. NCBI lineage: Eukaryota > Metazoa > Arthropoda > Insecta > Diptera > Muscidae > Eudasyphora > Eudasyphora cyanicolor. Next base: position 257,080,404 of record OZ005737.1, on the reverse strand, counting down.
AGAAAAATTCAAAAATCTGAGATATTAAAAATATCGCGATTTGACGAAACAGCAACGTTTTTGTCGCTCCTGAAAACTAGTAAAAACACATAGGAGTGTTCATCGACGCACCGACGATATGTTTCAAGCCGAATATGTTTGGGATAATAAACTATAAAAGCGATTTGTTTCAGCGGTACGGTCAAGAGTTTCTGAGGTAATAAATGTTTAACTAATGCTACGCCAACTTTTGCCACAACCTCTAATACGATCCTGCCAAACTTAATTGATGTTTTAGATAACAACTTCCCTAAAGGTGTTCCAAATTTTTTTAGGATCAAAACTTTCTGAAATATTCGAATATTATATAATGCCATGCTTACTTATGTTTAATGCATATGTTTGACATGATAATAAATTACGTACTTATTTGTTAACTCCTTGATTACTTGCAATATTTATCATTTTATTATATACAATTATAATCCCAATCGTCATCAGCATCTGGTGCTGTGTCGGAGGAATTAACAGTTTAATGACTACGGGCGCAAATGTGCAGCATTAAGTAAACAAACAAATTGTAAACATTACTAATAATAATCATTGTAATAATATAAATTACTTAGTATATGCACAATGACAACAAATCTCATATACATATATATCTATCTTTGGCAAGTCACTAATATACATATGTACACATATAAACGTATTACTACCTTCGGTCGTTGAATTACATTAGGTTGCATTAGAAAACGGGTCACATCTGTGTCAAGAGTCAATAAAATTTACCCACTGATTTGATTTGTTTTTTTGTCCTAGAATTCGCATTAAGCATTTATATTACATATTGTCGTTCCACGTTTTGATATAGATCCCATATAAATTTTACTTCCGATTTGATTTTGTTGATGTTCTTGAAAACTCATTTTCAGCCGAGCTGTTTGAAATTTAAGAATTCATATATGATATAATGTTATGTCGTTCCAAGTGAAAATTTGCCATATCAGTTCATGTTTTTATGTAGCTGCCTTATAAATACATATTCCTTCATATTAGACCTTTAGATCGATGAGGATTTTTAAGCCGTTTCTACTTAATGGGATCCAGGTTTTTGTTTACTTTGCATATAAAGGTTTGTATATATATGTATGTGACACAGTAAATGCATCATTCTGTAGCAAACCAGCTAAGGGAGTTATACATTATTGTGTTCATAATCATTTCTAATACAAATGGGTCATATCAGTTCACATTTGTGAAGGTCTCTGGCAATTGGGTATTCTCTGGGCTCCCTAGAGAATGCATGACTTATTATGCTGTAAGACAGCATCGTTAGTCACATTTGAAACTAATTAAAGGTTTAATATTTAACTGTTTATCTTCGAAAACTGGCCCGAAGTAATGCTCTCTTAAGGAGTAGATAACCCAACTGACCGCTTTCTATAGAGTAGAAAAGCCAATTAGTCTTCTACTAAGTAGAAGGTTATCCAAGAAGTCGTATATTTAAGTGTGGACATAACAATCTATCTGTTTTTAGGAGTATAAAACCAAATTTGTCTTCAATTAAGGCGTTAGTAGGTTTGGTTATCTAATCTTTAGTAGGGGGCCAACTAAAGACAAGATAACCAAAATCGTCGTTTTCTAAGGAGCCTATAATCCCATTACTAAAGAATAGATAAACCAATTTGTCGTCTACTAAGAATTAAATAAAATAACTGGTCCTCTTTTAGGCAGAATATAACCAAAATAGTATAAGATAGTTCAATGCAAAGTGTAGATAACCAAATGTATCTTCATCTAAGGCGTGTTGAACCAACCGGCCGTCAGCTAAAGAATACATAACTAAACACGTCATTTAATAACCGGCCTATAATCCAACTGTCCATCATCTAAGGGATAGCAACTCCAATGTGTTATCTACTAAGGATTAAATGAACCAACTGGACCTCTAATAAGGAGTAGATAACCAAAATAGTCGTCTACTAAGTAGAAGACAATCCAACTGGTCGTGTACTAAAGAGAAGATAAAACAAATGTATCTCTACTAAGGAGTAGATAACCAGATTTGTCCTCAACTAATCGCGTAGGTGAACGAATTGGCTCTCTACTGACGAGTAAATAACTAAAATCATAGTTTGCTAAGGAATCTGTACTCCAATTTGTTCTCAACAAGGAATAGGAAAAGGTAATCCAATTTGTCGTATACTAAGGATTAAATGAACCCACTGGCCTCCAGCAAATGAGTAGATAAACGATTTGGTCCTCTTCTAGGGAATAGATAACTTAACTACTAAGGCATCTAAATTGTAAAGGGTCTTTCATTGAACGCTTCCTATCTTTAAATTTTAATAAAAAAAATTTGTATGAGAAAATCTTCAAATTGTATACGTTTGGTTTCAAAGACCTATTATAATATCGTATAAATGTTGCAGCTTCGTTGGGTGGAGCCAATCCGACATAGCAATTTTCCAAGACTCTGGCGCACAAATCAGGCTGAAGTGGGCCGGTGGCATAGGTTATGTTGGCTTTGAGGGCCGCTGTGATCTGTGGCGTATTATCATAGACCTGTGACTAAAGACAACCCCACAAAAAAACACAAACACAAATTTTATAAAATAATTTTATTTTGTGAGCTTCATTGGTTCATGTTCATATGATATAACCATTATATGAAGAGCCAGTCGATTTGTTTCTTGACGCTATAAGTGCCACATTTTTAACCGATCTACAGGGTGGGCCTAAAGAAACCAAGGGGTGTAAAAGTTTAATAACTTTTTCGTTTATTAATTTTTTTTTATTTTTTCTTCCAGATTTTATAATATACAAAAGGCATTTTTTTTACACTAATGTCGAATTCTTTTCTGCATAAAAGTGCAACACATGCATTGCCCTTTTTCCGAAAATTGCACTATTATATCCCTTTTTTTAAATTTTGAAATTTTAGTTGTGCTAAATTCGAGTAACTTAATTACCAAATTTCAAAAAAGTATCACAAAAGTGCCGTTTTCGGAAGAAGGGCAATGAAAATGTTGCACTTTTTTGCAGGAAAGAATTCGCCATAAGTATGAAAAATAATGTCTCTTAAATGACCACCATTTTCTATTTCGCACTGATGGGCTCTTTTTAGAGCATTTTCCATAACACCTTTCAAAACTTGTGGCTGTAGCGTTCGAATTTCTGCAACAATGTTTGCCTTGAGTTCACGGATTGTCTCTGGCTTGTTCAATACACTCGCTCCTTCAAATAACCCCAAAGAAAATAGTCGGGTGCTGTCAAATCTGGCGATCGCGCTGGTCAAATAATTTCCGAATTTCTGGAAATTATTCGCTCTCCAAAAATTTGACTTAAAAGTGCCATTGTGTCTCGGGCAGTATGGGCAGTGGCTCCGTCCTGCTGAAACCACATACCAGGTCTGTTTTCAAGAGCAGGACGCACAAAATTGTCTATCATAAACCGATACCGCTCTCCATTTACGGTTACAGCACTTCCATCTTCATTCTCGAAGAAGTAAGGCCCAATGACATTTTCAGATGTGATCCCACACCATACTGTACACCTGATGGGGTGCAATTGGCGTTGATGAATGGCTCTTGGATTTTGAGAACCCCAGAACCTACAGTTCTGCTTATTAACAAAGCCATTCAAATGAAAATGAGCTTCATCACTCATAATCAAATTTTTAATAAAGTTGATTTCATTTCTGGCCAACTCTTGAAATTTAACTGCAAAATTTAGACGTTGCCGATGATCTGGGGGTTTTAATTCTTGCACCAATTGGACCTTATATGGGTATAACTGTAAATCTTTTTTTAAAATGCGCCGTAGTACGAGACATTTCTAGCTGAGCAGAACGCCTTCTGACAGATGTTTCTGGTGCTTCGTTAACACTTTGCTGTACTCGTTCAATATTTTCCGCAGTGCGACTTACACGAGGTCTACCGGTTCGAGGCAAATCTCTTACGCTGCCATGTTGGTGATGACGATCAACTAAGCAACGAATCATTGCTTCAGAGGGCGAAATTCTGACGTTAAAATGCCGACGATATGCTCTTTGCGTTAAAATAATTGATCTCTGGTTTAAATAATAAAATTCTATTGTTCTGGTTCTCTGTTCAATTGTGAACCTCTCCATTATAAATTCTGCAAGTGTTGTCTATATAATCTGAAAGAAAAAATAAAAAAAACAAGTAAGAAAGTTTCAGTCGGGTAAACCGACTAAGTTATACCCTCACTTTGTGAGTAATGTAATATTGAATATTACTCGAATTATTCTGTCAATTTGTTTGGGAGTTACCAGAAGGGGTTTATATAATACACTTTTTTTTCGCTGAACATTAGATACTTTAAATTCATTGCACTGTGCCGACTTATAAGCATTTATGTGCACTGGTATAAACGTTATGAGACATTAAATTGTGGTATGACTTGGGCATTTTGTGTGGGAGGTACAAAAAGGGGCGTGGCGATAACGCCCATTTTTCACAGGGCTATAGACACTATGAAAAGATTACACTGTACAAAATTTCAAGTATTTTTATACACTGGTATTAATGTTATAAGCTTTTAACTTTTAGTGCAAAATGGTGCATTTGTGTGGGAGGTAGCAAAAGGGGCGTGGCAATTTCGCCCATTTTCCTCGAGTTGATAGCGACTAATAAGCTAATACTATGTGTGAAATTTCAAAAGATTCGAATAAGTAGTATAGCAGTTATTAAAGAATCAATATTTCACAACATTTTAACCCTTTGTGGGGAGGTACTAGAAGGAGTGGACCAATATGGCCCATCTTCTAACTTAGCCGGAGATAGAAAAAAATATTACCACATACCAAATTTGAGGTCAATCGGTTACTCCTTTCGAGAGTTATCGTGCGCACCAGCCAGCAGACACACAGACAGACAGACGGACGGACATTGCTCATTCGATTTAAAATGACCCAAAACGGATTTCCTCCGATCATACTTGGGGTCTTAGGTCACTCCTTCAACGTGTTACACTTTTTTCCGTAGCAAATGATATATACCCTCGTCAGACTAAAGTGAGGGTATAATTAATAAACGGGTCTTTAGAGGTACTCCTTGCCTTACCAGCTTTGAAGAAGACAGCTCTGGACACATATAACGCGTACCCTTCGTCTCGGTCAGGCGGGCCATGTAGATTTGATCCAAGTTGATCCTCTTGCTCATCTTTTGACGTAGACAATAGCTTTTATAAGCTAGGGGATGTCCATCATCCTCACCAGTTTCCACCTAGTGCCTTCCCAGGGAGAAGGGATACTATCCACCGGTGAAGCCAACGTCATCCTTAGGATGTCCGCTTTAAACTCGCTGCTCGCTTATCTAAATTGGAGGCAGTCATCAATATTGAGGACGAGCCCCACTATTTTGTTATTGACCAAATATTCGATGTGGAGATTTTGCCGAATTATATTGATATTAATCACTGCGTAACAGAGCTCGTCTCTATTTTGGCATATGATAGTGGCTTCCTTCCTTTCACATCAACCACCTACTCCTTCCGTGGCGATTGGCTTATATTTTTGAAAGCCCTAATCTTCTCAGAGGATTCCGTGATTGCGCACGCCTTCTTCATAATTGGATGAACTTATTGCTGCCCCATCCACAAAAATACAGGCTAAATTCTCTTTTTTGAGGGGCAAGACTCGGTGTTTCCAATTTACATGAAAGCGGGGAGCTCGTTTTCTTCGGAAGATCTGTTTCCTTTTCTACGAGGAGGTGAAAGAACTTTCAGAAAACTAATTAGGAGCTTTCTGCACCTTGGCCTGTACCGCTCTGCTGATTCATCTTCTACAACTTTTGGCGTTGTGTCCTTGACTCTTTCGCGAGAGCTTTGCAATACTACCATTGACCTATTTTACAATCTTGCTGCTATAAATAGTAATATTAACGTCTCGATTAAGTCGGAATCGGATTCCCTACCTGTTTTAGAAGGCTGGGTCAAGTTGACACCCTCCCGTGGTTCCTCCTTTTCCGCTTCCTTATTTTTTCCAATAGCTGGATATGCACTTGTTACATTAACTGCAACTACAGACGACAAGGCACCAACAGTGGTGGGAGGGTAATATGGCTCACGATTGAGAAATAACGACGCACATGACGCTTGTAGAAGAGGTAATAAGGAAGTAAAGTTTTAAATTTTGCAACCTATGGTATACAGGGGCATAGATACAGGCATTTATTTTGGGAATTGTTTGGGATTTTCCTTCACAAATATGATAATGTTAGCATTAGCCTGTCAAGGCGTACAAATTATATGACAAAAATAGAAGGAGTAATTGCAGAATTATGAAATTTGGCACAAGCTTTTTTGGACATAGTTAAGAAAAATTTTAAATTTGGACCTAATCGGACCGCGGGTCTCGTATCCCCATGCAAATTATTCCGGGTACTCAAAAATTCACCAGACTATAACACTGAATTGTAGCATTGTATCTTTATGAAATTGAACACGTCATACTATTTCATACATATCAGTTGCGGTGTCAAATTTCGACGGGATACAACGAGTCCTTATGATACTTTCACACAATGGGTTCAAAGGACTTAAAAATAAATATATTAAGAACGCTCAAAAGTGGCACTGGATTTCGATAAAATTTTGTAAGGCGTAATAAGTTTGCTGCGAGAAAATGTGTGCACAAATTTGGGAGGAGTGGTATCAAATCCCTTGCGAAATCTCCTAGAAGATATTAAAAAAATTTATTTTTGGTTCATATATCGTGCGGCCCACCAAATTAAAGGGAATTTTGTGTATGTCAAATTCCGGGCGGATGGACCAAAGTGTTTTAACGTAGTATTGTATCCTATAGTTAATTTTAAAAAGTTTATTGCTTGTATTTGTTAGTAGAGTTTCCTTCGTTGACCTCTAAAATAATATTATCATATAGTAGGTTCAGAATTTATTGTTAGGTTCGTCATTAAATCTGACTGTTTTTGCTGGTATGGAACAAGCGGTATGGATAATTTCAAGATTGGCTTCCAGTGCTTCCTCTTTGTTGTTGTTTTTGGAAATAAACTTCTCAATATTTATATACCTACTGGCAATGAATTAAAATCAATTTTTCTCAAAAATATTTTACAAATATGAATTTTTGTATTTTTAAGAATTATATCAGCTATCAGGCGCAAAAAATGTGTTTGTTTTGCAAGTTAAGCGTAGGAGAGGATTTTTGTGATACAACCTAATGAAATTGTAGACCTAAAAAAATACTTTTTCGAAATTTTGTGAGCGAAAAATGTTTGCTTTCATATTTTTTGTTTAAAGAAACAAAACATTAATAATATCAGGCAAAAATAAATATAGGGATCTTTACGATTTTTTTTTTAATTTCTTGTATTTCTAAGAGTTCTGTTAGCGATCTGTTGTAAAAAATATGGGTTTGGTCTACTAGTTAAGCTTTGGCCAGTGATTTTGGGATACCCCTACAAATTACATTTGCAAGTAATGTTTGTAGACTTAAATATATATCACCATTATTACCATTATATTACACCATTATTTGAGCCAATACATTATTGTCGATTTTTGTCAATGGGACAGAACTGTGTATTACACATTATATTATATACATTACTTGGTGCCTATTGTCTGGATTGAAATAACAATGTGAGTAATATGTACTTCTAGTTCGTTTTGCGGATGTTTTTCCTCAAAAAGTAGAGTTTCAAAACCGGATAATCACAGCAAAACTTCGCTAAAGAATGAAGTAGCAATAATGAAATCGAGCTACAATCAGCTTTGCTGCCAATATTTGCGATACTAAAAACAAACTTTGTATTATATGTGTAGATGTAAAGAAGAAAAATTGTCTTAATCCTAACGGGGTTTCCAATAGGGATGATGTGATTTTGTAGAGACGTTTCGGCCATTTGTAATATGTCATGATCTGTCATTTGTTTTTCATTGTATCCAGTAGTGTTTACAATACAGCCATGAGCAATATTTTAGATCTCGTTAAGAGCTATCTTACCATTGAGCGATTGTGGCTACGTGTCACGCATCAAATCAAACAATTGAATTGTTGCGAGAAAAGTTTGGAGATTCTATTATTTCACCCGCTGGAGTTGTCAGTCTCCTAAAGGGCGCGTCCCCAGGTGGCGGATTGGGGGAGGGGGATGGACACACTGTTTCATCTCAACTAGGGATGCCTCAGGGAGGATGGATTTATGAGACGACCCTGGGGGGATGGAACAGTGTGTACACCACCTTAGGGAATATTGCATTCCCCGCGGACCAAAACTGACTATGGGGGTGTTTCCCCAACTATGGAAAGTAGGAAAAGTGGAAATAAAGTTACGGTGCAGGGAGTAATAACCCCAGTACCGGCGGCAATTGTTGATGTGCTCCCTAGTCACGTGTCGTCGTTATCCCAAAATAGCGAACCTAAAATATTTTCAAAGTCTCCTACAGGTGTGGCTGCCTTGGCACCTGTAGTCGTAGTAAGTGTAACAAGCGCAACCAATACTCCTACAGGTGTGGGTGCCTTGGCGCCTGTAGTCGCAGACAATGCAACAAGCGCACATATAGCCATTGGCAAAAATACGGAGAAGGAAGAGGAGGAGCCACGGGAGAGTATAAACTGGACCCAGCCTTCTGGTACAGGTAGGGAATTTGATTCCGACTCCGACTCAAACGAACACGTTAACATTACTGTTTTAGCTAACTCCAAAGACGTCGAGGTCAGCAAGATGGTAGAAGAAGTCAACGCGTACATGGCACAGCTCACGACAAAAAAGAAGAAGCTATCAGGGGCACAACGACGAAAGTTGAAGAAGATGAACCGAAGCAGCAAACAGGCCACAGTGCAGGATGCTCCAAAGGAGCTATCTGAAGCTCCATCCACCTCTGCGGAAGCAGGAAAGAGGATCAGATCTCCAGAAGAGCAGAACACTGCGAAACCGCCGAAAAAGAAAAAGAGCTCCCCGCTTTCAAGTAAATTGGAGAGAGCAAGTCAAACCCCTCACGAAGGAGACTCCAGTCTGTATCCTGGTGGAGAGGGCGGCGACAAAGTCGATCCAACTACAAAGGAAGCGAGCGCAACCACGGAATCCTCCGGAAAGCTTAGTACATCTAAAAAGATGTCACGATCTTTACGGAAGAGGAAGTTGGTTGATGAAAAAGGTAAGAAGCCAACATCTTATGCCAAAGTAGCCAGAAAGCAATATAGAGACGAGCTCTGCTACGCAGTGATCGACATAAACAGAGCATCTGGCAAAATCCCCACTGACCAACACAACAACGTTGAAGACTTGGTGAATAATAAAATTGTGGAGCACGCTCTCAACTCCGACGACGGGCCCCCAATTCAAATAATGAGCAGCGAGTTCAAAGGGGACACACTGAGTATGAATTTCGCGTCACCAGAATGTATAGAGACCCTCAAAGAGCTTGTGGATAGCATCCCCTCTCCCTGGAAAGGCGCTAAGCTGAAACTGGTGAGGAGGAAGGACATCCCTCAGCTCATAAAAACAACAGTACACGTCAAAGGATGGGGCAGCAATTTCACATCAGAACGCATGCTCAAACTCTTTGGCCAGCAAACAAGGGACTGGACGTGAAGAGGTGGGAAGTCTTCCACAGAGAGAATGATCGTGATGGCACTCGCCTTGTGGTGGGTTTGGATCGGCTCTCCATGGCCAGCCTGGTCAAGACGAAGGGTATGGCGTTCTATGTGAACAAAGCAGTCTTCTTCAAAATTGGCAAGGCTTTGGTTGGCGCTGAAAACCGGAAAAATGAGCCAATAAATAATAAAGGCAGCGATGAAGATAAGCGCCCACTGCAGCCAAAAAATGATGAGGGAGCCGAATCTACAATCACTGACTCCCAAGAAGACCGGTTACTGGAGGACCAATGATTGAAGTCAACCAGATAAACCTCCATCTGTAATGTTCCAAACCAAAATCTGGATGAGGGTGCAAGTTATCTTAAAATTTCTATCACCGTAGAATCTCAGAAAAGCTTAGGACTGCGGGAGCCTTACTTCGCTAGCAAGCAGTCGGGTGGGGGGGTTTGTGTCCTTTCCTTCCTGAGTCACTTTAACATTACCTGAATTAATATTAGAGACTCCCTTTTTATTTAACAAAACTACTATTTATAACGGGTCTGCAGGACTAAATAAAACTAAAATAATGCATTCCCCACAATCTAGTCATGAACAAATGAGATACAAAACAGGATATTTTCCTTACACCGAAACTATTTTCTATTCTTCCAGATCTTATAGGAAGAATACGCCTCTTAACCCTCTCCTGCCATTGTTCTACTGGCGTTTAATTTAATATGCAGAACCCCTAATTCTACAACTCACATTTTTATGGTCTCGTCTCTTTCGAAGAAAACATTAAATTTAGAATTAGCACATCATTTCTGACAGTGTAAAATGTTTATTCAAGGCATTGGGCAATTTCATCAAAATAATATACTTAGTTATAATAATTAATTTAAATGGATATGAGGTTTCCTAAACCATAATAAAATTGATACTTAACTATTAAAAAAAAATTATTATTGGAAAGTATTTAATAATTCAAAGAATGCCCAAACGTCATCTTATAAAAGTCCCATAAGGGGTTAAGGAATTTTAAAAAAAAGGTATCTGCAGCTATGCAGTACCGCAAATCAAATAAGAAAAAAAAAGATGTGGGTGCCAATATTACTAAGAGATTACATGATATTGGAGCCAAGCATTAGCTGCCACAAAAGAAATAACAAAAAAAAAAAACTCAAATTGTGGAATGTGTTTCTCAAATAAGGAGAGATCTCACTGGGAAACTCACTGCATTCTCTTAACATATTAGAATCCACATTTATGTATCCATGCAAGTAAATATACTCGTATATGCAGAGAGCGCAATTGATGATTTTACGTATTCAATAAAAAAAAGACTCCAGACTTACCAGCAGATCGATGACTATGGTGAAGGCCTTCCTCATGTTTGTCGATGCTGTGATGTTGTTGTTGCTTTGATTATTATATTAAAGAGTATGATAAATGGAGTGATATTGACTTGCAATGATGATGTTTGGCAGATGACTGGTAATAACAAACTTATAACTATCTGTAATATTAAGGTGATATTAAGCCTAAGTCACAAAAACAAGGAATTATGTAATTCAATGGAATAGATTTCATAGTTACGTCACTTAGGAAGCAAGTTGTTGACTTGTGTTAATCAGAAATGTTCTGTGGGATTTTTCCCTTCATTATAGGGTACAATTTTTTTTTGATATATTCTGCTAATAACGACGAGTGCTGGTTCAATAGATGGTAGTATTTATACGCTTAGTGGGGTAGTTGCCATGAAGAATCGATATGTTAGCGTGGTGATGTACGAGTATGTAACAGGTATTTTATTTATTTTCCAACTCCACAGCACAAGGAAACAGCTGAATTAAAAGAGCTTGACTTCCATCTAGCAATATTTTCAAAAATCATCCTATAGAGCTCGATGTCATCAATATTATGGGCCACTTTATTTATTTAGTGCAATGTTCAGAATCTGTCTGATCCCAACGATGATGACGTCATCACGTAAAGGCGTGGGAGACCACAAAGTCCCTCAGAGCCACGACTACTCCGAAAGTAGCGTGGGTTTCTTGGATGCAGGTCGTCCCAAATTCTTTTGAAGTTCGGTTAAAGAGTATACTTCACAGTTTTGACCGAAGTATGTAGATGACCGAGATATTGGTGGTGAATCTCGGAAAGTAGTTAAATTTTATTTCTTCGATACCTACTTAAGAAAGATTTTATGTTATCACAACGAAACCAATATTTTCGTTTATTTCATCACCTCTTTAGATATCAGTAGTTTTCCCAAATGAAAGTATGGGAAATTCATTCCTCACTTCTTTACAAATGTTCACTTTGGTAGCAGCAATATTTAAAACTTTTTCAACCGGAAAATTTGCCGAGTAGTAAATGTTCACAATGAGGAGAACTTGAAATATTTTCAGTATTTCTGCCTTACTTTATTAAGAGATCTTGTCGATTCGCCAGTCCAAAGAAAAAAGGAAGCGCCCTTGATTTTTTACTAAGCAAGAAACGTGTTTCTTTTCGACACTGATTCTCTATACCAGAATGGGAAGACAATATGTCAAAATAAAAGTTGCCCTTTTTGGAGCATTTTTTCATCTCCAACTTTGCCCGAATATTGTCCCCCCTTATTTGTGTCTAGCTTTTATTTGGTACAGATGACTACCCTGTGATGAGAGAACTCATCAATGAATGTTGAAACTACAAAGAATAGTAGAGGGGTAAACAACTGGTAGAGGCAGAGAGCAGAGCTGAAGCATACTATCGGTAAGAGTTTTTTTTCGTTTCTATTATATACTTCTTTCCAATTTTCGTTTCATTCATTACTTCAGTTTCTTTAAGTAGACATACATATATTTTCGATATATACTAAAAGCAGCGAACCTGCGAAAAAGTCGTTTTGTGATAATGCCGTGTTTTATACATAGTTGCGCAAAAGAATAGCACAAAAGGAAATGGCATATAATTTGAACGTTTGATTATTAAAAGGAAGATGCTTAATAAATAAACATATTTCACATGCGAATGTTTATGTATGATGATGGATATATGATTATGGCTGGAACCAGCTCTAATATGTGATTCATGCAATTTGATTGAATAACTGGAACAATATTTATATCTTGCAAAACCTGAAGCCTAAATACTCCGAAATAAATCCATTTGGTTTTATCCGACACCCGTTTGGAAGACGTCCATTACAAAATCAGGTTATTTACTCGACATTCGAAGGTAAATAAAATGAAAAAAAAGGCGTCTACTTTCTTATGTCTTTAGCATGAAAAGTCCCTACCAACTTTCCATCCATATCTTCTAGGATGTAATAGTGCGAACCTAGCTTCTCTCGAACTTTGGCTTTGAGGAATACGGGCGAAAGTTTAGCATTGAAACGTTTTTCGACACTGCTTTGCGCAAAGTTTCGCCTGAACACCTCTTGGCCAATATGGAAAGTTTCAGTTCTGGTCCGTAAATTATATTGGTGTTGATTTTTATCAAATGCCTCTTTGATATGCTTGCGTAAATTAGTCCGAAGAAGCTGTAGTTGGTCATCCCGAGCAAGTGGCGCAGTTGGTTCATTTAATAAATGCAACTTCCTGAGTAGACCATAATCAGAAGCGTGGGTCACCATGTCAAAACCATACAAAGCGTGGTACGGAGAACATTTTATAGATTGGTGAGTAGAATTTCGTAAGGCACAGCTTATCGAACTTAGATTCTGATCCCACTCTCTGTGGTCCTTTTTAAGAAATGCTCGGATCCCAGCTATTAGTGAACGGTTTACCCGTTCCGAAGCATTTGCTTGTGGCGAGTACAATGCGGTGTATACGTGGTTGATCCCATAGCTAGTGAAAAAGGCGTTTAAGTCGTTTGCCTTAAATTGACTGCCATTGTCACTAACTATGGTCTCAGGAACTCCGTATACATGAAACATTTGGTGGAGAAGAAAATCTTTGATGTGGCCAGATGTAAATTTTCGTAGGGGACATAGCCAATGAAATTTACTCAGATGATCTAAAATGATCAAAAGGCCTATGTAACCGGATTTGCTTCTAGGATATGGTCCTAGAAGGTCTATATATAAGCGCTGGAATGGTCGAACTGAGACAATCTGATTAGTAATTGGAGGCTTCATTACCATGTTGGGAGATTTTGTGGTTTTACAAACCTCGCAATCACGTACATAATCCCTAATGTCTTTGACCATTCCAGGCCAGAAAAAGTTTCGTCTAAGCAAATCCAGTGTCTTTACCATGCCTCCATGAGCAGTTATGGCAGAATCATGGGCTCGTGATATGGTATCCTTACGCAGTCGGTAAGGAATCCACAATTTCCACGCCTGCTGTTCCTGCTCATCATCACCTGAATAATGAGCTGTCCTATAGTAAACATACTTATCGACAATTTTAATATCTGGAAATTTTGATGCATTTCCCAAGACTTTTTCCTTCAGTTCCCCATAATCTTTATCATCAAAATATGGCGAATCAAGATCGACTTCGGGAACAATACCATGGATCTCTGAAACATAACCATCAGGAATCCTGGACAGCGCGTCTGGGACAATATGTTCTTTGCCTTTTCTATGGCTAATGCTGAACTTGTAGGGTTGAAGCTTAAAAACCCATCGGGCAAGCCTTCCACTCAAATCCGGCTGCCTCATTAGCCATAGAAGACTGGAATGATCAGTGACTACCTCAAACTCTTGGAGCTCTAGATAGCACCTAAACCTTTTGATGGCTTCCACGGCAGCTAGGCACTCGCGTTCTGTAACGCTATAATTGCGCTGTGCAGTATTTAGCTTTTTGCTCATGAAAGCAATCGGTTTTTCACTCCCTTCGTCATCCAGCTGCACCAGAACAGCCCCAATGCCGAAGTCGCTGGCATCACAGTGGAGGTAGAACTTTCTGCTAAAGTCAGGATTCGCTAAAATAGGCGCTGTAGTTAGCAGCCTTTTCAGGTTATCGAAAGCAGTTTGTGCCTCCGATGTCCATTTAAACTTATTTTTACATTTCAAAACCTCAGTTATCGGGAATGTCACGGTAGAGAAGTTTTCGACAAATCGTCTATACCACCCGGTTAGTCCTAAAAACCCTCGGACTTGCCTCAAGTTTTTGGGAACAGGCCAATTTGTTATTGCCTTTACTTTTTCGGGATCAGTGGTGATACCTCCATTTCCGATTACGTAACCCAAATAGTTCACTTTCGTGACACAGAACTTACTTTTTGAGACATTCAAGGTAAGGTTTGCTTTGCGAAATTGACTAGATATTCTGACTAGGACTTCAATATGCGAATGGAAATCTTCGGACACGATGACGAGATCATCCAAATACCCAAAAACGCAGTGACGTAAGTCTGGAGGGATAATCTCGTCCATTAGCCTGCACATCGTTTGTGGGGCATTACAGAGCCCGAAAGGCATTACCACAAATTGGTATAATGGCCTTCCCGGGACTGTAAATGCCGTTAGATGTTTCGATTTATCATCCAGGCTAATCTGCCAGAAGGCGTCTTTTAAATCTAATTTTGAAATTAAATTCGCCTTCGGTAATCGTGCGAAGATTCCTTCGATGTTGGGCAGAGGATAGGCATCCTTCTTCGTAGCCGTGTTCAATTTTCTCGCATCTAGACATAACCTTACCTTGTTGGGTTTTAACACCAACCGCATAGGAGAACTCCAAGCTGAGGTAGAAGGTTCGATGACCCCCAACTTGAGCATCCTATCGATTTCACGAAACATCAATGTCTCGACCGCTGGGGACACCGGGTAGTGCCTTTGTTTGATAGGTGTAGCATCTCCCACATCAATTGAGTGTTTTATTAAGCTGGTCCTTCCTAAGCCCTGGGTCTCGAAGTTCGGAAACATATCAATTACCGATTTTAAATGTTTCCTTTGTTGATCAGATAAAGGATATAAATCATGTTCGCACTGCTCAAGTCGATTCCCGGTTTTGCAATGGGCGATCATTGAATCCAATTCTGAAAAATTTTTGGAAATTGTTTCAGAAGCTAACAAGTCTACAGATCCTAGGATATCTGGAATCAAATCGAAGGTTTTCCAAAAGTCGATACCCAGAATCAGTCGCTGGGAAATTGAGGGTATAATAAAAAGTTTTAATGGTTTAGACTTATCCCTGAAAGATATCGTAACGTCAAGCCATCCCACAACTGTCTGAGCTTTTCCATCTGCAGTTCTAATGTACGATTTACATTTCGTAAAATTTCGGTGTTTTGAAAAGTCATTTGAAGCTAAGTCCGATCCGAGACAACTTATACTTGCACCTGTATCCAAAAGGCCATACGCATTGTAATCTAAAAACGACACTTTTGCGTAGTATCGCATATCTTTCGGATTAGACACAATGGTAGACACTAAAAACTTTTTACACAACTTACGGGTCCTGTGAAAGGATCTCAACCGAATTGTGGATCGTTTTGGCTGTTTTGGAACTTTTGGGGTTTCGAACTTTATTGCAAATATTTCATTTCTTCTTTGTAAGTATAGGGCATATCGGACATGATATGGAAGTTTTGGGTACAGTACCCTAGATGAATTCGTGCGCATATATTCTTTAAGAGAAATCGGGCGTTTCAAAATAGTAATGGGTTTCGAGACATCTTCGTTATATTTGGAATTTATTTCATTGTTATGTAAAACTTCATTATTTGGTTGATGTTGAAGATTTTTATTAGCTAAACTATTTGAAGGGGTGGGTACCACATTTTGATTCAGTCCGATAGTGGACCCATAGGTTTTGAGTTTTTTGATTGAATAAATTTTCTATTTTTACAATCGACGCAATTTGGTTTATAAATATTCTTGGCACCGCAACCATAACAGAATATCGATCTGTCTTGTAGGCAATCCTGCCAATGGTGACCAATTTCATCGCAATTCCAGCATTTGGAATTGACCCCTGGTTTATAAAGTGCATCGATATTAGTTTCTGTGTCCTCCGTATTAGCATTGTTTTCTATGTCGATATCGGCGACGTACCTTCGAGGAGCAGTGCTACTAGCTGGGGTACGGGATGTTAAATTCTTCCGTACATACTCATCGCTCAGAAAATTTTCCCTAGTTTGAACTAGTTGACGAAGATGAGAAATCGATTGAATCTTGACATATAATAGATCTTGTCGCACTTCGGGCCGAAGATTCCTAGGTAGGATCTCAATTAACTCATCGTCGGTCATTGGTGTGGGCAATCTGTCCATTATGGCCGAAATAGCTTCAAAGAAGGTATCAAACGATTCATTAGCTCGTTGCTTACGATTTCGTAACTCTTCTCTAATATCGTAAGATGTTTTAAAATCTTTATATTGGGCACGTATGGCTTCGCAGAAATCATTCCAGTTCAGGGACGGAGCCTGCTTGTGGTAACGCCAGTACCAATCTTTGGCTTTACCAGTTAATAACGTGTTTAAATTTTTCAATATAATGCTAAAGTCGCCGTTAAAATTGTCATTTGTCAGGGATCTAATGCGGTATAAAAATTCTTCCACATTTAGCCCAGAGGATGATCCATCAAATTTGATGTTCCAACTTTGTATTGTGGATGATGCCTTATCCGAAGTCATATGACTTGAATATGAATGAGGAAACGTATTCGGCGATAAATTAAAATGGTTGGAACTTTGATTTGGTTGGGGTGGCTGTGAAGGATTTCCAACCGGGTTTGGAAAATTATTCACGCCGGATGCAAAATGCTGATTGTTAGACTGGTTTGGATAGTTATTGGTATTAATATGCTGTTCGATTGGAACAATATTAATATTCCTTAGAAGTCGAGTCAAATTTGCCTCAATCATTCGGTTAATCTCGGTGTAATCAATAGTATTGTTTATCCCCTGATTAGCGGTACATTGACCTGGAGAATTCACGTCTTGTTGGCCTGGTCCAACGAGACTTCGATTAGGGGTTCCGTAATTAGGTCCCTGCAAGCTCGAATGCAAATTGTATTGAGGATTTTGGTTATCCTGAAATAAATTGCGGCTAGTACTACGAGTGTTGTAGTGCTTCGACATAGCCCCTCTACTTTTGCCTCTAATGGCAGTTTTTGCTACATTCACGGTTTTATGTTGAATTATCAAAGATTTTAATTCGTTTAGTTGGCATGGTCTTTTACACACTGGGCAATCAGCCGAAGTGGTTAAGTGTTCTGCTATGCAACTGCGATGAAACGGATGTGAACACTCACTAATAATAAGGCAATCCTGCCCTTCGCTCATTGTGAGGTTACAAATTTGACAAGCGGAAGGTTCAATGCATACAGGTGCCAATGAAGGTGCTGGGGGATCTGGCGGAATAGCCGAAGGAGGAGGAGTTCTTTCCAAAGACATTTTAATACAAAATCTTCTTTCTAAATCACAAGTTCAAAATTGTAAGAAGTCAATAAATATGTAATTTATATTTCCTGCTTTTCTTTACTTATTGTGTGGTAGGTTAAATAAAATATATCATTAAGCGATATTGTAATATATGTATGTAGGTATTTTGTATGCGATTTTATCATGTTTTCTTTCCAGAGACGAGAACCAAGATATGTGAGCAGAATTCGGTAAAACAAGGAAAATACTAGGTTATAACAACTGGACTATGGTGCTTTATATATTCTGAAAAACCAACATTACAATAAACACACCAGTCTAGAGGACTTCCATTCAAATCATTACCTCCCTTCTGTATAGTACTGGTCGCAAAAATGCAAACTTGCGAAATTAACGAAATCCAAGTACACAACAGGCACTGATACCTAAGTTCACTGAAAAGTTAATTCAAAGGCTATATAAATGCAGAAAGATATAGAAAGTATATGGAAAATTGTCATTACTACACAAGAAAATGATAAAAGATAGTAATCGGTTGACTATTTCGCTGACAGGCAAAATATCAAAGCTCCAGAAAACTTCCATTAACTATTCCAGTATAAGCGAATCCAACATTGAATACAACTTTCTAATCTTTAACATTGAACTCTAAAAGAGAAAAAAAAATAGAGCCAAAAAAGATACTGCCATCTTTTCGTGCCCCACGTTGGGCGCCAAATTCTGTAATGTTCCAAACCAAAATCTGGATGAGGGTGCAAGTTATCTTAAAATTTCTATCACCGTAGAATCTCAGAAAAGCTTAGGACTGCGGGAGCCTTACTTCGCTAGCAAGCAGTCGGGTGGGGGGGTTTGTGTCCTTTCCTTCCTGAGTCACTTTAACATTACCTGAATTAATATTAGAGACTCCCTTTTTATTTAACAAAACTACTATTTATAACGGGTCTGCAGGACTAAATAAAACTAAAATAATGCATTCCCCACAATCTAGTCATGAACAAATGAGATACAAAACAGGATATTTTCCTTACACCGAAACTATTTTCTATTCTTCCAGATCTTATAGGAAGAATACGCCTCTTAACCCTCTCCTGCCATTGTTCTACTGGCGTTTAATTTAATATGCAGAACCCCTAATTCTACAACTCACATTTTTATGGTCTCGTCTCTTTCGAAGAAAACATTAAATTTAGAATTAGCACATCATTTCTGACAGTGTAAAATGTTTATTCAAGGCATTGGGCAATTTCATCAAAATAATATACTTAGTTATAATAATTAATTTAAATGGATATGAGGTTTCCTAAACCATAATAAAATTGATACTTAACTATTAAAAAAAAATTATTATTGGAAAGTATTTAATAATTCAAAGAATGCCCAAACGTCATCTTATAAAAGTCCCATAAGGGGTTAAGGAATTTTAAAAAAAAGGTATCTGCAGCTATGCAGTACCGCAAATCAAATAAGAAAAAAAAAGATGTGGGTGCCAATATTACT
This sequence comes from Eudasyphora cyanicolor, assembly GCA_963930755.1. Classification (NCBI taxonomy): domain Eukaryota; kingdom Metazoa; phylum Arthropoda; class Insecta; order Diptera; family Muscidae; genus Eudasyphora; species Eudasyphora cyanicolor. The sequence continues at coordinate 257,061,044 of OZ005737.1, read as the reverse complement.
AAGAGATTACATGATATTGGAGCCAAGCATTAGCTGCCACAAAAGAAATAACAAAAAAAAAAAACTCAAATTGTGGAATGTGTTTCTCAAATAAGGAGAGATCTCACTGGGAAACTCACTGCATTCTCTTAACATATTAGAATCCACATTTATGTATCCATGCAAGTAAATATACTCGTATATGCAGAGAGCGCAATTGATGATTTTACGTATTCAATAAAAAAAAGACTCCAGACTTACCAGCAGATCGATGACTATGGTGAAGGCCTTCCTCATGTTTGTCGATACTGTGATGTTGTTGTTGCTTTGATTATTATATTAAAGAGTATGATAAATGGAGTGATATTGACTTGCAATGATGATGTTTGGCAGATGACTGGTAATAACAAACTTATAACTATCTGTAATATTAAGGTGATATTAAGCCTAAGTCACAAAAACAAGGAATTATGTAATTCAATGGAATAGATTTCATAGTTACGTCACTTAGGAAGCAAGTTGTTGACTTGTGTTAATCAGAAATGTTCTGTGGGATTTTTCCCTTCATTATAGGGTACAATTTTTTTTTTGATATATTCTGCTAATAACGACGAGTGCTGGTTCAATAGATGGTAGTATTTATACGCTTAGTGGGGTAGTTGCCATGAAGAATCGATATGTTAGCGTGGTGATGTACGAGTATGTAACAGGTATTTTATTTATTTTCCAACTCCACAGCACAAGGAAACAGCTGAATTAAAAGAGCTTGACTTCCATCTAGCAATATTTTCAAAAATCATCCTATAGAGCTCGATGTCATCAATATTATGGGCCACTTTATTTATTTAGTGCAATGTTCAGAATCTGTCTGATCCCAACGATGATGACGTCATCACGTAAAGGCGTGGGAGACCACAAAGTCCCTCAGAGCCACGACTACTCCGAAAGTAGCGTGGGTTTCTTGGATGCAGGTCGTCCCAAATTCTTTTGAAGTTCGGTTAAAGAGTATACTTCACAGTTTTGACCGAAGTATGTAGATGACCGAGATATTGGTGGTGAATCTCGGAAAGTAGTTAAATTTTATTTCTTCGATACCTACTTAAGAAAGATTTTATGTTATCACAACGAAACCAATATTTTCGTTTATTTCATCACCTCTTTAGATATCAGTAGTTTTCCCAAATGAAAGTATGGGAAATTCATTCCTCACTTCTTTACAAATGTTCACTTTGGTAGCAGCAATATTTAAAACTTTTTCAACCGGAAAATTTGCCGAGTAGTAAATGTTCACAATGAGGAGAACTTGAAATATTTTCAGTATTTCTGCCTTACTTTATTAAGAGATCTTGTCGATTCGCCAGTCCAAAGAAAAAAGGAAGCGCCCTTGATTTTTTACTAAGCAAGAAACGTGTTTCTTTTCGACACTGATTCTCTATACCAGAATGGGAAGACAATATGTCAAAATAAAAGTTGCCCTTTTTGGAGCATTTTTTCATCTCCAACTTTGCCCGAATATTGTCCCCCCTTATTTGTGTCTAGCTTTTATTTGGTACAGATGACTACCCTGTGATGAGAGAACTCATCAATGAATGTTGAAACTACAAAGAATAGTAGAGGGGTAAACAACTGGTAGAGGCAGAGAGCAGAGCTGAAGCATACTATCGGTAAGAGTTTTTTTTCGTTTCTATTATATACTTCTTTCCAATTTTCGTTTCATTCATTACTTCAGTTTCTTTAAGTAGACATACATATATTTTCGATATATACTAAAAGCAGCGAACCTGCGAAAAAGTCGTTTTGTGATAATGCCGTGTTTTATACATAGTTGCGCAAAAGAATAGCACAAAAGGAAATGGCATATAATTTGAACGTTTGATTATTAAAAGGAAGATGCTTAATAAATAAACATATTTCACATGCGAATGTTTATGTATGATGATGGATATATGATTATGGCTGGAACCAGCTCTAATATGTGATTCATGCAATTTGATTGAATAACTGGAACAATATTTATATCTTGCAAAACCTGAAGCCTAAATACTCCGAAATAAATCCATTTGGTTTTATCCGACACCCGTTTGGAAGACGTCCATTACACATCGGAGCGAGGCGGCAACCAACGCTTTGATGGAAATAATAAATAAAGGTAAGACTCACATTGCTTTAATCCAAGAACCATGGACGATTCGAAACAAGGTTACTGGCTTAAACCACGTTAATTACCAACTGTTTTATGCAAATACAGGAACTAGACCAAGGACTTGTATTATATGTCACAAATATTTATGTTATCTTTTTTCTCCAGAGTTGTCAACATCGGATGCTACAGTACTGAAACAAGGGAATGGAAGTGTATACCTAGCATCAGTATATCTGCCTTTCGATTCACCGACATTACCACCTACGTCGCAACTACAACGCTTGGTGAGGAAAGTCAAACAAACAGGTAACGAAGTACTAGTAGGTTGCGATGCTAACTCTCAACATGTCGCGTGGGGTAGTACTAACATTAATAAACGGGGCCAGGACCTAGTAGAATTCTTGAATACTAACGACCTAATTACACTTAACATAGGTAACACGGCTAACTTCGTTAATAGAATAAGGGAAGAAGTATTAGATATAACAATATGTTCAGAAAATCTAATAGACGTGATACAGGAATGGAGTGTCTCTAAAGAACATTCTTTTTCTGATCATCGTTTCATAAGGTTTAAGATAGCACGGCCACCGCCGAACCCAATAAGTTTCAGAAATAAGGCCAAAACTAAATGGACAAAATTCGGGAAGCTAATTAGAGAAAGACTAGGGCATGGACTTTTTGAGTGCCTAAGTGTTGAGGATATTGACACTAATGTTGATTACATTACGGATATATAATGTTGATTACATTACGGATAAGGTAAAGTCTTTCGAAGACAGCTGTCCGCTTCGAGAAAGGAAATCAGCCCAAGAGAAGCCTTGGATGACCGGGGAGATTCGCAACATTGGGAAAGAGGTCCGTAGACTTTACAATAGGGCACGCCGTAAAAAATCTCCAGTATACTGGGACGACTACCATAGAAGACTTAGAGAATATAACAAAATCACAAGAACAGCAAAACGAAACTCCTGGAAGCTATTCTGCGAACAGGTCGATAGCGTTAACGATGTTTCTAAAATTAAAAAGTTCCTCTCAAAAACCCATACCCAAACCGAAACAATGGTAGACGATATGGGCAGAAGAGTGGACTCAACCGAAGAGATGGTAAGACTTTTGATGAACACCCATTCTCCGCAAGGTACGACGGGTCAGACTGAGATACCGAACTACACTGAAAATGAGGAACAACTAAGTTATATCATTACAGACCATATGGTCAAAGAAGCCGTAAGAAGCTTTTCACCATTTAAGGCACCAGGACCTGATGGAATATTTCCGGCACTACTACAGATGGAGGTGGATTACATATCAACTCATCTAGCCGCTATTTTCACAGCATGTCTAAAATTCGCATACACACCGAAAGCCTGGCAGGAGGCAAGGGTAGTTTTCATACCTAAACCCGGCAAGGCAAGTTATGCAACACCTAAGGCTTATAGACCAATAAGCCTAACATCGTTCTTACTCAAAACCATGGAGCGTATAGTGGATACCATGATTAAAAGTAAGATACCAGGCGAAATGCTAAAATTTAGACAACATGCCTATGTTAAAGGGCGATCGGTGGACACCGCCCTACACGATGTTGTACACAACATAGAAGAATCCTTCAATGGAAAGATGTATACACTTGCGGTATGTATAGACATTGAAGGGGCGTTCAATAATGTACGGACCGACACACTCATCCAATCCTTAGACCAGTTTCAGGTGGACCGGGCTCTCCGAGACTGGATAAGCCACATGCTAAGGAATAGATGGATAAATTGTGGGTCCCACGACATAAAAATAAGAGACAGAGTAGCACAGGGAACACCACAGGGCGGTATATTATCACCACTCCTGTGGGTCACTACTATAAATAGTCTCCTAAGGATACTAATGGATGAAGGACTTAAACCAGTCTGTTACGCAGATGACGTTATAATACTTCTGAGGAGGAAGAATCCTAATCAACTTTGTAGAAGGGCCGAAACGGCTCTAAAAATTGCATATGACTGGGCTCGACCGAGAGGTCTAAATGTAAAGACAGAGATATGTCTGTTCACAAGGAAAACGAAGATTGGTCAGTATGATGACCCACATTTCCTAAACAAATGATACCAGACAGACAATCCTGGATTGATGGAACCGTAGTACAGACAACATCTGGAAATTGCTGTTATACAGATGGATCGAAACTAGGGGAGAGAACGGGGGTAGGACTTTACATCGAAGAACCGGAAACCGAACTCTTATTCCGTCTGCCAGACCATAACACAGTCCTGCAGGTGGAAGTCCGAGCAATTACAGAATGTGTGAGCTGGCTTGGGACTAACACAAGGCCAACAAAAGTGAATATTTTCACAGATAGCCAAATGGCTATTAGGGCGATAACGTCTAGAACGGTGAGGTCGAGGACCGTTTTAGATTGTAAAATGACGATTAACGCCTACTCCGAATACGGCACTATATGCATCATATGGGTGCCTGGCCATTGCGGAGTAAGGGGTAACGAGAAAGCAAACGCCTTGGCATCTAGAGCCAGAGACTTGCAAACAACAACATTAGAGAACGCAAAACCCTTCAGAGTTATGCGTTCTGAACTACAAATATGGGCGACGAACGCCCATATCACGCTATGGAATAGTGAAAACGTTGGGAAGACAACGAAGGTCTTGTGGGGTGACCCAAACGAGGACAAGGCCAAGACCTTACTGAGATTGAGCAAGGTAGAAATTAGTAAGATCATGGGTGTCCTTACAGGACACACATGCTTACAAGCACACCTACATAGGATAGGAGTTGTAGATGACAGCATATGTAGGGCATGCTGGGAGGATGACGAAACGTTGGAGCATTTCCTCTGCCACTGCCCAGCGTTCGCCAACAATAGATCACGTTTCTTAGGAAATGATGCTATACCAGACTTGACCCAACTTAGGGGCGTAGACTGGAAGAAGATTAAGGACTATGTCGACAGTACAGAGTTCCTAAAATAGCTTACCGACCTTTCTAAAAAATAACAATTAGAGCGCACAACAGGCCGAATACTGGCTTACGTGTATGTCCAAGGACATGAGGTGGAATTTCACCGCCTCCTCTTCTCAACCTAACCTAACCTAACCTATTATTTCAAGAAATTGTGATATTAAATGGCGTCCAAGAAGTTGTGATTTAACACCATTAGACTATTTCTTGTGGGGTTATTTGAAGTCATTTGTCTTTCGAAATAAAGCTTTACAAGTTGATTTAGTGGAACGAATTCGTTCCTGCAGAAGAAGTCGTGGAGGCCATTTGAATGACGTTTTATTTAGAACTTAATTGTATCGATTGTACTTCACATTACATAAAAAACTTTTGAATTTCCTTAACAATAAGTGTGTTTATTTTTTCAAAGAGATCATATCACTTATTTGAACACCCTATAGTTGCAAATTGAAAAATTCTAGTTAATTTCTTTGATTTCCTTTATATTGTATAAAATCGTTTCACTATTATAGTACGTATGCTGTAGATTGACAGACATTAAGAAACATTTTAGCTACATATTTCTACAACTAAGTCACGTACATAAAAAACATATGTCTATGTGTGAAATCAAAATAAAAATGCATATTTTCAAAATTGAAAACAATTATATATACTAACAAAGAAGTGTTCATACATATGTAGGAATAAATGTACACTCGGTTGTGTCTAGGATAATATCCTTCAGTAAATTATACATTCATACACTCACAAACACATGCAGCATAAATCTGTGTAGTATTATGACTTAAAGTTGTCAACATTCCCACTGTTCATATGGCAACAATTACCAAGAATTTACATTCCATATTACTGCCAAGAAAGGAATGCTCCTCTGAGGCTTTACTCGAATTTGAAGACAAAATTATTACGAATTTGTGGTGGATGTATCGCATGAAAGATATTTATTAAATCTTCAGTAATTTATCAAATATTTGCATATCATCAATTAAAAACTTTTGCAAAGAAACTGTAAAGATATTCATATGGAAATATGTTAACTGTAATTAAGATATGAGTCTGTGTGTCACAGTAAGCGGCAAAAATAATAAAGACACCTAGAGAGAATAATATCACTTTTAGTTAGGAGCGTTTGTAATCGACAAGTGTTATAGAACAGTATAACAACTTTAGTTTGAGAGAATATAAGATCATAAAATTACACAAATTTGGCAGTAATAATAGACCAAATATATAAAACGTCAGTTGAGTAATACAAGTGATGTCAGCGATTTCGAAAAGTTTTGCTCATTCTTTGCCAGGCACTAGTTATTGTCGAAAATAAATAAAAACCTGTAAGGAAAGGCTAAAGTCAGGTGGAGCTTACTATGTAATACTTACCAAACATCAATTCGATAGTGCAATATAAGCACATATATCGATAACTGTATTCCAAAGTAAGTCGAAGAAATTTAGTTTTTCAGGAGAGCAGAATTACCTTTACTATTTTGTGCATAACTTTTGTCTTTGGGTTGAGTGATGAGGACCGAATTACGTATATCGGAAGGAATATACGTAGATAAGGGGCTATACATATATATGTCCGAAATGATTTTAGTCAAATTTTACAGTATTTTTTCTCAGATCAAAAAACTCATCTCTGTCAAATGTCATAGCTATCGGAAGTTAAACAAAATTCTGATACCAAAACCAGGATTCCTTCCTCACGGGGTTTTTATGCGAAACCGCTTTTAAATTATCCCCAAGCTTTGTAACTTCTTTAACGATATATAATATGATTATTCTCCAAACGGAAAGCAGTAAACGTATTCTTCAATCCATAATCTATGCGTCCTTTGTTCACATTCCCTAAACTGTTTTTGTGGAAATATTTACATATGCATCTGATTACCGGAACAAACACAGGTGTTATTTATTCGATAATGTTTGTCTATCATCAACATTTTCATAAAGATTCATCAAATTACAATTACTCACATCTTTACGTAGAAATTTACATACGTAGAAATTTAATTTACAAAATTCCAGTGCATACCTTCAATACATTTGTACAGAATCTGCATATAGTGATGTCTATCTGTGGAGATGGAATTGTACAAAAATGGTTGTTCAACTTTTATATATTTTGTTGTAAATTATACCAATTTCTGTTTAAATCTCTTATGTATGAGCATATTTGAACAGAATATTTGAGCATATTTGAAGGAATATTTGCATAAAAAGTATATTAAGGTGGTTTTAATACAAATGTTTTTTTCATTTATACGTTACTAGCTGTATTGCATTACATTCTGCAGTTCGAATCTTTAATTTCATTGAATTGATATGATGAACCAAATGTGCAACGTCCACTCTTCGGCTCCTGTCAATTTTTGTCATAATTGCGCTCATTGTAACTGGATAGTTCTTATTCCCTCAACTTAGAGAGGAGGGTATGTATCATTTGCTACGAGCCAAAAGTGTAACACATCGAAGGAGTGACCTAAGACCCTAAGTATGTTCGGCGGATATCAGTTTTGGGTCATTTTAAGTCGAATGAGCAATGTTCGTCCGTCCGTCTGCTGGCTGGTGCGCACGATAACTCTCGATACGAGTAAACGATGACCATATTGGTCCACTCCTTCTAGTCTCCTTATAACTCTAATACAAGTGCATACAAATACTTGAAATTTCGAACAGTGCATTGCTTTTATAGTACCTAGAGTATAGAGAAAAGTGGCCGTTATTGGTACCTCCCACATAAATGGACCATTTTACACCAAAAGTTAATAGCATATAACATTAATACCAGTACATACTTTAATGTTATTAAATACAATTTAAATTGATAATAGTTTAAATAAAACAAAAAAAGTAAATAAATGTACTATTATTTTTTTGGGACTCAAGGTGAGGGGAAAAAGAATTTCGTCTATAGGTAGACTATAACAAAATATAAATTGATTTAAAAAATTTTTACTACAATATATTCTTGTCTTAATTAAATACAAAATGCAAAGATTCAGTTAAAATGCTAAGAAAATATGGTATTTATGGCATAAATACGTATATTTTGGAGCGACCTCTATAGGGTGACTATAACAAAATATGAACCAATTTGTAAAATTTTTGCTGTGTTGAATTCTTGTCCAAATTTAATACAAACTGCAAAGTTTATGCTTTATTGCTTTAAAAATGTGGTATCTATGGCTCAAAACCCGTATTTTGGAGCGACCTCTATATCAAAACATTGACCGATATGGCCCATTTGCAATCTCAAACAACCTGCAACTATAAGAAATATTTCTACCAAATTTGATCAACCTAGCTCTATTATTACGGACTGTAGCGTGATTACATCAGACGGAGGGACGGACATCACTAAATCGTCTTAGAATTTTACGCTATAAACTCTTTAGCAGACACATTATTTTTTTAGACAAAAACGAACGTTGTATAATTTCAAGAAAATTGGTCCAGATTTAAAGATATCCCTGGTATACACAGTGTGGAGCGCGGTAATTTGCTTATTTGGGAATGAAATAAAAAAGTTACGAACCTTAGAAAAATTTATGTTATATTTTAATTTTATTGAACGGTAAGGGAAGGAAGGGAAGGGATATATTACATGGTTTTAAATAGTGTACCTGGCAGTTAGGTCTTCCAAGGTGTTGGCACGGTTGATATACACCTTAGACTACATATTACATATATTCAATATAATTAAAATAATAAATAAATTTTTCTAAGGTTAATAACTTTTTTATTTCTTTCCCAAATAAGCAAATAACCGCGCTGCACCCTGTACATATATCAGAATTTTAATGAAAGTGCTATTAAAACAAATTTTTGGATATATTTATTATTATCATTACAGTAAGAACATTCATCAAGCTAGACAATAATTCTTGTTATTCTGCTCTAAAAGTAAAGCAATGCAGGTGGCCCCTATATAAGGCCCCGGATTATGAGTTTTAATTTAAAGATTTTTTTTCAATGCATTCAACCATTTAGTATCTCTTGACTCCATATGATCAAGCAGTATACTAAAATTTATATTTTTCATAAAATTTTTATCGAAATTTCCTCTCACGGTTTGGCATCTTATCGCCATTCCTGGAGTCTTCCCTCTTATAAAATTTAATATGATTCAAAGCCATATAAAACCAGTAAGGAAAGGCTAAAGTCGGGCGGGGCCGACTATATAATACCCTACACCACTCTCGTAATATTGAATAACTCTGATATATAAATTTTGTAATTCATGTATAAATTGTTTACATAAATTTACTTTTGGGACATTTTATACTTAAATAATACCCTGTACCACAGTGTGGTGTAGGGTATAAAAACGATTGGATCTAAAGAGCCAAATCGGATGAAACATATATATGGGAGCTATAGATAAATCTTAACAAATTTTCTTCAAATTCGGTAGTGTTGGTTCATGGATCAAGAAACTCTACCACTCTAAATTTCAAAACGATTGGATGTAAAATACAGCTTTTATAGGAATAAAGGGCCAAATCGGACAAACATATATATGGGAGCTATAGCTAAATCTTAACCGATTTTCTTCAAATTCGGTAGTATTGGTTCATGGATCAAGAAACTCTACCATTCTATATTTCAAAATGATTGGATGTAAAATACAGCTTCTTCAGGACTAAAGAGCAAAATCGGACGAAACATATATATGGGAGCTATAGCTAAATCTTAACCGATTTTCTTCAAATTCGACAATGTTGGTTCATGGATCAAGAAACTCTACCATTCTAAATTTCAAAACGATTGGATGTAAAATACAGCTTTTATAGGACTAAATGGCCAAATCGGACGAAACATATATATGGGAGGTATAGCTAAATCTTCACCGATTTTCTTTAAATTCGGTAGTGTTGGTTCATGGATCAAGAAACTCTACCATTCTAAATTTCAAAATGATGGGATGTAAAATACAGCTTTTATAGGAATAAAGGGCCAAATCGGACAAACATATATATGGGAGCTATAGCTAAATCTTAACCGATTTTCTTCAAATTCGGTAGTATTGGTTCATGGATCAAGAAACTCTACCATTCTATATTTCAAAATGATTGGATGTAAAATACAGCTTCTTCAGGACTAAAGAGCAAAATCGGACGAAACATATATATGGGAGCTATAGCTAAATCTTAACCGATTTTCTTCAAATTCGACAATGTTGGTTCATGGATCAAGAAACTCTACCATTCTAAATTTCAAAACGATTGGATGTAAAATACAGCTTTTATAGGACTAAATGGCCAAATCGGACGAAACATATATATGGGAGCTATAGCTAAATCTTAACCGATTTTCTTCAAATTCGGCAATGTTGGTTCATGGATCAAGAAACTCTACCATTCTAAATTTCAAAACGATTGGATGTAAAATACAGCTTCTATAGGACTAAAGGGCCAAATCGGACGAAAGATATATATGGGACCTATATCTAAATCTGAACCGATTTCAACCAAATTCAATAGCGATCTTAACAGCCGCGAAATACTCTAAACTGCAAAATTTCAGAACGATCGGAGTGAAATTGCGACCTGTAGTCGACGAACAACTTTACATGGACAGACGGACGGACGGACATCGTTAAATCGACTCAGCTAGTGATTCTGAGTCGATCGGTATACTTTAAGGTGGGTCTAGCTGTGTTATTTTCAGGTGTTACAAACATCTGCCGCGAAACAAACTTATAATACCCTGTACCACAGTGTGGTGTAGGGTATAATTAGGTCTGGCCATTCTTACTACCGTTTTTTATACCCTACACCACACTGTGGTACAGGGTATTATAAGTTTGTTTCACGGCAGATGTTTGTAACACCAGAAAATAACACAGCTAGACCCACCTTAAAGTATACCGATCGACTCAGAATCACTAGCTGAGTCGATTTAACGATGTCCGTCCGTCCGTCTGTCCATGTAAAGTTGTTCGTCGACTACAGGTCGCAATTTCACTCCGATCGTTCTGAAATTTTGCAGTTTAGAGTATTTCGCGGCTGTTAAGATCGCTATTGAATTTGGTTGAAATCGGTTCAGATTTAGATATAGCTCCCATATATATCTTTCGTATGATTTGGCCCTTTAGTCCTATAGAAGCTGTATTTTACATCCAATCGTTTTGAAATTTAGAATGGCAGAGTTTCTTGACCCATGAACCAACATTGCCGAATTTGAAGAAAATCGGTTAAGATTTAGCTATAGCTCCCATATATATGTTTCGTCCGATTTGGCCCTTTAGTCCTATAGAAGCTGTATTTTACATCCGATCGTTTTGAAATTTAGAATGGTAGAGTTTCTTGATCCATGATCCAACATTGCCGAATTTGAAGAAAATCGGTTAAGATTTAGCTATAGCTCCCATATATATCTTTCGTCCGATTTGGCCCTTTAATCCTATAGAAGCTGTATTTTACATCCAATCGTTTTGAAATTTAGAATGGTAGAGTTTCTTGATCCATGAACCAACATTGCTGAATTTGAAGAAAATCGGTTAAGATTTAGCTCTAGCTCCCATATATATGTTTCGTCCGATTTGGCCCTTTAGTCCTATAGAAGCTGTATTTTACATCCGATCGTTTTGAAATTTAGAATGGTAGAGTTTCTTGATCCACGAACCAACATTGCCGAATTTGAAGAAAATCGGTTAAGATTTAGCTATAGCTCTCATATATATGTTTCGTCCGATTTTGTTCTTTAGTCCTGAAGAAGATGTATTTTACATCCAATCATTTTGAAATTTAGAATGGTAGAGTTTCTTGATCCATGAACCAACACTACCGAATTTGAAGAAAATCGGTTAAGATTTAGCTATAGCTCCCATATATATGTTTCGTCCGATTTAGCCCTTTAGTTCTATAGAAGCTGTATTTTACATCCAATCGTTTTGAAATTTAGAATGGTAGAGTTTATTGATCCATGAACCAACACTACCGAATTTGAAGAAAATCGGTTAAGATTTAGCTATAGCTCCCATATACATGTTTCGTCCGATTTGGCCCTTTAGTCCTGTAATAGCTGTATTTGACATCCAATCATTGTGAAATTTAGAATAGTAGAGTTTCTTGATCCATGAACCAACACTACCGAATTTGAAGAAAATCGGTTAAGATTTAGCTATAGCTCCCATATATATGTTTCGTCCGATTTGGTCCTTTAGTTCTATAGAAGCTATATTTAACATCCAATCGTTTTGAAATTTAGAATGGTAGAGTTTCTTGATTCATGAACCAACATTGCCGAATTTGAAGAAAATCGGTAAAGATTTAGCTATAGCTACTATATATATGTGTCATCCGATTTGGCTCGTTAGATCCAATAGTTTTTATACCCTACACCACACTGTGGTACAGGGTATTATTTAAGTATAAAATGTCCCAAAAGTAAATTTATGTAAACAATTTATACATGAATTACAAAATTTATATATCAGAGTTATTCAATATTACGAGAGTGGTGTAGGGTATTATATAGTCGGCACCGCCCGACTTTAGCCTTTCCTTACTGGTTTAAATGTGAATTTGTACAAAGGCTATAAATTATCTCCAACCACCCTAATATTCATGCGTTCATCCAGATTTAGGTCTACAATATATGTATGGATAAATGTGACAACATCACCATTTAGGTGTACACATATGTGAAAATTTGTGCATAAATTTATGTAAGTGTATATATGTCTGTGGATTTTTTTCCTCTTTCTGTTAATTTCTCTCAAACATTTCTGTTGAAACGTTTCGTGTTTATTCAAATTTGTCGCTTAAGTTGTTCGAGCTGTTGCTGCCGTTTTTCCGGCTATAATTCATTCATAAATTTTGTATTTTCAGCTCCAAAAGTACCGGTGGCTTTCTAAAGTTTCTCCTTCATCATATCGTCGTATGGTTTATGGCAAATAATTTTTTATTAACCACAAAAATTTTAGTACATTTTTCTACGTGAATTATTTGCATATGCCGGTATGCGTGTATGTATGTGCTGAAGTCAGTGTTGGAGGAGTTGGTCGAGGTGGTTTTGGAGGTGTCTGGCACCAAGTGGAACTTCCTCTTTTTTTTCTTTGGGAGATGGAACACGAACTTCGTTTTCCATTTGTTTTACCTTTCACTGGTTTTTATGAATATTTGCATTTATTTTTTGTTTTTGTTTTCCTTTTTTCTGTATTTATATAAAATATATATTGTTCGTGTATTTTGTTAAGCAATCTGTGAATATTTTTTCAGTTTCATCCGGGGCGGAGGTAGTTAGAGGTAGAATATAATTTATATAAACTGCCAAACTTTTATTACAGCAGTTTTGTGAACATCCGTTTTATATTTTGTATTATTTGTACTTCATGGAACATGAAATTTAGCGTTGAGAGATTTCCCACCATCACATAAAGAAATATTGAATAAAAATTGTGTATCATATGGTTCTAAAAATTAGTTTTTTTCTCATTTTGTACATTTTGCAAGCATCGTATATTTAGAGCAAAATTTGATACGGTTTTGGACAAAATGCTTATTTTGTTTTGTTGAGCGATGGAGAATTTCCAATGAACAACATAATGAAAAATTTTGTGAAAGAGGAATTTAAAATATCTAGTGTAAACATATATATCAGAACTCAGTGGCAGTTATTATTTAATACGAAACAATTAATGACGGTGTTAAGTTCGGCAATGCCAAATCGTCTACATTCTCTACAATAGATCCCATTTGAATGGTTTCGGGAACAAATAAACTCATATTACAAAATTTCACCCCGATTCGTCGAAATTTGTTAGTATTTGTTGTGTCATGAATTCAAATCTAGAGGGACCTTTACATGGGTACTATATCAAAATATGGAGCTATGGCGATGGGTACATGGGTACTATATCAAAATATGGTATTATGACTTTGTGCATTTGTTTGTAACACCTAAAAGGAGAAGAGATAGACCAATTGTTTATTATACCGATCGACTCAGAATCACTTTCTGAGTCGATTTAGCCATGTCCGTCTGTCCGTCTGTCCATGTATTCTTGTAATCAAAGTGCAGGTCGTATTTATGGTCCGATTGTGATAAAATTTAACATAGTGCTCTTTTTTGGCCCAAGGACGATCCCTATTGGTTAAAATCGGTTCAGATTTGCATATAGTCCCCATATATATGTTTCACCCGATTGCACATGTAAGCGCTGTAAAAACCACATTTTACATCCGATCTTTATGAAATTCGGCAGAGAGAGTTTTATTATTACGTGAATGAACACTACAAAATTCGGAGAAAATCCGTTCAGATTTAGATATAGCCCCCATATATATGGTTCACCCGATTTGACATGTAAGCGCTGTAGGAACTGTATTTTAAATCAGATCAGTACGAAATTTGGCAGAGAGAGTTTTCTTATTACATGTATGAACACTGCCAAATTCGGGGAAAATCGGTTCAGATTTAATCATAGTCCCACTATATATATTACACCCGATTTGACATGTCAGCGCTGTAGAAACCGTGTTTTATATCCGATCAGTACGAAAATCGGCAGAGAGTTATTACATGTATGAACACTGCCAAATTCTCATCGCAATGTCCATTTTCGCATTGGTAGGTAGGTGTAGGGTATTATATAGTCGGCCCCGCCCGACTTTCTGTCTTTCCTTACTGGTTTATTTATGTAAAACATTTTGCACAATATATTCTGGATTCCACACATTATTATCCACACGAAATTATATTTGACTTGAAACAAAATTCTTGAACAAGATGCTTATGCTTTATAGCATTAAAATTAAGTTCAAAATACCATTACAGAGGAAAATAATTCAATTTTTTTACCTCGCCCCCTGCCTCCAATATTTATTTTAATTTTTTAATATTGTGAGAAAGAACTACCCATATACGTACGAAATTTAAAATCATTCGGTCACTCCTTTCCAGAGTTAGCGGTAGCACAATAAATTCATCTTTTTTTTACCCATGGAGACCAATGCTGAAATTTTTAAATTTTTTGGGTTATTTTCATGTGTGTAATTTTGCAAAATACAAAATCAAAATTTTATGGTAAATCTATTTTTAAATCTTTTCTTTAAAATTCCCGTTTTCTTGGAAGGTGCCTTTAGTATTTGGACAATATTTTGTTAAGTCGATAAAGCCGCGGTGTATTTTAAATTAAAGGAAATTATAAGGACTACAAATATTGAAAATGCACTATCACATGAAAAGAGACGTTTAGTAATTGTCGTTAAAAATATTAGCAAAAACTTTATTTTTTTCAAAAAAATAAGTTTTTTTTGGCACGAAAAAACCACAATTAATAGAAAAAAAACAATAGGGAAAACAATTTTTGAAAACTAGTATCCTAACAAAGAAAACAATGCCCATTTGGAGAAAATAGAAATAAGAGAATTTCAACATAATCCGGTCTTTATACACCCACTATTGGGTCAGAATTTTTAATAATGACCTATGTAGTTTATTTTTGGCAAAAATGTTTATAAGCGGTTACAAATAGGTAAAATAAGATATCGCCATTATTTTTTTTTAAAAAACTTTTGTGGGCATTTTAATTTTTGAAAAAAATAAAACAATGAGTTTTTGTGTTTTACGAAATTTGTAATTGCTCTTGATCGGCCGAACCGATTTGTGCAAAGTTTGCTTTGTTTTAACGAGGACACAATGCGTCATTTTCTGCGTTTTTTATTTTTTAAAAAATTTTATGAATGTTTTTTTAAAAACCTTTGTAAAAAAATTGGCAATGAAATTTCCTATATGACTGAAATAAAATTGGTTCGATTTACCCTATAGTACAAAAGTTATGACCACTCGAAGTTATATATATTTATACTTTTTTCCTAAAAAAAATTACAAAAATCTGATTTTTTTTTGAAAATACAACTTCAAGTTGTCATAACTTTTTTACTATTGGGTATATCGAACCAATTTTTTGTTGTTATATAGGAAATTGTATTGCCCATTCAGCCATGTTGACACGGATGAAATCGGTGCATATTGTTCTCCGATATTTACACACTCTAGCACACGGTAAGGAAAAAAGTAACTATATTAAATTATAATTAATTTAAAAAACGTAAAAGCTAAATATCTCAAAACTAATAAAATGGAGATGTGACTTTCTTTCTTAGGAGGGCAGTACTCCTCTGTAGTATTTTATAATTGTTTGTCATCAAAGCAGATAACTATCTTCCTCAGCTAAAAAACGTATACTGAATTATTAAATTGATCTTACGGGTGAATATTATCACATACTTTTAAATCAATACGAGTATGTGTGTATGTTTTAGTACGAATGCAGTGTTTTTTTTCATCCAAAGAGTTCCTTTTGTTACATTTGCAAAATTTATTGTTAAAATTCGCAGTATATACTACATGCACAATTTAGGACTCCGGCCCTTTTTAAAAAAATCGAATTGTTGATCATAACAAAAAGTTAATTTTTTCCAATTACTGCTATTTTTATTTTAAAAAAATGTCCTCCGAGGGTTTCAAGGGCTCTCTGTAAATATCACAAATGTCCTCCTTTTCTGACACAAATCTCTTCCTTTCCGAAAAATGTTTATGGTAACCCTGGACATAGGGGGCCCACATATAAAACTTAACTTCCCTAACACCTCTTCATCTACAATGCCAAGTTTGGTCGCAATCGGTTGTTTGGATACGAAACGGTCGAATTAATTCCCCTTTTTGAATTCGTACCACTGTGCAGTATTTTACAAAAACAGACTAAAATTGACAGACTATTCTTGGTATTTCGTCCAAAATTTCGCCCTTTTCCTTCTACGGGGCTTATTTAATGAGATATTTGCATTTAAAGTTTTGCTAAGGAAATTCAAAATTTTGGCCAAAAATTAGTGATAACAAAATTTTGCCCTTTTCCTTCTACGGGGCTTACTTAACGAGATATTTGCATTTTAAGTTCTGCTAAGGAAATTCAAAATTTTGGCCAAAAATTAGTGATAACAAAATTTCTCCCTTTTCCTTCTACGGGGCTAATTTAACGACGTATTTTTAGTTTTGCTAAGGAAATTCAAAATTTTGGCCAAAAATTAGTGATAAAAAAACTTCGCCCTTTTCCTTCTACGGGGCTTATTTAACGAGATATCTACATTATAAGTTTTGCAAAATTTTGGCAAAAAATGAGTGTAATAACAAAATTTCGCCATTTTCCTTCTACGGGGCTTATTTAACGACATATTTTCATTTTAAGTTTTACTAAGGAAATTCAAAATTTTGGCCAAAAATTAGTGATAACAAAATTTCGCCCTTTTTCTACTACGGGGCTTATTTAACAGATATTTGCATTTTAAGTTTTGCTAAATTTTGACCAAAAATTAGTGATAACAAAATTTCGCCCTTTTCCTTCTACGGTACCTATTTAACGAGATATTTGCATTTTAAGTTTTGCTAAGGAAATTCGCCCATTTCCTTCTACGGGGCTTATTTAACGAGATATTTATTTGCATTTAAAGTTTTGCTAAGGAAATTCAAAACGTTGGCCAAAAATTAGTGATAACCAAATTTCGCCCTTTTCCTTCTGCAAGGCTTATTTAACGAGATATTTGCATTTTAAGTTTTGCTAAATTTTGGCCAAAAATTAGTGATAACAAAATTTTGCCCTTTTCCTTCTACGGGGCTTATTTAACGAGATACTTGCATTTTAAGTTTTGCTAAGGAAATTCAAAATTTTGGCCAAAAATTAGTGATAACAAAATTTAGCCCTTTTCCTTCTACGGGGATTATTTAACAAGATATTTGCATTTTTGCTTTGTTTTAAACAGGACACAATACGGCATTTTCCATATTTTTTTTGAAAATTGTTTAAAAAATTTGTTAAGAACGTTTTTTTTAAAAAAATTGTGTAATTTGTGATTCTCTTCCGATTTATACAATTTCGTTTTGTATGTGTTCTACTAACTGGGGTCTACAAATAAACTGTTTACACATAAGAATTATCGCGTATAGATACCGAGATATCTGCAATTTAAAATTTAATTTGTCATTTCTTTCCTTTCCGTGTGCTAGTATCTTGTAAATATCGGACCACAATATGCACCGATTTCATCCGTGTCAACATATCTGAATGGGAAAAAAAATTTCCTATATTTATAACGAAAAAAATTTTTACGAACGTTTTTTTAAAAAACCTTTATAAAAAATGGGCAATAACATTTCCTATAAGACTAAAAAGAATTAGTTCGATATACCTAATAGTACAAAAGTTATGACCACTTGAAGTTGTATTTTCAAAAAATCCAATTTTTGTAAATTTTTTTAGGAAAAAAGTATTAATATATATAACCAATTTTTTAGGCATGTATTTTTTTTGTAATTTTTTTACAAAGGTTTTTTAAAAAAGCATTCGTAAAATTTTTTTTTTAAATATTCAAAAAACAAACTTTTGCAGAAAATGGTTTGATATACCCAATATCAAAAATCGGTTCGGCCGATCAGGAGCAATTACAAATTTCGTAAAACACAAAAACTAATTTTTTTAATTTTTTCGAAAATTTAAATGCCCATAAAACTTAAAAAAAAAACAATTTAAAAAAAATTATGGCGAGATCTTATTTTACCTATCGTCGGCTCAATGCTATTTTGTTCCATACGCCATTTTGTATGATCGGAGAAAAACGCAATTTATTGTTTGAGTAAAAACGGGACTGAAGAGTTACACACTTTTTATTTCATAGGGTTGCCAACAGTGTGTGTATGATTCTCATGCATTTCTATGCCATTACATTCAAAAATAAGAATGTTATAACAATTTTTGTACTTGGCATTTTGGTCCATATCCACTTTTATTTTAATATTTTTTCATATTTGTATTACATGGACCACAAAAAGGGCCGGTATGGAAGGACAGTAATTTACATATCGTGATCGAAAGAACGTAAAATACTGAGTCAAAAATATAGGGCGATAGAAAAATGGTGATATAAAACAAAAATATCAAAATTATTTCCCGTTATTCAGAGTTAATAAAATATCTCGAAAACTAGGCGAGATAGAAAAAAAATATTGCATATTCTGAAAGAGCATGCTTGAAACCCATATTATCAACTCCTAACTCAAAACACACAAAAATGGCGTATGGACCAAAATAGCATTAAGCCCTATGTGAAACCGTTTATAAACATAGCCAAAAATAATCTACATAAGTCGATATAAAAAATTCCAAGTGATAGTGCATTTTCAATATTTGTAGTCCTTACAATTTCCTTTAATTTATAGTACACCGCGGCTTTATCGACCATATACTTAAAAAAATATTGACCAAATACTAAAGGCATCTTCCAAGAAAACGGAAAATTTAAAAAAAAAATTAAAAAAAAAAGTTTCCATAAAATTTGATTTTATATTTCTCAAAATTACCCATATAATTTCCCAAAAAATGTAAAAATGTATAGGACCCAAATACAGGGTCTCCCATATTCGACGGACCCATCTGGCAACGCCATAACTTTTGACAGAGATGTCAGATCGCTTAATGACATACCGCGTTTGAAGCGTCAGTCCAAGCAGATTTTTACCATGGAACAATACACGCCATGCGAGCGCTCTGAAATAGTTGAAATTTACATTCAACAGAAGAAGTCAAGTCAACGTGCTTTTAAAATATTAAAAAGTGTGAGAAGTGCGCCTTCTAAGAACACCATTAAGCGTTTATACGAAAAATTTTCGACTGGTGAGGCTCTTTCTAATCCGAAGAGGCCAAATAAAAGTCGACCAAGGCGATCGGCCGAGAATATCGCTGCCGTACGAGCCAGTGTTGAGAGGTCCCCAAGAACATCCCAAAAACGCCGTTCTCAGCAGTTGGGCATGGCTCGGTCCACTTTATAACGGATTATTCGCGTTGATTTGCATTTGTTCCCGTACAAAATTCAATTGACGCAAAGATTGTTGCCTGCGGACAAGCCTCGTCGATTGGAATGGGCCCAACGAGTCCGTGGGTCCGTCGAATATGGGCAACCCTGTATAAAATTAACCTTCTCTAACACCTCTTCATCTACCATGCCAAGTTTGGTCGCAATCGGTTGTTTGGTTAAGAAACGGTCGAATTATTTCCCCATTTTTGAATTCGTACCACTGTGCAGTGTTTTGCAAAAATTGTCAGACTAGTCTTGGTATTTCGTCCCTAACTTTTACAAATATTGAATCTCACAAAAATTTTTTACTTTACTGGATTTGTGAGAGTGTGAAGAATATTCTGTGAAAATTTGAAGATAATCGAGGGGAAAGCAATTTTTTCTACAAAAGTTTTTTAAAAAATTAAAATGCCCACAAAATTTTTTAAAATTTTTTTTTTAAAAAAATGATAGAGAGGTCTTTTTTACCTATTTGTAACCGCTTACAAACATTTTAGCCAAAATTAAACTACATAGGTCGATATTAAATATTCTGACCCTATTGTGAACAAGGGTGTATATCACATGCTGCGGGTTAAAAGTGTAACACATCGATGGAGTGACCTAAGAGAACCCAAGAATATTTGGCGCAAATCCGTTTTGGGTCATTTTAAGTTACATAAGCAATGTCCGATAGCCTGTCAGTCTGTCTGTCTAGGTGGTGCGCACGATTACTTTATTAGTATGTGTTAATATTTTTTCAGTATCTTCCAGTCATATCCTCTGAGATGAGTCAAGCCTGGTAATATGTCGGACCCGAAATGTTGGGATTTTGCGCAGTGACACAGAATATGTTCCATCGTTTCGATGTTTTCCCTGCATGCCCTGCATTCGTCGTTTCCTGCTAGTCCTATGCGATGAAGATGTGCTTGTAAGCTTGAGTGTCCCGTTAGAACACTCATCATCTTACTAATATCGATCTTGTTTAGTTTCAGAAAACTTCTTGTTTTCTTTTCATATGGGTCAACCCACAGTATCTTTGCAGTTACTCTTATTATTGCGCTATTCCACACAGTTTTGTGAGCCATCACTGCCCAGTGCTTCAACTCATTTTTCGTCGCTTCGAAAGGTTTCCAATTTTCCAAGTTTATTACTCGAAGTTCTCTGCCCTTTGAAGCAAAGTAGCAAATACGCAATTGTTATTGCTTTAATCGCCATTAGGCTCTCTGTGAAGATGTTGGCATATTTAGGCTTTGTGGTGTTACTGAGCCAGTTCACACACTCCGTGATTGCTCGAACTTCTGCTTGAAATACCGTGTTATGATCAGGGAGGCGGAAGTGAAGTTCGACTTCTGGTTCATCAATAAAAAGTCTCAGACCCGTCCTTCCTCCTCGCTTGGACCCATCCGTGTAGCAGCTGGTTCCCACTGGCACATGCCAAAGTTCCATTTTCCCAGGAGCGTCTGTCTGCCACAAACGTATCGCAGGTAGCTGTGAGCCGCACTTCTGGAATGCGGTCGGAGATTTCTGGCGTTTGAATGTGGCCAACTAGAGATTCTAAAATCTTCTGATGGTACGACTTGTGGTCTCGATTTATCCATTCACCCATCACTTGTAGACGTCTTGCTGTGAGGGCTGCCTCATACTTTATACGCATGTCTATTGGTTGGATGTGCAGTATAGTCTCAAACGCTTTTGTTGGTGCAGTTCTAAATGCCCCGCTTATGCCTAGACAGCACATGCTTTGAAGTTTTTGCAAAGGTATTACGTTGTACTTCTTGTCCACCACACTACGCAGGCGTAGGTGATTATTGGTCTAATCACGCTCATGTAAAGCCAGTGAGTCATATTTGGACGTAGTCCCCATTTCAAACCTATAGCTATTCTGCACAATGACCAACATCTGTTGGCCTATGTAACTCTTTCTTCAAGATGATCTTTCCAGTACAGTTTCTGATCCAAGATTACTTCCAAGTATTTTACCTTTTTAGTTATAGCAATTCAGGAATCGAGGCCGGGTAAAACGTGAGATCTTCGATTTCCTTTTAAATAGACATATTTCTGTTTTGTCTGGGTTAACATTTAATCCCCTTGGTTGCGCCCAGTTACTCGTATATGTTATGTTAAGTGCCTCTTCAGCTCTTCTGCATAATAGATTTGGATGAAATCCCCTTAGAAGTATTACAACGTCGTCTGCATAACAGTCTGGTTTAAGTCCTTCATTGGTGAGGGCTTTTAGGAGACTGTGTATCGTCGTAACCCATAGAAGAGGCGACAAAATGCCCCCTGAGGTATACCATGCCCGGTCAACCTGAAACTCGTCTAAGGACTGGATAAGTGTATCTGTCTGTACATTGTTAAATGCGACCTCAATATGCAAACAGCAAGTGTATACATTTCTTTACTGAAGGACTCTTCTATGTGGTGCACTACTTCATGCAGAGCCGTTTCCACTGATCTTCCATTGACATGGGCGTGTTGTTTGAATTTTAGCCTGTCATCCGCTATTTTACTTTTGACCATGTTATCAATTATTCGCTCCATTGTTTTTAACAGGAAAGAAGTTAGGGTAATGGGTCGATAAGCCTTTGGGGTCGTATAACTCGCCTTGCCAGGCTTTGGTATGAATACCACCCTTGATTCCTGCCAGTTGTTTGGGGTATAAGAATGGGTTAGGCATGCAGTGAACACTCCAGCTAGATGAGTTGATACCAGATCCACCTCATTCTGCAGAAGTGCTGGAAATATTCCGTCCGGTCACGCAGCCTTAAAGGGAGAGAAACTTTGTATCGCTTCTTTAACCATACCATATGTTATATCCGTAATAGGTTCTTGATGCAATACATTTTCATTCTGTAACTGTTCCTCTGTTAGTCCAACATTACCTGTCGGAAAATGAGTTTTCATCAAGAGCTTTACGGCATCCTCTATAGTTTCCATCCTTTTACCCGTTTCATCCACCAGTGTTTCGATTTGGACATGGGTTTTTGAGAGGAACTTTTTCATTTTAGACATTCTGTTAACGCTGTCTTCCTGTTCACAAAAAAGCCTCCAGGAGTAACGCTTCGCCGATCTAATGATTTTATTGTATTCTTTGAGTCTTCTGTGGTAGTCGCCCCAATATACTGATTGTTTTTTACGTCGAGCAACGTCGAGCAAGCCTGTGGACATCTTTGCCAATCGAGCGAATTTGTCCCGTCATCCAGGGTTTCTCATAGGCAGATTTCCTTTCTCGAAGTGGGCAACCATCTTCGAATGAATTTACAAGAACTTCGGTAATCTTCTTCACATTGATCAATGTCTTCTGCAAATAGATAAACGCGTGTAGGCTGCCGCAATCGATTTCTAAGTAGATTTCCGAAATTAGTCCAGTCGGTCTTACCTTATTACGGAAACTTATTGGGTTTGGCGGTGGCCGTGCAATTTTAAACCTTATATAACGGTGGTCTGAATAGCAGTGTTCATGCGAAACCCTCCACTCATGGATCTCATCAATAAGATTTTCTGAACGTATCGTTATATTTAATACTTCTTCCCTAATTTTGTTAACAAAGGTTGCAGTGTTTCCTATGTTAAGAGTTATGAGGTCATTTGTATTCAAAAATTCGATAAGGGTGTGCCCCCTTTTTATTGGTGTTAGTACTATCCCAAGCGATATGATGGGAGTTGGCGTCACGCCCAGCTAATAACTCATTACTTGTGTGTTTGGACGTTGTAATTCCGACGTAGGTGGTAATATCGGCGCATCGAATGGCAGATATATTGACACCAGGTACATATTTCCATTACCTTGCCTCAGCACCGTTGCGTCCGATGTTGACAACTCTGGAGAGAAAATAAAACATACGTTTTTATGGCACAAAATACAAGTCCTTGGACGAGTACCTGTGTTAGCGTAGAAAAGGTTATAGTTCACATGGTTTAATCCAGTAACCTTGTTGCTAGTTGTCAATGGATCAAAGCAATATGAACCTTGCCATTATTTATGATGTCCATCAGAGCGTTGGATGCTGTCTCGCACCGGTGGAGGTTTATCTGGATGACCTCAATCATTGTCTTTCAGTAAAAGTTTCTGGAAGACTTTACCAGTAAGTAAAGACAGAAAGTCGGGCGGAGCCGACTATATAATACCCTACACCTCCCTAACAATGCGAAAAGGGGCATCGCAATAATTATTTGAAATAATTGAATAAATTCAATAAATTGATTGTTTGGTTGGCTGTATGGCATGTAGCACCGTCCTGTTGGAACCAAAGGTCATCAACATCCTCCAATTCAGGCACGAAAAAGTCATTCATCATGGCTCTATAGCGTTCCCCATTAACAGTAAATTTTTTTACGAAATATGCACCAATGATTCCCTCTGCCCATAGAAAACACCAAACAATGACTTTTTGTGTAATGGAGGCAGCGCGCTATATGTCGCGCGATCTGAACCATTATTTTGGTAATAAATTTGCACGATTTGCAAACGTTGTTTCGGATTAGGTCTATTCATTGTGTAATGGCAAACCAAACTAAGCATAAATCAAGTGACAGCTGGCAGAAAGACTAACTCCGAAAAAAAGTATTGCCAGACTGAAAACCACACGTCTCAAAAATACCCTTCACGAATGGAAAGTTGTGTTGCAATCGGTTAACTAGTTCAGAAACGGCCGAATTATTTACTTTTATTAATTCCTCCATGGTCCGTGCGACCAATTTGAAAAATAATTTCTAGCAAAAACTACAATATGCAGAATCGGCTGAAAATACATAAAGCTCATCGGAAGGTTTTGTTATATTGAGAACATATACAAATATTGACCGTTTGGACCATAGGAATTGTTGTATGGATAAAAAAGTACAATCCGTCAATTTTCAGATACACCTGTTGTTCAACGAGGCTTATAGAATTTGATGAACACGAATCGGAAGGTACCGTTAAATGCGAGCAATATCAAAACATGGACAGATTTTTTAGTAATAGTTAAAGGCATTATAATCTAACCCTTTCAGGACCATAAGCTTCTGGGGACTTTCCCTTTATCATTTTGATATGAAATAAGCTTGTCAGAATCCAACTAAGGCAAACCATTCAAAAATGTGAAAAAAAATTTTGCATATACGAGATTTGTTATGGGACTGTGGTCCTTAAGGGAGCCAAAATGTCCTTTTATACCCTACACCACACTGTGGTACAGGATATTATAACTTTGTGCATTTGTTTGTAACACCCAAAAGCAGAAGAAATAGACCCATCGTTTATTGTACCGATCGACTTAAAATCACTTTCTGAGTTAATTTAGCTATGTCCGTCTGTCCGTCTGTGCATGTATTCTTGTAATCAAAGTACAGGTCGCAATTATGGTCCGATCTCGACGAAACTTTACACATATCTTTTTTTTGGCCCAAGGACGATCCCTATTGGTTAAAATCGGTTCAGATTTAGATATAGCCCCCATATAAATGTTAGCCCCGATTTGACATGTAAGCGCTGTAAAAACTTTGTTTTATATCCGATCAGTATGAAATTCGGCAGAAATAGGTTTCTTATTATATGAATGAACACTGTTAAATTTGGAATAAATCGGTTCAGATTTAGATATAGCCCCATATATACGTTACCCCCGATTTGACATGTAAGCGCTGTAAAAATGTTATTTTATATCCGATCAGTGCGAAATTCGGCAGAAAGAGGTTTCTTATTACATAAAGGAATACTGCCAAATTCGGAGAAAATCGGTTCGGATTTAGATATAGCCCCGATATATATGTTACCCCCGATTTCACATGTAAGCGCTGTAAAAACTGTATTTTACATCCGATCAGTATGAAATTCGTCAGAAAGAGGTTTCCTATTATATGAATGAACACTTTTAAATTTGGAACAAATCGGTTCAGATTTAGATATAGCTCCCATATATACGTTACCCCCGATTTGACATGTGAGCGCTGTAAAAATGTTATTTTATATCTGATCAGTGCCGAAGTCTGCAAAAAGAGGTTTCTTTCTACATGAAGGAATACTGCCAAATTCGGAGAAACTCGGTTTAGATTTAGATATAGCACCCATATATATGTTACCCCCGATTTGACCTGTAAGCGCTGTAAAAACTGTATTTTATATCCGATCTGTGCGAAATTCGGCAGAAAGAGGTTTCTTATTACATGAAGGAATACTGCCAAATTCGGAGAAAATCGGTTTAGATTT
The DNA here is from genome assembly GCA_963930755.1 of Eudasyphora cyanicolor. Taxonomy (NCBI): domain Eukaryota; kingdom Metazoa; phylum Arthropoda; class Insecta; order Diptera; family Muscidae; genus Eudasyphora; species Eudasyphora cyanicolor. Next base: position 257,034,919 of record OZ005737.1, on the reverse strand, counting down.
AGATATAGCTCCCGATTTGACATGTAAGCGCTGTAGAGATTGTATTATATATCCGATCAGTACGAAATTCGACAGAAGGAGGTCTTTTTACATGAATGATTATTCAGGGAAGATCGGTTCAGATTTATATTACAGCTCCATATATATGTAAGTTCCTCCTGATTTGGTTTCAGAATTAGATAATATGTTTCTACCCATTTACCAATTATTCCAAATTATTATGGCATTGACCCTTATTGCATAGTTAGGGAGGTGTAGGGTATTATATAGTCGGCCCCGCCCAACTTTCTGCCTTTCCTTACTGGTTTATTATATATGTATAGGTTTTTCAATACAAGTTACATTTTTATACCGTACACCACACTGTGGTACAGGGTATTATGACTTTGTGCATTTGTTTGTAACACCCAAAAGGAGAAGAGATAGATCCATTGTTTATCACACCGATCGACTTATAATCACCTTCTGAGTTCAGTTTGCTATGTCCGTCTGTCTGTCCATCTGTCTATCCGGGTGTCCGTCTGTCAGACTGTCTGTAGATGTGTTCTTGTGATCAAAGTACAGGTCGCAATTATGGCCCGATCTTGACGAAACTTTACACATATCCTTTTTTGGCCCAAGGACGATCCCTATTTAATTTGTTTAAAATCGGTTCAGATTTGGATATAGCCCCCATATATATGTTAGCCCCGATTTGACATGTAAGCGCTGTAAAAACTTTATTTTATATCCGATCAGTATGAAATTCAGCAGAAAGAGGTCTCTTATTATATGAATGAACACTGTTAAATTTGGAAGAAATCGGTTCAGATTTAGATATAGCCCCCATATATACGTTACCCCCGATTTCAAATGTAAGCGCCGTAAAAATTTTATTTTATAACGGATCAGTGTGAAATTTGGCAGAAGGAGGTTTCTTATGACATGAAGGAATACTGCCAAATTCGGAGAAAATCGGTTCAGATTTAGATATAGCCCCCATATATATGTTACCACCGATTTTCATGTAAGCGCTGTAAAAAGTGTATTTTTAATCCGATCAGTAAAAAAATTGGCAGAAAGAGGTTTCTTATTACATGAATTAATACTGCCAAATTTGAGGGAAATCGGTTGAGATTTAGATATAGCCCACATATATATGTTACCCCTCATTTTAACATGTAAGCGCTGTAGAAACTGTATTTTATATCCGATCAGTAAAAAAAATTGGCAGAAAGAGGTTTCTCATTACGTGAATTAACACTGCCAAATTTGAGGGAAATCGGTTCAGATTTAGATATAGCCCCCATATATATGTTACCCCCGATTTAACATGTAAGCGCTGTACAATCTGTATTTTATATCCGATCAGTAAAAAAATTTACACAAAAAGGTTTCTTATTATATGAAGGGATACTTCCAAATTCAGAGAAAATCGGTTCAGATTTAGATATGGCCCCCATATATATGTTACCCCCGATTTGGCATGTAAGTGCTGTAGAGACTGTATTTTATATCCGGTCAGTACGAAATTTGACAGAAAGAAGTTTCTTTTTCAACGAATGAGTATTCAAGGAAAATCCGTTCAGATTTATATATAACCTCCATATATATGTTCCTCCTGATTTGGTACCAAAGCGCTATATAAGTTGTATTTTACTTCTGATCAAAATTTGCCAGAAAGATGTTCCTAATTTTTTTATATAAGCGCTATTAAAACATTACTTAAACCAATTATTCCAAGGTACTACCTACGTCGGCCCCGCCCGACTTTAACCTTTCCTTACTGGTTAATGTTATAATACGCTTTTAATAAAAATTTAGTTTAATTTTGCGATAAATTACGTTTAATTTTGATGTTCTGCGAAACAATTACGGTTTGTAGTAAAACATAGATGCACATTGCATTCATAAGAATAGTTATTAGTGCGATTTCCTACATTAATTTTTGCGCATTGAACACATCTCTTTCTCACGTTGGCTTTGAGCATAGAGTGCGAAGAAGCTGGTTTCTTGCTGACAGTGATTTTTGATGACTGGAATATTGGAAATTCTCTCTGACGCGAAGAATAGCCAGCGATTAAATTTCTGGCCACCAATCGTCTAAACTCAAGTTGAGTCCCTTCAACAAGATTCTTTGCTTTACATTCGGTGTAAATAACGTAGGAATTGTTTAAGCTTATATCAAGTAAGTCAAAAAATAACCGGAGGTAATATTTTATTTTCGATTTGTGGTCTAATTCATAAAAGGATTTGCAGTGATCCATTAAATCTACTCCACCCATTTATTTGTTGTAATGCATAAAAGCTTTCGGGCATTTTAAGTTGATTTTCTCAGCGCTACCAGCTATGCGACGTCTGGCGGTGCCTGTCTCCACTGGCGAAAGAACATTTGTGAGAAGAGTCACAGCTCTGTTGTCCATCCACTTCACAAAGCATATGCCCTCAAAGCTTGACGTGTAAATGTCTCCTCGCTTCATATTCTTATCGAGAGTCTAATTTTTTGGAATATTTTTTCGTTTGCTTCTTACTGTTCCACAGGACTTTATTTGACGTTTTTATACCCTACACCACACTGTGGTACAGGGTATTATAACTTTGTGCATTTGTTTGTAACACCCAAAAGGAGAAGAAATAGACCAATCGTTTATTATACCGATCGACTTAGAATTAATTTCTGAGTTGATTTAGCTATGTCCGTCTGTCTGTCTGTCCGTCTGTCCGTCTGTCCGTCTGTCCGTCTGTCCGTCTGTCTGTGCATGTATTCTTGTAATCAAAGTACAGGTCGCAATTATGGTCCGATCTCGCGAAAACTTTACACATATGTTTTATTTGGCCCAAGGACGATCCCTATTGAATTTGATTAAAATCGGATCTGATTATCGGATTTGATTAAAATTAGATATAGCCCCCATATATACGTTACCCCCGATTTGAAGTGTAAGCGCTGTAAAAATGTTATTTTATATCCGATCAGTATGAAATTCGGCACAAAGAGGTTTCCTATTATTTGAATGAACACTGTTAAATTTGGAAGAAATCGGTTCAGATTTAGATATAGCCCCCATATAAACGTTACCCCCGATTTCACATGTAAGCGCTGTAAAAATGTTATTTTATATCCGATCAGTGCGAACTTCGGCAAAAAGAGGTTTCCTTCTACATGAAGAAATACTGCCAAATTCGGAGAAAATCGGTTCAGATTTAGATATAGCCCCATATATATGTTACCCCCGATTCGACATGTAAGCGCTGTAGAGATTGTATTTTATATCCGATCAGTACGAAATTCGATAGAAAGATGTCTTTTTACATAAATGAGTATTCAGGGAAAATCGGTTCATATTTATATATAACATCCGTATATATGTTGCTCCTGATTTGGTATCAAAGCGCTATAGAAGTTGTACTTTACTTCCGATCATTAAAATTTTCCAGAAATATGTTTCTCAATTTAGGAACGAATATTGCTTAATTTAGCGATTATCGGTTCAGAATTAGATAATATGTTCCTACCCATTTACCAATTATTCCAAATTATTATCGCAATGGGGTATTATATAGTCGGCCCCGCCCGACTTTCTGCCTTTCCTTACTGGTTTCAACTCATATTGTAACAAAGGCGAGTTGAAGCAGTTATCAATGTAGACCTCGGCGCCCAAACCTGTGTGTTTTTCTGTCAACTGATGCACGACCGATTCCCCAAGTCCATATTCAGTTCCATACTCTTTTCTTCCAGTGTATAGATCAAATTCAAAAAGATATCCGGAAGCATAGTCACGTCTACACCACATCCTAAATCCCCATTTTATTGGTTTGTTCTTGATATACTATTTCATAGCATTATGACCTTTGAATTTGATCATGTGTTCATCGACAGCCTGTTTGTATGTGTTGTTCATTGCATTTTGAAATGCTTTGTTGAAATGACTTATGACAGGTCTGATCCTAAAAGCCCTTCTGATCATTCCTGTTTTCTTCTTCATCGTTATTGCTGAAGTGCAAATTTTGACAGATATCTTCAAATCTTTTTCTTGTCATTACATTACTTATGAAGGGTACACCCATATCAGGTTCTGTTGACCAATAATCACAAATGGATGGTAAAACGTGATATGTCATTACCAGATTGATAACAAGAAATGCTTTCATTTCGTCAGCAGTAACATCAAAAACTCTTCCATTTTGTTCAGCATATCTACAGGATTCATGAACTATAAGTTCTATCAAAACATCAAAGTTCGTAGTTAGTAAAAAGATCTCTCACCACTATTAGCAGTTATTTCAAAATAAGTGTTCCCAACACAAATGTTGGAAATAAGTCCATTTTGCCTAAATTTTCGTCTAAAAGGTTAAAAATGGCGTTTTTTCCAACATTTGTGTTGGGAACACTTATTTCGTCGTCAGTGTGAAAAGACTATGACATTCAAATTCATCAAACGAAAAGTTACCATTGACGACCACAGGGACACCCGTGTCCCTTTGCGTTTTTTTATAAATCTAGTTTCTTTCTTGAAAATATCTCAAAACCGAATTTAAATTTGTAGAATATTGTTAAATTAAAAAAAAATTTTTAATTTGAAAGAAAGAGAAAATTTCGTCTGTGATTTAGAGCAGTTTACATATCCGGTTTACGGTATGTGCAAAACTAACTTTGTAGCTCTTAAAAAACATCTATAATTTTTTTTTCACACAAATTTTTTGTAAATTTTAAAAACCCATCATTTAACTTTGCATTAAGCTAAAAATATCAATACTTTCAGTATCAGTTTATTATTAACGCACACATATGTCCCCTGGTCGTCAAAGGGCTAATAAACTACCAAGTTCCAGCCTGATCGCTTGAATAGTGTGACTTCTACAATAAGAAGAAGTCAAATCGGAATGTAAAGTTATGTGGGGGATATATCTAAACATGGGCCGATTTCGCCCATTAATTCCAGGATTAGTACGGAGTATAATAGTGCAAAATTTCAAATAAATTTAATGAACCCTAGAGCATGAAGAAGCCAAATCTGAAGATACAGTTTGTATGAGAGTTTTATGAAATAATTGACGATATATACAATTCAATAGCTATCGTCCCTTGCACCAAAAAAGTCCATTTGCCAAATTTTGTAAGATTGGATAATAATTGCGAGTTGTACTTTGACCACAGTGCTCACAGATGGAACAACGGGCGGTCAGAAGCACAGAGGAACGGACATCAGTAAATGAAGTCGAGAACAATCTAGAATCCCTGCCACCCGTGGTATCAGAAAAAATTCCTCAGGCCAGGCTTTCTAACTGTGTAAATTTTGATAGCATGTGAACTGGTAACCACAATGCAGCAAGACAAACGTCAAAAAAAGAACAACAATCGGATGCAGCAGAAATAAACGAGAAAAACAATGAATGCTAATTGCTGACAGTCTATCAGCAATGAAAAGTACTCCGCCGGCGGCACACAGGTCATCAATGTATACATCAAACCCATCATCATAAAGCAGACAAACGCCAAGGACACGTAACCAGTTCTCAGAAGGGGCTCCACAGCTACATTCACTGATGTAGCTAAGGTCACGTCTATGTGAAAATGCTGTTTCATCTGTGACCTGTCTGCCGAAAATCAAGATAGAGGACAAAGCCAAAAACTGGATTCTGCGAAAAGTTATTGTACCATCAGGATTGCCAACAACATATATGGGATTCATTCGCGTAATGCGCCTTGCTTTCTAAGACAGTCATACTTTTCAGCCCTCAAGAGGTCATTCGGGAGACGGCCGTGACAAACCTCATCTCACCTTGAAAGAAATTGCGGAACGCATCATCAAGTGATGAGCATTTTATTAAGTTATAAGAAACATCCATTTCATTGGATTTAATTGTGCACAACTTCATTTTGCGTAAATATCAAACAATTTTCAACAATTAAATTCTTGGAATTTACATAAGATTTCTTCTTAACCAAAATTAGCTAATTATGCAAATACAGCAATCCTTTTTTTGTTTCTGGCAATTTCCAGATTGCCGCGAAAACCTAATTTGTATTAGCAAGCAACCTTTTTAAAATTCACGTAGTCGTCGACGTCGTCGTCATGGAATTTCATTTGCGGATTTTTAACACCCCAGAGCACGTTTCCGTCATGTCAACATCGGTGCGGTTAATCTCTGGGTCTTCGGAATTCGTTTTATTTTAATTATTTTAACACATTGTAAACAATGATGTCTCATAATCTGTTTTTGTTGTCAGCCAATAATGGGATAGGGACAACAAAAGAACTCCACGAAGACTGCGTCGAGTAGTCAGTGGTTAACTGTGAAAAACCGTTTAAATGTTAATTAAACAATTTTCAATGAAAATTACTTTTCACATGGAGAGACAGTGGTTCAAAGGATATTACTGGGAACGAAAGTGCAGCAATGGGGACGGTTAGTTGAATTATTGGAGATGGTTTTTTTGTAGTCATCACCATCTTGATATCTGTGGTCACAAGCAATGTACGCCTAACTCGAAATTTTTATTTTTCTGTAAAGGGACTTCATTACGAAAATATAGTATATATTATATAGTATTGTTAGTGGAATATGATAGCATACATAGCCCAAATTTTTTTTAAGCCTAATTAGGACGGTTATTGATTGTGATCACACACAGAGTATATCGTCACCTGAAATCCAAAATAACGTAACCCACATGTTCATGATTGTTCAGGAGATGCAAAAAACAAAGTAAAGTAATTTCAAGCTTTTGACCAAATTTAGGGATTTCAGACTATTAAGGCGAAATCAAATAACAAATCTTGCGCAAATAGTTGTGGCGTATATTCTGAATTAAATGAAATAAAATTTTATGAATCTTTCCGCTTTTTTAATAACCTTGTTTTCTGTAACGTCGTTTTGAGTATTACTCATAAAATGGTAAATTTTTAATATTGAACTCCAAAATTTTGTAGGAATTTTTGTGTAGTTTAGCCTAATACTTAGACTATAATTAATCATAAAATTAATTTTGATTTTTTTGATGTTACGTTATTTTGGATTTCAGATGACGATATGTATTTTAGTAGTAAAATTCTGAGACGATTTACACGATGACCGTCTGTCCTTTGGGATTGAACGTTTGACGTATTGGCTAATGCTTCGCTATTCGAGTAAAAGCAGTTTCCAAATATGGTAAAATCCAGAAACAACCCACAAACCCATTTTTATCCTCTCACCTTGGAGAGGAGGGTATATATCATTTGCTACGAGACAAATGTGTAACACATCGAGGGTGTGACCTAAGACCCTAAGTATGTTCGGCGGAAATCCGTTTTGGGTCATTTTAAGTCATTTGAGCAATGTCCGTCCGTCTGTATGTCTGTATGTCTGTCTGTCTTTTTCTACATCTCCGGCTAAGTTCGAAGATGGGCCATATTGGTCCACTCCTTCTAGTACCTCCGCCACAAAGGGTTAACTTTTAGTGAAATACCTGTTTAATACCTTCTATACTACTTACTCAAATCTTCTGAAATGTAACACATAGTATTAGTTTGATATTCGCTAACACGGCAGGAAAAAAGGGCGAAGGGGCCACTTCCTTTTTGGTACCTCCCACACAAATGGACCTTTTTGCACCAAAAGTTAATTGCCTATGGCAATTATATAAATACTTTCATACAAATACTTGAAATTTTGTACAGTGTAATGCTTTTATAGTACCTCCAACACAGATGGACCATTTGTTACCAAAAGTTAACAGATTTTAACTTTAATACCAGTACATACTTTAATGATATTAAATGCATTTTAAATTGATAATAATTTAATTAAAACAAAAAAAAAATAAATGTACGAATATTTTTTTGGGATTCATAAGTCGGTTTTCCCGCCTGAACTTTCTTACTTGTTTTATTATTTTTTAAATAAAAAAATATATTTCGACGATACAAAACTTATTACCAAAGCCGGTCCCAGTCGAAAATGTATACCATCGGTAGATTACATATGAACCATTTTTTATAAAAAAAAATTAGGGAAACAAATTTAGACCGATTCTGAGATATCGCAATTTATATTTTTGTTTCCGCGAAAAGTGACCAAAATAAACTGTTATAGATAAAATTGGTATTTTTATAAAAGGTATGCCGAAAAAGCTTTAAGCTTTATAATTTATGTTGTCCCCATTAAAGAGGAAAAAATACATTTTTCTGAACTTTGACTTTGCCCTGCCTACAAGTTTCATTTAATTTCCTTAATTTTGTGGGTCATTACTCCCACATATTAGGGCAACATTTTCCGAGAATTTGAAAAAAAAGTAATTTTTGACACGTGACACTTGAGAAAGAACTAACCATATAAGGCGTGGTAAAATATGTTACATGTCAAGGAAAAAATTCCAGGGAATACATCAGGAAGTATTTCTCCTAAAATACCTGACAGCCCCGCTCATCCCCTTACCACGGAAAATCCCCATGCAAAAATAAAGATATACCAAAAGCCATAGAATTCGACTTTTGGAGATGTATTTGCATAACTCTAGAACCATTTATACTAATTTGTTCTGAAAAACCTTAAATAATCCGAATAAAAATTTGCTAAATTAGCTAATACTTTTTAAATTCTGCATCGATTTTCTTTGAAATTCTCATTTTATTCATTACAATAAAATAATAAATATATAATAATTACGAATTTTTCGATGTTAAGAGATTTAATTAAAAAAATATTAAAATTTTCTCAAAAAATATATTTTGCAGCTGATGGGACCAACAAATTATCTTTAAAGATTTCCTAAAAAAATCGGATAAATAGTTCTCGATTTATGTTTAAATATGTGGTTCATCCGCTATTTGTTAGATGTTTATCTTTATTTTGATAGATAAGTAAGTTTCATCTCACCCTACTAATAGACCAAAAACATCTTAAAGGAAAATTTTAAGCTTTCATTTGAGCAAAAAAAAATATTTTAAAAAAAATGACAAAATAAGGTTTAGTTCGCTAAAAAATTGCATATTTTCATACGAGTATATTCACATATTTTTTGTTTTTTTTTTCTGAAAGATATATGATTTATGAAAGAATAAAAAACAATCGAAAACACTTTAAGCAACATTTTCTAAATACTATGGGCGAAAAGGGCCGTTTGACTAATATGTAAAAATTCAAAACCTTACTAGTTGGACAGTCCTTCACTGCTATCCTTGACACATTATGTCATAACTTCTATCCTATAGGACTAAAAATGTTATATGTTTCATCCCGATCAGAAGACATCGCTTTTCAAAATTCACTCACTTGTGTTCGCTAAATCCACGAAGTTTGCTGTGTAAACGAAGGGGTAGTGAATTTGGAAACAATTTCAACATAGAATGCTGCGGAAGATAAGATAAGGATATACTTCAAGAAGTATTTCTCCCAAAACATTCGACAGCCCGGCTCATTCCCTTCCTTTGATAACATTATGCAAGAAAAACTATTTTTTTGTGTCCGAGAACTGAGAATTTGTTGTATTGATTTAGGCATACTATTTTATGAAACAAAAACAAAATTTTGTTATAAATTTTCATCAATAGAACCTTTATTATTTGATATATAATCTCGATAAAGACAGGATACCATTTAAATTAAAGGAAATTATGAGTGCTGGAAATTATAAATGCTGGAAAAGGCAAAAACATCACTTTTAGGAAGAAACGGAAGTTTAGTAACTGTCATTCAAACAATTAGAAACAAATTGTTTATTTAAAAAAAAAAACATTTGTTTTCGGGAACGAAAACCATAAAAAATAGAAAAAAAATCAAAAAAATGTTTGTTCTATTTTTTTAAAGCTATAATCTTAACGTAATTAACAATGCCTATTTGCAAACCGTTTTTTTATTTTGGCTGTTTTGTTTGGGTGGTACCAAATACAATATGGCAATGACGCCCATTTGTATACCCTTACTTTAATGATCCAAGGTATAAATCATTTTAAACGGGCCAAAAGTGAACACATCGAAGGAGTGACGTACGATCCTAAGTATGTTTGGCTGATATTCGTTTTGGGTAATTTTAAGTCGAATGGGCAATGTCCGTCCGTCCGTTTGTCCGTCCATCCGTCTGTCGGTCTGCTGCACCAGCCAGCACGAAAACGCTCTAAAGGAGTAACCGATTGACTTTAAATTTGGTATGTTGTAATATTTTTTTCTATCTCCGGCTAAGTTCGAAGAAGGAACAATTTGGACCTTCTTGTACCTCCCACACAAATGGTTAAAATTAAGTGAAATATGGATTCTTTAAAAACTTCTATACTACTTATTCGAATCTTCTGAAATTCCACACACAGTATTACTTTATTAGTCGATATCACCCTGCGAAAAATGGGCGTAGTGTCCTGACAATTTCAGCCGCAATATTGTTAATTAGGTCTTCCAAGGTGTTGTGACGGTTTATATACAGTATATGTAGTCGAAGGTGTATATCATCCGTCCCAACACCTTGGAAGACATATTTAACAATATTGAGGCTGAAATTGGCAGAATACCAGTCGACGTATGCAGCAGTGTGTGGATAGCGAAGGTCGACATTTGCCAGATACACTATCTAAAACCATTTAATTTATAAATTCCCTTACCGTTCAATATAATTAAAATATAAAATAAATTTTTCTAAGTTTCATAACTTTTTTATTTTATTTCCAAATAAGCAAATAACCGCGCTCCACCCTGTATTATAAACCCATTACACTCCACAAATTTTAAGTATTTCTATGGACTGGAATCGAAGTTATAAGCAGTTAACTTTTTGTGCAAAATAGTCTATTAGTGTGGGAGGTATCAAAAGGGGCATGACAATATGTGATGTCAATTTTCTGCTTCGCACATACGTGCTCTTTTTAGCATATTTTTCATATCTTTTCGGAAAAAATTTAAAAAATTCAATTATTTGTGTACGTTCAAACGTGTAATGGTTCCCCAAGTCTTCTTTACAAAATGCTGAAAAACAAAGAAAGAATAATAATAAAAAAGTTATAAAGAACTCAAACCATATAGCACATTCTGCGCCACCCTGTGTAATATAAAAACCGGATTATTTTAAAATTCTCTGATATCTACCGAAAGTTCAATATTTATCCATAGAGTTTCTTCAAATGGGCATTGATTCATTCATTGGGATACTAGCTTTCAAAAATTGGAAGGATTTTTTCGGTGCCAACAAAAAACATTTTTTTGAAAAAATCAAATTTTTTCTAATAGTTTTAACAACATTTTCTTATCTACATGAAAGTTGTCATTATTAACATTTGTAGTCCTCATAATTTCCTTTATCTAAAGTGTATCACAGTTTTATCGAGCATATACATACATCAAAAAATGTGGTCCAAAATACTAAAGGCTACTTCCAAGAAAATGTGAATTTTAAAGAAATTTTTTTTTAAAAGAAAATTTACCACACAAATTTTATTTAATATTTTTTTCGTGTTAAGGACACCATCTTACAACAGAAAATGTTTTTCACAGCCCTTCGACAAAAATAATGTAATCTCCCCCGAAAGATAATGATATATCAAAAGTCGAAATGTCACAGGAAAAAACGTTCAATGCCATTCGATTTATCGGGTCAAAATTATAGGGATATGTTGTTTTTATCAAGCATACAATTAGCTGCACCCACAGTGCTATCAATGGTATAGCCTCCTCTTTATAATGAAATATACATCCGATGATTTTCCCCAAAAATACTCGATTTTATCAGTTGACCTTACAGAGGAGGGTTATATCATTTGGTACGAGCCAAAAGTGTAACACATCGAAGGTCTAACATAAGACAACATGTATGTTTGGTGGAAATTAGATTTGGATCATTTAAAGTCATTTGAGCAAATGTCAATCCGGCCGTCTGTTTGTTCGTCTCTCTGTCTGTCTGCTGCGCACGATAACTTTCAAAAGGAGTAACCGGTTGACTTCCAATTTGGAACGCGATAATATTTTTCTCTCTCTCAACCTAAGTTTGCAGATGGACCATACTGGTACGTTCCCTCTAGTACCTCCCCCACAATGGGTTAACATTGAGTGAAATATTTATTCTTTAATAAATTGTATACTACACGCAAAGAAAAAAAGAAAAAAATCGTTTCTGCGGAACGAAATATTAGCCAACTACAATTCTCGTTTGCAGGAACTGAAACTTCGTTTGTTGTGATAGAAACTTATTTTGCGTAAACAATTGTTTGTTCTGACCAAAAGAAACTTCAGTCGTCGTAAACGAGAATTGTAGTTGTCTAATATTTCGTTTCGCAGAACTGATAATAGCTTTAATATTAGTGCATACAAATTCTTGAAATTTTATACTGTGTAATGCTTTTATAGTACCTGTAGTACTGTGAAAAATGGGCGTCAGTGACAAGCCCCTTTGTGTACCTCCTACACAAATTGACTACTTTACACCAAAGTTAACAGTTTATATATTTAATACCAATGCGTACTTTAAAGTTATAAGTGCAATTTGAATTGATAATGATTTAGATGTAACAAAAAATAAATAAATTTATGAATATTTTTTGGGACTGAAGTTGAAGGGATTCTTAAGTCGGTTTACCTGATTGATCTTTCTTACTTGTTATACCCTCACTTTAATGGAACGAGGGTATATATCATTTGCAGCTGGCCAAAAGGTTTGAGATTTTATTACTTGATTTCTTTAATTGCATTTTCTTCTTTCCCCGCAACCAATTGAATTTTGAGCCACTGTTTAGACACACATACGTACATCCAAACAAAAAACGCATCGGGTAATACAACAAGAACAAATGAAAGACCTCAAATGAAAGAGATTCCGATGTATCCGATATCAACTTGTTTCCAAACGATATCTCGTTTTTTTCGTACATTTTGTGTGTGTACCAATGCTTGGATATGCGTGTGTATGTGTGCTTTAATAGCATTAAGTACTATCAAAGCCAATACAAATGTGTTAACATGTACATACAGTCATACACACTCCCACAAAGGAAGAAAGACTTGTTTTCCCATTCAAACTGATGAAACAAAAAAAAAAGAAAACAGATGAAAGTAATCATATCGCTTGCAATGGCAATATAGGCGGATATGGTAGAAAATAGTGTGATTCAAAGGAAAAAAACTCAAAGCGAACTTGAACAGCTTCAAGTACGTACAAATTAAATTTTTATTCGCGGTTTGTAGGCAAATCGACGGGTATTGCAGATTTTGTCCTTAATAATGTTACAACGAAGTAATATTGATTTCGTTGTTACATTATTAATAAACACGGAAGTTATTTCTTAAGATCCATATTCTTTAAAAATTTTTAATGAATTTTATTTTTAACTTAAAAGTTGCTAAACGATAAAATAAGACCACGCACACTTTTATTTTAAGAAAAAAAACAATTCCTCAATTTTATGGGGGTTTGAAATTTTAAAAACATGAAATTCTACCTTTGTGTATATTTTACGAAATTTTTGATTGCCCTTAAACGGTTATGCCGATTTTTACAAAGGTTATGTCGTTTGAAAGAGAAAATAAAAAGTTTTTATTATAAAATTTAATTTCAAAAACATTTTTTAAAACTTTAATTTAAAAAAATGTTTCCACTTCGATTTTTTCAAATTTACAAAGAATATGAACTAGACTCAAAACAGTAATAGGATTGTTGGCGACTCAATATTTATAAAATAAATACTTTGTTGAAAAATATTTCTATGTAGGTATTAAACAGATTCAGGCCTCCATCTGTTCAACCTTTGAGAATTTAAAAATTGCACAAAGTCATAATACGCCGCGCCATTTTCTTCAGTAGTTTGTAGTGAAAATGAATTTCCATTTACTCCTGATTATTTTGACAATTTTGACATTTCAATATGCCAATGCCATGAATAACGCACGAGTATATGTGTGAGTGCAGAATGCCTCCTCTCACTTTGTACACCATTCAATTGTATTCGTTCAAGTCTTGTATTGAAAATGTTTAAATGTGTCTACACGCTGAAAAAAAATCGCTTCTGTAGTATATTGTCCCAAACATATTCGGCTTGAAACATATATATATTCAGGGTACACTCTACACATATAGTATTTGGTATATACAAAAATTATATACTTGGGAAGATGTCGTTCTAAACAAATCTTTGTTTACATCCCAATATGTTATTATTTGGGACTATTATTTCCGAAACAAATATTTATTTGCATTTAAGTATTCGGAAAATACATAAATTGTGTTAAATTTGTCAGTAATTCAAAGTTAATTTTTTAGAAATGTTAAATGTTCGTAAAATAATAATAATTGAAATCGTATAATCTTGGATTAAAATAAATTACTTAGAGGATTGACAACTAATGATGGTTTGGAATACTCAGAAAATGTAAATGATTGATTTAAAACGGAAGTTAATATGGTATCATAACTGGGAGGTCTAATTCGAAAACAAGGAAAAATTAAAACTGAATTTCGAAAAAGTCAGTAAATGTTTTGAAAATTTTTTTAAATAAAATATATTTGGAAAAATTCCTAAACAATAATTTTATTTGTATTTAAACACATATTTTATTTGAGAAATTTAGTTTGCAAATAAATTTTGTTGTAATATATTAATATATGCGTTCCAAATACATTTTATTGATTTTCAAATAAAATTTATTTGCTCAGAAATATATAATATTTAAAAATTTGTGTTCCAAATATATTTTGTTTCGATTCAAACATATCAAAAAAGGTGATTTTGCCCCGTGTACTGCAAATGGCAACAAAACCCCTACGCAATGAGAACGCACACACAGCCAACAAGTCATCAATAATGGTAGAATTCAAAAAAAACCCAGAAGTTTAAATAAAATTCTCAAATATACGTATGCGAAACATGCCACACACAAAACAACATTCGCCCGTATTCAATAGACGGCGGCTGTTCACGTAAATTGCAGAAATAGAGAAAAAAATTGACTTTGTTGCGTTTGTTGTGTATGTGTAAATTGAGTTTAAAAGGCAATTGACAGATTTCTTGCTGTCGAACTGTTAAATGTACCGAACAGCGCACAGGTACTCATATGTACTTATGTACACGCTGAAAAAAATCGCTTCTGTAGTATATTGTCCCAAACATATTCTGCACGAAATATATACATGTTTAGGGTACACTCGAAATATATTGCATTTGCACACACAAATATAATGAAAAGTATTTGCTAAGAAATATATTTACAATATTTAGAAATATGTGTTCCAAACATATTTTCATTTGATTCAAACATATCAAAAAAAGCGATTTTTCCTCGTGTACGAACGTAAAACGCATCATATGTACGATGTACGTATACATACAGCATTTTTCAGAAAAAATACCCATAAAGAACACTGTGTGTACAGAGATAGGTACAGTGGGAGATAAATGAAAAAAAATGACCGGACGGAATCTTATAAACCCTCATCAATGTGTTGCGCATTACATTAAATTATATAATAAACAAGTAAGAAAGTTCAGTCGGGTAAACCGACTTATGAATGCCCTCACCTTGAGTCCCAAAAAAATTTTAGTAAATTTTGCTGTTAACTTTTGGTGTAAAATGGTCCATTTGTGAGGGGATACCAATAACGGCCACTCTTCCCTAGACTCTAGGTACTATAAAAGCATTACACTGTACGAAATTTCAAGTATTTTTAGGTACTGGTATTAAAGTTAAAAGCATTTAACTTTCGGTACAAAAAGGTCCATTTATGTGGGAGGTACCAAAAGGGGCTTGCCAATAACGCCCATTTTTCTCTGGTACTATAAAGGCATTACAATGTACAAAATTGCCTGTGTTTGTATGCACGGGTAATAACGTTAAAAGCTATTAACTTTTGGTTCAAAATTGTCCATTTGTGTGGGAGGTACCAAAATCGGCGTGGCAACTTCGCCCATTTTTCTCGAGGTAATAGTGACTAATAAAATAAAACTATGTGTAGAATTTCAGAGGATTCAAATAGGTAGTATATAAGTTATTTAATAATCAATTTTTCACTAAGTTTTAAACCTTTGTGGGGGAGGTACTAGAAGGAGTGGACCAATATGGTCCATCTTCGAACTTAGACGGAGATAGAAGAAAATATTACCACATACCAAATTTGAAGTCAATTGGTTACTCCTTTCGAGAGTTATCGTGCGCACCAGCCAGCATACAGACAGACAGACGGTGGACATTGCTCATTCGACTTAGAGTGACCCAAAACGGATATCCGTCGAACTTGTGGCTCGTAGCAAGTGATATATAACCTCCTCTCTATGGTGAGGGGATAAAAATGATCCATTTTGGGTAATTTTTGTTGTTGAATGGATGGTTACGATTTTCATTGCGATTACACTGTAACGTTTGAATCCCATTTGTAACTGCTAAGAAAACCTACATTTTTCTGTAGGGCAGTTTAAACAACATAATATACTGACGCTTGCCGTTAACCGTTTGGTCACCTCTGCAGCGTTTAATAGGTAACATATCGGGACGTGCATAGTTGGAGGAATTTCAACAAGTAAAGTTGGATATACCCTCCACCACTGATCGCATGTGAATGATTTCGGGTACAAATAAACTCATTATACCAAATTACAGCCCAATTCACTCACAAATAAGAATTTGCCATGTCCGTACGACTGCTAGATGAGTGAAATTTGGTATATATACATCTCATAGCTGCAGGTAACTTGGCCCCCATATATATAATCTCCCCGATTTGACTTCTTAACGTCATAGAGACCACAAATATCAACTTCAAAGGCAGACAATTGGTAACTTTGCTTTATTTATACCCGGAATCCTTCACACCAACAATGAAAGTCATATGTCCATGTTTTGATATAGCCCCCATACAAAGGTCACTCTAGATTTGATTTCGTAACGCTAGTATAACACTTTTTGGGCAAAACCTAAAAAAATTCCGTTTTTGGGGATTTTCGAATTTGTTTTGGATATGATGTTTTTTTTGGATGATATTTTCCTTAACAAATACCATAATTTAAGAATTAACCTCGATTTCCGGTGTCAAGACGTACAAGCTACAAAAAATAATTGATATATATTAATTTTTATATATGTTAGGGATTTATGAAGTTTCCGTCTGTGTTTGAAAACGTTTAATTTTTTCCAGATCCTTTCCTACGAATTGGTGGACCTACATATGGTGATCCAAAATGACCGAAGGGGTTTGGGTTCATTATATCTTTCTATATAAGACATTTTTTTATGCAGTAGATTTGTGGAAAATATTTTTTTTCGCATATTATTCAATTGGGCACTGTTCCATTTTAAAAGCGTTAAGTTCGGCCATGCCGAATCTTTTTTACCCTCCACCATGGATAGCATGAGAATGGTTTCGGGCACAAATAAAGTCATATTACCAAATTTCGGAGAGACTCGTTAGAGTTTGTTGTTTTTGTTGCGTTAAGAAGTAAAATCTAGGGTACCTTTGTATAGGGGCTATATCAAAACATGTGCCTATCAAAACATTTGCATATATTTATATTTACATGCTCATGTAAATATAAATAAACCCCAGTTACCAATTTTCAGCCCGATAAGTTGACATTTGTGATCTCTATAGCGTTAATAAGTCAAACTGGACAGAGGGCTATATCAAAATATGGACCGATATTGTTCATTCTCTATCCCAAATTACCTGCAGCTCTCAATACCAAATTTCAGCCACCTATCTTAAGTATTAGTATTATAGCGTGATTACAGCAGACGGACATGGCTTAATCTCTTAGAATTTTACAACGATTACAAATATATATATATATATTAGGGCGGGTCGATTTAAAAATCGCCCATTGCTCAGTGAAAATCGTATTCTAGGGATCAAAATAAGAAACTTTGCCGAAGGAACCATACCTCTAAAACGAATTCGGATGTCCCGGAAAAAATCCCACTTTGACCTATTTAGAGTGCTCCAATCGAGTCCAAATGTGTGACCGATCCCCACTCAGTGAAGTGCTCAGTGAAAATCGTATTCTAGGGATCAAAATAAGAAACTTTGGCGAAGCAACCATACCTCTAAAACGAATTCGGATGTCCCGGAAAAAATCCCACTTTGACCCATTTAGAGTCCAAATTAGTGGAACCCCCAGGGGTTCCAGGGGGTGTGCCACTGGCATGGGTGGGTCGGGCCTCTATAGTTAGTGGGGGTCGGTCATACATTTGGACTCGATTGGAGCACTCTAAATGGGTCAAAGTGGTATTTTTCAAAATGTTCCCCTACCCAAAAGTTCGACCCAAATTCCGGGACATATATATTATATATACTTTATGGGGTCTCAGATCAATATTTAGAGGTGTTACAAACGGAGTCACAAAATTAAAATACCCCCTATCCTATGGTGGAGGGCATAAAAAAGTTGGCATTCTCACTAGGGTGTCCAAAAAACCGGTTATTTCGAAAAAGCGGTTTCCGGTTTAAGCGAAATATTACTTTTTTTAAAACCCGGTTTTCGGTTACAATTTGTTGTCGAAACCGGTTAACCGGTTTTAAGGCCGGTTTTTAAATAATATACGAAAGTGATTAAAATTTCATTAAATGTTTATTGTAAAACAAATTACAATCATTTGTAGTAAAAATTAGTAAACAAAAATAGATTATTATTTCGTTTATTACAGGTATAATTATACCCTCACTTTACTGTGACGAGGGTATATATTATTTGCTACGGAAAAAAGTGTAACACATCGAAGGAGTGATCTAAGACCCTAAGTATGTTCGGAGGAAATCCGTTTTGGGTCATTTTAAGTCGAATGAGCAATGTCTGTCTGTCTGTCTGTCTGTCTGTCTGTCTGTCTGTCTGTCTGTCTGTCTGTCTGTCTCTCTGTCTGTCTGTCTGTCTGTCTGTCTGTCTGTCTGTCTGTGTGTCTGTTGGCTGGTGCGCACGATAACTCTCGAAAGGAGTAACCGATTGACTTCAACTTTGGTATGTGGTAATATTTTGATCTATCTCCGGATGAGTTCGAAGATGGGCCATATTGGTCTACTCCTTCTGGTACCTCCCACACAAAGGGTTAAAATTTAGTGAAATATTGATCATTTAATAACTTCTATACTACTTACTTGAATCTTTTGAAATTCTGCACATAATATTAGTATATTAGTCGCTATTAACTCGAGAAAAATGGTTGAAGTTGGCATGCCCCTTTTGGTACCTCCCACACAAATGGACCATTTTGCATCAAAACTTAACTGCTTATAACTTTAACACAAGTGCATAAAAATGCTTGAAATTTTCTACAGTATAATGTTTTTGTAGCGCCTATAGTCCGGTAAAAAATGGGCATTATTGTACAGCCCCTTTTGGTACCTCCCACACAAATGGACCATTTCGTACCAAAAGTAAACGGCTTGTAACTTTAATACCAGTGCATACAAATACTTGAAATTTTGTACAGTGTAATGCTGTTATAGTGCCTATAGTCCTGTAAAAAGTGGGCGTTATCACTCCGCCCCTTTTTGTACCTCCCACACAAAATGACCAAATCATACCAAAATTACGTAACTCGCAACTTTAATATACCAGTGCACATAAACGCTTATAGTTCAGCACAATGCAATGTATTTACCGAAAAATACGTGTTTTTGGAAAACCCCTTCTGGTACCTCCCACACAAATTGACAGATTTATTGGTGTAATGTTATATATTACATTACTCACAAAGTGAGGGTATACCTTAGTCGGTTTACCCGACTGAAACTTTCTAACTTGTTTTTTGTTTACTTTAAACGGAAAGTATTATATTTCTGAAATTTTCTTAAAAAAATAATAAATCATTTAGAATGTTTTTTATAATATTGTTAACGCCACTGTCGGTTATGAAGTTATCGATTTTTTATTTGTGTCGTATTTATCGATTAGTTGTATTTTTTTGTTTTTCGTCAAGTAATGTAATGTCAAAAGATAAAAGTAAACTCAAGCGAATGCAAGCGCCATTTCTGCAGAAATAAGAAAAGTTGATTTGTGGTTACAACTTTTATATCTTTGTTTCAAAAAAATCATATAAAGATCTTGTAATTTTAATTCCGAATATTTAAATACTTTGCGCTTTGTTTTCATACCAAAAAGTTAGTATAAGTATAATAAGACATTGTGTATTCCTTTATAAACGTATAATTTCATTGCCTTTTAATAGGAATTTTAATACTTAAATATAGAACCTTTGCTTCGAAATCTTGAGTTTTGTATTTGGTGTTAAAAATTCCGTGGATTTTCCCGTAACAAATATCTTAAAAATAGAATTCAATTTAAATGATTATTTTTAAATGATTTTTCTTTTAATTGTTTATGTAACTTGACGTTGAAAAAGCTCACAAACGTTGATGTAGTCAATATTAGTCCAATAGTCATTAAAGCATTGTATAAGTACCACAGCTTCTCCGTTTTCTTTAACTTTTCAAAAAAAGCAAAGTCATCATACAATGTTGCTTGCATTTCGTTTTCCGATTCTGTGTGTGACATAAATCCAAATTTAAATTATTTGACTCATCAATATAACAACTTATATATAAAACCGAATCAGAGGTATCTTGCTGTTCTGTCGGGATTTAACATCGCAAAAAAGTCGAAGCTATTTGTCTTTCCGTTCTTGAACGCAAGCTTCAAGTGTTATGTGCTTCATGGACGACTTATTAAATGCTTTGCTGTACTTCCTGACTTTATTTATTACATCATGATATCAGGAATAAAGCCAAAATTATTTTCAAGATCAGTAAATTCATATTTACTTTCAAAATATTCAGAACAACTGTCAGAATTATCCACCTCATCGTTGTTATTTGTTGCATCCTGTATAAATGGTATCTACAACAAGTAGAAAAATATATCAATACTTTAATTTTTGTTTTAAACAATAAATAAAAAAACCGGTTAACCGACATGGAAAACCCGGCTTTCTCGGTTAACCGAAAATGACATTTTTAAAGAAACCGGTTACGGGTTTGAGTTGCAAAACCGGTTAACCGGATAACCGGTCCCGGTTTTGGACACCCTAATTCTCACCTAACAATATTATATTCACAATTTTGTAATATTGAGTAAATTTTTTATTACGATATTTAAATTAAACAAGTAAAAACCTCCAATTCGTTGAAACTTGAGGTTTTTGAGGCGCTACAAAGACAAATCTTGAGAGAACTTTTAATGGAGTCTAAATCAAAACATGGAACTATGACTACCGTTGTTCGTGTGAAAGATTCCGGGTATAAATAAAACTTAGCTACCAATTTCAGCCTAATCAGTAGAAATTGTTGGTCTCTGTGGCGTTAAAAAGTCGAATCAAAGAAATGCTATATATGGGGGCTACATCAAAATATGGACCAATATTGCCCATTTTCAATCCCAACATACCTGCAGTTATAAGAAGTATACTCGTATGCACCAAATTCCAGCCACCAAGCTCAAATATTATCGATTGTAGCGTGATTACAAAAGACCGTCGGATAGACGGACAAGGCTAAATCGTCTTAGAATTTTACGACGATTCATAATATATATACTTTATGGGGTCTAAAATCAATATTTAGAGGAGTTACAAACGTAGTGATAAATTTAATATAACCCCATCCTATTGTGGAGGCTATACAAATATATATTAAAAATAGTATATTAATATAATTTTATTTAAAAAAAATCATATTTATGTCTTAAATAACAGTTTATAATGAGGTCAAACCCGTTCAGTCATTACAGGTTGATATATACCGATCCTTTCTCACTGTCTTTTCAGGATAGGCAACAAAATTTTTTGTGAAAAATATTGCCATTGCATACCAGCTGAGACAACATTTATGGCCACTTAAAGTTAAATTTTCCAAAAATATTTTTTGCTTTTTTTTTACAAAGAATATTTTTTGGAAAGTATTTTTTTCATAATATAGCAAATTTTGTTGCCAATTCAGAAAAGTTTGTATGAGAGAAATCGGCGCATTTGATGTATGAGATGAAAAAGTCTTTCGTTACACGCCCTTAAATATTCTGTATACCTACGTATTTTCAAGTTGAATGTATATTACTATAAGTAATCTATAAAGATTTTCAAAAGTGTATACACCACTGTGTAGCGTAACGAAATAATGTACAGCACTCATGCAACAAACGAGATTTAAAAGTAGTTGAATGAATGTCCACACACATACAGGCACACACACAAACACAACTCTCTGTTTGTATGAGAACACAATGTAAAATGTAGTACCTAAGTATGTCAATCAACAAACACAATAAACATTACCGTCATCATTGGCGTCACCATCATTGGCATTGGCATTAGCATCATCATCATCATCATCGACAGCATTCAATGCCGTCAGAAGCAGCTACAGCGACGTCACATCCATTATGACCGTAGTTGATGATATTCGGCAGCAACACGTTTGTGCACGAACAACGTCACATTTTATCGATGATTAAAGCAATTTCAACAATCTGTCGTAGACGATACATGTTAAAGATGACAGAGTTGCCAGGTAGCGTGTATCTGTGACGCGTGTGTGTGTGTTTTACAACAGTGTCTGGTGTCTTACAAGAACATTCGACGCGGCAATTGATCTGTTGCTTTTAATGACAGGCTAATATTTCGTGCTTATCGTGGTCAGGTGGCGTATAATTATCATTAATGTAAAGAGATATAAATCATACGATCACAAGTTCGACGAGTAAATCTTATTAGGCTTACTGTGTGAAAACTGAAGGCATTTCCTGTGAAAGCCAATAACATCTGTCATCGCTTAATACCCTACACTATTTTGGTGTATTAACCGCCAAAGTACTTAAAGACTTACTGCCACTCTTGCTGTTGGTGTGTGAATAAACAGTTTAGAGGCGTCCCCTCGGTAAATGTATATACATTAGAGTGGGTTGTGTTTGACGAATCTTTTGAGTGTTGGCTGCAAATTTGTTTGTCGACTACAGAAATGTTTTCACAATTAAAGCCTGTCTCTTTTTTAAATAACTATAAATATGAACCTTTCATGCCAACGAGAACCTTGATCATATCCACTTTATAGCTCAGAGTACATACTTTTTTAGAAATTTGTAACAGAGATCACAAAATCAACAGTAAATAGCAACCTTTCCACAATATAGTAAATAAAAATAAATATGTGTGGGAGGTAACAAAAGGGGCGCGACAACTTCACCCATTTTCCTCAAGGTGAAAGCGACAGATAAACTATTACTTATACTATGTGTGGAACTACAGAGGATTCGAATAAGTAGAACAGAAGTTATTAGAGAATCAATATATAACTAAAGTTTAACCGTTTGTGAGGGAGGTACTAGAAGGAGTGGTCACATAACAAATTGTATGCCAACCTTTACTCCTTGTTGTGCGCTCCAGCCAGATGGACAGTCGGCAGACGGACATTGCTCAAATTCCTTTTAAAAGGGGTTTCCGCCAACCGCTCTTAAGACCTTTGACGTTTTACACTTTTGGTCTTTAGCAAATGATATATAGCATTTTCAGATTAAATGAAACTATTTTCAAATTAAACGAAACGTTTTCCAAATGAAATGAAACCTTTTTCAGCTGAATTGAATCTATTTCCAAACCAGTAAGGAAAGGCTAAAGTCGGGCGGTGCCGACTATATAATACCCTACACCACTCTCGTAATATTGAATAACTCTGATGTATAAATTTTCTAATTCATGTATAAATTGTTTACATAAATTTACTTTTAGGACATTTTATACTTAAATAATACCCTGTACCACAGTGTGGTGTAGGGTATAAAAACGATTGGATCTAAAGAGCCAAATCGCACGAAACATATATATGGGAGATATAGCTACATCTTAACCGATTTTCTTCAAATTCGGTAGTGTTGGTACATGGATCAAAAAACTCTACCATTCTAAATTTCAAAACGATTGGATGTAAAATACAGCTTTTATAGGACTAAAGGGCCAAATCGGACGAAACATATATATGGCAGCTATAGCTAAATTCTAACCGATTTTCTTCAAATTCGGCAGTGTTTGTTCATGGATCAAGAAAATCTACCATTCTAAATTTCAAAATGATTGGATGTAAAATACAGCTTCTACAGGACTAAAGGGCCAAATCGGACGAAACATGTATATGGGAGCTATAGCTAAATCTTAACCGATTTTCTTCAAATTCGGTAGTGTTGGTTCATGGATCAATAAACTCTACCATTCTAAATTTCAAAACGATTGGATGTAAAATACAGCTTCTACAGGACTAAAGGGCCAAATCGGACGAAACATGTATATGGGAGCTATAGCTAAATCTTAACCGATTTTCTTCAAATTCGGTAGTGTTGGTTCATGGATCAATAAACTCTACCATTCTAAATTTCAAAACGATTGGATTAAAATACAGCTTCTATAGAACTAAAGGGCCAAATCGGACGAAACATATATATGGGAGCTATAGCTAAATCTTAACCGATTTTCTTCAAATTCGGTAGTGTTGGTTCATGGATCAAGAAACTCTACCATTCTAAATTTCAAAATGATTGGATGTAAAATACAGCTTCTTCAGGACTAAAGAGCAAAATCGGACGAAACATATATATGGGAGCTATAGCTAAATCTTAACCGATTTTCTTCAAATTCGGCAATGTTGGTTCGTGGATCAAGAAACTCTACCATTCTAAATTTCAAAACGATTGGATGTAAAATACAGCTTTTATAGGACTAAAGGGCCAAATCGGACGAAACATATATATGGCAGCTATAGCTAAATTCTAACCGATTTTCTTCAAATTCGGTAGTGTTGGTTCATGGATCAAGAAACTCTACCATTCTAAATTTCAAAACGATTGGATGTAAAATACAGCTTTTATAGGACTAAAGGGCCAAATCGGACGAAACATATATATGGCAGCTATAGCTAAATTCTAACCGATTTTCTTCAAATTCGGTAGTGTTGGTACATGGATCAAAAAACTCTACCATTCTAAATTTCAAAACGATTGGATGTAAAATACAGCTTTTATAGGACTAAAGGGCCAAATCGGACGAAACATATATATGGCAGCTATAGCTAAATTCTAACCGATTTTCTTCAAATTCGGCAGTGTTTGTTCATGGATCAAGAAAATCTACCATTCTAAATTTCAAAATGATTGGATGTAAAATACAGCTTCTACAGGACTAAAGGGCCAAATCGGACGAAACATGTATATGGGAGCTATAGCTAAATCTTAACCGATTTTCTTCAAATTCGGTAGTGTTGGTTCATGGATCAATAAACTCTACCATTCTAAATTTCAAAACGATTGGATGTAAAATACAGCTTCTACAGGACTAAAGGGCCAAATCGGACGAAACATGTATATGGGAGCTATAGCTAAATCTTAACCGATTTTCTTCAAATTCGGTAGTGTTGGTTCATGGATCAATAAACTCTACCATTCTAAATTTCAAAACGATTGGATTAAAATACAGCTTCTATAGAACTAAAGGGCCAAATCGGACGAAACATATATATGGGAGCTATAGCTAAATCTTAACCGATTTTCTTCAAATTCGGTAGTGTTGGTTCATGGATCAAGAAACTCTACCATTCTAAATTTCAAAATGATTGGATGTAAAATACAGCTTCTTCAGGACTAAAGAGCAAAATCGGACGAAACATATATATGGGAGCTATAGCTAAATCTTAACCGATTTTCTTCAAATTCGGCAATGTTGGTTCGTGGATCAAGAAACTCTACCATTCTAAATTTCAAAACGATTGGATGTAAAATACAGCTTTTATAGGACTAAAGGGCCAAATCGGACGAAACATATATATGGCAGCTATAGCTAAATTCTAACCGATTTTCTTCAAATTCGGTAGTGTTGGTTCATGGATCAAGAAACTCTACCATTCTAAATTTCAAAATGATTGGATGTAAAATACAGCTTCTTCAGGACTAAAGAGCAAAATCGGACGAAACATATATATGGGAGCTATAGCTAAATCTTAACCGATTTTCTTCAAATTCGGCAATGTTGGTTCGTGGATCAAGAAACTCTACCATTCTAAATTTCAAAATGAATGGATGTAAAATACAGCTTTTATAGGACTAAATGGCTAAATCGGACGAAACATATATATGGGAGCTACTATTTTTGTAATTAAATAACAAGCTCGAGGTCAGGTGTTGTTATTATTTATTTATTGCTATCCAATATTTCGTTCTTCTTTGAAGAACATCTTCAGGGATATCTAAAACATTGTTAAACACACAAACAAATTATAACTACACTAGCTTACCCGGTGCGCTTCGCAGCCCCCATCTTTTATCTATTTTCTGTTAGTGTACTGTTAAATAGCTATACCTCTTTCTTTCAAAATGACATGATTATTACATATGGTGCAAAATTAAGAAGATTTGATTACTTTTATATATAAAATACGAACCCTCGTTTCATTTCTAGTTTATGTTCCGAGAGTTACCCTGACATGGTACAATATTAATCCCTTTTCCCACAGTACCTCTGGACGTTGAAAAACTATTTTTTTTGGTTCATACGTTAGCAACTTTCCCCTTGTTTATGTTCCAATACTTACATTCACACCCTGGTACAATATAAAACCATGTTTGTCCCACTGTGTCTATAAAGGTACGAATTTAAAAATCTAAAGTAAACCGCTCCATTGTACCACATTTAACCCTTTCTGTGTCATAATTAACCACTTTGCACGATTGTACAATATTTTAAAATGATAATTGATATTTCAAGATCCAAATTCGCAAGCTTAGGCCGTATTTCAACATTTTTGTCCCCTATCTGTGCCATTTATTTAACTTTTTCCCCACGGTTTAAGTAGAAGAACCTATTTGGAAAAAACAATTTCTTAGCTTTGGTTTATGCTGTAAGAGATACCTTTCCACTCAGGGACCACATTCAACACCTTTTGCACCACTGTTCCATATTAAACACTTTTTATTACACTGTGCTTCTAAAGTACGAATTTTTATACATATCTAGGACTATTTTGTTCCCTTTTTTCCCCACTTACCACTTTTAACCATTTTAACCCTTTTTGCTCCACTAAACCATATTTAACACTTTTTTTCCCTTCTGTAACATGTTGAACAATTTTTGCTTGCCCCAACTGCATCATAATTTTAACCTTTTTGCACCACAGTGCTGCATAATTGCAGTGCATCATAATTTTAACCTTTTTGCACCACAGTGCTACTAAAAGCATACATTTAGAAGAAAAAAAACATTCTTATTTCATATTTAACTTACCCTCTCTCCCTGCATCCATATTGTTACCCACTGTACTAAATGTACACTTTTTGACCCACTGTGCTATATTTAACCTTTTGGGTCCACTGAATCAAATTTAACACCTTTTTGTCCTACTATATTTAACCATTTTTGCCCCACTGTACCATAGTTAACACATTTTTCCCCACTGTTCCATAGTAAACGCTTTTTGCCCCACTGTACCATACTTAACACATTTTGTTCCATGTTACCATATTTTACTATTTGTGTCCACTGTAACCATTTTTGTCATACTGTACCATAATTAACCATTTGTGTCCCACTGTACCATTCTAACACATTTTTTACTCCACTGTTCCATAGTTAAAACTTTTTGTCCCACTGTACCATATTTAACTCATTTTGTCCCACTGTACTATAGTTAACCCTTCTTGCCCCACTGTGTCATATTAAACCCTTTGTTTCACTGTACCATGTTTAACAGTTTTTGCCCCAGAGTACCATATTTAACCCTCTTTGCTCCACTGTACAATATTTAACACAGTTATGCCACAATGTACTGTATAGTTAACCACTTTTGTCATACTGTACCATATTTAGCCATTTGTGTCCCAATGTACCATAGCTAACACATTTTTTCCCACTGTTCCATTGTTAAAGCTTTTTGCCCCACTGTACCATATTTAACCTATTTGTCCCACTTTATCATATACATATAACTATTTTTAACCCACTGTACCATAGTTAACCCTTTTTGCACAACTGTGCCCCATTTAACTCTTTATCTCACTGTACAAAATGTTTACCCACTCTACCATATTTAACAAATTTGTGTCTCACTGTACCGTACTCGTATTTAAAATGTGTCTCCTTGCTAGCGTATTTAAACCTTTTTCCCCGATTGTAACATATTTAATCATATTTTCTCCTCTCCACTATTTAACCGTTTTTGACCACAGTGCTCCTAAAACCATATAAACTCTGCATATCTCATGTTTAAGTTCCAATTTTGGCAGATTGTTCCCTTTTTTCCCCATGCTCCATAATTAACCCGCCGTGTCCCACTGTGCCTCTTAAAGTTAGAATTACTAAAAATCACTTCCAATCTCTGTTCCAAAAGTTACCCTGGAACCATTGATCCATGTTTGATATTTTTAAACCACTGTACTATATTTTACACTTTTTGCCCCACTGTGCCCCGAAAACTACGAATACAAAAAAAAAATTAATACCCCGATCAGTTGTCATAAAGACACTCCTCGAAATGATTGGATGTAAAATACAGCTTCTTCAGGACTAAAGAGCAAAATCGGACGAAACATATATATGGGAGCTATAGCTAAATCTTAACCGATTTTCTTCAAATTCGGCAATGTTGGTTCGTGGATCAAGAAACTCTACCATTCTAAATTTCAAAATGAATGGATGTAAAATACAGCTTTTATAGGACTAAATGGCTAAATCGGACGAAACATATATATGGGAGCTACTATTTTTGTAATTAAATAACAAGCTCGAGGTCAGGTGTTGTTATTATTTATTTATTGCTATCCAATATTTCGTTCTTCTTTGAAGAACATCTTCAGGGATATCTAAAACATTGTTAAACACACAAACAAATTATAACTACACTAGCTTACCCGGTGCGCTTCGCAGCCCCCATCTTTTATCTATTTTCTGTTAGTGTACTGTTAAATAGCTATACCTCTTTCTTTCAAAATGACATGATTATTACATATGGTGCAAAATTAAGAAGATTTGATTACTTTTATATATAAAATATGAACCCTCGTTTCATTTCTAGTTTATGTTCCGAGAGTTACCCTGACATGGTACAATATTAATCCCTTTTCCCACAGTACCTCTGGACGTTGAAAAACTATTTTTTTTGGTTCATACGTTAGCAACTTTCCCCTTGTTTATGTTCCAATACTTACATTCACACCCTGGTACAATATAAAACCATGTTTGTCCCACTGTGTCTATAAATATACGAATTTAAAAATCTAAAGTAAACCGCTCCATTGTACCACATTTAACCCTTTCTGTGTCATAATTAACCACTTTGCACGATTGTACAATATTTTAAAATGATAATTGATATTTCAAGATCCAAATTCGCAAGCTTAGGCCGTATTTCAACATTTTTGTCCCCTATCTGTGCCATTTATTTAACTTTTTCCCCACGGTTTAAGTAGAAGAACCTATTTGGAAAAAACAATTTCTTAGCTTTGGTTTATGCTGTAAGAGATACCTTTCCACTCAGGGACCACATTCAACACCTTTTGCACCACTGTTCCATATTAAACACTTTTTATTACACTGTGCTTCTAAAGTACGAATTTTTATACATATCTAGGACTATTTTGTTCCCTTTTTTCCCCACTTACCACTTTTAACCATTTTAACCCTTTTTGCTCCACTAAACCATATTTAACACTTTTTTTCCCTTCTGTAACATGTTGAACAATTTTTGCTTGCCCCAACTGCATCATAATTTTAACCTTTTTGCACCACAGTGCTGCATAATTGCAGTGCATCATAATTTTAACCTTTTTGCACCACAGTGCTACTAAAAGCATACATTTAGAAGAAAAAAAACATTCTTATTTCATATTTAACTTACCCTCTCTCCCTGCATCCATATTGTTACCCACTGTACTAAATGTACACTTTTTGACCCACTGTGCTATATTTAACCTTTTGGGTCCACTGAATCAAATTTAACACCTTTTTGTCCTACTATATTTAACCATTTTTGCCCCACTGTACCATAGTTAACACATTTTTCCCCACTGTTCCATAGTAAACGCTTTTTGCCCCACTGTACCATACTTAACACATTTTGTTCCATGTTACCATATTTTACTATTTGTGTCCACTGTAACCATTTTTGTCATACTGTACCATAATTAACCATTTGTGTCCCACTGTACCATTCTAACACATTTTTTACTCCACTGTTCCATAGTTAAAACTTTTTGTCCCACTGTACCATATTTAACTCATTTTGTCCCACTGTACTATAGTTAACCCTTCTTGCCCCACTGTGTCATATTAAACCCTTTGTTTCACTGTACCATGTTTAACAGTTTTTGCCCCAGAGTACCATATTTAACCCTCTTTGCTCCACTGTACAATATTTAACACAGTTATGCCACAATGTACTGTATAGTTAACCACTTTTGTCATACTGTACCATATTTAGCCATTTGTGTCCCAATGTACCATAGCTAACACATTTTTTCCCACTGTTCCATTGTTAAAGCTTTTTGCCCCACTGTACCATATTTAACCTATTTGTCCCACTTTATCATATACATATAACTATTTTTAACCCACTGTACCATAGTTAACCCTTTTTGCACAACTGTGCCCCATTTAACTCTTTATCTCACTGTACAAAATGTTTACCCACTCTACCATATTTAACAAATTTGTGTCTCACTGTACCGTACTCGTATTTAAAATGTGTCTCCTTGCTAGCGTATTTAAACCTTTTTCCCCGATTGTAACATATTTAATCATATTTTCTCCTCTCCACTATTTAACCGTTTTTGACCACAGTGCTCCTAAAACCATATAAACTCTGCATATCTCATGTTTAAGTTCCAATTTTGGCAGATTGTTCCCTTTTTTCCCCATGCTCCATAATTAACCCGCCGTGTCCCACTGTGCCTCTTAAAGTTAGAATTACTAAAAATCACTTCCAATCTCTGTTCCAAAAGTTACCCTGGAACCATTGATCCATGTTTGATATTTTTAAACCACTGTACTATATTTTACACTTTTTGCCCCACTGTGCCCCGAAAACTACGAATACAAAAAAAAAATTAATACCCCGATCAGTTGTCATAAAGACACTCCTCGCTTCAATTTTCACCATTCTAATATTAGGCTTTAAATTTGGCGGTGGTACCATATTTATACCTTTCTGTCCCACTGTGCCTCTAAATTTGAAAAAAAAATCACTCCTTGTTCTTGCTTACGTCCCAAGAGCTACTCTCACACCAAATTTCACGATTCTAGGTCTTGCCATTTGGATTTGGCTGTTGTACTACATTTTTCCCTTTTTACCCACTGTTTACGTAAATGTTGGAATTTCGAAAAAATCCTGTCAATTTCAGAGTGTACCTCATAAGAGCTACCCTCACACCAAATTTCACGATTCTAGCTCTTGCCATTTGAATTTGGTTGTTGTACTACATTTATCCCATTTATCCCATTTTTCCCTTTTTACCCCACTGTGTGCGTAAATGTTCGAATTACGAAAAATCCTGCCAATTTCAGAGTCTACCTCATAAGGGCTACCATCACACAATATTTCACGATTCTAGCTCTTGCCATTTGGATTTGGCTGTAGTACCACATTTATCACTTTTTACCCCACTGTGTGCGTAAATGTTCGAATTTCGAAAAATCCTGCCAATTTCTGAGTCTACCTCCTAAGGGCTACCCTCATACCAAATTTCAAGATTCTAGCTCATTTCGTTTAGATTTGGCGGTGGTACCATATTTATCCCTTTTTGCCCCATTGTGCGGCCAATAGTACGAATTTCGAAAAATCCCGCCTTATTGCTCGTCTACGTCCCAAGGACTACCCTCCCACTAAATTTCATGATTCTAGCTTCAGCCGTTTGGCCTGGGCGATGATCAGTCAGTCAATCAGTCAGCCAGTCACGCAACAATTTTATATATATATAGATATAGATGTATTCAACTTATTGTAAATATTGTTAACTTACGAGTACAAAAACGAAATAACACTAAACATTAAGCGACATACGTCTTGCTTTGTCGTTGTCTGTTTTCTTACTGACTAAACCTTTTCTTATTCGACTCTGTTTAACTTCTTTATAAGGAGTCGGTAGTTGCTTGCGCACCCTTCTATGTCAGCTTTGTAGTTCATGCGTTGTGTTGTTGTTGTGTTGATGATGTGCAGTGTCTCTAGCATTAACCTTTTGTTGTAATTGCTCTCACTCTCTATTACTCTTACTGCTTCTAAGTCCGGTTCGTGTTTGGTTGCAGCACAGTGTTCCGCCAACGCAGTTTTTTGTGTTAGATTTCTGTTGCGTAGTTTTATATCTGATTTGTGGCCGGCTAATCTTGTTTTTAGTTTGTTTTTGGTAGTTCCGATATATATTTTATTGCATTCTGTCGATGGGCTTCCGTTGCACTTAATTTGATATATAAGATTAGATTTTTCCATCTTGTCAATTGGTTCTTTCATATTTGTAAAAAGTTTTTTGAGTGTGTTTTTGGTCTTTGGTGCTAATCTGTAATTATTTTTGTCTATGCAGTTAGCATTGTCAAAACGTTCCGATAATTTTGGAACATAAGTCAACGATTTGAACCTTGTTGGTACAATCACTTTGATTTTTGCTTCGCGTTCTTTATTTATAAGTGATGTTATTGTTCTTTTCGGAAAACCATTCTCCTGTAATATGTTAGTTATTCTTGTTAAATTTTTGTTGTGGAATTGTTTGTCACTCGTATTAAGGACCCGGTTGATGAAGTTCGTGGCCGTATTGAATATGATTCTTTTGGGGTGATTCGAGTGGTAGTTCAATAATCTTCCTGAGGAAGTTGGTTTTTGATACCAGTCGATCAATATTTGGTTGTCTTGTCTTATTAGTTTCATGTCTAAATAAGGAAGACTTCCATTGAGTTCTTTTTCCATCGTAAATTTTATATTAGAATTAAAGCTGTTGAATTTCGTCAAGACATTATCTATTGCACTGGTTAAGATTTAGCTGGAGCTACAGCTAAATCTTAACCGATTTTCTTTAAATTCGGTAGTGTTGGTTCATGGATCAAGAAACTCTACTATTCTAAATTTCAAAACGATTGGATGTAAAATACAGCTTCTATAGGACTAAATGGCCAAATCGGACGAAACATATATATGGGAGCTATAGCTAAATCTTAACCGATTTTCTTCAAATTCGGTAGTGTTGGTTCATGGATCAAGAAACTCAACCATTCTAAATTTCAAAATGATTGGATGTAAAATACAGCTTCTATAGGACTAAAGAGCAAAATCGGACGAAACATATATATGGGAGCTATAGCTAAATCTTAACCGATTTTCTTCAAATTCGGTAGTGTTGGTTCATGGATCAAGAAACTCAACCATTCTAAATTTCAAAATGATTGGATGTAAAATACAGCTTCTATAGGACTAAAGAGCAAAATCGGACGAAACATATATATGGGAGCTATAGCTAAATCTTAACCGATTTTCTTCAAATTCGGTAGTGTTGGTTCATGGGTCAAGAAACTCTACCATTCTAAATTTCAAAATGATTGGATGTAAAATACAGCTTCAACAGGACTAAAGAGCAAAATCGGACGAAACATATATATGGGAGCTATAGCTAAATCTTAACCGATTTTTCTCAAATTCGGCAATGTTGGTTCATGGATCAAGAAACTCTACCATTCTAAATTTCAAAACGATCGGATGTAAAATACAGCTTCTATAGGACTAAAGAGCAAAATCGGACGAAACATATATATGGGAGCTATAGCTAAATCTTAACCGATTTTCTTCAAATTCGGCAATGTTGGTTCGTGGATCAATAAACTTTACTATTCTAAATTTCAAAAGGATTGGATGTAAAATACAGCTTCTATAGGACTAAATGGCTAAATCGGACGAAACATATATATGGGAGCTACAGCTAAATCTTAACCGATTTTCTTTAAATTCGGTAGTGTTGGTTCATGGATCAAGAAACTCTACCATTCTAAATTTCAAAATGATTGGATGTAAAATACAGCTTCTACAGGACTAAAGAGCAAAATCGGACGAAACATATATATGGAAGCTATAGCTAAATCTTAACCGATTTTCTTCAAATTCGGCAATGTTGGTTCATGGATCAAGAAACTCTACCATTCTAAATTTCAAAACGATCGGTTGTAAAATACAGCTTTTATAGGACTAAATGCCCAAATCGGACGAAACATATGTATGGGAGCTATAGCTAAATCTTAACCGATTTTCTTCAAATTCGGCAATGTTAGTTCATGGATCAAGAAACTCTGCCATTCTAAATTTAAAAACGATTGGATGTAAAATACAGCTTTTATAGGACTAAAGGGCCAAATCGGACGAAAAATATATATGGGAGCTATATCTAAATCTGAACCGATTTCAACCAAATTCAATAGCGATCTTAACAGCCGCGAAATACTCTAAACTGCAAAATTTCAGAACGATCGGAGTGAAATTGCGACCTGTAGTCGACGAACAACTTTACATGGACAGACGGACGGACGGACGGACGGACGGACGGACGGACGGACGGACATCGTTAAATCGACTCAGCTAGTGATTCTGAGTTTAAGTTTCATATCATTTGAAAATAGTTTCAATTCAACTGAAAAAAGTTTCATTTCATTTGAAAATGGTTTCATTTTATTTGGAAAAGGTTTCTTTTAATTTGAAAATGGTTTCATTTAATCTGCAAATGCTATATAACCAATGCGTTCCCTAAAACGCCAAAAAATCTAATCGGAAGGGCCATGTATACGGGGGCAATATCAAAACATGGACCGCTGTTCCCCATTTTCACTAGGGACGGTTAAGTGCATTAAAGTATAAATTCTTAAAATTCAGACTGATCAATTGATAATTGTGTTCTCTAGAGGGTAAAGAAGTGACATCGGTGTGGACCTTAAATGGGGCCTATAACAGACATACAGACGGACATGGCTTAATCGACGAAGGTATAACATCACTTGTTGAGTAATGTAATATGGAGAACCATGTGTATACTTTGAGCGGGAGTCAAAAAGGAATAAAGGTAATACCCCATCTGTAGTTAGTGCAAAGGTTGATGATTACGACAGAAGATATGGGGATGTTGTGTTCTAATGAATCTGTCAATTATGTTGGGTTACCAGAAAGTAATTGATAAATACGTCTGTTTTATGGTGAACAGTAGATTCTTCAAAGACATTGCACTATTCCAAATTTTTATTGCTTGTGATCACTGATATTGCAGTTATGAGCTATTCAATTTTGGTATGTTTATGTGTTTGAAGTACCAAAGTGGTGGGGACACTTCGACACTTTTCTCAAGTTGATAGCGACCGATAAGCTATTTCTATCTGTGGAATTACAGAGGATTCGGATATGTAGTATACAAGTTATCAGATAATCGATATAGCACTAAATATTAACGTTTTGTGATGAAGGTACTTTAAGGAGTGGGCCGAAATGACCAATGTTCGAACTTAGCCTGAGATAGAAAAAAATATTATCTCATACCAAAATTTAAGATAATCCGTTACTGCTTTAGAGAATTATTGTGCGCACCAGCCTGACAGATGGGCGGATATTGCTCAAATAACATAATATCGATACCTCCATCCTAAAACATGCTAAGTAGGCTTAGCATAGTTTTAGGGAGATTACGTTTTTAATTTCTAAATATTCAAAATTATATTCAGTCAAAATTTGGTGTTTATCCGTCAACCCAATCAAAAGTTATTCACAAAACAGAACAGGTCATTCGATTTTCACTATAAAGGAATTCCACACAAATTTAAAAAAATCCATCAAACATTGATCGCCTCTCCTGGAAAACTACCTTTTTGCACATAGCATAGTTTAGAATGGAGGTATCGATATATCCTAAAAAGGTTATCCGCCTAACATACTTAGGGTCTTAGATCACTCCTTCGATGTGTCACATTTTTAGGCCCTTAGCAAATAAAATATATCCTCCTCCACTAAAGTGAGTGTAACACAAATGAGAAATTTCCGACGGGTAAACCGACTTAAGTATCCCCTCACCTTTAGTCACAATAAAATATTCCTACATTTATGTATTTTAAAGCATGTATTGACATTAAGGTAATAAGCTGTTTACTTTGGAGCAAAATGGTACATTTGTGTTTGGAACTACCAAAAGGCACGTGTCAATAACGCCGACTTTTCTCTGGACTATAGGTACTATGAAAGCATTACACAGTACAAAATTTCAAGTATGTATTTGTATGAACTGAATATAAAGCTGAAGCATTTCACTTTTTGTGATAAATGGTCCATTTGTGTGGGAGGTACCAAATGGGCGCCCATTTTTCTTGAGGTGTCAGCGACTAATAAACTAATACTATGTGTGGAATTTCAGAAGATTCAATAAGTAGTATAGGAGTTACTTAAGAATCAATATTTCAGTAAGTGGGGAAGGTACAAGAAGGAGTGGATAAATATGGTCCATCTTCGCGCATAGCCGGAGGTAGGGAAAAATATTACCGCATACCAAATTTGAAGTCCATCAGTTAATTCTTTCGAGAGTTATCGTGCGCACCAACCAGAAGACATGCGGACGGACATTGCTCAAATGCCTTAAAATTACTCAAATCTTTTTTCCACCAAACAAACTTGAGGTCTTAGATCACTCTTTTGATGTCTTTGGCCCGTTGCAAATGATATATACCCTTCTCTCTAAGGTGAGGGGAAAAAATTACATTAATAAACAGACGTAGTAAAAAGTAACAGGTGGTTTAACCAAAAAGTACGATGTTAATTGTAAATAAAACAAAAAGTTTTCAAAGAATTATATTATATTTGAATAAACTACGCCACACTGTCGTACAGGGTATTATGACTTTGTGCATTTGTTTGTAACGCCTTAAAGGAGAAGAGATAGATCCATTGTTAATTATAGAATCACTTTTTGAGTCGATTTAGCCATGTCCATCAGTCCGCTTGTCTGTCAATGTATTCTTGTAATCAAAGTGCAGGTCGAATTTATGTAAGAGCTGTAGAAACCGCTGTTTGTATCCAATAAGTACGCAATTCGGCAGAGAGAGTTTTCTTATTACATGTATGAACACTGCCAAATTCTTCTCGCAATGCACATTTTTAGCATTGTTAGGGAAGTGTAGGGTGTTATATAGTCAGCCCCACCCGACTTTCTGTCTTTCCTTCCTTATTTATAATAGAAGAATCTATGACAATTATGTGTGAAAGAAAATATCTGCCCAATACTCCCCATGGCTTCCGTGGCATATCTCTATCCGATAGTCCATATTTTCAATGACTCTGAGATATAATTGAGGTTCAATGTCGTTAATGTGCGGAATTATCTCATTCTTTAGCTCTTGAATTGTTCTTGGCTTATTTAATTTTCTGGCCACAAGAGGTCCGTTATCATCTTCCGACATCGAACACTATTCACGATTACTGTTTGGCCGACCCCATTTTCGAAGAAGTACGGCCCGATGACGCCGCCAACCCATAAACCGCCCCAAACAGTCACTCTTTGTGAATGCATCGTATTTTCAAAAATCACTCGTGGATTCTCAGTTGCTCAAACGCGGCAATTCTGCTTGTTCACGAATCCACTGAGATGAAAGTGTGCCTCGTCGCTGAAGAAGATTTTCAATGTAAAGTCAACATTCAGTGCACGAAGAGCATTTTGATTTGAACGCCTATTTTCGTAAAAGGCTTCAACAATCTTAACGCGCTGTTCATGTGTGTACCTCTCCGTGGTTTAATTGCCAATTAAGTTGGGCAAAAAAACCTGACGTTAATGTGTAACTCACAATTAACATCGTGCATTACGGTTGAACCATCCTTTACATCTCAAATACAAAGCCAATTGAATTGAATCAGTTATAAGTTAATCTAGACAATTTTTTAAATGATAATAAAATTTTAAGGCTCGAGCTATTACAAAATTATTATGTAGGACTAAAAGTAAATAATTTGAAATCATTCGTATACATATAGAGTGATTTTTTAAGAATTTTCGGATTCAATTTTAAAAAACACATTAAATTTAGAGAAATGTGTGAAACTTTTATTTCAGTAAAAAAACGGGATATATTGTTCAATGTTTAAAGATGAAAACACGAAAACAGCTGAGCTGCCAAAAACAGCATTGCCAAAAAATCACCCATTATAGGAATAGAAGGGCTTCTTCTTCCATAAATGTGATTATTTTTTGCAAAGTTTTGAAAAAGCTTATTTATTTTTCGGAAATAAGACCCCTCCCCACTATATTACAAACGTTTATATTCTCATTGCTGTAGGTTCTGCTGCAGTTCAGTTGTACGTAACGCTGCTCCACCGAAAAAATGAAGCGTATGCCGCACAGAGCATAATAACTCAATACGGACAAATGACAGATTTTTGAATCATAACGAATTGCTTTCTGCAAAACAACTCCGCAACAACTTCAGGCAGCAGAAGCAAAGGCTGCAGCATCACTCATCACTGTGAACAAATTGCCTATCAAAAGCTAATTATGTTTAATGTCGACTGCGACTATTCGCAAATGAAGGCGCAAATGAAAAACGCATAAAAGAGAAGCCGCATTTGACCTTTTGGCAGCAAAAGCTTCTGCAAAATGCCAATCAATCAAATTGGGTAAGCTAATTAAATTTTGCGATTTTCTCTGTGACTCGACGACAACGATATTGGCAAAAGGAGAGTTATTGCTTTTTATCGACCTTAAGGTGATAAAACACGAAACCAATTATCTGGTAGTAGTCTGTGCGGTATGAGTGTGAATTACTGATTACTGAACTTATTATTATATTTATTATTATTGGTTTCAATTATAAGTTAAAAGGTCTACCGGTTGATTTAAAACAAAGAAATTATTGTGTGATGTATTGATGCATAATTAATCAAATTATCATAGATTTGCTTTGACTAAATCTTACATTGTAGTGGGAAGGTATAATATAACGTTAACGTTTTCTAAGCATCAAAAATTTAGCATCTGAAAGCGGTGGCATTTGTGGCCAATGAATGTTTGGAATTAATCCGAATAAAAGGAAAACATTTTTCTATTTTTTCACTATCTATAAAACAGAAATGTACAAAAATGTTCATTATCTTCCTCCTTTTATTGTTTGATAATCACATCGACACCACAGACAAATTAAGTAAACAGTAGAAGAACTTACAACTAGTCTTTATAAATGTGATTCTTTGAAACTTTAAAGTTCTATAAATGGAAACCGAATCATGAAAAAAAATCTATTAAAGCAGTTTATTTACTTGGTACATACTCTCAGATATATGTCATCCAGAATACTTGCGAATTCCACTACTACTATTAAAAAGAAGGGCACCTAAGTATGAAAAACACATGACCCAATGGATGTAACAATTTTTCGCCATATAGCTGAAGGTTGTTGCATGTTGTGGTCTCGCATGTCCAGACAACCAACAACAAATGCTATTATCTTAAACGCACTACATGTGAATTATCCTTGAAATTATCGACGATAATCGCGGACACTGAAGGAATTGGAGAGGTAGTGCTAATGCGACTTTACATACGTATTGGAGATGGGAGAAGAGGTGGCACTTAACACGACATGATGTGGACGTGTTGATACATAAGGTCACGTTATTCAGTGATTTCTACCGCTAGCGTATTTACTTAAGCATCTGCACGCGTTGGCATTTCGCTGAAGTGGGTATGTAAATATCTAATTATCATCTATGCACTCAAAGCAAAAAGGAAAATGCTCAAGTTATTTTTAATAACGCATTAAATACACTCTGGAAAAATGATTTAAGTGTGAGACACGTGTGCACTTTTTTGCTATCCCCAAAAATTTTAATAAAGATATTTTTATTATAAAAATTAAAAGTGGGCACAAATCTAAATAGTAACAACAAAAAAGACAAACGCACGAACTCATTATTTAAATGAATTTTCTCCGGTGTATAATGGTTAGGAGTAGAACCATGCAGTGTACGACGTACAGTAGGACTGATAAAGAGAAAGGTTCTTAACAAAAGCAGCACTTTTAAGCTGCATATTAAAGTAATTGGAAAAATTATCTTAAATACAATACATAAAGTCAGGCGAGGCCGACTATATAACACCCTACACTTTTCTACCAGTGCGAAAATGGGCATTGCGATAATAATTTGGAATAATTGTTTTCGTTTCAATTAACAAAGAACCTTCTCATCAAGGCATATTCCAATGAGGAGTTGATGGTGTTCATCATAATAAACTAGATCTGAAACGATAATCTTAAAATGAGCATAATTCTTTCATAGATCAAGAATCGGAAGGAACAGATTGATGGGGCTATACATACTCTAAACAGATTTTTATCAACTTGGATTCAAAACCTTATTTCTGCTAAATAATATAAAAAGCTGACGTCAAATACAGTTTCAGTAGCGTTTAAATTTTAATAAGAACAAAGTATATATGTGGCTATATCTAAATCTGCACCAATTATCCACAATTGAAGCAATATCCTAAATTAAGAAACTCATTTCTGCCAATGGTTGCAAATATCAGAAGTACAGCAAAACTGCTATAGCACTTTGATACCAAATCGGGAGAACATTTATATGAGGCAATATATTATTGTGAACCGATTTTCCCCAACATTTTCCAGTGTTCAATTGAATGAAACAAATTTGTTTCTAGTTTTTACGAACAGTGGTACGAATTCAAAAAGGGGAAATAATTCAAACGTCTTTAACCAAATGGTAGATGAAGAGGTGTTAGAGAAGTTAAGTTTTATAATTGGGCCCCCTATGTCAGAAAGGGGCGGAGCTAGAGGGCCTCAAAGTTGGCCACATCAGGTGAAGACAATTTTCAAGTGCGTGTAACTCGTGTTTCTCTTTGTTTTATAAAATGTTTATAAATGATTTAACAAATTTGAAGAAATCGAGGGGGAGCAATTTGTTCTACAAATGTTTTTTCAAAAAAAAAATGTCGTTTTATTTTTTTTTTAATTGCCAAAAACTTTACGTTAAAACAAAGTAAACTTTGCAAAAATCGGTTCAGCCGTTCGAGAGAAATTACAAAATCGTA
Organism: Eudasyphora cyanicolor; assembly: GCA_963930755.1. Lineage (NCBI taxonomy): Eukaryota > Metazoa > Arthropoda > Insecta > Diptera > Muscidae > Eudasyphora > Eudasyphora cyanicolor. The sequence goes on along the minus strand of OZ005737.1, from coordinate 256,993,952 downwards.
AAACAGAAAAACTATTTTTTTTTTTATTTTTCCAAAAGTTAAAATGCCCATAAAATGTTTTAATTTTTTTTTTTAAATATGATACTGAGTTCTTATTTTACCTATTTGTAACTGCTTATAAACATTTTAGCCAAAAATATTTTCGATATTAAATATTCTGACCCAGTGTTCATTCATTTTATAAGAAACTTCCTTCAGCCGAATTTCGTACGGACGGATATAAATTAAAGTTTCTTAGCGCTTACATTTAAAATCGGGTATAACATATATATGGAGGATATATCTCAATTTCTAAGTGTATCACGAGACTTCTTTTTATACAGATCGGTTTGAAAATGTTGCTTATACGGGACATATCGAAGGTACATATACGAGGTATGTTCAAAAATATCGCAAATTTTTAATTTCCGCGGGCTACGTGTATTTGATTTTTGATATTTTTGTAGCGTTATGTTGGTACTCATGTCCCTTACTTATGCTGACAAGGTCGGCAATTTTGAATGTTTAGTTAATTTTTGACAGCTGTTGTGCTTGGATGTGTTTTAACTGTCTTCGATTTTTATCTATTTCAGAAAATGGATCAAAGAATCTGCATCAAATTGTGTGTGAAAAACAAAATAAAGTGCGCTGACGCATTCCGAATGTTGACTGTGGCATATGGTGAAGCTACCTTGGACCAAAGCAACGTTTACCGGTTGTACAAAATTTTCTTAGATGGCCGAGAAGATGCGAAGGACGAACAGCGTGCCGGACGCCCGAGCACGTCAACAACAGACGAAAACATCATAGTTTTCTTTGATTGCAGGGGCGTGATGCATTATGAGTTCTTGCCACAGGGATAGTACGGTCAATAAAGAACATTACCTGCAAGTTATGCGCAAATTGCGCGAAGCAATCCGCCAAAAACGCCCTGATTTGTGGAAGAACAAAAACTGGCTTTTGCACCATGATAACGCCCCTGCACACACATCGTTGCTTGTGCGCGAATATTTGGCCAAAAACAAATATTCCGCTGACCTAGCCCCATGTGACTATTTTTTGTCCCCAAAACTAAAAAGGCAAATGAAAGGACGACGCTACACCATGATTGAGGAGATAAAGATGGCATCGAAGGTGGAGCTGAACAAGATCACAAAAAATTATTATTTGAAGTGCATCGAGGATTGGAAAAAACGTTGGCAGAAGTGTATTATATCCGAGGGGAATTACTTTGAAGGGGACAAAATAGATATTCATTAATAAATAAATACTTTTTGAAAAAAACAAAATTCGCGATATTTTTTGAACATACCTCGTATATGAGAGCTATATGTTAATCTGAACCAATTTCAAACAAATTCATAAGGGATCGTCAATGGGCCAAAAGAAAGATAAGTGTAAAGTTTCGTTGAGATCGGACAATAAGTGCGACCTATACTTTGATTACAAGAATACATGCCCAGACAGACAGACAGTAAAGAGGACTAAGTGATTCTAAGTACATCGTTACAATAAACAATGGGTATATTTCTTCTCCTGTTGGGTGTAACAAACAAATGCACAAAGTTATAATACCCTGTAGCACAGTGTGGTGTTGGGTACATGGGGCAAAATCGCATTTTTTGATATGTTTGAATCGAAAGAAAATATATTTGGAACACTAATTTTCAAATATTATATATTTCTTAGCAAAATCATATCTCTTGAAAATCACTAAAATATATTTGGAAAGCATATATTAATATACTACAACAAATTATATTTGCAAACTAATTTTGTCAATTAAAATATGTGTTTAAATACAAATAAAACAAGTAAGAAAGTTTCAGTCGGGTAAACCGACTAAGGTATACCCTCACTTTGTGAGCAATGTAATATTGAATATTACTCGAATTATTCTGTCAATTTGTGTGGGAGGTACCAGAAGGGGTTTATCAAATACACCTTTTTCTCTCTGAACATTAGATACTTTAAATTCATTGCACTGTGCCGACTTATAAGCATTTATGTGCACTGGTATAAACGTTATGAGACATTAAATTGTGGAATGATTTGGGCATTTTGTGTGGGAGGTACATAGATACTATAAAAACATTACACTGTACAAAATTTCAAGTATTTTTATACACTGTTATTAATGTTCTATGCTGTTAACTTTTGGTGCAAAATGGTGCAATTGTGTGGGAGGTACCAAAAGGGACGTGGCGACTTCGGCCATTTTTCTCGAGTTGATAGCGAATAATAAGCTAATACTATGTGTGGAATTTCAAAAGATTCGAATAAATAATATAGCAGTTATTAAAGAATCAATATTTCACAACATTTTAACCCTTTGTGGGGGAGGTAATAGAAGGAGTTGACCAATATTGTCCATCTTCGAACTTAGCCGGAGATAGAAAAAAATATTACAACATACCAAATTTGAGGCCAATCGGTTACTCCTTTCGAGAGTTATCGTGCGCACCAGCCAGCAAACAGACAGACAGACAGACAGACAGACAGACAGACGGACGGACATTGCTCATTCGACTTAAAATGACCCAAAACGGATTTCCTCCGAACATACTTGGGGTCTTAGGTCACTCCTTCGACGTGTCACACTTTTTTTCGTAGCAAATGATATATACCCTCGTCACACTAAAGTGAAGGTATAATTATTATATAGGAATGTTTCCAAATTAATTTTATTTAAAAAAAAAATTTCCAAAACTTTTGCTGACTTTTTCGAATTTCAGTTTTAATTTTTCCTTGGATTCGAATTGTACCTCCCAGTTATGATACCATATGCAACATAACTTCTGTTTTAAATCAATCATTTCAAATTTCTGAGTATTCCAAGCCATCATTAGTTGTTAATCATCTAAGTACTTTATATTGATCAAAGATTATACGATTTCAATTATTATTATTTATTATTTTTACGAACATTAAACATTTCTAAAAATTTATCAACTACTGAACAATTTAACACAATTGATGTATTTTATGAATACTTAAATGCAAATAAATATTTGTTTCGGAAATTACAGTCGCATTGGGATGTAAACAAATATTTATTTAGAACAACATTTTCCCAAATACCTATTTTTTGTGTGTACCAAATATTATATGTTTAGAGTATACCCTAAACATATATATGTTTCAAGCCGAATATGTTTGGGGCAGTATACTACAGAATCGATTTTTTTTCAGCGTGTATATACAGAACCACATGACCCCTTCCTTATTTTAATAGAATGAAACCTATGGTGGATATTAAATATTTAAATAAAATTAATGTTCATAAAAAAGTAAAGTACGTGGAGTTCAGAGAGAAAAATTATATAATTCATTGGATATTTTTCTTATTAAAACCTAAGTAATAAAACTTGGCCGGGGTCGACTGTATAATACCCTTCACATTATCTGACAAGCAATACGCATAGGATTGTGCAGAGGCTATACTAAACCATTATTACACGGAGCAAAATCGCCATTTTTGATATGTTTGAATCGAAAGAAAAATTTGTGAACAAATTAATTTTATTTGAAAACCAATACAATTTGTTTGGAACGTATATATTAATATATTAGAACAAAATATATTAGCAAACTAAATTTCTCAAATAAGATATGTGTTTAAATACAAATAAAACAAGTAAGAAAGTTTCAGTCGGGTAAACCGAATAAGGTAAACACTCACTTTGTGAGTAATGTAATATTGAATATTACACAAATTATTCTGTCAATTTTTGTGGGAGGTCCCAGAAGGGGTTTAAGAAATACACCTGTATTTCGCTGAACAGTAGATACTTTAAATACATTGCACTGTGCCGAATTGTAACCGTTTATATGGACTGGTATATTAACGTTGAGATATTAAATTGTGGTATAATTTGGCCATTTTGTAGGAGAGGTACCAAAAGGGGCGTGACAATAACGCCCATTTATCAATGGACTGTAGGCACTATAAAAACATTACGCTGTACAAAATTTCAAGTATTTTTATACACTGGTATTAATGTTATAAGCTGTTTACTTTTGGTGCAAAATGGTGCATTTGTGTGGGTGGTACCAAAAGGGGCGCGGCAATAACGCCCATTTTTCACTGGACTGTAGGCACTATAAAAGCATTACACTGTACAAAATTTCAAGTATTTCTAAACACTGGTATTAATGTTATAAGCTTTTAACTTTTAGTGCAAAATGGTGCATTTGCGTGGGAGGTACCAAAAAGGGGGTGGCAATTTCGCCCATTTTCCTCGAGTTGATAGCGACTAACAGACCAATACTATGTGTGGAATTTCAGAAGATTCGAATACGTATAATAACAGTTATTAAAGAATCAATATTTGACAACATTTTAACCCTTTGTGGGGGAGGTACCAGAAGGAGTTCACCAATATGGCTCATCTTCGAACTTAGCCGGAGATAGACAAAATTATTACCACATACCAAATTTGAAGTCAATCGGTTCGAGAGTTATCGTGCGCACCAGCCAGCAGACACACAGACAGACAGACGGACGGACATTGCTCATTCGACTTAAAATGACCCAAAACGGATTTCCGCCGAACATACTTGGTGTCTTAGGTCACTCCTTCGATGTGTTACACTTTTTTCCGTAGCAAATGATATATACCCTCGTCACACTAAAGTGAGGGTATAATTATTGTTTAGAAATTTCTCTAAATATATTTTATTTAAAAAGATTTTCAAAGCTTTGCTGACTTTTTCAAATTTCAGTTTTAATTTTTTTCTTTAATTCGAATTGTACCTCCCAGTCATAAAACCATATGTAGCATTAACATCTATTTTAAATCGATCATTTTAAATTTATCATTTGTTGTCAATCCTCCAAGTAATTTATGTATATCCAACAATATACGATTTAAATTATCAATATTGATTATTTTTAAAAACAAAAAAAAATGTAAAATTAATTTTGAATTGCTCAAAAATGTTACATTAAATGCAAATAAATCTTTGTTTGTAAATAATAGTCACAAATAACAAAATATTAGGATCAAAACAAAGATTTGTTTAAAACAACAACATATTTCCAAATATATAATTTTTGTGTTTACCAAATATTACATTTTTAGAGTGTACGCTAATAATTTATATGTTTCAAGCCGAATATGTTTGGGAGAATATACTACAGAATCGATTTTTTTCAGCGTGTACTAGTAATTTTTAGTAAAAATCATAGAATTTATACAGCCAAGAATTAATATTCGACCTTTGTATGGTGACTATATGAAAACAAGTGAAGACATGTCCCATCTTCACTAGGAATCGTCCCTAGTCAAAGAAGTGTCTATACGACCGTAAACTTCGATGCCATGTGTCACTTCTTCTTCTTGTTAGTTTTTAAGCAATTCGTATATCATTAATTCCTTTTCCGTCCTACTGTGCGACATTTGAAAGAAAATAAAAAAAACATCCAATATCCAAAGTAGACTTTATTTATTGTAAAGTCGATAAATTCACAGAATATTAAAAGTTTATGTTAATTTTATTATAATGAGTCCAGACAGTCGGGCGGGCGTATAGACAGACTAATAAGACAGAAAACCGGCAGATGTTTGTAAAAGCATTTTCACAACAAGCTTTGATTTTCTCCTACACTGTCTCACTCCCGGCTCCCTTCCCACTTCTTGGCATTTCATTGACGTCCCTATTTGGGCGTTTCGTTATAAGAACAAAGACAAAATTTAAGAATTTTGCGATAAGATTCTCCAGATTAGACCACAACTGACTCCTAGCGTAATTCGCACTTATCCTTATGACCGTCAGCGCGACGGACGAAACAATTCCGCTTGCTACAAAAATAATTTGTATTTAATTAACTGCAAAGTATGCCGTCGCGAAATTTAATTATAAACAGTATGAAGTATAAGTATCTGCAGTCACGCTTCCACATCCACTTAATTAATACCACAATCTATAATTAACAAAAGGTTACAATTTTAAAAGAAATTTAAAGGACATTTAAAATTTAAAGTATCTCTTCAAAATTTGAATTTAAATAATTTTAGGTGGCAATGCTTTTGACTTACTTTCGTCTCCTAATTAAATATGCTATTCGTGGAATTTCCATTTTAATCAAATATTTGAAGTATAATTTCGAGATGAAATCATTCTTATTTCCATAGAATGTATAAATTTAAATTCTTTGTAAGCAATTTTAATGAAACCTAATTTATAATTACAGGTTGCTTTCAATGTTTTGAAGGAAATAAAAAAAGGTAATCACCTCTTAATTTACATTGTTATAATTGGCCTCAATTAAGAAAAAATGTATGGAAAGGTTAAGGTTGGACGAAGTTATATAAACCCCTATACCACACCACTGACATAGAATAAGGAAGACAGGCATCGATTAGAAGACATATAATTCAGGAAAAAAAATCTAGAGAGAAAGGTTGGGAGGCTATCTGAAAAAAGCGAACTGACGCAATGTCGATGGGTTCAAGGAAAATTCAAGCCAGTACGCTATGCCACAAACAAATTTTATTCTTAGGCAGAGTAATGTAATAAAAATATGTAAATCTGAACCGATTTTAATTCAATAATCCCAAATTCAATAGGGATCACCCTTGAGCCAAAAGAAAGGTATGTGCAAAGTTTTGTTGAGATCGGACTATAATTGCGACCTGCATTTTAATTACAAGAATACATGCACAGGGATCAGCATATTTAATATCGACCTATGTACTTTATTTAAGGTTTATTTAAGCAGTTACAAATAGGTAAAATAAGATCTCGTTATCATTTTTATTTAATTTTATTTTAAAAAATTTTATGGGAATTTTAATTTTTGAAAAAAAAAAATAAAAAAATGGTTTTTGTGTTTTACGAAATTTGTAATTGCTCTCGAACGGCAGAACCTATTTTTGCAAAGTTTACTTTGTTTTAAAGAAAACAGAATACGTCATTTATTGTAAGAAGCTTTACGATTTTTTTTTTTAAAAACCTTTGTAGAAAAAATTGCTCCCCCTCGATTTTCTTAAAATTTTCACAGAATATTCGTCGCACTTTCACAAATTCAGAACAGTAACAAATTTTTGGGAGGCTCAATATTCGTCTATTTTTGTAAAACATAACATAATTCGACCGTTTCTTAACCAAACAACCGATTTGCGACCAATCTTGGCATGGTAGATGAAGAGGTGTTAGAGAAGTTAAGTTTTATAGTGGGCCCCCTATGTCAGACAGGGGCGGAGCTAGGGCACCTCAAACTTGGTTACTCGTGTTTCTCTTCCGATTTATAAAATTTTATTTTGTGTGTGTTCTACTAATATATATTTATAATATTTTTCTAAAATAATTGACAAAAATCGGATATTTTTTTTGAAAATATAACTTCAAGTGGTCATAGCTATTTGTACTATAGTACATATTGTGGTCTAAATCAACTCAGAAAGTGATTCTGAGTCGATTGGTATAAAAACGATGGGTCTACTTCTTCTCCTTTGGATGTTACAAACAAATGCACAAAGTTATAATACCCTGTATCACAGTGTCACTGGAATCGAAGCGGGTTTGTCCGCATAAACTTAAGACTTTACATATCCCCACAGGAAAAAGTCCAACGGTGTGATATCACACGATCTTGGTGGCCAATCGACCGGCCCAAAACGTGAAATTATCTGCTCACCGAAGTGTTCTCTCAATAAATCCATTGATTGTTGCGATGTGAGGGAAGTGGCGCCGTCTTTTGAAACCAAATGTCGCCGAGATAACGAGCTTCAATTTCAGGCATCAAATAGTCGGTTATCGGTTACGATAACGGTCGCCATTGACGGTAACGTTCTCACCGGCATCATTTTTGAAGAAATATGGACCGATGATTCCGGTACGTCGGATCGGGAATCGGTCTATGGCAAAAAGATAGCTCTTAACGAGAGCTAAACTATTGCTCATGGGTGTCAAGGTCGTGGGTCGACTGGAAAGTGTTTTTTTTTTGGATTTAAAAAAAATGGACTTAGCGCAATTGGCGAACGATTATTTTGATAATAAAACTGAATAATTTGTAAAGGTTGTTCAGGCGTAAGTCTTTCCATGATGAAAAATAACATGACAGCATGACACGACTCACACGTGATCTGTCAAGAAAAAAGTATCTCTACTTAGATCACCCTATATAAACCCGCGAGAGCCGGGATACGCCTTAAGGAAATTATGAGGGCTGCAAATGTTGGAAATATCACTTTCCCGTAGCACTTTTTAGAGGTTTAGTAACAGTCGTTAACAAAAGTCGGGTAAACCGACTAAGGTATACGTCATTTTGTGAGCAATGTTTATATGCATTGGTATATGAACTAATATTATGAGCTATTTAATTTTGGTATGTCTTGGGTGTGGCGATAACTCAATTTCTTAACAGGATTGCAGAAATTTTAAAAACTTTGCACTGTGCAATCTATTAAAGCATTTATATGCATTGGCGTTCACGATATAAGCTGTTACAAAATAGTGCGTTTGTATGGAAGGCACTACAAGGGACGTGATAATAACGCCCATTTTTCGACAATGTGATAGCGAATAACAAAATAAATTCGGGAGATTACGATAGGAAGTATACAAGTACATGTTATTAAAGAAGCAATATTTCACCAAATGATAACCCTTTGGGGGGGAGGTACTAGAATAAGTTTACCAATATGGCTCATCTTCGAACTTGTTCTGAGGTAGAAATAATTATTACCACATACCAAATTTGAAATCAATCGGTTACTCTTTTCGAGAGTTATCGTGCGTGCCACAGACAGACTTCCAGACAAACCGACGGACGGACATTTCTCATTCGACTTAAAATTACCCCAAAACATATATCCGCCAAACATACATGGGGTCCTAGTTCACTCCTTCGATGTCACTCCCTCGTTTCACTATAGTGAGGGTAAATTCAAATAATGTTTGAATTTTTTTATTTTTTTCAATTTTGTGTGGGAGGTACCAAAAAGGGCGTTTCAACTTCGCTCATTGCTCTCAAGGTGATAGCGAAAGATACAATCATTTTATAAGTATATGCGGAATTACCGAGGATTCGGATAGGTAGTATAAAAGTTCTTGGAGAATAAAAATTACCTAAATTTTTGCCATTTGTGGGGGAAGTACCGAATTGAGCAGATCCAGTTGACACATTTTTAAACTTATTTTGTGAAAAAAAATATTACCACATACAAAATTTGAAGCCAGACATTGCTCAAATGACCTCAAAGAGCGTAAGAAGAATTTGCGCCAAACTCATTTAGGGTCTTAGGTCACACCTAACGCCTCAGAAAATGATGTAGTATACCCCCCTCAACTAAAATTAGGATATAATTAAAGAAATGCCAAATCCTGGGTGTACCGACTATATGATTTCCTACACAATTTTCATAAAGCAGCAGAAACACATATGTATATAGTTGTGCTAAATCGACAATCATACCTGTCCGTAGCTACGTCTGCTACGTCTGTTATGAGGGAAATATAAGTCAAGTTTGTATAGCGCTTAGAAGCTAGATCGGAAGGACAGTATATATATAATGGTCCATAGTCTCTTTTTACGGCCACATCGGAGCTGCGGTTTGATTTTGTTTAATTTTTTGTGTGGTCCGATTAGCTTCGACCAATTCATTAGCGATTATAAACCTTAAGGTGAATATCGAGCATACTATTCATGCGCTGCAGCCAGAATAGCCACATGAATGAAATAGTGTTCCATAAAAAATGGGAATTATTGCTCTTTCTAAAATCCAATAATATACCAAAAAAATTATTATAATAATTATTTTAATTTGTAATTAATATTGGCACATTTAATTTTATTTCATATACCTATTATTCAACATTTTCAACTGACATATTATTAAATATCACAATTTTACATTTATATTGGCCAGTTTAATGAATGTTCTTATAATGGACTACACATCGGTATCACCATTGTTTCGTTGCTCTTAGCTAAAGCTTACTTTAAATTAAGCGGTATTAAGGTATTACCATTGACTATCGCAAATTCTTTGCAGGTAAAGTTTCCTTGCTTGACCCAACAGATGGTACTCTTTCATAGATACGGACGAGACCGTTATTAGTTTTCCACTAGCATTGAATTTGTGAATGTGTGGTATGGATGTGAGTATATCTCAATGTCTGTATTGTAAGTACATATGAGACGTTGAGAGCAACGGTAACATAAACCAAAAAATAGTGGCACATTGAACATTTCATCGGTCGATTTGGAAAATACTGTGGGTCAGTCCTTTTGTCCTAGATTCCTTTTTTTAACAAATACGAACCTAGAGATAAGTGCAATAGCTTCGCAGCTTAGCTGTTTTAATGAGAATTTACCCATATTCGACAGCGTGTACATACATATTCATGCAACTACAATACATTGATAACGTAAATACCAAATGGTTGCTAGTCTATATAATCCTTTTCACAAAAGAATAGTGGAAAATATAAGACGAATTCTTAATTTCAATGTGAATAAGAAATCCGCTCAAATAAAACAAAAGGTTTGAAGCAATTTTAAAAGTTCAATTGGATTACAATTGAGGAGCTCTGCACCGGATGGGCTTCATTTTTTCAATATTTATCAGTTTGCGGCTCGTTACCACTGCCACTCTAACCTAACCTAGCCTATCCTTTGTCCAATAGCGCTATTACTTATGCGGGTTTTTAGCTATTTTTTTCAGGAAAAAGATTGGGAAATAGCGTAGGAAATATTTTAAAGAATATTTCAAAGAAGTGTTTTTAATTTTTGGAGGTAATTTTCGTCCTTTTTTAGCACAAAGCTACAAAAACCATTGAAAACGACAAGTTCGAACTTTCAAATATCCTACCAAAACTCGGTCATTTTGTTCTTTAATACAAAACAACAAATAACACTAGTTAACAAAAATGTTGTCGAAGACATGTACCAAACATTACTGGTGTAATTGGGTGTCCAAGCAAGAATTTTTAGAATTTTTTTAATTCCAATTTTTTTTAAAATTACCGTTAGTATTTGGACTATTTTTTAATCATAAGCTCGATAGAGCCGTGATAGGCATTAACATTAAAGTTAGGTTAGGTTGATAAGAGGAAACGTTTGAACATCTCATGTTCATGGACATACACTTAAGCCAGTGGTTCGGTCTATTGTGCGCTCCTTATTTATGATCTTTATACCCTACACCACACTGTGGTACAGGGTATTATGACTTTGTGCATTTGTTTGTAACACCCAAAAGGAGAAGAGATAGACCCATTGTTTATTATACCGATCGACTTGTGATCACTTTCTGAGTCGATTTAGCTATGTCCGTCTGTCTGTCCGTCTGTCCGTCTGTCTGTCTGTCTGTCTGTAGACGTATTCTTGTAATCAAAGTACAGGTCGCAATTATGGTCCGATCTCAACGAAACTTTGCACATATCTTTTTTAGACCCAAGGACGATCCCTATTGAATTTGGTCAAAATGGGATCAGATTTACATATAGCTCTCATATATATGTACCTCCGATTTGGCATATATGCACTGTATAAGCAACATTTTGTAACCGATTTGTACAAAAATTGACAGAGAATAGTCTCGTGATACACTTAGATACAATACAAAATTTGGGGGAAATCGGTTCAGATTTATATATAGCCCCCATATATATGTTGCACCCGATTTGACATGTAAGCGCTGTATAAACTGTATTTTATATCCAATCAGTACGAAATTCACCAGAAAGAGGTTTCTTATTACATGAAGGAATACTGCCAAATTCGGAGAAAATCGGTTCAGATTTAGATATAGCCCCCATATATATGTTACCCCCGATCTGAAATTCAGTAGCTGTAGAAACTGTATTTTATATCCGATCACAGCGAAATTCGGCAGAAAGAGGTTTCTTATTACACGAAGGAATACTGCCAAATTTGGAGAAAATCGGTTCAGATTTAGATATAGCCCCCATATATATGTTAGCACCGATTTGACATTCAAGCGCTGTAGAGACTGTATTTTATACCCGATCAGTACGAAATTCGACAGACAGAGGTTTCTATTTTACATGAATGAGTATTCAGGGAAAATCGATTCAGATTTATATATAAGCTCCATATATATGTTCCTCCTGATTTGGTTACAAAGCGCTATAGAAGTTGTACTTTACTTCCGACCATTACAAAATTCTCCAGAAAGATGTATGTTCCTCCTGATTTGGTTACAAAGCGCTATAGAAGTTGTACTTTACTTCCGACCATTACAAAATTCTCCAGAAAGATGTTTCTCAATTTAGGAAGGAATATTGCTTAATTTAGCGATTATCGGTTCAGAATTAGATATATCCGCATATATATGTTCTCACTCATTTACCAATTATTCCAAACTATTATCGCAATAACCCTTATCGCATTGTTAGGGAGGTGTAGGGTATTATATAGTCGGCCCCGCCTGACTTTCTGCCTAGCGTAGGAAATATTCTTTAAAATATTTCCTACGCTATTTCCCAATCTTTTTCCTGAAAAAAATAGCTAAAAAACCGCATAAGTAATAGCGCTATTGGACAAAGGATAGGCTAGGTTAGGTTAGAGTGGCAGTGGTAACGAGCCGCAAACTGATAAATATTGAAAAAATGAAGCCCATCCGGTGCAGAGCTCCTCAATTGTAATCCAATTGAACTTTTAAAATTGCTTCAAACCTTTTGTTATATCTAAATCTGAACCGATTTTCTCCAAATTTGGCAGTATTCCTTCGTGTAATAAGAAACCTCTTTCTGCCGAATTTCGCTGTGATCGGATATAAAATACAGTTTCTACAGCTACTGAATTTCAGATCGGGGGTAACGTTTATATGGGGGCTATATCTAAATCTGAACCGATTTCTTCCAAATTTAGCAGTGTTCATTCATATAATAAGAAACCTCTTTCTGACGAATTTCATACTGATCGGATATAAAATAACATTTTTACAGTGCTTACACTTCAAATCGGGGGTAACGTATGTATGGGGGCTATATCTAAATCTGAACCGATTTACTCCAAATTTAACAGTGTTCGTTCATATGATAAGAAACCTCTTTCTGCCGAATTTCAGACTGATCGGATATAAAATAAAGTTTTTACAGCGCTTACATGTCAAATCTGGGTTAACATATATATGGGGGCTATATCTAAATCTGAACCGATTTTAACCAAATTCAATAGGGATTGTCCTTGGGCCAAATAAGACATATGTGTAAAGTTTCATCGAGATCGGACCATAATTGCGACCTGTACTTTGATTACAAGAATACATGCACAGACAGACGGACAGACGGACATAGCTAAATCAACTCAGAAAGTAATTCTAAGTCGATCGATATAATAAACGATGCACAAAGTTATCATACCCTGTACCACAGTGTGGTGTATGGTATAAAAATCGTTTTTTCTAGTGCGAAAGAAATCATAAGAAATAGAACAAAGATAGCAAAAGATATTTTATAATATTTTTTAAAATCTAGCATCCTAACTAAGAAACAAGTAAGAAAGGTCAGTCGGGTAAACCAGCTTATAAATCCCCTCACCTTGAGTCCCAAAAAATATTAGTAAATTTATTTTTTTTGTTTTAATTAATTTATTATCAATTTAAATTGCATTTATTAACTGGTATTAAAGTTAAAGCTGTTTACATTTGGTACAAAATGGTCCATTTATGTGGGAGGTAACAAAAGGGGCGTGCCAATAACGGTCACTTTTCTCTGGACTCTAGGTACTATAAAAGCATTACACTGTACAAAATTTCAAGTATTTGTAATAACTGATATTAAAGCTATAAGCAGTTAACTTTTGGTGCAAAATGCTCAATTTGTTTGGGAGGTACCAAAAAGGGAGTGGCCACTTCGCCCATTTTTGTGGACGTGTTAGCGACTAACAAACTAATACAATGTGTAAAATTTCACAATATTCGAGGAAGTATTATAGAAGTTACTAAAGAATCAATATTTCACTAAATGTTAACCCTTTGTGGGGGAGGTACTAGAAGGAGTGGACCAATATGGCCCATCTTCGCATTTATCCGGAGAAAGAGGAAAATATTACCGCATACCAAATTTGAAGTCAATCGGTTACTCCTTCGAGAGAGACAGACGGACGGACGGACATTGCTCAAATGACTCAAAATGACCCAAAATTTCCGCCGAACATACTTAGGGTCTTAGGTCACTCCTTCGATGTGTAACACTTTTGGCTCGTAGCCAATGATATATACCCTCCTCTCTTAGGTGAGGGGATAAAAACAATGCCTATTTAAAAAAATAAAAATAATCTATTGATGAATGCATAAGTTATAACCCATTTTGTAAAAGTAAGGGAAATGCAACAAAATTAAGTTTTTATTTTGCAATTTTTGGTGGTACCAAAAGGGAGTGTCGATAACGCCAATTTTTATCCCCTCAGCCTGCAGGGATAATGGTATATTTTATTTGCTGCAAGCTAAAAGTTTAACACTTCGAAGGAGTGACCTAAGAGCTCAAGTATGTTTAGTGAAAATTCGATGTTGGTCACTTTAAGTCATTTGAGAAATTTCCGTCCGACCGTCTGCCAGTGTGTATGTCTGCTGGACAGTGCGCACGATTACTCTCGAAAGGAGTAACCGATTGACTTAAAATTCGGTATGTAGTAATATTTTTCTTCATCTTAGGCTAAGTTCGAAGATGGACCCGATAGGTTTAAGGCTATTATGATGGCTTCAAATGTAGGAAATACCTCTTAAAGGTAGAAGCAGTTGTTTTTGTGTGGGATGCACAAAAAGGGTCGTGGTGATAACGCTCATTACTCACAGGGCCATAGGCATTTTAAAAGCTTTACACTGTGCAAAATGTTGTAGCATTTTCGTGCATTGGCTTCAAATGTAGGAAATACCTCTTAAAGGTAGAAGCAGTTGTTTTTGTGTGGGATGCACAAAAAGGGTCGTGGTGATAACGCTCATTACTCACAGGGCCATAGGCATTTTAAAAGCTTTACACTGTGCAAAATGTTGTAGCATTTTCGTGCATTGGCTGCAAGCTCTCTTGCATTGGCTGCAAGCTCTCTTCACTTTTTGTACAAATTGATGTATTTGTGTGGGAGGTACGAAGAGGGGCTTGGCAACTTCGCCCATTTTTCTCGAGGTGATGGTGACTAATAAACTAATACTATGTGTGGAATTTAAGAAAATTCGAATAAGTTGTATAGAAGTTATTAAAAAAATACAATAATTCACTACATTTTAACCCTTAATGGGGGAGGAACTAGAAGGAGTGGACCAATATGGTTCATCTTCGGACTTAGCCGGAGATAGAAAAAAATATTACCACATACCAAATTTGAAGTCAATCTGTTACTCCTTTCGAGAGTTATCGTGCGCACCAACCAGCAGACGGACGGACATTGCTCATTCAACTGAAGTGTTACATTTTTGGTCCGTAGCAAATGATATACTCGTATACCCTCGTGTCTCTAAAGTGAGGGTATAAAACAACTCGGTCACGCCGACTATTTTGATCTCTATTATATAAATTTTTTAATTTCGTGTCTTTGAAATAGATTGGGAAACATCTCTGTAGACTATTTTAATACTCAGACAGATCGTTTTCTATGACTTTTTTAATTTTTAAAAAAAAAAGTGACGCTGACAATTATTTATATCTCTCAAACGAACTTTTGGGCCGAGCTGTAGAATTTCCATTACCCTGTATGAAGGCTTGTGGTTGCATAATATTACGTTTCTGTGTACTAATTGTTTTAATTAATTGATTTTAGTTTCTTCCCTAAACGACTTCTCTTAGGATAGAAGACGTATGAATTTGAATTTCGTATACACACATCTTTTCGAAACCGGATGAGGAAACATTTTTCCTGTTAACTTATTTTTCATAAATATGTTAAACATGTGTTACCTACCATTGCTTCCATTCCTTGTTACATCTACTTACTCGTACTTAAGAATTATAAGGCATTACATTTTGTGGGTTACATACTTGAAACAATTTTGTTGTCAATTATTACTTTGGCAATAAAATTTAACAACTTTATCGTGCTAAAGTTTATAGAATGTGACTGTTGAATATTTTCTTATGTATTCAATTAAAAATATACTAATGCAATTATATGTGTGATTTCCAAACGAAGACAGTGGCTTAGAGTGGGAGAAATTCTCTGAGACTTTCATGTCAAAGGAAAGAGTTTTTTCATTGTAAACATTAAAAACGTGAATCAATTTCAAATCGAGGACATTATTTTTATCTGCAACTTAAATACGAAGAATGTATTTGTAGTTGATTTTCTATTAAGTTATACTTTCCTACATACCAAACGTGTAACACATTGAAGAAGTGATCCAATGCCCTGTTTGACGGATCTACATTTTAGGAGATTTAAAGTCATCAGAGCTGTGTCCGTCCATCTGTCTGTCTGCTTGCTGGAGCCCACGATTGCTCACGAAAGGAGTAAACGATTAATGTTTGTTTGTGTTAGTCCCCAAGTTGTTGCTCCATATAGTAGGACCGTTTCGTATTTCTGCTTATTTTACTACTCTTCCATATTTAGTGTAGCAATTTAAACGCACACCTAGCTTTGTTTATTCTGGATTTTATATCGTCATCTGCACCGCCATTCTAGGTGATCACGCTTCCCATGTAGCTAAAAGAATCTGTTTCTTATATGGTGGTACTTAAGTATGTAGGAATACGTTTGGCGATAGAATGTAGCCTTGTTTGATGCCGCTTCTGGATGTGAATGGAGCGCATATAGAATTGTTGAAACGTATCAGGGTCGGGGAATCCCTGATGAATTCACGTATGAGTTTTACGATTTTATCTGGAATTTCCTTTTCAGCTAGAGAGACCTGTAGAGCATTTCTTGAGATTGTGTCGAGGGTCGTTTAAAGTCGACAAACAACAGATATATGGTGAAATTCATGAAAAATGTCCTGCCTAAAAATAAAGGTTGTCCAATTTTGTTCAAATTTTGTTTATGAATGGTGCTATATACAAATAATATATCCGCCAAGTATTGGACAGTTTCGTTGAATATTGGCAGCATGGGCGGTGGTCCAAAACTTACTCTTCAAGCCAAGGTGTTGTTGTTTGATTAGTTCTTGTGCTTCAACCACCAAATATAAGAATATTTTGTGACACGAATGATGAGGATTTTTTCATGGGCTTTCGAATGGTTGAATCGTTTTTCGCAAAAATTTGCAATCTGACCTCATAAATGCGAAAAGAAACATAAACAATTAATTTTCGCGGATTCGGATATAATTATTTTTTTTTGAAATATTTTTAGATTAATAAGCTGATTTTCCCCCATATGTGTGCAGATTTTTAAGATGGCGTTTTTTGACACTCCTGAGGAAATAATTTTTAAAAATTTCTCTATCTAAAAAAATTGGGTTTAAACATTTTAATGTTTATATTTTGCTGTTTGATCGTTATTAGATGTTCAGCTTTTGCATAAAAGTAACTTATGATACACCAATCTCCCAAAAATATAAATGTGTATGTGTCAAATATTATATATTTGGAGTGTACCCTAAACATATGTATATTTCCAGCAGAATTTATTTGGGAAAATATACTACAGAAGCGATTTTTTTTCAGCGTGTACTGATCGGATATAAAGTAAGATTTCTACAGCGCTTACATGTCAAATCGGGTGTAACATATACATTGAGACTATGTTTAAATCTGAACCGATTTTCCCCGAATTTGGCTGATTTCCCCCCATATGTGTGTAGATTTTCAAGATGGCGTTTTTTGACACTCCTGAGGAAATAATTTTTAATTCAAGTCCACTAGACTGTGATTGTGATTAAATTTTAAACTAATGAAGTCCAACACCGCAAAAATCCATTGTTAATTTATTTTTGCAATACCACGTTAAATGAGCAAATTTGGAAGGAAGCGAATAAAATCAAAAGATTAGTGTATCATAAGTTACTTTTATGCAAAAGCAGAACATCTAATAACGATCAAACAACAAAATATAAATATTAAAATGTTTAAACCCAATTTTTTTAGATAGATAAATTTTTAAAAATTGTTTCCTCAGGAGTGTCAAAAGACGCCATCTTGAAAATCTGCACACATATGGGGGAAAATCAGCTTATTAATCTAAAAATATTTCAAAAAAAATTACTTATATCCGAATCCGCGAAAATTAATTTTTTGTGATTATTTTCGCGGTTATGAGGTCAGATTGCAAATTTTTGCGAAAAACGATTCAACCATTCGAAAGTCCATGAAAAAATCCTAAACATTCGTGTTACAAAATATTCTTATATTTGGTGGTTGAAGTACAAGAAATAATCAAACAACAACACCTTGGCTTGAAGAGTAAATTTTGGACTACCGTCCATGCTGCCAATATTCAACGAAAATTTCCAAAACGTGGCGGATATATTATTTGTATATAACACCATTCATTAACAAAATTTGAACAAAATTGGACAACCTTTATTTTTAGGCAGGAAATTTTTCATGAATTTCACCATATGTAAGTTGGTGTTGTATTCCTTCGATTGCTCGATGATTATACAGTGCGACAGTCCAAAAACCAAAAACCGCGATACTATTTTTCTGGTGGGTCTTGGCGAGTAGAACAACGTTCGTTCTACGAAATTTGCCGGACACCCCCAAAATCCGGATTTACGGGTAAAAAACAGAATTTCTTGCCTTTTTTTAGTTGAACGCCTATAACTTTATTAATTATTAATCGATTTCCAATCTCTAAAATAATTTAGAAAGAAGAGAATTAGACCTTTCGAACGATGTATATGTTTTTGCTGTAGGAATATAGGTTTATTTGCCCTACAAACACATTTTTTCATTTTTGTCCGTCATTTTCTAGTTTAGACAATGTCTTTACCTATTAGACCTTTGATATACATCGTTCAAAAGGTCTAATTCTCTTCTTTCTAAATTATTTTAGAGACTGGAAATCGGTTAATAATTAACAAAGTTATAGGCGTTCAAGTGAGAAAAGGCAAGAATATCGGTTTTTTACCCGTAAATCCGGATTTTGGGGGTGTCCGTGGAATTCCAAAAAAAGATTCGTGTTTTACTCGACTAGACCTACAGGAAAAATAGTATCGCGTCATTCGCTCCTCAACTTGAATTTATTTTGTCGCACAGTGTTATCGCACTGTGTTGATGTGGTCTGCACACGATCTACCTTTTCTAAAACTGGCCTGCTGCTTACGTAGCATTGACTCCACCGCTGGTGCTATTCGATGAAGTATTAACGTTGCCATCAGTTTTGTGAGCATCGAGACCAATGTTTAAGATCGAAACTTTAAAAGCTCTGTCGTCTGGTCCGGCAGATTTTCCGTTTCGCAGTTTTGATAGAGCTGATGTTATTTCTGATGTAGTTGGAGACTCCGCTAAGATGTCTGCAGTTTGGTGAGGTCTTACCGGTTGGTGAAGGTGTGATGTGTTTTCTGGCATTTGTGATTGAACCGAAAAGTTTTCGCGCCAATGGTTGAGTTGTTTTCCAGATCAATTAATATTAAAATATTTGTCTTTGCTTTATTTTAATCTAAAGTTCTGTAACTCTAAACCAGTAAGGAAAGGCAGAAAGTCGGGCGGGGCCGACTATACAATACCCTACACCTCCCTAATAATGCAATAAGGGTCATTGCGATAATAATTTGGAATAATTGGTAAATGGATAGGAACATATTATCTAATTCTGAACCGATAATCGCTAAATTAAGAAATATTCGTTCCTAAATTGAGAAACATATTTCTGGAAAATTTTAATGATCGGAAGTAAAGTACAACTTCTATAGCGCTTTGATACCAAATCAGGAGCAACATATATACGGATGTTATATATAAATATGAACCGATTTTCCCTGAATACTCATTTATGTAAAAAGACATCTTTCTATCGAATTTCGTACTGATCGGATATAAAATACAATCTCTACAGCGCTTACATGTCGAATCGGGGGTAACATATATATGGGGCTATATCTAAATCTGAACCGATTTTCTCCGAATTTGGCAGTATTTCTTCATGTAGAAGGAAACCTCTTTTTGCCGAAGTTCGCACTCATCGGATATAAAATAACATTTTTACAGCGCTTACATGTGAAATCGGGGGTAACGTTTATATGGGGGCTATATCTAAATCTGAACCGATTTCTTCCAAATTTAACAGTGTTCATTCAAATAATAGGAAACCTCTTTGTGCCGAATTTCATACTGATCGGATATAAAATAACATTTTTACAGCGCTTACACTTCAAATCGGGGGTAACGTACATATATATGGGGGCTATATCTAAATCTGAACCGATTTCTTCCAAATTTAACAGTGGTCATCCATATTATAAGCAACCTCTTTCTGCCGAATTTCATACTGATCGGATATAAAATAACATTTTTACAGCGCTTACACTTCAAATCGGGGGTAACGTATATATGGGGGCTATATCTAAATCTGAACCGATTTCTTCCAAATTTAGCAGTGTTCATTCATATAATAAGAAACCTCTTTCTGCCGAATTTCATACTGATCGGATACTAAATAACATTTTTACAGTGCTTACACTTAAAATCGGGGGTAACGTATATATGGGGGCTATATCTAAATTTGAACCGATTTATTCCAAATTTAACAGTGTTCATTCATAGGATAAGAAACCTCTTTCTGCCGAATTTCAGACTGATCGGATATAAAATAAAGTTTTTACAGCGCTTACATGTCAAATCTGGGGTAACATATATATGGGGGCTATATCTAAATCTGAACCGATTTTAATCAAATTCAATAGGGATCGTCCTTGGGCCAAATAAAACATATGTGTAAAGTTTCGTCGAGATCGGACCATAATTGCGACATGTACTTTGATTACAAGAATACATGCACAGACAGACGGACAGACGGACAGACGGACATAGCTAAATCAACTCAGAAAGTAATTCTAAGTCGATCGGTATAATAAACGATGGGTCTATTTCTTCTCCTTTTGGGTGTTACAAACAAATGCACAAAGTTATAATACCCTGTACCACAGTGTGGTGTAGGGTATAAAAACTCCCATTATCGATCAAGATTCTTCACGTTTCTCCTCACAAAATGGAAAATCCATGCGAAAATAATTTTTCCATTACCCTGTAGCAAACTTCGTCAGACAAGCCATAGATTCAAAGAATTCTGATTTTTGGATTGCTTTTTTTAAGACCATAATCTGACAAAGAATGAGAAAATTAATTTACCGTTATGTCTTTTCCCAAGCAAAGTATATTTCTCGTAAAGTAAGGATATACCGATGTCGGTTTACTCAAATGAAATTTTGTTACTCGAATTTTACATAGTCGATTGTATTACCCAATTTCCATTTAGATACAATTTAAACATATTTGTCACATCTGCTGATATACTGTGCTCTTTGGAAATGTACTTATTTCATGTTTGTACATCCTTCATACAAGCACAGAAAACTTTTGTCACATATAGAACATCATATTCACTCAAATGTATGCGATGATGAGGATAGACATTATTTGTACATATGTAAACACCAAAGTAAAAACACCACCATTTTGACACAACGCATTGAAATAGCTATAATTTTGATTATGCCAAAAGGCACATATATCTTAGCAAGCACAGGAACCGGAAATAAAATTCAAGTGTGCATAGACGTGTGCGCATTTATGCGCTGTTACATATATATACAAATTTGTTGCCTCGTCTGCATAGGAAGTGAAAAACACAGATGTTTCTTTCTTGGAATTGTTCTTATCTTAGATTCTTGACATTAGTGCGAAATATCAAAGTATTCATGTACTGTGTACGGTTGGTGTATTAAAAATTAAAAAGTTATGCTTTAAAAAAATTATATTTGTAAAAAATACAAAAAAAAGAAAAAAATATTTTTTGTGGAAAGTATAACTTTAACTTGCAATAACTTTTGTCTCAGCGGGTCTAATGGAAATATTTGTTCATAAAATAGCTAAATATACATATGGAGAAAGGAATGGGCAAATATCCAGATAAATTATATATCGATTCGTAGAAACTCACACAAAAATTTGTAAATCCATAAAATATTTAAAAATTAATATATTTTAATTATTTTTTTTTTAGTTTGTACTTCTTTACACCAGAAATGGAAACAAATTCAATTATTATTATTATTGTAAAGGAAAATCCTTTACAAATATAATAATTTTAGAAAAAAAATCAGGCGAAACTTTGAACGCTGCACAACGACCTAACCACAAATTGAAGGTGTTTGCTTATCAGTGCTTCCGAAGAATAATGCGTATCTTATGACCAAGTATAATCACAAACAACAGTTCATGGGCCGATCGATACAAGCCAACCTCCGTTTGCCAGAGACAAATCGAGATAGAAGCTGCAACCATGAACAGAAGCTGTGGCGAGATAAAATTCCTTGCCCAAGATATATCACATTGGAACGTGTTTGTTGAGGCCCTATGCTCCTTATAGGAACAACGGGAACATATATATATATAAAATCCCATAATTCCCAAAATAAATCCCACCAACTTACGGCGGCCCTGTGGAATAAAAGTGTTCCGCAACCAAAATTATATTAATAATACATGAAAAAATTTTTATATAATTTATTTGTTGGTCAAAGTATTGAATTTTCTTTGTAAAATTTAAATAGCTGTAATTCCTTAATTAAGCCTGATATCACTTATTATACCCTACACCACACTGTGGTACAGGGTATTATAACTTTGTGCATTTGTTTGTAACACCCAAAAGGAGAAGAAATAGACCCATCATTTATTATACCGATCGACTTAGAATCACTTTCTGAGTTGATTTAGCTATGTCCGTCTGTCCGTCTGTCTGTCTGTCCGTCTGTGCATGTATTCTTGTAATCAAAGTACAGGTCGCAATTATGGTCCGATCGCGACGAAACTTTAGACATATCTTTTTTTTGGCCCAATGACGATCCCTATTGAAGTTGGTTAAAATCGGTTCAGATTTAGATATAGCCCCCATATATATGTTAGCCCCGATTTGACATAAAAGCGCTGTAAAAACTTTATTTTATATCCGATCACTATGAAATTCGGCAGAAAAAGGTTTCTTATTATATGAATGAACACCGTTAAATTTGCAGGAAATCGGTTTAGATTTATATATAGCCCCCATATATACGTTACCCCCGATTTGACATGTAAGCGCTGTAAAAATTTTATTTTATATCCGATCAGTGCGAAATTCGGCAGAAAGAGGTTTCTGATTACATGAAGGAATACTGCCAAATTCGGAGAAACTCGGTTCAGGTTTAGATATAGCTCCCATATATATGTTAACCCCGATTTGACATGTAAGCGCTGTAGAGACTGTATTTTATATCCGATCAGTACGAAATTCGACATAAGGAGGTCTTTTTACATGAATGAGTATTCCGGGAAGATCGGTTCAGATTTATATTAAAGCTCCATATATATGTTCCTCCTGATTTGGTATCAAACCGCTATAGAAGTTGTATTTTACTTCCGATCATTAAAATTTTCCAGAAAGATGTTTCTCAATTTAGGAACGAATATTGCTTAATTTAGCGATTATCGTTTCAGAATTAGATAATATGTTTCTACCCATTTACCAATTATTCCAAATTATTATGGCAATGACCCTTATCGCATTGTTAGGGAGGTGTAGGGTATTATATAGTCGGCCCCGCCCGACTTTCTGCCTTTCCTTACTGGTTTTTAGTTAAAATTTTGAATTTTCTTAATAAAACTTAAAATTGCTCTAACTATTACTCCCGTTTGGCGAAAAGGACTAAATATTGATATCACTTATTTGTTGGTCAAATTTTCGAATTTTCTTATCAAAACTTAAAATGGCTGTAATTCCTTTATTAAGCCTCTTATCGCAAATATGGACGAATTTTTGATATCACTTATTTTTTTGTCAAAATTTTAGGTTTTCTTAACAAAACTTATAATGGCTGTAATTCCTAAATTAAGCCTTCTATTGCGAAAAGGATGACATTTTTATATCACTTATTTTATGGTCTATATTTTGAATTTTCTTAGCAAAACTTAAGATAACTGTTATTCCTTAATTAAGCCTACCAGCGGAAAAAGGACGAAATTTTGATATCACTTATTTTTTGGAATTTTCCTATCAAAACATAAATGTTTGTAATTCCTTAAGTAGGCCCTCCTATCACAAATAAGGACGAATTTTTGGTATGACTAACACTTTTTGGTCAACATTTTAGGTTTTCTTAGCAAAACTTATAATGGCTGTAATCCTTTATTAACCCCCCTGTCGCAAAAAGAATGAAATATTGCTATCACTTATTTTTTTTTGCAAAATTTAGAGTTTTCATTTCAAAACCTAAATGGTTGTAATTCCTTAATTAGGCCTCCTATCGCGAAAGGGACGAAATGTTGATATCACTTTTATTTATGACATTTTTGAATTTTCTGAACAAAATATTAAATGCCTGTTATTTCTTAATTAAGCGAAATGGACAAAATTGTTATATCACTTATTTTTATACCCTCACTTTAGTGTGACGAGGGTATATATCATTTGCTACGGAAAAAGGTGTAACACGTCGAAGGAGTGACCTAAGACCCCAAGTATGTTCGGAGGAAATCCGTTTTGGGTCATTTTAAGTCGAATGAGCAATGTCCGTCCGTCCGTCTGTCTGTCTGTCTGTCTGTCTGTCTGTCTGCTGGCTGGTGCGCACGATAACTCTCGAAAGGAGTAACCGATTGACCTCAAATTTGGTATGTGGTAATATTTTTTTCTATCTCCGGCTAAGTTCGAAGATGGGCCATATTGGTCCACTCCTTCTAGTACCGCCCCCACAAAGGGTTAAAAAGTTGTGAAATATTGATTCTTTAATAACTGCTATACTACTTACTCGAATCTTTTGAAATTCCACACATAGTATTAGCTTATTAGTCGCTATCAACTCGAGAAAAATGGGCGAAGTCGCCACGTCCCTTTTGGTACCTCCCATACAAATGCACCATTTTGCACTAAAAGTTAACAGCTTATAACATTAATAACAGTGTATAAAAATACTTGAAATTTTGTACAGTATTGTCCTTTTATATTGCCTACAGTCCAGGGAAAAATGGGTGTTTTTGCCACTCCCCTTTTGGTACCTCCCACACAAAGGTACCTTTTTGCACCAAAAGTTAACAGCTTATAACATTGAAACCAGTGTATAAAAATACTTGAAATTTTGTACAGTGTAATGTTTTTATAGTGTCTATAGCCCTGTAAAAAATGGGCGTTATCACCAAGCCCCTTTTTGTACCTCCCACACAAAATGCCCAAATCATACCACAATTTAATGTCTCATAACGTTTATACCAGTGCACATAAATGCTTATAAGTCGGCACAGTGCAATGAATTTAAAGTATCTAATGTCCAGCGAAAAAAAGGTGTATTTGATAAACCCCTTCTGGTACCTCCCACACAAATTGACAGAATAATTCGAGTAATATTCAATATTACATTACTCACAAAGTGAGTGTATACCTTAGTCGGTTTACCCGACTGAAACTTTCTTACTTGTTTGGTAACAATTTTGAATTTTCTTAGAAAAACTTAAAATGGGTCAGAATACTTAATATCGGCCTATGTAGTTTATTTATGGCTAAAATGTTTATAAGCACTTACAAATAGGTAAAATAAGATCTCGCTATAATTTTTTTTTTTGAAAAAATTTTATGGGCATTTTCATTTTTGAATAAATTTAAAAAATGTGCTTTTGTGATTTACGAAATTTGTAATTACTCTCGAATGGCTGGACCGATTTTTGCAAAGTATACTTTATTTTAAAGAGGACAATGTGCAACTTTTTAAATTTTGTATGGAAATTTTTAAAATTTTTTTTTACGAAAGTTCTTTTTGGAATAGCCTTTGTATAAAAAATCGCTCCCCCCTCGATTTTTAAAGTGGTCATAACTATTTGAACTAATGGGTATATCGAACTATTGGGTATATCGAATATTTTCGTCATATAGGAAATTTTATTGCCCTTCTAGGCATGTTGATACGGATGAAATCGGTGCATATTGTGCTTCGATATTTATAAAACTTTTGCACACGGTAAGGGTAAAAAATTAAAAATTCAATTTTCAATTGCAGATATTTCGATAACTATACGAGATCATTTTTAGGCATAAAATACCTTTTTTGTAGACCTCAGTTAGTAGAACACACTCAAATTCTATAAATCGGAATAGAAACACGAGTTACACGTGCTTGAAAATTTTCTTCACGGGATGTGGCCAATTTTGACGCCCTCTACCTCCGCCCCTGTCTGACAAAGGGGGTCCAAATATAAAGGTTAACTTCTCTAACACCTCTTCATTTACCATGCCAAGTTTGGTAGCAATCGGTTGTTTGGTTAAGAAACGGTCGAATTATTTCCCCTTTGAATTCATACCACTGTGCAGTGTTTTGCAAAAACAGACGACTGTCATACTAGTCTTGGTATTTCATCCATAACCTTTACAAATACTGAGTCTCACAAAACTTACTGTTCTGGATTGTGTCGCATTGTATCCTCTTTAAAACACAGTAAATATTGCAAAAATCGGTTCAGCCGTTGGAAAGCAATTACAAATTTCGTAAAAGACAAAAACTTATGTTTTTAATATTTTCAAAAATTAAAATGTACATACAATTTTTTCAAAAAAAAAATTATATCAAGATCTTATTTTCCTATTTGTAAATGCTTATAAACATTTTAGCCAAAAATAAACTACATAGGTCGATATTAAATAATCTGACCCAATGTCTGTAATTTCTTAGTTATTCTTCCTATCGCGAAAAGGGCGAAATTTTCTAAGAAAAACTCGAAATGGCTGTAATTTCTTAGTTCAGCCTCCTATCGCGAAAAGGACGAAATTTTTATATTAATTATTGCATTTTTTTAAGAAACCCTAGAAATGGCTTTAATTCCTTAATTAAGCTGCAATTCTCTATTTAAATCTCCCATTCCGAAAGGACGAAATTTTTATATCACTTATATTTTGGTCAACATTTTTATTTTCCTTAGTTGTCCGATATATGCAAAAAAAACGGACAGATCACTAGGCACGCAACATTGATAAAACGTTACAATATTTATACTTATTCCCCTCTATGTAATAGTGTGATTTAGGGTATCAGTTGGCTCCGCAGAGCTTTGCCCTTCTACTGGTTGTTGTTGTTCCACATTGTGATTAATTTGTTAAACAGAAAGTTTAGAAAAATTTTAATATATTTTGCGAATGTTTAATGCAGAAATAATTGTATTTTCTGCTTGTTAGAAATTGTTTAACATTTTCTCAGATTTGCTGCTTATTTCATTTCTTTTTGGGCTTTATTCGTTAAGTAGCTTTTTTTGTATTATGTAATACATATGTAAATTATATTATTCCACCGTTTAACACTGAACTTTCATTTCGCAAATATTGGTTACAAAATAAAAACTTGAACAAAAGAAGTTCTGTACAAGCTCCTCGTTGTGCAATTTCGTGGGAAGGCTTTGGTATGCGAAACTCTGTTTCACTAACCAACTAAACACCAAACCACAATTACATTCGCAAAACTCTCTAGAAACTGTCTACGAGAATTCATTGCCAGAGGTAATTTTGGCAAAATGAGAAAACACACACCCGTGACAGTTTAAAGATGGAATCACAAAAGCAAAACTTATCATGTGATGTTTTCATTTTGTTTCTCTGCCGCTACGTCGTCCTTGATTTCTCCATTGAGCATGGAAGCCGAGCACATTCTGCGTGTAAGCACATCAATGTGATTGCCGCTGGGTTGGGGGAGTTATGTTACGAGTGAGCTCAGGCAATCTCCGATGCCTTCTCTATAGATACCACCAAAAAATCAACGTGACAGATATGTGTCACTGATGTTCGAGGTTTAATCAATTTCAAAGAAAGATGGCATCCACAGGCTATGTCCTGCTCACACACACACGCACTACTACATATACAAAGCTACCATCGAACATTGACATCTTGTTCGGATTTTTCATTTAAAGAGAGAAGCAATCCCAAAATTAATGTATGGCATTTAATTTGATTTGGTAATTTTCCCGACCTCTTCCCCCACAGGAATGACTGATGTCGTGTAATGGGAATGCTTTGATACGGAAACTCAATGATAAGAAAGGAATTTTAGATTGAATTACAATGACTTTGAATGGAACGGGTAATGGAGTATTATTTTTAGAATTTTATTTCAAGGTTTTTAATCAACATTTTTTAAGTGTATCGTGAGTTCTGTGTGGATATTATTGGATTATCGTTTTTTAAGCTGGAGTTAAAATAATGTTACTCTAAGAAAATTACCTGCAATTTATTTATCTTAATTAATATTTTTTGTTATCAATTACAATAAACGATTTATCAAGCTCAGCGACTTTTTTTAGTGATTTAGTTTGGCGTTGCCCCGTCCATTATCCCTAATTGAGAATGATACATGTGGAGAACTATTGAACACAATGCGTTGAAATTTGGTATGAATGTGTTTGAACACAAAATTAACCAGTAAGGAAAGGCAGAAAGTCGGGCGGGGCCGACTATATAATACCCTACACCTCCCTAATAATGCGATAAGGGTCATTGCGATAATAATTTGGAATAATTGGTAAATGGGTAGGAACATATTATCTAAGTCTGAACCGATAATCGCTAAATTAAGCAATATTCGTTCCTAAATTGAGAAACATATTTCTGGAAAATTTTAATGATCGGAATTAAAGT
Source organism: Eudasyphora cyanicolor (assembly GCA_963930755.1). Taxonomy (NCBI): domain Eukaryota; kingdom Metazoa; phylum Arthropoda; class Insecta; order Diptera; family Muscidae; genus Eudasyphora; species Eudasyphora cyanicolor. The sequence goes on along the minus strand of OZ005737.1, from coordinate 256,965,265 downwards.
ACAACTTTTATAGCGCTTTGATACCAAATCAGGAGGAACATATGTATGGATGTTATATATAAATCTGAACCGATTTTCCCTGAATACTCATTCATGTAAAAAGACATCTTTCTGTCGAATTTCGTACTGATCGGATATAAAATACAATCTCTACAGCGCTTACATGTCGAATCGGGGGTAACATATATATGGGGCTATATCTAAATCTGAACCGATTTTCTCCGAATTTGGCAGTATTTCTTCATGTAGAAGGAAACCTCTTTTTGCCGAAATTCGCACTGATCGGATATAAAATAACATTTTTACAGCGCTTACATTTAAAATCGGGGGTAACGTTTATATGGGGGCTATATCTAAATCTGAACCGATTTCTTCCAAATTTAACAGTGTTCATTCAAATAATAGGAAACCTCTTTCTGCCGAATTTCATACTGATCGGATATAAAATAACATTTTTACAGTGTTTGCACTTCAAATCGGAGGTAACGTATATATGGGGGCTATATCTAAATCTAAACCGATTTCTTCCAAATTTAACAGTGTTCATTCATATTATAAGCAACCTCTTTCTGCCAAATTTCAGACTGATCGGATATAAAATAAAGTTTTTACAGCGCTTACATGTCAAATCTGGGGTAACATATATATGGGGGCAATATCTAAATCTGAACCGATTTTAACCAAATTCAATAGGGATCGTCCTTGGGCCAAATAAAACATATGTGTAAAGTTTCGTCGAGATCGGACCATAATTGCGACCTGTACTTTGATTACAAGAATACATGCACAGACAGACAGACGGACAGACAGACGGACAGACGGACATAGCTAAATCAACTCAGAAAGTAATTCTAAGTCGATCGGTATAATAAACGATGGGTCTATTTCTTCTCCTTTTGGGTGTTACAAACAAATGCACAAAGTTATAATACCCTGTACCACAGTGTGGTGTAGGGTATAAACATATTGGATTCTCTGCACAATTGTAGATACGCAAATACTACATTCTTTGTGAGGTCAGTCGTCATCATGATTTCAGTACGCAAAAACATCGATGGTGTGTACACTGTTTTAAGCTAGCCACAGTGAAGACAAAATAGGTACCCCACGATGGGCAAGTATGGTGAATTTTGTGCACATAGTCCCATGAGAGCAACTTACGAGAATATATTTATACCCTACACCACACTGTGGTACAGGGTATTATTTTGTAATATTTTTTTATTGTTGAGAAGTTTTAATGAAAGTATCCTTTAAATTTATGTAAATATCTCAAGCCTATTCAGAGATATTACCGATCAAAATATTTTACGTTTATTAGTGAAATGTCACCGAACTTGTACCATATAATAAGGTTACATGTTCCTTAGATTTTATGCAAAGAACGCAATTGTAAAGTTTATCAATGAAGAGGTATATCAGAGTAAAAAATAAATGATCAGACGGACGAGTTTAGCTAATATGAAGTCAATCGAATCAACCGTTTTGGAGATCATCGATCGGTTCAGGTTAGATAATGTCACATCAGTAAAACAATTGCGTACATATAACAGGTGGTATGTCATATCGCGCTGAGACATAATGTACATGGACGATATGATGCTGTCAAAAGTGTCTAAGGTCCATAGACGTTGGGACCCTATCAAAAGTGTTGCAATGTCGCTTATGTCCGCGCAGCCGACTTTGATCGTACCCCAAAGAAGAAAATCCTTAAGCCCAGTCGAAGGCCAGCCACTCGGAGAAAATCTCTAACCCTGAATGAAGGCCGGCCAGGCAGATTCTCTTCAGTCCACGTTGCCGTCTTTGGACATATCGATAACACAAAATTTGTCTTCAACAATCAATTACAGACCAAATTGTATATTCAATGTCAACTATATCCAAATTTGAAGAAATCTGTTTGAGATTTAGACATAACACTCTATAGAAACTGTGTTTACATCTGATATTTTTGAAATTTAAAAACTGAAAGTAAAACACAGTACCAGAGTGTTGTCTGGGGAATACTTTTTGTAAAAATCAAGACTAAAGATTATTGTGCGCCGCACAGTGCTCTGTCTTCATATATCGATGTGACAAAAATAGTAGGAGTAATTGCATACATAATTATTAAATTTGGTACCAATCTGCATTTGGTCATAATTAAGAAAAATTTTAAATTTTGACCAAATCGGACAGCAGGTCTCATACCTCCGTCCTTTTCCTGTTCGTGTAGCACTTTAATTCAATAACGAGACCGAAGCAAAAAACACAAGTAAAAAGCGTTTTTGACTGAAATTTGACCTTTTTTTGTTGTTTGTTATAAGTTTTGGCCTTTGGCGTTTTTTATACATATCGTCATCAGAAACGAAAAAGGGCGTAACAACAAGAAAAATGGAAATTCAGTTTTTAATGGATTTCAGTACACTGCATCAATATACACATCTTGACAAATTTTTAGCGGCGTAATATTTAAAATGGCAAATTTATTAACGAAATTCAAAAGGGCCTAACAACAAATTATTTCTTTTTTCATAGTTAAGAAATCCTATTTCACGCAATTTTCACAAATAAGATATAAATCATGGTTGTGTGTTTTTATATATGCAAAATTATGTTTAGATATTATCCTGAAAACCACGTTTTTCTAACGGCAGCACTTTTCATTTTATTTAGTTTTTTGCTTCTCCTGTAAAATTTTCAAACATGGTGATAGGCCCTTTTTCGTTTCTGATATTATTATATTATTTGTATTACTATTTAGATTGTATTAATATCTTCACAAAAGTTTTTCAGATTTACCTAGGCTACAATTTTGCCAAACATTGCTAGTGAAAAATTACGAGTCCCTGAAAGTTATGCTGAAAAAAGTGAAAGAAAAATATTTTTTTCCGTCACGTTATCAAAAAAATGTACGGGAATAAAATTTTTTTCAATAAAATGTTAAGAAACTTTGTTTAGCATATTCTTAGCTACGTTATTGCTAAATATATTTATGCGGTATCACCAGGTCTGAAGTAGTTGTTGGACAAACGGGACCCACTGATTTTCCGAAACTTCGGATGCCCATTGTGTCGGGGGTAACGCTTTTAAACTTTTTTGCATTTTTTTGTAATTGTTTTCTGAATAGAGAAACTTTCAAGAATATTGTGGGAAAATTTGAGGTGAATCGGAGCAAAGCTAACGAAGATACATCAGTCCTAGAAACCGCGCCTCATATGTGACTCAGTACACCACAAAAACTTTAAAGCGTTTTTCAAACAACCCATTTTTTTAAAGACGGCGCCCCTCGTAGCTCAAAACTACTGAACCGATCCTTTTGAATTTTTAACACTATTTCTTTACGTAATTTACGAAGTAAATGCAGGGCATGCAGAGAAAACATCGAAACGATGGAACATTTTCTGTGTCACTGCCCGGCTTTCACACATGCAAGATCCTGCATTTCGGGTCCGACATATTACCAGACTTGACTGTCTCCTCTCTTCAACCTAACCTAATTTACGAATTAACGCTGTCGAGATTTTTTTATAAATTTTTTAATATTTATCCCCTCACCTTAGAGAGGAGGGTACATACCATTTGCTACTCGCAAAGAAAAAAATCGTTTCTGCGGATATCCGTTTTGGGTTATTTTGAGTGGAATGAGGAATGTCCGTCTGCTGGCTGGTGCGCACGATAACTCTCGAAAGGAGTAACCGATTGATTTCAAATTTGGTATGTGGTAATATTTTCTTCTATCTCCGGCTAAGTTCGAAGATGGGTCATATTAGTCCACTCCTTCTAGTACCTCCCCCACAAAGGGTTAACATTTAGTGAAATATTGATTATGTAATAATTTATATACTACTTATTTGAATCCTCTGAAATTCTACACATAGTATTAGTTTATTAGTCGCTATTACATCGTGTAATGTAATGGTTTAACAGTACCTACAACGCAGTGAAAAATTGGCATTATTGTCACGCTCCTTTTAGTACATCCCACAGAAATGGACAATTTTGTACCAAAAGTTACCAGCTTATAACTTTAAAACCAGTGCATACAAATACTTGAAATTTGTACAGTGTAATGCTTTTATAGTGCATAGAGCCCAATGAAAAAAGGCGTTATTGGCATGTCCCTTTTGGTAACTCCCACACAAATGGACCGTTTTGTACCAAAAGTTAACAGCTTTAAACTTTAATACCAGTACATACAAATACTTGAAATTTCGAACAGTGCAATGCTTTTATAGCAGCTAGAGTCTAGAGAAAAGTGGCCGTAGTTGGCGCGCCCCTTTTGGTACCTCCCACACAAATGGGCCATTTTACACCAAAAGTTAACATCTTATAACTTTAATAGCAATGCATAAAAATACTTGATATTTTGTACAGTGTAATGCTTTTATAGTACCAAGAGTCCATTATAGTACCAAGAGTCCTTTTGGTACCTCCCACACAAATGGAAATTTTTGTACCAAAGTTAACAGATTTTACTTTAATACCAGTGCATACAAATACTTGAAGTTTCGTACAGTACTTTAAATTTCGTTACACTGTAAAAAAGTGGCCGTTATTAGCACTCCGCTTTTGGTACCACACACAAATTGACCATTTTGCACCAAAAGTTTATAGCTAATAACTTTAATACCAGTACATACTTTGAAGTTATTAAATGCAATTTAAATTGATAATAATTTCAATAAAACAACAAAATAAATAAATGTACTAATATATTTTTGGGACTCAAGATGAGGGGATTCATAAGTCGGTTTACCCGACTGAACTTTCTTACTTGTTTTTATTTAACAATAAACAATTAGTCGATTTTTTTCTCGCAAAAATCGAATTTTTCACTTCAAAACTTTAAATTTCTTTCGAGACACTTCCGCAGAATTGCTGCCGTTGCCATATTTTTTAATAATTTTTATGAAAATTTTACATAATATACTTTGAATGTTATACTTTAATGTACCATTGGACTTTGGCGCCGTACCGAGGTGCCAAAAAATATTATATTATGAGTACCAATTTTATCGTTATTTGAGCCAAAACATTATTATCGATTTTTGTTGTGGCGTATAACTGTTATTTAAACTAAAAATATTAATTACAATTTCATACGCACCCAAGAACACAACATGGAGGAGTGGCGGATACATCCATTCTAAAGTAAGATATGATGAGTTGCCTAATGCAGAAAGGTACTTTACTAAGTTTGCGGAAGACTTATTCAGATTTTGGAAAGTTCCTTTCGATGTGGTACTACAGTGTATGATAGTGGGAAGGGAATATATAATTTGCCAAAAGTGCAACGCATCGAAGGAACAAGCCAAGACAAAAAGTATGTCCGACAAACAACTGTTTTAGAACATTTTTAGTAACACTATGCAACATAATTTTCCTCGAAGGCTTAAACACGAAAAAAATTTTAAAAACAATTTTTAAATGGTAAATTTGTTTTTAAAAAAATTTTCTTTAAATCCTAGTTTTCTGGGATTTTTTTGTATATAATCGATAAAGCCGGGATACACGTTAAATTAAAGGAAATTATGAGGACTACAAACTTTCACGTGAAAATAGAAGTTCAGTGAAAAATATTTTTTTTTAAATGGTTTTTTTCTGGCGCGAAAAAAAAACAAAAAATATAGAAAAAAGTTCGGCAAATTAATTTTGTTCCAATTTTTGAAAGCTAGATGAAAAGAAAATGTCTATTTGAAGATAATCTATGGATATAGCACTTTTGGTAGAAATAAGAGAATTTCAATATAATAAGGTTTTTATACCCCCACTATTGTGAACAAAGGTATATATCAGATCCTGCGGGCCAAAGAGATCCCAAGAATATTTGAATGTCTGTTTGGTTGGTGCTCACGATAACTTTCGACAGGATTAACCGAATGACTTCAACTTTGGTATGTGTCAATATTTGTTTCTATCTCTTATAAAAGTCTTTAGAAAGGACAAAAACAATACTCAAGTTTTTAATACCGCTAGAGCTGACCACTGGCAAAAAAATGACTACATGAGTAGCCAGTGGTTAATAAAGCACTCCTATCTATGCGTGTGCAAAATTTCAGCTTTCTAGCTCTAACAGAAGACCCAGCGGTCAAGTGGTCGAAAATCAGCTGGCGAAAAATCGAAGTAGCCTATTTTAAATTCCGGGTACTGGTCTATCTGTGCACCAAGTTTCAATAAAATCGGTTCAGCCGTTTGGCCTGATGCGGCAACAGATAAACAAACATACAAACAAGCGATTTAAAAATATTACTAGGATTAATATTATTATTATATTAGTATATATTATATATAGGTATATATAGATTTAGATAGAACCAGACAGCCTTTTTGTTAAAAAAATTCTTATGTCGATATTAAAAATTCTGACACATATACTTCTTTCTATCTAACCTTTCATTTCGCATTAATACGTATGTCTTTGCGAAGACATCTTTAAAATATTATGCTTCGCTGCACAAACCTCTCTTACATCTTAATGTGGTTTGATAATGTTGTTACGGCAATTAAGATGCTTTATTTTCCCAACCTACGAAATCAACGTACCAACTACCATGACGAGCCACCCCATTCAACATAAATATTCACTTAAGTTATGTACTTAAGTTAAGAGCTGAAGAGCTTTGTAGCCCATTACCTATTTGGAGTCATTCTACCTAGCACCATATCACATTTCTTGAAAATAAGTTGGCTTTTAAGAGAATGTTGTCCTTCTGAATTTCATTTAATTTTAAAATGTGATCTCTAACGTTCTCTGTCATCATAGCCATCATCACTGACCATAAAAGGCTCCAAGGATTAATATGATGATAACATAGAATATGGCCATTACAATAACATGTTTCGGGTTACATCAAGCATCCAACTGGAGCCTTTTGTAAGTTTCTATTTCTGCTGTACCCTCCTCCCATCAGTGGGTTAGTTTGTGTTGGTTTCCTTCGGTTTCTTCACCAATCGTTTGACAATCATACAAAACACTTTGGCTTCCGTTTGAAATAACGTCTTTACTGAATTTTGCTATCAATAGATTCCTTTTAATTCTATTTTGAAAAGAATAAAGGCAAAAAACATGTTAAATTGTTGTTTATTTTATAAAAGACAATAGCTGTATATATTTTATGTAGGAGTTGGGTATATTTTTCTAAAATTTAAGAAACCCCAGAGTGGGGGAGAACTTTACGCTTTGTTAAACTCGGGTTTAAAAACAAAGCACACATACACCCGAACATACCCAACAGTGCACAATCATGTTGCATGTGTAAGTCCTTTCTTGCCGTTGCGTTCACATGTGTTAAGGGTTATTGAGTAAGCGCAATTTATAAACCTTCACTCTACATAGTGGAGTCGTTTGTTACTGTTATATGAAGACAAAAATATCAAAGCTTTTGTCCATTTGAATTTATACTTTCCAAAAAATATTCTTTTCCAAATAGATGGAACTATACTTAATCTCAACAGATTTTCATCAACTTAGATCCAAAACCTCATTTCTGGCATATAATATAAAGATCGAACGAAAAATGCATTTTCAATAGCGCTTAAATACTAACAAGAATATGGTATATATGAGGCTTTATCTAAATCTGAACCGAGTATCCCCAATTTAAGCAGTCTTAGTTCCTAAACTAATACCAAAACGGGCTTTCCCGCTTTGATACCAAATCGGGGGAACATATATTTGTGGGGGCTATATCTAAATCTGAACCGATATTCCAGTGATAATTCATGTAATAAGTAACCTCTTTCTGTCGAATTTCGTACTGATTTGATTAAAAAATACAGTTTCTACATGTCAAATCGGGTGTAATATATATATATGGGAACTATAACAAAATCTGAGCCAATTTTTTTCAAATTCGGCAATGTTTGTCCATGGATCAATCAACTCTGCTACGCAAAGTTTTAAAATTAGATGTAAACTACAGCTTCTGTAGGGCTAAAGGTCCAAATCGCACGAAATAGATATATGGTATAGCGCAGGGACGTATTCAGAAATGTTTTAAACATAGGCATAAATTTCGAAATGTTTTAAACATAGGCATAAACTGTTTACAATTTTCAAAATCACTCAAAAAAATACGAAAAATATTTGGAATGCCGTTAAAAAAACAATACAAAAGCGTAAAAAATGGTAACAGTAAAAGTAATAACAACTAAAAATAAGAAAAGTGCATGGGTTCCTCGCTAAAACTTTTTAAATTATGCATCGATTTTCTTCGAAATGGTTTCAATTTATTCATAACCTTTCAGAATTTACGTTAAAATCACAAAAATATGACAATTATGCGTTTCTAGATGTTTTTATGAGGCTTTTATTTATAAATTATTAAAATTTTCTCAAAAAATATGATTTTTTTGCAATACTTTGTAAGATATCGTCGAAACCGCTGAACGGATGGAAAATTGTATTGTGCGAAGTTGAAGGCTACTTCTGAAGTTTGTAAAGCTTACCAGAACCAATTCGGATGAATGGTTCTCTAGTTATGCCATAATATGTGGTTCAACCTCTCTTAGCCTAAAGGGTTGTCTCTTTAAATTCTCGCGATAAGCTGTGATATGGAAAGAAATTAGTGGTTGAACCACATATAGTGGCATAACTCGAGAACCATTTATCCGATTTGGTTAAGGAAAGTTTTAAAGAATTAAATATTAAGTAGCCTTCAACTTTATATAATACCATTTTCCATCCGTTCAGCGGTTTCGACGATATACGAGTTCACAAAATATACAAAATATTGCAAAAAAATTTGATTTTTTGATAAAATTTTAATATTTTTAATATAAAACTCCCATAAAACAATCTAAAAATTAACAAATGTTATATTTTTATGATTCCATCCGTTCAGCGGTTTCGACGATATACGAGTATTACAAAATATTGCAAAAAAATGTGATTTTTTTATACAATTTTAATATTTTTAAAATAAAACTCCCATAAAACTATCTAAAAATGAATAAATGTTATATTTTTATGACTTTTTTTGTAAAGTCTGTTCGGTCATGAATTAAACGAGCCCATTCCGAAGAAAATCGATGCATAATTTAAAAAGTTATAGCTAATTTAGTAAGGTTTTAACTTTAAAACTTTCTTATCGATGTAAAATTTACAAAAAAAAACTGTAAAAGCTAAGATTGGAGATTTTGACGTTTTTTGACGTCTAGAATCAGAATCTATGCATTAAAACAGAAACCCAAGAAAAAATGTTGTGTTTGCCGACAGGTGTAATTATTGGTTGACTTTAAATTTGTGATAACCAGATATGGCGAAACTTAAGTTAAAATTACATTTATGATTTCTTATCTATCTACCTTTTTAACATGTAGGTTGATGGAATGAGTTTGCACAACCGTGTATGTAAATTTGACTTTATATTGGGTGTGGTAATAAGTAGTACGATTTTGGCCATTACACAGAACTTATCATGCAAATAGCAAACGATTAACCTAGATATAATAAATGCTTACGAAATCTTAAAATTGGCAACGACTAAATTAAGTGACATGCGTAGAAATTCAGATGCGGAGTTTGATAAACTGTTTGAAGAATCTACACAACTTGCAAGAAGTTTTGGAATAGAAGCTGCACTACCTAGAAGAGTAGGCACTCAAAAGTATAGGGCTAATATTCCTGGTTCAGATGCCAAGGCATATTTTAGGACAACATTGTTCATACCATATCTGGACGAAGTAATATCACATTTAAATAATAGATTTTCCGAACATGAAGCTATAATTACAAGTCCGTTCAATATCGTTCCGATACGAGTTGTAAATTTAATAAAGGAAGATTTCGAAGAAGTCGTACTTTTTTACAAAACCGATTTAAAAAATTCCGCAAAATCTGTTTTAGCTGAAATAAGTATATGGATTGATTATTGGAAGCAGAAGAATGATAAGCCATCAAATGCATTAGATGCTATTTCAGTTTGTGATGATGACATGTTCCCAAGTGCAGATACTGGCCACAATACCTGTGACAACGGAATCTGCTGAGCGAAGTTTCTCGACGTTAAGAAGAATAAAAACTTATCTCCGGAACAGAATGGAAGGAGAAAGGCTATCTTATCTGGCTTTGATGTCTATATACAAAGATGAAGTCATAATCGATGAAATAATTGATATATTTCTTTCAAAAAATCGAAGATTACATTTTTAACTCTTACGTATTTTTTCGAATAAAAACCTAAGGAACTTAACTTCCATTACCTACACAATAAACGCAATTTTTTAATTGTTCATCTTTGTTATGGAAAAAACGTTGCCCCCCCCCACGAACCAAAATCCTGGATACGTCCCTGGTATAACGAAGTCTTAACCGATTTTCTTCAAATTCGGCAATGTTGGTCAGTGAATCAATAAACTCTACCATGCTAAATTACAAAACGATTAGATGTAAATAGTTTCTATAGGGCTTAAGGGCCAAATCGGACGAAACATATATCGGTAATTCTTTCTCAAGTGTCACAGGTCAAAAATTAGATCTTTCTCAAATTCTCAGAAAATGTTACCCTAGTATATGGGAGTAATGACCCACAATACTAAAAAATTAAACGAAAATTTGAGGCATGGGGCAAGGTAAAAGTGAAAAAATGTTTTTTCAAATCAATGTTAATGCTACAAAGCATAATAGATTGATAAAAGAAAACATCATTTCTTAAAGCTTTTTCAACGTACTTTTCATAAAAAATACCAATTTTATTTAAAATATTTTATTTCGGTTACTTTTCGCGGAAATAAAAATATAGATTTCGATATCTCGGAATCGATCTAATTTGTGAACCCTTAATCATAGGATTCATCTCGTCACTCCGTTTGAACACCACTAAATATTGATCTAAGACCCCATAATGTATGTATATATATTATTAATCGCCGTAAAATTTTAAGACGATTTAGCCATCTCCGTCTGTCCGTCCGTCTGTTGTAATCACGCTACTATCTGTAATACTTAAATTAGGTGGCTGAAATTTGGTACATATACGAGTACTTCTTATAACAGCAGGTATGTTGGGATTGAAAATGGGCAATATCGGTTCATTTTTGGATATAGCCCCCATATATATACCATCTCCCCGATTTGACTTCTTAACGTCATAGAGACCACAAGTGTCAACCGATCGTGCTGAAAATTGGTAACTGGGGTTTATTTATGTATACCCGGTGTCTTTCACACGAACAACGGTAGTCATAGGTCCATGTTTCAATATAGCCCCCATACAAAGGTCCCCTAGATTTGACTTCGTAAAGCCACAAAAACCTCAAATTTCAACGAACTGGGCTGAAATTTGGGTTAATGAGTTTAAAGTAAACTGGGTTAATGAGTTTACTTTACCCGCAACCATTCACATGCGATGCATGGTGGAGGGTATATAAGATTCGGCATGGCCGTACATAAACCGCCTATACTTGTTTTTCTTTAAATTTTTTATAAAAAATGTTCCATATGTACTCTACCGAAGGTGTAAATTTTGGAGAGGGGACGACTTTGGTTCAGAAGGTGGTGATAACTGAAAATCTTCACCAAATTACAAAAAAAAAATATTTGTATGTGTTTTCAACTATGAGTCAGAACATTTAATTTCCACCTACGTATTTTATTTTTGCCTAAAATGTTTATAAGCAGTTACAAATAGGTAAAATAAGATCTCGCTATAATTTTTTTTTAATTTATTTTTGAAAAAATTTTATGGGCATTTTAATTTTTAAAAAATTAAAATAATATTTTTTTGTGTTTTACGATATTTTTAATTGCTCTCGAACGGCTGAACCGATTTTTGCAAAGTTTGCTTTGTTTTAAAGAGGACATAATGCGCCATTTGTTGTACATATTTTTTACGAATGTTTTTTTGAAAAATCCTTTGCAGAAAAATGTGCCGCCCCCCCTCGATTTTCCTCAAATTTTCACAGAATATTCGTCGCACTCTCACAAATCCAGAACAGTAAGAATATTTTGGGAGACTCAATATTTGTACAATTTGTCTGACAATATCTGACAATTTTCGTCTATTTTTGCAAAACACTGCACCGTCCTACGAATACAAAAAGGGAAATAATTCGACCGCTTCTTAACCAAACAATTTATTGCCACCAAACTTGGCATGGTAGATGAAGAGGTATTAGAGAAGTTAGGTTTTATATTTGGGCCAGACAGGGGCGGTGCTATAGGGCCTCAAAGTTGGCCACATCGGGTAAAGAAAATGTTCAAGCGCGTGTAACTCGTATTTCTCTTCCGATTTATAAAATTTCCGTGCTCCGATATTTACAAAATACTAGCACACGATAAGAGAAAAAACGAAAAATTCAATTTTCAATTGCAGATATCTCGGTAACTATACGAGATAATTCTTAGGTATAAAAAGTTTTCTTGTAGACCTCAGTTAGTAGAACACACACAAAAAGAAATTTTATAATTATTTTCCCTTTCTGAATTCGTACTACTGTGCAGTGTTTTTTTTTTCAAAAACATACGAAAATTGTCAGACTAGTCTTGGTATTTCGTCCATAACTTTTACAAATATTGTTTCCCCCAAAATGTTTTTACTGTTCCTGATTTTTGAGGGTGCGACGAATATTCTGTGAAAATTTGAAGAAATTCGAGGATGGAGCAATTTTTTCTACAAAGTTTTTTTCACAAAAACTTTCGTAAAAATTTTGTTTAAAAAGTTTCCAAAAATTTCTTTACAATAAATGGCGCATTGTGTCCTCTTTAAAATAAAGTAAACTTTGCAAAAATCGGTTCATCCGAGAGCAATTAAAAATTTCGTAAAACACAAAAACTCGTTTTTTTAATATTTTCAAAAATTAAAATGCCCATTAAATATTTTCAATTTTTTAAAAAAAAAATGATAGCTAGATTTTATCTTACCTATTTGCAACTGCCTGTAAACATGTTAGCCAAAAATAAACCACATAGGTCGATGTTAAATATTTTGACCCCTTTATTTTGCTACTTGATTTTATTTTTTCAAATATTTCAAATATTATTTATATAATTATTTTTTATCATATAGCAAATTTTGTTGCCAATTCCGAAAATTGTATGTGACCGATATCCAAAATACAAGGACAAGGTCGAGAAAAAAATAAAAATTAATTTCTCAATCTCTCATTTTTAGACTCCGGTTTGTAGAATGCACATAAAAAAAAGATTTCATTAATCAGACAAAAATTACACGAGCTTAAACATTTTGTTCACACGAGATGGCCAAATTTTAAAAGGTAACATCTCTGATACAAACTCTGCAAGCATGCCAAGTTTTGTTGTAACCGGTGTCTGGTTAAGAAACGACCGAATAATTTCCCTTTTTCAAATTCCTCGCAGAATGCGTCTGTAGGTGTAATTTTGTAATCAAAATATAGTTCGTACTTATGGTCCGACTGAGATAAAACTTATAACGGTGCTCTTTTTTAGTCCAGGGACGATCTCTACCGAAATTGGTGAAAATCGGTCTGAAATTATAAGGCTCATATATATGTTCCATCGCTATGGTATATCATAATTTTTTACCGAACAATATTAAATTCAGCAAAAAGAAATCCTCTGATACAGAAATAATTACTACCCGATTTAAAGAAAATCGGTTCAGATTAAGATATATCATCCATACATATGTTCCTTCCGATTTTGTATCTAAGCTCCGTAGAAGCTGTGTTTTACAACTGGGTAAATTTTTTTTTCCAAAACAGCCTAAAATTATTTTTTGTCGAATTTTTTGATGAAAATCGGTATGTGGATTCGGGACGCAAAGAAAACACAATTTGAGAGGTTTTGCTAAATTTTCATTTTCGCAGAAGATATGGCCTCATTAGTCTGCTTGAAGGAATTTTCTTTTTTATTTTTTTCCCGCCGATCTACTCAACAGATTACGCTAATTTTTGGCGTTCACACCAATAATAATAATTTCATGCAACTATATCATCTACCTCAAAATATTAAAAACGCGAACTTAATTGACAATTCTGATGCCAGATTCGAATTCAGTGTATCGAAGTCTTCTGAAATCGAGTCTAATGTTTCCAATCTACGAACAAACATAGCCACTGGTTCACTATGAACTGTGTAATTATTGTGCGATTATTTTTTTATTTGGCGTCCCAAATCCACATACCGGTTTTTTAGCAAAAACTCCAACAACAAAATGTTAGGCTGTTTTAAAAAAATGTTCTCCAATTATGAAAACATTCATACGATGTCCATTATAAAATCGCAAAATTTCAAAACAGCAAGCATTTTACCCTACTAACGTTTTTTCCATAACCCTTTCTCTATCTTCAGGAGTTTGGTTTTGAGTGAAAGTCTTTACTTCCTTTCGTTTGGAAAATTGAATCAATGAAAAAGAAAGGATGAAGAATACTTCCGTTTCCAAAACATACATACGAGTAGATATATATATGTATATACTCGTATGTTGTTGTCAGCTTTTCAAAAGACAGCATCGAAGGAATTTCAATTCGCGTTTGTTTCGATTTGTGTGTTATGGTCTGCTAAGTTTTGTTTGTTGGTCTTTTGGTGGCCGAAGAAATTCGACATACACAGTCCAAAGGACGGCATCAAATATACGTATATGTGTGTGAATTGGGGTAAAAACCACTCCTAAAGAAGAAAGGGAAACATTTAAAACATCTTTGATTGTATTAAATTGACGTAAATCTGCTGCAGGAGCTGTTAACGCATGAACAAGCAACCGACGCTTCAACGTCCGTTATATGTTTTTCCGAAACAATGAACCAATAGTGGTTTATATATATATATTAGGGTCACAAAAGATATTGAAGGTTATAAGGTAGAATCTAAAATAGAGAACAATATGCTGCATATATGAGTCATTTCGCTTCTAGATATCTACAGATGACGACCATTTCCAGCATGGAAGATTTCACTTTTCTAAGACAGTATAGAACTTATACATGCTTAACAAATTACCCCAACATATTCTGCTTGAAACGTTTTGGGTATATTGAGGGTACGCTTGAAATATAACAAACTAATATTATTACTAAAATTATATGTATTTCATCAAATAGTAGTAACATAAATGAGATTTAGCGAATTATGAAAAAACAAGTAAAAGCTATGCCGAATCTTATATACCCTCCACCATGGATTGCATTAAATTTTGATTACTGTAAAAATCTTTTGTTCAAGTAAATTATTAAAAAAAACGAACGCTACAATTTTTAGGCAGCTAATGCTTTAGCCAAACTCTCCACCTGAACAATGTGGTATTTATGGTTTAAAATAGCTTTTTTGAGAGCTACATCTACACGGGGACTACAATAAACTAAAATGTTTTTTGTATAAATTTTATTGAGATGAATTCTTGCCAAAATAGAATATAAACTGCAAAGTTGCAGCTAAATGTCTTAGAAAATGTGGTATTTGTGGCTTAAATAAGCCTTCTTGGGAGCGACATCTACAGGTGGACTATAACAAAATATGAAATAATTTAAAAAAATTTTACTGCGATGAATTATTGTGTTAATTAAATACAAACTGCAAAGATTCAGTTAAAATGCCTAGAAAATATGGTATTTATGGCTTAAATACGTAAATATTGGAGCGACCTCTATAGGGTGACTATAACAAATTATGAACCGATTTGTAAAATTTTTGCTGTGCTGAATTCTTGTCAAAATTAAATACAAACTGCAAAGTTTCTACTAAATTCCTTTAAAAATGTGGTATCTATGGCTCAAAAACCGTATTTTGGAGCGAACTCTATAGAGGAGATATATCAAAACATTGACCGATATGGCCCATTCGCAATCCCAAACAACTTGCAACTACATAAAATATTTCTAACAAATTTGATCAGCCTAGCTCACTTATTAAAGATTTTAGCGTGGTTACAACAGACGGACCGGCAGACGGACATGGCTAAATCGTCTTAGAATTTTACGACGATTAAGAATATATAGGGTCCGCCATCTAACGTTCTTTCAACTAGTGCTTATTTCGTGAATGGTAACACTTAGCCCATGTCTGATTTGACAGATAATTAGTTTTATCCTTCCGCTGAACGAATATGGTTGTGTATACGCTTGAACAACGCTGGGAGCGATCGACTTACAATGATGCCGATTTTGCAAAAAAAATCGTCTTTTCAGATGAAGCTCATTTTGATCTTGGCGGGTATGTAATCAAGCAAAATTGTCGCATTTGGGGCACAGAAAACCCGCACGCATACATTGAAAAGCCGATACACCCAAAACGAGTCACTGTTTGGTGCGGATTTTGGTCCAGAAAATGAGCAAGTGGCCGTTACAGTCAATGGCGATCGTTATCAGGCCATGTTGAACGAATTTTTGTTCACAAAAATTGAAGAGGAGGATATTGGCAACATTTGCTTTCAACAGGACGGCGCTACGTGCCACACAACCGAAGCTACACTCGATGTTTTGCGCGATGTTTTCAAAAAAAGTTATTTGGCGGACCCTTTATATCCATTGAGAGGTCTCAGATCAATATTTAGAGGTGGTACAAACGAAGTGACAAAATGAATGTATTCCCCATTCTAAGGTGGAGGGTATAAGAAAGGATCTCAAAAATTATACGACTTTTTTAACACAAAATTTTAAATAAGAATTAAAACTAAATTTTAAGAAAAATTCACCTATAACTTTTTTTTTTTGTTGCTCCAAATCGTTTCATGATGGTGCCCCTTCAACTTCATGAGAAAAAAACAAGTAAAAGCGTTAAGTTCGGCCATTCCGAATCTTATATACCCTCCACCATGCATAGCATGTGAATGGTATCGGGCACAAATAAAATCATATTACCAAATTTCAGCCCGATTCGTTGACGTTTGTGTTTTTTTTTTTTGATATCAGATTTAGATTTGCAGCAGCTACGAATTCCCCACTTTCGAGCCGCTGAACTAGAAGTAGCATTATTTGAGGAGGCCTGAAACTGTGCATTGTGTTCGTATTTCTGTCAATAGTTGTCAACTCTTGTTGAGGTAATCTAGTTCATTTCATCATATATGCCTTAGCCAAACAATGTGCTAGTTGCCGCAAAAACCCTGGTCTCCTGCGATTCCGATCAGCTGGATGCCATGAAACATCGATTTCAGAAAAAAGTATGTACGCATTCAAAGCGAATATATCAAGTATGTTTGCAAATGCAATGTTCGGCCATTGATTTGTTTTGCGTTTTGTGCTATAGGAGCCAATCATTTGATCAGCAGTATCTACGCCACCTAAAAGAGATAAAGTATAAGAAATTATAGGCAAACAAAAAAACTAGCATACATTTTGTTGAATTGTAATAAGAAAAAAACTCTCTGGTCTTTTCTTCAATCCACTCTCATCAACTGCAGCTGTCTTGTGCATTGTACTAATCAATATCACTGCTTTATTTTTGTGGCTGATGTACGATACTAATGTTGCAATGTCATTGAATGAAAATGTAGACTTGTACAAAGGAAGTTTTTGACAGTCAGCAATTTCGGAGGAATGCAAGTTTTATTTTTGCGTACTGTTCCCACATGTGTAAGTTTTCTTTCATGTAGTTTTTTTACCAACTCAAAAAAATTGTCGCCTGTTATATTTTGCCCTTTCAAGCCTTCTGTCAAGTCCAATACAACGCGTTCTTCTTGGTTCCTTTCAGGCTGTGCATTTCTAGGTTTACAACGATATTGTTGTATTTTCTACACGTACCCTGACTTTGAGTCCACCGATAACCAAAACTTCAAACCATATCTTGCTGAAACATCATCGAAACGGAGTGCACTGGTAATCATATGGATTGTCTCTTTAGACATAATTGATCGGAAAATGGGGCGACCAAATTTTGCATCAAATAAACCTTCAAACCTTCTTCATTTTTTCCGCTGTTAAGATTAATTTTATATCAGATAACTATTTTTCTCAAATAATAAAAACAAGAATGTACTTACCGACATACTCCTGAGCAATGCATCTTCATCAATATCTCTTCATTTGTCACCAAACCTGATGCTGCCGTACTTATTAGTATTTTCAATGACAATTTTTTCTATTGGAGGCGGAAAAACAACAAAAAAAGCTGACAGCATGTCACTGCATCTAGACACTGCAAATCGAGTAGGTCCTGTTTGTGCTGATATAATATTCTCAGCCACAGTTCCAATAGGCTGAGGTAATGCAGTTACACTCCATACCATCTTATTTTTAGCAATAAAAAAGGGATCAACAGAGCTAGCTGCAGCTAAGTCGGGTTCCTGTTCACTATCTGTTTCAGAAAAACTTGTTTCGTTATCTTCCAAAATATAATCAATATCCGAGTCACTTTCTGCATTGAGCACTCATCTCATCTTCGTTCAAATACGCCATTTCGTAAAAAACACTATTAAAAACACTATTGAACTATTGAAAGCGACACACAACGTGAACAAAGAACTGCAAATTTTCGTGCTTCTTGGCAACAAAAATATAAAAATGGGAATCCCACAATTGTTTCTTACATAAGCTATGTTGAGGAGAAAATGCAAAAAGGGAAATCCCACAACTAATTAAAAAAAAAGCGAAGCAAATAAGGGAAATCCCACGGCTAATTGTGTACAAAAAAAGCAAATAATGGAAATCCCACAATTGTTTTTGACATAAGCTATGTTGAGTAAGGAAAAACTGCCAAAAGGGAAACCCCACAACTAACTTTTACATTAGCTGTGTTGAGTAAAGAATAAATAACTAATATATAGGAAGAATTGAAACAAAATAGATACAACGAATAAGATTAAATTTGTATTTTGTATTAAAATTGCAGTATGATCCAAATGGTCCCTTAACCTAAGATTCGTAAGTTGTTTCTAACCTAACAGCAGGGTTAAGCAGTCAAATCGGACAGATGTTATATATGGGGTCTGTAACAAAACATGGACTGATAGTGCCTATTTTCAATCCCAACATACCAGCAGATATTAAAAGTACAGGGTGGAGCGAGGTAATTAGCTTATTTTGAAATGAAATAAAAAAGTTACTAACCTTAAAAAAATTTTTTTTGTATATTAATTAAATTGAACGGTAAGGGAATTTTTAAATTACATAAATGGTTTTAAATAGCGGATCTGGCAAATGTGGACCTTCGCTATCCACACACTGCTGCATACGTATTCTGAAGTTTTCATGAACTCTAACAAGCATGTCGACTGGTATTCTGACAATTTCAGCCTCAATATTGTTAATAAGGTCTTCCAAGGTGTTGGGACCCTTCGTACACCTGACACTTTCCCTGCTGTTCTCAATGAAGTTATCCAATTTACAATTGGTTGCCGTACAGGAACACGTCCGAGTGGGGGAACAGCGAATCGTAAACGAAAAGCACGCTGCCCTGCAATGATCGAGTGCGCATTTGAAAAATGCGTCGGTGTTAAAAACGGAGTGACAAAATGAATATGAATGAAATGATGGTTTACAAAAATTAATGAGAAATTTAATATTTTTAAAAAAAATTCCGACGTATTTTTTTTTTTAAATCCTTGTTTTTTTCTGTGCACTTTAAAGTACATATGTGGAAAATTGCATCAAAATCGGATTTATTATGGCGCCCTTCAACTTCTTCAGAAAAAAAAAATGAATGGGAAATTTTAATATTTTTGGAAAAAAATACATATTTTTTTAAATCCTGTCTCTTTTTCTGCACACTTCAAAGTACATTTGTGGAAAATTGCATCAAAATCGGAGAGAAGACCCAAGAATTGTGTAATCGCTTTACTTCTACATGGGCGATATGAAGATATGGTAATCTCACTTGGGGGTGATGCGAACTGACCACCGAGACCTTTAACACTTTTTCCAATGGGGGTTTCTTAAGTGGCAGGTCTATGTGAATAATCAATAACGCACAGCTGCCGTGAAAGCCACCATAACAAACGCTATCGTTAAATTTCAGTGTGATTTGTACGCCAGAGTCATAGAAAATACCTCGCACACACATTGTTTAATTTTAATTAAAGCTTCAGGTTCTATATTTTAAATAAATTTTGTAATAACAATAGTCTGGCATAGAATGTTCAACATTTTTTTTATTGAAAAAGTGAGGGTATACAATTTTGCTAACTACCCTTTCCGGATAAAGAAGGAATAAAAAATATGACATTTATGTACAAAGAGAATATTTAAAATATTATGTTTAAGATTCTCATTCGAACTTCGCCCATCGCTATTTCCCACATAATGCCCCATACGCTGTATGTGGTGAGTCACTTCGTTTCCGTAGATATTGTTGTAAAGCAAACCAAATAAGATTACCGCAAACAACCTAAGCGTTTGTGGTTTAAATCACTCCACCAAGATACCTAAAGAAATATATGTTTAATGGATTCCAAGTGAACCGCACCACTTTAATCCGGTGGTCACTGTCATCATCTGCATTTACAGTCTACCATAATATCATTTCCGCATTCTCAACTTCTTTGCCAGTATTACGCATCTAATTCTATTACGAATGCAGAAAATTACATTTGCAAAAATCTGTTTTCTACCAGATTGAAATCTTCGGGCAAAAACTTTATCTAAAGTAATTAGAAAGAAAAATTCAAGTAGAAAATAAAATCAAAAATCAACCGAAGAGAAAAGAAGGCGATAAACTCAATTGCAGAAAAAAACAACAACAACAGCCAAGTACAAACAGAACGAGGACTTTGAAAAATAAAACTACAAACTATTATGGCATAGATTCTCGAGATGCTAACGTCGCTTCGGCTGAGCAAAACGGGGAAGGGAATAACAAACTGTGAAATATTGGTTTAATCAGTTGATATCATTAAAAGTTTCTTAGAAATAAAAGTAAATGTAATTAAGTGTTCTTTTGGAAGCCTTTGCCTAACTCCTCCGTGTCAAACAAATGAAGAGTTTTGTTGTAGGTATTAGTTGGAAAATGAGAGAATCGTTATTATTATTGTGACGATAATGTTATCGTGAGTTTTATAGACTTTCTAGTAAATTTACAGCAAATCGTTTCGCATTAGAGGGGGTATACGTAGAATGAGATGGCGACGAGAATACTTGGAAATAACACTTGTGGAATCAAGTGACAAGAAATTTGTGAGTGTAGGGTGAAATTTTTGATTATTAGTAACACTAAGTTACAAATAAGTTCTTGAAGGTAGTTACCTAATATTTTTTGCTGTAATTTGGAGTCCTAAATACAAAAGAAATATTTATCACAATTTGTTTTAAGTTAATTATGTTTTGCCTTGAGTTTATGTATTATTTAAAAACGAAGATTTTTTGCATTTAATTACATTCAGTTGCTATTGTTTCCAATATTTCAATTATATTCGAAAATCATGCTCAGGGAAATTCAATTTACAACAGAAACTATGCCTAGGAGAAAAAATGCGGAACAAACCTATCATATAAAAGGGTTTCATAATGGTCTGTTTTAATATTATATTTTGTACGTATATGTATTACGTATTACGTATACGTATTTTAAAATATTTTACTGACAAATCTTTTTTGACTTTGTGGGCACTTTTGCGATTTTTAAGGCACTGGATGCACTTTTTTCAGGTAGCTTTGTTCCGCATTTTTTTCTCCTATATAATATCTGTAACTTTGCTTCAGACACAGAAGAGATATTCCGTACGGTATACCGAGAAAAATATAGAAAAAGTGCAAAAAATCCACCATGAGCTTAAATGGTACGGCCATTAAATTATTAATTGAGCCAACTTGACTAAACTAATGATCAGGAGTTCATTTTGTACCTAATTTCACGTCCAAAATCATGTGTTGTACTGTGTAAGATTCGGATTGGCCGAACTTAATCCGTCTTTACTTATTACTTCTGTAGGGATTTCATGTCAGGTGAGTAATTCTTTAAACCGATGTCTTCTGATCGGGATGAAAGTTGCACTAAATTTAGTCATTTAGGATAGGATTGAAATACGTATAAGGGTATGTTTTTATGGCTTACAAAGCGCAGTGTCTTATCTTTTCCAATACACCACAAAAAACCTCTCTTTCGAAAGGAAGAGTTGATCGAAAAAGCTGAACAATTGGAATGTGAAAACATCCAATAAATCTAATAAATAATCTTAAATTCAGTAGCCTTCATCTTCCTCTAGTATTATTTTTTCATCCTATCATCCGTTTCATGTGCAAAAAAAAACAATTTTTTTAATAAATTAAAATATTTTTTTAATTGAAACCTCTTAAAAACATCAATAAATCCACAATTATATTTGTATTATGTTATCGTAACGTCTTATCGGCGATGGGTAAAATGTCCATTCCGCGGAAAATCGATATATAATTTTATATTTGTCATTACCCAATTCCGTTGACATTTCGTTCCATAACTACTATCCAATGGGACTAAACTTGGTCCAAGTTTCATTCTGATTAGAAGACATCACTTTTATAAATTCACTCAATTGATCTGAAATCCTCGATATATAAATTTCGTCAGTTCCTATAAGGAGCAGTTCCTATAACGATTAAATTTATTCTTCTTTATCCGCTGCGACGATCTTCAACTCGTTCCACGTTTTTTTAACTCTGACTGATTCGGTATCTAGTTGTCAACGCAATGTGTTACTCTGGCGATCTATCCTGCGGCTGCCTTCGTGGTTGCAGTCAATTGCATTTCTGGTGATGTCTTCTTGAGATCTTCGCATGGCTTGTCCACAGCGTCGCCATCGACTTGGTTATTATACCAAGTCCTTTGGTATTATAACCTATGGATCTGATTCTTCTCTCCTTTTTGTGACGAAAGTCTTGTGCGATTATTGACTATAATGAATAACATAATTAGGTTAAATTCATCATATTTATATCGATCTTAAAATGGCTTTCTGGGCGCGCCCTTTCATGTAAGCTTAAGAATACATTTAAAGTTATCTCATACGTTAAGTTAAACACAAGACGTACTTATATTAAGGGTTTTGTCTTTAGCGCTTACTCAAATCGAACATCGTAAAATTTTTTCCAGTGCAATTAGTTTTGCGTTGGGTTTTTTTATTATTTTTTAATTTTTGGAGTTTTCACTATTTTTGTGCAATTTTTTCGTACTTTGATACGTATATAATTTTTTTAATTTGCTGCAAAAAATGATTTTTCATGCAACTTTAATTTTCCAGATTAAAGCGTGTACTCAATTCCTTTGCGGAAGTTATAAACATTTAACACATTATTTATCACTTAGCCGTAATTGAATTCTCCAAATAAATTCAATTTTATTGTTGGACCAAAAATGATTCAATCAAACAAACATTACCAAAATGTTCTGTGTTCAGTGGAAGTAAATGATACTTACGTTAAGAGTCAAACACATGCATCCGTCAATCCAGTCGTTCTTCCATCTATCAGAGATTGAAGTGTTTAATCAATAATCACAGCCACATCGAACAAGACAAATTAATTTTTCCGTACTTAATTAACACAGAAAAAAACAAATCAAACAAAAGACACAAATCACTCGCACTCGTTTCCCGGCCGACATATGTACGTTTATCATCATTTCTTCTATTCGATGAAAATGCTGACGATGAGGACGGCGACAATGATGATGAATAATGGCCCAGAACAAGGCAAATGAGAACAAATGAAATGGTTGAAGGATGCTACAGGAAGCTGAGAATCAGAAGTAAATAAGGGAACAGAATTACATAGCAATGTTTGGTCACTACGAATGGTATTTACCCTCCACTTTATTTATACTCGTATGTGCTGTTAATTAGATGATGTGGGCAATAATGTTAGTTTAACATTGTTGTTAGGTACCAGGGTTTCAATTGTCCTTCTGCATTCTCTAAAGTTGGAACGAAGAATTTTAAGAACATCGACGAACAGTGTCGACGTGATTGTCAGAAAACGTTTGTATCCCCTCACCTTAAAGAGGAGGGTATATATTATTTGCTACGAGCCAAAAGTGTAACACATCGAAGAAGTGACCTAAGACCCTAAGTATGTTCGGCGGAAATCCGTTTTGGGTAATTTTTAGACATTTGAGCAATGTCCGTCCTTCTGTCTGTCTGTGTGTCCGTCTGCTGGCTGGTGCGCACGATAACTCTCGAAAGGAGTTACCTATTGACTTAAAATTTGGTATGCGGTAATATTTTTCTCTATCTCCGGCTAAGTTCGAAGATGAGCCATATTGGTCCACTTCTTCTAGTACCTCCCCCACAAAGGGTTAACTTTTAGTGAAATATTGATTCGTTAATACTATATTAATATACTACTTACTCGAATCTCCTGAAATTTCACACATAGTATTAGTTTGCTAGTCGCTAACACGTCAATAAAAATGGGCGATGTGGATACTGTCTTTTTCGTACCTCCCTCACGAATGGACCATTTTGTACCAAAACTTACCAGCTTACAACTTTATTACCAGTGCATATATATTCTTGACATTGTGTACAGTGTAATATTTTTATAGTACCTAGAGTCCACAGAAAAGTGGCCGGTATTGACACGCCCTTTTCGGTACCTCCCTCAGAAATGGACCATTTTGTACCAAAAGTTAAAAGCTTTTAACTTTAATACCAGTGAGTACAAATACTTAAAATTTTGTACAGGAAAGTGACCGTTATTGGTACGTTCCTTTTGGTACCTCCAACACAAAAGGACCATTTTGTACCAAAAGTAAACAGCTTTTAACTTTAATACCAGTACTTACTTTAAAGTTATTAAATTTAATTTAAATTGATAATAATTTAATTAAAACAAAAAATAAATAAATTTACGAATATTTTTTGGGTTAGATTACCAAAAGTGTTACACATCGAAGGAGTAACCTAAGACCCTAAGTATGTTTTGCGGATATCCGTTTTGGGTCATTTTAAGTCGAATGAGCAATGTCCGTCCGTCTGACTGTGTGTCTGTCTGCTGGCTAGTGCGCACGATAACTCTCGAATGGAGTAACCGATTGACTTCAAACTTGGTATGCGGTAATATTTTTGTCTATCTCCGTTCAAAGATGGGCCATATTGGCCCACTCCTTCTAGTACCTCCCCCACAAAGGGTTAACTTTTAGCGAAATATTGATTCTTTAATACCGTCTATACTACTCACTCATTTTTGTCTATCTCCGTTCAAAGGAATCTTCTGAAATTGCACAAATAGTATTAGTTTTATACGTCAAGAAAAATACTAGTGCATATAAATACTTGAATTCGTTTTAGAGGTATGGTTCCTTCGGCAAAGTTTCTTATTTTGATCCCTAGAATACGATTTTCACTGAGCAATGGCGACTTTTTTTGCCTCCCCACAAATACATACATATAGAATAGTGAAAAAAGACAAATTTCAAAAATAGTCACTTCATAAGTTTTTGTAAAGCCTTTTCGTGTAGCCAACTGAATAAGCTATTTAATATACCCAATCTCCAGGTGCAGGTTACAATCATGACATAAATGGCAATGACACTTGTCAAGAACATAAATGACAATGAAACATGTATCAACTAAGTATATACACGGGGAGTTCAAATTACAGTATACAGGGTTTTGCTACTGGTCATTTTTAGTGGAATAAAAAATCACATTACATGTAAATAGAACAAACATTTTAGGATCTGATCCGGTTTTTCTTTATTAATTAGCAATTTTGAAATATATGTTCTGAAAATTATCTCTGGGATATATATTTTGAGAGAATTTAGTTTATTAAATTAATCTTCAAAACAATATAATACGATGGTAATTTTAAATCTTTGATCTGAACAACACTTGGTGGAATATTTATCATTATTACTTTTTTATATAATCCCAAATTGACTTTAGGTTAAATAAAATGTAAATCTATTTAATCCGCATTCGTAATGTATTTAAACGGGTTTTCTCATGCCTATGAAACCGATTGAGTAACTGAACCAAATACACTAAAACTAAATAGCATTTCACTAACTGTTGCCAAACATAAGCATAGACTCGGAGAACGACTGACATCAAAGTTGAAAAAAATCACAAATCATAATGAAAGAAATGAACACAAACAAGCGACAAAAGCATCAACCAGGAACAACAAATATTCTGGTTCCAAATGAAAAATAATGAAACGATATCAGACGAAAGGAAGAATGAGAAGGCGAATAGAGCCCACGTCGAGATTTGGTGCAGATGAATTAACTAACAAAAAAACTTAATCAATCAACTTTACTGTTTACATGTCACAAACGCCACGTCATCGGAAGATAATAATTGAGAAGTTCAATTTGCATTGCTGCCATATTTTTAAAGTTTATGCTTTTCGGGGTACTCATCTTAAGGACAACAGCGAAATCATACTGTATTCATTCGTGAATACTCATTATCCTTGCACTCATTCCGACTGTCACGTCAGCAGAACTAATTCATTGCAAATCTTATGGAATAGTGCTGCGGGTTTAAGTACAGAACTGATGCTGCTGCAGCTCGTCGTACATATTTGCTGTTTCTGAATGATTTTTCAAATTTCATATTTAATGACATTCAGAAGAAAGCATTCAGACACGTAGTCATGTATTGCCGGCAATTAAGGAGGAAGCAATAAAAAGGTCAGGACAAATTTTAGTAATTCTTGAACCTAAATTCTAAACTCAAAAAGTAAAAAATTAAAGATTTAAAAATAAATTCAAGAATTTCCGAAGTCAATGGTTCACTAATTCAATAATTCAATAATTCAATAATTCAATAATTCAATAATTCAATAATTCAATAATTCAATAATTCAATAATTCAATAATTCAATAATTCAATAATTCAATAATTCAATAATTCAATAATTCAATAATTCAATAATTCAATAATTCAATAATTCAATAATTCAATAATTCAATAATTCAATAATTCAATAATTCAATAATTCAATAATTCAATAATTCAATAATTCAATAATTCAATAATTCAATAATTCAATAATTCAATAATTCAATAATTCAATAATTCAATAATTCAATAATTCAATAATTCAATAATTCAATAATTCAATAATTCAATAATTCAATAATTCAATAATTCAATAATTCAATAATTCAATAATTCAATAATTCAATAATTCAATAATTCAATAATTCAATAATTCAATAATTCAATAATTCAATAATTCAATAATTCAATAATTCAATAATTCAATAATTCAATAATTCAATAATTCAATAATTCAATAATTCAATAATTCAATAATTCAATAATTCAATAATTCAATAATTCAATAATTCAATAATTCAATAATTCAATAATTCAATAATTCAATAATTCAATAATTCAATAATTCAATAATTCAATAATTCAATAATTCAATAATTCAATAATTCAATAATTCAATAATTCAATAATTCAATAATTCAATAATTCAATAATTCAATAATTCAATAATTCAATAATTCAATAATTCAATAATTCAATAATTCAATAATTCAATAATTCAATAATTCAATAATTCAATAATTCAATAATTCAATAATTCAATAATTCAATAATTCAATAATTCAATAATTCAATAATTCAATAATTCAATAATTCAATAATTCAATAATTCAATAATTCAATAATTCAATAATTCAATAATTCAATAATTCAATAATTCAATAATTCAATAATTCAATAATTCAATAATTCAATAATTCAATAATTCAATAATTCAATAATTCAATAATTCAATAATTCAATAATTCAATAATTCAATAATTCAATAATTCAATAATTCAATAATTCAATAATTCAATAATTCAATAATTCAATAATTCAATAATTCAATAATTCAATAATTCAATAATTCAATAATTCAATAATTCAATAATTCAATAATTCAATAATTCAATAATTCAATAATTCAATAATTCAATAATTCAATAATTCAATAATTCAATAATTCAATAATTCAATAATTCAATAATTCAATAATTCAATAATTCAATAATTCAATAATTCAATAATTCAATAATTCAATAATTCAATAATTCAATAATTCAATAATTCAATAATTCAATAATTCAATAATTCAATAATTCAATAATTCAATAATTCAATAATTCAATAATTCAATAATTCAATAATTCAATAATTCAATAATTCAATAATTCAATAATTCAATAATTCAATAATTCAATAATTCAATAATTCAATAATTCAATAATTCAATAATTCAATAATTCAATAATTCAATAATTCAATAATTCAATAATTCAATAATTCAATAATATTCAATACTAATTCAATTAATTCAATAATTCAATAATTCAATAATTCAATAATTCACATAATTCAATAATTCAAATTCAATAATTCAATAATTCAATAATTCAATAATTCAATAATTCAATAATTCAATAATTCAATAATTCAATTAATAATTCAATTAATTCAATAATTCAATAATTCAATAATTCAATAATTCAAATAATTCAATAATTCAATAATTCATTAATTCAATAATCAATAATTCAATAATTCAATAATTCAATAATTCAATAATTCAATAATTCAATAATTCAATAATTCAATAATTCAATAATTCAATAATTCAATAATTCAATAATTCAATAATTCAATTAATTCAATAATTCAATAATATCAATAATTCAATAATTCAATAATTCAATAATTCAATAATTCAATAATTCAATAATTCAATAATTCAATAATTCAATAATTCAATAATTCAATAATTCAATAATTCAATAATTCAATAATTCAATAATTCAATAATTCAATTAATTCAATAATTCAATAATTCAATAATCAATAATTCAATAATTCAATAATTCAATAATTCAATAATTCAATAATTCAATAATTCAATAATTCAATAATTCAATAATTCAATATTCAATAATTCAATAATTCAATAATTCAATAATTCAATAATTCAATAATTCAATAATTCAATAATCAATAATTCAATAATTCAATAATTCAATAATTCAATAATTCAATAATTCATTAATTCAATAATTCAATAATTCAATAATTCAATAATTCAATAATTCAATAATTCAATAATTCAATAATTCAATAATTCAATAATTCAATAATTCAATAATTCAATAATTCAATAATTTCAATAATTCAATAATTCAATAATTCAATAATTCAATAATTCAATAATTCAATAATTCAATAATTCAATAATTCAATAATTCAATAATTCAATAATTCAATAATTCAATAATTCAATAATTCAATAATTCAATAATTCAATAATTCAATAATTCAATAATTCAATAATTCAATAATTCAATAATTCAATAATTCAATAATTCAATAATTCAATAATTCAATAATTCAATAATTCAATAATTCAATAATTCAATAATTCAATAATTCAATAATTCAATAATTCAATAATTCAATAATTCAATAATTCAATAATTCAATAATTCAATAATTCAATAATTCAATAATTCAATAATTCAATAATTCAATAATTCAATAATTCAATAATTCAATAATTCAATAATTCAATAATTCAATAATTCAATAATTCAATAATTCAATAATTCAATAATTCATAATTCAATAATTCAATAATTCAATAATTCAATAATTCAATAATTCAATAATTCAATAATTCAATAATTCAATAATTCAATAATTCAATAATTCAATAATTCAATAATTCAATAATTCAATAATTCAATAATTCATAATTCAATAATTCAATAATCAATAATTCAATAATTCAATAATTCAATAATTCAATAATTCAGTAACTTCAAATAATTCAATAATTCAATAATTCAATAATTCAAATCAATAATTTAATAATTCAATAATTCAATAATTCAATAATTCAATAATTCAATAATTCAATAATTCAATAATTCAATAATTCAATAATTCAATAATTCAATAATTCAATAATTCAATAATTCAATAATTCAATAATTCAATAATTCAATAATTCAATAATTCAATAATTCAATAATTCAATAATTCAATAATTCAATAATTCAATAATTCAATAATTCAATAATTCAATAATTCAATAATTCAATAATTCAATAATTCAATAATTCAATAATTCAATAATTCAATAATTCAATAATTCAATAATTCAATAATTCAATAATTCAATAATTCAATAATTCAATAATTCAATAATTCAATAATTCAATAATTCAATAATTCAATAATTCAATAATTCAATAATTCAATAATTCAATAATTCAATAATTCAATAATTCAATAATTCAATAATTCAATAATTCAATAATTCAATAATTCAATAATTCAATAATTCAATAATCAATAATTCAATATTAATTCAATAATTCAATAATTCAATAATTCAATAATTCAATATTCAATAATTCAATAATTCAATAATTCAATAATTCAATAATTCAATAATTCAATAATTCAATAATTCAATAATTCAATAATTCAATAATTCAATAATTCAATAATTCAATAATTCATAATTTCAATAATTCAATAATTCAATAATTCAATAATTCAATAATTCAATAATTCAATAATTCAATAATTCAATAATTCAATAATTCAATAATTCAATAATTCAATAATTCAATAATTCAATAATTCAATAATTCAATAATTCAATAATTCAATAATTCAATAATTCAATAATTCAATAATTCAATAATTCAATAATTCAATAATTCAATAATTTTAATAATCAATAATTCAATAATTCAATAATTCAATAATTCAATAATTCAATAATTCAATAATTCAATAATTCAATAATTCAATAATTCAATAATTCAATAATTCAATAATTCAATAATTCAATAATTCAATAATTCAATAATTCAATAATTCAATAATTCAATAATTCAATAATTCAATAATTCAATAATTCAATAATTCAATAATTCAATAATTCAATAATTCAATAATTCAATAATTCAATAATTCAATAATTCAATAATTCAATAATTCAATAATTCAATAATTCAATAATTCAATAATTCAATAATTCAATAATTCAATAATTCAATAATTCAATAATTCAATAATTCAATAATTCAATAATTCAATAATTCAATAATTCAATAATTCAATAATTCAATAATTCAATAATTCAATAATTCAATAATTCAATAATTCAATAATTCAATAATTCAATAATTCAATAATTCAATAATTCAATAATTCAATAATTCAATAATTCAATAATTCAATAATTCAATAATTCAATAATTCAATAATTCAATAATTCAATAATTCAATAATTCAATAATTCAATAATTCAATAATTCAATAATTCAATAATTCAATAATTCAATAATTCAATAATTCAATAATTCAATAATTCAATAATTCAATAATTCAATAATTCAATAATTCAATAATTCAATAATTCAATAATTCAATAATTCAATAATTCAATAATTCAATAATTCAATAATTCAATAATTCAATAATTCAATAATTCAATAATTCAATAATTCAATAATTCAATAATTCAATAATTCAAGTAATTCAATAATTCAATAATTCAATAATTCAATAATTCAATAATTCAATAATTCAATAATTCAATAATTCAATAATTCAATAATTCAATAATTCAATAATTCAATAATTCAATAATTCAATAATTCAATAATTCAATAATTCAATAATTCAATAATTCAATAATTCAATAATTCAATAATTCAATAATTCAATAATTCAATAATTCAATAATTCAATAATTCAATAATTCAATAATTCAATAATTCAATAATTCAATAATTCAATAATTCAATAATTCAATAATTCAATAATTCAATAATTCAATAATTCAATAATTCAATAATTCAATAATTCAATAATTCAATAATTCAATAATTCAATAATTCAATAATTCAATAATTCAATAATTCAATAATTCAATAATTCAATAATTCAATAATTCAATAATTCAATAATTCAATAATTCAATAATTCAATAATTCAATAATTCAATAATTCAATAATTCAATAATTCAATAATTCAATAATTCAATAATTCAATAATTCAATAATTCAATAATTCAATAATTCAATAATTCAATAATTCAATAATTCAATAATTCAATAATTCAATAATTCAATAATTCAATAATTCAATAATTCAATAATTCAATAATTCAATAATTCAATAATTCAATAATTCAATAATTCAATAATTCAATAATTCAATAATTCAATAATTCAATAATTCAATAATTCAATAATTCAATAATTCAATAATTCAATAATTCAATAATTCAATAATTCAATAATTCAATAATTCAATAATTCAATAATTCAATAATTCAATAATTCAATAATTCAATAATTCAATAATTCAATAATTCAATAATTCAATAATTCAATAATTCAATAATTCAATAATTCAATAATTCAATAATTCAATAATTCAATAATTCAATAATTCAATAATTCAATAATTCAATAATTCAATAATTCAATAATTCAATAATTCAATAATTCAATAATTCAATAATTCAATAATTCAATAATTCAATAATTCAATAATTCAATAATTCAATAATTCAATAATTCAATAATTCAATAATTCAATAATTCAATAATTCAATAATTCAATAATTCAATAATTCAATAATTCAATAATTCAATAATTCAATAATTCAATAATTCAATAATTCAATAATTCAATAATTCAATAATTCAATAATTCAATAATTCAATAATTCAATAATTCAATAATTCAATAATTCAATAATTCAATAATTCAATAATTCAATAATTCAATAATTCAATAATTCAATAATTCAATAATTCAATAATTCAATAATTCAATAATTCAATAATTCAATAATTCAATAATTCAATAATTCAATAATTCAATAATTCAATAATTCAATAATTCAATAATTCAATAATTCAATAATTCAATAATTCAATAATTCAATAATTCAATAATTCAATAATTCAATAATTCAATAATTCAATAATTCAATAATTCAATAATTCAATAATTCAATAATTCAATAATTCAATAATTCAATAATTCAATAATTCAATAATTCAATAATTCAATAATTCAATAATTCAATAATTCAATAATTCAATAATTCAATAATTCAATAATTCAATAATTCAATAATTCAATAATTCAATAATTCAATAATTCAATAATTCAATAATTCAATAATTCAATAATTCAATAATTCAATAATTCAATAATTCAATAATTCAATAATTCAATAATTCAATAATTCAATAATTCAATAATTCAATAATTCAATAATTCAATAATTCAATAATTCAATAATTCAATAATTCAATAATTCAATAATTCAATAATTCAATAATTCAATAATTCAATAATTCAATAATTCAATAATTCAATAATTCAATAATTCAATAATTCAATAATTCAATAATTCAATAATTCAATAATTCAATAATTCAATAATTCAATAATTCAATAATTCAATAATTCAATAATTCAATAATTCAATAATTCAATAATTCAATAATTCAATAATTCAATAATTCAATAATTCAATAATTCAATAATTCAATAATTCAATAATTCAATAATTCAATAATTCAATAATTCAATAATTCAATAATTCAATAATTCAATAATTCAATAATTCAATAATTCAATAATTCAATAATTCAATAATTCAATAATTCAATAATTCAATAATTCAATAATTCAATAATTCAATAATTCAATAATTCAATAATTCAATAATTCAATAATTCAATAATTCAATAATTCAATAATTCAATAATTCAATAATTCAATAATTCAATAATTCAATAATTCAATAATTCAATAATTCAATAATTCAATAATTCAATAATTCAATAATTCAATAATTCAATAATTCAATAATTCAATAATTCAATAATTCAATAATTCAATAATTCAATAATTCAATAATTCAATAATTCAATAATTCAATAATTCAATAATTCAATAATTCAATAATTCAATAATTCAATAATTCAATAATTCAATAATTCAATAATTCAATAATTCAATAATTCAATAATTCAATAATTCAATAATTCAATAATTCAATAATTCAATAATTCAATAATTCAATAATTCAATAATTCAATAATTCAATAATTCAATAATTCAATAATTCAATAATTCAATAATTCAATAATTCAATAATTCAATAATTCAATAATTCAATAATTCAATAATTCAATAATTCAATAATTCAATAATTCAATAATTCAATAATTCAATAATTCAATAATTCAATAATTCAATAATTCAATAACTCATTAATTCAATAACTTAATAATTCAGTAGTTTATATTTATAACGAAAAGTACTCTAAAACTTAAGAGTTTACGACAATTTTACCATAAAGGTCAGCCCCTCCTCGTTATTAATTTGCATCATTGAGTTTTCTGTTTGCTTCCTGAAACCCTAAAGGCAGCAGCATGATGTCTTCATCATTCACATGAAATTTTGTCACGCACTCCAGCCCAGCACAACCGAAATTAGTCATCAGCTAATTCTGCAGATAAATTTAAGCAACGAGCTTTGAGTCCTTCGAAATCGTCTGTCGCAATTCCCGCTCCGTATTTAACATTCTCATAAACCATTCTATATTCCAGGGCGCTGTGATGTGTCAGGTTAACTGAAATTACCGGAAACAATTTGTCGATGGTAATCTGTACTCCTTCTGTTTTGGGTGAAGCCCAAAATGTTCAATTTGTTTTACGCCATAGCTCCCCCCGCTGTAGTAAATACATATACTGTGCTATTCCGTGCTATTGGCACTGATGCTGAATTGATGTTTTTTTCAACGAAGACGCCAGTCTTCCTCAGGGAATTCATCGACATGAATGCATTGTTATTCAGTTGGTATATGATTGCTTGGTGAACAAAAATTTAATCTTTGCTCGTCATTCAATCAGCAGGAGGCCAAACAATGACGATCTGTTAAACTATTTGCGGAAGCTGATGGAATGAAGGATAATATATAACCGGTCTGAGATAATAGATAATAAATAAGACAGTTGGGACATGTTACCAACATAAGCATTGAATGATCATGGGAGTTCTAGGAAGAAATAAAGCACTGTCTGTATTTGTTTATTGAAAACTCAGTTAGAGTTTAAGAGCGAGTCATCTGTGAATCATCAATCATCAAACGACAATACTTTAAGATCATAATTAGTGTTTATTAATGGACCTACTGCATGAATTTCTCAAAGGCTGAAACTACTTTTGCAATGAGTACATATATATTAAAAAAGATAGTAATAAAATTGAATATGACACTTGCCTAAATCAAGTATGCTAGATAGAAGTCTAGAGTTGTGTTTCAGAATCAGTTTTTGATAAATAATGTAAGAAGAAGGTTGTGGTTTTTACGACGCGCACTGTGATTTTATTAAAACAAGTAAGAAAGTTCAGTCGGGTAAACCGACTTAAGAATCCCCTCACCTTCAATCCGAAAAAATATTCCTAAATGTATTTATTTTTTTTTTAACTAAATTATTATCAATTTAAATTGCATTTAATAACTTAAGGTTAAGGTTTTGTATGCACTGATATTAAGGTTATAAGCTGTAAACTTTTCGTGCAAAATGTTCCACTTGTGTGGGAGGTACCAAAAGGGGCGGTACAATAATACCCAATTTTTACCGGACTGTAGATACCATTAAAACATCAGACTGTACAAAATATCAAGGAATTTTATGCACTGTTATAAAGTTAAAAACTATTAAGTTTTGGTACAAAATGGTCCATTTGTGTGTGAGGTACCAAAAGGGGCGTGACGATGACGCCCATCTTTCACCGGACTGTAGGTATACAATAAAATCATTACACTGTACGAAATTTGAAGTACTTCTATGCACTGAAGTATTTCTATGAGTGATAGCGACTAATAAACTAATACATACTGTGTGAGAAATTTCAGCAAATTCGAATAAGCATGTAGAAGTTAGTAATGAATCAATATTTCACTAAATGTTAACCTTTAGTGGGGGAGGTACTAGAATGAGTGTTTCAATATGGCCCATCTTCGAAATTAGCCGGAGATAGAGCAAAATATTATCACATACAAATTTTTAGTGAATGGTTCGAGAGCTATCGTGCGCGCCAGCCAGCAACTAGCAACCAGACAGATAGACGGAGGGACATTGCTCAAATGACTTAAAATGACCCAAAACGTATTTCCACCGAACATATTTGGGCTCTAAGGTCACTCCTTCGATGTGTTACGCTTTTGGTCCGTAGCAATTGATATATACCCTCCTCTCTAAGGTAAAGGAATAATTAAATTGTGGTACTCGTAATGATGTAAGTAATACTTGAAAACAAATATTGTAATTTTATATAAAAATATATTACATTGATTAACAACAAAGTAAAACTCAAAGATAACGTACAAAATAATGACGATTACCCAGTATTTCACGTATACGAGTGTGTGTATGTGATATTCAGTCGTCGTTATCTACATGAATTCGAGAAACTTATATTTCTTGTGCCTTGTAGTTAGTTTGCCGGTTATTGTATTGTACGTAGATTTATTAAGGGGATGATCTTGTTTATATGTCCGCTGAAGAGTGATTTTTAACGAGCACTTGATAAGGAACTGAACAACAAAAAGACAGAACCAGAAACTTAAAATTATTTCTGACAATATGGAAATTTGTTACTAATAATATGAAACATTTTTATTTTAAAAAACCTTTTATAATTGTTTGTAAAAATTGTTGGAATTGGTCTTTTAGGAGGAGTTGTGTCATAGAAGAGTAACTAATTCGAATCAGAATCTCAACGTAAGTATTATTTGAAAATTTTGAATCTTTCTATTATTCTTCAATGAATTCTTAAGTCTGAATTGATTATACCAAATTAAGCAATATTAGTTCCTAAGATAAAAAACTGTTAATTCATTTAAAAAGAAACCCTTTCTGAACTGATTTCCCCCAAATTGGGCAGTGTTTATTCATGTAATAAGAAAGAAAATTCTCGAATTTCGTACTAATCGGATATTAAGTACGGTTTATACAGCGCTTATATGTCAAATTGGCGATAACATATATATGGGGGTGTTATTAGAGGAAATCGGCTTGCTAATGATGTCCACAGGATTTTGAATAAAGAAGATATTGATTTCAAACAAACAAATTCAATTTATTTAAACAAGATTTCTTATATTAAAATTCCTAAAATTACAAATTCAAATTAGGGAATTGTTTACGAATATTCAAAGACATAACACACTTTTTGCTATGGAAACCAATAGAACATTAATTTCTATAAAAATTTAATTTATAAAAACAAGTTACCGTAATTTTCAATATGAAGAATTAGTTATTCATAGCGTCAGGCCAAGCTAAGTACCAATTTTAAATTAATAAAAAAATGGCGCTGTGTAATTGACGCAAGAAGCACAAAACTCTGAAAATAAATTTGACGTTTACAGATGTAAGTTTCGTTAAAAGCTATCTAGCCTAGTACGACACTCTAAACACAATCTACGCAGGTTTTCCAGTGGCGGCAACAGGGGTTGTTACAAGCAAATCTAAAATCTGGGGCAAGGAAGTGGACCGGGTCAGCTAGTGCTACTACAAAAAATTTTAATTTTATATCCTATCAGTGTGAAATTGTGCAGAAAGAGGTTACGTGCATGAACACATTTACGGTTATCGTTTCAGATCTAGTTTTTAATAATCAACAACTTTAACGCCACCTTGGAATAAGCTTTGATGAGGAGGTGGAGCTATGTACTTTCATAATTGAAAGGAAACGAATTATACCAAATTATAGGTATTATATAGTCGGTAGGGTAATATAAAGTCGTCTTGTCCGACTTTCTTGATTTCATTACTGGTTTTCTTTATGCGTTTTTGAATTACCAAAAAATAATCGTGATAGTTGGTTAAAAAATATATCTATTTATTATAGTGGTTTGACCTACTGTGCTTACAACTTTTAGGTATGTTCAAATGTTAAAAATATCCTAAAAAAGAAAAAAAAATTAAGAAAATTAGAATACAAATTATGCATTTACTTTTTTGAACAAAATACCTTTAAAAATTGAGCATATCTGTAGATTAATTTGATTGCAGATAGATTTGTTAAAATAATCTATACTAAGCCTTAATCGCAGCGCTATTCCCTAATAGATTCCTTAAAAAACTTACTAACTCTACACTAAATTGTTTTATTTCTATTGTGTACCCGCTTTCCTCGCTTTTAAAAACACCTTTGTTCAATCATCTCCATGTGATTCGTTTCAAAAAAGCAATCAATAATTTTAATGGAGTTTTAATTCATGTCAATAGAACACAAATCAACGTCACACATTGATGTTCAAAATGCAACTTTGGACAGACGGGAATCAAAGTTTTTAAATTGATTTGTCGTAGAGAGGAATTCAATTAAAAAGTAGAAATCAAACTTAACAAGAACCATATAAAACAAACGAATTTAAGAGCAAAAAAAATCTAAAACACAGAATCATTTGATTCGTTCTCCTGTGTCCTTTCACAATAATGCGACATCACATGATGTGCGAAATATATTAATATCGAAAGTTTAGTAAGAACATTCGCAAAAACTTTTAAGACTTCTGTGTATTATTTAATTTTACACATACTTATACGTAGGTGTGCGAGTATATAGAGATGTTGATTTCAGCAGCTTTATTGTTGAGATTTTAATGTCAGTCGAAAGCAAGTTGGTCAAGTTATTAGTGAAATACTATTACAATTTATTTACTTGAACAAATATTTTAAAGTAGGTTCTCAGATTAGTTTATTGTTTTCATTAATAGAGCCGTGACACCGTATTGTTGAAACCACCTATCGGCGATGTCAAGCTCATTCAATTCTGGCCAAAAAAATTTTTCTAACATGGCACGATAGCGCTCTCCATTGACGGTAACATGATGATTGTTTTCATCGACGAAAAAATACGGCCCAATCACTCCTCCGGCATGAAAATCACACCACATAGTAATTTTTGCGGTTGCAATTGTGTCTCTTGAAGCACATGTGGGTTTGTTGATGTCCAATATCGCATATTTTGTTTATTGACAAAACCACTCAGCCAGAAATGAGCTTCATCGCTGAAGATGATAATTACGGCCGAAAATTGGAGTAAGCGCTCTTAAAGTTGCGACAGAATTTCGGTAGTAATTTTTAATGATTTCCAAACGTTGCACGTAAGTGAACTTTACCATGATGAAAATTTTGACTTCGAATAACGTTTTGACACTGAAAGATCATTAAAAATGTTTGAGGGTGCGTTGACATAAAGATACGAAATTGTTATGTTCCTATTGGAAAACCCGGTATATATATGG
Source organism: Eudasyphora cyanicolor (assembly GCA_963930755.1). Taxonomy (NCBI): domain Eukaryota; kingdom Metazoa; phylum Arthropoda; class Insecta; order Diptera; family Muscidae; genus Eudasyphora; species Eudasyphora cyanicolor. Next base: position 256,926,111 of record OZ005737.1, on the reverse strand, counting down.
GGATTTCATGTCAAGTGATTGAATTTGAAAACCGATGTCTTCTAATGGGGACGAAACTTGCACCAAGTTTAGTCCTTTTGGATGGTAGTTATGACACAAAATTTCATCGAGATCTGTTAGGGACTCTCCGATTTGGAGGTTATTGCATTTTGGCCATCCATCTAAATAATCACCTATTGTATTTAGAAAATCTTGCCCATAGCTTATCTTTCCGAGGTTCCCTACACAAAAAACACAGAAAATTCAAATTGAATGGGGAATGTGTATTACCATTTGAAAAAACCTTCTTTGGCATTTATTTTTTGAAGATTATGTCTATCAAATGTTGGCCGCGGCTACGTCTCAGATGGTCCATCCGTTGAGTCCAATTTTCGATGACTCGTTCGAGCATTTCGACTGGTAACTGGCGAATGACACGCGTGATGTTTTGCTCCAAGGCCTGAATCGAAGCGTCGCCGAGATCAAGAGCTTCAATTTCAAGCATCAAATAGTCGGTTATCATGGCACGAAACGGTCGCCATTGACGGTTACGTTCTCACCGGACCGATGACTCCACCGGCCCACAAACCACACCAAACCGTTGTTTTTTCTGGATGAAGTGGCAGCTCTTGAATCTCTTCAGGTTGCTCTTCGTCCCAAATGCGGCAATTTTGCTTGTTTACATTTACAAAATTTGACTCGAAAACGTGGGATCTTTCTGGAACATTTCAAGAGCCCATAGAGCGAAACAATGTCGCTTGTCGAAGTTCGGGCGGCTTCAGTTCTTTCACAATCTGTATTTTGTATGCTTTCAATTTAGGATCTCGAGGTAAAATGCGCCAAGTCGTTCCATACCTCAGTTCGAGTTGCTGCGAACGGCGCCGAATCGACTCTCCACAGTCTTCGAGTACACTCTCAGTTACGGCTGCTACATTTCCTTCACGTGTGCTGGACGTGGTCTATTCGGTCGAATATTATCCAATAATGAATGCTGGGTCTCAAGATGGCTTATGGTGTTGCGAATAGTACGCTCAGTAGGTCGATTATATTGACCATAAGTTGAGCGAAGTGCACGAAACACATTCCTCACAGAATGTGAATTTTCGTAATAAAGTTGAACGATTTGTAAACGTTGTTCAGGCGTAAGTCTTTCCATGATGAAATGCCAAACAATACTTAACAAAAGTAACATGACAGCATGACACGACTCACACGTGATCTGTCAAAAAAGGCTATTGAAAAAAGTATATCTACTTGCATCACCCGTTATATATTTGTTGGCGATCTACGTGATTGGTCCAAAAATGGGCGGGATCGGACAAATGGGTGTGGCACGCCCAAATAAGCCAAATTTTGAAAGTGGAGTGCTGGAATTTTGTATTCTTTGTGATTGGCCCAAAAATTATCCAGATTGCACCAATGGGCGTGGCCCTGCCTATACTCGTATAAGCCAAATTTTGAAACTAACGGTAATTTCGTTTCTGAAAAATAATATCACCACATCACGTTGCGACATTTTAAAAATTCCCCCCGCACCCACCGCTAATTTCGCATTTTGCATGCGAACAATCGAACAAAAATGGTTGCGCCTACATTATGGCGCAACCATTTGATAGTGCATTAAGAATGTACGCTCTCAATTAGGTTTGGATCTGAAGTTTGATTTTTGACGGTGCAACACTCCACACCGTGGACTGGGCTGAGTGTGGAAAATGCGATAATTTCGCATTTGCGTAGTTTAATAATTTTACAAACGAAATCAAAACCCGTTTATACGGCTGCATAATTTTTACAAACGAACCTAAATATGCGGTTTCAGTGTAAAATGTAGAAAAAGAGAGGTGAAATTTTGTATATATGTATATATCTGGTGGCAGCCCACGTGTATGGTCCAAAAATGGGCGAGATCGGACGAATAGGTGTGGTGCCGCCTACACGGAGAAAAATCGTCATTTTTGATATGTTAGAATTGAAAGAAAATATACTTGGAAACGATTTTTTTAAATATTATATATTTGTTAACAAATAAATTTTATTTGAAAAGCAAGAAATTTTGTTTGAAACGCATATATTAATATATTAGAACATAATTTATTTGCAAACTGACTTTCAGAAATAAAATATGTGTTTACACAAAAACAAAATTATTGTTTAAGAAGCTTTCTAAATATATTTTATTTAAAAAGATTTTTAAAACTTTGCTGACTTATTCGAATTTTAGTTAGTTTTTCATAGTTTTCGTGTTAAACTTTATAGTCAAAAATTTCATTTAATTTATAAATGTTACAATTCATCACTTTTTGTCAATCCATTAATGCAATTTATATTTACGAAAGATTATACGATTAAATTTTAATTAAATTTTACAAACATATACAATTTTTTAAAAAATTTTCTTTGAACATCTAAAAAACAGAAAACTTGTCTTTAAGTTAAGGCATTGATACAATGCCAAAATAAATAAATACAAATTAATCTTTGTTTCGGAAATACTAGTTCCAAATAAAAAAATATTTAAATGAGAACATATTTTTGTTAAGAACATATAATAACATATATCCTCCCAAACATATAATATTTGTGTGTGTCAAATATTATATATTTGTAATATTTCCTAAACATATGTATATTTCAAGCAGAATATGTTTGGGACAATATACTACAGAAGCGATTTTTTTTCAGCGTGTATATAAGCCGAATTTTGAAAATGGTATATCTTGAACAATTTGTTAGCGAGAGTGCTGTAATTTTGTGTATATGTAGTTGATGGCAGTCTACGCAGGTTTACCATACATCCTCTTTTCGGAGGAAATGTCCTCCTTTTTTACCTTTGTCCTCCCGTCCACCCTCCTTTTTCAAAAATGTGTTATTTGTCCTCCTTTTGTCACTGATTCAAATGTATTTTTATAGTTCAGCCAATCGTGACTTTCATTATTCAAAGTTCCATTTGAATGAGTGATGCAAAGGTGGAATTTATTGGTTTGCATATACATATGGCGAATTTCGATACCGATTTCTTTTGATCAGGATGAAACTTGTCCCAAGTTTAGTCCTATTTGATAGTAGTTATGAAACAAAATTTCAACCAGGTCGGTTAAGGACTGTCCGAGTTGGAGGGTGTTGAATTTTGACAGCGGTCTTTTTTCCATCCATATATCTAATTACCCATTGTATTTAGAAAATTTAATTAAATTAAAAAAATTCTCAAACATATTTATATGTAATTTTTTTGCGATATTAACATTTGTTTTCACATTCTTGTCAAAAACTATGTTTTTATACCCTCACTTTAGTGTGACGAGGGTATATATCATTTGCTACGAAAAAAAGTGTAACACATCGAAGGAGTGATCTAAGACCCTAAGTATGTTCGGCGGATATTCGTTTTGGGTCATTTTAAGTCGAATGAGCAATGTCCGTCCGTCTGTCTGTCTGTCTGTCTGTCTATCTGTCTGTCTGTCTGTGTGTCTGCTGGCTGGTGCGCACGATAACTCTCGAAAGGAGTAACCGATTGACTTCAAATTTGGTACGTGGTAATATTTTTTTCTATCTCCGGCTAAGTTCGAAGATGGGCCATATTGGTCCACTCCTTCTAGTACCTCCCCCACAAAGTGTTAAAATGTTGTGAAATATTTAATCTTTAATAACTGCTATACTACTTATTCGAATCTTCTGAAATTCCACACATAGCATTAGTTTATTAGTCGCTATCAACTCGAGAAAAATGGGCCATGTTGCTACGCCCCTTTTGGTACCTCCCACACAAATGCACCATTTTACACCAAAAGTTAACAGCTTATAACATTAATACCAGTGCATAAAAATACTTGAAATTTTGTACAGTGTAATGCTTTCATAGTGCCTACAGTCCAGTGAAAAATGGGTGTCATATTCACGCCCCTTTTGGTACCTCTTACACAAAGGTACCATTTTGCACCAAAAGATAACAGCTTATAACATTAATACCAGTGTATAAAAGCACTTGAAATTTTGTACAGTGTAATGCTTTTATAGTGTATTTTGCACTGTGAAAAATGGGCGCTATTGCCACGCCCCTTTTTGTACCTCCCACACAAAGGTACCATTTTGCACAAAAAGTTAAGAGCTCACAGCATGAGTACCAATGCACGAAAATGCAACAACATTTTGCACAGTGTAACGCTTTTGAAGTCCCTATAGCCCTGTAAAAAATGGCCGTTATCACCACGCCCCTTTTTGTACCTCCCACACAAAATGGCCAAATCATACCAACATTTAATATCTCATAACGTTAATATACCAGTGCTAAAAACGCTTATAATTCGGCGCAGTGCAATATATTTAAAGAATCTACTATTCAGAGAAAAATAGGTGTATTTGTTAAAAACATTCTGGTACCTCCCATACAAATTGACAGAATAATTCGTTTAATATTCCATATTACATTACTCACAAAGTGAGGGTATACCTTAGTCGGTTTACCCGACTGAAACTTTCTTACTTGTTATACCCTCACTTTAGTGTGACGAGGGTATATATCATTTGCTACGGAAAAAAGTGTAACACATCGAAGGAGTGACCTAAGACCCCAAGTATGTTCGGCGGAAATCCGTTTTGGGTCATTTTAAGTCGAATGAGCAATGTCCGTCCGTCTGTCTGTCTGTCTGTCTGTCTGTCTGTCTGTCTGTCTGTCTGCTGGCTGGTGCGCACGATAACTCTCGAAAGGAGTAACCGATTGACTTCAAATTTGGTACGTGGTAATATTATTTTCTATCTCCGGCTAAGTTCGAAGATGGGCCATATTGGTCCACTCCTTCTGGTACCTCCCCCACAAAGGGTTAAAATGTTGTGAAATATTGATTCTTTAATAACTGCTATTATACGTATTCGAATCTTCTGAAATTCCACACATAGTATTAGTTTGTGAGTAGCTATCAACTCGAGGAAAATGGGCGAAATTGCCACGCCCGTTTTGGTATCTCCCACACAAATGCACCATTTTGCACTAAAAGTTAAAGCTTATAACATTAATACCAGTGTTTAGAAATACTTGAAATTTTGTACAGTGTAATGCTTTTATAGTGCCTACAGTCCAGTGCAAAATGGGCGTTATTGCCGCTTCCCTTTTGGTACCTCCAACACAAATGCACCATTTTGCACCAAAAGTTAACAGTTTATAACATTAATATCAGTGTATACAATTACTTGAAATTGTGTACAGTGTAATGCTTTTATAATGCCTATAGTCCAGTGAAAAATGAGCGTTATCACCACGCCCCTTTTTGTACCTCCCACACAAAATGGCCAAATTATACCACAATTTAATATCTCAACGTTAATATACCAGCCCATACAATTCGGCACAGTGCAATGTATTTAAAGTATCTACTGTTCAGCGAAATATAGGTGTATTTCTTAAACCCCTTCTGGTACCTCCCACAAAAATTGACAGAATAATTTGTGTAATATTCAATATTACATTACTCACAAAGTGAGGGTATACCTTAGTCGGTTTACCCGACTGAAACTTTCTTACTTGTTATTTAAAAATTTTTGGTTAAACGAAAGCTCATGTCATTTGATTTAATAGCTCAAAGGCGATATTTATACCCTACACTACACTGTGGTACAGGGTATTATAAGTTTGTTTCACGGCAGATGTTTGTAACACCTGAAAATAACACAGCTAGACCCACCTTAAAGTATACCGATAGACTCAGGCGGCCTTAGCTGAGTCGATTTAACGATGTCCGTCCGTCCGTCTGTCCATGTAAAGTTGTTCGTCGACTACAGGTCGCAATTTCACTCCGATCATTCTGAAATTTTGCAGTTTAGAGTATTTCGCGGCTGTTAAGATCGTTATTGAATTTGGTTAAAATCGGTTAAGATTTAGCTATAGCTCCCATATATATGTTTCGTCCGATTTTGCTCTTTAGTCCTGTAGAAGCTGTATTTTACATCCAATCATTTTGAAATTTAGAATGGTAGAGTTCCTTGATCCATGAACCAACATTGCCGAATTTGAAGAAAATTGGTAAAGATTTAGCTATAGCTCCCATATATATGTTTCATCCGATTTGGCTCTTTAGATCCAATCGTTTTTATACCCTACACCACACTGTGGTACAGGGTATTATTTAAGTATAAAATGTCCCAAAAGTAAATTTATGTAAACAATTTATACATGAATTACAAAATTTTTATATCAGAGTTATTCAATATTACGAGAGTGGTGTAGGGTATTATATAGTCGGCACCGCCCGACTTTAGCCTTTCCTTACTGGTTTTCAATGATTTTGCCTTTATTGAAATGCCTGTCGCGGTCCATTCTGTGCCGACCTAAGTTTTCTACACATTGTCGATTATGTGGCCCTGGTGTAGCACTTATCTTCCCATCTCCCCACAAAAAATAGTCCAACGGAGTCAAATCGCATATGCGAGGCGGCCTTAGTTCAAAAAGCAACCGCTAGATGGACCACACGTTATAATATAAATGTAACAAAGATAAACATCTAAAAAATAGAGGTTAACCCACATATTTAGCATAACTCATTTTGTTTAAATTCTTAGTTAGCAGACACTATAGACTCACATATCCTGGAATTGCCGTAAGCATTTAATCAAATCAACATTAGCAAAAAGTATGAGTGGAAAGAAGTGATGAGCGTAAAAGTGGTCCAACTTGTAAATCTGATGATCCTATAGGTAAAGAAATATAAAATTCTTAAATATATGAAAACAATTTGATTTTGTATGTTTAAATACAAATTAATATTTTAATATCGTAACTTTACTAAAGGAGGGTATAAATATCACCTGAAATGGACCAAAAATGTAACGTAACGTACAGGTATAAAATGGCTATAACTTTTCAGAAAAAATGATGTGAAAGAAATCGATGCATATTCTGCTCCGATAATCACAAAAAACTAGGACAACGTCGGGAAAGATAAATTCAATCAAAAAAAATCAATTTTCAACTGCAGATATATTGGAAACCAAACCAGATTTTAGGTGTCACAAGTTGACCTCCGTAAGTAGAATGCACACGAAAAAATATTTTATGAATCACACGGAAAAGACAAAAGTTACACTCGTATAAACTTTTTGTTCTTCCGCGTTGGTTCAGGCCCTGTAGCTCCGCCCCTGTATACCATATGAGGCCCAAATTTAAAACTGAACTTCTCTAATACCTCTTCTGCAAGCATGCCAAGTTTCTGCATTCGGTTGACTGGTTAATAAACGGCTGAATTATTTCTTTTTTTGAATTCCTCACACTGTGCATCGTTGCTTGTGAGTGCTTTTTGACTAAAAACAAAACAAAAAATATGCTCCAGTCAACATAATCAAAGGATTTGACTCCCTGCGATATTTTTGGGGATTCTTATGCTTCGAGGATCGGAAAAATCATTCGCATAAATGCGTTATATCTTATGCGGAATACTTATATATATGGGCATTTCCCTGGGCTACTCAAAAAAGCCTTACAATTTTGCAACTCTTTCTTGTGTATTTTTTTTAACAATGTACTCAAAGTTTCTGCGCCACATTTACGCATTATGTAAATAAACAAATTTAACAATCTTGGCATGAAATTATTGCTTTAGACGTTGTCGATTTTCTACGTAAAAAAATTGATAAATATGTATTGTGTAATACTGACATTAAAGGACATATTTTAACAACCCCTTTTCCATATGAATTTCGTGCTATCCGGAACATGCCGTCCGGAATTCAACAAAAATCTAAATATCTAAAAAATGTTGCTTTTTAGAGTATATGGTAAATTCATACTTAAGAATCATTGCCTCTAATATATGTAGGCACAAAGATATTTATTATACCCTACACCACACTGTGGTACAGGGTATTATAAGTTTGTTTCTTGGCAGATGTTTGTAACACCTAAAAATAACACAGCTAAACCCACCTTAAAGTATACCGATCGACTCAGAATCACTAGCTGAGTCGATTTAAGCATGTCCGTCCGTCCGTCCGTCTGTCCATGTAAAGTTGTTCGTCGACTACAGGTCGCAATTTCACTCCGATTGTTCTGAAATTTTGCAGTTTAGAGTATTTCGCAGCTGTTAAGATCGCTATTGAATTTGGTTGAAATCGGTTCAGATTTAGATATAGCTCCCATATATATCTTTCGTCCGATTTGGCCCTTTAGTCCTATAGAAGCTGTATTTTACATCCAATCGTTTTGAAATTTAGAATGGTAGAGTTTCTTGATCCATGAACCAACATTGCCGAATTTGAAGAAAATCGGTTAAGATTTAGCTAGCGGTTAAGATATGGGAACTATATATGTTTCGTTCGATTTTGCTCTTTAGTCCTGAAGAAGCTGTATTTTACATCCAATCGTTTTGAAATTTAGAATCGTAGAGTTTCTTGATCCATGAACCAACACTACCGAATTTGAAGAAAATCGGTTAAGATTTAGCTATAGCTCCCATATATATGTTTCGTCCGATTTTGCCCTTTAGTTCTATAGAAGCTATATTTTACATCCAATCGTTTTGAAATTTAGAATGGTAGAGTTTCTTGATCCATGAACCAACATTGCCGAATTTGAAGAAAATCGGTAAAGATTTAGCTATAGCTCCCATATATATGTTCCATCCGATTTGGCTCTTTAGATCCAATCGTTTTTATACCCTACACCACACTGTGGTACAGGGTATTAATTAAGTATAAAATGTCCCAAAAGTAAATTTATGTAAACAATTTATACATGAATTACAAAATTTATTTATCAGAGTTATTCAATATTACGAGAGTGGTGTAGGGTATTATATAGTCGGCCCCGCCCGACTTTAGCCTTTACTTACTGGTTTTTTATATAAGAAGTTTCGTTAAAATTGTTAAATCACTCAATATACCTCAAGAATCGTGATTTTTTTCGTGCCGTCCGTAACGCCGTGCATTTGTTGATTTTTATGCAAACTAAAAACATTTTCAAAATTCTATAAATGTAGTGTTATTAAGCTCGATAGACTTTACATATTAGCTATTAACAATAATATTCCTGAGATCAATATCAATGAAGTTATGGGGAAAAAACTAATGAAATTCCTGGAGTCCGCAACGCAGGAAATGCCCATACCAGAGTATGAAGCCGCCGAGCCGAGCCGCCGATTTTAGCCGCCGCCGACCTTTTTTCACCAGCCGAAGCCGCCGCCGATCTTTGCGGCTCAAATCGGCTGAAACACAGCTGCCGTTCCATAGAAAAACTTTAAAATATGGATAGATACAATTTACATTTTTGATAAGCAAATAGCTATATAGCAGATATATCGTCCCCTTAATAGAAGAATAATTTGTACCCATATACACTATTATTTTTTATTGCATTCTAAGAATCTACTCAATTGGTTCTATATCTGTTGAAATTCTACTTCCACAAATTTGGTTATTGGGTGTTTGAAATTGTTCATTAATAAATAATAATATCGAGTTTCAATTTCACAAAAACTTTAAATATGCTTTTCTCGAAACGACAAATAAATTATACACTATTCATTTATTGGTTGGACGATATGGAAGTGAGTGATTTTCGTTTTGATTCGTTTATTGTCACAAGCGGTAGCTTAACATGTCTTAAAAATCATAAAATTGATAGTAATAGAAAAATAATTATAAAAATTCTTTTTTAAAGAAATAATAAGATTTATTATTAGATTATATACATATAAATTAATACCTTCATTCTAAAGAATCAATCAAGTTAAGCTCAAAACAGTAGATGTCATTCTATTTAAACCACAAGGTAATTCCACACAAATTTAAAATTTCACTAAAACGCCAATTCGCCTCTCCTGGAAACAACCTATTTCGACTTAAGCAATGTATAGAAGAATGGCGGAAAAATGCAACCCTTTGAACGTACAACAGTGTGAACATGCAATTTTTGTCTTGCAACGTTGGCAGAAAAGTCATTGTGAGATAATTTGCAGATTGTAGTATGTGCGAAGTTTATGCATGTGACAACGGCGCCATTGCCAGAAAAGTATTTTATTGGCCACTGCCTATAAAATATTTTTATTGACAATCCTGCATATAAATATATATTTACAAAATATATTTTAAATATATGAAATTGTAACGGTTTCTTGCAATCGTCTTCACCTTTGCCTAACTATCTGTCATTGTCCGTACATTTGCGGAACTTTAACAGGGTTGATAAAGTTGTCCGATCTGACAATCGTCTATACATAGCTTTAGCATACTTTGAAAATAGAGTATATCATAGAGCCGCCTAGCGGCATGGATTCGATGATTTTTTTACCTCACAATATCATACAGTTAACTTAAAAACATCTATTATTTAAGAATAAGTACCAGAGCTTAACTTTTCAACTATTATTTTAAATTTTAAAATGTCTATCATAGAGCCGCCGAAAGTAAATTTTATGTCGGCTTAGCCGCCTAGCCGCCGCCGCCGATCTATAATTTTTAATGGCAGCCGCCGCCGCCAGTTTTGGCTAGGCTTCATTCTCTGGCCCATACTCGTATACATATATAATATTAATAGACATAGGGCCTTGGATTACGCATTCTATGTTTAATACGCGTCACTGAATATAGTCTATAATGTTTTCTCCATAACAACTTTTTAAAAGTCTTTGAATTCTTTATTTTTTACATCTTTCAAATGCTTTTTGTGCAATCTTTGTCCCCCACACAAACTTCATAATTCCATAAAGCATTTCTCTCAAGGTAAGGATATACGCTATGCGGTTTACTCCTTTCATATTTGTTTTATTTATGTAAAGAAAACCATTTCAGTAAAGTCGAATTTTACACAAACTGCGATTTTTGGATTTATCCAATTTCACTTTCAAGGCTTCTTAAATATGTATTAAGACACAGCCTTCTACAGTCACACATGCAAACATTCCCATTATAATTCTCATTGTTCGATAATAAATTGAAGAAAAGCTGCGCTTTTTTAGCGGTGTGTGCCTGTGTATGTGTATATGTCATTGTATTCGTATTAAAATTTTTGCGGGTCTATGTGAACATGTATTTGTAATACACTGTTATATGTACAGACAGACATACATCCATATTATGTTCATCTGTTTGTATATTTTAGGCAATACATTTGAAGATTATGTTAAATACATACAAATGATGTTCGACATCAGCAGTCGCAACTGCCGCTGAAATATAAGAAGGAATCGGGGGATTTTTATGCCCGCCCTTCTGTCCCACATAACTTCTGATGCTTTCAATATCATTACGACCAGGTGTTGCTTCATGTTGTACTCTTGTGATTATTATTTAATTTTTTTGTTTCGGAGTTCGTAGCGATGTTCTAAGTGTTGTTCATTTCATTTAAATGTTAATTTATTTTGTATTAAATCTGTTGTTAACAACTTGACTGTGAAATGTTGCTAAGAAACTTGGAAATGAGGTCTTAGTTAAAGCAGGGAGTTGGGGCAGCGTGGTAATGTAAACATGTTTAAAGTGCGAAAAGTTATGCGTGTGAAGTCAATGCTAGTATTGTTGCTATTTTTGGGGCCAATATTTTAATTTAATGAATCCATATTTAATACGTTTTCTTGTCGACGGATGCTGAAGTTTCGTCGCGACTTGTAGACATTTAATTGATCAAAGTTCAAACGAAACATCAAACGTATATTGTGTAATTTAACGTGCATGCTGAAATCGTCTACGTCTTCCAGAGTCGGAACTAAGCCGTCTCAAAATAGTCTACATCAGGTATTCTTAAGGATTTAATAGGTTGAGTCGAAGGCAATTCTCATAAGATTCTGGCAGCTCTTGCAATTTCTATTTTAAGGTGGTACTATATGTGTCCCCGTGAAGTACATCAAAAGGGATATCCTCACACCATATTTTAGGAGTCGAGTTCTAGCCGTTTGTATCTGTAAATAAGGATAAATCGATGCTCCTTTTTGGCTTAAAAAAAACACTCGCATTTATATAACCCTATACAGCAGTATAGAATAAGACATACACATTTTAAAGTACTACCCCATCTACTACAGATGAACCTAAAAAATCTGAGATCAAACACCATATGTTTACAGAGTGATGTTAATTCGTCTAAAACCTTGACACTTTAAGTTGCCTTAAAGAAGTAGGAACATCAAAGACATGTTAATAATTCTTCCATTTTTTGGCGTTGTCATAGAAAAATGTCTTCATCAGTACGGTTTTATTTTTTGTCGCGAGAGTTAAACTTCGTTCCATTTGTGCTTGTTAAAAATAATTGTTGCTTTTCATCTTTATAATATATGTTGGCTTTGTTTTTCCCTCATCTCTTCGAGTTTTTTGTTTATCTTTGAGATTTAATGGTAAAAATTCGTATTCCGTCACCCCAAATGCCTCGTCTGGGAGATAGAATATGTGCGAATGACTGGTAATGGAATGGATACGATTTGGTGGATGCGTTACACAATGGGGGGAAATGTGAAAGAATTGAGACAAAATTTAGCTCATCTTAAGAAGCCAAACAGTTGTAATGAGGCTTCGCATATATGAAAACATTAGTTTCGAGATTAAATTTAAAATTTGAGACTTCAGGTCTTTCAAAATAGGCCATCTTTGGAACATAAAGTTTCTAAATTGTCTTTTTGTGACAGCAAAAATTGTGCTACTTCTACTAACGGAGGCCTACAAATTTTCTTACACAGCATGTTGAGTTTTTTTAATTTACAACTAATTTTCTGTATCAGAAAGGAAACAATAAGATACCGTCTCCTGAAATCCAAAATGAGGTCACCTACCTGTTCATGCTTTTTCACAAAAAGCAAAGTAAAGTAATTTAAACCGAATTTTGGTAGTTCTGTCTACTATCATGGTATACTTCTGCTTCCATGTTGACAACAATCATATTTGGTTGCGCCAACTACGAAAATAGTGGCTAAAATTATCTGTTGTATGTTGACACAACCAACTCTTTTAAAATAAAATGGTTGTCCTGACAATTTGTCAGTCATATACTACCGACAATTAATTAAAAAGAGTTTTTATTCTATTTATTGAACAAAAAACCAAACAAATCATAACAACATTAAATTAATCCCATATTACAAATTCATGGTGATGTGGAAATATTTGACACAAATTTTTGTACGCGAAAAAAACACAAAACTTTTATGCAAATATCGCTTAACACTGTTTCAAACTTTCAATCTTTCAATTTCATGATTATTGTTTTTATACCCCCCACCATAGGATGGGGGTATATTCATTTTGTCACTCCGTTTGTAACACCTCTAAATATTGATCTGAGACCCCATAAAGTATATATATTCTTAATCGTCGTAAAATTCTAACACGATTTAGCCATGTCCGTCCGTCCGTCTGTGGTAATCACGCTACAGTTCGCAATAATAGGGCTAGGTTGATCAAATTTGGTACAAATACTTCTTATAGTTGCAGGTTGTTTGGGATTGCAAATGGTCCATATCGGTGAATGTTTTGATATAGCTCCCATATATAGCATCTTACTTATTGTGATTCCTACTGTTCTCATCTACTATACATATACTATATTTTTATACCCTCCACCATAGGATTTTGTCACTCCGTTTGTAACACCTCTAAATATTGATCTGAGACCCCATAAAGTATATATATTCTTAATTGTCGTAAAATTCTAAGACGATTTAGCCATGTCCGTCCGTCCGTCTGTGGTAATCACGCTACAGTCCGCAATAATAGAGCTAGTTTGATCAAATTTGGTACAAATACTTCTTATGGTTGCAGGTTGTTTGGGATTGCAAATGGGCCATATCGGTCCATATTTAGATATAGCTCTCATATGTAGCATCTAACTTGCTGTGATTCCTACTGTTCTTATCTACTATATTTTTGGTGTTTTCGGTGTTATTTTCTTTAGGTTTGAGTTATTTTGTGAGATTCGGCATGGTCGAACTTAACGCTTTTACTTGTTATTTTTAATTTATGTAAAACATTTCGCACAACATATACTGCATTCCACACATTATCATCCACACGACACTATTTTGACTACATATACCGTTCTTTAACAAAATGTTGAAGATTTATTTAGGTCGAGCAATTTTATAATACCCTGCACCATAGGATGGGGGGTATATTCATTTTGTCACTCCGTTTGTAACACCTCCAAATATTGATCTGAGACCCCATAAAGTATATATATTGTTAATCATCGTAAAATTCTAAGATGATTTAGCCATGTCCGTCTGTCCGTCCGTCCGTCTGTGGTAATCACGCTACAGTCCGCAATTATAGAGCTAGGTTGATCAAATTTGGTACAAATACTTCTTATAGTTGCAGGTTGTTTGGGATTGCAAATGGCCCATATCGGTCCATATTTAGATATAGCTCCCATATATAGCATCTAACTTGTTGCGATTCCTACTGTTCTCATCTACTATTTTTTTTGTGTTTTCGGTGTTATTAGACCCTCCACCATAGGATGGGGAGTATATTCATTTTGTCACTCCTTTTGTAACACCTCTAAATATTGTTCTGAGACCCCATAAAGTATATATATTCTTAATAGTCGTAAAATTCTAAGACGATCTAGCCATTTCCGTCTGTCCGTCCGTCTGTGGTAATCATACAGTCCGCAATAATAGAGCTAGGTTGATCAAATTTGGCATGAATATTTCTTATAGTTGCAGGTTGTTTGGGATTGCAAATGGGCCATATCGGTCAATGTTTTCATATAGCCCCCATATATAGAATCTTACTTGATGTGATTCCTACTGTTCCCATCTACTATATGTTTCCTGCTGTTCTCATCTGTTTTTGTTGTTTTTCGGTGTTATTTTCTTTAGGTTTGAGTTATTTTGTGAGGTCACTTGCTATCCATGGTGGAGGGTATATAAGATTCGGCATGGCCGAATTTAACGTTTTTACTTGTTTTTTGTTTGTCATGTATCAGCAAAAGACCAGCAACCAATCTTTCGGTTGTATTTCCCAAAATACATTTAATTATTCTACATTTTGGAAATTATTGGGATAACCAAAAAACGAGTATTTATTAATATTTTTTCTGTTGTAGTAACCAATTATTCGTTGCAATAATAAGCTTTGATCAGTTGATACAATTTCTGTTGTCCAGAATAAATACATTGGTTGTCACAACCAAAATTCTATCATATGGTACTATAATGAAAATTTAAAAGTAGTTACCAAAACTAATCGAGTGTCGATGAAAAAACAATCTTAAATTGATTGATTCTTTAGTTGCAAGAATTGTTATTTGATCGTATCCATGTTATTATTGTTGTTTCAACTATTTACGAGTATATACCCTTGTTAACAATAGTGGGTGTACAAAAACCGGATTATGTTAAAATTCTCTTATTTTTACAAAATGTGATATACATATTTTCTACATTTATCCATAGAGTTTTCTCAGATAGACAATGTTTTTTCGTGTAGGATGCTAGCTTTCAGAAATTGGAACAAACAAAAATTGTTTAAGATTCTTGTTTATGATTTTTTTTTCGTGCTACAAAAAAACGAAATTTTTGAACAAATTTCAAATTTTTTCTAATAGTTTCAAGGACAGTTACTAAACTTCGGTTTTCACGTGAAAGTTAAAGTTTAGTTAAACGTTATTATTTCGTTTAAAAAGGTCGAAATGCTAAATGCACCCTCCAAGAAAATGGGAATTCCAAATACTTTGTTTTTAATTTTCAATTTTATTAGTGTTTAGGGCTCCCTATTACACTAGAAAATGTTATTCACAGACCTTCGAAAAAAAATGTTGTTGCATAGTATAATTATTGGTACACGGGGGAAAATCATAATTTTTGATATGTTTGAACTGAAAAAAATATACTTGGAAACGATTTTTGTAAATATTATATATTTGTTAACAAATAAATTTTATTTGAAAATCAAGAAATTTTGTTTGGAACGCATATATTAATGTATTAGAACATAATTTATTTGCAAACTGAATGTCACAAATAAAATATGTGTTTACACACAAACAAAGTTATTGTTTAAGAAGTTTTCCAAATATATTTTATTTAAAAAGATTGTCCTACTTTTCGTGTTAAACTTTATAGCTAAAAGTGTCTTAACTTATAAATATTCCAATTCATAACTTTTTGTCAATCCATCAATGCAATTAATATTTACGAAAGATTATTCGATATAAGTTTTAATTAAATTTTACAAACATATAAAATTTATAAAAAAAATTGCTCTTTGAACATCTGAAAAACAGAACTCTTGTCTTTAAGTTAAGGCATTGATACATTGCCAAAATAAATAATTACAAATTAATCTTTGTTTCGGAAATACTAGCTGCAAATAAAAAAATATTTGAATGGGAGCATATTTTTGTTTAGAGCAATATCCTCCCAAACATATAATATTTGTTTGTGTCAAATATTATATATTTATAGTGTAAATATATAATATTTATGTATATTTCAAGCCGTATATGTTTGGGACAATATACTACAGAAGCGACTTTTTTTCAGCGTGTAACGATTGCAAATAAGATAGTAACAACAAAAATTCTCCCACAGTGCCGCATTTCCTTTACACAATCAAAGGAACGGCACAGACACGGATTTGCGAGTGTTTTTTTTGCCTTTTATATTAAGATTTTACGACTTTTGTATACCGGGCCATTATCGTCACCACTACGACCATTATGCATAGTTCAGTGATGAGAGTATATGTTGCGTTCCCTATGAAGGACAAGACATTAGGTAAGGCTTTTCGAAAGATAGAGAGAAAACCAAAATTCCATAAGCAAACAAATATTATGATTTGAAGGTAATTTGTCGGCGTCGAAGTGCCCACTTCTAGGCAAAGGAAAAAAATCGCATTAAGTACCACAAGTTTATGGCCTGGCAAAACATTACTCACAGTCATGCATTTGGGAGACGTTTCATCAGAATTGTGGCTTTCAGAGTGAGATAAAAGAGACCATCACTAGCACCAACAGCTGTGAAAATTCATGATGGTTATGGTAACCACGGTAATTTTGTGGTTATATTAGATTTCTATAAAAAATTTATAATTTCTTCTTTTTTTCCTGGAGATTATTTTTGCATTTTGTATCGTATTCATTTGGTTATCGGACTTCTTATGTTAAGTGAGTAATTTGTTTTCTCAGTAATTTGTCCTCTATTTCTAATATTTTGTTTGACTATGATAAATGTCTACGGTCATGGTGTGAATCCTGTGGGGAGAAAATATATTTTTGCTCTACACTGAGTTCATTTAATTTGTTATGATACATTTAATTTTGGGTCTATATTCAGTTTTTCCTTCGGTTTCATATTCTGCCAAAAAAAAAATTGTCTACAAAGTTTAAATAGGCATTGCGTTTCGCTCATTTTAAATTAGGGTCATGTTTGATGTTCTTATTTGCACGTTGCAAAAATAAAGTGGAATGCTAAAACATTATCAGTAATTGTGAAGAATTCAAAAGTGCAATTAAATGCTTATTTATTGCAAAAAAAAACAGACAAAAAACAAACAAATATGATCCCCTCCCTTTCCAAATTTCAAAATGATGAAATGGAAAATACGACTTCCATACACGCTGAAAAAAAACGCTTCTGTAGTACATTGTCCCAAACATATTCCAAATGAAATATACATATGTTTAGGGTACACTCCAAAAATACAATATTTGGCAAACACAAATATTTGGGAGGATATTGTTGTAAACAAAAATATGTTTCCATTCTAATATTTTTTTATTTAGTATTTAAGTATTTTTGGCAATGTATCAATACTTTAATTTAAAGACAAAATTTTAATTTTTCCGAAGTTCAAAGTGCAATTTTTTATAAATTTTATATTTTTGTAAAATTCAATTAAAATTCGTAACTATAAATTGCACTGATGGATTGACAAGAAGTGATGAATTGGAATATTTATAAATTAAAAACCAGTAAGGAACGGTTAAAGTCGGGCGGGGCCGACTATATAATACCCTACGCCACTCTCGTAATATTGAATAACTCTGAAATATAAATTTTGTAATTCATGTATATATTGTTTACATAAATTTACTTTTGAGACATTTTATACTTAAATAATACCCTTTACCACAGTGTGGGGTAGGGTATAAAAACGATTGGATGTAAAATACAGCTTCTACAGGACTAAAGAGCCAAATCTGATGAAACATATATATGGGAGCTATAGCTAAATCTTAACAGATTTTTTCGGCAATGTTAGTCCATGGATCAAGAAACTTTACCATTCTAAATTTCAAAATGATTGGATGTAAAATACAGCTTCTACAGGACTAAAGAGCAAAATCGGACGAAACATATATATGGGAGCTATAGCTAAATCTTAACCGATTTTCTTCAAATTCGGCACTTTTGGTTAATGGATCAAGAAACTCTACCATTCAAAATTTCAAAACGATCGGTTGTAAAATACAGCTTCTATACGACTAAAGGGCCAAATCGGACGAAACATATATATGGGAGCTATAGCTAAATCTTAACCGATTTTCATCAAATTCGACAATCATGGTTCATGTATCAAGAAACTCTACCATTCTAAATTTCAAAACGATTGGATGTAAAATACAGCTTCTATAGGACTAAAGGGCCAAATCGGACGAAACATATATATGGGAACTATATCTAAATCTGAACCGATTTCAACCAAATTCAATAGCGATCTTAACAGCTGCGAAATACTCTAAACTGCAAAATTACAGAACGATCGGAGAGAAATTGCGACCTGTAGTCGACGAACAACTTTACATGGACAGACGGACGGACGGACGGACAGACATGCTTAAATCGACTCAGCTAGTGATTCTGAGTCGATCGGTATACTTTAAGGTGGGTCTAGCTGTTTTTTCAGGTTTTACAAACATCTGCCATGAAACAAACTTATAATACCCTGTACCACAGTGTGGTGTAGGGTATAAAAAGTCAGCTAAGTTTTAAAAATCTTATTTAAATAAAATATATTTGGAAAACTTCTAAATCAATAAATTTGTTGGTGTGTAAACACATATATTTAAATTGAGAAAATTAGTACGCAAATATATTTTGTTTTAATATTTTAATATAGGCGCTTGAAACAATATTTCCTGATTTTCAAATAAAATCTATTTGTTAGCAAATATATAATATTAAAAAAATTCGTTTTCAAATATATTTTATTTCAAACATATAAACAATGTTTTCCCCGTGTAGTAATTAGTTCCCAAATCGAGGGATAGATTCAAAAACTTGCTAAGTCAAAACAAGATTAAGAATATATCTACTCTAAGGGGCCTCTATCATTGCTTCTAGATTGACAAAATGTGTATGTATATACCCTCATCCTATGAGAACAAAAAAGTGGCTAAGAATAGATAATGTTCGGTACTACATCTAAGCAATTTTTGCAACAAAGAGGAAAATTATTTGAAATTCCATTAGTCCTAAGCAGTTTCTGAGCCTTGAGCTTATAGCTAGTATAGGTTTTTGTCTAAAAAGAAATCCGGTCAACCATAAATACATTATAAATTAGGATAAATGTACATATATTTTGATTAAATATTCCGGTCTGGCCACACATTTATCGGCCATGAGATTAAAGCGGAATATTTTTCTTCTCAGAAATGATTGCTTTAAGATATTTTTTCCCGCATATGAACAAGCCACACACATTCACACAAAGACTTAAAATATCACTTTAATTTTTCATAACCACACGGCCGTATTTGCTGATGGTTTGTTGCAGCTTGTCGCCTGATTTCCTTTTGCCACAAACGCTTACACAGATTCACTCGTCCGCCCATGCGAGAACCGAGTATACAGCAGAATGTAGCAGAAAAACATACAAGAACAAACAAGCAAAAGCGTGGAGCAGAGGCGGCAAGACCGACACAGTGTTAACAAGGTTGCATTTAAACGCAATCAAAATTGACTTTTACGAGCTAAGCTGGATGTCTGAAAACCAACTCATTTCCTTCCTTGGCAATCCACAGAAATACATGTACACACATTCACATACACTTTCCACTCAGGCCTCACACAACTACATGCACATAATCTTGATGTTACATTTATGATCGAAAATGCCTTCCTTGACTTCTAAAAACGGATATGCCGAGGACATGCATGTAAGGACGTGTGCTGGTTGCAACATGTTCTTCCTCTATCGCTGTGTCGCTATCTCTGTCTATGGTTGAATTGATGTTGTATGTACAAGTATTGGCGGATATATATGTATATCGAATGTGTGTATGTATGAGAGGGCAGTTGAATGGTTGTTGTGCGTTTTACCCTCTGGGAAATTAGTTTTCCTTTCATTTGCTTTGTATCTAAGTGTACGTGTGTGTGCGTACGAACATTGAATGCGTTCGTGTTCTTCTTGGAGCTTTTTATGCCCCCACACTTTCACATTTTTCAAAAGTGTTATTAACGAAAATTACGCAAAAACGATTTTCTTTGCTAAAAAAACACAACGCAAATCTTTAAAGTGGGTGTCCGACATGGAGTGACAAAACTGATTGAAATGTCCTATACACACTCCAAACTACACTGAAAGGAAAACCTTCAGAACGAATGTGTACGTTGTGGATATAGACCAGCCCTAAATTATGCCGATAGGCTCAGAATGATCAATTGATTGGATTTAAACGTATCTGTCCGACTGACCATCTTTAGTTTGTTTGAAAGGTATAAGCAGTAATATTGCTTCGATTTAACTATACAACAACAATTTTTTTTGTGTCCGTATAGATTGAGGCATACTAATTTATGAAACTAAAACAATATTTTTTATGGTATCCAATCCAATTTTCATGGAAGGTACCTTTAGTATTTTAACCATATTTTTCGAAGTATAAGCTCGATAAAGTAACCTTTAAAATTAAAGGAAATTGTGCGGGCTAAAAATGCTGCAAACATAATTTTCATCTATATACTTAAGTTTAGTAACTGTTGTTAAAACAATTAGAAAAAACGTACTTTTTTAAAAAAACATCATTTTTTGTTGGCACGAACAAATAAAAAAAATCCCAAAAAATTTAGTTTTTCGATTTATTGAATGCTAGCATAATAATTTTTCATATATTTTATTTTGCCAATTTTGTTTGGGAGGTACCAAAAGGAGTGTGGCAAAAACGCCTATTTTTAAAAATTCTATGGGTAATATAAAAGTAAGATCCGAAAATTCTATGAGAAAAGTAAGATCCGAAATATCCCGGGATCCCTGGTTTTTTCGTGACAGGACGGGACTTCGGGATTTTTTACACACTTATTACATTTTCAAATGTAGCTTTTTCTTCGTAAAAATAACGTTAAAACTAAATATATTTTATTATTCACATTTACAGAAGAACACAAGTAAAAACACCAGAAATCATATTTATTTGAATATGAAAATTAGTTTAATTAACTTAAGAAAATCTAACAAACTAGAAGGTAAATTGTTAATTTTGTTCATAATAATTGGATGTTTTTGTGAAAATAAGCACGTAAAGAAACTGAAAACTAGCAAGATAATTTTCGCACAGAAAACAGACTATGGTATACCGTTACCTTTTCAGTTGTGTAATATGGAACGTAAAAGAATTTTACTTTTGTTTATATTCATAGCAAAATTTTTGTGAAATATGAAATATGACAACTTTTAGATGATTCCTCCTGAAGTTATAGGGAAATTATGTTCCAATAAATCGGTCAATTTGTTTGGGGATACAAGATTGAGCTTGAAAAATTTCAATCGATAGTTACCTCAAAGACATTGTACTATATGGAATTCTATGCGTTTATATGCACTGATATTAATGTTATGAGCTATTAAATTTTGGCATGATTTTGGCATAGCGCTTCCACAATTACAGTTATAGGACTTAAAACACATATTATTTTCTTTAGCAAACAAAATTATCGATGCCGGCTGACGATAAACTTAGAATTAATATGTTTAAATGACATAACGAATTTAGAACGAGTGGATATGACGACTTAAATAAGAAAACTATTCATTATACTGACATAGGGCAACTTTACTAAAAATCGGGATTTCCCGGGATTGATAAACAAAAATTCCGGGATTCGGGTTTTTTCGAGATCGTGATTCCCGATCGACATCCCTACATGGTACTCAGAAAATAATGGTAAAAGAGAACCTCAAACCAGGAAGGAGAAACAGAAAGTCGGGCGGGGCCGACCAAAAACCTCCCTAACATTGCGATAATAATTGGTTTCGTATCAGTTAACAAAGTACTTAGCTCCACCTCCTCATCAAGGCTTTTCCAAGGAGGAGTTAAAGATGTTGATCAAAATAAACTAGAACTGAAACAATAATCTTAAAATGCGCAGCATTCTTTCATGGATCAAGAATCGGAAGAAACAAATAGACTATTCATAATCTATACAGACTTTCATCAACTTTGATCAGGAGCCTTATATCTGTCAAGTAATATAAGGATTGGACGTAAAATACTGTTTTAATAGCGCCTAAATACTAAATAGGAGCATAGTTTGTATGTGGCTTTAACTAAATCTGAACCGATTATCCCCAATTAAAGAAATATTAGATCCGAAATTAAGAAAATAATTTCTGCGAAATGTTGCAATGATCGAAAGTAGTCTACAACTTCTATAGCGCTTTGATACCAAATCGGGGAACATACATATGGGGGCTATATCTAAATCGGAACCGATTTTCCCAGAATATGGCAGTGTTCATTCATGTAATATGGCAGTGTTCATTCATAATAACTCTCTGCCGAATTTCGTACTGATCGGATATAAAATTCAGTTTCTACAGCGCTTATGTGCCATATAGGGGGCAACATATATATGGGGACTGTATCTAAAACTGAACCGATTTTCCTCAAATTTAGTATTATCGCTATTATCAAGAGACTTCTTTGATTTTTGTTCAGATCGGTTAAAAAATGTTGCTTATACAGCGCATATATCTCAAATCGGAGGTAAATATATATGGGAGCTATATGTAAATCTGAACCGATTTGCCCAATTTCAATAGGGATCGTCCTTGGGCAAAAAAAAGAGCACAATGCTAAACTTCGTTACAATCGGACCATAAATAAGATCTTCACTTTGATTACAATTATACATCTACAGACGGACGGATAGACGGAAATCGTTAAATCGACTTAGGTTTTGATTCTATGTCGATCGGTATAATAAACGATGGGTTTATCTCTTCTCCTTTTCGGTGTTACAAACAAACATTCAAAGTTGTGATGCCTCAGTGTGGTGTAGGATATAAAAAATATATAAAATTTAGAGAAATGTATGACATCTGTACTTAATTCTATAGAACGGTCTATATACTCGTAATTCAATATTTAAAGATGATTTCATGTAACCATATCATGACTTCGCCTGCGCGTCAAATGGTTCATACGAGGGGTCCAATTAAGGCATACTCTCTACAACATATCGGCCGGTATATCACGTATACATGTTTCAATATTGGCTTCCAGTGCGTCAACCGTTGCGGTCTTGTCCCTATAGACAAGAGCCTTAACATAGCCCCACAAAAAATAATCTAAAGGACAAAAAATAATAAGCGGCCAATTGACCGGCCCCAAACATGAAATAAACTGTTCACCGAACTCGCCTCTCAGTTGGGCCATTGTTTCACGTACTGTGTGACATGTGGCACCGTCTTGTTGAAACCACATGTCAGCCAATTCAAACTCTTCGATTTTGGACAAAAAAAGTTTGTATCATCGCAAGGTTGCGCTTGCCATTCACAGTAATGTTCCTGCCTTCGTCGTCTTTGAAAAAGTACGGTCCACAGATACCACCGGCCCATAATCCACACCAAACAGTGCATTTTTCGGAATGCATTGTTGCAATGTATTTGGCTGCTCTTCACATCGGATACGGAAATTTTGTTTGTGCACGTATCTATTGAAACAGAAATGAGCTTCGTCAATGAACACAATGAAGTGCACGATGCCCTTTCTTAACCCAGCAAGAATTTTGAGTCGATTCATGGTTAAATTAGAGACCAAACAGAACATGTTGGCAAAAAATCATGCTTTATAATAGACTCACCCTATATATCATCCATAGACTAGACCTGCCTTTAGATTTTCTTTACATGTGGACCCTACACCACATTACGGTATAGACCCAATAGTGAAGTATACCGAACAATTAAATATCACATTCTAATTTAAAATTATATATGCGCTCTTTTGTCTGTCCATGTGTTGGTTTCATAAAAGCATCAGTCGTAATTTGGCCCAATCCTACCAAGTTTCGGCACAATTAACTTATTTGCCTAGAGCACAATCTTTATTGAAAGACATGTTCCTTACGATTTGGATTTTAGGCGTTATCTTCTACAGAATTTGTTGGTCCCAAGATAAAGCCGCATTCATAGAGAAAAAAATTAGGTATGGTTAAATTTTTACCAGAACTATAATTAGGTTGCAGTAAACATATGTGTCTAATTTGTTTTTTTATATGTTAATTTGTTTTATAATCATTTATAATCTAATTGGGACATAACAATTTCGTATCTTTATGTCAACGCACCCTCAAACATTTTTAATGATCTTTCAGTGTCAAAACGTTAGTCGAAGTCAACATATTCATCATGGTAAAGTTCACTTACGTGGAACGTTTGGAAATCATTAAAAATTAAATTCTGAGTCGGTGGTCGCAACTTTAAGAGCGCTTACTTCAATTTTCGGCCGTTATGATCGTCCCACCCGACAAGCTGTGCGTGCTATAGTGGATTAATTTGAATCCCAATTTTCACTTTTGGATGTTCCGGCGCCAAAGAGATGCAGTAATGTTCGAGCGACGAAAATATCGCAGACATAAGTGTATCCGTTCAAAAGAAGCCAAATCAGTCGATTCCACGTCTTCCTCAGTAATTGATCATAACTAAAACCACACTGTGGCGTATTTTCCGAAAAGATCTTGGCCTTCACCCTTATATGATCAAACTGACTCAAGAACTAAAGCCACTTGATCATTTGAAACGCCGAAACTTCTCGATTGGGCTCTGGCAAAGTTAATGTTATGTCCTTAATGGAAAATCCGATATAATGAAGTTTTTGCGTCATGAAAATGGCATCATATGGTTGCATATATTGTCAAAGCAGTATTTTCCATAACAACAAAATGTTTGTCAAAGAAATAATTTCGACATAACGTTGGAAAAATTATTTTGCCCACAATTTGGAGAAGATTACTAAATTATTTTTCTGTCTCGATCTGTTTTTCAAGTTGTTGAAGCTGACAAATTATAGATCAAATAAATTATTAAATATTACATCACTCCAAAGTGAGTCATCCTCTGCAGCCGAACTAAAATAGAACCAATGTCTGGCCTTTATTATTCATTTCTTCAAACACTCCAAAGATAAACCGTTAAATAAAACGCAGAAATGCCAAAACTTTAGGCTATATTTTAAACTTTGCTCTTTCATCAGTACTTTTGTTGCAAGAAATCACCCCTTGTTAACGGATAATGGATAATAGGAAGCTAGAAAAAATGCTCTATGTAAATGAGAAATTTTTCATTAGAGTTTTTGTTTGTGTTTTTTTTACTCTCTCTCTCTGTCTACTTTGTTTAGGACATTACGGAAACTCCAAAAATTTAAATATTGTTGTCTTTGTGCATATTTAGCATAAGTTCTATTAAACATGTTGTGTGTTTCATCACATTTTTGTTTGTTGTATATTTTTGGGTTGGTCCACGAGCTTCCTTCCTGTTGTTGCCATCACAAAAAATAAGCGATTTCATTTTTTGTCGCCTTTTGTCCCTAATTTTACTTTTGGGTATAAACGCGTTGGGGCAATTGACAGCAAATTAGTAAATGACACTTTACGTGTTCTTTCTAATCCCTCATTATTTTTTTTTTGCTTTTGTCAGATGGTTTCGTATATATGTACTTAGAAGTATGGTTGGATGTAGAAAGGGATCACTTGCGATTATTTAAATTTTAAAATGTTGCATTAGGCTATATAGAATGACAACTTTAGCTTGTATATTAGCTTGTATTGTATATATAAAATTCTTTACATCGTCCTTATTAGAAGACTTACTAAGTCCAAGTCACTACGCAAGACAAATATTATACAGGGTGCAGCGCGGGCATTTGCTTTTATGCACTGCGGGCTGTGGCGGCACTGTTGGTCGAAGAAAGTGTGCGTGGCTTATAGTGGCTGACGGGAGATTTGTATTCGTCTGCCTTTCAGTTGCCATCATGGATTGGACACGTGAGGAGAGGCCATTTTATGTTGAAGCGTATTTTTGAAATGAAGTGAATCACCGGAGGTGATGTGAACTGGCCGGCATGCTCAGCAGACTTAGCCCCATGCGAAGGTGTATATCAACCGTCCCAACACCTTGGAAGACCTAATTAACAATATTGAGCCTGAAACCAGTCGACATGCTTGTTAGAGTTCATGACAACTTCAGAAAACGTATGCAGCAGTGTGTGGATAGCGAAGATCGACATTTGCCAGATACACTATTTAAAACCATGTATGTAATTTAATAATTCCCTTACTGTTCAATATAATTAAAATATAAAATAAATTTTTCTAAGGTTCATATCTTTTTTATTTCACTCCCAAATAAGCAAAATACCGCGCTCTACCCTGTACATGAATAGTTCATTCCCGTTCATACAGAAACTGATATCCAAATATTTTAATAAGAATAAAAGATAATCGTCATTAATAACAGTTAAATTATAAGAAATCTACAAAATAAGTGGCAACATTATTTAATTTACAATCATGGACAAACATATATGCTTAGATATAACATATTTTCTCATTTCTTCACATTTCTACTTTTTGTAAAATTATTTAAGTATGTCTTATTTCTTTTAGTTCAAAGTTAGTTAGAAGGCTTCGTGATAAATGTTAAATGTCAAAGAACAAGTGAAAAGATAAACTTTAAAAAGTATTTTTTCAAAACAACCGACAATCCCGCTCATTCCCTTACCGAATATCCCTTGCCAGAAATAACGATATATAACATGTCGTACAAATCGGTGGACTTTCTGGTGATCACTTCGACAAAAAGATTCCTTGAAAAAATCACGATAGGCCCCACAATTCAATTTTAAGGCAATTCAATGGGTTCTTATTGGGAGATGTTTGTAACACATAAAAATGATAAAGCTCTACCCACATTAAAGAATATCGATCAACTCAGAATCATTCTCTTCGATTTAACTTTGTCTTTTCGTCCGCACGTTTGTCCACCTCAAGTTGTTCGCAAAATACAGATGGATATTTCACTTGGACCATTATGAAATTCGGTACTAATCGCTTTACAATACAAGGGCCGAAGCCTATTTAAATCATACAAATCTATTTATATTAACATACGAATATATCCTCTATACATATGTAACTCCGTATGTGTCTATGATTCGATACAAAGACAACCAATCAAATATGTCGTTGAATTTCCCTGCAGATTTTGATGTATCCCCCTACATATGTTCCCTCCGATTTTTCCTCTTAGCGCGGTAGAAGTTCTGTTTACATTCAATCTGGAGTGAGAATTCAGGGACTAACACTGCCGAATTGAAAGGAAATCGGTTCCGATGTAGATTAAGCCCCCTATATATTCTTATATTCAGCACAGTACAATCCTTATTTCTCATAAGATCTACATAAAATGAGGCAGATCACTGCCAATTTTGAAGAAAATCAGTGCAGATTTGTATAATGCTCCCATATATACCTATATCCGCATTTTGCATTTAAGTGTTAAATATTCGGGTTTCTCAACGTATATAACATTTTGCAGATAACCATTTCATAACCAAATAATACGCCTTTGTAATAAATAATACAGGGTTTTCCAACCAGAGGTGTTATTTTGAATCACCCGGTATTTCGGTAGCTGTCACTTTTGAAGCTTTTATACTTTGACATTTGACAAGTAGAAACTACGCCATTACTAAAAAGGGAACGATACACGATTCAACAACGCATTGAAATTATTAAAATTCACTATCCTGAATTCCATCGAAAAATCATCTTGACTGATGAGGCCCATTTCCACCTCGGTGGCTACGTCAACAAGCAAAATTGTCGCATCTGGGGCTCGAAAAACCCAAGAGTTATTGTTGAGAAGCCTCTCTATTCTCAACGTGTGACTGTTTGGTGCGGTTTTATGGTCCAGCGGGGTCATTGGACCGTACTTTTCGCAAATGAGGTTGGATCAATAGTTACGGTGAATGGATTGCGCTATCGAGAGATGATTAATGATTTTTTATGGTCGGAGTTGGATGGTATTGATCTGGACAACGTTTACTTTCAACAAGACGGCGCTACGTGCCACACAATCAACGAAACCATTGCTCTGCTACGGGAAAAGTTTCCGGACCGTGTTATCTCTCGAAGAGGTGATCACAAATGGCCACCGAGATCTTGTGATTTAACACCTTGCGACTTCTTCCTTTGGAGCCACGTGAAAGATAAGGTCTACGCCAACAGCCCAGCGTCGATTTAAGACCTCGAAGATAGAATTCGTTAGGCTATCGAGGACATAGGGCAGCCACTTTGCGATTTGGTTATGGAAAATTTCATAAAAAGGATATGGTCCCGTAAGCGTGGTTGTGGTGGCCATTGGCTGATGTTTTTTTCATTATTAACAGCATATTTTCCTCTTTATTATGAAATAAACATCATACAGATAGACTTGGCATCACTTCCTGAGTCGATTTAACCATGTCCATCCGTACGTCTGTAGATGTTTCCTTGTAATCTTAGTGCAGGTCGTAATTATGGTTCGATTGTGATGAATTTTAGCACAGCGCACTAGTTAAGCCCAGGGACGATCCCTATTGAAATTGGTGAAAATCTGTTTAGATTAATATATAGCGCCCAGGGATGGTCCACGACATGATTTTGTAGGTTTACGACTGTCAGAAAGGTGTAAACGTCATATACGTCATAAACCCGTCTGAAATGTATGAAATGTCGTAAACTGTAATATCAATCTAAGGACGCTGCAGCTTTCAGCCCTTAACGTAAAAATCTGGTAGACACAATATAAAAACTAATCGAATTCCGAGATACAACTTCATTTAATTTTTTTTTTGAGAAAATATATGTTTTTGATCGAATACCAATATTTACGCACTGGTATGATATGGTGTACAACCCTTAATTAATAAGTTCAAATCGGAAAATTAACTACTTTCGGCGATAAATCTACTTTTTCAACAATGGCACGCACATCTTTTCAGATCATAAAAATTCCCTTTTCTTCACATCTTTTGTAGACCATTTAATTTATATTCTTGACGAACAATAAATCGTTCAGTTTCAGTTTTTTTTTTGCAAAATATTATATAAGTTCTGATTCACACGAGACAATTTTTTCAAAGCAAGTATCAAAGTTTGTAGTTTGTCTGCCGCTCTCCAACAAACTTTGACACCCCACCCATTTCTGTGCTTGCTTCAAAAAATAGAAGGCCTGACTTATTCTGGAATATGGCAAAAAGTCGTCATAACGCATTGGCAGCATTTGCTCTAAAATTACTGATGATCCCAGCGTCAACTGCATAATTGGAAGCCATTTTCTCCAATTGGTCTCATGTGCATTCTGATTTTCGAAATCTATTTGAATCGGAACGATCTAAAAAGTTTCTGGAAGTTTACTTTTCACTTAAAATACGCGAAAAAAAGACAACTTTGAAGGCATTGAAGAGATTCGAGATTAGAGTGAAGAATAAACCTAATTTATAAACAAATAATAATTCATTTGAACCAATAAATAAACTTGAAAGTTCAAAATAAATATTTTTTCTTTTCTATTGATTTGCTAATTATTTACTGTTAGTGACAAAGTCAAGTTTCCGACATTAGGTTTACGACATTGTATACGTATGTCGAATACGTCTCAAATGTATGTCATATACGTCACAGTTTACGACGGACCATCCCTGATAGCGCCCATAAATATTTTCCTCCGATTTGGGTTCTAAGGGCTGTAGAAGGTGTATTTTACACCAGATCGAGATAAAAATTGGCACATACTAATATCTTCAGCCATTAATAAAGACTGTTAATGTTAGTGGAAATCGGTTCAGATTTTCATCAGATCAAGGTCAAAATTGGCAGAGGGAAGTCTCTTCAGCCGTTAATAAAGACTACTCAAATTAGTTTAAATCGGTTCATATTTAGATATAGCCCGCATTTATATGTTCCTTCCGATTTGCCTTCTAAGGCCTATATAATGGGTATTTTACACCTGCTCGAATCTAAAATTGACAGAAACAAGTCTCTTTAGTAATATATAAAAACTAAATTTAGCGGTTCTGATTTAGATATATCCCCCATATATATGATTATACCTATTTGGTTTCTAAGGGATATAGAATGTGTATTTTACACCATGTCGAGGTAACAATTGGTGAAGCCAAGACTCTTTAACCATTTAAGACTGCTAAATTTAGTAGAAATCGGTTCAGACATAGATATATACCCCATATACTCGTATATGTTCCTTCCGATTTGGCTTCTAAGGAGTGTACGGGTGCTTATCTGCTCTATCAAGATGGTGTAGGGTATCATATAGTCGGCTCCGTCCGACTTTTGTCTTTCCTTACTGGTATTATACAGGCTTTATGCATTTATTAGTAACGCCTTAAAGGAGAAGAGATAGACTCTTAATTTATTATATCTATCGACACAGAATTAGTTTTTGAGTCGACTAAGCCAACTCCGTCCGTCCGTCTGTGAACACATCCTTGTGATCAAAGAACTGTTCGCAAATTTTTACCAGGAACTTTCTTGGTGCAAGGGACAAACTATATTGAAAATGGTATATATCCGTCCATGATTTTATATAGCTCCCATGTAACTGTAGCTTATGATTTGACTTCTTCACGTCCTAGAAGTCACTCTATTCAAGCGACCCGGCTGAAATTTTGCAGTTAAGATAGTTTACCAATTAACATATATATCGAATATGGATACTATCGGTTTAGATTAAGATATAGCCCCACGGTATATTTTCCTTTCGATTTGGTATCAAAGACATATAGGAGTTTCATATTACATCCGATAATAATTGATGAATTTTTTATAGAGGAGTTTTTTGCTACAGAGATCAATACTGACAGGAGTGAAGAGAATTGGTTCAGATATATATATTTTCTTATTTTTCCATTTAATCATTTAGAATTATAGTAGAGGGGTGTTCCTTAGTCCTGGAACGAACACGGCCAACATTTTAGAAAATCGGTTACGATTTACACGAAATTGCCATATATTCATCCCAATTTGGCATATGCGCGCTACGGAAGTCGTATTTTGCAGAGAGTAGTTTCTACATTCAATAAAGAACGCCGGGAGTTTTAAAGAAAATCGTTTCACATTTAGATATAGATCCCATATGGAAGTCATATCTCCCAATTTTGCATATAGTCTCTAAAAACACATTTTCTTACAGAAACATTTTTCATATTCAAAGCAGCAATTCTGCTCTATTGCAATGGTGAAGGATATCATATACATAGTCGGCTCTGCCCGACTTTTGTCCTTCTTAACTGGTTTAGGGTTACAGATATGTAGATAAAAATAAAGCAAAGAATAATATTGTAAATATTAAATAAATCGGCTTTTATGGATAGGAAATTGTATGCCATTAATGTTTACGAGGGCTATTATTTTCGTTCAACAATCATGTAATGGAGGTGTCTCAATCGGAGTGGAAAAATTGCTTCGAAAAATGGTTTGAGTGCATTCAACGTGGATTGTTCTTCACGGAGAATATTTTGAAAAACTATAAAACCATTTCCAAAGATATCAGTGTTTTTTCATTGCTGCACCCGAAATATGAAAAGCAACCCTAGTAAAAATTAGTTTGCCAATGTGGCGGCCATGACTGGCGCTTTCATGGCGTAATTTGGAACTCCAATTTTTACACGTTTTTCGCAGTAATGGCGACCGTATTTCACCAATAATTCGTCGAATGTTGATTTCCAGCTGTTCCATAACCCCAATGAAAGTAATCAAATCACACGTTCTTGGGGCTTGAAAGGAATTTCAACAATTTGCAAGCCTTGCTCTCGTTTTGGTTTTTATATTATTGGTTGAGGCTATAGATTATTTGTTGCGGACTTTGAATATACCAAGAGTATATAAGCAGTTTCGTATATTTTGATGAAAATAAGCTTTATGACATTTCAAGTTAATTGAGCAATTAACATACATGCCAGCCGTCCGTCTTCCTGGCTGATATGTACGTTAATTCTCAAATGGACTTAACAAATGATTTACAATTGTGTAAACCTAGTGTAGTTTTGACTTCGAAGACGATATTGCCCCAATTCTACTGGTATCTCCTTCAAGAAGGTTCATCATTTAATTAAGCTCTTAAAATTTCTATACTATTTAGTTTCTTTAAAATTCATTATATTTACACATATCATAATTTTCGTCTTTTATTTTACTTACTTTAATTGTTTCTCTCTTGTTTGGGCATATTTTCATCTAAAAACCAGTAAGGAAAGACAGAAAGTCGGGCGGGCCGACTATATAATACCCTACACCTACCTACCAATGCGAAAATGGGCATTGCGATAAGAATTTGGCGGTGTTCATACATGTAATAAGCAAACTCTCTCTGCCGATTTTCGTACTGATCGGATATAAAACAAGGTTTCTACAGCGCTTATATGTCAAATCGGGTGTAACATATATATTGGGACTATGTTAAAATCTGAACCGATTTTTCCCGAATTTGGCAGTGTACATACATGTAATAAGAAAACTCTCTCTGTTAAATTTCGTACGGATCGGATATAAAACATGATTTCTACAGCGCTTAAATGCTAAATCGGGTGAAACATATATATGGTGGCTATATCTAAATCTGAACCGATTTTCCCCGAATTTGGCAGTGTTTATTCATGTAATAAGAGAACTCTCTCTGTTAAATTTCGTACTGATCGGATATAAAACACGATTTCTACAGCGCTTAAATGTTAAATCGGGTGAAACATATATATGGTGGCTATATCTAAATCTGAACCGATTTTCCCCGAATTTGGCAGTGTTTATTCATGTAATAAGAGAACTTTCTCTGCCAAATTCGCACTGATCTGATTTAAAATACAGTTCCTACAGCGCTTACATGCCAAATCGGGTGAAACATATATATAGGGACTATATCCAAATCTGAACCGATTTTAACCAATTTCAATAGGGATCGTCCTTGGGCCAAAAAAGAGCACTATGCTAAATTTCATCACAATCGGACCATAAATACGACCTGCACTTTGATTACAAGAATACATGGACAGACGGACAGACGGACAGACAGACGGACAGACAGACGGACATGGCTAAATCGACTCAGAAAGTGATTCTGAGTCGATCGGTATAATATACAATGGGTCTCTTTTCCTTTTAGGTGTTACAAACAAATGCACAAAGTCATAATACCCTGTACCACAGTGTGGTGTAGGGTATAAACATGAGAGGCTATGCATATACGATTTGCTCCGCGAAGTCAGCTTTGGATCCTGGCTATGTCTTAAACAGGCCGCACATGTCTTTCGGCTGACCGCACAGAAAGAGTCATTTGAAATTGGGTTCGTATTCGTGTATAATTTCATACTCCGCAGATTTACAAAAAGAAAGTTTTTTGGGGTCTAATTCCTAAATCAAATTCCCTAAAGCACTTAGGGCACCAAATTTCGTGCGTACCTTCATTTTCAATTTAGTTTATATAAGATTCTTCAAGTAAAAAAGTATTCGAGGATATTCATTGAAATATGTCAGAAAGAAAATGCAAAATTTCAGCTTAAAGCAAATTTTTTACTGTTTTTGAGGTTATTGTGCGGAGACTTTCCGCCATGGGCAATAAATTACATGATTTGAATAAAAACAAGCAAACCAAAAATGAAGTTACCCTTTTGATTTATAACACATAACTTAAAACCAAATATTCCTTCCTATTGCCCAGCAAAGTGTAAACACCGAATATTTAGATTCAACAAGTTAATACATTTTAAAAGAAAACGTGATTTACTATGCAGATCATACTCTAAAATAAGTTGAAGTCATTTTAAAGGTAAATAAAATACTTTTTAAAATAAGAAGATTCCAGTATAACAAAAACCAGTTAATCTGAACAGATGTTTCCAATATATCCATTTGATAAACTCCATCAATACTTCCCCTCATTTTTACAAAATCCACCCCTTTGCCACCCCAAATCCAGTAATTTCGTAAATCCAATCATCGTTTCGTCAAGCATAAATCTTGCAACAAATAGTATCCATCGTTTACTCCAACCGTATAACGAATATATTGATGTTGTCTGTAAAATTGTAAAATATTAAAAATTATTGCAACATTACCACTACCATAAAAATCACTGCTATGCTTCTCGCAGAGGCTAAAACGGAAAGGCTACACAACCATGAAGGATAATAATAAAATGCTTTGGAATATCTATTTTTCATAGGCTACCAAACCAAAAGATTGGTTAGGGAAAAAATCTTGCAATCATTGACGAATACAACTACCACCAGAAATGATATTTTCACAACGAATGGAAAGAACCACTTAAAATGTATGAATATATTCCAAGCACATTTTACTTTTTAAGCAAAGAGCTCCGTAAATCTTACATTGATGGCCATTTATTTGAGAAAACTTTGGAAACGATATTTGAGAAAAGAAGCGTAAATGCCATAACTGGAAAAAATCTTAATTTGATTGTGTGTTCAAAACCAAAAAGTCGTTTTACATGCCGAGTTACAATCATTGTTCGATGTTGCTCTAATGATAAAGAATTTTTTTGATAATATGATTATTTGAAATGTACAGTGTATAGCCTCATGTGGCTATACATAGAAAAATATATGCCGGTATGAATAGATTTTTAAAAGGAAGAGTGGGTAGAGAGGCTGTATGCTAGCCTATCACACAAGCCTATCAGAGCAAAATAGAAAAAAATATTTTTTATTATATGTTTGTTTGAATGTTGCACATTAGAATCGTTCAGTTTTTTAGCATATCTCGTGTAGATGATTGTTATCTGCTAAATTGCATGTATATACATACGTCAAGAAATGCGGATTCTACAGCTATGAGACTCAAAAAATAATTATAGTTGGGGCTATTTCTAAATATGACCCGATTTTCTTCAACTTCTGCAGTGTCAGTCCTTGAATCAATAATCTTCACTCTTCCGACGTTTGTTAGCTTTGTATCGAAATTTATACACATAGGTAGAAAAATATATCTCCTGTAGCAATTAGTCGGCATTTCGGTGGTACATATAAAGTCTTTGAAAAGGGACTTTCGAACATTGTCATTTATTCAGTTTGATTTTCTAAATCACCATGAACGGATATAGCGTTAGCTTTCAACAACATTGGTAAATAATAAAATTGTTTTATGAAAATTGGTGTTTTGTTCGGGCAACGTTCATATCGTCATCAGAAACAAGAAAGGGGCTATCATCACATTTGAAAATTGTACAGGAGATGCAAAAAACTGAATAAAATGAAAACTGTTGTCGTTCAAAAAACGGGGTTTTCAGGATAATACCTAAACATAATGATGCATATATAAATTCACACAAACATGATGTATAACTTCTTTGTGAAAATTGCGGGAAATATCAATTTTTAACTATGAAAAAAGAAATAATTTTTTGTTAGGCCCTTTGGAATTTCGTTAATAACTTCGCCATTTTTGACATTATGTCATTTAAAATTTGTCGGAATGTGTATTTGGATGCAGTGTACCGAAATCCACTAAAAACTTAATTTCAATTTTCCTTGTTGTTGTGCCATTTTTCGTTTCTGGTGACGATATGCTTTTCTCAACGAAGTGTACCGAGAAATGTCGAATTGAATTTAGGACGATAACAATCCCAATGCAAGAGTATATATTTTGGACTGGCGGTGTCATTAGTCCAAATTTCTTTGAGAACTACGTTGGCCAGGCCATCTCCGTCAACGGCGATAGATATATGTCAATGACTGCTAACTATGTTTGAGCGGAATTGGATGATATGGACACCAACAACATGTGGTTCCAACAGGACGGCACAAAGTGGGAGCAATTAAAAAAATGGAAATAATTCGGCCGTTTCTTAATCAGTTAAACGATAGCAACACAACTTAGCATGTTTGTAGAGAAGTTATGTTTGAGATCGGTGTTTTTGTTTTATGTAAAACAGAAAACAAACTCAATAGTAATAAACAAAACTATGAAAAGTTAACAGATCAAAAAAACAAAAACAACAATAAAAAAGTCGAATACCGCCAAGACATCGTTGCTATCAATATAGCGTTCCTTCCCGGCAGATTGCAGGGACAAACCTCTACACGGTATTTCAAGTAGATGTTCGAGCAATCACGGAGAGTGTGAAATGGCTGAGTAATACCACAAAGCCTAAATATGCCAACATTTTCACAAATAGCCAAATGGCGATCAAAGTATTAACATCGGAAAGCGTCAAATCCAGAACTGTGTTAGACTGAAAAGAACTATAAATGATTACTCAGCCCACAGTCAACTGCGTATTTGCAGGCTAGTGACACAACGGAGTAATTGAAAATGAACGGGCAAACTGTTTTGCTTCAAAGGTCAGAGAACTTCGAGTAATAAACTTGGAAACCTTTCGAAGCCACGAAGTGAGTTGAAACACTGGGCAGTACAGTTGGGCACTTTTTAGTTCAATTCAATTGAGTGAACTAGTTTCTTCATTTAGTTCACCAGCTCACTTTAGCTCACCCGCTCTTAAGCTCACCAGTTCACCAGCTCATTTGCTCAGCAGCTCTTGAGCTCACCAGCTCACTTTGCTTAAATAGCTGTTTAGTTCAGCAGTTCATTTCTTTCAGATCACCAGTTCAAATCAGCCGCTTAAGGGAATCTGATTAGAACTTGAATGTAATTAATTGAATATACAAACGCGTTTGTATAGGAAGAATCCTACATTCATGATGGCATAAAAATGGAAACAACATATAATAGCTGAGAAGAGACAACGAAATGACAGGGTTGAACTACTGAGCTAAAATGAACGAGTTGTGTGAAATAGTTCGTACCGTTCAGTAAAGTTACCCGTTCAATTGAACTAGTTCGTTCACGAACTACACAACTGTACTGAGCATTGATGGCTCACAAAACTGCGTGGAATAGCGCAACAGTAGGAGCAGCTGCAAAGATACTGTAGGGTGACCCACATGAAAAGAAAACAAGTAGTAAGATGATAGTATTTAAGATGATAAGTAAGATGATAAGTATTATAACGGGTCACGCTAGCTTACAAGCATATCTTAATCGCATAGGACTAGCAGAAAACGATGAGTGCATGGTATGCAGGGTGTTTAAGTTTGAAAGTCAAACTGTCATACCTGATTAAGTGTACCATGGTATTTGTTTATGGTACTTTCCTTCTCGCTAATATCTATGTACTCCCTTTGTTCCAACACTGAAAGAGTACCTTTGTAGATATTAGCGAGTAAGTATTTTGACATTTCCCCGCGAACGCCCCCACCTTTCACCGTCTATTCAATCGCTAACGATCTCTTAAATCGACGGCACCTCGGCATATCGTTGCTCTTCTCTCTGCATATTGTTGCAAACATTTGTACATATTGTTGTACTACAAAAAAGGTAATCTTGTTACCAAAAAATTAATTAAATAAATTAGAGCTTACGGCTCCTTGTTATATTTTAAAACTGAAATATCGTGTTTTTATTTTATTTTCTTTTTCGGCACCAACATTTTGGTCCTTCGAGCCGGATCAAACCGAGCCTATCGGATAAGTGTGCGTGTGTTAATCGGTTTGTTGTTTTTTTTCGCCAACAGCAGTCATCGCCATCATCACAGCCTTCATCCACATCCATCATCGAATCATAATAAATAATTGATTTCAATAAAATAAAGGTTTGTATAGAGCAGTTTTTTTCTAAAACAGTGAGTCGCGAATTTATTAATAAAAAAGTGTTAATTATTTTTGAAAAAAAGGTCGTTTTACAACGCGTCGCGAAACCCTCCCGCTACCCGTCTCG
Organism: Eudasyphora cyanicolor; assembly: GCA_963930755.1. Classification (NCBI taxonomy): domain Eukaryota; kingdom Metazoa; phylum Arthropoda; class Insecta; order Diptera; family Muscidae; genus Eudasyphora; species Eudasyphora cyanicolor. The sequence continues at coordinate 256,888,159 of OZ005737.1, read as the reverse complement.
TCTTTACGTTGTTCGTGGTATATACACAGGGAAAACATTTTCTGTGTCACTGCCCGGCTTTCACACATGCAAGATCCTGGTATTTCGGGCCCAACATATTTCCAGACTCGACTCATTACAGAGGATATGACTGGAAGATACTGAGAAGATTCGTGTCCAGTACCGATTTTCTGTTACTCGTGAGGTATAAAAAGATCATAAGTAAGGAGCGCAAATCAGGCCGAACCACTAGCTTAAGTGTATGTCCATGGACATGAGACGTTTAAACGTCTCCTCTTTTCAACCTAACCTATGAGCCAGGTGTATACCGATTCCTTCCTCATTATCTTTTCTGGATAGACAGCAAAGTTTGTTACATGATGAAAAAATATTGCCATTTTCATTTGAAGTGGCACTTTGCACAAAATATTTTTTGTTCAAAATAAAAAAAATAGCAAAAATACAAAAAATATTTTCTGGCAAATATAACTTCAAATGGCCATAACATTTGTCTTTTCAATCAAACGAAAAAGAGTAATGTTACACGCGCTTAAATATTTTTTCACCCGAGGCGGCCAAATTTGAGACCCTGTAGACCCGCCGGTCCTGTATACCAAGGGGGTCCAAGTTTAAAACTAAACTTCATTTGTACCTCCTCTAGAATCGTGCCAAGTTTTGTCTCAAATAAAGCGGCAGAATTATTTCCTTTTTTAATTCCTCCCAGTATGCATCGTTTCATCGAAATATCTTGATGAATGGGTACGTCAAGAAACAAAATTGTCGAACTTGGTACAAGAGCTTCCAATGCATCCCGAAAAAGTCACTGTTTGTTCTGGATTTTGAGCCGTCTGGTGATTATTTCTTGTTGTTGGCCAGGCCATCATCATCAACGGCGAGCGCTATAATTCGATGATTACCAACTTGTTTTGAACTGAATTGGATGGTATGTGCTAACGCCACATTGGAAATTTTGCACGGGCGATTTGGGGACAGGGCTGTGGAGTCGGAGAAATTTACCCGAAATAGGCTTAAAAATAGGCATCATTTATATTATAGAATATTTTCATAAAAAAAAAAAAATTTTTGGGAAAACTAAACTTTATACAAAAGTAGGATAAAACATTCAATATTTTTAAGAAAATAAATTTTTATGTTAAAAATAGCTTTAAAGTCAACCAATCTATCGACTTTTTATCTAAAGACAGTTTTACGACAGCTCCGATTAAATATTTGATAAATTTAGAAAGATGAATGTGCTGCTAACAAAATAAGAATTTTTGCAAGACTATAAGCATGTAAAAAAACAGTAAACCAACGTCAAGGTCAGGCGAAGTCGACTATATACTACACCACATTGTTAGAGCAGAATATGTTGATATAAATATGAAATAATTATCTTATACATTTAATCTATGCCGAATTTCTTAAAATTCTTCAATATGGGTTCTCGGATATATAAAATCTACCCTCCTAAATTTGAAAATGATGGAATGCAAGGTCAACTCCGAAGAAAAATATATATACGATGGTAATATCTATGTCTGAATCGAATGAATGATTTTGACCAATTCCAATAGGGTTCCTCCCATTTTTCCTCTAATTTTTGACAGCTGGATCGGAGTGAAATTGCGACCCGTAACTAACGAACAAGAGGAACAGACATTGCAAGTAAATCGGCTATAAATAAATAATAATTTTTTTAATTACTGGTATTGAATACTGCTTTTATAGTTTTATTGTTTTTTTACCAATGATATATGTTATTTTCAGTAAAATCAACTCAGTCTTAGTATAAAAAGAATTTCAGAAATGTATGTTACTCGTAATAAACTGCCGGAGTCGAATCATTTTAAAATCCAGTTATTTTGGCTAGACTCCACAGCCCTGTTTGAGGGCACAGAAAAACGGAACTATCTACTCAGAAAGTTATTCAATCCATTCATTCATTTGTGCTTCAACCACCGAAATTACCAATATTTTGTTAACCGAATGTAAAGGGTTTAAAATTTTCAATATTATTATTTAGTTGTTTGGTCGTTATTAGATGTTAAGTTTTTCATAAAATTCACTCTGGAAATCCTTCGTTTTTACTAACTAGATTAAAAATTTTCTCATTTACTGTGGTACTGCAAAAATAAATAATTCCACACAAAAAATTAATGACATTTAAAATTTTAGACCTTAGAGAGAAGGATATATATCATTTGCTACTAGCCAAAAGTGTAACACATCGAAGGAGTGTTCCTCGCCCAATCTATCCGCCCGTGATAGATGATATAATTTCTCACACAATCTATCCGCCCGGGATAAATGACTCAATTCCTCTCCCAATCTATCAGCCCGTGATAGATGACATAACTTCTCGTCCAATCTATCCGCCCGTGATAGATGATTTAATTCCTCGCCCAATCTATCAGCCCGTGATAGATGATATAATTCCAGGCCCAATCAAGCTTAGAATAAAGGATGTTGAAAAATCTGTCAAAGAACTAAAATTAAAGAAATCGCCCGGAGAAAATGGTACATATGACAGCGAAAATGATAAAAGAACTTCCCTTTTCAGCCTTGAAAATTGTGTTATTTTTATTCAATGCAATTCTCCGTGTAGGTTACTTCCCCCTATCTTGGAAGAGGTCTGAAATCGTGATGATACCGAAACCAGGCAAAGATCCAACTCAAGTCAAATCTATCGCCCTATAAGCTTACTAACGATACTTTCAAAACAGTTCCATTCATGAAGAAAATCACACCTCATATAATTTCTCACTATATTATACCTGACCATCAATTTGGTTTTAGAAAAAGTCATAATACTATAGAACAGGTACACCGTATCGTAACCTGCATCAAAAGAGCTTTTGAGTATAAAGAATACTGTTCGGCGTTATTCATAGATATTTCCCAAGCATTTGACAAAGTCTGGCACGAAGGACTTTTGTACAAAATATGCGACCTTCTGCCAATCAACACGCATAAACTATTCAGGAGTTATTTGACTAACCGGTCTTTTCAAGTTAAATCAAATGGCATTTTTTCTAGCCATAAGAAAATAAATGCCGGTGTCCCACAGGGGAGCATTCTTGGCCCTATACTGTACGTTATTTTTACGGCAGATATGCCCATAACCAACTTTACGCACACGTCTACTTTTGCGGACGATACTGCTATCGTCAGTACTCACAAAAACCCTTTAGTTGCGTCCGATCAACTGCGGTCTCATGTCCGAATCCTAGAAGAATGGTTAAAAAAATGGAGAATAATGGTGAATGCCTCAAATTGTACTCATGTTACCTTTACCCTGCGAAGGGATGCAAGTCCTCCAATTTCTATTTTCAATTCACAGATTCCCCAAAAAGGATCATGTAAAATACCATGAAATCCACTTAGATGGGCGTTTGACGTGGTCGCGCCACATAGACTGTAAAGTAACTCAAATAAAACTCAAAACTAATCAACTTCAGTGGCTTATCAGCCAAAGATCTGCCCTAGATCCAGAGTATAAAGTTTTTTTTATACAAAACGGTATTGAAGCCAATTTGGACATATGGGGTACAGCGTGCGCTTCAAATGTATGCAAATTACAAAGAAGACAATCGAATATTCTTCGTTTAATTAGTGGTGCACCATGGTATATAAGAAACGCTAACATAAATAAGGATCTCAAGATGCCAACAGTAAAAGAGGAAATTGAAAATATTGCCGGTGTTACGTGGGTAAACTATTCAATCATCCAAACATCTTGGCTCGAGAACTACTAAATTTTGAAAGTCATAACCGCCTTTGAAGGAGAGTTACGATGGACATGATTTAAATTAAAACTAATCAAAATCAAAAACAAAAAATTAAACGAAATTATGAATTCTTAAATTTGAAATGTTAACCTTTTTGTTTAAGTAAAAAATCGTGTAGTCTCAATGGTTTATTCGCAATGGCAATAACCCAGAGAATAGTATTTTAGGTTAAGATTTGTCCACTTATTGTTATTTTCATTGTATAATAATGAAAGATTCAATAAAAAATGTAATGAATTGGAAAAAAAAAATCGAAAGAGGGACCTAACCCCCAAAGTATGTTCGGCGAAAATCCGTTTTGGGCCATTTTAAGTAATTTGAGCAATGTCCGTCCGACCGTCCGTCCGTCTGTCTGCTGGCTTGTGCGCACGATAACTCTCGAAAGGAGTAACCGATTGACTTTGATATGCGGTAATATTTTTCCCTATCTCCGGCTAAGTTCGAAGATGGGCCATATTGGTCCATTCCTTCTAGTACCTCCCCCGCAAAAGGGTTAACTTTTATTGATATATTGATTCTTTAATACCTTCTATAATACTTACTCGAATATTCAGAAATTTTACACATAGTATTAGTTTGTTAGTCGCTAACACGTCCAGAAAAATGGGCGAAATGGCCACTCCCTTTTTGGTACCTCCCACACAAATTGATCATTTTGTACCAAAAGTTAACTGCTTATGGCTTTAATATCAGTTAATACAAATACTTGAAATTTTGTACAGTGTAATGCTTTTATAGTTCCTAGATTCTAGAAAAAAGTGGCCGTTATTGGCACGCCCCTTTCGGTACCTCCCACGAAAATGGACCATTCTACACCAAAAGTTAAAAGATTTTAACTTTAATAAAAGTGAATATAAATACTTAAATTTTGTACGGTGTAATGCTTTTATAGTATCTAGAGTCCAGAGAAAAAGTGACCATTATTGGCACACGCTTTTTGGTACCTCCCACACAAATAGAACATTTTGTACCAAATGTAAACAGCTTTAAACTGTAATACCAGTACATACTTTAAAGTGAAATGCAATTTAAATTGATAATAATTTAATTAAAAAATAAATAAATTCACGAATATTTTTTGGGACTGAGGGGATTCATAAGTCCGTTTACCCGACTGAACTTTCTTACTTGTTTTAGATACAGAAATTTTTAAAAATTATTCCCTCAGGAGTGTCAAAAACGCCATCTTGAAATTCTGATCAAATATAAAGGAAATCAGCCTTTTAAAAAAATTTCGAATTTAAAATTAATTGGGTCCAAATAAGCGAAAAATAATCGTGTGTCTTTATTTTTACGTTCTATTTGCAGTTTGTATCATTCTGTTAATTATTTAAAGCACATTCACAGAAATTATACAAATGGTTTTTTTATAAATTCATGCAGTAGCTAACAAAGACATCTAAGAACATGACATTAAAATTTAAAAAAAAATCTAAGGGTGTAATCATTTTGAAAATCGCAATAGAAAGTATAAATGGGCAAAAACATTAAAAATCAGTATTTTTATTGCAGTGCTTACAACAGTTGGTTGTAGTAGTTGAAATTACCTTCAAAACAATGTATATCACATTAAAATCGGTCATGTATTTTAGGAGATACAAGCTAAAGGATAAAAACACGTTTTAGAAAAAAACGTAATTTCGTCAAATTTAATTGCTCATAACTCCTAGAGAAATCTTTTTAAAATTTTTTCAGTGATCAAAAAAATTTTGTTTATTGAAATCACATTAAAGTAATATAATAGTATTCAAACATATTCAAATTTTAATAATACGAACAAATTTCATATGTATTCACTCAACATTTTAAGAAAAAAACAATTGCGTAGTGCAAAATTTTAGTTTTGGTTCATTTACCTTTTTGTATTGCACATTTCTTTAAAGTTAACCTCGTAAATAGAAGCATATGTAAAAAGAGGCTTATTATAAATAATGTTTCCAAGAGCAAAAGTGATCGCAAATAAAAATGTCCAAGCAAAAAAAAAGAGTTTTAATGGTAATTTTTCGCTTATCTCTATTACAAATTCTATTGTCAGGTTCGACACCGAAGAGAAGCATTAGACCAGAAATATTCAAAGAAAGTGCATCAAACTATTGTTACAAATAGAATTTGTATAAAATACCAACATTCAAAAAAAATCTGTTTAAAAAATTATATAGAATTGTAAATAATTGAATTGACTGAAATTTGGTATAGATCGTTATTATAGCTACAGATAACTGGAGCTTGAAAATTGTCACTATCGGTCCATTTTTTGATATAACCTCCATATATAGTATCTCCCCGATTTGACTACTAAACCCCATCGAAACCACAAATGTGAATTGAGCTGAAATTTGGTAGAATGAGTTTATTTGTACCCGAAACCATTCATATGTGATCCATGGTGAAGGTTATATAAGATTTGACATGACTGAACTTAATCCTTCTTTACTTGTTTAATTTAAAAATCGTCATGGAAAAAATTTCACGTTCGACCTGTCACATTCGAACCAACTTCAAAATTAAATTAAAAAAGACTACCAAATGTATTGCTACCAAACAAAAAGGATTCAAAAACTTTATTATTTTTTTACATTTTAAAATTTTTATCTTTAAAATATTCTTTGTGATTTCGCTGAATCTCATGTTATTAAAGATATTCACGAAAACTACTTCCATTTTTGTCGCGTTCGAACCGCTCTTTTTTTTGTCATTATTTTCTAATCAATATTTCGCCTGAAAAAGACTAAAACATCAGTAATAGTACTATTAATGATCTAAACGATTACGTAAAAGATGAATCTAAAATATGTTTTATTTGACCTTTTCATCATTTTGAATGTGTACAATGGTCATGTTCGACACCGTGGAATTGCCCATAAAGCGTCAGATATACACACAATGTTTACTAATTCGGACAATAAAATTTTTTTGAGCGCGAGATTTTTTATGATTTTCTCCATATGTAGTACATATTTTTTTTAAATATATAAATATATATTTATCCATGGTTACTAAGAGGAACATAGGGTCTTTTTAAACTACCCCTCTAAATAAATAATAAAGAGAACCGTAGTAAAGAGTTATTTTTAAAATCATCAAAAAATAAACATATAAACTCTCGAATAAAGAGTTATATCAGTCAAGTGCATTTCTACCGGTAGTGTAGATTTTGTTTAATCCATTTCTAGTGGTTTTAGAATGTTTTTAAACAAATAAGACTCAGCTCTCTATTGCTGTTATTATTTTTTATGAACACTTTTGCAAACAGCAGACAAGCGGTTGCAGACAGAGACAGACAAGAGAAGCCATATCGATCCAACCCTCACTAACTGGTCTACATTTGAAAGTACATTTCATTTTATGAATGGCTTAGAGAGCAGAGCAAACAAATGTTATGCAGAATGTCAAATGACTTAACCAATAAGTTAGCAAAATTAAATAAAATATTGACAAAAAAATATGTTGTGAATCCCACTATCCCTAAAACTTTTCGACTTTTCATGTATTTATTCTAGAAGCTCCATTTCACATTTTTCGAAATTCCCTTCGTGGTAGAAATAAGGACTTTTATAGTAATTTTAACACCTTATGACAGTTTTTCACTGTTCTGGCATCTCTCACAACATCTACCAAATTCCACATCACATTTCTCACAATTATTTTTCAAAAGTATTCAAGATTTTTTTATTTTATATTTTGATATTACGTCTATAGGTCCAATGATCAGATTTTCAGACAATAAATCACAGCTAGACCTTTAAAATTTCGTACAGATGATTATTATGAGTTATTAAGTCTTCAGTAAAACATTTAAGTCAATCGTGCAGTGCCACGCCCTTTTCCAGTAGGCGGATTAAAGCGCTACTGCGGTTGAAGATTACCGGGTCACTGTAAATGCTCACCAAAGGCTTTATTAAACATTTTATGTCAATCCGCCTAGTGCCACACCCACCTTTAGTGACAGGAAATGTATGCATGGCGATAGGTCTGCAAATTTATTAATAATTGCATCATTCTCTTCGAGATAACATTTATTTAAATCACAACACAATCACAACAAAAAACAAGTAAGGAAAGGCTAAAGTCGGGCGGTGCCGACTATATAATACTCTACACCACTCTCGTAATATTGAATAACTCTGATATATAAATTTTGTAATTCATGTATAAATTGTTTACATAAAATTACTTTTGGGACATTTTATACTTAAATAATACCCCGTACCACAGTGTGGTGTAGGGTATAAAAACGATTGGATCTAAAGAGCCAAATCGGATGAAACATATATATGGGAGCTATAGCTAAATCTTTACCGATTTTCTTCAAATTCGGCAATGTTGGTTCATGAATAAAGAAACTCTACCATTCTAAATTTCAAAACGATTGGATGTAAAATACAGCTTTTATATGACTAAAGGGCCAAATCGGACGAAACATATATATGGGAGCTATAGCTAAATATTAACCGATTTTCTTCAAATTCGGTAGTGTTGGTTCATGGATCAATTAACTCTACCGTTCTAAATTTCAAAACGATTGGATGTAAAATACAGCTTTTATAGGACTAAATGGCCAAATAGGACGAAACATATATATGGGAGCTATAGCTAAATCTTAACCTATTTTCTTAAAATTCGGTAGTGTTGGTTCATGGATCAAGAAACTCTACCATTCTAAATTTCAAAATGATTGGATGTAAAATACAGCTTCTACAGGACTAAAGAGCAAAATCGGACGAAACATATATATGGGAGCTATAGCTAAATCTTAACCGATTTTCTTCAAATTCGGCAATGTTGGTTCATGGATCAAGAAACTCTACCATTCTAAATTTCAAAACGATCGGATCTAAAATACAGCTTCTATAGGACTAAAGGGCCAAATCGGACGAAACATATATATGGGAGCTATAGCTAAATCTTAACCGATTTTCTTTAAATTCTGCAATGTTGGTTCATGGATCAAGAAACTCTACCATTCTAGATTTCAAAACGATCGGATGTAAAATACAGCTTCTATAGGACTAAAGGACCAAATCGGACGAAAGATGTATATGGGAGCTATATCTATATCTGAACCGATTTTCTTCAAATTCGGCAATGCTGGTTCATGGATCAAGAAACTCTACCATTCTAAATTTCAAAACGATCGGATGTAAAATACAGCTTCTATAGGACTAAAGGACCAAATCGGACGAAACATATATATGGGAGCTATAGCTAAATCTTAACCGATTTTCTTCAAATTCGGCAATGTTGGTTCATGGATCAAGAAACTCTACCATTCTAAATTTCAAAACGATCGGATGTAAAATACAGCTTCTATAGGACTAAAGGGCCAAATCGGACGAAAGATATATATGGGAGCTATATCTAAATCTGAACCGATTTCAACCAAATTCAATAGCGATCTTAACAGCCGCGAAATACTCTAAACTGCAAAATTTCAGAACGATCGGAGTGAAATTGCGACCTGTAATCGACGAACAACTTTACATGGACGGACGGACGGACGGACATCGTTAAATCGACTCAGCTAGTGATTCTGAGTCGATCGGTATACTTTAAGGTGGGTCTAGCTGTGTTATTTTCAGGTGTTACAAACATCTGCCGTGAAACAAACGTATAATACCCTGTACCACAGTGTGGTGTAGGGTATAATTATATTAATACATTTCAGAAAATTACTTAAAAAAGTAATAAATTTCCTACGGTGCACAATGAGCGTGAGTGTTAACGACATACTGAGTGTTTGGATAATATCATCAATATTGAATCAATCTAAAGTGCGAAAATGTAAATAAAATATACAAAATTTTGTAATAAATTCTTACTTGAACTATTTCTGCTTCATCAACTTCTAAATAGAAATTATAATGAAATTAATGCTCTACATCCTCTTCAGAACACTGCTCTGTATATATTTGGCAGTTGATACTCAGAGATTTCAGGAATCTATAAAAGAGAAATAATAATAGTAATTAATAAATTTGTATGGTGGTTGTTTACAAACAGAGTTACACCTTTTTGACTTTAATCCAAAGACGACGTTTGTTAGCCAACTTCCTTTGGTTTGGTGAATGTAAAAAATTCTAAATTGTCGAAAGGGGAGTGAGAAAAATCATATTTTCTTGGCATCAATATTTTTCTAGGGTAATTTGTTTGTTGTCTCAAGTAACACTTGATATCTTACTGCCAGTGCCAGTACCAGTGCCACAGTCACTGTCAGAGAAAGTCGATAGCCTCTGCTATTTTGGGTCGATATCGAACTCACAAGGATGCCATCAGCACCATTACCACCACTCCATTGAAAGTGAGCAGTAGCATTTTTGCCGTTCGGTTCTCATACTCGTATCATTTTTCATCGACTTGACTTTTCTCGCTATTGCTATTGTTGTGATACTATTGGGCTATAACTCGCATATAGAAATTTATTATCATATCGATATGCATAATAATTCGGTCATAAAATAAATACTCGTTGTTCAAAGTACAAGGGAAATACAAATTGTATCGTTGTTCTTTCCCCTTTTCCCTGCTCTCCCTCTCTGGAGCTCCCTTTGTATATGCTTATACATTTATGTTTTATGTCTATGTATTGAATTCTGTTGTATGCGTAAATGAAAACAAGTCATGAAAACAAGTCATGAAAACAATATAAATAAATGTGAAATCGAAAAATCATAGCAACAAATAATAACCAACAAAAATCGTAACAAAACATTTGGTAGGAAATGCTAAATTCAGTAAAAAGCGAAAATGAATAGAGAGAGAGAGAGGAATAATATGAGCACAAAAGCAGCATAACTGTGTATAACTGTGTATAACAATAGCGTAAGTAGAACAGTTTTCACAAACTCCATTGACTTTGTTGAAGCATTTTCCATAAGAATAGCTTTACAGCAGTGCTGTCGAATATTCTGCTAACAGCTGATATTGTGTGACAATGAAGATAGCAAGAAGATTAACAAGAAAAAGCAGTAAGGAACGGTAGAAAGCAGGGCGGGCCGACTATATAATACCATACACCCACCTAACAATGCGAAAATGAGCATAGCGATAATATTTTGGAGTAATTGGTTTCGTTTCAGTATACCATAATACCAAAATACCATAGCCATCAAGTCTTTTTCCAAGGAGGATTTGAAGATGTTGAACATAATAAACCAGATCTACAACGAAAATCTTAAAATGCGCAGTATTTTTGTATAGATCAAGAATCGGAAGGAACGTATAAGTGGGACTGTATATAATTTCTGCACATAATATAAAGAGCTGACATAAAATACAATTTCAATAGCGTTAAAATACTACTAATGGGCAGGAACATAGTATATACCCGGCTGTATCTAAATCTGAACCGAGTATCCCCAAATTAACAACTTTTTACCAAATGTTGCAATGATCGAAAGTAAAGTACGACTTCTAAAGCGTTTGAAACCAATCGGCGGAACATATATATGGGGGCTATATCTAAATCTCAACAGATTTTCCCCGAATTTGACAGTGTTAATTTATGTAATAAGAATTTCGTACTGATCGGATATAAACCAGTAAGGAAAGACAGAAAGTCGGGCGGGACCGACTATATAATACTCTACACCTCCCTAACAATGCGAAAATGAGCATTGCGATAAGAATTTAGCAGTGTTTGGGGGCTAAATCTAAATCTGAATGGATTTTCTCCGAATTTGGTATATCTAAATCTCAACCGATTTTGGCCAATTTAATAGGGATCGTCCTTGGGCCAAAAAAGAGCTCAGTGCTAACTTTTATCACAAACGGACCATAAATATGACCTGCACTTTGATTACAAGAATACATGGACAGACAGACAGACAGACGGACATGGATATATCGATATCGGTGTAATAAACGATAGGGGTTTCTCTTCTCCTTTTGGGCGTTACAAACAAATGCACAAACTCATAATACCCTGTACCCTGTAGAGGAAGTACAGTGGAAAACCACACTGGTCGACTTTAGTATGGAGGATCACCATAATGGTCGACTCTAGTATAAAGGAAGACCACAGTGGTCGACTTTAGTATGGAGGATCACCATAATGGTCGACTCTAGTATAAAGGAAGACCACAGTGGTCGACTCTAGTATAGAGGAAGACCACAGTGGTCGACTCTAGTATAGAGGAAGACCACAGTGGTCGACTCTAGTATAGAGGAAGACCACAGTGGTCGACTCTAGTATAGAGGAAGACCACAGTGGTCGACTCTAGTATAGAGGAAGACCACAGTGGTCGACTCTAGTATAGAGGAAGACCACAGTGGTCGACTCTAGTATAGAGGTAGACCACAGTGGTCGACTCTAGTATAGAGGAAGACATTGTTTTACAGGTAGACTATGTTCAGAGGATAATCTCAGTGGTTGACTATGGTATGGAGAAAAACTTCAGTGATTAGTTGTAATATAGAAGAAGAACTAGACTCTAATATGGAACTTGAACTTTGTTGTGGATTACAACTTAGATGATATTATCTGTAGTGTATATTGTACGAGGAAAACCTCGGAGTCGACAAGGTGTTGAATACAATATAGAATAAGGCTTCTAAAGTCGACAATATTGTAGAGGAAGGCTTAAGGGATCAACTATAATGAAGATGAAAACGTTAGTGGTCTTCAATGTTACAGCATAGGACCTAGATATATACGAAGACCTCATTGAAACAGTCTGGAATAGAAGAATACCCCACTGATCGACACCGGTAGATAGGAAAACCTCAAGTGTTCGACGTCTGTACGGACGGGTATGTAATGGTTGACTCCGGTACAAAATAAATATCAGTGCTAGGCAACGACGCCGAGGAAATTCTTGGACAATTAGATGGCAAATCGGAAGATTCCTGTACAGAAGAGCTATAACAAAATTAATGTAACCGACTTATATTATCCGGATATTACAACCCAATGTGCATCTTTTCGAAGACACTGTATTAGAGTCTCAATAAAAATCATTCCCATTTGGTATCATCTCTACTTTTTTTCTTTCCATTTCGACTAAAGATTGTAATGTTTTTTGGCACATCGTCGTTGTCGTCGTCATACAAATTCACAGCTACCACTACAATAACTATTAGTTGTAGTTGTGGTTATTGTTGTACTATTATGAATGAATTGCAATCGAGTAGAAAAAAACTAGTAGAAGAAACAAAGAATATATATATTTTTATGCGAACATTTGTGAAATGAAGCATAGCACACCATCCATTCAGAAATGTAGTGGGTAAGTGCGTTCCATGGCAAATTCTGATGTCTGATGCTGCCCCAGGCCACAGCAATCGCAGTGCTGCGAAACAAGCAAAGTCGAAAATGTTTCTTCATTCGTTTCGATTGGTTTCACTATTATGTATCAAGTGGGTGGGAATTATGGGGGATGGAGAGAATTATGTACTACAAAAGAATCGGGCGTGCGAGTAACAAAATGTGGGAATCAATGATTCAATGCTGAAGGAACGGACCGCGGCCACCACATCAGAGCGCTTTGTGAAGCAAAATCGAGAAATAGTAAACAATAAAATGTTAATAACGCTGCCGCGGGGCTTACACTGAAAATACAGCTGGAATATTACGTTAAATTGAAATTCCTTGAGCGAAGAGAAACTAAAGCAATGAAAAAACGCAGCACAAGAAATACAAAGGATTTGAAAGGAGTGGTTTTGTTTATGGCTTTCAATTAATGCGAGAGGCTGGACATTATTAGGACAGGCAGAATGGACAGCTATGGTTTTGAGGGGTGTAATAAAGTAAGACTTGTATGTATTATACTTAATAACATCAAACATAATAAGCTTGGAGGAATTAATTTATTAAAATATTTCTAAGTATTTTACTGAAACGAGTGTGTTTTTAAATAAACGAGTTGTGTGAGCATAAATATGGTTTTACCCAAGAATACTTATACTAGTTTATGGTAAAATTAATAAAATAAATAAATAAAAATAATTAAAATGTCCCCTCACATGTCATTTCTTGACGCTCTGGAGAACACATTTTTCGATTGATTTGGCTGAAATTTAAGCATTTATACTTTATAAAGGTCCCTTCCGATTCAATTTGTTAACTGTCTAGGGGACGCATTTTATATAGCCAACAAACGACGACAGAAAAATTTGTCATATTCAAAAAAAAAAAATAAAAAATTATGATATTGCTTTTTATATATATACTAGCTGGACCCGGTCCACTTCGTTGCCCCAGATTGAGATTTCCGATCCCGTCCATTTTTGAACCAATTACGTAGACTGCCATCAAATGCATATTTACTAAATTACAACACTCTCGCTAACAAATTGTTCAAGGTATTTCAATTTCAGAAATTTGCTTATAAGGGTGGGGCCACGCTCATTGGTCCGATCCCAAACCTTTTGGGCCATTCACGTAGACTATCACCAGATATATATACACGAAATTACAGCACTCTCGGTAAAAAATTGTGCAAGATATGACTCTCAATTTCAAAATTTGACTTATACTCGCATAGGCAGGGCAACGTCCATTGTTCTGATCCCGCCTATTTTTGGTCGAATCACGTAGACTGTCATCAGATACATATACCCAAAACTGCAGCGCTCACTTAAACAAATTGTGCAAGATATCTCAATTTAAAAATTGGGCTCCTATTGGCGGTGCCGCCCTTTTTTGTGTAATCACGTAGACTGCGTGAGATGCACAAAATCACAGCACTCTCGCTAACAAATTGTGCATGATATCTCAATTTCAAAATTTGGTTTATATGGGCGGGGCGATGCCCATTGATCCGATCCCGCCACTTTTTAGAACATTCACGTAGGCTATCATCAGATACATATGCACAAAATTACAGAACTATCGCTAAACAATTGTGTAAGACATCTCAATTTCAAAATTTAGTTTATATGGGCCATTGATCCGATCCCGACCCTTTTTGGACCAATAACGTAGACTACCACCAGACATCACTCTCGCTAAAAATTGTGCAAGATATGTGTCTCAATTTCAAAATTTGGCTTATATAGGCGGAGCCACGTCCATTGGTCTGATCCCGCCAATTTTTGGGCGAATCGCTAAGACAGTCATCAGATACATATGTCCAAAACTGCAGCACTCTCGATAATAAATTGTGCAAGATATTTTAATTTCAAAATTTGGCTTATATGGACGTGGCCACACCCATTGGTTCGATGCCGCTCATTTTTGGACCAATCACGTAGACTATCACCAGATATTTATACACGAAATTACAGCACTCTCGGTACAAAATTGTGCAATATATCTCAATTTCAAAATTTGGCTTATATGGGGGGGTGGGCACGCCCATTGTTCTGATCCCGCCCATTTTTGGACCAATCACGTAGACTGCCACTATATACATATACACAAAGTTGCAGCACTCTCGCTATCAAATTGTGCAAAATATCTCAATTTCAAAATGTGGCTTATATGGGCGGGGCCACGCCTATTGGTCCAAACCCGCCCATTTTTGGACCAATCATGTAGGTCGCCAACGGATATATATATGTACAAAATTCCAGGTCTCTCGGTAACAAATTGTGCAAGATATCACATTTTTTAAATTTGGCTTATATGAGCGGTGCCACTCCCATTGGTCCGATCCCGCACATTTTTGGAAAAATCACGTGGACTGCTACCAGATACATACGAACAACATTACAGCACTCTAGCTAACAAATTCTGCAAGATATCTCAATTTAAAAATGTGGCTTGTATGGGCGGGGCCACGCCTATTGGTCCGATCCCGCCCATTTTTTGGCCAATTACGTAGAATGCCACCAGATACATATACGCAACATTGCAGCACTCCCGCTAGCAAATGGTGCAAGATATCAAAATTTCAAAATTTGGTCTATGTGGGCGGGGCCACGCCCATTGGGTCGATCCCGCCCATTTTTGGACCAATCACGTAGACTGCCACCATATACATATACATAAAATTTCAGCACTCTCGCTAACAAATTGTGCAACATATCTCAATTTCAAAATTTGGCTTATATGGGCGGGGCCACGCCCATTGGTCCGATTCCGCCCATTTTTGGAAAATTCACATAATCTGCCACTAAATGCATACACACAAAATTTCAGCACTCTAGCTAAAAAATTTTCTCAATATCAAAATTTGACCCATATGGGCGGGTCCACGCCCACTTGATATATCGAAAATTCAAGTACCCTTTTTTCAGCACCCCCTACACATGTACATTCTGTGAAAATTTCAAGATGATCGGTCTAGCCGTTTAGACGTCTATACGGAACAAACAAACAAACCCACAAACAAACGATTTGCCACGCCCACATTTTCCCCGCCCACTATTTGCAAAATTTTTTTTCCCAAAACCATCTCAGACCAAATAGCTTTCAAACAAAAGAAAAAAATTTTAAATCGGTCCAGTGGTTTAAGCGTCTATAAAACACATACATACATACATACATACATACATACATACATACATACATACAAACATTTTTCCATTGCTTTTTATATATATACTAGCAGGACCAGGTCCATTTCGTTGCCGCAGATTTAGATTTTCGATCCCGTCCATTTTTGAAACAATCACGAATACTGCCACCAAATACATATACATAAAATAACAGCACTCCCGCTAACAAATTGTGCACGCCCATTTTCAGACCAATCACGTGCACCTCCACCAGATACATTTACACAAAATTACAGCAGTCCCGCTAGCAAATTGTGCAATATATTTCAATTTCTAAATTTGGCTTATATGGGCGGGGCCACGCTTATTAATCCGATCCTGCCCGTTTTTGGAACGATCAAGATTCTTGCTTGCAGAAGCATACACACAAAATTTCACCATAATCTGCAGGGCCGTTCCCTAGATATTGCGTTTTCCAACGGCCACTTGAGATATCAATAATTCAAGTAGCCTATTTTTCCTTCCAGACCTAATACTTTATTCTGTGAAAATTTCGTAAAGATCGGTTATACGGCTATACGGAACCAACAAACACACAAATTCTTTTTTTATACAGGGTGTTTTTTAAGATGTGTGGTTTTCAATCTGGCAATACTTTTTTAGGAGTTGGTCTTTTTGACAGCTGTCACTTGATTTATGTTCAGTTTGTTTTGCCATCTCATAATGAATGTACTTATTCCGGAACAACGATTGGAAATGGTGCAAATTTATTACCACACATTTGGATGACTTTATACATTTTTGTGCAAAAAACATAAGGCGTTGTCATAGATCAATGAAAGTTGGCACCGAGTAATATATTGACTAAATTAAGAAAGAAATGGTTTTTCATTAAAATCGGCCTCGCCCACCGCCCATACAATCCAACCCGATTTTTTCTCATAAAATGTTTCCTATCAAAGCAAAAGTCTTCAAATTTGGTACATACACTTCCACTTGGTACAAAATATGCATGCCAAGATTCATTAAAATCGGGCACGCCCACCGCTCCTCGCTCTTACACAACGAATTGATTTTTTCTCATAAAAATGTTCCTATTCAAGCAAATATCTTTACGTTTGGAACATACACTTCATAGAATAAACAAAATAGACATGCCAAGTTTCATCGAAATCGTCCACATCCCCTACACACCGCCCATACAATTAAAATCGATTTTTTTCATAAAATTTATATTCCGCTTTCATAAAATGTATAAGCTTGTTCAGCGAACAGTAAAAAAAGGTTGATTTTTTGCAAAAATTAAAAGAAAAGTTTCTCGTCCTTCATTTCGTTGCAGTCAGAAGAAAAACTGCAAACTATATGAGCAATCCAAATAACTTTTTTTTAAATTAAAAAGAAAGTTATGTATTTCCAATATATTTACCAATTGGAAAAAATTTTATTGCCAGATAAATAATTTCACAACTTCCGGTCCAAAATAGCACACATTTTTATAATGTCGACCTTAGAAAATACACCTCTGTATCCTTTACACTAGCGGTGGCCAAAAATCAACCCTGGGTGAGTCAGCTGTGCTGATCCAACACTCTCATTTCTTTCTCTCTCTCACGTCTCTTTCATTGTGCACTAATGATTTTTTCCATTTTAGCGATCTACCCATGTTGACTTCTTTATGTTTAAATATGTAAACATATGTATGCAATTTTATTATTATTTAGTTGTTTTTACCATAATTATATTATTATCTACTTATTTTTGCTTTAAATAACGTTTTTTTTCCATTGTTCCTATCAATCGTCAAATAAAATAAAGTGACTCGATGTGACATTTGTGTTCGCCCAGATGACAGCAGAGAGAGATAGAGAAACCAAAATTTACACTGAAACGATTACGTTTTCGTACGAGTTCATTATCGTGCGACTTGTCGTTATGGTGGTAGTTAGTGAAACCCAAATCAGCTGTTTGTTGTCTGGCAGGCGAACGAAAGCAAAATTTTAAGTTACAGAAACAGGCTGTTAATCTATTTAATGAGTACAGTCATCGATATCACACATTAAATTTCGATTATATATAGCATCTCCCCTCTTTAAAATTGTTAAACCAAAGAGACAAGAAATTGCAATAGATCGACTGAACATTTGTATTTGCGGAATCTTTCAAACAAATAGCGGTCATCATAGCTCCATGTTTTAATATAGCTCCCATACAAAGGTCCCTATCGATTACATTTATTTACTCCAATGAAACAAAAATTTCAACTGATCAGGCTGAAAGTTTTTGATTTTATTTATACTCGCAACCCATCACACGAACAACGTTGTCACAGTTCCATGTTTTAATATGCTCCCATACAATGGTTCCACCTAATACGACTTCCTAAGGCCATAGAAAGTAACATTTTCAATAATTTTTTGTGTGCCTTTATACTCGCAACCCTTTTACACGAATAAAGTTGTCACAGTTCCATGTTTTGATATAGCTCACATACAAAATTTTTCCGTCCACTTATGTATATACTTTACATAATTTCCAATTTTCTTTATTATAATGGAGAATGCGATCCACTTTTGAGAGTATATATGATCCTGTATGGCCGAGCATAACTCAATACAATCATAAATTATCCTCGAATCCATCAAGTCCAAAATCATATAAATCTAATCATCCATTCTCGCGTAATGCGGCCACACACGGACGGCAGTCTTTTTTATATGTACGGAAGATTGTATGTAGATCGGAACCAATTGTCTCCATACTCGCTATTTGTTCTTCTTTCCTTCAAATTGCATGAAGATCGGTTAGAAATGTGGCATTTGTATGCAAAGATGCAAAGTGGGGAGATATACGAGGTATGTTTAAAAAATATCGCGAATTTTTAATTTCCGCGGGCTACGTGTATTTGATTTTTGATATTTTTGTAGCGTTATGTTGGTACTCATGTCCCTTACTTATGCTGACAAGGTCGGCCATTTTGAATGTTTAGTTAATTTTTGACAGCTGTTGTGCTTGGATGTGTTTTAACTTGTCTTCGATTTTTATCTATTTCAGAAAATGGATCAAAGAATCTGCATGAAATTTTGTGTGAAAAACAAAATAAAATGCGCTGACGCATTCCGAATGTTGACTGTGGCATATGGTGAAGCTACCTTGGACCAAAGCAACGTTTATCGGTGGTACAAAATGTTCTTAGAGGGCCGAGAAGATGCGAAGGACGAACAGCGTGCCGGACGCCCAAGCTCACAGTTTTCTTTTATTGCAGGGGCATGGTGCATTATGAGTACTTGCCACAGGGTAGTACGGTCAATAAAGAATATTACCTGCAAGTTATGCGCAAATTGCGAGAAGCAATCCGCCAAAAACGGCCGGATTTGTGGAAGAACAAAAACTGGCTTTTGCACCATGATAACGCCCCTGCACACACATCGTTGCTTGTGCGCGAATATTTGGCCAAAAACAACACAGTAATGGTGCCGCAGCCACCGTATTCCCCTCACCTAGCCCCCTGTGACTATTTTTTTTTCCCAAAACTGAAAAGTCCCATGAAAGGACGACGCTACGCCACGATTGAGGAGATAAAGACGGCATCGAAGGAGGAGCTGAACAAGATCACAAAAAATTATTATTTGAAGTGCTTAGAGGATTGGAAAAAACGTTGGCAGAAGTGTATTATATCCGAGGGGAATAGATATTTATAACTAAAAAAATACTTTTTGAAAAAATACAAAATTTTTTGAACATACCTAGTATATGGGCGAAAACTCGATGCCACAGGAAAAACCGGCTAATGTCATTCGATTTAGCGGGCCGAAAATATACGAACTAAGTTGTTTTTATCAAGGATACATTTTTAAAGTGTATTTTGCACAAGTGTAAGTGTATTTTTTCAAATTAAATAATGAATTTAGACAATTTTGTCTAAAGTGAAATATATGAGTCATTCCATGCTGAACGGTACGATTTTTGACATCACTAGCTTTGATTGCTTCGATAAAATATTTTTAAGAGAAGTATACATACACAAACTTTCGAAGCAATGAAAGCTAGTGATGTCAGAAATCGTATCGTTTGGCAGGGAATAAATCAGATAACTTTTCCTTCAATCTTTTCAAAAAATTAAGAAAATTTTTTTTTCTGAAATTAAAACGTTTTTTTTGATATTCTTGTCTAAAACTAGATTTTTTATACCCCACACCACACAGTGGTACAAGCTATTATAATAATGTTTCATGACAGATGTTTGTAACCTGTAGAAATATCACAGCTAGACCGCCCTTAAAGTATACCGATCGACTCAGAATCACTAGCTGAATTGAGTTAACCATCTGTCCGTCCATATTATTGTTCGTTGAGTACAGGTCGCAATTTCACTCTGATCGTGCTGAAGTTTTGCAGTCTTTCGTAACTAGAGGGAACCCTATTGAATTTTAAGAAAATCGGTTCATATTTAAATATATCAAACATAAACATATGCTTATGTATATGTTTCTTCCGAATTGTTTTGAAATATAGTATTGTACAGTTTATTGATCTATGGACCGAAATTGGTTCAGATTTAATTATTGATCACATATATATGTTTTGTCCGATTTGGCTTAATTGTGTAAACAAATTTTAGTTGAAGTATACATTGGATATTTCGTTGTTATCCAAGGTAACCAGAGTATTGTAGGGTATCATATAGTCGTTATTTATTTTTTTGCGCAAACGAAAGCTTAGGGCTTTTCCTACAGGTCCGTTAGTGGGATGGGACTTGTTTGTACATCAAAATTACCTTCCACTTTTTCTAATAAAATATTTTCATCCCATCAGCGGTTTCAAATATATCTTACAGGACATTGCGAATAATCCTATATTTTGAGAAAATTTTAATAATATTCAAATAAAAACATCGAAAATGCTCGATTATTATATTTATACCCTACACCACACTGTGGTACAGGGTATTATAAGTTTGTTTCACGGCAGATGTTTGTACCACCTAAAAATAACACAGCTAGACCCACCTTAAAGTATACCGATCGACTCAGAATCACTAGCTGAGTCGATTTAACGATGTCCGTCCGTCCGTCCGTCCGTCCATGTAAAGTTGTTCGTCGACTACAGGTCGCAATTTCACTCCGATCGTTCTGAAATTTTGCAGTTTAGAGTATTTCGCGGCTGTTAAGATCGCTATTGAATTTGGTTGAAATCGGTTCAGATTTAGATATAGCTCCCATATATATCTTTCGTCCGATTTGGCCCTTTAGTCCTATAGAAGCTGTATTTTACATCCGATCGTTTTGAAATTTAGAATGGTAGAGTTTCTTGATCCATAAAACAACATTGCTGAATTTGAAGAAAATCGGTTAAGATTTAGCTATAGCTCCCATATATATGTTTCGTCCGATTTGGCCCTTTAGTCCTATAGAAGCTGTATTTTACATACGATCGTTTTGAAATTTAGAATGGTAGAGTTTCTTGATCCATGAACCAACATTGCCGAATTTAAAGAAAATCGGTTCAGATTTAGATATAGCTCCCATATATATCTTTCGTCCGATTTGGTCCTTTAGTCCTATAGAAGCTGTATTTAACATCCGATCGTTTTGAAATTTAGAATGGTAGAGTTTCTTGATCCATGAACCAACATTTCCGAATTTGAAGAAAATCGGTTAAGATTTAGCTATAGCTCCCATATATATGTTTCGTCCGATTTGGCCCTTTAGTCCTATAGAAGCTGTATTTTACATCCGATCGTTTTGAAATTTAGAATGGTAGAGTTTCTTGATCCATGAACCAACATTGCCGAATTTGAAGAAAATCGGTGCAGATTTAGATATAGCTCCCATATATACCTTTCGTCCGATTTGGTTCTTTAGTCCTATAGAAGCTGTATTTTACATCCGATCGTTTTGAAATTTAGAATGGTAGAGTTTCTTGATCCATGAACCAACATTGCCAAATTTGAAGAAAATCGGTTAAGATTTAGCTATAGCTCCCATATATATGTTTCGTCCGATTTGGCCCTTTAGTCCTATAGAAGCTGAATTTTACATCCGATCGTTTTGAAGTTTAGAATGGTAGAGTTTCTTGATCCATGAACCAACATTGCCGAATTTGAAGAAAATCGGTTAAGATTTAGCTATAGCTCCCATATATATGTTTCGTCCGATTTGGCCCTTTAGTCCTATAGAAGCTGTATTTTACATCCGATCGTTTTGAAATTTAGAATGGTAGAGTTTCTTGATCCATAAAACAACATTGCTGAATTTGAAGAAAATCGGTTAAGATTTAGCTATATATATGTTTCGTCCGATTTGGCCCTTTAGTCCTATAGAAGCTGTATTTTACATACGATCGTTTTGAAATTTAGAATGGTAAAGTTTCTTGATCCATGAACCAACATTGCCGAATTTAAAGAAAATCGGTTCAGATTTAGATATAGCTCCCATATATATCTTTCGTCCGATTTGGTCCTTTAGTCCTATAGAAGCTGTATTTTACATCCGATCGTTTTGAAATTTAGAATGGTAGAGTTTCTTGATCCATGAACCAACATTGCCGAATTTGAAGAAAATCGGTTAAGATTTAGCTATAGCTCCCATATATATGTTTCGTCCGATTTGGCCCTTTAGTCCTATAGAAGCTGTATTTTACATCCGATCGTTTTGAAATTAGAATGGTAGAGTTTCTTGATCCATGAACCAACATTGCCGAATTTGAAGAAAATCGGTGCAGATTTAGATATAGCTCCCATATATATCTTTCGTCCGATTTGGTTCTTTAGTCCTATAGAAGCTGTATTTTACATCCGATCGTTTTGAAATTTAGAATGGTAGAGTTTCTTGATCCATGAACCAACATTGCCAAATTTGAAGAAAATCGGTTAAGATTTAGCTATAGCTCCCATATATATGTTTCTCCGATTTGGCCCTTTAGTCCTATAGAAGCTGCATTTTACATCCGATCGTTTTGAAGTTTAGAATGGTAGAGTTTCTTGATCCATGAACCAACATTGCCGAATTTGAAGAAAATCGGTTAAGATTTAGCTATAGCTCCCATATATATGTTTCGTCCGATTTGGCCCTTTAGTCCTATAAAAGCTGTATTTTACATCCAATCGTGTTGAAATTTAGAATGGTAGAGTTTCTTGATCCATGAACCAACACTACCGAATTTGAAGAAAATCGGTTAAGATTTAGCTATAGCTACCATATATATGTTTCATCCGATTTGGCTCTTTAGATCCAATCGTTTTTATACCCTACACCACACTGTGGCACAGGGTATTTTTTAAGTATAAAATGTCCCAAAAGTAAATTTATGTAAACAATTTATACATGAATTACAAAATTTATATATCAGAGTTATTCAATATTACGAGAGTGGTGTAGGGTATTATATAGTCGGCACCGCCCGACTTTAGCCTTTCCTTACTGGTTTTATTATACCCTACACCACACTGTGGTACAGGGTATTATGACTTTGTGCATTTGTTTGTAACACACAAAAGGAGAAGAAATAGATCCATTGTTTATTATACCGATCGACTTGTAATCACTTTCTGAGTCGATTTAGCTATGTCCGTCTGTCTGTCCGTCTGTCTGTAGATGTATTATTGTAATCAAAGTACAGGTCGCAATTATGGCCCGATCTTGACGAAACTTTACACATATTTTTTTTTTGGCCCAAGGACGATCCCTATTTCATTTGGTTAAATTCGGTTCAGATTTAGATATAGCCCCCATATTTATGTTACCCCCGATTTTACATGTAAGCGCTGTAAAAAGTGTATTTTTAATCCGATCAGTATGAAAGAGGTTTCTTATTACATGAATTAATACTGCCAAATTTGAGGGAAATCGGTTCAGATTTAGATATAGCCCCCATATATATGTTACCCCCGATTTAACATGTAAGCGCTGTACAATCTGTATTTTATATCCGATCAGTAAACAAATATACACAAAGAGGTTTCTTATTATATGAAGGGATACTTCCAAAATCGCTTCAGATTTAGATATAGCCCCCATATATATGTTACCCCCGATTTGACATGTAAGTGCTGTAGAGACTGTAGTTTATATCCGGTCAGTACGAAATTTGACGGAATGAAGTTTCTTTTTACATAAATGGGTATTCAAGGAAAATCCGTTCAGATTTATATATAACCTCCATATAGTATATGTTCCTCCTGATTTGGTATCAAAGCGCTATAGAAGTTGTACTTTACTTCCGATCATTAATATTTTCCGGAAAGATGTTTCTCAATTTAGGAGCGAATATTGCTTAATTTAGCGATTGTCGGCTCAGAATTAGATAATATGTTCCTGCCTACTTACCAATTATTCCAAATTATTATCGCAATGACCTTTATCGCATTGTTAGGGAGGTGTAGGGTATTATATAGTCGGCCCCGCCCGACTTTCTGTCTTTTCTTACTGGTTATACAGGTCGCAATTCCACTCCAATCGTGCTGAAATTTTACAGTTGGGAGTCTTTCGTAGCTGAAAAGAAGCCTATTGAATTTGAAGAATTCCCATATATATATTTCGTCCCATATATATATATTTCAATATTGATTAATTAGAAAAAAAAATCGATTTCGATTAAGTTATACGAGTATATACATACATATTAGGGCGGGTCGATTTAAAAATCGCCCATTGCTCAGTGAAAATCGTTTTCTAGGGATCAAAATAAGAATCATTGCCGAAGGAACCATACCTCTAAAACGAATTCTGATGTCCCGGAAAACGTTTTGTCGAACGTTTAATTTAAATAATGTTTAAATTTTCTTTAATAAATGTGACCTTATCAACAAACAATACAAATATTGAGAAAAAAATCCCAGATCTAAATAACTTTCACCTCTCTATCAGGAGAACTACAATGAACATTGACCCAAAAAGTAATTTTCTTAAATACCCAAAATATATAGAGCACATTTCTTCTCAAAGGCTCCAATATGTACACACTACAGTGCTTAAGCAAAACATCATAAATTTTCCCTACAAAAGAACATTGTATGCAACAAACAAATATTGATAGAAAAGAATCAAAAAGAAAACTTCATAAATATTGACTATGATTCGATTTCGATTTGTGTCTTCACTCAATTGTCATAGCCAAGAGTGTTTTTTGCTATGTCTCTGTCTCTCAGTTACCAAAATATTTTTTTGGCATTTACCAATGACAACACATTTCACATCGACGAATATTTGGGACATTCATATGGATGTGAATATAAATTTTGCTGAAAATACATTCATACGTGCAAAAAAATAACAGGCAAAAGCGTGGCTATAATAGGAAACAATGACAAAATGTTAAAGGAAATTTGTACGTATGTATGTTCATATTTGCAAAAAACTACAAGCTGGGTCTAAAGTTAGGCGACAATTTAAAGAGATATTGCCAGGACCATATATTGCTGAAAAAAAATTTTTCTGTATTTAACAGGGTGATGTGAGATATAAATATTAGTTTTATTTATGGTCCACTATCTTATGGATCACAACGTATGTTTGTAATCCTAAATTGTAGATATTTGCCGATATATGTATGCATTTTGAAAAAAAACCCTGATTGTGTGAATCTCTCGCAGCCTCCGTTCATACTGTCAACGGCGTTTTTTTGTTATTTGAAGTATTGAGTGTCTATATTTGATTACGTTTTTTATTTTTTTGGGTGATACAGAAATAGAGAATTATTCAAATACGCTACTATAGCCAAATATAAGAAATGTGCATATTAGGGTGACCTATCATAATATAGAAATGAATAATGTTATTTTTGTGGTTGTTTATATTTGTGAATGTACGTACATATATCCTCCAGCATAGAGTGGGAGGAATTAATGAAAAGGGAAATAATTCCGCCGATTCTTAATTGGGCAACCGATGGTTTAAGATAATTTAAATTTACAATTTGGGCCCTCTTATGTATAGAGGGACGGAGCTACAGGGCGTCAATATAGGCCGCTCAGGGTAAACATAATATTTAAGCGCGTGTAAGTTTCGTTTTTATCGTAGATTTTTTGTACATTCTCCTAACAGAGGTCTAAAAAAGGCTTTTTACACCTAAGAGTAACATTGTATAGTTCCCGCGATATCTGCAATTAAAAATTTATTTTTTTAATTTTTTTCTAGAACCCGTTCCTGTCCCCATTTGGAAAACGTGACAGCAATAATAGTTGACAATTATAGTTCCTTTTTAGACGTTTTTCAGACTCACGAAAATTTTTCATTAATACAAATATAAACATATTGTTTTAATAACTGTCTACACATCTTCAAAATACTACATATACTTTTTTCGCAAAAAATATATGGGTCAGAATTTTTAATATTATTTTTGCTTAAAAGAGAACAACACAAGGAAAAATGTTTCAGTCAGGTAAACCGACTAAGGTGTACCCTCACTTTGTGAGTAATGTAATATATAACATTATCTGTCAATTTGTGTGGAAGGTACCAGAAGGTGTTTAACAAATAAACATATTTTTCGGTAAACAATACATTCTTTAAATACATTGCACTGTGCCGAACTATAAGCGTTTATATACACTCGTATAACGTTATGAGCTATTCAATATTGGTATGATTTGGTCATTTTGTGTGGGAGGTACAAAAAGGGGCGTGGTGATAACGCCCACTTTTCACATGACTGTAGGCACTGTAACAGCATTACACTGTGCAAAATTTGAAGTATTGGTATGCACTGGTATTAACGTTATAAGCCGTTAACTTTTGGTATAAAAGGTCCATTTGTGTGGGTAGTACCAAAAGGGGATGTACAACAATGCCCACTTTTTACCGGACTATAGGCGCTACAAAAACATTATACTTACAAAATTTCAAGTATTTTATGCACTTATGCACTGGTCCATTTGTGTGGGAGGTACCAAAAGGGGCATGGCAACTTCGCCCATTTTTCTCGAGGTCATAGCGACTAATCAAATAATACAATATGTAGAATTTCAGAAGGTTCTAATAAGTAGTATAGAAGTTAATAAAGAATCAATATTTCACTAAATGTTAACCCTTTGTGGGGGAGGTACCAGAAGGAGTGGACCAATATGGCCTATCTTCGAACTTAGCCGGAGATAGAAAAAAATATTACCGTATACCAAATTTGAAGTCAATCGGTTACCCCTTTCGAGAGTTATCGTGCGCACCAGCCAGCAGACAGACAGACGGACGGCCGGACACTTCTCATTCGACTTAAAATGACCCAAAACGAATATCCGCCAAAAATACTTAGGGTCTTAGATCACTCCTTCGATGTGTTACACTTTTGGCCCGTAGCACATGATATATACCCTCGTATCACTAAAGTGAGGGTATAAAAATGGTCCTCTAAATTTTTTATGAAAAAAAATATTGATTTTATTATTTTTGCTATGAAATAGCAGAAAAAAGGAAAAAAGCTCCAGATAAAAGCTGCGTTTTTAACTATTTAATTACAGCTGAACCTTGCTGAATATTGCAGTCGCATGCATGAAATCGCAATACAAGGAGCTAATATGTCAACTAATCTATATATATAACAAGTAAGAAAGTTTCAGTCGGGTAAACCGACTAAGGTATACCCTCACTTTGTGAGTAATGTAATATTGAATATTACTCGAATTATTCTGTCAATTTGTGTGGGAGGTAGCAGAAGGGGTTTATCAAATACACATTTTTTTTGCTGAACATTAGATACTTTAAATTCATTGAACTGTGCCGACTTATAAGCATTTATGTGTACTGGTATAAACGTTATGAGACATTAAATTGTGGTATGATTTGGGCATTTTGTGTGGGAGGTACAAAGAGGGACGTGGCAATAACGCCCATTTTTCACAGGGCTATATACACTATAAAAACATTACACTGTACAAAATTTCAAGCATTTTATACACTGGTTTTAATGTTATAAGCTGTTAACTTTTGGTGCAAAAAGGTACCTTTGTGTGGGAGGTACTAAAAGGGGCGTGACAACAACACCCATTTTTCCCTGGACTGTAGGCAATATAAAAGCATAACACTGTACAAAATTTCAAGTATTTTTATACACTGTTATTAATGTTATAAGCTGTTAACTTTTGGTGCAAAATGGTGCATTTGTGTGGGAGGTACCAAAAGGGACGTGGCGACTTCGCCCATTTTTCTCGAGTTGATAGCGACTAATAAGCTAATACTATGTGTGGAATTTTAAAAGATTCGAATAAGTAGTATAGCAGTTATTAAAGAATCAATATTTCACAACATTTTAACCCTTTGTGGGGGAGGTACTAGAAGGAGTGGACCAATATGGCCCATCATCGAACTTAGCCGGAGATAGAAAAAAAGACAGACAGACAGACAGACAGACAGACAGACAGACAGACAGACAGACAGACAGACAGACATACAGACAGACGGACGGACATTGCTCATTCGACTTAAAATGACCCAAAACGGATTTCCTCCGAACATACTTGGGGTCTTAGGTCACTCCTTCGACGTGTTACACTTTTTTCTGTAGCAAATGATATATACCCTCGTCACACTAAAGTGAGGGTATAAAAATTAAATGGTGTTCGTTGGTACGCGATGGACTCGAAAACGGCTGAACAGATTTTGCTGAATTTTTGCATGAGAATATCTTTTGGTGTGTGGAAGGTTCGTAGCTATATTCGGTTTTGATTGGACAAAGGGGCGTAGCACCGCCCATACGAAGTGAAATCTAGTGACAGTGGGCGTGGCACCGCCCATACAACCTAAAATTCAAATATGAAATATTTTGAATACTATTGGAGCAAAATTCTCGAAATTGGGTATGTGTGACCTTGGTGCCATTAGGAGTCATGTGGCTGAAAATTGGGGTGATAGCGACAGTGGGCGTGGTACCGCCCACACAACCTAAAATTCAAATGTGAAATATTTCGAGTAGTATTGCAGTAAAATTCTCGAAATTTAGTATGTGTGACTTTGGTACAAGTACGCGTTACAGGACTAAAAACGGGGAAACAATGGCAGTGGGCGTGGCACCGCCCACACAACCTAAAATACAAATATGAAATATTTCGAATACTAACGTAGCAAATTTCTCAAAATTGGATATGTGTGACCTTGATGCCAGCACGCGTTATGTAGCTGACAACTAGGGTGATAGTGTTAGTTGGCGTGACATAGCCCACCCAACCTGAAATTTAAAAATGCTATATTACGATTATTATTGCAGTAAGAGTCTCCAAATTTTGTATATGTGACACTGGTACCAGTATGCGTGATGGAACGATAAACTGGTGTGACAGTTATAGTGGGTGTGGCACCGCCCACACAACCTGAAATTTACAAATACTCTATTTTGAGTACTATTGCAGTAAGATCGGCGATATTTATGGCGCGTTTAGCCAAAAACTGGTGTGATTGTGACAGTAGGCAGTAGAAGTGCAATATTTTGATTGCTATTGGACCAAAATTCTCGAAATTTGGTATGTGGAACCAGATCGAGTGCTGGAGCAATAAACTGGCGTCATAGTAACAGTGGGCGTGGCACCGCCAACACAACCTGAAATGTGAAACATGACATCTGAATATATAATATTTCCTGCACTATTGCAGCTAGCCAGTAAGAATGGATGTGTTACCTTCATACCACAACCAATGATTGAACCAAATCATATTAACCGTGCGTACTCCTACGCAACCTGAAATTTCAAAATTCAATATTTCGATTACTATACCAGCCATGGTTTCGAAGTTTGGCTCTCTGGCCGTGGTACCCGTAGGGGTGATGGAGCTACAAACAGGAACGATGGAAACAGTTTGCATGACTCCCATATAAATAAAAAATGCAGAGCGCAATATTTGACGCAATATAGCCTCCCAAGGTGACGGGTATTGAACTACACGAAATTTGTGCATTTAAGTGCAATATGGATGACCCGAAAACACTGCCGTAATATCAAGAGAGTCAACATATCATATGTTTATATTTCACTGAAACGCACTTTGAGGGCAGCGAAGCGCACCGGGTCAGCTAGTTGTATATATATCTATTGACCCAATAAGTTAGCATAACATTCGATATTGAATGTTTTACCCACTTGAAGGTAGTCATATACCGCATGCATCTCAGAAACGATCGCCTTGAATTTATTGGCTAACAAATACACCTTGGCCTTCTTTGGTGCCGATGCTGTTTTGCCCCTGGTGTGTTGTGGTAGATCCACGCTTCGTCCACGGTTACGAAACGGCGCCAAAACTCGTACATATTAAGATATTCATCAAGCTCAGTCCTGTTTTGAGAGATGTTTTTTCTTCCGCAAACTTGTATGTACAAACAAGAACCAGCATACCAAATAAGCCACAATTTAAAAAACAAAATTGCTAAAGAGCAGTGTTTGGAACTAAGAACGGTTCCGTTGAATTAAAAAATATTACCTCGCTTTTAGATATAGATCCAATATAAAGGAGTTCCCAATAGTGGTGGGCCATATTGCAATAGAATAAATCAAGCTGTTTGAAATGTTAACGAATTTATTTTGTTGTTTTAGAAATGCCCATGTATGTCATTGTGTAGGGAAAATGACATTATTCAAACCATTCAGAAAACCACATAAAAGAACGTTCTCTGACCGTAGTAGTTCTTGGTTAGCATATAATTGAATTCCTTTAAAATATCTTCAGTATGTTACCAGGTTCCTAATCGCCATTGCTACTGTAATCATACTGGGTTTTAAAATGTTTCCATCTTTGGACCACCCTAATATAAACATGCGTTCGTGTTCTTATATTGAGCTATCACTGCATTGAATGTTCAGCGATATTTTGCAGGAATAGAATTTCGTTTTGGCAATGTTTGTCAATTGTTGGCTGAGGGAAAATAACACACAATTTCATATTTATGGCCATGAATTGAGATTTCATCAGAACTGAAACACTCTCGCAATAAATGACAAAATAAATAAAGATGTATGTATTTATGAGAAAATTTCCGATTTAAGCGACAAAATGTAATGCAAGAAAAGTTGAAGTACTACACAAATGAATATTATCGTATATCTTTCTGTACACAAATGTTTATGAATACATTAACAATAATATACACATTTGATTTTGTCGTACAGCAGATTGATGCGAAGGTCAGTGCTGCTAAAGAATAAAAAAATGTTGAATTTAATACACAGCATGTATTTGACTGAGATAATTTAAAAGGAACCATTTAGGAAGGTCTTAAGTCGGGCGGGGCCGTCTATATGCTACCTTACACCACTTTTACAGAAGCGAAAGGAATATTGTCAAGTTTTATTAATGTTGTTTGTCTAATAATAATGATCTGTTCAAAAAATGTTTATTTTAAAGCGCTCAGATTTAAAATCGGAAGTTAGATTTATACTCATGCTATATCCAAATCTGAACTTATTTTCTTCAAATGTGGCCACGTTTGAAACTGGTACAAGAAACTGTTATCTGCTACATTTTCAAATGATCTTTTGAGAAATGTTCTTGGCTCATGAAACTTTTATATGCTAATACGGATAAAAATAGAGCTTAGATAACAAACCGAAAAAACATATGTACATACATATACAGGGTCTCCCACATATAATGTGAGAAGTGCGCCTTCTAAGAACACCATTAAGCGTTTATACGAAAAATTTTCGACTGGTGAGGCTCTTTCTAATCCGAAGAGGCCAAATAAAAGTCGACCAAGGCGATCGGCCGAGAATATCGCTGCCGTACGAGCCAGTGTTGAGAGGTCCCCAAGAATATCCCAAAAACGCCGTTCTCAGCAGTTGGGCATGGCTCGGTCCACTTTACAACGGATTATTCGCGTTGATTTGCATTTGTTCCCGTACAAAATTCAATTGACGCAAAGATTGTTGCCTGCGGACAAGCCTCGTCGATTGGAATGGGCCCAACGAGTCCGTGGGTCCGTCGAATATGGGCAACCCTGTATATGGGAGATACATCTAAGTCTGAACAGATTTTTTTTAAATTTGTTTTTATCCATGTTTGTCGAAATACTCGTAGTTTTCTGTTGTTGAATTTCGTACACATAGGATAAACAATCTTATTTGTATAGCGCTTAGCAAAAAGTCGAAATGAATTATATTTATATCAGAATAAACGTGTATATGAAGGCTATATCTAAATCTGAATCGATTTCCTTGAAATTTGTAGGGTGAACTTGTATGTCAGGAGACTCTCCCCAGTAATTTTCCATAACGATCGGATATAAAATGTAGCTTCTATCCCGTATTGATGCCATATCGGGACAAACATATATATAGAGGCTATATCTAAATCAAATTTTGTAGGGCATATTTGTGAGTCTCGAGACTCTTCCCAGTAATGTTTCATAATGATCGGATTGAAAATTTTGATTCTATATCGCTTAGTTGACAAATCGCACAGAATATATATATATCGAGATACGTATTTTGTTTTTGCACTTAGTTAGGCTCAATATATTTTTTAAAAATTAATGAGGAATATAGTGACATGTATTGGCTATATCTTAATCTGATCCGATTTACTCTAAATTTGCTAGCGATTGTTCCTGCAACAACGAACATATTTTTGCTAAACTTCATAGAGATCAGAGAAAAAATTTGGATTTTACAGTCCATATATGTCAAATCTGAGGTACATATACATGAGGGCTACATCTAAACCTGAACCGATTTTCAACAATTTCAATAGGGATAGTCCTTGGAGTACTGCGCCAAATTTCATCACAATCGGACCATATGTAAATACGACCTGCAATTTCATTTTATGAATTAATTATTCAATACAAGTTTATGTTAAATAAATACCATAATAAAGAAAGTTTCCGAAAATCTATTTTACTCAGACTTCATATTTTGTACTTATCAACCGATTTATATTTTCCATGCCAAAGGCTTGAATTCCGAGAAAAACTTATATATTCGAACTGTGAATATGAACAAAATGTTCATCCCATTCTTGATGAAGGATACCTACCAACGCCAACACTCACAAAACCAAGTTTTTTCTCAGTTTCTTACACCAGTACACCACAAGTGTGAGCTTCAATCCATTTGCTGTCTTCTGGGTACCGCAGTATGCATCGGAACATTTGCTTCTGACAAATTTAAACTTTCTCCCATAAATATGTCCCATTTCTAGCCACATGTACATTCCAGCAAATGTGGTGGAAACATAAGATGATCCTGCTTAAAAATGTACTACAAATATTATTAACAGCTCCCGTTTCTCCAGAAAAACACGGACGAAGAAAAGTACATTTCATGACCACAATTCTTTCTTAATCGGTGGAGAGTACAATGGAGGGGAGAGAGAATAGAGGAATTGAAGATTCCCTTGAAATGGTAGTTAGTAGACGATGCAAAAAATATTCTCACTTTTCATAGCAACCAACACAGAATCACACAAACGCAAACGCACACATACTCGTACGCAGTTCGTACTCCTGATACGGATGCATTTTATGCAATTCCGTCTTTTAGGATATCAGACGTATGAGTACATACGAATATGTATGTATTTATGAGTAAGTATATTATAAAGCATGTTCACTTAGGCAGCCCTATGTGTGTGTGTGTATTCTTGTTGCATGCTTGATTTATTTCCCTTTGTATTCTCGTAGCAACTATGAGTGAGTGGCCAACATATATGAACAGGAGCTTACGTACCTTTTTCACATATATGCACTTAGTTTCTGGCAGTAAAGCATTTTGAG
Organism: Eudasyphora cyanicolor; assembly: GCA_963930755.1. Taxonomy (NCBI): domain Eukaryota; kingdom Metazoa; phylum Arthropoda; class Insecta; order Diptera; family Muscidae; genus Eudasyphora; species Eudasyphora cyanicolor. The sequence goes on along the minus strand of OZ005737.1, from coordinate 256,854,323 downwards.
GTAAGAGTATAATAAATGTGGGAAGACCCTATACAATATAATATTTAATTTGTTACATACGTATAGTAAGGTGTAGCGGAAAAATGGCAGTAGTAGATGTGCGTGGTGGTAAGCTCACGGGAATACTAACTTTTTTATTATAGTATGGTATCAATATTTATTTATAGTTTTATAAAAATTTTGCCTAAAACTAGTATTGAAGCTAAGCCAATTTCAACGAACGTTCTAAGAACCACCAGCTTACTCGATCGTAGAAGATTTTACTAGGTGTATGTTAAGAGTGTTAGTCTGCGTTTAGGATCACTTAGGCTACATAATACACGATGCGAAGTACAAATATAGGTTTGCTTCATAAAGCTCGAGAGTTGTCGAATTATAACATCAACTCCCCAAACAAATGAGACCCTGGCGTAGCCTGCTAAGAGACAGCAGAACACATACCGCGACCTAAGGGCGTAAAGGCGCTAAGTCCAATATTTAAAATTTTACAGGACAGGCAAAATACTCACTGTATATGAATGTTTTTATAAAGGTTATATGGACATAGCGCTTTTACGATTCAGCTTTTAAAGATGACAAAGCATGATTCTTTTGGATTTTTGTTTTCCAATCGATGTATATCCAACTTATCTTATGTTCTGCTTCAAAACATACATTTTGGCAAAAAGTGGACTTAGCGCCTTTTCACTCTTAGGTCGCGATACACAGAAATTGTTATAATGATTCCTCCTCCTCTTCTTTTCCGCAGCTTCTGCGAAGATAATATTGCAAGACCTTCAATCATTCAGCATGCCGTCCAATAAGGCAGCGACCCGTCATGACAGATACTATAAGTTAGACATCTCTATAACGACAACAGGGTCACATAAGCCTTAAATTTATACAGTTCATGACTAGTTACCATTTGTCATATGTTACCAAACGGGCAATATCTCTCAAGAATAACTTGCAGGTCGCTAGAGGCATGTCCACATGTTCCACTTCCCCTGGACCATTTAAGGTAGTTCCTAGTCTTACAACGTCATCTCCTTTGTAGCTCCCTGGTATGTGGTCCGGCACCTAAATCTATTGAATATTGAACTGTTCCGTTAAGGGCAGTTTTTGAATTCAGGAAGTCTGTTTCCAGGGACTTCATCCAGACTACCAGAAAAAATATTGACACCGACTTTAGTGAGAACATAAATTCTTACCCATTCTGCTACCACTGTAAAATTAAGATTACTGCCTGATCAGTACATCATTTATTAAGCAATGGATATCTTGAGTTCCGTAGAAAATATTTCAAAGCTCACTTGGTTGTTGAGTTTGAAACTGTTCAAGAATCTCCTATATATAACGGTGGCACGTCATAACGTCCACTACGCTATAAAACTATAAAAAGTGTCATAAGGCACATGGACAATGCGACACTTTCCAAAGTGTCACAATGTCCACAAAGGAGATGCCACTACGTCCGCGGATATAGTGAGCATTGAATAGTCTATTTACTCTATAAGTTATCATTGATGACGACTTTCGAGTTATCGAAATATCCAGCTACGCGGATTCAAGCGGTTTTGGGTCCATGGACATTCCGACATTTTCGAAAGTGTTATAACGTCCATGAAAAAATGGCCATGTTATGACATGCCACCTATAAAACTATCTAGCGTCATTAAAAGTAATATAGCATTTAGTATCTCGGTCGAAACACGAACCGGGAATTTGCCGAACTTTATAATGTTTCGCGGTGAAGGTAGATTTCTGTAGAACCATTCACCCGACTACAATACCAAACAGCATTATCTGTATAACTACCATTGTATACACCCAAAAACCCCAGACCCCAAAGTTGTCCTATTGCCCTGTTACATGATCATAACACTACCACAATTTGTTTCTCCTTCCAGAATATTGGGTTTGAAGAATAATGCCCTATTATTTGAAGCAGGGAATTTCAATACCCCCAAGGAGATATGTACAACAGTTGGTGTCATATCGTCGGGGTAATGCTATTTTGGTCCATACGTCACTTTTCTGTTTTTTGATTTGGTGAATTTTAAATAATTTTTGTTCTAATAGTGTTCTTTTGTTTTTTAATAGTGACTAATAAACTAACACTATGTGTATAATTTCATAGGATTCAAGTAAGTAGTATAAAAGTTATTAAATAATCAATATTTCAATAAATGTTAACCCCTTGTGGGGGAGGTACTAGAAGGAGTGGACCAATATGGCCCATCTCCGAACTTAGCCGGAGATAGAAGAAAATATTACCACATACCAAATTTGAAGTCAATTGGTTACTCCTTTCGAGAGTTATCATATGCCCCAGCCAGCAGACAGTCAGACAGACAGACGGACGGACATTGCTCATTCGACTTAAAATGAAACAAAATGGATATCCGGCAAACATACGTAGGGTCTTAGGTCACTCATTCGATGTGTTACACTTTTGGCTCGTAGCAAATGATATATACCCTCCTCTCTAAGGTGAGGGGATAATTAAAACCTTAAAATGCGCAGCATTCCTCATAGATCAAGAATCGAAAGAAACAAATAGAAGGAACAAAAAATACATAATCTAAACAGATTTTCATCATCTTCGATCATAAACTTCATTTCTGCCAAATTATATACAGTTTTAATACCGCGTTAGTACTAAATAGGCAGGAACATTTGTATGTGGTTATATCTGAACCGATTATCCCCAAATTAAGCAGTATTAGTTCCTAAATTAAGAAACTTCTATTTGTCAAATTTTGTAATGATCGGAAGTAAAGTACAACTTCTATAGAGCTTTGATATCAAATCGGTAGTAACATATACTCGTATATGGGGGCTATATCTATATCTGAACCGACTTTCCAAATTCAAATTCCAAATTTGGCAGTGTTTATTTGTGTAATAAGAAACCTCTTTCTGTCGAATTTCGTTCTTATCGGATATAAAATACAGCTTCTACAGCGCTTACATGTTAAATCGGGGTTAACATATATATGGGGGTTATATCTTAATCTGAACCGATTTTCTTCAAATTAATAGTGCTCATTCCTGTAATAATAAACCTCTTTCTGCCGAATTTCGTACCGATCGGGTATATAATAATGTTTCTGCAGCGCTTACATATCAAATCGGGGGTGATATATATGTATATGGAGGCTATAGCTAAATCTGAACCGATTTTCCTCAGATTTTGTATAGTCTCTAAGTGTATCAAGAGACTTCTCTCCGTAAATTCTTTTACAGATCGGTTAAAAAAATTTGCATATCAGACGGGCGGACGGACAAAGCTATATCAACTCAGGAAGTGGTCCCTGGTCCCGTCCTCCATTGTGTCGACGCAGGCTGGTGTCAGGGCTGGCCAGGCACGGCGTTGGGTATTGTCAGCAAGAAGGACATCCCGTCTCGGCTATACCAGCCGATGTCGCAACTTGACGTGCGCAACTTGATTGGACGATGCAGATGGGCTTTGGAGGCACGCAGTATTTATGCTGAATGCTGAGTATCTACCCCACATCGTCAATTCCGATGGCTTGGTATTATATGGTTTCAGCAAAATCCGACTTAATGACAAGGGAGGAAATTGGCAAAATACTCTTCTAGATACAACCTATGTACTACACCAGTGGTACATCAGTATTCTTCTTCGCAAGTGTCAGAGCTGTATCTGGGGGAAACTCGCGTTCCACCCTTTTCCGATGTGATTGGATGCGTGGAGTCGAAAAAATCACATTTGAAGTTTTTGTGAAATTAGACTTCTTGGAAGATAAATATGTATATTTTAGAAGATAATTTATGTTTTTAATATTTTGTCATTTTAATATGTGGTGAAATAATCAGGTTACAGCCAGATTATATTCCATTAGTCTCAAAGTGCGTTAATTATACATATATAAATGGGATCAAATTACCATACTACATTCATACACTATTTTTGCAATTAAACATTTGACCCTTTGTGGAAGTAGAAATCCACCAAATTTTTAACAGCTGTAGAATCGATTATGTGGATTCTTATAATGCAATAAAAACATAATGGTGTATATGTTAGCGTATACGCTATTGTTATACCTTTGTGTGGGAGGTATCAGGATGAGCAAATCAACTAGCTGCTTGGAGAAAATGTTACCAAATGCAAAACATGAAGTAAATTGGTTACGTTTCTCACGAGCTGTGATCAAAATGTGCTAAAAAGTAATTTCTCACAAACATTCTTAGGTTCTTAGATCCATCCATCGGAGTGTTGTAATTTTGATTGGTAGTAATATATTATATATATTATATAGAGTGAGTATATAATCGGAGTGTTGTAATTTTGATTGGTAGTAATATATTATATAGAGTGAGTATATAATAACAGAGAAATTTATCCTACCTTGCTAAAATTGGTTTCGATTGGTCCTTTCGTATTCTAAACTCTATCTTGCACTTAGCCGACAGTAGTCCATAAAATAACGGTGTCGTCCGACGGTGTATTAAAGGTATATCAAAGACTATGATAAATACATCAAAGTTAAAATATTTTCATTCACTTTCCACCGTTGAAGCAAAAAAACTAAGCACAGAATTCAAAATCTATTACACTTCCCTCTTAAGTGAACTTGTCCCTCAAATTCCAGAAAAAAGACACTCAAATCACCCTTTTTTCCCGTACTCATAGTCAGGGTTAAGGAACATCGCAAGAGCTGAAGGATTTTCGCTTTATTCTGAGCAAAAGTATTCCATTTGTTTTTTACATACATAACTTTCTTTCAGAAAGAGAAAAAATAATAAAAATTTTGGTGTTGGAAACTAAACGTATGAGGGACAGGTGTTTTGGCAGACACAAAAAGATAGTCTTGGGGTTTTTTCTAGACCAAGTATGTGTCTGCAACTGCAAACTGAACGGAATAGCCAGCACACGCCGCATCTGGTTGCACAAGGATACTGCAGTCGCAGTTACACTTGTAGTCGTACGTACCATTGTGTCTGTGCGTTGTCGACGTTGTAAGTGCACTTTTGTGAACTGAACATTGAAATATCCTTTAAAGAATTGTTGAAAGTTTTTTATTTGTTTGGATTTTTTTGTTCCCTGTTTATGCCTTTCAGTTTTTGTAAGCCATCTTAAAATACGGTTATGGTTTTATGTTATTCGAAGCAGCAGTGAATGCTGTTAATTCTTCAACAAAGGCTTTGTACGCAAAGTAATTCAGTCTAAAAAAGACAGACAATAACAATGCGTGCTCTATGTATGTTTTTGTCTTACGAGCTTAAGAATTGTTTGCATTTAAAATAATGAAATTGTGTCAGTTAGGTGTGAGACAAAGACACTTTGTATCTAAAATTTTATATTTCTACAAAATTAAATAGTATTTATTACATCGTGCGACACTTATTTTTTGGGTGTGAGGATAGTATGATTAAAAAATTAAGTCAATGAATCTTTCAATGAATAGGTTCGCCATTGTTCAAACTTGAACGCAATGTCCACATACTCGTTTAATATTTTCCTTTCAATTTAATTGTAGAAATTGTCAAATAAAGGGTGGTCCAACTATAATGCACGATATTAATTGTGATTCAAACTTTAACGTCAAGTTTTTGCCCAATTTAATTTGACAATACATTGTTTCAGTGTTTGACAAATTCAACCATGGAGAGGTACATAATTGAGCAGCGCGTTAAGATTGTTGAAGCCTTTCACGAAAATGGGCGTTCAAATCAAAATGCATTTCGACGACGACGAGGCACCCTTTCACCTCAGTGTATTCGTTAACAAGCAGAATTTTTTTTATCCCCTCACCTTAGGGAGGAGGGTGTATATCATTTGCTACGAATCAAAAGTGTAACAGATCGAAGGAGTGACCTAAGACCCTAAGTATGTTTGGCAAATATCCGTTTTGGGTCATTTTAAGTCGAATGAGCAATGTCCGTCCGTCCGCCAGTCTGTCTGTCTGTCTGCTGGCTGGTGCGCACGATTACTCTCGAAAGGTGTAACCGATTGACTTCAAATTTGGTATGTGGTAATATTTTCTTCTCTATCTCCGGCTAAGTTCGAAGATGGGCCATATTGGTCCACTCCTTCTAGTACCTCCCCCACAAGGGGGAGGTATTCTGAAATTCTACACATGGTATTAGTTTATTAGTCACCATTACAAAGACTTGAAATGTTGTACAGAATAGTGGTTTAATAGTACCTATAATACAGTGAAAAATTGGCATTATTGTCACGCTCCTTTTCGTACCTCCCACACAAATGGACCATTTTCTACCAAAAGTTACCAGCTTATAACTTTAGTATCAGTGCATACAAATACTTGAAATTTCGTACATTGCAATGCTTTTATAGTACCTAGAGTCTAGAGAAAAGTGGCCGTAATTGGCACGTCCCTTTTGGTACCTCCCACACAAATGGACCATTTTACACCGAAAGTTAACAGCTTATAACTTTAATACCAGTGCATATAAATACTTGAAATTGTGTACAGTGTAATGCTTTCATAGTATTTAGAGTCCAGAAAAAAGCGACCGTTATTGGGACGCCCCTTTTGGTACCTCTCACACAAATGGACCATTTTGTACCAAAAGTAAACAGTTTTTAACTTTAATACCCCTGCATACTGTAAAGTTATTAAATAGAATTTTAATTAATAATAATTTAAATAAAACAAAAAATAAATAAATTTACTAATATTTTTTTGAGACTCAAGGTGAGGGGTTTCATTAGTCGGTTTACCCGACTGAACTTTCTTACTTGTTTTATATATAAATTACAAATTATAAGTTTTTATTGTTTGAAGATTGATTTGAAACTGAATTGAAAAAGAAAAGGGTTTCAAAGTTAAGTGTACAAAATAATTATTACAATAGAGTACGAAATAACGGTAGGTAAATTATAAAACGTCCGAAATCTAACGTTTTTTTTCAACTAGTGCTTATTTCGTGAATGGCAACACTTACCTCATGTCTGATTTGACAGATAATTAGTTTTATCGTTCCGCTGAACGAATATGTGTATATTGCGAATATTGCGACATTACTTTGAAAATCATGGTAATGTTGCAGAATGTGTGCGAAAATTGCGTACGGATTTTGGAAGAAGAGAAGCACCGTCAGCTACGTATGTTCGTTATCTTGTGAAAAAAGTGAAAAAAACCTGGCATCCTCATCGATAAACCAAAGCGTGAAAAGCCAAAAACAGTGCGTACATCCGAGAATATTGCTGCTGTGGCAGAAAGTGGGCGTGAAGCCCCATCAACATCAATTCACCGTCGTTCTCAACAATTGAACAACGGAGACATCATTGAGACGAATTTTACATAAAGACCTTGGTATGACGCCATACAAAGTCAGATTGGTTCAGGAGTTGAAGCCAACTGACCATCCAATGCATTTTCAGTATTTTTTTTTTATAGCATTTTCAAAAAAAAAAAGTTATTTGGCGAACCCTTCAGTAACAAATATAATAACACTACGCAAAAAAAAAATTTTTGTTTGTGTCCTAGAAATAAAACTATTTTTTTGTATAGATTGTGGCATACTGTTATAAAAAAAAAAACAAAACCAAAAATTTTGTTATGGATAATTTTTTTTTTTAAATTATCGTCGAATGTACCCTTAGTATTTTCACTATAATTTTTGGAGTATATGCCCGATAAGGTCGACTTATACGTTAAATTGAAGCTATTAATGTGGGCTACCAATGTACCTCTTTCACTTAGAAACAGTGGTTTAGTAACAGTCATTAAACAAATTCGAAAAAGTAGATTAAAAAAAAACCAGTAAGGAAAGGCAGAAAGTCGGGCGGGCCGACTATATAATACCCTACACCTCACTAACAATGCGATAAGGGTCATTGCCATAATAATTTGGAATAATTGGTAAATGGGTAGAAACATATTATCTAATTCTGAAACGATAATCGGAAATGGAAAATTTTGTTTGATACCAAATCAGGAGGAACATATATATGGAGCTTTAATATAAATCTGAACCGATCTTCCCTGAATACTTATTCATGTAAAAAGACCTCCTTCTGTCGAATTTCGTACTGATCGGATATAAAATACAGTCTCTACAGCGCTTACATGTCAAATCGGGGGTAACATATATATGGGAGCTATATCTAAATCTGAACCGATTTTCTCCGAATTTGGCAGTGTTCCTTCATGTAATAAGAAACCTCTTTCTGCCGAATTTCGCACTCATCGGATATAAAATACAGTTTTTACAGCGCTTACAGGTCAAATCGGGGGTAACATATATATGGGGGCTATATCTAAATCTGAACCGATTTCTTCCAAATTTAATAGTGTTCATCCATATAATAAGAAACCTCTTTCTGCCGAATTTCATACTGATCGGATATAAAATAAAGATTTTAAAGCGCTTACATGTCAAATCGGGGGTAACGTATATATGGGGGCTATATCTAAATCTGAACCGATTTCTTCCAAATTTAATAGTGTTCATCCACATAATAAGAAACCTCTTTCTGCCAAATTTCATACTGATCGGATATAAAATAAAGTTTTTACAGCGCTTATATGTCAATCTGAATCGATTTTAACCAAATTCAATAGGGATCGCCCTTGGGCCAAAAAAAAGATATGTGTAAAGTTTCGTCGAGATCGGACCATATTTGCGACCTGTACTTTGATTACAAGAATACATGCACAGACGGACAGACGGACCGACGGACAGACAGACGGACAGACAGACAGACGGACATAGCTAAATCAACTCAGAAAGTGATTCTAAGTCGATCGGTATAATAAACGATGGGTCTATTTCTTCTCCTTTTGGGTGTTACAAACAAATGCACAAAGTTATAATACCCTGTACCACAGTGTGGTGTAGGGTATAATAAAAAAATACTGGGGCGAAAAAAAACATAAAAAATCGAAAAAAATAGTTTATTTTCTAAAAGCTTGCATTCTAGCGAAGAAAATAATGCCTATGGATAAATTCAGAAAGTATAGCCCTTTTGGTAGAGGTAAGAGAATTTCAAAAAATCTTTTTTTTTAAACTTCAGTTTAAATAGCGATTTTATTTGTTTCATCGCAGCCCCCATCTTTCATCTATTTTCTATTTAGGGTACTGTAAAATAGACATGATTATTACATATGGTGCAAAATGAAGAAGATTTGATTACTTTTATATATAAAATACGAACCCTCGTTTCATTTCCAGTTTATGTTCCAAGAGTTACCCTGACATCATGGTACAATATTTATCCCTTTTCCCACAGTACCTCTGGACGTTGAAAAACTATTTTTTTTGGTCCATACGTTAGCAACTTTCCCCTAGTTTATGTTCCAATACCTACATTCACACCCTGGTACAATATAAAACAATGTTTGTCCCACTGTGTCTATAAAGGTATGAATTTAAAAATCTAAAGTAAATCGCTCCATTGTACCACATTTAACATTTAGTGTGTCATAATTAACCACTTTGCACGATTGTACAATATTTTAAAATGATAATCGATATTTCAAGATCCAAATTCGCAAGCTTAGGTGTATTTCAACATTTTTGTCCCCATATCTGTGCCATTTATTTAACTTTTTCCCCACGGTTTAAGTAGAAGAACCTATTTGGAAAAAACAATTTCTTAGCTTTGGTTTATGCTGTAAGAGCTACCTTTGCACTCAGGGACCACATTCAACACCTTTTGCACAACTGTTCCATATTAAACACTTTTTGTTACAATGTGCTTCTAAAGTACGAATTTTTATACATATCTGGGACTATTTGTTCCCTTTTTTCCCCACTTACCACATTTAACCATTTTACCGTATTTAACTTTTTTGCTTCACCGTACCATATTTAATCCTTTTTGCTCCACTAAACCATATTTAACACATTTTTTGCCCTTTGTAACATGTTGAACAATTTTTGCTTGCCCCAACAGCATCATAATTTTAACCTTTTTGCACCACAGTGCTACTAAAAGCATACATTTAGAAAAAAAAAACATTCCCTGCATCCATATTTTTACCCACTGTACTTAATGTACGCTTTTTGACCCACTGTGTTATATTTAACCTTTTGGGTCCACTGAATCAAATTTAACACCTTTTTGTCCTACTATATTTTGTCCACTACATTTAACCATTTTTGCCCCACTGTTCCATAGTAAACGCTTTTTGCCCCACTGTACCATACTTAACCCATTTTGTTCCACGTTACCATATTTTACTATTTGTGCCCACTGTAACCATTTTTGTCATACTGTACCATAATTACCCATTTGTGTACCACTGTACCATTCTAAGACATTTTTCCCCACTGTTCCATAATTAAAGCTTTATGCCCCACTGTACCATATTTAACCCATTTTGTCCCACGTTACCATATTCAACTAAATGTGCCCCACTGTACTATAGTTAACCCTTTTTGCCCCACTGTGTCATATTAAACCCCTTGTTTCACTGTACCATGTTTAACAGTTTTTGTCCCACAGTACCATATTTAACCCTCTATGCTCCACTGTACAATATTTAACACAGTTATGCCCCACTGTACTGTATAGTTAACCATTTTTGTCACACTGTACCATATTCAACCCCACTGTATCATATTTTGTCCCACTGTACCATTTTTAACCCATTTTGTTACACGTTACCATATTTTACTTTATGTGCCCACTGTAACCATTTTTGTCATACTGTACCATATTTAACCATTTGTGTCCCACTCTACCATAGCTAACACATTTTTTCCCACTGTTCCATTGTTAAAGCTTTTTGCCCACTGTACGATATTTAACCCATTTTGTCCCACGTTACCATGTACCATAGTTAACCCTTTTTGCCCCACTGTGTCATATTAAACGCTTTGTCTCACTGTACCATATTTAACAGTTTTTGCCCCACTGTCCCATATTTAACCCTCTGTGCTCCACTGTACAATATTTAACACAGTTATGCCCCACTGTACTGTATAGTTACCCATTTTTGTCACACTGCACCATATTTAACCCTTCTTGCCCCACTGTATCATAGAAAATAAATTTTTCCCCACTGTTCAATAGTTAACGCATTTTGGCACACTGTACCATTTTTAACCAATTTGTCCCACGTTAGCATATACATATAACTATTTTTACCACACTGTACCATAGTTAACCCTTTTTGCACAACTGTGCCCCATTCAACTCTTTATCTCACTGCACAAAATGTTTACCCACTGTACCATATTTAACAATTTTTTGTCTCACTGTACCGTACTCGTATTTAAACTGTGTCTCCACGCTAGCGTACTTAAACTTTTTCCCCGACTGTAACATATTTAATCATATTTTCTACACTCTTTCACCATTTTTGACCACAGTGCTCCCAAAACCATATAAACTCTTCATATCTCATGCCTCCAAAAGTTAGAATTACTAAAAATCACTTCCAATCTCTAGTTTATGTTCCAAAAGTTACCCTGGAACCATTGATCCATGTTTGACATTTTTAAGCCACTGTACTATATTTTACACTTTTTTCCCCACTGTGCCCCGAAAACTACGAATACAAAAAAAACTTAATACCCCGATCAGTTGTCATAAAGGCACCCCTCGCTTCAATTTTCCCCATTCTAATATTAGGCTTTAAATTTGGCGGTGGTACCATATATATTTATACCTTTCTGTCCCACTGTGCCTCTAAATTTAAAAAAAAAAATCACTCCTTTATCTTGTTTACGTCCCAAGAGCTACTATCACACCAAATTTCACGATTCTAGGTGTTGCCATTTGGATTTGGCTGTTGTACCACATTTTTTCCTTTTAACCCCACTGTGTACGTAAATGTTCGAATTTCGAAATATCCTGTCAATTTCAGAGTCTACCTCATAAGAGCTACCCTCACACAAAATTTCACGATTCTAGCTCTTGCCATTCGAATTTGGCTGTTGTACTACATTTATCCCATTTTTCCCTTTTTACCCCACTGTGTGCGTAAATGTTCGAATTACGAAAAATCCTTCCAATTTCAGAGTCTACCTCATATGGGGCTACCATCACACAATATTTCACGATTCTAGCTCTTGCCATTTGGATTTGGCTGATGTACCACATTTATCACTTTTTACCCCACTGTGTGCGTAAATGTTCGAATTTCGAAAAATCCTGCCAATTTCTGAGTATACCCCCTAAGGACTACCCTCATACCAAATTTCAAGATTCTAGCGCATTTCGTTTAGATTTGGCGGTGGTACCATATTTATCCCTTTTTGCCACATTGTGCGGCAAATAGTACGAATTTCGAAAAATCCCGCCTTATTGCTCGTCTACGTCCCAAGGACTACACTCCCACCAAATTTCATGATTCTAGCTTCAGCCGTTTGGCCTGGGCGATGATCAGTCAGTCAATCAGTCAGTCAGTCAGCCAGTCACGCAACAATTTTATATATATAGATGTAAGATGTATTTGAGTTTATTTACATGTACAAGTTTCATTGGAAGTAATTGTGAGTTATTTGTTGACGTTTGTAGATTTCAGAATCGGTTTCTCTAATAAGGAACCAAATATAATCTCCCATCATTCTTTCATCCCAGTGCCCTTTGTAACGCCGCTCGATGGCCTTCAAATTTTGGTGAAACCTTTCGCCATGTTCGTCACTTACGTCGCCAAGATTCTCGGGGAAAAAGTTTGAGGGACATATTTACACCTGTTGGAATACATAAAGCGAAAAATAAGTTGGAAGAATACATACATATGTGTTATATACATAAATATAAAAAATATATTTCTAACCAATTTTTTCATAATTTTTTAACAAATCATTGATCATTGTTTCATCTTGCGGGCTTTTATTGGATCCAAGGAAATTTGAAACTACAAGCTTAAACGACCTCCATTCTGCAGTTTCATCCGACGTCAAATATGATTCGAAATTTACATCATAATAACATCAAAATCACAACTCCTTCTTCGATTTTTTGAAAAGAAAGACTTTCAAATAAACTTTTTAAATATGAGAGTGAATTGCCATCTTACCTTAGGGCTTTTACAAAATTTGTAAAGAGCCCCAGCTTAATATGCAGTGTCGGCTATCCCAGAGGCATAACATACCAACTACTTTTAAATCGCAACAAATTTTCCAGTCATGTTCATATTTTATGTATTTTATCAATTTAGCCATTGTTTCGTATGATTCCTTAGTGTTGACAGCATGGGCAATGGGAAGTCGACGGTTTCTGATTTCCGTTGTGTAAAAGTACTGCTTTCAAACTTTCTTTACTGCTGTCAACAAGTAACCGCCATTCCTTTGAATTGTATGTTTGATTAAGTTCCTCAAACAATCCGCGAATGTCCTTGCAAGTTGTATAAAATTGTTTGTAAGGTATATCACGGACTCTATAATATGATATGTAAACATCTGGGGCCAAAATATTGTACTTCTGTATTGTTTCTTCCCAGATGCAAGTTGTTCTGCCTTATCTTTGGTCAGTTCCAAATCTCTCACTAGATCAATGAGTTGAAGCTGAGTTAAAAGCGATGATTTCTGACCCAAACTTGAATCGCTCAGAGTTGAGTACTCAGTTGAACTTGATGATGTTTCCCTTATTAGGCTGTTAGCTATACTTGGATACTTCCTACTCCAATCTATTAACTTAGACAAAAATAGCAGTCCGTATCGTGAATGTATGGTTGTCTCCAAATCATTGGCATTCCAAATTGCACGTGAAGTCTAAAATTAAAACGTTTTATTCCACAAAACATTGTAATACATTAATTTTAAAGTACTTACCGCATTCTTCCGCTAGTCCATCGAGTAAGATTTGCATGACACGATTTACACAAAATACTAGGTGTTCACGGTTCGTTCGTATTTTTAACTCGTATACAAAAATATTACACATATATTTCTTCTATTATTTTACTAAACGCACGTCTATATACACGTTTAATTACATATTTTCCGCAGATGTAGCAGAAATTGACGGGATCATTTACGCATTGAAAAGTTATTTGCCTTTTACTCATACTTCGAAATTTTACTTTGTAATATTTTTCAGAAAATCGACTTATCACTTTAAGGCGCTGAATTACACTAATTTATTAATAAGAAATTTCATTCATAAATTCCGGGTTTAAGGTTCATAAGTTGCAGTACCTGTAGCTGACATATAGTTTGCTTCGAAAGTAGACACCCAATTACAAGACTGCCGCGTAGTACTTTGTATTACGTACATATAATTTTACTACCTGTATATACGACTGGGATGGCCATGACCCTCTATCTGAGCGGATCTCATCCAATATAGCTCTCACATTGCATATCATGTTTTATGGAGGGTTACGACGAACGGCCATAAAACCTCGTCCTCTCTATAATTTTATAATGTCTGACATCAATCGTCATAAAATAAAATGCAAGTGCAATGTCTTTTATATGTCTCTCTCACATATTACGAATTCAATATAAGCAAAAACATCATTTAAAAACGAAACAATTTGAAACGAGATTTTTTTTGAATTTCCCTAACATTTACAAAATGGCTCATAACTTTTACATCTATCCATAGATTTTCAAATAGACAGTATTTTCTTCGTTAGCATGCTGGCTTTTTAAGAATGTGATAAAATAATTTTTTTGGTTTTTTTTTCTATTTTTATGTTTTTTTTTTTGTACCAGGAAAAAGTGTTTTTTTAAAAAAAATAATTTTTTTCTCATATTTTTGACCACAGGATGACCATATACTCATTTTGACATTCCGTTTACAACACCTCAAAATATTGCCCATAAAATTCACAACGCCTTACAAAATAGAAATTTAAACAGATCGACACATAAATTGCTAATTTGAGTTTTGTATACCCAGAACCATTCACACGAACAACAGTCATGGTAGGGTGTACAGTGTGTTTTTTTAATCGTGTGGTTTTCAAGAAGAACTAAAACGAATATAATTTAATGTTATGGCCAAGAATTTAGCTTTATTATTAAGATAAGGGTTTGCCATTATGTTTTAAAAATTACTTTGTGGCCAAAGCGGCTTGCTCGAATAAACTCCGGCCAAAAGGCCCTATTTTCAACCACTCTTTGCAGCATTAGGTAGCATTTTCGATTTTGCAAATGTTGTTCCGGAGTAAGTTATGGAATGGCAAACCAAACTGAGCATAAATCTAGTGACAGCTCTCAAAAAGGCCAACTCCGAAAAAAGTATTGCCAGATTGAAAACCACGCGTCTTAAAAAACACAATATACATGTATTGGCTGCCGAAGGACCCACTTATTTCGCCCAATTCCATCCAACAATAAAAGCGTTTTTATATAGCTATCATACAAAGTTTCCCCTTTATTTGAAAACTCGTACTATATATAATTACATATTTATGCTGTTGTACTGTGGAATGGGATACATCGTGGAGGGTATGTAAGATTCGGCTTGGCCAAACTTAAGGCCGTTTTAACTTGCTATTGTTATGACAACAATATACTCGTGTATTACCATAAGAACAATAATATACAATACAACACATGTACATACTCGTATACGTACTTATATCAATAATAATATAATAACAATGTGTTTCTTTTTACTACCAAATGCTTTGTGCCGAGTTAAAGTCTCAATTGCTTTTAATTTAGCCAATCACATTTACCTTATTACTCTGTTCATATTAAATTTTTATGAGGGAATCTGTCTGAGTTTTGCCTTCATTATGTCTAACTTGTGGGAGTTCATTTTCATAAACATTCCAAATATTTTTTTGTATGCTCCAACCCCGCTAAAAACTAAACTTTTCTTATCACCAGACATTTAAATATTGTTGAATTAAAGCCCATTACCTAAATTCCGCAAAATAGTCTTTACAAAATTTTATTTTCCCTCCCCGTCTCATAGTAATTAGGACAGGATTTGTGGCAATCCAGTGGTTTAGAGCTATTTATTTAACATTTTATATCTACATAGTTTTAAACCTTTAGCATAAAAATATAATTCCAGTGTTATGACCGAGCCAAGATTATGGCACACAAAACCTTTTGGAAACTTCCAAAAACAATCGTAAATAACTCAAGAGCCATTCGGACAAAAGCAACGAAAGGATGGAGAAAAAAATCATACACAAAACATCCTACGAAAAGAGACAAAAGAAAATGGACAAACGGACTTCCAACTGTTTTCCTATTGAATAACTACTATACAAATAAGATTTAGACAAAAACATAAACGATTCCCTAACATTCGCTTAACCGCAAATGAGGTCAGTTCAGTCAAAAACTGTATTTAAAGAGAAATATTGTCATACACAGAAAGGCGTATTAAATGCGAACTGCAAAAAAATTCAATAGAAAATTAAATGCACAATCCCGGTGCTGTGCGTGATAACAATGAATAAAATTAATTTCCAAAGTGACCAAAAAAAGTAAATGTTGTTATTGTCTATGCGGACCATTTTAACAACAAAAATATAACATTTCAAAGATAATTTTTGATTTAGGGATTCCTTCTGACCCCAAATGACATCGACATATTTGTGTGGTACCAAAAGTGGGTGGGAATTTGGATACTTTTTCTAGAGTTAATTGCGATGATTAAACTAGTACATCATATGAAATTGCAAAAAAAAAATCATGGTAGTAAAGGGTCTTTGAAAGAGAGGTTTAATTTTGATATTAAAAAAACGAGCATTTTTATACCCTACACCACACTGACTTTGTGCATTTGTTTGTAACACCCAAAAGGAGAAGAGATAGATCCATTGTTTATTATACCGACCGACTTGTAATCACTTTCTGAGTCGATTTAGCTATGTCCGTCTGTCTGTCCGTCTGTTCGTCTGTCCGTCTGTAGATGTATTCTTGTAATCAAAGTACAGGTCGCAATTATGGCCCGATCTTGACGAAACTTTACACATATTTTTTTTTTTGGCCCACGGACGATCCCTATTTAATTTGGTTAAAATCGGTTCAGATTTGGATATAGACCCCATATATATGTTACCCCGATTTGACTTTATTTTATATCCGATAAGTATGAAATTCGGCAGAAATAGGTTTCTTATTACATGAAGGAATACTGCCAAATTCGAAGAAAATCGGTTCAGATTTAGATAAAGCCCCCATATATATGTAACCCCCGATTTTACATGTAAGTGCTGTAAAAACTGCGCCATCATGATTTACTTTTACTTTTTGAGGGAAATCGTTCACTTATGACAAATGGCATCATGTTTCCAAAATGTATGGCTGTAAAATGTACCGTTATACCGATTTGACATGTAAGCGCTGTAGAGACTGTATTTTATATCCGATCAGTACGAAATTCTACAGAAAGAGGTATTTTTACATGAATGAGTATTCAGGGAAAATCGGTTCAGATTAATATATAACCTCCATATATATGTTCCTCCTGATTTGGTATCAAAGCGCTATAGAAGTTGTACTTTACTTCCGATCATTAATATTTTCCGGAAAGATGTTTCTCAATTTAGGAACGAATATTGCTTAATTTAACGATTATCGGCTCAGATTTTTTTGTTTTTGATGTAGATTTTCGTCTGGCAGGGACATAAAGCTTTCGTTTTCAAAAATGAGGCTGCCATTAGAGTGATATTGTTTTCCATTATAATAACATTTTTCTTCAAAAATACTAATTTTTTAAATATCAAAAAGAAATCTTTTATTGAAAGACCCTTTAGTAAAGACGTAATAATAGCAATATTTCATTAATATTTTAATATTTGTATGTTGGCAGATAACAATAGGATGTGGACCCATACGACCCTTCTTCGAACTCAGCCTTAACTGCGAACAATACTATCAAACACAAAAAAAAACAGTAAGGAAAGGCAGAAAGTCGGGCGGAGCCGACTATGTAATACCCTACACCTCTCTAACAATGCGATAATAATTCGGAATAATTGGTAAACAGGTAGAAACATATATATGTGGCTATATCTGATTCTGAACCGATAATCTCTTAATTAAACAACATTCGTTCCTAAATTGAGGAACATCTTTCTGGAAAATTTTGTAATGATCGGAAGTAATGTACAACTTCTATAGCGCTTTGATACCAAATCAGGAGGAACATATATATGGGGTTATATTAAATCTGAACCGATTTTCAGTAAATACTCATTCATGTAGAAAGGTATCTTTCTTTCGAATTTCGTACTGATCGGATATAAAATACAGTCTCTACAGCGCTTACATGTCAAATCGGGGGTAACATAAATATGGGGACTATACCTAAATGTGAACCGATGTTCCCCAAATTGGGCAGTATTCCTTACTATTATAAGGAACCTCTTTCTGCCACATTTCGCACTGATCGGATGTAAACCAGTATGGAAAGGCAAAAAGTCGGGCGGGACCGACTATATTATACCCTACACCTCCATAACAATGCGATAAGGGTCATTGCGATAATAATTTGGAATAATTGGTAAATGGGTAAGAACATATATGTATATGTGGATATATCTAATTCTGAACTGATAATCGCTAAATTAAGCAATATTCGTTCCTAAATTGAGAAACATCTTTCTGGAGAATTTTGCAATGATCGGAAGTAAAGTACAACTTCTATAGCGCTTTGTAACCAAATCAGGAGGAACATCTATATGGAGGGTATATATAAATCTGAATCGATTTTCCCTGAATACCTATTTATGTAAAACAGATACATGAATTGGGATCGTCCTTGGGCCAAAAAAAAGATATGTGTAAAGATTCGTCGAGATCGGACCATAATTGAGACCTGTACTTTGATTACAAAAATACATGCACAGACAGACGGACAGACGGACTATTGAATTTGGTTAAAATCGGTTCAGATTTATACATAGCCCCCATCTATATGTTAGCCCCGATTTGACATGTAAGCGCTATAAAAACATTATTTTATATCCGATCAGTGCAAAATTCGGCATAAAGAGGTTTCTTATTACATGAAGGAATACTGCTAAATTCGGAGATAATCGGTTCAGATTTAGATATAGCCCCCATATATATATAGCCCCCGATTTGACATGTAAGCGCTGTAGAAACTGTATTTTATATCCGATCAGTATTAAATGCGGCAGAAAGAGGTTTCCTATTATATGAATGAACACTTTTAAATTTGGAAGAAATCGGTTCAGATTTAGCTATAGCCCCCATATATACGTTACCCCCGATTTGACATGTAAGCGCTGTAAAAATTGTATTATACCCTACACCACACTGTGGTACATGGTATTATTTTTATATACGCTCAGTGCGAAATTCGGCAAAAGGAGATTTCTTTCTACATGAAGGAAAACTGCCAAATTCAGAGAAAATCGGTTCAGATTTAGATATAACCCCCATATATATGTTACCCCCGATTTGACATGTAAGCGCTGTAGAAACTGTATTTTATATCCGATCAGTGCGAAATTCGGCAGAAAGAGGTTTCTTGTTACACGAAGGAATACTACCGAATTCGGAGAAAATCGGTTCAGATTTAGATATAGCCCCTATATATAGTTTACCCCCGATTTGACATGTAAGCGCTGTATAGACTGTATTTTATATCCGATCAGTACGAAATTCGACAGAAAGAGGTCATTTTACATGAATTAGTATTCAGGGAAAATCGGTTCAGATTTATATATAACCAAAGCGCTATAGAAGTTGTACTTTACTTCCGATCATTAAAATTTTCCAGAAAGATGTTTATCAATTTAGCAACTAATATTGCCTAATTTAGCGATTATCGGTTCAGAATTAGATTATATGTTCCTACCTATTTACCAATCATACCAAATTATTATCGCAGTGGCCCTTATCGTATTTTTAGGGAGGTGTAGGGAATTATATAGTCGGCCCCGCCCGACTATCTGCCTTTCCTTACTGGTTTAACTTTGTCGAAAATTAGCAAATTGTTAAAATTCCTTAAATATAGGTAGCTGAGATTGTCATATTTAGTTTTTTTTTTCTTTCAGAATGTAACATTTGAAAACAGTTTTAGCTCTTACTGCACAACCCTTTGGATACTAGTCACACACACTCCCTCGACACTTAAATAATCTACGAAAGGATTCGCACAAGGGGGGGTTATATTTGTGTATATATATGAGTGACAAAAGAAAAGGTTAAAAATCTTAAATAAACCTCAGGAAAAACGGAAAGCCAAAAACAACTTCAACAACAAAAGCAGCAGCAACAAATAGAGAATGCGATTCAATTTTATTTAAACACAAAATAAAACACATCAAATGAATCCCAAACGCAAAATAAACGACAATAAACCCTCAATAGCGGCGTTATTATAACATCCTTAAATTCCTTTGAATCTCTCTTGATTTCCATTTTAATCCTTTGGGTTCTTCGTATGTCGTCTGTTTTGGGAGCAAAGACAACACAGACACACAGAAATTCACACAGTCCTAGCGGAGCTTAACAACAATATGCTTTATTAAGAACAAAAGAGTTGGTATGGTTTTGTTGTGCTTCCCTTTTTGGGACTTTCACAGCTGGGGAGTGGATAGGCGGCGAGTGGAAGGCATCCTCATGGGCTAGGACGCACAAACCTTTTGGTAACCCTGATTCGACCTTTTCTAGCATAAATAGTTTCAAAGAATTTTATCTTTGACCAGTAAGCAAAGGCAGAAAGTCGGGCGGGGCCGACTATATAATACCCTACACCTCCCTAACAATGCGATAAAGGTCATTGCGATAATAATTTGGAATAATTGGTAAGTAGGCAGGAACATATTATTAATTCTGAGCCTATAATCGCTAAATTAAGCAATATTCGTTCCTAAATTGAGAAACATCTTTCCGGAAAATATTAATGATCGGAAGTAAAGTACAACTTCTATAGCGCTTTGATATCAAATCAGGAGGAACATATACTATATGGAGGTTATATAAATCTGAACGGATTTTCCTTGAATACTCATTCATGTAAAAAGAAACTTCTTTCTGTCAAATTTTGTACTGACCGGATATAAACAACAGTCTTTACAGCACATACATGTTAAATCGGGGGTAACATATATATGGGGGCTATATCTAAATCTGAACCGATTTCCCTCAAATTTGGCAGTATTAATTCGTGTAACAAGAAACCTCTTTCTGCCGAATTTCGTACTGATCGCGTTAAAAATACACTTTTTACAGCGCTTACATGTAAAATCGGGGGTAACATATACGAGTATATGGGGGCTTTATCTAAATCTGAACCGATTTTCTCCGAATTTGGCAGTATTCCTTCGAGTAATAAGAAACCTATTTCTGCCGAATTTCGCACTGATCGAATATAAAATACAGTTTCTACAGCATTTACATATCAAATCGGGGCAAAATATATATGGGGCTATATCTAAATCTGAACCGATTTTCTCCGAATTTGGCAGTATTCCTTTGAGTAATAAGAAACCTCTTTCTGCCGAATTTCGCACTGATCGGATTTAAAATACAGTTCTACAGCGCTTACATGTCAAATCGGGGGTAACATATACATATATGGGGGCTATATCTAAATCTGAACCGATTTCCCTCAAATTTGGCAGTGTTAATTCACGTAATGAGAAACCTCTTTCTGCCAATTTGTTTACTGATCGGATATAAAATACAGTTTCTACAGCGCTTACATGTCAAATCGGGGGTAACATATATATGGGGGCTATATCTAAATCTCAACCGATTTCCCTCAAATTTTTACAGCGCTTACATGTTAAATCGGGGGTAACATATATATGGGGGCTATATCTAAATCTGAACCGATTTTCTCCGAATTTGGCAGTATTCCTTCATGTAATAAGAAACCTCTCTCTGCCGAATTTCACACTGATCGGTTATAAAATAAATATTTTACGGCGCTTACATGTGAAATCGGTAACGTATATATGGGGGCTATATCTAAATCTGAACCGATTTCTTCCAAATTTAACAGTGTTCATTAATATAATAAGAGACCTCTTTCTGCTGAATTTCATACTGATCGGATATAAAATAAAGTTTTTACAGCGCTTACATGTCAAATCGGGGTTAACATATATATGGGGGCTATATCCAAATCTGAACCGATTTTAACCAAATTAAATAGTGCTCGTCCTTGGGCCAAAAAAAAGATATGTGTAAAGTTTCGTCAAGATCGGGCCATAATTGCGACCTGTACTTTGATTACAAGAATACATCTACAGACAGACGGACAGACAGACGGACATAGCTAAATCGACTCAGAAAGTGATTACAAGTCGATCGGTATAATAAACAATGGATCTATTTCTTCTCCTTTTGTGTGTTACAAACAAATGCACAAAGTCATAATACCCTGTACCACAGTGTGGTGTAGGGTATAAAAATGCAATGCTTGAATAAATATTAGCCTCGGAATGTAATCGAATGGAATGATATTAATTTAAAAATGTCTACCAAATTCATCAATGAAATGTCATTATTCGTATGTGGGTTAAATATTATATCACTTATTAATGATTTTTCATTTATAAATAGATACAATTTAAAGTTAACTGAATTGAAAGTCATCAACTGTATTCCTAACTTCTTCTTTGTCTGGTGGGTAATTAATACAGAAGAGTAAGATATATGAATAGTGTTCTGAGGACCGATAGGGCTGGAGTTTATAAATAAGTGTATGTTATAATTGCATTATTTTAAATATAATAAGTGAGGGCATCAGTAGTTGCCCAACATTACTTCATAATTTAACAACAAATATGACGAAGTAATTTTGTGGATGGTAATAACCATGGATCGCATGTGAATAGTTTCAGGTTCAAATAAACTTGATTATCGAATTTCAGCTCTATTCGTTGCAATTTGTGGTTCTTGTTGCGTCAAGAAATAAAATCTAGAGGGATCTTCGTATGGGGGCTATAGAAAAATGGACTTTTGACGGCCGTAGTTCATGAACTTTACCATGATCAAAATGTTGACTTCGACTAACGTTTTGACACTGAAAGATCTTTAAAAATGTTTGAAGATGCGTTGACATAAAGATACGAAATTGTTATGCCCCTATTGGGAAAACTCGGTATATGGGGACTTTATCTAAATCTGAAAAGATTTTCCCCGAATTTGGTAGTGTTCATTCGTATAATAAGAAATCTCTCTTTGCCGAATTTCGTACTGATCGGATATAAAATACGGTTTCTACAGAGCTTACATATCAAATCGGGTGTAAGATATATATGAGGGCTATATCTAAATCTGAACCGATTTTGAACAATTTCAATACGGATCGTCCTTGAGATATCTACATTTGAAAATTGTTGGTCCAGGGTTTGTACATTCGTTTGTAGCACCCAGAAGGAGAAGAGTTAGACCCATCGTTTATTATAACGATCGACTTGGAATCACTTACTGAGTTGATTTAACCATGTCCGTCCGTCCGTCTGTAGATGTATCGTTGTAATGTAGGTCGTATTTATGGTCCGATTGTGATGAAATTTAGCACAGTGCTCTTTTTTGGCCCAAGGACGATCCCATTTGGTCAAAATCGGTTCAGATTTAGATATAGCCCCCATATATATGTTTAACCTAATTTCAGATCAGTACGAAATTTGGCAGGAGAGTTTTCTAGTTACGTGAATAAACACTACTTAATTCAGAGAAAATCCGTTCAGATTTAGATATAGCCCCCATATATATTTATTTATTTTATTTATTTATATGAATTACAATACAAAGTAAATTTATATTCTAATTTAAAGGTCCAGGGAAAGGCCGGGTTACAGAGACCATATGGCTAAATTTTGCAGCGACAGACCAGAGCCTCTGGTGGGAATCGAACCCACGACCCCCAAACTCATAGGCGAGTACGCTACCAACTCACCTACTGGGGCGCTCCCCCCATATATATATTTCACGCGATTTGACATGTAAGCGCTTAAGAACCCGTATTTTATATCCGATCAGTACGAAATTTAACAGAGAGAGTTTTCTTATTACATACATATATGAACACTGCCAAATTCGGGGAAAATCGGTTCAGATTTAAACATAGTTCCAATATATATGTTACATCCGATTTGACATGTAAGCGCTGTAGAAACGATATTTCATATCCGATAAGTAAGAAATTCGACAAAGAGAAATACGGAACGAAAAATCCATTCAGATTTAGATATAGACCCCATACATATATATGTTTCACCCGATTTGACATGTAAGCGCTGTAAAAACCGTATTTAATAACCGATAAGTACGAAATTCGGCAGAGAGAGGTGTCTTAATTTGGGAAGAAATACTCCTTTTTGGGGTTAATCGGTTCAAATTTAGATATAGCCAGATATGTACTACGTTCCTGCATATGCTGTATTTAACGCATGTATTGTACGTCTGATCTTTATATTATTTGCAGAAATTAGGATTTTGATCCAAGTTGATGAAAAACTGTTTAGATTACGTATAGACCCCATCTATTTGTTCCTTCCGATTCTTGATCTATGAAAGAATACTGCGCATTTTAAGATTATCGGTTTAGATGTTGTTTATTATGATCAACTTCATCAACTCCTCCTTGGGATAAGCCTTGATGAGGGGGTGGAGCTAAGTACTGTGTTAACTGAAAAGAAACCAAATATTCCAATGCCCATTTTCGCATTGTGAGGCATATAGTCGGCCCCACCAGACTTTCTATCTTGCCTTACTGACTGGTTTTCGTATTGCTTCTCGCAAGCGGCGTATAACTTGAAAATAATACTCCTCCTTGGTCGAACTTGGCTTCCTTTTGTTGGTCTTGGCACTCCTTGGGACGATGGGACTTTAGTTTCGATGTCATAACCATATCCCCATGATTCGTCAACACATATAACCCTTTTAAGCAAATCTGGATCGTCGTTAACGACGGTTTTTATGTTCAAAATTCAGCAATTTTGGAACGAACTTCGATGCCACACGCTTCATGATCAACATTTCGGGAAAATAGTATATGGCATGAGCCAACCAATATTCCGACATACTCTGCAACTTCAACGACTCTCCATAACAGTTCTCTGCACTTTCCCAACACTTTCATAAGTTTTTGATGTGATGAATCTTCCAGGACGAGCGTCGCACAATGGTAAAAAAGGGATAAATAGCAGTATTTTCTATCCCATGACTATACCGTTAGAGATAAAGTCCTACGGTTTGAACCATCTTTAAGAGAATTCTTTGGAGAAGAAATTGGTGTACCCAGATTTTATTTTACTTTTACTGCGTATCGTACAATGGGGCTACAAAAGCGATTTTGTGGAAATTAGTGTGAAAATCAGAATATCGTACCAAATTCCGTGATCTTGATTTTATATTAAAGCTGACAGAATTTAGTTTAAAATCTATTTTAAGTTCAAACATATTTTTGTAAAATTGCGTTATTGGTCTACAAAACCGGGCAATGTTTTTGAAATTGAAACCAAAACAACATAAATAGGATAAAATTGCAGTCTGAAATATTTTTGAAAGCTGAAGTTTTGCACTAATGCAATTACACAATGTGTCGTCGACTGTTAATAAGAGAAAAGTTAAATTAAAAACAAAAAATAATCGGTCTACACTAATATACATAAACTGCAGAAGCATTTAACTATATTTTTATAGTTTTTGTAGAAGAAGAAAACTATAAAAATTACACATATACTTATAATAATATTAATTATATCGATAATTTTCATCGTAGAACTCTACAAACTTGCAACCAGATTTGAACCGGTCTTATTTATTATCCGATTTTGCACAAATTTCGTAAAAGTTATTTTTTTGAACCCAGAAAATAGGTACATATGTTTCGGGAAAATCGGTTCATAGATAGACGTAGCTCCCACACATATTTTCTTTATTTAAAGTAAAAAAAACACATATTTAAAGTGCAAAAATCGGCCATAATCGCAAAAAGTCGCAGATAAATTAGGTACCGTTGGATTCACCACTCTTCTCTACGTCATATCGTAGTGATCCCACGTGATCCAAAAAAGTTGTATTCCATTTACTGCGGATAATTTTTTTGAAAAACAAAAAAAACGTTGTTTTTACTTTGAAATTTCTCTTCATTTAAAGACGTTAAAAATACGTTTTATACACAAAAATTTAGATGAATATAATCTTATTATATGTTACAAGTTCGGTTGCATTTCACCAAGAAACGAGAATTCTACAAGCATTTTAGTATATACATTTTATCATCGCAATTTTATTTGCATTTATTAGTAAAAAAGGCAAAATTTGAAAGGTCATAATTCGGAATCGAGCAGAGATATTTTCATTAAATTTGAAGGTATTCTCATTAAATGTTATTCCACAATAAACCAACAATACCAAAACAATTGATTTTTGAAAGTTGTTTTCAAAGTCCTTTGCCCGCATATTTCATCATATTTTCCCATCGTGCGTCGTCTTCTTTCTTTTAAAGCTTATACCATTAGCAATTTTTGAAATTCGCTACCATTTTTGTATTTGTTTCTATTACATTTTTGCAAAAGAGAGAATGTAAATGAAACACATGGCCTTCAACTAAATTAATTCTGACTGAATTGTTTGTACTTTCCGATTTTAGGATTTTTTTTACATTTAAAACTTCTATTAATTCTCTAACATATAAGCTTTGGATGGAAGTGGACCTAAAATTATTTATATATCACTAATTTTTCACATTTTTTTTTAAAAAAAATTTGCAGCAAAACAAAATGTTTTGTGGCTTGAAGACTTCGAAATGGATGTTTCACGTCAAAGAACAAAATTAAAGAAAAACTTCAGGAAGTATTTCTTTATAGATGTTCCACGAACAAAGTAAAGGAGATACTTCCGGAAGAATTTCTTGCAAAACACCCGCCACCCCCGCCGATCCCCTTGCCGTCGAAAATCTGCCTACAAATATAACTACACATATATCAAAAGTAGTAAAAGTCGATGGATTTTTTTGGGTGATGTATTCGATAAAATAATTCCTTCTAAAATATCACTATAGGTGCCCACAATACACTTTTATGGCAATTCAATGCGTTTGAAAAAAAACCGCTGAATTGCCATAAAAGTGTATTGTGGCCACCTAGAGAGATAATTTACATGGAATCATTTTGGCAAATACATAACACCTCTCCCCAGTACATTCGTTCACAGTGAGTGATGTACTTATACCATTAACTAAAATAGTAAAAAAATGTATGGGCACAAATTTAAATAAAAAAAAAAACTAATTTAAATCAAGGTTGCTAACAACAAATAGTCTGGGAAAAGAAAAATTTTGAATAGACCCGCCATGTGATACAATTTGTACTACAATTATATGCACATATTTCTAAAGTTACCATGCGTACACTCTGTAAAGAAAAATCCTGTTCGAAGCTTTCCAAACATACCCTTGAAATCGTTTCGCGTCAATGAAAAAACAAATTCCTTATATCTACTGCTTGCTTTAAATCTTTTTTCTTTCGCAGAGGATTAAACTAACATCTTACACAACATTAAGATTAGAAAATAAAATCTTAAATTCCCCCAAACGCTCTTTAACATTCAAGTAGGCCTAAACCAGACCAGACCAGAAACAAAACAATAACAACAAAAACCAAAAGCTGAGTGGAAAACCAACATTTGTACAGAAAATTTGTTTAAAGATTTGACCCCATTTCTGTTTGGGGTGAGAAGGTAGTTCTAGGGCGACAGTAGGCTATTTGTTATCACGGTGCGGGTGAGAGGCGTGTGATGTTGTGCATGAGCTTTGAGTGTGGGTGAGATTGAGGGTGTATCTAACTGTGTGTGTGAGTGTGTTTGAGTTATCCCTTGCTGACTGGAGATGCCACCGCCCACATTAAATGAATGCTGGTGTGTTCACCTTCGTGTTCCTTTTACTTTTTGTTTTGCCATTTCACCAAACACATGCTACCCACAAAAATATGATGCTGCTTCTAACGCCTTATTGTTGTTGCCTTTGTTGTTTATGTTGCTGCCAATGCTGCTGTTGTTGTTTATGTTATGTTTGCCGCACTAAACATTAAAAAAAGAGACGCAGACATTTTTACTTAGTAAATATTATGGTTGTTACATTAACCATAATAACGAGAGGTTTTTACATAATCTCCACTCACAGCATCCATCCATCCCGGACGGGAGACGGCTGATGAAAGTGCCTGTTACCACTGCAGGTTAATGGTTATGGCTACAGTGCCGAAACAGAGAATTACAATCGCTGCAGTTTTTTCTATAAATTTAGCATTAGGTAAATAATATAAAGTGTATAATCTTAAATATATTTTGGATTTGAAATGTACTGATCGTCAAGAAATTAGCTCTCGGCACACTGAAATAGGAATAACATAAAATACGTGTAATTAGACAAAAATCGGAAGCTAGCCACTGTAGAATACACACACCTACTTTATGTAAGAGATAGGCTGAAATACGAAAATTTTTGCCAAGTTGCAAAATTCCACGGTTGTCATCATCCCCAAATAAAAACGAATTTTCCCATATCTGTAAATAACTTTTTTTTCCTCAAAAGTAGCAATATTTTAACCAAATTTGGTGAATATAACCGATTGGCATATGCCTTTTTTGCAAAAGACAGAATGTAAATGAAACACATGGCCTTCAACAAAATAAATTCTGACTGAATAAAATATTAAAATTTTTTGATATGAAACTTAAATGCCTTTTTTAAATTGTTTGTACTTTCCGATTTTAGGATTTTTTTACATTTAAAACTTCTATTAATTCTCTAACATATGAGCTCTGGATGGAAGTGGACCTAAAATTATTTATATTTTCTTAATTTTTAATTTTTTTTTTAGATTTGCAGCAAAACAAAATGTTTAGTGTCTTGTAGACTTTTTTTCCTCAAAAATAGCAATATTTTAACCAAATTTGGTGAATATAACCGATTGGCATATGCTTTTTTTCAAAATTACAATCTTCGTGATTTCTTGTGAAATTTTCGGCATGCAACTTTGGTAACATTTATTTTTTAAAAAAATCGTGGAATGATAAAATTAATAATTTATTCGAGATTCGTTCTACGATTATGTTCGATTGGCATATGCGTATTGGCATATGGGATTCGGGATTTTTAAATTGCAAATCCCGGGTTCCGCGGATTTTTTGGGGATTTTTCGGGATCCCGAAATGTTTTGATATCCCGGGATTTTCGGAGTTTTCGGGATAAATCGGGATTTTTTTCATTCTTAATAATGTGGTATTTCGAAATGGAATACAAACATTTTAGATCAGTTTTAATTAATTTAAATAAGGATAAAAACAGCTAAAGCATAAATTAACTTTTGTTAAGAAGTACTAACTTTTATTAAAATATTTCACAACATCTTAGCTATGTAATAATTTTGGTCCAACTTCAGTTCGTCGTCTGATTTATTATTGACGTTATAATTTTTTATCATTAAACCGCGAAAAATATTTTTTTCATCTTGAAAAATCAGTTTGACTAATTCCGTGTTTATGAGAATGAAATCGATGTGTCGATCCAAATCAGATTTTATATTAGGAATTTTTCATAATTTGAGAGAATAGAATACAATGATCTTCGTTTTGTTGGACACAAACTCCATCTGTGTTCCTGGTTTCTTTATTTCTTTTCAGTATTTTGTAAAACAGATAAAAAGAAATTTAAAAAAATATTCTCCGTCAATATACTGTATTTAAAAAAAACAATAATTACGTCCTGAATAAAAAGTTATAATGAACTCGAACCTCTTCGTTAATTTTTGGCCACCCTATAGAAGTCAACATATTGAGATAACACTGATACTATCTGAAAAATAGTACAGTTTTTATGAAAAATAGAGTTTGTTTCTTTAATTTCTTTAATTAAACTTTCAACATCAAAAGCTGTATTTCGAAATAACAAGCATAGATTTATTGTGTGACAACTCGCGAGATTGGGAAAAATTGCAAAAATCAATGGATTCCGAATTTTTATGGCTCTTTGATAGATGATACAGGCCAGTTCAGTGATCTATAAAAAAATTATATTTTGTTTGAAGTGCCTACATTTAAAATAATATTGCCAATATATAAAAAAGTATTGAATTTTTTTAAAACTTGAATTTTTTCTTTAATTTCCCAAACAAAAAACGGTGTATTAAGATTTTTTATGGCGCTTCTATGGCTAATTAAAAAAATATTGTCAATATTTAAGAAAACAAATTACTGCGCAGTGAAATAACCCCCAAGACGAAAACGAAAAAAGACCCAAAATAAAAATTCAAAATTGGGTTTGGGTGAAATTTCATTATCTTTGGGTTTCATTTAATTTTTTCAAATTTTTTTTAATAAAACCAAAATGAAATAAAACCCAAAAAAAATGGATTTATTTCAAAATTTTTTATTGTTTGGTATTTATTTCATTTTCATCGAAATGACTCTAATTGTTCTTGGGCCGTATTTATACCCTACACCACACTGTGGTATAGGGTATTATAAATTTGTGCCTTTGTTTGTAACACCCAAAAGAAACAGAAATAGACCCATCGTTTATTATACCAATCGACTCAGAATCACTTTCTGAGTTGATTTACAAAGTACAGGTCGCAATTATGGGTCGATCTCGACGAAACTTTACACATATATTTTTTTTGGCCCAAGGACGATCCCTATTTAAAATCGGTTCAGATTTAGATATAGCCCCAATATATATGTTACCCCGATTTGACATGTAAGCGAAGTAAAAACTTTATTTTTTATCCGATCAGTATGAAATTGGGCAGAAAGAGGTTTCTTATTATATGAATGAACACTGTTAAAGTTGGAAGAAATCGGTTCAGATTTAGATATAGGCCCCATATATACGTTACCCCCGATTTGACATGTAAGCGCCGCAAAAATGTTATTTTATATCCGATCAGTGCGAAATTCGGCAAAAAGAGGTTTCTTATTACATGAAGGAATACTGCTAAATTCGGAGAAAATCAGTTTAGATGTAGATATAGACCCCATATATATGTTACCCCTGATTTGAGTGGGGGGCGCTGTAAAAACTGTATTATATGTCCGATCATACAGGGTATTTTAGGATGGGCCTTGAATGTAGTGCTTCAGAGAAGAAAATTTACAAATTTTAAATTATAACAAATAGGAAAATTGAAGACATACCAGATGGAAATTGAAGACATACCAGATTTGCGACTATTTTGCTAAAGAGCCGATCAGTAACCGATCTGATCGGGTTTGTTCCCTTTTAACAATTTACGAATGAATCCTGCTGTAAGAGAAAAATTTAAGAAACGGAGGGACAAAAATATTATATTTCTTCATGTCAGAAAATGTTATGTGTGAGATATGTTTGAAGAGATATTTGTCTAGACGAATACATTTAATTTGGAGTTTATTTCATTTGTTTGGGGTTTTTTCATTGGGGGTTATTTTACATTTTTTTGGGGAATTATTTTTTTTTTTAATTTGACTAATATTTTTTGGGGGTTGTATTAATTTCGAACCTATCGGGTATAAAATACAGTTTCTACAGAGCTTAAATTTCAAATCGGGGGTAACATATATATGGGGGCTATATCTAAATCTGATATAGCCCCCATATATAAATTTAGTATTGTCTTTAGTATATTAAAATTTAGTATTGTCTCTAAGTGTATCAAGAGACATCTCTCTGTCAATGTTTTTAAAGATAAAACAAAAAATGTTGCTTACACAGTGCATATATGCCAAATCGAAGTGCATATAGTATATCAATAGGAATCGTCCTTGGGCTAATATGTGTTAAGTTTCGTTGAGATCGGACCATAATTGCGACCAGTACTTTGATTGCAAGAATACATGCACAGACGGATGGACAGACGAACGGACGGGAGGATAGACGAGCGGACAGACTGACGGACATAAGTAAATGAACTCAGAAAGTGATTCTAAGTCGATCGGTATAATAAACGATTGGTCTATTACATTTATTTTAGTGTGTTAAAAATTTATGCCCAAAGTTGTAATACCCTGTACCACAGTATGGTGTAGGGTATACAAGTCAAATATGTCGTTATTCTCAGAAAACAAATTTTGATCTTTAATCAAAGATTTGGTACTACTGTTCCGCTCAAGCTTTTTCCTAAAAATAAGACTACTGAAAACTTCCATATTTTACGTAATCCTTACTATCCTTAAGGAAAATGCAAGTTTTGAAGAAATACTTTTTTTAGTACAGTATCATGCCGAGCGAATACGAATTAAGCTCGCCACTTAATTACTTCTTCCACGGTAATTCAATGGCTGGGGGCTGTTTTATGTCATTTCATTTAGTTTTTACTGTTCTCCATGTTTGTTTGTATGTTTTAGTAATCTCTCATTCGTTGAGCTAAAAAACAAAAACAAAGCAAATCCTTACTTTTATTTTTTGGCTTATAGTAAACCGAATACTCTCTTATATCCAAATGAAGGAAGGCATCCCACCAAGAGGATGACAATACAATTTACGTATATATATTATGCAAATCCTAATGACATGTATAATAGAAAGATATTTTAAAAGACTTCCTCATTGGTGTGTATCCAAATTTTGTTATAAGATAAAAACAAAAACTGATAAAAACAAAAACTGTTTTATATGTCCAAAAATAAAAATAAATACATGCAAACTGTTCAACTTTTTACTTAAATATTTTTTTATAAATCGGCAGTAAGTTTGAGTAAAAATAAGACGCTAACCGAGATATGAGCAGAGCTGAACTCGAAATAAGTAGCATACTTTTTATTGAAAACATGTTTTGGAAGAAATATACATAATATGGATTAATTTTTTAATGTACATACTTCGATAATATATAAGTATAGAGCCTCAATATGAACCACAAACTTGAAGAAGTATTTTCTTAAAAGAGCATCAATATGAACCACAAACTTGAAGAAGCATTTTCTTAAAATTTTAATTTTTCAAATTTTTCTTAAAATTTTAATTTAAAAAAATGTAATGTAATATATGACAAACTATAGAGGGAAAACTACTGATTAAAAGATATTTTAATCCATTTCGAATAATATATACATATATAATATAAACGACGTGACATATTCTGAGGCCCTGCAGTTTCGGTTGTACCTGATACAGAAGGCCCGGATCAAATTTTTATTTTTTCTTAAAATTTTAATTTAAAAAAATGTAATGTAATATATGACAAACTATAGAGGGAAAACTACTGATTAAAAGATATTTTAATCCATTTCGAATAATATATACATATATAATATAAACGACGTGACATATTCTGAGGTTGTATCTGATACAGAAGGCTCGGATCACAAACTAAAGTTTCGCAATAACCATTTTATAAATGCCTGACAGATGTACTTCTATTTTCTATACCCTACACCACACTGTGGTATAGGGCATTATAACTTTGTACATTTGTTTGTATCACCTAAACGCAGGAGAAACAGACCTATCGTTTATTATACCGATCTACTTAGAATCATTTTCAGAGTCGATCTGGCTCCATGTATCCTTGTAATCAAAGACAGGTCGCAATTATTATCTGATCCCGAAAAAATTTTTACCGCGAAATAACTCCCAAATGAGTCCCAATAAGGGCCAAATGAAACAAGTCCCAATTTTTGGAAGCTATTTCACACTGAACATAAAAAAAAGTGAAATACCTCCCAACGAAAGAAGTCACAACCACGATGGATTACCCACAAATCCAAAAATAACGAATGTTATTTAAAGGGCTCGTGTGTGCCGGCTTTCGGCCGAGATTAAAGATTTCTCCTCTGAGGTATGTTCAAAGAAGGTTACACGGACAAAGTTTGTTTGCGTGGCAGGCCTTCGGCCTGGGTAAACGTTTTCCCCTGGGGCATTTCCCCTCCATTTGAGATAATTTTTAATTCCGACCGAAGGACGACCACACAAAATGACTGAGGTCCGCCTTCTCGTCTTTAGAAATACCCCAAAGGAGAAAATTTTTAACCCCGGCCAAAGGCCCCCATATACATATATGTTCCTCCCGATTTGTTATGAAAGCGCTATAGAAGTTGTAATTTACATGCGATCATTACAAAATATGCCAAAAAAGTTCTTAATTTAGGAACGAATATTGCTAAATATGAGGAAAATAAGTTCAGATTTATATATATGCTTCTCCCATTTTAAAATCAAACTGCTGTAGATGCTGTATTTTACAAGCGAACAGTATGAACTTTGGGTATCTTTGTTCATGAACGACCAATGCCAAATTTGAAAAAACGGCCCTGTTTTAGGTATAGCATACATACATATAAAGGGTGGACTATGTAAAATTTTTAATTTGAACTACCAATTACTTTGACTTGAGATTTGAAACCGTTGTGTTATTTTCTTTTTAATTCCCAGATACAATTGAAGCTCTGAAGCCCAAGCATGTTCGGGGGAAATTAATTTTGGGTATTTTTAAGTGATTTTAGCAATGTCCGATCGAAGGTACGATTGAAGAGGTTCGACCCGAAACAATCGAAAATGCACTGAAAAATTGGGTTAATCGAATAAGGTACTGCCGAGTCAGTCATGATAGTCATTTGAATGATATTGTTTTCCTTTATGAAATGACAAAGTTCAACCCTTCAAATAAAATCAGAAATTTGACAAAATAGCAGTACTTATTTTATAGCAGATTCAAGTTTAAAATTTTAAATTCCCACCAGTACCTGATTCCATCCCTAAAATTCTGAATTGCCGAGCCAGCCGTGGTAGTCATACGATTATATATTTTTTTTTTTTTTTCCTTTTATTATTTCAATAGATTGACACTAAAATTCACACTACATGAAATAAATATTAAATTTGAACATAGGGCGTTAATAAACTCTTTCCACCTGTTTCGATCGCTTGTCATGGCCTTGACCTGACTCCATGACATATCATTTGATTCGCATTCTTTCTTCAACATTCTCACCCACGTGTTTCGTGGCCTGCCTGGTCGCCGATGTCCTTGCGGGTTCCACTCTAGAGCTTGTTTTGCAATGTCGTCGTTTGGTCTTCTAAGTATGTGACCGATCCAGCTCCATCTGCGTCTTTTGATCTCTACTTCGATGGGATTACTGCTCGTAGCTAGCAGCAGTTCTTCATTTGATATTCTGTTGGGCCAATAGATGCGAAAAATTTGTCTGAGGCAACGGTTGACAAATGTTTGTAGCTTCTTCTGGGTGTATTGCGTGGTGCTCCAAGTTGTGCAGCTGTATAGCAAAACTGACATTACGCTGGTGTTAAAAATTTTCAGTTTTGTGCGCTCTGAAATACTGTTTGAGCGCCATATTTTGTGCAGCTCACGAAACGCTAATCTGGCCTTATTTATACGGCTGGTTATGTCTGCACCTGATCCGCCATCTGTCGTGATGGTGCTACCTAGATATGAGAACGATGTAACGTCCTCAATAGGAGTCCCATTTAATGTCAGTGGTGTTGTGTTGCTGGTGCCAATTCGCATAAGCTTAGTTTTCTTGACATTGATTTTTTAAACCAACTTTACTGGCGTTTATGGAGAGATGATGAAGTTTCGCTTCGATGTCAGCAAGACGGTGTGAGAAGAGGCATAAATCATCTGCGTAGTCGATGTCGTTTAGAAATTCCTGTAGATTCCACCGTATACCCTTTGGTGCATCCATGTTGGTTTGGTGCATTACGCTGTCGAGTACTATCAGGAACAATGTGGGAGATAAGACGCAGCCTTGTCTAACGCCGGTGTTTGTGGTAAAAGGGTTGCTTTCCTTACCGTTAAACCTCACTCTCAATTCCGCGTCCTGGTATAGGTTACGAATAATGTTGACTATTTTGTCGGGGATGCCTTTGCTGCTGAGTGCTGACCACAGTGCAGGGCGCGAAATCGTATCGAATGCGCGTTCGCAGTCAATGAATAGCATGTAAAGTTGGCTGTTAAATTCCAGCGACTGCTCGATGATAATACGTAAAGTATTTATGTGATCGGAGCATGAGCGGCCACGTCTGAAGCCCGCTTGCTCTTTCCGTAGGATAGTGTCTACCATTGGTGAGATTCTTTGGAGTATAATTTGGGCCATTAGTTTTTGGATGGCGTTTAGTAGAGTTATTCCTCTCCAGTTTTTGCATTGTGTGAGGTCTCCTTTTTTGGGGATGGTTATTATTACTCCAGACTTCCAACTGGGTGGGATGCAGTCGTTTGACCAGGCCTCCCGTATTATTGGCGTGAGTACCTGCGCTATTGGTGTTGCCCCGTACTTGAGTAGCTCAGCTGGAATTGTATCGGGTCCGGCAGCTTTGTTATTTTTATACCCTACACCACACTGTGGTACAGGGTATTATAACTTTGTGCATTTGTTTGTAACACCCAAAAGGAGAAGAAATAGACCCATCGTTTATTATACCGATCGACTTAGAATCACTTTCTGAGTTGATTTAGCTATGTCCGTCTGTCTGTCTGTCCGTCTGTCTGTCCGTCTGTCCGTCTGTCCGTCTGTGCATGTATTCTTGTAATCAAAGTAAAGGTCGCAATTATGGTCCGATCTCGACGAAACTTTACACATATCTTTTTTTTCGCCCAAGGACGATCCCTATTGAATTTGGTTGAAATCGGTTCAGATTTAGATATAGCCCCCATATATATGTTAGCCCCGATTTGACATGCAAGCGCTGTAAAAACTTTATTTTATATCCGATCAGTATGAAATTCGGCAGAAAGAGGTTTCTTATTATATGGATGAACACTGTTAAATTTGGAAGAAATCGGTTCAGATTTAGATATAGCCCCCATATATACGTTACCCCCGATTTGACATGTAAGCGCTGTAAAAACTTTATTTTATATCCGATCAGTATGAAATTCGGCAGAAAGAGGTTTCTTATTATATGGATGAACACTATTAAATTTGGAAGAAATCGGTTCAGATTTAGATATAGCCCCCATATATACGTTACCCCCGATTTGACATGTAAGCGCTGTACAAATGTTATTTTATATCCGATCAGTGCGAAATTCGGCAAAGAGAGGTTTCTTATTACATGAAGGAATACTGCTAAATTCGGAGAAAATCGGTTCAGATTTAGATATAGCCCCCATATATATGTTACCCCCGATTTGACATGTAAGCGCTGTAAAAACTGTATTTTATATCTGATTAGTGCGAAATTCGGCATAAGAAGGTTTCTTTCTATATGAAGGAAGACTGCCAAATTCCGAGAAACTCGGTTTAGATTTAGATATAGCTCCCATATATATGTTACCCCCGATTTGACATGTAAGCGCTTTAGAGACTGTATTTTATATCCTATCAGTACGAAATTCGACAGAAGGAGGTCTTTTTACATGAAGGAAAGATCGGTTCAGATTTATATTAAAGCTCCATATATATGTTCCTCCTGATTTGGTATCAAACCGCTATAGAAGTTGTATTTAACTTCCGATCATTAAAATTTTCTAGAAAGATGTTTCTCACTTTAGGAACGAATATTGCTTAATTTAGCGATTATCGTTTCAGAATTAGATAATATGTTTCTACCCATTTACCAATTATTCCAAATTATTATGGCAATGACCCTTATCGCATTGTTAGGGAGGTGTAGGGTATTATATAGTCGGCCCCGCCCGACTTTTCGCCTTTCCTTACTGGTTTAATTTAGAGAGT
This sequence comes from Eudasyphora cyanicolor, assembly GCA_963930755.1. Classification (NCBI taxonomy): domain Eukaryota; kingdom Metazoa; phylum Arthropoda; class Insecta; order Diptera; family Muscidae; genus Eudasyphora; species Eudasyphora cyanicolor. Next base: position 256,816,868 of record OZ005737.1, on the reverse strand, counting down.
GCAGACGAGATCTCAATTAATGATGGCGGCGATGTGTTGATGTCACGTCTTTGGTTGCGTCTTCCAGTGTTGTAGCTTGACATATCTGCATCAGGAGTAGTTATGTCAGAGTTGCTGAAAAATTCTTTCCATCGTTCAAGTTGTTGATCCGTATTTGCAATGTCGCAGTCATCTCGGTCTTTTATAACAGTGGTGTTTTTCTTTGGCTTTCCGCTTAGACGATTTATGGCAATATAGACCCCTCTCAGGTTACCAGTATTTGCACATTTTTCTGCGTCTGTTGCGATGTTGTTGCAGTATTTCTCGCGATCAGCACGCACCATCCGTTTTACTTTGTTTGCTGATGTTCGATATTGAGTTTTGGCGGCGGCTTTTGTTATTGCTGTTTTAGCTCTTGTTACGGCATTTTTAAGTTTTCTGCGAGTTTTAATCTCACTCCAGGACTCATCGCTAATCCAGGGTTTTAAGGCATGATTGCGTGTACCAAGAACAGTTTCGGCGCTACATTTACACGCATGTGTTATAGTTTCCCAAGTTTGTTCTTCATTCGGGTTCAAACTGTTGGTAATTTCGCTGCTATACATCTGCGCTATTTCCGCATTCTGGACGGTTATATAGTTGTGGCAAAAAGTCGACTTTTTGAAAAAATCAAGATGTCGACTTTTCGACTTTTTAGTATAAAAAGTCTATTAAAGTCGTCTTTATTAACCAAAATGCGAATATTTCAGGTTTTGTCATTGATTTTGAAGTAAAATACAGGATAAGATACAAAACTGAATGATGATCTGGTAATCAGAAATTCGCTGAAGTCGTTCCATATAAAAGTTAAAAAATGTAATGGAGAAAACAAAACACTAAAAAATCCTTTTATCAGGCCCAATTGAATTTAATATGTTATACCTATTCACGGACCCAATTGGCTGTTTGGAGAAATTTGGCTCTAAATTTGTGTGGCGATAAACAACTTTTGATATAAACTGAAACTATTTTCTCAGTGTCCTCCACATATCGAAAGTATACCTTCCAACAAACAAAGGGTGTTTTTTTATATTCTCGTGACTATATTTGAATATCATTCTCATCAATATTATAATTTTTTGGATCCGGGCAGACATTTTCTTTATCTTATTATGTAATTGTTATGCCAAACTATTTATAAGAAAAAAATAATACATATAGTTATGCTCACCGTTATTTTTAACTTTTAAATTGGTCCGATATTGGTGTTGATACAAATAAATGATACAATAAATAAAGGTTTTTCTAGTCCAAATGATATATACATTTTGTAATTCTCGTCCATGAAAAAAGTCGGCATGGAAAAGTCGACTTTTAGACCTCTTCGACTTTTTGATATAGTCAGCCCGCCCGACTTTTTTTTGCCTTTCCTTACTGTTTATATTTTTTAATTTTACAACTCGCTAGGGGCCATCAGTGTACCAAACCGAAGGAGTGATCTAAGACCCTAACTATGTTCGTTTCAAAACTTTTTAAGTAAATTAAACAATGTCCGTCCGTCTGTCTTGGTGGTGTTCATGATAATACTCAAAATGAGTAAATCTTTTACTTAATGTTTGGTGTGTGGTAATATATCGATACTTCCACTCTGAAACATCTCGACTTAGCATGTTCTTAGGTTCATTGAATTTTTTGTTTCTAAATATTCCAGATTTTATTCAGTCAAAATTTGGTGTTTATACGTCAACCCAATCAAAATTATAAAGGAAGGTATATTTTAGAATGGATGTATCTATATATCCACTTACCTAAAAGAGGAGGGTATACTTATATATCATTTGCTACGAGCCAAAAGTTTAACACATCGAATGGGTGAACTAAGACCCCAAAAATGTTTGGTGGTCACTTTAGTGTAACGAGGTTATGTTATTTGCTACGAGCCAAAAGTTTAACACATCGAGTGAGTGACCTAAGACCCCAAGCATTTTCGGGGCTAGTTTTGGCTATTTTTAAGGCATTTTAGCAATGTCCGTCCGTCTGTCTGCCTGCTAGCTGGCGCCCACGATAACTCTTGAAAGGAGTAACCGATTGACTTCAAATTTTGTATGCGGTAATATTTTTCTCAATCGCAGGCTAACTTTGAAGATGGGTCATATTGGTACTTCTAGTACCGCCCCCACAAAGGGTTAACATTTAGTGAAATAGTGATTCGTTTTAATTTTTATACTCATTATTCGAATCATAGGAAATTCCACGATATCAGCTCGGGAAAAATGGGCGTCATTGCAAAACCCCTTTTGGTACCTCCCATACAAATGGACCATTATGCACCAAAAGCACACCGCTTATAACTTTAATACCAGTGCTTATAAAAATTTGAAATTATGTACAGTATAGTGCTTTTATAGTACCGACTGTCCATTCAAAAGCGGGGGTCATTGGCACGCCCCTTTTGGTACCTGCCACACTAATGGACTATTTTGAACCAAAAGTTAAAAGTTTATAACTTTAATAGATGTGCATATTTTTGTACCCTACACCACACTGTGGTACAGGGTATTATAAGTTTGTTTCACGGCAGATGTTTGTAACACCTGAAAATAGCACAGCTAGACCCACCTTAAAGTATACCGATCGACTCAGAATCCCTAGCTGAGTCGATTTAACGATGTAAGTCCGTCCGTCCGTCTGTCCTGTAAAGTTGTTCGTCGACTACAGGTCGCAATTTCACTCCGATCGTTCTGAAATTTTGCAGTTAAGAGTATTTCGCGGCTGTTAAGATCTCTATTGAATTTGGTTGAAATCGGTTAAGATTTAGCTATAGCTCCCATATATATGTTTCGTCCGATTTGGCCCTTTAGTCCTATAAAAGCTGTATTTTACATCCAATCGTTTTGAAATTTAGAATGGTAGAGTTTCTTGATCCATGAACCAACACTACCGAATTTGAAGGAAATCCGTTAAGATTTAGCTATAGCTCCCATATATATGTTTCGTCCGATTTGGCCCTTTAGTCCTATAGAAGCTGTATTTTACATCCGATCGTTTTGAAATTTAGAATGGTAGAGTGATCCATGAACCAACATTGCCGAATTTGAAGAAAATCGGTTAAGATTTAGCTATAGCTCCCATATATATGTTTCGTCCGATTTTGCTCTTTAGTCCTGTAGAAGCTGTATTTTACATCCAATCATTTTGAAATTTAGAATGGTAGAGTTTCTTGATCCATGAACGATTAACGAATTTACAGCACCATATGAACGGGGCTTTTCACTGCTTTATAAAATATCCAAATATTCATATTCATTAATTAATATCGGACCAAATTTTTCCTATAAAAAATGTAAAAAAAAACGCCAAAATATCAATAACTTTTCATAGAAAATATATTAAATATTAACATATATTAAAGAGGAAATTTTGTATATGACCACTAGGATACCTTCACGTTATGGAATGGAGGTGAAAGTGGTAACGAAACATAGAAAAATAAAACAAATAAGGAAACAAAATAGCTTTGCAGTTGTGGAAAAGTGTTTACATTTTCGTTGTTGTTGCAGCGACTATCACTAATCTCTAAAGTAAATATAAATATCTATGACTGCTTTTTTGTGTTGCAAGTACTCTCGATTTAACCTGAATTGTTAGTTTGGCTCATAAATTCTTTGGTCTACTTTTTGCTCTGTTATTTTCATTCTCATTCTTAGGTATAAACATTTACATTAAGTTTTTTAACCTTTAAAGCTTAAAAAGTTGAATATTTGTATTGTAGTTTTTTCAAGTTCTTTTGTTGCAGTCGGTTTAGCCTTTATATTTCTTTGCCTTCCGCAATTTGTTGTATTTCTCCTTTTTAGAGAAACCTAGGCAAGCTTACGTTAGGAGTAAAAATCCTCTTTTAATAACTATTAACCATTACCTCTAGGCTATTGAGCTTTGGTTATTCTTTTTTTCTAACAATTATATTTCCCTGTGCTCTCCTCCGACACAAAGGATCTAAGGGACAATGGACTTAAACATGTTGGTATTGAAAACAGTACCATTTGGAATTTCTTGCAGGGATTTTTGAGAGAACCACTTGGGGAGATAGACTTAACACGTATAAACGCACGTACAGGTTCAGCAGGTCACAAGCTGACTGAGGTCACCACAACACCAAAATGCTGGAGGATAGTGATGAGCTGGCACAATAGAAACACATTTTGTTGCTGCACGACAAACAAGGACAGTTCACTTGTTTGTGGTATGTAGAGAACAAATACTACAACTACCAGATTTTCTGTAATCTTGTTGAGTTTTTTTTTGCTTTATATCGTATACATAGTTTGGGAGAAATGTGAAATGAAATTTCTCTATATAATGTTATTTAAATGGTAAAACTATGAAATTTACAGTGGCTTATTTGGACAAAATGGACGAATATGACATCCATTGTTAAATTTGGGAAAAATTTTATTTTTCGAATGTCGCAATTTAAGAGGAAGGCAAGAATAATGTCGTAATTATTCCGAAGTATTATAGATGAATGGCACTAAACGGCACATAAACTTCTAACACATCAGAGGAGTGACATAATGCTAGTATACTGTAGGGTTATATAAGTCGACTTCCGACAAATCGATTAATCGTAAGTCGCCTTTTTGTTTCTGAAAAAGTTTTAAAGTCGACTTATAACAGTCGACTTTTTTCATTTACCAAATTTATGTTACATTTGGCTAAAACGAATAAAAGCTCGTTGTGGTTGAGAACAAAAACCTTTATTTAGTTGTATCAACACCAATATCTGATCAATTTAAAAGTGGAACAAGTAAATTCGGATTAATGACATGCCGAATCTTATATACCCTCCACCATGGATCACAGGTGAATGGTTACGAGTACTAATAAACTCATTATACCAAATTTCAGCCCAATTCGTTGAAATTTGAGGTTTTTGTGGCGTTACGAAGTCACATCTAGAGGGACTTTTGTATGGGGGCTATATCAAAACATGGACCTGTGACTACCGTTGTTCGCGTGAAGGATTCCGGGTATATATAAACCCATGTTAACAATTTTCAGCCCGATCAGTTGACATTTGTGGTCTCTATGACTTTAAGATGTCAAATAGGGGAGATGCTATATATGGGGGTTATATAAAAAATAGACTGATATTGTCCATTTTCAATCCCAACATACCTGCAGATATAAGAAGTATATATGCCACGGACGATTAATAACATATATACTTTATGGGGTCTCAGATTAATATGTAGTGGTGTTACAAACGGTGTGACCAAATGAATATACCCCCCCCTCCTATGGTGGAGGGTATAAAAAGCGCATCGGTATGAATGTCCAGTGATCGTATTGTCACTCCGTTGGTAACCCTCTAGATATCATCAGAGCAAAAAAATATTACCAATCGGTTCATATTTTGTTATAGTCACCCTACATATAGACCATATTTTCTAAGCATTTTAACTAAATCTTAGCAGTTTGTATTTAATTAAGACAAGAATTAATCGCAGTAACAAATTTTTAAATCAGTTCATATTTTGTTATAGTCCACCTATAGATGTCGCTCCCAAAAAGGCTTATTTAAGCCATAAACACTTTGCAGATCCAAATCCAAATTCTTTAGATTTGGCTTTGTAGCGCTATTGAACCTGTATTTCACATTCAATCATATTTAAATTTAGTATGGTCGAGTTTAGTTATCCAAGGACGCATGTTGTCGAATTTGAACAAATTCTGTTTAGATTTAGATTAATAAGGTAATAATCTCATATTTATATTTATCGTATATGAGCTTATTCTGCTCTAACAAGGTGGTGTACGGTACCATATACTAGTTGGCTTCGGCCGTTCCTTGCTGGTTTTTTATCCACCACAGGGATAACGTATAGTCTTGCAAAATTTCGTATTATTTACTACTAGCTGGACCCGGTCCACTTCGTTGTCCCAGATTTCAGATTTCAGATTTCCGATCCCGTCTATTTTTGGACTAAAAACTCAGGAATCTCTCTAACAAATTTCTCAAGATATATCAATTTCAAAACATGGCTCATGTTGGCGGGGTTACTACCATTGGTCCAATCCCTCCAATTTGGTTACCAATCACGTAGCATGTCACCAGATAAATATACACAAAATTACAGCAATCTCGCTAACAAATTGTGCTAGATTTCTCAATTTCAAAATTTTACCTATATGGGCGGGGCTAAGCCCATTGGTGCGAACTCCCCCATTTTCCGATCCCGTCCATTCTTGGACAAATGACCTGAACTGCCACCAGATACATATACACAAAATTACAGCACTCTCGCTAACAGATTGTGCAAGACACGTCAATTAAAAAAACACCCACTGGTCCTATTCCGCCAATTTTTGGGTCATCACTTTGTTCGCACTTTAGGCATAATGCACTTTTTAGATATTTAGAATTTAGATAGCGATTCCGTTCGCGGGCATAAAAAGAACTTACTTTTCATTACATACACATAAAATGAGCTTAATTGAAAAAAATTTTGATATTCTGCTCTGAAAAATAACGGCAAATAAATGTAAACGCATTGCAAGAAAATAGTAAAACAAAGGCAAAAATAAAATAAACTCAAACCAAACATAACATCACTGCAGCATGGTAATGTTTGGCTATATTTGTTTTTGCTTGCCTCTGTCTTTTTTTCACGTCACCACGCATAGCGTACGACAAAAAAAACAAAAACAAAATACATTGCCATTCTCTGTTGCTATCCATAGCACACACACACGCTCGGCCATATGTAGGCAAAACAAAAACAAATCACATTGCTATTCTCAGCAAAGCAATACTCACTGTAGGATGGGAGAGTAAAATATTGGAACACTCGCATCGTGTCGATGTGCCGCACACTGTTTTATTTTTCACTACCACAACTACAATTTTTATACGCTATGAGTCGTATATGTCCGTTTGTGCTTGCAGGTGAATTTTACTTAGGATTTTGAAAGCCATGAATCTCCTTTTCTAATAAACTTTTTAATAATTTTTTTGGCCTAAAACCTTCACCAGGTCGAGAGCTTTTTATTATAAAAAATTTCATGAAAATCAGCCGGGCCTTTCTCAAGATTGTTCCGAACATAAAAAGGGCACTTCAAAATATAATATTAGTTTAGATATAGCTAATTTGATCACATATACAATCTGAGCTTTCCTAAAACTGTCTTTATATAAAAAGTCGATAGTTTGGCTGACTATACATATATATATTGGATACACAAAAATATTTGGTAAAAAGCTTTGAATGTTTTCTCCTTCTTTTGTACCAAAATTGTTTTCCCAAACAATTTTTTAAGTGCAAAAGTTATATCACATAAATATTAATTTATAGCATTATCCAGGCACAGATTTAAAAAAAAAGGACTATACGAGGTATGTTCATGAATATCGCGAATTTTTAATTTCCGCGGGCTACGTGTATTTGATTTTTGATATTTTTGTAGCGTTATGTTGGTACTCATGTCCCTTACTTATGCTGACAAGGTCTGCCATTTTGAATGTTTAGTTAATTTTTGACAGCTGTTGTGCTTGGATGTATTTAAACTTGCCTTCGATTTTTATCTATTTCAGAAAATGGATAAAATAATCTGCATCGAATTTTGTGTGAAAAACAAAATAAAGTGCGCTGACGCATTCCGAATGTTGACTGTGGCATATGGTGAAGCTACCTTGGACCAAAGCAACGTTTGTCGGTGGTACAAAATGTTCTTAGAGGGCCGAGAAGATGCGAAGAACGAACAGCGTGCCGGACGCCCGAGCTCACAGTTTTCTTTGATTGCAGGGGCGTGGTGCATTATGAGTTCTTGCCACAGGGTAGTACGGTCAATAAAGAATATTACCTGCAAGTTATGCGCAAATTGCGAGAAGCAATCCGCCAAAAACTCCCGGATTTGTGGAAGAACAAAAACTGGCTTTTGCACCATGATAACGCCCCTGCACACACATCGTTGCTTGTGCGCGAATATTTGGCCAAAAACAACACAGTAATGGTGCCGCAGCCACCGTATTCCCCTGACCTAGCGCCTTGTGTCTATTTTTTGTTCCCAAAACTGAAAAGGCCCATGAAAGGACGACGCTACGCCACGACTGAGGAGATAAAGGCGGCATCGAAGGAGTTGCTGAACAAGATCACAAAAAATGATTATTTGAAGTGCTTCGAGGATTGGAAAAAACGTTGGCAGAAGTGTATTATATCCGAGGGGAATTGCTTTAAAGGGGACAAAATAGATATTCATGAATAAATAAGTAGTTTAGAAGTTATGATGTAATCAATAGTTCCCCAAAGTTTGACCCTTCGTGGGGGATTTACTCGTAGCAGTGGACCAAAATAGTCCATCTTTGACATTAGCCTGAGATAGAAAACAAACAGTAAGGAAAGACAGGAAGTTGGGGCGTGGCCGACTTTATAATACCCAACACCTCCCGAACAGTGCCAAAAGTTGCATTGCGATAATAGTTTGGAATAATTGGTTTCGTTTCAGTTTATAAAGTACATAGCTCCATCAAGTCTCATCAAGGCTTATTCCATGGAGGGGTTGAAAATGTTGTTCATAATAAACTAGAACAGAAGCGATAAACCTAAAATGCGTACTATACTTTCATATATTAAAAATCGGAAGGAACAAAAATATGGGACTTTACACAATCTAAAGAGATCTTCATCAATTTGGTTTAGAAAACTCATTTCTGATAAATTACACAGTGCGACAAAATAAACTCAAGTTGAGAAGTTATACACCGATTTAGTTTTAATGAAACTTTAATAACTCAGTCAATTGCAAACAGATTTTAAAGAGACTAGTTGCATTTGTTTCCTTATAAAATATGTAAATGTATATGTAAATCAATTAATTGTACGTTTTTCTCACAAAATAATTAGTAAAAAACATTTCCTTAACTGGAAAATGATGAAAAAATGTGTTTGTTGGACAAATAAAACTATATTCATACAGCTCTAAATACACAAGATATATATCTTTCGAAAGGTCTAATTTTCTTCGTTTCAAACCCGTTTAGAGATTGATAATAAGTTTTACCCGTAACTCCGGATTTTGGGGATGTTTGACAAATTTCGTAGAACAAAAGTTATTTTACTCGCCAAGACCTGCAAGAAAAATAGTATCACGGTTCTTGGAATGTCGCACTGTGTTATATATGGACCGGACGTAAAATACAGTATCAATAGCGCTTAAATGCTAAATAGGCAGAAACATATATATTGGTATATATATTTAAATCTGAACTGATTTTCCCCAAATTAAGCAGTATTCGCTCCCAAATTAAAAAACTTCTTTCTGCAAATTTTGTAATTACACTATGCAACAACAATTTTTTCCAAGGGATAACAGCACCAATTAGGTGTCACAAACACGAAAAAAATATTAAAAAAAAATTTATGATGAATTTTTTTTTAATTCCAGCTTTCATGGAAATTACATTCAGTATTCATTCAGCCTGATTGAGTCGTGTTATACCTCAAATTAAAGGGAACTAGGGGGCTACATATCGCTTTCACGTAGAAACTTTGGTTTGGTAACAGTCGTCAAACATATGAAAAAAAAAATGATTTAAAAAAAAAACACTTTTTCCTGGTACAAAAAAAAAAACATAAAAAATAGAAGAAAAAACGAAAAAAACTATTTTATACTATTTTTTAAAAGCCAGCATGCTAACAAAGAAAACACTGTCTATTTTAAAAAAAGCTATAGATAGATGTAAAAGTTATGAGCCATTTTGTAAATGTTATGGAAATTCCAAAAAATCATATTTCATATTTAATTTAAATTATGTTTTTGCTTATATTGAATTCACCATATGTGAGAGAGCCTTAGGGAAAGATGGCAATTCATTCATATTAAAAAGTTTATTAAAAAGTCTTTCTTTTCAAAAAATCGAAGAAGGAGTTTTTGATGGGCCTAAAATAAGGAAATTGATGAAAGATGTGAATTTCGAATAATATTTGACGTCGGAAGAAATTCCAGCTTGGAGGTCGTTTAAGTTGGTGTTTTAAATTTCCTTGGATCCAATAAAAGCCCGCAATATGAAACAATGATTAATGATTAGTTAAAAAATTATGAAAAAATTGGTTATGTATGTAATCTTCCAACTTATTTTTTGCTTTATGTATGTAAAAATGTTCCTCAAAATTCATTTCTTGCATTCTCATTTATACTTTTTCCCCGAGAATCTTGGCGATGTAAGTGACGAACATGGCGAAAGGTTTCGCCAAGAATTTAAGTCCATCGAGCGGCGTTACCAAGGGCACTGGGATGAAAGAATGATGGGAGATTATATTTGGTTCCTCATAAGAGAAACCGATTCCGAAATCTACAAACGTCAACAAAGAAGTCACAGCTCTAATGAAAATTGTTCATGTAAATAAACTCAAATGTACATAATATAAATAAAAGTAATAAAAAAATCGCTATTTAAACAGAAATTAAAAAAAAAACGAATTTTTGAAATGTTTGAAACCTCTACCAAAAGGGCTATAATTTCTACATCTATCCAAAGATTCAAATAGGCATTATTTTCTTCGCTAGGATGCAGACTTTTAAAAAATAAAATAATTTTTTTTCTATTTTTTGTCCAAGATTTTTTTTTTTTGAAAAAAATCTACTTTTTCCAAGGATTTTCTTTTTTGAAAAATATCTACTTTTTCCAACGGGCGTTTTTTTAATAAAAAACTTTTTAAACAAAATTTAACCATAAAAAAAATTTTGGTTTTGAATTTATATAACGGTATGCCACTATCTATACAAAAAAATAACTTTTAGGTCTAGGAGAAAAAAAAATGTTTTTGTTGCATAATAATATCGGAAATAAAGTAGAACTTCTTTAGCGCTTTGATACCAAATCGGGAGGAATATATATATATGGAGGATATATCTAAATCTGAACTTATTTTCTTCAAATTTGGCAGTGTTCATTCAAGTAGTAATAAACCTTCTTCAGCCGAATTTCGTACTGAATGGATACTCGTATAAAATACAGTTTCTACAGCGCTTACATGTCAAAATGGGGGGAAAAATATATGGGAGCTATATGTAAATCTGAACCGATTTCTACCAAATGCAATGGAGATCGTCCTTGGGCTAGAAGAAAGATATGTGCCAATTATCGTTGGAATCGGACCATAATTGCGACCTGTACTTTGATTACCAAAATACATACATAGTCGGACAACCTAAATCAACACAGGAAGTGATGCTAAGTCGATCGGTATAATGTAGGGAAGATTCAAGAGGTATCGTGCGCTCCAGCTATACAGACAGAAAACCACATATTGGTGTCCATTTCTTCCAACTATGTTCAAATGAAGTTGGTGAGCATTAAGCTATAGCGCGTTAACGGTGATGGCCTGACTATGGCCAACGTCGTTCTCAAAAAAATATGAACCGATAACTTCAGCCGAAAACCCACACCAAACAGTGCATTTTTCGGGATGCAGTGGACGCTACTGGATCTCATATGATTTGGTATCCCAAAATCCACAAATTTATTTTGGTTGACGTACCCATTCATCCTCATCGACGAAGATGATTTTTTCGAAGAAAAAATGTTGTACTAACAGAACACCAATTTTGAAAAAACCATTTTATCATTTGCAAGCGTCTGAATAAATGACAGCCATTTCGACAGATGTATATTCAACAATATGACCGTTATCAACTGTCAAATTTCGGAAGTCGCTTTTGGAAGATAAAAAGAAATGTACGTATTCAAATCAACTCGTAAAAGTATTCTAAGTCCTTTGGTAAATAGGAAGCCATTTTCCTCTCTTCTCCTTTTTTTATGTTACAATTAAATAGTAAGTATAGCATATAAAGAGTTTTCTTCTGCTGTCCACGATTGCGTATGATTTTTATTTTGCAGAATATTTAAATCACCAGACCGTGATAACTGTTATATTGTTAATATATCATTGAAAAATTATTTGTTTGTAGCCACTTATTCCCAAATCAGTGAGTAGAGTACTAATATATTTTGGAATTCTAAATATAAATCATCTGGAAAAGAAAGTTTAAGTCTAAAAAAATATACAACATCCCACCTATGTTAAATATATATACAAAACACCCAATATAATTTTCCCAGAATTATCTGATGAGTAAACTAGGGGAATAACATCTAATATGAAATACAAACTGTGTAAGATTTAACATATACACATAAGGCAGTTCACCAAGCAAGAGCAAAGGTGTCAAGACAGTTGCATATTAGCAGCGGCCTTGAAAATTTGGTCTAAAATTAAATTCGATCTAAAAAAAATGAAATTTAGAAAAGCAAAAGCAATCGCCTGCATTCATGATGATTTGGATGCTAAGCACTTGTTATCACTGCACAAGGCTTAAATTCAAATTTACAATTATGGTGAAATTTTACTGATTCCGCCATAAGATGGTGGTATACTTATTGTGTCATTCCGTTTGTAAGTCATCGAAATATTGATAATGTATGACCGGGATTTGTTAAAAAAGAATAAAAAGAAATAAAAATCGATTTTTGTTGACAAAAGGGTGATCTTTTTGTGTTTATAGTTTTTAACAGATATAAAAGCTGGAGGTGTTTTGATGTATTGGTGTGTTAAATAAAACCAAGTACCGCAATGAACTTAAAATTCTGACTATAGTATTTGGAGAGTCTACTTTGAGCAAACAAATTTTCGAAATGTTACCAGCATTTCAGTTAATGCTGATAAGATGTTTACTGTTCTCATCGCATCAACAACCGAAGAAACCGTCCGTCCATATGATGAAAACATCTTGTTGTAGACAGGATTTTTTCGAAATCGCTAGAATTTTGAAAAAAGATGACACATATGAATCGTTCACAAACTCTTGAATGACAACAACGATGATTCAGATGTGGTCAAATGGTTGTAACTGCTGATTCCGACCTTTTCATGCCCACGAAACGGAAAATCCCCATGAAACTTCGGACATTTCCCATCAAGGGGGGAGAAAATAACCGCATAGCTGATATAGATCAAAAGCGTAACAAACTGTTCATTCTCATAACTGAGATGAATTTCTTTGAAATGGAATAACATTTTATTGATGATTTATATAAGCGAGAAAACAAAATGTTACCTTTTTATACCCTACACCACACTGTGGTACAGGGTATTATAAGTTTGTTTCACGGCAGATGTTTGTAACACCTGAAAATAACACAGCTAGACCCACCTTAAAGTATACCGATCGACTCAGAATCACTAGCTGAGTCGATTTAACCATGTCTGTCCGTCCGTCCGTCAGTCCATGTACAGTTGTTCGTCGACTACATGTCGCAATTTCACTCCGATCGTTCTGAAATTATGCAGTTTAGAGTATTTCACAGCTTTAAAGATCCCTATTGAATTTGGTTGAAATCGGTTCAGATTTAGATATATATCTTTCGTCCGAGTTGGCCCTTTAGTCCTATAGAAGCTGTATTTTACATTCAATCGTTTTGAAATTTAGAATGGTAGAGTTTCTTGATCCATGAACCAACACTACCGAATTTGAAGAAAATCGGTTATGATTTAGCTGTTGCTCCCATATATATGTTTCGTCCGATTTGGCCCTTTAGTTCTATAGAAGCTGTATTTTACATCCAATCGTTTTGAAATTTAGAAGGGTAGAGTTTCTTGATCCATGAACCAACACTACCGAATTTGAAGAAAATCGGTTAAGATTTAGCTATAGCTCCCATATATATGTTTCGTCCGATTTGGCCCTTTAGTTCAATAGAAGCTATATTTTACATCCAATCGTTTTAAAATTTAGAATGGTAGAGTTTCTTGATCCATGAACCAACACTACCGAATTTGAAGAAAATCGGTTAAGATTTAGCTATTGCTCCCATATATATGTTTCGTCAGATTTTGCTCTTTAGTCCTGTAGAAGCTGTATTTTACATCCAATCATTTTGAAGTTTAGAATGGTAGAGTTTCTTGATCCATGATCCAACATTGCCGAATTTGAAGAAAATAAGTTAAGATTTAGCTATAGCTCCCATATATATGTTTCATCCGATTTGGCTCTTTAGATCCACCACACTGTGGTACAGGGTATTATTTTAGTATAAAATGTCCCAAAAGTAAAATTATGTAAACAATTTATACATGAATTACAAAATTTATATATCAGAGTTATTCAATATTACGAGAGTGGTGTAGGGTATTATATAGTCGGCCCCGCCCGACATTAGCCTTTCCTTACTGGTTGATATTTACGTTTATTCAATACTTCGTGAAAAGAAAGCAGCTTATTTACAAATTTTCAAGAATTGGGCAGAATTTGTTTACAGACATTTACAGATAAATTAATTATAGAACTCACAAATTCCAACAGAATGACTTTATAAAAATCCATTAACAATAAAAACTCTTTCTGTTGTTCCAGCTTTATACGGGGTATTTGTTACAGGTTCACAAGTTTGGGTTGTTAACACTGCGTTATTTGACAGCCAATTAAACAGTTGATAGTTGTTTTTTTTAGTTTTGTTTACAATTTCATCATAAATAGACTCACAGTAGAACAGCGCTTACAAAATGTTGAATTTTTCGATCAAAATAGCGAGCAGAAGCTCGTCAAACTGCAAACATCCAAATTTTTTCAGAGAATGGGTACGTAAATAAGCAAAATTGCATTTTTAGGGAAGACTATCCACACGGTTTTGTTCGAACAGCATTACATCCAGAGAAAATTACTTAGAACTTACTGTTTGGTATGGGTCGACGCAGTCATTGGTCTATGTGTCTTCAAAAACGATGATGGTCAGAATGTTACTGTCAACGGTGAATAATATAGAGAAATGATTACACGTTTTTTGTACCTCAATAACCTACACGCTACAACTAATTTACTCAATGAAACTTTAGATGAACGCATAATTTCACGTAATGGTCCTGTCAGTTGGCCACCAAGATTGTCTAATGTTACACCATTAGATTATTTATTATGGGGTTATACGACAATGCTATTGTTCGAAATACAATTGTCTGACATAATGTGGGATTGAGAAAAATAAAAAGCTACATAACTTGGCTGAGAGACCATAGTTTTGTTTTAAAGAAATCAATCATCAGCTTTTTTTGCTCAAAAATAATTTGTAAAAAAGCAGTTTTCTTTTCACGAAGTATTGAATACAAATAAATATAAAATTTGGGTTAATTATTTATTTTCTATGAAAAATTTAATATGGACCACATGGTCTCTTAAGTATTATACATTGTATACATATACATTGTAAAGCCGGACGGATGGACAGACGGACATGGCTAAACCGTCTTAGAATTTAACGACGATTAATAATCGTCATAGATTTGACTTCATAACGCCACAAAAACCTTAAATTTAAACAAATTGGTCTGAAGTTTATAAGCACCCGTAACCATTCACGTGCGATAAATAGTGGAGGGTATATAAGATTCGGCATGGCCGAACTTAACGCTTTTACTTGTTATTTATGACAATTTGATTAAGTTGGCCGATTATCAGCAAATTGTATCTATATATAAATTGGAGTATTTAGAATTTACGCATGCAACCTTCCTAAAAACATGCCTAATCCTTTTAGCATACTATTTAATGAAGGTATCGAATTCTTTTAAATTTTTTTAATCTATGTAGAAAAAATGCTGTTGAATTCAATTGTAAACGTTTAGATATTTATATTTATTTTCATATAGTGCTATCTTGCAATTTGGTATCACAGATACCTGGCACATTAACTTTAACTTCCTAATTACGATTTTGGGCTATCTTCTGGAGAAAATATATTCAAAATACATGATGCAAAATATCAGCACCGATGTTGAACACCCATCAATAGCCTTTACCTGCGGCAAGCATTTAAACAGAACCCCAATTATTTCTGTTTGTTTGTAAAACAGAAAATCTTCTTGGACATTTCA
This sequence comes from Eudasyphora cyanicolor, assembly GCA_963930755.1. Taxonomy (NCBI): domain Eukaryota; kingdom Metazoa; phylum Arthropoda; class Insecta; order Diptera; family Muscidae; genus Eudasyphora; species Eudasyphora cyanicolor. The sequence goes on along the minus strand of OZ005737.1, from coordinate 256,800,987 downwards.
AAGACACCTTTTGTGTCTGTCAATGGTGACATTCAATTTGTAAGTCCTTGGAAATGTGACTCAACAATTTCCTTTGAATAGTCACTTTGGCCTGCTGATCTGACTGGCAAGCGGATTAAAAATTTCCTTTTCCATGTCATTTAGAGCACAACTATGTCAAAGTAAGTAAGGACACGAACGAAACGAAGTTGAAGCTTGGCGTCAGATTCCTGAGACGTGATTAGCCGCGCGCCTTGCCCCATCTCACCTCCGCATCACTTCCACCGCCCCCATTCCACTTAGACTTCTGCTGCTGTTGTTTTTGGCAGATAACTGTAGCAATTTTGCGAGTAACTCACTTCGAGTTGGCGGCGGAATTCATTGAGCGCGACATTATCCTCCATTTGTTTTCGTAAAATCTTATCGCCTGCTTTGCTCTCATTTGTAATACTGTGCTGTTGTTGTAGTCGTCCTTGTCGCTGCCGCTAGCTTTTGTTGTGGTTGTTGCTGTTGTTGTAGCTGCCTCTTCTAGTGTTTGCAGTATTTTTAAGATGATTAGCTGTGAATTCGCTGACAGCCTTATTTTCCGCCTTAAAGGCTTTTCATTGTTTTCATTTCACATTCTTTCAGTTCTTCAGGGTAGACACATTCACCCCTCCCCCACACTTTAGGATCCCCTGGAAGCATGCTTTCCATTCGTAGTGGCTTTTGTTTGGGTCCTTTTTTATTCAAAGTATGAGTATTTTCTTGTTTAATTTTGATTCTTTTTTACATAAAACTATTAAAAGGAACGAGCAGAAAAAGTTGAAAAGAAAATAACAAATATTGTTTTTATTGTCGCTGGAAAAACACAATGTCACGAGAATGGGAAAAAGGCAAATGAAATCTAAATAGTAGGATGGGAAAATTGTACTCAAACAACTAAGAGGTGTTTACTGATTGTAAGAATTGTTTTGTAAATATTATTATATTTTATTAATTATTTTGATCTAGGCAATCGTTTTTAAATATTAATGAGCGGAATTATAAACTTCAAATTATAATTGACTTGATGCGAGGATAAAATTTGTCTTCCCAGTCCTTTCAATCGGCTTCTAAAATCAAGAAAGACATCCCTCGCGCCCTTTCTCGCAAAAAAAAAACATTCTCCAAACAGCTAAACGTATATCGATCGATTACACTATGCTACAAAAAATAGTTTCATTAACCATATTTATTTTTAAATCCATCAATTGGGGTATATTAAATTTCTCACTCTGTTTGCAACACCATCTTGATTGTTGTAAAATTTCTAGACGATATCTGTGGAAAGTCCAAAAATTTTATAATTCCTGGTTATTTTAGATTGCAAATGAGGAAAATCGGTTCCCCTTTTGATATAGCTCCCAACAGAGGTCGCTCAGAAATATGTTCTTGGCATAAAAACCATTTTCCAATCAAATTTGCAAAAGTTTAGCAGTATGTATTTTATTTGGCAAAAATGTATCACAACAAGTATGTTTTTTTGTAGTCCCCTTATAGAAGTCGTTCTGAACTAAGGTATTTAACTTTGACAAAAAGGCTCCACAACATAATTAAATTACAATGATAGATGTTTCAATATATGTACAAGTCTCTCTCAAAAAAGCTTCAATATATAAATATTGAAGCTTATTGGAATATCATCTGTCCACTTTCCCGAAACTTTACAGTTTGGATTTTATTCCTAATAACCTGCCCTAAGCATTTGGATGACGATGTTATATTGCTCACCACAAAAATTAACAAAATTGGTCCATATTTTGATATATAGTGCATGTGTAGTCGCCTACTGTAATCAAAAAAACCATAATTCATTTTCTTACCGATCTGTTGACATGTGTGGTCTCTATGAAGTTAATATGTCAAATCGAGGAGATTCTATATATGGGTCTATATCTAAAATTGGACCGATATTGCCCATTTTCAATCCCAACATACTTGCAGATATAAGAAGTATATGTACCAAATTTCAGGCAGCTATCTTAAGTAAATATTATAGATTGTTGCCTGATTACAACAGACGGACATGGCTAAATCGCCTTAGAATTTTACGACGATTAATTACATATATACATTATGGGGTCTCAGATCAAAATTTAGTGGCGTTACAAACGGAGGGACATGGTATAAAATAACACCCTTAAAAATGCTGAGGGCGGAAATGAAACGTTTCACAAAAATGTTGGCCATGAAATTTTACTTTATATGTTAAAACACACAAAATCCAAAAACTTAATACAAACACCTAATTTTGTAAATCAAACAAACAGTTTTCAGAGAATTATCTTAATATTTTTTATTATGATAGAAGGATCTACGAAACTATGTGTGAAACAAAATATGGGCAAACAAAACTCGCCACGGCTTCGGTGGTATACCTCTATCCGATGGTCCATATTTTCAATGACGCTGAGACACAATTAAGGTTCAATGTCTTTTATTTGCCGAATTATCTCATCCTTTAGCTCTTGAATTGTGCTTGGCTTATTGACGTACACCTTTTCTTTTAAATATCTGCAAAGAAAGAAGTCCAACGGTGTCAAATCACATGTTGTGGCGGCCAATTAACATCTCCACGACGTGAGATAACACGGCCATTGAATCTCTCAAGCAAAAGAGCCATTTGTTCGTTGACGGTGTGGCAAGTGGCACCATCCTGTTGGAACCAAATATCGTCCAGGTCCATATCCTCAATTTCTGGCCACAAGAAGTCCGTTATCAATTCGCGATAGCGAACACTTCTCACGGTAACTGCTTGGCCGGTCTTCTGCCATAAGAATTTCCGCAGAAACTAACTGGGCGAGCATACACAGGTGTTTCCAAATTTCCTACAGACCCGATTTGCTGAAATTTGTGCACAATTCTCCGGATTGTGGACATACATTTGGTCGATTATGCAAAAAAAACGCAAAGTACCCGAAATGCATTTTGATTTGAAAGCCAATTAACGTAAAAGGCTTCAAAAATCTTAATTGTTTACCTCTCCATGGTTGAATTTGTCAAACACTGAAACAAAGAAATGTCAAATTAAGTTGGACAAAAAACTTGACGCCCATGAATATATAATTTGCTATGAAAAGAAGTGTAAAACATCAAAGAAGTAACCCAAAAGCCTTAGCATCTTCGGCGCAACTGTCATTTCGTTATAGACCAATGTTCGTCTGTTCGACTGCCTGCATGTCTGACTGGCCGATTGACTTGCAAATTTGGCATGTGGTTATATTTTGTCTATCTCAGGCTAAGTTCGTAGATGGGGTCATGTTGACCCCGAACGATATATATTTTATTTATTTAAAGCTGCAGGAATATATTTTCATTTGTCCTACAAACACATTTTTACCTTTTTTTATCTTTTTCTAGTTTAGACAATGTTTTACCAATTATATTTTGAGATAACCTTGCAGTTAATTAATTTACATATATAGTACATTTTATAAGGAAAAAATGAAACCAGTTTCTTAAAAATCCGTTTGCAATTGACTGAGTTATTAAAGTTTCATTACAACTAAATCTGTACATAAATATCAGTTTTGACGATGATGCAAACATTTTAGAGTTGAATGTCCGTCCTTCTATATATATGTCTGTCCGTCTTGCTTGAGCGTATTTGATAACAAGCACATCTTAATCGCATAGGACTAGCAGGAAACGACGAATACAGGGCATGCAGGGAAAACATCGAAACGATGGAACATTTTCTTTGTCACTGCCCGGCTTTCACACATGCAAGATCCGAACATTTCGGGTCCGACATATTACTAGACTTGACTCATCTCAAAGGATATGACTGGAAGATACTGAGAAAATTCGTGTCTAGTGTGGTACCTCCCACACACATTCCATTTGTGTGGGAGGTACCAAAAGGGGCGTTCCAACAACGCCCATTTTTCTCTGTACTCTTGGCATTACACTGTACAAAATTTCAAGTATTTATATGCACTGCTATTAAATATATAAGATGTTAACTTTTGGTGTAAAATGCTTCATTTATGTGGGAGGTACCAAAATGGCCGTGCCAATTACGGACATTTTTCTCTAGACTCTAAGTACTATGAAAGCATTGCACTGTACGAAATTTCAAGTATTTGTATGCACTGGTATTAAAGTTCAAAGATGTTAACTTTTGGTACAAAAAGGTCCATTTGTGTGGGAGGTATCAAAAGGGGCGTACCAATAACGCCCTTTTTTTCTATGGACTCTAGGTACTATAAAAGCATTACACTGTACAAAATTTCAAGTATTTGTATGCACTTGTATTAAAGTTATAAGCTGGTAACTTTTGGTACAAAATGGTCCATTTGTGTGGGAGGTACCAAAGGAGCGTGGCAATAAAGTCCAATTTTCTCGAGATAATAGTGACTAATAAACTAATACTATGTGTAGAATTTCAGAGGATTCAAATAAGTAGTATAGAAGTTATTAAATAATCAATATTTCAGTAAATGTTAAGCCATTGTGGGGAAGGTACTAGAAGGAGTGAACCAATATGGCCCACCTTCGAACTTGGCCGGAGATAGAAGAAAATATTACCACATACCAAATTTGAAGTAAATCGATTACTCCTTTCTAGAGTTATCGTGCGCAATAGCCAGCAGACAGACAGACGGATGGACGGACATTGCTTATTCGACTTAAAATGACCAAAAACGGATATCCGCCGAACATACTTAGGGTCTTAGGTCACTCCTACGATGTGTTACACTTTTGGCTCGTAGCAAATGAAATATACCCTCCTCTCTAAGGTGAGGGGATAAAGATCATAAATAAGGAGCGCACAACATAAATAAGGAGCGCAACTCCTCTCTCCAACCTAACCTAACCTATAACGTTCGAAAGGTCTAAGTCTCTTCTTTCAAAATTTATTGAAATTAAGGCAAGAAAATCGTTTTTTATCCCTTAATCCGGATTTTGTGGGTGTCCGGCAAATACCGTAGAGCAAACTTTTTTTACTCACCAAGACCTAGAAGAAAAATAGTAGGTCGGTTTTTTGGTTTTTGGACTGTCACACTGTGTTATGATCAACATCGTCACCTCCTCCTAGTTATAAGACTTGATGAGTAGGTGAAGTTAGTACTTTGTTAAAAGAAGCGAAATCAATTATTCCAATTTACTATCGCAGTGCCCCTTTGCGCATTGTAAAGGAAGGTATAGGGTATTATATACTCGGGCCTAGCCGACTTTCTGTCTTTTCTTACTGGTTTTCATCTTCTTGCCTTTTTACACTTAAACCTATAACTTTGTTAATTATTAACCGACTCTTTAAACGAATTTGGAAAGAAGAGACTTAGACCTTTCGAACCATATAAATTATGTTTTTTAAAAAAAACCAGTAAGGAATGGCAGATAGTCGGGCGGGGCCGACTATATAATACCCTAAACCTCCCTAACAATGCGATAAGGGTCATTGCAATAATAATCTGGAATAATTGGTAAATGGGTAGGAACATATTATTTAATTCTGAACCGATAATCGCTAAATTAAGCAATATTCGTTCCTAAATTGAGAAACATATTTCTGGAAAATTTTAATGATCGGAAGTAAAGTACAACTTCTATAGCGCTTTGATACCAAATCAGGAGAACATATATATGGAGCTTTAATATAAATCTGAACCGATCTTCCCTGAATACTCATTCATGTAAAAAGAGCTCCTTCTGTGGAATTTCGTGCTGATCGGATAAAATACATAAAATACAGTCTCTACAGCGCTTACATGTCAAATCGGGGGTAACATATTTATGAGAGCTATATCTAAATCTGAACCAATTTTCTCCGACCTCCGCTCAAATCAAATCGGGGGTAATATATATATGGGTATTATATCTAAATCTAAACCGAGTTTCTCCGAATTTGGCAGTATTCCTTCATGTAGAAAGAAACCTCTTTTTGCCGATTTTCGCACTGATCGGATATAAAATAACATTTTTACAGCGCTCACATGTCAAATCGGGGGAAACGTATATATGGGGGCTATATCTTAATCTGAACCGATTTCTTCCAAATTTAAAAGTGTTCATTCATGTAATAAGAAACCTCTTTCTGACGAATTTTATACTGATCGGATATAAAATACAGTTTATACAGCGCTTACATGTGAAATCGGGGGTAACATATATATGGGGGCTATACCTAAATCCGAACCGATTTTCTCCGAGTCTGGCAGAATTCCTTCATGTAATAAGAAACCTCTCTTTGCGAATTTCGCACTGATGTGATATAAAATAACATTTTTACAGCGCTTACATGTCAAATCGGGGGTAACGTATATATGGGGGCTATATCTAAATCTGAACCGATTTTAACCAAATTCAATAGAGATCGTCCATGGGCAAAAAAAAAGATATGTGTAAAGTTTCGTCGAGATCGGACCATAATTGCGACCTGTACTTTGATTACAAGAATACATGCACAGACGGACAGACAGACAAACGGACATAGCTAAATCAACTCAGAAAGTGATTCTAAGTCGATCGGTATAATAAACGATTGATCTTTTTCTTCTCTTTTTGGGTGTTACAAACAATTGCACAAAGTTATAATACCCTGTACCACAGTGTGGTGTAGGGTATAAAAATTAGGAATATATCTGGTTGCGCCGACAAAAACTCCTATGTGCAAGTTTTAGAATTTTTTTATTTCGAAACAGAAAGTCCTACTGGTCATACGACTACCCACCAAAGCATTTTGCGCTATCTTTATTCAGAATCATCTCTTCTATTCCACTTTTTTGGTTTTTGGACTGTTGCGCTTTAAATGCGCATTGGGATTTTCTTAAATTATAACCCAAGAACTCCGTGGATATGTTAATATACGTTTGAAATACAATATCTACCCACAATAAAATTGACTACGAACAAACGGGAAAGAATGTGAGAACATTACCGCAGAGATTTCGTAAAAATGTTATCAGACCACGAAATTGGTATTCTACTCAAAATTGATTAGAGGCGAAGATGATATCCCGAGAGTTTTTTATTTTTGGCTTTCAATTTAAATGTTATTGTAATGACCGATTGTTAAATGAACTTCAAATACTGTGCAGCATTCCCTATAAATAGGAATGGAACTTAAACTAACGGATATATGAATGAGAGAATGTGGACTTCACTGTGGCTAAGACCGTGGAAGATGGTGCTGTTTATGATGTCGCTCCGAACCTATGTACTAAGCCATTGTTTAGCTCAAAGGCACACTTTTGGAATTAACATAAAATGATTTGCATAAATGTTTTATGTTCGCAACGAGAAAGACGAAAATAAACGCAAAGAGATCGTAGAGTGGCAACGCAAAATGAAACTGCTTTTTTCTGTCTCCCTTCATTCATTTCAGTTTTATGATGATTTTTTCTCGTTGCCATTTTCCCATTTATAGGAAATTAGTAATAGGTCTGACAGCGTTGCCGCTCCTTGTGAAGGATTATTATGCTCCGAGTTTTTCCTTTTTCAGCTATTGTTGTGGACCCACGTACAGTGATAAGGGTAGCAAGCGTGTGGTTGTAGTGCTATTGGCCAAAGGATACTTCGGCTGTTGTTCTGACATTTTATGTTCTCCTTTTGGAAAATTATGTTTCCATTCCTTGCAACGATTTTTTTCCTTGTATAGTACAGTTTTGTATAATTTTTTTCATCTGTTTTGATATCAAATTATGGATCGCTTTACAAGGGTCATTTGTAATTTGATAAAAAATTTAGATAAAGCGCAGAATGTTGAAAAAACCGATATTGTTTTTTTTTTGTTTGTTTTGCTCATTCAATTTGTTTTGTTCATTAAATATGTATATAATCGGCTAATGGAACAAATTATTAAACTTATGCCGTTATAATATACGAGTATGTATAATTTATTTGATGTCAACTATGAATGGAATTTATTATTACTGCATATCAAAGTTTATCAGTATTGATGGGACATAATAACTGAGGAAGTTTACAACTTCAAATTTGTACACCACATTTTAGGTAACGAATGTCAATAGTACGAAATCCATATATAGCAAAATATTATAGCAGTAATTCAGAAGTAATTTGTAAACTGCACAATTATCGCCCTTAAATTTATATCAATTTAACTTTCGCTTATTTTTCAAGAATTTCTACACATTTTTAAGTAAATGCTTTCCATATTTCTGGTCTGATATGTAATGTCCCTTTAAAATTGTTAATAATACTTTTAAAAAGCAATATTCTTCCAAATGACTTATTTAAATGAATAGGAACACAATCCCGCAAAACTTTATCTGTGTTTCTGGTTCAAAAACAGTGCCAATAATTCAATGATTTGTATTTTATTTCTCTTTCATGCCGTACCATTTCCTTTGCAGAAACAACCACACTCAATGGAATTGCATTTGAAACGACTGCACTACTTTCAGGATCCTGGGGAAAGACTTCTGGCGAATGAAAGACGACACTGAATGTATAAAAGGAAAGACGACACTGAATGTACAAAAGGAAGCGAAATGAAAGGCTGGCTATGGAGATAATGTTAAAAATAGAACAAATTCAATTTGTTAAATGTTAAAGAACCATAAAAAACGAGGATGAAAAGTATATATAATGAGTAGAGAAGACGAGAATTTATTTTCGTTGTATTTTGGAATCGAAAAATATTTGAAAACACAACACAGTACAACACATGATTTTGGGACTCAATTCTGAGATTTGGACGTGAAAGTAGCCCCAAAAATACGAACTTCTGCATCATTCATTTAGTCAAGTTCGTTTAAATTATCTTTTTTTAATTCTTTGCGATTCGGAACTTTGTATCTTTCAATTACCTGCAGTAAATTATAATACATTCATTTCGCAAAATTGCAAAAAAATTTTACCCATTACTATGACCCTAATATAATTCCAAATAACGAACATATCGCTCACTTACTTCAAGAGTGACAACTCAAAATTTAAAATTTTTGTGTTTGCCTTACAGAAATGCGTATTTTGCAAATGTCTATAAATTAATCTTTGCGGATTTAAGTTTATAAGTAAACAACCATATTACGGATCGTTTCAGCGTTTTTAAACATCTTATTTCAAGTTTCTTATCTGTTTACATTGACTTAAAGTTACTCGCCTTGAAAATTTTAAATTTTGATTTATGTCACTCTTGAAATAGGTGACCAAAATATGAAAACAATTTCTACTATTTTCGGTTTTCTTTGTCTGCCATTTCAATATGATTTAATTATTTCCATTCCTTTCAAAGCCAACTACTGTGTGATGTAGCAATTTGTTAAATTTCCTGTTCCTTTCTAACTAACTTTGTTTTATGATATTCGCTGAAAGTGTTTTTGCTTTTACTATTTAGTTATTTTTCATACATTTGCTTTTCCATTTATATTCCCTTTATTTGCATGTCTCTTTCAAAGGAGTGGGTTAGAATTTCGGTAAAAATGTATTACACGAAAACCACATCATTAGTATGCTTCATTCTGCAGTTTTAAAAGTAACACATAGTGAGTTCTTTACGCTATACTCGGTGTTAGTTCCATACGATTCCAAATGTGTATCGATAATAACAATATATAGGATAATGAAATAAATTAAAATTTGTTGTGATTTAATATTTTTTTTGATAATGATGATGGTATATTTTCTCCTTTTTGGTGTTACAAATAAATTCACGAAGTTATAATACCCCGTACCACAGTGTGTCTGGTGTAGGGTATAAAAGTTATAAGGAATTCAAACCCCTTGTCATTTTGGGCCACCCTGCAGCTCATGGCAAAGAGTAATGTTTTTGAAGTGTCTACTGTGATAGGTGCATTTGTTAAACCCCTTCTGATATCTCCCACACAAATTGACAGATAAATTCGTGCAATATTTCATATTACATTACTCACTAAGTGAGAGTTTACCTTTGTCGGTTTACCCGAATGAAATTTTCTTACTTGTTTCAAATGAATATGAACACAAAACTCTTTTTGTACATTTTATTGTTAAATATTTAAGGAAGGAAAAATAAAAAAAGAATGCAAAAAATATTACTCACATTAAAAACAGCAACAAAATATTCAACAGTCTCCCGACTTCAACTCAATTGAACGTCATGGGCAGTCGTGGAAAAAATTACCAGGTAAGATTTAATTTCGCGTAAGGAAAAGGTTTTTCAAGAAGAGTGGCAAAAATATTCCGCATATGTCACCAACAAGTTAGTTTTATCGATGAAATGCCGTTTGCGGTCCTCTGCGACGCCACAGGTTAAAATACAAGGTAATAACTGGTAATAACTAAGGCGCTTTCCACAAGTGTACGCACAAATTGTTGATTCTGTATTCGCAGTCTTTGTATCATTTTGATCCCATTTTCAATATTAATTACTTTTTTGTCAATTCTTTTATGTTTTTGTTTGTGAAGTATTCAATGAGTATTCGTGTACAAATATTTTGTGTACATCTTCATTTAGAAATCAAATATGACGCTTTTTGTTTGAAGTGACTGTTGTACTTACAATTTGTTGATACTCCGTATGCATACACTTTATAGGGTCTCAGATCTAAAAAAATGTATTGGACTTTGACCACAAAGAACTAATTCGCATGAAGTTAGACTAAACGAAGCTTTTGTACCACTGAAAAACTACACCAAACATCAAAAAAATGTATTCGTATGTCACGATTTTACCTAAAAATGCTAAATAATCAACAATTTACAGCAGACTTTTGTGAATAATAGTACAAATAAGAACAACATTGCCAAAGTTGTAGAAAATTGGTTCAGATTTAGATATACATAGACTTGATTTGACATAAATCGTCGCTTGGAAGACCAACTGTCGGAACTGAAAATTTTTCGGAAACTGTGTTAAGGTCATCATTTGACTTGCCAACACATAGTACAACGTGTGTGTGCATTTTGAGTATGTAGGTTTTACCGGTAACGGTATCTGGGAGACATATGGGCAAACGTAACATTGTGTTAAACCTGCTGAAACGTAAGTTTGCTCTTCAATACTTCCGCAGCCGCTGGAAGTTATGAGTCTTAATAAGTACACGCTGAAAAAAATCGCTTCTGTAGTACATTGTCCCAAACATATTCTGCTTGAAATATGCATATGTTTAGGGTATACTCCAAATATTTACAAAAATATATTATTTTAACAAAAAATCAAAAATGTGAGGTCAACATTTTCAATTCTTTTTCGGGTGCCTCGGAAGCATATGTGAATTGAGCTTCCGCGGCACCTACCTAAAACACTAAAAAAGCCAATCAAATAATTTTTAGCGATTTTGTCTACAATTATAAGGACATGTTAATTGTTTATGGTATTACAGAAGATTCGGATAAGTAATATAGAAGTTATTAGAGAATCAATATTTCACTAAATTTTAACCCTTTGTGAGAGAGGTACTAGAAGGAGTGGTCCAATATGGCCCATCTTCGAACTTAGCCTGAAATAGAAAAAAATATTATAACGTGCCAAATTTGAAGTCAATTCGTTACTTCTTTCGATAGTTATCGTGCGCTCCAGCCAGACAGACAAGAGACAGAAGGACGGACATGCTTGACCTAAAATGGTCCAAAACGGATTTCCGCCGAACATACTTGAAGTCTTAGGACTATCCTTCGATGTGTTGCACATTTGTCCCGTAGCAAATTATACAGGGTGGCTGATATGTAATGCAACAAAGTAAAGCGCTATATTTTTTAATTTTTTTGTAAATTTTATTGTTCAAAAGCAAAAAATGTCGGAAATAACATAAAATTTTAGAAACAGTTTAGATTTGTTCGAATTGGCCACCTTTGGCACGAATTATGGCCTTCAAACGGCCGACAAAGCCATCACACGCTGCACGAAAGTGGCTCTGCGGAATTTTGGCCCATTCCCGGCGAAGCGCCGTCTTGAGACGATCGATACTTTGGTATTTTTTAGTGCGAACCTTACTCTCTAAAATGCCCCAGGCGCAAAAGTCCAACGGATTGAGATCCGGAGATCTTGGTGGCCATTGTGCGGTAGAAATGAAGCTAGGAACCTCCTTTTTAAGCCATTCTTGGTTGACGCGTGCTGAGTCCTGTTGGAATGTCCATGGTCTGCGGCCGAAATGTTTGTCTGCCCAGCTTCAATACGGTCTTTAGGACATTTTCCCGATAATATTCGGCATTTATTTTGACCCCATGGTCGATGAATACGAGCGGGGAGCGACCATCGGCCGTTACGGCGGCCCACACCATTACCATCAGCGGCGCTTGAGTTCTGGTGGCCAATCGAAGGTGTACATTTTCAGCTGACCTCTTTGGCAAGTAAACCCGATCATTTTGTTTGTTCACAAGTTGCTCAATTTGGAATGGCTTCTCACCGGAGAAAACCAAATTCGGTAACTGGTCACTTTTGTGCATCGGTGAGCTCTTGCACTAATGTAAAATAAGTATATATCAAAATCTCAAGCGATTGTTGTGAGACTCGGCAGTATTCAAGCTTAGTTAAAGAAACTTCTTTGTATCTATCCCATTTCATTCAGGTTGGTTGAAAATTGCGGCCGCTCTAGCGTCAAATCGGAGATATAATTTCACCACTTTAAATAAGGATTGTCAAAACTTGAAGTTTCTAACAAATTTCGTCGTTATTGAGCATAATTGCGACCTGTACTTTGATTTAAAAAATATATCTACAGACAAACGGACAGATAGCCAGACCGACGGACAGACATAGCTTAACCGACTCAGAAAGTAGTTCTAAGTCGAACGGTTTAACAAACAATGGGCCCATCTCGCCTGCTTTGTAGTGTTCAAACAAAACGCACTAACTCATAATACCCGGGACCACAGTCTGGTGTAGGGTATAAAAACATAGCATAATTGTTAGATTGAACAGTCCTGCGACACTCAAAAATTATCTCCGTTTTTTGTGCAAACAATATCGAACTAAAAATTATAACCAATTGAAATATCTGAGGTACCTCGTACACGGGGCAAAATCGTCGTTTTCGACATGTTTCAATAGAAAGAAAATATGTTTGGAAAAGAGTTTTTTTAATATTAAATATTTCTGAGTAAATAAGTTTTATTTGAAAATAATTAAAATTTATTTGGAGCGGTAATGTTAATATATTACAACAAAATATATTTGCGAGCTAACTTTCTCAAAATAAATATGTGTTTACATAAATTTGTTGTTAAGAAAGTTCTTTAAAAGTATTCTATTTAAAATAATTTAAAACTTTGCAGAATTTTTCGAATTTCAGTTTTAATTTGTATTTATTGCTGCTAAAAATTGCATTAACTTTTGTTATAAATCACTCATTAATTTCTAAATATTTAAAGTCATCATTTGTTTTCAGTTCATCGAGAAACTTATACACGCTGATAAAAAATTGCTTCTGTAGTATATTGTCCCAAACATATGTATATATGTTTAGGGTACACACTAAACACATAATATTTGGTACACACAAAAATTATATATTTGGGAAGATGTTTTTCTAAACAAATCTTTTTTAAATACCAATATGTTTTAATTTGGGACTATTATTTCCGAAAGATATATTTATTTGCATTTAAGTATTCAGAAATACCTTAATTGTGTTAAATTTTTCAGTAATTTAAATTTTTAATGTTCGTAAAAATAATAAATAATAATAATAATAATTGAAATCTTATAATCATGGATCAAAATAAATTACTTAGAAGATTGACAACAAATAATGACTTCGAATACTCAGAAATTAAATGATTGATGTTAAACAGATGTTAAATGCATATGGTATTATAACTGGGAAACCAAGCAAAATTAAAACTGAAATTCGAGTGTCGGCAAAGGTTTTTTAAAAATTTTTTAAATAAAATATATTTTGAGAAATTCCTAAATAATAAATTTATTTGTATTTAAACATATATTTTGTTTGAGAAAATTAGTTTGCAAATATATTTTAATATAATATATTAATATAAGCGTTTCAAATATATTTTGTTGATTTTCAAATAAAATTTATTTCCTCAGAAATATATACTATTTAAAAATTTGTCTTCTAAATAAATTTTCTTTCGATTCAAACATATCAAAAAAAGGCGACTTCGCCCCGTGTAGTTACGCCAGATTATACGATTTAAGGAAGATTTAAAATTTCTAAAAAAATTTCTTTGAATTTCCGAAAAACTTGTATTAGGTATCGATATTTTATTTTAATACTTAAAACAACTAAATCTTTATTTTGGAAATAGTAGTCCCAAATAAAAAAGTAATTGGGTGGAAACTAAGATATGTTTAGAACAATATCTACCCAAATATATAATATTTGTAATATAATATCCAAGTATTAGATATTTAGAGTGTACCGTAAACGTATATACATATGTTTCAAGCAGAATATGTTTGGGACAATATATGTAAATACTACAGAAACGATTTTTTTTCAGCGTGTATGGAAATAAGTAAAGTTTCTGATATATTCTGAGTAATTTAGATAAATTAAGTAATTTAATTTAGTAAATCAACTTTTCATGGTTGAAAATGTACAATGCACAAAATTTACCCAATGTAAAACTAAATGCAAAATAAAATTATGTACACGCTGAAAAAAAATCGCTTCTGTAGTATATTGTCCCAAATATATTCGGCTTGAAACATATATATGTTTAGGGTACACTCTAAACGTATAATATTGGGTACACACAAAAAGTATATATTTGGGAAAATATTAGTCTAAACAAATCTTTGTTTACATCCCAGTATGTTATTATTTGGGACTATTATTTTTCGAAACAAATATTTATTTGCACTTAAGAATTAAGAAAATTCGTTAGTTGAGCTAAATTTTTTACTAATTCCAAATTTTTATTAGAAATTTTTAATTTTCGTAAAAATATAAATAAAAACAAGTAAAAGCATTAAGTTCGTTCATGCCGAATCTTATATACCCTCCACCATGGATAGCATGAAAACTCAAACCTACAAAATAACTCAAACCTAAAGAAAATAACATCGAAAACACACAAAAAAATATAGTAGATGAGAACATTAGGAAACATATAGTAGATGAGAACAGTAGGAATAACAACAAGTTGGATGATATATCTGTGGTCACAAGGCATAACAGCATATGTCTGTTTTTAAAACTTTTCAGGAGAGAACTTTAAATGTTTGTATCGATATAAACATCAATTTGTAATGCAGTGACACAGTGGGATATGCTGCCTTATATAGATAACTGAACTAGGGATCATCAAAAAAAGGTGTCACAATCGAAGATGGGGAACATCATGGCATTAATAACTCAGTTTGAGCATATCTCGAGTTATGCTGTTATGCCTTGTGACCACAGATATATGGGAGCAATATCTAAATATCAACCTAGCTCTATTATTGTGGACTGTGGCGTGATTACCACAGACGGACGGACATGGCTAAATCGTCTTAGAATTTTACGACGGTTAAGAATTTATATACTTTATGGGGTCTCAGATCAATATTTAGAGGTGTAACAAACGGAGTGACATCCTATGGTGGAGGGTATAATAATTGAAATCGTATAGTCATGGATCAAAATAAACTACTTGGAGGATTGACAAAAAATGATGACTTGGAATACTAACTCAGAAATTTGAAATGATTGATTTAAACAGAAGTAAATGCTACGTATGGTATTGTAACTGGGAGGTACAATTAGAAACTAAGAAAAAATTTAAACTGAAATTCTAAAGAGTCAGCAAAAGCTTTGAAATCTTTTTTAAACAAAATATATTTGGATAAATTCCTAAACAAAAAGTTTATTTATATTTAAACACATATTTTATTTGAGAAATTTAGTTTGCAAATATATTTTGTTGTAATATATTAATATATGCGTTCCAAATATATTTTATTGATTTTCAAATAAAATTTATTTGCTCAGAAATATATAATATTTAAAAAATTGTGTTACAAATATATTTCCTTTCGATTCAAACATATCAAAAAAGTCTATTTTGCCCCGTGTAAGAAAACCAAACAAAACCTATAGTATACTTAAGGAGGAAACACGAACAACTGACAATAGAAGAAGCCAAGATAATTGAAAGTAAAATATTTCTTAGAATTAAACAATGTAAATTCACTACTAATAAATTATCAAAACCCCTATTTTTCAAATACACGCAGAAAAAAATCGCTTCTGTAGTATATTGTCCCAGACATATGCGGCTTGAAACATATATATGTTTAGGGTACACTCTAACCATATAATATTTGGTACACACAAAAATTATATATTTGCGAAGATGTTGTTCTAAACAAATCTTTCTTTACATCGCAACATATATTTACTTTGGACGATTTTTTTCCGAAGCAAATATTCATTTGCATTTTAGTATTCAGAAAATACATAAATTGTGTTAAATATTTCAGTGATTCAAGGTTAATTTTTTAGAAATGTTTCATGTCGTAAAAAAAATAAATAATAATAATTAAGTCGTATAATCTTGAATCGAAATATATTACTTGGAGGATTAACAACAAATGATGGCCTGGAATACTCAGAAATTTTAAATGATTGATTTAAAACAGAAATTAATGCTGCATTAGGTATAATAACTGGGAGGTTCAATGCGAAATAAAACTGAAATTCGAAAAATTCAACAAAAGTTTTGAAAATCTTTTTTAAATAAAATATATTTGGGGAAATTCCTAAACAATAATTTTATTTGTATTCAAACACATATTTTATTTGAGAAACTTAGTTTGCAAATATTATATGTTGTAACATATTAATATATGAGTTCCAAATATATTTTATTGATTTTCAAATAAAATTTATTTGCTCAGAAATTCATAATATTTAAAAATTTGTGTTCCAAATATATTTTCTTTCGATTCAAACATATCAAAAAAGGCGATTATGCCCCGTGTAGAAGCACAAATATTTTTTTCTCTGAGTATAATTCAATTTGTTTTCAAATGCCATGGAAAATTCCAGAGTATCTCTCAATATGTTTAAGTAAATATTGCCTTACTTGTACAACCACCTAAATAAGCATATAATAAAATCCTTTAATTTCCGCTTCTGTCTTAAAAAATTGTTTCAAACTTAATTTCAACGCTTTTCATTTTTAATGATTTCCCTTAAATTAACATTAATTATTCTAAGCTTTCCTCTACTACATTGCCAATGCGAATATCTGCCGGTAGTTTGAACTCTATTCAGAGGTTTTTGGTATTCATAGCCGAACATTTCTCTGTTATCTGCGAATATAGGTCAGTATTGTGAAAATTTATGGGCATTCAAAATAACAGAATATGTGTCTACTGCCGACGAACGTTAACAGCGTCTCGCAATATGCATTCGTGTCGCAGGAGTAAAGATAAATGTTAGCATTTCGAAATTGTTATCTAAAGGGGAAAGTAATGTTATGTTTTACGGATAATGTTAAGATTTGCATGTTAGATAACGATTGTTAGATACTTCTCACATACCTATGGAATTGTTGCATGTGAAGCATGTTGGGAAATGTTCAACCATAAAAATTGGTCAATCATTTTAAAATCGATATTTTTTATTTTCGCATAACTCTCTCGAAAACATAACTATAAACTGAAAAAAAGATACAATAATTAGGACACTTTATTTTTATTTACTAATATTATTTCGCGAAATATATATAATTATTTTTGTATTCCTGAGATCATGAAGGTATAAGATGTACTTGAAGAAAATAAATATTTTTGTATTTTTATTCCCTCACTAGAGTGTGACGAGGGTATATATCATTTGCTACGGAAAAAAGTGTAACACATCAAAGGAGTGACCTAAGACCCCAAGTATGTTCGGCGGAAATCCGTTTTGGGTAATTTTAAGTCGAAGGAGCAATGTCCGTCTGTCTGTCTGCTGGCTGGTGCGCACGATAACTCTCGAAAGGAGTAACCGATTGACTTCAAATTTCGTATGTGGAAATATTTTTTTTTATCTCCGGCTAAGTTCGAAGATGGGCCATATTGGTCCACTCCTTCTGGTACCTCCCCCACAAAGGGTTAAAATGTTGTGAAATATTGATTCTTTAATAACTGATATTTTACGTATTCGAATCTTCTGAAATTCCACACGTAGTATTAGTTTGTTAGTCGGCACCCACTCGAGGAAAATGGGCGAAATTGCCACGCCCCTTTTAGTACCTCCCACACAAATACACCATTTTGCTCTAAAAGTTAAAAGTTTATAACATTAATAACAGTGTTTAGAAATACTTGAAATTTTGTACAGTGTAATGCTTTTATAGTGCCTACAGTCCATTGAAAAATGGGCGTTATTGTCACACCCCTTTTGGTACCTTTCCCACAAAGGTACCATTTTGCACCAAAAGTTAACAGTTTATAACATTAATATCAGTGTATACAATTACTTGAAATTTTGTACAGTGTAATGCTTTTATAATGCCTATAGTCCAGTGAAATATGAGCGTTATCACCACGCTCCTTTTTGTACCTCCCAGAAATCGGAATTTGGCCTCACAAAATGGCCAAATTATGCCACAATTTAATATCTCAACGTTATCTCAACTCAATGTTCATCCCCCACAAAGGGTTAACTTTTAGTGAATAATTGATTCTTTAATACCATCTATACTACTTACTCGAATCTTCTGAAACTTCAGACATAGTATTAGTTTATTAGTCGCTAACACGTCAAAGTGGCCACTCCCTTTTTGGTACCTCCCACACAAATGGACCATTTTGCTCCAAAAGTAAACTGCTTGTGGCTTTAATATCAGTTCATACAAATACTTGAAATTGTGTACAGTATAAATATTTTATAGTACCTAGAGTCCAGAGAAAAATGGGCGTTATTGGCACGCCCATTTTGGTACCTCTCACACAAATAGACCATTTTGTACCAAATATAAACAGCTTTTAACTTTAATACCAGTACCTACTTTAATGTTATTAAATGAAATTTAAATTGATAAAAATTTATTTAAAACAACAAAAATAAATAAAAAATTTGCCAATTGAACTTTCTTACTTGTTATATTGCGAATTTTTGTAATCCATAAAATCGACTTACACCGCCAATTTTTTCCAAAACTATTATACAGAATTTAATACGATATACATATATATTTTCATTCCATGATCTCTGAGGAATAGATTAATATCAGCATTTCTGCTAAAAATATCCCCCACGAATAAATTTTGTACAAACAAAATCGTAATTATTTTACTATATAATGCTATTTTCCCGCGTACGGACAGTCCCAGGGAAAAGTGGTCAAAGGAAGTTTGGGAGATAAGCGAAAGGCCTACAACTCTTACTTTGACAAAAAAAATATATATTAATTTGGTAAGGATTTACAGTGTGTTAAAACTTTTGTATGCTTTTCCCTTTATATGAGCCATATTTTGATTTGGCACTTTGGCACTTTACCAAATTATTTAATTTTTTTTTTGTTAAAGAAAGAGTTGTATTCGTTTTTCATATCTCCCAAACCTTCTTTCACCACTTTTCCTAGGACTAACCTCGCGTAATAATAGCTTTATATAGTAAAATAATTCTGAACTTAAATGTATTTTGTTCGAAATTTGTTCGTCCCGGGAGGTTTATTGCGGAAATGCTGGTGCCAATCTATCCCTCAGAAATCATAGAATGTGTATATATTAATATTATTAAATTCGCAATTATATTTTTAAAAAAATTTAGAGGTCTAAGTCGCACTTTTTGGAAGACCAAAAATTTCGCTATAGAATAATATTGCACATATCGCGGACATTAAAAAATGTTCATATCTATGGAAAATTATGTTACAGTTTAAAATTTCCGCGATTCAATGTAATTTATTTCGGTTTTTTGGTTAAAAATTGTTTTTATCGCGATAAATCGCGAAAGGGAGCAGATCCGATTTTGATCTCTTCTTATCTGAGTAGAGGGAATGATTCTGTACAAAACCTCATTAGCTGTTTTTGGTCACAGTCCAGGCCAACTTTCGATTGCTTGAGGTACGCCGTGAACATTCATATATCAAAACTTCTATTTGTATTTTTTTGTTTTATAAATATTTAAAATTCTCCAAACAAAATATCCTATAAGTCGATTTTCTTGAAAACCATTTACCACGTCATGGCCTTTTCACATATACGGTTTTTGTTATGATATATTGGTGGTAAATAATTAAAAGAAAAATTCAAAAATCTGAGATATAAAAATATCGCGATTTGACGAAATGGCAAGGTTGTTTGTCTCTCCTGAAAACTAGTAAAAAATACATAGAAGTATATATTGTACAAAAATATGTATTTATATGAGCTCTTGAAGAGTATCGTTTACGTAGAATCTTGAAGATTTCATAAATTGGATCATATTTTATCTATATATTTATATATCTAACAAAACCGATTTCTTTATGTTCTAACTAATGGCCATCGGACCTAAGGTTCGAGACCTAAATTTTTTTTTGTATAGGTTGAGACATACTGCTTAATGAAACTTAAATATAATTTTTTTAAAGATTTTTTTTAAAAATTCAAATTTTCATGGATGGTACCTTTTGTGTTTGGACCATATTTTCGGAAATATGAACTCGACAAAGCCGGGATAAATTTTAAATTAAAGGAAATGATGAGGGCAAGAAATGCTGAATCACCTTCACGTAGAAACGGAACTTTAGTAACATAAATACACAAAACAAATACACAAAATTTGATTTTTTCAGAAAAAAAATTTTTACTGGCACGAAAGAAAAATGAAATTTAGAAAAAAATAGATTGATCCATTTTTTTGAAAAAGAGGAGACGTTCTAAAGTCTCATGGTATGGACATACACTTTAGCCTGTGAAAGGGCCTATTGTTCGCTCCTTATTTATGATATTTTTAAACCCTCAATAGTTATAGAAAATCTGTACTAGACATGAACGTCTCCAGCAACATCGAATTATATCATCTGATATGAGTCAGATCTGGTAATGTTTCGAACCCGAAGTATCAGGATCGTGCATATGCGAAACCTGGGCATTGGCACTGAAAATGTACCATTGTTTCGATGTTTTTCCTGCATGCCCCGCATTCGTCCTCATCAGACTTTACGATAGCATAATAAAAATATAATAATAGTGATTTTGTCGACGTTTTTTAAACGTTTTTTTTTTCAAATTATCTTAAAAAAATATTTTTTCTCGCAATACAATAGTAAGTTTTCATTGAAATGTCTGATGGGATAAAAAGAAAATATATTAGAAGAAGATGAAAGCTACTTAATTTAGGATTCTTTAAAGCTTTCCGGAACAAATTAGCAAAAATATTTCTCGAGTTATTATAAAATATATGGTTCAACATCTATTTTTGTACGGCTTCATCTTTATTTTGATGGATATGCATGTCCCACCCACTAATAGACCACGAAGCTCTTAAAGAAACTGACCTACGCTTTCTTTGAGCAAAATAAAAATGTGGATTATTACAAAAATGCCAAAAAAAGTTTTAATTTAGCGAAAAAATCTAAAAAAAATCTTTTTCAGTTTTTTATTTTATAAAAAAGATTGAAAAAACAAGTAAGAAAGTTTCAGTCGGGTAAACCGACTAAGGTATACCCTCACTTTGTGAGTAATGTAATATTGAATATTACTCGAATTATTCTGTCAATTTGTGTGGGAGGTAGCAGAAGGGGTTTATCAAATACACCTTTTTTATGCTGAACATTAGATACTTTAAATTCATTGCACTGTGCCGAATTATAAGCATTTATGTGCACTGGTAAAAACGTTATGAGATATTAAATTATGGTATGATTTGGGCATTTTGTGTGGGAGGTACAAAGAGGGGCGTGGCAATAACGCCCATTTTTCACAGGGCTATATACACTATAAAAACATTACACTGTACAAAATTTCAAGTATTTTTATACACTGGTTTTAATGTTATAAGCTGTTAACTTTTGGTGCAAAAAGGTACCTTTGTGTGGGAGGTACCAAAATGGGCGTGACAACAACACCCATTTTTCCCTGGACTGTAGGCAATATAAAAGCATAATACTGTACAAAATTTCAAGTATTTTTATACACTGTTATTAATGTTATAAGCTGTTAACTTTTGGTGCAAAATGGTGCATTTGTGTGGGAGGTACCAAAAGGGACGTGGCGACTTCGCCCATTTTTCTCGAGTTGATAGCGACTAATAAGCTAATACTATGTGTGGAATTTTAAAAGATTCGAATAAGTAGTATAGCAGTTATTAAAGAATCAATATTTCACAACATTTTAACCCTTTGTGGGGGAGGTAGTAGAAGGAGTGGACCAATATGGCCCATCTTCGAACTTAGCCGGAGATAGAAAAAAAGATTACCACATACCAAATTTGAGGTCAATCGGTTACTCCTTTCGAGAGTTATCGTGCGCACCAGCCAGCAGACAGACAGACAGACAGACAGACGGACGGACATTGCTCATTCGACTTAAAATGACCCAAAACGGATTTCCTCCGAACATACTTGGGGTCTTAGGTCACTCCTTCGACGTGTTACACTTTTTTCTGTAGCAAATGATATATACCCTCGTCACACTAAAGTGAGGGTATAAAAACAAGTATGAAAGTTCAGAATCCCCTTACCCTGAGTCCCAAAAAAACATTGGTAAATTTATTTATTTTTTTGTTTTAATTAAATTATTATCAATTTAAATTTCATTTAATCACTGTAAAGTATCTACTGGTATTAAAGCTAAGAGCAGTTTACTTTTGGTACAAAATGGTCCATTTGTGTGGGAGGTGCCAAAAGGGGCGTCCCAATAACGGCCACTTTTGCATTTAATCACTGGTAGTAAAGTTAAAAGCAGTTTACGTTTGGTACAAAATGGTCCATTTTTGTGGGGGTACCCAAAGGGGCGTCCCAATAACGGCCACTTTTCTCTGGACTCCAGGTACTACAAAAGCATTACACTGCACAAAATTTCAAGTATTTATATGCACTGGTATTAAAGTAAAAGCTGTTAACTTTTGGTACAAACATTTCCATTTGTGTGGGAGGTACAAAAAGGGGCGTGGCAACATCGCCCATTTTTGTGGAGATAATAGTGGACCAATATTGTCTCGAGAAGGAGTGGACCAATACGGCCCATCTTCGAACTTAGCCGGAGGTAGAAGAAAATATTACCACATACCAAATTTGAAGTCAATCGGTTACTCCTTTCGAGAGTTATCGTGCGCACCAGCCAGCAGACAGACAGACAGACAGACTGACAAACAGACAGACGGACGGACGGACGGACATTGCTCATTCGACTTAAAATTACCCAAAACGGCCGAACATACTTAGGGTCTTAGGTCACTCCTTCGATGTGTTACACTTTTGGCTCTTAGCAAATTATATATTCCCTCCTCTCTAAGGTGAGGGGATAAAAACTATCAAATACACTTTGGGCAACATTTTCTATTATAGGTAATTAGTTCAATAGTCGACACCCTCCAACTCGTACAGTCCTTAACCTATCTCGTTGAAATTTTGTTTTATAACTACTATCCAATAGGACTAAACAAAAATGTACTCACATGTCAAGAATCCCCCACATATCGTCGCTTGCATGACTATCTGGCCGAACTGATATTTTTAAAAGTTCAGGAGAGCAGATTTTCTATTTTTAAGATAATGTTGCATCATCCCCACGGCGTAATAGTTATTATACAATTTCCAGTTTGTTTTTCTTATTTTGTACAAATTTCCTCCTTCGCAATATTCTTCAAAAAAAAATTAATTTAACTTCTAAAAAAAATGAAATTTTAAGAGACATATTACCACATACTTCGAAATTGTTTTACTCAAAATGTACACACACTTTGTACTATGACTAGGAAATAGGAATGTCGATCGGGATATCCCGATCCCGTAAATGCCGGAATTTGTCGATCCCGAAAAATCCCGAATCCCGGGATTTTTGAACCTCAATCCCGGGAAATCCCGATTTTTAGTAGAGCTGTGCTATGTCTGTATAATGAATAGTTTTCTAATTTACATCGTCATATCCACTTGTTCTCAATTCGGTAGATGTCATTTTAAAATATTATTCCTAAGTTTATTGTCATCCAGCATCGAGAATTTTGTTTGCTAAATGAAAAATTAAAACACATAATTTTTCCTTTAGCAAACAAAGTCCTTTAAATGTAACTGTGGAACCGCTTTGGCCCAATCGTACCAAAATTTAATAGCTCATTACTTTAATACCATTGCACACAACTAGAATTCGGTGAAGTGAAATGTCTTTGAAATGCATTTTTCAAGCCCAATCTGTAGAAATCGTCAACAAATTGTCATAGTTTGTATTTCAGATTCTTTTACGTTCTTGGTACCACACACCGAATATTCCATATTACATTACTCTTAAAATATTAGGGTATACCTTAGTCTGTTTCCTCTACTAAAATTATCTTACTAGTTTTCGGTTTCTTTACTTGCTTATTTTCACAAGTATAAAGCGATAAAAAAAAAATAAAAAAATACCTTCTAGTTTGTTACATTTTCTTAAGTTATTTAAACTTATTTTCATATTCAAATCAAATATGAACTCAGGTATTCTACTTGTTTTCTTCTGTAAATGAGAATAATAAAATGTTTTATTGGAAATAAATTTTCTTTAAACGTTCTGTTTGCGATGAAAAATTTGAATTTGAAAAAGTAATAAGTGTGTAAAAAATCCCGAAGACCCGCAAAATCCCGGGATCTCAAAAAATGCCGGGTCCTGAAATATCCTGGGATCCCCGGATATTTCGGGGAATCCCGAAGATTGAGAATCTCAGTCCCGATCGACATCCCTACTAGGAAACCGACTTCACAAAATTGTGACTGAGTTCGTATGAGTAATAAAATGTGAATTATATTCCACATAAGCACCAGTGGATTTCTGTTCAGGGCTAAAACTTGGTAGTAAATATAGGGTGATCCATTTCGAGGTTCCCTACTTTTCAATGAAAAAAAAACACAGAAAATTAAAATTGAATGGGGAATGTTTATTTGAAAGGACATTCTTTGGCATTTATTTTTTGATGATTATGTCTATCAACTGTTGGCCGCGGATACGTCGCAGATGGTCCATCCGTTAAGTCCAATTTTCGATGACTCGTTCGAGCATTTCGACTGGTAACTGGGGAATGACACGCGTAAACGTTGTTTAGGCGTAAGTCGTTCCATGATGAAATGCCAAACAATACTTAACAAAAATAACATGACGGCATGACACTGAAAAAAGTATCTCTACTTAGATCACCCGTTATATTCTTAAACGTCTTAAAACTCTAAGACGATTTAGCCATGTCAGTCTGTTGTAATCAAGCTACAATCTTTAATACTTGAGCTAGGTTGCTGAAATTTGGTACAGATAATTATTATTTTATTTATTTATTTATTTATATGAATTACAATACAAAGTAAATTTATATTCTAATTATAAGGTCCAGGGAAAGGCCGGGTTACAAAGACCATATGGCTAAATTTTTGCAGCGACAGACCAGAGCCTCTGGTGGGAATCGAACCCACGACCCCCAAACTCATAGGCGAGTACGCTACCAACCCACCTACTGGGGCGCTCACAGATAATTATTATAGCTGCAGGTAACTTGGGATTGGAAATGGGCACTATCGGTCCATATTTCGATATAGCCCCATGCGTTTGTTTGTTGTTGTACTGCACATCATAAATACAACTACAAGGCAGACATAGAGGGATGCGCAAACAACTATCGACTGCTCATTACGAGACTAAACAAAGTCGAATAAGGTAATAGCACAGACAGTAACAATACAGACTTTGACGATGCAGGTTGATTGCATGTTGTTTTAAATTTGTTATTGTTCCTCAGTATTGTTGTAAGTGACAAGATTATGATTGTGGTTACGTTTATGTTTTTATTGTAAAATCTGTATGTATCTGTTTTTTAAAAATAGATGTTCCTGAAGATGTTTCTCAACGAGGAACGAAATATTGATCAAAATAAATAAATAACCAATAACCCATGACCTAGAGCTCGCTTTTTATTTAAAAATATAAAATTCAAAAAAGGTCGATCATTAAAAAAAAATATCAATAATATTCTTAACCGTCTTAAAATTCTAAAACGATTTAGCCATGTCCGTCTCTCCGTCCGTCCGTCTGTTGTAATCACCCTATAATCTATAATACTTGAGCTAGGTAACTTGGGATTGAGAATGGGCTATATAGTCTCCATGTATAGCATCTGTTCGATTTGATTTATTAACGCCATAGAGACCACAAATGTCAACTGATCGGGCTGAAAATTGGTAACTGGGGTTAATTTATAGCCGCACCCTCACACGAACAAAGGTAGCCGTAGGTCCATGTTTTGATATAGCCCCCATACAAAGGTCCCTCTAGATTTTACTTCTTAACGCAATAAAAACAACAAATTTCAACGAATCGGGCTGAAATTTTGTAATTAGACTTTATTTGTGCCCGAAACCATTCACATGCTATGGAGGATATATAAGATTCGGCCAGGCCGAACTTAATGCTTTTACTTGTTTACTGTTATATTGAGAAACACACAAAAATTAAAATACTGCTGTAAATAAAAATAGATTAGGAGAGAAAAGGAAGGAAACAATTGTATACATACAGTATGTCAAGAAGGTGTTTTGATATTAAATTTTTTCAGTTTAAAAAACTACCCATTATTTGTATTTTATTTTAATTTTTAAATTGCATTATCTAGTGCAAAAATACAGACAGACGAATAGTGGAATAGAAATTGTCCGTAAGAAGTATAGAAATGTCCATCAAATATTTTTATAAATAATACTAAATTTTCTTTTCCACAAAAATTGTATCAGAAGGTTCATTTCTTGCGATGTGCAAATACTCCCTTGATATACTGCAATTTTATTTTTTTTTACATTATATCCGTTGAAATTAATATTCATGTCCAAGGAGGCATTTCTCCATTCTATTTACTTCATATAAACAAGTTTTATATTGAATCGAAAGAAATTATATTCAATAGAAAACGACCGTAAACAAATGGAATGACAATTTCTCTTTCATGAATCCTCCGCATTAAATAGTGTTGAACCATATGCAGTTTATTTTTGTGGAACAATTTAATATATACATACACATATGTATAAATATGTACATATTGTTGTCAATTCCTCATTCAATAATCTCGTGGATGCGTGATTATCCGTGCGATGTAGAACAACGCATTCATCAATGTCAGAAATAAATAACAAGCCATGGATGGAATTGCGAAAAGCAATAAAAACACTTCCGTTAACACTTCCTTTACATGCAAATGTTCGACACAATTACATCGTTCGTTACTTCGCTCTATCGTTGTCTTTTGTTACATTTTTGGTTGATATTCTTTATGTCTTTCCTCAAAAGTGATTTACAAAGTGATTATTATAAAAAATAAGCAAATATGACTAAAAGAACAAACATATGCATGTACAATATGTGAGTTCAAAGGAAAAAAAGAAACGATAGATTGAAAGATATTTTCACACACACGCACACACATAGTCAACCATATGCACAATATTGAAACTGTGTAATTTTATACCAAATCAATAGAAGACGAAGCGAAACGAAACGAATGCCAAACATATTCGAATAATCAGTCACAAACGATTTTCTAACGAAACTTTTTATGGTTACGAGAGCCAACAAACAACGCACAGTGGTTGCGCCCATAGGCCAAAATTCCAAAAAATTATAACAACAAAAAATTGCGAAAAGTAACCAAATTGTCTCTAAAATGTCCAAGTTCTGTTATGGCAAACCGTTTTTTTCAGGAAATCTAACTGGACATTCTAAAAATAGATTTGAAGATGTGAACACGAGTTGATTTGCAAAGCGCAACTGCACGCATCACGAATATTTCACAAGACAAGCGAAATTCAAAGTGGTCAGTCAATTAATTAAGTCTCCGAATTTAAATTATTTGAAATGGATTTTGAAGTTTAAGGTATTTATTTTAAGTTGCAATATTAATAAAAACTAACTTGTGTTGTAGTTATTTTGAAATTCATGCTTTAGTTTATTCAGTTTTTTGTACATTTTGTGTGAGTCTTTATTATGTTTACTTAAAGTTTTAGCTGCTTTCCCCCAAGATCCCCCGATTATATTTTATTTCAGTGTATTTGTGAGTGTCTTATGGTAATAAAAAAGTTAAAGTTAGCTGCAGATATTTGCAGATGTGTGCATAATCAAGGATATACTAAGACCATCTTTTTTCTTCAAAGTCAAATTTGCCTTGCAAAGCAGCTGTTTTGCATTGTGTTGTGCTATGTTTTTGTGTTCGTCTTTTGTGTTCTTAATAAGTTCAAATTTTAATTTTGATTGCGTTATTTTTTTTTAATTTAATTTTGGTAGATGACTCCTTTCAGTGTGTGTTTACTCGCTTGTACATATTCAATTGTTGGTGTACATAAATCGGCACCAATGCAGACAAATTGCAAAAGGCGATCAATGCTGTGCGAAGCAATATTTAAAATATCGGCTACACGCCCGAGATGACCGAGCTAACGAAATGTATTGACTATATATGCAAAAAGTTACTGCATTGTGAATTCAGTATAAACGCAAGAAGGCATCAGTTAAGAAATAGTTAAAGGTGCTCAAGAGGGCCGTCCGAAAGTAGATTTTAATGAGTCATTAAAGAGAACAAAGCGACGAAGAATTGCAGAGCTTTCAAAAACCGTCTAAAGTCTAAAAAAGGGCATTAAAATGTTTAGGAGGCAGAACAAGCGAAAGACCTCTCGGATTACAACAAATACCGATTTGATAACTAGATTGTTTTTGAGCTCACATCCATTTATTATTTATTGGCTAAAGAAAGCTCCCACGTTCAAAAAAGTCAGTATTATCAACATTATCATATCGGTCACTCACTTCAAGAGTGACATAACTTAAAATTAAAATTTATGAGGTTGCCTTACAAAAATGCGAATTTTGCAAATGTCCACAAAGTAATCTCAGCGAAATTTGGTATATAAGTAAACAACCATATTTCGGATTATTGAAGAGTTTTTTAATATCTTATTTCATGTTACTTATCTTTATATACGGACTTAAATTTAAACATCTTGGCATTTTTCAATTTTGAGTTATGTCACTCTTGAAGTGAGTGAGCGATATGACCTACTGCATGACATAAATTTAAAATATTTTGCAATTATTTTCCCTAAAAATATTATTTTAAATGTGATAATTATGAAATAAAAAAGTTTCAACCCGAAAAAACAAAGTTATACAAATTTGGTCCGATATTTGCTATGGTAGCTATAGGATATAGTCGTGCGATATGGCCAATTTTGTTTATTATAAATTTAAAATATTTTTCTACATTTTTGGTGAAAATTTCATAACGATATAACAACTAGAAGTATTTATGGCCGCGGCTCCATACAAGCCCAACCACTGTGCAACGGTGGCGGTAATAACCAAATAAAAACAACAATAACAGCGGAGGTAAAACAAAAGAATTGACTGACATAAATAAACGACTTATTAAAAGAATGGGTGAGGTGGCGCCAAAGATGTTGAGGGGGTGGGGAGTCATATGGGTTATTTCAGAAAATGTCAACTCAGTTATTCGAAAGACTCATTGTGAGTCTTCCTTTCTCTAATTGATGAAATAAAAAGAATAATGTCGGGTGGGACATTTCACTATTGTTCTATAACCAATACACTGATATTTTACAGTCGGGTGGGGTCGACTGTATAAGTTACAAACGATTCGAGGGACATATTGAGGACGGATTGTTCGTGAGCAATGTTCATGTGAGCTCTTTCCGCGACAAATAATAGTTCATAACATTTGGAAATGCTATATCTAGTGATTTTTTTTTAACATGGTCAGCGCGGCCAGCGATGTAATGAAATAACACCAAGGTTTAGGTTTAGGTTAGGGTGACAGACGTTTTTTTTTTCCTTCAGCTCACATAGACCAGTTTAGGTCCCTAGTGGTACCACGGGCTAAAATGCCCCTCATCGAAACCAACCTGTTTGATATACAATTTTATGGTCAGCGCGGCCAGCGATGTAATGAAATAACACCAAGGTTTAGGTTTAGGTTAGGGTGACAGACGTTTTTTTTTTCCTTCAGCTCACATAGACCAGTTTAGGTCCCTAGTGGTACCACGGGCTAAAATGCCCCTCATCGAAACCAACCTGTTTGATATACAATTTTATCGATACGAGTAGTATGAATATTGGTAAAGGAAAGATCTGTTAGACTGCCTAGAAAGGCCGAACCCTCTATGTCCAGTCGTCGTTTACTCAAAGCGGCACAGTCGCATAGCAAGTGCTCAATGTTCTCCACCTCGTCCTCATCTCCACAGCTTCTGCAGACGTCATTGGAGTCAATACACAATCTTCTGGCGTGTTCGCCGATCAGGCAGTGTCCCGTCAGAACTGATAAAGGGTGATTCAAAACACACGCTACAATTTTTTTTTTAAATAAAACAAAAACGGTTTTGGATATAAATGAAATTCGTTATACCTGTGAAAGTACGTATAGTAATGTATGGAGCTAGATTTTTTTTTTGCGTGGACACCACGTGCACGCTTGCAGAAGTCCAGACGCTGAACCCAATTTTCGACGGTTTTCAAGCATAAATCGGCCGATACTGCTGCAATTTCTAGTTCGATATTCGTACGAAGTTCATCAATCGTCACTGGCTTGTTGGCATAGACCATAGACTTGACGTAGCCCCACAGGAAATAGTCTAACGGCGTCAAATCGCACGACAGAGGCGGCCAATCGACTGGACCATTTCGTGAGATAACACGTTCTCCAAACTTGGTTTCCAATACATTGATTATGGCATTCGCTGTGTGGCTTGTGGCGCCGTCCTGTTGGAACCACATGTCCTCCAAATCCATATCATCCAATTGGGGCCAAAAATATTGGGTTATTTTGATCATCACGGAAGAAATACGGGCCAATGACGCCGCTTGCCCAAAAACCGCACCAAACCGTAATTTTTTCGAGATGCAATGATGACTCATGGAGTACGTGTGGATTGCTGTCTGACCAATAATGCATATTTTGTTTATTGACGAACCCATTCAGCCAGAAATGAGCCTCATCGCTGAAGATGATTTTTCGCTCTTAACGTTGAGGCCATTGACTCCGAATTTCGGTAGTAAATTTTAATAATTTCGACTCGTTATTGGCTCTTATATCTTTCCATCATGAAATGGCAAACCTTACTGAAGAGAACTGTCAAAAGAGCGGCAAAAAATATGGTGGCGTTTGCTGTCCCTGTCGGTCTACTTTTGTAGCGTCCCTGTTGAAAAACCCTTTACTAACGTAGACAATCTTTTTCTTTCTAGTGCGAGGAGATATTTTGACCTTCTCGGGTCATACCTTGGCCAGATTTGTCTAGCTACCCTACAGGTGCCGATTTGTGTCCATCTTTCGTTGGACTGCCTCTTGCCTAAGCCAAAGCTTGCACGTAGATAGTGGCGCACCAATATATGCAAATTCTTCGAAAATTTATAAAGTCGTTCCTTTCCTAGCAAGTTCATCGGCTTTGCAGTTCCCCGGGAGATCCTTATGCCCAGGCACCAATATGAGGTATTTAATAAACTGCTCAGCCATCTGATATCATCATCATGTGACCGTAGCTCTTATACCTCCACATTGATAGGCAGTTTAATTCTAGTGCCGCTTTGTTTGCAACTTCTCTCGCCACAACAATAATCGGCAGTATATGGAGAAGGGCTTGTAGAGACTCAGTCGCTGTAGTTCTTAACGCTCCGCTTATGCGCAGGCAGGCAGTTCTCTGAACTTTTGATAGTGAGTTTGTGATGGTTAGTTTGTCAGTTGGCGTCCACCATACCACAATGGACGAACTACTGCTATATATATCCAAATAGCACCAAACAACCTTTAAAATTTTTATGTGTGGTAAGGTATTGCAAGTTAAACTGCTAACGAAATTTGGAGCCCGGCGTTTAATATAGTAGAAATAAAGGAAAATGCAAACATTCCCATTTTTGGGGATTTTAGATAATATTGTGGAATTGGCTTTTGCGACTATAATAATACGCGAATCACTTTCGAATTCTGATGTCAAGATCTACAAACCACAAAATATTTCATTAAAAATTATTTATACTTTAAATATTTTATAGCGTTATTGCATTCTGCATTTTAAACTGATTGTCCCTGTCCTAGAATTATGTTAATATCAGCGCAGAATATAAACGTGATTTCTCTTGCATGATCTTCAAAAAAAAAGAGAAAAGTCTCTTGATAAATTTAGAGCCAATACTAAATTTGAGAAGAATCGGTTCAGATTTGGATGTAGCCTCAATATATATGTTACCCCGATTTGACATGTAAGCGCTGAATATACGTTATTTTATACCCGATCAGTACGGAATTCGAATGAAAGAAGTTTCTTTCCCAAATTCGGGAAAGATCGCTACAGATTTAGATAAAGCCCCCATATATATCTTACCCACGATTTGACATGTAAGCGCTGTATAAACAGTATTTTATATATGATCAGTACGAATTTTGGCAGATGGACGTTCCTTTTTGCGTGAATGAACGCTACAAAATTTGGGGAAAATCAGTTGAAAATAAGATATAGCCTAAATATAACGGGTGATCCGAGCAGAGATACTTTTTTCAATAGCCTTTTTTTGACAGATCACGTGTGAGTCGTGTCATGCTTTCATGTTATTTTTGTTAAGTATTGTTTGGCATTTCATCATGGAAAGAATTACGCCTGAAGCACGTTTACAAATCGTTCAACTTTATTACGAAAATTGACGTTCTGTGAGGAATGTGTTTCGTGCAATTTCGCTCAACTTATGGTCAACATAATCGGCCTACTGTGTGTACTATTCGCAACACCATCACCCATCTTGAGACCCAGCATTCATTATTGGATAATATTCGACCGAATAGACCACGTCCAGCACGCAGTGAAGAAAATGTAGCGGCCGTAGCTGAGAGTGTAGACGAAGACCGTGGAGAGTCGATTCGGCGCCGTTCGCAGCAATTCGGACTGACGTATGGACGACTTGGCGCATTTTACGTCGAGATCTTAAATTGAAAGCATACGAAATACTGCTTGTGCAAGAACTGAAGCCGCCCGACCTTCCCAAGCGACATCGCTTCGCTCTATGGGCTCTTGAAAAGTTCCAAGAAGATCCGATGTTTTGGAGCCAAATTTTGTTTAGCGATGAGGCTCATTTCTGGCTCAATCTGTATGTAAACAAGCAAAATTGCCGCATTTGGGACGAAGAGCAACCTGAGGAGATTCAAGAGCTGCCACTTCATCCAGAAAAAACAGCGGTTTGTTGTGGTTTGTGGGCCGGTGGAATCATCGGTCCATATTTCTTCGAAAAAGATGCCGGTGAGCAGATAATTTCACGTTTTGGGCCGGTCGATTGGCCACCAAAATCGTGTGATATCACACCGTTAGACTTTTTCCTGTGGGGATATGTAAAGTCTAAACTTTATGCGGACAACCCGCTTCGATTCAGACCTTGGAGCAAAACATCACGCGTGTCATTCGCCAGTTACCAGTCGAAATGCTCGAACGAGTCATCGAAAATTGGACTCAACGGATGGACCATCTGAGACGTAGCCGCGGCCAACATTTGATAGACATAATCTTCAAAAAATAAATGCCAAAGACTGATATTTCAAATGATAATAAACATTCCCCAATCAATTTGAATTTTCTGTGTTTTTTTTCTATAAAAAGTAGGGAACCTCGAAATGGATCACGCTATAGTTATACATTACACCCGATTTCACATGTAGCGCTGTAGAAACTGTATTTTATATCCGATGAGTACGAAATTCAGCATAAAAAGGTTTCATATTACAGAAATAAGCACTGCCAAATTGGGGAAAATATGTTCAGATTTCGCTGTAGCGCCCATATGTATATATCGAGTCATAACCGCCAAAAAGACGTAAGCGCCACTCACAGAAATTTAGAGGAGAAAGCTTCTTTTGCGATTATTTTTTGTTTAAATGCATATGTAATGCATACATCGGTTTATATAACTGTGAAAATTAGTATAACGGTACATTTTACAGCTAAAAATTTCGGAAACATGATGCCATTTGTCATAAGTAAACGGTTTCCCTCAAAAAATTAAAAGTAAATCATAGTGGCGCTTACGTCTTTTTGGTGGTTAGGGGCCGTTCAAGTATTACGTAAGCACTATAGGGGGGTGGGGGGGTCTTTGCTTTGCTTATTTTTGATGACATTGGGGGGGGGTGTTGGAGATGGTGATTACGTCAGCAGTAGTTCTTTACTTTTTTCCACATATGACAACCCACACAGATTGTGATTACTTCAGCAGTAGTTATTTACTTTTTTCCACATATGGCAACCCACACAATGTCTATGCTCGAAAACAAAACCCATATTCGGGGATTCCCATAAATAATGAGTACATTTAGGTACTCGCTTAGAATTTCTTCAATCAGTTTCGTTTCGGTACGATTGACGATTTGACGTGGTGTAAGCAAAGCAAAGCAAGTAAATATTTGTGTTACCGTTGATCCACTTTCGCCAAAGTGGAATTGTTTAAGATGTCGTTTCAAATAGACAAATCCAAGTTATACCAACAATTGTTTGAAAGTTTTAAAAAATCTCATACAAATACAAAACTACAAAAAGTACAGAAGTTAGTTAACGAAGTGTGGCGTAATTATAAGTTACAAGCAAAATCGGACAAGGAACTTGATATTATTGTCTCTAAGAGAATTAAATCCAATCTACTACGATTTTTTTCCAAGGTGAGTGATGAGTAAATTAAATTAACCAATCACCCCTATCGCAGAAAAAATTTCACGTGAAATGTTTTGATCCCTAGAAAATACAAAGTAGAAATTGAAGTCTATAGGTATATTATTCTGCGTTAAAGAGATTTGCAATGAAGAAAATGATAACTACTCGTCTTAAAAGTATATTCAAGTGGAATTTTTTTCACTTTCCATTTTGATTATATCCCTTCAATTTTTCTGGGGAGCAAAACTTTTCACATGGAATTTTATTCACGATAGGGGTGAATATTAAATGTACTCACTATAGTGTGTATGTATTAATAAGACAAACATTAGCACTACCTATAAAATGTTTTAATTTTTAGGCAACGAATACCTGTAAGCCTGCAGAAAAACCACAAATTATACAGCCAGCTTCAAATTCTAAAGAACAAAAAGACGACATAAACCCCGGAGTGGAATCACAACAGCAATGCGAAAACACAGAAAATAAAAAAAGCCGAGAGCAAAACCTTCGCAGGAAGCTATGAAAAATAAGATTGCTCTACTCGAAAAAAATCTGAATGCTTTGTATTCTGCCAGAGATAGTATGCCAAGCCGTGTTGAAGTTGATAAACAAATCAATAAGTTGCGCGAAGAATTAAAAACAGCGAAAATGTCTTTAAACAGGAAGATTCAAAACGAAGTTGCCCAGAAGAAACACAGAGATGGTATGAAAAGAAAGTTAGAAGATATTTCTCATGCAAATCCAGAAATAAAAAAAAAAACTATCCATGAGGGATTCAGTGGGACGGCCTAGCCTAGAAAATGATCAACCATTATTATTGAAAACAATTGCGGATATTGCTTTATTTGGCAGTGCAGCAGATGATAGAAGACGAACAGAATCTATTCGCAGTGTAAAAACTCTTGACGAATTAACACAAGAATTACGAAAAATAGGATTTGACATTAGTCGAAGTGGGACATATCTTCGTTTGATTCCCAGAAAATCTAATTCTGCAGAGGGACGAAGACATGTATCGACAGCCCCTGTAAAGCTCACTCGGGCTCAGACTGATCAGCACAAAAGCCACTTAGATAGCAATTTCGCTGAAACATCAATCCATTATTTGGAGAACATAGCATCCATACTTGGACCAGATCAAGTATTTTTCATATCTCAAGATGATAAAGCTCGGGTCCCTATTGGTGTAACTGCGGCAAATAAGCAAGCACCTCTTCTAATGCACATGGAATATAGAATCAAATTGCCTGATCACGACTGGGTAATCGCTGAGCGGAATAAATTAATACCATCAGTTTATGCTGGTATCAAAATCACTTCCAGTATGCTAGGACAACCGCAAGCCGTTGGATATTCTGGACCAACATACATCGCTATTCGAAGTGGAAAGCATAGTTCATCTACTGCAAATACTCATGCTCATGATTTCGAGACGCTTCTCGAACTTGAAGAGTTTCAAGCATTAGCTAAAACTGACCATGGGTTGGTAAAACCAGTAGTAATCATGACGGTTGATGGAGGGCCAGATGAAAATCCGCGTTATACAAAAGTTATAGGGTTTGCTATTAAACACTTTAAGCGACATGATCTCGATGCATTGTTTTTAGCTACCAATGCTCCTGGCAGAAGTGCGTATAACAGAGTAGAGCGCAGAATGGCTCCTCTTAGTCGGGAACTGGCTGGTTTGATATTGCCTCATGACCATTTTGGGTCACATTTGGATGCACGTGGTGTTACAATTAATGAACATTTAGAAAGATCCAATTTCGAGTTTGCAGGAAATGTGTTAGCTGAGATATGGAGTTCAATGGAAATTGATGGCTATCATGTTACTGCACAATATGTTGGGCCGGGCGAACAAGATCTGCTGATTTGCCAGATATTGAATGGTATTCAGAACATGTGCGTGAAAGCCAATACTTACTTCAAATTGTAAAATGTAGAAACATAGAATGCTGTCGTCCAAGAAGTGGCCTATTTAGATTACTAGACAACAGGTTTCTTCCACCACCAGTAAAAGTAAAACAAACAGTTGATGACTTGGTTTTGGATGATGGAGGGCAAGTTCTCAATCTTCCAGTCAATTTAGCTCTACGCTTAAATTCTTCACTCAAAGATTTCCTACAAATGCCATACGATTATTTTTGTCCGACGGTAAAATTGAAGCTATTAAGTCGAACATGCAAAACGTGTGGTCTTTATCATACTTCCGTCAAGTCACTAAATCGTCACATCGAGAAGATCCATAAAAAAGTAAACACGCACACTGATATGAAAGTTAGGCCTTTAAGAGTGGCTGCTCGTCGTGCTAATGATCTGATGTGCATTATTCAAAATTTAGAGCACCAAGATGTTGAATGGCTCGATGAAAACGACGTAGACATTCCAAAATCGAATGAAAGTGAGCAGACACACAACATTGAGCAGCAAACATCCAATGTCATCGAAAACTTAGAATCATGGATTCGTGTGTCATGGACTGAAGACTGTTAATTGGAATTAATATGTACACCAAAAATTTAAAAGAATTTTGTTTAGTTCGTAATATTACTTAATAAGATTATAATATTTGTACTTTACTCTATGTTGAATACCGTATCAATAAAGTTTGTTTAAATGAATATTATGTGCGTTAAAGTCCTCTATCCTAAGCCATTTTCTTATTTCTAGAATTTTAACTGCTGCTCATGAATGAATAACAAAAATGGAATACATTAAATGAAAAATGCATATAACAATGTTTACGTAAGCATGGGGGGGGGGGGGATAAGAGCTTTGCTTACTTTAGATGACAAGGGGGAGGGGGGGGGGGGTAAATAATTGCAATAAATCTGCTTACGTAATACTTGAACGGCCCCTTAGGGCCCGATATGTTTCTCCCAATTTGGTATCAAAGAAGATGTACGTTACTTGCGATCATTACAAAATTTGGTAGAAAAAAGTTTTATAATTTTGGGACGAATACTGCTAAAATTGTGTGAAATCGGTTCAGATTTAGAAATAGTCCCGTATATATGTTCCTGCCTCCTTAGTAGGAACTGAAACTGTATTTTAATGTGATCCTAATATAATTTGGCAAAAATTATGTTTTTCATCCAAGTTGATTAAAATCTGATCAGACTTCCGATTCTTAATGTGTGAAAGCATACTGTAAGGTTATCGTCTCAAATCAAGTTTATTATGATCAACATCTTCAAGTCCTCTAAATACATTGTTATTAATTCATCAAATTTAATTTTTACAAACTTCTCAATTAACTTCATATATCAATGTTTGTTCTTGTACGTTATGTATCACAGTGGAGATACATAACCTCTGTAATTTTTGTAAAATGTTGTTATCTAATTTGCTTATTATCCTAGGATAGATTGTAAAAAAAACAACTATGTATAAAATAAATACATTGTTAACTGAAACGAAACCAATTTTTCGAAATTATTATCGCAATGCCTCTTTTCGCCCGACTTTTTGTCTTTCCTTACTGGTTTTGGTTACAGAACTATGCCTACAATTAGGATAACATTTGTGAAGGGGTTTGATTGTTTTTTTTTTTAAATACTGCCACAATCGTACCAACCTCGTTACAATACAAACAAAAGAAACCGAATAGTATGCTTGGCTATAATGTAAGGAATTGCCCCATTTCAAGATACCAAGCAACTGATAAATCGAAGCATGTGTATCTGTTAATATTCCTGTGTGTGTAAATATATTTTACCCTATAAAAAATTCACACCTTTCGCCTTGACTCACCCTTAGCCACATACGTGAGTGTAATCACACAATAAACCTTCACAAAGAAAAACCAAATAATATGAATCCTATTGAAAATAAAATCACAGAGACATCTAAAAACGCAAATGTGTTCCAGCACAAAAAAAGGGGGGTGAATGAACATAGGGTTGCGAGAGGATTGTGTGGAATACGTCACTTTAAGGATCCCACGGAGGTGAAGTTTAACGAGGCTCAAAATGTCAATTTTTGTTCATTTTTCACTCTTCGCATGACTGAAGAGACTGCGGAGGGGTGCAAAGTGAAATGATTTTATATGCAAACAACAGCATATGTCGTTGTTTAACAAAGGGTCTCTCAGTCAAATGATGGCAATGCCGGAAAACTGAATGAAATGGAAAGGAAGTGGAAGTTGGAGTGCGCACAAAAAAACACTTAACACGCACAGCGAGCTAAAGTGCCGCATTGTCCCAATGATGATGTCTCCCGATACGGGAGAGGTGATAACGATGTTAAGGTGCAATCATAAAAAACAATTGAAATTGTAAAAATATTGTCGCCGTTGTCCCAACGGGCATACATATATATACATTCACAATCATTCAGACTAAATACTCGTAGTAACCCAAAAACAAGAAAGAAATATGGCAATGCCGTTGCAAACGTGCCCTACACTATTGTGTAGGGTAAACTTCATTAAAATTATACTTTATTATAATTTAAATTATACTTTATTAAAATTTTTCTTCCGTTCCCTCCGTCCAAGACCCAATTTTTGCCGAAAGGCTGTGTATAACATTTTCTGGTGTAATATGGTGTCCTAAACACGAAAAAAAATATTTAAAAATATTTTAATGGTAAATTTTTTATTTATATTTTTAAATTTCGGTTTTCTTGGAACATTCCTTCAGTACTTTGACCATATTTTTATACCCGACACCACACAGGGTATTATGACTTTGTGCATCTGTTTGAAACGTCTAAAAAACAAAGAGATACCCCCTTGGTTTATTTTACCGATCGATATAGAGTCACTTTTTAAGTCGATTTACCCATGTCCGTCTGTCTGTCTATCGGTCCATGTCTTGATATAGCCCCCAAAGGTCCTCACCGATGTTATTTCTTGATACCCTTGACACCGTTCGTAGTGAAAATGGGGAACATCGGTTCATGTTTTGATATTGTTCCCGTATTAAACCCTCCATTCCTATTAGACTTCTTGGTGTTCTAGGAGAAGCATTTTTAACCCGTTTTGCGGAATTTCAGGCTTTTTAACTTCTTCATGAATAAATCGTCTCTAGTGCAAATGGTGTACGTAGTCTGTTCGAAAAATTTGCGATTTTTGTATTTTTGCAAAAAGTAAATTGGAAACACTTCTGCCGAAAGTTTTTTCCACTCCTCGAAGCACTTAAATTAATCATATTTTGTGATCTTGTTCAGCTCCTCCTTCGATGCCGTCTTTATCTCCCCAATCGAGGCGTAGCGTTATCCTTTCATGGGGCTTTTCAGTTTTGGGAACAAAAAATAGTCACAGGGGGCTAGGTCAGGGGAATACGGTGGCTGCGGCACCATTACTGTGTTGTTTTTGCCAAATATTCGCGCACAAGCAACGATGTGTGTGCAGGGGCGTTATCATGGTGCAAAGTCCAGTCTTTGTTCTTCCACAATTCCGGGCGTTTTTGGCGGATTGCTTCGCCCAATTTGCACATAACTTGCAGGTAATATTCGTTATTGACCGTACTACCCTGTGTCAAAAACTCATAACGCACCACGCCCCTGCAATCAAAGAAAACTGTGAGCTCGGGCGTCCGGCACGCTGTTCGTCCTTCGCATCTTCTCGGCCCTATAAGAACATTTTGTACCACCGATAAACGTTGCTTTGGTCCAAGGTAGCTTCACCATATGCCACAGTCAACATTCGGAATGCGTCAGCGCACTTAATTTTGTTTTTCACACAAAATTTGATGCAGAAAAAAATTGATCCATTTTCTGAAATAGATAAAAATCGAAGACAAGTTAAAACACATCCAAGCACAACAGCTGTCAAAAATTAACTAAACATTCAAAATGGCCGACCTTGTCAGCATAAGTAAGGGACATGAGTAGCAACATAACGCTACAAAAATATCAAAAATCAAATACACGTAGCCCGCGGAAATTAAAAATTCCCGATATTTTTTTAATATACCTCGTATATTATGGTTGGAATTAAGAAATCTTCTTTATTTAACGTGCAACTGTTCATAGTAATAATGGTTCACTGTGCATTTTTTGGCAAACAATGGTGGAAGGTGTGATACATTCGGCCCGCCCGACTTTAATCGTTCCTTACTGATTTAAGTTTAAGCTCGATAAAACCGACATACCTTTCAAATTAAAGGAATAATTAAATGAGGGCTGCAAATACTTAAATTACGACTTTGACCTACTTAGAAAAATAATTTAATAACTGTCATTGAAACAATTAGAAAAAAAATAGTTTCTAAAAAAATATTTTTTTGCTGCCTCGAAAAAACCTTAAAAACAGAAAAAAAACCTTAAAAACCAAAAATTAGTTTGTTCCATTTTTTTGAAAGCTAGCGTCCTAGCGAAGAAAACAATGACTATATATAAAGGCAGAAATGATATCCTTTTTGGTAGAAGTAAGAGGATTTCAACAAAATTGTTAGCCTAGTTATTGCTTCAGCAAAGTAAGCAATCCCGAGAGGTTTCCGTAAGGAACACATTCCTTGTTGGAACACAGATATTGATATGTTGTATTATGAATTCTGCTTAACGGAAAATC
The DNA here is from genome assembly GCA_963930755.1 of Eudasyphora cyanicolor. Taxonomy (NCBI): domain Eukaryota; kingdom Metazoa; phylum Arthropoda; class Insecta; order Diptera; family Muscidae; genus Eudasyphora; species Eudasyphora cyanicolor. The sequence continues at coordinate 256,759,799 of OZ005737.1, read as the reverse complement.
AAGAAATAGCAGACGAACTTTTATTAAGCCTTGACGAAGCGAGTAAAGAGGAATTGTCAAGGTCTGTCACAAACATGGACTTTAAACATTTTAGCCGTAGGGCATGGGGATTGTTGCGTAAACTAGGCAGCACTCAACCTCCTTCACCAAACAATCCAACATTGAATACAAATATCATAGCCTCATATAGTGCAGTTATCAAAAGCTAAGTGATAACGATTTTGTAAGGACTACAGAATAGAAATATAGAACTCTCAAATAATCCACTATCCCAAATGATGGTTTTTCCAGACCCTTTACAGAGCAAGAAGTGAGCGATGCCTTGAATACAATTAAACATGCAACTGCAGCTGGAGTGGATGGAATATATCCAGAACTCCTTTAGTGGCTCAAATACCAGATGATGGCTGACGTTGTTTGTTTCAAATATATTGTCATCAAACAAATTACCATCAGCGTTTAAAAAATCCAAAGTAATATCATTACTCAAACCCCATAAACCTGAAGTCTTCCTCAAAGTTACCATTCCGTGTCCCTTTTGTCAATCAGTTTTAGGTTGATCGAGCGACTTTTCTTAAATCGTATTGGTCCGGAAATAGACCGTGTCATTCCTCATGAACAAGCTGGTTTCCGAAAACATCGAAGCTGTACTGACCAGATATTATCGCTAAGAAACTACATTAAATGCGGTTTCCAGAACAAATTTAAAACTGACGTCTTAATGATAAATACAGTAAAACACGAAAACTTAACAATGGTCTTCCCCAGGGAACTGTCTTAGCCCCGACGTTGTTCCACCTGTACATACATGAATGCTGACGACATGGGATTCGCACTACAGCACAAATCGTTTTCATATATTAGAAGACACTCTAACAGCAAATTTCTCCGAGCATTGCTAAAACGGAATTGAGCTGTTTCCACCTGAACATCCACGAGATACTTTGGAATAACTCTGGATATAATGCTCGTCTCAACGAAACGTCTCAAAAGATAAAAACCAGAAACAACATAATTCAAAAACTGGCGGGCTCTTCATGAGTTGCCAATCCCTCATGTTTACGAATTTCTGCTCTATATCTAGTTTTATCTACGGCTGAGTATAATAGTCCAGTAAGGCTAACAGCCGTCATATTCAAAAAAACGACACTCAATCGAATATAACTATGAGGGTGATATCAGGAACATTACGTCCAAAGCCTATTGAATGGTTGTCAAAGCTCTGTAATATCGCTCCACCACAGCTAATAAGGAAACAAGCTTTACTACGAGAATACAGTAAAACTCTTAGTAATGATCACATTCCGCTAATAATTGATTTAAATAATCCCCCACGACAACGACTAATATCAAGAAACGCACCCATGAAGCTAGCCAAAATGCTAAAAGACGAACAATTTTAGATTGACTGGCTAGGGAAAATGACTGGTCTAATTCAAGAAGGTCCAGTCCGCTCTTTAATTGACGTAGGAGAAAAAACGACATTCAACATTCATGCGGGTCCCTCGACAAACAATCGATCACATCCTTAGAGAGTGTCCTACCGTAGGATATGAATGCCAAATAAGCGACATCAACAATTTAACACCAGACGCTGCACAGATGAATTTTGGATGCAAAAATGCAATTTTTCGACAATATCTTTTCAAAAATCGAATGATGCACATCTATAGAGAAGACTTTCAATAAGAAAAATCTATAACTTGTTTTCGTAAAAAATAATATTTTGTCATAGAAAAACTCCAGTAAAATCACCTAAATATTGTAAAGTGAAAACTAATGAAAATTGTATGCAACTCAGTAGCTTATGCATTTAAAATATTTTAATTGCTAAAATTTAAATGTCGTTATTAATACAGAACCTCCTTTTTAATTTAAACCAGTAAGGAAAGGCAGAAAGTCGGGCGGGGCCGACTATATAATACCATACACCTCCCTAACAATGCGATAAGGGTCATTGCCATAATAATTTGGAATAATTGGTAAATGGGTAGAAACATATTATCTAATTCTGAAACGATAATCGATAAATTAAGCAATATTCGTTCCTAAATTGAGAAACATCTTTCTGGAAAATTTTAATGATCGGAAGTAAAATACAACTTCTATAGCGGTTTGATACCAAATCAGGAGGAACAATCAATATAAATCTGAACCGATCTTCTCTGAATACTCATTCATGTAAAAAGACCTCCTTCTGTCGAATTTCGTACTGATCGCATATAAAATACAGTCTCTACAGCGCCTACATGTCAAATCGGGGGTAACGTATATATGGGGGCTATATCTAAATCTGAACCGATTTCTTCCAAATTTAACAGTGTTCATTCATATAATAAGAAACAACTTTCTGCCGAATTTCATACTGATCGGATATAAAATCAAATTTTTACAGCGCTTACAAGTCAAATCGGGGGTAACGTATATATGGGGGCTATATCTAAATCTGAACCGATTTTCTCCGAATTTAGCAGTATTCCTTCATGTAATAAGAAACCTCTTTCTGCCAAATTTTGCACTGATCGGATATAAAATACAGTTTTTACAGCGCTTACATGTCAAATCGGGGGTAACATATATATGGGGGCTATATCTGAATCTGAACCGATTTTCTCCGAATTTAGCAGTATTCCTTCATGTAATAAGAAACCTCTCTTTGCCGAATTTCGCACTGATCGGATATAAAATAACATTTTTACAGCGCTTATATGTCAAATCGGGGGTAATGTATATATGGGGGCTATATCTAAATCTGAACCGATTTTCTCCGAATTTAGCAGTATTCCTTCATGTAATAAAAAACCTTTTCCTGCCGAATTTCATACTGATCGGATATAAAATAAAGTTTTTACAGCGCTTACATGTCAAATCGGGGCTAACATATATATGGGGGCTATATCTAAATCTGAACCGATTTCAACCAAATTCAATAGGGATCGTCCTTGGGCCAAAAAAAAGATATGTGTAAAGTTTCGTCGAGATCGGACCATAATTGCGACCTGTACTTTGATTACAAGAATACATGCACAGACGGACAGACAGACAGACAGACAGACGGACAGACAGACAGACAGACGGACAGACAGACAGACGGACAGACGGACATAGCTAAATCGACTCAGAAAGTGATTCTAAGTCGATCGGTATAATAAACGATGGGTCTATTTCTTCTCCTTTTGGGTGTTACAAACAAATGCACAAAGTTATAATACCCTGTACCACAGTGTGGTGTAGGGTATAAAAAGTAATTTGGATTGACATATATAGTTTAGTAGATATGGAACAAATAAAATGGATATATTAAATTCGGCCTTTGCAGTTTTCCTTGGAATAAAAACAAGTTGGCTCGGTCGAGCTCGGACTTCTGACTGCAACGAAATGAAGGAAGAGACACTATTCTTTAAATGTACGCAAAAAATCCATCGTCTTTTACCTTTCGCTGAACAAACATGTAAATTATGTGAATGCGGATTATCAATTTTATAAGAACAAATCGATTTTAATAGTTTAGGCGGCGGTCAGGTTGCGTGGCCGATTTTAATTAAACTTGGCATACATATTTTGTTTAATCAAGGAGTGAATGTACCAAATCTTAAGACCTTTGCTTTGATAGGTAACATTTTATAAGAAACCAGTAAGGAAAGGCAGAAAGTCGGGCGGGGCCGACTATATAATACCCTACACCTCCCTAACAATGCGATAAGGGTGATTGCGATAATAATTTGGAATAATTGGTAAATGGGTAAGAACATATATATGTGGATATACATAATTCTAAACCGATAATCGCTAAATTAATCAATATTCGTTCCTAAATTGAGAAACATCTTTCTGGAGACTTTTGTAATGATCGGAAGTAAAGTACAACTTCTATAGCGCTTTGTAACCAAATCAAGAGGAACCTATATATGGAGGTTATATATAAATCTGAATCGATTTTCCCGGAATACTCATTCATGTAAAATATAAACCTCTTTCTGTCGAATTTCGTGCTGATCGGATATAAAATACAGTCTCTACAGCGCTTAGATGTCAAATCGGGGGTAACATATATATGAGGGCTATATCAAAATCTGAACCGATTTTCTCCGAATTTGCCAGTATTCCTTCATATAATAAGAAACCTCTTTCTGCCGAATTTCGCTGTGATCGGATACAAAATACAGTTTCTACAGCGCTTGAATTTCAAATCGGGGGTAACATATATATGGGAGTTATATCTAAATCTGAACCGATTTTCTCCAAACTTGGCAGTATTCCTTCGAGTAATAAGAAACCTCTTTCTGCCGAATTTTGCACTGATCGGATATAAAATACAATTTCTACAGCGCTTACAGGTCTAATCGGGGGTAACATATATATGGGGGCTATATCTAAATCTGAACAGATTTTCTCCGAATTTAGCAGTATTCCTTCATGTAATAAGAAACCTCTTTTTGCCGAATTTCGCACTGATCGGATATAAAATACAGTTTTTACAGCGCTTACATGTCAAATCGGGGGTAACATATATATGAGGGCTATATCTAAATCTGAACCGATTTTCTCCGAACTTTGCAGTATTCCTTCATGTAATAAGAAACCTCTCTTTGCCGAATTTCGCACTGATCGGATATAAAATAACATTTTTACAGCGCTTACATGTCAAATCGGCGGTAACGTATATATGGGAGCTATATCTAAATCTGAACCGATTTCTTCCAAATTTAACAGTGTTCATTCACATAATAACAAACCTCTTTCTGGCGTATTTCATACTGATCGGATATAAAATAAAGTTTTTACAGCGCTTACATGTCAAATCGGGGCTAACATATATATGGGGGCTATATCTAAATCTGAACCGATTTTAACCAAATTCAATAGGGATCGTCCTTGGGCCAAAAAAAAGATATGTGTAAAGTTTCGTCGAGATCGGACCATAATTACGACCTGTACTTTGATTACAAGAATACATGCACAGACAGACGGACAGACGGACAGACGGACAGACGGACAGACAGACAGACGGACATAGCTAAATCAACTCAGAAAGTGATTCTAAGTCGATCGGTATAATAAACGATGGGTCTATTTCTTCTCCTTTTGGGTGTTACAAACAAATGCACAAAGTTATAATACCCTGTACCACAGTGTGGTGTAGGGTATAAAAATCGGTTTGGATTGTATGGGCGGTGGGCGGAGGGCTATGTCGATTTTGGTGAAATACCATTTTTTTCTTAAATTATTCAATTTATTACTAGGTGCCAACGTTCAATGATTTATTATTGCACAAAAATTTATGAAGCCACCCCACTGTGCTCTGTATTTTATATATGATATTCTTTCGATTGGTAAAATTTTCCATATGGTAAATAAAAAAATAATAATACATTTTATTCCAGTCAAAACAAACACCCAAAATATTGTAAAGTGTACTATAGGAAATTGTACCCCTTTTTTGGCCAAAATTGATTACAGCAAATCGGCTGAACAGGTTGGAATGATTTTTTGGATAAGAGGGAGGGATGTAAAAGTAAAATTTGTTATACACTCAAAAAAAATGAATTAATAAATTATTATTTTCGAGTGTACATCAACTTTCGAAGTTACCTGTACAACTTTTTTACCAATTTAAAGATGTAACATGTATGACGTCATGTTTTAAATTTGATTTTATTAAAAACTTTGAATTGTAAATTTTTTTAATAATACTTTATTTGACACCTGCAAAAATTAATGTTTTAAAAAAGTTTGCATAGTTCCGCAGCATATTAGAATTGGAAGGTGAATGATTGTCCTATGGAACTGTTATGGTGTTATGTCTAGCAAGTGCTTACATTTTTGTGTAAGTCTAAATAAAATTCTAATTCATAATTCCATTAGCTCATCATAAGGTCTCTTCATTTTTTTCAATTCAAGCGATCTAATATACGAGCGAAAATATCACTGTATATTAATAAAGTACTCACCTTTGAAATTATTTTCCATTTTTTTTTTTTAAAACTGTGAATTATTATTATGAAAAATTGTATTTGAAATTACCACAAAATTCACTTTACTTAAATGTTATTTGATATCTCCTTTAGAAATCCCACACATTTTTGGGACGCAAAATTTTCATTTTTTTTCATTTTAACGCAAAAAAAATAATTTTTTTAGTAAATTTTAAATTTTGGTCAAAGGAGTAGTCAAGTTTCCTATAGTGCAGTGTAATAATGCTTTTATAGCACCCAAAGTCTACTGAAAAATGTGCGTTATTGCCACTCCCCTTTTGATACACCCAAACAAAATAGACAAAAAAAATTATGAAACATGATTTTTTGAGTTTCTCGTCTTTTTCATAATTTATATATTTATTAAGAAGGGGTAACGTTAATTCGTGCACAAAAAGACACATTTTTATGATTTTGTGACGAAATGGTTAACATTTTTTGATTGAGAACAATGGTACATTAAGGTATAACTTTCAAAGTTTATTGTGTAAAATGTTCATAAAAAATATGGCAAAATTTACCGTGCCCCCCATAACTCGATACCGGATCATCTGATATTAAAAAATAAATTTATTTAGTTAGATAATCGTTATAGCCAGGCTTTCGATTTTTTTCGAAATTTATATTTTTAAATTTTTGGCAACACTTTAAAGTGAAAAAATCGGTTTTTGCGAGAAAAAAGTCGATTAATTGGTTATGTAAATAAAAAAAATTAAGAAATTTATAAAAAAATAGTGTTAAAAATTTCAAAAGGATCGGTTCAGTAGTTTTTGAGTTATGAGCGGCACCGTCTTTGAAAACATTCGTTGTGGGAAAAACGCTTTAAAGTTTTCCTGATGTAATGAGTCATATATGAGGCGCAGTTGCTTATACTGCTGTATCCTCGTTAGTTTTGCTCCGATAAGCCTTAAATGTTCACACAATATTCTTAAAAGGTTTTCAATTCAGAACAAAATTAAAAAAGTTCAAAAAATTGTTTTTCAAATAGGCACTGTTTGCTTCGTTAAGATGCTATGTTTTCAAAAAATGCAGCATTCAATTTGTTTGCGATGTTTTCTTCTATTTTTTATGATTTTTTATTTTTTATTATGCCGGCAAAAAACTATTTTTTTAAAAAAAAATTATTGTTTTAACCAGGGCTGCGGAGTCGAGCCAAAATGAGTCGACTCCGACTGCCGGAGTCGAATTTTAAAATCATTCGACTCCGACTCCGGCAGTTAAAGAACATAAATTTCTGAAATTATATTTCTGCTTAGACGTCAGTTCATGCATTTGAAAATAAGATATAGCTTTGTTAAAAAACAGATAAAATTGGTATTCAATACCAGTAATTAAATAAAATTTTATTATTTATTTATTGATGCTTTACTTGTAAGCTGCAACTAATATGACAATTCTTTCAACATGAAATCATGATAAAATTTTCATCAATAACTGCCTCTGTTTTAATATACCGCAATTTTTTTAAATTATTTTCGCTTCAAGCAACCAGTTCATTCGTTAGTTATTATACGCTACACCACACTATGTTACAGGGGGTTTTAAATTAGTTTTTTTTGGCAGATTTGAATAAAAAATACTGCAGCTAGACCCACCTTATATATACCATTCTACTCAGAATCACTAGCTATCCGTCTGTCCATCTTAAGTTGTTCTTTAAGTACAGGTCAAAATTTCACTACTATCCTGCTAAAATTTGGCAATAAGAACTCTTTCACACCAGGGATTAAACCTATTGGAATTGGTCAAAATCGGTTTAGATCGAAATTGTCCCCATATATAAATGTTTCTATAGAAAATTCTGTTTAGATTCAGATTTATAAGGTAATTATCTCATATTTATATTTACAATATCTGAGCTTATTTTGCTCTAACAAGGTGTTGGTTTCGCCCGACCTTTCCTTAATTGTTTTGTACTCGCCTAATAATATCGTATGTCTTGCAAAAATACTTATTTTATTAGCTAAATATAATCAGAGCTTTCCTAAAACTGTTTTACATAAAGAACTCGATATATTGGTTAACTTTATAGATATTTGTGGCATACAAAAAAGGTAAAAAAGCATCGAATATTTTATCCGAAATTGTTTTCCCAAACATTTTTGAGTGCAAAAGTTGTATCACATAAATGATCCATTTTGCACAATCCATCTCGGAGTCGACCATAATTTTTCGACTACGGGCAAATTTCCCAGACTCCGACTCCAAGACTCCGACTCCACAGCCCTGGTTTTAACAACAGTTACTAAACTTTTGTCGTTACGTGAAAGTGACGTTTTCAACATTTCTACTCCTCATAATTTTCTTAAAAAAAAAAAGTACCATAAATTTTTTTTGTTTTGGTTTCATAAAATAGTATACCTCAATCTATTCAAATAAGTTTTTAGGTCTCGGATACAAATAGAAAATTTTTTGGTGCACAGTTTTATTTGCATCTAAATTCAATAACCAAAAAATCGATATCACGAAGAACTTTATATACCAACTCCATAATATAGGGTATTTCAGACAAAATATAATGACGCAAAAGATGCGGCAAACTTAATATACATTCCAGGTCGTGATGGTATCCATATTGCGCCAATGAAAACAACAATCGTTGAATAAATAAACGCTTATAATATTCAAAGATACTTATAACAAACAAACAAATAAACAGTGGCGGAATCAGCAATCGAAGACCTGAAAGTGTTCTCCGTTCACTTCAGTCAAAATCCCCCCAAAAAAAGACGCACAAAATTACAACTGCACAAAGAAGAAAATTTGTTTATGAACTCGCACTATAGTCGAGCGCCATCAACCTTTTCTTTGTACATTCAATTTACTCAATGTCTTTTATTTACTTTTGGTTTGCGAACAACAAAGTTCTTTTTTTTTTCTTCTTTTGCTCTGTTTATCAGTATTTCTTTATCTGCCTCGAGCCAAAAGTAATGTGTATGAGTTGAGATGCTATGGACAGACTTGACTGAGCTTGCTCTTTGAAGGGAGAGGGGCACAGTGGGGAAGTTATGATTACAAAAAAACCAGTAACGAAGAATTATAGTCTGGCAGGGCCGACTGTAGTGTACCCAATACCATTATTTGACACACAATACCCGAAAGAATATGTAAGGGCTATTATTTGTAATTTTTAAATATTAAATAGAGGTCACATTTCTAAATTCAAGGCACATCAGCTAAAGAACTTACCATCTACACCACTAAAAAGTTAAACTCGTCGGGGACCTTCATATGGATTTTTTTTATCAAATTTCCTAAAGTAATTAATAATTTAAATTAATTATCTTCTCCGTCAAGAAGTCAAATCTGAAGGGACCTTCATATGGCGATTTATATTAAAACCTAGACCGATATGTCCCCTCTTTCCTATAAACGAGTTTAGCGACATAAGTTATAAATGCCTACATTTCAGAGTAATATGTTTAAAAGACCATTCTGTTTAGTGGAAATTAACCGATTTGCCTTATTTTCTTTAGGCAACACAATAAAGAGCACCCTTCAAAAATTCTTTTTCTCAAAACTGTCTTCGGCCATACAGTATTTTCCCAAGGAATCTTTTATCGAATGTACCAATTAAGAACGTCCACGATTTGTTTGATCAATCCACTAGTTTTGATGGCATTTTTTGGGGGAATAAAGGGGATGAGAAGTGTTGTCGATTGTTTTAGAGAAATAGTTCTCTCAGGATCCTTTTTGCTGAAGAATATATTCCGAAGCCTCCCCTTAAAATCCTTTCCCGAGGAAATTCTTCCTTTGGGAATCGGAAAATTACACCCACTGTGTAGCATAGCAAGTATTTACCATCGAAGGCGAGTTGTATTTATTTTTTTATGAAGCGCACTTGAGCTGTTGTCAATAAATTGACAGCATCCACTGCGTGAACAGCAGCAACAATAACAGTTCCCCGGAACCCAAACAAGCGGAGGCATCTTAAATTCACTTTCAATGAACAGAGAAAATTCCGTACTTCCTCTCTGGCAGCGAAAAAGGCAGGGCAAAATGTGTGCAATTTTTATTCATTATCATTTAAAATGTGTGACTGTATGTGTGCGTCTGAGTCTGGGTGAGTGAGAGTATGGTATGTTGATGCCTTAAGGGAAACGGAAATGTTCCCACTTGATTGAACAATCAAACCCATAAAAAAATGTATTGACAAAAATCGCAAAGAATTTTTGTACAATTTTAAAATATGATAATTGTTGACGTTCACTCGTGAACTTGTTATGTTTCCCTGCGTTTAATGAAGCACAACAATTTCCGAAATTCCTGCGGCTACAGTGTTAGCTTATGGCGCATTTTTTTTGTTAAGTCCCGGAGTTATTTTTGTAATCTTTAAATTGGTTCCTCACAAAAGTTCTGCATATATATAAAATTTACATAAATATTTAACTACAGTAGAAATTACCAATCTGTATATAAAAATAAGTTGCATTGTGTTTGTTGAGAAAGCAATCGGTCGAGTTAGCAGTTTCCACTGGACTTTGAATAAAATAGACAAGCTTAATAAAGTTATACGCATTTTAGTAAACATATCTGCAATTGTGTGGATATCTCTATATATTTGTGGTCACAAACGATAACCACCATCACAAACCATACTACTAACAAACCATACTTTATTTTTAAGTAAAATTCCAATTTTTTTGGCACGGTTTTTAAAAAAGTATTAACAAAAACATATTGACCTTAGTAGTAATGAAGCCCCATTACAGAAATATTAAAAGTGAATTATCTCGAAAGCATAATTTTCAACATTGGCTGTTAATGCCTGTGACCACGTTCTCGAATTATATGCGTTTGCGCGCACATAACTCGAAAATGCATCGATAGATTTCACGATATTGGGCTCAGCAAAGGAAATGTGGATGAAAATTCATTATTGGCTAAAAATCGATCAAAAGTTAAACAAGTAAAATCGGCATTAGGTTCGGCCATACCGAATCTTATATACCTTCCACCATGGATCGGATGCAAATTTTAGCCCGATTCATTGAAATTTGTGGTTTTTGTTGATTTAAAAAGTCAAATCTAGAAGAACCTCTGTATGGGAGCTATATCAAAACATGGACCTAAGACGACCGATGTTAGTGTGAAGGGTACTTATGTTACCAATGTTCTTGTCGATTAGTTGGAATATGAGACAAAGACATGAATTATTGATGTTGCATTACCCAGCAAAATTTCCCAATACCAAATAACCTGACGGGTAAGCTTAATTCAAAACTAGTAACTGCTTATAATTTGGCCTCCCTTCGAATTATTTTTACATGTACATGTCATTGGAGGAAAGTGCTTCCACACAAGCATACAAGCAGCTGAAAAATAACCACTTACCCCCGCGATTACAATTATTCAAAAAGTAATAATTTTACGAGTGTGTGTTTGTGTGGTAGTGGATATTTCCTAGTTGCTATTGTTTGTTCACCACCATCAGTGGTGGAATGTGGTGAGAAAGTAGAAGAGCGTAAAATTGGGAAGAGCGTAACATTGGGTAGAGCGTATAATTGGGAGAGAATAGTCATCAATTGTTGTCGTCATATTACGAAAATTTTCATTTGCCGGCAGGTGGGATTGAACTCGCGATTTCATGGTTTCGTAGTTTAGCATCACAACCACTGGCCTACCTCACGATTCATAGACAAATCGCTTAATAATCAAGTACAAAAATATAACCCATCAAAATCTTTGTAATTAAATGTCGTTGCCAGATGTATTAACAGGTAATGCTGTCTCATTATCGCCAGCATTACATTCGGTAAATAAATAACGACTAACTAAATAATGACAAAAATAAATTATAATTAGTAATCTAATTTGAATTTATACTTTCCTTAATTGATTTAACTGAATACAAACTACATCGTATATATGTAAATCATTTAAGAAGAAATCGTAAATCATTTAAAGAAAAGTTTATAACTTAAAAAAAGATTTTTTAACAAAGACTTGCAATAACTTATTTTTGTCATTATTTTGTTAGTCGTTATTTATTTAACGAAAGTAATGCTGGCGATAATGAGATATCATTACTTAGTAATGCGAGTGGTAATGACATGTACTTACCAAGATTTTGCTGGGTATGTAGATGATAGAGTGGTGTCTATAAAAACTGCTGTAAATTCTACCAAGCAATAAAAACTCGCTGCGAGTTGTTATATTTGTTTCTATTACATTTATGCAATTGACAGAATATAATTGCAACCTATAGTCCCAAAACTTATACTCGTAACAGATATACATAAATAATAATTTTATTTGTATATAAAAACATATTTTATTTGAGAAAATTAGTGCCGAAATATTTTGTTGTAATATATTAATATTTGTACTTCAAATAAAGTTTCTTGATTTTCAAATAAAATTCATATGTTCATAAATATGAAATAATTAGTATAAATAAAAATTATAAAATGTTTAACATTTTTGTTCAAAACATATTTCTTTAAATTTCAACATATTAAGAACGATGATTTTTCCCTGAGTATATGGGGGATATATCAAAAAGTAACCGATATTACCCATTTTTAATCCCAATTTAACGGCAGCTATAAGAAGTATATGTAACAATTTTCAATCGTCTAGCTCCATTACTGTAGATTGTAGCGTTATTACAACAGACGGACATGCCTAAATATACTTTATTAGGACTCTGATCTATATTTGAGATTTACTTCGGTGGAGGGTATACGAGGTATGTTAAACAAATTTCGCGAATTTTTAATTTCCGCGGGCTACGTGTATTTGATTTTTATCCCCTCACCTTAGAGAGGAGGGTATATATCATTTGCTACGAACCAAAAGTGTAACACATCGAAGGATTGACCTAAGCACCTAAGTATGTTCTAAGGATATCCGTTTTGGGTAATTTTAAGTCGAATGAGCAATGTTGCCTCTAGAAAAATAGGCGAAGTTGCCACGCCCGATTTGGTACCTTCCACACAAATGGACCATTTTGTACCAAAAGTTACCAGCTTATAACTTTAATACCAGTGCATACAAATACTTGAAATTTTGTACAGTGTAATGCTTTTATAGTCCCTAGAGTGCAGGGAAAAATTGGCATTATTGGCACGCCCCTTTTGGTACCTCCCACATAAATGGACCTTTTTGTACCAAAAGTTAACAGTTTTTAACTTTAATACGACAACCAGTGCATAGAAATACCTGAAATTTTGTACAGTGTAATGTTTTTATAGAGTCCAGAGAAAAGTGACCTTTATTCGTTCGCCCCCGTTGATACCTCTCACACAAATGGACCATTTTTTACCAAAAGTAAACAGCTTTTAACTTTAATACGAGTACATACTTTGAAGTTATTAAAAGCAATTTAAATTTGTAATAATTTAAATAAGACAAAAAATAAATAAATTTACTAATATTTTTTGAGTCTCAAGGTGAGGGGATTCATTAGTAGGTTTACCCGACTGAACTTTCTTACTTGTTGATATTTTGTAGCGTTATGGTGGTACTCATGTCTCTTACTTATGCTGACAAGGTCGGCCATTTTGAATGTTTAGTTAATTTTTGACAGCTGTTGTGCTTGGATGTGTTTTAAGCGCCCAGGAGACGATCAAATAATTTCATCAAACAGTGTGTATGTATTAGTGTGGTGCGCTCGTGTGTTGCCCGCAAACGTTCAAATAAATACGTCAAACATCAGTTGGTATTTTGAGTTCGTTGTGTTTGGTTACTATGTCGTCGTCGGATGATGATTTACTTTTGTTGTCTTGTGCAGCAGTTTTGTTAAAAAAGAAGAAAGAGAACATGAAAAGGAAAAAGAAAGAGTGGATGAAAAACTGGTATAAACAGCGGAATAGATTTACCCATGAACATCTTTTGGAAGAGTTGAAGTTAAATAGTAAAGATGACTATTGCAACTTTTTGAGGATGATTTCCGACACTTTTGATGAACTTTTATCCATGGTGAAGCCGTTAATAGAAAAAAAGGACACAGTAATGCGTGAAGCAATAGCACCTAACATGCGATTGTCAGCAACGCTGAGGTATTTGGCCACCGGAGACAAATTTGAAGACATCAAATTTATAACAGCAATATCTCCAAGATCCCTTGGATTGATTGTTGTTGAAACTTGTGAGGCCATTATTTCAACGCTTTCAAATTATATAAAAGTAAGTACATTTATAGGAGTAAATATAGTATACTTCGACTTCGCCTATTTTGTTGGTTTTTTTTTCGGCCTGATAGGGCGTTAAATGCAGATAAAAATAAAAAAAAAAATTACCGCAAGTCCATATTTTCCGATATATAGGCCTCCAAAGCTTGAATGTATAATCGGGCATAACTCGGGCATATATTAACCGATCCTATTGAAACTTTGTCGGTGCTGAAATTTTGGTGTAGATCAGAGAATTCGAACTAAAGCGAATTTATGCCCATTTATAAATAAATTCATTCCGTTTATTAGTTTTTATAAATAAAATCCTTTAAGTTAGTTTATTAGTCTTCTTATAAATATATAATGATTTTTTTGTTGATTTTAAGTTCATTACTAAATAATTCAATTCATAAATATATTTTTATTAGCCTTCTTCACTTTTTTCTCTCTCTTTTTAATTTTACATATAAATATTTCAACCATCTGTGAAGGAAGCAAAGAAATTAGATATTTGAGATTGTGATTGCGACATATCACTTTCACCAAATGAAACGTTGGTAAGATCGCTGGTATACTGCACCGGTGTTGAACGGTTGCTTTTGAATGTTGCTGTTGTTGATGGTGTTAGGATGATGTTATCCGTATTTATTTTAACGGAGTTCCTATGGAGCGTTCCCATCTGTCCCTCAAACATTATGTCATCAACAAATTTCTCACAGAGTATTCGCTGCTGTGGAGTCATCCTTTCCAATTTAACTGCCCATGAATCGGTAATGGCAGTTGATTTATTTTTTTCTTTGGGTGCAAATCTTTTAGTGGCAATTTCTAACAAAACATCAGCAGCATCTGGTTTCCTTTTGTCAGCTTTAGTTAGAGGTTCTTTTAAGATATTCTGAAATGATAAAGAAATGAGAGTATATTAATTTTTTCTTTCATTTCTATTATTTTCAGGTGCCGCAATCGGAATCAGATTGGAGAGAAATAGCTGAAGATTTTAATGAATCTTGGAATTTTCCCAACTGCATAGGCGCAATCGACGGCAAGCATATTGCTATAAAAAAACCGCCTGAGTCCGGCTCACTATGCTTTAATTATAAAAAGTTTTTTAGTATAGTACTGATGGCTACAGTGAACGCAAACTATGAATTCTTAGTTGCGGATGTTGGGACGAATGGACGTATTTCTGACGGTGGTGTTATAAAAAATACTGAGTTTGGGAAGGCACTTTATGCCAAATCATTATTTATCCCTCCACCATCGCAACTACCAGATAGCAACAAGATACTTCCATACGTCTTTGTTGGAGATAATGCGTTCCAAATGCAGGAAAATATTCTGAAACCATATGCTGCCGTTAATCTGTCGAACAAAGAACGCATTTTTAACTACAGATTGAGTAGAGCGCGCAGAATAGTGGAAAATGTGTTCGGAATACTGGATTCAAGGTTTGGAGTACTACAAACCACAATTTCTGTGTCACCAGAAAAGGCACAAACTATTGTTTTGGCGTGTTGCTATTTACACAATTTTTTTCGTAAGAAAAAAACTTACGCATTCTCCGAATCAATAGATAGAGAATCTACAGTCTCAGGAGACTTAACCAGTGGAACATGGCGCAAAAATGTGTATATAAATGCATTGGAATCCACGCAGTTAAGAAACTCATCAAGCAAAGCGAAAGAAGTTCCCGATGAGTTTGCAGAATACTTCAGCAACGAGGGCGCAGTTTCTTGGCAAGCAAAGTACGCGAAATAATTTAAAGAACAACTTAATATTGAAATTATTATAACTTATGTATGTACGGCAAAAATATAAATAAACATAAATTTCATTAAGCAAATATATAATTTTTTTTACTTTGGAACAAGTCTAGTTTGGGGGCATCTCATCTTATGGGGCCGATATCGGATGTTAAATTTTTTAAAAATATCGATTTTTTGAACAGGATCCAAAAGGGAGCCATTGATACCCATATTGTCGCATTCCCTCAGTAATTTGGTACGACAGTTGCCCCTAAAGTAGACCTAAGACTTTACTTACTGTTGTGCTTTTTGATGTGCAGGGTACTTCAACATCATTTAAAAACTCCATTTCCTTGTAATAAAACAAGTTTGTGTCGAAATCGTCAGCACCACATCCACTTTTGCTGCATTCCGCCAATCTTTGTTTTTCGCGCCGAAAAGCAGTACGCAAAATATTTATTTTTTTTTTAACGTCTTCTACAGTTCTTTTGGGGTACTGTTCTTTGTAAATTTCCAGCAGTATCTCATACTGTTTTTTTTTCATCGCGATTGCTGTAAGCTTCCACCTTCACGTTCCACAAAGCTTCTAAGCACTGATAATTTTGAATGAAATGTAATAAAAACTTTTTTTCATCCGCGCACTTCTCCATGTCGGCGTTCACTAAATTAGTTTTCATCCGCGCACTTGTCATGTCGGCGTTCACTACGCAACTGAGCTTGTTTTTGTCAAACATAACGCGAGACCATCAAATAGAACGCCATCAAATTAGAAAATCAAAATTTTTTGATTTTCATCAAACAGAGTCGACAACGCGTACGTGTAGTGTACGTGTAGCCGACGAAAGCCGATTGCACCCACACACTTAAAGATTTGATGGAATTATTTGATCGTCTCCAGGGCGCTTTAACTTGTCTTCGGTTTTTATCTATTTCAGAAAATGGATCAATTTTTTTTTCTGCATTAAATTTTGCGCTGACGCATTCCGAATGTTGACTGTGGCATATGGTGAAGCTACTCGGACCAAAGCAACGTTTATCGGTGTTACAAAATGTTCTTAGAGTAGATGCAAAGGACGAACAGCGTGCCGGACGCCCGAGCTCACAGTTTTCTTTGATTGCAGGGGCGTGGTGCATTATGAGTTCTTGCCACAGGGTAGTACGGTCAATAAAGAATATAACCTGCAAGCTATGCGCGAAACAATCCGCCAAAAACGCCCGGATTTGTGGAAGAACAACGAATATTTGGCCAACACAGTAATGTTGTCGCAGCCACCTTATTCCCCTGACCTAGCCCCCTGTGACTATTTTCGTTCCCAAAACTGAAAAGGCCCATGAAAGGACGACGCTACGCCACGATTGAGGAGATAAAGACGGCATCGAAGGAGGAGCTGAACAGGATCACTAAAAATGATTATTTGAAGTTCTTCGAGGATTGGAAAAAACTTTTGGCAGAAGTGTTTTATATCCGAGGGGAATTACTTTGAAGGGGACAAAGTAGATTGTCATGAATAAATAAATACTTTTTGAAAAAATACAAAATTCGCGATATTTTTTGAACATACCTCGTACAACTGGGCCCTATCATTCCAACATATTTTGTAGCCCCTATTTTTCACACAACGCCAGGAGTACAGCAGAACAATTAATTTTATTTTTATGATACCATTTGGAAAATGCTGCCATGATAATAGGTTTTCCAATAAGAGTGATATGATTTCTTTGAAAAAACACACTTATTGTTAAGGAAATTCAAAAGCTTTTTATTTAATGTGAAGTACAATCGATACAATGAAGCTCTAAATCAAACGTCATTCAAATGGCTTCGCGACTTCTTCTGCAGGAACGAGTTCGATGAACCCAATTTTCGACCACTTTTTCCACTAAATCAAGTCGTATGTCATAAATGGCACGTCCAATATTGACCTGTAAAGCTTGAAGAGAGTCTGGTTTATTTCTAAAGACCAATGACTTCAAATAACCCCACAAGAAATAGTCTGATGGTGTTAAATCACAACTTCTTGGAGGCCATTAAATATCACAATTTCTTGAAATAATCGAATCTCCAAACTTTTCTCGCAACAATTCAATTGTTTCATTTGCAGTATGGCACCTAGCCACAATCGGTCAATGGCAAAAAGAGCTAAAATATTGCTCATGGGTGTCAAGGTCGTAGGTCGACTGGAAAGTGATTTTTTTTGTTTTTTAAAAAAATGGACGTAGCGCACGAAAAGATGCAATTGGGGAACGATTGTTTTGATAATAAAGCTGAATAATTAGTAAACGGTGTTTCTGCGTATATCTCTTCACGATGAAATTATAAACACTACGGAATACAATGAAAACAAATGACAGATCATGACATATTACAAATTGCCGAAACGTCACTTCAAAATCATACCATCCCTATTAGAAACCCCTTAATAATGGTATAGTGTATTCACAGTAAATACTTCCCGACTTTTAGAGCCTTCCCAACTTGTTATTTTGAAGTATAGGTTAAACAATCCTCTACAATAAAAAAATGTCAATGTTTCTACTTAACATAGTTAGTCTTCCGTGAATATTTCTTATATTAAGAATAAATAATAACACTATGCAACAAAAAAATTTTTTGTGTCCGAGACCTAAAAACTTTTTGTAATAGATTCAGGCTAATATTCTATGAAGCCAAAACAAAAATTGTTTACGGTAAATTTTTTTGTAATTTTTTGTTTCCAATAATTCAAATTTTCATGGAAGTTACCTTTAGTATTTGGACCATATTTGAAGTATAAGCTCGAAAACCGGGATACCATTTAAATTAAAGGCAACTATAAGGCCTAGAAATGATGAAAACTTCAGTTTCACGCAGAAACGGAATTTTATCAACAGTCGTTAAAACAATTAGAAAAATTCGATTATTTTTTCAAAAAAAAATTTTTTGCTTCCAGGAAAATCCATAAAAAATAGAACAAAATTGCCAAAAAATGTTGTTCCATTTTTTGAAAGACATCACCCTAACGAAGAAAACAATGCCTATCTGCAACTATCTATGGATAAATGTATAAATAATGACCCATATTGTGAAAATAGTGAAATTAAAAAAAAATTATTTTTCGTATTTTTTATTTTGCAAATTTTGTTTGGGAGGTACCAAAGGGGAGCGGCAATAACGCCCATTTTGTAAGATACAATGGGTACTATAAAAGCAGCTGCATATGCAAATACCTGTACAAAATTTCAGGTATTTGCATGTGCAGGAAGCAAAGTTATAAGCCGTTAACTTTTTGTGTTAAATGGTCAATTTGTATGGGAGGTACCAAAAGGGACGTTTCATCTTCGTCAATTTTTCTCAAGATGATAGCTACCAAGACTCTTATACTATGTATGGAATTGCGGAAGATTCTGAATAGGAGTATAGAAATTATGGGATAATCAATATTTCACTAAATTTTTACCCTTCGCGAGGGAGGTACTCGAAGGAGTGGACCAATATAGTCCATCTTTGACCTTAGCCTTAGATAGAAAAAAATATTAACACATACCAGATTCGAAGTCAATCGGTTAAACCTGTCGAAAGTTATCATGCGCACCAACCAGACAGATAGACGGGCAGGCTGACAGACAGTGCTAAAATGACTTAAAATTGTCCAAAACGGATTTCCGCCAAATTAAAAAAATTGGCTTACCAATTTTTTCTCTTTTTATGCCTATTTTTCGCGCCAGCACACAAAGATATTTTTAAAAAAATCAAATTTTCTTAATTATATTAACAACAGTTACTCAATTTTTGCCGCCATGTGAAATTGTCGATACTAACATTTGTAGTCCTCACAATTTCCTCTACCTTAAAGTGTATCCCGGCTTTATCGAACATATATCTACTCCAAAAATTATGTTCGAATACTAAAGGCACCTTCCAATAAAATGGGAATTTTAAAGAAATATAAAATATAAATATAAAATTTACCATAAAAAATTTTTTTAGTATTTTTTTCGTGTTGAGCACACCATATTACACCAGAAAAGGTTATGCACAGCCTTTCGACAAGAATTTGTTGCATAGTGTTTTGGGGACTAAAAAAGTTGAAAAAATCAAAACAGTATTTTTTTGAAATGTTAGATTTGTCGTGGAATGTCCGTATAAAAATATATAGTATAATTTTATTTATTAAGAACACAAAGTAAAAGAAGAATTAAATGGCCACTCTTTTTGTCGTATATACAACAAAACATAAGGAGATGAGCGGGGGTGTCGGGTGTTTTGGGAGTAATACTTCTCGAAGTGTGTCCATTCTTTCAATTTTTTTTTTACATAGAACATCTATTCCGAAGTTTTCTATACTAAAATTGATTTTGAATTTACTAACCTCTTTGTCTACTTTTGTGGCATAGTGTTTTGGAGACTACTCGTATAAGTATATCAAAAAGTCCCAAAAACCCATAATTACGATATATTTAAAAATCCATTTGGTTGCCATAAAAGTCTATTGTGGGGACCTATAGCGATTTTTTACAAGGAATCTTTTTGTCGAATACATCAAAACATAATGTGATGAGCGGGGGTGTCGGGTGTTTTGGGAGTAAAGTGTCTCCTTTCTTTCATTTTTTGACATTGAACATCTATTCCGAAGTTTTCTATACTAAAACTGTGTTTGAATTTACTAACCCTGCCCCTTTACCCAGCAAACTTTGTGGATAAAAATGATATATTTAAAAAATCACTAGGTTGTCATTAAAGTGCATTGTGGGGGAGGACCTATAGTAATTATACCCTACACCACACTGTGGCACAGGGTATTATAAGTTTGTTTCACGGCAGATGTTTGTAACACCTAAAAATAACACAGCTAGACCCACCTTAAAGTATACCGATCGACTCAGAATCACTAGCTGAGTCGATTTAACGATGTCCGTCCGTCCGTCTGTCCATGTAAAGTTGTTCGTCGACTACAGGTCGCAATTTCACTCCGATCGTTCTGAAATTTTGCAGTTTAGAGTATTTCGCGGCTGTTAAGATCGCTATTGAATTTGGTTGAAATCGGTTCAGATTTAGATATAGCTCCCATATATATCTTTCGTCCGATTTGGACATCCGATCGTTTTGAAATTTAGAATGGTAGAGTTTCTTGATCCATGAACCAACATTGCCGAATTTGAAGAAAATCGGTGAGGATTTAGCTATAGCTCCCATATATATGTTTCGTCCGATTTTGCTCTTTAGTCCTGTAGAAGCTGTATTTTACATCCAATCATTTTGAAATTTAGAATGGTAGAGTTTCTTGATCCATGAACCAACACTACCGAATTTGAAGAAAATCGGTTAAGATTTAGCTATAGCTCCCATATATATGTTTCGTCCGATTTGGCCCTTTAGTCCTATAGAAGCTGTATTTTACATCCGATCGTTTTGAAATTTAGAATGGTAGAGTTTCTTGATCCATGAACCAACTTTGCCGAATTTGAAGAAAATCGGTTAAGATTTAGCTATAGCTCCCATATATATGTTTCGTCCGATTTTGCTCTTTAGTCCTGAAGAAGCTGTATTTTACATCCAATCATTTTGAAATTTCGAATGGTAGAGTTCCTTGATCCATGAACCAACACTACCGAATTTGAAGAAAATCGGTTAAGATTAAGCTATAGCTCCCATATATATGTTTCGTCCGATTTGGCCCTTTAGTTCTATAGAAGCTGTATTTTACATCCAATCGTTTTGGAATTTAGAATGGTAGAGTTTATTGATCCATGAACCAACACTACCGAATTTGAAGAAAATCGGTTAAGATTTAGCTATAGCTCCCATATATATGTTTCGTCCGATTTGGCCCTTTAGTCCTACAAAAGCTGTATTTTACATCCAATCGTTTTGAAATTTAGAATTGTAGAGTTTCTTGATTCATGAACCAACTCTACCGAATTTGAAGAAAATCGGTAAAGATTTAGCTATAGCTCCTATATATATGTTTCATCCGATTTGGCTCTTTAGATCCAATCGATTTTATACCCCACACCACACTGTGGTACAGGGTATTATTTACCCAGCAAAAAAAGAGCATCCAAAGAAGCAATTAAAATCCCCAACTTATGATCCGGAAGTTGTTCTAATTTGGATTTTCACCAATGAATTTAACAAGGGCTTGTCGCGCCGGGGAAGTACTTATTTGTCACCACTTTTGCACAACTTCTTTCAAAGCACTATTAAATTTGCTTTTTTGGTGTTGTATTTATTTGATGAATGTATGTTGTTCTTATTAACATCTTTGGGTTCAGAGATAATTCTCTTATTTTAAAGGAATACAAATGTTGATCCTTCGTGACATAGGGAAGGGAATGTATAAATAATTTACTCTTGACCAAAGAGATCGACGATCATATATATAAGTATGTATGTTCGGGACATTGAAGATGTTTCTAATCTGTATCGTGTGGCTGGCTCTTGAAAAGTGTGACCGATGACCCCATAGTGTAACTTCTAGTAACATTTTTGCAAATGGTCAACATTCTCACTAATAAAAAAGTATTTTTTATGTTACACTGTAATACATAGCACATTGGTGCTTCGCTTCGTATTTTCCGTAGCCCCGGTTCAGAGAGTAGTAAAGTACGACAGTGTGGTATACTTATAGTAAGTATGGAATGGTATAATTAATTCCCATAATTTCTTTTTTATAACCTACACCACACTGTGGTAAAATTTATTATAATTTTATGCATTTGTTTCTAACGCCCAAAAGGAGAATAGGTATACGCCCATGTGATGGCAATCGCATTTCCCCTAAAATTGGCGATTGTGATTTCAAGTCGCAAAATGCGTGTTCTGAATTATTTTTTAGCACAAAAATTTGGATTGATTAAAATCAAATTATTTATTATAGTGAAAAATAACTACACCCATGTGTGCATTTTATTAAAAATTAATTTCGAAGACCATTAAAATTGAAGGGAAAATTTTTTGCGTTTTGCGATTTTAACTTACGCGATT
The DNA here is from genome assembly GCA_963930755.1 of Eudasyphora cyanicolor. NCBI lineage: Eukaryota > Metazoa > Arthropoda > Insecta > Diptera > Muscidae > Eudasyphora > Eudasyphora cyanicolor. Next base: position 256,737,001 of record OZ005737.1, on the reverse strand, counting down.
GTCATCACATGGGCGATTTACCATCGGTTATTATACCGATCGACTTAGAATCACTTTCTGAACCGATTTAGCTGTGCAGTTCGCAAATATAGCCCGATCTCAAAGAAATTTTGCTCATATCTACAATTCGTATTGAAAACGAAAGACAATCCGTATTTAGATATAGGGCCTGTTTCTGTAACTTATTTTCTTTCGTCTACGGCGAACGATTTTAATATCAGTTTAGAACCAGATATCTTCATATATATGAATGTACCTTCGATTTAGCTTATACCCTGAAGATATAATTTCCTTTCGATATTCATGAAATTTGGTAAAGAGTATCTTATTTTACCAGTTAACATCTGTGTTAACAATATCGGTTCAAATTTACATATAGCCCCACATACTCGCATGGATAGAAGACATATTTTAGTCAAATGTACTAAATTTGGCATAGAACCTCAAAACAGCAACAAGAGAACAAATTCAAAAGGTTACATAGGTGAATACAGTACGTTCTGTTTAATACAATGTGGGTAACGCCTTTAGTGCTTTATAAAAAACGAGCAGTCGATGTTACGTATTTTTTCTTTCTTCTTTTTTCTTCAATAAAGTCGTGATTTTTGGACGAAAAACGAATTTTCGTTTTTTTGAGGGTTATGCCCTTGGGCATTTCTGTTGATGATATATCAGCATTTTTGGAAAGGATAAAGTGTTATTAATATATTCAGTTTTTATCGCTATCCAATGTACTACAATTCCACAATTTAACATATTTAGAAGAATATCAACATACTTTAAAATGACTTAATGTTAATTTAATCGACTATGAAAAAGACGACTTTTAGGTCCGATTAATCGACCTAGTCGACTGAAACGAAATTTGGTTAATGAAAAAGTCGAAAATCGACCATTCACTAATACTGATATAGCCGCCATATAAATATATATTTCTTCCTTTAGCACTATAGAAGCAGTATTTCACATATACTTCATAGCCCCCATATATATGTTCCTTCCGATCTGGGCTTTTATCACTTCAGAAGCTTTATTTTACATCCAATCGTTTTGAAATTATGCATTGTAGGGTTAATAATTTATACTCCGAAATTACATTTGGGTTAGTTATTTAGAAGAACTTCATTAAATGCTGAAAAAATGTTCATACTTCTGATTTGGAGGTACATATAATGTTATTCTTTTGGAAGTACTTCTTTTATTTTTTGCTGGGTAAGTATAAAATGTCCCAAAAGTAAAATTATGTAAACAATTTATACATGAATTACAAAATTTATATATCAGAGTTATTCAATATTACGAGAGTGGTGTAGGGTATTATATAGTCGGCACCGCCCGACTTTAGCCTTTCCTTACTGGTTTTTTAAATGGCATCTTCTTGTCGAATGCATCATACAAAAAATCCATCAATTTCTACGACTTTTGATATACCATTAATTTTGAGGGTGATTTTCAGGGGTGAGCGTATGAGCGGGGGTGTCGGGTATTTTGAGAGAAATAATTCTAGAAAAGTTTCCCTTATTTTGTTCTTTGACATGCAACATCTATTTCGCAGTCTTCTATTCTAAAATTGTGTTTGAATTTACTAACCTCTTCGTTTACCCAGCAAATTTTGTGGCTAAATATCTCGAAAAAGCGATGTCACAGGAAAAAACTGTTAATGCCATTCGATTTAGCGGATCGAAGTTATGCGGGGTAAGTGGCTTTCATCGAGGATACATTTTTAAAGTGCATTTTGCACACACAGTGTTATTGTTATTATTATTATTATTGACAATATAATGTTGAGAGTAGTAGACAACTCTCAATAATAAAACTGTTTCCAAAAACTTGCAATTTAATAAGTATTAATATAATTTAGTGAAAATAGCTCAGCCGAAGTCAACAATTTGCAATTTAAACCATTTCAATAATTGATTATGGGGTAACAATCATTCTTCTGCAAAAAAAAATACACCAGCATTTATTCCATAAAATTAAATTTAAACAAAAAAAATCAATATTGTTTCCCTATAACCCTTTATAAACACAAACAAAATATTTTTAATATTCTAGCAAAAAAAAATACTCTCTATAAAGAGAATTCTTGAGTTAACAGAATTTAAAATTGAATCCTGTTCGAATGGCAACGAAAATTGTTTTCCCAACCGAAAATTAAATGGAAACAATTCTGTATTTTGGCAAAGCCAAAGTTTTCCCTCTTAACAAAACATTTCATGTCGTTACAAGCAATATCGATATTGTGAAAATGCAAAAGCGACAGCTACTATAGCTGATGATTACGATGGCAAGCTACTGTTGATGATGATGGGCCCGCCCGGCTGGTGGTGAATGGTCAGATAGGGGGAGTTTCCAAATGAAGGTCGTTTGTAACAATATCATCAAAATATACGCACAAAAATTCACAGAGGCCTTTATAAAATGTAGGGATATTAAAAATGAAATGTATTTTGTTACTCGATAAAGAGGCTTAGACAATGGCAAGGTTATTAAAATGACATATATGATTATCCTAATGAAGAAGGCTTGACATATAAATTAGCAGAGGTCGAGTAAAGATGCAGCTTGCTTGAGTTAAGTTAGGTTAGATTGTGAATGGGACGCCCGTCACACAGTGGGAAAAATTAACCAGATCTCCGATAGCGACAAAACTTGGTATACTTAAAAAGAGGTATTACAGAAGGTATACATGAGAGAAACTAAAAAATGGTCCCTTTGTGTGGGATGTGCCGAAAGGGGCTGGGCCACTTCGGTCATTTTTCTCAAGCTGAGAGCGACAGTTAAACTATTTTTATGTTTAGAGTTACAGAGATTCGGATATTTAGTATAGAAGTTATTAGAAAACAAAAATATTTCACTGGATTTTAACCCTTTGTGAGGGAGGTACTAAAAGGAGTTGACCAATATGGTTCGTCTTCAAACTTAGCCTGAGATAAAAAATATTATCACATAATCCAGCCAGACAGACGGACGGAAGAATTTCCGCCGAACATACTTCGTGTCTTAGGTCACTCCTTTGATGTGCTACACTTTTGGACCCTAGAAAATGATATATACCCTCCTCCACTAATGTGAGGGTATAAATATATTAATTTTTTTCTGTACGATTTTTTAGTTTTCAAATTTTAATTTCATTTTCTTAAGTTGCACAAACAACTTACATAGTTGTACAACTTTCCCGCACATTTTCGTATTTTAAACCTCTTTTAATCCGAAAAGTATTTATATTCTTTTTTAATTCTTGAAAAAATTAAACCACTATGCTTGTGGCTGGAAGGCTCCGGAATAGAAGTTACATGTCAAAGAACAAAATAAAGGAAACACTTCGTGAAGTAATTCTCCCAAAACACCCGACACTTCCGCTAATCGATAAATCAAAAATCGTAGAAATCGAATTCGGGGAAATAGGAAATCCAAATTACATTTGAAAACCTAAAAACAAAACAAAAATTATTTTTTTAAAAAAAAATTGTGAACTTTTGATTGTATTGACGGATAAACACCAAATTTTGACTGAATATAATTTGGAATATTTAGAAATTAAAAGAGCAATCTCCATAAAAACTTGTTAAGTCGACTTGTTTAGAATGGAAATATCGATATATTCTTCTGAACGAATTATCGTTAAAATCCCCAAAAGTGCCACGAAGCGTTTTTCAGGTTCTCTAAAAAAATTAAAAAAAAGTTGGAAAAATCCAAACGGATTTTTTTCCGATTTGTCTTAAAACCCCGTATAAAAATATATGGTATTATTTTTATTAATTAAGAACAAAAAGTAAATGAAGAATTAATTGGTCATTCTACAAAAATATTCCTCATACGATTTCATTGCAGATATTCATCATACTCAAAATAATGCAAAAAATATATATGATACCCTCATCAAAATATATAGTATTATTTTCATAACCCATGATGAGCACAACATCAAAACTTTCATGAGTATTGGGTGGTAAATAACATCAAGTCCTCTGCATAAATGACCGAAGAAAGATGGTTACGCGGCGAGTCTGGGTGTCTGGATGATGGCAACTCTTTAGAAGGAATGCCTTCAGCACTTACAGCCAAATATAAGAAAATGTTGATAATTTAACACAATTGATTTTGGTGTGGTGGATACATCAAAAGAGTCCCCCACAACAATAGAATAATTACGAGAAACAATTGTGCCCACCTCCCTTCATTAGTAATTGTGGTAAATGATGTAAAATATGACCGACATTTTATATTGGCAAAAAGAAAAACATTTGTTTACATTTACTTAATAATTGAAAGTACTGTTTTTTATGAATCGCGTTTGTTCTCTTTAAGATGATGGTAATTTAGACTACACGGACGATTGATTCATTTGCGCTGAAGTGAATCTAAAATGCGTAGCATTTTTATTGGCTGTACGTGCGATAGAGGAAATTAATGTCCTTCATTGCGTATGAGTGTTATATTTAATGAATGAACTGTTATTATTGATCATTCGCCATATGGGTCTCGTTTGGCTTGCATTATCTTTTGGAAATTTGTTGGTGGATGATATAGATTGCTTTACTTTTTTTATAGAAACAAATCATGTTTAAGCAATTATTTGTAGAACAGAATCCATTGGTATATATCATATATTATTAATATTAATTTCTGCCTGACCGACTCACTATGAATCTTAAAAAAATCCCGAACTATTTTAAATTGTTGTTGATCCATCCGTCTCAAGAAAATTATTCAAAAATGTAGTACTTCTGTAATTTTTAACGTAGTAATATCTTTATTGTCATTATCAGCTCGAAGTGATATCTGAAAGTAACCAATTCGTAGCAAAAATATATGGCCTAAAATTGTAATACCTGCGATCATAAAATATATATATACCCCTTCTTATACTGCGCACTAAATATAACAATTACGATTAAAATTTCTTCTTCAGTAGACCTACTAAACAAACAAAAACAAATAAGAACGGTAGTAAATTCTGTTGGGCCGAATCATATATACCCTGTCCCATAGATTGCATTCAATTCTACAACCGGAAAATCGTTGAAGTGGAAAAGAAGCAAATAACAGTGCAATATGATTATTTTTGTAGAAAATTGTTTTAAAAACAAAACAAAACTGCAAAGTTATAGCCGAATTGTTTTAAAAGCATATACAGGGTTTTCCAATAAGAGTGATATGATTTCTTTAAAAAAAAACATACACTTATTGTTAAGGAATTTCAAAAGTTTTTTATTTAATGTGAAGTACAATCGATACAATTAAATTCATAAATAAAACGTCATTCAAATTACCTCCACGACCTCTTCTGCAGGAACGAATTCGATGAACCAATTTTCGAGCACTTTTTGCACTAAATCAAGTCATATGTCATGAATGACAAGTTCAATATTGACTTGTAAAGCTTGATGAGAGTCTGGCTTATTTCGAAATACCAATGACTTCAAATAACCCCACAAGAAATAGTCTAATGGTGTTACGAGTAAATCACAACTTCTTGGAGGGCATTCAATATATCACAATTTCTTAAAATAATAGAATCGCCAAACTTTTCTCGAAACAATTCAATTGTTTCATTTGTTGTGTGGCAAGTAGCGAAAATCCGTCAATAGCAAAAAGATAGCTCTTAACGAGAGGATGAGGTTTTGTTCAGAATCATTCCCTTCTGTTCGACTATGAAGATATCAAAATCGGTCATCCGATCTACACCATAAAGGAATTACAAACAAATTTAAAAATGTCATAATACTTTAACGAACTGTCCCGAAAAAAGTCTTCCTCCTATTTATCATACCTTGGAATGGAGAAGCGAAATGTGGTTTTTGGTTTGCGTTTTGTTTGGCATTCAATAAATTTCAAATCTTTGTAACATGAAATTCACAAATTCGGACTGAAATGGGAGATATTCAATCATATTAAGAGTTTACGCCATGAAATATACAAATGCGGACCGAAATGTTCAATATTCAAAATTGTAAAAAAATATTTATTAATAAATGAAGAGAAAGACAGTCGTGCATCGAACACCAACACTAGGATCAAGAAGATCCTAGAATATCTTAAACCGATTCAAAGATATCTAGCAGAATTTTAAATCTATTGCAACCACTACAAAGAAGAAATGTAATTACATTTAAAGCATACATTTAATATGCATAAAAGTTTTATAATTATATTTGACACATAAGAGACCCCATTCTATAAGCAATGCATACATACTTAATTTACACTTCTGCTGGTCACAGTAGTCGTTTGTTTAACAAAACCCTGAACGATTCCACATAGGAGGTGCTTAATTTGAATTCATTTAAAGAAGTTCCTGAAAAAGTGATTGTTTGAACCAACAAATGGGCGAATAGAACGAACGACTGAATGCGTGTTTAATCATATTTACAAATCCTTATTATTACTCCGTTGCCAAGTCGTGTAACAGTGGTACCTTGAAAGAGTTTTATATGAACAACTTATGTGTAATTTTTTTTTCTAAAAGCTATGAATAACCAACCCTCCAAACAAAATAACTAACCCTTTCGAATCCAGTCATCACCTAAGAATCACTTTCTGTTTGTAAAGTATTCGTTTGATAAACGTCAAAGTCGCACCGTTGTTAAGAAATTTTTTACAGAGGCTTTCGTTTGGTGTAGGTTAAATAACGGGTCCTACCGGTCAAAGATTGTCATACTTCCCCTATATTAGCCGGCATTAGAGTCGGCTGTGCGAATAATCGGCCAAATGAAAATCGCCCAAAACGAAAAATGTGAAATCGCTCAAATTATTTGGGCTTTCATTCATTTCCATGAAAAATCTAAAATAAATAAAATGAAAAATCGCCCACAGAGTAAAGAACTTTAGCCCAAACCTGAATTTAAAGATAACACATTTTGTGGGCTTATATTCAATTTGCTACGATTCGAAATGTCCAAAACCAGCTTCGCGGAACAAAATGTTTCTCGGTGGCAAGCCTTCCGTCGTGGTTAAATAGTTTCTCCTCTGGGCTATGTCCAAAGACGGCTACGTGTATCAAAGCATTATTGGGTAACCGGCCTTTGGTCGGAATTAAATATTTTCTCCTCTGCGGCACGTCCAATGCCGGATACGCGCAGCAAAGTATATTTGCAAGGTGTTTAGATATATTCCGCAAACAAGGCCTAGAAATTAAGCGATTTGGTTGACGCATCTTAGCCCTCATAGATACGTTCGTAATTATCATATATATTTATTGTTGATGTCATATTTATACCCTACACAACACTGTGTTACAGAGTATTATAACTTTGTGCATTTGTTTGTAACTTCCAAAAGGAGAAGAAATAGACCCATCGTTTATTATACCGATCGAATTAGAATCACTTTCTGAGTTGTATGTCTCTCTGTCTGTGCATGTATTCTTGTAATCAAAGTACAGGTGGCAATTATGGTCCGATGTCGACGAAACTTTACACATAACCTTTTTTTGGCCCAAGGACGTTCCCTACTGAATTTGGTTGAAATCGGTACAGATTTAGCTAAAGCCCCTATATATATGTTAGCCTCGATTTGAGATGTAAATGTAAACTTTATTTTCCCTACTGAATTTTGTTGAAATCGGTTCAGATTTAGCTAAAGCCCCTATATATATGTTAGCCTCGATTTGAGATGTAAATGTAAACTTTATTTTATATCCGATCAGGGGCCAAATCACGGCATTCGATTTCGAGTACTTTACGATCGAGCTGTGTTTTTTATTATCATTGAAGAATTCGAGTAGATTGTTTAATTACATTCTTATATAGCTTATCTGGGTAGTTTTTAATTATTTCCAATCTTCACTTTTTCTTATTAATAAAAATTAAAATAGCTTTTCGATCGAAAAGTTCTCGATATCGAATGCCGTGATTTGGCCCCAGTATGAAATTCGACCAAAAGAGGTTTCTTCTTATATGAATGACCACTGTTATATTTGGAAGAAATCGGTTCAGATTTAGATATAGCCCCCATATATACCTTACCCCCGATTTGACATGTAACCGCTGTAAAAAGGTTTCTTATTACATGAAGGAATACTGCTAAATTCGGAGAAAATCGGTTCAGATTTAGATATAGCCCCCATATATACCTTACCCCCGATTTGACAAAAATGTTAAAATGTAAAAATGTTATTTTATATCCGATCAGTGCGAAATTCGGCAAAAAGAGATTTCTTATTACATGAAGGAATACTGGTAAATTCGGAGAAAATCGGTTCAGATTTAGATGTAGTCCCCATATATATGTAACCCCTGATTTGACATGTAAGCGCTGTAAAAATGTGATTTTATATCAGATCAGTACGAATTTCGACAGAAAGAGCTCTTTTTACATGAATGAGTATTCAGGGAAAATCGGTTCAGATTTATATATAACCTTCATATATATGTTCCCCCTGATTTGGTATCAAGGCGCAATAGAAGATGTACTTTACTTTAAATTTAGGAACGAATATTGCTTAATTTAGCGAATATCGGTTCAGAATTAAATAATATGTTCCTACACGTGTACCAATTATTCCAAATTATTATCGCAATGACCCTTATCGCATTGTTAGGGAGGTGTAGGGTATTATATAGTCGGCCCCGCCCGACTTTCTGCCTTTCGTTATTGGTTTGTAACGGATTTAAAGAATATTTTGCTTTAATTTTTCTTCTATTCTACTATTTCTATATACCAAAAATGGGCCATATCGAACCAGAAAACTCCTTCCGGTTTCACTCTTTTCCAACCGAGCTGGTATATATGAATTTACATTTTTTTCTTGTTTGAATATCTACGGTAATTGCAGTTACGCCACTTTCATAACAAACGTTCCAATTCGTTCCTTCTATATCAAACCGAACACCCTTTTTTGGGTTACCATTCCCGATTTCAAAATAAATTTGCATATCGATTCTCAGCTCAAAATAAAACATTTTATAGTTGGCAAAAAATGCAAAAAAATTTTCCAGATGTCTGTGAAAATAGGAAAATGTTTTCAAAAGGCGTTTCGAGCTGTGTATTTTCGGACGGAAAGTCCGACTATATTTTTTTTCACAATTTTAAATTGGTGGCATTGATGTACAGGATGAAAAATAAAGTTGCATATGCAACTGAAGCATTTAAAAACTTTAAATAAACCATCATTAATATATGTACATTAAATTACAAGTCACAAGCTTACAAACGAGCCTTCATTTGTAAAATTTCGTCCATGCGTTTTCATAATACTTAATTTACAAAATACAGCTTTTCTGATATGTTCCAAAATTTTTGATTTCAGACGCTTATAACATTTTTTTCTCGCCAACTACAAGATGATTTATTTCCATAGTAAAACGCATATAGAAATTTTCAAGATAAACGGAAACGAATATTGTTTCCTAGCTAAATAAATTTATATCCGGCTAGTCTGAGGTCGAATCCACTTTAACTCAATGTATGTAAAAATGGCGTTTACGGCACTTTCAAAACAAACAGTTCATTTGTATAGTCCCTATATAAATGTACCATCTGATTTTACAATTTTGACAGTGAATGCTATATTTTTGCCTCAATCATTCTGAAATTTAACAGAAATGTGTTTCTTGAAACAAAACCCTATTCCAAAATTTTAATGAATATGAGCCACTACATGCCAAACGGGACGATTTTTGACATCACTATTTTTGATTGTTTCGAAATTTTGTGTATGTATAATTTAAAAAAGTTTCTTTAAGAGTTATGAGCAACTTAAAGTTGACGAAATTATGTTTTTTACTAAAAGGCGTGTTCATTCTTTAGCTTGTATCTCCTAAAATACGTGACCGATTGTAAAGTGCTATACCTTGTTTTGAAGGTAATTTCAACTACTACAATTAACTGAGCCAGCAATGCAACAAATATACTAATGGTTATTGTTTTTGCCCCTTTTATACTTTCTATTGCGATTTTCAAAATGATTACACCCTTTGATTTTTTGGAAATTTTAATGTCGTGTTCTTAGATGTCTTTTTTAGCTACTGTATGAATTTGGAAGTGGTGAATAGATGGGAATTTTTTACGATTTTTTATAAAAAAAACGTTTGCATAATTTCTGTTAATGTGCTTTAAATAACACTGTGCTAGTCCAAAAATGTAACAGAAAGGAGACACATTTTCCCCGCCTACTATTTGCAATTTTTTTTTTCCAAAACCATCTCAGACCAAATAGATTTCAAACAAAAGAAAAAAATTTAAAATCGGTCCAGTGGTTTAAACTTCTATAAAACACATACATACATACAAACATTTTTCCATTTTATATATATAGATTCCATCGTTATGACATTTTACGGAGACAAGAATCTTATGAAAAAATAAATTATTTCAAATGTTGAGAAAATCGTATCCGATTTGTAAATAGCCCCCATATATTATATCCTTCCCATTTGGCCTATAAACGCTATAAGGATTGTATTTTGCATATAATCATATGCAATTTGGCGTAGAGAAGTTTCTTTATCAAAGAAAGAGCATTACCAAATTTGAAAACATATTGTTCAGATTTATATACATACATACCCCTTTATCCCCCATATATTTGGTATGAAGCCTGGAAAGCAGTTGTTTGAAAGGCTTCGATTTTAAATGTAATCATTTATGATATTGAACAAATAAATATATATATATAGGGTTTTCCAATAAGAATGATATGATTTCTTTGAAAAAATACACTTATTGTTAGGGAAATTCAAAAGTTTTTATTTAATGTGAAGTACAATCGATACAATTAAGTTCTAAATGAAACGTCATTCAAATGGCCTCCACGACTTCTCTGCAGGAACGAATTCGATGAACCCAATTTTCGAGCTCTTTTTCCACTAAATCAAGTCGTATGTCATGAATGGCAGGTTCAATATTGACTTGTAAAGCTTGAAGAGAGTCTGGTTTATTTCGCAAGACCAATGACTTCAAATAACCCCACAAGAAATAGTCTAATAGTGTTAAATCACAACTTCTTGTAGGCCATTCAATATCACAATTTCTTGAAATAATCGATTCTCCAAACTTTTCTCGCAACAATTCAATTGTTTCATTTGCTGTGTGGCACGTAGCCATAATCAATGGCAAATAGATAGCTCTTAAGGAGAGCTAAAATATTGCTCATGGGTGTCAAGGTCGCAGGTCAGGTCGACTGGAAAGTATTTTTTTTATTTAAAAAAAATGGACTTAGCATCATTTTCAAATGTGAACGGAGTTTATTTTTGCTTTAGCTCCTGAACGGTACATCGGATCAAGGTCGTTGGTCGACTGGAAAGTGTTTTTTTATGGATTTAAAAAAAATTGACTTAGCGCACGAAATTTTGCAATTGGAGAACGATTATTTTGATAATAAAACTGAATAATTTGTAAACATTTTTCTTGTGTATATCTCTCCATGATGATATTGTAAACACTACTGAATACAATGAAAAACAAATGACGGATCATGACATATTACAAATGGCCGAAACGTCTCTCAAAACCATATCATCCCTATTGGAAAACCAATTATATATGTGTGTTTAGTATGCACTAACAATATAGCGTAATGTGTAATATAAGGCGTGTTTTCGTTACACCATAAGTGCTTAATTTGTATGGGGACCTAAGCACTTTTAAGCACTATTAGTTCCCGATGAAGTTTGGTGCTTGTGTACATGTCTTAATCGAGTATGATGTTGCCAGATTGGGCACCCTATATTTAGCAATATGGCATCCCATTTTTGGAGAGATTTTATCAAATATTGTGAATTAACGGGAAGAAGAAGAACAAAAATGGGAAATTATTTTAATATTTGCAAAAGAGTGTAAACAAATGAACATAGAATAGTAAATATATGTTTTATAAATACTTTTCACGAATTTTTTGTCTGTTTCGCACTGTTCTTTCTTCGCATCTCATGACACCATTGCTACCAGATAGTGAAAATCCGCCACTTATTGCTTATGTGCCAGTTAGTGGGAGTCAGTTGTTTTCGTTGCAAAGTGCTAAACTAAAAGTGCTAGCTTGTAACGAAAACATGCCTATTGGCTCCGCCCGGCTTTAGCCTTCAACCCCCACTTGGAATAGACCTAAATATGGCGATGAACATATTACATGCTTAACTGAAAATTTGGACCGGATGATAACCTATATTGTGCCCTACGTGTCCAAAAACTTTCATTTTGGGATCGCCGGTAGTTTTTGAGATATCAATAAAAGTCCACTTTTTGCACTATAGTTTATAACGTCTGTCCGTTCGTCTGTCCGACCGTCTGATGTAATCATGATACAAGCCGTAATAATAGAGCTAGGTTGATCAAATTTGGTAGAAATACTTATTATAGTTGCAGGTTTTTTGGGATGGCAAATGGGCCATATCGGCCAATGTTTTGATATATCTCCCCTATAGAGGTCGCTCCAAAATACGGGTTTTGAGCCATAGGTATCACATTTTTAAAGCAATTTAGCAGAAACTTTGCAGTTTGTTTTCTATTTTGACAAGAATTCATCACAGCAAAAATTTCAAAAATCGGTCATATTCTGTTATTCACCGAATAGAGGTCGCTCCAAACTATAGGTATTTAAGCCATAAATACCATATTTTCTAAGCATTTTAATGGAATCTTTGCAGTTTTTATTTAATGAGGTCAAGAATTCATCGCAGTTAAATTTTTTTAATCTATAGATGTCGCTTTCAAAAAGGCTTATTTAAGCCATAAACACCACATTTTCTAAGAAATTTAGCTGAAACTTTTGGCATTTGTATTCTATTTTAACAAGAATACATCTCAATAAAATTTAAACAAATAAAATTTTATTTTATTGTAGTCTACGTGTAGATGTGGTATTTCACTAAATTGTTACCCTTTGTGAGGGTGGAGAAGGATTCGACCAATATGGTCCATCTTCTAACTTAGCCTGATATAGAAAAAAAAATTATCAAATACAATTTGTTGTCAATCCGTTACTTCTTTCGAGAGTTATCGTGCGCTCCAGCCAGACAGACGGACGGACATTGTTCAAATGAATTAAAATGTAGTAAAATGGAATTCCGCCGAACATACTTGGTGCCTTAGGGCCTCCTACTCCTCGACGTGTTACACTTTTGTTCCGTAGCAATGAAATATACCCTTAGTCACTAATGTGAGGTTATTATAAGGTTGTTTTCATATATTCAAAACAACTATCCTGAGCCTACAAAGTGCAAAAACAAAATATGTAATTTAGATTTTATTTTGCCATAACTGCTGACATATAGAGGAATATCTTCTTTACATTGCCCGAGGAAATTACTCAATAATAAGGATTCATTCGGTCAACTTTTTCAAATATTATCACATAAAGATTTTTTCTTTTTCGCGTTCAACAAACTCTGTAATTGATGATGCAGTGTCTATTCGGTTCGCCTGAGCGTGTTCCTTACTTACTTCTTTCTACTTAAAATTGCTTTCTCGTCGGTGAAGTAGCGAGTACGCAATTAACCTTAGCGCCATGGAAATTGTTTTTAAAATAGTTCAATTTATAAATGACATTTTCAATTAACATTTTATTACAAAAGTAATTTTCGAACTTTAGAAGGATTCCACATACCCCTCGTTTTGCAGCACCACTCTTTCTGTGAGTGCTGAAAAGTTCAAGTGTTGATGAAATGTCAGAACCGCATAAAGCACCAACAATGACGAACCCTCAAATATCTCAATACCCACTTTGGGACTCACACTGTGTGAGAGATTACGAACCCGAATACGACTTACAGCAATTTTGGGAAACCAAATGAATTCAAGTGAAATGAAATTTGACAAATTCATTTGAAACACAGAGCACAACCAACCGCCAAAACATAAAAACTTTGCTCGCACAATTTACAAATAGTTTTCGAGTGTTAGTCCGGGGTTAGTTCAATGGAACTGGTTGTGCGGCAGTGAGTTGGGGGTATGCAAACTTAAAGCCACACAAAATTGAAACTGCTCCGCTATGTGCCAAGTGAAGAAAACTTAATTATAAATCGATTGCAGCTCATGAATGAAGCGGGCAATGTATGTGTGTGTGTGTGCCATACTAACGTGATGTCAATGGTTGTGTGTGTGTCTGATGTCCATGAGGACATGCATGAATATTTTCCAAATGAAACTTAAAATTTAATTTCACTTTGTGTCACACACACACAGTTATTCTCGGCTTTGAGGACAATCGCTCTGTTTGATTTCCGTACACTGAACATGACAAACATAACAAAAAAGAGCTCTGCTCATACAATTAAAGGATATTTACTTGCATTTGAAGGAGTCAACTTGCGTTTGTTATGGCTTTATGTTTTTCGCTTTTTTCTGTTTTTATAATTTAATCAATTGATTGTTATGAATGTTTGCCCATGTTAAATAACAATGTGCGTTTACATAACATTGCAATGAGAATGCATAAATATCAGCGGGTGATGAGAATGATGGAGATAATATCGGGCATGATGACGATGAGAATTATGTTGACTCCCACTATACCAAAACAATTGAATTCACAGGATCTGAGTTTCTCCGCTTCCGTTTTGATTAAATGTATATATACTTAATATTATGATAATTGCTTTCCACTCTATCAAGCGTAGAGTGATTGCAATTCAATTACAAGCGCACACATAACATATACCAATGCAAACAAAAAATACGAATGTTACAAACACATATGTACACTAGGCATAGGATTTTTTAAACCTAGTACATTATTGAATTCTGACGATGATAGAATGGTGTCTGTCGAAAATGCATTCAATTCTACCCAGAAATTGGAGATCGCATCCATACCACACTGTGGTACAGGGTATTATAACTTGCATTGCATTTGTTTGTAACACCCAAAAGGAGAAGAAATAGACCCAACGTTTATTATACCGATCGACGTATAATAACTTTCTGAGTTGATTTAGCTCTGTCCGTCTGTCCGACTGTGCATGTGTTCTTGTAATCAAAGTACTGGTCGCAATTATTTACACATAACTTTCTTCTTGGCGCAAGGAATTTGGTTAAAATCGGTTCAGATTTACATATAGCTCCCATATAACGGGTAATCCAAGTAGAGATACTTTTTTCAATAGCCTTTTTTGACAGATCACGTGTGAGTTGTGTCATGCTGTCGTGTTATTTTTGTTAAGTATTGTTTGGCATTTCATCATGGAAAGACTTACGCCTGAACAACGTTTACAAATCGTTCAACTTTATTACGAAAATTCACGTTCTCTGAGGAATGTGTTTCGTGCACTTCGCTCAACTTATGGTCAACATAATAGGCCTACTGAGTGTACTATTCGAAACACCATCACCCATCTTGAGACCCAGCATTCATTATTGGATCATATTCGACCGAATAGACCACGTCCAGCACGCAGTGAATAAAATGTAGCGGCCGTAGCTGAGAGTGTACACGAAGACTGTGGAGAGTCGATTCGGCGCTGTTCGCAGCAACTCGGACTGACATATGGAACGACTTGGCGCATTTTACGTCGAGATCTTAAATTGAAAGCATACAAAATACAACTTGTGCTTCGCTCTATGGGCTCTTGAAAAGTTCCAAGAAGATCCGACGTTTTCGAGCCAAATTTTGTTCAGCGATGAGGCCCATTTCTGGCTCAATGGGTATGCAAACAAGCAAAATTGCCGCATTTGGGACGAAGAGCAACCTGAAGAGATTCAAGAGCTGCCACTTCATCCAGAAAAAACAACGGTTTGGTGTAGTTTCTGGGCCAGTGGAATCATCGGTCTCTATCGTGCCATGATAACCGACTATTTGATGCCTGAAATTGAAGCTCGTGGCGACATTTGGTTTCAACAAGACGGCGCCAATTCCCACACATCGCATCAATCAATGGATTTATTGAGAGAACAGTTCGGTGAGCAGACAATTTCACGTTTTGGGCCGTTCAATTGGCCACCAAGATCGTGTGATATCACACCGTTAGACTTTTTCCTGTGGGGATATGTAAGTCTAAAGTTTATGCGGACAAACCCGCTTCGATTCAGACCTTGGAGCAAAACATCACGCGTGTCATTCGCCAGTTACCAGTCGAAATGCTCGAACGAGTCATCGAAAATTGGCTCAACGGATGGACCATCTGAGACGTAGCCTCGGCCAACATTTGATAGACATAATCTTCAAAAAATAAATGCCAAAGAATGTTCTTTCAAATGATAATAAACATTTCCCATTCAATTTGAATTTTCTGTGTATTTTTCTTTAAAAAAGAAGGGAACCTCGAAATGGATCACGCTATATATGTACCTCCGATTTGGCATATATGCATTGTTTAAGCAACATTTTTGATCCGATTTGTACACAAATTGACACAGAGCAGTCTCGTGATATACATAGAGACAATAACAAATTTGGGGAAAATCGGTTCAGATTTAGATATAGCCCCCATACATATGTTACCCCCGATTTGACATGAAAGCGCTGTAAAAACTGTATTTTGTATACGATCAGTATGAAAATCGGCAGAAAAAGGTTTCGTATTACACGAATGAACACTGTCAAACTTGGAGGACATCGGTTCATATTTAGATATAGCCCCCACATATATTTCCCCCCATTTCACATGTAAGCGCTGTTTTTTCCAATTGTCACTATCTGAAAATTAATATCAGTCGATAAGTTAAAAAAAAGTTTAAGATGTGATTCTATTCGTTTGTAACTAAGAAATTTTGAAATTTCGTAGTTTATAATTTTTGATATGCGTAATTGAGACAAAATTTTATCTCGTATCATAGGTCAGAAATGAACTTATGCTATGGAAATTTTGTCACAAAATTAAGTAGTATTTATTTTATTTTTTCTACATAACTCATGTCGTTATTGTTTTTAATATACCTAATATACTTTTATGTTCACACAAACACAGATTTAGTAGCAACAGCGAAAGCATGCGTAATTTTTAGCATTAAAATGATAACGAAAATTAAATTATTTCAGTGTTGATACGTACGATACAAATGATTTACGCAATATCAGAGATGGACAAACATAAATACTATAGAAGCTATATTATTCAACAGATCTTAATGGAAATTGAGAGAGTCTCTGTCAAATTTGTAAAAAAAAAAACATGTAAGTAAAGTAAGTTCGGCAATGCCGTCTCTTATATACCCTCAACCATGGATTGCATTCAATTTTATTACTGGAAAAATCTTTGGATATGGATGAAATCGTGTTTCTGTTTAAGTAACATATTAAAACAAGTAAGCAAATTTCAGTCGGGTAAACCGACTAAGGTATACCCTCACTTTGTGAGTAATGTATTATGGAATATAACACGCATTAATCTGCCAATTTGTGTGGGAGGTACCAGAAGGGGTTTATCAAATACTCCTTTCGAGAGCACGACTCTCCATCCAGACAGACAGTCGGGCAGACAGACAGACAAACGGGCGGACATTTCTCAAATGACTTAAAATGGCCCAAAACGGATTTCCGTCGAACATACTTGGGGCCTTAGGTCACTCATTCGACGTGTTAATGTCGTAGCGAATGATATATACCCTCGTCACACTACAGTGAGGGTATAAAAAGGAACGCTGCAATTTTTAGCAAAACTTTAGGCCGCGAATTCTTTAGCAAAACTCTTCACCTGAAAAATGTGGTATTTATGGCTTAAAATACATCTACACGGGACTACAACAAAATACAATTTGATTTGTTTAAATTTTATTGAAATTAATTCTGTTCAAAATAGAAAACAAACTGTGGTGTTTATGGCTTAAATAAGCCTTATTAGGAGCGACATCTATAAGTAGACTATAACAAAATATGAACTGATTTAAAAAATGTTTACTGCGATGAATTCTTGTCTTAATTAAATACAAACTGCAAAGATTCAGTTAAAATGCTTAGAAAATGTGGTATTCATGGCTTAAACTCGTATATTTTGGAGCGACCTCTACAGGCTTACTATAACAAAATATAAACCAATTTGTGAAATTTTTGCTGTCTAAATAGAATACAAACCGCAAAGTTTTTGCTAAATTTTTTTAAAACAAGTAAGAAAGTTTCAGTCGGGTAAACCGACTAAGGTATACCCTCACTTTGTGAGTAATGTAATATTGAATATTACTCGAATTGTTCTGTCAATTTGTGTGGGAGGTACCAGAAAGGGTTTATCAAATACACCTTTTTTTTGCTGAACATTAGATACTTTAAATTTATTGCACTGTGCCGACTTATAAGCATTTATGTGCACTGGTATAAACGTTATGAGACATTAAATTGTGGTATGATTTGGGCATTTTGTGTGGGAGGTACAAAGAAGGGCGTGGCAATAACGCCCATTTTTCACAGGGCTATAGACACTATAAAAACATTACACTGTACAAAATTTCAAGTATTTTTATACACTGGTTTTAATGTTATAAGCTGTTAACTTTTGGTGCAAAAAGATACCTTTGTGTGGGAGGTACCAAAAGGGGCGTGACAACAACACCCATTTTTCCCTGGACTGTAGGCAATATAAAAGCATAATACTGTACAAAATTTCAAGTATTTTTATACACTGTTATTAATGTTATAAGCTGTTAACTTTTGGTGCAAAATGGTGCATTTGTGTGGGAGGTACCAAAAGGGACGTGGCGACTTCGCCCATTTTTCTCGAGTTGATAACGACTAATAAGCTAATACTATGTGTGGAATTTCAAAAGATTCGAATAAGTAGTATAGCAGTTATTGAAGAATCAATATTTCACAACATTTTAACCCTTTGTGGGGGAGGTACTAGAAGGAGTGGACCAATATGGCCCATCTTCGAACTTAGCCGGAGATAGAAAAAAATATTACCACATACCAAATTTGAGGTCAATCGGTTACTCCTTTCGAGAGTTGTCGTGCGCACAAGCCAGCAGACACACAGACAGACAGACAGACAGACAGACAGACAGACAGACGGACGGACATTGCTCATTCGACTTAAAATGACCCAAAACGGATTTCCTCCGAACATACTTGGGGTCTTAGGTCACTCCTTCGACGTGTTACACTTTTTTCCGTAGCAAATGATATATACCCTCCTCACACTAAAGTGAGGGTATAAATATTGTATCATGGCTCAAAATCTGTACATATTTTGGAGCGACAACGGGGGAGCTATATCAAAATTTGCTCAACCTAGCTCTATTATTATGGACTGTAGCGTGATTACAACAGACGGACGGACGTACATGGCTAAAACGTCTTAGAATTTTACGACGATTAAGAATATATATATACTTTATGAGGTCTCAGATCAATATTTAGAGGTGTTACAACCGGAGTGACAAAATGAATATACCCCTCATCCTATGCTCGAGTGTAAAAAAACCAGGCTAAGATTTAGATATAGACCACATATGTTTTTGTATATACCGAGTTTATATAACCAGTGATCCTTTTTTTTGGACTTTTTAAGTTGGATAAGTCATGTCCGTCCGTCTGCCTGTCTGCTGGAGCGCACTATAACATTTGAAAGAAAAAATGGATTGACATGAAATTTGGTATGTGATAATATTTTTATATCTCCGGCTATCTTCGAAGATATTGGTCGACTTCTTCTAATAACTCCCTCACAAAGGCTTAAAATTCAGTGAAATATTGCTTATCCAAAAACTTCTATACCACTTATCTGAAATTCCAAACATAATATTAGTTTATTGGTCGCTACCGCCTTCAGAAAAATTTGTAGATTTTCCACGCCCCTTTTGGTAACTCCCACACAAATGGTCCATTTTGCACCAAAAGCTATTAAAGCTTAAAACATTAATACTACTGCATAACAATACTTGAAATTTTGTACAGTATAATGCTTTTATAGTGCCTACAGTCCATTGAAACATTGGCGTTATTGTTAAAGCCTTTTTGGTAACCCCCGCACAAAGGTACCATTTGGTACAAAAAGTTCACAGCTTATGGCGTGAGAGCCAATGCACGAAAATACAACAAAATTTTGCAAAGTGTGACGCTTTTGAAGTATCACTACGCCCCTTTTTGTACATCCCACACAAAATGGCGAAATCATACCAAAATTTAATAGCATGTCCCGTAATATACCAGTGCACATAAACGCTTATAATTAGACACAGGTTAACGTATTTAAAGTATATACTCTTCATCGAAAAATACTTATATATATTTGTAAAACCTCTTCTAGTATCTCCCGCACAAATTGACAGATTAGTGTAATATATCATACTACATTCCTCAAAAACTGAGGGTATACCTTAGTCGGTTTACCCGACTGAATCTTTCTTACTTATTTTTTAAGTTTGGACATGACATAAAATGTCCTCTAACGTAATGCACACATCCACACTATGGGTGAAACAACTCACTGACTGCAGACTTGTATACATGTATTCTATATTGTAAAATCATTTGTTATTTGTATGCATATACAATCATTAGCCCTTTGTTAAGCATACATACATTGTCCGTTAAATGGATTAAATCCAATTTTAGAAGACTGTTATAAAGTAACTTTTTTAATGTTAATATATAAAATCAGTAAAACATTATTCATATTTAAAAATAATTTCAGTGTTAAATAAAAACGACATTATTAGAGTTACCGTTCAATATTTCTCTGGAACTGGACTTAACCGATTTGGTAAATGAGTCACTCACATATATACTAGTATACTTACACACAATTCAATTTGGGGAAAATTGCGATAAACACACAGATACGAAGACATACATACATGCGGATGATAATAATCACAAATGCAAATTAATTTTATAAATACGCCGAGAAAAAAGCTCAAAATAATTATATATTTTTTCATTTGATTGTGTATGATCCAAATACTGTTTGTGGTGTTGTTGTTGTTGTACAAAATGAACCATAAAATCAATATATTTACAAGAGTTTCGAAGAGTGAAAAAAATATGATGTAAAACAACAAATTATTCTAATTTGTTTACATAATATTGTTGCAATGAACCCCGCATAGCTTCATAAGTAAATTAACTGTATAAAATTAGCAAATACCTATAGAATTTGGAATGATTAGAATAGTTGTGCGTTTTATTAAACGCACATCACTATGCTCTATAGGAGAGCTGAAAGAGAATCGTACAAAATCGATTGTCCGATTGCACTATGCGACAAAACTTTTGTCGAAGGGCGTTACATATATTTTTATGGTGTTATTTGGAATCCTAAAAATTGTATGGTAATTTTTTTTAATTACCATTTTGATGGATTGTACCTTTAGTATTTGGTCCATATTTGAAGAATAAATCCAATAACTGTTCAGGGTTACAAGTGTTATTAATGTAATTTTCACGTATAAACAGTATTTTACAAGCTGACGATTAATGATTTTTTTTTTATCAAAAAATCGATTTTTTCAGGCACGAAATAAACCAAAAAAAAATAGAAAAATATTTACAAATTCGTTTCTTTCTCTTATCTGAAAGCTAAAAATCTAACTAAAAAACAAAGCTTATTTGACGAAAATCGATGGATAAATGCTGAACTTTTTGTAGAATTAAGAGAATTTATTAAAAATTCCTTTTTTTAATTTTTTATACCCTACACCACACTGTGGTACAGGGTATTATAAGTTTGTTTCACGGCAGATGTTTGTAACACCTGAAAATAACACAGCTAGACCCACCTTAAAGTATACCGATCGACTCAGAATCACTAGCTGAGTCGATTTAACGATGTCTGTCCGTCCGTCCGTCCGTCTGTCCATGTAAAGTTGTTCGTCGACTACAGGTCGCAATTTCACTCCGATCGTTCTGAAATTTTGCAGTTTAGAGTATTTCGCGGCTGTTAAGATCGCTATTGAATTTGGTTGAAATCGGTTCAGATTTAGATATAGCTCCCATATATATCTTTCGTCCGATTTGGCCCTTTAGTCCTATAGAAGCTGTATTTTACATCCGATCGTTTTGAAATTTAGAATGGTAGACTTTCTTGATCCATGAACCAACATTGCCGAATTTGAAGAAAATCGGTTAAGATTTAGCTATAGCTCCCATATATATGTTTCGTCCGATTTGGCCCTTTAGTCCTATAGAAGCTTTATTTTACATCCGATCGTTTTGAAATTTAGAATGGTAGAGTTTCTTGATCCATGAACCAACATTGCCGAATTTGAAGAAAATCGGTTCAGATTTAGATATAGCTCCCATATATATGTTTCGTCCGATTTTGCTCTTTAGTCCTGTAGAAGCTGTATTTTACATCCAATCATTTTGAAATTTAGAATGGTAGAGTTTCTTGATCCATGAACCAACACTACCGAATTTGAAGAAAATCGGTTAAAATTTAGCTATAGCTCCCATATATATGTTTCGTCCGATTTGGCCATTTAGTCCTATAAAAGCTGTATTTTACATCCAATCGTTTTGAAATTTAGAATGGTAGAGTTTCTTGATCCATGAACCAACATTGCCGAATTTGAAGAAAATCGGTTAATATTTAGCTATAGCTCACATATATATGTTTCGGCCGATTTTGCTCTTTAGTCCTGAAGAAGCTGTATTTTACATCCAATCATTTTGAAATTTAGAATGGTAGAGTTTCTTGATCCATGAACCAACACTACCGAATTTGAAGAAAATCGGTTAAAATTTAGCTATAGCTCCCATATATATGTTTCGTCCGATTTGGCCCTTTAGTCCTATAGAAGCTGTATTTTACATCCGATCGTTTTGAAATTTAGAATGGTAGACTTTCTTGATCCATGAACCAACATTGCCGAATTTGAAGAAAATCGGTTAAGATTTAGCTATAGCTCCCATATATATGTTTCGTCCGATTTGGCCCTTTAGTTCTATAGAAGCTGTATTTTACATCCAATCGTTTTGAAATTTAGAACGGTAGAGTTTCTGGATCCATGAACAAACATTGCCGAATTTGAAGAAAATCGGTTAAGAGTTAGCTATAGCTCCCATATATATGTTTCCTCCGATTTGGCCCTTTAGTTCTATAGAAACTGTATTTTACATCCAATCGTTTTGCAATTTAGAATGGTAGAGTTTCTTTATTCATGAACCAACATTGCCGAATTTGAAGAAAATCGGTAAAGATTTAGCTATAGCTCCCATATATATGTTTCATCCGATTTGGCTCTTTAGATCCAATCGTTTTTATACCCTACACCACACTGTGGTACAGGGTATTATTTAAGTATAAAATGTCCCAAAAGTAAATTTATGTAAACAATTTACACATGAATTACAAAATTTATATATCAGGGTTATTCAATATTACGAGAGTGGTGAAGGGTATTATATAGTCGGCACCGCCCGACTTTAGCCTTTCCTTACTGGTTTAAATACTGTATTTAATTGATGCTTTCATTAACATTTTGTTTATTAACATTTGTACATTTTTGTTTATTATATGTAGATGCTTACTTAGAAGTGATTGTGAGATCTTTTTTAGCGCTTGTAGATTTCGTAATCGGTCTCTCGAATGAAGAACCAAATGTAAACGTCCATCATTCTTTCATCCCACTCTCCGTGGTAACGCCGCTCGATGGACTTCATTTCTTGGTGAAACCTTTCGCCATGTTCATCACTTACGTCGCCAATATTCTCAATGAAAGAGATAAAATGAGAATGCAAGAAATTATTTCAGCGGCTATATCAAATTGCAATATTTTGGCATCAAATAGCAAATTTTGCTGTCTATCCAGGTATCTCAATTTTTTTTTTTGTAATTTGTACGTCTTGACACCAGAGATCGAGGTATAGATATTCTAACATCATTATATTGGAAAACGTAAATCCCACAATTCCTAAAAAAAATCGAAAATCGCTAAAAAAGGATTTTTATGTTTTATTCCAAAATCTGTTATACTAAAAGCCGGGCTCAAAATTCCTTTTGCAGTGTATCGTATAACATATTACTACTTAAAATAGGGCAATGGTTTTCATATCCTTTATTTGCAATTGTCGAAAATGTGGCAAAGTTTTGAAATTTTCATAAAAGTGGTCTAATTTGGAAAAGCGTGGAAACAATATTAAATTGTTGACTAGTTCTTTTCTCGAAAATATTCTCCAGGAAATGTCCTTAAATACGAATATAAATACATTCTTTTTATAAATTCTCCAAATACCACATATATCCTTTCGTAATAAAATACTACACCCAGGAAAATAATTGGTTGGAATTCGATTGTAACAATCAAAAAATAGTACTAGCAACAAAAAGTATATTGCCTACACCGGCTGTCGGTTGTGTTTATAAATAATTAGTTGAAACAACAATAATAACATGGATACAATCAAATGAAAATGATTGCAACTAAATCTGTGGTTGCATCAATCGAATTAAGTTTGTTTTTTCATTGACACTCGGTTAGTTGTGGTAACCGATTTTAAATTTTCATTATAGTACCATATGATCGATTTTTGGTTGTGACAACCAATGTTTTATTCTTGACAACAGAAATTGTATCAATAGACCAAAGGTTATTATTGCAACGAATAATTGGTTACTACAACAGAAAAAATATTAATAAATAATCGTATATTGGTTATCCCAATCATTTCCCAAATGTATTTTGGGAAATACAACCGAAAGATTGGTTGCTGATACATGACAAACAAAAAATAAAATTACTCGACATAAAAAATCTTCAACATTTTGTTCAAGAACGGTATAGGTAATCAAAAATAATCTCGTGTGGATAATAATGGGTGGAATGCAGAATATGTTGTGCAAAATGTGTTACATAAATAAAAAATAAAAGCAACAATCATGAAATTGAAAGCACAGGGTTAAGCGATATTTGCATAAATGTTTTGTGTTTTTTTTTTCGTGTACTAAAATGTGTGTCAAATATTTCCACATCTCATAATAGTGAAAAATTGTAATATGGGATTTTTAATTTTGTTATGAATTGTTTTGATTTTTTGTTCAATAAATAAAATAACAATTAATGAAAACTGATTTTAATTAATTGTCGGTAGTAATGACTGACAAATTGTCAGAACAACAAATTTTTAAAATCAGTTGGTAGTGGCAACTACAACAGATAATTTATGCCAACATTTTCGTAGTTGGCGCAACCAAATATTATTGTTGTCAACATGGAAGCAGAAGTATACCACAACCAAAATATTGGTTGTCCTGATGGAATCGCATGATAGCAGATAGAACTACCAAAATTCGGTTGGCAAATAATTCGGTTGGGGCAAACAAACTGTATTCTGTGTGTAAAATTGCTTATACTATTTTGAAAATATAAATGGATATGGCCAAAACTTTTGTATTAGTGGCCACAATTGGCCGAAATTTTTTTACATCAAATAGCTAAATTTGTTGTCAATCTAGATAACTTGGTGGGAGAGAAATCGGTTTATACTCTGCACTAGTATAAGGCAAATGCTAGGACAGGGTCAGGAAAAAAACGACAAAAAAACTTTGTGTAATGACATATTTCAATGAAATGTTTTTTAAATTGTAGGTCATGACATCACAAATCGAATTTAATACGCCTATATCTACTATACTTAAAGCCGGGTTTCAGATTCCCTTTGCAGTTCAACTTACAACACCTTACCACATATAAATATGCTAAAACTTTTGGACACCTCGAGTGAACAAAATGTTTATGCGAGTGCAACTTTTGTATTTTGCATACCGAGATATCTGCAATTGAAAATTTTGTGTTACACTTTTGGCTCGTAGCAAATGATATATGTATACCCTTCTCCTGTAAGTTGAGGGGATAAAAATAAAGTACTCGTATTCGTCTTAAAGGAAACTTCCTGGAGAATATTTTCTAGAAAAGAACGAGTCAACAATTTTTATTAATAGTGTTGCCACGCTTATCCAAATTACAATATTTTTTACGAAAATGTCAAAACTTGGGTACATTTTCCACAATCTCAGAGTAATTTGTTACACTGCATACTGCAAAATGAATGTTGAGCACAGCTTTTAGTATAATAGATTTTGGGGAAACCCCGAAAAAATCGTTTTTAGAAATCTTAGAACTTAATTTGGGATTTGTGAGATTTTCCTGTACAAATACATATAGTAATAATAGAATTAGCCTTGATTTGTGCTGTTAAGATGTACAAATTTCAAAAAATTAAAGAAATTAATTTTGAAATATTTTATGGATTTAGAAATTGGTACAGACATGGTAAATCGGTTGATACAAGCAAATTCACAATATCGTAACATACCTCAGTCGCAATATCTACCAGACAAAAATATATTTTTTTTTTTTTGGAAGTGCAATCAGACCAATGAAATTGAGAGTAGTATGTAAGTCATATGTACAAAAATGATAAAGTCTCCACTCCATAAAAAACACCCTTTTTATTATATGAAAACCCATTGGGGTGAGCTTAGGTTTGCAAACACACTTCGCGCACACATATAATTTTGCCACTTTTTATTAATTATCTGTAAATATTTAGGATTAACAACAAAAGCAACATGTTTTTGTTCTGCTGATAGATGTGAAATGTGTTGTGGCATGAAAATCTAAAACAAAAACAAATGAGCAAAAACTCTAATACATTGTAGATTTAAAAACAAATTAATTATTTGATAAACATGAGATTAATATTGTGGTTGCTGACTTTTTTCAACATTTTTTTTCGCCTCCGACTAATGGCGATTTTCGATTTTTTGCAACTAATTCAGTAGTTAGTAATTTATGGTTTATGGTGGCCAGACAGAAAAGGAACAGCTGAGAGAAAAAATGTGGATGTACGAGTATGTTTTGCGTATATTTATATCATTACACAGGGTATTATAACTATGTGCATTTGTTTGTAACACCCAAAAGGAGAAGAAAAATAGCCATCGAATATTATAGCGATCGACTTCGAATCTCTTTCTGAGTTGGTTTAGCTATGTCCGTCTGTGCAAGTATTTTTGTAATCAAAGTACAGGTCGCAATTATGTTCCTATCTCAAGGAAACTTTGCAAATATCTTCTTTTGTCCCAAAATTGACAGAGGGAAGTATCTTGATATACTTAGAGACCCCCCATTTCGCTGATTTTGTCATGTAAAGTGCCAAAAATGCTGATTTTTTGAAATGTTTGTATGGGGAACCCCCCGGTGAGTTCCAGGGGGTGTGCCACAGGCATGGGTGGATCGGCCTTCCAAAGTTAGTGGGGGTCGGTCATACATTTGGACTCGATTGGCGCCCTCTAAATGGGTCAAAGTGGGTTTTGTCAAAATTTCTCCCTACGGGTCAAAAGTGGGGACATCAGAATTCGTTTTAGAGGTATGGTTCCTCGGGCAAAGTTTCTTATTTTGATCCCTAGAATACGATTTTCACTGAGCAATGGGCGACTTTTTTGCCTCCCCACAAATCGACCCGGCCTAATACCCATATATTTATATAGAAGTTGTACTTTACTGCCGATCATAAAAAAATTTGGCAGAAAGAAGTTTCTTAATTTAGGGACGAATACTGCCTAATTTTTGGGAAATCGGTATATTGTTATATGTGTTCCTGCCTAGTTAGTATTTAAGCGCTACTGAATCTGTATTTTACGTCCGATCTTTATATAATTTGGCAGAAATGAGGTTTTTGATCAGGTTGATGAAAATCTGTTTAGATCATGTATGGTCACATCAATTTGTGACTTCCGATTCCTGATCTATAATAGAATACTTCGCAATGCCCCTTTGTGCACTGTGAGGGAGGTGTAGTGTATTATATTGTCGGCAACTCCCGACTTTCTGTCTTCTCTTTCTGGATAAATAAATGTTTTACTATTATTCGTATTACACTAAAAAACATGAAAATACATTTTAATCAATGCAAAAACAAATTGATTACAAATCGTTTTATTTATTATATGGCTGATGAACAGCTGAGCATTTGTCGGCAACATAGAGGATTTATATTAATAATTTGTCATGCAAATTGAAGTACGGCGATGTTTAATAATAATATTTTTTATATTTAAGTTATTTTGTTTGGATTCAGAATTTATGATAGTAATTTAAGAGATTTTTTTTCTCATTTCTGTAGTGAATGTTTTCTAAAATTTCTTTAAAAAGTATTGATAACTTTTGTCGGATCCTAATCTTTAAAAATCGGCTATCTAAGATTTGCCGAAAATTTCGAAAAAAAAATAAATTTTAAATATTTTAATTATCTTTCATGAAAATACTTGATTAGCTAGAACAAATTACACTATGCAACAAAAATTAGTTTTGTGTCCTAGACCTAATTTTTTTTTTGTATAGATTGAGGCACATTATTTTATGAACCCATATTATTTATGCTTTCGTTGTGCTTGTTTGTTTTATCTATAGCCGAAAAATAAGTCTTTTGGGTGCAATTCTCATTCGCTCGTATGAGTCGCCCCCTGATAGGCTTTGAGAGTTTGGCTATCGAATCATCAATCAAAGGTTATATTGAAAAGCCGACAATGTAGATTAAGGTATGTACACACGGTGGTCATATCTTGCAATATTGTCAGCAAAATGTCAAAAAAATGGAACCGTGTGACTTTACAACAGTGTGAACCTAAAATTATTGTTTCATAAACATCAGATGTAAAACACAGTTTGAATATAGATTAAATACCAAATCGGGAGAAGCTTCTCTGTACCGAATTGCATACTGATGGGCTATAAAATATGCATAGCTTTTGTTCTGAACCGATTTTCTCTAATTTAAATAGAAATCTTTTAGCCAAAGAAGAATCTCAAAATTGCGACCTGTACTTTGATTACAAGAATACGGGCAGACAGCAATGGATATCTATCTGTTCTCTATTTGGGAAAACCCAAGAATATTTGGCGCAATCCATTTTGGGTCATTTTAAGTCATTTGAGCAATGTCCGACCGTCTGTTTGCCTGGCTGGTTTGCACAGAAACTTTCGATACTAGTACCCACTTTAAATTTGGTATGTGATAATATTTTTTTCTACCTAAGGCTAAGATCAAAGATGGACTATGTTGATCCACTTTATAACTATGATGATCCACCACATCATTGATAAGTTATACATACATTTATCCATAGATTTTTTCAAATAGGCATTGTTTTCTTTGTTAGGATTCTTGTCTTTAAAAAATAGAACAAAAATAGTTTTTGCATTTTTTTATATTTTTAAGCATGTTTTCGTGCCAATAAAAAAATTTTTTTTTGAAAAAATAAAATTTTTCTTATAGATTTAACGACAGTTACCAAACCACTGCATCGACGTGCCAGTGATATTCCCAATATTTGTAGCCCTCATAATTTGCTTTAGAATAAGGGAGGCATTATCTGGCTTTTACTAGAAAAGACCAAAGGGTCAAAATACTAAAGGCATCCTCCATCAAAATTTGATTTAAAAAAAGTACTATATAGAAAATTGTATTGTTTTTGTTTTATAAAATAGCATTCCTTAATTTTTTTTTAGGTCTCGGAAACAAAAAAATGCTGAAGAATTATCCAACTGATATGCCGACATATTCTGCAACTTCTCCAATAGTGATTCGACGATTCTCAATAACAAATATGCAGTTTAGCATCATAGCAAAGAAAACAATCCCTATTCGAAAAAAAACTATGGATACGAATAAATATAAAAATTATAGCCCTTTCGGTAGAATTAAAAGAATTCACTCTCTCAAAATTTTCATCGGTTTTTGATGTGATGGCTCTTCCAGGAAGAGCGTAGCCGTTCCCGACCTTGTTTAAAATCTTGTACCACATGTAAACATTTTTCTGACTCAGAGTACAATCACCATATGCCACTCTCAACATGTCGAGGGCTTTTGAGCACTTAATTCCGTTTTTACACAAAATTTGATGCAAATTCTTTGATACATTTTTTTCCACAGCAGAAAATCGCCAAACAAGCAAAACACGTCTAACTGTTATGTTTCTCAAAAATAAACTAAACTAAACACACACAAACTCAACTAAAAACATATGTTCGAGACAAGTGCACCAACATAAAATATAACGCTTATCGAATGCACGTAGCCAGAGAAATTCACGTTTTCTGTTGAACTGACCCCGTTTGTTTGGTCGTTCCATATAGACCTCTAAACTGCTGGACAATTCTTATTTTTTCACAGAATGTAGATGTGTGAGTGGTGATAATAGGGTACTCTTACTTTCGATATATCAATTGGACGTGGACCCTCCCATATGAGCCAACTTTTGATATTGAGAAATTTTTTAAGCTAGAGTGCTGAAATTTTTGTGTATGTATTTAGTTGCAGTTTATAGAATTGGGTCAAAAATGAGCGGGATCGTACCAAAGGGCGTGATCAATATAAGCTACATATTGACAACGCCCTTTGGTACTTGAATAATTTGATATCAAGAGTGCTGTAATATTTTATATATTCATTTTGTGTCAGTCTACGTAATTAATCTAAAAATTAAAAAAAACTATAGAAGATAAATTTTGAAATTGGGACATCTGGCACAATTTTTTAGCGAGAGTGCTGTAACATTATGTATATGTGTCTGGCGGCAGTCTTCGTGATTGGTCTAAAATGGGTGGGATTGGACCAAATGGAGTGGCCCCGCTAATATAAGCTACATTTTGTATGGTCCAAATTTTCGATGACGCTGAGGCATAATTGAGGTTCCATGCCGTTAATGTACAGAATTTTCCAATCCTTTAGCTCTTGAATTGTTGCTGACAAAGAAAGAAGTCCATCGGTGTCAAATCACATGATTCTGGCGGCCAATTGACATCGCCATGACGTGAGATAACACGACCATCGAATTTGTTGTGCAAAAGAGCCATTGTTTCGTTAGCTGTGTGGCAAGTGACACCGTCCTGTTGAAACCACATATTGTCCACATCGATATCTTCCAATTCGGGCCATAAAAAGTTCGTTATCATCTCACGATAGCTAACACCATTCACAGTAACTGCCTGACCGGCCTCATTTCGAAGAAGTATGGCCCGATGACGTCGCCAGCCCATAAGCCGCACCATACGAACTGGGCGAGCATGCACAGGTGTTTTCACATCTCCTACAGACCCGGTTTGCTGAAATTTGCGCACAATTCTCTCGATTGTGGACATATTTGGTCGATTATGCTGATCAAAAAAACATCACGAAGTGCACGAAATGCATTTTGATTTGAACGCTCATTTTCGTAAAAGGCTTAAAAACTTGAACGCGTAGGTCGATTGTGTATCTTTCCATGGTTCAAATTGAGTTAGTCTGAAATTGAGAAATGTCATATGAAATGCAGAAAAAAATTTGACGTTTAGGTGTGGTTCACATTCAACGTCGGCCCTTACAATTTAACCACCCTTTATATCTGGTGGCAATCTACATGATTGGTCCAAAAATGGGTGAGATCGGACAAATGGGCGTGGCCCCGCCTATATAACCAACATTTTGAAATTGAAATTTGATAGCGAGTGTGCTGTAATTTTGTGTATATGAAAAGGGTGGTCCATTTAAAATTTTAATTTTTAACTACCGATTACTTTGACTTGTGATTAGACCATTGGGATTATTTTCTGTGGAGAGCCATTAAGGATAAATGTTACGCAAAGCATCCAGAGACAATTCAAGCCTTGAAATATGAAATAGAAGTTGAAGGAGATTCGACCCGAAACAATCGAAAATGTACTGAAAAATGGGGATGGTCGCATGAAGTACTGCCGAGCCAATCGTGGTAGTCATACGAGTATGAATAATATTGTGTTCCAATATTAAATGACAAACTTCAACCTTTCTAATAAAACCAGAAATTCTATCAGCACTTTTTTTATAGCAGGCTCAAATTTAAAATTTTAAATGTCCCATCCGTACCTAAGTCCATCCGTTAAATTCTCAGTTGCCGAGCTAGACGTGGTAGTCATATGAATAATATTGTTTTCCATTATTAAATGACAAAGTTAAATTGTAACGGGGTTTTTGCTTCTGCTGAGGTAAGTTCAGAGGACTCCAGGGTAAACTCAAGGACCCACAAAACCTTAAGTAAAAAACACAGGGATTGAGTCTCCTGGACTATATAATGTGTTCTTTATTGATAAATCCAATAGTGTTACAACGACAATAAATTGAGAATTGTATGTGAGGGGCCCTCCTGGTATACGCTGGAGGTGGACCTTTGCAGTAGGCTTCGGTGATGTATGCTGGCAGTGGGCCCTGGAAATAGGCTTCGGTGATGTATGCTGGCGGTGGGCCCTAGAAATAGGCCCCGGTGATATATGCTGGCGGTGGGCCCTGAAAAATAGGCCCCGGTGATATATGCTGGCGGTGGGCCTTGGAAATAGGCCCCGGTGATATATGCTGGCGGTGGGCCCTTGAAATAGGCCCCGGTGATATGATGGATACTGGAACCGGCGGTGGATTCGTTGAATACTTAAACTATCTTATATCTAATGGGCCCTTATTCTAAATTAACAGTTAAGTAAAATACAATTCAATGGGTGAAGCGAACGAATCGCGGAAGCGAACAAATCGCGGAAGCGAACTAATCGCGGAAGCGAACTAATCGCGGAAGCGAACTAATCGCGGAAGCGAACGAATCGCGGAAGCGAACGAATCGCGGAAGCGAACTAATCGCGGAAGCGAACTAATCGCGGAAGCGAACTAATCGCGGAAGCGAACGAATCGCGGAAGCGAACGAATCGCGGAAGCGAACTAATCGCGGAAGCGAACTAATCGCGGAAGCGAACTAATCGCGGAAGCGAACGAATCGCGGAAGCGAACTAATCGCGGAAGCGAACGAATCGCGTATCAACTAACTACGGCTTATATCTAGGAGTGTTTGAACGAGTCGCGCCTCGACTAACTACGGCTTAAAACTAGTTGTATATGCGATCTGGTCGCGGAAGCGAACGAATCGCGTATAAACTAACTACGGCTTAAAACTAATTGTTTTGCGAACTGGTCGCGGAAGCGAACGAATCGCGGAAGCGAACTAATCGCGGAAGCGAACGAATCGCGGAGGGTGAATTTCTGGTGATAACTTAAGACAAATTGTTTCGACTGCGGTCGGGCCACACATCTACTTTGGTCCGTCTAACTCTAACTCCAGAACTCCACACCTAGTGATCGACCAGATCAAACATTAAGTATTCATGTGTATATAAAGTAAACGAGAATTATAAACAAAGGCGAGTTATTAATATATATTTTGACACATTGAATTCATGTTGGTCATACCACTAGAGCTTTGTCACTGAGTTTTCATGAGAGGGGCCTTTTCTTATATATGGGGCCTTATGTTACATATGGGGCCTTCTTGGCACTTATAGATAATTCGTAAGAAAATAATAATGAAATATATATGAATAAATGTACGGACAAAAATAAAATAGTTTTGTCACGTTACATCTCCCCCCCGATTGGGAAAAGAAAGGAGGAAAAGAAAGGGAAAAAGAATTACAAATTCAGAGTTATCTTATAGCTAAGTATATAACATTTCCATGAGGACGCAACAAAGACAAGCTATTCTAAGCTCAAGAAAAAAACATATGGGTTGCGAATCCCGTTGGCGTTAACGGGGACCATAGCAAGACCGTTAAGTTGTTACAGAGAAGCCTGGCGTACTCCGTGTTGACGAACGTAACCTTAACCGACGGCCGATTGTCGAAATGCAAAACCATCTGGTGTCGCCGCTGGGATCGGGGTCTTCTAATCCGTATGTTGCGAAGCCATTGAGCTCCCTGGTGGTGTTTCTTGGACCAAGTGCGGCTGCCTGAACGACTGCTGGACATGGTTGTCGCGGAGCCGATGGCTGTGAGACTGATGGACGAGGGGCTAACTGCCGCGGAGCCGTCTTTGGTTTTGGAGCAGTTACTACTTGCCGAACAAATTTAGGATGTCGCTTTGCTGTTTGCTGTGCCGGGCCTCTTGGTTGTTGTACAGGGCCTGCCATTGGCATATTTCCTTCTGTCAGCTGTGGCACTGGTGGGGATTTTTGACGCATAGTCTGCTCTAGTGCTGAATGCGGGTCTGTAACGTTGGTTCGGGAAGAGTTTAGTTCCCGCTGACGAGCTTGGTTTGACGTGGAAGGCAGGTGGTCTTCCAGCAAAGGAAGCGGCGAGGCTAAGTTCAACAGTTGCTCAAGAATATCGTCTGTCTCCTTTGGCTGAGGGTGCGAGAGACTACGGTCGCTGCTGGGTCGGATGACAATGTTCTCCGTCACCCTTGTCGTGGCTTCCGACGGTGGCTTGTACTTGGTTGGCATAGCCATCGGTGGATTATTGCGACGTGGTTTCGTTTGTTTTAATCTAATAACGTGTTTGGCTGTGGCGCACGTGCCTGAAACACGGGCAAATCTTTGTTGATGATCGTCAATCAGGTTTTGTAACGCAATATTTTCCCCTTGAGTTAGGAATTCACGACTGGTTATGCAATGCATAGATTCGACCGTTGGCTCCACTATCGGTGGAGTAACTGGGACATCATCCAAATACAGACGACAGTCTCTATCTATCAGGAAATCCATGCCTAGTATCAATGGCTCTGCTAATGAAGGGATTGCGGAGGCCACTAACTTCGTGGACCTCCCACGATACACAACATCCAAAGCGTATTCTGATGTACATGGGGTAGTTCTCTTGTCGGCCATTTGAATCATGCGAGGTGAAGTGGTTGGCCTAACCCCTTTCGATTCGAGAAACTTCCTTACAGAATCGTCGATGTAACTCATCGAGGCCCCGGTGTCAATGAGGGCGTTGATCTCGGTCTCAAAGAGCTTTACAGGGATGAAGTAACGACTCCTGTGCCTCCGGATAGGACTTGGTAGAAGGGAATGCTCTTCTATGCACCCACAATTCTTGGATAGCGTGTTCTCGGTCCCACAATACGAGCAGAATAATATGGGAGTATTCCGACATTGCCACCGGATGTGTCCCATTTGCTTGCAGCGCCAACAATGCGTCTCTCGGCAGTAGGGCACCGCAGTGTCAGTTAGCACGTGAGAGGTGTGAGGCCTTTCTTGCCTGGATTCATCACGCTTCAAAAGTTCATAATCGTCCGTGAGCTCAATCAACTCGTTGAGCGACGAAAAGTCGGATTTCCGGACGTAGTGGCGGTATTCAGGCCGTAACCCGTCATAAATGCGATCTAAATGGTCGCGTTCTTTGAGTTGGGGATGCCGGCGGGCGATTGTCAACATGGTAAGTATATAATCCTTCGCTCGTTCTCTATTCTGCTGCTTACGGTTGAAAAAGTTGTTCTCAATTTGACTTAAGTATCGTCTGGATAGGAAGAATTTGCCTGCTTCGGATCGGAAGCTAGCCCAAGAACTTATATTTTCCCGTTTGACACGATACCACTTGAGCGCATTTCCCTCCAACACCGTTAGTAGTGATGGCAAGAGACGGTCGCTCGGTATGTAGTGGCACTCAGCCAGCTCTTCAAATCGTTCAAGAAATTCCATCAAGTCACCCTCTCCATTATACTTAATTCCCCAGCGGGATATAGTTTTCATGATGTCTCTGTCGGAAATATCGCTGTGCAACGGCTTGGACTTCTCTGGTACTTGAATGCTCATTATGTCCGCGATGAGCTTTTCTGACGATTTAACCTCGTCCTCTAGATCTCGCAGTAAATTCTCCGATGATGCTCGCATGCGTCTAGCTCGGATGTATTCGCTCAGTCGTTTCCGAAGATGTTCGACGGTGAATCCTTCTGTGCTTATCCCAATCTTTTTGCACTGCTCCAGGAGCTGGTCCTTCTTCAGCAGATAGATCCAGCTAAGCGAGTCGGGCTGCCAAAGATTGCTAGTCTCACGTTTCTCATTCTTGTCGTTGTTGGAACCCGACGCTACCACGCTGGCGGGTGGATTTGTTTTTCCGCATTCCGTTTTGTCGTCGGGTCCCTGCTCGGGCGCCATTTGTAACGGGGTTTTTGCTTCTGCTGAGGTAAGTTCAGAGGACTCCAGGGTCAACTCAAGGACCCACAAAACCTTAAGTAAAAAACACAGGGATTGAGTCTCCTGGACTATATAATGTGTTCTTTATTGATAAATCCAATAGTGTTACAACGACAATAAATTGAGAATTGTATGTGAGGGGCCCTCCTGGTATACGCTGGAGGTGGACCTTTGCAGTAGGCTTCGGTGATGTATGCTGGCAGTGGGCCCTGGAAATAGGCTTCGGTGATGTATGCTGGCGGTGGGCCCTAGAAATAGGCCCCGGTGATATATGCTGGCGGTGGGCCCTGAAAAATAGGCCCCGGTGATATATGCTGGCGGTGGGCCTTGGAAATAGGCCCCGGTGATATATGCTGGCGGTGGGCCCTTGAAATAGGCCCCGGTGATATGATGGATACTGGAACCGGCGGTGGATTCGTTGAATACTTAAACTATCTTATATCTAATGGGCCCTTATTCTAAATTAACAGTTAAGTAAAATACAATTCAATGGGTGAAGCGAACGAATCGCGGAAGCGAACAAATCGCGGAAGCGAACTAATCGCGGAAGCGAACTAATCGCGGAAGCGAACGAATCGCGGAAGCGAACGAATCGCGGAAGCGAACTAATCGCGGAAGCGAACTAATCGCGGAAGCGAACTAATCGCGGAAGCGAACTAATCGCGGAAGCGAACGAATCGCGGAAGCGAACGAATCGCGGAAGCGAACTAATCGCGGAAGCGAACTAATCGCGGAAGCGAACTAATCGCGGAAGCGAACGAATCGCGGAAGCGAACTAATCGCGGAAGCGAACGAATCGCGTATCAACTAACTACGGCTTATATCTAGGAGTGTTTGAACGAGTCGCGCCTCGACTAACTACGGCTTAAAACTAGTTGTATATGCGATCTGGTCGCGGAAGCGAACGAATCGCGTATAAACTAACTACGGCTTAAAACTAATTGTTTTGCGAACTGGTCGCGGAAGCGAACGAATCGCGGAAGCGAACTAATCGCGGAAGCGAACGAATCGCGGAGGGTGAATTTCTGGTGATAACTTAAGACAAATTGTTTCGACTGCGGTCGGGCCACACATCTACTTTGGTCCGTC
Organism: Eudasyphora cyanicolor; assembly: GCA_963930755.1. Classification (NCBI taxonomy): domain Eukaryota; kingdom Metazoa; phylum Arthropoda; class Insecta; order Diptera; family Muscidae; genus Eudasyphora; species Eudasyphora cyanicolor. Next base: position 256,700,138 of record OZ005737.1, on the reverse strand, counting down.
TAACTCTAACTCCAGAACTCCACACCTAGTGATCGACCAGATCAAACATTAAGTATTCATGTGTATATAAAGTAAACGAGAATTATAAACAAAGGCGAGTTATTAATATATATTTTGACACATTGAATTCATGTTGGTCATACCACTAGAGCTTTGTCACTGAGTTTTCATGAGAGGGGCCTTTTCTTATATATGGGGCCTTATGTTACATATGGGGCCTTCTTGGCACTTATAGATAATTCGTAAGAAAATAATAATGAAATATATATGAATAAATGTACGGACAAAAATAAAATAGTTTTGTCACGTTACAAAATCTTTCCAATAAAACAAGAAATTTGAAAAAAATTATCATTACTTTTATATAGCCGATGCAAATTTAAAATGGCCCACCCTGTATATTGGTCCAAAAATGGACCAATGGATCGGAAATCTTAAATCTGAGGCAAAGAAGTGGATGGGGTCCAGCTAGTCATATACATATTATGTAACGACGGCCTATGCGTATATATTTTGCAATAATGGGAACAAGGAAACTCCAGGAAACGGTAGCGTATAGCCACCAAGCATTCCATTCCAGCAAGCATCCCTGTTCATTTTATTGAAATATCCAAAAAAAACCTGAGAAAACAGAATGAACAAATTTCGTTGTGCCCTTTTTATACATTTTCACAAAAGATTTTTCCGTAACAAATAGAAATACGAAATGACTGTAAACAGCACGAAAAAAGTTTTACAAAAAGTACGTTTTCTAAAAATTCAAAATTATTAAAATGTCTCACAGCTAATTTATAATGAATAAAGAAACAAGAGAGAAGAACTATCTAGGAATAATTATGTATAAGGACAAATAATATAAAATAGCGACCGCTACGATTTTTTAACCTTTAAAAACACACACATATTAATAAACATTTTAATTATAAAGTCTCCTACGACCTCCTTAATACTAAATACATACATCAATCATTTAAAACATAAATAATTTTTAACACATCTTTAAATAAATGAAAAAACTTTTAAACTTTACTTTTTTAACAATGAAACTAAATTCCACATTTTTAGCTGTTTTTGCTTTAGCAATTCCATGAAATTTATTGTTTATTCATTTAACATTCACCGCACAAAAATGCCACAAGTATTGTCTCTATTTGCAGCAAATAAAGCTCCGATAACACACTTTGCTCACGCGCTATTTGCTTTTGTTGGCATTTCGGTGGTTTCTGTAGTGCGGTCATATCTGCGGTTGATATAAGTGGACTTTGGTTTTTTGTACTGCTCTTCCTTTCGTTCAGGCCAGTCGAGGGGCTACCAGTGGAATGCTTACGACTGAGGAGCAATCACTCTGCTTCGAGTAAAAAAACATAAGAGCTCCTTTAAATTGCACTGCATTAGAAGGCTTAATTTAAATTGCAAACTGCTGAGTTTATTTAACATTTGTATGCCTCCACCTGTGATGGTGTGGAGTGTATTGGATGAACTAACTTTTGCAGAATTGTTGCATATCGTCGTATTTTGTGGTCACTCACCGTACACCTTGTTAATGTATTTATGCGGAGACCTCTTTTATGCGAGTTTTTATGTACGTATGCAGTCTTTACTGGAATGGAAAACTTTTACACTCGAACTTCTGTTGCATTTCAAATAGCCAACGCTGAACAAATTCGTGTCTTGCGCGACAATTTGTAGAGTATGCTAAATCCTAAAAGACATTTGAAAATATCCAGTGCTTTTAAGGAAAACTGTTAAAATTAAAATCTTGGGATATACTTAAATCGGGCACGATATAGACAGAAAAAGGCAAAAACATTTTCATTATATTACACGCTTTGAAGTGATATTATCGTTATTAAACAGGATAAACTTTTAATGATCGGCTCGATATCTGGTATGAAAAATTGATTTTTAAAATTTTCCAATTAGGAAGTGTTATTGGTGGCAGTCTTAGACGATTTTTCTCAAAATTGTTATTGTTTTGTTAAGTTAAGAAATTCAGATTGGAAGTGGCAGGAAATCCCACATAAAGAAATAGTAAAAAAACTTAAAAAATTATACCCTGATGTCACTGACGGATGCCAAATCATCGCCATATCATGTTACAAAATTGAGAAGGAAATACAAACTACTCGTACAAAATTTCTTTAATACTCGTACAAAAATAAATTTTACATTATATTTACTAGGCCGGGTCGATTTGTGGGGAGGCAAAAAAAGTCGCCATTGCTCAGTGAAAATCGTATTCTAGGGATCAAAAGAAACTTTGCCGAAGGAACCATACCTATAAAACGAATTCTGATGTCCCGGAATTTGGGTCGAACTTTTGGGTAGGGGCAAATGACCGACCCCTACTAACTTTGGAGGCCCGACCCACCCATGCCAGCGGCACATCCCCTGGAACCCCCTGGGGGTTCCATACATTTGGACTCGATTGGAGCACTCTAAATGGTTCAAAGTGGGATTTTTTATGGGACATCAGAATTCGTTTTAGAGGTATGGTTCCTTCAGCAAAGTTTCTTATTTTGATCCCTAGAATAAGATTTTCACTGAGCAATGGGCGATTTTTAAATCGACCCGCCCTAATATTTACACAATAACTTTTGGCCGAATGTAGCTCACTTACTAACCTAGTTTTTTTATTACTGTATCTTTTTGTGGGCTTTCCTGTCACATCAAATCTAAATTTCTTAACTTAACATGAAGATATGTGTTGCAGACACAAACATACATTTTCGTAAGTATTACCATCAAGCTTTCTATGTATGCTTCTCCTTTTCAAGGACTAAACCAAAAATTTTTTTCGTGTATCCAGTTAAGGTTAACAATTTGAACTTTATATTTTATTCATGAAGTTTAAACTGAATTTTTTGGTTTGTCAAGCATGTGAAAATGCCAGTGTAAATAGTATCGTATCTGCGAGAAAGATAGTTGCGAATACACGAAATGACAGTGGTGGTGATGATGCTGACGGCGTCATGGAAAAGGGTCAACATACAGATATGCACACACGTACATAGAGTAGACGTATCACACTATAACATCAGTATCATATTACAAGTATCAAGTGGGATTTAAAGGACACCTGGGATTTAAAGGACAGCTATTACAAAGGATAGAATAAGAGTTAAAACTGAGCCTTTGAAGTGTTTTTAAATATTTGTTGTACAGGGTTTTTCAATAAGAGGGATATGATTTCTTTGAAAAAAAAACACACTTATTGTTAAGGAAATTCAAAAGTTGTTTATCTAATGCGAAGTACAATCGATACAATTAAGTTCTAAATAAAACGTCATTCAAATGGCCTCCACGACTTCTTCTGCAGGAATGAATTCGATGAACCCAATTTTCGAGCACTTTTTCCACTACATCAAGTCGTATGTCATGAATGGCACATTCAATATTGACTTGTCAAGCTTGAACAGAGTCTGGTTTATTTCGAAAGGCCAATGACTCTTAAATTACAACCTCTTGAGGCCATTCAATATCACAATTTCTTGATATAATCGAATCTCCAAACTTTTCTTGCAACAATTCAATTGTTTCATTTGCTGTGTGGCAGGTAGCCACAATCGGTCAATAACAAAAGGATAGCTCTTAACGAATGTCATAGTGCTCATGGGTGTCATAGTCATAGGTCGACTGGAAAGTGTTTTTTTTTATATTTAAAAAAATGGACTTAGCACACGAAAAGTTGCAATTGAAAAACGATTATTTTGATAATAAAACTGAATAATTTGTAAACGTTGTTCTTGCGTATATCTCTCCATGATGAAATTTTAAACACTACTGAATACAATGAAAAACAAATGACAGATCATGACATATTACAAATGGCCGAAACGTCACTTCAAAATCATATCATCCCTATTGGAAAACCCTTTACATCATGCCTCTTTTGTTACCTCCCACAGAAATGTACCATTTTGTTTAAAAAGTTAACAACTTATGTCGTGAATATCAATATATACACACAATTTTTGCACAGTGCTTTTATTCATTGCTTACAAGGTAAGGCTATACCTTAGTCGGTTTACCGACTAAAATTTCTTACTTGTTCAGGTGAAGAGCTTGGCTAAAGAATTTTCGGCCTTAACTTTGGCTAAAATTTGCAGAGTTCATTTTTTAATAATTTACTTAAACAAAAAGGATCGTTGATTTGCTCCATATCCAAAGATTTTAGTAATAAAATTGAATTCAATCCACGTAAGGGTTTTTCAACAGGGACGCTACTAAAGTAGACCGACAGGGACAGCAAACGACGCCATATTTTTTGCCGCTCTTTTGACATATCTCTTCAGTAAGGTTTGCCATTTCATGATGGAAAGATATAAGAGCCAACAACGAGTCGAAATTAATAAAATTTACTACCGAAATTCGGAGTCAGTAGCCTCAACGTTAAGAGCGCTACGTCCAATTTATGGTCGACGAGCGATGAGGCTCATTTCTGGCTGAATGGCTTCGTCAATAAACAAAATATGCGTTATTGGTCAGACAGCAATCCACACGTACTCCATGAGTCATCATTTCATCCCGAAAAATTACGGTTTGGTGCGGTTTATGGGCCGGCGGCGTCATTGGGTCGTATTTCTTCCGTGATGATCAAGACCGGCACGTTGCTGTGAATGGGAATCGCTACCGTTCAATGATAACCGAATATTGTTGGCCCCAATTGGATGATATGGACTTGGAGGACATGTGGTTCCAACAGGACGGCGCCACAAGCCACACAGCGAATGCCACAATCAATTTATTGGAAACCAAGTTTGGAGAACGTGTTATCTCACGAAATGATCCAGTCGATTGGCCGCCGTGCGATTTGACGCCGTTAGACTATTTCCTGTGGGGCTACGTCAAGTCTATGGTCTATGCCAACAAGCCACGACGATTGATGAACTTCGTACGAATATCGAACGTGAAATTGCAGCAGTATCGGCCGATTTATGCTTGAAAACCGTTGAAAATTGGGTTCAGCGTCTGGACTTCTGCAAGCGTGCCCGTGGTGGCCATGCAAAAGAAATCGAGTTCCATACATAATGGCATCAAACGTACTTTCACAGGAATAAAGAATTTCATTGATATCAAAAACCGTTTTTGTTTTATTTAAAAAAACTTTTGTAGCGCTCTTATTGAAAAACAGTGTAACGGGGTTTTATTCATAGGCTGAGGTAGTTCAGCCGCCTCCAGTATCAATTCAAGGACCCACAAAAACCTTAAATAAGAACACACTATTTTCCCTTTTCAGGGCAACGAAATTCAGGTTTGATTTATCGTGTTTCTTTGTACAACAAGTAATATTTTATTTTATTCAAATAATGAGTCGCTCTATATAGGATTGTTCGTTGCATGAACGGAGTTTCGCTCTATACGCAGGAGTATGGGTACACGTCTCTAGTGCGTTGGTTTTGCCTGTCCCAGATGTAGATTGCAGAATAATGGTTGATGAATATTGAAGGGCAGACTATCCTTCAATAAGACGGTGGTATGTACATTATCGTGGCGCTTGACGGACGCCTCATACAGATGCTTGATGGACGCCCCACACAGGCGCGTGGCGGGTTTCGGTGGCGGTAGATGACCCGACGTACTGGCTGTTATCGGATTATGCGGTGTGTTGGTTTTGTGACGCACAGGCGGTTGGCGGATTATGCGGCGTGTCGTCTTGGATTTCGGTAAATGACCCAGTTCTGACGTTGGCGGATTATGCGGCCTGGACTTGGTCCTCGGTATAGTGGAGTAGGATTGATCTTCGACGGCAACCTGCGAATGGAACAGACGATTTTATTTAGTGAGAAGTGGCATAAAGACAGTTAATTGAGAAGCGGGCGAACCGCGTAAGAGGGCGAACCTCGTAAGCGAGCTAATCGCGTAAGCGGGCGAACCGCGTAAGAGGGCGAACCTCTTAAGCGAGCTAATCGCGTAAGCGGGCGAACCGCGTAAGCGGGCTGACCACGTGTGCAGTCTTACCGCGTAAGAGGGCGGACTTCGTAAGCGAGCGAATCGCGTAAGCGGGCGAACCGCGTAAGAGGGCGAACCTCGTAAGCGAGCTAATCGCGTAAGCGGGCGAACCGCGTAAGCGGGCGAACCGCGTAAGCGGGCGAACCGCGTAAGCGGGCGAACCGCGTAAGCGGGCTGACCACGTGTGCAGTCCTACCGCGTAAGAGGGCGGACCTCGTAAGCGAGCGAATCGCGTAAGCGGGCGAACCGCGTTAAAGCCCTGAAAAGGACCGTTCTACAACTACTAGTCCTGAAGAGGACTGTTCTACTACTACTAGCCCTGAAGAGGACTATTGGGGCGGATCTCTGTTGCTTCGGGTTAAGTATTCGGACTGCGGACTATGCCACTTGTCTTTCAACTCGGTTGGTAGCTCCGTTGATTCACACCACTGACTGAAAAACGTCAACACCTTATACCACTGGCTATACAGAGTCAACGAGAATTATATGCACAGCGTGTATTTTAATTTACTTTCATGTTACACGCGAAACAAGAAAGTATAAGCATAGCCATATATTCATTCTGAGTGGCTGTGGCTGTCAATGGTTGTATGTGGGTGCGTGCGTGTGCTCGCTGTGATGGCTTAGCACAGTGGTGATGGTGGATGCTCTTGCTATTGCGTTTGATGACGTCAATGGGGGATCGTAGTGCCTAACTTAGAGAGAATGCCAATGCACAGTGGTAATAAATGACTATGTGCGGATAAAATAACATTTTGTCCGTTACATTCCCCCCCTACTTAACGAAAGAAAAACCAAAGGTTTTTCTTTGTCTATTTGGACGAGTTTTGACCTAGAGGCCTTCACTACTATCCGTAGAGTACTCAATGCACTAATTATATATTAATGTATATATTAGTAAGCAGGCTTAAAAATATGTGATTTCATTTTTTCTGTCCTACAGCTTCTTTTTTCTCTTATTTTAGTTTCATTTTATTGTTTATACTTAAATTTAAGAATTTCTCTCTGATCAGGCTTCGGTGAATTATTTGGGTGAATTATTTTTCCTGAACTATTATCCAGTTTGATAATGTTTGGATCTATGACCTGGGATACGGTGCGTGGTTCTTCAATTTTTCCTGAGATTAATAGTTTAATCTTCTTCCTTCGACAGACTTTGTTGCCTACCATCAGTGCCTTTGGTCCGGTTACAACTTTTGACAAATTGTATGGTATAAAAGATCGTTCTGTAGGTCTTTCAGCCGGCAGTTTATCTTTTTGTACGTTAGTTACTGTCATCGTAGTTGACTTGCGTGGAAAATGCTTTTGTTCGGACCATCTGTTATTGCGGCGTGCAATGCGGTGTTCATCAGCCTGACTCAGGGCTCTGCATTTATCAAATCGGGAATGGTGTTCCCGCAGATGTAACTCCGATTTCCCCTTTTGTTCGGTAGCCAGGAAATCACGCGAAGTCATAGTATTAAGAGGATGTGCAAATGTATTTTGATCTCTTTTTGTGGTTAGGGCTGTGTCGTCGATATACAGCGTGATGTTTCGTTGACTTAAGAAATCCATACCAAGGATCATTGTCTCCGCCAGTGATGGAATTACAGCTACTCTCAGCGTTGTTGATTTCTCATTAAAATCCACATTTAAGTCATACATATCGGAACATGAGGCGAGTCGCTGATCCGCCATTTGTACTTGTCGTTCCATGTCTGTGGCCTGCAGCCCACGCCTGCACAAAAAATCCCTCAACGCGCCACATATATAACTGGATGTTGCGACTGTATCTACGAGTGCATCAATTTGACGATTGCAAATGGTAACTGTAATGAAATAGCGACTCTGAGGCACATCTTCACGTTGGCTATTGGAAGTGTCTCGACAGGAACACTGACGTGTTAATATACCTTCTTTGCCACAGTATGAACAGAAAAGAGTACCCACATTTGTGCATTGTGATCGAAAATGTCCTGGGCCTTTACATCTCCAACAGTGGCTATGTCTCCTATACTCCTCTGGTTGCTCCGAGATCATATGTGATGTATGCTGCTGACTTGGTCTAGATTCATCCATTTTTAACTGTTCGAAGTCATCAGTTAGACTAATTAGTTCGTCGAGATTGTGAAAATCATGTCTTCGTATGTAGTGTCTGTAATCAGGCTTGAGACCTTCATATATTCTATCTAGATGATTCATCTCCCGGAGTTGAGGGTGCTGACGGGCAGTGGTGAGCATTTGTAGGATGTAATCTTTAGCACTTTCCCTATTATGCTGCCGACGGTTATAGAACGACAGTTCCAATTGAGTTACATGTCTTTTCGATATAAAGAATTTTTCAGCTTCCATGCGAAATTCGTCCCAGGTTGTAATGTCAATTCTCTTGATTCGGAACCACTTCAGTGCATTTCCTTTCAGAATGCCAGGAAGTGTGGGAAGAAGACGATCCTTTGGAATACTGTAGCATTCAGCAAACTCTTCCGAGCGTTCAAGAAACTCAAGCAGGTCGGCATCTCCCGAAAATTGTATACCCCATCTCTGAACCAAACTCATTATCTCATGGTCCGAAATCTCCTGTCGCTTCTGGGTACTTGACGTAGTGGTCTGGATATCGCAATGGGGTTGTATTACCGTTTGTTCTTCTGAATTTATCTCTGCTTCTAAGTCTCGCAGCAAGTTCTCCAATGAAATCCTCAGTTTCTTTGCGCGAACGTACTTGGCGAGTTCTTTTCGTAGATGTTCTATGGTATACCCTTCAGTCTGGATTCCAGCGGTTTGGCATTGATAAACCAATTGATCTTTCTTTAATAGGTAAATACGGACGCCTCATACAGATGCTTGATGGACGCCCCACAAAGGCGCGTGGCGGGTTTCGGTGGCGGTAGATGACCCGACGTACTGGCTGTTATCGGATTATGCGGTGTGTTGGTTTTGTGACGCACAGTTGGTTGGCGGATTATGCGGCGTGTCGTCTTGGATTTCGGTAAATGACCCAGTTCTGACGCACAGACGGTTGGCGGATTATGCGGCCTGGACTTGGTCCTCGGTATAGTGGAGTAGGATTGATCTTCGACGGCAACCTGCGAATGGAACAGACGATTTTATTTAGTGAGAAGTGGCATAAAGACAGTTAATTGAGAAGCGGGCGAACCACGTAGGCGGGCGAACCACGTAGGCGGGCGAATCGCGTAAGCGGGCAAATCGCGTAAGCGTGCTAATCGCGTAAGCGAGCTAATCGCGTCAGCGAGCTAATCGCGTAAGCGAGCTAATCGCGTCAGCGAGCTAATCGCGTAAGCGGGCGAACCGCGTAAGAGGGCGAACCTCGTAAGCGAGCTAATCGCGTAAGCGGGCGAACCGCGTAAGAGGGCGAACCTCGTAAGCGAGCTAATCGCGTAAGCGGGCGAACCGCGTAAGCGGGCGAACCGCGTAAGCGGGCTGACTACGTGTGCAGTCTTACCGCGTAAGAGGGCGAACCTCGTAAGCGAGCGAATCGCGTAAGCGGGCGAACCGCGTAAGAGGGCGAACCTCGTAAGCGAGCTAATCGCGTAAGCGGGCTGAAAAGGACCGTTCTACAACTACTAGTCCTGAAGAGGACTGTTCTACTACTACTAGCCCTGAAGAGGACTATTGGGGCGGATCTCTGTTGCTTCGGGTTAAGTATTCGGACTGCGGACTATGCCACTTGTCTTTCAACTCGGTTGGTAGCTCCGTTGATTCACACCACTGACTGAAAAACGTCAACACCTTATACCACTGGCTATACAGAGTCAACGAGAATTATATGCACAGCGTGTATTTTAATTTACTTTCATGTTACACGCGAAACAAGAAAGTATAAGCATAGCCATATATTCATTCTGAGTGGCTGTGGCTGTCAATGGTTGTATGTGGGTGCGTGCGTGTGCTCGCTGTGATGGCTTAGCACAGTGGTGATGGTGGATGCTCTTGCTATTGCGTTTGATGACGTCAATGGGGGATCGTAGTGGCTAACTTAGAGAGAATGCCAATGCACAGTGGTAATAAATGACTATGTGCGGATAAAATGACATTTTGTCCGTTACAACAGAAGATTGAATTCAGAAGATTATAGAGTGATGTCTATCGAAACTGTAGACAATTCTACCAAGCAATTAAAACTCTCTACCAATTTTTGTATTTGTTTCTATTACATTTTTGCAATAGACAGAAAGTAACTGAAACATATGGTCTTAAACCGAATAAATTCTGACTGAATAAAAATAAATTTATTTAGTTAGACACTCGTTATGGCCAGGTAACGCTGTCTAGTTTTTTTTTCGAAATAAAAATTTTTAAATTTTTGGGAACACTTTGAAGTGAATAATGCGATTTTTTGCGGAAAAATCGACAAATTGGTTGTTGTAAAAAACAAACAAAAAGGATCGGTTCAGTTGTTTTTCAGTTATGAGGGGGTCGTGTAAAAACGCTTATAACTTTTCTGATGTACTGAGTCACTTACAAGGCGCGGTTGCTTACAATTCTGTATCTACGTTAGTTTTGCTCCGATTCACCTCAAATTTTCACACAATATTCTTGAAAGATTCTTTCAAAAGTTTATAAACGTTTGTTCAAAATGGTCTCTTTGTGTGGGAGGTATCAAAAGCGGCGTACCAATAACGCCAAATCTTCTAACGGACTGAAGGCACTATTGAAGCATTCACTACATAAAATTTCAAGTAACATTTTGTACACAAATGGGTCACGTAGCCCATTTTTCTCAAGTTGGAAAAATTAGCTTCTGTGGTATATTGTCCCAAACATATTCTGCTTGAAATATACGTTTAGAGTATCCTCGAAATACATTATATTTGGCACACACAAATATTATATATTTGGGAATATGTTTTTCTAAACAAAACTTTGGTTCCGTACTAATATTTCTTATTTTATTTACGAAATTTGTATCGTATTATTTAAGAAACAAATTCTTACTTGCTTTTATGTATTCAGAAAATATCAGTACATTAATTATACCCTACACCACACTGTGGTACAGAGTTTGTTTCACGGCAGATGTTTGTAACACCTGAAAATAACACAGCTAGACCCACCTTAAAGTATACCGATCGACTCAGAATCACTAGCTCAGTCGATTTAACCATGTCTGTCCGTCCGTCCGTCCGTCTGTCCATGTAAAATTGTTCGTCGCCTACACGTCGCAATTCCACTCCTATCGTTCTGAAATTTTGCAGTTTAGAGTATTTCGCAGCTGTAAAGATCCCTATTGAATTTGGTTGAAATCGGTTAAGATTTAGCTATAACTCCCACATACATCTTTCGTCTGATTTGGCCCTTTAGTCCTATAGAAGCTGTATTTTACATCCCATCGTTTTGAAATTTAGAATGGTAGAGTTTCTTGATCCATGAACCAACATTGCCGAATTTGAAGAAAATCAGTTAAGATTTAGCTATAGCTCCCATATATATGTTTCGTCCGATTTTGCTCTTTAGTCTTGTAGATACTGTAGTTTAAATCCAATCATTTTGAAATTTAGAATGGTAGAGTTTCTTGATCCATGAACCAACACTACCGAATTCAAAGAAAATTTAGCTATAGCTCCCATATATATCTTTCGTTCGATTTGGCCCTTTAGTCCTATAGAAGCTGTATTTTACATTCAATCGTTTTGAAATTTAGAATGGTAGAGTTTCTTGATCCATGAACCAACACTGACGAATTTGAAGAAAATCGGTTAAGATTTAGCTATAGCTCCTATATATATGTTTCGTCCGATTTTGCTCTTTAGTCCTGAAGAAGCTGTATTTTACATCCAATCATTTTGAAATTTAGAATGGTAGAGTTTCTTGATCCATGAACCAACACTACCGAATTTGAAGGAAATCGGTACAAAATTTCAAAATTTATATTTCAGAGTTATTCAATATTACGAGAGTGGTGTAGGGTATTATATAGTCGGCCCCGCCTGACTTTAGCCTTTCCTTACTGGTTTTTATCTTGGATTTTTTTCAAAAATAAATGATAGCGATGTCCTATATTCGAAACTTTTTATAAAATATTTACGCAAAATTAACTTCATAGGTCGATTTTTAAAATTCTGACCCAATAGTGTCTTTCACAATAAATTCTCTTTCACAACAAATACTGATAAGTGGAGATTTATTGCACCGATTTTCAACAATAAATCAAAACTTCCATAACATTTCTTAAATTTTTGTGTTAATTTTAAGTTTTTGCCTCTAATTGTATACATCTCAAACCGCCACCTTTGCGGAGAATGACATTCGTGCAGCCCCGATTTTTGGAACTTTATCGGCTCAGCCAATCACCCGCCGCCGATCGATATATTTCCATTCGCCGCCGATAATTTTAGTCGGCTTCATTACCCGGCCAATAAAGGCCTTGCCTTGAAAAATAACTTCTGCTGACTTACATATTTCGATAACTCGTCTCAGAATGAAACCAGTAAGGAAAGGCAGAAATATAATACCCTACATGCCGACTATATAATACCCTACACCTCCCTAACAATGCGATAAGGGTCACTGCGATAAGAATTTGGAATAATTGGTAAATGGGTAGGAACATATTATCTAATTCTGAACCGATAATAGCAAAATTAAGCAATATTCGTTCTAAATTGAGAAACATCTTTCTGGAAAATTTTAATGATCGGAAGAAAAGTACAACTTCTATAGCGATTTGATACCAAATCAGGAGGAACATATATATGGAGGTTATATATAAATCTGAACCGATTTTTCCTGAATACTCATTCATGTAAAAAGACAGCTTTCTGTCTGATAGGGGGCTATACCTAAATCTGAACCGATTTCTTCCAAATTTAAAAGTGTTCATTCGTATAATAGGAATCCTCTTTCTGCCGATTTTCGTACTGGTCGGATATAAAATACAGTTTTTACAGCGCTTAATTGTCAAATCGGGGGTAACGTATATATGGGGGCTATATCTCTGAACCGATTTTCTCCGAATTTGGCAGTATTCTTTCATGTAATAAGAAATCTTTTTCTGCCGAATTTCGCACTGATCGATGGGGGCTATATCTAAATATGAACGGATTTTCTCCGAATTTGGTAGTGTTCATTCGCGTAACAACAAAACTCTCTCTGCCGAATTTCGTACAGATCGGATATAAAATACGGTTTCTATAGCGCTAACATGTCAAATCGGGTGAAACATATATATGGGGACTATATCTAAATCTGAACCGATTTTCCCCAAATTTAGCAGTGTTTATTCGTGTAATGAGGGAACTCTCTCTGCCAAATTTTGTACAGATCTGATATAAAATACAGTTTCTACTGCGCTTACATGTCAAATCGGGGGTAACATATATATGGGGGCTATATCTAAATCTGAACCGATTTTGACCAATTTCAATAGGGATCGTCCTTGGGCCAAAAAAGAGCACTGTGCTAAATTTCATCACATTCGGACCATAAATACGACCTGCACTTTGATTACAAGAATACATGGACAGACGGACAGACAGACAGACAGACGGACAGACAGACAGACGGACAGACAGACAGACGGACAGACAGACATGGCTAAATCGACTCAAAAACTGATTCTATGACGATCGGTATAATAAACTATGGTTCTATTTCTTCTCTTTTTGGGCGTTACAAACAAATGCACAAAGTCATAATACCCTGTACTACAGTGTGGTGTAGGGTATAAAAATGAGTCTATACTTTAGCCATTGGGCGTAACAAAAAAAAATGAGCAAAACCCCAATACCACATTACACCACAGTGTGGCATTGGGAATAAATAGAAATTGTCACTATATGTGTAACATATTAATTGTAAACGAAACGTCACTCTGTTCTGTCTTCTCACTCTTTTATCCTTAGCACAAAGAAATAGAATAAATCCATGGTCTTTTTTTTGTCTACTATGCAAAAGTAAAACGAATACATTTAAAATATGTGTTATGTAACGTGACACGTAATGCTATTTAATATTTTATCCCAACTTTTTCGACAATCGTTTATTTATAGGCTTTTAACATAATTTGATTACAGCGAACGAAGTCTATTTTGGGTACTTAAGTGATAAATGGTCGATACAAAAATAAAACAAACCCACAAAACAGAAACGCCTTTATTGAAATGTCGATATGCCAGAGAATGTGTGAGATGAGGACGTGTTACTGAAAACATGTACGATAATTTATCTGGGAATCTTTACACGGAATTCACAGATTAATTGCTACGAACAACATACTCTCATTCTCTGTGTGTATAGGTGTAAAAAAGACATAAATTAAATTGAGCTTCACTAAAACTACAGATGTAAAACGCGAAGTGGAAGGCAATGGTCAGGATTAAGATTCTCAAAAAAAAACTTTTCATCGCTTTGGCAGTTTTGAAAAGAGAAAGGAAAGCTATGTACACACGGTTGTCAGATCTTACAATATTGTGAGGAAATATGCGAAAAAACTTACAATAGTGTGAACTTGCACTTTTTGTCCAGCGAAGTTGGCAGAAAAGTCATCGTCAATAAATTTTAAGACATTGTATGTTGTCCGAATTGTATGCATCTAACCATGGCGCCATTGTAAGAGAAACATTTTATTGGCAACACCCAACACAAATAAATATTAGAAGACATTCCTTCCGGATGAAAAGTCAATATATGTCAGGTATTAAAGAATAGGAATGAACTGTCACTCGCGAAAAAACAGTTTTCCGCGAACATTGCTTCATATTTTTTTAACTTCTCGATTAGTATTCATTTTTTAACTATGACAGTTACAAAAATTCGGAAACTCGTTCTGAAACTACGCGAAAAACCTCACTCGTTGGAACCAAATTCCTAATCATTTGTAACTGACACCTACTCGCTCATGGATGACTTATCCTATTTCTTTATAATTTTTGGGCAACACTGTATATGAAATATTTTTAGTGGCAATCCTGCATATAAATACATATTTACAAAATATATTATAAATATATGGAATTGTAAGGTTCTCTTGCATCTTTACATAGCTTAACACATTGTAGTAAACGTTGGGAACATTTTGTGAAAACATTCATTTCATATGTCGTAAAGAAATTTTATTTGCTCAGATACTATCTTATGAAATTAATTTAAGTACATACGATAATGAGGTTCACAGTCTTTAAATTGGTTTCTTTCAATTGATTCGTTTTCCCGGAATTACCCGTTCTATAAAATATTTTAACATAACTCTATGTCCATTTTCCTGATTCAGTTAAAAACATTAAAAGTCGAAAATAGCATATCTTTAAACACTTCTAATATACTACTTTCATCCGTTCCAAAAAAAAGAGAAGCATATATTTTCAACGGGAAATTCTAATTGGTCAAAATTAGGGAAACAAAAAACCGACGAGGCCCATTTCCATATCAGTGAATATGTTAATATGCAAAAACCAGTAAGGAAAGGCTAAAGTCCGACTATATAATACCCTACACCACTATCGTAATATTGAATAACTCTGATATATAAATTTTGTAATTCATGTATAAATTGTTTACATAAATTTACTTTTGGGACATTTTATACTTATATAATACCCTGTACCACAGTGTGGTGTAGGATATAACAACGATTGGATCTAAAGAGCCAAATCGGACGAAACATATATATGGGAGCTATAGCTAAATCCTAACCGATTTTCTTCAAATTCGGCAATGTTGGTTCATGAATCAAGAAACTCTACCATTCTAAATTTCAAAACGATTGGATGTAAAATATAGCTTCTATAGAACTTAAGGGCCAAATCGGACGAAACATATATATGGGAGCTATAGCTAAATCTTAACCGATTTTCTTCAAATTCGGTAGTGTTGGTTCATGGATCAAGAAACTCTACCATTCTAAATTTCAAAACGATTGGATGTAAAATACAGCTTTTATAGGACTAAAGGGCCAAATCGGACGAAACATATATATGGGAGCTATAGCTAAATCTTAACCGATTTTCTTCAAATTCGGCAGTGTTGGTTCATGGATCAAGAAACTCTACCATTCTAAATTTCAACAGCTTCTATAGGACTAAAGGGCCAAATCGGACGAAACATATATATGGGAGCTATAGCCAAATCTTAACCGATTTTCTTCAAATTCGGCAATGTTGGTGCATGAATCAAGAAACTCTACCATTCTAAATTTCAAAACGATTGGATGTAAAATACAGCTTTTATAGGACTAAAGGGCCAAATCGGACGAAACATATATATGGAAGCTATAGCTAAATCTTAACCGATTTTCTTCAAATTCGGCAATGTTGGTTCATGGATCAAGAAACTCTACCATTCTAAATTTCAAAATGATTGTATGTAAAATACAGCTATAGCTAAATCTTAAACGATTTTCTTCAAATTCGGCAGTGTTGGTTCATGGATCAAGAAACTCTACCATTCTAAATTTCAAAATGATTGGATGTAAAATACAGCTTCTACATGGCTAAAGGGCCAAATCGGACGAAACATGTATATGGGAGCTATAGCTAAATCTTAAACGATTTTCTTCAAATTCGGTAGTGTTGGTTCATGGATCAACAAACTCTACCATTCTAAATTTCAAAACGATTGGATGTAAAATACAGCTTCTATAGAACTAAAGGGCCAAATCGGACGAAACATATATATGGGAGCTATAGCTAAATCTTAACAGAATTTCTTCAAATTCGGTAGTGTTGGTTCATGGATCACGAAACTCTACCATTCTAAATTTCAAAATGATTGGATGTAAAATACAGTTTCTTCAGGAGTAAAGAGCACAATCGGACGAAACATATATATGGGAGCTATAGCTAAATCTTAACCGATTTTCTTCAAATTCGGCAATGTTGGTTCATGGATCAAGAAACTCTACCATTCTAAATTTCAAAACGATTTGATGTAAAATACAGCTTCTATAGGACTAAAGGGCCAAATCGGACGAAAGATATATATGGGAGCTATATCTAATTCTGAACCGATTTCAACCAAATTCAATAGCGAACTTAACAGCCGCAAAATACTCTAAAGCGCAAAATTTCAGAACGATCGGAGTAAAATTGCGACCTGTAGTCGACGAACAACTTTACATGGACAGACGGACGGACGGACGGACAGACATCGTTAAATCGACTCAGCTAGTGATTCTGAGTCGATCGGTATACTTTAAGGTGGGTCTAGCTGTGTTATTTTCAGGTGTTACAAACATCTGCCGTGAAACAAACTTATAATACCCTGTACCACAGTGTGGTGTAGGGGTATAATTAATGGCATAGGGACACAGAAATTCGGTATACTCGTATAATCCATGAAGACACTTTACACCCGCTCAAAGTTATTGCATTGTGCGCAGTTTAAGCTGGATGCGTCATCGGTCCTCATCTGGGCGGCAAGCGCTACCGCTCTATAACTTTCTCCTTCCTTTACTGCTTCAATTGGGACACGAAAACATAGGATTCCAACAGAATGATGCATACTGCACATTCACATCCGAAATTCTGAAGGCTGTGTTCTGTGCAAATATATTAATAAACCAGTAAGGAAAGGCTAAAGTCGGGCGGGGCCGACTATATAATACCCTACACCACTCTCGTAATATTGAATTACTCTGATATATAAATTTTGTAATTCATGTATAAATTGTTTACATAAATTTACTTTTGGGACATTTTATACTTAAATAATACCCTGTACCACAGTGTGGTGTAGGGTATAAAAACGATTGGATCTAAAGAGCCAAATCGGATGAAACATATATATGGGAGCTATAGCTAAATCTTAACCGATTTTCTTCAAATTCGGTAATGTTGGTTCATGGATCAAGAAACTCTACCATTCTAAATTTCAAAATGATTGGATGTAAAATACAGCTTCTATAGGACTAAAGGGCCAAATCGGACGAAACATATATATGGGAGCTATAGCTAAATCTTAACCGATTTTCTTCAAATTCGGCAATGTTGGTTCATGAATCAAGAAACTCTATCATTCTAAATTTCAAAACGATTGGATGTAAAATACAGCTTCTATAGAACTAAAGGGCCAAATCGGACGAAACATATATATGGGAGCTATAGCTAAATCTTAACCGATTTTCTTCAAATTCGGCAATGTTGATTCATGGATCAAGAAACTCTACCATTCTAAATTTCAAAATGATTGGATGTAAAATACAGCTTCTATAGGACTAAAGGGCCAAATCGAACGAAACATATATATGGGAGCTATAGCTAAATCTTAACCGATTTTCTTCAAATTCGGTAGTGTTGGTTCATGGATCAAGAAACTCTACCATTCTAAATTTCAAAATGATTGGATGTAAAATACAGTTTCTATAGGCCTAAAGGGCCAAATCGGACGAAACATATATATGGGAGCTATAGCTAAATCTTAACCGATTTTCTTCAAATTCGGCAATGTTGGTTCATGGATCAAGAAACTCTATCATTCTAAATTTCAAAACGATTGGATGTAAAATACATCTTCTATATGACTAAAGGGCCAAATCGGGCGAAAGATATATATGGGAGCTATATCTAAATCTGAACCGATTTCAACCAAATTCAATAGCGATCTTAACAGTTGCGAAATACTCTAAACTGCAAAATTTCAGACCGATCGGAGTGAAATTGCGACCTGTAGTCGACGAACAACTTTACATGGACAGACGGACGGACGGACGGACGGACATGCTTAAATCGACTCAGCTAGTGATTCTGAGTCGATCGGTACACAACACTGTGGTACAGGGTATTATAAGTTTGTTTCAAGGCAGACGTTTGTAACACCTGAAAATAACACAGCTAGACCCACCTTAAAGTATACCGATCGACTCAGAATCACTAGCTGAGTCGATTTAACCATGTCTGTCCGTCTGTCCATGTAAAGTTGTTCGTCGACTACAGGAAGCAATTTCACTCCGATCGTTCTGAAATTTTGCAGTTTAGAGTATTTCGCAGCTGTAAAGATCCCTATTGAATTTGGTTGAAATCGGTTCAGATTTAGATATAGCTCCCATATATATGTTTCGTCCGATTTTCTCTTTAGTCCTGTAGAAGCTGTATTTTACATCCAATCATTTTGAAATTTAGAATGGTAGAGTTTCTTGATCCATGAACCAACACTACCGAATTTGAAGAAAATCGGTTATTATTTAGCTATAGCTCCCATATATATGTTTCGTCCGATTTGGCCCTTTAGTTCTATAGAAGCTATATTTTACATCCAATCGTTTTGAAATTTAGAATGATAGAGTTTCTTGATCCATGAACCAAAATTGCCGAATTTGAAGAAAATCGGTAAAGATTTAGCTATAGCTCCCATATATATATTTCATCCGATTTGGCTCTTTAGATCCAATCGTTGTTATATCCTACACCACACTGTGGTACAGGGTATTATTTAAGTATAAAATGTCCCAAAAGTAAATTTATGTAAACAATTTATACATGAATTACAAAATTTATATATCAGAGTTATTCAATATTACGAGAGTGGTGTAGGGTATTATATAGTCGGCCCCGCCCGACTTTAGCCTTTCCTTACTGGTTGAATTTTATTTATTTATAATGGGAGGGAGGATTAAAACCAGTAAGGAAAGACAGAAAGTCGGGCGGGGCCGACTATATAATACCCTACACCTCCCTAACAATGCGATAAGGGTCATTGCCATAATAATTTGGAATAATTGGTAAATGGGTAGAAACATATTATCTAATTCTGAAACGATAATCGCTAAATTAAGCAATATTCGTTCCTAAATTAAGAAACATCTTTCTGGAAAATTTTAATGACCGGAAGTAAAGTACATCTTCCTTAGCGCTTTGATACCAAATCAGGAGGAACATATATATGGAGGTTATATATAAATCTGAAGCGATTTTCCTGAATACTCATTCATGTAAAAATACCTCTTTCTGTCGAATTTCGTACTTATCGGATATAAAATACAGTCTCTGCAGCGCTTACATGTCAAATCGGGGGTAACATATACATATATCATGTCATAAGAAATCTCTTTCTGCCGAATTTCGTACTGATCGGGTATAAAATACAGTTTCTGCAGCGCTTACATGTCAAATCGGGCGTAACATATATGAGGGCTTTATCTAAATCTGAACCGATTTTAATCAAATTCAATAGGGATCGTCCTTGGGCCAAAAAAATATATGTGTAAAGTTTCGTCGAGATCGGACAATAATTGCAACCTGTACTTTGATTACAAGAATACATGCACAGACAGACGGACAGCCGGACATAGCTAAATCAACTCAGAAAGTGATTCTAAGTCGATCTGTATAATAGACGATGGGTCTATTTCTTCTCCTTTTGGGTGTTACAAACAAATGCACACAGTTATAATACCCTGTACCACAGTGTGGTGTAGGGTATAAAAAATTTTGTTTTTTTTTTATCGCCAATTACTAGATGATTCATTTCCATAGTTAAACAAACGCATATACAAATTTTCAAGACAATCGTGAATGTCGACCAGATTTTTTTTGAAAAATCGTTCGGTTTGACATGGAATGAACGATAAACAAATGCATTATCTTTTATATCTATTTAGATTATTATTACATGATATACATAATCTATTATATAGAAACAAAAAGACAGGAAAGACTAAGATTGCGATATATTAAGCAACCAAATTATAGTCCTGTAACTAAATAATTGTCATTGACCAAGATATTTTCTTTGTGCAGATACAAATTTGTATTTTCAAGTTAGTATATTCTTACAGGCGCTGCAAACAGATTGGAATATTGTACATAGCTTCACAGAATGTTTTTTTCTGATAGTCTGACAAAGACATATGGACATATTACTTCCAAGATATTCAATTAACAAATATTTCATATACTGCAATAAAATTACAATGAAGTCTTAATGGATAACAACACAAGATCCCCTGCCACAACTGTTATTACTGGGTTAAACCAACGTTTCTCAAAATTGTTATTTTCAAACCCAACGGAAGAGCAGAAGTAATTTAAAAGTATTTCCTACAATTTTCCCATAATTGTTTACTTTTATTATTCCCTTCCACTTTCGAAAACAACACTATATATAGATATGTCTCCATGAGCCAACGAAACGTTCATATGTTCTTTCAAATCCCAAGACCCACAACCAACAATGTGCCTTGAACAAACCCCCAAAGCATTTTGTATGCCTACAAAACCTCAAATCCCCCAAATGGCAAAGCCAACGAATCTGTTTATCGGCCAGAGACAACAACCATCAACCACATCAGATCATAAATAAAGTAATAATACTAAATAAATGACAAAGAAATCAACAAGAAAATATCCAACTGGGACCTAAACAAGACGAGGAAGAGATAAACCGAGATTCAGTGTTCAGTGCTCCAGTCCTTCAGTCCTTCAGTCCTTGCATTCCAACGAATGAGTATGTAACTACTACATTCATAGATGTTTGTTTTTTGAGGCTATTTTCTTTACAGGATATGTATGTTTTTGAGCAAGGATGATTCTCCTATGTATGTGTACAAAACACAATTGGAGTAAGAATTAACACGTTTACAAATGAAAACACTAGGGTGAGTATGTATACATAGGTAATTTAATTGGCCAAAATGCATGTAACAGAATTTACATATATATTTCTTTTATAATTTTAATGCAGCTCGAGTTGTCCCTAAGTGAAAATGAAATATGTATATCTATAGGTTCCCTATAAATCGTGCACGATCAATAAAAGAGTAAAAACTAACCAGTAAGGAAAGGTTAAAGTCGGGCGGGGCCGACTATATAATACCCTACACCACCTCGGAAATGTACATTAAGAATTTCTTTTTGAATAGTTGGAATAATTAGTTTCCTTTCTTTTACGAAAGTACTTAGCTCCCCCGCCACGTCAAGGCTTATTCCAAAGAGGAGTTTAATATAATATGTGGAATTAAAAATTTAACTAATAATAATATTCCACATATTTGCATTTACTGTGGTTATTATTAGACTTAACACAATACATAGTCCGATTTTTGGTCGTACACAATATAAGTAATATATGCAGGATATGTTAGGTAGGTACTACCTTGGAATAATTGGTACTACCTTGGAATAATTGGTTTAAGTAATGTTTTAATTTTCATTTCCGCTAAAGCCTTTCAGGTCTCTAAAATAGCGCTTATATAAAAAAATTAGGAACATCTTTCTGGAAAATTTTCATCGGAAGTAAAGTACAACTTATACAGCGCTTTGGTACCAAATCAGGAGGAACATATATATGGAGGTTATATATAAATCTAAACGGATTTTCCTTGAATACTCATTCATTGAAAAAGAAACTTCTTTCTGTCAAATTTCGTACTGACCGGATATAAAATACAGTCTCTACAGCACTTACATGTCAAATCGGGGGTAACATGTATATGGGGCCTATATCTAAATCTGAACTGATTTTCTCTGAATTTGGAAGTATTCTTTCATATAATAAGAAACCTTTTTGTGTCGATTTTTTTACTGATCGGATATAAAATACAGATTGTACAGCGCTTACATGTTAAATCGTGGGTAACGTATATATGGGGGCTATATCTAAATCTGAACCGATTTCCCTCAAATTTGGCAGTGTTAATTCATGTAATGAGAAACCTCATCTGACAATTTTTTTTACTGATCGGATTTAAAATACAGGTCTACTGCGCTTACATTTCAAATCGGTGGTAACATATACATATATGGGGGCTATATCTAAATCTGAACCGATTTCCATCAAATTTGGCAGTGTTAATTCACGTAATGAGAAACCTCTTTCTGCCAATTTTTTTACTGATCGGATATAAAATACAGTTTCTACAGCGCTTACATGTCAAATTGGGGTAACATATATATGTGGGCTATATCTAAATCTCAACCTATTTTCTCCGAATTTGGCAGTATTCCTTCATGTAATAAGAAACCTCTTTCTGCCGAATTTCACACTGATCGGTTATAAAATAAATTTTTTATGGCGCTTACATGTGAAATCGGGGGTAACGTATATATGGGGGCTATATCGAAATCTGAACCGATTTCTTCCAAATTTAACAGTGTTCATTCATATAATAAGAGACCTCTTTCTGCTGAATTTCATACTGATCGGTTATAAAATAATGTTTTTACAGCGCTTACATATCAAATCTGGGTTAACATATATATGGGGGCTATATCCAAATCTGAACCGATTTTAACCAAATTAAATAGGGATCGTCCTTGGGCCAAAAAAAGATATGTGTAAAGTTTCGTCAAGATCGGGCCATATTTGCGACCTGTACTTTGATTACAAGAATACATCTACAGACAGACGGACAGACAGACGGACATAGGTATAATAAACAATGGATCTATCTATTATCCTTTTGGGTGTTACAAACAAATGCACAACGTCATAATACCCTGTACCACAGTGTGGTGTAGGGTATAAAATTAAAAACCAGTGAGTAAAGACATAAAGTCAGGCGGGGCCGACTATATAAAACCCTACACCTCAATAACTATGCGAAAAGGGGCATTGCGATAATAATTTGGAATAATTGGTTTCGTTTCAGTTAACAAAGTACTTACCCAGCAAAATCTTAGTAAGTACCTGTCATTATTCCCTGCATTACCAAATAATGGCATCTCATTATGTGCTGCATTACTTTAGGCTTATTAATAATGACTTACCAATAATATCAGAAATAAGTGATTTTTTGTTATCAAAATATAATGCAATTTACTGTACAAGATTTAATATGTTTTCAAACAATACGTGCAGATTTGAAAGAAAATACAATAAATATTTACGTATATCTTATGATGTTAGACCATTGAAGAATTTTTCACAGGAGTTTGGGTTCAGAAATTCGAATCTGGCATGAGGAAATTGTTTGTTTCGAGATATATACGCGATAATATGCAAAACCAGTAAGGAAAGGCTAAAGTCGGGCGGTGCCGACTATATAATACCCTACACCACTCTCGTAATATTGAATAACTCTGATATATATATTTTTTAATTCATGTATAAATTGTTTACATAAATTTACTTTTCGGACATTTTATACTTAAATAATACCCTGTACCACAGTGTGGTGTAGGGTATAAAAACGATTGGATCTAAAGAGCCAAATCGGATGAAACATATATATGGGAGCTATAGCTAAATCTTAACCGATTTTTTTCAAATTCGGTAGTGTTGGTTCATGGATCAAGAAACTCTACCATTCTAAATTTCAACACGATTGGATGTAAAATACAGCTTTTATAGGACTAAAGGGCCAAATCGGACGAAACATATATATGGGAGCTATAGCTAAATCTTAACCGATTTTTTTCAAATTCGGTAGTGTTGGTTCATGGATCAAGAAACTCTACCATTCTAAATTTCAACACGATTGGATGTAAAATACAGCTTTTATAGGACTAAAGGGCCAAATCGGACGAAACATATATATGGGAGCTATAGCTAAATCTTAACCGATTTTCTTCAAACTCGGCAATGTTGGTTCATGGATCAAGAAACTCTACCATTCTAAATTTCAAAACGATCGGATGTAAAATACAGCTTCTATAGGACTAAAGGACCAAATCGGACGAAAGATATATATGGGAGCTATATCTAAATCTGCACCGATTTTCTTCAAATTCGGCAATGTTGGTTCATGGATCAAGAAACTCTACCATTCTAAATTTCAAAACGATCGGATGTAAAATACAGCTTCTATAGGACTAAAGGGCCAAATCGGACGAAACATATATATGGGAGCTATAGCTAAATCTTAACCGATTTTCTTCAAATTCGGCAATGTTGGTTCATGGATCAAGAAACTCTACCATTCTAAATTTCAAAACGATCGGATGTAAAATACAGCTTCTATAGGACTAAAGGACCAAATCGGACGAAAGATATATATGGGAGCTATATCTAAATCTGAACCGATTTTCTTCAAATTCGGCAATGTTGGTTCATGGATCAAGAAACTCTACCATTCTAAATTTCAAAACGATCGGATGTAAAATACAGCTTCTATAGGACTAAAGGGCCAAATCGGACGAAAGATATATATGGGAGCTATATCTAAATCTGAACCGATTTCAACCAAATTCAATAGCGATCTTAACAGCCGCGAAATACTCTAAACTGCAAAATTTCAGAACGATCGGAGTGAAATTGCGACCTGTAGTCGACGAACAACTTTACATGGACGGACGGACGGACGGACGGACGGACGGACGGACATCGTTAAATCGACTCAGCTAGTGATTCTGAGTCGATCGGTATACTTTAAGGTGGGTCTAGCTGTGTTATTTTAAGGTGTTACAAACATCTGCCGTGAAACAAACTTATAATACCCTGTACCACAGTGTGGTGTAGGGTATAAAAATCACTTAACCTTCGCACGCCCAAAGGTATTTATGTACGTGGTAGTCCAAGACCCACCTGGGTGGATATTATATTTAACCGAATATTTTGTGTCCACTTGTACCTCCCACTTCTCCCCTCTATTCAACGCCTATGCTAATTCACCGATATAAAACACCAAACTTGCACAATTATCAATGTTTAAAAATCGAGAATCCCACCCAGGGTCTTGGACGTGTGAAGATTAAATGGCCATTTCTACATACCTACTACATATTTTATACTTATTGGTAATGCATTATTCAAGTACTTAAAATGGTGAAAATATAAGCACATATTTATGTGGTATGCCTAAGCTACAAATAAGTACTTATTATGCTACTTTATTGTATGTTTTTGGGAAGTACTTTCCTCCAATGACATCCCCATGTTAAAATAATGAGAAAAGTGTCTAATTAATAAGTACTTACCATTATCGAACTTTGCTTACTCGTCTGATTATTTGGTAATGAGAAATTTTGCTAGGTAGCTCAACGTCCTCATCAAGACTATTCTAAGGAGGAGTTGAAGATTTTGATCATAATTATATTTAAACATAATTAACTAGAAACGATAATCTTAAAATGCCCATTATTCTTTAATAGATCAAGAATCGGAAGGAACAAATAAATGTGACTATATATAATCTAAACTGATTTTAAATAACTTAAATCAAAAACGTCATGTGTCAAATTAAGCAGTATTTGTTCCTAAATTAAGAAACTTCTTTCTGTCAAATTGTGTAATAATCCGAAGTAAAGTACAACATCTACAGCGTTTTGGTACCAAATCGAGGCTAACATATATATGGGGGGCTATGTCTAAATCTGAAACGATTTTCCGCAAATTTGGCAGTTTGCATTTACCCAGCAAAGAAACAACTCCCAAAGAAGGGATAAAAATGCCCAACTTATGATCCTGGAGTTGTTCTAAATTGGAATTTCACCAATGAATTTAACAAGGGCTTGTCGCGAAGGGGAATCACATATTTGTCATCACTTTTGCACCACTCCTTTTAAAGCACTGTAAGATTTCCTTTTTTGGTGTAGTATTTATTTGATGAATGTATGTAGTCCTTATTAACACCTTTGGACGCAGTGATAATTCTCTAATTTTAAATGAATACAAGTGTTGAGAGAGAATTTCTTGACTCACACGAGCAAAAGAGAATTGCACCCAAAGACTCACTTTTCGGCTATCGATCAAACAATCAAACACAATGAAATACTAGCACTTTGCCATGTCCACATGAAATTCAATTACAATTTACTTGTAGAAATCACTCACACATTAAGAGTAAAGCTTTCATAGTAAAAAGCTTTTTTCTTATTGCTTTAAGTGGTTTTTTGTAATATGTATTTTACAACAAGTCAGCTGTGCCGTGCTTTTGTCCATGTCGGTTGCCCGTTATTATTCGGTCTGTAATCGTTCTGATTTAAACTGTGATACTCTCTCGGCTCAAGACCAACCTGCTTCTATACAGTGATAGAAAGCAAGTATTTTACATGACAAAATACATTACAAGTATTTCATTGCGTGCCCACAGATTACATCATTAATTCTGGGGCGTGACCCCCTTCATCAGTAATCTACAAGGCCGGCTTTACAAAAAAGATAACCAAAATGTAGATTACTG
Source organism: Eudasyphora cyanicolor (assembly GCA_963930755.1). Taxonomy (NCBI): domain Eukaryota; kingdom Metazoa; phylum Arthropoda; class Insecta; order Diptera; family Muscidae; genus Eudasyphora; species Eudasyphora cyanicolor. Next base: position 256,673,200 of record OZ005737.1, on the reverse strand, counting down.
ATTATTATTTTAACCCAATTTTCTTAAAGCTATCATCCCAACGATCAAGTGATTTTGTGCGAGAGTTACCAAAGGCGGCGAGCCAATAACGCCACCAGACTGTAGATACTACAAAATCATTGGAATCAAAATTGTTAGTGGAATTTGCTGGAATCAAAGTTTCACTTAATTTCAACCCAGTGTGGCGAAGGTACTCGAAGGAGTTGACCAATATGGCCCATCTTCGAACCAAGTATGAGGTAGAAAAAGTAGTAAGGGAAGGCAAAAGTCGGTCGGAGCCGACTGTATAATACCCTACACCGATCTCTTACTTCTACCAAAAAGGTTGCAATTTCGACATTTATCCATAAATATTTTTAGCTATTCGTTAGAACGCTGGGTTTTAAAAAATGTAATAAAATAATGATTTGCTATTTTTTCCTATTTCGTACAAGCAAGGTTTAAAAAACGTTTGTTTTTTAATTTATTTAACGACTGTTACTAAGCCACTATTTCTCGGGCTTATACTTCAAACAACATAGTCAAAATACTAAAAGAAACATTCATACAAAATTAAATTAAAAAATAAGTATTTATTATTTTTTGAATTCAGGTCCTCTAAGTAATTAAACAACGAGTTTTTTGATTTTTTATTATTTACTTATATTTTACCAATATTTCCACTAACTAAGTTAGTCATAATCAGGGAATCTATTCAAAAAAAAACATCGAAAAAAAACAAATTCAAATCAATATTTTACAATTTCGGTATTAAAAAGTTAGACTTTCTTCAAAGAAGTTTATATGTGAACTAACATTTGTTCCTTCCGTGTCTGTTGATACATTTGAAATCATTTGTCTGTGTCTATCTAGTAAAGGGTAGGCCATTTAAAATTTTCAATTTGAATTGGGTATATAAAAAGTACTGAAAATGTTTTCAACTTTCTGGTTTTATTGGAAAGGTTGGATTTTGTCAGTGAATAATACAGGGTCTTCCAACAAGAGGTGTTATTTTGAATCGGTATTCCGATAGCTGTCACTTTTGAAGCTTTTATTCTTTGACATTTGACAAGTAGAAACTACGCGATTACTAAACCAGTAAGGAAAGGCATAAAGTCGGGCGGGGCCGACTATATAATACCCTACACTTCCCTAGCAAGGCGATAAAGGTCAATGCGATAATAACTTGGAATAATTGGTAAATGGGTAGGAACAATTATTCTGAACCAATAATTGCTAAATTAAGCAATATTCGTTCCTAAATTGCGAAACATCTTTCTGGAAAATTTTAATGATCCTTCCGACATTAATAGCGCTTTGATACCAAATCAGGAGGAACATATATGTATATGGAAGTTGTATATAAATCTGAACCGATTTTCCCTGAATACACATTCATGTAAAAAGACTTCTATCTGTCGAATTTCGTACTGATCGGATACAAAATGTAGTTTCTACAGCGCTTACATGTCAAATCGGATGAAACATATATATGGGGGCTATATCTAAATCTGAACGGATTTTCTCCGAATTTGGTAGTGTTCATTCATATAATAGGAAACCTCTCTCTGCCAAATTTCGTACTGATCTGATATAAAATACAGTTTCTACAGTGCTTACATGTCAAATCGGGGGTAACATATATATGGGGGCTATATCTAAATCTGAACCGATTTTGACCAATTTCAATAGGGATCGCCCTTGGGCCAAAAAAGAGCACTGTGCTACATTTCATCACAATCGGACCATAAATACGACCTGCACTTTGATTACAAGAATACATGGACAGACGGACAGACAGACAGACGGACATGGCTAAATCGACTCAAAAATTGATTCTATGACAATCGGTATAATAAACTATGGTTCTATTTCTTCTCTTTTTGGGCGTTACAAACAAATGCACAAAGTCATAATACCCTGTACCACAGTGTGGTGTAGGGTACAAAAAGGAACGATACACGATCATCGAACAATCAAACCAGTAAGGAAAGGCAGAAAGTCGGGCGGGGCCGACTATATAATACCCTACACCTCCCTAACAATGCGATAGAGGTCATTGCGATAATAATTTGGAATAATTAAAAACGGGCAGCAACATATTATCTAATTCTGAGCCGATAATCGCTAAATTAAGCAATATTTGTTCCTAAATTGAGAAACATCTTTCCGGAAAATATTAATGATCGGAAGTAATGTACAACTCTATAGCGCTTTGATACCAAATCAGGAGGAACATATATATGGAGGTTATATATAAAACTGAACCGATTTTCCCTGAATACTCATTCATGTAAAAAGACCTTTTTCTGTAGAATTTCGTACTGATCGGATTTAAAATACAGTTCTACAGCGCTTACATGTCAAATCGGGGGTAACATATATATGTGGGCTATATCTAAATCTCAACCGATTTCCCTCAAATTTGGTAGTATTAATTCATGTAATAAGAAACCTCTTTCTGCCGAATTCCGTACTGATCGGATTAAAAATACACTTTTTACAGCGCTTACATGTAAAATCGGGGGTAACATATATATGGGGGCTATATCTAAATCTGAACCGATTTCCCTCAAATTTGGCAGAATTATTTCATGTAATAAAAAACCTCTTTCTGCCGAATTTCACACTGATCGGTTATAAAATAAATTTTTTACGGCGCTTACATCTGAAATCGGGGATAACGTATATATGGGGGCTATATCTAAATCTCAACCGATTTCCCTCAAATTTGGTAGTATGTATGTAATAAGAAACCTCTTTCTGCCGAATTTCGTACTGATCGGATTAAAAATACACTTTTTACAGCGCTTACATGTAAAATCGGGGTTAACATATATATGGGGGCTATATCTAAATCTGAACCGATTTTCTCCGAATTTGGCAGTATTCCTTCGAGTAATAAGAAACCCCTTTCTGCCGAATTTTGCACTGATCGGATATAAAATACAGTTTCTACAGCATTTACATCTCAAATCGGGAGTAACATATATATGGGGGCTATATATAAATCTGAACCGATTTCCCACAAATTTTGCAGTGTTAATTCATGTAATGAGAAACCTCTTCTGACAATATTTTTACTGATCGGATTTAAAATACAGTTCTACAGCGCTTACATGTCAAATCGGGGGTAACATATATATGTGGGCTATATATCTAAATCTCAACCGATTTCCCTCAAATTTGGTAGTATTAATTCATGTAATAAGAAACCTCTTTCTGCCGAATTTCGTACTGATCGGATTAAAAATACACTTTTTACAGCGCTTACATATAGAATCGGGGGTAACATATATATGGGGGCTATATCTAAATCTGAACCGATTTCCCTCAAATTTGGCAGAATTATTTCACGGAATAAAAAACCTCTTTCAGGCGAATTTCGTACTTATCGGATTAAAAACACACTTTTTACAGCGCTTACATGTAAAATCGGGGGTAACATATATATGGGTGCTATATCTAAATCTGAACCGATTTTCTCCGTATTTGGCAGTATTCCTTCATGTAATAAGAAACCTCTTTCTGCAGAATTTCACACTGATCGGTTATAAAATAAATTTTTTACGGCGCTTACATGTGAAATCGGGGATAACGTATATATGGGGGCTATATCTAAATCTGAACCGATTTCTTCCAAATTTAACAGTGTTCATTAATATAATAAGAGACCTCTTTCTGCTGAAGTTCATACTGATCGGATATAAAATAAAGTTTTTACAGCGCTTACATGTCAAATCGGGGTAACATATATATGGGGGTTATATCCAAATCTGAACCGATTTTAACCAAATTTAATAGTGTTCATCCATATAATAAGAAACCTCTTTCTGCCGAATTTCATACTGATCGGATATAAAATAAAGTTTTTACAGCGCTTACATGTCAAATCGGGGGTAACGTATATATGGGGGCTATATCTAAATCTGAACCGATTTCTTCCAAATTTAATAGTGTTCATCCATATAATAAGAAACCTCTTTCTGCCGAATTTCATACTGATCGGATATAAAATAAAGTTTTTACAGCGCTTATATGTCAAATCGGGGTAACATATATATGGGGGCTATATCTAAATCTGAACCGATTTTAACCAAATTCAATAGGGATCGTCCTTGGGCCAAAAAAAAGATATGTGTAAAGTTTCGTCGAGATCGGACCATAATTGCGACCTGTACTTTGATTACAAGAATACATGCACAGACAGACGGACAGACGGACAGACGGACAGACAGACAGACGGACAGACAGACAGACGGACATAGCTAAATCAACTCAGAAAGTGATTCTAAGTCGATCGGTATAATAAACGATGGGTCTATTTCTTCTCCTTTTGTGTGTTACAAACAAATGCACAAAGTTATAATACCCTGTACCACAGTGTGGTGTAGGGTATAAAAACGATCGAACAAAAAAAGATACGAACGATACAAAATCATCTTGACTGATGAGGCCCATTTCCAACTCGGGGGCTACGTCAACAAGCAAAATTTTCGCATCTGGGGGTTGGAAAACCTAAGAGTTATTGTTGAGAAGCCTCTCCATCCTCAACATGTGACTGTTTGGTGCGGTTTATGGTCCGGCGGGGTCATTGGACCTTACTTTTTCGAAAATGAGGTTGGATCAACAGTTACGGTGAATGAATTTTTATGGTCGGAGTTGGATGGTATTGATCTGGACAACGTTTACTTTCAACAAGACGGCGCTACGTGCCACACAAGCAACGAAACCATTGCTCTGTTACGGTAAAAGTTTCCGGACCGTGTTATCTCTCGAAGAGGTTTTTACAATTGGCCACCGAGATCTTGTGATATAACACCTTGCGACTTCTTCCTTTGGGGCCACGTGAAAGATAAGGTCTACGCCAACAGCCCAGCGTCGATTCAAGACCTCAAAGATAGAATTCATGGGGCTACCGAGGACATAGGGCAGCCACTTTGCGATTTGGTTATGGAAAATTTCATGAAAAGTATATGTCCTGTAAGCATGGTGGCCATTTGGCTGATGTTGTGTTTCATTTTTTTGGCTGTTTGTTATGAAATAGAAATCCGATCATTTATCTCCAAAAATGGCATTTTTATTTGAATACCAAAATAACACCTCGACTGGCTCGGCAGTACCTCATCCGATCAACCCAATTTTTAGTTACATTTTTGATTCTTTCAATTCGAATCTCTTGAATGGCAACTTCGATTTCATGTTTCAACGCTTCAATTTTCTCTGGATGCTTTGCGTAACATTTATCCTTAATGGCCCCCCACAGAAAATAATCGAAAGGGCTCATATCATATGTCAAAGTAATCGTTAGTTCTATCTCTTAACTGTTGGTATATTTGTTATCAATAGAATCGCCAATGTATATCATCTGTATGTGTTTTTCTCTTACACTAATACATCTACATCATTAAAGTTTTGTTTATGTCCAGCTAGCAAAGCCGTCTTCTGTTCCAACGGTTTCTCCATAGCCTTTTTGGTTTTTGATGTGTGATGTTAGTCAAGAGGAGGGTATAAAATATATAATTTGCTACGATCCAAAAGAGTTACACATCGAAGGAGTGACCAAGTATGTTTGGCGGAAATTCGATTTGGGTGATTTTCAGTCATTTGAGTAATGTCCACCCGTCTATCTGTCCGACTATCTGTCCTTGTGTCTGTCTACTGGCTGGTGCTCACGATAACTCTCGAAAGGAGTAACCGATTAACTTCAAATTTTGTATGCGGTAATATTTTTCTCCATCTCAGACTAAGTTGGGCCACATTGGTCCCCTCCTTCCAGTAGTTTCATCTTCGGTGTCCCTATATGTCCCTTTTGGCATATGTCCGACTCTTTATCCAATATTTTAATTCCATCCTGCTAAATAATTAGTTAGCTGTATTTTGTGTCCTAAATGAGAGTTCGATTTTATATTTGTCATATATGTTGGAATTTTTGAATCTTTCCAATTATTTTCGAATATACGTTGCCGAATTATATATTATTGGTTCTGCGATATCATCCTTCTTCTCCGTTTTCGTCATTGTTAGCCTTAATAGTTCGATGGACTTTCTTTTTGGAAATTCATACTTTGATTCAGTCATTCGTCACTAATGGTCAGTACACTGGATACATAATTAGTCGCTGTATTCATTATCGCCCTTCTTGGTTGCTTTAAGTAAAACTTTAAAAGTCTTACAGTACATTTTTTTTAGTTTGGTATTATAGACAAAACTTGGCATGTTTGTAGAAGAGGTATTAGAGAGCCTCTATATTATTCAGGGGCTAGGCCATAGGGCCTCAAAATTGGCCACCTAGTGTGTAAAAAAATTGTAAATGCGTGTAGCTTTTGTGTTCGTCAGCTTTTTATCCCCTCACCTTAGAGAGGAGGGTTTATATCATTTGCTATGAGCCAAAAGTGTAACGCATCGAAGGAGTGACTTAAGACCACAAGTAGAAGTAGTAGTATTCTTTATTTTTTGAATAATAACCAGTAAGGGAAGGCAGAAAGTCGGGCGGACCGACTATATAATACCCTACACCTCCCTAACAATGCCAAAAGGTCATTGCGATAATAATTTGTAATAATTGGTGAATGGGTAGGAACATATTATCTAATTCTGAACCGATAATCTCTAAATTAAGCAATATTCGTACCTAAATTGATAAACATATTTCTGGGAAAATGTTAATGGTCGGAAGTAAGGTGCAACTTCTATAGCGCTTTGAAACCAAATCAGGAGGAACATATATGGAGGTTATATATAAATCTGAACCGATTTTCCCTGAATACTCATTCACGTAAAAAGACCTCTTTCTGTCGAATTTCGTACTGATCGGATATAAAATACAGTCTCCGTGCTTACGTATCAAATCGGGGGTAACATATATATGGGGGCTACATCTAAATCTGAACCGATTTTCTCCGAGTTTGGCAGTATTCCTTCATGTAGAAAGAAACCTCTTTTTGCCGAATTTCGCACTGATCGGATATAAAATAACATTTTACAGCGCTTGCATGTCAAATCGGGGGTAACGTATATATGGGGGATAAATCTAAATCTGAACCGATTTCTTCCAAATTTAACAGTGTTCATTCATATAATAAGAAACGTCTTTCTGCCGAATATCATACTGATCGGATATAAAATAACATATTTACACCGCTTACATGTCAAATCGGGGGTAACTTATATATTGGGGCTATATCTAAATCTGAACCGATTTCCTCCAAATTTAACAGTGTTCATTTATATAATAAGAAACCTCTTTCTGCCGAATTTCATACTGATCGGAAAATTTCGTACTGATCTGATATAAAATACAGTTTACACAGCGCTTACATGTCAAATCGGGGGTAACATATATATGGGGGCTATATCTAAATCTGAACCGAATTTTGACCAATTTCAATAGGGATCGTCCTTGGGCCAAAAAAGAGCACTGTGCTAAATTTCATCACAATCGAACCATAAATACGACCTGCACTTTGATTACAAGAAGACATGGACAAACGGACAGACGGACAGACAGACGGACGGACAGACAGACAGACAGACAGACAGACGGACATGGCTAAATCGACTCAAAACTTGATTCTATGACGATCGGTATAATAAACTATGGTTCTATTTCATCTGTTTTTGGGCGTTACAAACAAATGCACAAAGTCATAATACCCTGTACCACAGTGTGGTGTAGGGTATAAAAATACATAAAGGCTATGACACTGGCACATTCGTCGTCTGTCATTTGACCAACAATTGTATATGGATTAGTTAAAGTACATTCGATCTTATACTGATTTACATAATTCTCTCTTAATTACAAATATTCAGAAATTATATAGTTTCTATATTTCATTGCATTTATTATATAAAAGCTCAAATTGGTCCAGGACCCATAAAATTCTCCATTTAATAAGGAGATAAGCTCATTTTAATCTATGTTAGATTTGCCCATATATCTGATCCTGAATTCTCTTACAATTGGACATCTTGCCATAAAATGAAACAAAGTTTCATCTTCTTCTGTGTTACACAAAGTGCATCTTTTATCGTTTTCAGGTCGGAAGTTATTGGATTTTAGCCCCAACAAATCGCAGCGGGCTTTGAAAATTATAGATATTGTGCGTTGATCATATGATTCGCGCACGTAGTTCTTTCCAACATTATAGTTTAAATTCTTGTAGAAACGTGATTCGCTATTTTTTGCCGGTTTATCATTTTCTGTCTATTACTGTGCTTTAGTTCTTCCAACAATTTTATTCGTTTATAAAGCCAAATCGATTCCTTTGTGTCTGCTTCGAACTTTATATTAAACTCTCTTCAGAATTCGTTTGTATACTTCGCCCAAAATATGTTTTTAGCTAATATTTGTGGAGAGAATTGATGTGGCAATCTGTTTTGGTTCATTTTAAACAGTGTTTTAAAAATGTAAACACTGTTTAATTCAAAACTGTAGAAGTGGCTCTCCTCTGCATCGGTTTCTAAATGTATAGCATAGTTGGGTGTGAAATCTGGCAATTTTAATATTCTTTTTATGAAGTATCGTTGTAACTTGTCTACTAATTCAAAATGATCATATCCCCATACTTGCGCTCCATATGTTTGGAGACGGCTTGGTATAACTTCCATTTTGCTGATAATGCCATTTTATTTTTATTAAGAAACATATCCCATGTTGTGTTTATGCTACACTTAGCCATACTATTTCTTTTCTCGACATGTTTGGAAAAGGATAGTTTTGAGGACATTATTACACCGAGATAGCAATATTCATTCACTACCTTTATTTCGGTTTTATTATATTTCCAGCATTCGCGGTTTGATTGTTGCCTCCTTTTCTAAAAACTAGCATTTGTGACTTATCCATGTTGACTTCCATTCCCCAATTGTTGCAATATAGTTCAAGATTGTTAATCATTTGTTGCATCAGTGTGACATCATCCGCCAGAATTACAATGTCGTCAGCGTACATTAACAGTCTTATGTTTCGTTCACCGATGTTCAAACCTCCTCCAAGTTGGTCATGTAAATCATTTAAGTACATTATAAATAGTAAGGGCGAAAGTATACATCCTTGCTATACACCAGAATATTTTTCAAAACTGTCCGACAGTTGAATTCCACGCCAGATAGTTTCGATCAAATTTAAATCTTTTCAATCTTCTTCTTGGTACCTTATCGAAAGCAGCCTTGAAATCTACAAAAAAGGCGACCCCAAGTATGTTTGGCGGAAATTGAATTTGGGTAATTTAAAGTCATTGACTTCAAATTTGATATGCTGTAATATTTGTCTCCATTGGTCCACTCCTCTAGTACCTCCCCCACAAAGGTTTTTTACTTAGAGAAATATTGATTCTTTAATAACTTCTATACTACTTACACGAATCTTCTGAAAGTCCGCACGTAGTATTAGTTTATTAACATACCGAGAAATGTGGACGTTATTGGAACACCCCTTTTGGTACCATCTACACAAATGGACCATTTTGCACCAGGACTTAATAGCTTATAACCTTATAACCAGTGCATAAAAATACTTGAAATTGTGTACAGTGTAATGTTTTTATAGTGCGTACAGTGCAGTAAAAAATGGGCATTATTGTACCGCCCCTTTTGGTACCACCCACACAAATGGACCATTCTGCACCAAAAGTTAACAGCTTATAACTCTAATATTAGTGCATACTTTAAGGTTATTAAATGCAATTTAAATTGATAATAATTTTATTAAAACCCACAAATAAATAAATTTATGATTTGAGAAAAAGGGGCCTTTTTTTAAATTTGCGTACAAAATTTTGTAAATTATGGAAGCTTGGCAACAATACTAGTGACAATTTGTGACTCGTTCTATCTTCGAAAACATTATCCAGGAAGTTTCTGCAATATTTCTATTATTTCATGGAAACAAAAGTAATAATGCATCCAATATCTTTTAATGGATATTGTTGAGAAACAAATACTACTCATCATAACAATCTTCCAATAATGCACTATAGTCCCACCCTAATGTGGTTTCATCCTATTTACATATAACACATTTCCATTTTAAACAAAAAAGTAGCAAATGTCACATGCCATAAATGTGGCATAATCTTTTTTACACTTTTCTCTGAGTACAATTTCCTGGATCTCATACTTGTTGTGTTGTCCTTTTTCCGTCCTGACTATTGCTCAGATGCGTATGGACAAATATGCATAAGCAAATCTGTATGTTGTTAGTTGGGGCAAGTATTTATGTTAGTGGGTAAATCTTTATATATATGAACGAATTGTTAAGTTAAACTAAATTTTTGAGACATAGCTAAAAATGGAGAAAAAACACAACACTATGCCAGAAGTTTAAATTGCTAAAGGGTATTGTTGAACACGAATGGTTTAAAATTGAATACTTTCGAAACTCATTGATAAAAGGAGCTAATTTGGGGTAGATTTGTAAAAAAAATCAGCTCAGCTGAAGTTGTTAAATATAATTTCCAAAAAAATACGCTGTAGTATATAATACATCTCATACATTCAACAATTATACACCCTTTTCCATAAATAAACTCATTTCTATGTGTTTTGCAAAACTAAAGAGAAATATAGAGAAATATTCACATCCGCACATATATATGTATAGGTGCATACGCACTCGGCTCGCATAAAACTTCATAAGTTTTAGTTAGTTATAAATTTTTATAAAAGTTTGGTTTCCGTTATTTCATCCGAACATGAAAATTTGTTTTGGCACTTTTGCAGCAAACAACAGCAAAACAAGGATCCTTTTACATATCCTTTTGTTTAGCATCGAATGCATGAATGTAGGTGTATTTGACACAATATATATGTGCAATCTGTTCGAGAAAAGGGTCACAATGAAAAAATTAAAAATTGTCATAGGAAGACAAATTCAAAGGTCCATTCTCATCACAGCGTATGGGAAACAGGCGGAATTGAGAAAATGCTTTTGAAGTGAGAGAAAAGAATTTATTTCAATTGATTTCAATAGAAAAATATCATCATTATATTTTGAAATGTCATAAACCGAGAACTTTTCAAAATTTCGACTTATTACGCTTTTGTTGCCCAATACCGATATGTGTATTTTTGAGTGCGTTCGTTTATGGAAAACTTTAAATGACCATAAGGTGTGCATGTCTTATTTAAGTTTCAAATTGAGTTTGATGTTATCGAAATTGAATTTTAAATCAACTTTTAATAATGTTATGACAAAACTATAGAATGGCAGTCTGTATCACAGACCTTAAATTATACAGATGTGCCGTCAGCCAGAAATGTCAAAATCTATCAGTTACGGACGAATAGGAATGAAATGTCACACGCGAAAAAACAGGTTTCCGCGAACATAGTTTGAACTTTTTTGCACTAATCGATTGATATTAATTTTTTAATTGTGACAATTACAAAAAATTCGGGAAAATCGGTCCGAAATCCGCGGAAAAACTCATTCTTTGAACACCTACTCGTTGAAATTTCTATTCGTTCGTAACTGATATCTTACTCGCTCCGGGATGACATATCTTATTATTCATTATTTTTGGTCTGTATGCTTTCTATTTTTATTTCGTTGAACTATTATATTTTCAAATTGACAAGAATTTTTTATTTAAACCACAAATTTGGGAATTTGTTGTTTCTCTATTGAAAACTGGGATGAATATACATTAGGGCGGGCTGATTTGTATGGATGAAAAAAAAATTAAAAATCGTATGGCAAAAACGTAGTCTGCATTAAATTCTAAGACAATTTTCCGAAGAAACCATGAGTTTAAAATCAAAACCTAAACCGCGCCTGTCGACTTGAAAATTTTTTTCCTCTTCTTTCGCTTAAATTATTTTCTTTTTTTTTTGAAATATTATGTTTCATTAAACCCTCACTTTAGTGATACGAGAGTATATATAATTTGCTACGGGCCAAAAGTGTAACACATCGAAGGAGTGACATAAGACCCTAAGTATGTTTGGCGGATATCCGTTTTATGTCGCTTTAAGTCGAATGAGCAATGTCCGTCCGTCTGTCTGTCTGCTAGCTGGTGCGCACGATAACTCTCGAAAAAGTAATTGACTTCAAATTTGGTATGTGGTAATATTTTTTTCTATCTCCGGCTAAGTTCGAAGATGGACCATATTCGTCCACTCCTTCTATTACCTCCCCCACAAAGTGTTAATATTAAGTGAATTATTGATTATTTAATATCTTCTATACTACTTTGAATCCTTTGAAATTCTACACAAAATATTATATTATTAGTCACTATCACCTCAAGAAAAATGGGCGAAGTTACCTCGCCCCTTTTGGTACATTCCACACAAATGGACCGATTTTGCTCCAAAAGTTAACAGCTTATAACTTGAATACCTATGCACCAAATGACTTGACATTTTGTACAGTGTAATGGTTTCATAGTACCTACAATCCAGGGAAAAATTGCCGAAGTTGCCACGCCCTTTTTGGTACCTCCCACACAAAATGGAGAAATCATTTTATCATTTTTTATTTGGGTGAATATTTTTTTTAATGAAAAAAATTTTTAGTGTAGAAAAGATATAAAGTGCAAAAGAACTACCTTACTAAACAATTTTATTCAGAAAATTCCATTTCTTTTTGGAAAAAGCTATTTTTTCTAACATTTATTTTTTTTTTTTTGGCAAAGGCGGGCATATAAATTTTCAAGTCGAGAGGCGCGGATTAGGATTTTATTTTAGATACATGGTTTCTTCGGAGAAGTTTCTTAGAATTTTATGTAGTTTAAGTTTTTGCTATACTATTTTTAAAAAAAAATCAACCCGCCCTAATATACATATGAATATTTAGAGATATAAAGACTTATTTTGGTTTAAGAGATAAGTACATAAAGGCTACAAATTGGATATTGTTCAAAGTTAATCTACGCACATATGTATTCATATTCATATATTACAAGAATTTTGTCTGACAGATTCACTGTCGGAATATTGGAAAAATTGGACTAAAGTTTTAACTTACTACTTTGCTATGAGCCAAAAGTATGCCACATCGAAGGAGTAACATAAGACCTTAACCTAAAACCGTAACCTAAGACGGTAACCTACGACTGCAAATTCGTTTTATGACATTTGCGCAATACCCGTCTGTCTGGCTGGTGCACACGATAACACTCAAAAGGAGTAAAGGATTGACTTCAGATTTGATGTGGCAGAAGTTCGAAAATGGGCCGTACTGGTCTACCCCCTTCTAGTACCTTTTTCCCAAAGGATTGAAATCTAAAGAAATATTGATTAAGCAAATTATACGCACGCTGCCCCTATACGGTGATAGTCTAAAGAGGTACAATATCAGCGCCATCTTTTAAAATATAATTAAATAACATAATAAAGTTACTCAGCCTTTGCTATAAATTCGTTAAAATTTCAACTGTCATTCCAACAGACTCAGACGGGCACAAGAAAAAGTTTGCTTTCGACTAGCTTTCAATAATTACCCAAACAAGATTATGAGAGACAAAACATCCGTTTTATTCGACCTAAACTAAATTTGCAGAAAAATAATGTTGCAAGGAAACATCCGGTAAGAGAGAGCTGATGAAAACACTTAATGGAATTTTACCACTAGCTTGCAGCAACACAACGCGCCAAATGGATGCAGTGGAAAACAAGAAGAAACGGCGTTAAGTTCGGTCAAGCCGAATATTATATACTCTCCATCATGGATCGCATGTCAATGGTTACGGGTACAAATATATTGATACTACTCATTTTATAAATGCAAAATTTGTATTTATACTTTACAAGAAATATCCATTGGCAAAAAACAAAAAAATATTTTTGTAAAATATAAATTCAAATGGCCTTATTTTGTCTGAGCGGGTATTTCTTTTCATGAAATAGTTGGTTTTGTTGTCCAGAAAACATAATGAGAAAGCAATCTGTATATATCCGGTTCTAATATGTACCGATTTGTAGGAAAGATCGGAAAAAAAATTAAAAACAAACATCGAAAAAAATGTCGATAGCCTCACGAATTCTATCTTTGAGGTCTTGAATCGACGTGGCCCCAAAGGATGAAGTCGCAAGGTGTTAAACCTCAAGATCTCGGTGGCCAATTGTGATCACCTCTTCGAGAGATAACACGGTCCGGAAACTTTTCCCGTAACAGAGCAATGGTTTCGTTGCTTGTGTGGCACGTAGCGCCGCACAGTGTCACGAGCGTGGCCAAAAATGGTAAGAGCTGATGTTGGAATTGTTGATTTTTTTTTACAAAATTTTATGAAAAACACAACAACTAAAAAAAGTGTAAAATATTATTCAAAAATATTGATCAGTATTTGAGTTATTGTGGCTCAAAGTTGTGGTTTGTTTGCAAAATGATAATTGTTAAGAAACACAATGAAATTTCGTATCCAGTAATAAGGGGTTAAATTCCAATTTTTTGTTAACGGTTGGTACAAAATGCCATTGAAATGCAAGTGTGAAACATATTGCTACAATTGCAACACTGTTATAGTTTACAAATATTGATCATATGTGATGTACCGTTAGCAAGAAGACAGGTCTGGTGTGAAGTCAGGTTTTGACAATATACACAAACTTGCGTAGACAATTAAAAAAAAAACATAAAAAAAACATCTTTCCAATTTTTTGATATTTTTTAGCTATAAGTATGTATTTTAACATATATAAGTCTCAGCTGCACAGCTCTGCACAAATTTTATTGGTGAATCTTTTTATCCCCTCACCTTAGAGAGGAATACCCCTATCATTTGCTACGAGCCAAAAGTGTAACACATCGAAGGAGTGACCTAAGACCCTATGTATGTTCGGCGGAAATCCGTTTTGGGTCATTTTAAGTCATTTGAGCAATGTCCGTCCGTCTGTCTGCTGGCTGGTGCGCACGATAACTCTTGAAAGGTGTAATCGATTGACTTCAAATTTGGTGTGCGGTAATATTTTTCTCTTTATCCGGCTAAGTTCGAGATGGGCCATATTGGTCCACTCCTTTTAGTACCACCCCCACATAAGGTTAACTTTTAGTGAAATATTGATTCTTTAATAACTTCTATACTACTTACTCGAATCTTCTGAAATTTCACACATAGTATTAGTTTGCTAGTCGCTAACACGCCAAGAAAAATGGGCGAACTGGCCACTCCCTTTTTGGTACCTCCCACACAAATGGACCATTTTAGACCAAAAGTTAACAGCATAGTGAGTAGTATATTTGTTCGTACTTACGAGTATATCTGTATTTATTACATATTATCTCAAATAAAAAAAAAGTTCATTTCGCAATGTGTTAAAATGTATTATGAATTGCTGTAAATATGTTATGGGAAACTAAATCCTTTTTTGAATATTTACTATTACGTTCAAAACGCATATGTGATAAAAATCCAAAAAATAAACGAAAATTAAAAACAAATCAAAATTGAAAATGAAGGGTGAACCTCAAAATTTGAGCCTGTTTTCTTTACAAACAATTCGTTCTGTAGCCAAATCGGACTAAACATATATATGGGAGCTTTATCTAGATCTGACCCGATTTTCTTGAAATTCGGCAATACTGGTCTATGGGTCAAGAAACTCTACCATGCTAAATTTCAAAACAATTGGATGTAAAGTACAGCTTCTATAGGGATAAAGGGACAAATCGGACAAAACATATATATGGGGGCTATATCTGTCCTTTAGTCAATTTTTCCAAAACTTCGTTTTTATTCTTCCCGACCGAAAAAAACGACTTATGGAAAATTTCATTCACCTGCGACGGCGCCTTTTATTTTTGGCCACCTCTTCTATGAAATCACGACACTGTGCGCCGTCTAGTTGAAATTAAACGTTGTCCAGATCAATACCATCCAACTCCGACCATAAAAAGTCATTAATCATCTCTCGACAGTGCAATCCATTCACCGTAACTGTTGATTCAACCTCATTTTCGAAAAAGTAAGGTCCAATGACCCCGCCGGACCATAAACCGCTTCAAACAGTCTCACGTTGAGGATGGAGAGGCTTCTCAACAATAACTCTTGGGTTTTCCGAGCCCCAGATGCGACAATTTTGCTTGTTGATGTAGTCACCGAGGTGGAAATGGGTCTCATCAGTCAAGATGATTTTTCTATAATTTTTCGAATTTCAATAATATCAATGCATTGTTGAATCGTGTGTCGTTCCATGTTTAGTAATGGCGTAGTTTCTACTTGTCAAATGTCAAAGAATAAAAGCTTCAAAAGTGACAGCTACCGAAATACCGGGTGATTCAAAATAACACCTCTTGTTGGAAAACCCTGTATATCTCCAAAATTCTTCGATCGTTCAATCCATATCAAACCGAACGATTTTCGTAAATTATACAATAACGACTCCGATATATCCCAGACATATTCTACTCTAAAAAATATTTTACACGTATAACAAAAGGTTTTTTTTCAAAAGATACTTATATGACAAAGTGAAAAATGTGAAAATCAAGAAAAAAGTGCCAAGCTAGGAATATTGAAAATGTTGTAGTACGAAAACTCGTGGGTAGAATTTGAAAAATAAGGGCTAATTTTAAAGGTAATTGCTTTTCGCCGGCTGTTGACCGCTACTGACCAATTTTTATTTTTTGTTTTGATGTTTCTTCTTCTTTTGTGTTTTTAAACAAGCTAAAAATTCCGAAAAAATATAGGCATATTCCCGGAACGATTCTATACAGACTAGGGTGATAAAAAAACCGGTTATGTTGAAAATACGGTTTTCGGTTTCTTCGAAAATTAAGTTAACTCTAAAACCGGTTTTCGGTTTAACCGAAAATAAAAAACCGGTGAACCGGTTGTTTTCGGTTTTTCTTTTTTAATAAAAATGCATTAATAATGCTCAACATTTTGTTAGATGACGTAAAATAAGCGTAGTGCAAATTCAATATGTAACCATATTCCAATTAAATTAAGATTTATTTGAAAATGTTATTTTAAACACTTCATATTTTTATTTATAATAGGTAATTGTTCCAATTTCATTTATGATATAATATTTTAATCTCTGCAATATTTGTAATATTTATGTTCAATTTTTAAAGAGATTTCTTTCAAAAAAATTTATTATGATTTTTATAAAACTTGACTAATAGTGAAGATCGGCAAAATCTTAGCTTTTAGCATCATATAAATGGCAAACCGATTATATACATATATTATCAGAAGTAGCGGATTCTGCCTTGATAATACTATAGAGATGAAAACTTGTCGAAATGTGAAACTGAACATATGTATTTTATTTATACCTACATTTAAATTAGAAAGGATTGTTAATTAATTTCTATACCGCAATAAGACCCTTGATAAAATATGCAGACGAAGTCAATAGAGAAGTTAGCAATGTAAACAGTATAAATACATATAAAACTGAATTTTGAAATCGATGGATATGCACAAATGATGTCAACGGTTTTTATATTGATGTTTTCAAAATTTTAGGTAGGTTCCTGTTTCAAAAATAATATTTTCTTTATCATTTTATAATAGTTTCAAAAAACCGAAAAGTCGAATAAACCGTGTTGAAAAAACCGACGGTTCGAGTTATTCGAAAAAGCAAAAAAACCGGAAACCGATAGGCGGTTTTTAAAGAGAAACCGATTAACCGGTTAACCGGTGCGGTTTTTGATTACCCTAATACAGACCAAGCAATTTTCAGCACTGAGAAATAACGGGTTATATTTAAAACAAGTAAGAAAGTTTCAGTCGGGTAAACCGCCTAAGGTATACCCTCACTTTGTGAGTAATGTAATATTGAATATTACACAAATTATTCTGTCAATTTTTGTGGGAGGTACCAGAAGGGGTTTAAGAAATACACCTATATTTCGCTGAACAGTAGATACTTTAAATACATTGCACTGTGCCGAATTGTAACCGTTTATATGGACTGGTATATTAACGTTGAGGTATTAAATTGTGGTATAATTTGGCCATTTTGTGTGGGAGGTACAAAAATGACGCTCATTTTTCACTGGACTATAGGCATTATAAAAGCATTACACTGTACAAAATTTCAATTAATTGTATACACTGATATTAATGTTATAAACTGTTAACTTTTGGTGCAAAATGGTGCCTTTGTGGGAGAGGTAACAAAAGGGGCATGACAATAACGCCCATTTTTCAATGGACTGTAGGCACTATAAAAACATTACGCTGTACAAAATTTCAAGTATTTTTATACACTGGTATTAATGTTATAAGCTGTTAACTTTTGATGCAAAATGGTGCATTTGTGTGGGAGGCAGGCAATGAAGCCGACCAAAATTTTGCGGCGGCGCATGGAAATGTATCGATCGGCGGCGGCGGCGGCTGATCGGCTGAGCCGACAAATTTTCAACAATCAGCTGAGCCGATGAATTTCCCGCAATCGAAAGTGTACGAATACGAATGTAATTCTCCGGCAAAAGTGGCGTTTTGAGATTTTAAGCATTAGAGGAAAAAACTTAAAATTAACACAAAGTTATGAAAGATTGATGTACTAATGTTGAAAATCGGTTCAATAAATCGTCAATTTTTGATATATTTGTTACTTAGTTGACGATCCTTGCCAAAATAAATTGGGTGTTCCGGAGTGTAGGTCCGATGGTCTTGGGCCTCAGTATTTGTATAAGTTATTGACGAAATACTAGGATTGGTATTGGTAATTTGGAAGCGTTTCCTGCATGTACTGTTTTCCAGAAACAAGAAAAATTGTAAAAATGCCAGACCTGCTTTAGTGTTTCATCCATAAATTTTACAAATATTTAGTCACTAAAAATCCAAATACTGTTTTAGATTTGTGAGAGTGCATTGAATATTGCATGGTTAATTTTTAAAAAAATCGAGGTAAACAATTTTTTTTAACTCTTTTTTTAAAGACTGACTTTGTAAAAATCGGTTCAGCTGTTCAAGATCTATTGTAATTTCCGTAAAACCCAAAACGCATTTTTTATATAAAATTCCCATAAATTTTTGGAATATTTTTTTAAGTAAACGATTACCATTTAACAACCTTTTGTAAAGTTTGTACGCTAAAATTAACCCTAAATATTGCAAATTCTAAACCAATGATATTACTTAGTAGTCACTTTCAAAATTTTTATGGTTGCATAAAACAAATCTTCTTGACTCACGAAACAAACTTCGGCGGCTGAGTTTCAGCCGATGTGAGCCGCTAAAATCGGCGGCGGCGCCGGCTGGAAGAAAATGACTGGCGACGGCGCGCCGCCGATTTGCGCCGCGTCGGCTTCATAGCCTGGTGGGAGGTACCAAAAGGGGAGCGTAAATAACGCCCATTTTTCACTGGACTGCAGGCACTATAAAAGCATTACACTGTACAAAATGTCAAGTATTTCTAAACACAGGTATTAATGTTATAAGCTTTTAACTTTTAGTGCAAAATGGTGCATTTGTGTGGGAGATACCAAAACGGGCGTGGCAATTTCGCCCATTTTCCTCGAGTTACAACAAACTAATAAACTAATAAACTAACAAACTAATACTATGTGTGGAATTTCAGAAGATTCGAATACGTATAATAAGACAGACAGACAGACATTGCTCATTCGACTTAAAATGACCCAAAACGGATTTCCGCCGAACATACTTGGGGTCTTAGGAATTTGGAATTTGGCAGTATTCCATCATGTAATAAGAAACCTCTTTTTGCCGAATTTCTCTGTGATCGGATATAAAATACAGTTTCTACAGCGCTTACATGTCAAATCGGGGGTAACATATATATGGGGGCTATATCTAAATCTGAACCGATTTCATTTGTTTGTAACACCCAAAAGGAGAAGAAATAGACCCATCGTTTATTATACCGATCGACTTAGAATCACTTTTTGAGTTGATTTAGCTATGCCCGTCTGTCTGTCCGTCTGTCTGTGCATGTATTCTTGTAATCAAAGTACAGGTCGCAATTATAGTCCGATCTCGACGAAACTTTACACATATCCTTTTTTTGGCCCAAGGATGATCCCTATTAAATTTGGTTAAAATCGGTTCAGATTTAGATATAGCCCCAATATATATGTTACCCCGATTTGACATGTAAGCGCTGTAAAAACTTTATTTTATATCCGATCAGTATGAAATTCGGCAAAAAAAAGTTTCTTATTATATGAATGAACACTGTTAAATTTGGAAGAAATCGGTTCAGATTTAGATATAGCCCCCATATATACGTTACCCCCGATTTGGCATGTAGCGCTGTAAACATGTTATTTTATATCCGATCAGTGCGAAATTCGACTAAAAGAGGTTCCTTATTACATTAAGGAATACTGCTAAATTCGGAGAAAATCGGTTCAGATTTAGATATAGCCCCCATATATACGTTACCCCCGATTTGACATGTAAGCGCTGTAAAAACTGTATTTTATATCCGATCAGTACGAAAATCGGCAGAAAGAGGTTTCCTATTACATGAATGAACACTTTTAAATTTGGATGAAATCGGTTCAGATTTAGATATAGCCCCCATATATACGTTACCCCCGATTTGACATGTAAGCGCTGTAGAGACTGTATTTTATATCCGATCAGTACGAAATTCGACAGAAAGAGGTATTTTTACATGAATGAGTATTCAGGGAAAATCGGTTCAGATTTATATATAACCTCCATATATATGTTCCTCCTGATTTGGTATCAAATCGCTATAGAAGTTGTACTTTACTTCCGATCATTAAAATTTTCCAGAAAGATGTTTCTCAGTTTAGGTACGAATATTGCTTAATTTTGCGATTATCGGTTTAGAATTATATAATAGGCATGTTTTCGTTACAAGCTAGCACTTTTAGTTTAGCACTTTGCAACGAAAACAACTGACTTCCACTAACTGGCACATAAGCAATAAGTGGCGGATTTTCACTATCTGGTAGCAATGGTGTCATGAGTTGCGAAGAAAGAACAGTGCGAAACAAACAAAAAATTCGTGAAAAGTATTTATAAAACATATATTTACTATTCTATGTTCAATTGTTTACACATTTTTTTGCAAATATTAAAATAATTTCCCATTTTTGTTCTTCTTCTTCCCGCTAATTCACAATAATTGATAAAATCTCTCCAAAAATGGGATGTCATATTGCTAAATATAGGGTGCCCAATCTGGCAACATCATACTCGATTAAGACATGAACACAAGCACGAAACTTCATCGGGAACTAATAGTGCTTAAAAGTGCTTAGCTCCCCATACAAATTAAGCACTTTTGGTGTAACGAAAACACGCCGAATATGTTCCTACCCATTTACCAATTATTCCAAATTCTTATCGCAGTGACCCTTATCGCATTGTTAGCGAGGTGTAGGGTATTATATAGTCGGCCCCGCCCGACTTTCTGCCTTTACTTACTGGTTTTATTTCGTGATCGTTTGTCCTTTTTACAGGACTTTTAATTTTCAAAGGATATAAGTGTTTGAACAATTTATTTTCGTACTTCTGCAAGTCCTACATTGGAGATATTGGTATTAAGTAAAAGAGGAGAGTCTCTTCTGTTTAACTATTTCTTTGTTTTAATTTATCAGGACGAAAAAAATTGGAAAATGTCCTTTGAAATTTTAATCCTTGAATATCCTTAGAGATTTCTAATTAAATTTGTTTAGAAAAATGTTTGCTTAAGTTTATACAATTATCTTAAATATACTAAAATTTCACCTTTCTACCTGTATTAGTTTAGCATTAACAGCAATTTCAAATTTTCCATCTGCAAAAGTTAGATATGAGTAAACTTATAAAATATATATCCACTCGCCTTATTGTTTTCACCTACACGGGGCAAAATCGCCTTTTTTCATATGTTTGAATCGAAAGAAAATATATTTGGAACACAAATTTTTAAATGTTTTATATTTCTGAGTAAATAAATTTTATTTGCAAATCAATAAAATTTACTTGGAACGCATATATTAATATATTACAACAAAATATATTTGCAAACTAATTTTCTCAAATAAAATATGTATTTATATACCAATAAAATTATTGTTTAGGAATATCTTCAAATATATATAATTTAAGAAAGATTTTCAAAACTTTGGTGAATTTTTCTAATTTAATTTTTAATTTTTCCTTCGTTTCGAATTATTTCTCCCAGTCAAAAATATCATTAGCAGCATTGCATTCTGTTTTAAGGGACTCATTTTAAATTTCTGGGTATTTCATGTCAGCATTTTTTTCAATCCTTCGAGTAAATTAATGTTATCAAAAATTATACGATTTCAATTAAAAATTTCTAAAAAAATATCATTAAATTACTGAAAAACAACACAATTAAGGTTCGATATTTTCGGAATACTTAAATTTAAATACATTTTTGTTTCGTAAATAAAATACCAAATAAAAGGTATTAGGGTGAAAACAAGGATTTATTTAGAACAACATCTTTCCAAATATATAATTTTTGTGTGTAGCAAATATTATATATTTAGAGTGTACCATAAACATATATATGCTTCAAGCCGAATATGTTTGGGACAATATACTACAGAAGCGATTTTTTTTCAGCGTGTATGCACAAACCCATATACATATATGTGAGACTAGAGTCCCCACAAAGTAAAACAGCGGACTCACTTTTTCATTTCACGATGTTGTACATTGTGAAGGGATATATATATTTATTTATACGAATATTTTAACAACTGTTGAATGTATTAGTTGAACACAAATAATTTCTAGGTCTGAATAGGCTTTGATAGTTTTGCAAGTATTGTGTATGATTTAGAAATTGTCATAAAACAGTTATCGTTAAACGTTGCAATTTCTCTTATGAAATAGTGAAACAGAACTAAAAAATAACACGTGAAATAATATTGATTATGGAGTGCACCAACCGAAATAAATTCTACATTCTCGGTGGTTTAAATGTGCCTCGAAAAAAATTGCGAGGTGAAACCTATAAAAAAGGTACGAAGTTTTTTTTTTAATTAACTTTCCAAAAAACTTATGGCTTGTTCCTGAAGACGTATGAGAATATTGCTATCGTAATATACAGGGTGGCTGATATGCAATGCAACAAAGTAAAGCGCTATATTTTTTTAATTTTTTTTTTTTAAATTTTATTGTTCAAACGCAAAAAATGTCGGAAATAACATAAAATTTTAGAAACATGTTTTCTAAATAATCGACCTTTTATTCTTTATTATTTTTGTAATTAAAAGACAAGCTCGAGGTCAGGTGTTGTTATTATTTATTTATTGGTATCCAATATTTCGTTCTTCTTTGAAGAACATTTTCAGGGATATGAGTACAAAAACGAAATAACACAAAACATGAAGCGACAGACGTCTTGCTTTGCCGTTGTCTGTTTTCTTAGTAAGAATTACAAAAATAATTTTAGAAACAGTTTAGATTTGTTCGAATTGGCCACCTTTGACACGAATTATGGCCTTCAAACGGCCGACAAAGCCATCACACGCTGCACGAAAGTGGCTCTGCGGTATTTTGGCCCATTCCCGGCGAAGCGCCGCACGATGGGAAAATATGATGAAATATGCGCGCATGTACTTTGAAAACATCTTTCAAAAATCAATTTTTTGGGAGTGTTATTTTATTCTGGATAACATTTAATGAAAGTACCTTCAAATTTTATGAAAATATCTCCAGGCGATTTCGAGTTATGACCATTCAAAGTTTGTCTTTTTTACTGATAAATGCAAATAACATTGCGATGATAAAATGCATATACTAAAATGCTTGTAGAATTCACGTTTATTGGTGAAATGCGATAGGACTTGCAACATATAATAAAGTACTATTCATCTTAATTTTTGTGTATAAGACTTGTTTTTAACGCCTTCCAACAAAGACATATTTCAAAGTAAATAAAACCGTTTTTTTTTTGTTTTTCAAAAAAATTATCCACAGTAAATGGAATACAACTTTTTTGGATCACGTGGGATCACTTCCATATAACATAGAGAAGAGAGGTGACTTAGGAATGAAACCAACAGTACCTAGTTTATCTGCGAATTTTTGCGATTATGGCAGATTTTTGTACTTTAAATATGTGCTTTTTTTCTTTAAATATAGAAAATATGTGTGGAAGCTATATCAATCTATGAACCGATTTTCCCGAAACATATGGATCGATCTTCTTGGTTAAAAAAAATAACATTTGCGAAATTTCGGCAAAATCGGATAATAATTACGAACGGTACTGAACGGACGAGGATAAATGGATTAACATGCAGCTGCAAGTTTTATCAAGTACGATTAAAAATTGAGAACTTATTAATATTATGAGGATTATAGTAATTTTTATACTTCACTTTTTCTACAAAACCTATAAAAATATAGTTACAATAACATATATACGCTTCCTCAGTTTGTGTGTATTAGGGTGGACCGATTATTTTTTGTTTTTAATTTAACTTTTCTTTTATTATCAGTCTACGACCCATTGTTTAAAGTGCATTATAGTAAAATTTCAGCTTTCAAAAATATTGCAGCCCACAATTTTATCCTATTTAAGTTGTCTTAGTTTCAATTTTAAAACCATGGCAGGTTTTGTAGATTTTTATCGCAATGTTGACAAAAATATTTTTGAACTTCAATGGTCTGCATATTTAAAACGCAGCAACACACAATCAAGCACCTGAAACAGATTTTAAACTTAATGTTGTCAGCTTTAATTTAAAATCAAGATCACGGAATTTGGCACGATATTCGGGGTTTTACACTAATTTTCACAAAGTCACTTTTGAAGCACCACTGTGCGATAAATAGTAATAGTAAGAAAAATCTGGCTTCACCAAATTATTCTGCAAAGAATTCTCTTGAAGATGGCCCAAACCGTAGGACTCTATATCTAACGGTATAGTCGTGAGATAGAAAATACAGCTATGCGCGCGTATTTACCCATTTTTTCCCATTGTGCGCCGTCTTGAGATGATCGATACTTTGGTATTTTTTAGTGCGAACCTTACTCTCTAAAATGCCCCAGGCGCAAAAGTCCAACGGATTGAGATCCGGAGATCTTGGTGGCCATTGTGCGGTAGAAATGAAGCGAGGAACCTCCTTTTTAAGCCATTCTTGGTTGACGCGTGCTGAGTGCGATGGTGCTGAGTTCTGTTGGAATGTCCATTGTCTGCGGCCGAAATGTTTGTCTGCCCAGGGCTTCAATATCTTTAGGATATTTTCCCGATAATATTCGGTATTTATTTTGACCCCATGGTCGATGAATACGAGCGGGGAGCGACCATCGGCCGTTACGGCGGCCCACACCATTACCATCGGCGGCATTTGAGTTCTGGTGGCCAATCGAAGGTGTACATTTTCAGCTGACCTCTTTGGCAAGTAAACCCGATCATTTTGTTTGTTCACAAACTGCTCAAATTCGGTAACTCGCCTCTTTCGTGCAAGCGAAGCAACTCCTTGGCTCTTTCCAGTCTAACTTTTTTTGTGCATCGGTGAGCTCTTGCACTTTTTTGAACTTCAATGGCTTTAGTCAAAGCTCATTTTTTAATATGTGTTGTATCCGTTCTCGCGATATGTTCAGCTCACGAACAATTTTTCTACCACTGCGGCGTGGATTTCGATCAAATCTGGCTTCACTTTTCGGATCATTTCTGGTGTTGTTACCGTTTTTTTTCGTCCACTTTTTGGACGCGATGCAACACTGCCAGTATCACGGTAACGAGCAATGGTACGAGAAACAAAAGATTTATTCACATTTAAATGCAGGAGGGCTCTAACGATAGCCACTTGTGTTTTTCCACCCAAATATAAAGCAATCACACTATCACGCTTGAATTCCATCACGAATAACTTTTTTCTGAATGCAATAGATCAAAATGCTTTTGTAAGCTTGTAAACAATAAAATGAACTGTCACTGAAATAAATCTGTCAGCTATCAGACTAGCGGTTTATAATGATAGCAACCTGAATTTGGTTGCAATACATATCAGCCACTCTGTAAATGGATCGAAAAATGATGACAAAATTAAGCATCTTGTGAAATACGTGTACCCAGTTTTTTGAATCCATCGCAATGAATATTCCGTTGAGTCGTGATACTTTTGCCAAACAGTTCAACATACCAATAGGATAAAATATGAGCCGCGGTGCAAAATACCGTATTTTATTTATGACTTAGTGAAACCTGCTGTAGTGCCATCTGAAAAATTTTTAAACGCTCCATCTGAAGGATCCCAGTATGTTCCAGATGCGTTCGCAGATGAATCGCTGTGCATCGAAAGTCACATTGATAACACTTGCAAATTTGCACCAACTAAAGGTGTGTCAGAGTCTCACCGCCTCATCTAATAACCCAGAGCGACTTTATTGGAGTCTCGCTTGAAGCAGTGGAATTTGGTTTCTGAAGACTTTCATATCACATCTGTAAAAAACGCTTAAACAAGCGCTGCTTTGATGACTGTTTTTGTTTGGATAAAAGAACTGGAATCACATACGCAAAGAACACTGAACAGCATTTTGATACCAACGACAAAACTTACGTTCCTGATGAATGGTGTCTCTTTGTAGACGGTTCAGTAAAGAGTCTCAAAGGCATGCTGCTACATATTGGTAATGAGTATCCATCAGTACATGTACTCTATGGGACCGATATAGTAGAAAACTACGAAAACATGGAACAAATGTTACAATTATTAAACTATGAGAAAAATTGCTGGGTGATTTATTGCGACCTTAAAATTGTTGCGATTCTTATGGGTCTCAACATCAATGTTTTTATGTCTCTGGGAGGGTCGATGCCGCATTATTCCAACCACAAATGGCAGGCTCGAACAAGTTGTCAGATAGGATGTGATAGCATTGAGAACACACCACTAGGGCCGTCTTCTAAAATTAAATTCCACCGCTACACATCAAATTGGGGCTTATTAGAAATTTTGTTGGCGCACTCGACACTGAAGGTACTGCTATGGAGAACTTAAAGATGTTTTCTCAAAATTAAGCAATTCCAAAATTGTCGCTGGTAAGTTATATGGTTCGGATAATTTCCTTAATACTAAGCGATTATTATACCCTACACCACACTGTGGTACAGGGTATTATAAGTTTGTTTCACGGCAGATGTTTGTAACACCTTAAAATAACACAGCTAGACCCACCTTAAAGTATACCGATCGACTCAGAATCACTAGCTGAGTCCATTTAACGGTGTCCGTCCGTCTGTCCATGTAAAGTTGTTCGTCGACTACAGGTCGCAATTTAACTCCGATCGTTCTGAAATTTTGCAGGTTTCGCGGCTGTTAAGAACGCTATTGAATTTGGTTGAAATCGGTTCAGATTTAGCTATAGCTTCCATATATATGTTTCGTCCGATTTTGCTCTTTAGTCCTGAAGAAGCTGTATTTTACATCCAATCATTTTGAAATTTAGAATGGTAGAGTTTCTTGATCCATGAACAAACACTGCCGAATTTGAAGAAAATCGGTTAAGATTTAGCTATAGCTCCCATATATATGTTTCGTCCGATTTGGCCCTTTAGTCCTATAAAAGCTGTATTTTACATCCAATCGTTTTGAAATTTAGAACGGTAGAGTTTCTTGATCCATGAACCAACACTACCGAATTTGAAGAAAATCGGTAAAGATTTAGCTATAGCTCCCATATATATGTTTCATCCGTTTTGGCTCTTTAGATCCAATCGTTTTTATACCCTACACCACACTGTGGTACAGGGTATTATTTAAGTATAAAATGTCCCAAAAGTAAATTTATGTAAACAATTTATACATGAATTACAAAATTTATATATCAGAGTTATTCAATATTACGAGAGGTGTGTAGGGTATTATATTTTTCCTATGTATTTTTAATGGACCTCAATTAAACAAACTGATAAAGTCCACGGCGTTTCCGCAGTTATTAACTCCAGTGTAAAGAAATCCATGGAGTAATTTAAAAAGTATTACAACATTTTCTAGGGAATAATAAAACAGAACACTACGAAGAAATAGTCCGCAAATTGGTGAAGAGCTATGGCGAAATGGGTGTAAATTTGTCTCTCAAAATGCATGTTTAGGACAGTCATTTAAATTTCTTTCCCGATAATTTGGGAGATTTTAGCGACGAACACAGCGAAAGGTTTCATCAAGACCTTGCCACCATAGAAATCGCATCAGAGGAAAAAGTGGATGTCATATGCTGGCTGATGCTCAATACAATCGACAAAGTAAACGCATTTGTTTTTCCTAATATAAGTTTACTCATATTTTACTTTTGAAGATTGAAAACTTGAATTGGCTGTTAATGCTAAACTAATATAGCCAGAAATGTAAAATTTAAGTGTATTTAACACAACTGCACAACTTAAGCACATATTTTTCTAAGAAAATTTCATTGGAAATCTTCAAGGATATTTAAGGATAAAAAATTTCAAAGGACATTATCTAAATTTTTTCGCCCTGATAAATTAAAACAAAAAAATTATTTAAACAGTAGAGACTCTACTCTTTCACTTAATATCCATATCTCCAATGTAGGACTTGTAGAAGTACGAAAATAAATCGTTCAAACATTTATATCCTTTAAAAATTTAAATTTCTCAGAAAAACCAGTAAGGAAAGGCAGAAAGTCGGGCGGGGCCGACTGTATAATACCCTACACCTCCCTAACAATGCGATAAGGGTTATTGCGATAATAATTTGGAATAATTGGTAAATGGGTAAGAACATATATATGCGGATATATCTAATTCTGAACCGACAATCGCTAAATTAAGCAATATTCGTTCCTAAATTGAGAAACATCTTTCTGGAGAATTTTGTAATGATCGGAAGTAAAGTACAACTTCTACAGCGCTTTGTAACCAAATCAGGAGGAACATATATATGGAGCTTATATATAAATCTGAATCGATTTTCCCTGAATGTAAAATAGAAACCTCTTTCTGTCGAATTTTGTACTGATCGGATATAAAATACAGTCTCTACAGCGCTTGAATGTCAAATCAGTGCTAACATATATATGGGGGCTATATCTAAATCTGAACCGATTTTCTCCAAATTTGGCAGTATTCCTTCGTGTAATAAGAAACCTCTTTCTGCCGAATTTCGCTGTGATCGGATATAAAATACAGTTTCTACAGCTATTGAATTTCAAATCGGGGGTAACATATATATGGGGGCTATATCTAAATCTGAACCGATTTCCCCCAAATTTTGTATTGTATCTAAGTGTATCACGAGACTACTCTCTGTCAATTTGTGTACAAATCGGTTATTACAAAATGTGGCTTATACCGTGCATATATGCCAAATCGGAGGTACATATATATGGGAGCTATATGTAAATCTGAACCGATTTTAACCAAATTCAATAGGGATCGTCCTTGGGCCTAAAAAAAGATATGTGCAAAGTTTCGTTGAGATCGGACCATAATTGCGACCTGTACTTTGATTACAAGAATACGTCTACAGACGGACAGACAGACAGACAGACGGACAGACAGACGGACATAGCTAAATCAACTCAGAAAGTGATTACAAGTCGATCGGTATAATAAACAATGGGTCTATCTCTTCTCCTTTTGGGTGTTACAAACAAATGCACAAAGTCATAATACCCTGTACCACAGTGTGGTGTAGGGTATAAATATTTACGACAAAGAAAATATAATACATATGTCAAATTTCAAGCACATCTGTGATAAACTGTGGCTTCTAGAATGTGCAAACGTATAATCGGAAATTTGAAAATGTTCCTAAAAATCCATACATATTTATATTTATATCAAAAAAAAACTATTTATATCAAAATGTAAGACCAGACAGACGGGCGGGCATGTCAATTCAGAAAATGATTTTAAGTTATTTGATATAATACTGCTTTGCCTACATAATTATGGACAGACTGACAGAAAGACATGTCTAAATTGGCTCAGACAAAATGATTTTAATTCGTTCAGCATAAGAAATTAAGGGTATGTCTTTTCTTATTTACGATGATTTAAACAATCCAAAGTGTGGTGTAGCTTATAATCACATTAGGATATATTGACAGAAATTCATTGTGCTCTACTGTTGGCTGGTTGGCATTTTATAAATGTTGTAAAATCAAGGTAACCAAACCAATGATCTTAAATATATAAATGACGCTCGATAGACGAATTGGTAGAAAATTTAAATCACATATTATCTCGAAACATTCGATATGTCACAAAAGGAGCAACTAATTTAATATGCTGTCCCTCAAATTATAGTAGCTTTCTAATGAACAAAATTCTAAAGCAAACGTGGCTACAGTCGGAAGCATCCCTATAAGCAACGCCAGATGTTGCATGTCGTTCCCAGAGACAGCGGTCTGTTAATGAACCAGGACTGATACAGACACTATCATGACCGCAAACATGCACTCACCCACACTTCTCCGGGCAATTATGAAGTGTATATCTATCAGAGAGTGCGAAGAATAATTACGAACAATAAGCACAACAAATTGTTGTCCATATCGCGAAAGTTAAAGAATGGGAAGACGGACAAAATCAGCAAAATGATGTGGATTTGTTCTTAAATTAACAGACTATGAAGTGTATATCTATCAAAGAGTGTGAAGAATAATTTCGAACAATAAGGCACTACAAATTGTTGTCTATATTGCGAAAGTTAAAGAATGGGAAGACGGACAAAATCAGCAAAATGTTGTGGATTTGTTCTTAAATAAACAGACTAGGGTAGGAAAGTATAATGAAACATCTCTACTCATGGACATACGTAGTATGTTCAAAAAAATTTTCGAATTTTGTAGTTTTTCAAAAAGTATTTATTTATTCATGAATATATATTTTGTCCCCTTCAAAGTAATTCCCCTCGGATATAATACACTTCTGCCAAAAGTTTTTTCCAATCCTCGAAGCACTTCAAATAATAATTTTTTGTGATCTTGTTCAGCTCCTCCTTCGATGCCGTCTTTATCTCCTCAATCGTGGCGTAGCGTCGTCCTATCATGGGCCTTTTCAGTTTTGGGAACAAAAAATAGTCACAGGCGGCTAGGTCAGGGGAATACGGTGGCTGCGGCCACCTGTTGTGTTACTGTGTTGTTTTTGTCAAAATATTCGCGCACAAGCAACGATGTGTGTGCAGGGGCGTTATCATGGTGCAAAGGCCAGTTTTTGTTCTTCCACAAATCCGGGCGTTTTTGGCGGCTTACTTCGCGCAATTTGCGCATAACTTGCAGGTAATATTCTTTATTGACCGTACTACCCTGTGGCAAGTACTCATAATACACCATGCCCCTGCAATAAAAGAAAACTGTGGGCTCGGGCGTCCGGCACGCTGTTCGTCCTTCGCATCTTCTCGGCCCTCTAAGAACATTTTGTACCACCGATAAACGTTGCTTTGGTCCAAGGTAGCTTCACCATATGCCACAGTCAACATTCGGAATGCGTCAACGCACTTTATTTTGTTTTTCACACAAAATCTGATGCAGATTCTTTGATCTATTTTCTGAAATAGATAAAAATCGAAGACAAAAACACAGCCAAGCACAACAGCTGTCAAAAATTAACTAAACATTCAAAATGGCCGACCTTGTCAGCATAAGTAAGGCACATGAGTACCAACATAACGCTACAAAAATATCAAAATCAAATACACGTAGTCCGTATGTGTTTTTTTTTATAGAAAAAAAATTATAGAGTAATTTTTTGATATTTGGTATTTCAGAGCAAAGTTCTTGCGTTTTATAAAAATCTAGTTTTACAGGGTGGTGCAGAATGAGCTATATGGTTTAAATGGTTTATAACTTTTTTTATTTATGCGATTATTATAAATTTTTTTAAATACAGGGGAATTTTTGCAATTAGCTTTGAAAAATGATATCCTTTAAGTGATGTCCATTTCCATATTTTCAATAACTTTTCGCAAAATTTCGGAAAAATTCAATTATTTTTGTACGTTGTTCGATTCATAATTAATTTCCCAAGTCTCCTTCACAAAATGCTGAAAAAAAACAAAAAAAGAATAATAACACTGTGCTCGAAATGGACACTTTAAAAATGTAACAGAAAGGAGACCCTATGGATATACCTATTTCGACCTTGCTGAATCCAATGGAGCTAACCGTGTTTCTAGGTTAGCTCTTGTTTTCCCGATATTCGACCACAAAGTTTGCAAAAAAATCAGAGATGTTAGTTATATCGGAGGTGATTTTGAAGTGCAAGACTTCCGAAAACGCGTTTCAGTCCAAGGAACGAAATGAAGGGAACCCTTCGAGTATTATTTCTCTCAATAGTCAACCACGCTTCTCACCACTTTACCCCGAAAAACTGCAATCAAATCTTACCATGTGTCAAACGTCATACAAATCATCGACATTTTTAGTTTGTGTCTTTGAGAAAAATTTTCCCCGCGAAATATTACTATGAGTCTCCTTTCAACATATTTATGAAAACTTAACGGGATTCACAATTTAGCAGGTTTTGTTGGTTACCTTTGAAATTTCCATTAACACTAACGAAAAAATAATTTACAAAAATGTAAGTCAACAAATTTTATTTCAACTATTTTCTGCTACGAGCAGAAAAATACACAAATTATGTAATAAGTCGAAATTTGCTTAATTCTCATAAAAAAGTTGAGAAAGGACTTATAGTATTTCTTCGCGAGGAATATTTTTCTCAACGATGCCTACTAAAAATGTAAACGATATGTATGATTTTTTAACATATGATAAGATTTCATTGCACTTGTGTTAAATACTACCAAACCAAACGAATATTGCTAAGACGAGGATCTCGAAAACTTCAGCACAAAAAGAATACTCTAGGCTGGATAGATTGGTTAAGAAAAGCGCTAGAGCAGACAAGAGAATATGGAGCAACAGCGTTGCCGTTTTGGTCATTTCCGACCAAATTTGGTCGGATGGATTTAAAATTTTTCTATTTGGTCGGATGGTCGGACCAATTCAATTTTGGTCGGATTTATTCTCGAGTATATACAAAAGTATAATGATACATAATAATTGGAAGATTAATAACAAGGTGAATTACTAAAAGTTAATCCTTTTTGTGAATCCCAATATTTTTCTTGATCGCTGCAAGCTGTATCGACTTGTTGATCGAAATTGTAGACAAATACATTGTAATACGCATTTATTTGAAAATAATGAATTCAGGCAAAAACAATAAATTATACGAAAATATTCCTTCCCGTCCAAATGTCAAAATCGGTCAGTTGCGAACGAATAGGATACGGGAATTAAGCTTGATTTTTTTTTTGTAAATCGGTTGGTATTAATTTTCTGATTGTGACAATTGCCAAATATCTGGAAATCGGTCGGAAAATATACGGAATACTTACTCGGTACCGGAAGGAATATCTTCTTTAATCTATTGTTTTTGATTTCGGGTTCGACAAAGATAATTTCGTTTACATGAAATGTGGTTTGTAGTTGTCTAAGTTATCGTTCCTGGGGGAAAATTGTTTCTTTCATCTGTTCTTCATTCCGCGAGTGGATTGAACAGTTTGGTCTACTTCTGGTATTTTTCTGAAATTTTGTAAATTTCGGAGATTCACTGAATTATTCAGGCCTTAGCCATAAATAATGGAAGTTAAAGAGTATATATAACATTGAAATCAGTTCAACAACCCTTAACATTTTATAAATATGGTATTCTACGTGCAATTTTCTTTTCCCTTTCCAGTCCTTTTTTATGTATTAAATGTTTTATAATAAAGTAGAAATCGACTTGAGTTCGTTTATATTACACACTTTGCATTGATAGCAAAAGTGTGGAAACAAATAGAAGTAAAATATATTGAAAACATTTTTTAAATGCAGAATAACTTTTTATTTTTAAAAATTATTATTATTACCCAGCAAAAAAAGAGCATCCAAAGAAGCAATAAAAATCCCCAACTTATGATCCGGAAGTTGTTCTAATTTGGATTTTCACCAATGAATTTAACAAGGGGTTGTCGCGCCGGGGAAGTACTTCTTTGTCACCACTTTTGCACAACTCCTTTTAAAGCACTGTAAGATTTGCTTTTTTGGTGTTGTATTTATTTGATGAATGTATGTCGTTCTTATTAACATCTTTGGGTCCAGAGATCTCATAATTTAAAAGGAATACAAATGTTGAAATAGGGAAGGGAACGTATAAATAATATACTATTGGCCAAAGAGATAAACGATCATATATGTAAGTAAGTTTAGGACATTTGAAGATGTTTGTAATCTGTATGATGTAGCTGGCTCTTGAAAAGTGTGACCGAATGACCCCATAGTGTAATTTCTAGTAACATTTTCGCAAATGGTCAACATTCCCACTAATAAACCAGTAAGGAAAGGCAGAAAGTCGGGCGGGGCCGACTATATAATACCCTACACCTCCCTAATAATGCGATAAGGGTCATTGCGATAATAATTTGGAATAATTGGTAAATGGGTAGGAACATATTATCTAATTCTGAACCGATAATCGCTAAATTAAGCAATATTCGTTCCTAAATTGAGAAACATATTTCTGGGAAATTTTAATGATCGGAAGTAAAGTACAACTTCTATAGCGCTTTGATACCAAATCAGGCGGAACATATATACGGATGTTATATATAAATCTGAACCGAGT
Source organism: Eudasyphora cyanicolor (assembly GCA_963930755.1). Lineage (NCBI taxonomy): Eukaryota > Metazoa > Arthropoda > Insecta > Diptera > Muscidae > Eudasyphora > Eudasyphora cyanicolor. Next base: position 256,638,708 of record OZ005737.1, on the reverse strand, counting down.
TTCCCTGAATACTCATTCATGTAAAAAGACATCTTTCTGTCGAATTTCGTACTGATCGGATATAAAATACAATCTCTACAGCGCTTACATGTCGAACCGGGGGTAACATATATATGGGGCTATATCTAAATCTGAACCGATTTTCTCCGAATTTGGCAGTATTTCTTCATGTAGAAGGAAACCTCTTTTTGCTGAAGTTCGCACTGATCGGATATAAAATAACATTTTTACAGCGCTTACATGTGAGATCGGGGGTAACGTTTATATGGGGGCTATATCTAAATCTGAACCGATTTATTCCAAATTTAACAGTGTTCATTCATATGATAAGAAACCTCTTTCTGTCGAATTTCAGACTGATCGGATATAAAATAAAGTTTTTACAGCGCTTACATGTCAAATCTGGGGTAACATATATATGGGGGCTATATCTAAATCCGAACCGATTTTAACCAAGTTTAATAGGGATCGTCCTTGGTCCAAATAAAACATATGTGTAAAGTTTCGTCGAGATCGGACCATAACCTGTACTTTGATTACAAGAATACATGCACAGACAGACGGACAGACGGACAGACAGACAGACAGACGGACAGACGGACATAGCTAAATCAACTCAGAAAGCAATTCTAAGTCGATCGGTATAATAAAGAGGTATATATAAAGAGATAGACCCATTGTTTATTATACCGATCGACTTGTAATCACTTTCTGAGTCGATTTAGCTATGTCCGTCTGTCTGTCCGTCTGTTTGTCCGTCTGTCTGTCCGTCTGTCTGTAGACGTATTCTTGTAATCAAAGTACAGGTCGCAATTATGGTCCGATCTCAACGAAACTTTGCGCATATCCCAAGGACGATCCCTATTGAATTTGGATGAAATCGGTTCAGATTTGCATATAGCTCCCATATATATGTACCTCCGATTTGGCATATATGCACTGTATAAGCAACATTTTGTAACCGATTTGTACAAAAATTGACAGAGAGTAGTCTCGTGATACACTTAGTTACAATATAAAATTTGGGGGAAATCGGTTCAGATTTATATATAGCCCCCATATATATGTTGCACCCGATTTGACATGTAAGCGCTGTAGAAACTGTATTTTATATCCAATCAGTACGAAATTCGGCAGAAAGAGATTTCTTATTACATGAAGGAATACTGCCACATTCGGAGAAAATCGGTTCAGATTTAGATATAGCCCCCATATATGATACCCCCGATTTGAAATTCAATAGCTGTAGAAACTGTATTTTATATCCGATCACAGCGAAATTCGGCAGAAAGAGGTTTCTTATTACACGAAGGAACACTGCCAAATTTGGAGAAAATCGGTTCAGATTTAGATATAGCCCCCATATATATGTTAGCACCGATTTGACGTTCAAGCGCTGTAGAGACTGTATTTTATATCCGATCAGTACGAAATTCGACAGAAAGAGGTTTCTATTTTACATGAATGAGTAATCAGGGAAAATCGATTCAGATTCATATATAAGCTCCATATATATGTTCCTCCTGATTTGGTTACAAAACGCTATAGAAGTTGTACTTTACTTCCGATCATTACAAAATTCTCCAGAAAGATGTTTCTCAATTTAGGAACGAATATTGCTTAATTTAGCGATTTTGGTTTCAGAATTAGATAATATGTTTCTACCCATTTACCAATTATTCCAAATTATTATGGCAATGACCCTTATCGCATTGTTAGGGAGGTGTAGGGTATTATATAGTCGGCCCCGCCCGACTTTCTGCCTTTCCTTACTGGTTTTTATTTTACACTGTAATACATAGCACATTTGTGCGGCGCTATGTATTTTCCGTAGCCCCGGTTCAGAGAGTAGTAAAGCACCACAGTGTGGTACAGTAAGTACTCGTATGGGATGCTATATTTAATTCCCATAATTTCTTTTAAATTATTTTATTATAACCTAAACCATACTGTGGTGCAATTTATTATAATTTTATGCATTTGTTTCTAACACCCAAAAGGATCGACTTGACCGATTTAGCTGTGTCAGTCTGTGCATGCATTCTTATAATCAATGTGCAGGTCACAAATATAGTCCGATCTCAAAGAAATGTTGCACATATCTTTATTTTGGGACAAGACAATTCGTATTGAAATTGAAAGACAATCCGTATTTAGATATAGGGCCTGTTTCTGTAACTTATTTTCTTTCGTCTACGGCCAACTATTTGAATATCAGTTTAGAACCAGATATCTTCATATACATGAATGTACCTTCGATTTATCTTATACCCTCTATAGAAGATATAATTTCCTTTCGATATTCATGAAATTTGGTAAAGAGTATCTTATTTTAACAGTTAATATCTGTGTGAACAATATCCGTTCAAATTTACATATAGCCCCACATACTCGTATGGATGTGTTCCTTCCGATTTGGCATATAAGCTCCATAGAAGTCATATTTTAAAATGTACTATATTTTGTACAAAGGATTTTTTTTAATCCGAGAATGAACGATCACTGGCAAGGTTGGAAAAATGCGTTTTCATGTTTTACTTTAGATCATTATTAAATTTGACAAAAATAGAGATTCAAAACAGCAACAAGAGAGCAACTTCAAAGGTTAAATAGATGAATACAGTACATTCTGTTTAATACGATGTGGTTTACGCCTTTTGTGCTTTATCAAAACTGAGCACTTGATGTTACGTCTTTTTTTCTTTCTTCTTTTTTCTTCAATAAAATCGTGATTTTTGGACAACAACTAATTTTCATTTTTTGAGGGTTACGCATTTCTGGTGACGATATATCAACATTTTTGGAAAGGATAAAGTGTTATTAATAAATTCAGTTTTTATCGCAATCCAATGTACTACAATTCCACAATTTAACATATTTCGAAGAAAATCAGCATACTTTAAAATGACGTTATGTTATTTTAATCGACTATAAAAAAGTCGACTGTTAGGTGCGATAAATCGACCTAGACGACTGAAACGAAATTCGGTTGATGATATAGCCGCCATATAAATATATATTTCATGCGATTTTGCCCCTTACCACCATAGAAGCAGTATTTTACATATATTTCATAGCCCTCATATATATGTTCATTCCGATCTGGACTTTTATCACTTCAGAAGCTTTATTTTACATCCAATCGTTTTGAAATTATGCATTCTAGGGTTAATAATTTATATTCCGAAATTACATTTTGGTTAGTTATTTAAAAGAACTTCATTAAATGCAGAAAAAATGTTCATACTTATGATTTGAAAGTACTTATAATGTTATTCTTTAGGAAGTACTTCTTTTATTTTTTGCTGGGTATTTAAACTGAGATACTCTCTCGGCTAAAGACAAACCTGCTTCTATACAGTGATAGAAAGCAAGTATTTTACATGGCATAATATATTGCAAGTATTACTATTGCAAATTATTTTTTGCAATTTATAAATTGACTTTTAATCACATCGAAGGTGACAAAAAAGACTGTCTTGAAACATAAACTTAAACAACGATTTTTTTAAAATTAGGATATACTAAGATTTAGTCATATTCCCCTGTAACGGTACAACCTACAATAATAAAACCAGTATTTGTTTTGAATATAGTCTCTATAGAATGATCCCAACCGACTTTGTTCCTTCACACCGTCGTAGGTCCATGATTTCATATAGCAGAAGAAATTTGAGAAACAGAAGTCCCATCCAATTTAATTCTTGGCGCCTTTGTAACCACAAATACCAATCTTTTGGGCTGCAATTCGACAATTATTATGCCACATTTATAAAGGTCAAAGCAGATTTGCCTTATTGACGCCCTAACAATTACATATGCCAAGAGATTAAGCTAAAATTTGGCGAATTTCACACAGAACCATTCAAACGAGCAATTCCAGTTATAGCATTGAATGTCCCCAATGATGTAGATTATATTCGATTCGGATTGGGCCACTTTTCAACAATTGCCATGTTTCCTCAAAATCTAAAAATGTTGTCACCAAACTTAACAAAACATCAATAACTTGAATTTTATAAATTTGGTCAGCTAAATCGGATTTAGGGAAAATTTTGATCGGAAAAAAATTTCTCCTGTGGCAACATTGTGGAGCAAACAAATTGCAGTAAAGGCGCAAGCAGCAGCTGACACTCATAGAAGCCGCGACCTCTTCCGATCAGTGGGTAGCTCACGAATTCGAGGTTTTCCACCACCAAACCCCTAATGGATAGAAACGGCGAAACGACCTCATCAAAAGAGGAACAAATTAAGATATGGGAAGACTACTATAAAAAACTCCTCACCGCCTCTAGTCAATCCCAAACGAAAATATGCACGTCCGGGTATTCCGGAAATAGCAATCGCGATAGGATCTCTGAAATCCAACAAATCCCCTGGCCCCGACAACATACCTCTTGAGTTGTTGAAGGCAGACCCTCTGCTGAGTGCTGAACTTTTGTATCAGCTCATATCGGACTTTTGGGCTAGCGAATCCCTGCCGACCCAACTAAAGGAAGGGACTGTCATTCTACTCCCAAAGAAAGGCAACCTATCCTTGTGCAAGAATTGGAGAGGGATCACATTACTAAGCATGGTATACAAAGTAATCGCACATATTATCAACAAGCGACTATTTGACTACGTAACACCAAGTCTAAGAAACGAACAGGCTGGCTTTAGAGCACGGCGATCTTGCGTCGATCATGTCAACACGCAACGCATAGTAGTAGCGCAGTCCGTGGAGTGGCGCACACCTCTCTTCTTATGCTTCATAGATTTCGAGAAAGCATTCGACACTATAAGCCACAACGTAATTTTAAAATAGTTAGAATGTAAAGGAATCCCACGGAAAATCATACGCCTGATTGAAAGTTTATATGAAGGCGCGACTTGTCGAATACGTCACGAACAACAACTAAGTAATCAAATACAAGTGGAGAAAGGTGTACGTCAGGGATGTGTCCTCTCACCACTCCTTTTCAACATCGTGCTTGACACCGTGATGATCCGTGCATCTCAAATTAATAGTGGAATAACGTGGGGACTTCAAGGCAACCTTGGAGACATCGACTACGCCGATGACATATCCCTTCTAGCCCATAAGTACACGGACATAAAAGGAATGCTAAGCAATGTTAAAAAGTATGCTGCGTTAGAGGGGTTGTCAATAAATATACCAAAAACAAGTAAGAAAGTTTCAGTCGGGTAAACCGACTAAGGTATACCCTCACTTTGTGAGTAATGTAATATATAACATTACACCAATAAATCTGTCAATTTGTGTGGGAGGTACCAGAAGGGGTTTTCCAAATACACATATTTTTCGGTAAACAGTACATTCTTAAATGCAATGTGCATTGTGCTGAACTATAAGCGTTTATGTGCACTGGTATATTAAAGTTACGAGCTATGTAATTTTGGTATGATTTGGTCATTTTGTGTGGGAGGTACAAAAAGGGGCGGGGTGATAACGCCCACTTTTTACAGGACTATAGGCACTATAACAGCATTACACTGTACAAAATTTCAAGTATTTGTATGCACTGGTATTAAAGTTACAAGCCGTTTACTTTTGGTACGAAACGGTCCATTTCTGTGGGATGTACCAAAAGGGGCTGTACAATAATGCCCATTTTTTACCGGACTATAGGCGCTACAAAAACATTATACTGTAGAAAATTTCAAGCATTTTTATGCACTTGTATTAACGTTATAACCAGTTAAATTTTGATGCAAAATGGTCCATTTGTGTGGGAGGTACCAAAAGGGGCATGCCAACTTCACTCATTTTTCTCGAGTTAATAGCGACTAATATACTAATATTATGTGCAGAATTTCAAAAGATTCGAATAAGTAGTATAGAAGTTATTAAATAATCAATATTTCACTAAATTTTAACCCTTTGTGTGGGAGGTACCAGAAGGAGTAGACCAATATGGCCCATCTTCGAACTCATCCGGAGATAGATCAAAATATTACCACATACCAAATTTGAAGTCAATCGGTTAATCCTTTCGAGAGTTATCGTGCGCACCAGCCAGCAGACACACAGACAGACAGACAGACAGGCAGACAGACAGACAGACAGACAGACGGACGGACGGACATTGCTCATTCGACTTAAAATGACCCAAAACGGATTTCCTCCGAACATACTTAGGGTCTTAGATCACTCCTTCGATGTGTTACACTTTTTTCCGTAGCAAATGATATATACCCTCGTCACACTAAAGTGAGGGTATAACTAAACTAATGCGTATTAACACAAGAAGCACAGAAGTAATTAAAATAGATGACATCCCAATTTATAGTGTGGAATCATTTTGCTACCTAGGAAGCACGATAACAACCAAAGGTGGCACTGCTGAAGACATCAGATGCCGAATCAACAAAGGTCGAGCCGCATTCAGTTCCCTTGAGAAGATATGGCGATCAACATATGTATCACGAAATACAAAACTGAAAATATTTAATGCCAGCATCAAGTCGGTGGTACTCTACGGATGCGAAACGTAGAACGCTGCAAGCAAAGAACTGCAGGCCCTTCAAGCTGAAGACATCAGATGCCGAATCAACAAAGGTCGAGCCGCATTCAGTTCCCTTGAGAAGATATGGCGATCAACATATGTATCACGAAATACAAAACTGAAAATATTTAATGCCAGCATCAAGTCGGTGGTACTCTACGGATGCGAAACGTGGAACAAAGAACTGCAGGCCCTTCAAGCATTCATCAATCGGTGCTTAAGAAAAATAATGTATAAATAAACGTCGCAAATGGATGTGGATCGGCCACACCCTAAGGAAGCCGCATGATGACATCACACGTACAGCACTTGACTGGAACCCGCAGGGTTGCCGCAGAAGAGGAAGACCAGCAAATACGTGGAGACGACTCGTAGAAGCTGAAGCCCACGAAGCAGGATGTACTTGGCGTGAAATAAAATATTTAGCTACAGATAAAATGAAATGGAATGAATTTGTATCGGCCCTATGTTCCTCCTAGGAACTATGGGAAATATATATATATATGGCAATGTCTAGATCCGAACCGATTTTCTTCTAATTAGGTAATGTACGTACTTTGATCGGGAAACTCCACTTTCCCGAATTTAAAAGAAAATTGATGTAAAATAGAGCTGCTATAGCGCTAAAAGAACAAATTGGAAGGAACGAATGGGGGCTATATTTAATTATGAATCATTTTTTTCTAATTTGGCAAGGGTACTTATATATGTGGCTTTTATTGTAGTTTTTAATTAATGGACAAGCTCGAGGTAAAGTTTTGATGTTTATTTATTTATTCGATATTTCGTTCCTCTTTGAAGAACATCTTCAGAAATATGAGTATGTAAACAAAACTAACACAAAACATAAAAAGAAATAAGTCCTGCCGGAATAATCTCTTATCTCAGAAATATTCAATTTCGGTGTTTTAGAATAAATGTGTTTAGCTAACTATTATCTATCAATCCATATCTGACAAACCTATTTATGTCAAATTTTTGGTGACTTTTTCCAACCATTAATTTTGCACAGTTAGTATCAAATGTACTGTGAGAGAAAAAGTATTTTGGCTCTTCAGAAAATTTTCAGATATGTTTTTTTGACCAATTTTGACTTATTGACGCCTTAGAAACCTAAAATACTAATCGATTTGGCTGAAATTCGGTGTTTGTTGATGGAAGACACAAATTCGTTAAAATACTCATTTGCCCTTGGTTTGATAAAGCTACAAGGTCCCAGCCAACTTAAATTTTTGGCGATATTGAAGCGCAAAAACTGTTCCTGTTGTTACAATGCATATGATACCAGGTGGAAGGTATTATTGGACACACCCAAACTTTCCATTGATTTTATTTTTTGCCTTGGGAAGAGTAAAATTTAAATTTTTTTGTGGCCCCCGTTTAATGAGAAAACATTTTAAATCGGAGCGGAGTGTTTTTTTCACAACAAAACGCCCTGATCCCAATACCGGAGAATACGGAGAATTAGCATCGGTATTAACTATTTAATATTTCAGTTTATCATTTTAAAGGCAAACAATTTTTCTTCCTTAAACTATTCTAGGAGGTGGTAAACAACTTTTTCATATTCACAAAAAAAAATGAAATCATTCAGAAGGGAAGTGTGATTGTTGTTTACTCTAATCTGTTGCTTCATGGAATATACACAATTTTGATGGCAGCAATGTTTCCATGCAAAAATTCTGTACGCACACACAGTTTTTTGTTTTGTCCACACAAAAAGTTAGCAGCGCTTTTTGTCCCCCTGCGCTGTTCTTCCTCTAAACAAGGATACATTTTGTAGCAATTTAGTTTCGTGCAATCCCACACCTACACAAAATACGCTTGCTTGTTCAGCCATTTATGTTGCATGCAAACCCAAAGTTTTTCTCGTGTCTGTCCGGCTGTCACTTGTCAATGGTATCAAGTGGTGGGGCACAAAGGCAAAAACACCATGCAATTGTGCACTTCGGCGTTCTCCAGCAATACATCTTTGCTACTTACACTGCTGGTGTTTTAGCTATTCCAAAGCCGCTGCATCGTTTTTTTTGCAGGGTTAAAAATTGTTTTGGCTTAGTTGTTAGTTTTTCATTTTAATCGGTGAAAAATAGCTGTGGTTTAAAACTTTGAGATTGAGTTTAGGGCAGCGGTGACAGTGAATGCGGCGTAGGGAAAAACGCAAGATTGATATTTAATTATTTCCAACCGCAAGGATCTTAATAATTTAATTAATGACGGCTTTGACTTGATTCACACCGGATATGCAACCACTGCACATAAACACATTAGCATTCGTATATCATTCCGGTGGCATAAAAACGCCCACATTTATCCACACACACACACATTGTGACAAAGTGAACATTTCCCCTTTGACGCAAACTTTAGTTGAAAGTGTTTTGAGTTTTTTTTTTATTTGGGGGCTTTTGTGTGCAATTCTTTTTACAGCTGTTCGTTCATCGTTTCTCCAGAAGCAAGCGTAGGATGCAATATCTTTGTGTTCAAAAGTAATTTTTGTTAATTGGTTGCATATTACCATTTGCCTTCGCCTCTACTCAGTGGGAATGGCCATTATATTTATTCGTGTTAGTGTAGAAAACTGCCGTAATTAGTAGTGACAGCTTAAATCTTTTACATTTAGTTGTCCTTCCTTTTTTGTAGAGAAACAATTTTCAAATAAATATGGAAGTGAAATGATTTTAGATGTGCTGTCAGTTATTCACAGAGTGAAAGTTGAACTAGATTGTAGCGAAAAACACCTAACGAGGTTTTGTTCACATCTTAAAAACTGGTTCTGCTGACTTTCGCGAGTTATCGCAAAAAAAAGTTCATACCCATAAAGAGACAAAATTAATTGCATTGATTTGTAACACAAATTTCCTTTAGATATGAAAATTTGTTATTTGTATAACCTACACCATACTGTGGGCCAGTGTAGTGGTTTGTTTGTAACACTAATAATGAGAAGAGATAGACCCATCGAGTATTATACCGATCGAGATGCAATCACTTATTGAGTCGACCTTAAAATGTTTACCGCAGTGTTCTCTCTTGTCCCAACGACGATCGCTTATGAATTATGTGATTATCGGTTCGGGTTTATATATGGCCCTCATTCTAGGAAATAATGTTCACGCTTGAAAAGCCAAAAGACTATATCTGGCTTAACGTTGGGAGAATTTCTGCAATATGGTTCAATACCGACAGCTCAGCGATAACAGAATCCTTGTGGGAATCTAACAGCATCTGTCAGTCTTGGAAAGCAGGGGTGATTTTTACACTGCCTAAGAAAGTTGCCCTCAGCTACTCATTACATTTCTTAACGTTATCAACAAATTATTGGCTCTACTACTTTTACAGAGAATATCTCCAATTGTTGAACCATTGCTATGACAGGCTTTGCATTATCATGGAGCATTCACGTGAATGTAATAGTCACCTCAATTTGCTATTCATTGATTTCGAACGTGGTCGTAATATTGATAGATAGGGTAATGGAACATACCAACTCCGAATTCCAAAATGTCATATGTTGGAACCTCATGGAATGACTTAACGATGTTGATCATGTAGACGATATAAAGGGTTTTCCAACAAGAGGTTTTATTTTGGTATTCAAAGAAAAATTCCATTTTTGAGATAAATGATCGGATATTTGTTTCATAATAAAGAGGAAGGTATGCCATTAATAATGAAAAACAACATCAGCCAAATGGCCACCACAACCACGCTTACAGGACCATATCCTTTTCATGAAATTTTCCATAACCAAATCGCAAACTGGCTGCCCTATGTCCTCGATAGCCTCACGAATTCTATCTTTGAGGTCTTGAATCGACGCTGGGCTGTTGGCGTAGACCTTATCTTTCACGTGGCCCCAAAGGAAGAAGTCGCAGGGTGTTATATCACAAGATCTCGGTGGCCAATTGTAATCACCTCTTCGAGCGATAACACGGTCCGGAAACTTTTCCCGTAACAGAGCAATGGTTTCGTTGCTTGTGTGGCACTTAGCGCCGTCTTGTTGAAAGTAAACGTTGTCCAGATCAATACCATCCAACTCCGACCATAAAAAATCATTAATCATCTCTCGATAGCGCAATCCATTCACCGTAACTGTTGATCCAACCTCATTTTCGTAAGGTCCAATGACCCCGCCGGACCATAAACCGCCACAAACAGTCACACGTTGAGGATGGAGAGCCCCAGATGCGACAATTTTGATTGTTGACGCAGCCACTGAGGTGGAAATGGGACTCATCAGTCTAGATGATTTTTCGATAATTTTCGATTTATCGAATTTTAATAATTTCAATGCGTTGTTGAATCGTGTATCGTTCCATTTTTAGTAATGGCGTAGTTTCTACTTGTCAAATGTCAAAGAATAAAAGCTTCAAAAGTGACAGCTACCGAAATACCGGGTGATTCAAAATAACACCTCTTGTTGGAAAACCCTTTATGTTTACTTGCATACATATTCGAGGATATAAATACTCATTAATTCATCATTCATTTATCTAGACAGAAATGCCAGAAAAGTCTGCCTGAGAATAAATATTAGGAAAGCCCCAATATATATGTTTCACCCGATTTTATATGTAAGCGCTGTAGAAACCTTATTTTATATCCGATCAGTACGAAATTCAACAGAGAGAGTTTTCTTATTACGCGAATGAACACTACCAAATTCGGAGAAAATCCGTTCAGATTTAGATACAGCCCCCATATACATGGTGGCGCAGAATGAGCTTTATGTTTTGAATTTTTATAACTTTTTTAAATATTATTCTTTCTTTGTTTTTTTTTTCAGCATTTTGTAAAGGAGACTTGGGGATTTATTTATGAATCGAACAACGTACAAAAGTAATTAAATTTGTGCGAAATTTTTCGTTCGTTTCATATCCCCCATTTCTTTAAAAAGCTATAATACAGGGTGGCGCAGAATGAGCTATATGGTCTGAATTCTTTATAACTTTTTTAATTATCATTTTTCAAAGCTAATTGCAAAAAATTCACCAAGGCATTTTTCCCAACTGCATTTAAAAAAAATATAACAGTCGCATAAATTAAATAGTTATAAACCATCAGAATTTTGGATGGTATAGATGGTATATATAGAGAAGTGAAATACCTCTGTTATTTTTACATTTGGAGAGTTTCCCTTTCTTGGGCAATTTTAATAGAACGCCTTGTAGCCAATCTTGAAAGGTTCTCAATTAAAAATATCGAATATAAACGTTAACCCTTAAGTTGCTACATGAATTCATTAAAGTAAAAAGGTATATTATATATCAATTTACGCGTTAGAATGTTTTCTACATACATGTGCAACTTGTATTCCGATATTTGGTTACAGCTCATACGATTCAAAACTAAAACAATCATTTCCAAGTTTTTCGAATTTTTCTAGAAATAAAGATGTACACAGAACCAATAGTAACACTATGCATCAAAATTTTTGTCCAAGGGATGCGGATAACAGCTTCTGGTGTGACAAACACGAAAAAAATTAAAAAAAAATTGCATGGTAAATTTTTTTTTAAATTCCAGATTTCATGGAAATTACATTCAGTATTTGGACCATAATTTCAAGTATAAGCCTGATTGAGCCTTGTTATGCCTCAAATTAAAGGGAATTATGAGGGCTACATGTGCTGCAAATATCGCATTCTCGTAGAATCTTTGGTTTAGTAACAGTCGTCAAAAATATGAGAAAAAAATGTTTTTTTTTTAAAACACCTTTTCCTGGTACAAAAAAAAACATAAAAAACAAGTAAGAAAGTTTCAGTCGGGTAAACCGACTAAGGGATACCCTCACTTTGTGAGTAATGTAATATTGAATATTCCACGAATTATTCTGTCTATTTGTGTGGGAAGTACCAGAAGGTGTTTAACAAATACACCTATTTGCGCTGAACAGTAGATACTTTAAATACATTGCATTGTACCGAATTATAAGCGTTTAACAATACACCTATTATTAACGTTATGAGATATTAAATTATGGTGTAATTTGGCCATTTTGTGTGGGAGGTACAAAAAGGGGCGTGGTGATAACGCCCATTTTTCACTGGACTGTAGGCACTATAAAAACAGTACACTGTACAAAATATCAAGTATTTTTATACACTGGTATTAATGTTATAAGCTGTTAAGTTTTGGTAATGGTACGTTTGTGAGGGAGGTACCAAAAGCGGCGTGGCAATAACGCCCAATTTTCACTGGACTGTAGGTACTATAAAAGCATTACACTGTACAAAATTTCAAGTATTTGTTTACACTGGTATTAATAATATAAGCTGTTAACTTTTGGTGCAAAATGGTACCTTTGTGTGGGAGGTAGCAAAAGGAGCGTAGCAATAACGCCCATTTTTCACTGGACTGTAGGCACTATAAAAGCATTACTCTGTACAAAATGTCAAGTATTTTTATGCACTGGTATTATTGTTATAAGCTGGTAACTTTTTGTACAAAATGGTCCTTTTGTGTGGGAGGTACCAAAAGGGACGGGGCCACTTCGCCCATTTTCCTCGAGTTGATAGCGACTAAAAAACTAATACTATGTGTGGAATTTCAGAAGATTCGAATACGTATAATAGCTGTTATTAAAGAATCAATATTTCACAACATTTTAACCCTTTGTGGGGGAGGTACCAGAAGGAGTGGACCAATATGGCCCATCTTCGAACTTAGCCGGAGATAGAAAAACATATTACCACATACGAAATTTGAAGTCAATCGGTTACTCCTTTCGAGAGTTATCGTGCGCACCAGCCAGCAGACACACAGACAGACAGACAGACAGACAGACGGACGGACGGACATTGCTCATTCGACTTAAAATGACCCAAAACGGATTTCCGCCGAACATACTTGGGGTCTTAGGTCACTCCTTCGATGTGTTACACTTTTTTCCGTAGCAAATGATATATACCCTCGTCACACTAAAGTGAGGGTATAAAAATCGATCGAATCGAATATCACATTCTAAAAAAGCCAACATGATAACAAAGCAAACACTGTCTATTTGAAAACTATCTATGGATAGATGTAAAAGTTATGAGCCATTTTGTAAATGTTAGGGAAATTAAAAAAAAAATCTTGTTTTCGTTTTTTAAATGATGTTTTTGCTTATATTGAATTCGCCATATGTGAGAGAGACACATAAGAAACATTGCACTTGCATTTTATTTTATTAAGATTGATATCAGACATTATAAAATTATAGAGAGGAAGAGGTTTTATGGCCGCTCGTAACTCTCTATATAACATGATATGCAATGTGAGAGCTATATTGGAAGAGATCCGCTCAGATAGAGGGTCAATTAACAATATTTATGGTTTTTTATTTATGAAGTTTCCATTCAGTTACGCTTTTTTAGGGGCATGGACATCCCAGTCGTATATACGCAGTAAAATTATTTGTACGCAATACGAAGTAGTACGCGGCAGTCTTGAAAATATTGGGTGTCTACTTTCGAAGCAAACTATATGTCAGCTACAGGTACTGCAACTTATGAACCTTAAACCCGGAATTTATGAATGAAATTTCTTATTAATAAATTAGTGTAATTCAGCGCCTTAAAGAGATAAGTCGATTTTCTGAAAAATATTACAAAGTTATATTTCGATGTATGAGTAAAAGGCAAAAATCTTTTCAATGTGTAAATGATCCCGACAATTTCTGCTACATCTGCGGAAAATATGTAATTAAAAAAATCGACGTGCGTTTAGTCAAATAATAGAAGAAATATATGTGCAATATTTTGGTATACGAGTTAAAAATATGAACGGACCGTGGACACCTAGTATTTTGTGTAATTCTTACTCGATGGAATAGTGAAAGAATGCGGTAAGTACTTTAAAATTAATGTATTAAAATGTTTTGTGGAATAAAACGTTTTAATTTTAGACTGCACGTGTAATATGTAATGCCAATGATTTGGAGACAACCATTCATTCACGATACGGACTGCTATTTTTGTATAACTTAATAGATTGGAGTAGAAAGTGTCCAAGTATAGCTAACAGCCTAATAACGGAAATATCATCAAGTTCAACTGAGTACTCAACTCTGAGCGATTCAAGTTGGAGTCAGAAGTCATCGCTTTTAACCCAGTTTCAACTCATTGATCTAGTGAGAGATTTGGAACTGACCAAAGATAAGGCAGAACTACTTGCATCTGGGATGAAACAGTACAATATTTTGGCCCCAGATGTTAACATATCATATTATAGAGTCCGTGATATACCTTACAAACAATTGTATACAACTTGCAAGGACATTCCCGGATTGTTTGAGGATATTAATCAAACATACAATTCAAAGGAATGGCGGTTACTTGTTGACAGCAGTAAAGAAAGTTTGAAAGCAGTACTTTTACACAACGGAAATCAGAAACCGTCGATTCCCATTGCTCATCCTGTCAACAATAAGTAATCATGCGAAACAAAGACTAAATTGATAAAATATATAATATATGAACATGACTGGAAAATTTGTGGTGATTTAAAAGTAGTTGGTATGTTATGCCTCTGGGATGGCCGATATTTTGCCACCACTGCATATTAAGCCGGGGCTCTTTAAAAATTTTATAAAAGCCTTAAGGCAAAATGGCAATTCACTCTCATATTTAAAAAGTTTATTCAAAAGTCGTTCTTTTCAAAAAATCAAGGAAGGAGTTTTTGATGGGCCTAAAATAAGGAAACTGTTGATAGATGTGAATTTCGAATCATATTTGACATCGGATGAAATTGTAGCATGGAGGTCGTTTAAGCTTGTAGTTTAAAATTTCCTTGGATCCAATAAAAGCCCGCAATATGAAACAATGATTATTAATTAATGATTTGTTAAAAAATTATGAAAAAATTGGTTAGAAATATATTTTTTTTATTTATATATATAACACATATGTATGTTCTTCCAACTTATTTTTTGCTTTATGTATTCCAACAGGTGTAAATATGTCCTAAAAATTCACATCTTGCATTCTCATTTAAAATTTTACCCCGAGAATCTTGGCGACGTAAGTGACGAAAATGGCGAAAGGTTACACCAAGAACTGAAGTCCATCGAGCGGCGTTACCAAGGGCACTGGGATGACAGAATGATGGGAGATTATATTTGGTTCTTCATTAGAGAAACCGATTCCGAAATCCACAAACGTCAACAAAGAAGTCACAAATACTTCTAATGAAAATTGTTCATGTAAATAAACTCAAATTTACATAATATCAATAAAAGTAATTAAAACCAGTAAGGAAAGGCAGAAAGTCGGGCGGTGCCGACTATATAATACCCTACACCTCCCTAACAATGCGATAAGGGTCATTGCCATAATACTCGTAATTTGGAATAATTGGTAAATGGGTAGAAACATATTATCTAATTCTGAGCCGATAATCGCTAAATTTAGCAATATTCGTTCCTAAATTGAGAAACATATTTCCGGAAAATATTAATGATCGGAAGTGAAGTACAACTTCTATAGCGCATTGATACCAAATCAGGAGGAACATATATATGGAGGTTATATATAAATCTGAACCGATTTTCCCTGAATACTCATTCATGTAAAAAGACCTCTTTCTGTAGAATTTCGTACTGATCGGATATAAAATACAGTTTCTACAGCATTTACATGTCAAATAGGGGGTAACATATATATGGGGGCTATATCTAAATCTAAACCGATTTTCTCCGAATTTGGCAGTATTCCTTCATGTAGAAAGAAACCTCTTTCTGTCGAATTTCACACTGATCGGTTATAAAATAATTTTTTTACGGCGCTTACATGTGAAATCGGGGGTAACGTATATATGGGGGCTATATCTAAATCTGAACCGATTTCTTCCAAATTTAACAGTGTTCATTCATATAATAAGAGACCTCTTTCTGCTGAATTTCATACTGATCGGATATAAAATAAAGTTTTTACAGCGCTTACATGTCAAATCGGGGCTAACATATATATGGGGGCTATATCCAAATCTGAACCGATTTTAACCAAATTAAATAAGGATCGTCCTTGGACCAAAAAAAAGATATGTGTAAAGTTTCGTCAAGATCGGGCCATAATTGCGACCTGTACTTTGATTACAAGAATACATCTACAGACAGACGGACAGACAGACGGACATAGCTAAATCGACTCAGAAAGTGATTACAAGTCGATCGGTATAATAAACAATGGATCCATCTCTTCTCCTTTTGGGTGTTACAAACAAATGCACAAAGTCATAATACCCTGTACCACAGTGTGGTGTAGGGTATAAAAACGCTATTTAAACAGAAATTAAAAAAAAACGATTTTTTGAAATTCTCTAACCTCTACCACAAAGGCTATAATGTCTACATTTATCCATAGATTTTTTGCAGATATGCATTATTTTCTTCGCTAGGATGCAAACTTTAAAAAAATAAAATATTTGTTTTCGATTTTTTTCTATTTTTTTATGTTTTTTTCGACATATGATTTTTTTTTTGAAAAAAATCTATTTTTTTTAATTTGTTAAATGACTGTTACTAAACCACTCTTTCTAAGTGAAAGAGATATTTCCAATCTTGGTAGCCCACATTAATAGCTTCAATTTAATGTGTATGTCGACCTGATCGGGCATATACTCCAAAAATTATAGTGCAAATACTAAGGGTACCTTCGACAATAATAGTATTTTTAATAAAATTTTTTTAGAAAAAAAATTTATCCACAAAAAAATTTTTGGTTTTGATTTTATATAACATTATGCCACAATCTATACCAAAAAATAATTTTTATGTCTAGGACACAAAAAAAAATTTTTTTTTTGTTGCGTAGTGTAATCAGCGGCCAATGATTACCAGATTTTATACGAAGTATATAATAATCTATTATATTTTATTAGACACAAAGGACGCCAGGTTTCGTGACAGCATTATATATTTTTATAGTAATTTTTATACCCTACACCACACTGTGGTACAGGGTATTATGACTTTGTGCATTTGTTTGTAACACCTAAAAGGAGAAGAGATAGACCCATTGTTTATTATACCGATCGACTTGTAATCACTTTCTGAGTCGATTTAGCTATGTCCGTCTGTCTGTCTGTCTGTCTGTCTGTCTGTCCGTCTGTCCGTCTGTCTGTAGATGTATTCTTGTAATCAAAGTACAGGTCGCAATTATGGCTCGATCTTGACGAAACTTTACACATATCTTTTTGTTTGCCCAAGGACGATCGCTATTTAATGTGGTTAAAATAGGTTCAGATTTAGATAAAGCCTCCATATATTTGTTAGCCCCGATTTTACATGTAAGCGCTGTAAAAACTTTATTTTATATCCGATCAGTATGAAATTCAGCAGAAAGAGGTCTCTTATTATATGGATGAACACTGTTAAATTTGGAAGAAATCGGTTCAGATTTAGATATAGCCCCCATATATATGTTACACCCGATTTCACATGTAAGCGCCGTAAAAAGTGTATTTTTAATCCGATCAGCATGAAATTCGACAGAAAGAGGTTTCTTATTACATGAATTAATACTGCCGAATTTGAGGGAAATCGGTTGAGATTTAGATATAGCCCACATATATATGTTACCCCCGATTTGACATGTTAGCGCTGTAGAGACTGTATTTTATATCCGATCAGTACGAAATTCTACAGAAAGAGGTCTTTTTACATGAATCAGGGGAATTCAGGGAAAAACGGTTCAGATTTATATATAACCTCCATATATATGTTCCTCCTGATTTGAAATCAACGCGCTATAGAAGTTGTACTTTACTTTCGATCATTAATATTTTCCGGAAAGATGTTTCTCAATTTAGGAACGAATATTGTTTAATTTAGCGATTATCGGCTCAGAATTAGATAATATGTTCCTGCCTACTTACCAATTATTCCAAATTATTTTCGCAATGACCTTTATCGCATTGAAAGGGAGGTGTAGGGTATTATATAGTCGGCCCCGCCCGACTTTCTGCCATTCCTTAATAGCTTATGAAGTGATGCACAAAAAACGAAAAGGTCAAAATCGATGCGCCCTAATGGGTTATCTCTTCTCCTTTTTTATATAACAAACAAATGCACAAAACCATAATTCCATATGCCCTAAATCGGGCCATCCTCTTCGAAACTCTGCGCTAATTCAGCGGGGTGTTAAACAAATCATACTTCAAGTCGTGTTGTTTGCTTAGAAAATGGCATTTATTTATTAAGAAAAACACTCTAAATTGAAATTACTTCATTTTACGATGTAGAAGAGATTATACTCAATGCAGAAGCTAAAACTCGTAATAGCGATTTAGAGCATCAAGGACAATATAATAATTTCGCAGCAAATATGAGCATCTTTTACTCACTTTGAATGTAAAGAATTTCAGTTCTGCAAAAATAGTTTTTAAAAAATGTTCGTATAAATATTTTTGGATGCACTGCGCTCTTAAATATTTCTCCTTGAATATTTTGTTTTACCCGAAATCCTCTAATTTTATTTGTACTAATATAATATAATCAAAATGCAGCTTAACGTGTCGTGCATACAATTTTCACAATTTCGCCATGTCTCACATACCCAAAACCGTACCGCAGTCGCATATTCATAATTTTCACATGCCACAATTTCCTCAAACGCCCCGTTCTCGCTGCTCGTTTACACCGGAGCGTTGCTACCAAGTATGCTGCGATTATTTGTAGCATTTTCAGGGTATGCAATATTAAACACGTATAATGTTCCTTTTTCACTTTGGAAAATTGCGAACGACATCGTCGTTTTGCACTTATGTTGGCTGCAGCAGTTGTTAGTCCTTACAGGCACGGCTCCAGCTACAGCCCCAGCAATGGTAACGACATAGCATTCTGAGGCAGAAGAAGTCATCAACATTGTAATTTGGGAGACATATTTTATATAATTCGAAGCACCGCCTTCTCCGCCGCACTTTACATTTTCCACACACATACCCAGACTAAATTTGGATAGTGCAAAACCAACAACGAAAGAAGATTTTTTATAACATAATTCGTTACACCTGGAAAATCCTTTCGCCTCACTTCCCTCCGTTTGTTTGCCTCTTCGCATCTCTGTTTTTTATGGGTGGCGCTATTTACTTTGGCGTTGCTCTGAATTTGTGAAGGTTTTCGGCATGTGAGTATGTGTGCGTGTGCAATGCAAATAAGGCTTAAGCCAAATTATGAAAGTTTTGATTCTAGTATGGGGAGTACATTAGTTTCGTCACTACATTTGCAACACCAAAAAATACAGATTGTAGACTCTACTAATCATATATACTCATGCTCATATACGAGTACATCTGAATCACTCTAAAATAACAAGGAATTTAAATCATGTTATGTCCTTTAAAATAGCGTAAAAGGCCGTAATAAATAGATAGGATAAACAATTATGCAGATACATTATTTAAAGTTAGGTCAACTGGGACTGAAAAGGAGACATTACGCTCCACTTTTCGGTAAAGCTTACGTATTGGGATTGCTCTTCAATATATTTATTTAAGATTGCAAAACCATTTCAGACAATACACTGTGGTGCAGCTATTGTGACTTTGTTCATTTGTTTGTAACGCCCAAAAAAGTAGAAATAGTTTGGTATACCGATCGGCATAGAATCACCTTTTGAGACTATTTAGCCCTGTCAGTCTGTCTGTTCATATATTCTTCGAATGAAAACGCAGGTCGCAAATATATAAGTAAACCAATCTGTAGGAATATTGGCAGAGAGGATGGTACTACATATATGTCCCGTTTAATCAATGAATTTTCCTTTTATTGCATTGTGTGATATTTATGGCGGAGAGTATTTAAAAATCGACCAGTCCTTACTATCGTTTTTACTTTTCTGTTTGAATATTTTACATAAAAAGAGACAGGAACACAGATACATAAACTAAAACATGTACTATTTATGCATAGCATGCAGCACGGATTTGGTTTATGTCCTTGAGCCGAACCATGTTCATCAATTCCAAATTTATGATTAGTGGGAAAGAAGAAGTGAATATAAAAATTATTTCACTTTCTAGTTACTAGGGTGCAATATGTAGTTGGCAAGGTTACATGTTTCTGATTCTGCGAACATGACTAAATAAAGAAGTAAAAAGAATTTAATTATTTAATCACCTATTTTTTAACCAACATTCTAAATATCCTTAGCAAATTTTACAATGCAAATATCTCGTTAATTAAGCGTCATAGAGTTAAAATAACAGCTTTTTTATCATTTATTTTGTTATCACTTACTTTTTGGGAAAAAAATAGTTAAACTTAAAAAGACAATATCTCGTTAATTAAGCATCTTAGAGTTAAACGAGGAATATATTGTTGTCACTTAGTTGTTGGCCAAAAGTTCGAATTTCCTTGGCAAACCTTAAATGGAAAATATTTCATTAATTAAGCACTGTAGAGCTAAAAGAACGAATATTTGTTATCACAAATTTGTTGGCCAAATTTAGAATTTCCTTAGCAAAACTTAAAAGTGCAATATCTCGTTTATTAAGCTTCGTATTTTTTTTTTTGCCAAAATTTTCAATTTCATTAGCAAAGCTTAAAATGCAAATATCTCGTCGTGAAGCTAAAAGAAAGAAATTTTGTCATCACTTATTTTTGGCCAAATTTATTTTTGCTCGAAATTTTGTTATCATTATTTTTTGGACAAAATTTAGAATTTCCTTAGCAAAATTTAAAATGCAAATATCACATTAATAAAGCGTCGTAGAGGTAAAAGAAGGAAATTTTGTTATCATTATTTCATTGGCTAAAATTTGGAATTTCCTTAGCAAAACTTAAAATGCAAATATCTTGTTAATTATGCGTCGTTGAGCTAAAAGAACAAAATTTTTTTATCATTATTTTTTGGCTAAAATTTGGAAATTCCTTAGCAAGACTTAAAATGCAAATATCTCGTTAAATAAGCCCCGTAGAAGGAAAAGTGCGAAATTTTGTTATTACAAATTTTTGGCCGTAATTTTGAATTTCCTTTGCAAAACTTAAAATGAAAATATCTCGTTAAATAAGCCCCGTAGAAGGAAAAGGGCGAAATTTTGTTATCACTAATTTTTGGCCAAAATTTTGAATTTCCTTAGCAAAACTTAAAATGAAAATATCTCGTTAAATAGCCCCGTAGAATGAAAAGAGCAAAATTTGTTATTACTAATTTTTGGCCAAAATTTAGCAAAACTTAAAATGCAAATATCTCGATAAATAAGCCTCGTAGAAGGAAAAGGGCGAAATTTTTATATCACTAATTTTTGGCCAAAATTTTGAATTTCCTTAGCAAAACTTAAAATGCAAATATCTCGTTAAATAAGCCCCGTAGAAGGAACAGGCGAAATTTTGTTATTACAAATTTTTGGCCATAATTTTGAATTTCCTTAGCAAAATTTAAAATGAAAATATCTCGTTAAATAAGCCCCGTAGAAGGGAAAGGGCGAAATTATGTTATCACTAATTTTTGGCCAAAATTTTCAATTTCCTTAGCAAAATTTAAAATCCAAATATCTTGTTAAATAAGCCCCGTAGAAGGAAAAGCGCGAAAATTTGTTGTCACTAATTTTTGGCCAAAATTTAGCAAAACTTAAAATGCAAATATCTTGATAAATAAGCCTAGTAGAAGGAAAAGGGCGAAATTTTGTTATCACTAATTGTTAGCCAAAATTTTGCATTTCCTAAGCAAAACTTAAAATGCAAATATCTCGTTAAATAAGCCCCGTAGAAGGAAAAGATCGAAATTTTGATATCACTAATTTTTGGCCAATATTTAGCTAAACTTAAAATGCAAATATCTAAGCCCCGTAGAACGAAAGGGGCGAAATTTTGATATCACAAATTTTTGGCCAATATTTAGCAAAACTTCAATAGCAATTATCTCGTTAAATAAGCCCCGTAGAAGGAAAAGGGCGAAATTTTTTATTACTAATTTTTGACCAAAATTGTGAATTTCCTTAGCAAAACTTAAAATGCAAATATCTCGTTAAATAAGCCCCGTAGAAGGAAAAGGGCGAAATTTTGATATCACTAATTTTTGGCCAATATTTAGCAAAACTTAAAATGCAAATATCTAAGCCCCGTAGAAGGAAAGGGGCAAAATTTTGATATCACAAATTTTTGGCCAAAATTTAGCAAAACTTCAAATGCAATTATCTCGTTAAATAAGCCCCGTAGAAGGAAAAGGGCGAAATTTTGTTATCACTAATTTTTGACCAAAATTGTGAATTTCCTTAGCAAAAATTAAAATGCAAATATCTCGTTAAATAAGCCCCGTAGAAGGAAAAGGGCGAAATTTTGTTATCACTAATTTTTGGCCAAAATGTTAGAAAAACTTAAAATGCAAATATCTCGTTATATAAGCCCCGTAGAAGGAAAAAGGCGAAAGTTTGTTATCACTAATTTCTGGCCAAAATTTTAGCAAAATTTAAAATGCAAATATCTCGTTAAATAAGCCGCGTAGAAGGAAAAGGGCGAAATTTTGTTATTACAAATTTTTGGCCATAATTTTGAATTTCCTTAGCAAAACTTCAAATGCAAATATCTTGTTAAATAAGCCCCGTAGAAAGAAAAGGGCAACATTTTGTTATCACTAATTTTTGGCCAAAAATTGAGCAAAACCTAAAATGCAAATATCTCGTTAAATAAGCCTTGTAGAAGGAAAAGGGCGCAATTTTGTTATCACTAATTCTCGGCCAACATTTTGAATTTCCTTAGCAAAACTTAAATGCAAATATCTCGTTTAATAAGCGCCGTAGAAGGAAAAGGGCAAAATTTTGTTACCACTAATTTTTAGCAAAAATTTAGCACAACTTAAAACGCAAATATCTCGTTAATTAAGCGTCGTAGAGCTAAAAGAACGTAATTTTGTTATCATAATTTGTTTGCCAACATTTGTAATTTCGTTAGCATAACTAACAATGCAAATATCTCGTTAATTAGGCGTCGTAAAGCTTAAAGAACGAACATTTTTTATCATTATTTTTTGGCAAAAATTTAGCAAAACTAAAAATGCAAATATTTATTTTTTTATTTATTTAGTATTTTTGTTTCTCTTACAACAAGATTTAGAATCTTATAGTTAAAGTAAGAGATATCATGATGTTCAAAAAAAAATCAAAGTAATCAAAAAGTAGTTTTTTGAATAGCGGTGCTTTGTTTGTTCGTTGTATGTCCACTGGCAATATGTTCCAAAGACGAATAGACGTTACAAAAAAGTGCCATTCAGATAATTGTGAACGGTATCTAGTAAATAGCAGGTTATTATTTCTTTCAGAATTTGTAAAATTGAGATTACTAAAAAGGTACTCAGGTTCGCGAGAGTGGATGATTTTGTGCAATGAGGTTAATGTCCGAATTTTCATAAGGCCTGAAAAAGCTACTCCAAATAATTTTGTTGAATAGCTTGTAATGCGGTCGTATTTCTTTAGATTGAATACATATCTTAGGATGGCATTGTAAGCTACTGTTCGATTACGTTCGCTTGTTGAGTCGCAACACATAGTTAATTCACAGCCATACATCAGAGTAGGTAAAAGGTATGTTTTGGCCAGTAAAATTCGTATATGAGTTGGAGTATAGAATTGGGTGTTCCATAGCACTCGCAGTTTCGAATACGTTTGACCAACGGCCATGTTAAAGTTATCTGACCACGTTAAGGAGCTATTAAAAACAATACCCAGATTTCTACATGTGGTGACGGTAACAATTTTTTGGTTATTAAGTATAATGTCTGAAGGAAGTATTATTCCAGTTGTCTTTCGTCCTATGACCATACATTTCGATTTAAGACCATTGGATGTGCCCCAGATATAGATACGGCGAAGATCATTGTTCAGCTTTAGAATGCATTCATTGAGTTCATCGACTCTGCTGCTTATGTAAATTTGTACATCGTCGGCATATAGATGAATTTGACAATGTTTTAGCTGTTGAGTAATGTCATTAACATACATCGAAAATAACAGCGGGCTTGGAATTGATCCCTGCGGTACACCTTTTTTACAGGTAGTGGAACAGAGATATTTTCGCCTCCAACAGTTGACTGAGTACGATCAGACAAATAGGAAAGAATCATGTTCTTTGCTGATGATGAGAACTTAAACATTTTGACCAGCTTAACACATAGTAGTTCATGGTCCACAGTATCAAACGCCTTAGAATGATCTAGAAGAACCAATAAGGAGACAAGATTGATATCCGCGGATTTGCGTATTTCCTCGAAGACATCAAGAAGGGCAGTAATACAACTGTGACTCTTTCGAAACCCCGATTGTTTACTGCTAAGAAGCTTATTCAAACGAAGATGGTGAGTAATTTGGCTTTGAAATAATCTTTCGAATACCTTGGATAGGAATGGTAATATCGCGATTGGACGAAAATCATTATTGCTTTTGGGAATTGGTATTATTTTGGCATATTTCCCAGCAGACGAAACTGGCTTTTTGTAATTATGGTATTGTATATAAACGTAAAGTGGGTTAGTAAATATGGCAAAACAATGCGTAAAAATTTCGGATGAATGCAGTCAGAGCCTACTGCATCTGACTTGACCTTGAGACAATTGTTAAGTACATCATTCTCACTCACACAGTCTGAATATTGTTGATAATAGGAAAAGTTTGTAGGCACAGTGGGAAGGTTGGTAAATTGTCTATTAACTTTTTCGACATCTATAATTGAATTATACAAAGGTCTTTGTATTCCAATACCAATTTCCTTAATATTTTTCCAGGTGTTCATTGAAACAATTGCAGATCGAAAACGTGTAGCATAATACCGAGATTTCGTTCTGGATATCATGTCTGTGACTATCTTCCTCGCATTGCGAAATTCGGCATGTAAATACTGACATTTATATCTTTTCCAACGCTTGTATGCTTGATCACGAATAACAACAATTTCTGAATTAAACCAAGGTTTACCGTCTTGTTTTGTTCGAACCCTTTTCAGGGGGACTGTTTTATTAAAGATGTGAATAAGATTGTCGTTGAGAAAATCTACTTGAAGTTCAACATCAGGTAAAGAGAATATAGAGTCCCAATCTACTTTATAAATTTCAAAAAGCACTGCATTGTAGTCCACACATTTGAAGTTGAATTGGCTCATTTACGGTATCCTTTAATTTAAAGTCGTATTCTAAGAAAATTTAGGCATGCCTCGAGAAGCATGATGCAGAAATTTGATCATATGTTAAGACATTGCACTGTGAGCTTTTTACATTGTTTTAAAACAAGTTAGAAACAAATCGTAGGAAGTTATATTATTTGATTTTTGATTTTCTTGTCGGTAAATTCGAAAAAACTAATCATTCATTTGGAATAGTTTCAAATAGAAAGTTCAAACGTTCGGAAAAAAAATATCAATTATTTATTATACGAATACATAAAAATTTTGAAAAAAAAATAAGGCCTAGAATTTGTGATAGACCTGGAATCTGTGCTCAATTCATTTCTCGCGTATATAGGTGAGTCGCAATCGTATAACATGTTGTGAAATTCAATTATCGAATACAATTTTTTTTGTAAAGATTTAACGATATTTTCCGAACTAACGGCGAGACTAGGTTGTGGGATATGTATCCCACAGTCATCTT
Source organism: Eudasyphora cyanicolor (assembly GCA_963930755.1). Lineage (NCBI taxonomy): Eukaryota > Metazoa > Arthropoda > Insecta > Diptera > Muscidae > Eudasyphora > Eudasyphora cyanicolor. The sequence goes on along the minus strand of OZ005737.1, from coordinate 256,612,643 downwards.
CATTTTTACATATCCCGATAATCCTGAATCAACAATCCTATTGAAAAAACTGGGACAATATTTTAAAGACATTAAAAAGATTATTCGATAAATTGTCCCGAATCGGCAGTGTATATCCAGCATCAGCAACTTGAAGAGTTCGTTTTCCATTATGGATAAAATATCTTATAAGTCAATTAAACCAAAGAATTGCCAATAAATATATATGATTGTATCTTCGAGATAATAATACGTCGGATTGAACAATTGTGTACCACGGAATTTAGTAACGGAGAATTCAACATCAATTCCAACGTTTTAATAACCGCAAAGATGATGGAGTCCCGTAATTAAATACAGAACAAATTTCTCTTCATTGGAGCATCAATTAATTTGCCAATGTTTTAATAACTTCAAAAAAAAAATCATTTAATTTTAAGATAATATTTTAAGGACTTTAGATTATTTTCACACACATTTTAACTCGTCTTAAACTCATTTTATCAAAAGAACCAACTTATCATGAGTTTCAAGATCCAATCTACAAGCGCTTGTTGGTGAGGATGCTGTAAACTGTGAGTATATATAAAATTCATAACTAGAATAAAAACAATTTAGAATAGTATTTTCCATTAACTTTGAATACCTATTAAGAAATTTTCATTTTATTGCACTTATGCAGTTTCTTTATCTCCTTAATATTAGAATACAACTTGCCTACACGAATTTCCTTACTAAATTTTGTTAAAAACGGTTTGTTCGTTAATTTATTTTCTGAATTAAATGCCTAATATGGCTGTTTAAACAAAATTCTTTATGTTTTCCACGAAATTGAAGGCTTAGTTTAAAGGCAGGTGGGCTGACATGGAATTGAAGAAAGTCGGCATGGTTGGGAGGGTTAAACGACTTTGAGAAGATATACAACATCTTAGTTCTTCTCATCTTTTTTCTTTCCGATGTAACGAGAGACTATTCTGTCGATTTCAATTATATAATGCTACCTATAAATTTTAATTTTTTTTTGTGGTTGACCCAGACCAATTCCTTCTGGTAAGAACACCCCCCATTAGCCCTGAGCACGGCCGGAATTATAGGTAGCGTTGGGCCGGAAGGAATAGGGTCTGTAGAGTGGCGGGTCGTCACAGCACATGTCATTGACAAAGAAGATGTCAAGTAGTGAGCTACATGTTTGTGTGAAATGTGTTGGTATTGAATTGTTGGTTGCTTTGAGATCTAATCCAAACAAAGCAATTATTAGGTTGGATTCGACGAGAGTGTTTGAGTTAAAATCGCCACATAGAATAATGTTGTCGTACGAGATAGTAGCGAGTTCTAATTGATTCAGAAAGTCATCAATTTCTATGTACCGATGAGGTCTATAAATACAACCTATTAAAATCTTAGCATTAGAGTTAGCAACATCAATAATAATGTGTTCGATCTGTTGAGATTCTTCTGACTTGTGACAGAGTTTAGATGATAGACTATTTCTTATGTATATTGCTACCCCACCGCCACGGGTTTTCCTGTCGTTACGATAAGTTTTGTAACCATTCAACTCAATCAATGTGTCAGAAACCGATTCGTTTAACCACGTCTCAGATATGCAAATCACATCCATACTCGATCCTTCTAATATGTCCCGGAATTCATCGATTTTATTTCTTATACTTTGAGCATTGATGTGGCAGATTTTCATACCAGATTTCTGTTTGCAAAGAAGGTTTAGCAAACATTTTGTAGTGTCTTTGGAACTGATTGCTGTGTTATTTAATGATAAAGAAGACATAATGTTTACTCGAAAGGGCAAAGACCGCATAGCATATAAAAAAATAGTTTTGAAGTTATGTTTTGACTGTAATGTAATATGTTTTGTGTTTAAGTGGAAGTTTCTAAATCTTTCAAATTTGTGTAAATTGATTGTTGCGATAGATTCTAAAAGCATATAAATTATATAATTTTTTTTTACTCTCGAAAAAAATCATTTAACTGTTCGATTCTATCAATACGAAGGGCTTTTTCATTGACATTTTTTTATATGAACTTTCCCACGTATGGTGAAAACGGAATTTAGCTGTTTACGGTTTTTTTAATAAATTTGCAGTTTGGAGTATTTTATAATTGGAAGCGGAGAGGTTTTCATTAATATAAAAATTATTGTTCGAATCAAACCTAGGTGTCGAAGCTGCAGTTGTGCTTTATTCGATTTTCTGAAGTTTGCTATGGATTTTAAAATAAAATTCTTATCATATGGTGAAGCCAACTTCACCAGGATAACAGCATCAGACGATGATTGGCTTGAGTTTTTACTTCGCAGACGATACATGCATTGAAAGGAAGGAACAGATATGCTTAGAATACCACAAATAGCAGTGAATAATTGCGGAAGGTTCTCGTTGTTGTGGTAAGGTATGCCATTAATACGCAATTCAGAAGCAACAGACGAATTTTCATAGCGTTCAATTTGCATCTTTAACAAATGCACGTCTTCATGCAGGCCTATTTCATTTCCAGTTGGGGTTGATTAACTTCGTCGATTTCCCTCTTGAGTTCACCCAACTTATGGTGTTTTCTTTTTTAAAAAAAGGTATTGCCCTGTCAGAGAGCAGCATTTTAATAATGTCGCCTACATCCTCTTGTACTGCTGCATTTTTTATGGTCAGAATCGATAACAAAAATGCAACAACTAGCCTTTTAACTCACTAAAAGTAAACTAAAAACAAAGAATACTCCACGGCGCCGCCTAAATAAAGCTTCTCACCAAACTTCATTATAAAAAAGCACGCACGGACACACGAGTGTATTTAGGCTATTCCCTCGACGCCGAAAAAACATCTGTTTTGTAGGGCAGCGTCCAACCCTTCGATTAAATACAGGGCTGAAATGTTGCATTTTTGCAGCATTTATTTTACAATCGAAGACAAAAAGGCATTTTTGGGGCGAAATGCATAAAAAATTTACCATTTCTTGGCGCAAAAGAAAACAGCATTAGTGTCAAACATTTTTGAGATGCGATTTTCACTGGTTTTAATTTCCTCAGTTATGTGTAGAAGTTTACGCTCAAATCTCTGGTCGATCATGGTGATAATGCGAGACTCGATTGTTAGCTTTTGAGTTGTGGAAGAGTACTCCATAGCTGGTTGTTGTAGAATTGCTCTCCCGCGTTTTGATGGAGGAGTAACTGAGGTTGTTAATGCTAAGACACTCTCTGTATTATTATTCATTTTTGACGGTCAACTGAGTGATTTTTTGAGGGTGTTTGTTAGTTTTACGGTAGTTCTTGTTTATGTTCTACTGCTGGACCCGGTCCACTTCGTTGCCCCAGACTTCAGATTTCCGATTCCGTCCATTTTTGAACCAATTACGTAGACTGCCATCAAATGCATACATCAAATCGCTCACAAATTGTGCATGATATCTCAATTTCAAAATTTGGTTTATATGGGCGGGGTCACGCCCATTGATCCGATCCCGCCACTTTTTAGACCATTCATGTAGGCTATCATGAGATACATATGCCCAAATTTACAGAACTGTCGCTAAAAAAATGTGCAAGACATCTCAATTTTAAAATTTAGTTTATATGGGCGGGTCCCCGGCCATTGATCCGATCCCGACCCTTTTTGGACCAATAACGTAGACTACCACCAGACATCACTTTCGCTAAAAATTGTGCAAAATATGTGTCTCAATTTCAAAATTTGGCTTCTATAGGCGGGGCCACATCCATTGGTCTGATCCCGCCCATTTTTGGGCGAATCGCGTAGACTGTCATCAGATACATGTGCCCAAAACTGCAGCACTCTCGATAATAAATTGTGCAAGATATTTATATTTAAAAATTGGGCTTATATAGACCTGGCCACGCCCATTGTTCCGATGCCGCCCATTTTTGGACCAATCACGTAGACTGCCACCATATACATATACACAAAATTCCAGCACTCTCGCTATCAGATTGTGCAAAATATATCAATTTCAAAATTTGGCTTATATGGGCGGGGCCACGCCTATTGGTCCGAACCCGCCCATTTTTGGACCAATCATCTAGATCGCCAACGGATATATATATACAGAAAATTCCAGGTCTCTCGCCAACAAATTGTGCAAGATATCACATTTTTAAAATTTGGCTTTTATGGACGGTGCCACGCCCATTGGTCCGCTCCCGCCAATTTTTGGACCAATCACGTGTACTGTCACCAGATACATATGTACAACATAACAGCACTCTAGCTAACAAATTGTGCAAGATACCACATTTTTAAAATTTGGTTAATATGGGCGGTGCCACGCCCATTGGTCCGATTCCCCCAATTTTTGGACCAATCACGTGTACTGTCGCCAGATACATATGTACAACATTACAGCACTCTAGCTAACAAATTGTGCAAGATATATCAATTTCAAAATTTGGCTTATATGGGCGGGTCCACGTCCTTTGGTCCGATCCCGCCCATTTTTTGACCCATTACGTTTGACCAATTACGTACCAGATACATATACACAACATTGCAGCACTCCCTCTAGCAAATTGTGCAAGATATCGAAATTTCAAAATTTGGTCTATGTGGGCGGGACCACGCCCATTGGGCCGATCCCGCCCATTTTTGGACCAATCACGTAGACTGTCGCCTGAAACATATACACAAACTTGCAGAACTCTCGCTAATGAATTTTGGAAAATATTTCAATTTCAAAATTTGGCTTATATGGGCGGGCCCACGTCCATAGGTCCGATTCCGCCCATTTTTTTAAAATTCACATAATCTGACACTAAATGCAAACACACAAAATTTCAGCACTCTAGCTAAAAAAATTTCTCAATACCAAAATTTGACCCATATGGGCGGGTCCACGCCCACTTGATATATCGAAAATTCAAGTACCCTATTTTCAGAACCCCCTACACATGTACATTCTGTGAAAATTTCAAGATGATCGGTCAAGCCGTTTAGACGTCTATACGGAACAAACATACAAACAAAAAAACCCACAAACAGACACTCTCTTTTAAATATATAGACTAGCTGGACCCGGTCCACTTCGTTGCCCCAGACTTCAGATTTCCGATTCCGTCAATTTTTTAACCAATTACGTAGACTGCCATCAAATGCATAGTTACAAAATTACAATATTCTCGCTAATAAATTGTTCAAGGTATTTCAATTTCAGAAATTTGCTTATAAGGGTGGGGCCACGCCCATTGGTCCGATCCCAACCCTTTTGGACCACTCACGTAGACTATCACCAGATCGATATGCAAAAAATTACAGCACTCTCGATAACAAATTGTGCAAGATATGACTCTCAATTTCAAAATTTGGCTTATACTCGCATAGGCGGAGCAACGTCCATTGGTCAGATCCCGCCCATTTTTGGACCAATCACGTAGACTGTCACCTGATACATATACACAAAATTGCAGCACTCTCGCTAACAAATTGTGCAAAATATCTCAATTTCAAAATTTGGCTTATATGGGCTGGGCCACGCCCATTGGTCCGATTCCGCCCATTTTTTGAAAATTCACATAATCTGACACTAAATGCATACACACAAAATTTCACCACTCTAGCTAAATATTTTTCTCAATACCAAAATTTGACCCATATGGGCGGGTCCACGCCCACTTGATATATCGAAAATTCAAGTACCCTATTTTCAGCACCCCCTACACATGTACATTCTGTGACAATTTCAAGATGTTCGGTCTAGCCGTTTAGACGTCTATAGGGAACAAACAAACATACAAACAAACACACAAACAAACCCACAAACAGACACTCTCTTTTATATACATACTAGCTGAGCCCGGTGCGCTTCGCTGCCCATGTCAAAATTCGCGCTGTAGAAACTGTATTTTATATCCGATCAGTACGAAATTCGGCAGAAAGAGGTTTGTTATTACATGAAGGAATACTGCCAAATTCGGAGAAAATCGGTTCAGATTTAGATATAAACCCCATATATATGTTACCCCCGATTTGAAATTCAAGCGCTGTAGAAACTGTATTTTATATCCGATCAGTAAGAAATTCGGCAGAAAGAGGTTTCTTATTACATGAAGGAATGCCGCAAAATTCGGAGAAAATCAGTTCAGATTTAGATATAGCCCCCATATATATATGTTACCCCCAATTTGACATGTAAGCGCTGTAGAGACTGTGTTTTATATCCGATCAGTACGAAATTCGACAGAAACAGGTTTCTATTTTACATGAATGAGTATTCTAGGAAAATCGATTCAGATTTATATATAACCTCCATATATATGTTCCTCCAGATTTGGTTACAAAGCGCTATAGAAGTTGTACTTTACTTCCGATCATTACAAAGTTCTCCAGAAAGATTTTTCTCAATTTAGGAACGAATATTGCTTAATTTTGCGATTATCGGTTCAAAATACATTTACCAATTATTCCAAATTATTATCGCAATGACCCTTATCGCATTGTTAGGGAGGTGTAGGGTATTATATAGTCGGCCCCGCCCGACTTTCTGCCTTTCCTTACTGGTATTAGTAATAAATTCACTGAATGAAAAAATACCGAATTCAGTGGAAAGTCCAGAAAATAGAAATGTATACTTATAAAATTTCCAAATTCTTGTTTCATTGATATTGCATCACATTATCATATTGCGATTGTATTGGAGTGAGCAGCTGTAATTATCGCATACCGAGCATTTTTGTTCATGTAGTTCCTATATAATACTTGCAAGATATATCAAAATATGGGCTGGGCCACGCCCACTGGTCCTATTCCGCCCATTTGAAAGCCAATCACGTAGACTGCTACCAGATACATATACGCAAAATTTCAACACTCTCGCTAACAATTCAATTTCAAAATTTGGCTTATATGGGCGGTGGCCCGCCCATTGGTCAGATCCCGCCAATTTTTGGACCAATCACGTGGACTGTCACCAGATACATATCTACAACATGACAGCACTCTAGATAAAAAATTGTGCAAGTTATATCAATTTCAAAATTTGGCTTATAAGGGCGGGGCCACGCCCATTGGTCCGATCCCGCCCATTTTCTGACCAATTACGTAGAATGCCACCAGATACATATACACAACATTGCAGCACTCCCGATAGCAAATTGTGCAAGATATAAAAATTTCAAAATTTGGTCATTGTGGGCGGGGCCACACCTATTGGTCCGAACCCGCCCATTTTTGGACCAATCACGTAGATCGCCAACGGATATATATACACAAAATTCCAGGTCTCTCGCTAACAAATTGTGCAAGATATCACATTTTTTAAATTTGGCTTATATGGGCGGTGCCACGCCCATTGGTTCGATCCCGCCCGTTTTTGGATCAATCACGTAGACTGCCACCGTTTACATATACACAAAGCACCAGCACTCTCGCTAATTTAGCGATTATCGGTTCAGAATTAGGTATGTCCACATATATATGTTCTTACCCATTTACCAATTATTCCAAATTATTATCGCAATGACCCTTATCGCATTGTTAGGGAGGTGTAGGGTATTATATAGTCGGCCCCGCCCGACTTTCTGCCTTTCCTTACTGGTATTGGTAATAAATTCACTGAATGAAAAAATACCGAATTCAGTGGAAAGTCCAGAAAATAGAAATGTATACATATAAAATTTCCAAATTCTTGTTTCATTGGTCATGCATCACATTATCATATTGCGATTGTATTGGAGTGAGCAGCTGTAATTATCGCATACCGAGCATTTTTGTTCATGTATTTCCTATATAATACTTGCAAGATATATCAAAATATGGGCTGTGCCACGCCCACTGGTCCTATTCCGCCCATTTGTAAGCCAATCACGTAGACTGCTACCAGATATACGTACGCAAAATTTCAACACTCTCGCTAACAAAATGAGCAATATAATTCAATTTCAAAATTTGGCTTATATGGGCGGTGGCATGCCCATTGGTCAGATCCCGCCAATTTTTGGACCAATCACGTGGACTGTCACCAGATACATATGTACAACATTACAGCACTCTAGATAAAAAATTGTGCAAGATATATCAATTTCGAAATTTGGCTTATAAGGGCGGGGCCACGCCCATTGGTCCGATCCCGCCCATTTTCTGACCAATTACGTAGAATGCCACCAGATATATATACACAACATTGCAGCACTCCCGATAGCAAATTGTGCAAGATATCAAAATTTGGCTTATATGGGCGGGGCCAAGCCCATTGGTCCGATCCCGCCCATTTTTTGACCAATTACGTAGAATGCCACCAGATACATATACGCAACATTGGAGCACTCCCGCTAGCAAATTGTGCAAGATATCAAAATTTCAAAATTTGGTCATTGTGGGCGGGGCCACGCCCCGGGTCGATCCCGCCCATTTGTGGACTAATCACGTAGACTGCCACCAGATACATATACACAAAATTACAGCATTCTCGCTACTAAATTGTGCAAGATAGCTCAATTTTGGGTTATACGGGCGGGGCCACGCCCTTTGGTCAGATCCCGCTCATTTTTAGACCAATCACGTAGGCTTCCACCAGACACATATACAAAAATTTACAGCACTCCCGCTAGCAAATTGTGCAAGATACCAAAATTTCAAAATTTGGTCTATGTGGGCGGGGCCACGCTTATTGGTCCGAACCCGCCCATTTTTGGACCAATCACGTAGATCACCAACGGATATATATACACACAATTCCAGGTCCCGCGCTAACAAATTGTGCAATATATCACATTTTTCAAATTTGGCGTATATGGGCGGTGCCACGCCCATTGGTTCGATCCCGCCCGTTTTTGGATCAATCACGTGGACTGCCATCAGATACATATGTACAACATTACAACACTCAAACTAACAAATTGTGCAAGATATATCAATTTCAAAATTTGGCTTATATGGACGGGGCCACGCCCATTGGTCCGGTTCCGCCCATTTTTTGACCAATTGCGGAGAATGCCACCAGATACATATACGCAACATTGCAGCACTCCCGCTAGCAAATTGTGCAAGATATCAAAATTTCAAAATTTGTTCTATGTGGGCGGGGCCACGCCCATTGGTCCGATCCCGCCCATTTTTGGAGCCATCACGTAGACTGCCACCATATACATATACATAACATCCCAGCACTCTCGCTAACAAATTGTGCAAAATATTTGAATTTCAAAATTTGGCTTATATGGGCGGGGCCACGCCCATTGGTCCGACTCCGCCCATTTTTGGAAAATTCACATTATCTGCCACTAAATGTATACACAAAAAATTTCAGCACTCTAGCTAAAAAATTTTCTTAATATCAAAATTGGACCCCTATGGGCGGGTCCACGCCCACTTGATATATCGAAAATTCAAGTACCCTATTTTCAGCACCCCCTTCACATGTACATTCTGTGAAAATTTCAAGATGATCGGTCTAGCCGTTTAGACGTCTATACGGAACAAACATACAAACATACAAACATACAAACATACAAACATACAAACATACAAACAAACAAACCCACAAACAAACCCACAAACAGACACTCTCTTTTATATATATAGAATAGATTTTCTCACTCGTTAATGTGTTTTATTTTGTTTTGAACTTGGGTTTCTTGGTTGTTTTCTCAGTATAATTCTGGTGTGCACGTCTCTTAAGAGAGATTTCGGAATTGCTCTATGCAAATTGTCACTCAATTATGTGTTTATTTTGATTTGACTCTCAATTTAGTGTTTTTCTTTAACTTTGGTTCTATTAATGATTTTTTTCATAAAGTATTTGCAATTTTGTTATAAAAATGCCGATGATTTAAATACACAGAACGGTAACAACACAATTTGTTGATGTTACGATATTATTTTCGTGAAATGTAGTTTAGTAACAGTTGAAATATTATTGAGAAATCCGTAGCGAATAAAAACACATCCACTGTAGTCCAGCTACATTGAGAAATCTCGCTACTTATACGTCGTAGAGCTTAAGTACGAAACATTGTTATCATTATTTTTTTTTTGCCAAAATTTAGCAAAACTTAAAATGCAAATATATCGTAGAGCTAAAAGATCGAAATTTTGTTATCACTCTTTTTTGGCCAAAATGTAGAATTTTCTTAACAAAACTTAAAATGCAAATTTCTCGTTAATTAAGCTTCGTCGAGCTAAAAGAACGGAATTTTGCTATCATTATTTTTTGGCCAAAATTTAGCACAACTTAAAAATTTAATTTATTATTATTGAGCGCCCCAGTAGGTGAGTTGGTAGCGTACTCGCCTATGAGTTTGGGGGTCGTGGGTTCGATTCCCAGCAGAGGCTCTGGTCTGTCGCTGCAAACATTTAGCCATATGGTCTTTGTAACCCGGCATTTCCCTGGACCTTTAAATTAGAATATAAATTTACTTTGTATTGTAATTCAAATAAATAAAATAAAATAAATAATTTATTATTTTGTATCAAAATTGTGATCCCAAGAATTCTGCCCAGTAAAAAGAGAGAACAAAAAATGTACACCCTAGATTGCCAATATCCTCACAATCATTTTAAAAATCTTGGCCATATAAAAGAGCCATAAAAGCAAATGTGTGTATTGCTGGTAAACCCAAACACAGCAAATATCAATACATAATAGGAACACGACCATAAAAAGGAAAACGAGAACAGAAGAAATTAAAGAACAATATAAAGTGTTGTTGGTATGGATGAAGAGTTCATTTTAAGCTGACGGCTACAAAATGAAAGGCAATGCTTGTTTTCCCTTTTGTTCATTGCCCCTTTAAAGCTTTCACCTGTTGTGATCTAATAGTGGTTAGTACGAGTATATTGTTGTCGTCAAACCAAACACGATTTTAGATTGTCTGGGTTGATCTGATAAATCAAATCAATGGTGTTGAATAAAAAAAATGTTTATTTTTGAAAAATAAAGGCGGATTTTTATTTAAAAATGGACATTAGTTCGCAAATATCTAATATTTACTCCACCTTGGATCGTACTTCACATTATACGAGTAATAAGGAAAATTTAAAATTATATATAATGTTAACACTATTACGGCCATTGTTCGAGTAAAACAAAATTATCAATTTGTCACATACGATACATCAATGTGTTGGTCTCGACGACACTACATTTCCTCATAGATGTCGTCGATGTTCAATGTCATTACGAAAACCTAACTTTTTTGTTTTTGAATAAAAGTGCCAAAATGTTCATGGTTTTTAAATTGCTCAAATCCTATAGAAAAATATTTTTAAATGTTAGCTTAGAAACTGCAGTAAGAGAAGTCTTCATTAGAAAATTACTTTGTGCATCAGCAACGTCTATGAGGCTTATCGAGATCAACACATTAATGTATCGAGCTACAAACAACAAAGTTACCAAAAAAAAACTATTTTGGGCCGATTCGCGAGTTCGAAAAAAATTAAAAAAAATGTTTTAGGGATTGTCTCGAGGTAAGCTTTCATATTCCGCCCCGGTTTAATATACTATATGGGCTCCCCTATCCATGTTTCGTGCTGTTACAAACGGAGTGACTAAAAGAGTATAGATACACCCATCTATTGTAGAGTGTATACGAGTACAAATAACACAGGGGTTTAAAATATTTTTTTTTTTCAAAAATTACAAGGTTCTGACAGCGGATTCTGATAGAGGGGAAAAGAATATACGTGTATCGACGTTTTTAAAGTTTACTTGTTAAGGTCATTTTAGAGGGATTGTCAATATTTCCCCATTTTTCAAATTCTTATGATAAATTGGGATAGCAAACCTTGTGATCCTTATATTTATTGTATAGGATATGTTAAGCAATACTACTTAAAACACTACGAGGGACATTTTTGTGGAGCATTTTTACCCTTTATCTGAAATGTATTATCGGTCATTTTTGGTTCTATTTTAATAAATCGTAATATACGCCCCTAAAAATGGGGAGGGCGGGGATGAAATGTTCTACAAAAATGTTGGCCATACATTTTTACTATATGTGTCAGAACACACCAAAGCACAAAATTAAACACAAACACAAGAAAAAACAATCACATTTTTGTCAAACTCCTCTTTACTGGAATTGTTATTGTTTCGAATACCATGTCGTGCAAGTAATACAATTCATTCAACCTAGTGTCTAGAACAGGGCAAAGTACTTATATATATATTGGTATTTAAGTTATTTCCAGTTAAATTTTTGTACAAAATGGTCCCTTTGTGTGGAAGGTACTGAAAGGGCGGGGCCATTTCGCTCTCAAGCTAATAGCGACAGATCAACCTCTAATATATGTGGAATTACAAAAAATTCTAATAAGTAGTATAGAAGTTATTGAAGGATAGCGCCAATATCACATACCAAATTTGAAGTTAATCCGTTAATACTTTCGATATTTATCGTGCGCTCCAGCCAGACAGACTGATGGAATGAAATTGCTCAAATGATTTAAAATGTCTTAAAGCGGATTTTCGCAGAACATAATTGAGGTCTTAGGCCACTCCTTCGATGTGTTACACTTTTGGTCCGTAGCAAATGATATATACCCTCCACCACTAAAGTGGGGGTATACAAATCAATCGCTACGGGATGAATCAGGATTTTTGCGTTCTTTAAAGTGGCCTTCATCAGACGTTTTTCAGTCCTTCTGGATGGCCTGTTTTGTTTCTGACATCTGTTATGCCTTAATTTGGTCTTCTCGAAGCTTTTTTGTAGGGAACGGGAAAGAAAGGCCTTACCGCCCATTAAATGCGGTATTAAATGCAAAGCAAGTAATAATGACTTCGAAGGCCTTTCAGGCACACCGAAATTTCATTCCCATTTGACACATACGCGATATATAATCCTTATAATGTAGAGCTCTATTAAATTTCGCAGAGTGAAGTGTTTTGACAATAAATCGAATGCCTTTAAGTGTTATGAAAATCTACTCAGATTGGTTATACATATTTCAAATCACATTTAAAGACAATTGTGACAATGGTTTTCCAGATATTTTGATTTCACTGATCTAGTATTGTCAATTGGGTGGTAAATATTTATGTCAAATACCCCCAAAGAAAATTTGAAAACAATTGCCGAATGGTTCTGCATAATGTAGTCATGTGGGCAGGGACACGCCCACTTAGCTAACATTGAAGTGAAATACTCTTGTACAAATCTCCTAGACAATTGGTCCAATGGTGTTCCGGATATTTCAATAACGGATCCGCATGGATAGTTTCATGTCCTCTTTACCGAAATCTACCATTTTATGGTAAGTAAAGCACAGTGCTGTCAAATGCATTCACACTAAATTTCAAAACACGTGATGCAATGGTTCTATAGATATATCGTTTTTAAAATATTGGTCAGATCCCGACCAAAGATTACAGATTATTGGCCAGATCCCTCACATTTGTGAACCAATAACGTATATTTCCAATTTAGTTTAGTTTAAATGTACAGGGTGGCTGATATGTAATGCATAAAGTAAAGCGCTATATTTTTAAAATTTTATTGTTCAAAAGCAAAAAATGACGAAAATAACATAAAATTTTAGAAACAGTTTATATTTGTTCGAATTGGCCACCTTTGGCACGAATTATGGCCTTCAAACGGCCGACAAAGCCATCACACGCTGCACGAAAGTGGCTCTGCGGTATTTTGGCCCATTCCCGGCGAAGCGCCGTCTTGAGATGATCGATACTTTGGTATTTTGTAGTGCGAACCTTACTTTCTAAAATGCCCCAGGCGCAAAAGTCCAACGGATTGAGATCCGGAGATCTTGGTGGCCATTGTGCGGTAGAAATGAAGCGAGGAACCTCCTTTTTAAGCCATTCTTGGTTGACGCGTGCTGAGTGCGATGGTGCTGAGTCCTGTTGGAATGTCCATGGTCTACTGTCTTTAGGACATTTTCCCGATAATATTCGGCATTTATTTTGACCCCATGGTCGATGAATACGAGCGGGGAGCGACCATCGGCCGTTACGGCGGCCCACACCATTACCATCGGCGGCGCTTGAGTTCTGGTGGCCAATCGAAGGTGTAAATTTTCAGCTGACCTCTTTGGCAAGTAAACCCGATCATTTTGTTTGTTCACAAACTGCTCAATTTGCAATGGCTTCTCATCGGAGAAAACCAAATTCGGTAACTGGCCACTTTCGTGCAAGCGAAGCAACTCCTTGGCTCTTTCCAGTCTAACTTTTTTTGTGCATCGGTGAGCTCTTGCACTTTTTGGAACTTCAATGGCTTTAGTCCAAGCTCATTTTTTAATATGTGTTGTATCCGTTCTCGCGATATGTTCAGCTCACGAGCAATTTTTCTTCCACAGCGGCGTGGATTTCGATCAAATCTGGCCTTCACTTTTCGGATCTTTTCTGGTGTTGTTACCGTTTTTTTTCGTCCACTTTTTGGACGCGATGCAACACTGCCAGTATCACGGTAACGAGCAATGGTACGAGAAACAAAAGATTTATTCACATTTAAATGCTGGAGGGCTCTAACGATAGCCACTTGTGTTTTTCCACCCAAATATAAAGCGATCACACTATCACGCTTGAATTCCATTACGAATAACTTTTTTCTGAATGCAATAGATCAAAATACTTTTGTAAGCTTGTAAACAGTAAAATGAACTGTCACTGAAATAAATCTGTCAGCTATCAGACTAGCGGTTTAGAAATGATAGCAACCTGAAGTTGGTTGCAATACATATCAGCCACCCTGTAATTCAGATATAGAACAACTATGTATATTCTAAAATCAGTGTAAAATCGGTATTCCTATACGGATGTGAGACCTGTCTGATGACGAATGCGCTTGTGAAGAAACTTCAAACGTTTATCCACAAATTCTTAAGGACAATTTTAAGCAGGCGACGGGAAAACCCAAAACAAACATGGCGACAAACTATTGAGGAAGACATGAAACGAATGGGATACAATTTCAACAGAATAAAATCAACCGCACGAGATAGAAGAGATTGGAGAAACTATGTTGAGGCTCTATGCTCCACTGGGAGTGAAGGCAAATAAGAAGAAATGTATATTCAGATTCAACTCTAATACGGTGGTGTAGAGTATCATATAGCCGGCTCCGCCCGACTTTAGCCTTTCCTTAATGGCTTTAATAATTTGTTGAATCCTTAAAGGACTAAAATTTGACTAAATGCTGTTATTGTCAAACTTTGTGGCATGTTTCTTATTTCATTATACCCCACACAATATTTTGTTACATCATATTTTGACGAGAACTGATAGATCCATTATACGCATCCGTCTGCAGATGTACTCTTGTAACCAAAAGCAGATTTTCATATTGTGATGCAAATTATTCATTATTTACCCAGAGACGATCTCTATTTAAATCAGCGAAAATCGTTTGATATGTAGGTATATCTCACAAACAGATGTTTTTTGATCCAATCACAAATAGTGGTGAATTTCAAGAAAACGGTTAAATTTCAGATGTAGGCCTCATATATCCTTACGTCCAATCATTATGAACTAAGAATGAACAAGGTGGTATACACAGTGAGCATATAGTCAGCTTCGCTAGACTTTATTTTTCCATTACTTGTTTTCATTCTAAACCTGTTCCGAATCCTTCCTGCTTTTTGGAAAAACTTACAATTTCCCGCAAAAAATTAATTTCCACCACTGTGTACGAGTATGAAGAGGAGTACAAAAACTAAACATGTTCAAGTAAACAAAACACCTTTGTAAAATTCTACTTAAATTTGATACTTTTCGAAGAATAGCATCTGGAAATTGTATTACGACAAGGACAAAAAATACTCTTTGCAACAATGAAAATTAAATCCCGATAAAATCGACTTTATTTGTTGAAAAGGATATAAAATGTTGATCAACATTTTGAAAATCAAATCCCGAAAAAAATCGACTTTATTTGTTGAAAAGGATATAAAATGTTGATCAACATTTTGAACTTCCTTGATAAAATTACCATAAAAGAAGAAATTGTTAAGACATGTTCTATACTCGTATGTGTAAAAAGATATATGTATATATTGTGTAAAAAAGCTTCCAGTTTCCTTTCAGTTTTATGACGGTTTCTTTCTGGAAATAGTGCAGCATTTTCTTTGCACCTTTCCCGAAAACTGCAAATATGCACAACATATTTTGAAAATTTGGATTTAAGATAAATTCGAGAGACAACACCATTTTGACTTGATAGGAGTAAATACATATTTTCTATTAACGAAATCATCATTAGTATACACTGCCGCTCAACTGAATAGGTTCACATAATTTCACTTGCATTTTCATGATTTATTTTATACATATGGAATGTAAACATGTTTAACGTAGTTCAATGCAATTATGTATGTGTACCAATCGGTATGCTCTTGAAAAGTACAGCTAGCAAAGTGCCGTTACTTTGCATATTCTGTTTTCTTATCTTTTTCGTTGAATTCTATGCAATTTTTCGGCTCAACAGAATAGGTTCAGCTGATTGATTTTCAGTTTGTGATGAAATTCGACGACGAATTGATTTGCAAATTTAAAATTTAAATAAAGAGCAATTGTCCGAGTGTGAAAGAGGCCAAATCCAAGCTTATCATGAAAGCGGTCTTAGTCATTGCAAAATCGCTCAAAAAATCGGAAGAAGCCAAAATGTTGTTAGTAATTTACATTTAAGAAACAAAGCCGAATACGGCAAAAATATGAAAGGCGGTGTCAAACACGCGACCACTGCGGCAGACAGGCGGCATATTCTTCGAACTGCATTCAATTAGCATCTCTCAGCACCCAAAATTAAGGAAATTTGTGGTGTTAAGGCAAGTGTGTCAACAGTAAAACGTGTGATATTGTCGGCTGATCACCTCAAGCGCTTAAAACTACAAAAAAAACCACCATTAAATGATGCACGCAAAGCTTCACGACTGCAATTTGGGCGCATGCACATGAGCTGGACGAAGGAATGGCACAACGTGGTCTTTTCCGACGAAAAGAAATTTAATTTAGACGGCCCAGATGGTTACAACTATTACTATCATGATCTACGAAAAGAGGAGCACTTCCTGAGCCGTCGCCACACACGTGAAGGAGGCGTAATGGTGTGGGGATCTGTATCAGTGTATGGCGACCTTGAATTTGTGACTTCCAAAATGAAAGCGGAAACCTATAAATCTTTACTTCAAAAGGCGTTTCCACACTATACAAATATTTTTCACACTATTAAATGGACCTACCAGCACGATAATGCCCCCACACATACTGCTAGGGTAGTAAAAGAATGGATTAAGGCTCAAAACGTGAACTTACTCGAATGGCCTCCATATTCACCTGACCTGAATATAATGGACAATGTGTGGGGATTGTTATCGCGTAAGGTATATGAAGGAGGCGGGCAATTCGACTGCAAAGAAACATTAGTTGCGGCAATTAAATTGTCATGGACAACAATTTCATTGCAAATACTGGAAAATTTGTATAGCTCGCTACCCAACCGTGTATTTGAAGTTATTTCAAACAAGGGAGGATTTACTCATTACTAACCTCAATTGAAATTTCTTTAAAAATATACTAAACTATAAGTGAAAAGCAAAAAAACGAGAATAAGCTTAAATTTTTATTTAATTTAATTCTTTTATATGTTGAACCTATTCAGATGACCGAAAACAAATCATCAATGTTGTTACTCTTTCAGAAAAACATAAAAATAAAGAATAAATAATATGTTTATGAGAATCATACTTTTTTATCTAATTAACAAAAGGTTTCTAAATTATAAGAAAAAAAAATACGTAAATCGGAACATTGGTTAAGGATTTACAGGCCAATTCCTTACGCAGTTATCGTAAACCTATTCAGTTGAGCGGCAGTGTATTTGGCGTAGCGTCATATCGCCCAAAACCACGTGTGCCATATCGCCCAAAATGCGACATATCATCCAAAATCTATTGTCTAAAATGTGGTATCGCCCAAACGCAATGTCATAAAGCCCAAAGATTTTTTTTGGGCGATATAACATTTCAATAAATATAAAATATGTGTGGACGGGCTTCGGCCGGAGTTAAATATTTTCTTCTCCGGGTTAAGTCCACAGACGGCTACGCAGACCAAAGTGTCTTTGGTAACAAACTTTGATCCACGTATCAGTCTTTAGACATACACAAGAGGAGAAAATCGTTAACACCGGCTGGAGGCCTTCCGCACGAGGACACATTGGTCCACATAGCCGTCTTTGGAGATACCCCAGAGGAGAGAGTCGTAAACTACAGCCGAAGGCCGGCCACGCTGGTATAATTTGGTCTGCGTAGCCGCCTTTGGATATACCCTAGAGAAGAAAAACTTAAATCCTGGTCGAAGGCCGGCCCCCAAAGACAATTTGGTCCTCGTAGCCGTCTTTTGCCATTTCGATAATTCGAAAGTTGTCTTCAATCATTTATTCTATGATACATTTTACTTTGGCGTCCGTCTTGGGCTTTTGATAATAAATTTGTTTTTGCACTTTGGGCGTTATGACATAATTTTCTTTTTGGACGAAAAAAAACTAAAAATGTACCTATTGTAAAAAATTACATATTGCCCAATGCAGATGTCATATTGCCAAAAACCAATATTTTTCCACAACAACAACTAACATAGATTTGTTGGGCCATATGACATACACGGTTTTGGGCTATATGACGCTACGCCGTAAAATGTATTGATCCCAAATGGGTTAAAGCGAATACAAATGATCCTAATGCAATAAAAAATAAGTGAATCGTCATATTGGAATTTTTTGAAATTTTTTTCATGACGTCTGATAAAAAATGACTCGGTATTTATTGCTTAATGGTCGATTTCGCAAAAAAAAAAATAACACTCCCATTTTTCTATCTCACTAATAACTCATAATTGGACAATCGCAGAAACGAAGTATTTTGGGAATATGCATACTCTTCGTTATTTGCCGGATCGTAGTAATCATATAATTACAGTTGATAATATCATGTGTATAAGTAAATATTATAATATACTTATATATTTCATATTTCATTCAGCATAGATGAGTTGTCTATTCTTGGCAGCATTAAAAAGATTTCGCTCTTCTTCCTCTTGGCCGTTTGCCTTCGATTTTGCTTTTGAGGATTTTCAGCGGGATCTTATACTTGTCATTTCTCTTTATATGTCCCAAGTATGCTACTTTTCTTGATCTTATCTTTTTTATTAACTGTCGATCAACATTCATTTTTGTTAATATTGTATCGTTCGTTCATATGCATAAAACATTCCAAATTTTCATATAAGCTATGAACATCCGCAACTTTTCTTTTTTTTTAAACCACACTAATATTTATACTAGTTGATCACAGCTGATGTCAAATACATAGCTCTGGAAATTCGAATTTTGCATATAACTGGATCACTCCGCCGTTTATCGCGTTTATATTCTAAAACACAAATGGGCCCGAACTGAACATATTGTGACATTTTCATGTACGTCAAGATGTCAAGTTGAGTGATTTCTTTGTATGGGAACTACATCAAAACGTTTATTATAATAACGATTTTCAATTCTGATAGATCAAATATGAATATACAAATTTCAGTCCATCAGGTGGATGTTTGAAAGAATTTTCTGGTATAATAAGGATAAGATATTTTTAACCTGGACCCGGTCCACTTCAGATTTCCGTTCCCGCCCATTTTTAGACTAATCACGTAGACTGCCACATATACACAAAACTACAGCAATCTCTCTAACAAATTGTGCAAGATATATCAATTTAAAATATTGGCTTAATAACACTGTACAACAATTTCAAACTGTTTTCAAAATAACAGGGTTCTGTCAGTGGATTCTGGTAGAGGAGACCAAAAAAATATATACGTGTATCGGCGTTTTGAAAGATCACATCGGAATTTTTTTAGGGGGGGGTTAAAGTTTTCCCCCCTTTGCTTGTTCGTGCAGAATATCGGTATATAAAACTATGTGTTCTGTTCATCTGAGGTGTAGGGTATCTTCAGCAACTTTGTAGCAAATGTTAAGGCCTATATTTTTGTGGAATATATTAACCCTCTAGCTTCCCCCCATAACGGTGATTTTTGCTTATATTTTAAAAAATCGTAAAAAACTCCCCTAAAAAATGGGTGGAGCGGGGTTGAAATGGTCTACAAAAATGTCGGCCATAAAATTTTACTATAAGTGTCAGAACACACCAAAGCCCAAAACTTAACACAAACACCAAAAAGCCGGCCAAATTCAAGATTTCCTATTCCTCCCATTTTTGGGTCAGTAACGTAGACAGCCACATGTACACAAAATAACAGCACTCTCGCTAACAAATTGTGCAAGATATTTCAATTTCAAAACTTGTCTCAACTGGGCGGGGCCACGCACATTGGTCCGATCTCGTCCCTTTTTAGATCAATCACGTAGACTGCGATCAGATACACAAAATTTTAGAACTCTCGCTCACAAATTGTGAAAGTATTTCAATTTCCAAATTTGGCTTACATAGGCGGGGCCACGCCCATTTGTCCGATTCCGCCCATTTTTGGACCAATCACACAGATTGCCACCAGATACATATAAACAAAATTATAGCACTCTCGCTAAAAACTTGTGATTGATATCTCAATTTCAAAATTTGGCGGCGGCCGTAGCCGGACATTTTTTTCCAGCCGGCGCCGTCGCCGATTTTAGCTGCTGAAACTCATTTGCCGAAGTTTGTTTGGTGAGTCAAGAAGATTTTTTTTAGCAAGTGACTACTTTAGAGTTAATTTTAGCTTACAAAGTTGATAAAAAAAATTTCTGAATGGTAATATAAGATATGGCTATTATCGTTAATTAAAAAATATTTCAAAAATTTTATGGGGATTTTAAATTAAAAACCAGTAAGGAAAGGCTAAAGTCGGGCGGGGCCGACTATATAATACCCTCACCAGTCTCGTAATATTGAATAACTCTGATATATAAATTTTGTAATTCATGTATAAATTGTTTACATAAATTTACTTTTGGGACATTTTATACTTAAATAATACCCTGTACCACAGTGTGGTGTAGGGTATAAAAACGATTGGATCTAAAGAGCCAAATCGGATGAAACATATATATGGGTGCTATAGCTAAATCTTAACCGATTTTCTTCAAATTCGGCAATGTTGGTTTATGGATCAAGAAAGTTTACCATTCTAAATTTCAAAACGATTGGATGTAAAATATAGCTTCTATAAAACAAAGGGCCAAATCGGACGAAACATGTATATGGGAGCTATAGCTATATCTTAACCGATATTCTTAAAATTCGGTAGTGTTGGTTCATGGATCAAGAAGCTCTACCATTCTAAATTTCAAAATTATAGGATGTAAAATACAGGACTAAAGAGCAAAATCGGACGAAACATATATATGTGAGCTATAGCTAAATCTTAACCGATTTTCTTCAAATTCGGCAATGTTGGTTCACGGATCAAGAAACTCTACCATTCTAAATTTCAAAACGATTGGATGTAAAATACAGCTTTTATAGAACTAACGGGACAAATCGGACGAAACAGATATATGGGAGCTATAGCTAAATCTTAACCGATTTTCTTCTAATTCGGCAATGTTGATTCACGGATCAAGAAACTCTACCACTCTAAATTTCAAAACGATTGGATGTAAAATACAGCTTTTATAGAACTAAAGGGACAAATCGGACGAAACAGATATATGGGAGCTATAGCTAAATCTTAACAGATTTTCTTCAAATTCAGTAGTGTTGGTTCATGGATCAAGAAACTCTACCATTCTAAATTTCAAAATAATTGGATGTAAAATACAGCTTCTACAGGACTAAAGAGCAAAATCGGAGGAAACATATATATGGGAGCTATATCTAAATCTGAACCGATTTCAACCAAATTCAATAGGGATCTTTACAGCTGCGAAATACTCTAAACTGCGAAATTTCAGAACGATCGGAGTGAAATTGCGACCTGTAGTCGACGAACAACTTTACATGGACAGACGGACGGACAGACATGGTTAAATCGACTCAGCTAGTGATTCTGAGTCGATCGGTATACTTTAAGGTGGGTCTAGCTGTGTTATTTTCAGGTGTTACAAACATCTGCCGTGAAACAAACTTATAATATCCTGTACCACAGTGTGGTGTAGGGTATAAAAAATAAAAATGCGTTTTGGATTGACGGAAATTAACAGCTGAACCGATTTTAACAAATTCCACGCTCATTTAAAGATAACACACGGGCCTGTTTTCTGTTTTTTTTTTAATTTTATATTTCTCTTTAAGAGCTTAAGTTTAAATAATTGCTTCCCTCAAATTTCTTCAAATTCATACAGAATATTCGGCGCACTCTCACGAATCCAAAACAGTGTTTATTGGCTAAATATTTGTAGAAGTTATGGATTAAATACACAGGCAGGTCTGGCATTATTGAATTTTTTTCTTCTGTTTCTGGAAAATGGTACGTGTCAAATTTCATGCAAGGGATTCTAAAATATATACATATCGATACCTCCATTCTAAACTATGCTAAGTGCAAAAAGGTAGTTTTTCAGGAGAGGCGATCAAAGTTTGATGATTATTTTAAATTTGTGTGGAATTGCTTTATGATGGAAATCGAATGACCTGTACCTTTTTGAGAATAACTTTTGATTGGGTTGACGGATAGAATGAATATAATATAATTTGGAATATTTAGAAATTAAAAATGCAATCTCCCTAAATACATGCTATATCGACTTAACATGTTTTAGAACGGAGGTATCGATATGTGCAGAAACAAATGATAGACGTCCAAAATTAACAGACAAATCTTAATATTTCGTTCACAACTTTTACAAATGATGACAATCGGATCTACACTCCGGAACGACCCAATTCTGTTTGGCCAAGAATCGTCAACTCAGTAACAAATGTATCAACCATTTGCCTTGTTCAAAGAAATTTATTGAGCCGATTTTCAACATTACATAACTTTGTGTTAATTAAATTATTGATGTTTAAATAATTGAGCTCAAGGTCAGGTTAATTAATTACTCATCCAATAATTTACCTATAAATCGAATATATGTAATAACAAAAATAATAGAAAATTTATGTTCATTTCAAGTCTTTTCCTCTAACGCTAAATATTTCAAAGCGCCACTTTTGTCGGAGAATGACATTCGTGCGCCTTCCGATTCTGCCTATCTTTGGACCAATTATGCAGACTGCTACCAGATATGTCTACGCAAAATGTCAGCACTCTCGCTAACAAATTGTGTAAGATATCTCAATTTCCAAGTTTGACATATATGGGCGAGGCCAGCCCATTGGTCCGATCCCGCCCATTTTTGGACCAATCACGTAGACTGTCACCGCACCCCATATAATAATATGAAATTTTTTTTTTGAAAAATGGAACAAAAAATTTTTAGCGGTTTTTATATTTCTTTCGCGCTTGCAAAAAACATTTTTTTAAAAAAAAAAATTTTTCTATTCGTTTTCATGACAGTTAATAAACCGATATCTCTACGTGAAAGTAATATTCCCAATATTTGTAGCCCTCATAGTATTATATTTTTTATACCCTACACCACATTGTGGTACGAGTATTATAAGTATTATAAGTTTGTTTCACGGCAGATGTTTGTAACACCTGAAAATAATACAGCTAGACCCACCTTAAAGTATACCAATCGACTCAGAATCACTAGCTGAGTCGATTTAACGATGTCCGTCCGTCTGTCCATGTAAAGTTGTTCGTCGACTACAGGTCGCAATTTCACTCCGATCGTTCTGAAATTTTGCAGTTTAGAGTATTTCGCGGCTGTTAAGATCGCTATTGAATTTGGTTGAAATCGGTTCAGATTTAGATATAGCTCCCATATATATCTTTCGTCCGATTTGGCCCTTTAGTCCTATAGAAGCTGTATTTTACATCCAATCGTTTTGAAATTTAGAATGGTAGAGTTTCTTAATCCATGAACCAACATTGCCGAATTTGAAGAAAATCGGTTTAGATTTAGCTATAGCTCCCATATATATGTTTCGTCCGATTTTGCTCTTTAGTCCTGAAGAAGCTGTATTTTACATCCAATCATTTTGAAATTTAGAATGGTAGAGTTTCTTGATCCATGAACCTACACTACCGAATTTGAAGAAAATCGGTTAAGATTTAGCTATAGCTCCAATATATATGTTTCGTCCGATTTGGCCCTTTAGTTCTATAGATGCTATATTTTACATCCAATCGTTTTGAAATTTAGAATGGTAGAGTTTCTTGATCCATGAACCAAGATTAATAAAGATTTAGATATAGCTCCCATATATATGTTTCATCCGATTTGGCTCTTTAGATCCAATCGTTTTTATACCCTACACCACACTGTGGTACAGTGTATTTTTTAAGTATAAAATGTCCCAAAAGTAAATTTATGTAAACAATTTATACATGAATTACAAAATTTATATATCAAAGTTATTCAATATTACGAGAGTGGTGTAGGGTATTATATAGTCGGCCCCGCCCGACTTTAGCCTTTCCTTACTGGTTTAATTTAAAGTGAATCACGGCTCTTTCGGACTTATACATCAATTGGTCCAAATACTAAAGGTATATTCAATGAAAATTGGGATTAAAAAACTGTATCATAACAATTTTTTTTGCTTTGGTTCCATCAAATAGTTTGCATTAATCTTCCAAAAAATTAGAATGTAATGTTTTGTAACGAATTTCTTAAAAACAAAAAAATCCAAAATAATCTACTAAAGCGTCTCATAAATACGCTGAAAAAAAACGCTTGTGTAGTATATTGTCCCAAACATATTCGGCTTGAAACATATATATGTTTAAGGTACACTCTAAATACATAATATTTGGTAAACGCAAAAATTATATATTTAGGAATGTTCTAAACAAATCCTTGTTTCTGTCCTAATACTTTTTATTTGGGACTATTAATTCCGAAACAAAGATTTATTTGATTTTTAATTGTTGTTAAGTTTTTTAGCAATTTAATGTTAAATTTTTAGAAATTTTTTATATTCGTAAATATGAAATTGTATAATTTTGGATAAGAATAAATTACTTGAAGGATTGACAACAAATGCTGATATTAAATACTCAAAAATTTAAAATTAGTCCCTTCAAACAGAAATTAATACTGCTTATGGTATTTTTAACTGGGAGGAATACATAATAGGAAACGAAGGAAAAATTAAAAATGAAATTAGAAAAATTCAGCAATGTTTTGAAAAACTTTTTTAAATAAAATATATTTGAAGATATTCCTTAACAATAATTTTATTTGTACATAAACACATATTTTATTTGAGAAAATTAGTTTGCAAATATATTTTGTTGTAATATATTAATATATGCGTTCCAAGTAAATTTTATTGATTTACAAATAAAATTTGTTTGCTCAGAAATATATAATATTTAAAAATTTGTGTTCCAAATATATTTTCTTCCTATTCAAACATATCAAAAAAGGCGATTTTGCCCCGTGTAGAATTCTTTGAATTATAGAAGCGTTTCATTATTCAAAATGCCTGGATCAGAGGCTGTGATAATGCCTTAGTCTTCGGGTAATGGAATGGGTGTTTGGGTGGCTCTGCGTGCTTGTGTTTGGTGACCCAAAGCGTAGACGAAAAGGATATGGGTGTGAGTGTATGTACATTATAATGGAATTGCACATAAAGATGTTTGCTGTTGCTTTGTGCACACCATTAGTGTTGTGAGCGTGCGTGCGAGTGTGTATTGACGTTGTGTTCCTGTTTCTTTCATCCAACTAAAGCCGATGCCCAGGAAGGAAAACTACTTCTGAGTGTGTGTCTGTTCATGTATGTTTGTGTGCTCATGGGTGTGAGTAATAAACAAAGAACATGTTCAATTACAGCAATAACAACACTCATACCTACATATCCATAGAGAGGTTAGGCTACATACACTCACACACACGCACACATACATCAAAGCTTAACACGTTCAATGAATGTTAACACAAAACGTAGCCGACCTCATGTATTCGTTCACTTGTATTTGTTCTGTGCAGTGCTTCTTAGTGTCAAACACTATTTTAACGATATCACCAATCAAAGGGCACAATAGATAGTCGGTATCCGAAAAGAACGGCTTCAAGGAGTTGGGACTTTAATTTATCTCAATTTGTTGAGACTTAAATGTCGATTTGTTGGGATTTAAATCTGTCTGTCAGAATTCTATTGTATTCTTAATTTTATATTATTGCTGTCTTTAACTAAAATTAATCCCAAGTACATACTACAAATTTTATAAGTTTATTTAAAGAAAATATTACATTTTCAAGTGTTGTAACTTTCCTTTCGAACCCACTGTAAGTTCAAGAACCCTAGATGTTGGTGTTATGATTACATGTGAGTAAGTGTATTAAAGACATTATGTGTGTTTACATTCAATTAAATTGCAACAGTTTAGAGTCTCATTACTACGAATGTAAAAGAAAAAAATGCTTTAATCGATGTTGTTCTCATATATAGCAAATAATTGCTGTGTAAAAAGTTCAAAGTTTGTGATTATAATCAAGCACATCGTTACCTTCCAAATCCAAAGTGTCTGGAAGAAATTCTTATTCAGAGGCGAGAACAATGAATGACCCGTTGATATATGTATATTAATGAAAATGACATTGATTTGGCGCCAAAGTCAAAGTTAGCGTATAAAGCACAACTCTTTTGCTTTCGTAGAGCAAGGAAGAGATAAATGTGTGTGAGTGCATTGCAAAACAACGATTAGTGGTGAGCGCAAGCCTAGCGCAGAACAACGACTATTGATGTGCGCCCGAACAACAACTAATTTCAATATGAGAGCCAAAGGTGTCGAAAATCCACAACAGTCTTTTCTTGCTGGAGGTGTCTCACTACAATCCGAACAATGCTAATATGGCCCAAGTAGAGCTGCAAAAGAGATGCATCGCTGGAAGTCTCTCCCTACGATCCGTAATATGCTTATCACGGTTGCCAGTTTATGTTATGTTCTCTCTAGATTCTATTGAATTTTGTATATAAATAATTTGAAGTAAAATATTGATTACACTTGATAAGTATTATTTTGATTTGATATAAAAAACCTGATATAAATAATTCTCACAAAAACTCGCCAAGACCACAAAAAAATTGCTAAATCTAGGGGGGGAAACACCCTAAACTGGCAACTGTGATGCTAATGTCATCCAGGGAGTGTTGTAGGAGAGATCAATTACTCGAAATCCCTCTCTACAATCCGTGCTATTAGAAAATCGTCCAAGGAGAGTTGTAGTAAAGATCCAACGCTGGAGTCCCTCTACAATCCGTACTATGCGGAGAGAGTCGTAGGTGAGAGAGACCAAGGAGAGTCGTAGCAGAGACTTATCTTACTTCAACCCGAAGAGGTTGCCAGTCAGCGATGGGAAAGATAGATACTAATATATGTACACAGATAATAAAAGGACATTTCATACATAGTCAAAAGAATTTATTTTTAGTACTAATTATATTATCTTAAAGTATGTATGTACTATACATACAACGTCAATGATTTTAACGTTGTAATGTTAATGACACCAAATCAAAGCCAAAGTATTTTTAGTTGTAAGTCTTAACACAACAAAGTTAGGTACATGTTATTATGAATTTGTGCATTTGTTTGTAGCCAATCGACTTAGATTCATTTCTGAGTCGGTTTATCTATGTGCGTCTGTCTGTCTGCCCATATCTTCTTGTATTAAATTGAATAACGACATGCAAGTAAAGGAAATGGTATAAATTTCTACAATGGTTTCAACGTTTTCGTTGCGTTTACAATGTTATAATCTCGTAGTAAGGTGTATACCTGGGAGAGATATGAAAATAGCAGACACACTATCAAGAGCTCCGGTAAGAGATATGGCAATGACGGAGATTGATGAGGAGGAATCTCTTCACTGTAATTGTATATATTCTGCTCTGGCAAGCCGATTTCTATATGTAAAACTGGTAAAGGAGGAAAGTAAATAGAAAAGATGGGACTTTTATGGAATTTTTTGAATATGTCTCTAATGGTTGGCCTAGTAGTAGGAAAAAAGTTGGATCAGGATGTTATTCCCTATTTCAAGATAAGGGATGAATTGACAATTTTAAAGGACATTTTATTAAGAAAGAATCACATTTTGAGATCGAAGAATATGCGAAGAGGAGTATTGAAAAAGATCCACGAGTGACATATGGAAGTTTTAAGATGTCAAGGTTTTACCCGTCAGTCTGTATATTGGCCGAATATGAATAGTTATATTGAAAATGTGCTATCAAATTGCGAAGTTTGTTTGAAATATCGAAATTCGAATACTATGTAGACCTAATTATTGCCTCACGATATTCCTTGGTACGAGGTGGGATGCGGTCTTTTCGAATACAAAGTGAAGGGTCTGTTCAGACTATTAAGAAAATGTTACTGAAGTCCGCTGAGACTAATTCTGATCCCTACATAGCATTATTGCATTACAGGACAACGCCCAAAGGAAACATGCCTAGCCCTTCCGAACTAATTATGTCTAGGTTATTATGCACTAAAATTCCATCAATGCCAAACAAGGTTAATTGATAAATATGAATATAGAGCAAAGGTTGATTCGAAGTTGGAAAAGACCTTGCAGCTATTGACAACCCGGAAAAATTGTCGAAGTGTGCAAAGAGCCAAGGTCATTTGTATTTTTGGATGGGAATGGTTCTACATATAGGAGAAATCAGGAGCACATTACGAGAAGACCTTCGGAAAAGTCTAATGATAAAATTAATGTTAGTAATGATAGGGTTGAAACTAATGATGAGAACAAGACAAATTGGACTTGATAGCGTACCACTAGTATATCAAAACCACCAAAGATTGTCCACCCCCTTTTGGCGGTTTTGATATACTAGTTCTGTACTATCATGTCCAATCGGTTTCGTTCAGGAAAGATTTGATGACCCAAAATGTTATTGGAGCATAATTCAACCTGTACTTTGATTACAAAATTACATCTACAGACAGAAGGACAGACAGACGGACATAGCTAAAAACTTATTCTAGGTCAATTGGTATAATAAACAATGGGCCTGACTCTTCTTTCTTTGGGTGTAACCTACCAACAAATGCACAAAGTCATGGTTATTCCCGTTATATCTCCGGATTTTGCATTTTATTTTTTCTTTATTAAATTTTAAGTATAAGTATTTTCTATATACGAGTATATAGTTATAATTTTCCAACCGATCTTTAAGAAATTTCAATGAAAGAAGATTTTTGATTCAAGAACGAAAACTGCTGAGTATGAAGAAAATCGAAATTTTTTATTTCACCCAAAATTAAGCAAACTAATAAAATTTGATTTTAGTCGTCCAATTCCAATATTCTGCAGCACATTCGCAGGATATAGCTTTCATAGAATAAACACTACATACTTTTTGAAAATTTTATTTAAATCGCACATGTCTTTTTGGCTGTAAAACTACTTAAAACTTATTTTGTATACGCATTATATTCAAAACAATGAAAAACATGTCATAATCCAGCATATTTTCTACAACAACCACTCTTCTTTTCAATTCTGTGATGAAAGCTAAAAAACAAACAGAAACGTCGAAAACGACTTTATTAAAAAAGTGTCAGGATAAACAAAGTTCGTAGAAAATTTAAAAACTTTTTTGCAGCATTTATCCCAACGTATGGAATATTTGTTGCATGCATATAATCACATCTTATCAAACAGAATCAAAAACAACATCAAAATGAACAATACTGAATAACAGAAAGACAGATAGATATTCGTACAGACGGATGGTCGGTTCATGCAGCTAAAGCGAATTTATAATACTTTTTAATAATTTGCAAAATATTTTTTGACACTACAATGCTCACATACATACTGCATACATGTTCAAATATCTACACAAAGGAATTGTGAACGTTTCGTTTCCAACACATCCCCAGCAGCGTATGAATGGGGTTAGCAGGCCTATGTATTGATATATCTTCATTGGGGACAAATGCCTCTTACACTCATAACTTCTTTTTGAAGGCCCTGTTTTTCACAGATGAGTCTCTGACGACCGACTATTGGTGGTATAACCATAACACCTGTTTCTATAAGGAAATGTTTAGGATCCAACGACACAATGATGGCAGGTTCGGATGCCTACTATTGTGAAAATGTGTACGAAATCAAAATAGCAGCCCAATCACCGAAATAGGTATAGGTGGTCTAATCTACCATCGATTACTGAATTCACATTGATTCTAGTATTTACAAAGGAAAACAACGAACGGAATTATTTGATGACGAACAATCGCTACGTTACACGACTACGATTTGGCAAAGGAATGTGAAGATTGGAGAGCAGTATCGAAAGAATTATTAACGCAAACTTTAAAACAAAATACAACAACATTACAATAATACAATGTTACGGTCCCACAGAGAAAAGTGAACTAACAGAAAAAGAAGCTTTATAGTAATATAGTACTATGTCTTGGTGTCTTCAATGTCCAAGTGGGCTCGGATAACGATGGATATGAGAACGTAGAGAAAAGTGTCCGTAATTGACATGCCGCTTTTGGTACCTCCAACACAAATAGACCATTTTACACCAAAAGTTAACAGCATTTAACTTTAATACCAGTACATACTTTAAAGTTATAAAATGCAATTACGATTGATAGCAATTTAATTAAAATAATAAAATACATAAATTCATTGATATTTTTTGGGACTCAAGGTGAGGGGATTCATAAGTCGGTTTACCCGACTGAACCTTTTTACTTGTTTTAATTATAATCTCGATAAAGCGGGGATACAATTTAAATTAAAGGAAATTATAAGGGCTAGAAATGCTAAAAACGTCAGATTCACGTAGAAACGGAGACTTAGCAAGTGTCGTTAAAATAATTTGAAAAAATTTTATTTTTTTTAAAAAATATACAAAAATAAATTGTTGGTTCCATTTCTTGAAAGCTATCATCCTAACGATGAAAACAATATCTATTTGCAAAATATCTGTGGTTCAATGTATAAATTATGACCCATATTGTAAAAATATGGAAATTTAAACAACTGATTTTTCATATTTTTTTATTTCGGCAATTTTGTTTGGGAGGTACCAAAAGGGTCGTGGCAATAAAGCCCATTTTGTAATACACTACGGGTACTATAAAAACATTACACTGTACAACATTTCACGTCTTTGTATGTGCAGAAAACCATGTTATAAGCCGTTATCTTTTTGCGCAAACTGGTCTATTTGTATGGGATGTATGGGCGTGATAATATCGCGCATTTTGCACGGGCCTATAGTCACTGTAAAGGCATTACATTCCTCAAAATTTTAAGTATTTCTATAAACTGAAATCAAAGTTAAAAGCCGTTAACTTTTTGTGCTAAAGGGACCATTTGTATGGGAGGCACCAAAAGGGACGTGGCAATAACGCCCATTTTGCACGGGAGTATTTCTATAAACTGGAATCAAAGTTAAAAGCCGTTAACTTTTTGTGCAAAATGGTCCATTTGTATGGGAGGTACCAAAAGGGGCGTGGGAACTTCACCAATTTATCTTAAGATGATAGCGACCAAGAAACTAATTCTATGTGTGGAATGGTCAAAAATTCGTAATAGTAGTATAGAAGTTATGAGATAATCAATATTTTACTAAATTTTTACACTTTGAGGGGGGGAGATAATCGAAGCAGTGGACCAACATAGTTCATCTTTGACCTTAGCCTGAGATAGAAAAAATATTGACTCATACCAAATTTTAAGTCAATCAGTTAATCCTGTCGAAAGTTATCGTGCGCACCAACCAGACAGACAGACGGACATTGCTTAAATGACTTAAAATTTCCCAAAATGGATTTCCGCCAAATATTCTTGGGGTAGCTTAGGTCACTCCATCGATATGTTACACTTTTGACCAGCAGCATCTGATATACACCCTTGCTCACAATAGAGGGTGTATAAAAACCGAATTGTATTAAAATTCTTGCATTTCTACAAAAAGTGCTATAATTTCCACATTTATCCATAGATTTTCTTCAAATAGTCATTGTTTTCTTCGTTAGAATGCTAGCTTTCGAAAATTGGAATAAACTTTTTGCTAATTCTTTTCTATTTTTTATCGTTTTTTTGAGTAACCTGAAACGTTTTTTTGAAAAATAAACCCTTTATTCTAATTATTTTAACGACAGTTACTAAACTTCTGTGTCCACGCGGAATTGTCATTACTAAAAATTTTTAGTCCACATAATTTCCATTCATTCATTTCCGGGCTTTAGTGAGCATATACTTAAAAAAATATGGCCCAAACACTAAAGACGCCTTCCAAGAAAATGGGAATTTTAAAGAAAATTAAAAAAAAAATTACCACAAACTTTTTTAAATATTTTTTTCGTGTTTAGGACTCCATATTACACCAGAAAATGTTATGCACAGCCCCATATTTAAACAAATATGGGATGAGGAAACTATCCCACTGTACTGGAAAGAGTCAATATAATGCAAGCCTGTATTTGGCATTTGTGGACTACGAAAAATCATTCGACGCACTAAATATAAAATACATTTGGAATGCCCTTTTATTAAGAGGAATACCCAATAAAATTATGTCACGAAGGCTATGTCAGCGAACCATTTGTTACTACCAGCGGAGTGCGTCAAGGTTGTATAATATCACCTTAACTATTCATCACTGTACTTGGAGTATGTTGACGATGCGGTTCTTCTAGCAACAACCTATTTGGACATGCAGACCAAGTTAAATAAATTATCGGAAGATTCACTCAAACTTGTCTTAAAGATAAATAGTGGCAAAACAAATACCAGGAGGATTAAACCGCACAACGATCAGCTTTTTTAAATCTATAACAGCGAAATAGACAATGTTGATCGATTTGAATATCATGGCAGCATTTTATGAACGTCTGGTGGTACGATGGAGGATGTGGAAACAGAATAAGGAAAGTCTCTTGTGATCGAAATATTGAGAAAATAAATAATAAAATTCAATAAATTACAATATATTGATATCGAGCTCAATTAAAAATCAATCAAAATTTAGTAATTACACGGGGCAAAACAGCGTTTTTTGATATATTTGAATCGAAAGGAAATATATTTGTAACACAATTTTTTAAATATTATATATTTCTGAGAAAATAAATTTTATTTGAAAATCAACAAAATATATTTGCTACGCATATATTAATATATTACAACAAAATATATTTGCAAACTAAATTTCTCAAATAAAATATGTGTTTAAATACAAATAAAACCAGTAAGGAAAGGCTAAAGTCGGGAGGTGCCGACTATATAATACCCTACACCACTCTCGTAATATTGAATAACTCTGATATATAAATTTTGTAATTCATGTATAAATTGTTTACATAAATTTACTTTTGGGACATTTTATACTTAAATAATACCCTGTACCACAGTGTGGTGTAGGGTATAAAAGCGATTGGATCTAAAGAGCCAAATCGGATGAAGCTATAGCTATGTCTTAACCGGTTTTTTTTCAAATTCGGTAGAGTTGGTTCACGGATCAAGAAACTCTACCATTCTAAATTTCAAAATGATTGGATGTAAACTACAGCTTCTTCAGGACTAAAGAGCAAAATCGGACGAAACATATATATGGGAGCTATAGCTAAATCTAAACCGATTTTCTTCAAATTCGGCAATGTTGGTTCATGGATTAAGAAACTCTACCATTGTAAATTTCAAAACGATTGGATGTAAAATACAGCTTTTATAGGACTAAAGGGCCAAATCGGACGAAACATATATATAAGAGAGCTATAGCTAAATCTTAACCGATTTTCTTCAAATTCGGTAGTGTTGGTTCATGGATCAAGAAACTCTACCATTCTAAATTTCAAAATGATTGGATGTAAAATACAGCTTCTATAGGACTAAAGGGCCAAATCGGACGAAAGATATATATGGGAGCTATATCTAAATCTGAACCGATTTCAACCAAATTCAATAGCGATCTTAACAGCCGCGAAATACTCTAAACTGCAAAATTTCAGAACGATCGGAGTGAAATTGCGACCTGTAGTCGACGAACAACTTTACATGGACAGACGGACGGACGGACGGACGGACATCGTTTTCTTGTTACGCGAATGAACACTACCAAATTCGGAGAAAATCCGTTAATATTTAGATATAGCCCCCATATATATGTTTCACCCGATTTTATATGTAAGCGCTGTAGAAATCGGTTCAGATTTATATATAACCTCCATATATATGTTCCTCCTGATTTGGTATCAAATCGCTATAGAAGTTGTACTTTACTTTCGATCATTAAAATTTTCCAGAAATGTTTCTCAATTTAGGAACAAATATTGCTTAATTTTGCTATTATCGGTTCAGAATTAGATAATATGTTTCTACCCATTTACCAATTATTCCAAATTATTATGGCAATGACCCTTATCGCATTGTTAGGGAGGTGTAGGGCATTATATAGTCGGCCCCGCCCGACTTTCTGCCTTTCCTTACTGGTTTTTATTTAAAACAGATTTTCAAAACTTTTTCTGATATTTTGAAATTTCAGGTTAACTTTTTCCTTAGTTTCGAATTGTACCTCCCAGTTACAATGCCATATGCAGCGCTAAATCAATAATTTCTGAGTTAGATTTCCAAGTCATCATTTCTAATCAATCCTCCATGTAATTTATTTTGATCCAAGATTATACGATTTCAATTATTATTATTTATTAATTTTACGAACATTAAAAATTTCTAAAAAATTACTTTGAATTAGTAAAAATTTAACGCACTTGACGTATTTTCTGAATTCGTAAGTGCAAATAAATATTTGTTTCGGAAATGATAGTCCCAAATAAAAACATATTGGGATGTAAGCAAGGATTTGTTTACAATAACATTTTCCCAAAAATATACACTTTTTGTATGTACCCAATATTATATGTTTAGAGTGTACCCTAAACATATATATGTTTCAAGCCGAATATGTTTGGGACAATATACTACAGAAGCGATTTTTTTTCAGCGTGTAAAAATGTCGAATACGAAAACCACCAAAATATTAAAAAAAAATACTCAGTCCAAAGTTAGAGGATTTAAAAAAAAATTGCAAAGATTTTCATACGGCCATAACTATTTTTTCGGTTTTTTTAAACCGGTTTCTTTTAAGCTCCCCTAATTTTGGAGTTTATCTGTCGACCCTATCAAAAGTTATGCGCAAAACAAAGGACATTCGATGTGTATTGCAAAGAAATTCCATACAAATTCAATTCAAAGATTACCAACACTTTAAGAAATGAAGCATTTATCTTCTAGAAGCGCTTATTATAGGAAGCGGTAGGTTAGAACACGCTGTAAAAAATCGCTTGTGTATTATTGTCTAAAATATATTCTGCTTTAAATATACAAATGTTTAGGTTAAACTCCAAATATGCTATATTTGGTACAGGGTTTTTCCCTGAAAAATTATATATTTAACTTATAAAGACATTAAGAACATGTCAGTTATGAAAAAAGTTTAAACTCGTTTACCGAAGCCGCAATCTTAGAAGTAATTTGTTTTCAATCTCCTAAAAGTATAATTTTATGACTTAATCGATTATTCGTGAAAACCATTGTCGCTCTGGGTCAGAATTTGTATAGCCTACACCACTCTATGGTACAGGGTATTATAAGTTTGTTTTGGGCCAGAAGTTTGTAATGCTGGTACAGAGCACTTTCTTGCATCAGCGGCGAAACCTATTAAAATTTGTCAAAATCGGTTTGGATTTAGATATAGCTCCTATATATATGTACATCCCGATTTGGCATTTAAGCGGTGTATAAGCTTCATTGTTTACCAGATCTTTATGACATTTACAATTGTTCTATGGGGGAGTAATTACTACACGGGGCAAAATCGCCTTTTTTGATATGTTTGAATCGAAAGAAAATATATTTGGAACACAAATTTTTAAATATTATATATTTCTTAGCAAATAAATTTTATTTGAAAATCAATAAAATATATTTGGAACGCACATATTAATATATTACAACAAATTATATTTGCAAACTAAATTTCTCAAATAAAATATGTGTTTAAATACAAATAAAATTATTATTTAGGAATTTTTCCAAATATATTTTATTTAAAAAATATTTCCAAAACTTTTGCTGAGTTTTTAATATTTCAGTTTCAAGTTTTCTTGGGTTTCGAATTGTACTTCCAAGTTACGATACCATATGCGGCATTACCTTCTGTTTTAAATCAATCATTTAAAATTTCTGAGTATTCCAAGTCATCATTAGTTGTCAATCCTCTAAGTACTTTATATTGATCCAAGATTATATGATTTCAATTTTTATTTTTTACGAACATTAAAAATTTCTAAAAATTTTACTTTGAATTACTGAAAAATTTGACACAATTTATGTATTTTTTTTTTTGAATACTTAAATGCAAATAAATATTTGTTCCGGAAATAAAGGTCCCAAATAAAAACATATTGGAATGTAAACAAATATTTGTTTAGAACAACATCTTCCCAAATACACAATTTTTGTGTGTACCAAATATAACATACTTAGAGTCTACCCCAAACATATGTATGTTTCAAGCCGAATATGTTTGGGACAATATACTACAGAAGCGATTTTTTTTTCAGCGTGTATGGGGCAGTAATTTCAATACCGATTTTTAATCTATAAAATAATAGTCAAAGTTTAAGACATTTAGATTTTTTTATTCATACTCTAACAAATTCAAAACGTAATTGGATTTTGGGGATTAAATATTTGTAAAACTCGGTTCAGCCGTTCAAGAGCAATTCAAAATTTGCGTAAAACCCATAAAATTTTTTTATTTCAAATCCCCATAAAATTTTGGATTTTTTTATTTTAACAGCGAAATTTTATTTTACCATTTATCAACTTTTTAGTCAAAACTAAAATTCACAGGATAATATTAAAAATACTGACCCCTCTGTCAATGATTTAAGAGAATCATTATCATGGAATCAGGTTTTATGCTGTCTGTAAAATTAAGATATGCGGAAGGCCTTGTTGGCAAATTATATACTGTCTAAAACAGAAATGACTATGTAATGGGCCTGCGTGGCCTTTGCCTCCACATAAAGGCACGATAGAAGGCCTGATAAGCCCACCTCACACCACTGCTCATATATAAAACTCACACTGTTTATGTATACACATACATACATTTGAGTGTATGAATGGGTAAAACTTAATTTCTGTCTGTGGATGTGTGAAAAAAGCAGTATTGTCAATGGAATATAAAAGTTATGTAGATTTGCATACAATTGTGTTAAACAAAAAACTATTTGTGTGAGAATGGAAAAAATGTATTTGTTCTCGGTTTCACTTAACAGACTTTAAGCAATATTTATGTATTTGGATTTTGTCATTTTTGAAAAAAATTTAATATATTTTGTTTAAGAGTATAAAACTATTTTGCCTAATATTTTAGATAGGCACATCATTTGAAATACTGATTTTTAAAAACAGTTTAATTTTTATATGTAATTTTCTAATGGAATCCAAAAAACTCAGACCTCTTCTAAATTTTCCCAACATTTTTTAAAACATCTAGTGAAGTGACATTATTATTTGTTTTTGTATATTTTCCGACCTGTATTTTTAATTTAAGAAAATAAATATTAATAAATAAATAACAACAAAAAAAAAACAAAAATAGAAGTGATATAACTTTAAACTTAAAAAGTTCATTCGGATAAACCAACTTAAGAATCCCCTCACCTTCAGTCCCACAAAAATTTTCGTAAATTTATTTATTTTTTTGTTTAAATTATATTACTATAAATTTTAATTGCATTTAATAACTTTAAAAGTATGCATGGTATTAAAATAAAGCTGTTAACTTTTGGTGCACAATAGTGCTTTTGTGTGGGGGTACGAAAAGGGGCGTGTCAATAACGCCCAGTTTTCTCTGGACTATAGGTACTATAAATGCATTACACTATACGAAATTACAAGTATTTCTGTGCACTGGTATTTAAGATATAAGCTGTTAACTTTTGGGGCAAACGGTCTATTTGTGTGAGAGGTACCAAAAGGGGAGGGCCAAAAAAATTTCAAACTGCTATTAAAGCTATAATCAGTTTGCTTTTGGTGCCATATGTTCCAATTGTGTGGGAGATGCCCAAATTGGCGTGGCAATTTCACCCATTTTTCTCGAGGTGATAGCGACTAATAAACTAATTCAGAAGATTCGAATAAGTAGTATAGAAGTTATTAAAGAATCAATATATCACTAAATGTTACCCTTTGTGGGGGAGGTACTAGAAAGAGTGGACCAATATGGCCCATGTTCGAAATTAGCCGGAGATAGAAAAAAATATTACCACATACCAAATTTGAAGTCAATCGGTTGCTTCTTTCGATAGTTATCGTGCGCACAAGCCAGCAGACAGACGGATGGACGGGCATTGCCTATTCGACTTAAAATGACCCAAAAACGGATATCCGCCGAACATACTTAGGGTCTTAGGTCACTCCTTCGATGTGTTACACTTTTGGTCCGTAGCAAATGATATACAGTAGTCGGCATAAGTATTTCGACGAAATAAAAACCGTGCATTTTTGACTTTAACTTTTAAATGGATTTATAAAGAAGTATTGTTTATTTTTTAATTTTTATATATAACTAATACAAAATTTAAAAATAAGCAAACAAATATTTTTTCATAGAATGTTAAAAAGATATAAATTAATTAGTTAATTCATTTGTTGGCACAAGTATTTTGACAAGTATGTAATACTAAGAAAACATAGTTTAAATTTAACAAATGTAAAGAAATGAAGAACAATTTAGTAAAATGTATGTGTTTAAGTTAGAATGTTCCTTTGAATTTCGTTTATGTCATTGATTTGTTTCGGTGCATATATTAGCCAATTTATCGGGCATACATACTCGTTAAAATCTGCCTACTCCTCATTACTACATCCTTGTAGTATTAGCTTTGCAGATTTTAACGAGTAACGATTCGTTTTCTTGTTCTTGACACTTGCTCCGCCACCTCTCTCCATCTTGGACCGTCGCTCGACTAAGTACATCTTGCTGTACAAATATATTTAAGGTAAATCTTCGTTACCACAAACTTAGCAGCAAAAACAACAATAAACCTCAGGCACCTTGCCTATTAATATTACATGAAACTAATCGTGTTTTATTTGTATTCTATTTCTCTCTTTTTATTTACCCCTCTCGGAGTAAACGTAAACTCGTCGTTTGCTCCCCTACGCCCCCGCCGGCGTAATCATTGATCCAATCGAACCGGATTTGAGCTGCCCTACATCGTCGTGGAATTGGTTTTTGCTGCTTTTCGTCAAGGAAAACATCCCTCAGTCATCAACAAACCATCAATTTACAACAAAAACATCGGTACGTACATTCAGTAGACTAGTGAGTGTAGCGAGTGTTTTTATTTATTTAAAATAAAACAAAAGATTTTGGTCGGCTTTCGAAAACCCTATCGCGTTTTTTCGTTAAAATATACAGTCCACACCGTCGCCATTTCGTTGCTAAATCGCGCTATAAATCAATCGGGAATAATTCTATTCCATATACAAAGCATTAATATTTCGTTTGATAAGTTTCGGTTTGATTTGTTCGCTTTAAGTTGTTAAAATAATTCCAAATCATTTCGGTCGTGCAGAGTGTAGTGCTTAGTGTTGCTCGTTTATACATTCGATTGTTTGTTTTGGTTTTCTACTGTCATTGCCTTCGGCTGCAAGAGCGCCCATTTAGTGTAACAATAACAAAATATTCGAACGAGAACCTCTCCTCTTGCTACTCCCTTCACTCGTTGTTTGGGTCATACATTGTACATTGTTAATGTCGCCTTTGCTTGGCTCCGTTTAGCCAACATACTCGTACATACATTCAATCAACATTGCTCGAATGTGGTGCTTCGAACCTTATCGAACATAACTACTACATACGAGGTTGCATCGAACTTATTTCGATCTCATACCTACAGTGGGTTCTAGGAAAACGTGCTTCTTATGAAAAATAAATATTTTTATCGTGATATTTTTTGAAATAGTGATAGAGGTACACTACACATAAATTATTTTCGGTCTTATACGACACCGTGTACCCTACATTCGGCCAATTCGACTTTTTTGAAATAAAAGTGTGATTTGTGATATTTTTGGTTTTCGATTCGGTTGATTGTCTTTTTCGCTGGGTTTTCGGCACATCAACGTGCACCCTACATTCGGTCAACTCGACATATCATCGATATTTAAAACATTTTGTAAATTATTGAAATTTTTTGTTTTCGATCATTTCTTTCGTATATATTTGGATACAAACGTGCTATATTTGTAGTTTTTCGAATACATTTGAGAGATAAATTTCGTTATTGTCGCAAGAAAGTATTCCATCAAAATATATCGACATTTCGGTACACTGTGAGAAATTTATTGAATATTTTGGACTTTATCACAACAATCTTGATCAATTTTCGTAACTTTTGAAACTATCTTTGAATTTGTTTGAAGATTTTATTCGTTTTTTGGTCGTTTATTTAAAATTTGGGAATTTTGATTATTTGTTTCATCTCCTTTGGAGTTTAACGATAAGCCATTGCTGTTTTTCGAATTTAATTTCTTGGAATTTTCCCACTTAGCGATTGTTTTTTGACATTTTCTTAAAAATGTCTCTTACTCCCCTTGACTTTTTCGTAAGAGCTTCGGATGCTCTAGTCAAGTTTGATACATATTTCCGTCTTCTGAAAGATGAGGATATAGATGTATATGGTCTTGAGGTTCGCAGTTCCGAATTGAACAAATTGTGGGCTGGCACACAGGAAATGTTCGATAAATGTATTGATTACTTGTCATCTTCCAAAGACGCGGGGAAAGCGGACATCGACTCGGTGGACAGTAAATATGATGTGTCCCATCAAACTTATATGAATTGTCTGTCCGCTATCAACAGAAAATTGGTGCAGTTTAAAAATAGCTCTCGTAGGTTGTCCCTCAATTCGACTAATAGTAGCTCGGTTGTTTCATTGGCACAACAAACTCTCGGCGACACACGAAATACAGGCTTCTTGAACAATATGAGTACGTCGACACACACTTCTCGTGAAATCGGAACTCAAGTCGATTCTCCGACTGCATTAAGTTTTGAAAATTGTAATAGGGACTCGCGCATGGGAAGTGAACAAATACCTAGCGACAGTGTACATAATCTTTCGCTCCCGCCATGTGACATAGGCGGTTTTGAGGGCGATATCTTATCGTGGCCCACATTTCGAGACTTGTTTACCGCAGTCTATATTAACAACACTCGTTTAAGTGACATCGAGCGCTTGTGTCATTTGGTTGGTAAGACTAGTGGAGAAGCTCGCGAGGTTGTCTCGAAATTTCCACTAGTAAATCGTAGTTTTGTTCTCGCGTGGAAAGCGTTAGGTGATTCGTACGACAATCCTCGGCTTCTCGCCCACAATCAATTGAAAATTCTATTTTCCCTTCCGGTCATTGAAAAAGAAACAAGTTCAGGATTGAAATCAATCCAGCGCGGCATAAATGGATGTCTATCGGCGATGTCCATTTATGATATTTCGACTGATAATTGGGATCCGATAGTAGTATTTGTTTGCCTCCAGCGGTTGCCTCAACTTACCCAAACTTTATGGGAACAAAGTGTGAAGGATAAATCGTCTCTTTCATCGTGGAAAGATTTGGATGCCTTCTTGACTGAGAGAATTCGCACACTTATGTGCCTTCATGGTATGAGGGGAGATGAATCTCCAAAGCACTCAAATGCGAAGAAGATCCATGCTCGTACTATTGCAGCGTCTTCGGGATCTTGTCGTTCTTCTCCGTCGAGTTGTATTCTTTGCCCCGATCAAAATCATAAAATTTACTCGTGCCCACGTTTTTTAAGTTCTACGCCTTCGGATCGATTCGCTACAGCCAAACGCCACCGTTTATGTGTAAATTGCCTGCGTAAAGGCCACGAAGTCAAGAATTGTGATAGCAAACGTTGTTGTTTGAGATGTCATCGGAATCATCATACTTTGTTGCATCGCGACAACACCACTCCGAGTAATTCGACTCGAGTGGCAAGCACAGCAAACGCGAATGTGCCTTCTGCTCCTCCACTTGAACATTTTGAACCATCCACATCGGCTCGATGTGCATCTCGCCAATCTTTCCATGTCGCGCAGAATAAACCTGTCATATTGGGAACAGCCATGTTGAATATCGTTCATCAAGGTGTTTCGTATTCTGCTAGGGCGTTAATTGACCCGGCTTCGGAAGCATCCTTTATTTCAGAGAGGGTTCAAACTCGATTGAATATTCCGATTCGTTCTACACTAGAGAATACTATTTCAGGAGTAAATGGGGCAATTTCGGCCTCATCAAGTAAAACATGTAATTTGCACATCGGCCCATCTTTTGATTCCTCTATTCGACTAGAGACCACTGCCATAGTCATTCCTTCCATTTCGGGAAACCTGCCTTCGTGTACGGTCACTTCTGACCTCAAAGCTCAGTTACCCAATATTCGTTTGGCTGACTCGAATTTGCTTGATTCTCGTCCAGTAGATATTTTGATAGGAGCTGACATATATCCTAAAATTATTCTAGAAGGTTTTCTTCGAAATTCGTCAGAATCGTTGCTCGCTCAAAATACTGTATTTGGTTGGGTAATTACTGGGACTCTTCCTACCTAACAAGTTCGTCAAAAGCCAATATATCTTCAATTACTTGCCTTTCGTTCGTATTTATCGTTGCACCTACGTACTTTAAATTCGCATCGTTTCTTTTTTTAATTTACATCGTATATTTGAACTTATTTGAAATCGAAATATTAATAGAAATTGTCGTGATCGGGTTTGTATGGACTTAAATAAACCAAACTGAAATCGCTTACATTTGTTATTCGTCGGAGTCTATATAAACTAACTCGCTTATATTTATACGCTCGCTAGGAAACTGAATTTGCGTTCCTTCCCAACTTATCTATATAATACATTTATTAATTTAATTATTAGTTCTAGTTGTAAATTTGTTCGTGCGTGGGAGTCCCTAATGGCACTCACTCGTGGTCTCTAATGACCCGTCACAGGCTCCTTAAAGGTCCTGTCCTTTTGTGGGAGTCCTTGTGGCCCTCACTCGTGGTCTCTAATGACCCGTCACAGGCTCCTTAAAGGTCCTGTCCTTTTGTGGGAGTCCTTGTGGCCCTCACTCGTGGTCTCTAATGACCCGTCACAGGCTCCTTAAAGGTCCTGTCCTTTTGTGGGATTCCTTGTGGCCCTCACTCGTGGTCTCTAATGACCCGTCACAGGCTCCCTAATGGTCCTGTCCTTTTGTGAGAGTTCTTGTGGCTCTCGCTCGGAGTCTCTAATGGCTCCGTCACAGGGCCCCTAATGGCCCTGTCCTATCGCGGGGTCCATAATGGCCCATTCGTTTGCGGTCCCTAATGACCATTAATTTCGCGGCGTCCACAATAGCCTGTTCGTTTGAGGTCCCTCATGACCATTAATTTCGCGTGGTATATATATTTGTTGGTCCATCCGCTTGCGGTCCCTAATGACCTTTCCTTTTCCCGGGTTCCCTAATGACCCATCCGGTTGCGGTCCCTAATGACCATTCCATTCGCGGGGCCCATATATATATACATACACACACATATATGTATACATATCGAAAAAATTACGTAAAAAAAAAAAAAAAAATATATATTAATTATACTTAGTTGCAGCATCCCCTCGATGTTGCAAGGTGGCCGGAATGTTTAAGTTAGAATGTTCCTTTGAATTTCGTTTATGTCATTGATTTGTTTCGGTGCATATATTAGCCAATTTATCGGGCATACATACTCGTTAAAATCTGCCTACTCCTCATTACTACATCCTTGTAGTATTAGCTTTGCAGATTTTAACGAGTAACGATTCGTTTTCTTGTTCTTGACACTTGCTCCGCCACCTCTCTCCATCTTGGACCGTCGCTCGACTAAGTACATCTTGCTGTACAAATATATTTAAGGTAAATCTTCGTTACCACAAACTTAGCAGCAAAAACAACAATAAACCTCAGGCACCTTGCCTATTAATATTACATGAAACTAATCGTGTTTTATTTGTATTCTATTTCTCTCTTTTTATTTACCCCTCTCGGAGTAAACGTAAACTCGTCGTTTGCTCCCCTACGCCCCCGCCGGCGTAAACAGTATGAATAACCTCCGTTGGCTCCAATAACTTTTTGAAGGCGTCTCGGTACTGAATCCACAAAATTTTGAAGAATCT
Source organism: Eudasyphora cyanicolor (assembly GCA_963930755.1). NCBI lineage: Eukaryota > Metazoa > Arthropoda > Insecta > Diptera > Muscidae > Eudasyphora > Eudasyphora cyanicolor. The sequence continues at coordinate 256,568,462 of OZ005737.1, read as the reverse complement.
CTGGAGATATCTCTTTCCAAAGGGAAGTGACCTCAAAAACTGTCTCTTATCTGGTTTTACTTAACGAAACTGTTCTTTTGCTTTTCAAAAGACACCAGACGTTTTCTATAATATTTAAATCTTGGCTTTAAGGTGGCCAGCCCAAAGTCGTAACACCAACATTCATCAAAAAGATACTTATCGTCCGGGCTTTGTGACATGGTGCATTATCCTGTTGTAGGATAGAAGATTCCCCAATAAGCCTATCTCCAGAAGGAAATGTATTATTATTTAGGGTACTCAAATATTGACTTTGGTCCATCGAACCAATGATTGGAACTAAGTCACCCAGCCAATTGTACGCAACACATCCCCAAACATAACAGAGCCTCCACCATGGCTCACCCTTTTACAAACGGGCCGTTGATGCCATACTACTTTTGGCAGTCTTAGAAAAATGTGGTTTTTTGATGAGTTATACTCAAAGGAGCTTTCATCTGTTCATAGAACGCTTATCCAGAACTCCTTTGGCTTGTGTAGATGTTCCTTTGCGAAGGGCAGTCGTTTAAGCTTCATTGCCTTTGATATGTACGGCACGTCCATAGCTGTAATTGTTTTAAAATCTTCCTTTAAACGTCGTCGGACAGTGCACTCTCTGATTGGATACTTGGCCGTCAAATTCCATTGGTCTGCCGCTGCTTGTGGCTTCAGAAATAAACAATACAAAATTTGGCATGCATAGAGCTAAAAATAGATTCTTTGTTTTGTTCATCATTTTAGCACCGCTATTTAACGATACTAAGCAAAGCTAGATTCAATAGCCACAAAAAGATTTCGGTTTTTAAAAATTGACTTGCGACTTTTAAAAACGATTTTTCGATTTTTGTCTTCTTTTTGAGCACGGATTTCCACAGAAATAACTTAAATTTAATACGTAATACATTTAGTTATTAAAGAAAAAAATCAATCATAAGTTGTCAATGACCTCGCGTAGACCTGCGGATCCTTCAAAATTGAATTTCTTTTAGAAAATTTTGTTGAAATGAATATAACTTTTAAACAAAATATCCATAAAATTGCTTAATTCGACGAAAGTTAATTTTAGAGATTAAAGGTCGAGGAGCGGGTTAAGGATCGATGACAGTATTAAAGTTTAAAGGAAAATGATCCCTGTTTAGCGGTCATTGTCCGGATTAAAGGACGTTAGCTTTATTGAAGGCAGATGAAAAACATTTTCTGGAACAATGCTATTTCAAAGAAAATTTTGGCGGAATGAAATTGGGCCCCAGGAAAATACACCCCAATATTTTTATGAATACGGGCCCCAAAAAATAACATGTCAAACAACAACAATTTTTTTGGAGCTTAATTTCATTTTTTGGCTATTTTTTGGGATTTCATTTAATTTCTTGTCAGCTTTTTGGGGCTTATTTTCATCTATAAATTTAGAAACAGGGGAGGCTGCGCATAAAAGATTTGCTCCATGTTGCCAAGTTTTGATCCTGTCCATAGGAGAAAGTCTTAAACATAGGCCGCAGGCCGTAGGCCGACCGCGCAGGGAATGATTTATAATTAGGAAATAGGTTCGTATACGTGTATTATTACGTACTCCCCAGATTTACGAAGAGAACATTTCTTAGTTTTTTTGGGGTTTATGTACATTCCATGTTGTTTTCTTGATTGGGGTGTAATTTTCTAAATCAGTTTTTGTAACGAAAATAGACCCCAAATTTGAGGCGCACTTTCATTTTCAATTTGGGGTGTATTTTCTTGGGGCCCAACTTCCGGCCGCCGAAAATTGTAGGTAGAATACTATTGCAAATAAACTTTCCAGAAAAATTCACTTTTGAAGAATTTTTGCAGAAAAATTTAATTTTCTAGATATATCTAATTTCGGCGAAATATGTAATTTTGACATAATTTTCTAGAACAAAACAAAATTTTCAATAAAAATTGTTTCAATTTTGTTGCAAAAAGCGACAAAAGTCAAAAAGAAAATCGATTTTTCGTTGATATATTTTGGGAAGGGATAAAATTCGACAAGAAACGACAAAAGTCGAAATGAAAATCGATTTTTTCGGTATGTAATAATCGACAAAAATCGACCAAAGTCGAAATAAAATACTGAGTCATCGGGGAGATGTTTTATGTGCGACAACATAAAAAAATTTACCGATGTTGCTTATTTTCAATCCAAACATACCTGCAGATATAGACGAAAGAGATGGCGGACAGACGTAGGTGGCTAAATCATTTAGAACTTTACGACATTTAACAATATATATCAATATTTGGAGGTGTTAAAAACGGAGTGACAAAATGAGTACACCCCCATCCTATGGTTGAGTGCATTAAAAAATACGGTTTCCTGTCATTTAATATGATAGACTTTTAAGTATGATACGTACACAACATATTCCAACACTGAAGCATGTAGTAAATGTCATTACAACAACATTTTACATTTGTCAACTTGTTCACCTACTTACAACAATAATAGGAACCCGCATAAGGAATTAAGGATTTTAAAGCATAGCATATTTTGAATATTTGACTGCATCTCCTGATGGCACAGCTTAAGGCTTTACCCTAAAGGGATTTCATCCCATCAGAAAACATTATTTCCATTTGTTGTTTTATTTAATTAAAAGGCAAAATTTTTGAGTAAGTTTAAAAAAATAAACAACTAAATCATAAATCTAAAAAATAGATAACGAATCATTTCTAGCCACAAGGGCATTCATAGTAGAAGGGTTGGTAGAGGATTATAAAAAAGGTAAATAAAAAATAAAGCCTACTTTTGGGATGATTTTAGCACTGCCTACTTTTAGGCATCAATCAGCACATGAAAAAATACAAATGAAACTAATTGTCGGTTTAAAGACATTTTTGTACTTTAAATATTCTCTTTATTGGAGTCATCAAATTATTCACTATGTAAATGTAACCAAATGTATATCTCAGCTTTTAGATATGATACGAGTATTTGTTAAAGTAATTGCAGTGCATATGAATCATTCCATGGCAAACCGCACAATATTCTTCTTCAAAAAACATGCTTCACTTAAAACTGTTATTCACTAATGTGTGTTCGGAAAAAAATTAAAATTTGAGTTATAGGGCTAAATTTTTTACGCGTCAATGAATTTCAAAATATTTGGAAAAAATAAATAAAATTCAATAAAATAACAACCCTTTGGTCTCGAGGTCAATTAATAAAATAATCAAAATAATAAAATTTTCCAATTTGAAAATGGCTACGCCGTTTTAAAGGTCGTTGAAAGTGATTCAATATTACACTAGTTTACAAAATTTGTATCGAAGGTCTCTTAATTAGATTACTAGCAATAACTTATTTGTGTCGTTGTAGCAGCTTGGAGACGCTGAGTTGATAATCCCTAAGTCTATTACTATTACAGACTTCGTTCAGGCATATATCCCATTATCGCGGGAACCTTGTTGTTTTCATCCACTCAATGTTGTCCGGTTGTCAATTAACATTCGTCTGTTAATTTCAGGGAATATATGTTGTTATTTGAGTGTTGCCATTTCTATTCTCCACTAGAAGCGCTGCATTTCTGCTTAATAGTCGTCATGGTATTAAGTCCATTTTTAGCTTCCCTGTTGACTTAGGTGATCAGATGTTGTTGTAGTGGTAGTGCGCCCCGTGAGTTATTTTTAGCTGCAGAAACTCGAATTATGATGAAAACATGAAATGTTGATGTTAAATTTTTGCCGGTGCCCTGGTTGGAGTTGAACCCAGCACCTTCGGGATCCAAGTCTAATGCACTAACCACTTAGCTACCGAAGGTCATTTTTGTCGTTATTTAGTTTGCCGTTACTTATTTACTGAAAGTAATGCCGGCGATAACGAGAACGACATTTACTTACGAAGATTTACTTATTAAGCGATTTGTCTATGAATCGCGTGGTAGGCCAGAGCTTATTATACTAAACTAAGAAATCATGAGGTCACGAGTTCAATCCCGCCAAATTACATTTTTCGGCATATGACGAACAGCAATCGATAACACTGTGCAACAGTGAAAAAATACACGGACACAGTATAGGTTCAATTCTACTACCAAAGGGCAGTATATGCTTATAGTTGGTTTGGCGAAATTGGTGACCAATTTTTTTATGGGCCCCAAAAATTTCTGAAAATTAGTGGTCCGCACGAAAAATGTGTCATCAGCTTTTTCCTTGGTGATACCGCTTAACTATATTTGGCAACAATGTCATGATGAACAAAGTTTGTTAAAATATTATGGAAAAAAATGTTTCCCACTTTTTTTTGAAAAAGTGGAGGAAAAAATATTTTTTTTCATCTTTCAGCATAACTTAGAGGTACTCGTAATTTTTTACTAACAATAGTTAGCAAAATTATAGCTCCTGTAAATCTGAACAACTTTTGTGAACATATCAATACAATCTGAGCGTGTCTAGGAGCCCTAAATAGCTCAAAATGACCACACTGTACCTCAAAAATGTAATTATTTTACTATTTTGTTTTGGTGTAGGGCATATTCTGCAACATTATAGAAAATATTAAGGCCAATATTTTTGTGGAACATATATATTAAACCTCCAGCTCCCCCACATAACTGTAATTTTTAGACCTATTTTAACAAATCGTAAAAAACATCCCTAAAAATGGGGAAGGCGGGAATGAAATGTTCTAAAAAAAATGGTGGCCATAATTTTACTATATGTGTCAAAACACACAAAAGCCCAAAAATTAAAATATTGTCAAAACACACCAAAGCCTAAAACTTAACACAAACACCAAAAAAAACTGTCAAATTCCAGTCAAAGATGCTCTTTACTGGCATCGTTATTGCTTCGACCACTAGGTCGTATGACTAACATCGCTGCACGAACAGGACAAGAATTTTTGCTGGAATTGTACTTGGGGATTGGGGATGAAATGTTCTACAAAAAAGTTGGCCATCAGATTTTACTATATGTGTCAGAAAACACCAAAGCCCAAAACTTGACAACACCAAATGTAGGTCAAATTGCCAAATTATATAAAGATCGGAGGAAAAATACGATTTCAATAGAGCTTAGATACTATATAGACAGGGACATATATGTGTTAGATACTATATAGGCAGTACTCACTTCTAAATTAAGAAACTTTTATCTGCCAAATTGTGTAATGATCGGAAGTAAATTACAACTTTAGATATATACTCGTATGGGGGCCATATCCAAATCTGAACCGATTTTCCCCAAAAATGTACAGTGTTCATTTGTGTAATAAGAAACCTCTTTCTGCAGAATTAGAGATACTTTTTTCAATAGCCTTTTTTGACAGATCACGTGTGAGTCGTGTCATGCTGTCATGTTATTTTTGTTAAGTATTGTTTGGCATTTCATCATGGAAAGACTTACTGAACAACGTTTACAAATCGTTCAACTTTGTTACGAAAATTCACGTTCTGTGAGGAATGTGTTTCGTGTACTTCGATCAACTTATGGTCAACATAGTCGGCAAACTGAGCGTACTATTCGCAACACCATCCCCCACATTGAGACCCAGCCTTCATTATTGGATAATATTCGACCGAATAGACCACGTCCACCACGCAGTGAAGAAAATGTAGCGGCCGTAGCTGAGAGTGTACACGAAGACCGTGGATAGTCGATTCGGCACCGTTCGCAGCATCTCGGACTGACGTATGGAACGACTTTGAACATTTTGTCGAGATTCTTCTTCTTCGTCGAGATCTTAAATTGAAAGCATACAAAATACAGCTTGTGCAAGAACTGAAGCCGCCCGACCTTCACAAGCGACATCGCTTCGCTATATGGGCTCTTGAAAAGTTCCAAGAAGATCCGACGTTTTCGAGCCAATTTTGTTCAGCGATGAGGCCCATTTCTGGCTCAATGGGTACACGCTGAAAAAAAATTGCTTCTGTAGTATATTGTCCCAAACATATTCGGCTTGAAATATACATATGTTTAGGGTAAACTCCAAATATATAATATTTGACATACACAAATATTATATGTTTGGGAGGATATTGTTCTAAACAAAAATATGCTCCCATTGGAACTAGTATTTCCGAAACAAAGATTAATTTGTAATTATTTATTTGGGCAATGTATCAATGCCTTAACTTAATGACAAGTTTTCTGTTTTTCAGATGGTCAAAGAGCATTTTTTTATAAATTGTATATGTTTGTAAAATTTAATTAAAACTTAAATCGAATAATCTTTCGTAAATGTAAACTGATGGATGGATCGACAAAAAGTGATGAGTTGGAATATTTATAAATTAAAAATCATTTTTAGCTATTAAGTTTAACACGACAACTAGGAAAAACTAACTAAAATGCGAATAAGTCAGCATAGTTTTAAAAATCGTTTTAAATAAAGTATATTTGAAAACTTTCTTAAACAATAACTTTGTTTGTGTGTAAACACATGTTTAATTTGTGAAATTCAGTTTGCAAATAAAGTATGTTCTAATATATTAATATATGCGTTTCAAACAAAAAGTCGGTCCATATTTTTCAAAAAAGATGCCGGTGAGAACGCAACCGTCAACTCAATCGTGCCCTGATGACCGACTATTTGATGCCTGAAATTGATGCCCACACATCGCATCTATCAATGGATTTATTGAGAGAACACTTCGGTGAGCAGATAATTTCACGTTTTGGGCCGGTCGATTGGCCTCCAAGATCGTGTGATATCACACCGTTAGACTTTTTCCTGTGGGGATATGTAAAGTCTAAAGTTTTTGCGGACAAACCCGCTTCGATTCAGGCCTTGGAGCAAAACATCACGCGTGTCATTCGCCAGTTACCAGTCGAAATGCTCGAACGAGTCATCGAAAATTGGACTCAACGGATGGACCATCTGAGACGTAGCTGCGGCCAAACTTTTGATAGACATAATCTTCAAAAATAAATGCCAAAGAATGCTCCTTCAAATGATAATAACCATTCCCCATTCAATTTGAATTTTCTGTGTTTTTTTCTTTAAAAAAGTAGGAAACCTCGAAATGGATCACGCTATATAATCGGTTTTAATATATATATAGGGGCTATGTCTAAATCTGAACCGTTTTCCCCCGAATTTGGCAGTGTTCATCTGAACCGATTTAAGCCAAATTCAATAGAGTTTGTCCTTGGGCTAAAATAAATATATGTTCCAAGTTTCGTTGAAGTCAGAGCATAATTGCGACCTGTACTTTGATTACAAGAATACATGCACAGACAGACAGACGGGCATAGCTAAATCAACTCAGAAAGTGTTTCTGTGTCTATCGGTCTCTATAAACGGTGAAGTACTAACATTGTTAGATATTGAAAAAAACCTTTTGGTTGCTGCATTTGACGCAAATAATTTAAAAATGTTTTTATAAGGAACATTTTCATTTTCGAGGAATCATCATCATTGGTTTCGAATTTTTTGCATGTTTCTATTTTTTCTGCGTTTGCAAAATTTTTTATTTAAGAAAATACATTACATATGTCATTATTATTTATATTTAATGTCGATTTCGATCCAGGAAACGATGTTTCCCGTCGACTTGAAATATTAGAAAATGTAGTCCCTCGAATTTAACTTAATTCCAATTTTCAAACTTCAAAAATTTTCAATTTTCATACTTAGAAAAGTGTCATTTTCAGGGAAAGGGTGAAGGAAATGCTGCACCTTTTAATTTCTTTTACGAGCGAGTCCCAATGTCAAGAAGGCCCATCTGCAAACCTATTCTGAGATAGGAAAAACATATTACAAGATACAAAATTTAAAGTCAATCATTTGAGAGTTATCGTGTCGATACACACGGACAAACATAGCTAAAATGTCTTCAAATGTCATCCGCAAGCACACAAAAGGTCTTACGACATTACACTACACTACATATATATACACAACATAAAAACAATTTGCTCAATTTTCATGTTTAGGCGACGAATTAATTTAGAAAATATCATAAAAACTTCAGGGTTATCAAATTGTTTAAACTGTATTGCATAGTAAGAGTGTACCAGTTATTGAAACAAAATAGCATACATTTTTATTTATTCACTATATTGAAAGGGTAAGATACTATGTTAACAGCAATTCAATTATGTAAAGCACAGACTTTGGCTGTCCAATTATCTAAAAATGTAGCATACTTTAAATATTTTTTGCAAGATGTTTGCACGAGTACATAGGCGAAAGGAAGCAAATACATGTTTCTTATATGCGAACTATTCAAGTGCATATAAATTGGACGCCCAACCTAGTACTCGTGAGCAGACATATTTACAATTTATAATAATTGGGAAGTGCATTAGATGGTTTCGTTTTGTATTTATATACGAGCATGGTCATCAAATAAGATACAAAATAAGATTGTGCAATGATATTGTGAAGAAGTTAAGTATTTTTTATGTTTAATATAAAAATATAAAATTGAAGGTTTCCTACTAAAGTTCAATCATATTTTTTAAATAATATTAAAATATATATAATATGTTGCAGTGCCCTTCCGAACAGTCAATACCTAGGGGGTGGGAGAATTTTTTTATATAAATTACCAGAAAATGTAATTGAAATATATTACCAGGCCACATATTTGTTTTGTTTTAATGTCCGTCCGCATCCTCATGAATAACCTGAAAATAAAAGAAAATTAGAACAAACAAATATGTACCTTCGGTGTCCATCGCTTTTATTGTAATTGTCAGAAGGTGGTTCCGGCTGTCAAGATTAGCGACATGAAAAAGCGTTGCCAACTACCGACACAACAGGGTTGCATTTAGTAAGGCAATTGGCAATTCGTGTTGCCAGACTGTTAGAGTTACCCCATCAACAGTATTGTCAACGTTTTCATTGAGGGAAATTTAAGCGCCAGAATTGTATGTAGGGAATTGTTGTTGCGAAATTGTGAAAGAGAAATTGGCGGAAAAGCTTAACAAGTGGCGCCTAAAAGAGTAGTTGCAAAGTTGTCAGAAGAGTATAAAAGGGGGTGGCTTTGAGAGTTTGACCACAGTGCGTGATTTACAGTGTTTAAAGTGGTAGTGAAGTAAAAGAGAAAAATAGTGAAAAGTAAGGAAGTGCAAGTTATTTTAAAAATAAGAAAGGTGCTAATTTTTTATTTCGTTCTACAGTAAGGAGAGAAAGTGCAGTTTAATCAAAGCTTAGCCAAGATAGAAATAAAAATACTTGTGAAATTGTTTGTCAAGTGAGTTATTATGTTTGTGTATTTCGGCATTAAGTTACAATAGAATATTTGTTATGTATTTTTCTGCCAGGACGGTTCTGCTTTACTGGCCAAGAGCTTCAAAGCAAGTATTTCGGATATCATTTCCTCTGGTGGTGCCATAAAAATCTGAGAAAGACAAGTCATCTAATCAGTAGCGGTCAAGAAATAAAAGGAAAAATATACTCACCGGATAAAGAGGTATGTGATGGAAAAATCCATGTAAAAGAAGAACATATAGCACAGAAAAACCCTTATCAGTGAACTAAATCACTCCACGACCAAACCAATAAGTCCCTGATAGATAAAAAAACAGATATTGTGAGGGCAGGAACACAAAAATCATGCACTGATATATTGCGGCCAACAATCCCAACAAGAAAAGAGATAAATATCAAGCTATCGGGAGGAAACCGCAAAACAACTAAAACCTGAAAAGAGAACAAAATAAAAACCTGAAAAGAGAACAAAATAAGAACCTGAAAAGAGAAGAAAATAAGACCCTGAAAAGAATAAAATAGATAATAGAAATAATTAGTTTAAGTTTATGGTCAATTGCTAGCGATAGGTTAAGTAAAGGAGTTTGTAAGAGCTAAAATACTAAAAAAATCTTACAAAAATCGGTCACTTTCCGTAGGATACAAATTGCTGGTCAGATTAGGAAGATAAATAAAAGTGCTGTGAAGGAGCAGCCGAAATCTGGTTAAGTGAGCTCATTTAGTTAGATAGAAAAGAAGTTTTGTTGGCGCGAAAAGAAAAGCGTCCTTAGTCGTCACCTCCAATTTGTAGTCTGGTAGGAAGAAAAATTTTTTTTAGACCAAAAAAAAAAAGGAGATTAGTATTTTAGTTCAGATTATTTTTTTTGTGTTTGTGTTAAATTAAGGAAATAATAAGGATACTTGTCATAACTTATAAAATATTTAAAAATTATAATAGAGTAAGGAGAATTATTACGAATGTTAGGATTAGTTTTGTTTAAATAAATAATGCAAAAATAAGTATTGTAAGAAAATGAAGAAGTGCTAAAGTTTTGTTTCAGGGGTGAAGTGACGGAAAGGTAAGTTGGGGTGAATTGTGTGTGTGGGTAATGGGATCCTCGCAATATGTTAGCGGAGGCCGAGGATCAAGGAAGGGTGGGCAGCGATGGGAAGTGTCACCAAAGCTTCCTGGTGTAAATATTGTCCGTCCGTTGAGTAAGTGGAACATCACCAAATTATTTTTGTGTGCGGCCACTGGGCTAGAGATGGCGGGATGGAACCTTCCCTGACGTGCATCTGAGCTACCGTGACGCCATCTCTAGTGCCCCAAGGTGGTCCGTAACAAATATAATTATACCCTACACCACACTGTGGTACTGGGTATTATAAGTATGTTTCACGGCAGATGTTTGTAACACCTGAAAATAACACAGCTAGACCCACCTTAAAGTATACCGATCGACTCAGAATCACTAGCTGAGTCGATTTAACGATGTCTGTGAGTCCGTCCGTCTGTCCATGTAAAGTTGTTCGTCGACTACAGGTCGCAATTTCACTCCGATCGTTCTGAAATATTGCAGTTTAGAGTATTTCGCGGCTGTTAAGATCGCTATTGAATTTGGTTGAAATCGGTTCAGATTTAGATATAGCTCCCATATATATCTTTCGTCTGATTTGGCCCTTTAATCCTATAGAAGCTGTATTTTACATCCGATCGTTTTGAAATTTAGAATGGTAGAGTTTCTTGATCCATGAACCAACATTGCCGAATTTGAAGAAAATCGGTTCAGATTTAGCTATAGCTCCCATATATATGTTTCGTCCGATTTGGCCCTTTAGTCCTATAGAAGCTGTATTTTACATCCGATCGTTTTGAAATTTAGAATGGTAGAGTTTCTTGATCCATGAACCAACATTGCCGAATTTAAAGAAAATCGGTTCAGATTTAGATATAGCTCCCATATATATCTTTCGTCCGATTTGGTCCTTTAGTCCTATAGAAGCTGTATTTTACATCCGATCGTTTTGAAATTTAGAATGGTAGAGTTTCTTGATCCATGAACCAACATAGCCAAATTTGAAGAAAATCGGTAAAGATTTAGCTATAGCTCCCAAAATCGGTTAAGATTTAGCTATAGCTCCCATATATATGTTTCGTCCGATTTGGCCCTTTAGTCCTATAGAAGCTGTATTTTACATCCGATCGTTTTGAAATTTAGAATGGTAGAGTTTCTTGATCCATGAACCAACATTGCCGAATTTGAAGAAAATCGGTTAAGATTTAGCTATAGCTCCCATATATATGTTTCGTCCGATTTGGCCCTTTAGTCCTGTAGAAGCTGTATTTTTACATCCAATCATTTTGAAATTTAGAATGGTAGAGTTTCTTGATCCATGAACAACAACACTACCGAATTTGAAGAAAATCGGTTGAGATTTAGCTATAGCTCCCATATATATGTTTCGTCCGATTTGGCCCTTTAGTCCTATAAAAGCTGTATTTTACATCCAATCGTGTTGAAATTTAGAATGGTAGAGTTTCTTGATCCATGAACCAACACTACCGAATTTGAAGAAAATCGGTTAAGATTTAGCTATAGCTCCCATATATATGTTTCGTCCGATTTGGCCCTTTAGTCCTATAAAAGCTGTATTTTACATCCAATCGTTTTGAAATTTAGAATGGTAGAGTTTCTTTATTCATGAACCAACATTGCCGAATTTGAAGAAAATCGGTAAAGATTTAGCTATAGCTCCCATATATATGTTTCATCCGATTTGGCTCTTTAGATCCAATCGTTTTTATACCCTGTGGTACAGGGTATTATTTAGGTATAAAATGTCCCAAAAGTAAATTTATGTAAACAATTTATACATGAATTACAAAATGTATATATCAGAGTTATTCAATATTACGAGAGTGGTGTAGGGTATTATATAGTCGGCACCGCCCGACTTTAGCCTTTCCTTACTGGTTTTTAAATAATATTTAATTATCACATCGCCACCTGCCTTCTTTAATAATTTTTAGTACAGTTAATAATATTCATTATTTCGACCAATGCAATTTTAAAAAGTAAATATATAAAACTGAATTCATTCCAGAAAATTTAAGATAACATTGCTGTATAATATTTTATTGTGTAGTAATGTTCGCCCATGTGCTAAATACTAACTTTTTTCCATAAACAAACAATTGCCATTTTTTCTATTCTGAAATGGCAGTGAAAGCAAACAACTGGTATTCAATAAATAATCATATTGTGAACAAAACTTTTTGTTATCATTTAACCAACAACAAACAAAACAACTCGAACACACGTCCCCATAATCATCTACTTCAGACATACTTACACACACATAGCATTAGGCAGTTGAATTATGATCTGCAAGTAGTGACGAAGTAGGAAACGGTATAACGGTTCAAACAAAGTTATAACGAACAAGTATAATAAGCCAAAAATCTGACGGAGTCGACTACATGATACCATATTATGATGATACATTAGAGCAATTGTTGAACATCTTTTACGAGTTCTGTTCAGTGCAGTTATTCTCTTTTTTAAATGTCATAAATATCTGGTGGAAAATGTGGCTTCTGTAATAATTGGATACTAAATCGGGAGATCCATATATATATGGGGACTATATCTAAATATTATAAATATTATTTTTTTTAGGTCGGTGTTACTCCTTGTAGGGTCAAAATTTGTTTCTTCTTTTATAAAGATCGGTTGGAAAATCTGTAGCCATTAGAAAAGCTGGACTTACATATATCTGGTGTTTTTAAAAGTTTGTTTAAAAGGAAAAATATTGGTCAGATTTGGAAATGTTGTTATATTTATTAATTGTTCTAAGTTTGGATTTTTTTTCGTCGGAAATGGAGTAACCCTTATTCGAATTACCATTAACGGTTTTTGTAGCACGTATACTCTAGATTATAATACATGCGTATTCTCAAAGATCTATAGTGACTAATATTGAGAACGACTCAGATGTGTTGATTCGATTTCATGCGCCGCAATTGGAGATGTGTCAATCCTTTATGGACAATACAATACCATTCCTCCCGATGTGGCATCAAAGCGCTACAAAAGTTGTATTTTATATCCAATAATTTTGTAAATTTAGCAGGAAAAAGATTCTAAGCTCGACAACGAATTGTGCTAAATTTGGAGAAAATTGGTTCAGATTTAGGTATGTTAGGTACTCCCTATGTGTCATGTAAGCGCTTTACAAACTGTATTTTATATCCCATCAGTACGAAATTCTGTAGGAAGGTTTTCTTGTTACATGAATGAACACTGCTAAATTTGGAGAAAAATGTCGCTAAAATCTGTAGGCTCTTTAAAAAGTTATGTACCTTTTGTAGCATCACACATCTACCCCATAATTTCACAAAATACATATTTTGCGTGCATTTACATTTTAAAGAGCATACAGATTTTAGCGACGTTGGTGTCGGATGAAAGGTTTTAATCTCTGCTTATCGCAAAATAGGGAACAATTAGTTTTCGACGCCATGGGCCAAGTAATAGCATGTTTTTCTACTTATGTACTTTAAAATGTTTAAATTCAACATTACAGAAAAAGTAGAACACCATGTCCTATTGCCCTAAACCATATTTACAATGTATTGTAATGCCTAATGCACTAGCATCAATTACAAAACTCAACTTCAACTTTAAGCACGTCTTTTAAGAAAAGCTATCCTTGCACGACCTTAGGAAATGTTTAAGATTTGTTTCCTTTTTGTACAGAACGTTTGGCGTAATGACACAACTTTTGTGTGCTATTCAAAACTAATTAATACAGTAATTTTTTGCCTTTTAATTCGGCCTATTAATCTTTTTAGAAAATACTGGGACTAACCTGCCACAAAGATTTAGTTATTTCTCGAGAAAGACAAAAAAGGCCATCGTAGAACTTGGCTATGTTGCAGAGAAAAATTTGGTCTAAAATACAAAAAATAAAATAAATAATAAGCTTAAACACAAATAAAAAGCTGAACAATTCGAATGTGAAAACATTCAATAAATCTAATAAAATTAAAACATTAAATCGATCATTAACTAAAAACTTCTAAAAACTTTTAATTAATAGGATCAGCCCGCCTAATACAATTAGAAAGAAGCTGCTCATCTTCAACACGTAGTGTTAATGAACTCTAAATAATAACATACAAAATTTGGTATTCAACAAAAAAATACTATGCTTACTGAAATGTAGTAAAGTCTGTCTAATCGGCCAACTAATCTCAGAATCCACGCCATCTACTGGCGATTGGTGTAGAGACAACTGTGTCAAACTGGCAACCCTTACCAGTCACATGGGTTGTGCAAATGGTGACTTCAAGTCTCGCTCGGAGCTTTGGCTGTGTGACTTATAAGCTTTCTTCGTAGGTATATAATTCCCATATGGTATATATACAAGTAATGATCGCCACATACAAGTGATGATCGCCACACTGTGTCATGTATAAGTCCCTCTGTGTCATGTATAAGGCCCTTATACAGGATTGTAATACGTATAAGGGGGTATGTGTTTACATGGCTTCCAAAGCACCAGTGTCTTATATTTTCCTATACACCACAAACACCTCTCTTTCGAAAGGAAGAGTTGATCAAAAAAGCTGAACAATTCGAATGTGAAACATTCAATAAATCTAATAAAATCAAAAAATAAAATTTAAAAATAGAAATGGGACTTTTTTAATTAATTTTAGTACATAATTTGTTTTTGTAAAATATAAATTTATTTTAAAAAGAATAAAAAAATCATTTTAAATTTGTTTTCTATTTTTCATTAAGAGTACAAATAATTACTAACATTTTGCAAAAAGTCCCATATTGATAGCTTTTACCAATAAAAAGATATATTTTTTTAATAAACCAGTATTCCTCAAAATTCACGATTTCGAAAATTAAAAAATCGTCGTAGTAGGCCTTTTGTTTATTTTTTTTTTCGAAATAAGTTGCATTTGTTGTTGACAACACTTAGTATAACCATTATATCATGTTTCACTAAAATCCGTGACATGAGCCAAAACTTGCACTTGTTCTAGATTTTTTCTCGGTATACTGTACGGAACATCTCTTTTGTGTCTGCAGCAAAGTTGTAGATATTGACTAGGAGAAAAAAAATTCGAGGCAAACCTACCCGAAAAAAGTGCATT
The DNA here is from genome assembly GCA_963930755.1 of Eudasyphora cyanicolor. NCBI lineage: Eukaryota > Metazoa > Arthropoda > Insecta > Diptera > Muscidae > Eudasyphora > Eudasyphora cyanicolor. Next base: position 256,553,118 of record OZ005737.1, on the reverse strand, counting down.
TATTGCCTTAAAAATCGGAAAAATAATCTGTTTTCTACGTATACGTATTACGTATGTTGCCTATTTTTCAATAGTTTACTGACAGATATTTTATGACTTTTTGTAGCGATTTTTTAAGCACTGGATGAACTTTTTCGGGTAGGTTTGTTCCGCATTTTTTTCTCATATTCAATATCTGCAACTTTGCTTCAGGCACAAAAGAGATATTCCGTACAGTATGTATACCGAGAAAAAAATATAGAAAATTAAACTATTAATTGAGCCAACTTGACCATACAAATGATGCAGAAGTTCTTATTTTTGGGGCTACTTTCACGTCCAATTCTCAGAATCGACTCTCAAATCAATGAGCTGAAAAATGCTATATGTATTGTGATATTATATCGAATTTAATAAGAATTATATATTTGCATTTTATGATCTCTGAGGAATAGATTAGTATGAGAATTTCCGCGATAAATTTCCCGGAACGAATAAATTTCGAACAAAAACATTTAATTTCAAAATTATTTTAATATATATTGCTATTATCATGAGTCAGTCTTTAAAAAAAGGGGCTAAAGGATGATTGGGAGATAGGAGAAAGGCCTACAGATCTTCCTTTAACCAAAAATTTTATAAAAATTTGGTAAAGACTTACAGTGTGTTAAAATTTTCGTATGTTTTTACCTTTATATGAGGCATATTATGAAATCTTTACCATTGTAAATATTTACCAAATTATTAAAAAATTTTTTGTTAAAGATAAAATTGTAGGCCTTTCTATTATCTTCTAAACATCCTGTAACCTCCTAGAACTGACCGTACGTAAAATAATAACATAATATAGTAAAATAATTCAGAACATAATTTTTTTTATCCAAATTTATTCGTCGCTGTTTATTTATCAAAGCGGAAATGCTGATATCAGTCTATTTCCCAGAGGTCACAGAATGCATATATATAAATCTTATTAAATTCGGTATAATATTTTTGGAAAAAGTTGATAATACTCGTATTAAAAGGAAATTTTGTTACAGTTCTAAATTTCCGCTATTTTCTTTACAGATAGACAATAACAAACATCGAAAAATTAAACATAGGAGTTTTTGTCGGGGCACCGACGACATATATTTAATTTTCGATAATTCTAAGATTATTTAGACATGCTAGTCTATCCGTCAGTTGTAACAATCTACAGTACTTGAGCTAGATGACTGAAATTAAGTACAAACAACTCTTATAGCTTCACGTATTTTGGGATTGAAAATGGGCAATTTATATCATCTCTCTGATTTGAATTCTTAACGCCAGCAATTTTGTATTAAACGTCATGCACCATTTTACAGATAGATACATATGTCTCTTCATTTTTCATCTGAGATTTATTAAAGCACAGTTTCCATTATATTTTTATGAATAACGAAAAATAGTAACGGGTTTTCCAACAAGAGGTGTTATTTTGAATCACCCGGTATTTCGGTAGCTGTCACTTTTAAAGCTTTTATTCTTTGACATTTGACAAGTACGCCATTTACTAAAAATACAATACAACGATACACGATTCAACAACGCATTGAAATTATTAAAATTCGAAAAATCGAAAATCATCGAAAATCATCTTGACTGATGAGGCCCATTTCCACCTCGGTGGCTACGTCAACAAGCAAAATTGTCACTCGGAAAACCCAAGAGTTATTGTTGAGAAGCCTCTCCATCCTCAACGTGTGACTGTTTGGTGCGGTTTAAGGTCCGGCGGCGTTATTGGACCTTACTTTTTCGAAAATGAGGTTGGATCAACAGTTACGGTGAATGGATTGCGCTATCGAGAGATGATTAATGCTTTTTTATGGTCGGAGTTGGATAGTATTGATCTGGACAACGTTTACTTTCAACAAGACGGCGCTACGTGCCACACAAGCAACGAAACCATTGCTCCGTTACGGGAAAAGTTTGCGACCCGTGTTATCTCTCGAAGAGGTGATCACAATTGGCCACCGAGATCTTGTGATTTAACACATTGCGACTTCTTCCTTTGGAGCCACGTGAAATATAAGGTCTACGCCAACAGCCCTGCGTCGATTCAAGACCTTAAATATAGAATTCGTGAGGCTATCGAGGACTTAGGGCAGCAACTTTGCGATTTGGTTATGGAAAATTTCATGAAAAGAATATGGTCCTGTAAGCGTGGTCGTGGTGGCCATTTGGCTGATGTTGTTTTTCATTATTAACGGCATACCTTCCTCTTTAGTATGAAATAAACATCCGTTCATTTATCTCAAAAAAGATTGAATTTTTCTTTGAATACCAAAATAACACCTCTTGTAGGAAAACCCTTAGTTTCGAACGCTTCGAGTTAAAATATAATCGATTCGGATATGTGCGTGTTAGCGTACGGCGCAGAAAGGGGAGCAACAAATAAATAAAAAGAAATAAAAACAACCGAATTTCAGTATTTGGAAACTAAAATATGGGGATCTTTATTTTTTTTCAAATCTCTCCTTACAATCCGTGCCATGCGAATATCGTCTTGGGAGAGTTTGTAGAGAGATTTTTTTAAATCCATCTACTATCCATGCTGAGCGAATTCGTCCCAAGAGGGATGCCAATTAACAAAGGAAATGCACAAGCTGGGGAAGTTGCGCGGCAAGTTCGCTAACCCATGCTAAATTTTCTAAATCTGAATCTTTAAATTTGTGCGAATTTGTCGTGCATTTTAATGCATCGCTCATTGAGAGCGATGCCCTTACGACGTTTCATTTTTTTTCAGAACCAAATTTTGGAACATTCATATATAGAAACAATCAAAGGCATATGTTAAAAAATTTCCATTCGTCTCAATTCAATATGTGGAGACTTTTCACAACTGATTCATACTTTGCATGTATGTACGTATATACAAAACAATTACGTACTTGTGAATGTATGTATGTATATGTATACAGTCAGACAGCAAAACCCATATAGCATGTAAACGACAAACGACATACTACTATGGCTTTTCAATTGAACTTCATATATTTATATACTATCGCATGACTACTCCCTCCACTCAGACAAGTGTGTTTGTTTGAGTGCGTGCGTGTGTGTGCATGGACATGTAATATCATCACATAAACCTATTTAAAACATTTACTCTGTACATATGACCGCATCTTTTCAAAACTCAGGGGGGTGTTGGAGGGAAATATTCAACTAAATAGTATTTTTTTCCACGACTAACAAGTATTCAACTAAATTTGAACAACAGAAAAATTATAGGGAAAAAATACGTACAACAGATGAACTAAAATGAAAATGAAGTGAAAAAAGACTAAAAAAATAGAATAGGTGTGTCCTTGTTGTGTCATTGGCAGCGTATGATATATGTTGGAGGAATAAGTTCTTTGTAAACGCTCAACGGGTGCGCGTACATATGTAAAGAGACCCATCTAAGCGAAGGGGTTTGCGAAAAGTTTGTTAATTAGTATATCGCGATAAAGAAAGTTGCCAAGGTGTGAACAAGATTTTAGATATTGTTATTCAAAAAATGTGTAACTGTTATACAGTTATGTAATGTAGTATGAAAATTAATTTCTACCTTTGCAGGAATGATTTACAGTATGCAATAACAAACTCTGGTGCCACTAACTAGGATATTTCTTGTGTTGAGTAATGCATGTTTACGTTTCAATGAGAGGATCCATTGGATGTTACTTGCTATGGGTGTATTGGTTGTGTTTATATATTTTAAAAACATGTTTATACCCTACAACACGCTGTGGTACAGTGTCTTATAACTTTATGCATTTGTTTATAATACCCAAAAGAAGAAGAAAGGTACCCATCCATTATTATACCCCATATATATGTTAACCCGGATTTGATATGTAAACACTAAGCGATCAGTGCGAAATTTTACAGAAAGAGGTTTCTTATTATTAATGAACACTGCCAAATTTGGGGAAAATCGGTTCAGATTTAGATGTAGCCCCCATATATATGTTACCCCCGATTTGACATGTAAACGCTGTAGAAACTGTATTTTGTATTTGATCAGAATGAAATTCGGCAGAATGTGGTTCAGATTTACATATAGCTTCCATATGTATGTACCTCCGATTTGACATATACGAGTATGCATTGTATAAGCAAAATTTTTGATCCGATTTGTACGAAAAGAGCAGTCTCGTGATACACTTAGAGACAATACAAAATTTGGGGAAAATCGGTTCAGATTTAGATATAGCCCCCATATATATGTTACCCCCGATTTGATATTAAGCGCTGTAAAAGCTGTACTTTGTATCCGATCAGTACGAAATTCGGCAGAAAGAGGTTTCTTATTACATGAATGAACTCTATCAAATTTGGAGGAAATCGGTTGATATTTAGATATAGCCCCCATATATATGTTCCCCCGATTTTACATGTAAGCGCTGTAGCAACTGTATTTTAAATCCGATCAGTACGAAATTTGCAGAAAAATGTTTCTTATTACGTAAATTAACACTGCCAAAGTTGAGCGAAATTGGTTCCGATTTAGATATGGCCCCCTTATATATGTTACCTCCGATTTGACTTGACAGCGCTGTAGAAACTGTATATTATATATTCGATCAGTGCGAAATTCGGCAGAAAGAGGTTTCTTATTACATCAAATAATACCGCCAAATTCGGGGAAAATCGGTTCAGATTTAGATATAGCCTCCATACATATGTTACGCGCGATTTGACACTACGCGGCGTTGAGACTGTATTTTATATCCGATCAGTGCGAAATTCGACAAAGAAAGGTTTCTTATTACATCAATGAGCATTGCGGGAAAATCTGCTCAGATTTAGATATAACCTCCATATATATGTTCCTCCTGATTTCGTATCAAAGCGCTATAAAAGTTGTACTTTACTTCCGATCATAACAATTTGGCAGAAAGATATTTCTCAATTTAGGAACGAATATTGCTTAATTTTATTATCGTAACTTTTTGTTTATAGCACTATTATCACATGCTATACATCAATGTGTTGGTCTTGACGAGTACTACATTGTCTCATAGATGTCGCCGATGTAGAATGTCATTTCCTAATGAAGATATAACTTTTTTGTTTTTGTATAAAATTGTTACACCCAAAGCAAAATGTTTATTGTTTTTAAAGCGCTTTAATCCTATAGAAAATATTTTTAAATTTTAGGTGAAGAAACGGCAATAAGTAAAGTCTTGCATGGAGGCCAATCCGGTTTAGGGCCCACGATAATTTCGACAGGAGACTTAAAATTTGGTATATTTTAATAAAGGGTCCGCCAAATAACTTTTTTTTTTGAAAATGCTATAAAAAAACTACTGAATATTTTCTCAAATTTATTTTTTTATTTGAAAGTACAATCCTTCCGGTTAATAATGGAAAATAATTGCATTCAAATGGCTGCCTTGGCTGGCCATGCCTACACGATCGGTCCAATTTTTAAGCACATTATCGATTGTGAGCAGCTATATTTCACCAATGGCTTCACGAATATTGTCCTTTAAAGCGTCAATTGTCACTGGCTTGTCGGCGTAACACTTATCTAGGGCACCCCACAAATAATAGTCCAACGGTGTCAAATCGCAGCTCCGAGGTGGCCAAACGACATCAGCTCTGCGGCTGATAATGCGATCTTCAAAAACAGGGCGCAAAACATCGAGTGTAGCTTCGGCTGTGTGGCACGTAGCGACGTCCTGTTGAAACCAAATGTTGCCAATATCCTCCTCTTCAATTTTTGTGAACAAAAATTCGTTCAACATGGCCCAATAACGATCGCCATTGACTATAACGGCCACTCCTTGCTCATTTTCGAAGAAAAATGGCCCAATTATGCCTCTGGACCAAAATCCGCACCAAACAGTGACTCGTTTTGGGTGTATCGGCTTTTCAATGTATGCGTGCGAGTTTTCTGTGCCCCAAATGCGACAATTTTGCTTTTTACATACCCGCCAAGATCAAAATGAAAAAATGAAAATCAAAAATGAAAAAAAAATTAAAATCAAAATTTTCAAAGTAATGTCGCAATATTTCCCAGCGTTCTTCAGCGGAAGGATACAACTAATTATCTGTCAAATCAGACATGAGCTAAGTGTTACCATTCACGAAATATGCACTAGTTGAAAAAAAACTTTAGATGGCGGACCCTTTATTTTTTCTACCCTCCACCAAAGGATGGGGGGTATATTCATTTTGTCACTCCGTTTGTAACACCTCTAAATATTGATCTGAGACCCCATAAAGTATGTATATATTCTTAACCGTCTTAAAATTCTAAGACGATTTAGCCATGTCCGTCAGTCCGTCTGTTGTAATCACGCTACAATCTATAATACTTGAGCTAGGTGGCTGAAATTTGGTATAGATATTTCTTATAGCTGCAGGTAACTTGGGTTTGATAATGGGCGATATCGGTCCATATTTAGATATAGCTCCCATATATAGCATCTAACTTGTTGTGATTCCTACTGTTCTCATCTACTATATTTTTTTGTGGTTTTCGGTGTTATTTTCTTTAGCTTTGAGTTCTTTTGTGAGGTCACATGCTATCCATGGTGGAGGGTATATAAGATTCGGCATGGCCGAACTTAACGCTTTTACTTGTTATTTTTCCTGTTATGTCTTGTGACCACAGAAATATAGAAATTTTGCTATCCAATATTGCTTCGATTCTCTTGATTTCACCTCGATTCTCATACAAACCTTAGCATGAAATATGACATTAAGTTGTACCAAAATTTTAATTTTAATTCTGCCAAAACAAGAAATAGTTCCTGAAAATGTTAAAAAATCGTTTTATATTTAGATCTATCCCCCGTTTTGGCATCTAAATATGGATAGGAGCAGCATTTTCCAACAAATGTTTAGGAAATTTATCAGAGTACTATTTTTAGAAGCAGGAGAAGGAGTGGTTTATTTTGAATGAAATCAGTTCATATTTGGAAGTAACCCCAATATATTAATATATCCTGATTATGCATTTGCGTTCCGAAACTTTAGTTGAAATCCCTCGTATAGCTAAGCACCGATGGAATAAAAAAAATTATAATGTGAGGGAGGGGTAGTATCTGTTAAAACTATCATTGAAAATGCTGAGTAGCTCCATAAGCACATGTCTGTACGTACAATTGAATAAATACGCTGTTACATTGTGAGTAAGTATATATTAGGGTGTAATGGAAATAATTTAATTTATTGGTTGGCAACCCTGAAGAGTACAGACGTTTGATCGAAAGGTGTCCGCAAAGGTGGAGCAATAAAATATTTTTTAAAATATAACAAACCACAACCATACGTTTAGAAACATTAAAATATGAACGGTAGAAATCGCCGAAGTATAAAAAATAATAAAATTATTTGTGCCCAATGCAAATTGCAAGTTTTGGAGAGTGATGGCTCGATTCAATGCGATGGTTGCGAGAGTACTTTCCACCCGCAATGTACGAAACTAGACAAAAGAGAATTTGAAAAACTTCTCTCTGACGACTCTCTTGAATACAACTGTCATATTTGTAACAAATCACAATCATCGCTGGATAATAAAACAGAAAGTAGATCAGCTGGATGACATAAACAAAGCAATCAAGTATATGTCATCTCAATATGATGAACTTTTAAAAGGAGTCAAAACAAACATGAAGAAGATTGATAAATTGGAAAAGGAAAATAAAACACTCAAAGAAGAAGTAACGAACTTGAAGTCTTCAATCAAATTTTTAAATGATGCAAGAGTCCAAAATGACTGTATAATAAGAGGTGTTAAATCTGATGAGCCTGCTGTTAATGTTGTGTTGGACATCGCAAAGAAAATTGGATCTTCTACTTCAGAAAGCCAAATCGAAGAGGCGTATTTTATTGGTAAAAACAAAGAGGCTGGCCAGAGCAAATCAATTGTGGTGAAATTTTCCAATCAGAAAAATAAGAGGATGTTGGATGGATAATAAAGCGAAACTAAAAGAGAAGGAAGAACTGAAGAATGTTTACATAAATGATTTTCTATCAAAGGAAACCCAAGAACTATTCAACTATGCAAAATCTGTCAAAGCTGTGGGATACAAATATGTATTTTGCAAGGGAAACAGGAGACTTATAATGAATATATTAAACATATTAATTATGATTTTGTAAATGTTTTATCAATTAATACTAGAAGTGTTTCTTCAATTTCAAAATTTAATAAATTTAAAGAAGAATTAAACAATTTTACAAAATTACCGAATATTATATCAATTCAATAGTCGTGGTTCGATGAGCTGTGCGTTCAGCTGTACAATATTCCTGGTTATGAAGCGATACATTGTTGTAGGAGTGATGGTTATGGGGGAACTTCACTATATTTATCTAAAAATATGACATATGAGGTACTTGCTAAGCGAAGTGAGAATTTTATGGATTGTATAATAATCTTATTGCCAGAAATAAAATTCAACAATAAACTGTTACATTTGGTTAACTTATACAGGTCCCAGAAATGTGACTATCAATCGTTTTTTAAGAATATTGAAAATATATTGGAGGGAATTGGCTCTGGTGAATGTCTAGTTGTTGGTGATTTCAATGTGGATATGAATACTAATAATTCGAATGCTATGCTACTGAGTAATTTGTTTAGTGAATATGATATGTACGCACACAACAAGTTTATGACAAGACCAATTAGCGGAACTTCGATAGATGGAGTGTTTGGCAACTTAAAATATGACATTGTTGTACATTCTATTGAAAATCAATTCACGGATCATAACTATCTAAGCTGTATTGTGCGAACTGAAATTGCAATAAATGATGAAGTTGAGGAATACGTTTATAGAATAATCTACAACAAGCTTGGAGAATATGAAGTTAAATTTTAATGAAAGTGATCCATCAGAACAGTGTAATGATTTGGTCAATTGTTTTAAGAATGCAATAGCATTCAGCTCTGAACGGAAAAATATCCACACAGATCTGCATCATAAATTGACGCCATGGATGACCAAAAGCTTGTTTGATTTAATTAAATTTAAAAATAATTTATTGAAAAAGGAAGAAAAACAAACTCAATAACCTCTTATCGGATCAGATTAAGAGAATTAGTAATGTCATCAAATGTGCTAAAAGAAATTTAGTTGATTCATATAACTAGAACTGTATCGCATCCTGCGAAAGCGACCCTAAAAAAGGGTGGCGCTTTTTAAATAACGAGTTAGGAAGAAACTCTTCTAAAATGAACCTGCTAAGAGACGAGAGAGGAAACTAAATATTGTCTGATGATGAAAAGGCAATTGCTCACAACAACTACTTCTATGATACCATAGATGAATTCGGCCATAGATGAAATGCATGGTAATATTATTATAAATCCTGATGACAATATAAACAAGCTACGTACACTATCATCCTGTCGAATAACCTTTAGCTTTCGTAATGTTGATATATCAACTGTGGATTTGGTTCTGAAAAGCATGCCAACAAATAAAGGATCCGGTCATGATGGCATAACCATGAAGATGTTGTTAATGCGCAAGCCTTTTATATCGATTATCTTGACAAGAATATTTAATAGCATTGTTGGAAAATCGAGTTATCCCGATGTTTTAAAAAGCCGCAAGATTATACCGATACCTAAAAATGTTGGTGCTTGTAACGTTAATATGTATCGTCCAATATCCATGTTGTCAACTGTAAGCAAAGTGTTGAAGTCACAACAGCTGACTGTCGACGTCATCGCCACCTGCATAAGATTTGGAGCCGTTGATTTTAAACACACCGCCGCAAAACTCGTAAAGTGATAGCACCGCCGTCAGGGTTACACTTTATTAGTTCACAACTCACCCGCTTATGGCACACTGCCAAACCGCCAGGCTCACGGCCTAATAAATAAAATAATTAAAAATAAAGAAAATATATATAGACATTTTTGTGTTTTTTCTTTTTTTTAACTCCCGCCACTCTGGCGCGGAGTTAAACACAAAGTGTTTGAGAAAGTTATGTTCAACTAAATTTCTGACTAAATAGAAAATAACAACATGATATTTAGCAGACAGTATGGTTTTCGTAAAGGATCTGGTACGGAGGCAGCTGTAGTAAGCTTAATTAATGATGATTTAATGGAGTGACAATGGATTTAATGGAGTGGCAGCGGTATTTTTTGATTTGAGCAAAGCTTCTGACCTGGTTGATCATGCAGTTTTAATAAAAAAAATGGAATTTTTCGGCTTTCAAGAACCAACTCTAATGCTAATAAACAGTTATTTAAGTAATAGAAAGCATTATGTACAAATTGGTAACAGTAAAAGCAGCTTAAAAGCGGTGAAGTACCACAAGGAAGCATCATTGGTCCCCTGCTTTTTAAGATGTATATCAATGATATACAAAACATTCCTTTCAAAGGAAAATTATACATGTTTGCCGATGACATATGTATTTTGTACAACTACAAACACCCAATGGTCTTACGAACACAAATCGAATATGATGCCTCTATGTTATTTGAATATGCTCGGTTTAATAAATTAGCCATAAATGCTGAAAAAACTCAATTTGTGAGATTTCGACCCTATGTTCTGAAAAGGGATCCGGAAATGGCAATTTATATAGATGGTAAATTAATTTTTGAAAAGCTATCTGCTAAATATCTTGGTGTAAACCTATCGTATAACCTTTCCTGGGATAAGCAAATTGAAATGGTGAAGACAAAAAATATCTCGAGCAACTGGAATACTGCGAAAGTTTAAGACAAAACTATCAACTCAAACTAAGCTTCAACTATATTATGCTTTAATTCATACCTACCTTACATATGTTCCAATTGTATATGGATACAAAAATAGCGTTGCCTTAAGGTCTTTGCAATCTGCCAGAACAAAGCTTTGAAAGTTGTGTATAATTTACCATCGGATTACTCTACAGTGCAATTATTTAAAGACAATGCTAGATGTGTACTCCCTGTGAGAGGAATATACAAACAGAACATCCTAGTATTCTTGTTTAAATCTATGAAACAACTTGGTAATACTTTTATCCAATTTTATCAACATTTTATGAATCGCAAAGATACACACGTCAACAAGCCAATCTGAAATCTACGAGATGCAGACTTGAATTGACCAAGCAGAGAATACAATATGCCGGACCTCATGAATACAATGCATTGACACAGACTCTTAAAAATGTTGCTACGATTTCGGTTTTCAAAAGAAATATAAAAACATATTTATTGGAAAGGCTAGAAACACTTCTCTAAATAGCATTAACATTGAATTGCCATTTAATATCAATGATTGAATAATATCTTTAATACTACCACCATTTAATTAATTCTAAAACCTTAATTGTAATTTTATGGAATTTTCTTTTGCCAACTAGTCTCCAATAACGCCTATTGGCGCGGAGACATTCATAATTTGTAAATATTATTATGAAATAAAAATGAATTAAAAAAAAAAAGTGATTTGGAGCATTGAACTCTTAGTCTAACTTGACTAAATGTTTGAACCTATTTTAAAATATATTGTATACCCTACTTCAGTACATCCTATTGTGAATGTATATGTATGTTTACATCGACTAGTATATAAGACTGTTTTCTATTTAATTTATACAAATGTTATATTACGCTTGATTTGCTAACACAGATAAATGTAATTGATTGCACACAATTTAACGCATGTTTTTACATGAATGTTGTTGTCCTTTCTCTAACACACACATACGCATAAGTGCACATAGAGAGGTTTGTGAGTGTGCGTGCGTGTGTTTGGAACAGCAGGATGTATTTCGTGCTGGGTGAAAATATAAATTGTTTGCACATATACAACGATATACATATGTATAGAACTATCCGTTTATATTTTTACTCGTACTCCAGCATAAGGACATTTCGACACATTTGTACTTGGCATTGTTTGGCATGTGAATGGAAATCTTAATTTAATATTGAACTTAAATAAATAGAGATTTTTCAATTTGTTGAAGTTCCTTTTAGTAACCAACCAACAAACAAATGTCGCTTTTATCATATATACATACATACCACATTCGGATAATCGATGATATACATTTATTTGAATTACTAGACAAGCGGAAGCATTGAAAAGGACACTTTAAATGGATGTCTTCTTGTGTCTGTAATGAATAATATCATGTTGCAATTTGAAGTAGGGATATTGCTTAGGTCCTTAACCCTTTAGAGTACAAAAAAATCAGTGTCAAAGTTAAGGATTTCCTTTCCTTTCTCGACCTGTTAACTCTCCTGATTCAAGTAATTTGAAATAAAATATTATTGTCACATATTAGATTTTCTCATAACTATAATTTTACCAAATTTCAAAGAATTAGACAATTAGGTTGATATTATTATATACATATACGCGGTGGAAAATCGACATTGAATATGTTTGAATTGAAAGAAAATATATTGGGAAAAAAATGTTTAAATAAAAAAAATTTATTTTAAAATCAGGAAATTTTGTTTCGAACGCTTATATTAATATAAACAAATTACAATTTTTATTAGAACAAATTACAATTAATTATATATATAATTGCGAACTGACTTTCACAAATAAAATATGTGTTTTGTCAATCCATCAATGCAATTTATCGTTGCTCAAGATTATACGATTTAAGTTTTAATCGAATTTTACAAACATATACATTTTCTAAAAAATTTTACTCTGTACTTCTGAAAACAGAAATCTTACCTTTACACGGGATAAAATCACTTTTTTGCTACGGCTGAATCGAAAGAAAGTATGTATATTTAGAACACAAATTTTTAAATATTAAATACTTTTGAGCAAATATATTTTATTTGGAAATCAATAACATTTATTTGGAACACATACATATGTATATAAGTATAATAATATATTACAAAAAAATATGCTTGCGAACTAATTTTCTCAAATAAAATATACAAAATAAAATTATTGTTTAGGAATTTCTCTAAATATGTTTCCATTAAAAACGATTTTCAAAACTTTGCAGATTTTTTTAATTTCATTTTTAATTTTTCATTGATTTCGAGTTATACCTTTTAATTTAAAATGGCATAAATGACCCTAAACACGAAAAATTTTAAAAAAAATTGTATAGTACATTTTTTTTATAAAAATTGTTCATTACAATTTATGGAAGAGAATTTTAATAAAATTTGTTTTTTATACCCCCCTATTGTGAACAAGGGTATATATCACATGCTGCCAAACAAAATTGTAACAAATCGATGGAGTGACCTAAGAGACCCCATGAAAATTCGGCGGAAATCGGTTTTGGGCCATTTTAAGTCATTTTAGACCCTTTTTGACCCAAAGACCCTTCGCCCGTCTGGTTGGTGTACACGATAACTTTCAACACGATTAACCGATTGACTTCAAATTTGGCATGTGTCAATATTTTTTCTATCTCAGACTATGGTCAATGTTGGTCCACTCCTACGGGTACCTCCCCAACAAAGGGTCAACATTTTTGTAATATTAAATATCTCATAACTTCTACACTATTATTCAGAAGCTTTGACCATTCCATACATAGTAATTGTTTGTTGGTCCCTATAATCTTGAGAAAAATGGGCGACATTAGCACGCTCCTTTTGGTACCACCAATACAAATGGACCAGTTTGCGCAAAACGTTAACGGCTTATAAGTTGGATTCCTGCACATACAAATACCTGAAATTTTAAACAGTGTAATGTTTTTATAGTATCCATAGTATATTAAAAAGTAAAAGCGTAAAGTTCGGCCATGCCGAATTTTATATACTCTCCACCATGGATAGCATGTGACCTCACAAAATAACCCAAACCTAAAGAAAATAACACCGAAAAACACCAAAACAAGTAAGAAAGTTTCAGTCGGGTAAACCGACTAAGGTATACCCTCACTTTGTGTGTAATGTAATATTGAATATTACACGAATTATTCTGTCAATTTGTGTGGGAGCTACCAGAAGGGGTTCAACAAATACACCAATTTTTCGCTGAACTTTTATATACTTTAAATTCATTGCACTGCGCCGAATTTTAAGCGTTTATGTGCACTGGTATAAACGTTATGAGATATTAAATTTTGGTATGATTTGGCCATTTTGTGTGGGAGGTACAAAAAGGGGCGTGGCGATAACGCCCATTTTTCACAGGGCTATAGGCACCATAAAAACATTACACTGTACAAAATTTCAAGTAGTATTATACACTTGTATTAATGTTATAAGCTGTTAACTTTTGGTGCAAAATGGTACCTTTGTGTGGGAGGTACCAAAAGGGGCGTGGCAACAACGCCCATTTTTCTCTGGACTGTAGGCAATATAAAAGCATAACACTGTGCAACATTTCAAGTATTTTTATACACCGTTATTAATGTTATAAGCTGTTAATTTTTGGTTCAAAACGGTGCATTTGTGTGGGAGGTACCTAAAGGGACGTGACAACTTCGCCCATTTTTCTCGAGTTGATAGCGACTAATAAACTAATGCTATGTGTGGAATTTCAGAAGATTCGAATAAGTAGTATAGCAGTTATTAAAGAATCAATATTTCACAACATTTTAACCCTTTGTGTGGGAGGTACTAGAAGGAGTGGACCAATATGGCCCATCTTCGAACTTAGCCGGAGATAGAAAAAAATATTACCACATACTAAATTTGAAGTCAATCGGTTACTCCTTTCGAGAGTTATCGTGCGCACCAGCCAGCAGACAGACAGACAGACAGACAGACGGACGGACATTGCTCATTCGACTTAAAATGATCCAACCAACTTCAGGTTGCTATCATTTCTAAACCTCTAGTCTGATAGCTGACAGATTTATTCAGTGACAGTTCATTTTATTGTTTACAAGCTTACAAAAGCACGTTGATCTATTTCATTCAGAAAAAAAGTTATTCGTGATGGAATTCAAGCGTGATAGTGTGATTGCTTTATATTTGGGTGGAAAAACACAAGTGGGTATTGTTAGAGCCCTCCAGCATTTAAATGTAAATAAATCCTTTGTTTCTCGTACCATTGCTCGTTACCGTGATACTGGCAGTGTTGCATCGCGTCCAAAAAGTGGACGAAAAAAGCGGTAACAACGCCAGAAATGATCCGAAAAGTGAAGGCCAGATTTGATCGAAATCCACGCCGCAGTGGTAGAAAAAGTGCTCGTGAGCTGAACATATCGCGAGAACGGATACAACACATATTAAAAAATGAGCTTGGACTAAAGCCATTGAAGTTCCAAAAAGTGCAAGAGCTCACCGATGCACAAAAAAAGTTAGACTGGAAAGAGCCAAGGAGTTGCTTCGCTTGCACGAAAGTGGCCAGTTACCGAATTTGGTTTTCTCCGATGAGAAGGCATTCCAAATTGAGCAGTTTGTGAACAAACAAAATGATCGGGTTTACTTGCCAAAGGGGTCAGCTGAAAATGTACACCTTCGATTGGCCACCAGAACTCAAGCGCCGCCGATGGTAATGGTGTGGGCCGCCGTAACGGCCGATGGTCGCTCCCCGCTCGTATTCATCGACCGTGGGGTCAAAATAAATGCCGAATATTATCGGGAAAATGTCCTAAAGACAGTATTGAAGCCCTGGACAGACAAACATTTCGGCCGCAGACCATGGACATTCCAACAGGACTCAGCACCACCGCCCTCAGCACGCGTCAACCAAGAATGGCTTAAAAAGGAGGTTCCTCGCTTCATTTCTACCGCACAATGGCCACCGAGATCTCCGGATCTCAATCCGTTGGACTTTTGACCCTGGGGCATTTTAGAGAGTAAGGTTCGCACTAAAAAATACCAAAGTATCGATCATCTCAAGGCGGCGCTTCGCCGGGAATGGGCCAAAATAGCGCAGAGCCACTTTCGTGCAGCGTGTGATGTCTTTGTCGGCCGTTTGAAGGCCATAATTCGTGCCAAAGGTGGCCAATTCGAACAAATCTAAACTGTTTCTAAAATTTTATGTTATTTCCGACATTTTTTGCTCTTGAACAATAAAATTTAAAAAAAATTAAAAAAATATAGTAGATGAGAACAGTAGGAATCACAACAAGCTAGATAATATATGTATGTATATGGGGGCTATATCAAAACATTGACCGATATGGCCCATTTGCTATCCCAAACAACCTACAACTATAAGAAATATTTATACCAAATTTGATCAACCTAGCTCTATTATTACGAACTGTAGCGTGATTACAACAGACGGACAGACGGACATGGCTAAATAGTCTTAGAATTTTACGATTAAGAATATGGAGTCTCAGATCAATATTTAGAGGTGTTACAAACGGAGTGACAAAATGAATATATATATGGAGGGTATAAATATGGGTATTATTGGCATGCCCCTTTCAGTACCTCCCAAACAAAATTACCAAAATAAACAAGTAAAAGCGTTAAGTTCGGCCATGCCGAATGTTATATATACCCTCCACCATGGATAGCATGTGACCTCACAAAATAACTCAAACCTAAAGAAAATAACACCGAAAAACACAAAAAATATAGTAGATGAGAACAGTAGGAACCACAATAAGTAAGATGCTATATATGGGAGCTATATCAAAACATTGACCGATATGGCCCATTTGCAATTCCTAACAACCTGCAACTATAAGAAGTATTTGTACCAAATTTGATCAACCTAGCTCTATTATTGCGGACTGTAGCGTGATTACCACAGACGGATGGACGGACAGACGGACATGGCTAAATCGTCTTAGAATTTTACGACGATTAAGAATATATATACTTTATGGGGTCTCAAATCAATATTAAGAGGTGTTACAAACGGAGTGACAAAATGAATATACCCCCCATCCTATGGTGGAGGGTATAAAAATATGAAAACTTTTCTATTTTTACAATATGGGTCATAATTAATACATTCATCCATAGAATCTTTGCAAATAGGCATTGTTTACTTCTTTAGGATACTAGCTTTCAAAAAATGGAAGAAACTGATTCTTTTTGCATTTTTTTCTATTTTTTGTGGTTTTTTTCGTGCCAGCAAAAAACTTTGTTTTAACGACACTTACACTAACGTATATGTACATAATGACTTCACAGGAGATGCGAGAACAACTATTCGATGACCAGCCTAAGGTCAAACCGCGTTTATCTAAGGCCTTTTCAAAATATGGTAAATCTCAGTCTGTGGTCAGGGTAGCAGTGACCAAAGCAATATCCACTCTTTCAGTACTTGAAAAGTCCCTTAAGAACTATGAGCCCATAAATGTATGTGTTTATACTGATCTCCAGGAACTGAGATTTTACACCAAATGGGTTTTGAACACTTGACCGCTGAGGCTCCCGTAAGAGCTAGAAAGCTAGAAATTTTGCACATATATATGGACCTACACATACATATATGTACACATACCGATCTTCACGGAAACGCTCCAGGTAAAGGGTTTTTGGCCTGTTGTCAGTTCTAACGCTGTCAAAAATTTGGATGTTGTTTTTGAATTATCTATTAAAATTCGAAGCTAAAACCATAGTACTTCATTACTCGTATTAGCAAACAATTGGAAATATCACACCAGGGGCCAGTGGGCGAGACACAGCCATAACGACGCTATTTCCGACAACAAAACATATGAAAATCGTTGAACGAATAGGTTTGAGGTTTAGCATGTTTGCATTTAAACGTGTCTCAGCGACACATCGCCGTTATTTTGCATACAATATGCGCCATTGAGAAAAATATATCGCTCACTCACTTCAAGATTTAAAAATTTCAGACTTCAAAACTTAAAAATGTTGAGGTTGTCTTACAAAAATGCGAATTTTGGAAATATCCATAAATAAATCTCAGCGAAATTTAGTTTATAAGTAAACAACTTTATTTCGGATTATTCCACCATTTGTAAACGTCTTATTTCATGTTATTTATCTTTTTACACGGACTTAATGTTACACATCTTGATTATTTAAAATTTTGAGTTATGACACTCTTGAAGTAAGTGAGCGATATGTAAAACTGTATTTCTGGGCGTCGAGTCCTATACGAAACGCATTGCCAGTGTCTATTTCACTAAAATAAAATTAAGGGGCAACGAAGTGCACTGGGTCAAGCTAGTTAGTAATAAAAATGGGGAAAAATCCTATTTAAAAGTCAGACCCAAAAATCGTGTCGACCGGTTTTATAACCACTGGTCAAAAATGTTCCATCGCCTTAATTTTCTGAAGTGGAATTTTAATATCGGTACGGAATTCGTTTTAGGACCTTTCGAATCACTTCAGCTATGTCGGTTCGTTCATCTGACTCTCTAATGTAATTTAAAGGAGTAACCGACTGACTTCAAATGTTGGTACTTACCCAAGGGATTCTCTTATCATCTTCTCTAATTTTACACATAGTATAGGTTTTTCCAATAAGAGTGATATAATTTCTTTGAAAAAAACACACTTATTGTGAAGGAAATTCAACAGTTTTATAAATAAAACATCATACAGGAACGTATTCGATGAACCCAAAGCGCTTTTTCCACTAAAACAAATCGTATGTCATGAATGTCACTTGTAAAGATTGAAGAGAGTCTGGTTTATTTCGAAATACCATTGACTTCAAATAACCCCACAAGAAATAGTCTAATGGTGTTAGATCACAACTTCCTGGAGGCCATTCAATATCACAATTTCTTGAAATAATCGAATCTCCAAACTTTTCTCGCAACAATTCAATTGTTTCATTTGTTGCAAAAAGATAGCTCTTAATGAGAGCTAAAATATTGTCATGGGTGTCAAGGTCGTAGGTCGAATGGAAGTGTTTTTTTTTTTATTTAAATAAAAATGGACTTAGCATCATTTTCAAAAGTGAACGGAAAGTTTATTTGTTCTCTAACAAAACTGAATAATTTGTAAGCGTATATCTCTCCATGATGAAATTGTAAACACTACTGAATACAATGAAAAACAAATGACAGATCATGACATACTACAGATGGCCGAAACGTCACTTCAAAATCATATCATCTCTATTGGAAAACCCGTTACTAGTTTCTTTATAGCTATCAACCAAAAATTATCCAATTATGTATTTTAGACTTTTTCCTAATAACCGTAATCAGACAAAGAATGAGCTATACCACCCTTTCGGTATCTCACATTTAAAGTACAAAATTCCATTTTACATTTCTCACAAATGAGTATAAGTATATATATGCACATCAAATCGTCTCCACTTCTATAAAGACCATATTAATTTTATTTATTTTTTGGTCATAATTTAGCACATTTTATACGACTGATAGACTTCGAGCGTGAATAAATAGCTTTGAAATCCAAATTGATTTCAAATAATATTCCTGACCACATTTTCCATAAGAATAACTTCTGAATGAATATCCAAGGAGAGAGAGAGAAGAATATTTTGAGGTTAATAAAATTAAAAAAAAACTTACAATACGCTTGGAAGTTTCCTATATAAAATGCGGAGTGTACATTTATAAAATTAAAAAAAAACAGTAAGGAAAGGTTAAAGTCGGGCGGGGCCGACTATATAATACCCTACACCACCTCGGCAATGTACATTAAGAATTTCTTTTTGAATAGTTGGAATAATTAGTTTCCTTTCTTTTACGAAAGTACATACTTAGCTCCCCCGCCACGTCAAGGCTTATTCCAAAGAGGAGTTTAATATAATGGAATTAAAAATTTAACTAATAATAATATTCCATATATTTGCATTTACTGTGGTTATTATTAGCCTTAACACAATAAATAGTCAGATTTTTGGTCGTACACAATATAAGTAATATATGCAGGGTATGATAGGTAGGTACTACCTTGGAATAATTGGTTTAAGTAATGCTTTAATTTTCATTTCCGCTGAAGCCTTTCAGGTCTCTAAAATAGCGCTTATATAAAAAAATTAGGAACATCTTTCCGGAAAATTTTTATCGGAAGTAAAGTACAGCTTATATAGCGCTTTGGTACCAAATTAGGAGGAAGTTATATATAAATCTGAACGGATTTTCCTTGAATACTCATTCATTGAAAAAGAAACTTCTTTCTGTCAAATTTCGTAATGAACGGATATAAAATACAGTCTCTACAGCACTTACATGTCAAATCGGGCGTAACATATATATGGGGGCTATATCTAAATCTGAACCGATTTTCTCTGAATTTGGAAGTATCCCTTCATATAATAAGAAACCTCTTTCTGCCAATTTTTTTACTGATCGGATATAAAACACAGTTTCTACAGCGCTTACATATTAAAATGGGGGGTAACATATATATGTGGGCTATATCTAAATTTCAACCGATTTCCCTCAAATTTGGCAGTATTAATTCATGTAATAAGAAAACTCTTTCTGCCGAATTTCGTACTGATCGGTTATAAAACAATTTTTTTACGGCGCTTACATATGAAATGGGGGGTAACGTATATATGGGGGCTATATCTAAATCTGAACCGATTTCTTCCAAATTCATATAATAAGAGACCTCTTTCTGCTGAATTTCATACTGATCGGATATAGAATAAAGATTTTACAGCGCTTACATGTCAAATCGGGGCTATCACATATATGGGGACTATATCAAAATCTGAACCGATTTTAACCAAATTAAATAGGGATCGTCCTTGTGCCAAAAAAAGTTTCGTCAAGATCGGGCCATAATTGCGACCTGTACTTTGATTACAAGAATACATCTAGAGACAGACGGACAGATGGACAGACGGACAGACGGACATAGCTAAATCGACTCAGAAAGTGATTACAAGTCGATCGGTATAATAAACAATGGATCTATCTCTTCTCCTTTTGGGTGTTACAAACAAATGCACAAAGTCATAATACCCTGTACCACAGTGTGGTGTAGGGTATAAATACACATGTGTTTATTTCCTTCTAAATCTCATTATGGCATTGTTTCCAATGACAGAGAAATATTCAAACAATATTTAGCCAAAAAACGAACAGGATAAACACATCAAGTGAAATTGAGTCCATTTAATTGTCTATCTATTTGGGACTGAATGCTGAATGTCGACATTTCACATACCTAAAAATTTTAATGAGAATTATTGTCAATACATTAAGTCATTGTCAAACTTGTCGAGGTAGGCTTAGCTGCTGCGATATATTTAAATGAAAGCAATGACATTTCACTGATACAAACTCCAAATATTAGACAGGATGGTATGATTAATTTGGTATAAAATACTTATTATTAAATTATAATATTATTATTATTTCTTGTCGGCTTATTTTTAAAGAAATATTAAAGGAAACCTTATTAATGACCATATTAATTGTGCTGTGAAAATAATTTGAAAACATGGTTATTTATTCCCAAAAATGTTATACTCTTCCTTTCTTTGCTCCCATGCCAAAAACGTCCAGAGTTCATACATAACAGACCCAACATTAATATTATTGTTGCAACTTGGATTTGGATATGTCTGTGGCTAATTTATTATATGCTTAGACAATAAATTTTATATTTATGTCTATCGTACTCTCATCGCATCGGCCGTATGTGAGTGCCTGTCTGACTACATCAATACGAATGCATAAACATGTTCAAATATACATACATATGGATACATTCAACACAGACGCGGAATTCCGTGGAACGTATTTGGCAACATTTACACATGCCTCCGCGGGTTCTCTCCCTCTCGCGCGCGTTTTATCCAAATCACGGTTTTATGTTTCGAATTTGTTTTGGGGATTTGCAGAAATACTTTCAGCCATAGGAAATTAGTACATATGCAATGAATGAATGTTTACGTATTGATGTGTGTGCGTGTGTATGTACGTATGGCCATACACTCGTAAGTCTCTCCATACGAATCCGTGTGTGCATACACTTGCCACTCCATCACATTCGTTTGGTGAATTTGTTATTCATATCGAGATTATTGTGATGGCTTATAGAGCGAGAGAGAGAGAGTGAGAGTGTGAGGGTGAAAAAACGACAGAACTGAAATCCAAATAAAATCACAACATGTCGTTAAATATATGAATGGATGAGTGAAACCCAGCAAAGAATGCGACTAAACCACAGCCTCTCTATTACACAGATGTTCTGTCGTGACTTTGTTTACATTTTTGTGAGTTACGAACCAATTGAAATTATTTTCAAACGCGAAAAATATAGTTTTCTGGAGTATTTTTTTGAACTTTTTTGGTACATAACGATCGATATTAATTTTCTAAATGTGATAATAACAAAAATCTCGGAAATCGGCCTTGAAATACGCAAAAAAATCACTCGCTGAAATCAAATTTCTATTCGTTCGTCACTGATAGACTACTCGCTACTTGAAGGAACTTCCTTATAACTTTATTTTCTTTGGACTAAACAATATGCATATTGTGCTCCCTCATGTTACAAGGGCTACAAATGGAGGGAGTGACCTAGGACCCTATATATCGGGATGTAGCGGTCGCTATTTTATATTATTTTAC
Source organism: Eudasyphora cyanicolor (assembly GCA_963930755.1). Lineage (NCBI taxonomy): Eukaryota > Metazoa > Arthropoda > Insecta > Diptera > Muscidae > Eudasyphora > Eudasyphora cyanicolor. The sequence goes on along the minus strand of OZ005737.1, from coordinate 256,530,744 downwards.
TTATACAATTGTTCCTATTATTATTATTATTCTCATTTATTTGTTGATTCATTATTTTCACTGTCATTAAATACATATTTCAATTTGTTTCGAAAAAAGCGTTTGTGAAAATATTTAAAAAAGGCTCACACAACGAAAATTGTTCATTCTGTTATCACAGGTTTGTTAGGATAATTCAATAACGCGAACAGGGAAACAAACGGGATATCGTACGTGGTGGCTATTCGATACCGTTTCCTGTGGTTTCCATGTTCCCATTATTGCAAGACGATGATGGCGATGACCGTCGTTACGAATTGTGTGCTCTGTAAATAGTTTTGTACGACGACTTGTTAATTGCTCATTCTGTTTTCTCAGTTTTATTCAATAAAGAATTTCAATTTTGTAAAAAATACTGAAACTCAAATCTTTCATATCCGAAAGACTACCCTTAGAGAATCTTGAACAATTGGCGCCCATAAAAATTTTGCAACAAAACCTCTTTATAAGAATATTTTAAATCATTTCAACTATGTATGTCCGTCTGTATCTCTATATGGCTGTGTTTGATAGTGTATATGGCAACGCATTTGCAGTACTTACATTTGAGTAAAAAATTGCCGTAATTGTGACGGCCATTTTGATAACTCCTACATAAAAGGGACAACACCGTACCAAAATTGAATAGCTCATTGTGTTAATGTGATCGTGCAATATATTTATTTGAAATAACACTATTCAGCGCAAAATGGGCATACTTGTCAAGCCCCTATAAATTGATAAAAAAAAATAATTTCCCCCATATATAATGTAGCAATCATCTGACGAAGAATTCATAACATTTATTATTGCATAACCTAGCATAATACAGGGTTTTCCAACAAGAGGTTTTATTTTGGAATTCAAAGAAAAATGCCATTTTTTGAGATAAATGATCGGATGTTTATTTCATAATAAAGAGGAAGGTATGCCGTTAATAATGAAAAACAACATCAGCCAAATGGCCACCACGGCCACGCTTACAGGACCATATGCTTTTCATGAAATTTTCCATAACCAAATCTCAAAGTGGCTGCCCTATGTCCTCGATAGGTTTTATTCTTCCCATCACTAACTTGTCCCAACAGCTCGAATTTTGTGAGTGACAGCCACCGAATTTTTAAGGTAACAGCTACCTAAATACCGGGTAATTCAAAATAACACCTCTGCTTGGAAAACCCTTTATTAAGAGAATATTATTATAGTATAATATCCTCGGGGTTATTGCCAATGCAAATAACCCTTTGAGACTTTACACGATGTTTATACTCGACACCACACTATGATACAGGGTATTATGACTTTGTGCATTTGTACAGGGGCATTTCTTAGGCTACATATGGTCCCTATTGAAAATGGGGTCCCTATGCTTTGGTATAGCCCGCATATAAAGGTCTCCGCCAATTCTTGATGCTCTAGAGAACGAATTCTTCAATCGATCTGGGTGAAATTTGAGAATTCATACTTAATATTGAACTTATTTAATCGTTCCTAGTAAAAATGAAGAACATCAGTCCATGTGTTGATATAGCCCCCATATGAAGGTCCCCACCGATGTCACTTCTTGGCGCTCTAGAAAGAACGTTTTTCAACTGATCGGGTCGAAATTCAAGAATTTTCACTTTATATTTGAACTAATCGTCTCTAGTAAAAATGGGGAACATCGACCCATGTTTTGATATAGTCCCCATAAAAATGTCCCCACTGATGACGCTCTAGAGAACGGATTCTTCAATTGATTTGGCTGAAATTTGAAAATGTAAACTTAATATTGGACATAATCGTCTCTAATGGGGAACATCGGTCCATGTTTTCACATAGCCCCCTTATAAAGGTCCCCACCGATGTCACATCTTGACGCTTTAGAAAACACATTTTTCAATCCGGCTGAAATTTAAGAATTTATACTTTATATTGCAATTAATCGTTCCTGGGGGAAATGGGAAACACTGGTCCATATTTTGATATTGCTCCATATAAAGGGCCCTTCAAATTCGACTTCGGCGTTCTAGGGAACGAATTTTTTAACCTATCATGCGGAAATTTGAGCTTTTGTACTTCATATTGAATTAAATCGTCTCTAGTTTACTTTAACAAAAGGTTAACATTTCAAATTTAACAATTCATAATTTAATTTTTGTTAAGTTTTAATTTAATATCAAGTACAACATATCTCTCCTTCTAAGACGTGTATGACCATCAACATTTAGTAGATCTCGAGGCAGGAAGTTAAAATGATTTGATGGTTTGATCTCTATAACGACAATATTTATACCCTACACTACACTGTGGTACAGGGTATTATAAGTTTGTTTCACGGCAGATGTTTGTAACACCTGAAAATAACACAGCTAGACCCACCTTAAAGTATACCGATCGACTCAGAATCACTAGCTGAGTCGATTTAACGATGTCTGTCCGTCCGTCCGTCTGTCCATGTAAAGTTGTTCGTCGACTACAGGTCGCAATTTCACTCCGATCGTTCTGAAATTTTGCAGTTTAGAGTGTTTCGCGGCTGTTAAGATCGCTATAGAATTTGGTTGAAATCGGTCCAGATTTAGATATAGCTCCCATATATATCTTTCGTCCGATTTGGACCTTTAGTCCTATAGAAGCTGTATTTTACATCCAATCGTTTTAAAATTTAGAATGGTAGAGTTTCTTGATCCATGAACCAACATTGCCGAATTTGAAGAAAATCGGTTAAGATTTAGCTATAGCTCCCATATATATGTTTCGTCCGATTTGGCCCTTTAGTCCTATAGAAGCTGTATTTTACATCCGATCGTTTTGAAATTTAGAATGGTAGAGTTTCTTGATCCATGAACCAACATTAACGAATTTGAAGAAAATCGGTTAAGATTTAGCTATAGCTCCTATATATATGTTTCGTCCGATTTTGCTCTTTAGTCCTGTAGAAGCTGTATTTTACATCCAATTGTTTTGAAATTTACAATGGTAGAGTTTCTTGATCCATGAACCAACACTACCGAATTTGAAGAAAATTGGTTAAGATTTAGCTATAGCTGCCATATATATGTTTCGTCCGATTTGGCCCTTTAGTTCTACAGAAGCTATATTTTACATCCAATCGTTTTGAAATTTAGAATGTTAGAGTTTCTTGATTCATGAACCAACATTGCCGAATTTAAAGAAAATCGGTAAAGATTTAGCTATAGCTCCCATATATATGTTTCATCCGATTTGGCTCTTTAGATCCAATCGTTATTATACCCTACACCACACTGTGGTACAGGGTATTATTTAAGTATAAAATGTCCCAAAAGTAAATTTATGTAAACAATTTATACATGAATTACAAAATTTATATATCAGAGTTATTCAATATTACGGGAGTGGTGTAGGGTATTATATAGTCGGCACCGCCCGACTCTAGCCTTTCCTTACTGGTTTTTTATTTCTTCTTACACTGTTGGGATGGTGGGATGTTGAGGTCCCTTTGGATGTTTTCATTTCTTTTGTACCAAGGTACTCCAGAGTTGAGTACTCCAGAGTTGAGTACCATAATTGTCTTGTACGAGTACAAAAGAATTTCATACTCTTGTTCCAATGGTAGATATTTGGCTGATGAACCACCGAAGTAGATTAGTTTGAAGCTTTATTTGAGTTATGTGGTCCCATCACGTCAAGCGACGATCTAAATGGATTCCAAGAAATTTCACATGCTCCTTTTGAGGAATCAGTGAATTTGAAATGGAGGACGATATGTATCCCTTATTATGGTAAAAGTTACAAGTGTTAGAGGCATTTACCATTACCCTCCATTTTTAACCATTCTTCTAGGACTCGGACGTGGGACTGCAGTTTATAGGACGCAACTGAAGGACTTTTATGAGTACTGATGAAAACAGTGTTTCCCGCAAAGTTGGACGTGTGTGTAAAGTTGCTTGTTGTGATATATAACATTATAGCGCCCAGAAGGCGCCCTTTTTTTATAGCGCCCTTTGGGACACCGGCATTTATTTTCTTAGGGCTAGAAAAGATGCCAATGGATATTACTTCAAATGACCGGGTTGTTAGATACTCGAATATCCTGAAAAATTTGTGAGTGTTTATTTGTACAAGGTCGCATATTTTATACAAAAGTCCTTACTGCCAAACTTTGTCAAATACTTGGGAAATGTCTATGAAAAGGCTTATCGGCCGAGAGTTTTTTTAAAAAATTAGAAAGCTTGCTAACAAAGTTGTGAGTGATATTATTTAAAATTCCAATATATAAGGAATTGTTGATCGTAAAAGAACGAAATTTGGAACACAAGTTAATGTAGTTATTATCTAAAACTTCAACAAAAAATGGGCGAAAACAGATAACTGAGTATGGCAAAAGCAGGCGTGGCATTAGCTAAAACTATTGCACCAAACGTCCTGCTTTTCTTATGGGTGTATTTCAGAGCAATGCGTGACTCAAGACATATACGACTCCATTATTGAAAATGAAATATATCGAGAACCACTGACTTTAAATTTAGCATATACTTATTTAAGAGTAAAATGGGAGGTTTAACTGGAAATTTAGGGCCATTGCACGAATCGGCTTGCGATTTGTTATGTATGCATTTGAACGTGTCTCAACGACAAACCGCCATTTTTGATCAGTGAATATTCGTTTAAGTATGTAGTTCTGTTAAAGCTAGAACATCCATTCCTTTAGAAAGCGCTTTTGAGATGAAAAATGTAGTAGCTCTAAAATAAAAAAAATAAAAAAAAAATCTGTTTGCCGAGGTGCTTATACGAATCACATTGCACGACCCATATTAATAAAATGAAATATGGGGACAAAAATATGCACCACATACGATTTCTCTCAAAGTTAGTTTCTATTTTAGTCGCTTTACTCTACTTAAACTTCCATACTTGTTTATTATAGAAATAAATCTGTAATATTAATAAAACTATTATATTATTTGTTGGCAAACATGATGAAACAGATATCAAATATTCTAAGACTGAAGTACGGCTGAATTGAGCATACATTGGGAAAACCGATAACTGAAATACAGCACGAAGTACTGGAGTGGAACCCCCAAGGGTATAGGAAACGTGGAATACCGAGGACCACTTGGAGGAGGACCGTGCAGCGAGAATCGTCCAATTTAAATTTAATTTGTGAATAGACTAAGTTTTTTGAATATTTTTTCTAAAACATGTCAATAAATAAATAACAATGTTGAAACAGAGCCTACGACATATATTGTGGTCAAAATTTCACATAAAAGGGAGTTTTTCTTGGATCTGAATCGTGGACATAGACCAATATGGCTAACTTCCAATCCCAAAAAAGAAAATTGTAAAGGAAATAACATATGTAGCAACAGATTTTAAATTTTTAACTTTTCGATTCGACTATACCCGTCTGTTTGTCCATATATTATTGTGATCAATGTGCAGGTCACAAATATGAACCATTGTTTACGAATATTTGCACCAAGACTTACCTTGTGTTAATGACTATACCTTTTGAGTACTGACAATATCCGTTCAAGTTTATATGTTTCTCTGATATAAAGTTGACATAAAATAACCAAATTGATACATTTTTAACCGATTCAAAATATTTTGAGATAAGTCCCTTTAAGACCTCAAGTAGGTTAGGTTAGGTTAAGGACCCGAGGCACACAACCATTGCTGGCGTGCACCACTTCACTCTGAGACCTATCTCTTATCTCGCCAGGAGCAAAGACTCTCGAGGTTTAAAACCTCCAGAGCCTGACATTGAACATTTTCCAATTGCTGATCATCAGCACGGATTCCGAAAACAGCATAGTGGGACTACTGTTTTACACGCCATAACCAAGAATATAAGCCGCGGTCTTAACAGCGTCCTGAGAAGATGAGTAAAATAAGAGGTAGGGTCGAAGAAGATGAAGGAGGTGATGAGTATAGATAAAAGAGAGGAGAGATGGCTTTTTAGGAGAGCTTTAGATGAGTTGATGTCAAACCATCCATCTCAAGCAACCTATGAAGCCCGTGGGATGATCGAGATTCCAGATTTTGTATCGTGTAATCACCTAGGTAGCGATGTCTTCGTCCTGATAGAGTAGCACATTGACAGAGAAGTTGTTCGATTGTTTCCAGTTCCTCCTCATTCTCACAGAGTCGACAGTAGTCGGCAGAATCACTCTGCCACTTTGATGTTAAAGATCTTACATTACAGTGGCCAGTCAGCGTGCCTATCATTAAACGATTGTCCCTCTTTGTGAGGTTAAGAAGATCTTTGGTCCTAGATTTCGATATGGCTGGCCATAGAGATTTAGTGATTTTACAGTCAGATCTGCTCGACCATTTCTGGTTTGCCTGGTCTTTGTGGAAACACTCAATGTTACTGAAAAAATCGCATAAGGGGGGATACAGGGATGGCTCAACCCTTGCAGCGTCCATCGCTGATCCAATTCGCGCGAGTTCGTCATATCATAGAGTCCAGTTGCTGAAGTTCCAAACGGCACTCATTGACCACCTTTGACCTAATAGTGGCTGACTTCAGTGCCTTTAGAGTAGCCTGACTATCAACATAGACTGTTATGTGATCATCTTGCCCGAGTTATCGTCAATTTATCAAGGTGAGGGCTTGAAGTATAGCAAAGATCTCCACCTGGAAAACGCTGCAGGTGTCGGCTAACCTGTAGGACGTATTTATGCCAAAAGATTCGCTGAAAATGCCTGCCCCTTGTGCCTACATACATCTTGGAACCGTCAGTGTATATTGCAAGGCCCTCCAAAGGAAGATTGCGGCATGACCAGTCTGTTCAGGGGGGGGGGATCATTATATGACAAATAGTCTGTCGGTCCTGCCAGAGCCCTTAGATCAGACATTATTGATACCTCAATGAGAATGGCCGAGTGGCCCCAATCCGCGTTACGCCACACATGAACTTCTCGGAGTCTGAGAGCGCATTTTGTAGCACTGCAATTAACAAAAAGACCTACAGGCTGTAGGTTTAATACCATGTCGAGTGCCGCCTGTGGTGTGCTCTTTCACGCACCGGATATAAATAATGATGTCGCTTTGTCTTTGTACTTTCTCTAAATTGTTAAGCTGATATTTAACTTCTGTCGCCTTCCACCATATCACTGAGCCATAGGTAAGTATAGGACGCACTATAGCTGTATACATCCAGTGGATGGTACTTGGCTTGAGCCCCCAGCTTTTACCTATGGAGTTTCTGCACGAGTATAGTGCGTTCAATCCCTTTTTGGCTCTTTCCGCTGTGTTTCTTTCCGGTCAAGTATGACACCAAGGTATTTAGCCTCAGAGGGCAGGTTCAGTTCCACTCCGTCCAGAAGAGGTTTGGTGAAATGTGGTATCTTATTCTCTCTGGTGAATAGTACTAGCTCGGTCTTAGATGAGATGAGTATTCCATTTAGTACCAAGAGCCACAGGAGAGGTGACAGTACACCTCCTTGGAAGTTCCTCTGGTTGCCATCGTTCTAATGGAGCCCTCTGCAAGTGATGCGTTGATGATTCTGCTGTTTAGCATTGAATCAATCCAATCAACCAGTAGAGGGGGAATGTCCACATCCATTAAGGAGTTATGTATCGATTCCAACTTCACATTATTGAAGACTCCTTCTATGTCTAGGAAAGTAGCCCAGATTTCCCTCAATATAAGCCACCACGTCATGAAGAGATCCTAAGTATGTTTGGTGGTAGTTCTGTACCATATGTCGTTCTTCTACAATAAATACTTTCAGAGATATTCACGATTTAAATAATGATTCACCTTCTTTTTATCCCCTCACCTTAGAGAGGTATGTATATATCATTTGCTACGAACCAAACGTGTAACAGATCGAAGGCGTGACCTATGACCCTAAGTATGTTCGGCGGATATCCGTTTTGAGTCATTTTAAGTCGAATGAGCAATGTCCGCCCGTCCGTCTTTCTGTCTGTCTGCTGGCTGGTGCGCACGATAACTCTCGAAAGGAGTAACCGATTGACTTCAAATTTGATATGTAGTAATATTTTCTTCTATCTCCGGCTAAGTTCGAAGATGGGCCATATTGGTTCACTCCTTCTAGTACCTCCCCAACAAAGGGTTAACTTTTAGTGAAATAATGATTATTTAATAATTCTATACTACTTATTTGAATCTTACTTATTTGATTGTAATGGTTTAATAGTACCTACAATACAGAGAAATATGGGCATTATTGCCACGCTCCTTTTGGTACCTCTCACACAAATGGACCATTTTGTACCAAAAGTTACCAGCTTATAACTTTAATACCAGTGCATATAAATACTTGAAATTTTGTACAGTGTAATGCTTTTATAGTATCTAGAGTCCAGAGAAAAGTGTCCGTTATAGGGACGCCCCTTTTGGTACCTCTCACACAAATGAACCAAAAGTAAACAGCTTTTAACTTTAATAACAGTACATACTTTAAAGTTATTAAATGCAATTTAAATTGATAAGAATTTAAATAAACCAAAAAATGAATAAATTTACAAATATTTTTTTGAGACTCAAGATGAGGGGATTCATTAGTCGGTTTACCCGACTGAACTTTCTTACTTGTTTTATATATATATATTTATAGAGATTATTATTTAAGCTTTAGCTACATATTGCCATATTCCATATTTTTATTCTTTCTATATTGTCACCAAAAATGGAAAAGTGACGAGCAACCAAAAAATTCTAACCCGTATTGTTGATAAGTAATGGATTTTTGTTGTTGCTGAAGCCACATTTTGTGTTTACTAGTGTATAATTTCATAAAATCCTAACTTAAATTTGTTGTTATTGTTCAAATATATTGTTATTAGGGGAATAACTTTAATAAAAAATTAAAAAAAAATACAAGTTTTGTCATTGATTTTTATTTAAAACCTTAATTCTTATGATAGCAAATACTACACCATTTCTAATTCAAGATAACTATAAAAAATTTTTGGAAATATGTTTACTGGGTATGGTTGAATCAATGAATTAATGCATCAATGAATTAATACATACTCACGTATGTATCTATTGACTTTCATTCTTATCCATGTATATGTGTTTGTGTGTACACTGTGGGTTTCCACTACTGTTCCATATCGTTTGTTTATGTCATTCATGTGTAAAATAAATAAAAACAAAAAACTGACAAAAACGGTATATCAAGAACATATTATTTACGCCTGCCCCCCATGGCCCAAAATTCTCCCGGTGTTGATGCTGTTGTCGCTTTCGCAACATAATGTTTTCGTCGGAATTTGGCTTTATTATCGAATTAACGCTTTGACAAATTGCCTTTAAGTTATAATTTGTACGTGATAGCTAATGGCGGTGTTATTTCTTCCTTTTCTGCTGCCAGAACTTTGTTGTATTTGACAACATTCTATACCCATGACAATTTCAATAGGATAAAGAGAACTCCTGTACAGGGGGTGAAATCTATACTCTCAAGGATTTTCTTTGGTAATGCATAAAAAGAGGGCATTTTTGGCAACCAATGTTGCGGATAATTGTTGTCCTACCTTTGCTATGGGAAATATTACTCATACGCAACATAGGAAAATAATTTCCTAAGACTCGTTAATCAATTCAATATGAGTAATTGTAACGATTTATAATGGTAAATGTGTTTTAAATATTAATGTGACATTGTTGATGAATAGAATTTGCAATATCGATGGTCTGGGCATGACACCTATTAATGAAGATTTCACAAGAATTTAAGAAAACGACAGAACAATAATGCGTCATAGCTATGAGTTGTCAATCCCAGATCATATTTATAATCTACATGTCCATTATCTGCTGATATAAAAATATATTTGGAAATGCAAACTACATAAAGATAAATAAGAGGCTAAATTAATCTCTAAATACGTACTCGTACGTACATATCGTCGGTGCGCCGACGAAAACTCCTATGTGTTTTTTTACTAGTTTTCAGGAGAGACAAAAAACGTTGCTATTTCGTAAAATCGCGATATTTTTAATATCTCAGATTTTTGAATTTTTCTTTTAATTATTTACCACCAATATATCATAACAAAAATCGTATATGTGAAAAGCCCATGACGTGGTAAATGGTTTTCATGAAAATCGACACATAGGATGTTTTGTTTGGAGCATTTTAAATATTTGTAAAACAAAAAAATTACACATAGGAGTTTTGATATTTGAATGTTCACAGCGTACCTCAAGCAAACGAAAGTTGGCCTGGATTGTGGCTAAAAACGGCTAATGAGGTTTTGTACAGAATCATCCCCTCTACTCAGATAAGAAGAAATCAAAATCTGATATGCTTCCTTTCGCGAGTTATCGCGATAAAAACAATTTTTAACCAAAAAACCGAACTTAATTACATTGAATCGCGGAAATTTAAAACTATAACATAATTTCCCAAAAATATGAACATTTGTAAGAAGCTTTGTAATGTCCGCGATATTTGCTATATTATTCTATAGCGAAATTTTTGTAATCGAAAAATTCGACTTACACCGCTAAATTTTTACAAAAATATTATTGCGAATTTATTAAAATTAATATATTTACATTCTATGATTTCTGAGGGATAGATTGGTACTAGCATCTCCCCCATAAACATCCCGCGACGAATACATTTCGAACAAAAACATTTAAGTTCATAATTAATTAACTATATAATGCTATTATTAAGCGAACCTTCAGTCCTAGGTAAAAGTGGTCAAAGAAAGTTTGGGAGATATTAAGAACGACTACAAGTCTGTCTTTAACAAAAAAAAATTATAATAACGTGGTAGGGATTTACAATGTGTCAAATCAAAATATGCCTCATATAAAAGGAAAGCATACAAAAGTTTTAACACACTGTAAATCCTAACCAAATTACTATACATTTTGTTTGTTAAAGAAAGAGTTGTAGGCCTTTCGCTTATCTCCCAAACATCCCTTGACTACTTTTCCCTAGAACTGTTCATTCGCGAGATAATAGCATTATATAGTAAAATAATTCCGAACTATTTTTTTTGTACAAAATTTATTCGTCGAGGGATATTTTTCGCGAAAATGCTGATATTAATCTATTCCTCAGAAATTATAGAATGCAAATATATTAATCTTATTAAATTCGGTATAATATTTTTGGAAAAATTTGGCGGTGTAAGTTGATTTTATGGATTGCACAAAATTCGCAATATAAAAACATGGCAAATGTCGCGGACGTTACAAAGCGTCTTACAAATAATCATATTTAAAGGAAATTGTGTTACAGTTCTAAATTTCTGCGTTTTTCTTTACAAATCAAATCAAATAAGTTTGTTTTGAATAAAAGTACTGTTTTCGCGATAACTAGCGAATGGAAGCAGATCCAATTTTGATCTATTCATTGTCGAATAGAGGGGATGATTCTGCACAAAACCTCATTAGCCGTTTTTTGGCGTGAATCTAAGCCAACCTTCTATCCCTTGGGACAGGCTGTGCCTACAACACATAGGAGTTTTTGTCGGAGCATTGCTATAGAGGGATACACATAGGAGTTTTTGGTAGCTTCGTAACCGGTCAAGATAGCGCAAAATGCTTTTGTGGGTAATCGTTTGACCGCTAAGACGTTCTAATTCGACAATAAAAAAAATTCGAAAAATTACACATAGGAGTTTTTGTCGGCGCACCGACGATATATAACCAGTAGGAAGACAAAAATCGTAAATTAACGTTGTAGTATTTCTAATTATAAGTTAGTGATATATGTTTACTTTCTATGGGCCTTATTCATAAAAAGTTAAAGAAGGTTTGAGGAACGCTTTAGCAGTGTTAAAGCGTTCTTCAAACCTTCATTACATTTTTATGAATAAGGCCCTTTAGGACTAAAATCCAACATATCAAATAATAGCAATTTAAAAATGTTTAATTTTAAGATAATTTCTGTGGCCATGAAATTTTATATTCTACTTGATCACGTTTGGTCGGTACAACCATAACCCGAAAATCAAAAATTTAGGCAATCGTAACAGATATTGTTGTTATTAAATCAAAAACCAGAACCCAAAAACACAAGACAAATTTGAATATATTTAAAGATATGAATAAGTATTTAAAATCTTTTGTTCACAAATCCTTTGTCTGTTTGATCATACGCCGATCATACAATATTGGTTTAATATTCACCATCAGTCTACTTGAAAATAATTCCAGATGCTCTCAAAAGTTCAAACGGTATGTAAATATTGTTTATCGCGAATGCAGTGACCTCAAACTAGAAACTAGAATGTGGGAATGTATCCTAGCCAACACCTCATAAAGGTGTTTTGCTTTTAAAGGATCCTGTAAATACCAAAAAGAATTTTATTATTTTGATCCCAACTGTTCAAATTTTGTTAATCTGAGTAGGGTATCGTTCAAGCCATACTCTTAACTATATGTGCGCAAACCTTAGACGTAATACTCAGAGGTTGCAAAACGCGTCTAGGAAAAACCGGTAAGGAAAGGCAGAAAGTCCGGCGGGGCCGACTATATAATACCCTACACCTCCCTAACAAGGCGATAAGGGTCATTGCCATAATAATTTGGAATAATTGGTAAATGGCTAGAAACATATTATCTAATTCTGAAACGATAATCGCTAAATTAAGCAAAATTCGTTCCTAAATTGAGAAACATCTTTCTGGAAAATTTTAATGATCGGAAGTAAAATACAACTTCTATAGCGGTTTGATACCAAATCAGGAGGAACATATATATGGAGCTTTTATATAAATCTGAACCGATCTTCCCTGAATACTCATTCATGTAAAAAGACCTCCTTCTGTCGAATTTTTTTACTGATCGGATATAAAATACAGTCTCTACAGCGCTTACATGTCAAATCGGGGGTAACATATATATGGGTGTTATATCTAAATCTAAACCGAGTTTCTCCGAATTTGGCAGTATTCCTTCATGTAGAAAGAAACCTCTTTTTGCCGACTTTCGCACTGATCGGATATAAAATAACATTTTTACAGCGCTCACATGTCAAATCGGGGGTAACGTATATATGGGGGCTATATCTAAATCTGAAACGATTTCTTCCAAATTTAAAAGTGTTCATTCATATAATAGGAAACCTCTTTCTGACGAATTTCATACTGATCGGATATAAAATACAGTTTTTACAGCGCTTACATGTGAAATCGGGGGTAACATATATATGGGGGCTATATCTAAATCCGACCCGATTTTCTCTGAATTTGGCAGTATTCCTTCATGTAATAAGAAACCTCTTTCTGCCGAATTTCGTACTGATCGGATATAAAATACAGTTTTTACAGCGCTTACATGTAAAATCGGGGGTAACATATATATGGGGGCTATATCTAAATCTGAACCGATTTTCTCCGAATTTAGCAGTATTCCTTCATGTAATAAGAAACCTCCCTTTGCCGAATTGCGCACTGATCGGCTATAAAATAACATTTTTACAGCGCTTACATGTCAAATCGGGGGTAACGTATATATGGGGCTATATCTAAATCTGAACCGATTTCTTCCAAATTTAACAGTGTTCATTCATATAATAAGAAAACTCTTTCTGCCGAATTTCATACTGATCGAATATAAAATAAAGTTTTTACAGCGCTTACATGTCAAATCGGGGCTAACATATATATGGGGGCTATATCTAAATCTGAACCGATTTTAACCAAATTCAATAAGGATCGTCCTTGGGCCAAAAAAAAGATATGTGTAAAGTTTCGTCGAGATTGGACCATAATTGCGACCTGTACTTTGATTACAAGAATACATGCACAGACGGACAGACAGACGGACAGACGGCCATAGCTAAATCAACTCAGAATAAACGATGGATATAATAAACGATGGGTCTATTTCTTCTCCTTTTGGGTGTTACAAACAAATGCACAAAGTGCATTTGTGTTATACCCTGGGTGTTATACCCTGTACCACAGTGTGGTGTAGGGTATAAAAATGGCTTATTATACTATTGCATATTTCATACAATGATATATAGGGTGATCTAAGTAGAGATACTTTGTTCAATATCCTTTTTTGACAGATCACGTGTGAGTCGTGTCATGTTATTTTTGTTTGGCAATTCATCATAGGAAGACTTACGCCAGAACAACGTTTACAAATTATTCAGTTTTATTATCAAAATAATCGTTCGCCAATTGCGCTAAGTCCATTTTTTCTAATCCAAAAAAAAACACTTTCCGGTCGACGCACGACCTTGACACCCATGAGCAATATTTTAGTTCTCGTTAAGAGCTATCTTTTTGCCATTGACCGATTCACGATCCGACGTACCGGAATCAGCGGTCCATATTTCTTCAAAAATGATGCCGGTGAGAACGTAACCGTCAATGGTGACCGTTATCGTGACATGATAACCGACTATTTGATGCCTGAAATTTAAGCTCGTGATCTCGGCGACATAATCATATAATTAATAATTAATCTCAAAAACACGAATATATATTTATTGTATTTATGTTGTATTATTGTTTATATTGTGTTCGGGTTTAGAACATCAAAATCCTTCGTGATCGGGTCCGATATCTGCTCGCTGGGATTCGATTTGACCAATTCAATATTGTAGGCCAGTGTAAACAGGCTACGCCGATTTGTTTCCGAAATAAGTTGTTTTGTTGTTCTGGCATATCTACACACAGAATAAAGTTTGGTTGCCTCAACCGAATTATTTGTCAACCGAATTTTGGTAGTTCTGTGTACTATCATGCGATTCCATCAGGACAACCAATATTTTGCTTGTGGTATACTTCTGCTTCCATGTTGACAACAATCATATTTGTTTGCGCCAACTACGAAAATGGTGACTTAAATTATCTGTTGTAGATGCCACAACCAACTGTTTTAAAAAAATTGGTTGTTCTGACAATTTGTCAGTCATATACTACCGACAATTAATTAAAAACAGTTTTCATTAATTTTTATTTTATTTATTGAACAAAAACCAAAACAATTCATAACAAAATTAAAAATCTCATATTACAAATTCATCACTATTATGAGATGTAGAATAGACGCAAACATCGCTTAACCCTGTGCTTTCAATTTCATGATTGTTGCTTTTATTTTGTATTTATGTAAAACATTTTGCACAACATATTCTCCATTCCACACATTATTATCCACACGAGATTATTTTTGATTACCTATACCGTTCTTGAACAAAATGTTGAAGATTTTTTATGTCGAGTAATTTTATTTTTTGTTTGTCATGTATCAGCAAAAGAACAGCAACCAAACTTTCGGTTGTATTTCCCAAAATACAATTAATAATTCTAAATTTGGGAAATGATTGGGATAACCAATAAACGATTATTTATTAATATTTTTTCAGTTATAGTAACCAATTATTCGGTGCAATAATAATCTTTGGTCTATTGATACAATTTCTGTTGTCAAGAATAAAACATTGGTTGTCACAACCAAATAACGATCATATGGTACTATAATGAAAATTTAAAATTGGTTACCACAACTAACCGAGTGTCAATGAAAAAACAATCTTAATTCGATTGATACAACCATCGATTTAGTTGCAAGCATTTTCATTTGATCGTATCCATGTTATTATTGTTGTTTCAATTAGTTGAAGTTAATACAACCGACAGACGGTGTAGGCAATATATTTTTTGTTGCTACTACTATTTTTTTATTGTTACAATCGAATTCCAACCAATTATTTTCCTGGGTGTAGCTATAAAATGCCTGAATTTATTACTCGTGTTTATTTGTTACTCCACATCTGAAAGTAAACACAATTTATAATGCGAAGGAAATCATAAAAAAATTGTAGGTTTGACATTTAACATATCCACAGCAATTGTTGTGGTTGTCATCCCACTACGAAAATTCGTATTGATATAGTAAACAGAATGGGCTTAATTTTTGTAGTTTAAAGATATAGAATCCCATCCGCGGAACACTGTTTAAATCGCGAGGAAAACATAAGTCGCGAGAAAAAAGTATGAAAATTAAATATTTGCAAACAATTACACAGGTCTACAAAAAGAAAACAATTTTGAGTTTTGCAGCTGATCTTTAACGCTGATTTCAAAACTGAAAACCATTTTTCCCTAGCAGCTCTAGTTTTTGAGTTACAGAAATACTCAATTTACCCTACTATTTGTTTAAAAAATGCATATGGGCATTTCCAACGAGATGTCAACCGCAGCAAACAAATTTAAAGTCTATAAAAGAATGTTGTTTTACTATTTTTTGTATAGGCAATCTATCAAATTTAACTAATTTTCCCAAAAACTACATTTATTCATAACACATTTTAAAATATTTGAGTGCAAATTCGAATAATTGCAAAATTTATGTTTTAAACATTTGTATTGCATATTATTTTCTGATTAATGGTCTTTCTTTTAAATCACGATTTATATTTAAGGAATATAAGAAAAATAATTTTTGTTATGAAAATAAATATATTGAATATATTAAAAATCAATTAATAATCAACCTTTGGATGTCTAGTTGCATAAAAAGTAAAAAAATAAACATAAAACAAGTAAGAAAGTTCAGTCGGGTAAACCGACTTATGAATCCTCCACCTTGAGTCTCAACAAATGTTCCGTAAATTTATTTATTTTTTGTTTTAATTAAATTATTATCAATTTATTTCATTTAATAACTTTAATGTACTGGTATTAAAGTTATAAGCTGTTAACTTTTTGTGCAGAATGGTTCATTTGTGTGGGAGGTACCAAAAGGGGCTGTGCAATAACGCCAATTTTTCACTGAACTGTAGACACTATAAAAGAATTACACTGTACAAAATTTCACGTATTTGTATGCATAGGTATTAAAGTTATCAGCAGTTATTTTTTGGTGCAAAGCGGTCCATTTGTGTGGGGGGTACCAAAAGGGGCCGTACAATAATGCCCATTTTTTAACGGAATGTAGACACTGTAAAAACATTACACCGTACAAAATATCAAGTATTTTTATGTGCAGGTATTAATGTTATAAGCTGTTTACTTTTGGTGCAAAAAAGGTCTTTTTGTGTGGGAGGTACCAAAAAGGGCGGGACAACTTCACTCATTTCTTGAGGCGTAAGCGACTAATAAACTATTACTATGTGTGGAATTTCAGAAGATTCGAGTAAGTAGTATAGAAGGTATTGAGGAATCAATATTTCACTAAATGTTAACCCTTTGTGGGGGAGGTACTAGAAGGAGTGGACCAATATGGCCCATCTTCGAACTTAGCCGGAGATAGAGAAAAATATTACCGCATACCACATTTGAAGTCAATCGGGTAATTCTTTCGAGAGTTATCGTGCGCACCAGCCAGCAGACAGACAGACAGACGGACGGACGGACATTGCTCAAATGACTTAAAATTTCCCGAAACGGATATCCGCAGAACATAATTGGGGTCTTAGGTCACTCCTTCGATGTGTTACACTTTTGGCTCGTAGCAAATGATATATACCCTCCTCTCTAAGGTGGGGGGGGGATAAAGAACGTTGGAATAAAATGTCGCATGCGATATGTCGCCTGCGAATGTGATTAAAATTAAATAAAAAATAAACTATTTAATGTTTTTGAATAAAATAAAAAACATTATTAAGTTACATGAATCCATGACATTTTAAAATTATTCGCATTAAAATATTTCTGCAGGTTTCGCTGAAATCAGTGTTTGATTGGTTTGCTTTGAAAGCGACTTCTGTTTTTGTCGCTTGCGAATGGCTTGGTTTTTTGTAATATCTTGAAAACGAACAATTGGGCAAAATCAACCTTTGCACCAATTATAGTGCTAATCAAGAGCTATAAGTTTCGCCTTTTTGTCAAAATGAAATAATGTTTTGGCATATGTTTTTTTCACTTTGAATGCGTACGAATGTCGCATTCGACATTAGAGAAATGCCCATATGCCCTTGTGTGTTTACATAATTTTCTTCTCTGTTACAGGTTGTGTTCATCTTCTTATCTTATTTTATATTTATGACTAGCATTTAAATACCCGGCGATGCCCGGGTTGCCTTTGAAAACAGTGATCCAAACATTAGTATTATTTTTGATTTTGAATAAAAAATAAGGACCCAAAAACTAAAAAAAAATTTGGCTATAGCAAAATTTATGTAAAAATACGTATTTAAAATCTTTGGTTTACAAATACCTTCGAATATTTGATCATACGCCGATCATTAAAAATGTGTTTAACATCCAGGATCAGTCTACTTGAAAGTCTATCAAACTCCAGGTGCTCTCAAAAACTCAAACAAATTCACTGACAACAGTAAAAAATTCTGTAAATATGAAAGCACAACCTCAAGTGTACGATATGTGTGCAAACTTTCAAATGAATACTTTTATGGGGTCAGTGGTCAAGAGGTCACCAAATAAGTGGCTGAGAAACAAATGCATAATATGCCATGTATGTTTCAAATTTCGATATACTCGTATACATTTTTGTTTAAATATTACCGGTGTATATAGCGAGCGATATATTTCGAAAAGACTTTTAAACATTATGTCTCCGTTTTTGTGTACCTCTTGTCCTCAGGCCGGACGACGCATTTCCTTGAAGATCGTTTTATGCACATATATGTGCAGCTCCACAGATCTTTATGGGATTTTTATTGGAAGAATGAAAAAATCTTAAAGAATTTTGAAATGTAGTGAATTCAAAATTGTTTTTCCTGTGTATACTACATATTATTTTATCTTTGTATAATTTAAGAGCGAGAGTTGACCACTGGTCAAAAAACGGCTATGTTAATAGTCCGTAGGCTATACCACACTGGAGTTTCTAGCATTCTACCTGTTAAAAATCGGTTGAATTAGTATTAACATTGCCATTTTGGGCCCTTTAAAGTACAGTAAGAGTGGAAAGTGCATTGGTCACTGCTACACTGGCCACAGTCTGAGATTTGACCGAATTGACAACGTTATATATGTATATCTTACCACATTAAGTGGTGAGAGATATATTTTGAACAGGGGTTAGAAGTTTTACAATCTGTAAAATAGTGAACATTGTTTTGGCCACTTCTTCACTGACCACAGTCAGTAAATTCAAAATTATTATATTTACAAACTTTTAACTTTGTGTCCCATAAGAGGCTTCAGAAAGGACAAAAACAATTGATAGCGCTATAACTGACCACTGGCCGAAAAATGTCTACGTGAGTAGCCCGTGGTTTATACAACACTCATGTCTATGAGAGTGTAATTTATGGCATTTTTAATGTATGGAAAGAATGAAAAACTCTTAAAGAATCTTGAAAGCCAGTAAAGATTGAAAATGGTTTTGGTCACTGCTTAACTGACCACAATCGTAGAATTCAAAATTGCATTTCTCGGGTATAGTACTACATATTATTTTATATGTGTATCATTTTAGGCGCTTCTGAAATACCTATAAAAAACATTTAAAATTTTGATAGCGCGACAATTGACTACGTGTCAAAAACGACTGTGTGAATAGTCCCAAGGGTATACAACACTCAAGTCTATACCAAAGCAAAATTTAAAGCTTCCTACTTCTTAAAGGTACCGTAATGGTCAAGCGGTCAAAATTCGCTTGGTGTAAAATCGCATGCCTTGGAGATCAGTATACAAACATAAATTATTAGGATTATAGCTCTTAAATGAGTATTAAAGTACAGAAAGTATGATAATTGATTTGGTCACTGTTAAACTGACCACAGTCGGAGAAGTGACCGAATTGACAATGTTAGATAGGTTACCACAGTAAGTGGTGAGCGATATATTTTGAAAAGGCTTTAAAAATTTTAAGACTCGGTTTTATGTCCGGTTTGACCTAAGACTGGACATCGAATTGTTGTTTTCGCATGTCCATTGAGATCAGTCTGTACATATAAATTTGTAAATCATTGGCTCTTAAGGAACTTTTAAAATCAGAGAAATAATGAAAATTGTTCGGGTCACAGTTAAACTGACCACATTCAGATAATTCAAAATAATTTTTCGCGCATATATTTGCGGTTTATAGTACTTCATACATACAAAGTTTTAACTTTGTATCTTATAAGAGGATTCCGAAACGACAAAAACAAAACGCACGTTTTTGATAGCGCTACAACTGACCACTGGCCGAAATATGATTAAGCGAGTAGTCCGTAGTTTATACAACACTCCAGTCTATGTATGTGCAAAATTTCAGCTCTCTAGCTTTAACAGGAGCCTCTGTGGTCAAATGGTCGAAAATCACTTGGCGGAAAATCGAAAATCAAAGTAGCCTATGGCACTTCCCAGGCATTGGTCTATCTGTCCACCAAGTTTCAAGAAAATCGGTTCAGCCGTTTAGGCGTGATGCTGGAACAAACAAACAAACAGACAAACAAACGATTTTATAATATTAATAGTAGGATATTTATGATTAGGAATTACAGTAAAGTAATCTCATCTTCTTAATTAATACTGTAAGTGATTGAGAGCTAATTTTCAAAAATGTCATTTAGCCGCAGAAGTTGTGTAAATCATCCCGAGCAATTTTGTTATGTATGTGTTGAATACACGACAAATCAGAACAGAAAATCTATTACTGAATTTGGGAAGAAAGCATACAATGCTTAATTTGGTATCAAACTTGGTGATCAAGATAAATCTTGGGCACCACATGTAGTTGGCAAAACAAAAACTGAACATCTACGTCAGTGGACTAATGGGAAAAGGAGGAGTCTGAAATTTGGTGTGCCTATGGTTTGGAGAGAACCAAAAAATCACTATGATGATTGTTATTTCTGTCTAGTTAATATCAGAGGCATCAATAGTAAAAACCGAAGCAAGTAGACGTATCCTGATTTAGACTCTGCACGACGCCCATCCCTCATTCCGAGGAAGTTCCCATATCAATATTTCATCAGCTACCAGATCTTTCGGAGTATGAAATACACCATTGCGACACAGATGACAGTGAATATGAGGAAAATGCATCAAGTCACCAACGATTTAACTACAGTGAGTTAAGTAATCTCATCAGGGATCTAAACCTCTCCAAACAATCTTCTGAGTTACTGGCATCAACAACAATAACCTTCTATCGCAGATGGGAAGCAGAGTTGGTTACGTTCTATTGTCAGGAAGACGATCTCTTTTTCTGTCAGGATGTTAATGGTCTTCCCAAGTATGATCCAGATCGTTGGCGTTTGTTTATTGACGTTTCCAAGCGAAGTTTGAAGTGTGTGCTTTTACACAATGGTAACGAATTGGGTTCTTATTGCTCACTCAACCCAAATGAAAGAATAATAAAAGAATATAGCTACAGTCTTGGAAAAGATTAAGTATCACGAACATGGATGGGTCATTTGTGTTGACTTGAAAATGGTTAACTTCCTCCTTGGACAGCAAGGTCGATACACAAAATATCCTTGCTTCTTGTGCCTTTGGTATAGCAGAGCTAAACAAAATCATTGGGTAAAAACAGACTGGCCTGAAAGGGAGAACATGATTGTTGGAGGAAAAAATGTTATACAAAATGTTGATAAAATAATCCTGCCTCCACTTCATATAAAACTTGACTTAATCAAGCAATTTGTTAGATAAAGTTCATCATGTTTTAAATTCATATCTACAAAGGTGCAAGGATTAAGCATTGAAAAGATAAAAGCTGGCATATTCGATGGCCCTCAAATCAGACAGTTAATAAAGGACACACATTTTGTTGAATCTATGAATGAAAAACAGCGAAAAGCGTGGACTGACATGGGTCAGTTGTCGAAATCTTTCTAGGCAACAAGAAGGCATCAAACTACAAGGATTTAGTTCAGAACATGCTGACTGATTTTCGTGAGCTTGGATGCAACATGAGCATCAAGGTGCATTACTTGCAAAACCATTTGGACCGGTTTCCTGAAAACTTGGGAGACGTGAGTGAAGAGCAAGGTGGACGATTTCACCAGGATATAAGAGCAATGGAAGAACGATACCAAGGTAAGTGGGATACGCATATGATGGCAGATTACTGCTGGAATCTGCAAAGAGATTGTTCGAAAAAACCTCTTTGCAGATCAAGCAAAATACGAAGCTTCTTAGGTTCCAGTACATCAAATTATAATATATTGTATATGAAATGTACTCGCTAGTATCATGTTAACAGAATTATTATTTTTTTATATTTATATGTAAACGTCACTAAATGAAAAGAAAAAATGTTTTACTTTCTTCTTTTCACAACTATTTTGGGTATTTCTAAGTGGTGTCAGGTTTGCAACACCCTACCCCATAACATGAAAACGGGAGCTGCTACGCAAAAACCGATTGCAGATTCGGTCGAATTTACTACTGTTCAAAAAGTATCGGCACCAAAATGTGTGTATACCCGTGTTATCAATGTACATTTTGTGCGTTTCTAAATATCTGTCATATAACCCACGGTTCATTCAAATCGGTCCACATAGACCGGGGATACCATGGTTAAAATGTCAAACATTGACTTCGTGTATCTTCACAGCCTATCACGTTAGGAAGCTTTATTTTTACGCACCTCATACACATAGTACTTCGTTGACCCCTCCAAGACGCGATCGGAATAAAATTAAAAAAGTGGGCCCTTTGACGTGTCTTTCCCATACTCGTATATAGATAGATTTACAATTTTTTGTTCTAAATATATTTTCTTTGAATTGACGAATTTTCACGAACGACGATTTTTCCCCGTGTAGTACTTCGATTGTGACCACAGATATACGAGTATAAGGAGGTTATGTGTAAATCTTAACCGTTGTTGTATCAGCTTGTAGACGCTGAGGTGACAATCCTTAAGTCTATTTTTGTTACAGAAGCTCGAATGATGAAGACAACTTGAATTGTTAAATTTTTCCAGTGCCTTGGCTGGTAATCAAACCCAGCACCTTCGGAATCCAAGTCTAACGAACGAACCACTGCGCTACGAAGGCAACTACTAAGTTTAGTAGTCTTTTTAAATGCCAACAGAGACTCTCCTCTGCCAATCTTTACCTCGATTAAATACTGCTGCTGTGCTATATCTAATTCTGAACCGATTTTCCCTAAATTAAGTAATATTTATTAACAGCTGAAGAGACTTCCCTCTATTGACTTAGACCTCGATCAGCTTCAATAGCACTTAGATGTCAAATCGGATGGAACATATTGCACATGGGGGCTATATCTAAATCTTAACCGATAGCCTCAATTCGTATATTAAAATACCGTTTTGATAACCACCTCACTCGCGTAGTGTCTGCTGTAGTTCCCTCCACTAATTTCTACCTACTCTTAGAAGCTTTTAAGCTCTTAGAAGCTAAATCGGAAGGGACATGTATATGGGGGCTTAGGACTTCGTCCCAAGGGCTAACCGCACGCCAAGTTTCAAGATTAAAGAAACAAGTTTCTCACTGGCTTAACTTCTAGAAAATCTTGGTTTAATCCTTTAAACTAGTTGTTAAAGTTAAAAAAAAATCTGAGTGTGCACTGCCTCTCTTTTGTAATATGACTGGTGTTTGGCAAAAAAAACGATTGTTTTGTGTTTCTGGCCAATTTTTGTTTTCAATTTAAACATTCACTTTAACATTCAAACTGCGTCCATGGCATGGAACAGCGGCATCAAATGTGGAAAAAGTAAACTCGAATGCAGATCCATTCAAACGTGACTTTGAAAAACACAAATACTGGTCTGCGGAAAAATTCCAAAATTCACTGATGGGAAATATTTAAGACGTCAACAAAAAAAAGGTGAAAAAAGTGGGTTTTCATTTTTGCAAAAAAAGACACCAACCCACAGCCAAAACAAAGGTTGTGTACTTTTAGGGTGCGCAAAAAATGTTCATCACGTATTACCAATGTTTTATTGTTTGGTTTTGACGGCTTCAACCGGAAATTTGACAATATGACCGGATTTTAAATCAAAAGGACATGCGTCAATGGTTTTTCAGAATGATGTTATTGCAAAACATTACTGAATACCATCAATAAACAATTGACGAGAGATTGGAGTGAGCCGCAGTTGAATATTTGATATCCTACCTCAATCTCAGGATCCATATAACGGGTGTTTTTTTAGAGTTATAAAACTTAAACTTGAAATAAAGCAAAGACAAATATTTTCAATAACAATTAGACAGGCTTTATTGGATAGACAATTTTATGCCATTAAAGTTTAAATAAGGTTTGGACCATGTGGTCGCCACTGCTGGCGCGTGCATGGAGCAATCGGGAAATTCAATTTCCACACACTTGTGGCCGTATTTCGCCAATAACTCGTCGAATTTTGAATTCCGACGGCGTTAACAAATGACTACGTACCCCAAAGAAAATATTCTAATGGGGTTAAATCACACAATTAACAAGGCGTTTACATGCAATTATTCGAAAAATTTCAACATCATTATTCTTGAAATTTCAGCAATTTGCAAGCGTTGCTCTCGAGTAAATCTATCCATGATTAAATGGCAAAACCCACTAAATCAAAAGCAACTATTAGCTTTTAAACTGGTTGTCAAATAAAGCAGTGTTACCAGCTCAAAGTTGTGAACCTGTAAAAACACGATTTATTATTAGAATAGATATTTTTTCAGTCTAATAAAATACGAAAAAAAATTATTACAAAACCACCAAAACCATGTGCTTTTGCATAATTCCAAATTCCGCTTATTTCCCAAAAGAAATTAAATGCATAAAGATTTGCATTTGACTGGAATTATTATTATTACTTTGCCTACTGAATCAAACTCTACAGCAGTAATAATATTTTTTCCAAACAAAAAACAAAGCATATAAAAAAAAGAAAACAAACTTTTCCAACAAAAAACTCAAAACAATTTTTGCTAAATATTATTTATAACCAAAACC